>JAVTVJ010000068.1:0-4800000 GCA_034509425.1 Eopsaltria australis | reverse complement strand
CAGAAGTGGATCTGACCCTCATATTCAGCCAGTGTGCTGCTCTGAGCTGAGAGCAGTACTCTGGTCATAATAACCTTGGTTTGGTCCCTTTTACCCAAGAAAGAGAAGCTGCCAGCTGACTGTAACACAGGTTCTTCAAGCTAATTGTCTCTCTGGCTTCATATGAGCTTAAGCTGAGAGGAAATGATTGTCTCATCGGTCTAATCAGAGCTAGTAAGTCCTTTCAAACAGCAGTTCCCTTGGGAACAGCATATATTTTGCAATCAAACTGTATTTCACCACTAGATCTTTATACAAAGGTAGATAGGGCAACCAGTTGGTATTTTTCTTTTTTTGCAAATGCATTTTGCATTTATGACAATGAAAATGTAATTTGAAAATGCAAAATCGAAATCTCACTTGGAAACTATCAAATACAGTTGTTTACGTTTCTGAAAAACAATCCCTCCTTACAAATTCTGGTTCAAAAGATATGTGAATCATGCTTATATATTTTCATATGTAGTCATGGGCATATGAAATATATTCATATCAGTATATTTAGAGATACACTTGTATTTTGCATATAGCCATTACATTAACATTGTGAATATCTTCATTTATCACCTAAGTCAGTTTGTAGGAACTACAGTAATCCATGTATTTATCTAAGATGTGCGGGTACATCTGTAGTTCTGTCTCCTTTGCTGCTGGCTTCCCCCTTGCACTAATCCTTCTAAGCCTCCCAGGCACTTTCTGCTCCTTCTTTTATTAATTTTTACCATTGAATCACCGTCCCAGTTTCATTCAGGTCTGGTTTACCCTGGTTCAAAGTTCATTTCACAGTCACCCACACTTCTACCCTGAGCAAGCACCTTCCTTCAGTGGGCTCAGCCTGGGCAATGTGGGGCTTTCAGCCCAGCACACCTCAGAAAATGTGCCCACCTCTCACCAACCCATGGCTACCTCATATCCTCCTGCATTCCCACCATACAGGGATAGCACGAGCTCCTCACACTGAACATCAAGGGTTTGAAAGGAGAAATGCTGATTGTTTTCAGATCCTTCAGTTCTCCATCCTGATTAACATCGCATATGGAAGAAGTTTATGTAAAGCTGATGTTCACAGGCTCTGCATTATGCAATATCATTCCCTGCTAAGCAATTCTTGTCAACACCTATAATCTGTTTCTTTGTTGGACTCTTGGTGAAAATTGTTGAAACTCGTGTTTTAATGTTCCCTCTCCTATTATTTATAATACAGTGAGCTACAAGTGACAACTAACCAAAACACTTCTTGGTAGATATTTAATTTTCTGTATATTTTGAGCATGAAGTTTTCTCTTTTTAAAGGAGAGGATGCTTAGCCTAACAATCTCAAAATGTGATTAAAACGTAAAATAAGAAAATTTTATAGCTGCCCTCCAGATGTTCTAAAGATTTCCTGTAGGGTAAAAAAGATGTTTGTGAAGTCCTCACAGCTTTCTGCAATGTTCACCATCTCAAGCTGCCAGAATTTACCATCTGCTGAAGACAGACATTTTTGGGAAGAATAAGGAGATGATCCTTTTAACCTCATCTGTCACAGTCAATAGAGGTTATAAGCCAATGTTCCAGACCTACAAGATGTTCCCAGTTGCATAAGCTTTGTTTGCTATCAGTCACCCTCATCTTCTCACCCCTCGTTTTGCTCCTCATTAGTTTGTGTCATGGGCTGATTTATGACTGTCCCTTCAGCAAGGATACCCCACATACCCCCATCCTGTTGGGCAGCCTGTGGTGCATGAGGAATACCCAGGATGAACTCCCTGGAAGAGGCTGCCACCCACCATCAAGTCCTGTCTCCATTTGGGATTAGACTGCGCCTCCCTCACAGCCCTTTGAGCAGCAAGGCAGCTCTGGCTGCCTGCCCCCTGTCTCTTCAGCAGACTCACCAGAGTGCCACAGCTTCAGGGTTACCCTGTATTCCCACTCAACAGGGTAAAACCAAGTCTTTTAGGCAGAATAATTTGCTTTTGCAAGGTTGGATGCTTCCACACCAGCCTGCTCCCTGCAGAATCATAGAATCAATGGTTTGAGTTGGACCTTAAAGATCATCCAGTTTCAACCTCCCTGCCCTGGACAGGGGCATCTTCCACTAGACCAGGTTCCTCAGAGCCCCATCCAACCTGGCCTTGATCACTTCCAGGCATGGGGCATACACAGATTCTCCTAGCACCCCATGCCAGTGCCTCACTGCTCCCAAACAGCAGCCAAGGACTTTTGCAGCCTGTGAATCACAACAAGGAAACCTGCCAGGAGCAGTCTCAATCCCAGTTTGTGCATGCTCCCATTGTCTCTGCCAGAGCTGCTCAGGAGCCAGGATTTTGCCATTCTGCAATTTGCAGTGCAGGGGGAGGGAGCAGTCCTGAGCCCCAGCAGGGAGAGCTGCATCCTGCAGTGTCCCACAAAATCCAGCACCCCTCCAACATAAATTGCAGAGCTGCCAAGGCATCATGTTTTGGTGTGTTTCATTTCCTTTTTCACACACCAAAGGATATTTGTGTATGAAAATAGCAAAAAATATCAAAATTACCTGAGCTGAAATTGAGCAGAGACGGAAGATTATAATATTTTCTTATCTGGCAGCATTGGTAACAGCACTGCCCCACAAAATATTTAGCTGAAACTACTTTTTGCCAGAGAATTATTAGGTCTAAAGAGCATTTTGCACATTTTCCCCCAGCTGTTAGTTTAGTTTTGGCTTTTTATCTGAGTCCTGAAGAGCACGTATGTGTTTGGGATTACCGTAATTTTGGGATGAGCTCCTCATCTGCCTGATGCAGCTGGCAAATGAGCAGCTCCATTCGCACCTCGTGGTCGGCACACGATGCCGCTGTCAGGATGCGCCCAGCGCCGACCGAGCCCCCTTCCCCCGCCTCCCAGCCCATTTCAGAGCATCGCCTCCAAATCCCCCGCCCCGCAAAAGCTCCGGGGACCCACAGGCTTCCCCGGTAATCTCCGGATCATCCAAAATCGCACTTGGGGGGGAGCAGAGAGGGGGCTGTGCTGCAGGAAGCCGCGTGTGCCCGCGCAGGCTTTGGCTCATCCCGGGGATAACCTCTCTGCTTGGGCATCCTCATCTGCAAACTGAGGAATAACAACACACTTCAGAGGGGCGCTGGGCTCAGGATTAACCGCGATGCCACTTTGAAGCACTATATACACGCCAAATATTATAATCATCCTAAATGCGAGGCCGGGATAATCCATGTATTTTGGCAGCCCCGGAATCCTATTTTACTTCATCTGTTTTAATTAATAAATTTAATTTCGCATTATTAGGGGAAACAAGGATAAAAAATAGAGCCTGCATATGCTTTATTACAAATTATTGTTATCAGCTGCCCCGCAGGACTCCAGTCAGCACTAAATATGAACAATGGTTAAATTACAGGGGTCAGGGAATGAGCACAATCAAAATGCAAACACTTTTCTTCTACGTGAGATGGGCAGGGGAAAAAAAAAGGGAAGAATCCTTGGAACCTCCTTGGAGCCACTAGGACTGCGGAGAAGCATACCAAGTAAACTGTAAAACTGATTACTGGACTCAAAAAGGCTAACATGCAATTTGTGTTCTTTTTATGTAGATTAAATGCATTCACTGCAGCTCATAGAGCTTAGATACTCAGCAGGGATTCAGAGGGCTGGGTATCAGTCAACCACAGCCAGCCACTAAACCACAGGGCAAAATCTGCTATTGTACATTAGAATAGTCACTTAATCTATCTTAATGGGTGAAAACCCCATGGGACAAATGTATATTAAAATCAGAAAGTTGTTATGTTTGAGGAAAGTAGAATTTTTTTTTTTTTAAGATAACACTGTAAAACATTTTTAATGAGTCAGAAATCTTCTTGAACCTTTCTGTTTTGCTTTTGAAAATACAACTGCCCAGCAGCCCAGGTCTGTAGACTGGGGGGAAACCCAAAGGCATGAGACAGTTGCCATTGGGCTGTGCCTGGAACAAACCAGGGAGGGATCAAACAGGAGTTCCTTTGGGTAGCTGCTGTCTGATGGGTTTCTCTTGAGAACATAAAACATGAAAGTCTGGGGACATGACTACCAGAAAATAACTCGGATAAAGGTAATTTATTAATTTTTTTTAATTTGGCAGGGACTAGTCAAAGGCCATTCCACATCTGCAGCAGAGCAGAGAAGGCTCAACCTTCTGTCTCTCTTCTTTCAAGAACTCTAGGTTACTGGAAACTGAGAAGCAATAACACAATCTTATCCTCTGCTTGGAAAAAATTCCTATTTATTTTGCTTCTGTCTCTCCTTGGCCCCTTCCAGCTTAGATTCCCTCTACAGAAGGATTTCTCCCCACCCCCGCTACTTATATCCTATTTAGAGTTAATTGGGACTGCCTGCCATCATGACTCAGAAATAATTACTTTGCCATAATTAGTCTTAAATCAGGATTTTTACACCTGTGCTGAGGGTGGCTGATCAAAACACTGGCATTCCCTGGTGTGGACCCTCAAATGGTGCTATGGGCAAGGACCCCAAACCCCATGTAGAACACACACGGGTACAGATTGGAGGGGAGATGCTTTGAGTCATCCATCAACATCATTTTTGAAAATACTTGGTCAAAAACCCTCCTAAAGGCTACAATGTCCATTTCACCTCAAATGGACATAGGATGAGGTCTTCACCAGTTGTCTCAGCTGCCTGTTTACCAGCTCCACATGAATGTTGCTGCAGGAGAGCCATTTTTGGGCAGAAACTGCCTTGTGGTAAGTAAACCTGTGCTCCAGAAGCACAGTGTGAGTTGGTTGGGCTGTGAACTAGCAGTGATGCTGTGGGATTTGGGAGACACACTGGGGACTAATACATCCTGACTCATTCTGTTAATCAGAAATTTGCAGTAGCCTCCTAACAATGTATTCCTGTTGGCTGGAATGAGGACCTCAGTCAGTGTGCAGCACTTGACAATGAGGAAAACTGAAACCTTGAAAGTCAGAGCCATAGGAAGCAAATGACATTCAATAGTGCTGAATGTCAGGGGCTGAACAAGCACTGCTGACAGAAGCTGAGGGCTCCTGTGTCAGAAACTACAGGTGTGGCAGACAAGCCTGGGAGGGTCCATCAGGCACAGAATGGCTGAGAGTCACTGCTAGGAAGTGTTAATGCTCTCCCAAGAACAGGGAGGAAAGGTGTTTCCAGCAGAGATGAGGACATAGCAGTGCTGCTGTCCTGTGTGGGCAAGGCATAGGTCAGGTCAGGATGTATAATTCTGGTTACACCTTCCTATGGTGAGTATTTTTTTATCTCTGGGCTAACTTGTGCATGATTTCTCCTATGAAATCTGTGTTCTCAGACAGGAGCACACAGCACAGAAACCTGTTCTTTTCACTCAGCTGCCCTGCACACGTACACACACAGACACTCGCACACTGCAAGGCATCTCTAGGTGTGACAGAGGGACTGGGGACTGAAGCACCTCAGGGCACTTACACTGCTTGGGTAAAGGACATCTTCCTGCAGATTTCAAACTTCTCCTCTGGGGTTCAGGTACCTGGCACTGATAAGCAGATGCACAGATCAATTTGCTGGGGCATGGAGGGTGCCAGCCAGGATGGGTGAAGAGAAAGGGCAGATGCCAGCTCAGGAAAAGTCAGGACATAGTCCTGCTGCAAGGAGGGAGTCTGGCTTCTGTCAGCAAAGGCACACACTGCCTGCAGTGCTGGCACCTAACCAGACTGGATGGAGGGAGGAAATGGGATCTGGCCTGCTGTGTTGGGAGGCGTGGAGGACTGAGTCCCCTTCATGCTCTGCAGCCAAGCAAACACTGCACTCTTGCCACTTCACTGTGATTTGCATGGCAGATCAGAAGGACAAATTTCTCTCTGGATGATTTGTCACTCATGCCTCAGCAAGTGTATTTCATAAGGTAAATAATTTTCCAGTGCCTCAGCAATCTCCCTCGCAAGTCCTACCAAAAGCAGGATGCCCTGGGTTGGCCTTATCTTCACTCACTGTGCCTCTGCACATTTGGTTGTCCTCCTGGACATACAGACATGGCTGATGTTGTCAGTCACTGAGATGATTTTTCTGGCCTCTAAGAGAAAATTAATTTGACATGCTCTTTTCTCCTGGCTTAATTCTGTGTTTTCTTTAAGTGAAATACAATTGCAGAGCTGGATAGTCCTTGTTTTCTGTGACAGTCTGTTGCCTATATGCCATGTGAAAAGCAAGTTTCTGTTTTGATAATTACAGGTTGCCCATAGACTTCATGGCAGGGGCTACATGTTTCTTCCATTCAGACTACCCTGTTTTCAATATAACCTCCCAATCTTTTTCACCTGTTGGCCTTAACCTTCCACAAGCAATGAGCAGACCACTAAGAGCTGTGAAGTCTTATTTCCTCCTTGCTTCCATAAGGTCATCAAATTGCATACATCACATATCGACTGCATCTGTTTTGCCATTTAATTTCGTTCAATAGCTATATCACACATGGGGGTAAAGTATGAACATCTGCTTCAGTACAAGAGCTTCAAGACCAGTCAAAGTCATTGTTATAATTTCACCTTAGAAACATGTAAAGTCTGCATCCTCCATTCTGCTGGGAAATAGGCATTACTGTAGTCTATGTTTAACAACCCACTGCTTAACCCATTGCTGCACACCAATGTGTCATGAAAAATATACTGGGATTCTCAGACTACAGTAACTTCTCTACCCATGATGTTGAAGAAGGGAAAGATCTGGAACTTGTAAAAGATTAGGTGGTTTTCAAAATCTCAGCCATTTTTCAGGAAGCACTGAGTTTTTAAGTCCATTTTTGGAAAAATAATAAAGCTGGCCTTTCTATTACACCATTCAAGTATTAAATATGTTTTAAGAGTGGGATTTTCTTCTGCATATTAAATTTATCTTCCAGACATCACTCCTTTTGGTACTGTAACTAGAAGATGAAATGATAAAAGACACTAAATTACACAGTCTGAGATATTCTGGCTAATGTCTCTATTTTAAAAGCCAATATACACAATGGTATTTACAGCTCTTGCCTGGAGAATGGCTTATCATCATTTTCTTTTATTAAAGATGTTTGAAGTATATCTCACCCTTCTCCAAGGACACAGAAGTCCCCAGCACTAAGGAAATCACATGGCTCCAGTTCTCTTTGATCCATAACAGGGAAGAAAACTCCAAATGCCCATCGTGATGCTAGCCAATTGTCATGACTTCAGGTCACAGTCATCATGCTGTCACAGAATTGTAGAGCTGTAGAATCATTTAGCTTGGAAAATACCTTTAAGATGATCAAGTCCAACCCTTAACCCAGCACTGTCAAGTCTACCTCTACAGCATGTCTCTAAGCACCACATCTACACTTCTTTTAAATATCTCCAGGGATGGTGACTCAACCATTTGCATGGGCAGCCTGTTCCAATGCTTGGCAACCCTTTAACTGAAGACATTTTTTCTGCTTTCCAGTCTAAACCTCTTCTGGTGCACCTTGAGGTCATTTCCTCTCATACTATCATTGTTACCTGAGAGAAAAGGCTGCTCCCCACAGCTGCTTGCAACCTCCTTTCAGGCATGTGCAGGGAGTTATAAGGTCCACCCTGACCCTCTTTATCTCCAGGCCAAACAACTCCAGCTTCCTCAGCCAATCCTCATCAAACTTGTGCTCCAGACCCTTCATCCGCTCAGCACCTCGATTTCCTTCCTGAACTGAGGGACCCAGAACTGGACTCAGGATTTGAGGTGTGGCCCCACCAGTGCCCAGTACAGGGGATCAATCACTGCCCTGGTCCTGCTGTTCACACAGTTCTTGATGTAGGCCAGGATGCCATTGGCCTTTTTGGCCACCTGGGCACATGCTGGCTCATGTTCACCTGGCTCCAGGTCCTTTTCCACTGGGTAGTTTTCCAGCTACTCTGCCCTCAGCCTGTGGCACTGCATGGGCTTGTTGTGGCCCAAGTGCAGCACCCAACACTTGGCTTTCTTGAGCCTCATACGATTGGCCTCAACCCACTGGTCCAGCTTGTCCAGATACTATCCAGCATCCCCATCCAGACTGTGAGCTTCCAGGAGAATTCTGTGGGAAACAGTGCCAAAGGCTCATCAGCCTCTCCATTGAATTATGCTCCATGCCTTGACTGTGATAGTCAGACATCCTTTTGGACTATATTTAGGTGCAGTGTAGATAGAAATAATTGACAACAGCTTATGTGCATCATCACTTGTAAGGGATGATGTCAACTCCAATAGGTTCATGCAACACATGATTTGCATTATAGCTCATTGCTGGTTCTTGGGATTAAAAGTGGTATACATTTAAATTATGTGATATTTATCTGTATTGCTACAAATTCACTGCTTCCTGATTTTTTATGGTCATTGCTGAATGACACATCCTGCCCTCTGAGACATTCTGATCCTGACAGCAATGAGGTCTAATGCAAGAGTGTGCTGGTTTTGGCTGGGGTAGAGTTAATTTTCTTCACTGTGGCTGATGTGGGGCTATGTTCTGGATTTGTGCTGAACACAGGCTGATAATATGGGAATGTTTTTGTTATTGCAGAGCAGGGCTTACACAGAGCCAAGGCCTTTTCTGCCTTTCCTACTGCCATGCTGGTGAGGAAGTTGGGGGTTCAAGGGAGACTGGGAGGAGACACAGCCAGGACAGGCAACCCCAACTGACCAAAGGGATATTCCAGACCATCTGACATCATGCAGTATGTGAAGTGGGGGAAGAAGGATGAAAGGAAGAACATTTGGAGAGATGGAGTTTGTCTTCCCAAGTCACTGTTACATGTGTTGGGGCCTTGCTGTCCTGGAAATGGCTGAACACCTGCCTGCCCTTGGGTAGTTGTGAATTAATTCCTTGTTTTTATTTCCTTTTATGCGTGGCTTTTGCTTTCCCTATTAAACTGTCTTTATCTCAACCCACGAATTTTTCAGCTTTTACCCTTCCATTCTCTCCCTGGTCCCGCTGGTGGGGCTGTGAGTGAGTAGCCGTGTGGGGCTTGGCTGCTGGCTGGGGTTAAACCACAACAAAGAGGTAAAAGAGTTCTTTGTAAAAGGACAAAAAATATTGAAACAATTTGACTTCCCACAAGTAAATTACATGGGTTGTGCTACATTAATGTAAAGAAAATATGTATACACCAGATAATGGTGATGCTACATCAATCAAACATATTAGGAAAAAATGAGCAATGTGGCTTGGAAACTTAAAAAGTACTGTGACAGCTTCTGTATCCTTTTGCTGGTAAAGGATACAAAAGGACTTGTCACGAATCCAGTTATCCATGCCCACAGAAAACCATAAAACCCCTCTGAAATGAGCCAAAATTGTGTTTTCAAAAACAAAGGTCTCTCATACTTAAAGTCCTTTCTGGGAGCTATTCCAGATCTAAATGGAGTGTCACTAGGAAACAGGAAAGCTTTCTTTCCCTGCACCACGGCCCTTTCATTTCTCTCCCTGAAAGATTAAATTTGAACATTGCACAGTCGGATTCTCTGCTTTCCCATCTTGTGCCATGCTTGTGGTGAAAGGCTGCCACGTCCAAACAGCAGCTCTTTGCTCCCTGTTCGCATTTCTCTGTATGGCTGCAGGATAAAAACCTTGGGATCATGTGATATTATGTTTAAAGAAGCTGGTAACTGGTCCAGCACTACATCTTTCTAATTTTGCCACATGGCCATGTAGTGTTCTGTGGAAATTCTTGTGTGCATGAAGGGGAAAAAAAGCTTAATGGGTGAATGGGTTGGATTTTTTAGGTGATGATGACCTTTCTGGTA
The DNA here is from genome assembly GCA_034509425.1 of Eopsaltria australis. Lineage (NCBI taxonomy): Eukaryota > Metazoa > Chordata > Aves > Passeriformes > Petroicidae > Eopsaltria > Eopsaltria australis. The sequence goes on along the minus strand of JAVTVJ010000068.1, from coordinate 4,790,217 downwards.
TAGTTTTCTGTTTTTAAATGGTGGCTGTTCAGAGGAATGTTAGAGTAAATCCTGAGAGATGGGATACAAGTCAGAGGGCAGGGGAAGCTGTTGGGGGTGTGATACAAATTCATTTAGCACATTGCTCTGCAATTTATCACTGAGGTCTCACCTCCATATATGTGGTGTGTGCTGCATATTTAGGGACAGGGATGAAGTACAGTGAGGAAAATGGCTTCCCTCTTCCTTGTACAGACAGCTTTATAAACTAGGATTTATTTACTGGCACACAGTATTGCTGTCAAGACACCCAAAAGTATTTTGACCCATAGGTTTTCATTGGAATAGGGGTAGGCAGCTGGAGTTATGCCTTCCTCAGGATGACATCTGAAAGGGGTGGCCTGGTGGCAGCCTGCTCGGACTCACTTCACTGCCCAAATCTTGGCTTTTCCATGAAACACCTAGTATTTTGCAAATAACAACCAAAGCACAAAGTGGCATTTGTGAGCAGTGATAACAGCAACAGAACTTTGCAAAAGGTATTTAACTTCTTGATTGCTGAGGGCTTGCCTGCAGAAAGTGGAGGGGCACAATACACTGCCAGGTCACTTGCTCTGATTCCACAATGGGAGTGGCAGAGGAATACACTGTGCAAAATCCCAGTGGGCTCAGTGCCTTGTAGGTGGCTTGTAAAAAGGAGGATCCCCTTACCAAATGTGCAACATTTGCAGGGTGCAAGGGGTGGGCAAAATCTGCTTATAGCTGGATTGGGAAAGTGGGGGAGCAATAAAAGGAAGAGGGTTTACAGAAAGCCATAAGTCACAAGTCACAGCTTGTATTTGCCTAACCAGCCCCAGATGGGAGAGATTTGTAGGTGTGGTGGCTAAGGAAAGTTTTCAAGAGATACTTTAAAAGAAGGGAACAATGGGCTTTGCAAAACCTGAAGGATTTTCCTACACATGGGAGGATGTGTGAAAGTGACTGATGGGGAAACACATTCCAGGAGAAAAATGCAGACCAAGGACAGAAGGAAGGAGCTTCAAAAGCTAAAGGACATTGGAGACAAATGCCCGTGCTTTGGTATGACGAATGGCTGCACAGTCTGCCCTGAGCTGCACATGGCTGTAGCACTGAGGAGTGATGGCTGGCTTGCAGGTGGTCACTGGGGCACTACCACCACCACCTTCCCTCCTTCTTTCTTAAATCCCTGCTCTTAGTAGAAAACAAACAAACAAACAAAAGTTTCCTATTATCTCATCTTTAAAGATTTGTTAAGATGCTGGCTTAGAATCAGGCTTTTACAGAACAAAACTTTGTCCCTCTGAACTCCGTTTAAATTCCATTTCAATGGGTAATGCTATGAATTCTTTCACTGAAATTTCAGAAGGAACTGCCTTTAGAATAAGTTCTATTTTCTGGATTACAGAATGTACTTAAATCTGTCTGTGGCTGTATTTATTGCAGTTCCTTTTTTCAACTTGCTTGAACTCTGAAAGGGGAAGGTCAACTGATACAACCTCATAAAATCCCAGTGCAAATGCAGGGACTGTCAGGAAATTTCATAAGTTTAGGATTTCTGGCATTTCAAAAAGAAAAATTGATTGTCCTTTTCCCATTTGCCTGGAACAGGTGAATGAAGATACTTCTGAGGCAATAATTTACTGTGTCTTTAGGGATTCAGTGAAGCATTTATGAATACAGCCCAAAGTCTCTTGACATTGGCTGCTTGATATGTTATCACGTATTTTATTCAGGAACTTGAAGAGCAAACTTGGCTTTCTGTATGAAGTCATAAACACTGGAAAGCCCTGTGCACACTGAAATGGGCTACCAGGTGGTGCATCCAGGGAGGCTTTAAGCTCTTCTTTAAGCCCTCCCTGACCCCTACTACTCTGATCTGTTCCATCTGTGGGATATGCACCAGCACCTGGCCTTTCCGTGGAATGTTCCACTCTGCTCCACAGCAGTGGACTGGCGTGAGAGAGGAGATGGGGACAGGCTGGGCACACCTGTGTGACCTGAGAAGGATGGGGCAGCAGCACTCACAGGAGACTGGAGGCACATCCCCAGTTCCATTCTGAGGATGTGTTAAATCATGGTCAAGTGGAGGCTGCAAATTGATATCTGCAGCTGACAAGGCTCAGGAGGAAATTCCTTTAATTATGCTAGGAAGAGCATGATTAAAGGAGGAGAGAGGGGTAGGTGTGCAAGGTGAGGGACAGCAGGGGACCCATTTCTGTCACGTTTTGGGAGCAATCCCACCGTGACACAGTAGTCTGTCTATCAGTCTTGCTTCTGTGAGGCTTTAATTAAATGAGACAGTTAAGTAACTATAGTATAAAAGTTTCCAGATTTTGGGGAAGGTGATTCTGGCACCTTGAGGCAATAAAGTACTGGGTATCTCCTGCAATGCAAATCAATGTGACATAGTGCAGAATCAAGCCCATTGTGTGCTAAGGTCAAATATCAGTACATATATGTTGAACAAGACTCTTGCTGTGATGTTCACTTTTGACCATAATGTGGACATGGAAGTGAAAATGCACATAAGCATTTCTTACTAATGAAACAGTTTAAGTTATTAATACTTCAGAGGAGTCTCAGAAATTTGGCTCTTAGACATTCCAGGGTACTTCAGAACTTGCATCCTAAAATTCCCCTGCTTTTAATGCTAATGATTCCATTGAAAAACAAAATTACTTCAATCAGAGTATGGTCAGGTTCCAGAAGACAGTACTGAAAGTGCAGTAGTAAATGTCAAGCTGGTTCAGCAATGTGTGTGTGCTCACACTGAACTGGCGCAAACAACCAGGGAAGAATGAAGCAAAGGCTGAACTGGCCCACTGGATGTGTTGGAAGAGTCCAGCATGAAACCTATATCAATGTCTGAACTCCATCAGAAAGATCTCACTTTGTCTCTACATAGCATTACAGGTCTGAAATCCAACCTGTGGTTATTCATAATCTGTAACTATTTAAAGTCTGTAGTCCTAAGTAGCTTGTACCCAAGACTAATATTAAAAAAAAAAGCAGACAAGTCCTCTGAACTAAATCTTTAAGCTCTATGAAAATCCTGCATAAATGGGAGTAGGAGAAGGGAATAAAAAATAAATAAGAAGATGACAAAGAAGGCCTTAAAAGAAAGTTTTGGGCCAATATTTTAGAAAGCCAAGGGAATGATGCAGGAGATACTGAACTGGTTATCTTGGCATTGATCCTAGGCACAGCTCAGGGAAAGGCTGACTGGGGATGCAATTCATAAAAAGAAATTAAAAGATAAGAGCATTAGTAATGCCAATCAACATCACTTTATGGAGAACAGGTTTTGTCAAATATACTTGATAACATGTTTTTAGTAGAATCATAAATCTGTAGGTCACAAAAGATGGCATTGCCATAAAGTACCTACATTTTTGTGTTTGGGGAAAAAAGAGCAGTAAGCAAAACCAATGTAGTTCCTATTCAAAGAATGAGTAATGTGAACAGAGAAATTGAAACAACTTGGAAGTAGGGAAGGGTAGTCCCATATAGTGTGGTTTTAGTGGAGTCCAATGGGTGCCTATTCTTGATCTAATGCTATTTAATATAGGTTTTATAAGCTGACCAAAAGACCTGCTTCTCTGCTGATGAAAGCTGATGTAAACCACATGCACTTTCTTGTAGACATAGGTACAGTTATGAATTTAGAAATAAATGGAGCAGATCAGGATTGTAAGATGGGGGGTTGTATTCTGGAGATTTGTGACCCTAAAGCAGACCTGGAAGTTATTTGAGATAAATTACAGAATGTGTTTCTTCCAGCATAATGATTCAGCCAGAGCAACAAACAGGTTTCGAGAGCACCTGAACAAGTAGAAATAGAGAAATTATATCGTCCCTGCGTACAAAGATATTATCTTTTTGTGAAAGCATAACCATTACAAAGAATCCACTAACTGGTGTTCAGACCTCAGAAGGGATCAGGAGGACTTGGAAAGTTCCAGAAAAGACCCGTGTGCACCCCCAGTAGAAGATGCAGCAGCATGAGCTGGTTAGTGTACACAGAAGCTTAAGATAAAAGCCCTTATGTTCTCTTTAAGAACATATTTCTGTTGACAGAGAGCTTCTTAAGATGACAGAAAAGTAAAAGATGCTCTGGTGCTTCATCTGTGTTAGAGAACTGGATGGGTCTGAAAATAGTAGGAATAAAGCAAGGTGGGTAAATGGTTTCCTCTCTGCAGTCAGCTTAGGATGAATCTGCAAGTGGTTGTGTAAACTTCAAGTAACTGAAGTAGGTATTTCCTATGATGTAGCCAGAAGGTTAACAACTGAAGAAACAATCAAAAGAAGCGTGTTATGCCCCTTCACCCTCCCATCCACACATACATATTCAAAGTAAAAACCACTCTGTAAAATAGTGTTTGAGAGCAATGGCCACTTTTCCGTGACTCTGGGGATGTAAACTCCACTGCCTTAAAAGAAATTAACCACAAAGTGTGGTGCTTTTGCAATGCAAAATATTTTTACTCAGTTTGTAATGTGCTGATGAAATACTGATGTACCTAGGGACATACAACATGAAGAAATGTGCTCCAGAATTTCTTATGACACAGCCCAGCAAAACATTGCTAGAGTGGCCTTAATGGAATCCATACCAGAAAGGCTCATTCATACCATCAGTGGTTTGCAGAGCTGCTTCTCAAATGACTAGTTAGCTGCCTTTTACAAAATAAAAAATCTCAGTTCTACAAGTTATTGTCTTATACAAAGAATGGGCAAGAAATACACTGCAGAAAATAACAGCAAACAGACGTTGTGCTACGTGAGACACACAGCTCATTTTAAACACTTTGGTCTTCAAGTGCATCAGTTGTTTTTAATGGTTATTTTGGTGCACAAAAGATGAGGCCACAGAACATTTCTTTCTCTAGAAACAAAAAATCCCCTAAAAACTCCTGCTGAGAGGCTCCTTCCTTGGCAGCTGTAGCCATGGGGAGGGACACACCAGACCTGCTTTAGTGAAACAACCGAGGTACCAACCCCAACAAAGGCAGCAGCAGCCTCTGAGACCTGCAAAGGGCTGGTGTCCCAAGCACACACCTATGGGCTACACTAGGCACCCACAATTTCCCTCCACTGTTAATAAAATAGAGAAATGGCAATTTCTCTGGGCTAATTTCTGTGTGATTCATAAGATACAGAAACACATGGCTCTGGAGCAGACGGAGAGGAGAGCAGACATGGTTGCAACCAAAAAGCATCTCCACACAACCAGTCCTCATCAAACTGGAGCTAACAGCTTCTGTATTTTTTAAAAAATGCTTTTTTTCCTGCATATGTATTGTGTCAGATGACTATATAGGTGTAAACAAGCCTGCACTGTCTTGTTGTCCATAAATAAATACTCAGTAAGTTCAAAACTGGGCTGGAATCGTAAAGCAACACTCTCCTAATCTGTATTCGGGTCTCAAGCGTATTATCTGTAATTTACAACCAATTTAAATGGCATTAACAGCCTTCCCCTTATGGGAATTTAAATTTGCATCCTACCATTGAATTAAACACTGATTGCATATTTTCTATAGGGGATGTAATGCTCTTTGAAGCTTGTTTTGAATAATAAAGCATCTATTCATGCACATGGTGCAATGTGTTTCTTTGTCCTGAATGTAATTGAAGTAAAATGTGAGTTAAAGGGATTTTTCCTCTAGCCACAGGTTTGTTGATTACCATCTATTTTCATCTATTCAAGGTTTTAAAAAGGAAAAGAAAAATACAGTAATCTCTTCCTGCATTTGGAACCTCATTTACCACTCAGAGCTTTCCTGAGAGCATCTGAGATGAACAATCAGAAGGTCAAGTTTCAGTCCATCTTTGAAGGAGGAGAAGGAGAAAGGAACAAACAGTGCCTTACCCTTCTGAAAAGAAAAATATGAAAGAAAAAAAAAATAAATGCCACAAACAAAAAGCAGAGGGAAGCAGACAACACCACATCTAACCTCCAGGAGACAGATCTTGCCTACCTGTCAGGTATCTGTTCTGTATGCTGTCAATCACTGAGAGCCAGGAAAGCTGCAGCAACAATGACTTCAGCATTAGGGAGGCAAAGAGGGTGAAATAACACTGTTGGCCTTTTTTGTTTGATTTGTAAGGGAGGAATAACTGAAACAAATAATAAACATGACTTACTCCTTCCTGGATGGGAAAAACAAGCACAAAGGCATCCTGAAGAAAAGGATTCTGGTGGACGTGTGGTTTGCCTGCAGCGTGGCTGGGTCCTTCAACCTCAGCCACCCTGACAGGGAGAGGCATCCTGGGAGGACTTTCAGAGGAGTGGGTGACCAGGAGTGGGTGCCCAGCTTCAGCAGGAGTAGTGGAAATGTCCCCCAGCATGGCCATCCCTTCTCTTGGATGGTCTCCCATGGACCTTCTCTTGTCCTGTGCAGCTCACCAGGCTGGAAAGCTCTGCTTGCTGATGATGCTCAGTACACTCAGCAAACCACCTGGAGAAACGGAGTTCTCCACTAGTTCTCCTGTGCCAAGATACAGCTACAAATGAGTTAGGGGAAAAGCCTCTCATGAAATCTGGTGGACTTTAAGAGATTTTTTTCCCCCTCTTTTCCCCTAAAAGTGATCTTCATTTTCAGATGCAGGCAGGCCTGAGTCTAATAAAGCTGCTGTGGTGTTAATAGCTCTGATATTCATGATCCTGGCATTTATTCAGAAATTACAGAAAAGACAAAGCACAGTTGATATATTTGACACTTATGCAGTGATATAAGTAATTGTTTAGAGTGATTTTTTAAAATTATTTTTCACCATTGTCTGGTTTCTACATTCTTGAAAAAGCAGGGACCACTTCTGTTGAAACCCTCGTTTTCCTTCAGTTCTCAGGAAAGCTTTAGGAAAACCAGAAACTACTGGAAACCAGAACTTCATGATAATTTGTGCCTTTCCTCTTCTTAAAAGGGGTGATTTTATGAGTCCTTGAGGAACAAACACTGCTTAAAAACTGCGACTGTGTTTTAGGAAGAGGCAGGGAGGATTGCAAACCATGGCCTTGATCCCATTAGGACAAAATGTCACCCAGCAACGGTGACTGTATCTCTGGACTTAGCCAGTTGCTCAAGATTTCTTTACAGGCTATCTTAAACTGCTGCAGTTAATATTGTATTGGTGCTATAAAAGCAGGCACCGCCAACGCCGCTGCTGCACGTGTAGCAAACATCAAAGTGCCCTGCAGCCACGCCGCCTGCAGATAGCGAGGAGGCCTCGAGATAGCGAGGGACATAAATACTCTCTTTTTTCTTTTGCTTTCCAAAACAGTTTCATCGTATCGTTTGCACACAAGAGACCACAAATGGTCCCTGGGCACCTCGGGGGTAATTGCCATGTTGTTCAATTTGCCTCAAATGAGCGGCTCAGGAATGATAAACGCTCTTTCATAATCAGCTCGCTACCGCTGGTACGTGGTACGGGTGGGATACCCTGGACCCTGACCCCCTGCCAGAAAGTCATCCTCCCCCCTTAAATTTGCAGAGGCAAGGAATCTCAGGGGCAAAGGAAGTTTATTAGCAGGCACATACCCATCTGTGGGCTGCAGCCCCACAGGCACATTGTGTTAATGCTGTGCCCTGTCTGCTACCTGCTACCATAGCATGACAGATAGCCGGAGCAAGGAATTATGCCAATGGGAAGGTCTCATGGCTGGGAAGCCTACATGGTTCAGAAGAAAACACTGGCAATTCCTAGCACAAAATAAAGCTTAGAGTGACATAGACCTTGATGACTTCTAACCATGGCTCAGGGAGAGTATGGGCAATGCTGGCTGCTCCTGTAAAGCTATCCATGCCCCTGACTCTGGAGGGCAACTGCAGCCTGCTGCCATCCCAGAGCTGTGTGCAGGCTGGCACAGCCACCCAGCCCCAAACCCCTGCTGAAACTCCCCCTTCTCCTGCCCACAAGGGGAACTGGGGTCTGTCCTTTCCTCTGAATGGGGTGAATTCATACTTTTTTCAGAGGCAAACCCCACCAACAGTGTTTGGAAGGCATGGGGTGGATTCACTGTATTCCTTCATTAAAAGCCAAGCTCTGGTTTGCTGCCCTCTCCAAATGTGCTGCCCCAGACCCATGGAAGGGAGGTGTGGGTGCCAGGCAATTGGGGCACCTGAGAAGTCCAGCTGACCTTCACCATTTCTCCTTGGTTTTTTTCTAGGAATAAACAAGGGCTCAGGCCAAATTTGCTTCACATGTGTGGTAAGTCCACGTCCAAGCTGGGAATGCTGGAGTAGGTTTTGTCCATCCACCAGCAGCCAAGGACAGCGTGCAGTAACTCCACTAGAGATCCACATTTTAAAACAGCTTAACCTCAGCAATCCTACCAGAGCTGGCTGAGGAGCCTGTGCCTTGCTTCATGTTTGGAACACTGTGCCATACTGGGAAAATGCCAGTGCAGAGTGACATGTGGGGGAAGGAAAACAGAAATATCCTCAGGTGCAGAAGTTGCCGCTGGGGCTTTCCAGGGAGCCACACACAGCCGCTCCCCAGCATCTTCGTTAGTGATGTGGAAATAAATGTGAAATCACTGCTGATAAAACACCCAGAGAAAGGCAGGAGGGTAAATAAAGCAGAAAGGCTGGCTGAATCACACAGCCTGCTGCACCCAGACAAGCAAAATGCATTTTACTGTGGGCTAATTGGAAGTAAAAGCATGGTCCTGAGAGTGATACCTGGGGACAAGGGAGAATGGCAGGAAATGAGTCAGCCTTGAAAAAATGCTGGAGGTCATACTGATAAACATTTGGTAGACTTTTTCTAAATCATGGAGAATTTCTAAAACTGTGATGAAACTGCACAGGATGATGATGGACTGATAGTTACGGGCATCTTCTGATTAAGATGGGATGCCTTGCAGTACTCCCAGCCAGGATGTCCGGTCTGCCATACAGGGATAACTCAGTGACATTTATGTGGGAAGTTGGCTTCAGCAGAACTGATGAGTTCTGCTGGCTTTAGGCTTTATTCTGCTCTGAAATTGCCACACTTCTTTATAATCTAGTCGGGAAAAAAAAAAAAAAAAAAAAAAGGGACTGAGCTCCCATAACAAACCCTCTGCCTGCTTCCCAGGTCTCCACAACATGAATTTGTTTTTAAAGAAAAAAACGGCAGGACAAAGGTGACAAAGCAGACTCAAACATCACCATTACCATAGCAACAGTGGCATTAGCCTGACACAGCAGCAGAAACCAAAATACGCCCTTGCACAGAATACTATGCAAGTTAGGAAATTGCTAGCCCTGTATGGCACACAAGATAAACAACCAAAATATAAATGACTATAGCTTGCTCAGTGAAATTATTAATTGCTACTTAAAAAACACACTTTCTGCAAATAAATAGTATCTTAATGATCTCTAAAATTGATTTTGCTTGACACAAACAGCAGAAGAAAAAAACAATTGCAAGTTCTGTATATACCACAATATGGAGCAGCATCTCTGCCTGGAAGCTGAAACTACTAAGGCAGCAATATTGTAAGAGTTCTCTGACTGCTTTTTTGGCTCATTTGGTGACATAACTAACATCTGTCACATGAGGTTTGCTCTCTCTCTCACCTGCTCTTTGGGGAAGGACTACATGTGCAGGGGCGTATTTTGCATGGACTTCCTTTTTTTTTTCTTTTAATGCAATCACCAGGCTGCATTTAAATGGGGAAAGTTCAAGCTAAAGAAATACACTGTATGCATGAAGGGAAAAAGGATTTCCTAGTCTCCAATGGGATTTCATCCTGCAGCCTCAGACATGAAAGGACTGAGGAAAGTCTCTCTCTTGGCCAGATGAGTTTAGAAGAGACAGTTTGCTCAGTGCAGAGCAAGCACTTGCAGAGACTATCATATTTGGCAACTGTCCTTATCATTGTGCTTTGTGGGTGGGCTGAGATGATGGGTGACAGCAGTGCCTCCCAGACGTGTGGCCAGCACGACAAAGGGCACTCAGTGGTGGATGGTCGAGCGCCAGTGCCTCCAGTACACTGCAGCAGCAGCTCTGCTTGGGGACATCAGGGGAGCAGCACCACTGCTGCTGTTCCTACACAGCCACAGTCATGTTTTAGGTACACTGGACCAAGGCTGTAGAGATAATTCTGTACATCTTGAGACTGTTTAATGTTTGGGATACCAGGACAGAGGGCAGAGGAGGGTGTCTGACGTGTTTGCAGGAGGCTGTTTTCTGAGGAAATGCTAAGCTGCAGCATTAGTCTGTCTAGGGAACATCCTGCAACCCATTGCCACATCCAGCTGGGAGCTGCATGTACAGGGTGGGCACTTAAGTAGAAAAAAACCACAACTCAATGTAAACCAGTGTGAAATAAAATTGCTTTCCACCTCTTCTGGAGGCAGACACTGAGGGTTGTTGACAGAGTGCTGGGGATGTGGTGCCCTTGTCCCAGGAGGCAAGCCAAGGGCACTGCTGTCACTCTGACCTGGCAGGGCAACCACCAGCAGCTCCTGTCAGCCCACAAGGCCACTTGGCTTCCTGCCTGCATTTTCCCTGCCTGTGTTCTCTCCCTGCCTGACTGCCCCTGAGCCCAGGAGCTCCCACACTGCTGCAATCCAACATTTTCTTGTAGCACACACAGGCTGGGTGCTGCAGGCAGTGTGGCAGGGCACTCCCAGGGGGATGCAGGGAGGGGGATGTACTGGGGAGAGAGATGGGTCCCATCTCCCTGGACTTCAAATGAGCCCAGAGCTGGAGCAGGTAGTCAGTTGAAAAGCATCAGTTCCACCAACAAAACAAAGGAAAGGAGGCAGTAAAGGTAGATTTTTTCCCATTTCAAACTGTAAAATTGTCAGCCATCTCTAGGTGCTATTAATCACACAGTGCACTCCTGAGATGTGTTCAGACATGGTGGAGTAACAGTGACTTGCTCTGCAGGGCAGCCAGCCACCAAGATTCCTGTCTTTTTCCTACATTAGGCACACATGCATTTAAACTGATTACAAAGCAACAAATGCTCTTTCTTTTTACTGAAGTTCAGCTTCCTAACTAGAGACTATTCCACTTCACATCTGTGATGGACATGGATGAAATGGGATTCAGCCCTCACAGACAGGAATTCATGCTGCCAGAAAGAGATATTGAGAACAAGCTTAGTAGTGTTTGATGGTGGCAACACACACAACTTTTGCAAAAGTAAATACATTTATAACATCTAAGTCCAAAAGATGTTTTTCTGAGATAGTTGCAACTACCATACACATACAGGACATATTTTTTTTGTAGAATTGTTAGCTTGATATGTATTTTTATATTTTTATTGTAATGAGATTGCAACTCATCACTTTTATTTGCAGTTAGGTCCCAACATTGGGCAGATGTTCTTAGAAACCAGCAGAAAAATGAAGAAAAGCAGGTCATGAAAGTTGACTCATAATATTGGCAGTAAGCTCCCATTGGTCACCAAACCTAATATCTTCTGTACTTTTAAAAATTTCCATAATCATTTAATTCTGTGAAATTACTTTTTTTTTCTTTTTTTTTTTTCCTTTTTTCCCCCCTTTTTTAAAAATAGTGGATAAACCAGAGGAATTTTTCCTCAGGGGATATAAATTCTTTTAAAAACTCAGCCCTGCTCAGGGGCTTATTGCAGAGTGCTGCCTGCCCAGGGAGACAAATACCATGTCTTCTTCAAAGTTACATGAAGATAATTTCAGCTTTCAATCAGGGAATTAGGAATCGGCCCATCATAGATGTTTAAGCTGCTTCCATCTTTTTTGAGAAACATCTGTTTCTCAAGCAGATTACCACAGCTGATGGAAATGCTCTTTTATTTTAATAATCTAGAACAAAAAGGGAACATGAGCTGCTGGGGAAGAGATGATGGTTGCTCTTCCCCTCATCTGCATGAAGCACAGAAATGCCTGGAAGGGCTGGATGTGGAAAGCCAACCAGCCTTTCCCAGAGGAGCAAGATCTGCTCTGCAGGGATGCAGCTGCAGCACAAGCTAACCTGTCAGCCAGCAGTGGCCAAAGCCACTTAGAAGTGTAAAGACTTTCAAATGGAGAGTTATTTAAATCCCTTACAATTATCCATTTTCTCCTTTTCTGTCTCTGTCATGTCACACATTTCCCACTTTTGAATTGCCCTTTAATAGCTGCAGAGAGCATCAGGTTGGTGAAGGGGGAAGGAGCCAGGAGCCAGCCTCCCTGAAGAAGCAGATCATTTCCACCAGCAGCTGGTTAGCACTGAGCAGCACCTCCTTGGATCTCACAGTCTGAGGTCACTGCTGTTCCAGTTGGCAACACAACCATGAATGCAGGACCTTCTGCGTCGCCTTTCCAATTGTCAGGCCAGAAAAGCGGCCAGAAAACCGAGGCTGATTTGTTTTCCTGTTTTGTGGCTGGGAGGGCTGGCCAGTGTAACAAAGCTGATGCCACTATGGCTGTGAGAGTGGAGCCATGAAGAAGGAGGGGCTGGATGAGAAATGACACATTTTGCTCTTTCTGCAGCTGCTTCCAAGCAAGTCCATGGAAACCAGAGCCCACACCCAGCTGCTCCAGTCAGGGTGATGATGGAGAGAAGTGGCAGGAGCACCTCCCAGCCCTGTGCTCTAGGATAGCTTCAAGGTCTTCAGAGCATCCCTGGGTGGAAAAAAGATGCTAATTTCCTATTCAAGATTTGTGATACCCTTTCTCCAGATGTCTCAAATCCAAATCAAACCAGTACCTTGCTTGAAAACTGGGAGCACAAAGAAAAACACATCCACTGCTCTCTGCCTTCTGATATGGATTCCAAAATCACCTCTGACATAAGATTTTAGATTAGGATGCAGAAGTCCACATAAAAGGCTTTCTGCTGGTGTCACATTGTACTCTCTACCCTAGGAATAGTTTATTATGTACCAAAATCAGCTTTTTTACTGATAAAGAGAATACAGGGTATTGCTTGAGCTCTGGACAGCAAAATGCAGGGGATTCACACACTGGAGGTACAACAATGACATAGTACCCAGCCTGCCCTGACAAGAGATAGGTGGAGAATTTTATAAATATTCTTGGCTCCTCATTCCTCTGCCAGAAATGATAAAACTGAAGAAGAAATATAATTTATCTTTTATATACCTTTCCTATAAACCTTTCCTTGGGGTTTCCCTTACTTTAATATTTTTTAACATTTTCACATTAATGTGCTCACACTCTAGGGGGAATTTGACACAGAGTTTATTTTCCAATTATTTTTCCCTCTTTATGGTTTTTCACAGCTTTTAAAATGTATAATACATTGAAAAGGTACACAGCTTTGTAGAAAGGTGGCTGAGAAAGGAAGAGGCAAAAGGACATTCCCTCTTACCCACAAGCTACCACTATGGGGTGAAACAACTTTCCACTCCTTGCAGAAAAGAGAGTCAGGAGAGCATTATCTCCTGTTTTTCCTCCACAGCCCTCCTTGGGGAAGATCTTCTTCATGGCCTGTCATAAAGAAGCCATTGCGGTTCAGTCACCCAGCCAAGCAGGTGTGCTCACATGGCTCCAGGCATCTTTTGGTGTATGGTAACACACTGCTGCCTCCTCATCCCCAGCTTGGGTATGTGGAGCCAGGGACTGAATTGGTGCTGAGAGATGAATGGCACCTGGCTGCTCACTGTCCTTTCTGTCTTGAAACTGCACCAAGTGGCCTCCCTGCTGTCTGGATCCCACTTAAACCAAGTGTTTAATTTCTCATGAGGCCATGGGATAATAACTCGGTCTGGCACCGATCTCCAGAAGTGTCTACCCCAAAGTCAGACTGGCTCTGGGATCACACCAGGCTGCTCAGGACTTGGTTTTCAAAACCTTCATGGATGGAGCCAGCACAGCCTTGTGGGGCAGCCTGCTCCACTGCCTGACTTCCCCTCACACCAGCCTGGCTCTCTTGTTTCAACCTCTGCTCTCCTACCATGCCCCACCACAGAGACCCTGACTCCACCCTGATGACCTTTCTGCAGGCACTGGGCAGCTGCTGGGTACTCCCAAAGCTGTCTCTTCTCCAGACTGTACAAGTCCAACTCTATCAATTTTCACTTAAAACAATTCAGGGATGCAAAATACCACCAAAAATAAAATCCAGTCTCTACAAAAACCCAGTGGCTAACCTCTGGCATCTCCATCAGTGTTTTCCTAAACTATCACCATTACAGGTATAGTTCAGTTACAGTTAAACAAGTAATTTTCTGCTTTCCTCAACCTGAAAACCTGTGCTTCATCTTTGGATCTGTATCCCCAACTTCCCCTGTGAGCTAAGAACCACTGTCATTTGAGTGAAAGGAACACACTCCTGACTATTTCCTGCCAGACCACACAGAGTAAGAACAGCAGAGGAGATTATACAATGCAGCACCAGAAAAATGTTACATTTTCCATTGAGCAGAAGTGTTACAAAACTCAAATTTAGCCTGAGAATTACCAAGGCAGCCTTAAAGGGTTGGCTTTTTGAACACATGAAATGACAATAAATCAGTTCTCAATCCATCCATTGCAGTCTGACAGAGATGAGGAGGATAACATGTGTAAGGAGGATGGAGTAAAGAAAGTACACTGGAAATAATTTTTAATTAAAAAATTAACCAACATCAACAGACGTCCTGTCAAGTGAACCTTTGGAAATGTATGCAAATAGATGAAAGAAGGAAAATGAGACATAGCTCTGGTAAGTGAATGAAGGGAAGTCTTTAAATGGCTTAATAATAGGAACATGTTGAGAAGCAGTGAGGTTAATGCAGAAATGACATAAAGCGGTGGGGGGTCTTGGACTAGATTTATTGTGCATACTAATTGGAGGACACTGAATACCAGATAATAGCTGGAGGATGAGGCTTCCGCTCTGTCAACATCCTCTTGTTCACAAAGGATGATCCAGCAGAATTTAATAGCTTCACAATATCACTGAGAGTGACACTTTAATAGGTAACAAAACACTGTATTTCAGCACAGTGCAGGGTAAAACCACAAGAAAGTGAGAGTGGAAGGGGATGACACTGGAGGCCTCGCTGGCAGCTGCCAGATCTGAAAGCAGCACAATTCCCCCAGCCTCTCCCAGCCTGAAAAAGAGCCCAAGTGTTGATCTGAAGTGATGTTAAAACAAGCTTTAAAATAACAGCACCAACAATTAAGACCACAAATGTATTGTAATTCTTTTAATCCTTGTAACCGTGCAATGACTGAGTGAGCTCAAGAACTAGCTCATTAAAACCTGAAAGTTAATTGGAGCAAGAAAAACAAGCAGCTCTTACTGGTCCTTACTGCCCAAGCTAAGTGCAGAAATTACACAGACAGCAAATAGATTTGCTTTTTCTGTGGTAGATCTTTATTATCAATTCACACACAAAATCACATAGCATTCAGTGATGTAGGAGAAGTCATGGTGTGCAAATGTAAGCCTCAGCTTCACAGTACTCAAGCTCTGAGTTACAAGGCAGACTTCTGAATAAGGAAACCATCTGCCAGGAAAGATCTTTCATGAATATTTTTTCCCTGTAACTTTTAACATGCCAACATAAGAATATTGTTTAGAGGTCATATAGGAGTCTCTGAGCAAAGGCTTGATAGCTTTAAGAAATCTTGTTCCTTAAAAACAAAGTGTGGTGTCTGAGGCAATGCTTGCACACGTGAGGCCAGGCTCTGGCATTGTGAAACACAGGATGTGTAGAGGAGTGGCCGCTCCTTTGGTGCCACTGGGGATTCTCTGCTGGGCTGGCTACTCTGCCACAGGGTCAGAGGAAAGCAGTGCCCATGGATACTTTTTGGGATGTCCTGCTGCACCTCCAATGGCTCCAGGTGCCTGCAGAAGACAACAGAGCACTACTGACCTTAGCAACTTGTGCAGAAACAGCCACATTTTACCACCTGAATACATCACTGGGCTCCACAGTGGTATTTACTAAATGTACACTGACTGCCATGAGACCTTAACCTCCAGGATCACTCATAGCCATCCATTCAGTGAGCAGCTTCTGGATTTCTCTGTCAGAAACCCAATCTCATCTTCCCCTGTGCTCTTTGGCACCTTTGTCACCCTGGCACTGAATTAATGAAATAGATATTTTTCCTGCCACAGCTACCAATTCAGCAGCAAAGAACAAGGCATACTATTTGCTGTGAGGTGTTTGTTTTTTAATATGCAATGCAGGGAGGCATGAGGGCATGTGTGCCTTTTGGCCTGACCTCAACCGAGCTCAGGGGTGTGCAGGGTTAGGTGTCATGTAAGCCACCATAAATAAAGAGAAGGCACCAGCCAGCACCTGTCTGAAAGAGGCCAGAGCACTTGCATCTCTGCCCATCTGCCTAAGAGGGAAAATAATTTTAAAGTGATTTTTCTAGACAGTGGCACACGGTGAGTCAGAGGGAGGAAGGCAACTTGTGTAGCTCAGCATCAGGAGCCCCTGGCCCCTTTTTCATCCTGCCTCCTCCTCTGAGCAGCACTGCCCTAAGATGTCTTACCCACTGATTTTAAGGCATACCTTGTTCAATGGGTGCAGAGTGGTTTACTCCTGGGGGAATCAGCAAACAGGATGATTCAAGGCAACAAAGAGGAACTTTCATACAAAGTACATGTACTGGCAAAGGATGTGTCAGAATCATGTAAAACACACTTGGCAAGGTGGTTTGCTGTGCAACTAGAAGCCGTCCAGTTAAAGATGATCAGATACTTATCTGCCAAGGCACATTACCAGGGTAAGCTGAGCATGTAATCCAAGCAGATGACCCCACACAGTACTTGTTTATCTGGCTCCATTTGTGTGAAAGCACTGGAGTCAGACAGTAAGAGTAAGTTTCCTCTTAGCTGGGATATAATTCCCTTGACATTCAGAGTGCATCACCAAAATGGGTTTTCCTCTCAGGTTTCTTACTGAACACTGACTTTGCTTAGGTAACAACAGCTGTGCCCAGACCTGTAAGCACAAGTGGAGAGAACATGATGAGCTGGGAACAAATTTTTTTCAGGACAGGGAAAAACCAAAACAAATTCTAGAAGAGCAGACCAAATTAAAGCCAAGACCTCAGCTGTACCCTGAAACCTGAGGCTGGTTCAGCTGGGAGCATCCCTGGGGTGTGCAATACCAGGGTACCTGGAGAAGGGGAGCTCTGGGGGCACTCTGACCATGACACAGGTTTTGTTCTTCATGTCTGAGTTCTCTGATCTCACCAGGATTTTCAGTTTGATGTAAATTTTCAGGGTGTAGTAGCTGACGACTTCCAGGAAGCTGGACTGGATGATTCAATAATTACTTACAGTCTTATACTCAACATGACTGGAAAACATCCCACAAAATCCTCGTCACAGTCTTGTTGTGAGCTGGTACATTTATTACTTATTATGGAAATGGCAGTGCTGATAAAACTCACTATCTTTGGTCCCTGAGCTGTCTTCTATCTGTGGCAAGATCTTATTTGCATTTTCTGTAGCTGGGATCCCTCCCAAGGGCTAAGTCCTGGGAGCCAAGAGCAATACAGAGAAGAAACTGTGGCCCAGAGCTTGGTTTTTCTTCCCCAAGCTGAGATGCTGACACACACTGCTTTTGCAAAGTGCCCGATCTTCTCATGTCTCGGTCAGCCCAGCTGCCAAACTGTGTAATAGCAGGATCTCACTGAGAGCCATATGCTGCTGCTGGGTTGTTTTGGGGAAAATTAAATTAAAACAATCCACAACAGTTGTTTTAATGCCATTTCCTGTTTGCTTGAAGCCTTGGTCCCAAATTACCTTTACACAATGGGAAGGTAAAGCCTATGGTTTCTAGTAACTTGGGGGTCATGCTGGGCACTCAGGAACTGCTGCTGATGGGCAGCACAGAGACTCCCAGCCCTGGGAGAGCTCTTGAGAGGGAAACTGAAACAAGGCAGAAAAAGTCAGGAAGAATAGCAGCTTTACTTGCTTTAAATTCAGCTAAAAGCAAAAATTGAATTCCATTACATGTCTTTCTCCAGGAAAACATCTTCAAGCCAGTGGTTAACTTCATTCCACAGATTTTTTTGCTTCCTCCCTCCCACTCCCAGTATTTCTCTGGATGTGTGGTTATCAAAATAGGGGTACATTCAATCCACAGGACTAAGCCTCATGCTCAGAAACCCAGATGTGCAGGTTATCACTGCTGTAGGACATGGAGAGCTGTCAGATTAGTGATTGAATTGAAAGCACAGACCAGAATTCCCATGGAGGAACTGGTTTCTCTTGATAATGAGAAGCTCTGGGGTGTTTGTCAGACTGAGCAATGGTGTGGATGAGACACCCAAAGTGCTCTGCACTGCCAGCTCCTGCAGCCTTGACCTCCTGATCCTGTGCTTGGCACAGGCAAGGGGGACTGGCATGTTCAGTCCTTTGCTGAGAGTTAAGACTTAAGAGCAACTAGTGTAACAAAATGTGTTTAATGGAGAAAACTGAGAAAAACCATGTTTATTTGTTTTATGGAGACAGTGAGAACCAGACTTTATATTCTGATAACATTGGGGAGTTCTGAGAGTACAAAGCTGTTTCCAGGCTGGGTAAGAGACCTTCACTTTTAAAACAAACCCCAGTATGATAAAGGTTCCTTGCACACACATTTCCGTCCCATGATTTTACATTGATCAATTAAGAGAGAGAATGGAGAGAACCCTACAGCACAGGCAGAAGTAGCTGATATATCCAGAGCCATGCTTTCTCTCTAACACTGTTTAATGTACATCAGTACAGTTGTTTGTTAGTGTAAGATCTCATTTCTGTGACACTGCTTTTTCTCCTCCCCTTTATTAGCACTAATTCTGGATTCTGAGGTGAGAGCACTCTCCTCTCTCGTTATTTGCACAAGGCCCAATGATAAGAATGATGTGTCTGGTGGTGGATGCTCAGGGCTCCAGCAGTGATGGTGTGGGTTCCCTGGGGAGTAGAGCAGAGCAGAGCTGATGGTGCCCTGGACAGCATAGCTTCTACCCCAGAGGCCACCTAAATCTGCTGGGCTGGTGTGCTTGTTTGCACTCCTCTGGGCCTGCCCTGGGGTGTCAGCATGGGAAGGGCACTCAGCAGCCTCAAACTCCCTGTTTCAATGAGGGACCATGGGATGCTGTGGTGGGCTTTCCTGGCTCCTCATTTCCTTCCTGGCAGCCTGTAGTCTGGGAGTATTGGGGCTCCCAAGGGGACTCCTAGACTTCCCTCTGAGAGTGCCCCCAGGTGAAGATATCTGCTTAGGCTTGAGTCATGTTTGGTTAGCATCTGGGAAGGTTAGAAAGGTCATCCTTTTACTTTTCATTTCCTCTCCCCAAGATTTCATCTCCACTAGAGGCTCAAGGCCAGGGAGGAGACACCTCTGCATGTCTGGTCCATAAGGTCTTTGCCTCAGAGCTGTTTTCTCAACAGTGCTCCATCAAGGGCAGCCTTTGTCTGAGCTGGGATAAAGGCACTTCCCTAATTAAGTTGGCTTAACCACCACTTGGGAAATACAATGTTCCCTAAACTCATCCACAGCTAGGCAGTGACAGGATCGCAGCTATTCTGTGGGAATGGAGCACATGTCAATTATTCCCAGAATTTCAAAGCTGCAAAACCCAATAGTTTCCTTGGCAAAATCTGCCAGGCATGACATGACTGCTACTCACTCTCCACACATTTCCTAATGCAAAGGATTGGACAGCCTCAAATACCTATTCCAAGAATAGCAAGGGCAAATGAACTGCAAATTACTAAATTCCTTTTATTGCTGGGAGCTACAAAGTAATTTAAATTAGTTTCAGTCTGAAGTGAACTGTGGGGCAAGCTGGGAAAATAAAATAAGTGGTGACATTTTAGAAACACCTTTTATGATCATTTAAAGAAAATATTTCATCTCACACCAGGGTATTTAGTAGTCTTAGGAAAGACATGTTTGTAAAAGATCACGGCTTTCTATACATGCATACATGCAGCGCATTTAAATGCACATGTACACAGACATGTATGCTTTAACCTATAATGGAAACTGAATATTTTTCATTCACTTAGCCTTTGCAGGGAAAGGGATAGCAACTGACCCCAAGAGAACTTATGTTTTTATAGAAAACTGCCATTAACATTAGACTTGATTACATAACACTCTTTTCCTCTTTCCCACACCCTCTGATGTAGGTGAGTTTACTAAATGCTTAGGTAAAATAACGATCTTGTACATTCTTCGAACAGTTTCCTGCTCCAGGAACTACTTCTGGCTCCCCACTGTGGTTTTGATTAACATCCTACCTGTGACTTCTGCAGATCTGTGCTGGTTTGCTTCTGCAGGCAAAGGAGAGAGGGGAATAAGCTCCTTCCAGCACCTGGCACTGAATCATTGCAGCTGGAGTGGAGAAGCCATAAAATGCACTGCCTTTTAATGAAATAGGATAGAGGGAATAGATGCTTCCCTGCTCTTGCAGCATCACTGCAAAAGTAACTCGGCCATGCTGAGTGGTGTTGGCTGCACAAGCTCTGCATGTCACACCTGGAGCAGATACAAAAAGACAACAATAAGGATAGTAATAATAATAATAATAGTAATAATAAATAAAAACATAAAATGGTTGGAAATCTTTCACGCTGTCATGCTTTCTTTCAATGAAGGGAGGTTTAATCTTCAGCCAGCCGAAAAGCAAAGGATGGGATTTGTCCCTCTTACAAATAATGGATCAGTGACTGCAAACACTGGATGCAATATGTAGTTGCAGAAAGCTTTCAGTCAAGTGGAGATAACTTCTTCATGGTACAAAGCACTTTCTGTGACCTCAATGTCCTAAATGTAAAGCAATACAGTGCTAGTGTCATAGAAATGAGAGTGCTGCGAGGTGAATGGTTGAAGGGAGTGAGGGTGTAATTTCAAAGGGGGATGTCTGGGGTGATGGAGGTGGCAGGGACTAGCCCATGCTTTGTTGGCAGGTTTTGTGTGCGTGTGTGTGTTCATTAATTTTGTCTTCCCTGGAGTTTGAAATGGTGCAATTTCTGTGCTGCTTCTCCCTGTGTAACTCGCATGCTTCCCCAGTCTGGTATCTGGGCTGCAGGCAGATTAAGATGGAGATGGGTGGGAGGAGATGGACCAGTGCCTTCAGGGACTCCTCCTGGGAGGGGAACTGGCACAATATCCCAGTCTGGAAGCAAATTTGAAACAAGTAGAGGTGATATCAGGAAAAAAATGTGAGCACCTGGGTAAGTACAGGATGACCTCCATGGCTGTCTGGAAGGAGATGGTGGGAGTTGGAGGCAGATTTTCCCAGGCTGTCTCTTCTGAGAGGTTAGACAGCTCTGAACTGTGACATTAGGGGACATCCTAGTGGAGAGGGTCACATCTTTGGCCCTTCACAAGCCTAGGGCTGCTGAGCATCAAGAGGAACTACAAATAGGGATCTTCCTTCCAGCTAGTCCTTAGCTAGCCCAAAGAAAGCCCAGAACCTTTCTGAGTTAAGACCAAACAAATGGAGACAGCAGAGGACCATATGCTCCAGAGGCAAAGGGGGCCTTGGCTCATCACATTATTGCCAGGTATTATTACACTGTATTTCTACTAAGTAATAATGTTAGTAATATACAGAGGATCAAAGCCTCAACTTCTTCCCAGGCAAATGTCTTAAGTGAAAAGTTCATAGGGAAGCACAGATGAAGAGATGAAAGAGCTATGGAACAGATGAGTGAGTACACTGGGAGAAAGGTATGAGGAACCTGGAAGCCCAGGTGAAGAGGAAGAATCACTGGGATTAATTTTAAGAACAGAACTCTAACTTTATCTTAGATGGAAAGGAAAATAGGAATATTTGGATACGAGTAGTTTTGCAAGCATAATCAAGTCTTGTGCACCAACTGCTATAGAGTTGTGTGAGAGGGATAAAAAACAGTATAAAAGATCATTTTTCATTCTCTCTGGATGAGCCTGGTGCATATGATGGACACAGAATCATAGAATTAATCACGTTGAAAAAGACCTCTAAGATCATCAAGTCCAACCATTAACCCAACACTGCCAAGTCCAGCACTAAAACTTCGCCTGAGCCACCTGCATCACAGAGGGTGATGTTAACCCATCAGTGTTACTGTCAGTCTTCATGTCCAAGATGCAGATGACAGATGCTACAATAAGAAACAAGCAAGAAAAACTGAACAGAAACAAATTGGGATGTCCTCAAGGCACAGCTCATGTCCTAAGCCTGCCCTAACCTCCACCCTGACCCTAGAGTCATCATGCCCAACGCTTGCAGGAAATACTCTGCTTGTGGGTTTGCAAAGCAGCAGCTTTATTCTGCTCATTTAAGGCTGGCAAGGAGATAGGAATGAGAGAAAAACATGATGTATATTTTGTCTCAAAAAATATTACTGATAGATAATGTAGACCAAAGTTCTTTTGATTTCTTACCAGAAGTGTAGAAAAACCAAATTTTTTCTATTTTTCTGTCAGCCCTACCCAAAAATATAGAGCCTTTGATTTCACCTAGAACTGACTGCCCAGACAATCTTACTTCTAAAGGAGTCAAATTGCATGTAACTAGGGCTGAGCTCAAAACCTGTAAAAAACTGAGCTGATAGGAGGCAGCAATTTCACAGAGTAGCCAGTTTTCACTAACTGCAAGCTGAATTTGTGGTAATGACAGCAGAACGGGAAAATGACATATTACAACTTGGGTGTCCAGACCCATCTCTCTGCTGCATGTTATACTTGAATTTATCCTGTTGTTCTTTCTAAAAAAACTGGGAATATGAGTTTGTCTTACTAGTGTCTGTGCATGATACCCTTAGTTTAAATTCCAGTATCAAAAGTCACTAAAGAGATATAGTGCAATGATAGTGTGTTTAGTGCTGAAGAACATTATTTTGTGAATAATGCACATCAGAATGAGGATGCAATCAGAAAGAGTTACTTCCAGGTGGAACAGACCCTTTGGAGCTGAGAAAATGGATGGCTGTCACTGAATAATTTGTCTGATGGATTGAGTCTCCTGTTAGTACCTGTGGATAGTAAAAGAGTGGGTTGCAGGTCCTCCAGGTATATTTGATTATCTGAATGACATTGCAAATCTTAAATTCAGAGGCTCAATTGATTCCAAACACTGCTCTACAGGTGTTCAATATTTGAAAGCTGCAAGGTGGTCATCATTACCCAGAAACTGTAGGACACCATTTCTGATCTCCTGGTTCCTGCCACACTGATATTTCAGTAGGAATTATCATTCCTGTAGGATTAATTTCTCCCTAATCCTCAGGCACATTTTTGAAACTCAATTTCCATAAATGTCCATGCCAAAAAGAAAATTGCTGTATAAATACAAGAGAACAAACACAAGAGAAACCACGACTTACGCAGTTCTTTTTGAAGCAGTCAGGGTGTTCTTCCTAGAAATTCTTTACACAGCTTGTACAACATTTCACATTAAAATATTTTGATTATGTTTTTGTGCTGTTACCTGTTTTACTACTGTGTAGTTATGCTTATGCACTGAGGACAGATAATTTTGAAAGGCAGGACAGCAAGGGAAAATCAAACAGCTTGGAAAGAGTTAATGCTCTCGAAGAACGTTCATTTATTGCTATTGTGCTTGATAGAAACACTTCTTGCTTGCTTTCTGAAACCATTACAGCACACTCATACCTTTTTGGGTTATTGCACCTGCAGGCCAGGTAGAAGCAGGTATTTGCATGCAGCTCAGTGACATGATCAGTGGTTCAGGCTGGTTTGGGAGGCTGAACTTTCTGCCAACCAACCTTTTTGATGAACTCTTATTCTTCTTATTCATGATTTTATTTTCATGCCCACTCTGTCCCACGGAGGACTCAGATCAGTGTGGGGGAACCTGCGTGCCAGTCCCTGGGGCAAGGAGAGGTGAGGGGAGGCAATGCTCAGCCAGGTGGGCTGGGCTGGGCTGGGCTGGGCTAGGGTGCCCAGCTCAGGGACAAAGCTGTGGTCTGACTGGGCTGCTGCAGGTGCCTTGGTGGGATTAGTTTGTATTAAACAAAACCAAAAGGTAGCAGTAAAAGGGCAAGCTCAAAAGGTTGCAGATAGAGGTCTGCCTTGGAGTCAGTGCTGCCCTGCTGAGCTCCTGTGCTCTGCTTCTGAATTTGAATGTCATGATAAGATAAAAGCAAAAGCAGGTTTGTATTAGGCTGAGCAAACAAAAAGAGAGCAGGACTTTTCCATTTAAAATCCCAGCCAATGCAAAGTGTCTAATTTCCCCTACCCTTTTCAGGCTGCAGCACAAAACCAAGCTATCTCAGCAAGGTTGTTGACACCTACTGAAATAAAAATGCATGAAGTAATCTTTGTGAAGGTCACAATGACCTTAGCAGTTAGCACAAAATTCTCACTTAAGCTGGGGTTTCTGGCACATCCTTGTCTGTAGCTAGGGAACCAGGCATTTTGCTCGATAGAGACATGATCTTCCCTTGGCTTTGCTCATTCCCAGCCCGCCTTGGCTGTGCCAGGAGTACAGTTGGGCTGAAAAATGGCTGCTGATCAGACAAAGCAGATTCAAGGACATGGCTCAACGCAAATGCTGAGAAAATGCTGCATCACTTTTGAACAAGTTGAACCAACTTGCACTTTCCTCTTTGCCAAATTAAATAAGGATCAGTTGCAAAGAAATGAATGGAGCGCATTTTTGCTTGAGTGAAGACGGTGGGGTAGCAAATAAAGGGTGATTTCTAAAAGAGTCCAGAGATTTAGAATAGCAGCAAGACTCCAGGAACCTGAACTCTGCAGGTCATTTCAAAAACTTCATTGTAATGTGTTTCTCTCTCTGTGGTAGAAGTGGGAACAGCTACAAAATTTGACATCTCAAAACTTGGCTTCAGCATGGATTTTCCTTTAAAAACAAAGATTCATTTTGAATGAAGTGTAACAGCTCTAATATTAGCATTACCAGTACACTTAGGACTACTCTGAAATATAAAGTATTAGTGATGAGGATTGAAGTACATCTCTCCACTGATGTTTTTCCACTCTTCTGAATATCGTGCTGCCATTAATACCCAATACTACCAAAAAAGCCCCCAACTTATTCCGCAGCCCCGCAAAAAGACAGTGTTTTAGAACAAAAAGGAAGGGGGCCTGTGCATGTTGTGAAACTGCCCTTTGCAGCCTCCCAGCCACATCCTTGCCCTCTGCTGCCCAAGCAGAGAGTTGAGGGAAGAAGGCTGAAGGACGGTAAAAGATATGCACAGCTTTTCCTGCAACCGAAACAGCAGGACCTGAGAGGTAAGGGAAGGCTTATCTGTTGGGTTTTAACCCTTTCAAAATAGATGAGGTGTTATGAAAAATGTGTGCAACACCTTCTTCAAACTAGTGTTGGATATTTTTAGCTTATTTTTTAAAAATACTATATGGAAAAAAAATCTTCATCTCTCTTCATATATGCATTAAATAATGAGCCCTGAGTCACATCTGCAGCTCTTCACCTTAGAAAGGAAGTGTTTAACAAAGTCACATAAATATGCAGGATATTGTGAGATGTTACTAATTGTGATAAAATCCCATTAGAGTGACAAGCCAATCTGATGTTACAAGGGAGTTGTACAGTTAAACACAGCCAAATAACCACTAAGCAAAAGAAAAACAGGCTGGGAGAACGGAGCGTGGCACAAATGAACACAAACAACAAATGCAGTAATGAAAGCCACGCATGAAAGATCAAGAAAAGGGTCTCTTTCCCAGGTGCAGCACAGAAAGGAGGGGGCAGAAATGCTGTGCTGCACCACCAAGCCAAGAGCCACCTCAGGGAGGGCACAGCATCTACCAGGGTCCTGGGTCAAGGCAAGAGGGCCCCATCTGGCCAAAATATTGGTTCTGATGATCAAAATGTTATTTTCCAAGTCACTACAGTGTCAGTGCAGAGAGATAAATCTGCAGGTGAGAATACTGAGAATACCACCTGACAGCACCTTGGGATCATCTTCATCAGGTCAAAACAAGTACCTTCTCAGGCCAGGCAAAGTTTCCCTGTTGAGTTTGATGAGACCTAGCTTAGACATGAACATCCAGGAAAAAGTGCCATACTGACTGATAAGAAGGAATGGCTCAGGAACAAAATCCCAGATATTTTCAGAATGCATAACCTGGTGTTGAAGTGCTCAAAAAAACCTGACTTTTTTTTCTTTGTGTGAATTACTTTGTCAAACTGATGGTTAATGCAATTAATTGATCAAAGCCATAGCTTCTGGTGAATACAGAGCCATGCCACTAAGGTGAACTAAAATAGTAAGATGACATTGTTTTCACAGAAAAAGGAGACATTCCACAATTACAGCCAAAACCTGTATTGGAAGGGAACTGAGGCATCTTGTGAGCAAAATACTCCTTTTTTTGGTTTAAAAAAAAGAAGTCTTACCAGCTACACTAATTAACATGCAATGAAGCTTGAATGGGTGCCAAAGGATCTACAGTAGCACAGTGAACAGTCAGAAAACTCAGACAAGAACTTAGTGTTCCTGCCTCGTCATGCTTCTTTCCTCCACGTAGGTGGACAGACTGAAATGGGCTGTGTGACCTCCTTCTGTCAGAAACTATTATTCATGTTATGCCACTAATGCCCCTGGCTAGCTCAGCTGCCAGATCTTACATTAGGAAAAAAAAGTCATTGGGTCCTTTTCATCTCTCAGGACTGGCCACTGCCACGGGTCTTGCCAAGGCTGAGATAAAACCCATGCTCAGTGATGGACCAGCAGGGCCAGCCCTGGGGTCCTGCTGGGGATTGCAGTGAGAAGTGCAAAAGGAATCACAGTGAGAAGTGCACTGGGAAATGCAAGGGGAATCACAGTGGGAATCAGAGTGGAAATTGCACTGGGAATTGCAATGGGAATCACAGTGAGAAGTGCACTGGGAGTTGCAAAGCGAATTGCAATCACAGTGGAAATTGAACTAGGAAATGTACTGGGAATTGCATTGGAAATCACGCTGAGAATTGCAGAGGGAATTCCAATGGAAATTCCAGTGGGAGTCGCCCACCTGCAGCAGGGGAGCCCATAAAATCTCTTAGTGTGGCTCTGAGCCTTTCCTCCAGAGGGAAGAGGGCAGCACATGACTTACTGCAGCACCTCTGGCCTGAGCTGGTGGAACTGGAGGGCAGCTGGCACCATGATGAACCCCCACTGTTGCTAGGGCTGGCAAGGCAGCGGGGTGGCTTTGGCTGGCACCAGGGGAGCTCTTTGAGCTGGGACCCTGCAGATGCTGGAGGGCTGCCCTCTGTCCAAGCAGCCCTGGGGAGGTGGGGGACCCCTCTGCATGGGGGCTGGCAGCTCTCACCAGAACCATGCTCATGGCCAGGCCTGCATGCCTGGCCCCACATTAGATACTGCCTGATCATCTGCATAAGCAATCAAAAATAATTTAAAATTCAGGCTGGATACAGCTAAGCCTCCCATTAAGCACTGTATGTGTGGGAAGTGGGGTCAGGGCAGCCTTTTAAAAGGGGGTTGGGCTGGTTGTGCTACCTCTTTGTGAAGGTACATAGTCTGAGCAGGAGTTAAAAGCAGACTTTGCTCATGAGTGAGGATGTTTATGGTCTGCTCTGGCATCTTGTGAAATGAAATAGAGGCCTACATGCAGGGAAGAGATAACTTTTGGTGCTGCAGCCACCTAGGGCAGCAGAGGACTCCCACCTTGAGAGGCTAACTTGCTCCCAGTGTTCCCACTAAGAACATGTTTATCTTGTTTTCATTTGGGCTCTGACTCAGGAAGGTAATAAAAAAAAGAACTCTTCTGAGTGTTCTTGCACTTTGTGTGTGTTTTTGCAGGAATTTACAGACACCTGAAAAGGATATTTGCAAAATGACCTATGATCCTTAACCTGTGGTACACACAATAAATCTGCCACCCTAAGCATTGCCAGCCTTTTTGAATGAAAGGCTGCATTATAACAACACATGTGTACAGCTACAGGGCTGTATATCTTATTGGACCTCATACTCCAATCAACATTTAGAAATAAAAGGAAAGCAATATAAAACTATCTATGCATAAATTCTCTTGCAATGATTTGGCTCTCCCTTCTCCCTCTCCCCTTTCCATCCTGACTGATGGCTTTATTATGCAAAGGACAGTAATAAACATCCTAGTTAAGCCAATGAACTTCTCTCACATGTAAATACCTCCTTGGAGGATACCAGGTATGACCAACAGAAGAGTAATGACTTTTTTTCTCCATTATTCCATGTTAATGAAATAAGCTGTAGGCTTGGATGTGATAGATTCCCAGTTTGTATCTGGACACCAAAACCAGACTTAAATGGGGGAAGGAACCAATTAGCATCTTTAAAATGAAATATGTTGACAAGCACTGTAGGCTCAGGGTAGCACTACAGGAGTAACTTTTGATTACTTTTTGTTGCAGGATTTCGGTTCATCAAATGATCTGAAGAAGAATCCAAATATAAGGTCAGAACAACCTAAAATAATTTTTACTTGTTTTCCCTCACCAAAATAAAAAGAAGAAAAGATAATTTTCAATTTCAGTAAAACAACCTAAAATACAACATGCTGTTTTTTGTTCATTTCACAAAAGCTGAGAGAGAAAAATCTGGATTCACAAATCTTCCTGCAATATTTCCTTGTGCCCACTTCATCTCAGGGAGCAGTCAATATTTATTGGGAACCCAACCTCACATCCACTGTCTGCCTGAGAAGATTCAAGTCATGCCTTAGGACTGCAATCCAACCATTGGGATCTGGGTACTCCAGGATGAGCTCAGCCTTTTTCTCAGCCTTCTTTCATTAATGACAGGAATTCTCAGTAATCCAGAAAACAAAGCACTTCCTAACTCATTGGTTAGGCCCCTCTAAGAAGGAGAAGACCGTAGTAGGTTGTCCATGCAGCAGGTTCTCCATTAATAATAATAATAATAACAATCTAGTTGCTGATGTGACTTTCACTATCTTACTCAATGCATTAATTTCTCCCAAATTTTCAACAAAATGAGCAATACAATGTGCCTGTCTTCCCCTTGGTTGAGTTGAGGTCCCTTTCATATCTCTTACTTCATAAATCTGGCTATATATCTGATGAGATAACATACACACATGGCTATGACCATACTTCTCTCTCATATATGCAGAGATGCACTGGATGCCCTGAAATCAAGTGCTCTAAAACTACACTGAAGAACAAAGACAAGTCCCCAGCATCTGATTTAGTTTGATATCCCTGGGTTGTTATGCTGATATTTTTTATTTGAGCACAATTTTGACATAATATTTTAATTCTAAAAACCACTAAACCAATGAATATTGTGAATTGCCTATAGAATTTTTTGAAACATTGAAACCATTTTCCTTGGAGACCACTGATGGTTTTGTTTTGACTATCCAAATATTTTGCATATTCTAGTATTTAAAAATAATTGCCTTGTAGGGGGAAGCGTTAGCACAGCAAGAAGACTGACAATTGACCACAAATAGCTGTAGTTTTTCCAAATGTCCTAATGTTTCCCTCTCAAAAAACTTGGTGGCAATAGTCAGTGTTTCCTACGAAACAGTCTGCTTTAGACAAATTCTGTATGTTGTGCCAAGAAACCATGCAACCAAATTTTTTAGCCAGCTGTCAAGGTCAGGCAGACTATTTCCCAGAAAAGTATGTGAAAAAAGAAATAAAAAGAAACCAATCATACGAGCAAATGCGGCCCATATTGAGCTGTACCTTCAGAAGGTTTGGCCACAGGACTGAAGAGATATCCTCATGTCCTGTCTGGGATTCTGGTGCAGCAAAGGGCTCACCAGTTCAAGGGGTTACTGCAATTTGTGCTTTCACAGGGGGGTATAAGCTGACAGGTGCCTTGCAGGGCTTCAGGGGGGCTGCCTCAGGTCCCTGTGCAGAGGGAATGCCAGGGGAGCACCCACCTCATGTCCAGCCTTCGCCCCTCAGTGCACTGCTCTTGCCCTGACACTTGTCATTGTGGGCAATTGCAAACCCACCCCCTTTCTCCCTGCCAGACCCCCCCTCACTCCCCCTCTTTCCCAATCTTGATTTTGAGACACACACCTCCAGTGGGGACAGGTTTCATGCCAGTCCTCCTTCCACACAGGACCGATTAAACTCTATTCTTTAGACAGTCTCTCCAGACTTTAGGGGATGAGGAAGGAGAAAGCAGGGGATGGAATGGGTGGTCCTTCAGCACTGGCTGGGGGGATGCAGTGTGGGGGCTGGGCAGAGCACAGGGATGCTCCCAGACTTTGCCAGCTCATTTTCCTGCTTTGTTAAGAGAAGAGAAACGGCTGAAGAAACGTTTGCTGGAAAATAAAACAGATGAAGAGATTTCCAGCCTCCTCTCAGCTTCCCTGCAGGGTGAGACTCTGGATGCTGGGCCAAGAAGGCCAACAGCGTGGGGAGGGCTGCCTGTGTGCAGCCCCTGGGGAGGGAGCACTTCTGGACTGGCCTTCCCAGCATGCGCTTCCCAGATGTGCTGCATCGGGCACGTCAGGATGGGGCTGATTTACTGCATCTGTCCAGGCCATCTGCAGGCTAGGAGAGAGCCTGTGTGATAAACATCCCAGCCACGCTGGCCTCATGGCACGTGCACCACAGAGATGATTTATTTGCAAGGCAGTGGCCCTCTGTCCAGCATTTCTGGATATCCAGCAGAGACATAATGCCAGCTGGGCTGTTGGAAAAAGATCCAAAATCCTCAGTCCTATCTATGCAGCATTTCCAGGCAGAAAAACAGCCATATGCACAGGAAGCCACGGCAGCACTGCTGTCGCTGTCATGCTGAAGGTGTATTGCTGAGACCTGCTCCTGCAGCTCCTGCTTGCATAAATGGCTTGCTGAAACCACTGAGGAACCTCGCTGGGGTCCATGACCGCCAGATTTACATCCCATGTGTTTTTTCTTTCCCGGCTCAAGGCATGCATAACTCACTTGCGAATGTGGCTTGACAATGGCAGACAGAGGAAACTGCTATGGGCCAGCTGTTATTCAGCATGGCCTCTGCTTCCCTCCCTAATTAGGATGAGGCAGCACCCCAAAAAATAAGGAAGACAACAAAGCAATTCAGGGGAGAAACAGCAGACGGTGTTTTCTGTACGGATCCCTCATCCCACCCACAGCACTGAAAGGCTTTTTAAAGCAAGTGTTTTAAAATGCTGCAGGGTCCCGGCTCTGAGTGGCCGAGGATGTATTGCTATAATCGTCGGGTGGATGATTCACGGCTTTGCACTTACACCATTAAAGGCAGCATTAGCACCAGGACCCTTTATGCAGCAACATTAGTGAACGCTGAAAAACATTCCTCTGAAAGGGCTTTGTCACCTTCCCTTGTCGTGAAATGGTCTCCTACACCAACCCTGTACATTTCAATTACCATACACTGGCATTTCTACCTCTTTCCCCAACTCATAAAAATCACAGCCAATAAACACAAATCACCACCTGAAGGAGTCGGTGCTTCCCTCCCACTTTAATATACTTGCCCATACTTCAAAGAAACCCGGAGAGATTCTCATATCGGCAGTGCCCAGGCTGCCTAGTCCTAGGCAAGGATTAGCCATGTGTGCACTCGGAACAATCTGCTCTTAGTTTGCTTTAACACGGTTTTTATCCCTCTAAATCACACTCAGCCATTTGACCTGACAGCAGACTAATACATGACCTGTTCCAGGGAAGGAGGGTGGGGAAGGGCAGGAGATTTTGCTCTTTTCTTGTTCAAATTGGAAGAACCCTGCATCTTGCCAGGCGAGCTCCTTCCTCAAGAAAAAACATAATTCCCTCTTTGTTTCCCAGTGGTAGCTATATTGCTGTATTTCAAGATGGCAAGATAATGACAGTGACTTCAAGGCTCCATAACAAGAAGCTTTACTGGGAACTACCAGGGGAGAGACAGGCACCACTGAAAATACATGTAACTCTGCAAAAAAGAGGGGAGCTAACTGGCAGGCGCTAGTAACAGGAGAAGTAATGTAAATACCTCAGTGCCAGACCCATCATCAGCCTGTCTCTGTGTTTCAGGGGGCTCTGGCACGGTTTCCTAGGCATTGATGCAGCACTGATTTCACCTGCCTGCTGTGCTGGCAGGTGGGGAGAGATGGCAGGCGGGAGTTAGGGAAGCCTGGCAGAAGTGCTGCCTCCCCAGCTGGATTTTTCTCACTCTGTCCCAGCACTTTACTACTGGAGGGCTGGGATTTGGACAATGCCAGTGCTGTGGAGCAGGAAAACAAAAGTAGCTTTTCATTCAGGGCTCTTGCGCAAAGCAGTGGCACTTTAAAACTTTCTGAGAGTTGCATGGGAGTTTGGCATGTGACTCCCATTAAAGTCGGTATGAGTCATGTGGCAAACAACCCCAAACACTTTGAAGATATACTGCAATTTATGTTTTTCTGATCTCCTCAAAAGAAAAAAAAGAAAAGAAAAAAAAAAAAAAAAAGAAATAAAGAAAACTATTGTGGACTGGGACTTCAAGGACAGCTTTTCCAAAGCAGTTCTCTTTCCCTGTTTGCTTCTAGACATAAATCATGGCAGGAGGGAGCACAATCAGGCTGTTAGTTGGTGATGGCACAACAATGGCTGGGCGAGGGGAAAAAATAGGTGTGAAAAAGAAATGTTGGTGAAAATTATGTATTGATTGCTTAAGCCTTGTACTAAAGTACTGACCACAAAGAAACCCAGGTGGATTTCAATTCAATTGAATACAATACAAAAGCTTTCCATGGAAAAGCTGAATTGTTTAACAGGAAATGGAGGGAAGGTGTGCTCCTGGGTTTGCATCAGTACCAAACATTCCTGGAAAGATGGGCAATCAGGGGAGCTTAAGGCATGCGGGTCTCACTGCCCCCTCCCCAGATGGTCAGATCTAGCAGGGCCACTTAGCTTTGCTGCCACGTTTGGGACTGGTGGTTCCACTGCATTCTCATCTCCTTAATAAGGATGAAACCCAGCCCATGCTGTGTGGCTAAATGAGAAGTCACCTTTTCACAAGCCCAGGCTTGAGCTTCAATTTGAAATCATCAGAAATATGTTCCTTCTGGGTGCCTCCTGTCACTGGTGGGCTAAGGGACAATGCCTCATACAGAAGAGTGCCTGGAACATCCCCTGCCCATGTCCCATGCTGCAAAATCCTCTGCAGAGCCATAAATCCTGTCCTCCAGCTCTGCAGTTAGAGGGTGCCAGGAGGGGCAGGCGGACAATGGTGCTGTCCCCTCTGTGACACTGTGACATGGTGCTGCTGACCAGCACTCCCAGGTGGACATCACCTATCTGACCTCAGCCTCCATGTCCTGCACCCTTCAAGAAATTGACCTCATAGTGCTTCTCAAAAAAAAAAAAAAAAAAAAATGTTTTTGCATCTTGCTAGCCCCTACGGAGCCACCATAAAAGGGGATGAAGGATTTATCACTGCAGCAGCAGAATGGCAGCTCAGTGAGTATTAAATAACTACAATAGAAGGAGACAGGATTTGTTTTGATGAATAGTAAGTAGAAAAATGAAAAATTCACTTTCCAGTGAGAACTATGCACTGACTGGTGTTAGATTTTATGGATAAACAGGGAAAAATGTCGGAGTGAGACAGTTTTGATACTTCCTTGATATTTTGCTTTGACAGTTTCAGAATAAATTGTTTCAATGCATTATTTTGAGAGAATGGTTTTATTCTAAAATTCACCTGAATTGATAAATAATGAAAAAACAATCATATGTTATCCTGAAGCAAAGTGTGGGGTTTTTTCTTTTTTAATTTAGTTTCTGAACTATTGAAAAAATAATCCATTCAGGTAAGGCTGAGCAAAATCAAGGTTGATAAGAGGCCTGATAATGTGATTGGCATTCACTCATGTCCCTGCCTGGCATATAAAATGTTTTCAGGAAATTAAAACCTCCATAATAGTGTAAATGGAATATTGCTGCTCTGTACTCACCTCCTCTAACATTTATTTTTCATTTTATCTTTGCTTGTCCTTGTCTCACTTTTCATCTTGTGAAGGATTCTTTTATAAAAGATATTTTGTTCCCAGGCAGAAAGCACAAGGTAAGTGAGAAGCAGCATCCAAGAGAAAATGCAGTGCTGCACTACAGCAAATTCACCAGGATTAAGTTGGCTGTAGTTTTCTTGGCTAGCAAAATGCATCTGTCCAGAAAGTAAATGCAACTCCCTGAGGCTTTGATGTAACCTCTACCTTTATTTCCAGAGCAGAGGAATTCAAGAGGCAAAAATCAAGACGGGCCCACTTTTATTTTCCCATCCCAGTTATGCATCTCTGCACATCGAACTTCCCAACTATTTCCATGACAACAGATTACAGAATGACACTTTTTCCTCCATTGGCAGTGAATTTATAAACCTGGGATTTATGAAGTATCATTGTTAGGAGATGCATCAGGATGGGAGAGACATGCCCTGCGTTTCTGAAATAACTCACGCGCGGCTGTCAGGAGCGCTGGGGCGCTCTGTGCAGCACCGTGGTGAACATTCATGCATTAATATCACCTGCTCATGCTGGAGCCCCAGTAAGTGGTGAGCAGATCCAGCATGCTGTAAATCACTCACTGTATCCTTGCTTTTATGTTCTTGTAGTTTTATTGCTTTCCTTTGGCTGCTAGCTGTTGTCACCAAATCAATTAAAAGTTTACTTATCAGCCCTGGGTAGGGAACATGTGGGTACTCACCTCCTTTCCCAATGTTGGGATGTGGAGTAGGCTGTAGGGATCATGTCCAGCCCCATCCCAGCAGCAGAGCTTACAGCCTCTTCCCCCGTGCCTCTCCCACTGATGCATTCTGAGTGCTGGGCTAACATGTCAGTGTCTTGGGGCTACTCCAGAATCCAAAATATTCCTAGAGCTCCTTTCTAGCTCTTGCCACCATGAGCACAGAATTACAGAATATCCTGAGTTGGCAGGGACTCAAAAGGATCACCAAAGTCCTGGCCCTGCATAGCTGGTCCCCTAGAGTCACACCATGTTCCTGAGAGCACTGTCCAAATGCTTCTTGAACTCTTCCAGGCTTGGTGGTGTGACCACCTACCTGGGGAGCCTGTTCAGTGCCCAACCACCCTCTGGGTGAAGAACCTTTTCCTGATATCCAACCTAAACCTCCCCTGACACAACTTCATGCTGTTCCCTTGGGTCCTATCACTGGTCACCAGAGAGGAGATCAGTACCCGAAGCAAGCAGGAAGCAAAGAGCAGCAAGCAAATGAGCAGCAGCTGCAAATCAGCCCCAAAGACCCCCAGTGCACTGAGTTGTGGCCCCAACAGCAAAGTCCCATCAAGGCACAGGAGAGCCCCAGGACATGGGAAGGCCAGAGATGGAAGGACTAAGGTGCCATTAGCCTGGCACATTTCCACAAGGCCCCTTGGTTCCAGCTCCCCTATGCAGAAAAACAGTTCAGAGCGTGAAGAGAGGGTTCAATGGACATTGAGAGAAAATGAGCCTCCTTTAAAAGCCCTGGGTTGATTTTTAGTTCAGCAAATTCATAAGAATGATTGTTCAAAGCAGAAGGAAAGGTTAACGTGCAAATGCTTCACCCCTGAAGACTCGGGTACAGCTCCTGATTATGTCACATGTAAAAAATTAGATTTTTTCCAATATGGAGAAATATTAATAAGACCTTTAATGAGTCCATAAAAACATTAGGATTGCTTTAGTCACTTTCTTTTAGTAACTATTAGGCTTGTGCATTTTCTTAATGGAAGTACAGAGCAAGAAAAGTGCTTCCTTATGAAGAAAAACGAGGAAATGGCTGCTAAAAGTAGAACACTCAAGAATGTGAAAATGTGGCTGGCTCCTCCATCCATGTGAAGAAATGTGAAGGAGAGTCAGGGGAGAGTGAACTGCCAGGAGAAGGAGACTTGAAGAGGGAGGGCACAGCTGAGACATGTACACAACACATTGGGGGGATTACTGGATGTTTCTGCATTACAATTTTTCCTTTGAAAAGTGACAAACTTAACTAATGTAAGGAAACCCCATTTTTGTAGGATTTTATCTTGCCAATGAATGCTTATTACCTTTTCTAGGTCTATTTCTGTCTGATTACATTAAAGTTAGTAATGCAGATTCTGTCTTCAGAATCAATTAAGAGACAAAGGTAACAATCTTACTGCTAAAATCAATGGATTTTTTCTTTTTTAATACCATCACAGCCTTCTTTGGAAAGAGTAGCTCAAGTCCAGGAATATCACACTAAGGGAGATCCTTTACACTGATTTCTGCAGTTTCCCCCCTCCGTTTAAAACTGTTTTTAAAGTACATTCAACAATGCTGACTAATAAGTGAGCATGCAGTTCATTTGTTGACACAGCACTCATCTACACAGCTGTTAAATCTTATTTGCCTGACTCCTTCTCCTCCTGCTGTCCCTGCTATCTGCAAACCTGTTCGGCAGAAAGGCTGCATGAAGCATTTCTGAGGCTTTTCCTCTCTCCTGAAACAGCCCTTACAACTCACTCCCCATGCAAAGAGGGGCATGGGCAAGCAAAGGCTGGCTGCCACAGGAGCCAGGGGCAGAGCACTGCACTCCTGGGCCAATTCAGTGCCAGCAGGGAGTACCCAGCCTGTCCAGGTACCCTGGAGGTCCATCTGGGAGGACAACAGAAGCAGCAACACGACCTAGGGGCAAACCATCAGTCCCACTAGCAGTTCAACAACATAGGAGGAGGAAACCTCACCTGTTCTCTTCCTTGCACCTTAGGAAAGATGCTCACAGTGTTTCACAGCACTCTGGGGACACATTGACATTTCCAGATCTGCTATTTAATTGTCACATGAGCCCTTTCCACAGGATACCAGATGCTTTTTCTAAGCATTGCTATTGGGTCTGAGCTATATATCCATAGCAGAGGTGTCTGCCACTTTCCAGGGCATTTTCCCAGCCCAAAGCCACCCTCAGTGGCCCAGTCAAACACAGGGAGCTGCCCAGTGCCCAGGAAGCATAGCACATCCCATGACAGGGCCATGTGCTCCATGGTCAGGGTTGGAGGGCTGTTCATGGGAGACAAGGAGGAATCAGTGACTCTTATGAAAGTAAGAAAAAAAGCAAAAGCAGAACCAGACAGGATCACCCAGGCAGGTCCCCGCTGCTGCTCCCCAGCACAGCTATCCCTGTTCTCTGAGCAGCCCAGTTCAGCTGGCCACAGCCACAGGTCCCAGTGCCCTCTGGCTCAGCCTGCCAGAGGGACAGGAGTGGGACTTGGCAGAGATGCACTGCATGACAGAAGTGACCGTGCTCAAGGCAAAAAAGGCAGACAAGGTGACACAGCTGCCCTGAGCATGCAGGCACTTTCTGGGATCAGTCACACCAAGCAAGTGTACCTGTGCTGGTGTGTCCTGTGGTGTCGGACACTTTCCATGGCAGTGATAGCCCCAGGATGCAGGAGCCAGCAGCACCCAGCAGCAGCAAGAGCACCTCAGATACCCACAGAGCTCTCAACTCATGTGCACATCTCCTAGAGAAAGCTGCAGCTTCACTGGCAAGGCTGACCAGCCTCTCCCTCCAGAATGTTCACTGTTTCCATCCATTTCAGGAGTTATGTAAGTAACAGGAATGCTGGCACAGACATTCAGGCCTGCACAACACCCCAGCTGAGACTGTAGTGCTATGTGGCCCAGGATGCTATGGAATCCATGTTTATGTATCAAATCTCATTTCTACACATATCCAGGAATCAGGGATATGACATCCTGCACGTATTTATAATGCCCTCCCTTCCTTACACTCAGTCCCTGGGAATTAGCAGTGTGGGCTGCCTAAAGAGTGGGGTACAACAGTTCACTGCTGCTTTTGCTTGTGGCTCACTCTTCCAGAGCTGACCATGTCCCATCCAGTCCAATAGGAGTGGGTGGGAGGGTGTCCAGCAAGATCTGTGAGCAAACACCCAGCTCTGCCAACAATATCCATGGGTCCTGGCTTCACAGAGGGGGCAGAGCCTGGTGTTGGGCACTGCCAGTGGCACTCAGTTCAGATGTGCCACTTGCTATACACCAAAGCCACCCTTGCTTCCTCGGATTTGCTGTGCAGAGGTCACGTTAGTTTGTAAGACCCTGCCATGTTCAAGACTCCAACCATCTCAGCCTGCCTCCCCCTGCAGCATCCTCTGCCCTCTCAAGACAGCACAGAGCCCTGTGCCAAGGATGGCAGGCAGTGAGGCACTCAGGCCTTGCAAAGTGCAGCACCTGCAGATCTATTAAACTTTGGCCCTGGGTCCACGCAGAGAGGTGGGATAAGCTCAGCATGCTGCAAACAATTACAGGGAGGTGGAGGAGAGACAAGCAGTGCTCGGCTCTGTAGCAGTCAGCAAGCAGATGGCTCTCTCAGCTTGCTTCGAAACAGAGCTCCAAGGCACGAAGGAAGGCCAAAACCCATCCACTTTTCTGAGGGCTGGGCTCTGAAAACCTGTGCTTTCTTTCACTACTGTGGTATAAATCTTACACTTGCTCACTTCCCCACTTCCAGACCCCTGAGCAGAGCTGAGGCAGGTCCCTGCAGCCCCCTGGAACACAGAGCCCAACTAACACATCCCATCTGCAGCAGTGAATCAGCAAAATCCATCAGTATTTCCCAGCAGGATTTTGGCACCTGCTCACAGAGCGAGTCGACAGCCGAACCTGTTATTCCCCACTGCAGTAATAATAAGCTTGCGTTTTCACAATGCTTTTCAGTGGAAAGTTTCCCAAAGCATTTCACAAACAGCATGAAGCATAGAAAAAGGGATTGTTCCTGCCAAAACCTGAAGCACAGCCATTCTGTTCTGGAAAACAGCAACTGCTAAATAATGGACAGAAACAACACAGAGCTTTTTAGGAAGCAA
Source organism: Eopsaltria australis (assembly GCA_034509425.1). NCBI lineage: Eukaryota > Metazoa > Chordata > Aves > Passeriformes > Petroicidae > Eopsaltria > Eopsaltria australis. Next base: position 4,751,549 of record JAVTVJ010000068.1, on the reverse strand, counting down.
AAACAAATGGCTGGAGGAGTGTAGAAAGACATCCTGGAAGCTTATTTACTATTAATTAAAAGAAAGAAAAAAAAAAAGCTGTGGATATGTATCTGTCTTGGCTTTAATTTTCATTTCAAGAGGCTTCCTTTTGTTATTTGTGTGCCAGTCATAACCAGGCTTCTATTTCATTGGAAGACAATCAGCAATCCAATTTCTGCCTTTTTCAAAAGCATTCCCAGTGCTGAAGAACATTTAGATCACTTAGATGTCCTTCAGTCAGCAGAACAGGCAGGGTCTGACAGAGGTACAGAAGAGGGTTGCTGGGGTAATTTCAGAAGCCATAGCAATTATCTTTGAGTGCTCACACAGTAACAGGGAATTCTCAAAGGCACAGCAGGGATTGGGTCCAGGTTAAGGTCTCTGATGGTAGGTCTCCACATCAGAGCTGGGTGCCTAAACTTCCATTAGTGAAGATCCAGTCAGTGGGGGTGGGGAGCAGTGTGCCTCATTGTCAAGGAGACAGCATGGGCAGCTCAGATGAATTCCTCTCCAGATTATGCACTAGAGTTTAAACTTGGATATCTTGTGCCAGTTTGGACTCCCTGGGATGTCCAGAGTGTTCACATGAGTCTGGCATAGGAGACATGGCCAAGGGCACCTTTTTGGAGTGGCAGCTGGAGGCGAGGTCTAGACCTCATGCATCTCAGGGGACATGGGACAGCCCTGTTTGCCAAACTCCCTCCCACCTTGGATCCCCCCACCTGCCACGGGAGTGCAGAAGCCTCATGCCCACGCAGATACCAAGGTGTGCACACCCACAGTTCACTGCCTTTGGCTCAAACTGCCTTCTGGCCCTCAGAGCTGCTACAGCCAGAAACAGAAGGACCTCAGAGCACTGTACATGAAAGGCCCTGTCAGCAGGAAAGGGCAAGGAATACCCAGACTTCAAATGCTTATGTAGGTAATCACAATGGTCTGACACACACTTGATGCCTACAGAACAGGGACACAGATGAGACACAGTGGAACAGAAAGTGCTGAAAATACTGCTGGGTTTGCAAGCAGTGCCTTCAAATCTAGTAGAAAGTATTCAATCACCCTATCATTATATATTTTCCAGTGAATTTAATTTCAATAGTATCTCACTGCACCTTGTAAGGATTGTTGATATTTTTTCTTTTTTATTTTTAGGAAGAAATGCTGCACCTGGATCTGTAACACTCCAGAAAAAGCCATGTGAGAACACATATTGAATGCATTTTTGCGTTTCCTAGAGATTATCAGATTATGGTTATCAAATCATGGGTTATGATTTAATTACTTTTCATTATCTGACCTGCAGAGTTCTCGAACCTGACAAACCTACTCCTTCAAAGATTCAACAAAATGAAGTGGTAAAAAAATAGTATCCTCTGCATGCATTTCTATGAGCCCTTCTGAAAGAAATGCCTTGCACATCCCCTGTGCCACAAAAAGAAAAAATTTTATTGTCAAAGAAAAAAACGGCATTATTTTTCTGAAATAAAATTCCAAGTTCCGTTCAGAGAAAGGAGCTCTATCCTGAAATGCAGAAAGGGGTTTCCATACTTTTGTGTACATTTTTCTTATTTCAACAAGACCTCGCCTTTAATACTGCACTAGATAAAGTACCTGGGAAAAGCTGTTTAATTACTGACAAAATGTCAAAGTACGTTTCTGCAAAACAAAGAGATTTACAATGAAATGTGTTCTAGCTTTTATTTAAAATTCTTTATTAGCATGTTCAAATATTTAAACTAATCCCAGGGAAGAAGGGGAACAGAGATTAGATACCAAATTAATTGATTGGCTTAAAACAAAGACTACATTGAAAAAAAATCTCCATCACATGCTGCTTTGTATGTCTGCTTAACTTGTGTAAATAATTGCATATGCAACTAATTGGCCTAAAACACTACCAACCAATAGCAGCAGTGGAAGAGCAGGATTCCTCAGACACTGGTTTGAGATGACATCTCTTTTGCAAACTGCCTGTTTTTCATTTTGTAGAATCATACAAAGGTAGGCTTAGCTTAAATCTCTGGAGGTCAGCTAATTTTAATCCATCCTCCTGTCCTCAGGCTGGAGTGAACATCAATTACTGAGAGATATTTGTCTTGTGTAGCCCTAAACCATCCCACAGTCAGTCTCAGTAGCCCCTGCCAATTCTTAACAATCATTACATTTAACCTAAATCTCTCATGTTGCAACTTAAGCTGATAATGTCTTGTCTTGCCTTTGGTCATGATGAAAAAATGAGCAACATCCTACTTACAGCAAGTTTATACACATTTTAAGACATTCAAAGTTCCTGTCTTTTCTTCAGTATTCATTTTCAAGAAACAAATTACTCAGTCCTTCCCTCCTTACCTTCCATCCATCCATCCATCCATCCATCCTGAATTTCCCAGATGTCTCACTACTTTCTTTGTTGCTCTTTGTTTTCTCTGTAATGTATCTGTCTTTCTTTACCTGAATCTCCCAGGCTTGGAAACAGCTGAGGTCTTGCCACAGTCAGGTAGAAAGCTATAATGGTCTCTTCTGTCATGTGTTAACAAGACACAGGACAGGGATTGTTGCAGCTAAGGAGCATCACTTGCTAATGCTTAGATCACTTATCAATAATTCAATTTGTTTTCATTTGATATAGAAACTGCAGGTCTCTCCTTCAGGTGTGATATCTTTCATTGTCTTTGTTCAGTGTTATTTATTGATTTAAAGTAAGTTTGTTAACCAGATATGTATCTCCTTCTCAAGGGCACCATTTAGCTCAAGTCTCCCTGGTATTCTTGTGAGTGTAGCATGTAGAAATACAGGAAAAACTGTAGATTTGACATCTACTACAGCTATTGTGCATTTGCTTTGCCAGGCACCCTGTCAAAGAAAGCCATCAGGTGGCTTTCATGTGGTTAATTTTGAAGAGAGGTAGGATGGCTTGCCATTAATCCCCTACTTTTTCTCTACTTTAGCATCACGAAGTGCTCCAAAGGAAAACGATGTGTGTTGGCTTTAAGGGCACTCATGAACAATGATGAAGAGCTGGGTTTGTTAAGCCCTTGCTCTCAATCAGCAAGGTTGAGGATCTTAATGCTGTTTTCCTATACCCAAGATAGACACTGCCATATTGAGGCTCTTGGCTATTTTGGAGGGGAGGCTGACTGTTGTTTTCCTTGAGAGACAGTCCATCATGCAATCCTAACTCCATGGTAACAGCAAGGTCAGCACTGGGCAAGGCACAGTGAGGTTAGACATCCTCCCTGTATGCTAGCTGGAAGAAACATGTGCCTCCATCTTTTTTCTCTCTGTTCAGGGTGTGTCTGGCTGCCCAATCTGCATCTCTAGTGTTTCCCTTATACATCCTTTGTGCACCATTCACCTTGCAGGAACAGCCTGGTTCCTGCTTTGTGGCTGAAGGTGCCCACTGCTTAGTATCTAGATGCCTGAGGTACTTTATATTACTACAGGATTCTGCCTAACACAAACACTTGTTCGACAATCTTGTGAGGCCCACTTCAAGTGCCTTTAAGAAATTCTGGAAATAAAAAAGTACAGAAAAACTTAATCCAGAAGCATGGGAATACAATGATGCTTTGGCAAAGAATCACACAAGCACATCTGGGAAAAGCAAAGTCCTAGGTGAGATTAATATTTGCACGTTGTGTACCTGCTGTAATTTCTAATGGTTTACAAGGTTTTGACTCAGGTGAATTTTTCCAAAGATAGGGCTTTAAAAAGTGATTCCTGAGGAGAGTCTGCTGGGATATCTATGCCTCTTTCTGCTGAGTTCTGAAGCCTTGTCCTAGTAAGAATTTCAGAATTTGGGCATATGTGTATCTGAGATGGCAGCTATAATGAATATCAGGAAGCAGTTTTACATCTTTTGGAGGGGTGTAAATGACAAAACGAGTCTTTAGCTCAAGTGTCTAAGGAAAAGTGTAATTCCTTTATCACCTTCTCAAGGTCAGTGTAATCCTCAGAGTTTTCAGCTTAACCCATTACATTTCAAATTAAGTTTTCTTTGTTTTGGATCTTAAAATCCACTCTCTGAGGAAGAAAACATTCACAAAGTACTCAAAATCAGAGGCAAGCACTGAAGTAAAGCTTTGTGTTGCACTCTTATAGGACTCAAATCTGTTTTCTATTAAATTCAAGCAAGAATTAAATCCTGATCATACAAAATAAAGGACTGTGAATTGTGGGCTTTCCAGTGTTGTCAAGCAGCCTGTCTTTAGCAGGCTCGGGGCAGTGTTTGCTTGCACTGTGGTGGTGAGACATTAGATGGAAGAGCTGTGGGCTTGCTGCTCTAGCAGGGCAGGGAATTAACCTACCCAGCCCATTAGATAGGAGATGTATATTTCAGATGAACTTTCCCATCACCTGCCTTCTTCCCCTCCCCTGAAGTAGATAGCCATTTAAGCATAAAAAATAATGTATGGGGGAGAGGAACATTATGATTTAACCCCTGGAGGCACTTACCTTCCCATATGGTACAAGGTGCCTTGGCAGTCACTTACACTAAATACCCACTAAAAACAGGCAGTGTGAATCCTACTCTTTGTGCTTTTTTTTTGCATTTCCAATTAAAAACCTGATGGGATTCCACAGCCTGATAAATTTTAATGGATCCTTTCCACTGACTCCATAGACTTAAGACAGATCAACCCATCACACTCAGATGGCACACAACACCTTGGGCTAGAGCCACCACACACTTGTTCTTTGTAGAATGGCCAGTGGGGTTTAGGATCATACATCTTGAGTGCTAGAGGTGATTTGCCTCTCCTGAGAGTCTGCAGAAGCAAAGATGTGATAGTGTGGGTGGTGCCTGGGATATGAGAGCCCAAAGTTCAGGGCCTCGCTTCACTTGATTCAAACAACAGGCTTGAAACAAAGGATGCATCTATGCCACGCTGTGGAGAGCCCCTGCCCAGCAGGATCCACCTCACTACCAGAAAGGGCGGGTTTCACAGCTGTGTCAATAGAAAGCTGCACCCAAACTGCTGGCCCTGCTGGGCAGCAGGCCTTGCCAACACAGGCACATCAAACGAGCTTGTGTTTGAGAGAAAGGTGTGCCCACGGCAGTGTTTCAGACTGACATGGGCTAACTTATCCTCATCAAAGTGTCTAAAAGGCAGCAAAAAACTCCACTCTTATCTAAACATTAGTGTTTGTTATCAGCTGAGATGCCATAGGGAGAGTAGGACCCCAGCTGGTGGCCCAGAAGAGCACAGGTCACCCACAGATGTGTTGCCACATCTGCCAATTTCATGTGGATGAAACATTTTTAGACACCCATGTTTAGGCAGCTGTACCAAGCCCTGATTGATTGCAAATGGTGACTTAACTATCCAGCTGCCTTAGACCTGTGTGACAATTTCAAACAGATCAAACCCACTGTCTCCATTGGTACTCTGGATTAGCCCCTTCAGGCTGGCTTTGATACACTCTGTAGCTCACTCCATTGTATCAGCTAGAAATTATCTCAGTCTCCCAGGCCATTGCCCTGACTGGGCCTTTGGCTATTCTGGAGCCCCTCCACAGTTTGGGCAGAAATTCCACCTCAGAAGTGTCAGGTTCCACCTCTAGAGCTTTTGTTTCAACAAAGCAACATGTTGGAAAACTACCATCTGGATTTCCCTGAAGATCTTAGAGAATGGCACTGATTTTTTAGACATTATTGCCCATGCTGAGATTGCTGTCAGGACCAGACCTCCATCCCTCAATTGCTCCCTTCACCATGTTGTTTTGGAAGGACACAGGATCTGGTTACAGGTCAGGGTTTAGTCTTTTCAGCAGCCCCTTGGCATCTCCTGTAGGGTCGGGGTAGGGTGGGGAGAGAAGGCAGACACTGACTGCTTCAGTGGACAGGGGTGTCCTGGAGAGCCAGGGGGGGATTGAGCAGAGCACACAGCCAAGGGACATGTTCGAACAAGAGCTGCTCAGAAGGAATGATGCTCAGACTGGCATCCTTGCCAAAACACCAAAGGAGTTTGCATTGTCCTTTCGGCTGTACCCTGTGTGTTAACGTTATTGTCTGCTAATGAACTGTATCTTTTTTAATCTTGCAGATGCCCAGATATGTAAAGCTGCTCCTTCAACTGCTCCCGGATGAATAGGTTGGTAAGTGGTTACTTCCTTAGCACTTCACATTCCTTGGAAACCAATTATTTTTATTTCAGAAGCTGTGAATCCTAGAAAGCCTGTCCCTAGCTCAGAAATGTAGCTGAAAGTGTAAGTACTCTAAATTAGGAGCATCAGCTAATTGATTAGTTTTACAAAAATATGAGTTTCAAATTGAAACAAGGTTTCATTGCCTTGACTGCTTTAAAGCATGAGTGTTTCCTTTTTAACATTGCTTCTCAATAAATATTCTTTTTAATGAATTCCACTGATGTCTTGTGCATTGCTAAAATTTTATCAGACTATGCTGAGACATTTTTGCTTTTCTCCTTGACAGGTTTACATGGGTGTTCAAGATACTTGATCATCAAGAAGGGTGATTTGAGAGGCCTGATTTAATGGACTGGGCATAAGCCTGGGACAGTGAAGACTCAGGTGCTAATCTCCATTCTGTGACCTTGGGCAAATCATTTCATCTTCCTGCATTTCTCTCCTACCTTTTATCTTTCTTTAACACTCTTAATTAAGCCAGAGTGCTACAGATAATACTGATAATAACCAATTCTCCCCTTTCATGAATTAGACATGCCCCTCTTAAAATGCCATAGAGGTTGGACTGTGGTGAATGCGTGCAATTGCTTTTAGTGAAGACAGTGGCTGTTGCACACAACCTCCCTGGATTCACATGAGCATCTGGATTAATTATATCCTGTCTTCAATAATCCTCTAGAGAACGAAAATAATGAAGGGTAAATACCTTTTATTAATACAATTATAGTGTGTAATATGAAAAAAGCTGAATGCATCATACATTTCACTAACTACTTAACGGAGGACACATCTAGAACAAACACCCTGTCCTCAGACATACTCCATGCTGGGTTTCAGCTGATGGACCTTCTGGCAGGGAGGCAGAGCTGCCAAGCTTCCCATATCACCAGCAGGAGACACGACCTGGTAGTAATCGATGGCCCTGTGATACTGAGAATGTGCTCTGGGAGCTCCAGCTGTGTGCCCAGAGAGGTTGTCCCTCTCCTGCTCTGATGCTGCAGATGACAGGAGGACTGGGGTCCATGAAGTGTCCACAAGCAGCCACGGCAGGCTGCATATTTTGGAGGGAAGGAGGCAACTGCCAAGCTGCTGAGCCACTACTCAGTGGCCAAGGATGTGTCTGTGAAAGTCACTCAGCCATGACTAGGAAAGTAAAACTTTCAGCAGAAAATAATACCCTAGTTAAGCACTCTTAGTGCCTAAAGTAAACAGTGACATTTTTGTATTGAAAAAAAAATCAGCAGGAGAAATCTAACCGGTAAAAGCCATCTGGATGCACACAGTGGAAAATGGATTGTGACGGTCTGAGTGTGAGAGGATGTGATGAAAAGTATATCTGCATTCAATAAAAGATAAAGTAGATGAAATGTAAAAAAATCCAGAGCCCTCCTAATGCAGTGCCTATGTGTTTAGTTGAAGATCACAGCACAGGGGCACTCAAGCCCTGTGAGCCCCCCAGCAATGTTAATGCAGCCTCCTGGCAGAGCCACACCATGAAAGGTCAGGGTGGTCTCTCCCTGATGCCAGATCTCAGACAGACAACACACAGTGCATGGCTTTTACCATGAATAGATGGAGGAGCACTTTAAGGAGCCGCTTATGTAGAGCATTATTATGCAGGAAAGAACTGGAACAAACGAGGCCGTGTCTTTGTGAAAGCTCTGGAGCAGAGGGACAGTACTGCCCCCTGTCCGGAGCCTGCGCTGCCCTGCTTTCATTCATGGAATACAATTCATTGCACACACTTCACTAGGAATTTGTATGGCTTACAGTGTTTTAAGGAATGGCTAGAATTTCACCCTCAAATGAATCCTTAGGACATAATAAGTTTTTCAGATTACAAAATCAGCTCTGTCTGCTTTTCATCCTTCTGGTAGAAAGAGAAAAATTAATGTATCTTGCAAATTGGTGGGGAGTATCTTCCTTTTCTCCCTCTCAGCTCATTTATTGCTAGAGCCTAAAGCCCTGCAAGGTGAGTAATACACACGTAGTATCTAAAGAGGCAATTGATCAAGAGGGTTAGGCTAGACAAACTCAGAGGTACTGTGAAACCTCGCATGATTTGTCTCATGATCCTGTGAAGAAGTGAATAATCTTGCTGTCAAACAGATTCAACGGCTTTGCTATCCAAATACTGCTATTCCTACATCAGCAAGGCACATCAGAAACCTAGTCCAGTCATTTCTGGGGAAAATGTGGTGTATCTCTACCACAGAACCTGTTGTGCTGTCTTTCTTTTTTGGCTTCCTATTAGCTGAGCAGGAATTAAGGGAAAAGGAATTAGCTTCAAACCAGATTGGTCTTAAATTCTTTATAAGGGAATCAAACAGACCTTCAAAGTTATGCAGACATGTCAAGCTCCAGCCACTGCAATGCATGCAAATATTTCATACCCTGAGTACTGCATGTAGCAATGGGACTTCAGGCTTTTATTTTTTAAGAAGCACATATTCCCTCATCTCTGCATTGTTATAAATCCTCTATGTCCATGTAATTTTTATGTTCCGCTCAATTAAGTAAAACGTATTCCCCAGCAAAATATTCAGAGTGTTTGGCCTGATAACTCCTTACAGAGGCAATCACAGCCTTCTGAGATGGGGAGGAGGGGTGTGCATGCACGGCTTCACCTCCCTCTGCAGCAGACGGGGCTGCCTGGTGCTGCTCCTCAACTGTCTGCTTCCCACATCTGGGCATCCAGCCCCTTGCACTTATCCCTCCTGGTCTCTGTAGCTGTTCAACATGAAATTTCCAGGTATCTCACTCTCTAAATGCCCCAGGTCGACATGACCCTCAGGGGCAAGTCCCTTCCCTGCTGGGAAGGTAATGCATGTTCACACACTATCATTTTCTTCCTTTGCCTGTGCTGCTATCCTCATCAAACACAAGCACACACACACACATATGTGAAGTTTTTAAAAGCAAAGTCAAGAATGAACCCTGCATTTGTGTCAAACAACATAAAAGACCCCCGGTTTGAAAAACTATCAGAATTATTATTAAACTGAACTGCATATGCATCAAGGAAGAGCTAAGGTACCCAAATAATCCTAATTCTTAACCTGCTGAGAGACTAACCATTTCTAATTTTGTGTGCAGACTGCTGAAAATACACACCACAAAACTCTAGGTCTGTTTTTGTTTACATATACACATGAATATATATGTCTAGTCTACAGTACTAAATGTAGTCCTTTGTAGTCATGCCAGCCTTTGTATTTTTCATGTAAGTACTATAATTTTATGATCTGGACCCATGAGATCTGTACATAGGAGAGCAGAGCTGGTGATAGGTCTAATGGCACTGGATAATTCCCAGGAATAGGCCAGGTGCTTGGCAGACTGGAGCAGCAGACGAGGAGGAGGAGAAAGTAGTACCTGTCTCCTGGGGGATGGGTGTGAGACTTTAAGCCACTGTCTGGCCTCATGAACAAATACCATGAGTCCATGCTTCCTTGTAATGTTTCTGAATTCTCCAACAATCTTTTTGATCAGAACAACCAGAGCATAGCAAACTGCACTTGCAGCTTCAATGAGGCTGTGTCTGAAACCTTTTTCAGAGTCAAGGCAGCAGTGGCAGAGAGAACAGATCCACAAAGGTAGAGGAGATAAAGAAAAGGAATTTGAAGGGTAAGGATGAGGTAACAGCATATCAGAGACTGAGGTTCAAACCCTTGTCCTCCATATGAATGTGGTGACAGATCTGCAGTCATGTGCCCCTGTGCCTGAGGCCAAATGTACCTCCTGCCCCCACAAAGACATTTTGGCCATGTCCTGTGGTGACAAAGCCCTACTGCACTGGTGCTATGGAGTGTCAGAGGGCTATGCCTAGAGGTCCAGGTCCTTGGACCCCCATGTTGTAAAGGTCTTCTACCACTATGCAGCAGGTCTAGCACACCTCACATATGTGCAGCCTCACATAGCTGACATGAAAGCACACAGAGAGACTTTATACCAAAGGCACAAGAGGAGCAAACTCACCCTGTGTCCAAGGGAAGGCTAGTCTGTGCATTGCAGCAGTACCTGGGATCCTCCACTGCTTGTAAGAAAGCCCTGTGCAGGTACACAACTGGTACCTGCAGGGACAGGCTCTGGACTCTCTGATGACCATTTCTTACCCAGGTTTGCCTTACTGAAGAAAGGTCAAATTCTTCCTTTCCTCTTCCCTAGCTCAGCATCAACTAAGCTGTGCTCACTCCACCTCCAAACCTTGGCCTCATATGCCATTTAAGATCCCATGTGCTCACATTCTCTGTTTCTAGGCTTCCTTCTTTGACTCCAGGCTCACAAACGTTTTGTCTGACTAGAGATACGAAAAGGCATTTCTGACATCAGCCTGTGGGCAGTGCTGGGGCATCAGAGAGGGCCTGATGTGAGGCTTGTCCATAACTTGGTGTTCCTGGAAGGCTGCAATCCCCCTTTCAGGTGCAGGGGATCAGTGCTCTTGTGGTGGTCCCTGAGTGGCACATGCCATCTCGTGGGGGAATTCACAGTCCACAGTGGACAAATAGAGCCAGCCTTGTTCATGCTGCCACCAGCTTGCATCTGTGCCTCTCTGCAGTACCCCTGTAGGACTCTCCCACTGCTGCTCCAACAGCTCAACACCACAGACTGATCATCACAAAGAACAACACCCTTCACAACTCATACAGAAGCATCACAACAGACCCCTGTCTCAGCAGGAAAGCTGAGAGACACTAACAAATTGTGCTGGATGCATGTGTCACAGCCCTTGCTGAATGTACTGAGGCCATTTCCCTTCCAACCACCTTTTCTGTGGTTAGTTCCTGTGGCATCCTGGACAGGGTTCAAAGAGCTGCAAGTGGATGCAAGCCCCGCTACAAACTGACAGGAGCAAAGTTTCTGAGTCTCAATCCACTTGTCCATCTGGGTTAGGTACTTCAGTGAAATAGGGTTACACAGAACATGATTAAGAGGAGTCGCAGACTCTTGGTGGATTTCATTGTAGTGCTCAGCCTCTGCTGCAATCACTTTCCATGCAGCCCCTGACAGGTTCCCTCTGGCAAATAAGACATTTACTTGGCCTCATGGTGAATAGCAGTCTACTGTGACTGTCAGAAATACCATTACCATTGAAAAATTTGGTAAGTGCCACCTTCAGATAAGTGAATGTCAGCAAGTGTTTTCCATACTCAGATCTCCTCTGCTTCGCAAAAATGACACATAATGCTCAAACAACAGGGCCTAAAAAAAGCCATGTATCCAGAATATGTGTGTTGAACTCTGATATTTTGGAGTCACTGGGAAGTAGTGAGTAACACCAGAGTAGTAAGGTGGATGATTAAACTAACACCACATCACCAAAATAACTGTGGATTCTAGGCTGAGGCTGTTGCAGCCACACAAAAACAGGGAAATGGCATCTGTCCTCAGCAAAATTTGGAAGATACTCACTCTTCTGCTATGTCCAGTGCTTTGCCATATACCTGACATGAATTTTCCATACTCAAAATAGTAAGGCAAAATCCATGCCAGCTTCAAAGATACTTCAAAGACAGCCTTGCGACTTGCATTCAATCAGTTTGTCAACAAGTTGTCCCCTGGCAAGCCCCTCACAGACATGGCAGTGATTTCAGGATATGTCTGGTGAGAAAGGAATAGCCTCTGTCAGTAGGAACAAAGAAATGTTGAACCTCTCGTTTGTTCCTCCAACTTCACAGAATCACAGAATATTCTGAGTTGGAACGGACCCACAAGGATCAAGTCCAGCTCTAAAGTGAATGGCCCATATGGGGATCAAACTCATGACCTTGGTGTTATTTGCACCATGCTGTGACCAACTCAGATAATTTCAGTCCACTCTGCTTCCCACTGCTTTTGCTGAGCAGTCAGAACCACCTGAGGGCAATACTGGCAGCCCCTATGGAGGAAAAGAGACAAAAAGATACCCCTGAGTATGCGTCCAAAAGCAGATGATGACATCTATCACCAGTAAATCATTTCCATCCAGACCCCAGAGGCCTGAAGACACACAACACAGCAAATGTGGAAGCTGCTGTCTTGCTCAATGAAATTCATTCTGCTGGAAAAGGAGGCCTCAAGCAGCCAGCATAAATTGCAGAAGCCCTTGTGGCCTGCATCAGTTCACACCAGGGAATAAGACCAAAGCATCTTGGCATGAATCTTCCCCAGGATATGCTCCATTGCTTTTTGCTCGCCAACAAGGACTAGAACATAACTGTTTTGTTATCTGTCATTATCTGTTTTCATGTTCTCACAAGCAAAAGGGTAATATTCCCTCAGCAGGCAGCACTCTGCAAGGCTGGCCCTGGGAACAGATGAATGCATTAATTGCAGGGACCTTTGCATTGAAACTGAACCCGGCAGATCTCTGTGGCACTGGGCTGCAAAGGCAGGAGAACAAACAGCAAAGAAGGCAGTGAAGTTATGCCAAACAGACACTGTGCAGTTGGTTTCCAGGTCTGGCTCACTATCTGTATCACCAAAGAACAAAGGAGGAGAAAGACTTAAAATATGATGCATGATAAAAGTATTTCTCAGTGGGATGTTTTTAAAAGTTTTCTGATAGGCATCATCTGACTTTAAGCCTCGAATAATGTTTCATTTTCAGAATTTATATCACAAATAATAACCACATTTTCTTTCTTTTAGAAGTATCTGTGTAGGTCTTCAAATAGTTGGCTATCAGTTTGAACAAAGAATACTGTATAGATGGCTCTCCCAACCAAGGCCTCAAAAGATAAGAGAATAACAACACTATACATTGGCCCTTAGTGTTTCACCTCAACAGACCCAGCTACTTCCCAGCATAGACTTCTTTTTTGGTAGCTGGCAAAGTTCACTCTAGCAACTTGTGCAGCATTTCCTGCTGTCCCTTTCCCACTTTCTCAAGAAAACTGGGATGGAACAAAATAGCTTTTGAGGCCAGAGTCAATTACCATCCCCAGATGCTTTACATTCAACATGCCATCTGTGTTTTGTTTTCTTGTTAAGAGGGTTTTGTAACATTTTTTATTATCTACTGTAACTAGAAACAACAGCAGGAAATCGTGTAGTGCAAAGCAAGTATAGTGAGTGTTTTGGCTTCACAATCACTGGCCATCAATCCTCCACTTGAAACCTCTCCATTGCAAGCCTTTTCCATCCTCACTTGCACATGTACAGATGAGAGAGAGGGTGCAAGTGTGGGGCAAAAGCATGCATATGGCAGAAGGGTAGGAGATGGTTAAAAATACTCCCCAAAAATAAGGCATAGAAGGGTCTGATGTTGTTGCAGATATAATTTGCAAACAGCATGCAAACTAGTTAGCTCATTGCTAATTTTTCTGAGAGGGACACAAACTTTTTTGCATCTCTGATCAGCTCAAGAGATTATTTGACTGTCCAGTTTACTCAGTCCTGTGCTCTCTGCAATTTGATTAACAGCTTCATTGATTAATAGTGATTAGTTTAACCAATGGACTTAGCCTCAGAATTAATGTGTAGTCAGTAATTTAAGGGACTTGTAAAAAAAACCTCATCCTGATCGCTGTCTTGCAGCCCATTTTCCATTAAATCTTTCTTTTAATTTGCACCCTTCTGCTTTCTGTAAAAACTCACCATCTCACATAACTCCAGTTTTGGTGTTTGGACTATGCACTAAGTGGAACAATAAAGGAGGAAGCAACATGGATTATGATATCCTAGCACAGGGTTATTATAAAATTGCACTCGCTGCATGCCAGGGAATAGGAAATTTCATTTTCAAGGGCTCCCTGGGGGGTGGAGATAAACTACAAAAGTCACAACTTGTCATAATTAAACACTCATGCCCATTACACACAAAGGAAATTATGCACATTTATCTAGGTCGTTGAAACATTCATATGGCAATACTATACAGGAACGTCCATTAATATCCTGTACGAATTTAGTGGAAGTGTTCTCCCAGAAGCGATGCAAGGCTGTCTCTGATGAAGGTGCTTTAATAGCATGGAGGAGGTGGGGGGAAGGGATGGGAATGGTTAATGTATTTCCAGAAGGAATGCAAAAATACTTAGATGGGTATATCCACCATTCCTTCTCTGCCAAGTAAAGCATAAATATGTTAATTGGATAAGCTTTTCATACAATTATTCTATATGGTTATCAAGCAACAGCAATGGAAGTGGTTTTAAAAGTGATAAACAGCAAGTGGTGTGGTGTTCGGAAGCTGGCTTGGTTTATCTTGTGAAATTTGGTGTACTGGAAGTTGGTAGCTCTGAAAATATCTCTCACCTCTTCTCTCTAATTTGTACTTATTTTGAATATCTACCTTCTGTGGGGATGTGTGTGTGGGTTAACAAATAAAAAAATATTTTTCTACAGATATTGCTGTAGTCATCCATATTCCCTTTATTTGTGTCATCTCCTCAATGGTAAACTGTAGAAATTTTACCTGCCCTCAGGTACTTTCCAAAAGTCAAAAATATGTTTTTCCCCATTAAAAACCCAGCAAGGATTGTTAGAAACAGCCCTGATGAGTTTGGCACTAGCATCTCCTGGGAAATTAATGGCCAGGTGTCACTAATGGCTCTCAGCTTTGCGTCAACACTCCAAGTTACTCTTAATCCCCAGGACAGGCTCTGCTCTTTATTGCTTAATTAGAACACAAACAGTTCTATGAAAATAACACTGATGGTCTGACTCAAACTCACAAAAGAAGATAAAACGCAGGACTTAAGGGTTAAAAAAATCCCAGAAGAACTAACATGCAGCCATCTGTGTAAGTAGGTTTTGTTTTATGGCAAACACTGTTAATAGCAATGGCTGAAAATTTATTTTTTTCAGAATCTGATCTTTTGCAGCTAAAAGACCTGCATTCATTTGCTTTTATTCCTAGATTATGGTTTATGCTGTTTGGACCACTGCCAACTCTATGACAACCCTCGTGTGGGAAAGTGGCATGAATTTTAAGAATGAATGAGTAGTTCTCCAAATGTTTGTGCCAGAAGCACCTCATTCACTAGTGGTGTTTGTTTTTTACTTACGTAAGATATTTTATTCATCCAGTCAAAGAAAAAAGTCTTACCATATGACCCCTAAAATTCGTGCATCTCAAAGAGTCATCAGGTAGAAGAACCCACAATTTTGATATTCCATCAAAATATTGGGTAAAACTCTCACTCAATAAACATATTCACAGGAAATCCATAGTGAGTCATGAACCATTTTTTAATTCCAAAGGACAGGAGTTTGTGATAACATCTGAGGTTATTTCACTTTCGTTTGCTTTCAAAATTATTTTCAAGCTCTGACATGTACAATAGTTTGCTGTTTGAAGAAGTGTTCCTTCCCCAGCTCTAGAGGTTGAAAGGTCTGCTTAAAGAAGAGGGCTCCTAAAAGGCCAAATCAATTTAGTCATGAAAGTTTATTCTTCTAGATTCAAACTTTATTGTTGGAATGATCTAAGGATCATTTTTATGAATATGTATAACTTTTTTTTTTTTTTTGGTATGGATAAAGCAATCCAAATTAAGCCCAGTGCTCTGTTTAAAATATATGGCTTGCAATGTACGTCTGACTGTAGAAGAAATTTCCAGACCTGAACTAGTAAGACCCATGTCTGGATGTAGATTCAAACACATGATTTTGCTTAAGACACTTTGTTCCAGCTGCCAAAGAAAGAATTTTTATTCTTTAGCTATTTGCGAATCTGGATATACACCAGATACAGTCCTACAGAAAAGCAGGAACACGACCTTTAGACTTTTACAGAAAACCAATGCTAAAATACAATTCAAATGATTGTTTTACAATGCATTACAAAAACCTTTCTCTTCCAAATTAGCAGATAACTCTAGAGTAAGTCCCATTTCCTTCAGGAGGATGTTAGTGAAAATAAGCTATTATTTTATAGGTTTTCACTGGTGTCTGTCCCTCAGAAAAATAAGAAAAGCAGTGATGCAGCCATCAGTATTTTGAATGCATTTGGAATATGTGCCATACCTATTAGCAGTGCTATTATCCCTGTCGGCAGCGCTGCTGTGCTTCTGCTAAGCTGCCTCAGAAGGATCACATACATACAATGCATCCTGTTTCTTCTAAAAAAAAAATCACTTAAGCTGACTTCTGCTAATCCCCCTGGCCACACAGAGTGGGCTCAGTCAGGCTGAGGAGCCACTTTATAATCAGATCCGTAGTACCTCTTGCAAGATAGAAATTCAGCTTCACATTTGGAAAAGGTGAGAGGGGGGAGAAAAAGTTGGAAGGTTTTCACAGCTATCCCGGTAACAAAATCTGTCTGAGCTCCATACTGGAAATTACTGTAATAACAGAGAAGATCTACTGAGCAATATTAGTTACTCTGCTTTTTCTGTCTGTGTGTGTAACACACAAGTGCAAATTTTAACAGTGCATATGCACTACAGACTTATCACTTTGTACATTCAAATTAAGAACTTTTGAGAGATGCGTTGCTTAATTTCTTTCAGCCAGTTCTAGTTTTGGCCTTTTTAAGCATGAGATATGAATTTTACATATTGTGAAATACACCGCACACTTGCACTATAAACTATTTCCCTAGGGTTTCCCTGTAGTAGAAGGGTTGATTTTAAGCAGATTATCTGTCCAAATGGGGCTGAGTGTATTTGTCACTCAAGTGTTCAATTAACTGGAAACTCTTAATAGCCATGTAGAATCTGAAACTTTTGTTCAGCTCAGCTTGTTTGGCTACACTTCATATGCTGGCAAACAATTACTCTTTTGCACACATGGTACTGTGTGAGGGAAATTTCCCCTCAGTGAAGGGAAAAAAGTTAGTGCCCTCATTCTATGCACTGTACTGGCAACATTTGCTAAGCATGATGTGTTAGGTGTTGATCTTGCAGTACATCTCCAAGGCAAAACGAAGTTATGGATGCAGTGTGTCTTAACTTATGTATGCCTCACTGAATCTGCTTAACCTGGGTAACAGGAGAAGTGAAAGGATGGTGTACAGGAATCAGGACAGCTCAGCAACCCAAGTGCCTTTCCAAGACTCATTAGTGAGGCCTGAAGCCTCTGCACTACATCTCTGCTGATCTTGTACATTTTTATGAGCACACCTTCATCTTGTTGTGGAGATAAGCTCCTAGAAATTGAGAGTTTCTAGGAAATTTGTTTCTCTCATAAGAGATTAGAAAATGCCACCACCTTCTTCTTGCCTTTCTTTTAAATTGATGATTGGATGGATGGTATTTCCTGGAGGAAATGTGACAGAAGTATGTCTTCAGGAAGGAAAGCATCAAAACAGGTAAGTAGTAAGAGCATGGTGGCCACCTGCAGGAAAGTTGCACCACATTCCAAGGGCCAAGGACAGAAACGCTGTAGGGTGACCCAAGGCAACTGAGTTGGGATGTGCCTGCAGGGTAGAGGCCTCAAATGGGTAACATAACCCAGAAATACAACACGTGGTAAAGAGCAGAACTGTGCTCAAAACTGAGTGTAAGGCAACTCCAGCTGAGACGAGTCACGAGCGAGTGGTGAGTGCTGAGGCAATAAACAAAGAGGACAAACCTTGCCACAGAATTCTTCCCAGACTGGAAGGTGCAGTGCTCAAGGCAGCTGGTGCTGGGTCTGGGATGGCCCTGGGATGAGGCAGCAGCACCTCAGCACAGATCTGTGGGTTGCTGAAGAAGTTACTCCTGTGTGTCTGTTTTCCAATAGCATTCCCTGAGAGTTAGTGTGCAGTTACAACACATGCACTTACACACTTCCATACAGCATCAGTTGTTTAAGTTATATCTGCATAAAATGAGTGTTCAAAATACTGAGCGGCTGTGTAACCAAGAGTTGAACAGACCTAAACACTTCATGAAATACTAACAAAATAGCTATAAATCTCAAGCTTAAAATGCCCTGCTCAATACGAGCAGAATATTTAATCTTACTTTTTCCTCAGGACACACATCATTAACTGCTAATCAACTCAAGCTTCAGAAATCCCTGAGCACTCTTCTCAGTTTTCAAAAATGCAGGCACAAAACAAAGTACTTTTTATCCCACCCTGAGCAAGGGTAACGGGTCCCAGAAGTGTCCAGGTGCAGGCGACATCACTGCACCGCACACCGTACCACGCTGTGCTGGACGCACTTTGCCTGTGTTTTATAGAACTTACACAAAACCCTTCAGGTTGACAAAAAAAAAACCTGCTCCGTGGCACATGGCGTTGCCTGGGAAGCTGAAGCTAGCAGAGCTTGCCTGCTCCCATTAAGTCTGGGCAGGCAGATGCAGTCTCCCAGGGGCTGGGTTGGTGGGAGGGAGGTTGGTGGAGGGCTTGCTTTGCCGGGCGATCTGAGCGGTGGCATCAGACACAGAGCAAATCCCTGTTGCTGGAAGTCTTTATTTCCCTGTTGGAATCCAACCTGGGAATGGTCACCCTTTGTGTGCAGGGGCTGAGCTCAAGCACACCCTCTGCAGTGCCCATATTTGTAAGGGAGGGGTTGCTATTTAATTAGCCTGGCGGGATGTGCTGTGCATTTCAACAGAATGAGAGAATGCTGCTTTGTTAAAACGCCTGCTTGCAGGTGCTAACAGGAGTAATTGGTGATTCCCCCCAGCATAACGTTTCTGCTGGGGAATTTCTGCCCCAGATCCCAGAGCCTCTCACATCTCTGAATAAATGCACTGCAGCCTTGATTCTGCAGGCTTTTGCTCCAGAGCCTCTCTGTAAAATGTTGGGGATAGTCATACAGAATGAACACAGAAACCATGTTGCCTTCATTTGAGTTCATATTGTGTGCCAGTGAGCTCGGCCATTTCCTTCCACTTCATCCTCTTTCTCCTGCCTTTTCTTCTCTGCCTCTTCATTCCACAACTATTACTGCAGGGGGCTGCTGATTAAGGTAAAGGCTCAGAAATCAAAATACTGCAGACTTTACTCCACCAGGTGCAAGATGCTCTGAACTGTGTTGGAGATAGATAGACACAGAATTACATATTCAGGACAAGCACATGCAGAGATACTTGTGCTGGATTTCTGCCAGGCCCAAAATCAAGCCTGAAAGAATTGCTTTTCCACTGATCCCATATTAAAAAATTCTGCCTACTGGGCTCAGCTGCATGGGCAGTATATGGGTCTGAGGTGGCACTGATGAGGCTGCATCTCAAATACTGTGCTCAGTTTTGGTTCCCTTGCCTCAAGAAAGACACTGAAGTGTAGGAGTGTGTCCGGAGAACAAGTCTTACGTGGAGCAGCTGAGGGAGTTGGGGCTTTTCGGCCAGGAGAAAAAGGCTCAGGGTACACATTATTCTCAACAACTACCTGAAAGGAGGTTGTGGTAAGGTGGGGGTCAGTCTCTTCTTTGACATAACAAGTGACAGGGGGAGATGAAATGGCCTCAAGGTGCACATGAGGAAGAACAAGTTAGATATTAGGGACAGGCATTGGAATAGGCTATCCATAAAAGTGGTTACCCTTCCTGGAAGTGTTCAAAAGGCATGTGGATGTGGCATCTGGGGACATGGTTTAATGGTGGATTTCACAGTGCTAGGTTAATGGCTGGACTTGATGATCCTAGAGGTGTTTTCCAACCTGATTCTATGATGAATAATAAACCTGTGCTTCATCACATGGATGGACAAGCTCAGAGCTCCATGATCTCAGCCATCTCTCTGCCAGACTAACAGAGTAGATGTGCCTCCGCACCCTCTGCCCCTGGACAGGTCTCCGATTCCTGGTGTCCCACGTGGAATAGCCTTTCTCCAAATCCATAATGAGGGTGATACTGTACTGCTAAGGGCACCTGCTCTGCCAGCAGCCCCTGGCCTCCAGGCCAAGCACAATGCAACATCTTCTGCCCCCACTGCTCCAGGCTGGGCATGTCTGCAGCAAAATGACTGAATCCACACTAAGTGATACACTCAGCTGTTCATCACAATGTCCTGGGCACCTGGCTGTGGGTTCAAATGAAGGAACCAGGCTATTGAGCCAGCCACCTCTGCACCAAATACTTCCCTAGTAATGGTTGCCATGTCGCTCAGTGTGGAGGGGGGAGCAGGTTTTTATGTAAATTGGACCAAAAAAAAATTAATGACCTGGATGATTAGTACCAGGTACTTGAACTGAACCTTCATCTGAAGAAGGAAGGCGTGGAGGACTCTGGAGGGCTGTGCTAGTTCTGCTGAAGAGAGCTGCCTGGTGTGCAGCTCATTTCTGTGTGGGTCTGAGCCTCCTCGCCGCAGGCTAGAGGACGTTACCATAGCTGGCTTTCATTTTTCCATTCTAGAGGGACCTTTTAATGAGAAGGCTTTGCCTCACAGATGTCCCCCTCCTCTGAGTCAGTCTGGTGTAAGAGAAATAAGGATATGGCCCAGAGGGACCAATCATATAAATAAGATTTTAGGATTCGACTCAAGTAATAAATGAAAGACTAGCAATTTGGTATTATGAAACCCCAGCTGCGTGAACTCTCAACTTCAGCCTAGTGCCTGTGCCAGCTTCCAGCTGGCTATCAGAAATCATTTCCACTTCAGTGAGACCAATGTTGAAATGTCCCCTTCATCCTCTTCCAAACCATGCCCACACATTCTAGCTGTATTTATTTTTACTACAATTTGAGCAGAAAAGGTGGCCTGACATCACTCTAGGAGTAGTGCAGCATTAGTTTG
The DNA here is from genome assembly GCA_034509425.1 of Eopsaltria australis. Classification (NCBI taxonomy): domain Eukaryota; kingdom Metazoa; phylum Chordata; class Aves; order Passeriformes; family Petroicidae; genus Eopsaltria; species Eopsaltria australis. The sequence continues at coordinate 4,730,792 of JAVTVJ010000068.1, read as the reverse complement.
AATGCTTCAGGAGCGACGCCCGCCCTCCTTCCCACCCCACCAGGCTGAGAGTTCTGCCACAGCCTGTCCCCTCAGCCTCGACGCGCTCAGGCATGCTGCACAGGGGCACGGAGCCCAAAACATGAACAAAATGTGAAAACAGAAGGAAGGAAAAAAAACCCAAAAAAACCTATTTCACAGTTTTTTACCACAATTTTGCCAATGTTTGTGAGACATGGGTCTGGCTGGGCCTTCTCACCTTTTGAGTGTGTTGCAGCTCATTCATCAGGGGTAGATGGCAGGGGGCCAGGGGTGCCTTTTGCTGAGTGGCGTTGGCTCACGTTCACCGGCTGGCCTGGGCTTTCCGGAGAGAGGGAATGAAATTCTCCACCACCCCGTCCTGTGAGCTCTGATCACCATGTTTCAGCTTTCCTGCTGAGTGTGACTTGAAGCAAGGAAGGTGGTGCACACCACCCTGCCGTGGTTCCATACCCCAGGCAAGTGCTGCTGGAAAGAGTTTTTTGTGAAAATTTCTGGGTGACAGCAGCTGCAGAACAGCTGTTCTGGAGGCGGCTGCATTTTGTGTGGGAACCATATCTGTGTGGGGTGTGTGGTGTGAAGCCTTGGGGAAGCCCTTCGGCGTGGGCAGCTCCTATGGCCACCAAGGGCAGCTGCCCCTACACCAGGGCCCACTGGCACCACTGTTGCTCCTGTTGTAATTAATAATAATTTAATGTGGCCTTTGGTGACCTGGGGGAGGCACTGCCATTAGCAGGACGTGGGGAGATGTTGGTGGCTGGGGGATAGGGGGAGGCTGGCCCTGCAGGCCCCCTTGCATGGCAACTGGCAAGCCAGGGCATCTGAGGGGAGCAGGGCCATAGGAACCTGCTGCTGGCTTTCTTTTTAAACAAAAACACAAATCCCTAATTTCTGATGGGGCAGGTTCAGTGCTGAAGGGGAAGGCTGGGGGAGCTCTTGTGGGGAACCACAAGGCTGGGTGGGTGTGAACTGGAGCCCATCTCCCTCCACAGAGAGGGCCAGGGTGTTACAGAGGGACGGAGGTCCAGACCAAGGTCAGTTTGGAGTGCAAAGGGGCAGGAAGAACATGACCGCAGAGGTCGTCGACCCAGCCTGCTGGTGGTCTGAGGCTGCCCAGGGAGGAGTATGGCTGAGCATGCAGTACCTGTGGTGTGTCAGGGCGTTCTGGGCATGCAGTTTTCTGCCAGCCTGGCTCATTTCTGTCACTGTGAACTGAGGTACAAGAAATCATTAATCACTTTTAAGGAGTTTGACCATCATACATGGTCACAGATCAACATCAGCATATCCTCAAGTGCCAGCCTTTTTCTTAAGAGCTAGGTCACCAACAACTGGGTTTTCCAGGTTGTTTTAGTTGGTCCAATCTTTCCCTCTTTTTAATGTATTCCTTCCTTCCTTCCTTCCTTCCTTCCTTCCTTCCTTCCTTCCTTCCTTCCTTCCTTCCTTCCTTCCTTCCTTCCTTCCTTCCTTCCTTCCTTCCCCCCCACTACCTCCCTTCTTTTTTCTTTTCCTTCTTTCCTCTCTTCTTTATGTCTCTTTCTCCCTTGATTTCTCTCCTATTTCCCTCCTCTTTATTTATTTTCTTGTTTTTGGTCAAAAAAAAGCAGGATTTCCTTCAGAGACTGTACAGAACTGCAAATCTATTTGCAAGCCAGAAGTGTGATACACTCGCAAGGTTGCTTATGAGCATTCGTGTCATTGCTGATCTTCTTTCAATAGCTATAGAAAAACCCTTCAGATAGATAGTGCTTTTTAATAAGCCAACAACCCCCTCCCAAACCAACCTGACAATAATTCAGCCTCTTACTTCTGACATGTTATTGCTGCCGTACACAGAAACACAAATATTTGCTGCTTATGGATGTGTGGGGACAGCAGCACAGTGGCAATGGCTGCATGGCCGTGCCACCTGCAGGGTTTTCTGTTCTGCTGCTCAGGCTGGCCTAGCTTTGTAGTAAAGCTGCCAGCAGCTCTCCTGCCAGCTGCAGCACAGCCCACTCCCAAAGCTGTGCTGCAGCTCGTCTTTGAGCACTGACAGTGTCCCCCAAAATCTATCAGAGGATCAAGGGTGTTTTAGGCTTGGTATTGTTTCTGCCGAGGAGAGCAATCAGCTATTTCCCAGAACTCAGAACAGGTTCTCCTTTGCCTCATTATTCATAACACCATTAGCTACAAAGCAGTGTCTTGCTAATAACTGGCTTTTGCTTATTACGATGAAATTATTCTTCTGTGCCATATGCCATCTATATTCCTCTTCCAAAAACATGCTAGGGACTCCATTAGTGGCATCCACTGCTTATTGGGATCACAGCAAGCAGATAGTGCTTGAAATGTTCCTATTCACATGGGCATAAAGTGTTAGAATCCAGAAGTTGAAAACACATAAGGAAACAACAGAGGAGAAAGAACACTCCCTTTGCACATTAACATTCACTTCTTTATTGACAATGCAAATTCTTCCAAAATGCCCTGAGAAGGCATAGCTACCAAATCAAGGGCACTAACACTAAAGAAGAATTTCCCCTACACTTGTTCTCCTCTGATTAAGCCCAGCTAAAATCTGTAAAGAACCATAACCAAGAGCAAAGCTGTAACTATTGCAGTGCTGTCAGAGTCAGTCTCTACTGGGCAATAAGGAGCAGAAAGAGATTACATGAGTCCATGCCAGGAAATTTAAAGGGTCAGTAGTTGAAAGTTGTGACTTGAAGTGAGACTCAACAAGCAGCCAGGGAATAGTGAAAACTGGGAAGGTTCTTCCTCCTGTGGATGAGAGCAGAGCCAGGCTGATTTTACACCAGAGTCCCTGCTTAAAAACAAGAAACAGATTAATTCCACCACAATGGTGTATGGACAGGGTATTATCTGCCCTAATTTTTGCTGGCAGATATCCAGGAGGAAATTATTGTGGGGATCTTTGATGCTGTCTGGCATCTATACAGGCTCATGTACATGGAAAAAGCAAAAGCAGTGCAATCAATAAGGTGGGAACCAAAGCAGGACAAGTCCTGAATAAACCAGGTGGGAGATTGAGAGGAGTATTTGGGTGGCAGACTAAAGTAGCACATGCACTTGTTTTTAAGGCGTATGCTCAAAAGCAGAGAGGCATACAAACATGTTCATGAAAAAGGCACAGTGAAAAAACTTTACGCATAGGCTAATGAAGGTTAGGAGGATATGCCACTCACACACAACCCTCCCTCTCCCCCCAGGGGAGAGTTTCCTGTACTCAAAGCCCTGGCTGAGGTGGACACACACTTCCTGATTGTCCCTCAGGCTCAGCACATACCTCCCCATGCTTGGCACACACCTTTAGACACCGTGCTTTCTTTGCAAACTTCTGTCCACTCAGAGACAAGTATCACCTTCTGGTGGACAAGTGAAGGAGCCCCTGGCCTTTGGGCTTCTCCCAGCTTTTTCTGCACAGCTCACACAGCTCATAAGCAAAGTCTGCCTTACTCCCTGGTAGAGCTCCACTGCCCAGCCTGCAGTTGGCTGGCCACTGTAAGGTTTGGCTAGAGCAGAGCAACTTGACAGATGCTTAACTGCTAACAGAGCCAGAGCAGACATTTTGGGAGCTAAGTAGGCATGGAGAAATTCAGAATATGTCTCATTTCTCCCAAATGACTTGTCTACCACCTCCCTATTCCCTTATTCCCAGAGACTACAGGGCTGCTGATGAATGGCCAAAACCCTTCCAAGAACTCCATGAAAGAAAATCATGGTGCTGAGAAGCATGAATGTAGTCAGAGTGGGGATCAGAAGAGGTGCTCTGTTTTTTTTACTCATTATCAAGAATACGGCAGGAGATTTGCAAGTGCATTTTGTGCCTGGGGTGGCAAGCTCTGTGTCAGCCTTTGGTACACACCACAATGGCAGATTGCTTGCTGTGAGGGAGTTCTGCAGGCTCATCACTGTGTTACTTCTCACACCTTCTATCATCCCACACACACACACTGAAGAGTACCAGTATCTAGCTTAATCTAACCACTAGGCATCCAGCAAGAGTCCTGGTTCCCTCCCTAAACACTGAACAGAAGGTGAGTCAGATCCCCTCAAAGGAATATTCACCAAGAAGCTGCTTTCTCTCCTTCAGGTAACAATAGAGGCTATTAAATACAAATAACCAGCTCAAGTGCACAGCTTTCAGGTAGCTGAAATGGTCAAGTAGGGTGAATTCTTTAGACAATTTATAATATTTGTATATTCATTTTCTTGCTTTGCATAAAAATGTGTATCTATTATAGTGGGGGCATGTGAAAGTGCACACACACACACATACAGAGAGAAGAGGAATGGATTTATTGAGCAAGGCTAAAGCATCTCAAGCCTCGTTCCCCCACAGAGTGCTGGCCAAGGCACTCATCAGGCATCGAGAGGCTGTGACCACTCTGTACTGTGGTGCAGACTTGGCCATGGAGGCTGGGCTGTTTTCCTGATCTGCCTGAAATTAGCTCAGGGCCTACTACTGAGACTGTTGCATTCTTATTTGAAGTATTTTCTTTCTTCTTATGTCTTGGTTTTGCGATAAATCAAATTATTTGGCCGTTATCTCAATCCTTCAACATTAAACAATTCATTTTAGCGTTAGGCTTTTATGATCAATAGAAAGCTCTTAATCAGAGCTGCCAGCAGTGCTCCTTTTATTTAAGGCTCACGAAGATTAATGAAAATGTGTATGATCTCGGTTGTGCTAATTTTTGCTAGCTGTGGCAGGTATTCCCAACAGCCTTCAAGGGTGACCAGCTCTGATCCACTTCATGCCTCATCATGGGCATGCTGACCAATCCCCACAGGCAGGGATGCATTCCCAGCTCCACACCCCTTACCACATGAATGCCATCACACTGAGGACCATGGCTGTAGGACTCTAAGTGAATCCAGGATCTGGCCCTGAGGGAATGCACATTACTGACAGTAACTCAATAAACAAAAAAAGGAAGCCCGGGCTGGCAACCAAAGCCCAGGATGAGTTGGCACATCTGGTGAACAGAGTGGGAGTAAAAAAGGAATAAAGAAAATGTTTTAATTGGATTTTTTCGTATATTCCCATGGAAGCCTGGAAGTGTGGGATGCCACGTGAAAAAAAGCACATTGTGTGAACCCATTTCTTCCAGCTTGTGGCAAGCAGCACTGCTAGTATTAACAAGTAGAGGGTTCACTCACTGTTACCCAAAATAGCAATAACCAAGCAGCTATTACCCAAAATAGCAATAACCAACCAGCTTGATATCCCTCACTGGATTCTTCTAAGTGAATATTCCAATTCAAGTTTCAGCTGTTTCTTACTGTTTTGGGGAGTAGGTGAGGTGAGGTTGGTGAGGTCACAACCAAGGACAGAGCAAAGGTGATATTACCACTGAGCAGAGATGATAAGCAGGACTGGTCCTGCAAAGGAAAAACCCAGAGTGGGTCAGATCACAAGTTCACATACCTATACTGCAGCTGAACTGAACTCCTGATTGTATGTGATGAATGTTGTTAAAATCTATTCTGGAGAGATAAAAAAAATAACCCAAAGAAGCTGGTGAAGTCTGGGGGGGAAAAGTGTATTTGTAGCTAATATGTATGCGGGTACCCTCAGGTCTCTTGAGGCATTATCAGGTTATCAGGTTAAATCACAGCACTTTGGTATGTGAGTACATGGTGTTATGTACTGCTACTGCTGTATTTCCAAGGATGCAGACACCGCCATCCATTGGTATGAGTCCATCACCTCTGTGGAATTACAGCCTCATTAAAAATATTTGAATTTAAAAGACAAAGACACAAGACCAGTGATTGGCACAATATTCTGGTTTCCATTTAAAAATAATCATCACCATCATCATCATCATTCTTCATCATCATCTAAAAATCATACAAGAAATAGATAAAAATCATAAGGCAAAAAATTTTAGGAGTAAATGGCTGGCTAGTTACAGGGTATGAGCAGAAGCATTGTGGTCATTCAATGAAATTATTACATAGGCTGATCTGAAAAAATGGCAGGCCTTGGACAAAAAAAGCTCCTGAAGACAGCAACACCATGGTAAGTGAGAGGAAAGATGGGACTGTATAATAGACAATGCCAACAACAATTTGTGTATTTTTGTTTGTGTCAAGGAAAATTCACTTATTTAGTTTATTCTCTCCACTGATTTCATAGAAGGAAGAGAACATATTTCATGAGTAATTCCTAAGGAAGACTTTTTCCATCAGGAAAGGTGATGATCAAATATGCAAGTGGAAACATAAATGGTATCCATGAATACCCATCCATTCTGAAAAAGACAAATAGTCTAAAGTGTATAAAGGGTGCCTTGCAATAAAGTTGTTAAAGCAAAGGGAAAGAAAATTTATTCTCTTTTTTAAAACAGCTGGGCCACTGACTCATTGTGTGGGCAAGTATTAGGACTTCTTTGCATCTCATTCACTCCAGCAATTCAACTGGATGAAAGCAGAGTGGATGGCAGCATGCTCCAATATTCAATATGCTGCAGATGCTGCTGCTGAAAGAAGCATTCCTGGCTAAATAAGCTCACAATGCAAACCCAAGGAAACTAGAGATAGCTGCAGGCACCAGTGAAAACAGCAGCGTTTGTGTCTTCTCTTGAAGCCTTTGTGCTGTCGTAGATCTTAATGGTCACTCAAGCCTATAGCTCAAAGTGCAGTGGATTGGATTAGATGAGATTTAAAATTGCTTCTATCCTGTTTTTCAGGTAATCTTGATAATAAATCCAATATATATGTAGGTAAAACAATATGAAACTCTTATTTGTTTACTTCACATATAGCCCCAGGATGTTTTGATGTATACATAGCCAAACCTGAAAACACACTGCTGCCTAGAGTGGTCTCAAAGTGGTTAAGTGAGAGACGAACCTATTTTTAAAATATTTATACATAAAACCTTATTAATTATTCCCATCACAAAATAATTCTGAAAGCTGGAATCATTAAAAGAGTGGATGTGACATATTTTAAAGTAAATTCCTCTTCATGGAAAAATATCCTTTCAAGTAATAAATATTCAGTGCACAAAACTGAGGTACACAGTAGACAGAAATATAGGTTAAAATCTGGCTTTGGGACCTGGTTCAGCACAGTGTTTAATTGTGTGTAGGTACTTAGATCCTAATGCAGCAGAGCACTAATGCACACATTTAATTGCCATGATGAATAAAGACCTAAATAGGAATGGGATTACACATTTTTAGCATTCTTAGTAGTTCTTCCTGTTCAGCAGATGTTTAATTCTTAATGTTTTACTGAGCTGGATCTAGGCTAAATATATTAACAGAAAGATTTAAAATTTTTTCAGGAAATATCAAGCACCTTCCTGAGGAAACTCAGGGCATTTTATTTTTTGAAAACACTGTAAATCCTGGAGGTGCTTTGGACTGTGGCTGAAGACCAAACTTTTCACTGGGTTTTGATAATTCTTTTGAGGCCAGCCTGCATTGGAGCACATGGAATCACCTCCTCAGTGTCTTACCAGAATAAATTAAGCATCCAGGGAGTGTGTACCAACATCACAAACTTGCAACTTCTTCTTCCAGGACCAACTTTCATGAACAACCCCAGTGAGTTAAAGGGAGGACATGCTATGAATTTATTTTCTCATTAGTTTTCTGCAGGCAGGGCAGAATAATTAGCATTGCTCTTGTGCTGTACATGCAAGAAGAAAAAGGTAGGCAACACTAGTGCAGAGACCAATAAAGCACAAACACTATGGTTACTGTATGCAGTTCTGGTCAGCCTCTACCAAAAGGGGTATAGAGGGAGTAGAGAGGGTAGAGAGAAGGATGAAGGGGTTGATGAGAAGCACAGGACCTCTAATATGTGAAGAAAGAATAAGGAAACCAAGACTCTGTTCCCTTACAGCAGTAGCAGGGATGATAGAGGCAATTTGCAACTGAGGGCAATATAATCACAGCTGGTGTGGAGAGGGTGGCCTGGGAGCAAATTTTGTTCTCTTACCACAAGAGTTCAGAGGCACCCCATGAAACAAACAGGCAGCAGATTTGAAAACACACAGAGAAGAAGCTGGTTTCATACCGTGCATAATTACAGCTGTGCAACTCATTGCCATAAATGGCTCAAAGCAACTAAAAATGGGATTAGAAAAGTTCCTGAGGGAGGGCCTATTGGTGATACATGAAATTGAATCACAAACACAGCCTCTGGCTTAGGAAGTCTTGCAGTAGGCGGAGACAGAAAATGTGGGTGAGGACAAGGGTGATGCTGCACCATCCTTCTTTTGCATACGCTTTGTAGGTGCCTGCTTCTGGCAGTTCTTGAACTTGATAAACCTTTAGTTTGATATAGTATCTCAGGGACTTATGTTCTTATGCACCTCTTAGGGGAACTAAGAGGTTTCCACACTTCCCCACTGTGGAAACCTGGCAAACTACCCCAAGAAATGGCAAGAGATGGGGTTAATCCCCACAACTGTCTCTCCTTTAATAAAGCTACTCTTAAACAAAGGACTGGTTCCTCGGGTAACAATGTCTCCCCACAGGAAAAAAACCCCTATTGTATGCTCTGTGGCTTCATTGCCATGACTTAAGATGGAGGAAAAAGGTAAGGTGTGCCCACTCATTGCTGGTTTGATGGAAAAACTGAGTTTACACAGACCAAGAGCAACTAAACTGGCATGTTGTAGTCACTAACCATGGTGACTTGAACAGGGAAGATGGTGTTGCTGACAGACGGTCCAAGTGTCAGTCCATAAGGAACATCACAGGCCTTCTGTATGCCTTTTCACACACAGTCAGGTCTTAGAAGGACATTATCATTGTAGATGCTTTCCACTCCTTTTTCTCAGAAAAGCGACTATCTGCTAGTGGGTTTTTTTTTCTTGCCTCCAAAGCACAGTATTTCAGTGGGCATTGAGGGGCATTTTTTAAAGTTGCAGCAGCAAGAGCAAACAAACTATTTGGGCTGGTGCAACCAAGAAACACAAATTTGAATTAGGAAAACATTATTGCAAAATCAGGAGTTAAACTCTTGCCCAGGTAACAGTGCACTAATTTTGAAGAGGAGAGATATGGCTTCAAGTTTTTAGTCTAGGCAGAATTGGGATGGGCAGGGCATGATGGTGGGAATGACTTACTGGTGCATTGATTTATTTGCAAAGTGCACTAGCATCTGATCTGACATCCCCATTCCAGCTTGGTTTCCTCCTTCTGCAGCTTCTTCATTACTCCCTTCCCGCACTGAAGAGTTGGGTATTTTGTGCTCTCATGACCTGCTAAAGGATGGGACAAGAGTTGTCACAACTGAGCAGATTTTGCCTCTTTCCTTTGCTCAGCTCTGCCCCAAAGGAATGATGCACCAGGAGCTGTTCACATTAAATCTGAACACATTTTGCTGATTGCTGCAGGGTGCATGGGTGGCTGAAGCAGGCTCATAATTGCAATTTTCAAGAACAAGCTTATGGGAACCCTTTCTTTCATCAAGGAAGGTGACTGCATATTCTGCATCTGATTCAAGCACATCACATAGGTGATTTACTATGGCAGCACCCAGGGACCACATTTTCGAGAGCATGGAGAATGAGATTTTTTGCTTTCACAGGGATTGAGCAGGAGGGGAGGCAGATCCCCTGGAATTTTGCTCCCTGAAAGCCCGAGCCAGGGCCTGAGAGAATACTCCCATTTGTTCAGAGGCCTGGGATCAGGTCTGAAATACATGCCTTGAAGAGACCAGACATCTTGAATCTCTAGTGCTGGTCAGAAACTTGTCCTTGCCTTGTGTCTCCAGCACATCCATTTCTGGCCCTGTTATTGTCATGTGTCCTACCCCCGCTGCTGGGAACACCCTCTTTTCCCTAAGACCAGTGCACGTGTAGTCCTGCCTGTGCTGCCATGAGAAAGTCCATTTAAATCCCCTGAATGCACAGCACAGGAGCTCACTGCAAAGACAGCAGTTGTTCATTACATTAACAGGGCTCGGTAACAGAAAAGAAAGATGATGAAACATATTCTCATGGATTTCTGTGTCTCTATCTGTGAAGGCAACAACAAAACTTTTCCATGCTGTGAGGCTTATGCTCCTTGGGCTATGACATTCCCAGATGATGCCACTTGTAATAAGGAAGAAGGAACCTAACATTGCTGATGGGCCTGAAGGGAAAACTGTGTTTCAGGCAGTGCTACAGCAGGCATCCCAGCTTGAGCAACACATGGTAAGGCTCTCAAGCTCATGACACTGTGTTTAACACCCTGCATTCTTTCCCAGCTTTGCCCTTCACTTTAACAGGAGATATTTTCTGTCCAAATTTCTTTGCTGAAGAGAGGCATAACGGATGAGAAAATGCTGTAGTGGTCTTGAGGTGAAATAAAGAACAAATGGCTTAGAAACCAATAAAAAAATGGCAAAAAGGGGCCTCCCTCTTCCATTTCAAATCAGTGCACACCAGCAGTGTCATGAAAAAACAGCAATCAGAGTGTCAGCAGGAGAGAAAGAGGAAACCCTTCCTACCCATAGATCTGGGGGTGATAAGGAATCAGCTTATTAGTATTCCTGCATGGGCACACATTATCAAGCAGAAAGGCACTGCAGGGCTGGGGGGCTGGTGTGATCACGAGCTCTGGGAGAGCCTGTCACGAGCATGCAAGTGGGAGCAAGGAGGGAGCATGCATCAGCTCCTGGCTCAAAAGCTGTTTTCAGGGGTTGGAGAATCTGCCTGAGTCAGGCACAAGCTGCACAGCTACCAGGAGAAGCAAACAGAGAGCAAAACTTAATGGAAGGCAGGATTTTGAAGTAGTCAGGCTTCAATTTTAGCGATGCTTTCTGCTCAACAGGGCAAGCTCACCTCTACTGCAGCCCTGGATGGCAACATTTATAAGCAATGCCATGGGAAAGAGAAGGTCACTGGAAAGTCTGTGCTGCATAGTGGTGTTGGTACTGGAGGTGCCATGGTGGCAGTGGGCTTCTCCCTGTGAGACATCCACATGCCCCTGTTGGCACTGGGACATCTCTCCCTGTGTGTCTGTGGTCACATCCCTCCCCTGCTGACTCGCCATGAGGCCATGGGCAAGCTCCGTGTCTTCCCTGGGCCCTGAAGAGCTTCCCAGCTGAGTTTAGCATGCCCACTGCCATCCACTGGCAGATATTGTCACTTAATTATGGGTTGGGTGTTGGATTGTCACAACAAAGGTCTTCAGGCTGAGAGCCTTATATGCTGCCATCGGGCTTTGGCTCTCAAAGGCAAGGGATTTAAATCCTAGAAGAGAAGGTAGCTGCCTTCTGCAGTACTGCTTTTATGGTTGGCCATAGAAGTCAATGGGCCTGTAAGGTGTTGTAGAGAGCAACAGAGCTCTAGCCCAGTAGTTGCAGTATTTTTCACCACAGAAGGTCAGGGAAGCATTAAAATTGACAAATGTTTTTCCTCTTCAAAGCATTCACTTAACACCAGCACAACACACCCACCCCCACCTCAGAACACTTTAGAAGGAATACACAAAGGGAATATACACACGGGTGCATCCCAGCCTGACTTTGAACTCTTCATTCTCCTGTAGAGCTTCAAGTGATGTCAAGATTCACACAGACACAAGGAATTTGTGTGGGGACTTTCCCTGTGTTACATCACCAAACTTTTACTTGTTTGGATTTCATAAGGTCCAAGAAAAGCATAAAAAGCAAAGCCATGTGTAAAACACTTGGATAAAACCTACATTTTCTGCCCCCAAAGGGAGGTGGGAGGCAGGCAGTGGTTCCTCCAAATGTCTTTCCTCCCATGCTTATAGATGCCTTGATGCTAAGAGCTCTTCAGTGGCTCAGGCAACACCTGTTCTGGCTCCATATGGTTTCTCTTTACCATCTGTATCATTCCCTCCCAGATGATGGCCAGAAGCACTGAACTTGCCTTCGTCAGCAATGGTCTGATGTTCTGCTCTTGGGCAAAGCAGACTCAGAGCTGGAAGGATCATTTTTAACCAGCTGTCACTCTGTCCTCAAGACTGGGCACAAGCATTCCTGTCAGTCCATTACTTGCACACTGCATGTCTGCACCCAGGTCTTTGTCCTTGCCCTTGTTTGATTGCTTCAAATCCACTTCCCATGAGGGCAATAAATGCTTCTCTTTGCACTTACGTTTATGTTAGCATGACATCGTTAAAATTGTGCGTTCCACATCCAAGATACCTTTCAAGAAGCATGGCCAAATGGCCTCCTGAAGCCTGACCAGCCCAGCTCACTACTGTATTGCCCTGATAATAGGAGAAGCTTTACTGGCTGGTGTGACCTGGCATCCATGGCCCCATCATTCCTCCTAGCTCGGCAGCACCCATAGGGGCTGCTCTGCTACCATCAGGATGTGCTACCCAGACCCAGACTCAGAAAGCCATTTGGAGGCAGATCTCCATTACCCCCCCCACCCCCCCCCCCTTTCCATTTTTTCCATCCACTAAAATCACTAGCTGGATTTCATGAAGAACATGAGCCTGATGTTTTTGCGCCTGCCTGTCACGCAGCAGTGCTACTCCAAGATGGGAGGATGACTGAGCTGGAAGTAAAGGGGCAGCCATACAGGTGGTGGGCAGGCCCAGTAGGGATGCCCAGGCAGAGGCTGCTCCACACTGCTATGCCTCATCCACATTTTGTGTGTCTCTCCTTTGAGTGACTTCCACATTCCAGTCAAGTTGGGTTGCTGTTAGCCCATACACTTTGCTCTGTTTAATTTTTTTCCTCTTGCCAGCACACACAGCTTGGGCAAAACACTTGAACATTTTGTTTTCAAGTATTTACTTGCTCATAAGCAGCCAGCCTGGCAACCAGTCAGATTCCCAAAATAATCCATTTAGGATTAAGTAAACCTCCTTCAGGTGTTGTCCAGCTGCTTCATTGTGAAGAAGTCTTGAACCCTACACCAAGGAGAGACAGTGCAAGACTGACTTTTTTGCCAGCCTCATGCTCTGCCCCAGCTCTGGATGTGGAACAGGGCTGCCTGATTCTCCTCTTCCAACTGCCAGCTGCTGCTGCCTTTTTTCCACTTGCACTCTGAGATCATCTCTAGCTATACTGTCTCTAAGATCTTTCCCCACCACAGACAATGGAAGAGGAAAATGAAGTGATTCCCAGTGATTCCCTCCAGAAGTCACCCTAAGCAGAGGAAAGGGGCACAGGCACAGGGGCCTGCAGGAGAAACCTGGGAAGTCCTGTCCCCATCCAAAGCAAGGGGCCTGAGAAGAATGGGGTTTCATTCCCCGAGCAAAGGTCAGACAACCAGACTTGATGCAGCTGACCCTGGACAATTTGGCCCCAGGTCTGTGCTGGCTGTAACACACTCCAGGGTGTAATGGTGCTGTGGTCTGGCACAGTCCTTAACCTACCTGGCCTTTGGCAGGGCAGTGTCCTGACAGTGGCTCAGGCTCCTGCAGCTCTACCAGCCAGACCCCTGCTTGGGCTTCAGCTCACTCAGCTGAGCCCTGTTTCACCAGGACTGGCAGTGCAAATTAAACCCAGGTTAAAGGAGAGCTGTAAGGTACTGCAAACCTGCGTTCAGCTACAGCTGAGCTGTAAACCCACTCCTGCTGATGCTCATGGTAGGATGTTGGGCCACAGGAATAGTTCTGAGAGGTCAATCTCCAAAGCCAGTGTTTAAAAAGAACTTTTCTATGTGAAATTTTACACATGCCTGCATGCTATTGAAATAATGTTAACCAGCTGTGTTTCTACATGCAAATAATGGATATATGCTTTCTGTGCCTGTGCACATACACACCTGCAGTCACACACACAGACTCGGCAAGGGGCATTAGATTAAGCTGACTGCAGTAAATGTAAGAAGGAGATTCGATAATGACCCCAAATATGGATCCAAATGTTCCTTCTTCTGCCACTAATTGATCTAATGGATTTCATATTTGTAACCAGGCAGTGGTTTGTATTGTGAGTTTCTTTTTGTTTGCTGCTTTAGAAAAAATAAGAGCTACTAGAACATAACCCATACCATATTTGCAGATGTAATTCCCTTGATATGCCCCCCATCCCCAAAGCAATTGCCAGTAGTGGATTACTAATATTTTGGAGCAGTTGCACTGTAATTTATTATAGCAAACACCGAGGCAGAAATCCTCAATCACTATGCACACAAATATATATGTATATATATATATATATATATATATATGCATATTAATCTATTTTAAGAGCAACATATTCTAGATCCTCAGTCAAGTGCACAGTGCTGTCAGAAGGGAAGCATAATTTGCTTTTATTCAGGTGGGGGAAAACTGATCCAACAGATCAGCATCTGGGGGGGGGAGTAGATCTGCTGTGTCGTTGTATGAAGCTGCTGTGGGGTCTGCTCCCATCCTTGCCTTCCTTGGTAGTGCTGTGCTTCATCTCTGTCCACCCACGCTTTCCCCTTGGGCACTTTGCTGTCCCTGATATTTGTATTCCTTGTTTTCTTCTCCCCTTGGTCCCACTCCAGTTTCAGTGACTCTGCAACACTTCCCACTTGAGGGAGAAATTTGATTGAATCCCTCTCTTTTTTGAGTTTGCAAGGCACAGCAGGAAAGCTAATGACACAGCTGTCTGTGCCACAGTAGCTCTGGCCACTTCAATAAAAAATAAAAAAAGGAAAAAAAATGAAGTCTTGTATGTTCTACAGCTCTCAAACTGGCCCCTTTCAGGAGTGTTAAATGGTCTTAATAAGTAAATAAAATGCAGGCTACTTACCAGAGAAATCAGAACGGCACCTTTGCAGCTGTTCCTGTCTCTTGAGGAAAAAGGTATAATTAGGAAATTTCGAGGGTTTTTTTCATTTAAAAACACACTTAATTTGGAACCACTCTGGTTTGCTGAGTAAGTGTGTGTTTAGGTGAACTTCAAAATACATTTTCTGTACTAGATAGAAGAAAATTTCAGAAGGAGCCTCCCTGGTTTATTGGATGGGTGTGTATTGGGACAGGTTTAAAACCATCTTAGTGTAGCTGGTGGACCATGACCTTTTAGTATCAGTTAAATCCAGATTTATTTTTTTAAGAGGTATGCTATTGAAAGGCACTGGCAGCCAAGTTAGAGAAGTCTGCCACAGTATTTTCACAGGATCACAAGGTATTCTGCTGTTCATGCCAAGCAATAAAACCTTTGGTTTTGTGTGCATTTCTGGACACCACTGTGCTCTCAGCACAGGCAAATTGTCTCCAAAAGGTGCTATTTCACAGAGAAAACTATGTTTTAAACACTTTTCTGCATTAAGATATTGGACAAAATAAAAGAATGGATTTACATGTGTTGTACATATAAGATGAGAGAATAGGCATGTTCTCAAATATTGTTTTAATTTTTTTTCACTTGTCCTCCTCCATATGTTTGCACTGCAGTCAGTGAGCAATAGAAGAGCTCTCCTGTGGTTAATTTTACACCTGTAAAGTCCCCTGGATACAAACCAAGATTGCGTGGCCAAGTGCATAAAGTATCCTGCTTATCTGGCCAATGAATTCGTATGCTCCAGGGGGTTGGAGAAGATGGGGAGAATATGAGGAATTTATTATTTTCAGTCTTTAGCAGATTTTCATTACTTTTACCCTTTCTATCTCCAACACCTGAGGAAATAAATCCCCACAGCTTCAGATTTTCAATGCAAACATGGGAAGAAATCCCCACAGTGTCTGTGTTCCTTGCAGGCAACAGGGGAGGAATCCAGGGCTTGCTCCATGGGCTCACATCCCATGGGTGTGTGTGAGTGATGCCCCTGCAGAGCCTGCTCCCAGCACAGCCTGGCCGAGGGACCATGGGGCCACATCTGATTTTCATTCAGCCCCGTCTCATCCCTTCCACACTGCTCCTAATGATCTGCCAATTATCATCATCACTACAAAAGCCTTGGAGACACTTGAATATTTTCCCTACCATCACACTGGCTTCAGAGCGACCTTGTGCCAGGCACAGAGCCTGTGCTTTGCTGCCCCTCTACAGCCAGGGCAGCAAAGGCTGGCTCCCTCTTGTCACCCACGAGAGCCGGCTGTTCCATGCAGCACTCAGCTTCTGCCACAGGCTCACGCCTCCACTGCAGCTACCACACGTTACCATAATCGAAATTAATAGAAATCATTAGTGCCTCACAACCACGCAGAATTAATGAGGCTGGGAGTGTGACACTAAGATATCAATAGCAGAGTTTACAGTACATCGTTCGTATTCTTTGGGAGCCGCGACCTATATTTGGATATAAAGGATCTTCAGTGTTCCTTTGCAAATAAAAGTAAATGTTAATTAAAGCACATTTCTTTGAAAGGCCTATTTTAAAATGACATACAATTCAAATATTTGTTTCATGACACACACAGATAGGAGGGCTCACAGTCTCACAGGAAACATTGTATGAATGTAGGAAGGAAGATTAAAAAAAAACAGTAAGGAGATTAATTCCCTTCTGTGGCACATCAGGATAGACTGTGGTGATGGGCTAAAGTGAGAAGGGTACCTATTACACATTTGAAATATTTTTAACTGCAGAAAAGGTTGGGATAAGTTTTTATTTTTAGTGAAAGGGATGGTTAGCATATAAAAATGAAATGTAGTCTAACATTTGCATTGTTTTCAAAATAGAAGCCTGGAGGTATTTTATTTTCACTTTCATAATTTTTTCACTCCTTAAGGAAGCTCTCTTACATAGTTTATTCGAGGCTATGTCTTTCAACAGAGTCCTTTGCAGTATATTTTCAGTTACATTCAAAATACACTTCAGAAGAAGAAATAACACACAAAATGCAATGCCTTTTGCAGACATAAAAAACATTGCTCTTTTTTTCACTGAACAGTTCTTTTTTTGTGTAGTTTTTCCAGTTAGAAGGCCTACTAAAGCTCAGCTAAAATATATGGTCTCAGTGTAATATCCCAAGACATTCCAGTCACCAACAAACGTTCTTGCTTTTATTAAAAAAAAACAAACCCAAATACAAAAAACCAAACTCAGAGTCTCCAGGGAGTCAGATTCTGCTATTGTTCTTCCATTTCTGATGCAAGTCAGAAGATACCAGACAATACAGATTACTGAGTCACCACTTGCTAAGCTGTATTTGCTTAAACAACAGCTCTCCCAGCTGACCCTTCCAAGTTAGCAGAAGGAACACAAGAACAAAAAAGTGATTGGTGTTCAAAAAATCAAGTGCTTTTATGTAGCCAGGTATGCCGTGGAGCTGGGATAGAAGGAAATCAGATGGGTATTTCAGTGGGGAACTGCTCCAGTTCGGGCTGATTTGGATGGGTTCACTCTGTGACAAGGTGGGGGGACAGAAGGGTCGCTCAGGGTTACAGGGTGTAGGCAGAAAAGGGGGAGTCAGAGCAAGGAGGCACTAGATAAAGGAAATATAGCATTCTAGAATATAGGATACTTAATCCTAACACAAGGATAAGCAGGGCTTCTGCAGTTAACAGGCACACTGGACTGGGAAATTGATTAAGGACAAGGGGTTCAGCAGCAAGTCTGCTTCTTTCAGCACTTTTTCTTTAAATATCCTAGAATTCATCAAATGGAAGATAGATTACACTTTATAATATAAGCCTCCTGAGGGGATGCTGCTAAAAGGCTGTCAGCAGAAAGAAAAAAAAAGTGTTCAAAGTGTGCATGTAGGGTTAGGGACTCCACATTTCAACTCATCTGCAGCTGGAGATGAAATACATTTGCATTCCTTCCCCTGACTGAAGATATAATATTCATTACAAAAGCTATTTCAAAAATGGTTATCACTTAATTTTTTAAAATCACACATAGCCCATATAAAATTTAAAATTATATATAAAAATATACACATACATTCAAAACTTTATACGGTTAATTTCAAACATGTTTGAAATATAACTATACATATGTCCAGTAGGATCTACAGAGAGAATACTTTCAGTTTCACTTGTGTTTGTGTCAGACCTTCAAATAAAGACCAGAATTTACTTAATTACTCTAGTGCTGATGGGTTTTCTACTCAGAAGCCCTTTTGCACAAAGCACTGTGTACAGAAACAGAAATAAAATGACCCCTGGCCCAGAAAGCTTATTTGTCATGGTTTCAGCATCCCTCTACTCTGCAAAAGAGTGGCTTTTATTAATGATCATTGCCATTTTCCTGACATTTAATTGAACAGACTTTCTTTGGAGAAATTAAGACAGACAGTAGAAACCATGTTCTTAGGTCCCTCTGTCAAAGGGATCTAAGAACATAGTCACAATAGCAACCAGTGAATCGCAACTGCTTTGTAAAATGCAGAAATAAAATCTTCAGTACTTTGGATTATGGAGATGTTTCTAATGCCTGTCTTGGCACTTTGGCTCACATTCCCTCAGCAGAGATTTGTGACAGCCCCAGGCACTGCCACTCCTCTTGGTCTTTCCTCCTGCTTCACAGCAGTCAGAAGAAGAGCATTTGTGCAGGCTCCTCAGCCACTGCTCTTCAGAGTCCAGGGTCCGTGTGCGAGCTCCCATGCCGAATTACCAACTGAAGTGTGTTACTTACTCACCTGGGACGAGGTCAGCAACCCCAAGGATGAGGGAATAGCTAAATTTGTGAAGTTTTCTGAGTGCCCACAACATCCTTTTCCTACATTCATTCCTTGTGATCATTTGATGAGTTATTACTATTTTTTTTATTATTTGCATGATCTTTTAACTGTGTTTCCATATGTCAATCTTTCCTACCTTGAGGAATCACAAACAGGATGGAAGTTACACACCCAGATGCTTGCAGAACTGGGCCGTAGGCTCAAATGTAATAAACCCAAAGCCAAGCAAAATTTTGACTAGATCTGCTTCCAGACTAAGCAAGACTAGGCTTTACTCACAGTTTCTGAGAAAAGACTTTCTTAGGACAAGCGCATATCTAAAATGAAATTCAGAAAAGCCACAAAAATGGAAAAAAAAAAAATCAATGCTTGGGATGTGGTAGGGTTTTTTTCCCCTTTTATAAAGAATACGCCATCTTTGTTGTCTTGTCATAGTAAAGGTATCTTACTGTTTTTGCATTTGCAAGAGACAAAAAGAAATTACATTCAAAATCAAGCTCACCATGGAAAACCACCTCACTGGCTACATGGAGAAAAGTAAAGATTTTTACAAATATTTGGTTTTGTTTATCTCTACCATTAATAAATGCTGAAAGTGTAGCTCTGCAAAACTACATTCTTAAAAAAGAAAGGGGTGGACAAAATATGCTCAACTAGCACCTCCATGAGACTACATAGCAGAAAAATATTCCTCACTTATAATCCAAATACATTCAAGGATGGGAAAAATGCTGCATGGAAAACTATCTTACTGGAATTTAGGAGTTCTGCAATATGTGGAAAGCAAACATATTTTAATAAATTGCTGCTGCTCTCAGTGGCTGAATTTATTTCCAAGAAGGTCATAACCATAAAGTAGAAAACTAATTCTTCCTTCAGAGCAGTGGCAAAAGGGAAACAGAAAACAGGACACTGAAGTGTTATCTTTGACCTCTTAGATGAAGTGGCAGAAGGCTGTTGGGATTTTTTGTTGTTGCTTTGTGGCATCTGTTTCAGTTTGGTTTTTTAAGGTTTCTTTAAAAAAAACAACCTGTATTTTTCTTACTTTTTTAGTATAGAGTCAATGAATTAGCTGCAAAAATATTTAAACAAAACCAATCATGTCAGTAATGCATTCCTATTAATTTCTTCAGTGTTCCCATCCTTCTTGACAACTGGGGAAAAATATGTGCCTACCTACTTCATTTTCATGTCCAAGCACCTGACTGCTCTGTTCACTCCTTTCCTATAGGCATTAAAACAAGCACAGCAGTATGCAAGTCAGGAATGTAAAATATGATTCTATTCTCTGCCCCCACCCTCCTCAGTGTCAACTTAAGCAGGTTTCCCTTTCCTTTCTGAAATTTCCTGCCTGTGGAGCTGGTAAGGGAAAGGAACTATCTTGTGGATCAGAAAACTAAGCCAATTCCTTTCAGAACATTTGTTGCCAAATCTGAGTGAAGATTGATGCTCTGGGCAACAAGAACAAAAGTAGGATGCAATACAAAAAACTGCTCTCAAAATCCAGCTTACTTAGACCCAGTCTTTGCAGATTCCTAAACAATCATTTGCAAATCTCGTTATTTGGGCTGGTTTGTTATTCTGCCATGCAACTTTTCTTGTCTCTAATGAGGCACCCAGTGATATTTTTAAATGCTTTCTAGCCTACAATATTGCTACACTACCTTCTGAAACCTGACCGTACAGGCAGAAAGATGTTCTTCTGGACTACTAGTGGTGGCTTCAGAGTTTGGGGAATATCCCAAGCCTCTGGCTGCCTTCTGATAGCTCTGAAGCTCTCTTCTTGATGCTGGCTTTGGCCAGGGCAGAGTTAATTCTCTGCACAGTAGCTAGTACGGGGCTGTGTTTCGGATTTGTGCTGGAAACAGGGCTGATAATGCAGATACATTTTCCCTATTGTTGGGAAGCATTTGCACAGTCAAGGCCTTTTCTGTTCCTCACCCCAGCCCAGCAGTGAGAGGGCTGGGGGTGCACATGAAGTTGGGAGAGGACACAGCCAGGACAGCTGACCCCAACTGACCACAGGAATATCCCACACCACATGGCATCATGCCCAGCCTGGAGAGCTGGGGGAGAAGAAGGAAGGAGAGGATGTTCAGAGATACAGTGTTTGTCTTCCCAAGCCACCCTTACACGTGATGGAGCCCAGCTTTCCTGGAGGTGGCTGAACACCTGCCTGCCCATGGGAAGCAGTGAATGAATTGCTTGTTTTGCTTTACCTATTAAATTGTCTTTCTCAATCCATGAGTTTTCTAACTTTTACACTTCAGGCTCCCCTCCCCCATCCCACTGGGGTGAATGAACTGCATGGGGCTGCATGGGCCATCTGGGGTTAAACCAAGGCAATGGGGCCTACAAAGCAGATGCCATCTTTGGAAAGTTCACAATAGCAGATTAAATGCCAAAGATTTTGCTAAGGCTGTGAGAAAAGAATATGTTGAAGGTGGTGTTCCATCACTCCCACATTTTATTACTCATACAAAACTGTATGTGAACAGTTGCCCCATGTGTTAAAAATTTACAGATAATGTTAAAAATGCAACTAAAAAAAAATCTCACTGAAGAAACAATCCCAACTTAAATTAGATCATTTTTAAAAGGGAAGATTTCACTTAAATGGATAAAGCATAGTTAGAAGTGAAACTTCAAATTTCCAGTGAGAGCACCAATCAAGTTCTCAGAATGGCATCACTGTGTCAGAATATTTAGTGTTTGTTTCAGTCAGGGAGGTTTTCAGTTTCTCAGAAAAACTTTTGGGTCTCGGTAGGTGGTGCTATAGCCCCTCAATCCACCCGAGGGACAGACCTGCTTCCAGTGCTGCAATGACCTTCATGGAGTACTACGGTGTCACTTCACCACTTGAGGTTGAAAGCTGAAGGGAGAGTACAAAAAAACCCCAAAACAAAGTAACAAAAAACAAACAAACAAAACCCCAAAACTCACACACCCCCCCCCCCCCCCTCCCCAAAACCAAAACAAGTTATGCTGAAGTTGTAAGTTAAACATTTACATAAGCCTGTAGTTCAGGTGACATTTAGAGTTCTCACGCCAGGCACAGGTATCATCATACCATACACAGAACAAAAGAAAATGGTAATTATACAAGAGACCTACAGAATTATCACATTACCATACCTATACAAAAATACAAAGAACTGCACAAATATTTAGCTCTTTCTAAAGCCTATTCTAAAATCCTGTGACTATCTGAATAAACACTTGAAGAAAATATAAAGTATTGATATTGTTCTAAGGAATGAGTTCTGGCTATAAAAGTTGAACACAGCTGTAGGATGGATTGCTTCTGATCAGAGCCTGCAGGGTGCACCAAGACCCCCAGGTGCCCTGAGCAGCCCTGCCCTGTCCCTCTTGGCCAACCCTGTGCCTGGGCCTCATCCCCTGAACCCCTTCCTGGGCAGGGGAAGCAGAGTGTGTCACTCACAGCCTGGGCAGGGGAAGCAGTGTCCCACTCACAGCCATGTCCCCAGTCCTGCTTGGCCCTGGCTCCTGTGTGACACTCACACCCGTGGTGCTGCTGACTGGACTCTGGGCCTGACTCGCCACCTATCTCCTGGTTCCCTGGCAGTGTCCGTGCTGGGCAGTGTCCCTGCTGGGCAGTGGCCCCTGTTGGGCAGTGGTCCTTGCTGGGCAGTGTCCCTGCTGGGCAGTGGCCCCTGTTGGGCAGTGGTCCTTGCTGGGCAGTGTCCCTGCTGGGCAGTGTCCCTGCTGGGCAGTGGTCCCCTGGCAGTGTCCGTGCTGGGCAGTGTCCCTGCTGGGCAGTGGCCCCTGTTGGGCAGTGGTCCTTGCTGGGCAGTGTCCCTGCTGGGCAGTGGCCCCTGTTGGGCAGTGGTCCTTGCTGGGCAGTGTCCCTGCTGGGCAGTGTCCCTGCTGGGCAGTGGTCCTTGCTGGGCAGTGGCCCTGCTGGGCAGTGAGCAGCCCACACCAGAGCACTGTGCTGGGAGGGACACATGCTACCTGTGCTGCAGGTGCCTGGCCCCGGCTGCTCAAGCTGCTCCCTGACACGGAGTGCAGCAAACAGCAGTTCATTCCTTAGGTCACATCCAGAGATCCACAGTCCCTGGCAGTGAATCCTCAGTGCTTCCTGCCAGACCTGTTTTATGCCTTGAATAAGGACTAATGCCAAAACTGGTTCCACTGCGTGAGCAAGGCCTCATCTACCAATTCATCAGTTTAAAGGACTTTCTCAAGAATTTTACTCAACTCCTACCCTTCAGTGGAACGCTGTTTTGGGTAACTCACACACAGCAGAAACTGACAAGTCCAGAAGAATTTGCTTTGGTTTACAGTTAAGGCAGTCAAAATTTGGAAATAATCTCACCTCAATCAGATCTCTCAAAGCCCTGGTTCTTCAAAGGACATCAGAAGAATCTTTTCAGATGAAACTACTTGAACCATAGATTAACGACGCAAGAAATACTTACAACACACGTATGTAGTCAAAGAGCTACATGCTCATTTTATTTGTAAAATACTTCATTCCTAACAGCAAAATACTTTAATTGCACTTCATAAAAGTTAGCAAAATTTTATACATTTGAAACAGAAACTAGAAAACTATTTCTACTTCAATTATTCAATTTTCTTTTCAATACAGAAGCTATAGGTATGCACCACACTTAACAGATTTCAGTGCCAGACATCATTCAATAAATATATTCTTCTACCATTAAAATCTGTGAAGGGCAGTGAAAAAAATTCATAAAACTACTGAAAAAATATAAGCATTTTTGGCTTTTTCTGAGGTTTAGAACAAGTAGTATCTATTCACAACAAAGTTCTTGGCATTTACCACAAGGACTGTATAGAACAGTAACAGAAGAATTTGTTAATAGTACACCAGAACAACCAAATTCACAGTACATCATTTCTAGCAAGAAAAGAGAATCAGAAATTCAGTCTGTTTCTTGAATCCTACAGAGGCCTTCTGCAAGGAGGTGGCAGGAGGAACTTAAATTAACAACTAATTTCGTATTTGATAAGGCCATTGCATATCCTAAGTTGCAGTTAAAAAGCTGGTCCTATATGCTATATAAGACTTTGCTATGAACAGAAGTTGAAATGAGAATGAGTAAATTCACTGTTTTATCCTATTACTAACAAATAAACTATGAATCCTTTGCCTTGAAGAAGACAGATTTAGTTAAAATCTAATTCTGCTATGTACAGGCATTATTTTGGAAGCCACAATTTCCACAACTTTCAGAGGTAAAATCTACTTCCTACGTCAGTCTTCCAAGAAGCTTCCTTCTGTGAAGGAATTGGGCTTCTGGGACTGCACTCAGACCCAACACAAGTGGCAAGTTCACCCACCAGTCAGCCAGTACAGATGCTGGGAGGACGGTGTGACTGATGCTGAGAAACATGGAACACAAAGGCTTACACCAACTGTATGGAGATCAGCAACGGCAAGTGCTGGATTCTGCACCTGGAATAGGGCAACCCTGGCTGTGTGTATAAACTGGGGAATGAGAAGCTGGACAGCAGCTATGGAAAGGGTCCTGGGGGGCATCAGGCACAGCACTGTCAGCTGGGCAAGGGAGGGGATTGTCCTGCTCTGCTCTGCACTGGGACAGCCTCACCTCAAATGCTGGGGGCAGTTTTAGGCACCACAATATAAGAAAGACATTCAGCTACTATAGAGTGTCCAGAGGACAGTGAAGTCCTGAGGAGGGTGAAGGGTATGGAGGGGAAGCCATATGAGGAGCGGCTGAGGTCACTTGATTTTTATCAGCCTGGAGGAGACTGAGGGTGATGCCAAAAGGATTTTTTGCTTTTTCTTTTATATACTTTTTACACAGTTCTATGTATCCACAAGTATTAATATGCATACTTGTAATCCTTCAGGTCTGATAACCTGGTGTAGTTTTCAGTGTCCTGGGAGCCAGGAAGACCAAACATTCTACTATCTTGAAAACTCAAGGTCCCCTAGTAGGACAGATTCTGTAAACTAGAAGTCAGCCCACCCCAGCCCCTTACTGGGCCCTCTTGTTAGATATGCTAATGTGTAAGGTCTGTAACTTGTGTATGTGACTGTCGGTGGGTGTGCATTGCGATGCTGTCACCTCAGTGAAGTGATGCATCGAATGGGATCCTATTGAAATACCGAGGTAAATGACCCCCAATCCTCTAACCGTCTCTGGCTTTCCATTTCCTAAGACCAGGAAAAAGGCATCAAGGGGAGACTCACTGTGGTCTTCAACATCCTCACAAGGGGAAGAGGAGGGGCAGGCATTCATCTCTTCACTCTTGTGACCAGTGACAGGACCAGAGGGAATGGCATGAAGCTGTGTCAGGGAGGCTTAGGTTGGATATCAGGAAAAGGTTCTTTCCTGGGTGATCCCAGGGAAGTGGTCACATCACCAAGTCTGACAGAGTTCAAGAAGCATTTGGAGAATGCTCCCAGGCACATGGTATCATTTTTGGGGATGATCCTATGCACAATCAGGAGTAGGACTTTATGATCCTGATAATGTCCTTTGCAACTCAGTGTATTTTATGATTCTATGATTACTTCCCCTTTTGAAAACAAACAGAAGACCCCCAAATAACAAAGAACCTACCCAACAAGCCCCATTAACTTCTGTACAGTCACTGTTGTTGAATTTTAACTTACAAATGAAACTGAGCGAGATGTGAAATTGAATAAATATGATAATTAATTTTTACTTATTTTTAAGAGTTCAACATCTAAGTGATATTGAAATTTATTTAGTTAAAATTAGTTTAGTTTGGTTTTTTTTAAATATATAATTTCGTGCAGTAAGAAATCTTAGTCTTGTGTGGACAGAAAGGAAAAGGCAAGAGCATGAACCTTTATTATTGACAGGTGCTTTTCTGGACCTCATATGCACCTACAACAAGGGATTTGCTGAAAATGTGAAGCTTTAGCTGCAGTAGCTATGAGATGGTGAAATTCAGGATCCTAAAGAAGTATTTTCCTTAGATTTCATTAAGAAAACACAGAACCAACTGTTTTTTTTAGATAGTTCTTTTGTCCTTTTTGTAGAGCTAAACCAGAGCAAAGCAGTATTACCAGCTGTACTTACATCGTTGTCTGCCTCTCATCCTACAAAAAAGACTGCTATAGGAGGCAAAAACATGAGAGCTCATACAAACATTAAGGTTGGAAAAGACCTTGAAGATCATCAAGTCCAGATACATCAAGTTAACTAAATGAAATTAAAAATATTATTTCCTTTCTGACATTTTTGCTGAAGATATCCAATTGTCAAAGCAAATTTCATTCCTCAAACATGATGAGATAATTTAGCTGGCTATGATTCATCCTCCAAGGAGGACCACTCTTTCCTCTCCTCTTTTCCATCTGCTTCTGCTGAACGGATGCACAGTGCTTCTTTTCTAATCAGATTAATCTTTCAGATTCAATGAATCATGAGAAGAAGATGCTTTTAGGAGAGAGCACATTGTAAATGCTACAGGGAACTGTGAAAATAATTTCTCAGGAGCACAAACACAACTTACACAGAGTTAGGGCTCCCAAGCCGCCTGCTAACTTTGGTCTCGTGAAATGATACTATTTAGTGCTGCTGACAACTCAGTTGAATAGGACAGCTCGATGTTACAGGCTTCTACACAGAATTAATAAAAACCTGCTAAATTAAGATTTGAGACAGATGTTAGAGAGCTTCAATCTGAGAGATGAGAGTGTTGCTTTCCACCGGCTTTACGGCAGTGGGATTCCCTGGGGGACCCTGCACTCGAGGGCGGCACTGCCAGGGCTCTCTGGCGGATTCCAGACGTGGCCTTTTTAAGCTCATGTCTGAGACTGCGGATTGTGCTGTTTATGGCAGCCACGCATGCCTTCCAATCAAATCCACTTTCATTTAGATCAAAGGATGGAAAATTCTCTTGAAGAAACTCTAAAAATAAACAAGTATATAATAGTGAGTTATCAATTATTTATGCAAGCTATATACTCTTTCTGGATGTAATTAAGCTAAAACAAGTGCATGCTACCACACCAGGACAGCTAGGCATATTACAAGTCTTGAAAAGCAAAGCAGGGCAGATACTGTTTCCCCCCTTTCTGTTATATTTGAAAATTAATTAAAAAAAGTCTAAGCATAAAAACAAAATATGGAAAGAAAATGTGACCATGTATGTGGTTTTGATCCTTTGAAGTGCTGAATAACTTCAGTTTCTAATGTGGTCAGTTAGCAAAGAGAAATCTTGGGCTCCATTTCAGAATGACCAGTATCAGACAGGACCAAGCTCTCCTTCAGAGGATCTCTGACAACTATATTCACTAAAATTAATCACAGCAATTCAGCATAACACGGATGTACAGGAACAACAGTGACAGAAAAATTGCGAGAGCTCATTCCTTGACATACTGCAAATAAGATCAGTAAACAAACACCTGAGTTTAGTAGCAATGACACAAAAAGGGTAGGACTATGGTACCTTTCTCCCCTTCCATGAGTAAAATGAGTAGTTTAGAACCAAAATTAAAATCAGTTTTTGAAGTTATTGAGGAGTAACTGTCCTTCTGAGCTGACCTGATTACATGTGTTCTCTAAGCACCCCCCTAAAATACTTAAATAAACACCAAAAAGGAATTCTCATCCGTAATTTCAAATCAAAGGCAGTATTGCTTCACCTGCTCTGATTAAGATCTAGATTTACCTTTGTAGTAGAAAGAAAGTATAGCAAGTAGACATTGTGTCAGCTTTATTCTTCCGCATACCAGCAAGTAAAAACCTAATACAGTATCATTGTTTACAGTAACTTGTCGTTACTAACCAGGAAACCCATTTTGCCAGAAAAACTTTGGTCTGAAGGAAGAAAGTAAGTGAGAAAAAAACTTCTGCTCTTGCAGTTCACTCTGCTCCATGAGGAGAGGTGAAGGGGAGAGTAAGTGTGTCATAGGATGCTCCTGTTATAAACTATGCTGACAAAGGATACACAAGTTGTTGGCTGCAGCAGCAGCCAGGCTCTCTTTACTTCCATCCCCAGCAGTAAATTCAAGAATACTTGGCCTCAGAGGAACAGCACAAAACTGGAATTCTTACAAGGTCTACAGAGTCTTTGTACATGGTCCACGAAACAACTTTTAAAGCTATGTCTTTTCTTTCACCAAAATGGACCAATTTTGGGGATTATAGTAAGGCTATGCAGGGCCCCTTCCTGCTCTGCAGGGTAACATTCAGGGAGCTGGTGCTGCCATCCAATCTGGCTTGTTAAAGGAAACAGGAGCAGGGGCTGTCCTCTGGCCCCAGAGCCAAGTGACAAGGCCTGGCTGCAACCACAACACACAGGATTTGTCTCTCATCTGCTCTGTGGCCTACATGGTGTTCTTGCAGCCCTAAGACACGCTTAATATATCTTTTCAATCTTTCTTAAGCTCAAAATGTCAAGAAACAAAATATGTCTACGTATATATATATATATATATATATACACACACACACACATATACACACACACAGAGATATATATGTAAAGCTGGAGACATTTAAGTGGCCCAGCTTCCCAGGCTAGTGCTTGCCATACTGGGAATGGTTTCTGGCATGCTCTGTCCCTCAGGCTATGCCCAGACATCACCCCAGAGGGTGTGAGTCACAGCTCCGTTTGATTTAGCATGAATGTTGTTCCCTCAGAAGCAGTGCTTCTTCCCCACTTTTCTCCCCCACTCCAGTGGGTGGGGCAGGGGAACAGGACAGGCAGGAAGAAGGCGAGCAAGCACCTGTGTGGTGCTTAGCTACATGATGGGTTAAAACACAACAGTTGTTAAATTCTGCTTCATAAGCTCTCGTGGTTTCCAGTTTCTAAATATGGCTTTTTTGCTCCAGAGCTCAGTTATGAATTTCCTGCTTAGCCCAACTACCCATAACTCTTGGGAGTTCTCCTAAGCGTCAAGATGGACTCTCCTGCTTGCAGAAGGCTGCTCTTAAAGATCTGTCAACTTTCCTGAGTTTCTCTCCTATTCAGAGCTGTCTCTCACGAGCTCCCATCTGTGACTTTCCCAAATATATCAAAGTCTTCTCTCCCAGGCTACAGAGCCTATACTCAGACCCTCCTAATTC
The DNA here is from genome assembly GCA_034509425.1 of Eopsaltria australis. Taxonomy (NCBI): domain Eukaryota; kingdom Metazoa; phylum Chordata; class Aves; order Passeriformes; family Petroicidae; genus Eopsaltria; species Eopsaltria australis. The sequence continues at coordinate 4,702,216 of JAVTVJ010000068.1, read as the reverse complement.
TACTCAGGACCTCAGGGCTCGTGCTTTCATAATCTCTACAGGCAATGCCACCACCAATTATCACACAACAGCCCTTTTAATGAAGGAAGCCATAACCTGCTGTACATGACACCTCTGCTCTCTGCTTCATCTACATAGCCACTGTATCAAGAAATTAACTCTGATGTCTTCCAGCATCCTCAGGGACTACTCCCATCTCCCACTGAACTGCCCTTTCAAGCCAATGTCATGGCAGTTGAGTTTTCCCATACAAACCAGGTTCATGATGTGGAGAATTTCTTGAGCTGCTAAAATATAACTTCATCTAATTCTCTCAATTGGTTCCACTGCTTGCAGAAATGCCAGTAAGTACAGTTTCACAGACTAATTTCTGAAGCTCCATACTTTGTTCATAGGACATGAAGCTAATAACTCTTACTATAAGTTTCCCCACATTGTGATTTAACAGATTTTGTTACTTACCTCTGAGAGCATTAATTTTATTGGAATCCAGTGGGTTCATGCCACGATCAAGACTACCATACACATTGCTTTTCACCAGCACATCTTCAGGGAACATATGACGAATTAGGTAGCGAGCTGACAACTCTGGCCGCGTCTTCCCCTTAGCGACATAAATGACTGAGAAAGGCAGCAGAACGTCACGCCAGGGGCTCCCCAGAGGTTCTAGAGAAGATGTCATGGAGGGAAGAGAGATATTTTACTCATCTAACACTGACCATGCTTCAAAGCGGCTGTATTAAATCAAAACTTACACAAAAAGTTCACCCAGAAACTACTCTACTTGCTTGGAAAGACCAGAGCAAAACAGTAACGCTGCAGCTACTGCTAACATGAAAACATACTGCAGACACGTGGCCAGGCAGTCAGAAAACCCTGCCTGGTTTACAACCATGGAACAATATTTCTGGTATGTCTTCAGCAATGCAACCTGCATTATTAGTGACTGCTTTCTAACTTGTTTCATCTCATGTGAAAAGATGCTTTTCCAACTACGTAAGTAAATAAAAGTTCTGCTGTTTCAGTAGTGCATAGATCCTATAAGTGGAAACAGAAAAAGAGTATTTTTTAACTACTTCTACCTGACTTCACTGCAAACATTAATAAGAAGAAATACAAAATTTTTAGTACATAAAGAGGCCTGTGGGATCTGACTAACAAATCTTGGGTGCAGGAACAGATCTCATACATCCCCAAAGTGACCCTAATTGAATAAATTACTTCCAAGGGCAACTAAGCTAATTTTCCTGAAGGGGCTGTCAGCATCACATGCTGTACATGGATTTTTTTTTCCAATGCATTTGTATATTGAACACTTCCATTAAAAAAAGTAAAAACATATATGCTGCTTTAAGATTTTTATTGTCCTAATGAGTCAGTTTGCAGAAAGGTATGCTTTTCCTTCTGAATTGCAATACCATTCAACAGATATTCTGAGCTAGCTTACTTGTTTAAGGTAGAATATCTAACAAATAAAAGAAAAAAGCAAGGGCAACTGAACAGAGTAACTGAAGCTGAACTTCCAGTGTCACAGCGGATATGCATTATGGGACACTGATAGATGTAAACATAAATTCTGTTGGCTAGATATAATGTTCTTCTTCATTCCCAAAATGACTATGTATACACCAAATGACTGCCTTAAGAGAAAAAGAGTCACATAGTTCAGAAAATTCATCTACTACAGAATTATACCTACAGTAGCATCTTTTGCATCTCACTGACCATTTAAAATGTAACAAGCAACTCCAGAAAACAAAAATTTCTTAGTTTACCCATAGGTTCTGAAGAGTGCTGTTTCCTGACTGAAGATGTGTGGAAAGCTTCTGGAAACTTATCCAAACCTGAATTGTGCAATGCGTCACTTGTGGAGCCGCTCATTTTCTGAGAGTTTTGAGAATTGTCTGCACTATCGTCATTGTAATTTAAATCTACACAATGAGATGTATCAGGATCATCAGTCACTTTTTCTTTCCCCTCAGCTGTCTCCTGAAACATTAAATGAGGTTAGTACATGCACTGAGAGAAGCCTACCAGTTTTCTAATTAATGTTCCAGTTTACTTCACATTTAGTATAAATTAGATATTTACAATATAGTTACTCCTGAATTTCTGTGATGAAAACCACAGGTAGAACAGTTAATAATTATTCAAAGATATGCACAGAACATTTTAGAAGCAGAGGTAAATGTAGTTAAGAGTTGTTCCAGGAGTGATGTTTCAATCAATATAAAATTGAAATGCATGGCTGGATAGATCTGGGAAAAAAAGCCTGTAAGAGCTACTTGTTTAAGCTCTCAATCAAATTTCACACTACTTCTGGGTAACATTTGCAGTGCTTTCTTTTTAGTATCCTATGCCTGAACATTTCTTAACTGAACTCTGGACACAGGAGCAGGAAGAGGCAGAGCAGAGAACTGCATATTCCAGTATTCCCCCCATGGAACCACTCCTGCAGTCAGCAGGCCTGTGCTGAGCAACGCAGAGACAGAACCCAAGGAATTTCCAATTACAGCACTTGTACCATGAGAAGGTCAAATAATTAATCTGAGAAAAAAGTGCAAACTTAGTACTTAATAAATCATCACCTTAGGAGAACTTGCTGAGTTTGCTTTTGTTTCAGAGCGTAAACAGCGGATCATAGAATTGACATTTGTGATACAGGTTTTCCAGTCTTTTCCATGCTCGCTCAAATCATAGGTTGGAAAGTTAGTTGCAAGAAACTCTGCATATAAAATATAGAAAATGTGTGAAGCTTCATGACAAAACCCAGTATTTAGAAGTATCCTAATTTAGAAAGAAAGAGAAAGCTAACTAATGCTTCATGTTTACTGTTCTCCATTTACAAGCTTCAGATTTCCATTGATAAATGAAGATAGTAAACTTATGTTTTGAAAATAAGCAGCACTATGAAAAGATGTTCTGTGATACTTTTTGAGATGTTGTGAATAATGCTTTTATAGTATTAAATATTTCCTGGTAGAATTAGGGGAAATGTGTGATTTATCATACTAACTTTTAAGAAAAACCCCAAACCACCACAACCACCATGCCCCCAAAAGAACAGAGACAGGGTAATGCTGTTGCTGTAACTATTACACATGGCTTATATAATCTCACACTCAATTTTAACCCTTTAACACGTATGTGCCATGGGATCTGTGTAAATGACTTGACATTTATTAAAAAAAGCTCCTCCATGTCTCAATCAAGAGAACTGAACATAAGAGTATTTCAAGAACACCAGTTAATGTTTGTCCCAAGTATACCGCAGCCATAAACTCACCCAAACCAACCAACCAAAAAACCACTGACAAAATCCATGCCATGCACAAACACAAAATAAACTGCAATTAAAAATTTAGAGACAGCAAGCATACTGATGAACACGATGTACATAAAACTAGAAGACATTTGGATAGTTCTATTCACATTGAAGAAAAATGAACATTGAGAATTATAAAGCAGGAATTCAAAACAAAAAGATACTGTAGAGTGGAGCACATCCATTATAGTGTTTATCTGTCCACCAGCTGCCAAACAATGATTAGCCAGAAACACATAGAAAAGGACTCCTTTTAAGTTCAAAACTTTGTTAAATATGAAACAAGTAAATCTGTGCATTTTCACAAGCAACACACCTCTTACTGCAGCGATTTTGTTTGGATCCAATGTCCTGCGCCCTCGTGCACTCGCTCCCATAATGCTGCACATTAAAGTTTTCTTAGGGAACAGGACACGAACCAAGTGGCGCGCTGCATACTTGGGTTTAGTCTTTTGCCGAGCCTTCTCCAAATGGTTCCCAAGAACTTTTACATTTCTTGCTGGGTCGCCAAGAAACTCTTCTGCAAAACCAAAACATTCAAAGAAAAAAAATTAAAAATCCCAAGCAAGTTGTAAAAAAAAGAACATTTTTTAAAACTCTTTCTCTTGACTCTCAGAGTATGTTCTTTCTACTACAGTTAATTCTACTATGTATTACTACTTACACCTTTGCTCTTACAAAAGCAGCTTTAAATTGGAATGGTAACAGAAATATCTTTTTGATTCACATTAACCACCAACATAACTAACTGAAATCAAAACACCCAAGAAAACACATTAGACACCGAATTGTCCACAATGCTCACACTGGCCTATGTTACACATGTGCAGATAACCAGGTGTTTTCAACACACTGACTCATGAAGAGTGGCATATCCATATACAGAACTGCTAAATCATAAACTGTTTACAAATTTTTAGACAGATATCTGAGTATTTCACTTACTATCCATACAGCTCTTCAGCTGTACAAACGTATTTTTTAGACCAAAAGCAACGAAGAAGTCATAGCTCGGCCTTGCACATAACTCCGGGCATTTGCACTTTAGAAAGGCATTCGTTTTTAATACACAGTGCTATTTTATATGTGTATCTCCATTACAATGCAATGATCTATAGAATTCTTCTTTTACTATGGAATGAAGTATTTTGAAAGAAACCAAACACTGGAGGGTTTGAGTATAGAAAGGATGCTTCATGGATAAAATCCCCCACAAGAAGAAAACAGATATTTCCTTCACACAGATCAGGTAAGCTGCTTTCTTAAAACATCCACACAAGCATATGCCTCACTTAGCTGTAGTAGCAATCTCTTTTGCTTCCTCCAGCACCATGATAGCATGCATATATTACTTGTGAATTACACACAGAATAAAAAAGGTCACATTAAGAGCGAAGAAGAGAGCTTAGAGTTAAAAAACCCCAAAGCACCTATGGTAAATCCAAGGCTTGTGGCAGTATCAGCCATTTTTTTAGCCTTTGTTTCTGAGTATTTATCACAAAGGAACTCACCAAAGCTAGGATTGATGACGACTGAAGAAGATGGTAGCTCTTCACTAATATTCACATCCTCAGATGCATTTCTGTAGTTCAACTCCACAGCATTATTTTCATGACTGGGCTCAGATGGTGCTGGTATCGATGGTGATGCCACTGGTGAAGGTGCAACATTGACAGTACTTTCCACAATACTGGGAGCAAGATTTGATTGTGGTGAAAGGTCAGGCATCCCATTAGTTTCTGTGTATGATGAATGCAATGAATGTGTAGAAACTATAGTGGGGAGTGGTGGGCTCTGCCTTCCAACAGGCTGCTGAGATTCAAGCTGAAAACTCTGCTGGGCATGTTTTACTTTGGAGTGGACTTGACCGTGGCCATTTTGTAAAGCAACCCTAGCTGGGCTACGCCTTCCCTGGCCTGATGGAGAAAGATGAAGACTTAAATCCCTTTCCATGTGTTTTTGTACTCTTATTTTTCCTGGAGGCAAATGACTGGAACTTCTGTATGTAAATCCAACTGGTTTCTGAAAACATGATTCAGAAAACAATTAAAAGGTTAAATTAGACATAGCTGATAATTTTGAGGTTTTTTTCAGCAAACCAGAAAAACCAGATTTTAGTAATTATGCTATTGGCAGCATACTCTTCCTTGAAGTAGTCTCTGTCATTAACTCAGAGCTACCACACTTTAGCTTTCTCTCTACTTTATTCTCTTCTCATTTGTATTTGGAACATTAAGAGTTTATCTGGTCAGCTTCAATGTTTCTCAAATTTTTTCCACCTGGGGTGGTGGCAAAATTACTTTCTAGACCTCTATAAAAAGTAAATAGACAAAATAAAATTTAATTTTTTTCAGTCATTGACCCAGTCACTGGCTGGCAAATTTTCAAGGAACGTGTCCACTGCCATGCTAGCTCCTTTCAAACATGAAAAAAAAGCAAATATTTTCTCTTTTTTCTTTACTTGTTAGATGAAAACATTAAACATTCAGATCTCATCTACAATGAAGATTCCAAAGAGACTGAGATGTGCAAACTGAGAGATGGGCTGTGTTTTCCATCACTTCAAGTACTTTCATTAAAAATCATACAGCATGCATTTAGTTCAAAACACAAGCCACTGAGCAGGAGCCACCAAATGTAGATGACACATGTGGATTTTTTTTTCTTATTTAGTTCAATTTTTTGTGGTTTTGTGCATTTGTTTAGAGAAATCTCATTATATCTCACCATTATAACATTAAAAAAAATCTATGATCTTAAAGAAGCCTTATGTATCTGAAAGTTTGTCTGTCTCTCCAACTTTTGGAGTTCATCTAATAATGAAAATACCTTTACCACAAACCATTCCATTACCCCTTCACAAATACAGCAACGGTACAGCTATTCAAAAACCCAACAGCATTCCTGATGGTTTTAAGTGGCAGAAACTAAGAAAATAGCTGGCAGGTTGCACCTTACTCTTTATAGGGATAAAACACTTCAAGAAAAAAAAAAAAAGCAATGTAGTTTATTTTTAACTCAAAAATCCAAACATTAAAGCAGCTGCCATCCCACACATCAGAGGGGATGATAAGAGCACAGAGGTCTTATAGCATTCATTTGTAGGACCAGATCAGTTTATTCCCTGAAACTCGTGGTTTTGAATGTGTGGACAGCACAAGCATGGAGTTGACAACAAAAATACAAGCCAAATAAAACCCAGTATTCTACTGATAGCTGACAGGTGTGAGAAATCCAGCTTCATCCACCCTTAAAGCAAATGGCCTTACTGATGTCTTGACACCTCCTGACAGCAGAATCATCTCTGCCACATTAAAAGCTTTGCAGTGTTGTTGACAAAAAAAGTCATTATGGATTTTTTTACCTTTTTCAAAAATCATCTGTTATGCCTTCCTGTTAAAGATCATTGTTAGAAGTACTACTATCATTTCTCCTTCGTTAACAGTAGATTGACCATTTAGGAACAAAACGAATACTGTGTACTCAATATCAAACCTTACTAAAAATGTTTAAAAAGGAGTTTTCATTAAGAAAAATAATAAATTCTACACTTAATGGATATAACAACATAATGTTGAGATCTAAAATTCAGTAAGTCAATTGAATCAACCTGACTGATGCTTAAACTCTCTTCTAACTGCAGAAAACAATGAGACAACACATCACAAGTTGCAAAGGTGCAACAGGAATACACTGAAGTTTAAGGTGCACCTACACAATTCTTTTCTGATCATGCCAATACAAATAGAATTTTACAGCATGTATCACAGCATCTGGAGTTTGATGGGGGTCACTGCCAATCTGTGGCCACCAGTCAATAACACAGGAGACTGAAGCTGGCACATAATCAGAAATCTCAAGTAATTGAATTGAAATAGATTCTAAATCTACTATTTTGCTACTAATTTTAATATTAGTGGAAGGATTGGGCTTTCTAAAATAAGCATCAGAGGAAATGAGAGAATTAAGAGAAAAATAAACATCTTAGGCCTTTAATACTCACAGGTTTGAGCAACAATGGCTTTATACGAGTATGCTGCATTTCCGAGACCTTACGATGAAGCAAGTCAAATTTTTTATCCAACTTCTGAATGGCATCATACATGGCCTGTGAACAAATATAAGACTGAAAACAGTACTGTTTCACAAGAATCCAACCTAAACCTGAAGAAACCAAGAAACTTCAATTAAAAGCTGAACTCCCTCCCAAAAACCAACTCAACTTCCTTCCACAGCACTGCTAAATGCTTAAGGAGACTTACAAGACATCAACACTTGGCTACAAGCCACTTACAAATTGACTTCTATTAAGCATGGCCTGAATGACTCCAGTCACCCAAGTGCTCACCTGAATAAATATGGGATGCTTTCAATTTTTAGTGCAGTTATTTTCAATTTTGCCAGTAACTGCTTCAGAAATCAAAAGGAAAGAACTCACAAAAACAACACTACCAGGATTTTTGGCACACCTTTGGCAAGCAACATGTACTTTCAATAGCTGGGTGTGTATCACTGCCATATCTTTCCCATTACTGTGAAGCTCTTCCCAACAACTAAACTTTACATTTTGTACTAAAGCTTAACATTTGAAAAGTATTCTTATGAAAAGTTCAGAGAACATGAAGATTAGTTTTACTTTGAAAATATTGTAGTTATGTGGGAAATTAATAAGCAAACAACTGGAAAGGATCAAGTTGTCAAGGTTGTCAAGTTTATAATACAACGCGTCCTGAAGTTTAACTAAAGTTGTTTAAACGTCACTACAGATATAAAGGAAATAAAATACCTGGCAATAACTGAGGACCTCCACAAGAGGATTCTGCTGATATCCAGTATAGGAAGCTTCAGATAAAATGCTCTCCTTTTTCATTAAAATAATAATTAAATATAAAAAAGAAAAACAGAAAAAAAAGGAGTGTAAGGTACTAATATAAACACAGACTTACGATATCACATTAAGCAAGTAAATCCCAACTTTAAATCTCTCATGTTACTTCAGCCTACCCCAAAACACACATCCCCAAAACAGCTTTTCAAAGTCAGTCTAAAAGAAAATTAACTTACACATTCATAGTCTGGTTCATACTCATAAATGACACTGTCACTATCTTCATATTCTTCTTCCCTGGTTCTCACCTAAGAAATAAGATAAAGAACATTTAATGTTTTGAAAAATTAAAGAATTCTCCTAGGAATCCAACTTGGACACTTTTGGTTGTAGCTATAATTCCCAAGAAAACAAGATTCACACAGTTAAGAACACACTTATTTATGTACTAGTGTGTTAAGGAAGCTTTCCTGTCTGACCACTCAGGAGACACTCTGGTAATCACCCAGGGATTGTAACTGCTGGGACTGAAGCCTCTCTGCAGTGGGTGGCTCAGGTGACCTGCCTGGATCCCTACATATTCTACTTTCACAGTCAGACAAGGTTTCCTTATCAGCCTGACCCTGAGTTTGCCATAGCAGAGTTGCAGCCTCTGGTTCCTTCAAGTAATTTTAGTATAGCTCAGAAATAGAATACATATATATATATATATATTAAAAATAACATGCAATTTTATTTGTTTATTCTACATCAGAATGTTCTCATCTAACTATATGTATTATACCGCCAAGCTTAAGCAATCACAGAATCACTTAGATTGGAAAAGACCTCTGAGCCCAAATTATGAGATTTCAGTGGGTATAACTGAAAACAGAAGCTGTAAAAGGTTCCTAGAAAAGGCAATTTTCTCACGGCTTGCAAACTGCTTTTAACCAGGAAGAACGGCGCCACCAGCTGGACAATCCTGGCATTTTCCTTTTACGGGATAGATGCCGATCCCATCCACCACGGATTTAATGCGTCTGCTGGTGGTGTTTTCTTTTCTTTTAAATGATTTTTTTTATCCAGGTTTTATTTTAGAAAAGGAAGGCGGGGGCGGGGGGGGGGGAAGGTGATGCTTCTGTTTTGTTTACAGCAGGCAGAATTCAGTGACTGGTGTAATTACGGAGATTATTCTGGGAGTAACTGAAAAACACCAGGACAACTGAGTCCTCAGTCACAGCCGGCACGGCTTCAGGAGGGTAAAGTCCTGCTTGTCAAAGTTAATTTCCTTTTATGACAAGATGACCCACCTAGCTGATCAAGGGAAGTCAGCTGATGTAATCTGTTTGAATTTCAATAAAGCTTTTGATACTGTCTCTGACTGGATCCTCTGGACAAAATGTCCAATTCACTGGACATTCACCTGGAGAAACACATCATGGGATGGCTCATGAGCCAGGCACACAGTGAATGGGGTGACAACAGACTGAGGACCTGTCACTAGTGGAGTTCTGCAAGGCTCCATCCTTGGCCCTGTGCTTCTCAACATCTTCATAAATGATGTGGACACAGGACTGGAAGGGGGACTAAGTTTTCTGATGACGCTAAGTTGGAAAGAGACGTTGACTCCCTTGAAGGCGGAGGGGCCCCGCAGAGAGATCTGGACAAATCAGAGGCTGGGCAATCACCAACTGCATAAAGTTTAACAAGGACAATGCTGGATTCTGCACCTGGGATAGGGCAACTCTGGATGTATGGACAGACTGCAGAGTAGGAGGCTGAAGACTTGCTAGAAGCATCCATGCATGCGTATCCTACCCATCTTCAGTCAGATGTCATGAAATCACCACACAACAGGGAAAGAAAAATGATACTCCAAGTAACTGGTCTCAAAAGGAAGGGCTACTGTTTGGTGAAACATACCACATTGTGGTCCACTACAGCAGGGGAAAGTCGTTTTCTTTTATTATGCAAAAACATAAAATCCATTTTTTCAGGGCTGTGTCCATTTCCTCTCTGCACCATTGCAGAATGGCTCATTTGTGAGGATGTTTGATCAGCAAGCACTGGCAAGCCTTCACTTCCTGGAAAAGGGAAGAGAAAGCAAAGTACATCAGAAAGTTTCCCACTGCATTAAATGTTTCACTACAGTAAAAATAGGCACAATCACCCTTTTTTTTAACTTTCAGATAGCTTGGTGATTTGAAATTTGTTTACCAGCATACTGTCAAACAGTTATTTATCCAACTAATTTAGATCAGAAATGATAAATTCAATTCAATCTTGTTTTTTTCAAACACAATGATATCTAAAAAGTGCCAGCAGAAGTAATAATGACTTTGTGAGCATAAACGGCTAGGAGAAAATCAAAATAAAAGGTGTTCAGCGTTCATGGAGATACAAAGACCTAGATCTCTCTCTGCATGATGCTGAGCTTGCTCTGACAGCTTCTATTGTAGGCAAGAAGATACAAGACAAAAGTAGAAGAAACTGGTTTGGACAGACAGAACGAGATCTGAAGGAAGGGCACGGCTCTACAAGATACCGGTCTAAAGTAGTGGTTGAATAAAACCAATCAGAGATAATTTCAGTTCAAAGTTCAAGAGTTACATTTGAGATAAACCTGTGGGGTGTTTCACTCATCTATCTCACTATACTTGAGTTTAACTAGACAATATCTAATGCTAATACACCCAAAGATAACAAAACCATATTTTACCTTTAAAGAAACAACTTCTCTAATCTTGATTAATTTATTAACAATGAAATAATTACTCATGTCCTAAAACCAAGGTCAGCAACTCTCTATGACAGCTTCTTGGGCAGAAGTTTTAATTTTGATGGGGTTGTTTGTTTCTTTTCAATAACAGAGACAAAACCCCAAGTAAACCATCCAAACCATCCTCCACTCCCAAATTTGTTTTTAGACATAAACATACAGAAAACTACAGAATAGTCCACTGTTAACTAGAAGACCAAAGAGACTAAAGGTTCTCAGAAGCACCCTACAACACAGGGAAACAGATGTAACTTTTGTCTATGAAGAGAAATACTGATGGGATTCTCTATAGAATTAACTGGCTGAATTTTAAAAAAATCCCCCAAACTAGAAAGTGTCTTCACTTAGTTACAGTCATTTTCCTCACTGACTTGGAAGAAATACTGCTACAGAACTTAATAAATGCTCTTAACAGTTGTGAAGAATTTTTGTCTGGGCCAATGAAGCATTGGGTAAGATTTCTTGAGAGACTTTGATCTTGCATGTTAAAATAAATACAGTGAATTAGAGATAATCACAATGGCTACTTACCAATAATAATTTATCACCTTAAACAACCATCTCACTATCACTACACATCAGCATCTCCAGTACTAAGTTACACTGGACAGATTAACTGAAACCCTACTTTTTTAGGCTAGGTTCTTCCATTACATTTATTTTCCAGATTGTTTTCTAATTCATTCTTAGGTATACTTACCTTTACAGGTAAGTAAAAAGTTGTCTTTTTAAAACGTAATATTTTAGCAGGCTCACCATTTATAAGGACCTCTAAAGTAATAACTAAAAGGCACCTCTCTTTAAAGGCATTGCCAAGCAATTTCTATAAAGTAGCTTTCTAATGAGATGTGTTTTAAAGATATGGGTACTATAGAAAACACTGAATACAAAAGCACTGAACATGTGGCATTAAAACTGGCCAAGAACTATCAGAGCACAATAAAAATGAACAGTAATTACCATAGGCAAGTTGACCCATGTGGTGAACAGCACTGTTTGCTTCAGAGTTCTGCTGCACTGGCATGCAGCTTTGTGTGGACAGACCATTGTCCTCATGGTCCATAATCACTGCTTCATCCTCTTCCTCAGTCTTCACGCACACATAATCTATTAGCAGATGGAGAAAGAGAAACAGGTAAGACTCCAGGCCATTCTGAATATCAGATGGCAACTGTAGTGCCTGTATCACATCTACCATTATCTCAGCCTGTACCACAGGTTATTATAAATCCGGCTTCACTTTAGCATCAAAATGCAAAGTCACTTTTAAACACAGACACTGAGGTTTCAACACACACTAGAATGGAAGCAGCTTACTATTGCTTAGTTGGTGGGATTTCTGAAACTATTCAGTACCCTGTTCTCCCTAAGGTGTCTAACTTCAACAGGAACAGTTAAAAACCAGTAATAAGCACTTCTACAAACTCCACTGTTTACAAATTCAAGCATATGATGTATTAATTTGGTCTTGAAATTTTACTTTCATAATTAAGACTTGTTTAATTCACTTGAAACAAATCAGTCTGTACACATCCTAACTGTACACTTCGTACAGATCAACCCAAACATTGGCTCCCAATGCACTACTGTGCAGAAACACTCAATGTCAAATCTCCAGTATCAGATCTTTTCCAATTCAACACACTACATCAAGACAAAAATGTCCCAATTTCAGAATAACTATATTATAGTTATTATTGCTATATCCAGTGTTTTTGACAGGGTTGGGGAGGGAGTGGAATTTATTTTTGATGAAACAAATTAATGGAAGGAACCATATCAAGTCAGGAAATAAATTCAGCCAGCACACACATGCATGACACTCTAACTATGTGTAACACAGGGTGTATTTTCCACAGGGTCTCTGCCCTGTCCAGTGCACAGGATGGCCTGAGCTCCAGGAATGAATCAGAACTGTATGAGTGGAATAGCAGCCTGGGTCTCTACTCTCACATAATCAATTCACTCAAAATCCTGCTCTCTTTCAATTTCTTAGAGACCAAAAAGTAAGAATGAAGTTGAATTCCACAGATCATTCAGTTTTCCCTCTGACTAACACTCCCATCAAATTCAAAAGACATAATACAGCATGGTTTGGATTTGGCTATCATCAGATTAAGAAAATGATGATCTGTTCAGAAACACCCATCAACTGCCACACACTCAAGAGTTTTGTTTATAGCAGAAAAGCCAAAAAGCTACCTGGGGCAGAGCTGACCTGTACAAAGGAGTTTAGCTGAGGACACATGCTGAGATATCCTGCTTAGGCTGCCAATAAGAGAACTGTTCTCGGCCAGTTTTCATCACCTGTATAGAAGTAAACAACAGGTTTACTCATGAACTTAATTTAGGTGCAGCTTTTAGGAAAATACTTCAGAGATATTCACTGACTGAAGTTCATTGCAGGCTAACATGAGTTATTACCATGTACTGAATTATTTACCTGCCTCCCAGGCACAAATTTTTTTGTTGACAATAATTTAGTATTCTACCTACTTTGGAAGAGAATTAATGAAGAGTCAGTACAAAGTGCATCTGCACCGAAGCAGAAGGGATAAGAATCCTCTCTGCCAATTTCCCCAACCAGGATGCCAGATTAGTGCATGGTCAGACACAAATGCCCTACTTATAGCTGGGCCTCTGCTGCCCTGCAATCCTCTTTCTATCCCTAACTAGACAAAGCAACGCAAATTTTATGTTACTTGCGCAACCCTAAAAAGCACAGAATTTACCTGTATATTAATCTTTGTCACAATCTCACATCTCACTCAAATGACATAAGCAAAACAACCCCACCTGATCAGCAACTGCATCACTCCAAACTACAGCAGCCAGAGCGATGAGTATAGGAGAGGGAAAATTCTGTGCAACCAGCACATAGCAAAGACATGGCAATGTCAAAGCAGCTTCATCTGGATTAGAGGAAGGCCAGTATGATCAGAAATTAGGAGAGTTTCTACATGTGGTTGATACTGAAAGCAAGGCTCAGTCTTCTATACCCTCTACAACTCTCCCTTGAATAAGTTTCAAAATCATAATTTCAGTAGTGCAGTGGGCTCTGGGCAGAAAGTGTTTCCAAAGCCTGTGGCTACAGCAACTCACCGCTGGAGAATAAACATTAACCAAACAGGAAAATACAGAACAGAAAACCACCTCAATTGAAAAAAAAACCAAACACCTCTAACACGTTTCTACAGTGCAACAACAAGCACTCTCATTTTAACCTCTCAGATGATGGCCAGGATACTCCTCATTCCCATGGCCTTTTAATTTTCATCATCATTGCTGAATGTGGCTACTTTCATACATGGAAAGGAAATCATTCTGTCTTCAGAACAGCACTTTAACATGGACAGTCAAGAAACTTGGAGATTAGAATACACCACTCATTTCCGTGAAGGCTTATTAGTATGACTGGTCACACTGCAACAAAAAGGAAAGCAGCTCCAAGAACGTGGACTCACCTGCTTCATACCAACCACTTCTTCCTTTCCCTAACGCATTCTAGTCGCCTGGCCTCTAAAGTCAGTGGACAAATTTAAAAGTCTTTGCCTGTAGATATGACTACATTCATTAGCAAGAGGAATATATATGTGATCAAAAATATTTTGTTTGTAAGACTGTTAAGGATTAAATGAAGTTTACTTATATAATATTAGAATAAAGAATATTATTCACATCTTCAAAAACTCGTGACAAGAAAAAAATCTAGCTATTTACCCGTAATCTGAAAGACACCGCAATTTAGTCCTCTCTAAGCAATTCTAAATATTTCTGATGCTTCTTTAAAGTGCCAAGAATAGAGAATGTGACCATAAATATATAGCACCAAAGAGTATGAAATACAAATCTGACTCTGTTAGAAACCACAAACTGCAAAATTCTATGGATTAACTTGTGCTCCTGAAAGAAAAAATAAAAACGAAGCTATTAAGGTATTTTTTACTTCTGACTTGGATGAAGATCCAAGTGCATTTCTTGTGCCAAGTAAGTAATTTATATACATTAACTCACTCCACTGACAGAAAATTTCATGGCATAGACATTTAGATGTTTCTGTTAACTCTTGAAAAGAAATTATAAATTTAAAAAATGTGACTAAGGAAATATTTTAGGTTTATATATTTCAAACATGGTTTTGAAGTGGATTACACCTTAGTAAAGACTTACTAAATAGGCTGATTTATCCAATCATTAGATCAAGTTATCAGTTTAGGAGAACTCTGAATTTCTGTTTGAAAACTCAAGTAACAGTCATCTAAAATCAGAAAACATAAGCAAACAAATTTCCATTTCAGACTCAAAGCATACTATGAGTTATATGATACAGGCTATGACTCAGTATTTTCAGTAGGGCAGTAGGATATGCTAAAGCAAGTTCATACAAAAAAAAGTGTATTGTACAGAAAGACATTTACAGACAAAGCAGTACAGTGAAATGATCATATTAAAAAGCCAAGATTGGAGGTGATGTTTTTAATTTTTAAGATGTTTAAGTTCATCATTTAGAATTCTTTCATCAGGAGATCGTCTTCACTTCCGCACAAAATCATCAGGCTGCAGAACGCTAAAGGCACTTACATTTTAATTATTTGCGCCCAAAAAATGTCCATCTCTGTGCCTAACCCTGTACTATACTAAATTACAGCTTTTTATGCAGCACTGTGAAGCTAAGCACACAAAGGATTTATTTCCAATAACCAACAGAAAGATATATTTCAAAGTAACTAGGACTTGAAAACGTGTTGGCATTAAACATCAAGAAACACTAAAACCAAGCAAACAAACAAACAAACTCGAGCTCTTTCAAAGTCAGAATTGAAAGGAAAAGCATTAAAGCTAAAAAAAAAAACTCTGTAGCAACTATGAATTACATGCCAAACAAATCAGGCAAAGCAACCCCACCCAAACAAATAAAGAACTTACCCGGGTTGAAACTAAGCCACAAAAGGAGATACAGCTAGCCTTAATTGGATCATAATTAGATCCTGCACTATTTATGGTGTGACACTTCCACTAACATACACAAAAAAAGTGAACCAACACAGGCGACAACCCAGGGACACCAGTGCCTTTCAGGGTTAGTATCATCCCATCACAACTCTAAGTAATCATTTGTCTATTAGCTCAGCCTCACTGCACACATAACTGGGAGTTTTAAGCAGATTTGTGCATACTACGATAATGAGAGCTACAACCACAGAAATACAGCCAGATCTGATGCATCCATCAGCTGAAAGCTGAAGACAAGATGACAGACTAATTTTTTCTTTCTCCAAGTACGTTACTCAGAAATTATATCACATAAGCCAGTGGAATAAGGAAGGACTTGTACTGAATCAGATATTAACTGATGAATGCTCTCGCTTATTGCGGAAACACAAATGTAAGTGATCATCAAGTATACAATGGTAAAGAGAGATTGATAAGAAAAATGGCTGAAAGCACCAATTAATACTAAATCCTATCTCAACCTCTACTACAGAGTTCCTGGAGGGCTTCTAGCAAAATCACTAAAAACATTTCACAGAAATCTGGTGGGTTTCCTTCATTTTCTAAGAGTTCAGTTAGGCACACCTCTGTATTTCCACAAACATCATCTCAACACTCCTAGGTGCAACAGCTAGCCATGGAAGATCTGTGTAGGTCAAAGCATATTTTACAAAGAAGTTTAAATACTGCACTCAGAAAAAAATGGTAGCACTCACCACAGGTCACATCCCTGAATTTAGCATATGTCTGATTATTTTGTCCTTCCTCTAGATATGTTGTCAGGGATTAGAGACACCAGAATACTCTACCAGAGACAAAATGCTTAACAACAGTCTCTGAACACTGAAACAGGTAATTTAGAACGCTGTTGTCAGAATTTGCAACAAACTAAGATAACAGAAATAGAAGTGAAGCCCATACAAACCCATTACTATGGAGAGAAATAAAATAATAAAACCAGATTTCCTGTACTTTTACATGACATATTTAGATCACTGAAATGATAAATCTACTGAAAGTAAAGGTAAAACCACTCTCACACAAAGACCTCTGGTGTTTATTAAGGCTGGAGCTCATGCGTCACCTTTTGACTGAACAATATTATGAATGGCATATTTTTTCTATTGCCAGGGATTAGTATAGGCTTAGTATTTGCTAGCATTACCGAGTTACAAACAAAGCCAATCAGGAGACCAAAGAATTGAGGACAAAGAAGGACCAACAAACACATCACTGCGTATGTTTATTTAATAAAGACTCTACTGTATTATTGTTATGCTTCCACCCTCCTGCATCTCAGTCCTACCCCTTTAATTCTTGTTGACACTTGCAGAACAGTACAGCAAACTGGTTATTTCCTAATCAGAAAAGTTCCTTGAACAATGAAGTCATACAAGGAAATCTGGCATCTGAGCAAGACACAACCGGAACTTCTTTAGAGAGTAGGTCTGTGACAGCAACAAGCTAAATGAGCATTAACTAATCTGTATAAACATAACCCCTCTGAAGGGCAAGGTGAAGCACGTAACAGGCAGAAATAAACCTGTCTGGGTCCAAAGTAAAGGTGCCCGAAGTCTAAGACACCTGAGTTGTGCTATGCATTCTGTCTTCTGATAGATAACGCATTAGGTCACGCTAAAGTGATGCTCTCACTTTAGGAGCATCATTCATCTCTCCCTTACTCAGGTTTTGTATCCGAGTAATTGCAGCGCTGGGGGAACCTTTCAGAGCCGAGACCCTGCTGTTCCACGGCAAAGCCTCCCCGACATTTTGGCACTACGCTCAGCTGCCATTTGAGGACTATGGAAAGCAAAAGCTTCCCCCAGCATCAACACTGCAGCTGAGGCAATCAAGGTGCGGCTGGGCCCCACCTTGCCCGCGAGTCCTGCCGCAGGCACACACACACTGCCGGGGAACGCGCCTGAGGCGCGCAGGGCCCGCAGCCCCGGGGGAAGAAAGGCGCGGCCCCACCCGCCCTGAGCTGCGCCGGCCGCGCCCCCGCCGCGAGACCCCGCCGGCGCTGACGCGGCGGCGACGGGCAGGAGCGGCAGCCAATGGCAGCGCCGGTCGCGCGGGAACGGGCGAATCGCGACGGGCGCGGTGGGCGTGGCCCAGCCGGCTCGGCAGCGGGCGTTGGGGCTGTTGCGAACGATGAGGGAGCGTTCCCAGCGCCCCGGCGGCGCCGCGTCCCGCCCGCCTCGCTCGGCGCGGCCAGCCGGCCGGCCGGGAGCCTTACCCTCCTCGGACATGGCTTGCTGGGGCGGCTGAGCCCGGGGTCCTCCTCAGGCGGGTCAGGCGGCGGAGCGAGCCGGGGCTCGGGCACGGGCAGGTGTGGCCGGAATGCGGCGTTGGAAACGGAAGCGGCTTCTCCGACGTGAGCAAGAAACTGTTTTGGAGCAGTGCGGCTGCGCGCTGGGCGCGGGGGCGCGCCCGGGAAACGGGAGCGCGGGGGCGGTGCCGCCAGCTCCTGCAGTAGCCACGGCTTGCCCGCAGCAGCTCGCCAGCCAACGAGCCAACCAGCCAGCCAAACACCCGGTCCGCAGCAGCCAGCGAAACGCCAGCTGGCCAGCCAAACAGCCGGCCCGCTCCCGCAGCAGCCAGCCCGCTCCCCCAGTAGCCAGCTCGCTCCCGCAGCATCCAGCGGGCCAGCTGGCCCGCTCCCTCGGTAGCCGGCCAGGCTGTCCACTCCGTGAGCAGCTCGCTCGCTCTCGGAGCAGCTAGCCAGCTGTCTGGCCCCTTCCCGCAGCAGCCAGCCAGCCAGCTGGCCCGCTCTGGGAGCCGCTAGTCCATCGGTGGGCCCTCTCCGCCCGCAGCCCGCCGGGCGTACGCTGCTGGGCGCGGCTCTCGAGTTACGGAAAGTTCCCGGGCTTTCTCCGCGGCCCTCTCGGCTCCCTGCCACTGCCATACTCTGTGCAAGCCGAGGCCAGGCTGAGAGCAGCAAGCTCAGGTTCATGCAGATTTTTTGGGCCTCTGTGGGATGCGGGGCTGCCGAGTTGCTCCCCGTGGCCCTGTGCAAGGGCAGAGCCTATTACTTGTGCCGTTCCAAGCTCCAGGTTTCAGGGTACAAATCCATCTGGTTCTTTTAGCGCACCAACAAATTGAGCTTTGGTGGCCTGCAGAGCCCCTTATTTTTTTGTTTCAGGACTGGGGATCAGCAGGTCCAGGAGATGCCCTGTCCGGATACCCCACTAGTGTCCTCATGCTCCCCTCTGGAGGCACAGGAATCTCTCTTGGGGGGTATATATTTGGCCAGGGATGGGAAGAACTGCATAACTAATTAGGTTGGAAAAGGCAAACTGAGAGCATTCATCCTATGACCTGATACCACATTATCAACTAAACCATGGCACTAAGTGTCATATTTAGTCTTGTTTTAAAACATTTCCAGGGGCAGTGACTCCACCATTTTCTTGGGCAACCCATTCCAGTGTCCCAAGTACACTGACATGTTTTAAGAGCACTGGGTGTGGGTGGTTATGGAGCCTGATCTGCTCGTGGCTTGGGGCAGCAACATGCCCTATGGCAGCCTGCAGGACCAAAGAAAGTAAGAAAGTACAGTTCAGCAGTACCATGCAAGGCAAAAGAAGTGCAATCTCTGCAGGTTCAACCAAGAGCCTTTGAAGAAAGTGGAGGAGATGTGTGGAAAGTGCTGTTTAGGAGATGAATGAAAATCAGGGAAAGGGATGGATTGAGCTGAATTGGGGAGGAACAAGATGATGGTGATAGCAGTTGTCTTTCTAGCTTTTCCCCGGGATATGTGCACACATGTGTGTATGGAGGTCTGAGTGCAGTAAAGGGAGTCAGACATGGCAGAGGGCCCTTGTGTCCATGGTGCATCCATGGCATGAGTGCAGGTGTGTGAGTAAATGTGTGAGCATCAATGAAGGTAATACTGGATGGTCCAGAAAGTAGGGAGGTGGCCTCAGAGTCAGGGGTGTGTTTAAAGGTGAGACTTCGAGGCACCTTGCTCCTGAGGACCAGGGGAGGGGAGTCCTGGCGAGGTGCTGGAGAGACCATAGTGCTGAGGGGGTCTCAAGGGGTGAGGGGGATGTGTGTCTAAGGGTAAAATCAAAGGGTTGTGGGGAATCCTGGGTGCCCTGGACAACACGGGGTCCAGGAGTCTTCTGAATCACCTACAGCTTGTGGTGCTTCTTTTCCAGCAGAACAAGAGCCTGTGAGCATGCTGTCTTCTGTAGCTGAAGCAAGAAGGCTTTGTCAATAGACTTCTCTTTATCAGGCTGCCTGCATTAGACATCAATCACAAGATTCGTTTTGTTGCCTTGGTCTGCAATTCTTACCCACAGGCTTTATTTTTCTGATTGTGGTGGCACCTTTGATGCAACTGGACCTTTATTCTCTTCATCTTTTGGCTGGCTTTCCACATGCAAAATCTTGTACCTCTTGTGCAGAGGAAGCTGGGGGGATGAGGTGAGGGAAAAAGGGTGTTGCTTGCTACCCCAAGCATAGACTACCGTGTCTTGCTTCTTTCTTTACAACTGCTACCTTCTTGATAGGGAACGGATAGAGGCTTCCCTTGATCTTGAATTATTTCTGGTGGTTGCTGCTGTCTCAGGAAGATCACACCTTGGTTCCACCAGTCTCTCCCTTTCTGACTCTCTAATACGCCTTGATATTTTAAAAATTTTAATTAACCATTATAGCTGTTTCCATTGCATGGTGCAAGAGACACTATTTTGAAGTTTCTAATTCTTATCAAAGAAGAATTATCTCCAAACTATTCATTACTTTCTGTAGCACTGTCTTCTGAGGAGTCAGCCCATTCCTCAGCCTCTGCAGAAGTGAAATGCAGTTTTGCAGTACCAACTGGAATGAGCTTTTATCTTGAGACTCTACCCACTGTTCAAAATGCAAAGACGTATGGGTTTTCTGGTTCTGTAGTAATGTGCACCATGCTCCTCCTTTTCTCTTTCATGAGAACAGTAACGGCCTTTTTTTCTGTAATACACACGTGTAGACTTTTCTGAAAATATAGACTGATGCCGCTCCATGTCAGGCAAATAAGGTTGTCTCCTGAACAAGTACATTATGCTGAGGCCGGGTAGAGTCTTTTGCTTCCTTAGTTTGAGCTGTGCCATCAGATAGATGATTTCCAGAAGTAGTTTTAGAAGAACTACAGTTTTCAGTAGAGTTTTTTTTAATTGACATTCTGTGGATTGGATGCGTTCTCTAGACCAGCTGTATCCTGCTTTATGCTTCTGCATGCTGAGTGCTGCTTGATGCACTAACAGGAGGTGAAGTGGGCTGCTGATGTTGGAGTTTGATGGAGGATTTCTGCACTGTAGGCAGTAAAGGCTCCAAGTTCTTTGCATGATCCAATACTTGCATGTGTCTGCGCAATTTCTGAATTCTGTTACATTTTCTGGATTGTCAGTTGCCAGACCCATAGACAGAATTTCAGGAGGAATACTGTATTCATTGAGCCATACCTTCATACTGAAAAGGCTGGTAACCCAGACCACTGGGTAAATCCAAGCTGTATTTCCCAAGATACGTACTACTTTTGCATTATGTAGTTTACTTTTATGATAAATAAAATGAATCACCCTTGGGTTTCATTCAGTTTCATTATCAGCGGGTTTCACTCTATGAACTACAAATTCCTTAGCCTAAGGTGGCAGATGCTTAAACCTTACCAGTAGTTGAAGTGGCTGATTGCTACTAACTTTTGTTAGTAGCAACTTTCAGTAGTTAGGAGCTACTAACTTTTGTTTAGTAGATTGTTTCTGCCTTCAGCTATGTATTTAATTGTGACATTACAGAGAAAATTTTCTTCTGCATTTGGTGGAATTGCTACCACCTGAATCCTTTGAGAAAGGGTTTCTTCATATAGTCAATAAAATGCCAGCTTTTCCACACTGTTGTTTATCTACTACTCAACCAAAGTTTGCTGCATTTACAATATGGAGAGACAGTTCTACTGCCTGAATCGAGAAAGAAAAACACTTTCCAGACAATAGTGATACAGATAAATACAAAAAGCACATCTTTGATGGAAGCTTCCAGGTGCCCCTATGGCTATGGGCACAGGTGGAATCAGATTTGTACAATTTTTGTAGGGTTAATTAATTAGTATATCTAAAAAATATTGCCAAATTAAGGGAGCAGTTGGTAGGTCATTTTTCCCCAGGTTCTGCCCCATTGGAGCCCTTCCCCAGTCTTTTACCCCTCCATTTTATTATGGCTTTGATTTATGGTGCAAAACAAAGTGTCCCTGCTGGACTAAAAAGCCTAAACAGAACCCTAAAAATGTAGTAGAAGGGTTAGCTTATTGTTCTAAAAAGTAGGGAAAAAGTGTAGGAAGAGTACTAGAAGCTACAACCATGTATTAGCAGTCTACAAAGCTACCACTATATGCGTAATGTACAGAAAGCAAAAATTTTTAGGCATCAGTACTGACGCACATTTTGGTGTTTGTACTTTCATTTGGTACATTCTGGGTCGTGTTTACTTGCAAATTGTTTTGATGACAGTCTGGACACTGTTCTTGCAAACAAATGTTTTAAGATTGGCACAGAGTGGTCTTGGAAGTTTCTCATCTTCAGGTTTGAGCGTCTTGGCAGTAAAATCATGCAGTTCTCGTGGAATTTCAGCTTCTGTGTGCTTCAAATAGTGCAGAATCTCAGGTGCATGACATGTAGTGTTCTGTTAGCAGAATGATACTCCCTTATATTCCTGATCTACAGAAGAATGACTGATTCTGCTTTCGTATGTTCCTGATCCGCAGAAGAATCCTGTATCATATTACAGAACTTGTCAGTCATGTTGTGTAGACATTGACCAAAGGTTCTTTGAGAAGGAAAACTGAAACAGATCACACAAGTTGCATCACTAATTCCCAAAGACTGTAGGCAGTCATCTGTTAAAACTAACATGAGTGCCAGAATTCCCTTTATTTTTTTCTACAGAAACAGAGGAACTTTGTTATGTTAGATGAACATTTTGTATGGATGTAAGGAAGGAGTGCCCGAAACAGATGATTTGGGAAGAGATCTTGAGAGGCTCCAGAGGCTAAATGGGGTACTAAGAAACAGTTTAAGAAGTGAAGTAGTAGAGTGTGATAGGGCATCTGACTGCTGCTGAGTAAGCCTTTGTCAGAGACTGAAAATAGTTCATGCCTCAAACATTGATACAAAGTTTTGATCAGAGAAGCTTTCCTGAAGATACCTGACTGGTACCTTGAACTGAGTCAAACTGCTGAGATTAGATAAAGGGAAAAGCCTATTGTTCAATCATCTCAGTCTGAGGGAAAGGAATGTGTCCACAGAGGCTGAAGCCACCAGCTGTACTGAGAATCATTTCTGGCTGAGTTTGGGATGGAGGCAAAGCACAGCTCACAGAAGCCAAGTTTGCACAGTCCTAGCCCCCAGCTGAAGGGGGGAGGAGGATGGCATAACCTCTGGTCAGAGGCAATACACACGCATCCTCCAGTACACAAACTGGCCCAGCTGTGAAGCCCTCCCAACCCCACAAGCCACATCCACGGGACTCTCACGTGAGAGGCAGCTGAGGGGGAGTCACAATCTATCACAGACCCCCCAAAGTGCTCCCCAGATACCTTGCACCACAGGACTGCACGTGATGCAAGCAGAGTCTGCTGCTAGAGGCTGCCCCCTCCCCCAGGGGGACATGCCTGGGCATTTCTACCTGGCCTGAATATTAACCCATGGCATTCTGTGGTTTTGGGGGGACTTCCACCACCGAGACCAGCTGAAGAGGACATCAGAACACCAGTGGGACCCACGGAGTGGTGATACTTCTTTGTCCCTGTCCCTCTCTGTCCCCCCCATCATTCTCCCTACTCCCTCTTTTCTCTCTCTTCTTCTCTCTCTCTCTCTCATACTTACTATCAAATAAAACTCATACTATTGATTGGCATATGGTCTCGCTTGTACCTTAATTCGGGCAGAAGTATCTCTAAAGAACTTTAATAATTAGATCATAACAGCCTTTAATGAATACCAAAAGGAGGTGCTTCCTGAAAGGAGAACGTTAAAGGATGAACATTAAATACTACTAGTAGTACAATAGTCCTGTGCTAGCTTTTTATAAATAAATATGTAAATCAATTTAACTGCTTAGGTTTCAAATACTATATCCTTAGAGATTCTTACAATGTCCTTCCCTCATAAAAATAGTTTTCTAGTTGATGTGAGAGATGAAACAGCATTTTGCTTTAGCCTAAAAGGACTATAGAGTAGAAGAAGGAAAAGCATTAATTCTGTTTTCTACTTCTTGTGACCTATAGTTTAGATGTGATTTGATCTGTTCCTTGCACCTGTTAAGTATTTTTGGGAACCAGTAAAGAAGTGAAGATAAAACAAAAAAAAAAAAAAAAGGGGGGGGGGGGGAGGAGGTGTTGGGGGAAGGGTAGGCGTTTGGGAGAAGAGTAAATCTCTGAGTACCCAACCAATGGGGAAGGGGACAGGGACTCCCCCTTGGCCACAAAGGGGTATAAAAAGGTTGCCATTTTAATCAAGTGTCTGTGTTCACCTCTCAGAGGAGAAACAAACCTGACTCAGTGGATTCATTGATATTTAAAAATAATTTTTGCTTCAAAGAATTGATCCCATCTAATTCTATTAGAAAACTAATTATTTCTCGCAGCTTGGAGACTTGTCCAGGATCCTTAACTTCTGGCCTTGCGGGGTGGGACATTGAGAGTGGGGGAAGGCACACCTTGCTGAGTTTAGCAACTTGCTGTTGTACCTTGTGGGACCTGGAGGTGAGACCTAGATAGGGGACTTCAGAAGCAAAAAGGGGAAAGGAGGAGAGGGAGAGAGTTTACATGCAACAGCGAGTACCATAAGAAAAGTGGCTGTTAAGTATTACAAGGGTGGCCTGGGGGGAGCAGTACTGAGTGTGTGTGTTTGAGATGAGGAATTGCCTGTGAAGTGACTGTGGAGTCCTAACTGCAGTTCCTTCATTCCACGAGGCATAAGGCCTGTGAAGAGATGAAGCGAGTTGTATATGCAAGAGTCCTATGGGAATATTGTGAGATGGGAAATCTCACAATAAGCTGCAAAAGCTGCAGCGGGAAGATAAGAGGAGTGGAGAGAGTTTGAAAGACTCCACTCTGAGCATACCTCCTGACAGTCCTTTTGGGAGGATGCTCAGAGACTGGGGACAAGAGGAGCTGTTTTGTACTCAGGGGAAGGGTAAGAAAAAGATGATTCAATACTGTATAATCAAACAGACTAAAGAATCCATTAGACCAGACCCATTATGTAGGCCCAGATACGGGTCTTTGGAAGATGGGATCTGTCAGGCTTTAAATCTATATGTGAATGCAGAAGAACCTCTGGACCAAGAAGAGAGAGATGGTGCTGCTTGCTGGAAGGGATATTTGTCCACGTATGTGACTAAAGACTTGAAGAAGACTAGAGGGGGAAGAAAGGGGGAAAAATGGGACCCCTTAGACTGTTACCCCCTCCATACGTGCCTTATAGAGGGTCAAATGGTACGAATTTAGAAGAAGCGACAGTTGAATGGGAAAGGAGTGACAGTGGCAGGGAAAGATATGAAGTGGCCAGTCCCCATGAAATGGTGAGCCCACGTGGTGGGGCTGGTTTTAATGAAATTCTATAATCTCATGATAAGACAGAACAGCTGTCGCAGAGAACTACAATTACAGAGTTAGTACAGTTAAAGATATTCAAAATTTTCCATTCCCCCTTCAAATACCACCTCAGAAGTTAATGCAAGGATTTCCATGTTTGCCTGGCAAGAGGTGCCTATGCAGGGAGCTCCAAGGGATGTTGGATTTGTTAATGTGCCTCTTTTTAGCACTGAAGTAAGAGAATTAAAAAAAAAAATTAGTAACATTTTAGAGAACCTCTAGGGGTTGGCAGAGCAATTAGATCAATTTTTAGGTCCAAATATACACACTTGGGAAAAAATGCAATCTATTTTGGGGACTTTATTTACTGCAGAGGAGAGACAAATGATACGAATTACAGGGATAAGAATTTGGGAAAGAGAAAATCCACCTGATGTCCAAGGGAGAATTCCCGGTGAACAAAAATTTCCAATATTGAGACCTAACTGAGGTCAGAATACAACTGAGGGAAGGAATAATGTGTCAGACTATAGAAGGTTGGTGATTTAGGGGGATAAGAGAAGCAGTACCAAAAGGGCAGAATTTTGAGAAGCTGTTTGAAAATGAACAGCTGTGGGATGAGCTGCCCACTGCCTGGTTACAGAGGCTTAGGAAGAATAGGCAGCAGCATTATAGATGTGTACCATTAATAAAGTTACATTGTTAATTGCTTGGTTTGTTAAGGTTGGGAGTTGGGAGTGAAGAAATTGGTTGGGGGTTGATTTGAATGCGCACGATATGTATGGGTACTCCTATGTGGTAACAAGATGGCAACAGTACATATAGGGGTTATAACAAGAAGTTTCTAGAACTCTTCCAGGCGAGATGACATCACAAGAAGTGCCGATTGGTGGAACAAGTGCACCAATGAATTGAAGAATAGCAAGAATGAATGCTCCAGCAAAACAAGCCAATGAAAAGAGAACCCTAGACAGACCAGTGAGAGAGCAGATTGAACAACAGACCTATCCGGACCCACAAGAGATTATAAGAAATTTTCTAGCGCTTCGTACTGTGTCCTCCATTATGACCTGTGTCTGAGGAGTACCCAGCATATTGCGAGCACTGCTGCTTTCTGGCTTGCCAGCGTGGGCTTCCGCCTTCAGTTTTGTTTGTTTATTTGTTTTAATTTGTTAATAAATCAGTTAACCACCCGTTGATGACTGTGTTTCTCAATTTTGGAGGCTTGTCTGGGATAGCTGCACCCAGAGGCTGTCCCAAATAAGGAAGAGGGCATGAAACCACACTGATTTCAGCCGCTTGACCTCGGATTTCTTCGAGACTGTGGACGGACCGCTGGCTTTACCCAGGAGACAACTGAAGGCCCGGCAGCCTAGAACCCTGCAGTGGGGGTATAGCCCCGGAGAGTGTGGATCCCTTCTAGAGGGAGCGTGGAACTTGCAAGTTGGTGTGTTGAGTGTGAGTGGGGCTCCGAAAAGGGGTACTAGTGAGAGAGGCAATCTGATGGACCCCATGTGGAGACCAGTGGGTCTGCAGGGGTCTGGGAGGGCCTGCTGGCGGCAAAGTCCTTAGGACTGCTCATACTCCCCAGGTCACAGTGACCAGAAAGGCTCCCCCCAAGATACTTTGTTTCTATATGTAAATATATCACTGTCCTGTTTCCCCAGTTGGCCCATTGGCCTCACCCACCCCATTTTCCTTTATATGTCCCCAGTGTTCTCCTAGAATGTTCTCCTTTTCTCATTCTCTTATTGGCCCCTGCTCCCTGGTCACTCCCACTGAGTCACCCTCTTGGTTCCCTGACCCTGATCCCGCCTGTGTACCACTCCTGTGCTTTCAGACCATTGGATCCTGATGCTCTCGCCTACTCGGTATATAACCCTGGACCCTTCCATGTTCTGTTGTCTTTGTCCCTGGACCCCTTCATGTGGCTGGAATAAAACACTCTGTGGAACTCCATACAAAAGACCTGTTTTCACTCCTTGCTGTTGGTATGCATGTTGAGTTATGTGGCATGTGTGATGCGTATGAGTGTGTGGCCACCAAGCGACTCCATGTGGAGGCACTTTTGGAAGGTTGCGGCTCTACCATTGACTCACCACCTTGCTGCGACAAGTGCCGCCCAAACAGGGACCTTTGCCGGAGGTTCCTGAAAGTGTCCCTAGCAACTTACTACTGCTGGGAGTCACGTTCGGGGTGGCCGCTTCCCCAAAGTGATTCCTGAGTTCTATCAGGGGGATCTGTGGTGTGACCGGCAGCCCTCTCAGCTCCGGAGGAATGGTTGGATGCCAACAGACCTCACTGGGACCTTCTTTCGACCCAGGTTTGGTGAGTTGAAGTGCGTGGGCACTTGTGGGGTCATCATCTTCTTATTTCTTTCTTTTAACCTTTTGTCTTGGCTGTTGGGAGGAGTACTGGGGGTTGCATGAAATTAACATCTACAGAACAAACTATTGCAATGGCTGAGGCATTATCTACACAAGAAAGTCAAAGATGCTTTCACTGTGGGAAGTTTGGACATTTTATTAAGGATTGCCTCTAATACCGCATAATTCGAGACTCTCAGAGACAGGACTTACGAGACATACAGGAATCAGCACAGCCTCCTACAAATTGGAGTCGGCACCGACAGTGGCCTCACCCAGACCACCCAGACCATCGGTGGCGTCCGGTAAACTCCCAGCAGAGCGCGGGCCCCGCGCTATGACATCAGTCATCCTGGAGACCTGGGTTCCACCAGGCACATTTCAATGGATTACGTCAAGGAACAGCTCCAGGTCTCCAAGGCTTTCCATCAGGTTCAGGTGGGAACCTGGTGCCAGTTGGTGAGTGCCCTGTCAATGCAATTTGACTCTGAGGTGATGTTTAAGATTCCTTCTGGCAAATTTGGGCCTCCCGATGCCCCTCGTGACATACTCGTAACAGGGGATGGTATCAATGGGCCACAGGAACTACATATCCTTTCTGAGGTAATACCAATTGGCCCCCATGAAGAAATTCTTGTTAGTCATCTGCACTGATCCCCCCCTGGTTTTTACATACTGGAACTCCCATTGCCCAAGCTTTTCTCTCACTGAAGGACTTACCCAGAAAGTCCATCAGCTTCTGGACACAGATTGTGGGACCCACTAAACCGATTATGGAATGTTGTTTGTCATGTAAAGGGGAAAAACTGTCTTTCAGGGGTGGTCAACACTGGGGTGGATGTTACCATCATTGACCACTCCAGGTGGCCCTAAGACTGGAGTTGCATCTCCTGGCAGGACTGTCATGGGAATCAGGGGATCTGCAGCCTCCATGAGGAGCAGACTTAACAATATTGTGTAGGGACCCGAGGGCCAAGTCACTACTATCCGGCTGTTCGTTCTAAAATCAGGTATTACATTGTATGGCAGAGACCTTTTTTCTCAATGGGGGCTTGGCCGAAAATCCCCTGCTGGGATTTTTAGTTGGGCCCACTGTGGAGTGTGCCACCCTACTACTCACCTGGAAACCGACAGCTTGGTGTAGGTAGATCAGTGGCCCCTCTCCACTGAAAAGCTAAGTGCTCTTTAGTCCCTCATGGAGGAGCAGTTTTCCAAGGGCCACACCATCCCTACCAACAGCCCTTGGAACTCTCCTGTCTTTGTAATGAAAAAACCAGGCAAGAACAGGTGGAGGCTCCTCCATGACCACCATAAGATCAATGAAGCCATTGAAGATATAGGTCCCCTACAACCTGGCCTGCCCTCACCCTCCATGCTGCCCTGTGCTTAGAGGCTGGCCGTCATTGATATAAAAGACTGATTTTTTAACATCCCGCTCCGCCCCTGAGATGCCCCACGTTTCGCATTCTCCGTCCCATCCCTGAACAGACAAGCCCCCTTGAAATGCTACCACTGGACAGTTCTCCCACAAGGGATGAAAAACTCTCCAACAATTTGTAAGTCATATGTGGCCCAGATACTTTCACCAATTTGGAAATGATTTCCAGATGCAATTTTACTGCATTACATGGATGACATTCTAATCTGTATGCAAGACCAACCCTACCTAAATGTAATGTTGCACAAGATTATTAAAGCAATAGAGGAAGCTGTATTTGAAATTCGTCAAGACAAGGTACTACAGACCTGCCTCTGGACCTACCTGGGACTCCGGATCGGCGAGTGGAGCATCATACCCCAACAGCTCTCCATCAAGGACAACCCAAGGACCCTCCGTGACTTACATCAGCTTTGCGGTTCCATCAGTTGGGTATGTCCGCTGCTGGGGATCATGACCGAGGACCTCGTGCTGCTGTTCAGCCTTCTTCAAGGCAGTGAGGACCTTAACTTGCCGTGGACCATCATGCTGTAGGTCCAGCTGGAGGTCCAGCTGGCACTGTCATCCTGGCAGGCCCATCATACTAACCTGACTCTACCATTTCAATTCATGGTCGAGTGACAGTGATGGAAGAGATGGGGCAGATTGCTTAGATGCAATAAGCTGATTTTATTGATTCAGAGCTGAGTATTTATACCTCTTCAGCAGCTACTAAAAATAGATTCTTACATAAGCAGCAATCACTATAACAACCATATCTGTGTTTCTTAATATTGCAGAACTAACCAGCACAGATACATACCAAGTATGTCTTTTGCTTATGCTAACTATTTTGTGGTAGGCCTCACTGCCTGCCACGGTTTGTGGCCTAGCAGTGTTACAGCATCCACTTCTGACATGAGTTCAGCAGTGTTCTCACTTCTGCTTTCCAGCTGTACCTCCACAATTTATCATTTTGGGTAAGTCACTCAAATTCCATGGACTCATTTTCCAATGGGACTCAACCCACTCCTGATCATCGAGTGGGTCTTCCTCCACAATCAATCAGCCAAAACCATAACAACAGCTCAAGAACTCATGGCTCAGTTGGTCATCAGAGCCAGAACCTGCCTCTGTACCCTTGTGGAATATGACTTCACATGCATTTACCTCCCATTGACTGCCAGTGTTCTGGACCATTTGGTCCAGACCAACAAGCACCTCCATTTCGCCCTAGATAGCTATCGAGGCCAAATTTCAATTCATAATCCTAGTCATAAACTTTTTAATTCAGCCTTTCATTTGGCTCCAAAATGGTTGCAAAGTCAAACACCTTTAAAAGCTCTGACCATTTTCACCAATGGCTCAGGAGGATCCCACAAGTTGGTTATGACTCGTAAAAATCCAAAGACACAGAAGTGGGAGTCTGATGTCCAAATGGTTGAGGGATCCGCACAAGTTGCTGAATTGGCAGCCACTGTCAGGGCTTTTGAAAGGTTCAAAGAACCAATAAATTCGGTCACTGATTCTGCTTATGTAGCTGGAGTAGCTATGAGGGCTGAACACTCTGTTCAAGGAGGTGCCCAATCATTACTGTTACTGGTTGCATAAGTAAGGGGGAGGCCGTTACTGTTCAAGGTGATGTAAGTAAGGGGCAGGCCCTTACTAATAACAGAAGTGAGGGGGAGGCCCTCACTGCTAAAGGTGACATAAATAAGGGGCAGGCCCTTACTAATAACGGAAGTGAGGGGGGACGCCCTCACTGGTACAGGTGACGTAAGTAAGGGGCAGGCCCCTACTAGTGAGGGGGGAGGCCTTCACTGATAATGTAATGTTGTGGTGGTAGAAGCCACCCAGGTGGTGGCTGAGAAGAAAATAGATAGACTGGATGAGTGGTGGGAAGGCACCACTGTGTAACATCTCTCCCGTGAGTTTAGTATGGTTTTTTCCTGTTGCAGTTATGCTAATTCGGTTACAGTGGTTGGTCAGTTGTCCCCCCACCTCCCTTTACATATTCATGTCCTTCAAGAATGTTCCCCCAACCTCGATGTCCCATTGGCCTGGCCCCCTTCTCCCCTCCCCTGCTGTTCTCTGGTTGGCCCCCCTTGTATTATCCCTCCCCTGTTCCGCCCCGGAACCCTGTCCCTATTGGCTGATTCTCCCCGTATAAAAGGTGATGCTCTGCCGTGTTTGCTGTCCTTTTGTCCCTGGACCCTTCCAAGACCAATAAACTTGGGAATCCATACAAAGGACCCCTCTCACCTCTTTACTCAGTGTCAGTCTGCTTTCTTCAAGGAGCGTCTGTGGCTACTATCTTGCCAGCAGGGCTGCAGCTTGCAGTAAGGATCACTGGGATCCTGCCAGGGGGACCGCCAAGTGCTGGCAAGAGCCTCGGGCCAGGGGCCCTTTGGAACACAGGGGTCTGTGGGTCTGTCCAAGGCCCTCAGAGAAAGTGTTACATTTCATAACCTTTATTCTACAATGTAACACATTGCTAAGATATTTGACGGTTTGTTTACCCCACCATTTTAATTTCCTAATGATTTGTTTATCCAACCATTTTATTTCCCACGGTCCTCCCCTGTTTCCCACAGTATTGGTTTCTATTTTGTGTCCCACAGTCCTTTCCTGTGCCCCCTGATACTGGTTTCCCACAGTGTAACTCTGTCGCCGTCCGCCTGCTGCCTCGGTGTAGAGGAGGTGGTTGCTATCAAAGGGGGGAGCAACTAGGGTCCTTGGGGGCCAGCCTTGTTCCCTGTCGCCAGGCGTTTCCGTGCCCTTGCTCCTTGCTAG
Organism: Eopsaltria australis; assembly: GCA_034509425.1. Lineage (NCBI taxonomy): Eukaryota > Metazoa > Chordata > Aves > Passeriformes > Petroicidae > Eopsaltria > Eopsaltria australis. Next base: position 4,670,157 of record JAVTVJ010000068.1, on the reverse strand, counting down.
CAAGCCGGTAGGCAAACTAATCTGCACCCAGGGGGATCTTCCAACCCAGGTATATAGAGACACAGACACGGAGGTTCTGCACTCTGTGGCACCGGGGGTCGGAAGACCCAGAGCTCCCCGTGACACAGCCCTTTATTGTCCGGGGAGAACCAATCACAAGGAGCCAAGGGGGAGGAACTGGGGAGGAGCATGGGACAGGGAACCAACCAGGGAGAATAGGGGGAGGAGAGAGGGTTACAGACAGGGGAAAGACACAGTAACCGAGTAGCAGAGAACATACTAGAAAACTGGGGGTGGCTGACTAGGATGGGCAGGTGGTGCTACCCAATGGGCCCTGGGGGTGTTAACTCCTCTGCAGCCCGACCCACTTTGGGCTAAACCATTGTTTGCTCCGCCTCAGGGGAGCTCTCTCCTTCCCCCCAGGGCTTTCTCATTGGAAAGGCCTCTTCCTGGGTAACTTGCACCACCGCCACATAACTCTTTCGTTTCCCATGGTCTCCTCTTGTTTTCCATGATATTAGTTTAACCTGTAACCTCACTTTTCCAATGGGTTCCTTTCTAAAATCCTAGCTTGTAGTAGGTTATGCTCCTAATTTCCAGGGTTTCTGCTGTTAAGTCTCCATAATTGTTTAATTTCCACACTGTCTTTTCTTCTTTCTCTTTCTTTCTCTTAAATTACCTTTTCATTTTTCCCTAGTACTGTAACTAATTAATCCTAACCGTTATAGTTCGTACCCTTGCTCTCTATACTGTACATTTGTATAAAGAAAATGCTTAGTCCAGAAGGTAGTAGATAAAAGGTCATCAGCGATTGTTGTTGTTGTGGCTATATGCATGGGACAGTGCAGTGGTAAGGCCTCTCATAAAAAGAGGCAGGCAGAAGCAAGGGTAAAGATATTCTGCCTAATAGTCCCTTGGGGGAGTTACTAGAGAGTTAGGAGGAGAATGAGATCACAAGGAAGTTAGATAAAATAAAAATGATCTGGTACTGTGTAGAGAAGTGGTCAAGGGAGGAAATACAGGAGGGTCCCGTATATTGGCCATGGTATGGATCTCGAGGTAAATGGTTATGTGTGTCCCTGAATAAACCATGTTAACACCCGAAAAAGTCCAAATGAGGAGGAGATTGAGCATGCAGCCTGTTGGATAGGATTTGGACATAGGAGTGGAGAGGCCAAAGTATATAGGGTCTCGAGGAAAGAGAATAAGGAAGGAGAGGTGGTACTAAGTAAAGAGTGGGATCCTTTGGAATACTTTGGAATACCACTTCCTTCCCCCTCCTCTGCCATCCAGTCTCCTCCTCCTCCTGTTGCACAGCAACCTCCATCTCCTTCTCCCCTTTTGGTTACATAGTCTCCTTCTCCTCCTGTTGCGTAGCCACCTCCACCTTCCTCTCCCCTTTTGGTTACACAGTCTTCTTCGCCTCCTGTTTCTCAGTCCCCCCCAACTCCTTTTCCCTCTTTGGCTACCCAGACTACTTTTCCTCCTGTTGTTCAGTCCCGTGCACCTCTTCTTCCCTCTTTGGCTATGCAGTTTCCTTCTCTTCCAATTACACAATTGCCTCCACCTCCCATCCCTCTAACTACCTAGCCTCCTTCATCCAATGTCCCTGTGGAAGCCCTCTCCTCCTCTTTATCTTCACCTGCTATGGTTACTTCGCCTGCTCTGCCTCCCTTATCACTGGCCACAGTCCATCATGAGGTTCCACCTATAACCAATGGAAAAATAACTGAAGTAGGGACTCCCTTTGGTTCGTTGAGGGAGACTATTAGACCCATCTGTGGCTGTGAGGTGGTGGAGCACTCAAATCAACCCAGCATCAGAAGGCACCAATATTATACAAGGTCTAAATCAGTGGTGAACAAAGCAGAGATGGTTAAAGCAGAAAGATTATTTCCTCTACGGGAAGTTCCTATGGAAGGGATGCAAGGGGGAATTGGCTTTGTAAATAATCCGCTAACAGCTTCCGAAGTTAGATCTTTGAAGAAGGAAATTAAATGCTTATTAGAGGACCCGGTCGGCATATCAAATCAAGTCAACCAGTTCCTAGGGCCAAGTATTTACACCTGTGAAGAAATTAATTCAATTTTGGGGGTTTTGTTCTCACCTGAGGAGATACAGTTAATCAGGGTTTTGGGGGTATGTATTTGGGAGCGAGAAAATCGGCCACGTCCTCCAGGTGAGGAGAAAATGCCCCAAAACGAACCAGATTGGGACCCAAATGATGAATTATGTGAGGAGTGTTTATGGAGAAGAGGAGCAGCATATACTATCAAGGTGGGAGATATGCCATGCAAAAGATGCCTGGTAACTAATGGAACACACAACTGGTGGATTCCCAAAGCCCCAGACCTATATTGGTCTAAAGAAAAGAAAGAAAGATATTCATATATACAAAGAGAAAAGTTACATGAATCTACTACTAGAAACCCGAACGCATTTTCTGGTATACAAGAAATTTCAAAACTGTGGAGAAAAGCGGGCATTGGATCTCTAGCCCCAAATTTTTGGAAAGCCCCTTAAGGGTTGTTTTGGTTGTGCGGGGAAAGGGCTTATGTTGAGTTACCCGGGGATTGGGCTGAGAGCTGTCCACTGGAAACAATTAGACCTTCTTTCTTTTTGTTTCCAAGAAAATTAGGCCAAGGATTAGGAATGCCACTATATGATGAATTGGGATGCAAGAGACTGGATTTGATTGAAGGGACCCAGATGGGAGATGATGAGTGGCCTCCTGAGAGGATCATAGAGACTTATGGCCCCGCCACCTGGGCCCAGGACGGCTCATGGGGATATAGAACTCCCATCTATATGCTGAATAAAATTACACATCTACAAGTGGTCTTTAAGATAATAACAAATCAAACTGCGCTTGCATTAGACCTAATGTCTGCCGAATAAAAACAAATGAGAACTTCTATCTACCAGAACAGGCTGGCACTCAATTACCTCCTTGCGAAGGAAGGAGGTATTTGTGGAAAATTTAATTCATCAGAATGTTGCATTGAAATTGATGATCATGGCGAGGCTATCAAAAACATCACTAAAAACATCAGGAAACTTGTCCATGTATCTGTCCAAAGGTGGACACCCCTTCTGAAAATGAGATGGTTGGATAATTTATTTAGTGGGTGGAAGAAAGTATTATTATTTGGACTTCGTGCATTAACCGGGATTATTTTCCTTCCCTGTTTGTTACCCTGTTTAATTCAGTTAATTACAAGAATAGTCTGAAACTCCATTGAAAAATTGACAGAAGAGAAGATCATGCTGTTAAGAACTGAGAAACAAAAAGATAAGAAACCCAGACACAGCCAAAGAAACCTATGAAAAATGCCAAAAATTAAGAAAATGGTGCATGATATATGAAGAATATGAATAACTAGGGTGTAATGGTTGATCTGGGTTGAAATGACCTGATCAAAGGAGTTGTAGAGGGGAATTGTTATAGATGCGTACAGTTACTAAAGTTACACTGTTAATTAGTTGGTTGGTTGAGGTTGGGGTTAAGTTCTGAAATTGAGTGGAGTTAATTTAAATGCACACCAGGTGTATGGGTACTCCTATGTGGTAACAAGACGGTGTTGGCACATATAGAGGTTATGGTAAGAAATATCTAGAGCTCTTCCACAAATGAGATGACATCGCAAAAAATGCCTGTTGATGGAACAAGTGGACCAAAGGATTGAAGAATTGCAAGAATGATTGGTTGGGAATGCTCTGTCAAAGCAAACCAATGAAAAGACCTCTAGACTGACCAATGAGAGAGCAGATTGAAAACCGGAACAATCCTGTTCCAGGAGAGACTATAAGAACTCTTCCAATGCTTTGCAGTACGTCCTCCTTTGTGACTTGTATCTGAGGAGCACACAGCGTCTTGAGCGCTGGCTTGCCATTGGAAACTTGGGCTTTCACCTTCTGTTGTTTGTTTGTTTCTTTTAATTTGTTAGTTAACCAGCCCTTGGTGACTGACTGTTCTTCTCAGCAGTACTCAGTTATGGATCTTGAGAGTGATGCAGGTCGGGAAGTATTGAAGATAAGTTTTGCTACTAAAGTGTGGTGAGATATAAAGTAGAAACTGGAGAAAATAAAGGACTGGAGTGATAAAGGATTGAGTGATTTATTGAAGGAAGCTCCAAAGGTTTGTTGGGAGAGATCATGAGAAACAGAAGAATAAAACTAAGTTAATGATGGCCACTATAGATCAAGTAATAAAGTGGCAATCTGGGAGAGGCAGAGGAGTAGCACAAAGAGGCGTTCAACCAAATGTTAGGAGACCCCAGGACGGGAGATGACAACTTGGTAGACAGGCCCCAAGAAGTGCTTCCATTGTGGAAAAATGGGTCATTGCAAAAGAGAATGTCCAAAATTTCAGAGGGAGGTTAAAACCTTCAAGATGATGGAATCAGGAAACTATGCACAGGATTAGGGGTATAAGGGGCTCTATTTTTTGAGATCCAAATACCTTGAAGGGCCCTTGATAAATATAAAATTAGGACCCCATGAAGAAGAGTATGTATTCAGGAGAGAGTGTATGTCCCTGAGTACCTAACTAATAGGAGAGACCCTGCTTGGCTGTGAAAGGGTATAAAAAGGTTGCCATTTTAACAAAGTGTCTGTGTTCACCCCTTGGAGGGGAGACACATCCAACTCAGCCGAATTGTTGACATCGATAAATAGTTTTTTGTTTTGAAGACTCTGTCCCCTTTCAATTCTGTCAAAAAGTGAGCTACTTTTCACAGGAATGTCTGTCCTCACGTCAAGACTTTGCAATGTACCGTTGATGTCATGTGTCCTGCGAACCAAGGGAGTCTGTGCAGCTCTTGGGACGAGAGGTGTGACTTCCATGGTCTGCAGGCAGCATGTCTCCCATGTCAGTGAGCAGTGGGATGGTCGGTGAGTCAGCGCTTGGGCAGGAGAAAGTGGCAGAGCAGCGAGTAGGATCATGGTAGGATTGTGTCAGGCTGCACAGGATTGTGGGCAGAGAGCTGTGGGAACAACTGCATAGGAGAGCAGGACCGTGGACAGGGACGGTGTGGCAGAAGCAAAGGCTGGGTGAGAAGGATCAGCAAAGAGCGGGCGAGAAGAGGACGAGGGCTAGTAGGGCCAGGATCAAGGCTAGGCACAGGATTTGGAGGCACGCAGTTGGGCGCTTGGTAGGTGGCAGGGCTCAGCTAGCCTGGAGCAAGCAGGGACCGGATTCAGCAGGCTGCAGCAGGCTCGTGTGATGCACTCCATAATTGTTTATATACCACTTAGCCCCTCCCATGGTCTGATCACCTGAGAAAGATTACTGGAGAGTCTGGAGAATCTTCCCCCAGCAGCAAGGGTTGTCCCCCCTGTAGGGGGAGTAGTTTAGAGTCCAGAAGTGGAAGCTTTCTTCCCCTCATAGGCTGTTGGAAAATATTTCCAGAGATAGAACCCGTCTCAATTTCCTAAAGGGGTGCTTGCTCAGAGACAGTGTCCTCAGCAATCCCCTCTCTTTCATGAGAACTTGCTGCCTGTGCACATGCTCACATGTCACAGCTCCTATAGCATGTGTCCTTCTGATACTTTTCCATTTGACATCTGTCTTGTTTTGAACAACAGGTGTCTGCCAAGGAAGGTAGGAACCTTCCTTGGAATGGAGAATATGACTCCCTTCCCTCTGAATTATTACAATTTTGAAATTAAGGGTTTTTCAGGCAAAGATACGGGAAAAGGAATAACAGTTCTTTTCTAGTATGTGTATGTATAACAAAGCAAACAAACACTAGAAGTGGCAGTAGCAGCAAACAGAACAGAGACCCAGTGATGCTTTCTCTCGGCCGCTGGCGCTGTCCCTTGGTTCAGTTCCGGTGACAGCCGGCAGGGGCGCTGCTGGCTCCCGGCCGGGCAGGGCGGGTGCGATGATTCCCCCGCGGCTGCAGGGGGCGCTGTGGCGCGAGCTCGGCCGCCTCTCTCCGCATGGTAACGGCGAGTGGGCCGGTGGGAGAGAGGGAAAAGGAGCTTCCTTTGCAAACTTCCTTTGCAAAGACAGTCCCGGTGCCCCTCTTGACAATGAAATGAGTTGTAGCAGGAACCTTGGAAGCAGCATGCTGGAATGGCAGAAGCAAGCAGATCCTAGAGTAGTAAACAAACTGTATCAGAAACTCCACAGTTATGGCAGGAGCCACTCACTGTAGGAGAAGAAGGCAGGAGATGGAACCCTGCAGTGGTGGTGAATTCTCCCCACAGCAACCATAGCCTGTCTCCCCTCCCATGTCGAGAGAGAGCTAGAAGCTGTGCCCAGCCCCTTCCTCCCAGCCCAAAATCTGGCAATAACTGTCCCATTCCCAAGAGAAAAAACCCTCAGGTAGGAGAGTAGCAGCTAGCTGCACTCTTGCTCCTCGTCTGTGGCTACATCCTTTGTTTGTCTTAAGTACTGGTCATTACTGTTTCTTTGCAACAAATGGGAGAAAATTCCCTAAGAGAAATAAAACAAAATGAAAAAATCCTAACCCCCAACAACATCAAATACCAGATTTACAACCACAGTTATAAATCACAGTTTATAAGCAGAGTTCAAGAAATAAAATGACAATGTTGAGGTATTTTTATTTCAAAATTAAATTGATACCTCACAGTGGTGGTGGTAACAGCAGGAGATGAAGAAGAAAATGGGAACCTTTGCAAGAGTTAAGTGTGTTAAAGAGTTAAAAGATCTCTTCAGAGGAGCTGGGAATTGAGGGATGCTAGTGACGTGAGCTGTGGAGTGCATCACCACTTCCTACAAGAACCCTCCCCCCCCGCCCCCCATCGTCTGAGAGCTAACAAGGCTCTTTGGGAAAAATGGCAAATAGATTATATAAGTCCTTTCAAGGAACCAGAAAGAAAACAACATGTGCTGGTCAGGTAGAAGTAGTTTCAGGTCTTGTTTAAGGCTGAAGCAGTAGCACGGCCTATTGGAGAAAGCATGGTGAAAGTGCTGAAGACATGGTTCCATTACTTGTCCAAATCCAAGTCTGTCCAATATGACAACAATAGTAATTTTACTGCTAGGGTGGTCTAAGAATGGAATAATTTGTGGGCACAAATGTGTTGTAACATAACGAAAGGCAATAGTCCTGGAAAAGATCAAGGAAATTTTAAGGTATAAGGGATATAACAAGTTTCACTTAGGCTCTACTATGATGGGTGGTACCCCCCATTAGAGAGTAATGAATATTAAGAGAGTAAGAGTATTTTGAAACAGATTACAGTGGGATCCACAATGGTGGATTCCTTCTTCCTTCCATCCTCTCCTGAAAAGGTCAATCCACAGGCTGTTCAGAAATCACTATTGCCGTGTGCTGTTCAGAAATGTTTAAATCATTGCTGCCACAGGCATTTAAACCTATCATAAGATTTAAATAATTGCTGCCATAAATAAAACTTTTTGATGGATTGTTTGGCATTGTTTCACCATTATGTAGCTCAAGGGTATCCCAAATGTACCTCTTAGCAGGCAGTCCATGACTGCCCTCTAGGATCCAACATTTTGTGGCTATCCCAGACCAGGTGGCTCAGGATCACCCTCTTGGGAACTGACACCTTGCATATGTAGAAAAGCATTGGGTATATTTTACGTAGGTTAATGTTCTGTCTTTTTTTTCCACTGAGCATGAAGAAATACAGATGTAGAGTGGGCTGATGAAAACCAGCTTGTGTCTGCCCCTACTGGCTAAGCTTTTCCTACAGATCTTGATTACCTGTGGTTTTGGGATGGGACAGGCACACAAGACAACAGGAAATTACCTACATAATCATTAACTATGGTTAAATGTTATGCCAACTGATTCACACTTGGAGACCACTCTAAGGGTACCACATCATCAGGGCAATTCTCATACTGTTGCAAACTATCATTGCAGATAGCCCAGCAGCATTCCCCAAAGTTCCTCTTATTTCAAGCTCTCTATAACATGACACCTGCACATTTCAGCCTTTTTTCCATGTGTTTTTAAGCTCCAAGTATAGTGTTCCAAGGCTACTTACAAGATGACAACTGAAACCAAAGTTTCATGATGTGCATTTTTGTTTCCATTTTCAAAGAGCTTAGCTTCCATGTCCTGACATCTCAATCTCCTGATAACTGAATAATTTAAAAATTTTAAAAAGTAGTGGTTGCTCTTCCAAGTCTGTATTCATAATCTGTGGCCTCGCTTTTGCCCAAGGCTTGCTTCATCCGATAAGATCCAGTCCCTGGATTCTAGATGTCTTGAGTCCGAAGTGTTGCAATTTATTCCCTTTTCCAGCTAAAGCTAAAGCATTGGTCTCTCCACCATTTTTCATCCCATCTTTCTTTCTCTTAGCCTTTTCTTACCTGTAAAAGCCATGGGGTGAATTCAGATGCTGGCAAAGTTGTACTGGTGGGCACTGAAAGTCAGTGATATTTTAGATAGACATTTTCCCTTACTCAATTTATGACAAAAAAATCAGTTGAAGAGAAAGCAGGACTAAATAAGTTTGAAATGTGTGATGTGTTGAGGGTGACCTTGGGAAGTAGCATTCTTGTAGCCTGTAGATTAGACTTCACATCTCATTACAAGACAGTAAAGAGAACATGTGATTTAATTGCAGTCACGTTTATTTGCAGTTTCTATACACACTTTCTAGGTAATCAAACTTCTCCAACACATTTTTTGAGAGGGGTTCACAATGAAACTGTCACCGTTTTTACTAAAAATAAATACAAGACTTAAAGTGTTGCACAGCTCTAAAATATACAAAGGCTTGGATTTAATGTAAACTTTGAAAACATTTTACAAAAGAAACCATATTTGCAACAATTTAAAAAGTTCATATTTACAAATATTACAAAAATACAAAATGGATGCAAGTCCATAAACCATTGTCTTTTCTGCCAGCATGAACTGGTGCTAGTACCAAAATAGTTACACTGTAACCTTCTTAATTTTTTTTTAATTCTTTAAGTCATAACCTACAGTATTTCTCTATCTGCCACCATTGCAGCAAATGCACTCAATCACTGACCTTTGGCAAAAGCAAACATATGCTTTATTTGCTACAACTATCCCATGCCCTCTATGCTGCCACAACAACAACAGAAAGGCAAAAAAAAAGGAAAAAAAAGAAACAAAGAAGGGGAAAATGTTATTTTTCAGAACACAGCTGTATAACTTAAGAAATCATTTTCGTAACATCAGTGCAAGCAACAGAACAGTAGGTTGAAATGACAGTTCAGCAGTTACCTGATGCACATACTGTACCCTGTCTCAATAGGTGAGTGATGTTCCCTTCGTTCTGTGGCCTGTCCTCTGATGCCTTAATGGCATGCTTGCAATGCTACAGGGGTCCCCTCCATTTGTCTTCCTCTGACTCCCATGTTTGTTCTGAACTCTTTTCTTCATAAAGGATTTAGAATCTATTTGGGTTTCAATCTGCTAAATACAAAGTAGAAAATTAAGCAAAAGGACACTATACTCTAATGGGATTGTTCTGTGTTTGTTTTGTACATGAAGTTTTGCCTCATCATTCTGGTAAAAAAAACCCCTAATGTATATATATTTATTTAGGGTGTCTATGAAATTTTTGATTGGTAATAAAAAATGGTATCATCAAAGTCAATTCAGCTGTATTCTCTTTATTGTTTTGAATGACTATTTAACTCAGAACTATTAAAATTTTTTTAAAAGTGCTCTTGGTAAAATTTTTGTGGAATATGACTGGAGATGACAAACGAAGGATTTTCTGCTCATTATCTAAACTTCCTTTTCTCATACTCTCCAGAAGGTGGTTTGTTATATGCTAAATATTTCCTCCTACAACATTCTCATTCATTCACTTGTATTCAGACTTATTTTCCTGCCTAAGCTACTAACGTGATTAGCCTTTTGTTTCTAAAACCTTTCTCCCATTACCTTTTAAAAAACTATTTTAGATGATTTTGCAGCCCTTCAACTGTTGGACCAACCCTCATCCCAACAAATGTATCACATGCACAGTGACTCTGCCTCATCAATTGAATGCAACCAGGCTACACAGGAGGACAGTAGGAAACCCTGAATAATATATGTCTTGTGGTAAGCACTAGACAAAATCAGATGTGAACCTTATGGGGAATAACATTTCAGATCTGTTAAACTGTTCTGATTTGCTTTGACTCCTTAAAATTGTAACAGTTTTAGGTAGAACCTTCCTCTTTAAAACATTATCTGCCTTCTTTTAATAACTCTCAGCCTTATGCATTACATGATTAAAAGAAAAAAAAATTAAAAACCGAATTCACACATTCTGCCTCCCAGTCGTTTACTTATGCTTAAAGCCAGCTTTTAGCTGATTTCCTTACACCAAAGAACGCTCTTTCTGCCATCCTACTTGACCTGTCCTACTGCACACCCCATTCCTTCTTCACTATTTTCTCTGCACTAACCGTTCTTCTACTCCTAACCATATCCTACAGCAACCAACACCAACTGCATCAGTTTTGGATAAAGAGGACCTTGTCCTCTAAGTAGCACAGATGGGGCTATATCAGTGGAAATTGTGGTGGCCCAAAGGAGAATCAGGCCTGTTGGTTTTATTCTGTTTAAAAATCAAAAGTATAAAGCAACTCACGGGTTCTTGCGGTTTTAAGATGAGAATATTCAAGTAACTTCAAGTAATTCAGCTTTTATCTCCCTGCCTTCATTTATATCAAAGCAGCTACTTTGATTTGTCTCCTTTCCCACCCCACCCCAGTCCCCCACCCTGTTCTGTGTTTCTGGGAAACCCAGACAAGATCCCTACTGTACGTGGCTGGCACAATGAACTGGAGCTTGCCCCTTCCCAGCTCAGCAATGAATATAAATAATGCATACACATACCTATTTCCCAGCTACGTTTTCACAGTGTCATTTTTGTAAATACTTAGGTAGCATGAATCTCATCAGCACAAAGAGAAAGCTTCACTGAAAACTCATTGCGGATATTTACTGATAAATCGAAAGCGCTTCTTGCATGCTTATAATTTATTTGTTTCCTTTACGAACCAGCAACTAATTGTGTTTAAAGATTATAGTTACCAGGTTATGACTGTGTTATGTATCCCAATAGCCTAATAGGAATATGAAAGTTAAGTAGTTTCCTCTCACATCTATCCTCTCTGAAGCAATCCCTGCAAGAATAAAGGCCTAGGGGAGGCTGTGGGATGGGACCCTTTGGGGCTTTGCATCAGACCCAGCTTTGTTCTGTCAGAAACACACTCATCTTCCCCACCAATCCTCACGGTAACCCTCCCAGCTGTGCTTTCCAGTTAGCTTCTTTGGAGCTGCCTTAGAAAGACAAATGGTTTTTTTAATCCCCTCACAGTCAGCCTTTCTATTTCCTTAACTAAGGTGGAAAATTCCCACTTTCCACTGCTCAATGTCATCCTTCAGGCCTGTCACACTGAAAGTGGTTATTGGTGGCCATGTTTTATGTTTGATATGAAAATGGTATTCACAGAATACAGTTATTACAATTGAATTTGTTTGTCTTCTATAAACAAAGTTGTTATGCAGTAAATCATTTGCCACGTCCACTTTTTGATAATTCTATTTACAAATTTTTATCAAAAATATGGTATTTACATATGTTTTGTTAATTTCTCCTAAATTTTGTTTCAGCTCATTTTAGTGTAGAAAAATACCAATTCTCAAGAGCATTTTATTTATTTTCTCCCTAGGGAAGCACTACAGTGAGGGATTTGTTTCTAGATGGGCAGGTTCTGGGAAAAAAAACCCACCCAAAGTCACCTTTAACTCTATGGAAAGTGTATAGCCTTGAAATCTACAGTGACAATGTAAATGAGAGTGGGAAAAACCAAATGAAGCCAAAAGAAAACAGAACAGACATAGCATATCTTCATCCTTTTAGAAAATGTAATGTAATAAATAACTACAGCTGTAGTCCTTTTGTTTCCCCAGCATCTTCTGAATGCAAGCACATCTAAGCATTGATATTGCCCTGTGATTATTCTCTTTTTCTTCTTTTTTTTTTTTCTTTTTCTTTGATTGCTACAGCATTGGCCTCTTATGTTGACATCCTTACAGAGATGGAGTGGTGTTGGCAGCCTAGCCCTGGTACCCACACAGCCTATGTAGAGCTTTGAGAAGACCGATCGTCGTGGGGGCTGCCGTCCGAGTTCTCCGTCTCCCCCTCGGAGATGGCCTGCATGGGGGTGTTGTACAGCCTGCAGCGCACGCTGTACCGGCTGCTGCTGGCTGCCGGCGGTGCCCGCGACCGCCCCACCCGCGAGGATGCTGACATGGGGAAGTTCTTGGAGGAGAATCCTTCCGTGTTGACCCTGGGGGAGCAGGGGGAGAGCGGGGATAATGCATCAGGGCTCGTTGTGGGAGGAGATTCTTCCATGCTTTGAAGGGCTTCCGCTGTCAGCTCTCCAGGAGACTTGGGCAAAATAGGACTTTTCAGAATTTCTGTGGCAGACATCCTGTAGCTGGAATCAGATCGGCTGCCCTTTTTAAGGAGCAGTAGCTTAAACTCCTCATTAGATGTGTTGGACTTTTTGGCATTCCTGTATATGAGCCCAGGGGACCTCTGACTGCTAATGGGAGTGCCCACGTTGCTGCCTGGTGTCATGTTGCTGGTGGGCAGTGTGCTGCTGGTGGGAGGCTGGCTGCTGGTCCCAGACGAAGCTCTCAGTTTGTTTCTTACAGAAAGGTCTCCAGAATCCTTTCTCCCAAGAACCTTCCTTTTTGATCTGTAAAAACACAAAGGAAAACTCTTTCATATGTTATTTTTGTAGTATAATGCTTAGCGCTGTTCTGGAGTTTTAGAAGTGCTTTCATGTTAGCCAGAGTTCTCTTAATCTCTCTGTCAGATACTGGAGGCTATCATGGCACTGAGCTACAGAGTCCCTCTCAACATTACCCAGTTCTTCCAAAACAATGTATGCACAACCAGCTCTTTGCAAAGACAACAATGCATACAGAATCTTAGGTAATAATAATACTCAGCATAATCTATTCAGTATCAGAAAACTTTAATTTCAGTTTTGATCCCAAATTTCAGCTGACTACAAAATACTCTAAAATTGAAGAGATGCCTTCTCATTCTTTTCCCTGCAACAACTCCTTCACCAGAATAGAGCTCGTAGACTGTCAGGCAGAAGACAGGAACCACTGCAGGTAGTTTTCGTTGAAGACATGTATGGTGGTTATAGAGAACAGCCTGATGTTTTTTATCTGTAAGCTATCCCATGCATGCCATGAAGATACTCAGACTGCACTCCAGGCCATAGTAAAGCATGTTTTAAAGCTGCCTTTTAGAAAACTGACTGAATTAACTAAAGAATGCAGTTTGAGGACAAGACCTAAACATAGAATAACCATCCTGCAGTATTGTTAATGGACAACTGTGCAGGGATGGATGTTAACATTTCCCCCATTGCTGCAAGGTTAGGTCACCTGTGAATGACTGCAAACAGATCCTCAGTAGTGCGGGGTTTGTTTGGAGACACAAAGGCATCCTCAGTGTCAGCCTGTGACTCCTCGCTCAGCGGAGACATGATGGACTCATCGCTTGGAGAAGACTCTTAAAAAGGAGAGAAGCCATGTCATGAGTGAGACTCCACTGCGCTTTGCAACAGTACCGCCAGTTGGAGACACCAGCTCTGCTCACAACTGAGTGGGCGATACCACCTTACAGCCTTTACCCTCTAATCTAAAAGTTGTGTCTGTTCCATACTGAAGCCCATAAAAGGGGCACTGAACACAGGATCTCCCATTTACAGCATAGCTGTGATAATTAAGAGTCTTCTGTACCCAGGGCCAGTGTTCCTCCCTTTTATCTTTTCAGCTGAAATGCAGCACAAGGGAGGAAATGAATACCAGAAATATAGTCTGAATACTTTGGAAAAGTGTAAACAGCTTTGGGCTCGCTAGCCAGCTAACAGACATAGGGGGCTCTATGCTTAAGCCCACAGAGGGAAGCTGAAGTACCACTGTGCTCCGTGACTCCACTACCATCCCGTCCAAAGCTCCCTGATTGGATATGACACAGAAAGAGTTCCCAACTGACCTTTCAGCGAAGGCTCGTCTGCACCGCCCACTGTCTCGTCTGCCCTGCTGTCATCAGAGGCACTTTTGGTTGGGATACCTGATGTGATATCGTTTTCCTGCTTGCAACCCTCTTTGCTGAGTGAATCTGCTGCTGCCATCTCTGCTTCATAGCTGATATTCCCAGGCACATGGTGGCTTACATCGGGTTGGTGTTTTAACTGATAGGTGATGGCTGGTCCCTCAGCCTGAGCTGGGCTTTCACCCACAGGCCCAACTTCCACCTTCCCCTCGCTGCCTGCGGAGAACTCTTGCTGAGCCTGCACTTGCTGAAGATCATGCACTGTTTCTGCTCCCTGGACAGATTCCTTTGCTTCATCATCACCTGTGGGGACAGCTGAGGCCTTCTGAAAGCTATCCATGGGGATGGCACATGTCTGATTTAGAGAGCTTTCTGGTAAGTGTTCAGCGGCCAGGTGCGTTTGGTCCTTCCCATGTTTGATTTCAACCAGACTCATGCTTGCTGAAGTTACAGCTTCTTGCTCACAGGTATTCTGCCCGCCAAAAGAGGAGCTTTTCTCTAAAGGTGGCTTTCCAGGGCCTGCTTCTGCTGGGGCAGTGTCAATGTACAGCATTATGGCCTCATCTGTAGAGTACTGGCGTGATACTGGTTTCTTAGCTAAGAGCGGCCTCATTTTGCCTGGAGAGACATCAGTTGCCATCAAGGTGGTCTCCTGTATGCAGAGCAGGTCTGGGGTACTGCCTTTATGTTTCACTCCTTCAGGCTTGTTGACTGCCCGGAGGTGGACAGACTTGAGAACAGAGGGTGTGATGGCAAGGGCAGAGGGAGGGCTGGACTGCAGGGCTTCCCCGACTGCGCTCTGCTTGCTGTGGCTAAAGGTGTGCAGCTGGTGCCTGTGAGCAAAGGGCTTGCTCAAGACATTGTGAAGAGCACTTAGGTCGAGGTGAGTAGGAGGTATAATTGGAAGTTCGAGGTCTTTGCTCACTGAGGCGGTGCTGTCTTTTGAGAGTGGCTGCTGCAGCGATGACTTCCTCTCTGGTACTTTTGGCTTCCTCTTGCTCCCCCCTGGAGACAATGGTCCCGAAAAGAAAGCTGTTGGAAAAGAAGAGGTGGGTGTCTCTGACTGGCTGGAGTACCCACTGGAGGGTGAGGCTAACCCCGCCAACTTCTCTGGGGAGGCCAGCTTAAACTCATTATCAACAGAGGGGAGGGATGGGGTTGTGGCTCGTGACCCAGACTGAGACGTCTGAGATTCGGAGCTCTCTGGTGACTTGATGCACTCTATAACTGTAGTACCCGTAGCAGTGCTTGAATTGGACAAGGACCTGTAAGGATCGCTGGATTTCAAGTCGTTCAGAAGCCAGAGGTCTGCATAGTGAGGTTGTTCAGCACCTTCATCTTTAAAGGAGGGGATATCGGCGGTGTCAAACGGAGTGTCCTTTAACCCGCCCTCACCCTGGTTTGCCCAGGGAAGCTCCTGCTTGGCTGGCAGGTTGGGGCCTTCCACTCTGGAAGGTGTGTTTGAAAACTCAAGGGGCAGCTTCATCTCCCTGGCAGTGTGAGAGACATGCTGCCCACCACCGATCTTTGGTTCTTTCTTGTCAGGAAGGTCGGTGCTACCCTCTGATTTCCTCAAAGACGAGCTGCGTTTTGGTGGGGCTGGCTTTGCCTTTGGTTTCTTCAGTGAGATGCACTGCCGTGCCTGCCTCCTGTGGCTCACACACTCCTGCCAGGCACAGTCAGCTAGGCTGGAAGTCATGCTCCCGGTCTGTCCACTCTCGGAGCCTGGGGCTGCATAGTTGCAAATATAGCTTTTATTACCCTTCAGACCACAGTCAAAGTGCATGGAGGTATAGTATCCTTCAGTATCCACAGAAAAGTGTGAGCTAGTGTCTGCCTTGTCAGAGGGCGTCTTTTCGAGGAAGCTGTCATAGGTGGCCATGCTGGTAAAGCTGGGACATCCCAGGCTGTCCGCCTTTGGGCGCTCAGGGCTGAAATCCTGGCGACAGGAGGCGTCATGGTGATGGTGCAGGTAGTTCCACTCACTGTCACTTGTGTTGCTGTTGTTGGGGTCATCCAGTAAATCTGCCACAGTGGATGTGAAGGAGCTCGTCCTGTGGCCCCTGACCTTGTCTGTGTGGTCACCAAACTGCTCTGTGATGAAGACATTGGAGTCCTCGTTGGCATTGGGTGCAGTATTGAGCGACAGCTCGGAGTCACAGTGTGAAGAGCCTGTTAGTGGAGGAGAGGCAGCAGGAGGAATGGTTTCAGATGTCTGCGATGGACATGTGGAGCTGCTCCCGCTCCAGTTGCCACTGGAAGACTGGTGGTCATCTTTCTGGTCCATGTGGCTGCTGAGCAGGACTCCTGCTGTGGAGATGGAGTGAATTGGGCTCCCAAAGGTGTCCGAGTTGGATGAAATCTCACAGCTGCCTGAATCGACCATCCTTGACAGACGTGATCTCCCCCTCTCACCGATGCTGTGGCCGGGGCTGTGCAGGTGCTGAGGACAAGTTAAACCAATGGGTTGGCACTCCTGTGAACCCTGCTTGCTCAAGATCTCCTTCCCCTTTTTCGGGATCCTCTCCTGACCAGCTAGGAAGTGCTCTGCTTCATACCCTGCACTCTTGGTGCTGGCATCCTGATGGCCCTCGCTGGCCCGGGCGCCCTCACGAGGAAGGCTCCGCGAGCGGATGCGGTTGCTCACAGCAGCAGCAAAGACCGCATCCCCGTTGTCTGCCAGCACCAAGATGTTGCCAGCGGAGTGGGAGAGGGAGGCGACAACGCTCTGCCCCCGCTGGGCACGGATCCGTCGCCGGGAGGGAGCAGCTATCAGGATTTCTTCCGTCTGGCACTCCGAGTCCCGGGTCCCCAACCTCCTGTTGCTGGAGCCAGAGAATTCTGGGTTTGTGTGCACAATCACATTGCGCTCTCTCGCCACTGGCGACTCATCTGAATCTAGGACACATGGAAAGCTGGGTGAGTGGGAGAGAGCTCCACATTTTCAGGCACGAGACGACCCGCGAAGCAACCCAAGAAGCATTATCTGCTGTATTCTTTATTTTTTAATCTTTCTGAGCATTGGACCAAATTTAAATTTGCTATAAAGAATTTATAAGGCAGATCTCCTGCCAGTGAGGTAGGGAAATTCTCCTAGTCCTGCAACATGAATGCGTTCTCAATGTGGAGCTGAGCTTCCTGTGATAAATATTAAGACAAATACTAGGTTTTCAGTTTTTATGATTCTATTTCAGCTACTTAAAGACAGTTTTCAGGAGTGGCTGCTGGACAGAACACTCCATAAGCTTCTAAAAATAATTTTGTTTTGCCTACCTGTCTGTTCAGAATTTCCATTATCTGCTTCTTTACTATCAAGAATATTTGCAAGACAAAAAGATCTTTCTTTCATAGGTCCTCTGATTGCTTATTCCCTATGATAAACTCATTTCTTCTGCTTCCAATCAAGTTTCATGGCAATGGACCAAAACACCAGAGCCATCTTCAGGTGCAGGTGAACATTAAGAAATAACAATTCTGGTAGTTTTGTTTTGAGTTAATAAGAATTTCACACTGAATTTGCCCCCAAAAGAGTTGCTCCTAATTTACATTGACAAAAAGTGAGGTAATTTGGTAGATTTACATCAAATATTCTTGGTGATAAAGAATAACAGGAAAGAACTGAGGAGTGTGATAAATAAAAGGAAGGTTTAGCAAAGCTCCCGTAGGATACCAGCAGCTGTATCTATGGTGGATATTCAACCACTCATCTAAGTTATCCAGCTGTTGTGACAACTCATCATCACTTGCAAAGTAACATCTGTCAGTTCTTTACCTTAAGCTCCCCTGATGCAAGAAAAAACTTTCACTTAATCTAGTTACTTTTTATGCACATAACTATGGGTTCATAACAGAAATAAAATGAAAAAGAAAAAAAGAACTGATTAACATTTACACAATAAGAGCTGAACACGTACATCTATATTACTCAGTAAGGCCCCCAGTCCTTCAAGGCCATATGGAGTAATATAGCTTTGCTCACTGTAATAAATCAAAAGAACAAAACATCATTCCTAAACTCCACAAGCATTTACACTTTCAAGGTTTTGTTTCTTTGGAAGGCTAACTACCAGCTCATATCCTTGCAATTTAAGTTGGTTAGAAAGCTATCTATGGAAGATTCATATTTATACTACACCTATTTCTTGTTGCACTCTTCTGGGGATGCCAGAGATGGTTTTCCTCCTCCTCAACTTTCGTCTCCGCTGTAGTACAGATTGTGAATGAACAAGAGAGCAGCGTATACTAGCCTCTCTGTCAAAACCAACTCCTGCAACCCATAAATAGGTCTCATTAGCCTTTAGAAATAGTAAACAAATTTTCATGGCTGGAACACAGTGGAGGTATGTGAGCTTGGATTAAGCCTGTGAATAAACATAAGGGAGGCCTTATGTAGCTCTTATGTAAATTATATCACAGTATATCACAGTTTTACATCTAATTCCAGCTCCCCCTCAGCAGCCTGGTCTGCCAAAAATAACAGAAGGCATGAAAAGAAAAAGAACAGAAAAAGGAAAGAAAATCAGGAAGGCAAATAGAGAGCTCTTGGTAGCAGGGCATCTTTCTTATAGCTATTTATCCGTCTGTCATAGGGACAATGACAGTAACTTGTCTGCAAAGCATTATCTGTTCATCTGTAGCCTGACTTATTTTAAGCAACTAAGCATAAGAAAACATTTTAAGACTATAATTCCATATTGCAGTAGTTGGATGCTTCTTAGGAGACCAATATGCCAAGGGAGCTAACATTTAAAAAAGGAAGGAGACAGCTAAAATGGGGCCAAGTCACCATGCAAGTTTAGAGAGCATTCTCCATGACAATGACACATGACCAATAGTGACATTAATGGGGAGCTGCTATTTTTTTGCATACATCAGGAAGTGGCCTGATTTTCCCACGTGTGCAGCACACAGTGGGAGTCTGCTCAGGTCACACAATCAAGACCCTTAGTTTGGATTTAGACGCACAAGTTCTTGAGTGCATTTGTTTATGACCCCCTTCATACAGAGTAGGTGAGAATTCCTTGTTTTTTTTATGTTTCCATAGCATTAGCACAGGGAAGTGTCTTTCAGTTTGATTTTACACTAGGTAGTCAAAAAAGAGTTAAAAGGAGGCCAATCAGAAGGCCAGTGCCCATCTGCTCTGGCTTTTTGCACAACTGTACACGCACTCACGCTCTCTAAAGTTGACATGGGATAGATTGAAAAAAATGTGCCAGGTCCATAAAAACACTAACATAAGGATTGCTGGTACAGTGGTTTGTAATCTTAAGAAAAACGAACAAACTAAACCAAACAAAAGGAAAAAAAAATCCTGATAAGAAGCTCTATTTTAATAGCGTATAATTATAGAAAACATAATTATACACAGACATACACATACATATTACATTACATAACAATGTAAAACATTAAAAAGTAACTTTCTTGTAAAAGTTCTTCTTGAAATCTACTACAGTGAAATAGAGGCTTCAGACAGATGTCCTGTAACCACCAATGCCCCTGGAATAAGCAGAGGAAGAACTTTCTTTAATATGGAACAAAAGTGCCATAAACTCCAACAACAATCATTTTCAAAAAGTGAACATTTCTCAGGGTTGGGAGAAGCTTAAAAACAAAAACAGAGAACTAAAAGCAAACTCTTTGAAACAAAAAATCAGTCAGCATCATTGCTGGTTTACAGCAACTGTGAGTTAGCCGAACATGCTCTGTGTGCCAGATGCACGGGGGTCATCTCCGAGAGGAAAGTGGAAGAGGGTATTTCTTCCCCGTGACGCATACAAATTATTCCCATTAGTGCTAATGAGAATGATACACATAAACATCCAGAAGATTACATACCATTCTTGATCTGTAAAACTGATCAGTGGAAATTTGGTTCCAATGTATGGCAGGTGGAGTCTAGGCAAAAATGGCTATTACTGGAAAAGTTAACATTGGTCCCAGACCTAACTGTCCTCTGGCTGCATTAGGTGACATTATCCCTTTTAGAAAGCCTGCACCTATTAGGGTCCTGTATTGAAACTAGAAGAAGCATCATTTTATCACCAGTTTTACCTCGTGGAAATATGCCACCTTATCCATGATTTTCCATGGGGATTTCCAGGGGCAGTGCCCAATCTACAACCTTGACCAGCTGCCTCCTGACCTGCAGCCCAGCAGGGTGTATGCAGGCAGCTCTGCCAGCCAGCTGCCTGTCCTCCTGTGGCCAGAGCACTGTCCTGGAGAAAGGGACACCCACTCCTGGCTGCCACCTCCACAGGGAGGCAGAGCTGGTGGCACTCTGCAGTGTCACCTCCTCTGCCAGGATGGTGGGGAACTGGGACTGTGTTGCTGTCACTGGGAGGATTCATGCAGCTGATGGTGGAGCAAATGGGGACTTGTCACCATGATGCTGTAAGCCCAAAAGCCCCGGTTGTGAGCTGAAGCTGGACTGTGGGCATACAACCCTCTCCCGCACCATGGTGAGTCCTACAAGCCTGTCTTGCAGGAAGGTCTGTGCATCACTGATAGACATGGGGAAGAAAAATGGGAAGTGAGGGGCTGTGACCTTACCCCAACCCCCCCCCAGTTACTGGAAGAATAGAATTAAATACAAATATTTTCTCTTGAGAAGGAAGGTTAACTGAAAGCCCCCTGCTTTTTTCCTGATTGTTTACATTGAAGACTATAACTGTGGAAGTTAGCCCACTTTATGCTCTTAAGTTAACAAAAACTTGGTACTTGAAAATATTATTGAGGAAAACTCAGATCAACTTTATATTTACCATAGCCCTCTGGAAAGAAAGAAAGAGAAAAAGAGAAAGAGAAAAACAGCCTGATTTTTGATTCTGGAAATAAGTCATCTATCACATTTAATAAGTGATATACCTTCTGCTTCTATAAACAAGTTCTCCTCCAAATAAATCTAGTCAAATATATCCAAATTTACAGAAATAAAAGAAAATGCCATTACTATACCTTCAGCATAGCTGCATGTAAAGATCTCAGAGCGAAGGTTTGCATGCTACACATTCATGCCTTGCATGTTTAAAGCACTGCAAATAGTAGCCTACATTCTCTAGTTTCTCTTCTCCTGCTACACATGATTATCATATGATTAGTTTTGGTGGCTTTCTGCATTATTTCAGTCAGCTACATTCAAAAAGTTATTTGAGGTCTTTGGTAATACAGATTGTAGGTTATATACACAACAAAAGTACATTGTTTATACAGGGAACTAGGGTTATGTTACACCATATAGCATGACTCTGAAAATATGGGCCAAATTAATCCTAGATGCAGCTTCGGCGACTCCAGCAGTCACGCATAAGGGATGAATTTAGCCCACTGTCTTTCAGAAACTAAATCTTCAAGCTAGGGTCTTTGCCCCCAGACTGAACAATCCCATGACTTCAAATAAATTAAACAAAATAAGTACTTGACCTCCCTTGAACCATGCAATAAATACAAAAAGAAATAGAAGAGATTTGTACCAGTGACATTGATGGGGATAATGCAAGAAGAAATCACTTGCGCATCTTGTTTCATTTTCTCCTCTGGAGTTGGGAGAGGTAGTGCTTTACTCCAATTGGTTTGTTTATCCAGTGTAGAAGGGATATTATGTATTGGATTTTTCGGCCTCTGCCCTAACATGACATCTGTATCTTCGTCCTCTGGTGGATGGGACTGCAAATGAATACATTCAAAATCAGTGTCTCCCATTCAGGCACACAAGGCTAATTTTGAAACAAAGCAGACACACAAATCAGAAATCAATTACAAGGATGCAGAAAGGAATTGTTCTAAGTAAGTCACATAGCACCAGCCATTCTCCAATTGAGACTTAACATCCTGCTAATAGGAGAAAAACACCTCAGCATACTGGAAATGAGCACATTTACAGTGACATTTACAGGCCATCTCCTCTGTCAGAAGGGGCACATCCTGCATTCATGCGTAGCCATGGCAAGCGTGTCCTCAGTTACCACAAGCATTAGATGTGGGTTCTCATTTGCAACTTCAACTGGCCTCATATAACCATTCATTCAAGCATCAGAAGGTCCAGAGTTTTAAAGAAGACCCCTCCATACTTCAGAAAAACCATTTGCATTTCATTTGTACAAACGCAGACTAAGAGCAGACCATGGTACAGCCATCCAACAGCTGTGTGGTGGGAAGTGGCAGGTGTTGACAGTGCTGGGACAGGGGGATAACAACCAAAGAAAAGAGTAGCCACCACCAGAAGAAATACAAAAGATTGTTTAGAAATCATGCATATTTTTATAGCATACTACAAGATGTACTAGATGCTGAAGATGAAGAAACAGAGAAAAAAGTAACAGCATAGAAGAAACACAGACAGTTTGTTTTCTTTTGGAAGAAACAACAAATTCTCCCAACACCGTCTAGCAAAGAGAAATAAAGCAAGTGCATTTTTGTGTGGTGCTGGCTGCCAGCTTGGGTTTGGGGTTCTCTTTGTTTGCAAAAAAAAAAGTTTCTGTTTTGTTTAGAAGGGACAGAGGGGAGAAACACTTACCTTTACCTTTTTCTGCCTCATTTCCCTCCCTTCTTCCATTTGTACATTCTTCTGTAAGCTGTGACAACTGTTTGGCCAGCTCAGGACATCTGTCTGCCTCTCATTTTTTAAAAATGAAGTGCAGTCCCTTTCAGACCAGCTTTCTCTTCAGTCTTGAATTCCCAGCTGCTAACTACCAGCCTTCTCTGCTTCATGCCTGCTGTTTACACTTTATTTGCCAGTTTTAGTTTCGGTAGCAAACAGGGCAAAGATAAAATGTTGCTCTGCATTGCCATGGCAGAGCATTGAGCAGGCGGGTGTTGAACACCGCAGGATCATGCCCTGTCTGCCATTGTACGTCTGCCATTCCTCCACCCAGGCTCCTCACAAATCCTGGGGGAATTAACCATCTCAGGCTTGCCAAACAGCATTTATGTCCCAGCCCCAAAAGCATTAAAGATCTTAACTTGGCAGCTACTATTAAACTGTTGGAGGGCATTCACTTACCTCGTCAGTGTCACCTCCTGCAGCACCCCCAGACCCAAGACAACACACGTTTCCTCTTCTCCCGCCCGCAGAAAACCCTCTTTTCCCACGTAGGATTTCAGTCAAACATTGCAGCCTTCTTTCTGCCTGCAGCTTTTGTGCCGATTCCCGGCAGACGTGAATAGCTCATATAAACTTCAAGCACAAAAGACTTTGTTTCCTAGGTAACTCCCCCCCCCCCGCCCTAAGTTTGATGCATGCATGCAAAAAAACCCACCCTTGCACACACGCACAGGCACGTGGGGACACACACACACACACACACACACACAGAGGCTGCATTTGTTGCTGAATTCATCCTTCCCTGGATGACAATGACGTGCTGGACAAAGCAGGCAAAGTGACCCTGGCTGCCAGAGCTCCTGCTCTCCAAAGAGTGGCATCACCAAATGGCCAGAGAATAAATACCTGGTGTCAGTGTGGCATTGTCCAAACCATTTCTTACCATTTAGGAAAAAAAGAAGGGGCAATTGCAAAACATAGCAAGAGAAATGCAATTGCTAACGCTATTGAGTCTGTCCGAGTTCAGGCCTTTTAAAGGAGGTGATAGGGGGAGGCAGCTTTGTGGCCTTGAGCTCCTGAAACCCATCCAAGGTGAAGAAAGAAAGAAGGGGGGAAAAAAGTCATTCTTGCGTCTTACTGATATGAGAAAACCAGAAATGGCTTCTTTTAGCGCAGTAAAGTTAGCAAGTGAAAAGCAAGCGAGAGGCAGGGTTAGGATCTGGAAGGGAGAAGAGTGAGACAGGGCTGTTAATTGAGGATTGCTTGGTTTTCCAGTACCTTTCTACTCCAGGGGGTCATGTGGCAACACTCAATTGGGGAGGGCGAACGGGTGCTCTTAAACTATAGATGTGAAATGTGGGAAAAAAAAAATTAAAATTAAAAACATACACAAAATGATTCTTGTAAAAGCACATAATTTTTGTCTGGATAAATTAGCATCAGAGCCAAAACAAACAGAAATTTTCACTCTGTTTCCTACTGATGGGTTTATTCCCCACAACAGATTGGTTTGGACCCCTGTGAAGTCTGTGCTGGTTTTGCTTACTTGGATTATGCAACAAAACTGCAGTGAAATTGGTTCATCCTTCTTGTACAGACATGCTTAAATTGTCCCAAGAATGCCTTGTATTGATTTGGTAACTCAAACTGTGTTCTGCCTGGAGCTGAAGCAGTGCAAGATACATATCCAATTACATTAAAAATGTAAATTATTTCATAATATAAGGGAATTTTTTTCAATTTTTTCTTTCATTTTAAGCAAATGGATATAAATAATGATGCTGATGGTGATTCATCAAATACATTGATTGCTATGTGTTTCTGATGATATCACTGTTTCTCTGAGTTTGCAATCATTGTGGCAAGGTGACAATGACCAATTGGCTTTTTGTCACTTTTTCTGACTTAAAAGGACAAACAGCAACGGCCGCAATATCATGGGTCTTGTAGAATCCCTACACCTCCAAAATCCTCTTCTGTCAGAAACTCTGGTTTATTTGTGGTAATGTCCAGTTTTCAAAACCAAGGAGTGAAGGACTTCTTTTGAAATAGGAAATCAAGCAAAAAATAGATAAAGAAAACAGGTCTGTTGACCACCCTGGAAATCTCTAGCATGTGTTTCTTGGTAGGGGTTATTATCTCTCCTTGCATTAGTTAACAAACTAATAATGCCAAATAATTCTATGAATGTTTTTCCTCCTAGTCATTATCAATCATTATCAACACTGCTGTGACAGATGAACAAACCTCATTTTGAAAGACTTTGCATTATATGGTCTCAAGAAAAAAAGCTGTTGTGAGTTTCAAAAGGCCTAATCCTGCATCTCATCCTACTCTCTTCCGAGATATAAAGCATCTCCTGCTTTTCCCTGGTTCCCATGTGCCCATGGGGAGCCTCCAGGTGAGCTGTCCGTAAGCCTTACAGGAGAGCAGAGCAGGGGAAATCAGAAGAGAGCTGTTCCAGTGAACATTTCCAGCAGCTTAGTTTCTGTCCAGGCCAGTGGGAAACCAGTTCTCCCAAGCTGGGAAAAGTCCTTATCTCAGGAGCAACACCTATGTTCATAAAAAAGGCTGTGGAGATACTGAATATATCAATGATTTCAGTCTACTCAGATACCCAAGGATGATTCCACATTTGGTCCTCTGACCAAGTTTCCAGTCATCTGCTCTAAGCAGACTGACTGCAGTTACCAGGATGTTTGAAATTCAGCTTTCTCATGGAAGGTGCTAGAGGATCTCTGGGGAGGATTGGGACACAGGGAGACTAATGCTGCTGAGGTGTCAAGAGTTCAGGATATGAAAATCTTTGCAATATCCCATGGCCTATGATAGTCAGTGCTCAAAGAGAAGAGGACAGGAGGGACCTCCTGCCCTGAGCTTCATGCACAAGCCACTCAGGGACAAACCTGTCCAGGAGAGAAACAGCAGGATGTCAACTTTGATCTCAGAGACAGCAGTGTGGACTACAGTCAAGACAAGCAAGATATGGTTACCCATCTGCCTGTCCTATCAGTGCAGCACTTCCCCACCGCATCTGTGTGCCACTCTGCCAGGTGCCTCTGAGAAAATACCTGTCTGGTTCCACGTACCTACAGCCATCCTTTGATGTGCCAAAGACTCAGGTCCCTGCTTAAGCATGGCAGGACAAACTTCCTATGTAAGTTCCTATAATTAGAGATAGGGCAAAAATGAAGGTGACCAGCAAAATTTCAGTTTCTGCTGTCACAGTTGTGCTCCTGAGAAAGCTGGTGCTACCACCGCCTCTCCAAGGGGCCCTGAGGTCACTTAGTGCCTGTTCCCACATGGTGCCTGTCATTGGGGCAGCTGGCACAGAGCAGCAGCCTCAGCATTTCAACACCTCCATGCTGGGGGAGGGAGTGAGCTGCCGCTTTTCAAAAGTTCTCATTCAATCAGAAGACCAGAATATCTCTAAATGTCCTGGGTAAAAACATAATTAAGCAAGAAATTACTGTTATAAACCCAAGGCTGTTCTGGTCTGATGGGCAAATTTGAAGTTAGGCAGTTTTAAAAGTGAATTTCTTTTGTGTGGGTGTGCTTGGCAAACAGAAACAGTGATAATCATTCTATTAAATACTAAGCCAGAATATTTTAAGTGTGCATTTTTCTTTAATGGGCTAAGATTACTTTGAAACTAAACTGGTGCATAATTGCTTGAATAGGGATTTGTCACTGACATGTGAGCATTTTTATTTCCTGAGCTATCCCATCAACCTCCCTTGCAGAGGTGCCATTGTGCTCCTGAAACTGCCTTGCAGTAAAATCTTGTTGCACATGCACGTGATCAGATTTCTCAGTGCTCCACGTCACTTCAGTGTGAAAGTCTTTGGTTTCTGTGCACTTCAACAAGATAGTCAGTCCTAGTCTGACTGGTCAACAGAGCTTCCCCTATAGAGAAAGACATAGTGGCTCTGCTGAGGAGCAATGCAGCTCACCTTCCTTCAGCACTTAAATTGGGGTGAGATGAAGCACCCCGAACACTCTCACCCTGACTTTAGGAAGAGCATTACTTGCACATATCTAAGTCACAATTCATGATTAACCATTTTAATGAATTAAAACCTTAAAATATCATCAGGACAGTGACAAAGAAGCAAATCAGCAGTTGACAAACTTGCCAGCCTGGCAATTTATGAGTCTGCCCCATTTATTGTCCCAGAACTGGGAACTGGAGAAGGAAATGAGTGGATCAGTAACAGAACAAAAATGCCACTTCTGCTCCTCTTCTCTTTTCCATCCCCCAAAGCTCTGAGACATGACTGTTGTTCAGCATCTTCAACATATAGGAAAGACTGGTTCAAGAAGGATAATTTGTGTTAAATCATGTACCTAGCCTGCCTTACCTATAGAGATTGCCTTACAGGAGATTCTGGGATTTCAAAGTTAGTGCACAGGGCCTTATGGAACACAGTGCAATGGTGACAGGAAAAACATAAACCCAAGAATAAAGAAACAATTTTTCCTCAGTTTATTAAAGATGGAGAATGCTAAAGCCTTATCAAGAGCATTTATCCTCAACATGTTTGTTGAATTTAGACATGGCTGAGTGGATTCCTTCCCCCTCAGCTGTGTTTGATGAGGCAGGCAAGGTGTTATCTCACAAGAGATGTAGGTGGCAGAGTCACAGCCCCCAGCAGCACAGGGCTGGCACAGCCTTGGTGAGGGCAGGAGGTGGCTGGTGCACACTGCTGCACAGCGCTATTCTCCAGAGGATTATTTCTGGCTCCTGCTGCCTAAAAGCTGCAGCTAACAAAAGGCATAAGGGATCAATATTATTTGTGACTTAAGGCTTCTATTGCAGTAGGAAATTTCTCTATCAGGACAACCTTATGAATAAAGTGGGTGATATTCACCCAAGCAGAGCATCAGCATGTAGCTTCAGCATTTGCAAGCTTTATGTATTCTGTTGTCTCCAGCAAACAGAACATACATACAGTTTGCTTTCACCCTGTGGGAGCACAGAAATAAGGTGTACAGTACATCCTGATGTCTCATTTAAGAACAGTCATTCATGCAGTGAAAAGGCAACATGTAGAGTAAGTGTGAACTAGAGTTCAATCCCACATTCATAGGAGTGCAGTACTGACTCCTGAGGCTCTGGTTGAAACCTCTCTGCCTCCCTCTCTCTGCCTGTGAAATGGGGAGCCTGCTGCTTCCTTAACTCACCGGAGTTAAGGAAAATGGTATTTATTTACATGACAGAAAACCTGAAGGTCTAGAGAAAGGAGAAGGAATACTAATAAAAGGCTAACAGCTTTCCAGTATTTTCAGAGCACAGTTGACCACTTAATTAGAAATTCGTAACTATACAGCAGCTTTCTTACACAGTCAACTGATGCTGAAGAGAAAATAATGGGAATATTTCTGGCTGTGCTATTTTTGCTGCAAATCACAACCCTGCTCACCTGCCTGCTCCCAATGTTTATATTCCCATATGTTTCATTCTTCTCAAGTTTTTATTTCATCTGCTTGTGGGTGTTTCCTTTTCTTTTGGAGCATCACAAATGTGATCAGCTAAAGAACTGACAATCCTTTAATGATTAATGTACAGCTCTGGTGTTTTGACAAGGCAAAGACAAAACTAAGACATGTTTTTTGACAGAAGTCATACCACACGTGGCATTTCAGCAGACAAAGGTACAAAACAAACATCCCACAATACAGGGTAGTAGGTGTTAGGCTTATTGCACAAATAGTGCTATACAAGTTCAGTCTGATGAATGAAGTCAGGTAAGTTTTATTTCTAACAGCTTCAGGCAGGATTTGCACACAGAAAGTGCAGAGCCTAATTCATGCCTGTCCCTTAACTCAGTTGTTTCTTACTGAGGCTTCATTCGGCTTCAGCACAAAACTATGTGAAAGTTAACATATTCAGTTGTACTTCCTTCCCTTTTTTGTACAAAGCATCCTAAAGCAGACCATAGGGAATATTTTTGAAATGGCAAGGAGATGGAATAAAATTACCCAATGCATTATTTTCCCTTCACATTTGCTCTAGCTGAGGCCTCAGGGACAGAAAAACCCTGTCTGGAAAAAAACCTCCTGCTTCTTATCCCTTAGATTCCTGCTCAGATTATAATTATGAATAAACTGACACTGAAATTTGTGCAATTGTGAGTGTCAGTTTCCAAATACTGAACTCCTTGCTCCATCTCCTTGGTTTTATTATAATAGCTGTGCCACACGGGAATTGAGAAAGTGTGGTCCCATAATGTTCTGAACTAGAATACAGACATTGCAGAGCCTTGCTGACTGGACGTGGGGAAATACAAGAAAGAAAAAATGCAGAAAAAATTAAAGAGAAGTCTGAAATGCAGTTGGAATGACACAGCATCTTCACAGTCAGTGACTGGCCTCAGCAGTGCTACAGGCAGGGTTGTCATGGGAACGTGTAAGAAATATTTTCCTCATTTTAGCAAGTCCATAACTTTCTCATACTCAGATTATTTTTGGTTTGATTTGGGTTTTTCTTCTTCATTGACAAAAATGCCTGAATGAATGATACCTTTAAATGTGTTTGGTTGTATATTTCTTTAGTATAGAGAGAGATGAAGTATTTTTCAATTTTTCAGCTTTAAAATGAATGGCTGGAATCTATAAGAAAGTTCCTGTCTGCAAAACCATGAGGAGCATGGAGAAAGTGAATGACAAAGCAATGCTTACTGTTTCTCAGAGTCTGAGAACCAGAAGGGATACAATGAAATTATGAGGTATTAGGTTTGAAATAAACAAAAGCTACATTTTCATACAGATTTTTAAAGTCATTGTCACAGGATGCTGTTGAGGCTGAAGGTGTCAATTTGCTAAAAAAATGGATTAAACAAATCTCACAGCACAGGGAGGTTCTTTGTTGGCTGTTATTCTGTGTTTGATCTCTGTCTCAGGAACTCTGTAACCAGTTTCTGTATGAAACTGGAAGGATAAATCATGAGACAATAAGCAGCATAAACCATGCCCTGTTCTTATACTGTTTCCTGAAGGATCCCCTTCTGGCCTTTGGGCTAAGTGGACATTTTATCAGCCAAATCAGGGAATTTCCTGTAACAAGAGTAGACATGAAAGAGCCTATGCTATTACTACTTCTCTACTCATTTTCCACAACAAAATGATCTTGTGTTGGAACAGTCCAAAATGTCTTTCCAGACCCATTTAAGCTGGCATTACTTGCTTTGAACTTGAATTCATTTGTCCTTTCTTGGAATCTGTGGGACTTTGGCATCTTTCTCCCTGTAAACACAGTTGTGATTAAAAGTGAATCTTCATCTGTTGTGATTGATTTTCTCCAGTTTTACTGTACAATGTGCAAGATCTTTGGAAGAGCTTATAGCCACCTAATTGGTAGCAGCAGCCAAAAGGTACACACATAGGAAGCCTTGACTCAGGTATAAGTAACCTGTTTTCTCAGTATCTTTTAGTAGTGGTAGTTCCCACAGGTTTCACAGTGGTAATTTTAACATTCCTCAAAATCAAGTTTCTTATTTGAGTATCTTAATACATGCATTTAACTTAAATAATCAGTTTGGAGAAATCAGACCCTGCAAGTTTCAAAAATTTTCCAGCTTCTTGTTTATCCCTTTCCTAATTTAAAAGAAACAGAAAAAGGGGCTCTTTTGGTAGTGGATTGCTCCCTTCAGCACTCTCCCAATGCTTCAGAAGAGTGGAATACACAACATACTGCTATGCCATGAATAAAAATTCTTGTGGATGTAGCATCTTTCGTTCATTGATGACTAGATGATACCATAAACTGGAATCAGATATCAAACATTACCAGCAGTCCCTGAAGCAGATAAACTTTTGCAGATGTTGGTCAAAAAAAAGCTTATGCCAAAAAGAGCGAGCTAGACAGTAGTAGCATTCTTAACTTTCTCTTGTAATGGTATCATCATATCATGAAGGCTGAAATTATCTATTCACTGTTGCAGTGTCTTGTTAAAATCTCTGATTAACCTCTGCCAGACAGAACATTCATGTGCAGCTCCATCTTGCCTTATTCTCTTTAATTTTTAAGTTGCCCCATTAACAAGGTGTTTTCTCAGAAATGGGTAAAGGCACTTTGAAGTACTCTGGGCCCTGTGTATTGGCAATTTCCAAAGCAGAACATTGCCAGATGCCTTGAAATCAATAGAACAACAGCCCTCCAAGCAGCTCGTTTGCTCCTCCTTAGGGGAACACTGAATCCAGTCAGCTTCCAAAAGGAGGTCTGATATGGGTGGGCACAAAACTTAATACTTTCCTTCTTGAAAAGAAAAAGGTGGACTTTCAGATATAGCCAAGACATCTGCATTCAGCATGATCGAATTTTATCAACTAATACAGGACTCAGAGAGTTGCTCACTGTTTGTTATTGTGTTCCACAGATGGAAGTAATGTCTAAAATGCACTGGTTGTTTTCCAAACACAGCAAAGACTCAGGTCTTTAAGCACTGTATATGCCATTTCAAAAGAGATGCCTTGTTCACCATCTGATACTAAGAGATCTTTATGTTCAATAGCCTGTCCAAACTGTCATCTGTAACTAGTTCTGATCCTTAACATGGCATCACCTTCCCTTTACCTTTCAATGACCCTACAACAGCACTAGCTTTGATGATGACTTATAAAGAAGAAACAGGTAATCCTGTTTCTTCTTTCTGTCTTCAAACTCTTTTCTATGCTGTCCTTTAACATCAGGATATCTCATTTCATTAAATCATAAGGCTTGCAAATTTAGCCCGTTCAAAGCCTGCAGTGATGGTGGTGCCATCCTCACAATTAACCAGATAAGCAGCCAAAAAGCCAGAACAGTGAAACTAATTCAAATCTTACTATGTATTTCATGTTTTTTAAATGAGAAACAAAACTTTTCTTATGGACTGATTAGCTGATGTTTTGGTTCCTGGGCAGGTGTGACTCATTTACATTGAATCTTTTACACTGTGAGTGCTTTAGCATTATAGTATTTAAATATGGTTAATACAATGGATTAGGATGAATGCACTTGGATTTTTTAGCTAAGGAAGTGATGATTCAGTGTAGTTATTGAATCATCACTGAGCTTATAATGTACTCACAGGTGTAGCATCTCTTGAGATGCCAGTGTCCCTGTACTGGCAGATGCAGAACAGATCTATTACCACCCCACTGAGGGCTGGCATGAGACAAACACCTCACGTAAAAGCCAAGTCCACCTTTCAAATAATGCAATGGCTCTTGGTACAGGGCAAAATGTAGCCACTATGAAACTTCCATGACTAAAACAGCCAGGGCCACAGAAATACCAAAGTCCAGCTGAAGCCAGTGAGAATTATGGACCTAATCAGAGTTCAAGTTGTGAATCTAGCACGTTTCCTTTAACAATGATAAATACCATATTGTCAACACTAACTTGATTTCAAATTAATGCAGCAGTGGCAAGTCAGTACTGACATACAGGACCATGTCTTCAGCTGGAGTTCTTGCTTGGCTGGTTGCAAGGACATGTGAGACATGAAACATCTGAAAAAACTGCATGGACATGAACATTGCAAAATAGGACTACAGAAAGTGCAGCTCCTTGTAGCTGGGGGCATGCTCCTGCACCCATCTGCACACACATAAGCCTCAAGCCGGCACTCAAAACCCTTGAGCTCTTGGCTCCTGGCAATGCTAATGCCAGGGCTGAAACTACAGCACTTTCTGAAACTATGGGAGGTTCCTCAAAGTGCTGCCTCTGCAGCCTGAGTGGTGAATGTGGAGGATTTGTGGAGGAGTGTGTGAAAAACAGCATCTGTGTTCCAGCATATGTGTGCTGGCCACGGGTGAAAAATGAGAGGTTCCTGATTGAAAACAGCCACCCTGGGGCTGGCTGCTGGAAGCTGTGACCTGCATTATGCTGCTGACAGTCCTTAAGGTCAGCTCTGTTGTACCTTCACTGGCTTGGGGAGGAGGCACTTGTGAAGCATTGTCACACTTCGGTCCCACCATGCTAAAAATGTATTAGTGTGTGGTAGCTGTAGTGAAAGACTTACTGGTAGCAAGTGCCGGTCCTTTATCGCTTGCCTCTTTTGGCTGCAGATTGCAGGGAAGGGAGGAAAGGGGGGAGCCACCACAGCAATGGGGCCTTGGACTTTTTGTTCTCTGTTATCACTTCGGCTTCGATGTTCTGTTTTGGATGAGAAAGAAGACACAAGTCTTTCAAAGTGCTAAAAGCATACAAATATCTCTATTAACAGCACAACAGAGACAGGTACAGGACAGTGGACTCCAAAGACAAATGTTCTTCTCTTCCCCAGTGACTGGTACAAATGATCCCTGTTGCAGCTGAAGGGGAGCAGCACTTACTGGGTATCTGTGTGCCCAGAAGAGCAATGCCCATACAACACAGCCCAGCATATGCACTGCAGCTGAACTCTCCCCAAATGAGATTTATACCATTTATCCCAGGAGACAAAGGAGCTACCCTCTAGGCACTTGAGACCCAAGGTCTGGCTTCTAACAGCAACCTGCAGCTCCTATTGCCTTGAAATATTGAGATGCAATAACTATGCCTGCATTCTACCCATATAAAATATATCATTCTGAGGGGAAAAAATGAAACACAGCTCCAGGTGGGATTTTATTCCCTGGCTGCATGGCAGTGCTAGGTCCTGAGCATTGACTTGACATCATGAAGGTTGTTGCAGTGGTAATGCTCAGGTTCCAGCATGAAGGAGATCATCCTGGGAAGGTCAATATCTTTATCCACCCTAGGCCCACAGGACTCCTCCTTCACCATGGGCTCACAATACTCAGTCATCTTCCAGCATCAGTCCCAAGTCTCTGGAACCTTCCAAGTGAATGGGAGAATGCTCATGGACTTCCCATCTCTAATTTTAGGTGACAGTTAGATAATTGCTGTTTGCTGCTGAAAGGAGATAATATATTCACCCGCTCCATTAGCTGTGGTCCAGTCAAAAGTGTTTGCTGCTAGCATAGCTGTTTTCTGGCCTAACATTTAGTTTTAATTGCTCCTGGTTAAACAGATAAAGAGATAATGAAATTCTGATAGAAGAGAGAGTTGAGACACAATAAGCATATTTAGAGTAAATTTCAGACTAAAATTTCATCCCCATATATGCAGTTATTTGGAAAATAAGATAAAGCAGCACATGACAAGCTGCCTGCTGAACCTGTACAGCTGCCATTAATTGTGGAGGATGGGAAATTCCCAGAACTGAGATTTGTAACTTTAAAATGATGTGACATTTTTCTGGAGCTGCCTTCCCATGCTGCTGTCAGGATTTCTCCTGCCCACAAGATGGCAGGCAAAGATCAGCCTGGTTCTGGGACAATTGCAAAGCAGAGCTGCTGAGAACAGAAAAGAACTTCTGCCCTACTCCAGCACCGCTGTGGTTACAGTTTGACTGTATCACTCTCTGCAGTGCTATGAAGATATACTGCACCCACAGTGTCTTCCTGACCTAAACCCTGCAGAGACGGTCAAATGTGGTAATTAATTGGAACATCTTATCCAGCTAACAGATGCTCTGCAGTTCTAGGTGATCGATTATTATTATAAGCTAATAACAGTAATAAATGAGCAAAACAATTAGAGCTGTTGGTGCAAAATGCTTCAAGAGAGGAGGCTGCTGCTGAATATTTTAAGTGTGACCTGCATGGATTTTCTCCTTCCTTATGGCACAGAAGAAAGACAGACTTGTTTGCCTGCTTTGTCTTACGTCCTGGTAATAATTTTCCCTTGGTTAGGTTCCCAGTGAAAACTGACCTTTCCCCATCTTTTGCCTTCCCTTTAATGTGCTGTTGTAGGACCATCCGATGTTTGCATCTAGTAAATTCTCTTTTTGGTAGGGATTCAGGAGCCTGGTTATGACTCTATTGCTCCTGCTTCCTCTCTGTGTTGCTTTGAGGCCACAAGTTTGCAGTTTGTTTGGCAATGTCAGAAAATGTTCCCTGGCCTGGGAAGTGGAGACCTGCCCAACCCTTCCAAGCTGTCCAGGACATCTGTCACCTGACTTTCAGCTGCCACTCTTGGAAGGACGCAGGCATCCTTCAGTGTCATGCTTGGAAAAGCCCTGAGCAGACAGCTCAGGGTTTGTGGAGACTAATACCACTGGGCTCCAGTTTCAGCCCTTGTGAAGGGGATTTGGCCTAGATAATCTTTAAGGTCCCTTCAAACCCAAACCATTCTGTGATTCTACAGTTCTGTGGTTTCTTAGCCTGAGTACCTAAGTCCCAGTGGAGACCAGTGCCCACAGTTCTGTGTGCTTGTGCCTGAGCATCCTTGTGCTGCCTGGAGTGGAGCATGGTGAGGTGTTTTGTGTGTGGAGATGGAGCAGAGGGGAGCACCTACCTCTGCGCAAGGCTCGCAGGTGCTGCTTGGCGTGGTGGTGCAGCTCCTCCACGCAGGGCGGTCTGGTGGAGGGGAGAAAGATGTTTCTTTGCTGATGCCAAGGTGCTCGGTAATAGACACTCAGTTTGCTCTCTGCATCAAGGTTGGAGACAGCTGTAGGATAAAAAACAGAGTGCAAGGTAAGACTTCCGGTCTCTCTTCCATCAACCTAGCTGAAAAGCAAAGGTTCTTGCTTGTAACAGCATTGTCAAGAACAGGCACTGGGTTTGTTACAGCACCTTTACTCCCATCAAATAGCAGCAAACATTGTCTTCTCTGTGTTCCCACATCATGTCATACCAGTTAGCATTTAGACAATGCCCTTTTACGAGATTGCAAATGGCTCTGTGGAGGCAAGCAGCTGAAATGATACTATATTGGTGTTTTATATAAATGGACCAAAGGGTCTCATTTTATAGACAGCAAAACAAAAATGCAAAGAAGCTACACAATCTTTCCACAGTGACACTTTGAGCAAAGGCAGTGGGAGGAATAGGTCTTCCATTTACTCATTCTCCTGCCAGTATGCCCTTTCTCTACATCATGTTACACACAACTAGTTTCTGACACAGGTTGCTAGTTCGCTGCTTTCCAGGGCGTAACGACTGAAATTAAATGCTTGCCCTGCTGAGAGACTTTAACTGTCACCTATCAAAAGAGGTTCCTTTAATAGACAGGGACTTCTGAGGGACAGGAACACTTCAGTTCCTCTAAAGAGGAATCTCAGAAGATTGCCTCTGAAAATTATATGAATCAAGTTTGAGAGAATTTCTCAGGAGTGCAGGGACTCATGGGATTCCCACGGACTATGCGCAGCCTCAGTGTACACAGTAGCTTTCCAATGGCGAAAGCAGGAGTGGAGGGCCATGGGAGATGCCAGCACTCTGCCCCAGCCAGCAGCAGAGAGCAGGCTCATCCTCAGCCCACATAATGCAGCAGAGCAGGTGGCACATGCTCAGGTGTAGCACTGGGCTTGATCCTTCTACCACAGGCATTGACACAGACAGACTATGGCCTAAGGCCAAGGGGCTGCTGCAGATGTTTTGCTCACAGGGCAGCACAGTGTGACACAGGCAGGCACCTTCATGCACAGGAGGTACCTCCTGGGCTTCCCTTCCCAGTCAGCAGCCAAAGAACCAGTGCGCCTCACGTTGGTCCCCCCACTGGCCATGCACTCCTCTCCTTTGCATATTTCAGGGCTCTCATCTACTTTCCTGCTTTTGCACTCTCTTACCCTTTTTTGAGGGGTAACCAGTGCATCATGGCAGAGTATGGCTCTGTGGTGGAGAGGCTTTGGTCTTTCTTGGTTTGTTGCTTTCTTTAATGCAAAACAACATTCAGTCAGCCTGAAGGCATACATGTGCTTTGTAGAGAAAGAACTGGGAAAGTACAGTTGGAGAAGAAGGAGGGAGCAGACAGAAGAAGAGAAACCTAAGAAGCATGCTGCCATGTGTGGGATGATGAGAGACTATCCATTTCTTGGATTAGAAAAAACCCCAACAGTTCACCAAAATTTGTAGGTATCATGATGGAAGTGGTGGTATGATATGATGAACAGACCTGCTGATGTTCAGGTTCTCAGAACTTCAGCAACAATGAAGGGACCATAAACTGTCTGGTAGGCAGCCTTGCTTTGCTTCTCAGTGGATTTTTGCAGGTGGGGTTTCACTCTTTTTTCAGCACATTTGTAGTGTTGCTTCATGCAACTGGCATGGTGTCAGTGCAAGGAATGGCACCCGGGGGGAGAAAAAAATTATAGTGGAGGAAGGTAGTAGGATGGATGATGGGCAACCTGTCAGTGCCTGTTCATCATGAGGATTTACTAATTAAATTTTTGACATTGCAAAAACATAATGTTGCCAAATTGCAGGCAGAGCTTTTGATGGCTTGTCTGTCTGTTACCACTGCAGTAGGGAAACACTTCACTTGCACAAGCTGATTTTATATATCCTTTATATATCCTTACCCTTGAAGGTAATGAAGCACTATGTCTGTCTTACATCCAAGGTGCTGAGACACAAAGCAACTTGCCCTGATCCTGTTCTGAGCCACACTTCCTCCTTGGGAATCTCAGCTCAGGACAAAAATTTGTAAGCAATACCCCACCCATTCTTTGTATTGCCTAGGGCATGTGATATCCATGATCACAAATTGTACCCTGGAGGCTAATGAAAAGGCAGGCACAAGCAGTTCCTTCCTACTCCCAGAAAAGTCTGTCTAGACTGAAGCGCTAGTAGTTGTCTGTGATGACTATCAGTGAGTGGAAAGTTTTACCTACTGACGAAATTTTCAGACATTTCATCAGACTAGAATAGATTTTGCTGCAAAATTTAGCTTGTAGAAAGCTCTTTTGGCTTTGGCAACAGTGTTTTACAAATAAGAGTAGGAATTGAGTTAATATACTTTGTGTGAGACTTGAAAATGAAACCAAGTTCATGCAAGCTCTGCTACACATCTACTGTTGTAGACACACGTTGCTGCTGACAGATAAAATAGCGTGACCTCTTAGCCACCCAACAAGTCTCCCTCAGCCAGCAGACCTGGCAGAGCTGTGCACAGTGCTGTCCCATGAGAAAAACTACAAATACATTGCTTATCTTCAAATGATAGGGCATTAAGAAGCTTACAGTACCCTGTGCTATGGCCCCGGCCAGCACCCATCCAGGTCTTCTCACCTTTCCCTGCAGGATCTCTGACTCATGGTAACAGGGAATATACCCCCAACAGCAAGAAAGCAGAAATATTGCACAATATTGACCAATCTTTTAAAATACTCCAAAGCTGGAGTGGATTTTCTAGGAGGTCCAGAATAGAAACTAAAAGTGCTGGCAAAAAAAGCCACAAGCAGATGAATGTTGTCAGCCTGCAGTGGGGAAGAAGCTCAGGGGGAGGGAGCAGCACTGAGTAGGATGGAGGACAATGCTGGCCCAAGGATAAGTAAGTATAAACCCACAATGAATGCAATTAGTCTGGATGTTTGAGGAATAGCATCCTGACCTCAGAGCAGCAAGGCTCTGAAAAACACTCCTGGAAAGAAGAAAGAGGGAAAAAGCTAACCAGTGAGTAAAAGCCTGCCGAAAGAAGGACCTGCTTCTATTTCACTCCTTGCACATTGTCCTTTGCATGTCCTTCCCTGTCCTTTGCACATTGCCTGTTCTTTGCAATGACATTTCGCCTGGCCCTCGCTGATTGCCCCTGGGAACTGGGCTCCATTGCTGGGAGCTGAAGCCAGAGGATGCAACCACAGGAGTGGACTGTGAGCTTTAAGGACTACTGAACATCTAATTTTCTTCACAGGATTGAATCTCTTACTTCCACTAAAAGAAAAAGTCAACCCTGTGGCAGGGGTAATTCAGCAGACAAAGACCACTGGGCTGAGATCTAGAAGAAATGTGCAGTCAAAGCTTCACCATATGCTTCTGCTAGGAGCTGGCGTTAAATATTAAGACCCCTGATGTCTCTGTTCTGTGAAATGAGGATAAGGTATCTCTTTCAGTCAGCACTTCCTTTACTCAGTGTTTTACACTGCAGGCTGTTTTTACAATGCCGAGCCTGCGCGTGGCTCTAGCCCCTCAGCATCATCGTAACATGCATAATAAATAAAGCAATATAGAAACTGTAAAGCCACAGTCTTTAAACGATTAACAGCTGGACATCACACTGAATGAGAAAAAAGCCAATACAGAGACAGGAAATGCTACATTTCAGGCATCAGATATAGACTGTTAACATATTTTTAGTGTGCGCTTTGATCAATTTAGACTATACAAGTGAATCATATAAACTATCACTTCATTTTATTCCTGAGTTAAAGTAATTGGGTTTTTTTGTCTTGTGGGATGACTAAATGACAAGAGACCATTTAAATGGATTCTCCATTCCATCCCATTCTGTGGATCCATTAACGTTGGCTGGTTTCCTAACAACCAATGTCAAACAGACATGCACTAATGGCTCTTCTCATGAGAAGATCTTTGAAGATTTCCAAATAGCTGTTTTATTGAATTTGATCAAATTTATCATTTACAGACCCTTCTTCTCATCTTCACATCCTCTCATTCTCTCCCTCCTTTAGCCAAGCAGAAAAAGGATCCTGCCATAGCAGAGCTGGATGTGGATGCTTGAAGGTTGTGCGGCTTTAGTGCACTCAGGCGTGGTTGTTCTAATAATAACACCACAAAGGCCAAGCAAGAAAGATTTCTGCTCTATTTATTTGATAGATCCAGGGGTTTCCCCCCCCCCCCAACTCTGTTTGCTTCTCTAGACGCTTGCCTCCCCCCTTCCCTGCTCCTTCTGTTTCCCAAGTTTCTATTATTTCTATCTGTATTAGAGTTGCTATTAGCTGTCAGGGGAAGAAAGAAAAAAAGATAATTTCCTGTGTTTCCTGGTTCAGAGAGAAAACACAATTTGTTGTAAGGTGTGAAAAAGTGTGCAGCCTGGAGGGAATTGGAGCAGCAAGCAAGGAAGTTGCCTACATGTTAAGGGCCAGTGCCCAGAGCTGTCAGCCCTGAATTCTGCACAGGCAAAGCTGAACCAGCAGCTGCCGAATCCTTATTAAAGTATCCAGATTCCAAAAGACAAAATTCAAAATTAAAAAGGATCAGACTAGTGAATAAGCCTATTCCAGAGCCCAGTTATGCTTAAGAGAGGCTGTAATGACCCAAGCCCTTTGCAGGAGGCAGTGCACTTAGTGAAACTCCACCTCTTTTCACACCCTGCTGCAGGGGTGCAGGATGCACCAAAGGCTGCTGTGGCCAGCAGGGCCATGCCAGGCTCTGCTTGGGAAAGCCCTTCTTCTCCAGCATTAAGGTGGCTGACCTGTCATTTAACCTATGCCATTTTTTCTAGCTATTTCATGTAAAAATGGTGACTCTTTTTCTTGTGTGATTCAATGTCATAAGAGAGCTGGATGTTAATCTAGTTTTGCATAAATAGGCCTATGCCAGCAGCAGCGGAATTCAACGTGATCAGCCTCTTCCTCAGCTACTGCCCAAGTCAGCAGTGAGTTACTGCCTGCTGTGTTTGTGTGCAAAACATTGCAAGAAAATTAATTCTGAGGAAGACCAGATTATCTCAAAGACTAGGCAGCCTGGCAGCACATCCAACTTCATCATGCAATTTAGTGCATAAATGTTTCATTGAGGCAAGCGCTGAGTCTGATGTGAATTTTATTTATAGTCGCGTATGTCTCGAATGTACGCTTCCCCCAATGTACTCGTGTCCCCACTGGAGCACCCAGGGGGCTTAAGCCTACAACACTGGTAAAAATCTAGAGTCACTTCTTTGCTGTTCATGTCCCACATCCATCAGCAAGCTCAGTACTTTCAAAGCAGCTCCCTCTGCGGCTGCTGCTTCACAGTGATGGCAAAGAGAGTGCCAGGGTTTACCCAGCAGGGACTCCGGAGTCTGGAGCTCCTTGAAGGTAGGATAATCACTCTATTTTCAACAATTGTGTTCCCTCCCAACCATGCATGTACCCGGACACTTCCCTGTTTGCCAATGGCAAATCCCACCAACAGGAACTGCGAGTAGCTGCTTGGATGAACTACTTTCCTGTCCCATCTTTATGAACAATTGAAAAAGGTCCATGCAAAGGGAGTGTGTTGGTGGGGCTGCTGTTCATTGCAAATAAGGCTACTGGCTCGTCAGCTTTTCCAGCACCCAGCTGAACAATGGCAACCTCACCATAACTTCAGTGACTACACCTACAAGCATGGGTATACATATGATTTCCCTCCTATCTCTAGAAAAAAGTAACAAGTGACTGCAACTAGAAACTGGGACATACCCCAGTGCCCTTGGAAACCCTGGTCACCCTGGCAGGGGCAGGATGCCACACTCTTTCCCCACCAAGTCAGTGCCAGAGCAACACCTGAGAGTGATGGGTTTCTCTTCTAAAGCTCTTTTGCTGGGGCAGGGACATCAGATGATGGGAATGTGACAGGCACTCTGGTTCCTTGGCACTGCAGAGGCTGCTGAGGACCCTGCCTGTGTCTCCCAGTCCTTCTCTTTCCTGGGAAGCTGTCCCAGGGAGGGACAGCTTCCCCAGGACATGTGAGAAATGAGGCAGGTCTTCACAGAGCTGTCTAGGCACATCTCTCATATAAGACAAGAGATGCCCCACCCAGTGAGAGAGAAAACTGCATGCCAAACCTCCTGTCTTCTCACCAACCAAGTATAACTTTGGGATTTGTTCAGGGTCTGGATAGAATGTCTCCATCCTTGGCCACATCTTTTGTTCCTGTTTTCCTGGTGTAGTCTGCCATTAGTGAGGGTGCTGTTCATTTCCCTTTAAGTCTTTGCAGTGCCCAGTCACAGGGCCATGGGTGACTGATGACCCACTTCAGGTGGTTTGCTCCTTGGCTACTGGAAGCCTATGCTGGAAAACACGGTTTGTAGTGGCCTTGTGCATCATTATTTCTTACTGCTTTTATAGGGCAGAAACCCAAATTATTTCTGAATAGTTTTTATGTTGTGCAACCTGAGTCTAGGATGGATGTGAGTGGAAAGCTCCAGTGACACAGACCCCAAGAGATGGTTTGGGTAACCGGTCTGGACCTGAAGTCTGGATCACCACATCTGCCCTGCCAC
The DNA here is from genome assembly GCA_034509425.1 of Eopsaltria australis. Lineage (NCBI taxonomy): Eukaryota > Metazoa > Chordata > Aves > Passeriformes > Petroicidae > Eopsaltria > Eopsaltria australis. The sequence goes on along the minus strand of JAVTVJ010000068.1, from coordinate 4,628,581 downwards.
TGGCACTTGCACATGCAAATCAAAGCCAGTGCAACTGTGTCTATGCAGGCTGCAGCTGCCCTCCAGAAAAACAGGAGGGGAGACATGACAAAACAAGTTAAGTTTTTAGCTACATGTGGGCAACAGCATGAGTACAATTATTATTCTGTTCTGCACTCATGGACATAAAATTTAGCAAATTTTTCAAACTCAAGCAAAAAGGCAGAAACCTCACTGACTGCAGAATCTGTTGAGAAAGACCACAATCTTTTATGCTCTTTGTATTGTTTTATTTCCTGCCAATACAGTGAAACCTCTTACATTTCAATCACAGTTTCTTAGCACATCCCTGTGGCATTTTTCTGCCTTGCATTATGCTACACATGGAAATAACAGCTATTCAGGAGAAAAAAAGGCAAGTGGACAAAACCCCATCCATATTGGGCATTCAGGTAGCAGGAGAGATTAAAATACTAGAAAGCATATGATTTGGATGTCATTTCCATGAGCATATCCTTGAATTTTGCATTTACCTGATGTTTGGTTGACTGGCACAACACACATAATTCAAGAGGGCTGGGAGGTGTGTGGTTCTTATACACGTAAGAAGATTAGGCTGTTAAGCAATATGCACTTATGTGAAGAGTACCACATGCTAATCCCATTCTTGGCTTTGCTGCTTTCAATCACTGCTGGTGGTGTTTGAACATATTTTAAACTGCTTTTCCTAACTCTGTCAAATATGTTACAGTAGCCAGGATGGAACTTCGTATTTCAAAGTATTTCAAAGCTGTCACTGCAGGATAGACAATAACCTCTTAGAAATACAGAGTACTTTATATGTTCAAGCCTTCATTCCTGTGAAGTTTCTCTAACCAGCAATTTCTTCCTTTCTTTTTATTCCTGTTCTCAGGTCTATGCTTTACACAGCCTCCAAGAGTGCCCTGCAGGGTAATGGTAAAAAGGGCACACAACATGGCAGTCCTGCCTGGCAAGCTTAAGGCTGCTGGTAGGTCAACTATTCTGCATTAATAGTAATTTCATATTCAATTCAGATTGCTATCATGCTCCATAAGAAAACAAAGAGCTAACTAGCCAGTAAAACAGTGAAGGCATAAACAGTGTTAGAGAAAAACCCAAATCAGAACTATTTTAAGGTTACTGGACCTAATGATAAGGAGGGATTGTTACAGCAGGGATGATATGACATCCCACATATGCAGATGTCTATGTGTTTGGGTACACACAGACTCCAGAGCATGTTACTGAAATCCATGTCCCAAGAAAACCCTTTCAGTCCTACATGCTTAATTAGTTGAAAGCACTTCTTCCAAGTTGACACACTTTCAGTGCTTGTCAACACAGATTCCTTCCCATGTTGACCCTTCATGTTACTGCCACTCTGGATACGCAGCAAGATAAACTCTCTTATCTCCAGTAGTGTAGTGTGTGGTCTTGATAACATACTTTGTAAGTATGCTTTTAGACATCCTTTGCAATTCTCTCTCACTGCTCTCCTATTTTTCTCCTCAGCCCAAATCACTACTAAGCTTGCCCGAGTTGCTCCAGCAGGTCACCATAACGCTCTCCTTTTTATCACAGAGAAGTGTGCTGTTCGCTGTGATGGTGCTCTCAGATCAGTCACCTTGATTCCACATGCCAGCACTCAAGAACAAAGCTTTACAAAATTGCATGTACTATTCTACCTACCTTAGTTAATGCTTACCTTCAGGATCTTGTAAAAAAAACTTCCTATAGACAATTTTATGGTAGGTCAAACTGGATTTTGGTAGCAGTTTTAGGGTATCCTGCCTATTCATCTACTCAAAGCACTCAATTCCCCTACATATTTCTGAACATCTGCACCTAAAGTGGTCGTTTACAAGTAACAGCCTTTTGAGTCTGTGCTGAGTGTCCTCTTTTCAAGAAGAGCATAGACTTTGTCACTGCAGCACCTATTTCCGCATCAGCATCCACAGTGTGAACAACCTCTCCACATTTGTGACCCTAGAGACCATCAGTAAAACACCATGAACCTTAAAAAAGCACACTGGAAGATGACACTCAACAAAGACTGTGCTGTGCTTGCCATACTGGAAGATAAGATTCAGATGACTTATTGCAAGTACAGCAAATGTATTTCTGTTTTCCTTGAAATTTTCAAAAACTGCAACCTTCCATCTAAGCTCTAAGACTCTCCCTACCATCTTTTGATTCTCAGAAGCAGCATTTAGCATCAAATATGCCAGTTTGCACAGAAAATGAATGAGCTGGACCCCTCTTCCCTTCCCCTGGCACTGCCTGTAGGCTGAGGAATCAAACACCCAAGAGTCAGGAACAACAAGCCATGTGTTAGGAGTAGAGTTGGTGGTTCATATTTCACACTTCTTCCTTCCCATCAGTCTTTTTCAGTGTACTTGGCTAGATGCCTTGGATGCCACTTAACTGCAAGTGGAGGTAAGTAGTAACAGTTTCTTCTAATTCTATTTAGTAAATACTATGCAATACTATGTATGTAAATACTATTACAACATGTCCCTTCAAATTACTCACAGCCCTTCAGGGGAAGACGGAAAGTCAAGCATCTCGAGGGACCAAAGACAACTTTTTTTTTTCTTCCTCTGGAGAAATATTCTTGCTGCTCCTGCAGCTTCACAAGTCTGTTCTACAGAGGCATTGAGAGACCTTGCAGTGGCTCCCTATCCCTATCTCTGGATAGCTTCCTCCTCCAAATGATAAGGCAGTGTGTTTCTTGGGACAAGCAACAAAAATCCCCCACACTCCTCCACAAGGTCTCTCTGGAGCCATCCTGATGGTGGCCCAGAGCTGGCTCGGCACAGGGGTGCAGTTTCAGATACAACCAGTTCACATTGTAGCTGCTCTGGGTTCCTTCAGTGCAACTCTTCCCCAGTCTCAGTGAATGCCCATTACCAGCCTCCTCAGGTATCTGGCCTGGCTCTGGCCTCCCAAGCCATTTACTTGAAGCCCAGTTTTATACAACCATCTGAATCAGCCCACAAATCACCGAACCACGGACTGGACTAGGCTGGAAGTGACCTTAGAGATCACCTAGTTTCAACTCCCTTCCATGGGCAGGAACACCTTTCACTTGACCAGATTGCTCTGGGCCAGGAGGAGGGCCCTCTTTCCACAGTGTCCTTCCCCAGTCCCACTTCTGACAGGACACTTGTGTTAAACATTACAGCAAACTGGGCTAAGAGTTCAGAGCAGCACACTGAGAACAAGGCCAGCTGAATTGCAGTTTCATTTGTTGAAACAATAGGGAACATAGTTCTTTTTGTTTTGTAAGGGGAAGGAGAGCTGCCTCAAAATAAGGATTTCTGCCCCTTGCACTACTATACTTCCTCAAGGGAATTGTTCTTAATGAAAAAACCTGATTAGGATTTAGGCAACCTTAGAATTCTTGTTCTTGTTCTTCTTAGAGTCCTCTCCACCCACCCTGTGATGCCAAGCACATGTTCCAGCACTGCTCACTGCCAGAGCTCCAGCTTTGGAGGAGCAGGAATTGCAGCCTCTCCCCTCCAGGCCTTTTGGGTTTGAAACTAGCCCTTAATCCATAAAGCATGGACGTGGTATAATATATGGAATGGCCTGTAGTACTTACAGTACTTTCTATACACAGACAAAAAGACTATCTATACAAACACACCAAGATACACTGGATTACTTTTTAAAGAAACTCATCCAGATAACATTTGGAAATTCTGTCAGTGATGTTGTATATCTAGACTGCAGGATGAATAACTAATGTCAAGATAAATTATTTTCCCACTGTTGTTATTATTTGAATAACATGTTCTCAGCTTACTCACCTTAGGCACTAAAATTTTTTCTGCAGACTCGCACAGTTTTTTTCAACTGTATTTCAAGCCCTTGCTTACCTCAAATGGTCCACAAGCCTCAAATGGCAAATGCTAGCTTGCAAATTTAACCAGGAGGTGAGCAGTGGTAGCTGTACCTCCTTGCATGTCCCTGCAGAGGTGCAAACCTGTAACCATGCCAGCTGGGGAGCCCCTGTGGCTCACACTGACCCACTAACTCCCACTGCAAAGTGAGACATCACAGCCCATGGCAGCTAGTTCATAAAATGAAGCATGAAAACATTTCAGCTAAAATAAATTTTAAAGCATTTACTTCTTTTAAAGTGTCGCAGGGTGTTAATAAAGATCATAACATAGGCTAAGCTTCATTGTTATGGCTAATATGGCTTTATGAGCCCAAACCATATCCTATTGTTTGTACTCACATTTATACTATTAAGCAACATATTCATGCACAAAACCTAATTGAGTTCTGACGGGGTTTATGAAAAGCCACATCTGCTGAAGAGCTTCAGGGTTTGTCAGATGCTGCAGGGGTGTGGACCACTCTCTGGTGAGAGCTGTCATCCAGAACATAGCTGCAAACAGCTAATTCTTGCACATTTATAACTCCTCTGTCTTTGTGCACTCATTGCACCCAGTACAAGGCAGCTTTCAACACGTCAGATTTAGCAAAGACACAGAGTGGGAAACAATTGCTCCCTTAATGTTCATATAAAATTATTACCTTTTAAGTGTGGGCAGAGATTTTATTATGACCATGTACCAAACCCTGCACACGAAGAAGAAAAGCAGAAGGCATGGCTGAAGTGGCTATATTTCACTGCACCCAGTCAAAACCAGAGCAGAAATGTCAGGTGTCAACACCTTCTGACAACTATCACATTCCTGTGTGGAATGACTGCACTGACAGCAGCACTGGGCAGGAAGTCTTCAAACTCCCACTGTAAGCAGTGATGAAAATTAAATAAAATTAATCTGCAGGAAATAAGCTTCTTGGAAAAAATCCACAAGAAAAGAAATAAAGTAAGAAATACTTTCAGGAAAGGAATAAGGCGAGGAACAAAGGAAGAGTGGGGAGAAGGACATTGGGAGAAGGGAGAATTGTCATTAAAGTGATCATGCAGAAAGTGTAAGTTAAAAGTATGGCCACTGAGTAGCAAACAGTGTTTGACCTTAATGTATCATGTATCAAGTGGAATGGTGAATCAGGGCAGAGGGCACTCTGGGGACACTCAGATTTATTCACTATGAGCAAAGTAGACAATATTTCCAAACATAAAGAAGTAGACGACAGAAGGTAATCACAAAAGTAACTTTCCTCAGGGGAGATTTGTCTCTCTGGAGAATTTCTGCAGCTAACAGATAGGCTCCTCACTGATTTTGAGTACAAATGAGCCTCAGAGAGATCTGAAGAGTCCTCTAGCAGTACCTGTCCCCCTCTGTTCACTGTGGAAGGACCATGAGAAATCTGACTGTGAGAGCTGACATGTTCAGTCACCACCAGGCACCAAGGGGGAGACACCACCTTTGTGGGAGAGCAGGGCTGCCTACTTGGAAACAAATGGGAGTCTGCAAAGCTGTGGATGGGTTCTCACATTTAGTTGTTGAATATACTTAATGACAAAATAAAGTATAAAATTGGGTCACAGACAGGCAAGCTGCCAAAGCATAAGGTGAGTTTTAACTCAAAAGGTGAAGCATTGCCTGAGAAACTGAACAAAATATATTCATTTTTATGAAGGAAGGGATAAACACACTCATAAATGTGACACCATCAGCTGGGGCAGGTGTGCAGTTTTGCTGTCCTTACTCTGTCCCTCCTCAGTCATGGATCTGCCTGACTTCTGTGAACCCTCCAGCTATGCCAGGACATCAGGTCTGGCCCTAATTACCCCCCTCCCACTTCACTGCCTTCTCTTCTCTGCCGCTCTTCTTTCTGTATGGATTTTCCAAGTGGTGTTAAAAAAAGAGAGTGCTGGAAGAGGTGCCAGACTGCTCTAGAGGCTGAGATGCTGTACAGGCTGAACAGTGAAAGGCAGACGACACCCACGGATACAGCACAGCCCCGATCTGGCAGGATCTCCTGAGGGGGGAGGTGGCAATTGGTGCTCACATCCTATCAGCTCCCGTAGCATCTGCCAGCACAGGCGGAGGGGGAGCCACCCCAGCCAACATTTTTGGTTTTTTTTATAATATGGATCTTGTTCATAAAGTCAGAGACATTTTATATACAAATACAGATCAGTTCCCTGCCATCTGCTTATTTCTATGTAGTGTCTAAAGTATCATAAGGGTGTTACAAAGAATATGAAAATAAGGTCTTACCTCTGCTGCTGAGCTTAAAAAAAAAGAAAAAAAGAAAAAGAAAAAAGGAAAAAAGGAGAAAATATAGGTGTTGGTATGTGGTGAAAAGCTAAGGACTGAGACAGCATTTTCCATTGTGGTTGCCTGGCTGCTGTTGTCTGTGGATGGAGTTTGGCCTCATAGGTGGATATGCTGGCATATCTCTGCTGTGGGCCTGGTTCAAGTTACTTCCTGGCCTTCAACAGCCACCTCTTGTCCTGCCAGGGACCTCCTAGCCTTTTCTGTGCTCTTTCCACTCGTGTGTCTTAAAAGCAGAAATCACCCTTTTATGCTAAGCATTTGCACGTACAGTTACAGGCCCTGGATTTCATGTGCTAGTCCAGGAACACCTCACTGGTGGGACTGTTTAGTGTTACACTCTCAAAGATAAAAGTTGTCCTTATTCCCCACTAGGACATGCTCCAAACCTCTGCAGATGAGCTGTGGCTTGTACTGCCCAGGCTGCAGTTTTGGACCCACAAAACTAGGGGGGTCCCACAGCACAACCAACCTTCACCATTTACAAGCAGCTCCAAAGCACTGAACTGGATAAGAAACAGGTGGTTCTCTACTCAGAATTAACTCCCCATGGTCAGTATAGGGAAAAGAGCCAAGCTGCCTGGTCCCACCAGAGCCCACACCCACATGGCATGGGAAGACACAAGAATTCACCAATTATCAGCCAGATTCATTATCACTCAAGAATTTTTAACTACAGCATTTAAATACAGCTAATTTTGATAAATCAGGATTGTTTCCCTCACTTGCCAGTTTGATAATTTCATCTTCATGTTTATTCACGTTAGTAAGTATTGATTTCCTCTGGGATGCCGTACATTTTCTTGCAGTAATTGAGGGTGAGGTCTGCTTGGCAAGGTTTTTGTTACACAGTAATTTCTGGTTTGGATATTGTAATACTTAAGATGCTTTTATTGCATCCAGAAAAAATGGGATTCTGTGCAAGAGCACAGAAGAAAAAATACCTAAAAAGTGCAACCACCACTTAGCTAAGAAAATGGCATTAGGCAAAGATTCATTTGAATGCTTTTCATTTGAGTTATTGTTTATCCCATCTATTAACACCCTGATTCCTTCTGTCTTTGTAATAGTGCACAACAGGAACACTTTAAAAATACCACAGTGCTTCTTCACTCTACAAGGGCCAGAGCAATGTCTGCACAGTTAGTACAACTCCCCCTATTTTTGTTACGCATACTTCTGGGATGAGAAAGCTACAACAAAAATTCAGCCCATCAGAAGAACATATCTAAACTTTAAAGATTCTCATTTAGAGTCATACAACAACATATTTTGCAGATACTTCTGCAGGACAGTGGAATAATTTTCAAGGCTTCAAGAAATTTCATTTCTATCACTACTGAAGTTATAGCCACACCCATGATAACTTGTGGCTAAGGGAAATATTTGCTAAAGGGATGGCTCAAAGACACTCATCTTCCTTCCCCTTTGATGTCCTTCTGTGGACACTCAGTGAGTGTAGGATGATGTTGCTCCAGAAATACTGCAGCCAGAAGAAACCAATGATAATCAAAGTACCAGACATCTCTCATAGAAATAACCCTTGAAAAAGGACTGTGGGCAGAAAAATCTTTCTCACTCCATTTATGAACCACTGAGACAGATATGTGCCCTAAGCTGAGCTTATTCACATAATCCCCAGGGCAACTTTTATATTCAGAAACTCTTTATTTTGAGGGCAAAATGACATTAATTTGTTGCCTACCACAGAAAGCACAACTTTGCAACAGCACTGTCACTGCCTGGTTTGCGATGATTCATTCATCCCAACAGGAGAGAAATGTCTCTTCCTCCAGCCAGCTCCATACTCACCCCAGACCCCCTGCCATGAGCTGAAGCCCCATTGAACTACAGCTCTAAATTTTCCAGCCTTTCAGCTGTCATCATGCCCAGCCATGCTGATGGGGGCTCAAATAATGACGTAATTAATCCTCCTTTAACGTCATGAAACAAGGGAGACTTGGGGCTAGCTGTCCATCAGATACATAGATAACATTTCTAGCCAGGTGCCTACATAACACTGGTTTTAAGATTACAGCTGATGATGACCAGAGTTTCATTCTGAATTTTGTACTAGCAATCTTCCACTTGGACTAGATGATCAAGGCAGGCCCCTACCAACTGAAAACATTCTGTTCTATTCTAATTCTAATTCTAATTCTAATTCTAATTCTAATTCTAATTCTAATTCTAATTCTAATTCTGTTCTACCCCACCCTACCCTACCCTACCCTATTCTAAACTATTATTTCTACCAACATGATAAACACCGTTTATTTTATACTTAAGCTTCAAACTCATAATATCTCCCAGTCTGACAACTCACTGCATGCAGGACCTCTGTAGGACCATGTTGGGAGGTCATGAACCAATACAAGGCAGTGTATTGTGCACAAGAGGCAATGGCCCTCTGGAAAGAATTCAGGGTCCAGCTATCTCCAGCTGTGTTATCTGGGGTCATTTCCCACTCTCAAACTGTTGAAGTTCTTCAGGTTTTAATGCAACAAAGTGACCTGTGTCTTTATCCAGTACATTATACTGGCAAAGCAGCTGCAGCCATGCTGACAGAACTGCATTTTAGCAGTCAGTCTACTCTTTGCACCCCCATATTCTTCACAAAGGTACATGGTGCTGGTGAATGGCAGCAACAGCTTTGGCTGGCACAGTTTTACTGGTCAAAGATCACACTCTTTTCAGAGCTTTGTCCTACACTTTTGCTCAAGCAGAAATTAATTGTTAAGGAAATCAGGTTCAGTATATTCATTCAGACTTTTTATGGGGAGCAGAAGCTTTTAGATTCAGACCACATAAAAAGAATTTTAAAGTGTGGGGAACTACAGTTTATACTCTTAGCTTCATTGACTGTAATTTCCTCCCCTTGAGCTTCCACACTTGACCTACTGAGTAAATATTTCTTCCTAGGAAGTACAAATTTCCACCTAGCAAAAAATCCCTTTTCATGGGGTCCCAGGGTCTTCAGGGTTGCTGTGTTTACCAGATTCTATTCTGATAGCCCACAGACCACAATTCAAAAATATAAAGTTTATTGCATCTCTTGGAGGTGCCACCAACTGCACAGTGCCTCTGTTTAAACAGCTGTCAGAAGATCAAGGCAGGGCTCTGCCTGACTCCAAAGTGGTTTCCAATAATCCCATGGAGACTTCACCGTGATGCTGGTACCAGAAACAACCTGGGACTCGCAAGCTGACTAAGTCATGTAATCACCTTCCCCCAGAGAGAATCAGAGACTGCAACAAGGCCAACCCAGGGCAGGATGGCTGGTTTGGAAAACAAGCAAGGCTTACTGAAAGGATCAGGGCAGAGAAGATGGATTCCTGAAAAGTTGCCAGTAAGTGTAGGTTTTGTGAAGAGGCACCATAGAAAATGCAGAGGAAAAACTGCATGAATTGTAGTAAGCAAAAACCCAGTGCAAATTCAGAGCATGGGACTAGACTGACACATCAGCCAGCCTTTGAATATGCTAAACACTTTTTGCTACTTTTATGCAGTTGTGTAAAACTTACAGGCTTTTTTTTTTTTTCATTTTGTCTCATGAATAGACACCTGGCACTGCCAAGGCAGAAAGCGGCAGTCGTATGTTGAGACAGAACAACTCAAGATGAAAGATTTTATCAAATTTAGGAGAACCCCTTACCTTTCAGGTATTTACTGGGCTTCTCTAACACTGAAAGAGTGAAAAATTATGAAAGGCAGGGATGTAAGACAGGACAGTCCTGGACTGCTCCAAAGAACTAGTACTGAGCTTTCAATCCATGCCAGAACTGGGGATCCTGAGGCACATTTCCAGGATGAACACCTTTTTCCCATGGCAGTACTAGACCCAGGCTGGTGATGCTGATCCAGTGACGGAGCCTCTGCTCTGTCAGGTCTTGAAGCTTACAGAAAATCACAAGATTTGGATTGGACTATAATCTTGAAGTTGTCTGAAATTGGCATCACATGTCCATGCACATTATGGAAGGAAAAAGAAAGCACATTACTGTTTGTGCAGGTTGAATTTGAGGAGACTACCGTTTAAGCACTGCACACCTTGTGTTTAAAAGGCTATTCAAGGTATTACAGTAATTTTTCTCATATTACAGCTGCAGCATCTCCAATGTACTCTGCCTTCCCAACATGCTCATTAACCCAGGCCTCCTGAATCACATCTGCTCTTCTTGCCATTCAAACTACGCTAGTGAAAGTCAAGTCCCTTTCTCACAGATCATGAAAGAACATCTTGAGAATAAAATTTAGTAACCAAAAACCTGGGAGGTGTTCAGTTCAGACCACCAAACCTTGGTTTTTTACATTGTTATATGACACACTCATTGTTTCACAGTTAACTGGAAAAGCTGTAAAGTCACACAACTGTTCTGATCTGTAGTAAAAATACAACCATGAACCACAATTAGGTTCCTAAACCACTGATGGACAGGTTATAATAATTACTGCAGGCTCATCTCAGCATTTGGAGTTAGACACTGAAAGTAAAAGGGCTTTGGTAGGGTGGAGCTGAGACAGGGTCTGGGATGAACTAAGTGCAAGGGAAAATTGATCCTTCCCATACCAGCCTCCCCTACCATGGCTGCATGTGAAGCAGGCAGTCTGCAGCAGGGCTGTAGCAAGGTGATAACACAAACCCCACCCTGGCCTTGCTGCTGGCCAGCAGAAACCCTGGGATACAGGTGTGGGATAGCAGCTGGCTCAGGCTGCAGGGTGTCAGGAGCACAGCAGGTGAAGCCCTCTGAGGTCTGAGTGCTACCACAGCACAGGCACTGAATAATACCTCGTCAGCAGGCCACATTATTGAATAGCAATAACTTCCCATAATAACTAATTAATGTCACATACAGACCAGACACTTAAAAGACAGAAAGTGCTATAGCTCTTCCTCCATCAAATTGCAGCACTGAGGTCGAGCTTTACTCATCTGCTGGATTGGCAGACGAAGGTACTTGTGTGAGAGCCAGAACCTTCCCTTTGGCAGCTGTGGGCTCAATCAAGCTGTTTGGCACCTCCCTCGGCTCTGTGGTCCCATTACTTCTGTGGTCATCCTGCCTGGACAGCAAACCCTAGTGAATTTGGATATCCCCCACCCATCCCTGACATGTCCTCCAGCTCTCACCCCTCAGTGACAACCCAGCTCTGCAAAAGGAGGCTCCCAGCAGCCCCCATCTTGGGCAGGGCTCACACCTCCCAGGAAAGAACTGCCTGGACCCACAAAGATTCCTTGGCAACCCTGAGACCCTAGGAAACCTCAGGAAAAGTTTATTTTAGCAGGCTTAATAGTATAGGCACGGTCAGCACTCTATCCCCTCACTTTTCCTGTGTACCAACAGGGGGACACATCTGTGTCACTCCATGTTGAGCATGTTGCCTTTTCATTCATAAAAGGCAGTCTTGTATCTTTAATCACTTTGCCAGATAATAGCAAAGAAACAAGTACTTGATTGTCTGTGTTATCAGACACTATTGGAAAAGTCTAGATAAGGATGCTGAACAACCTTGTCTTATTAGTATTCCACATGCAAACGCTTCCCCATAATCCAGAGTCATCTGTATCCCGGCAACCCTTTAAATTTCATTCTCACTGAATTGCCAGATCTTTATCAAAATATAATTACAGTCTTAATTTGGATGATAAATTTTGATTGCTTGTGCTGTGCCAAAAGAAAAAAATAAAATTGTCAGGTACACAAAAAACGAGGTGCAACTGTGAGATGTGAATCTGCATATTCTGACATTGGTGCATCACCTTTCTTCTTATCAGAAGTTTGGCTCTGAAAGCTAGCAATGAGGTTATGTAGGGGTAAATAGGCAGGGACATGAAAAAACAGTTTTCTGATGCCATCAAATGAAATTTGCACTAAAAACAGGGAAGAATTTGAAATCTGCAGTTGCATATGAAGATTATGACTATCACGAAGATTATATACTATTATCATTATGAGGTAAATGATGTGCAGCACTGCTGTGCAAAGTGGAAGAAAACACCTGTCCTTTCTGAAACAAGAAGAGATTGTGCAGAACTCACCTTTTCTCCCACTGCCTTGCCCCCCTCCTTCAATTAGCGGCAGAAAACAGCACAGTGCTTTATAGTTATATCCAGATTACGTGGATGGTTACAAAGATTCTTCCAAAACAAGTAGCCTAAAAAAAGTATCCCAGAGGAATATAACCACTGTCTATTATACCAAGAGAGCCCAAAGGAGAGGAGATGGACCTGCCAGCAAGCCATGGAGGTTACCTAGTTTCTGACTTAACAGAGTAGTGCAGTACAAACCCACTTCAGTTTTACCCTGCTGAAATGCCAGGGGGGAAAGACAATTACTCAGATGACAACGGCATAAATGCAATTAGACGTTTGACCTTAGCGTTTCTTGGTCACATGCACAGAGTTGAACTAATTGCTAAATCTGGGACTGGGAAGTTCTTCTTTTTCTTCTTTCCCACAAACACACTCACACCGAGTTATTTGCACTTTTTCTGCATGCCTGAGAAAGATCCTTTCCTAGGACAGATGTGATTTCCTCCCTTGAAAATTATTTCCTTCCCGCCTGTGGGGACTTTGGGTACTCAGCCTTGTTCCTCTTTGTTATCTGCTTCTCTAACTTTGATCACCATTGCATGTACCATAAAATACCTCTCTGACACACCTCTTAGCTTGAATTCATTCTCATGGAGTGTATGTTGTCCTCCCCTGAGAAGACCATGCAAGATGAGAACAGCTGGGACAGTAAGTAAATTCCTCACACAAACATACAGAAGGGTTACAGTGTAGATTGAAAGTCGTACTGTGTCACACTTACAGTATGAAAAATGTGCTGCTTCCTTCTGAGCAGTGGTCAGCTACATCACTCAGGTGAGGTCTGTTTCCCTAATTCTCCACAGCTCCAGCACTCTCCAAGAGACTACTCCAAACCAAATGTGATTTTGTCCAGAGCCTGATGTAAGCAAACACAGTTGCCTACTAATAGTAAAATTCAAAGCTCACTGAAGTCCAGAAAGATACTGCAACCTTTGCAGTCACGTCTGTGCCCTGGTTCCCATTGCCTAACAATCATGTCCATCACTGACACATCAGTAATGCTTTTGCTGACAGCAGCAGTACAAAGTTTTACAGCTGAATGGTCTGAGGCATTGAACCATTCTCATCCCTTTGGTGGTAGGAGCTCAACGGGGCTAATACTGCAGTAGAAACGGGGGGCAGGAAGGAACCATGTGAGAATTGTCTGGTCCGTGACTTTTCCAACTCTGAAACAGAGCTAAAATTAACAGCAAATGAGGGACCCACCTCCTGACACAGCAAATGTTCCCTATAGTGAATTTTGACTGATGTGTGACCACACCTGTCCTAAAAATGCCAAAATGCAAAGCCAAGTGTAATTCCACTACTCTAAAGTGGATTAAGTATTTTTAGTTCACCCCAATTTTATTATTCTTAAAAAGCCTAAAAGAAGGGCATCCTGTAAGCTCCATAGGAGCCTGTCCCAGTGCTGTATTCCTTTTTGTGCTTGGAAAGGTCTTGCTAACCTTCCCTGCTGCAAAGTCATCTGGCTCCTAAGGGGGAAGGCTGCAGAAGCGGGCATGCCGGCTGCAGTCACATGCAGCTCCCCTCTTCTTTGGATATCAGACTCTGTCTCCAGTGCCATAAATTTGCAACTTCTCGCCTCAGATGAACTGAGCTGAGACAAAAATGCCAGAACTAGTGCCCTGGCCCAAAACCCAGATCTAGTTTTCATTCCAGGCAGTGGGGGAAGTGGAAATGCCCAAGCCCCCAAAGGAGGATGATGAATTGCTGCTTATTCCAGATGCACAGCTCTTTGCTCTCCTTTAAAAAAATGCATTTATTTCCTTCTGGTGAAGGGTGCCATGCTAAAATCACAGGAAGGCAAAGTTGCCTATCCACAGCAGCAGATTCAGCCTGGCACTAGAGAGATGGAAAGCTTCTATATGCCATGGTGACTGGTTCAGTACAGCCTGTTAACCATTCCCTCCACCTGCCAGGCACACTGCCCCCCACATAAGCACTGTTAGTGGAGGCAAGCATACATCCGGATGAAAACCACACTAAGAGGAGCATGCCATCTTTAAAGCCTGGCTTTTGTCTCTGAGTTACATGCTCCAACACTAAGGCTAATGTTGAGAGGACTGGCAGAAGAGGTTACCAGATTTACTCTTCCTCTGCACCATGGCATATTGCAGGGGGAGGAGTCCAAAATGGCCCCTGTGATGGCTGCCGGCATCTTCACAATAGCTGCTAAAACAGAGGCTTAATCCTCCCAGCTACTCTTCAGTAAGAGCTTTCTCTAGGGGAGCAATGGATTCCTCAAGCCTTCAGCCACAGCAGGAACTTCCTGAAGGAACATTTCATATTCAGAAGGAATCACAATTTCTTTTTCTGTCTCTTTCATTCTTGAGCCCAGATCTCCTATCTTTGGGCTCACAGTTGTCATTACAGACTACAGCAGGAGGTCTGTGGCTATCACATGAACAGCCCAAGTTCCTAGTAAGCAAAACTGTGGTCTGGCTTCCTCAGCTGTATCAAGTGTTCTCCTGGGTGAAAAGACACAAGCAAGTCTCACCATTGGGAAATGGGAGCCCAGAGAGGAATGTGACAAGCCATCCATGGACAAATGGACTTTTGGCATTACACCCTCTGCCTTTGGGACCAAGCATCATCACAACCACCACAAACCCAAAATGTACCAGTGATACCAGTAGCTGAATACTTGGAAATAAACTGGGAATGCTTTTCACTGCCCACCATTTGGGCTAAGACATTTACCCTTGATGGACCTGTCTTGACAAACTTATTTATCTAAAAATATCTTGACTGCTTCTGCTGATTCCAGGAACTAGAGACAAAATAACTCTCTGTCCACAGCACAGTCTGGCAGCCCACTGATTTCTATTGAAGACAGCAACAGGGCAAATGCAGTGGAGGGAGCAGCACACAAGTGGTTAATGCATGCCATGAGGAACTATACATACATATACTGTCTCACATAGCCAGAATCTCTTATGTTGACATTTTCCATTCAGTGCCACTAGAATTAAAATGTTCATAATAAAAACCTGCCAATCAAAAGCATAGAAATTATCACCAAAGCAAAATTCATTTCTATCTATGTAGTTGACCAGAAGTCTTTCTGCCTCCTACAAGCAACATTAATGCCATCCATTACAACAACAAATGCCAGTCAAGTCCCTTTCTTTCTGCCTGTGATTTTAAAAGTACATTTCCTGTGCAGAATGCTGTGTGCTTGGCAACCTCTGCATCTCCCCTCCTGATGAGTAGCAGAAACGCTGCATGCTAAACTCTCCTGTAATGACATGGATTCCTACATCAGAGAAAAATTCTCAAACTACCCAGGAAAAACTTCAAATAACCTGCAAGGTATTTAACAGACCAGAGGCAACAGCGAAAGTCAAATGCTCAAAACATACAGAGAGAGAGAGAGAGAGAGAGAGAGAGAGAGAGAAAGAGAGAGAAAATAAATGCCCTCTGCTTGACCCAAAATAACAGAACAGTTCTGCATAGGAAAGAAAATTAATTACCATTGTGGGGACCCTCAGTCATTTAGAGTCTCCAGTCAGGGCTGAGAGCCATTCTGAGACTGCAGGTTTTCCCTTTAACTTCACTCCCCAGCTCTGTGAGGAACCAGTTAAAAATGACATCACTGCTCATACTACCCTCCTCCCCCTCCCCATTCACTTGCTAAAAAAGCTGAGGCTGCTCCTCTCCCCCTGCATTGGCTCCAGATTTGGTCCTCACTCCTCGACAAGTTCCCGCTCTGCAGTTGACTGTGTGCATCGGTGTCAGTGTGGGACGGAGGATGCGTCTCTGTGCTTTTCCAGCATCCCCGCTGGCACCCACTTGAGAAATAAAATAGCCTTTCCA
This sequence comes from Eopsaltria australis, assembly GCA_034509425.1. Classification (NCBI taxonomy): domain Eukaryota; kingdom Metazoa; phylum Chordata; class Aves; order Passeriformes; family Petroicidae; genus Eopsaltria; species Eopsaltria australis. The sequence continues at coordinate 4,612,468 of JAVTVJ010000068.1, read as the reverse complement.
TTAAGAAATCAGAAGAGGTCTAACCTCACAATGTATAATGCATTACACAACCAGCTCCGTTTACAGAAGGCAGACAGTCTTACTCTTTGAAGTGGAAGGGAAAGAGAGACCCTCCAAGGGGCTCTGCCTTTCACCTCGGCTTCCTTAGAGGAGAGGACTCTCTCTGTGGTTTGCTGCATCCTCCTCGCATTAGGACTGCAATCTGTCTTTTTTTTCTTTTTCTATTTCCCTCCTCCTGAGTGTGACATCATCAGACACCAACTCTACTTCAGTAATAAAAAAGGATCCCAAGCAGAGCTACCTGGGACGAGGTCATCTGGAGGACCCAGGCGATGCTGGCTCCTGAACTGTCGCTTCTTACAAAAATACTTTGCTCATACACAGTGTCATCAGGACTTAATAAGTCCTGATGCTTGCTGCAGACCAGGAGACCCAGCTGCAGGGCTGAGATCAGTCTCTTTTCTATCCCTGCAAGCTCCACTGTCATCACCGGCAAGCAGGTACCTCGGGAGCGCTCCCCTGGTACACATCATTCACCTCTCAGCTCCTTTGCTCTCCCCTGACTGCTGGGAAGGATGCTGCAGCAAAATCCCCCGGCCAGCACTCCCGTCTGCTACAAAGCAGCCGGGCTGCGAGCACCCAGCACACACACTCCCAATACTCCTGCGCTCTCCTCATCCTTTTAAGCATCACTGAGGGGGGCCTTTGGAAAACACGGTCACCCCTGACTGGCGGCTGCGAGCCAGCAGCTCCCGGCCAGCCGCAGCGCAGGGCCTGTCGGTTGCCAAGGGTAATTTCCCCTTACCTGCATTTTCTCTCCTGGAGGAGCGCAGGGGACTGTGCTGAGCCTGCCCACCCCCGGGGCAGCCAGTGGACACCAGGGTGGCTGGGATGAGCCCCAGCACGGCCGCTGGGGCGCGGAAGGGATGGCGGCTCCCGGGATCGGCAGCCTTCCCTGCGCGCTCCCATGCTCGCAGCGGCACCAGCGGCGGCAGCCACGGCGCTGCCAGCAGAGAGGAGTGTGTGTGCACATGCATATGGATAACATATGCCTCCGTGTACCTGTTACACAGACACAGAGCTACACGCAGATGTAAACACAGACTTGCATTCTGGATCTCTCCCCGCTTCCAGCAAGGCTGCAGACGTATCGAATACTGCACAAGTAAAAGGGCCGATGGGTAAGTAATTTAAAAGAGGCGCAGATGTGGCGCTTAGGGACATGGTTTAGAGCTGGACCTGGCAGTGTTAGGTTAATGTCTGGACTCCGTGATCTTAGAGGTGTTTTCCAACTGAAATGATTCTATGGTGATACGACTGCATTAGCAAGTGTGCTCGGACTGCTTTGTGCGCTACCTGCCTGTACAGCCTGCACACGAGTATAACCCTCGCCGCAGTGCTGATTACAGGTGAGTACCTCACACACGGCTGTAAAACTTAGGCAATCTCCTCTAAAAGGGGTAGTGGTATGTCACACACATCATGTAATGGTACCACTTTGTAAGCTAGAAATGTCTCACACAGAGGGGGACTGGAAAGGTCTTTCAACAATGAAAACCCCACCAGCCCTCCGAATTAGGAACATGCTGGGGCATCAGGTCCCAGAGAAAATCTGTGCTAGAGACAGGGAGCCAGTGGGAAGTTGAAGGAGGTTGGTAAAAACCCTTCCTTCAGGGTTCATTCATAACTTCCTCCCCCTTCTTTTTCAGAGCTGTATTTTGCATGTGGGCTGGTAACAAATTCTTATCAAACACCAGAGCCTTTCTGAATGAGCCAGAATTAAAAACCTGACATCTCCTGTCAGCTGGGACAGAACATTACACAGCCATGAAAGGCGGGATTTCTACTAGAGAGTCTCCCACTCCATCTTTCAGCAAATATCTCTGCAGATCCCCTTCTCCACATCACAGCCCTACCAGACTGCACTCATCCTTCCTCTCTGGGCATGCAGCAGGAAGAGGTCTCTGGCACAGGTAGTGTGAGCCCAACATTGAGGAGCAATTACTGAGGTGGATAGGGATGTGGGACCATCTCGGAAGCTCTGCCAGTGTGAACATCCAGATAAGAAGACCATGTCCTCTGCCATCACTCATTAATCAAACCTCAGTTTTCTGTCTGCTCTGGTAGGGATATCACAGTCACTAGCAAAGGGGGATCCTACATACACATAGCAGCAGCAATAACATCTCTGGAGAAACATTGATTATACATCATATACAAGATCAAAAGACAAAAAAGAAGAAAGTTGTGCCAATTCACCACATTCATATTTCACTTCTAAATAAAGTGTTTAACCCAGCATCTTAAGGAAGAAATGCAAACCTGCTGTTGCCTGTCCCTTGCATCCAATCCCCATAATTTTTGAGTTCCCTCTCCAAATTCGTCAGAATAATTTGTTTATGTTCTTTATAATTAAATACCTACAAATTTAAAATTAACAAAGTAATTTAAAAAGTAAATCAGTGCCACTCCCATTTAGGACAGACAGGTAAAATTTCCACTGGGAATCTACTGGCTGACTGGCTCTGTGCTAGTGGTGGTCCCCTTGCCCTGGGAAATGGAAGAGTGTCCTCTGGATTTTCTGAAAAGGCAAAAAACATTTCAGAGAGTAAAGGACAAGTCTGCATATCCACATGAAGTTCTTACTTCATTTTTTTGGTTAATGTGACAATTTATTTAGTGTTTTTGTTTTCTCTTCCTAAATCTGCTTCTCATGGGATGGCATTTTGGAACTCAAATGCCTATGGATTTTATTCCTGAAGAAACCTTTGAACACAGCCTTCTTGTTTTACTTTGGTTCTCCTAAGCAATGGCATTGTTTTAATCTACAGATGGGAACACTGGCAGACTGCTGGCTGGTTGTAACAGCTCCCAGACCCGACAAGTTCCATGCTCATTTCTGGTTGTGAGATGTTTTTGCAAGAAAGCAAACAAACTCATTCCTGTAAGAAAGAACAGGCAAACAAAGTGTGGGATTGGGTGGTGGAAAGATCCCAAAAGAAATAAATTAGAGCTGGAACTTTATCCAGAGCTCTCAGAACTCTCAAAGAAGCAGAAGTCCTTTTAGTCAGAAGAAAAAGAAGCTTGCCCACCTCTCCCATCATTTCCCCGCCTATTATACTGGTATTAACTAACTGTTTTATGTGGTGAATGCAGATTGCTTCAAGTTTTTGGGTGACTGAGTTGAAGATCGGTGTTCAAATAAATGATCATCAAGTAGCTCTACTGCCCTAATATATGTATTTCAGTGTACCTTGGGGTACCTCCAAAGCAAATAGGGCAGAATATATTCCATATTATATGAATTCTCCACTTGCCTCAGCAAATGCACCTTGTTCAGGATTTCCACTATCTTCTTTCATCTAGTACTATGCCTCCCACAAGCACAGTTTAACAAATGTATTTTATCATGTAAATGGGTGTTTCCCATTTTGAGAATCCTTCAGAGGTAAGCTGAGAGTTCTGAACTACTTTTCTGCTCTGACCAGTCTTTAAATGCAATCAAGGCTGGAAACAGACATGAAGGAGTCAGCAGATGAATGTCACACATCTATTTCCTCTGCTATTTTTAACAGCACAGAGTGTACTGAAAGGAAGAACGGAAAGTCCTCCTCTTTAATGATGTCCCTGAAATTTTTGAAAAAATCTGAATTTCAGTACTCTTCCATTTCAACCCAAACTGTTAAAAAGCAAATCAAGGTCACGGCTGTCCGTCACTTTCCCAAATTACTCTTGAGTAAAGACAGCCCTCAGCCAAATAATATCTGTCTAAATAGGAACTCAGCCTCTTCTGTTTCATTATCCCAGAGAGGTTTCAATTTCAAAGCTGGCTTGGACCACATAAAAGTTAGCTTTTAAGCAGGAGCAGTATGAATATTTCTGCCTCCCCTCTATTTTACCTTCTCAAGGAAAGAAAGAAGAAAATAAGACCCAGTACCAGTTCTGGTGACCTGACACAAAAAAAGGAAGCAGAACACAGTGATATTCCTTTGATAGAAGAGCTCAGTGCCATTATTTCATCACCTGTTTTCCTTCCTGCTCCACTTGACTGCATGTACCCTACAAACAGGCTGCTCCAGCCTGCTGCTCCCATTTCAGAGGAGCTGGCCATCATTGGCATTCCACCATTTGGCAACAAGAGGTGACAACTCAATCAACCCTGGAGGTCCTTACTGGTGTTATCCTATTTTTCATAAGGTGCTGCTGGAGCAGGTCCAGAGAAGGGCCATCAAGTTGATCAGAGAGCTGAAGCACCTCTCCTGTGAGGACAGGCTGAGAGATTTGGGGTTTTTCAGCCTGGAGAAGAAAGTGAAGGCTCCGGGAAGATCTTCTAGCTGCCTTTCAGTGCCTACAAGAAAGCTGGAGAGGGACTTTTTCCAAGGGCATGTGGTGACAGGACAAGGAATAGCTTTAAGCTGAAAGAGGGTGGGTTCAGATTAGACTACTGTGAGGGTGGTGAGCCACTGGAACAGGTTGCCCAGAGAAGCTGGGTGGTGGATGCCCCATACTTTGAAGTGCTCAAGGCCAGGTTGAATGGATCTTTGAGCAACCTGGTCTAGAGGAAGGTGTCCCTGCCCATAGCAGGGGAGTTGGAATGACATGAACTTTAGGGTCCATTCCATTGTTTGATTCTATGATGATTCTATTGAATGTGAGAAATGGACATAAAAAGGAGGAAGAGAAAAGAAATTTGAATGGGAAAGACACAAGAAAGGAAGAACAGAGCTATTGCTGCTTTTGCTTTCCATGTATCTGCTATAGAGTTTGAATGCACTGGGCACATGGTACAGCTCATGTGTTTATCATGTCACCTTTGCTACACTGAATTCATCACAGCTGGATTTCATGTCCTCAGCAGGCAGCGGCTTCAGTGACAATCATACGTGAAATTCCAGCCTCCAAGTCTTCATCCCAGGCTCCTTGCAAAGGCTGGTGTTGGCTTTAACATTCATCTTTTATACTTTTAAAACCCTTTAAGGGAATGTCCCTAGCATAGCTATTCCCTTTTTGTTTTACTTTCATGCCTGAAAGACTGGGTTGCATTGCTGGTCTGTCCCTTTTTTAGGCTTGACAGACAGACAGGGACACTGCAGCCCCTTGTCAAAATCTGGAAACAGAAGCAGGACAGGGGAGGGCCTGTCTTGCACCTCCCAGTTTCTCTTAACCCCCACTTTTTCTGTCTGTTACTGCCCATCCCCATTTATGCTCTATTGCACACTCTGGAGCTATGAAGTGAATTTTGTAAGTTTAGGTAGTTGTTGGCACCAAGAGAGGAGATGTAAATTGGAGAGAAAGAGTAGTAAAAAATAATTATGCAGTAAAAAATAATTGTACTGTAATACAGAAAATGGAATATATTTTGGATGTGCTGGGCTGAATGTTTTTGAGGAGTCAGGAGGGGAAGTGTCAGAGTTGGAGCAGTGGGGAGGGATTACGGAGGGCAGTAAATACACTTCAGGGTAATAATATCATCTTGAAAGCCTTCCCTCTTTTGCAGTAACTGTACTCTGGGCTAGTTTTCTTGCTGCCACCCATGTGCAATGAGCATTGCTTTGTCAAAAGCAACATAAAACATACTGCAGATGCTCACAGCAATGGGAAATACAAAAAGTGAAGTTCAAAAACATGCAAATGGGAATAACTAACAGCACATGCCTGGAAGTGAGATTGCCAAAGCCATGTGGAAGGGTTCAGATATGCATTACCCGTCAACACTTGGCTTTGTGAATCTTAACTTCCATCTTACAACACCAGGGTAGAGGAAGGTCTCTTGGCATTTGGGAGGCGAGTAAATTGCATTTCTAAGAGAGAATGAAGGTCATGTATTATTAAAATAATTAAGAATTAGAAAATAATGCAATACAACAAAAAAAAACTTGAGATTTTTGGGGGTAGCACTCAGAGAACATTGCCACCCAAAGGGACTGGATTCCACTATCAGGTTTCAGACCATTTCCCACACCCATCCTCATGCATAGGAACATTCACATGGCCAAGGGTCCACATTCTCACCCTCACTGAATATGAGGTTTAAACAAAAAATTATCAGACTGATTTTCTTTTCATAGTGATACTGTTTCTTACAGGGCTGCCTGAAATAGCAGGCGTTTTTCTTGCACTTCATAATAAATATCTTTTCAATGCTAAACCATCATTTGCAGGGTCCTTTTGTAACATCAGCTCTTGAAACCAAACAACTCTGCTTGCTACAAAGGCGGGCCTTTCTTATATTCAATTATATGCTGTATATACTGTCATTTGTTCAAGCAGAGTGAATGAGTCTGGTACAAGACAAGTGCTGCTCCTCCACCAGTTTTGAAGTGTGCCTGTCATCATGGACAAGCTCTGCTGCTGGGAGGTAACTTTTGGCCAAAGCACCTGCAAAGTGTGCTGGAAGCCTTGACAGCAACTCCACAGCTGTCTGTCCTTCTTGGTGTCTGCTCCTTTTCTGCCCCAACATTCTCCTTTCCAGAAACAGAGCCCTGGTACACAAACCAGACAGTAAGGCTGGTTTGGGCACCCATTCTCGTTTGCCCATACTTTTAGTATTGGTTTCACAGAATCACAGCTTCAAAGAACCAAAGAATGGTTTGGGTTAGAAGGGACCTTAATGATCATCTAGTTCCAGCCCTCCTGTCACGGGCAGGGACACCTTTCACTACACCAGGTTGCTCAAAACCCCATCCAATCTGGCCTAGAACATTCCCAGGGATGTGGAGTCCACTTGCAACTTGCTTATAAAAGACCAGGTCCTAAATATACAGTATATAGCAGTAGTAACAAATTATTCAGGGTACTTGCTAGTAAAGATTATTACAGTTTTCTGTTCTTCTTCCTACTGTGATTACAGGGTGCTGCTCAGCACATGCACACCCCATACAAGCATCTTTTAGCCTCACTTCCTACAGAAATGAGTGGGATGGAATCATACCAGCTGCTGCCTGCATGGCTGCACCTTCCACTGCCACCACCCACCATGGTCCCCTGGCCAACCCGGGCCAGACCCTACACAGGGCAGGTGGCATCACGGTGCAAAATAACAATTCAGAAAATTTATTTTTCTCACAGCTTGAAGAAAGGAAGGGATTTTCCATGTCACCCTCACCCAGGGAGAACTGTATTCCCCAAGGTCTGCAGAAGTGCAGTGATGGTAACATTTAACCAAGAGCCAGAGAGACAGAGATGCAAACTTTCCTGTCCTCAGAGGGATGCAAGGCTGTATTTCCTGCCCATGAGAACGGTGTCACCCACTGTGCAATCCAGTGTTCTGCCATTGCTTTTCAATACTGATTCAGGTTTGGTTTTGAGTGTCATAAACGAAGGAGAGGAACTAATACATCAGGCTATGAAATGGAACTTGGCTTGCCATGGAACCAATAAATAAAACCTTGAACCTCATCTTGGGTCCTGCCCTGGGTGACATGAAAGCTTTTACCTGTTTACTCTTCCCACTATCCCCCATGCTACTCTGGGGTGACAGGGTGTGCAGCTCGTGCTTTGGGAGAATTATTATGTGGTTTACAAGTCTTTCAATGATAAAAAATGCTGGACAAGTATAAATATACTTGTCTGGTCTTTCATCTCCAAAAGCAGAATAAAAATGTTTTTTTAAATAGGAATAGAAATTGCAGTAGTACAAATATTTGGATTAATAAGGAAACTCTCACTCATGACCCAACAGTTAATGAAGAGATCTGTGTATGTGGCTTGATCCATTTCTACATAATCCAGTAACGCCTCAACTGCCATGGTATTTGTGTGCCAGCTGCAAAACAAGAATTGCAGAACAGGATCCTCTCATTTACCCTTCTTTTGCCCAGCAGTGCATCACTCAATTTGTCTGAAGCCTTTGCTTAGCCACAGGTGACAGTGCTGGGGCTCTTAGAACTGAGCCCTGAGTTACACGAGCTTTATATTGTAACTATATTATGTTTAATGTTTTTCACTAGTGTTTCCAGCCTTCCTGATCCTTTTTCACAAGATTTTCTTCTTGTTTATTTCAGAAGAACTACTGACTATGTCATAAATATTGATGTTTTATTTAATGCATTTTGCTTTTAGCCTGGCAACTCTATATTTCTGCTTGCCAGGGCTCTGCATTTCAAACAGCTAAAGACACAGTTGTTATAATACAGACTAATAACTGCTTGAAAAGACCGCAAGGTTTTTTAACACAAATAGAAATACAAGTCACATTCAAGTAACCCACTGCCTAAAATAGTAACCATGTCATTGTCCTAGCACAAGTGGTATCTGAAAAGCCTGCAAACCATCCAGCAAGAACAGCCCTATTCTGACCTGTTAAAACAGGGCAGAACTGCAATAATCCCATAGTATTTAATGTGCATTTTACATCACTGTCTACCCACAAGCCCCAATAACAACCTAGGCAACTATCACTCTGTACTGACTGCATTGGCACAAATCATTATTACTTATCTAATAATTACTATCACTTCATGGAAAATAGGTGAGGAGTGTAATTTTCACTGCTTTACTTTCAATGCTGCCTTCTTGCTTTGATATCGAGTTAAACCCTGAAGATATATCTGCTGGATTTTACTGACAAATTGCATTCATCATCTATGTGCCTGTCTTGTCAAGCGTCTGAGATGTAATACATATTAAAACACTACACATGAATTTCCTGTTAGAACACTTAGCACATACTGTGCTTGATTTCCAAAACCCAAACCAATGCATTTAGTGACCCCCAGGGAGCAGCCAAGCTTCAGGATTAGTGACCTCTATAAGCAGTGGCCACAAATACAAGAATCCAATGGGTATTATCCCCAAGTGAGCTTGCCATCTGCTGCCCCAGGAGAACCACCCCAATTCCTTTCAACACACACAGAGTTTGAGACAACTGTGGAATTTCTATGTTTATTCTTCCATATCCATGTGCTTCATCCATCAGCTATGAAGGCATAGATTATCATTTGCTCTGTGAGTGGAGTGCTCTATTTGTGCTCTGATTAGAAAAAACACCAGCACATGGTGACAGGGCTGAGCCATCCATCTGGAGCTTGTGGCTCTGCTGAAGAGGGTGGCCACCTGGAGCAAGGATGGACATGGTTGTGGCAAAGGCAGGGAGAAATCAACCTAAAAAGGATACGCCTGTATTTCTCAGTCTTATTGCACTTGGCTGTGTGTCTCTTAGAATTGTGTCTGCTACTGAAATTTCCCTTCAAAACTGAATATGGGAAGACGAAAGCACCTGAACATGTGCCTTTGATTGAGGGACACAGCATCTCTTAAAAGTTTTGACCATCTTCTGCTTTTAGCTAAAAAATAGCTTATAAACTCAGTGTCTGTCCTTGCCTTCATGACAGTGTAACGGGAGAACAGTTGTGTTTTATCCGTGTCCTCATTGCTGTTGTGGCAAAATGAAGAGAGGGATGTGCATAATCAAATGGGAGAGAGAGATGTACTAATCCCACATGTCAGCCACAAACAGCTCAGAGAAGGGAGGAAAGGCAGAAAACCTTGAACCTTCATGTCCTGGAAATAAATGGTCATTTATTTTAGAGATGAGCAGCCTTCATAGGAAAGGGAGTCAGCAGTGGTCACTTCCAGCTGGAAAGTGGTAAAATCCTGTCCCAGATGAAGCCCAAGATGCCCACTTGCATCCCAGTGAGGCCAAGGCTGTGAACACCCCAAATGCCTTCTACATGTCAAACATTTAAATGGATGCTAAAAATGCTTAGTCTGAAAGACAGGAGCCTATTTGGGCAGGCTGGTGACTGAGGTAGATGTGTGCAACAGCAGTGACAGGGCTGCAGTGAGCAGTGATGGTAATCCTCTTTGTGGATCAATCTTCAAAAAGCCAAAAAAAAAAAAATTGCAGAGAGCTATGTGACACCACGACAACATGCAAGGGAATGTCATTGTACAACTATTTTCCATGAGTTTCATTAGACAGCCCTGAATTCTGTGAAAATATTGACAGGCCAAGGGAAAATCCCAAGTGCCATTTAATTTTGACAGATGGAAAAAATAATGCCTTGTACAAAGCATGGTAGCTTGATGGTCTGCTTTGTCTCTTTTTATCAAGGACCAGCTCCCAGAGGCAGAAGCCTGGATAAAGCACATGTCAAATGCAAGGAATGAGAACAGCAGAGAGATTTTATGATTAAATATGTACAAGGGAGAGTGGAAGTGGGGGGAGGGAAGGATGTACATACAGTATATGAAGTAAATGGTGCAGAAGAGACAGACACAGCAATACAGAATTGCCTGATGCGAAACTGAAACCCAGGCTGTCAGGGAGGCATGACCTACCTCATTTACTCACCACAGTCTACAATTGGAAGTTATCCCAACAATTTATCTCAATTCCTTACTCAACTACTTTGTTATTTGATAGAAAAATAGTTTTTTTTCTGCTAGCATGTATGAAACCTGGCTAAACTCCTTTTCATAGTAAATCTGGGACTAATTTTAATAAAGCCCTTCCTTGGCTGTTGCACTCTTCTTGAAAAAATGTTGTGAAACAGCTACACAGATAATATTATCTCATAGAGACCTAGTGCTGTTTCATTTGGTACTGACAACAGTGACTGTAGTTGGTTAGATAAATGTGGTTGGGCATTGCTGTTGGTAAATGAGGAGTGTTGCAATATTGTCTACTAGCTCTTCTGTTTCTACACTTCCTCCATTGCAAACAACCCTGTGTGCAGCCACTTTGGTTGACTTAACAAGGGCCAGTCTGTGTCCTGGCATGGAGCCCCACTGAGCCAAAGCCATCCCTGGCACTCTGCTCCAGCTGCCCTGCTCCACCTACCGTGCAAGGTTATTGCACGGTGCCCACGAGGAAGGAACACAAGGTACCATGGATGGGAATTAGAAAAGGTAAAATAATTTCTCTTTGACAGTATTTAAAATCTACTTCCCCGGCCCTTTGAAATATGCTTCTCACCAAAGCTCCCTGTTCAAACAAAACTAGTGCACTGTAGAGTGGATTGGTCACAGGCATCTTTGTTCTGCACCCACACAAAATTGGAAGTGACACTTTACTTCCATTGCAGGCCAGACATCAAGCAGAGTCGTGTCCCCACTTATGGTTTATTTAAAGCCATAGATGGCTTTTTAGGGATCAAAGAGAAAGGGGTATAGGAGGGGGATGCTGTTCAGGGGAAGACTGGGAACAAACCAGTACAGTTTCTTTGACTGCTCCATGTTTGCTTTTTAAATTGCTGAAATGTAACGTGGCAATGAAGTTACCTAAAGCATGAGACACTGAGTTGTGGGCTATGAAGCTTTTTCAGTTTGTTAGTACTTACAGCTTTCTGCAGTACCTGTCACAAAGGTAAGGGATTAGACTGGTGTAAATCAGTGCTATTCCATGAAGAGCAGGCACAGTGGGAAGCCAGGCTAAAGGCTCAGAGGGCTTCACAACCTGAGAGTACAAAGCACCATTAGGATACAAAGCACACTGTCAGCATCTGAGCTCTGGGACAGGATGTTTGGAAAGGGCACATAGATTTTTTTTATCTTGACTTGGACTCTTTTTCAAAGGAATCCCATTTAAACCAGAAACATGGCTCTGTGCACAGTCAGGCTCTCCAGAGCCAGCAGCTCACCTCTTCCCAGATCAGTACATCTGTGTTACAAGCAGCTGGATGCCCCAGCCCTCTCCCTGCTCCCTGTAACTGAGTTTCAAGTTTACAAGTATCACAAATGAGTTCATTTCCCCTCATTAACTCTCACAAGTAGTTGCTGCTCCTCTGAACTCTGTACTTCTCTGCCCCCGAATCCCTCGGGAGTCTCTGGGGCTGAAAAAGCCCCTCTCGACAGGAGAGGTTTCGGACGGCTGCCCAAACAAGACGAACGAAGGGGGCCTCATTAGACCGGACACAGCACTCACAGAACGGATGGGGAGCAGGATTAAATCAGCAGAGAAACTTATAAAGCAGAAATCTGAGCAGCTTCATTTTTTTCAGATAATTGTTTTCAGCAGGTTTCTTACTCGATACAAGCCTCACCCAAAGTGGTATGACAAACTATTGAGCTCATGCTTCCCAATTCAGTTTATTCCTTTCTCCATTCCAAGCTTCTCATTTTCTTACTTCTCTCAGCAGCCCACTAATTTCTTAAAATGACAGCTGAGATCCCAGGCTCTCCTGACTGTCAGCTATTGCTCCAAATATGCAGCATGGAAATGTTTTAGACCCCAGAAAGCCCCATACTAAACAGCCAGTTTGAAAACCTTACTGCACCCACTGTATGCCAGAGGAATTTCTGGACTGTCTTATTCACACTTCCATCAAGTCTTCTGCCACACATGAGGTTGCTTTCCTAAATCCCACCTCCCCATGGCGTTTTATTTCCATCTGGGGTTTCTCTCCCTCTTGTTCTGTCTCATATGATTTTCATGCTGAAGGCTCACATGGACTTTTCCTCAAAAAGCAGAACAAACAACCCAAAGCAGCCACTCAGTTAGATTCAGCATAGGGATATTAAAACAGCATGTGCATTTCCCTCCAAAACCCAGCACTGAAGACGTAAAGACATCAAAGGCTGAAACAAAAATAAAGAAAGCATAATAAAGGTAGGTGAAAAGACTTTGACTCTTTCCCTGTACATGACATACACTGTGGAGAAATGTTTGTTACTCACTGCAAAACTTCCTTTAATGACCCTTGGCTAGTCAAATTATTCAAAAATGAGGAAAGTGGAAAATAAATCACACCAAACCCACCATGTGGATGTGTTCATTCCTGAGACAGGGCAAATTCCAGTCACCAAAATGCTGGATAGCCTGTGAAGAGGTCTGGGCTTGGGTCCCATGTATCACAGAGGCTTTATATATGATCTTGAGCAAACCACTTGGGATTCAGTAGCTTAAACAAAGGTGTCCAGTACCATTTGAGATGCCCTGGGTACACAACACATCTGTACAGTGCTAGCTGGTTGACACAAAATAGAACCCTGGTATAGCAGCTGGAGGCCAGGAAAGATTTAGACACCTGTAATGTATTCTGTACTGCTTTTTGAGTATCTGCTGTAGATACCTCATGCAGCTTTCCAAGACTAGCAGCTCCTAAGCTAAAGCACCAATTACCCAACTCTCCTGAATGCTACAGCCAGCCTCTGCACTCCCTGGCCCAAGGAACTGCCCCCACCAGGCTGTGCTTTCACTGGAGGGCAGCTGGCAAGTCTGGGAACATCCTACATGCTGCAGCCCAAAGCCAGGGACTGTTGGCAGCAGGACTCTCCTCAAGGGCAGTACTGGCCACAGGGCTTGCCCAGGGATGGCACCTGGGCTGGAGTCACTGCACTGGCTGATCGGCACTGGTCTCCCAGTCCATCCTGTACATGACCCCTGGGAAGCTCCATGGGCCAGAGTATCTCACCCAGTGCATTAATCCCTTATGACAGAGAGAGCCCCCAGACTGTCCAACACACTCAGCAAAGCTGACGTGTCTGTTCCTGGGTAAATTTATGGAGTTCAGCATATCCCCTCCCAAAATAACAAGCCCTCATTCCTTTAGCACTTTTCCAAACCCAGGGAGGCACACACGTACGTGTGCCACCAGCCCACCAGCCATTGCATGTTGGGCATCAGTGCCTTTGCTTCCCTACATGACCAGGACCTGCTATCATCTCCTCCATCTGACTGTGTATGCTCCAAGCCAGCTTTACAGCACAACCACATTTCAAAATTCATCACCCAAGCCCAAACTGCCAGTGAGTCTGTCAGAGACAGAAAACTTTGGCAGCTGGGGTTGTTGGTGGCCAGAGGCCATTCCCAGTGAGTATAACATAGGCAGGGCATGGGTTCTCACAGTGATTTACTGTGCACTCAAGACGTAAATCACAGTTTCTTCCTGACTACTTGTGGATGTAATTATGTAAGAAGGGAAATAAAGCATCTCCATGGAGTTTTCTTTTCTCCTAGTTTGCAAAAACATTTATTTCCTCCATCTTATCGATGTCTGACATTTGCACTTGTGCTATTGAGAAACTGCAGCTGGGTTTTGGAGTCCGGCCCAAAGCCAGGGTGGCTTCTGCACACCCCTTCATTTTTGGGCTTCTGCCTTACCGTGAGATGCACATGGACACCGTGTTCTTTTCTGAAAGCTTTGCAGGGTAAAGAACAAGCAATCAGGGCATCCATAGCTACCTCCTTCCAGGTCTGATGCCAGTACTGCCCATGCTTCAGCCTCAGGTTTGTGCCACCCTGTGCATCCCCACTTTAAGTGAGTGGAAGCTCTCCCAAAGTAAGGGCTGTAAGAGGCACCCAAAGGCCAGGCATGAGGTTTTTTTCACAGGGAAGAAGACGACTCTGTGCCTCATTTACTGCTCGTTTATGAAAGTGAGCACAGATCTGCCAGGTGCAACACTGACAGCATTTCTAGCACTGACTGGCTGAGATGCCCTGAGCAACCATCACCAGGACAGGCACCTGTATTCCTATTCTGCACCTAGCATTAAAAAAGCTCCAGAGGACACTGTGTAGGGGATGAGGAAAGTGCCCCAAAGCCCCAAGGAGTAAGAGGAGTGCAGCTGGGGCTCCTCCAGCACAAGGAGGGCCATGAACTAGAGATCTTCCTCCACACTGCCCTTTTTCTTGGCCAGCAGCAGAGCAAAGTGGTTGTCCCTTCATCCTGCCCATGCCCTGCCAGGAGCTGCACAGGCAGCACAACTGCAGCCCTGCTACCCTGACTGCATTTACCCACCATTACACCAGCTGCTACTACCTCTCTGCTATCCAACAACAACCAGAGTAATTGGCAGCAGCAGAGTAAAGTATCAAATCTACTGTGTTTTTGAGGGACTTCGTAAGAGGCCAACAAAAGCAAGGACGTTCAAAGCTCTCAGCTAAGCATAGCAAGAGGTCTCAGTGGAGCGTCAGATGACGAGAAACAGATTTGCTGCATTACATAGTCATGTCAAAGGGCTGTGCCAGAGCTTTAGCTGACAGCAGGCCTGAATTGCTTTGTACTCGCTGGCTTGAGCCAGACAGAGGCCTGCAGACTTGTGTTTCATATTGTGCCTATCTTCTTTCTGAATTTCATTGATCAAAGTCTGATAGCTCTCTCACATATTTTATCTTACTCCACACAGACCCCACCACTTTTGCCATGGGGATGACGTTAGCACAACTACTGGAGGAGTAAGGCACCTCTTATGGTTGAGGGATGATCCACAAATCAAACTGCACCAATTAAGAGAAAGATGCATTATTAAATGGTAGGTAGTTGTGGTACAAACCCTTCATGTTTAACTGGGATGTGGTTCTTCCTTGGTTTGGAGCAAACTGATTTCAAAGGCCTTTTTTTAATATGGGGAATTTGACAAGCACATGGTATTTCTTTGTGACCATTTTGTGCAGATTCTGTATTCCATACAAAAGTAGATTTATCAAAGAAGCACCATGTTAGTAATTTCTAAAATCCTTATTTGTTCTGGAAGACAGTTCACAACAACAGGTACTCTGGAGGAGCTATTGTCAGTGTGGCTGTGTTTGCTGTACATCAGTTCCACATCCTCAGGAGGACTGAATCTATCCCATTCCTGCTGAACCCAAAATGAGCTGCTAAAGAAAAATAGCCTGGTCTGTCTGTCACAGGGTCTGCATCCCTTTAATTTAATAGTTTTATAATTACACATTTATTTAGCTGAGAATGTATTTTTGACATACACAAAGACTTAGAATTGAGCTCAGCTGAAACGGAAAAAGTCCCTGTTATTCAAAACAGAAACAGCTTCACAGACTGTTTCTAGTTAAGGGCACACCCACAATAGGCTTGTAATAACTTAGCAAGGAATATCTGCAGAGATACTTCAGTGTGTGCACTACCAAACAAATACTTACCCATATGGTAAGCAGTGACATCTACAACTCAAGGAATTAATGCACAGTAAATTTTACCTGAACAGCAGGAAGAACTTCACTGTGCAGGTGACCATGCACTGGGACAGATTGCCCAGAGAGGGTGTTGAGTCTCCCTCACTGGAGATAATAAATGCCTGGACACAATCCTGTGCCCTGTGCTCTGGGATGACTCTGCTTGAGCAGGTTGGACCAGATGAGCTTCTGTGGTCCCTTCAAGCCTTACCCTTCTGTGATTCTGTGACAGCCAGTAAAAGGGAAAGTTTTAAGCTGAGGTAAGTAGAGACCACAAAACACAGAGATGGGGGGAGGTAGCTTTGCTGATGGTGGGGAACCTAGTAATTTACCATCTGCCTGTATCTCAATCTGCCCAAATCACATTTTTCCCTGGTCAAAGAGAGGGAGATATATTTAAGTTGTATATTCCAAGTCTGTGAAGCCCCTGGATATTGCTAGCAGGTGTTGCACATCTGCAAACAGAGTGGAGAGATTGCTCTCACAACACAAACCCATTAACAACAACAGGAACATCCAGAATACATATGACATTGCTTTCTTCAGGATGTCATTATGTTCGGAGATGTCGTACCATAATGCCAAATTTTTGAAGACATAACTAGAAAACACTTCTTACTTTTAATTTGTATTTAATAGGGGATCCAAATATTTGGGAGAGGGAGGAATGGGATGATTCCTGAGAAGAAGGCACCCCCAAAGCTTGATGAATTTTATAAGGTGTCATTTGCACAAACACAGCACTTGGTTTCATGAACCTATCAAGAAGCAGTTCTGTGTGGACTTCAGTGAAATGTTGCAGAGTGCCACTGGGAGGTGTCACTATAAAGCAATAGCGTCAGGCCAAAGAAAAGAGCTGTGCTGAATACAGCAGAAGGCACATGCATTATTTTCAGGGGGACTATAAAAAGGGATGTGTGTGTTCTGGAGATTAAATCATTAACACTTCGATGCCTGACACTTTTGTCACTGGGTGCCATCCATCCACAGACAGTGTTTTAAAGTGACCATCTCTGGTCAGAGAGTTAAGTGATATCTGTTATTGACCTCCCCTTTCATCTGTCAGCATTTGCTGTAACACAGCCTCACATGCATGCACACACACCACCCCCCAAAGGCTTACATATCTTTAGCAGGCATCAATAGATTTGACACTAACGAGGTTTAACAAAACCAAACCTTATCCTACCAGCCCTTCAAGTCATGGAGAAGAGTGCTGAAAGAGCTAACTGCAAAGCTAAACACATCAAGCCTCACCCTGATACTTCCACTCTAACCCTCTCTTCTACTATCTCCCTGCCTCTGAGCATTAGTTGGATTCCCCTTATTAAACCGATCGTGCAAAAGAAGTTTGACTGAATCTGCATTTTGCCCGGGGTCTTATTCCTTTATTTATTTAATTTGGTGTTTCATTTGGGGGAAAAAAATCCTGCCCAGTCTGCACTTTTTTTTATGCAAGGAGAAGACAAATAGAGCGATTTCTCCCTAGTAGCAGAACCAAACAAATCAGAAAGGGTTTGCAGCAGATTTTATCACCAAACCAATTAAGCAATATCGGTACTGTAATTTTTAAAAAAATGATGGAGACCCCTAGCAAAAATAAGCACAAGTGCTATCAGCTGCCTCTGAAGGCTGGCTGAATTTTAGATGCTATTACTGGAAGACCAGTCTCATGTCTCTCCACCACCCCATGAAGCTCTCCCTGGTGGGTGAGTGGTGTTTGCAAAGGGCTCTCACCCACCGCTGACCACCAGCCCTGGGGAGGAGGCTCAAGGGCAGCACGGAGCCTGGAGCTGCCCAAGCTCCCTGCTCCTGCCCGGCGGGGTGCTCTGCGTGTTTCATGGATTCTCCACTCAGAGAAGTCTCAAACAAAATGCTTCAACAAAAAACCAAAATAATAAAAATGAAATACTCGAGCAGCTTTTCCAGCTCGCAGAAGACAAACGCTGAGAAGCCTGAGCACTCTGTAAATCAGGTTTGATAAGAAATACACGTTAGTGGAAGTTTTACGGCATGCTTTGGCAGCGGGAATGGAAAAAAGGAAAGGGAGGAGGCATCTTTAAAACGAGGTGCGACCCTGAGCAGTACGGCGAGCTCTGCAGAGCTCGGCAGGGTTTGGGGACACCATCCTTCCTTCCCCCGCCCGCGGCGCCCCGAGGGGACCCGGCAGCGAAGGGCGGCCCCGCCTCTCCGGGTGTCCCCGAGCCCGGGAGGCTCCGGTGTCCCCCGGCACCGCCGAGCCCCGGCCCCGCAGCGACCGTGCGGCTCCGGCGGGGAGCAGGGGGCGCGGGGAGCAGCCGGCACGGCACGCAGATGGCCCGGCCCCGGGGCTCCGGCCGCCTAATCCCCGCTCGGCCCCGTCCCCGCCGGCAGTGGGGAGCAGTAATCCCCCTCCCGCCCTCTGTGCCGGGTTAACGCTTTCCTGGCCTGGAGCCGCTCCGATTTCTAACTTGGCTGCTGCTCTAAGGGCAAAGACATGGGGAAACACTCCCGCCATGGCTGGGAGAGGAGGGAGGAAAAAATGGAGAAAAACCACGACTGGTAAAATTTGTTAGGAAGAAAGAGGGGAGAAGACTCCAAAGATGTGATTAAAGCAGCCGTTTCTAGGCCGTATGCCCCCAGCATCTCCTGCCCTAGCCCTGTGACCGTGACTTTTGGGCACTGGGCAGACCCCAGGGACAAGCAGGGACCAGCCACTCTCCTGGCCGCTACAAGGCCAGGACAAGACCGGCAGAACCTGATCACACCTCCACTGCTCACAAGCCTTGGTGTAGCCATGCTAGAAGGACAAACTGCAGCAGAGACAACCAGCCAGTGACCCTCTGCAATACTTCCTTAGGCTTCCTGAGCATTGTCAGCTGCGTACTTCCAGCCTTCCCAGTTCTGATTCCTGTGTCTGGATGTGATGCTGTGCAGAACTGCAAGGAGGACAAAGTCATTTTCAGCTAAGGAGCAGTCCCTACCCCAAACCCACTGGCTGTTCAATAGACTGCTCCATCGTGTTACAGCACCTCCGATGTTATCATCGTGCAGCAGAGAGAGATGATCTCCAGCAGCATTCCTATTTTTAGTTTCTGTGGGTCTCCATTTCTCCTCTTAAAAGTATTTTTTTAAAGAAAAAAAAATCCTAACTGTCTCTTTTGGTACACTGCATATGATCATTGATAATGGTAACCAGGTCATGAAACACGGAAATAAAAAAAAAAAAAAAACCAAAAAAACAAAACAAAACAAAAAAAACCAAACCAGAAAAGGTGGGAAAACAGGTTTAGGGAGAGATTTCAAAGATTTAAAAATAACAACAGTGATGGTAAAATGAGAAATTTTCCTCTCTGCCTGGGGAACCAGAAAGACTGTGATTAATGCTTGAGCTCCCTGGTCAGGTTACCCACCTCAGCGATTACATGAAGAGCTGAGCGATGCAGCTTGAGTTCAGAAGGGGAGCTGAAGCATAGCAGAGGCTCTTTGATGCATTAAGACAGCCCAAGTCAACAGCAGGTCTGGCTGTAAGGGAGGCAGCAGTCTTGGAGAACATGACCTACATAGAGGCTTCAGCCTCCCAAGCAGCAGTGAGGGGAATCAGCAGCTTATGCAGCCACGGACATTTCCTAAAAGACTTATAATTGCAATACTTGCCGGCTGCTCTGTCCCCTCCCTTTGTGTGTAAGTCCTGGCACCAAGAGGGAGCAGTCAGAAAAACAGATCAAGCATTTCTACAGGGTTTTATTGCGGTATGACTTATGAATGATCATTTTCATTAATAAAAAAAAAAAAGGACAAAAGGTAAATTAATCCATACATTTATTCAAATCCTGTGCTCTGATCCCAAGTCAGTCACATAGCAGTTTCCTTCCCAAGGCCAGCAATTTTTCCGTAAAAATAACCTCACAAATGGAAGGAAGAGGTGCTTTAAATTTTATTTTCTCTAGGAAGTAATAATAATTTTTAAAGGGGTGATATACCTCCAGCCCTGTTTTTCCCTTAAAATGACCCCAAACTGCACAGGAAAAATATTTGCTCTCAGTGCTTGAACAAACCTCTGTGAATTAAGTTTTTGTTGTTAATGGCAAGGCTGCTGTTTATCTGCATAGAATCAAACCAGATGTGGAAAATAACAGAGGGTTTAGTGGCTCAGCAGCTCGCCCTTCAACCTGAAGGAGGAAGCCCAGTGCCCAAACCTGGTCAAGATTGTTAACAGCCCTAAAGCCTTGGAGATGTCTGTGTTTGCCTGCCATGGCCATCAGTGCACAGCTGTTCCCAGTGGGGATCAGGGGGTGAGAAGTGGGAACCTGGATGGGCTCCAGAGGCAGAGCTGGGTGCCTTGGTACCTCTGTGACCTCTGCACGGAAACTTTCACATGGTGCAGCCAGCTTTGAGCTTGTGACATTATTGAGAGCTACTTAAAATTTTTAAGATCTGTACTTCCTTTGCCACCCCAAAGAAAATCATGTGTTCAACACAATGAAATTAGTTGTGAAATCTTTTCTGTCATTGTAAAATTCCGCCAGACTGGGAAGATCCAGTGCTTGGAGAGCACTACCATGGAAACATGGTATGGGATGGCTCACAGCTGAGATCAGGGTGTCCCCTCCCCCTCACCACCTCCTTCCCCAGGGGTTGACCCCGTGGCCAGGCTCCTGTGGGGACTGGGGCTCTCACGAACCAGTGGGGGAGACACCAGCACCCTCAGTAAGATGCACAGCAATACAGTTCCCAGCTGGCCCCACTGTGGCACTTCCAAATTTTAGCTGGAGATGTGTGTCAGAAAAATGCTTGCTTTGTGGTTTTTACATTTTGTGTTAAAAGTTTCGCAGGAACAAAAAAAACCCCTCATCACAATGTTTTCTGACCAATTCTGTTAAAATCTTTTAATTGCTTTTTTGACCACAGAAGCAGGATAAAGCTGCATTTTGGGAGTGTTTTCCTTACTTTTCATGTGAGGTTTTCATCTTCTCCCAGTGAATGTCCGCAGACATACCCACAGTCTTTGACAGAGCCTCTGAAGCACGAGAAAGCAGGACAAGAGTCTGAGGAGGTGACCATGGGCAGGGCATGCTAAGATGGGGCACATGAGTGCCTGTCTGCATTTCTGAATCTGAATATCATGACCTGCCTTGCTTCCCCCTAAACCAAGCTCAAGGCCTGTGAAGGAAGGACCTAAACGGTGGGGAAAGGTGGCCCTGTGGATCCATTAGCTCTTCATTTCAGTAGCTGTGCACCCTGCAGGAGATCTGATTGATGTATCAAACCCCATCCGGTGGAAAGCTGTCTGCAGGCACACCCTGGGGGTGCTGGGGAGGAACAAGGCTCCCCAGCAGCTCCAAAAGCTTATTTATATTTCTCACAACACACACCTTTGAATGGGATGGTGGACTGCAAATGTGGCAAAGGGCTCACCCATCTCCCGCTGTGTCTTTTTGTGGCTTTTTGCCTGTTGACATGTAATACAGCTCTTCATTTTCCTCATGGGACAGCCAACAGGTACTGATGGTTTAATTCCACTGTTCCTTTATCCTTAAATAACCAGGCCTGTACTAAAAATATATAATTTCTTGAAACAAATTGTGTGTTTTGAACAAACATCCATCTTGCAGAAAATGGAGGGTGGTACTTCCATACAGTATCTGTGTGGCTGCTAAGCAGTTTCCACTGAAGTCAGCCTTGCCAGGATTTCACGTGGTTGAGATGTACACATTGCAATTAGGGACCAATCCTGTCCAAGATGGCAAAGGCACATTATACCCTATTTGATATGGGCTGTACTGATGGTCTTGCAAAACTGAACAAACACCCTGTTGATCTAGTCTTACTCATCAGAATATACAAGTTGGCATTAAGAAAAAGCAGGTGGGTTAAATGTTGCTGCAACATTGCAAGAAAAGTGTGTGCAGCTGGTATGTGGATTTGCATGGGACTGTCTCTGTGCATGTGGAAGAACTGCTGACTTATAAAATCAGGTTGCCTTTGCAATGCCTCGCACAGACCTCCTTCTCTCCCCTCCCTGGAGAAATCAGGATGTGAAGAAGCAAAGCTTTCTTCCTTCTTGATGTTTCCTAACTAGGCCAGATCACTTTGGAAGATGGCCAAAAGTTAATTTAATATTCACCGCTGACCTGTTTTATTCCTCTGAGGTTTCAATAAAAAGTTGGGTGAAAGCCTTTTCCTCTGTTTGTCTGTTAGTGCGTCACCGTTGATGCCAGTCCCTGAAACAGTCTGCAGTGCACACATAAATGATTTATTCAGAGCTGCTGCTACTTACTTTCTCCATCAACATACTCCTGCAGAAACTTGCTAGATACTGCTCAGGTAATATTCACTGGCAATCTCAGCAGCATCAGGAGAAAAAAAAAATAAAAAAATTAAACCGCTTCCTCTTTATTTTAACGCCTTTCTTCACGTCTCTTCAGAGTCATGAAAGAGATTTGGAAAACAGGTAAGAAATACCAAACTCCCAGCTCTCCTCGAGCTGACTGCATATCACTGTGCTTCTTAGAGGGGAGATTATGCAGCTGTGTAATCTGCAATGCAAAGCTGAATCCCTCCTGCTAACCATCAGTACCTGTCTGCAGTACAAAGGTGCTGCTCTGGCTACTGGAAATAAAAGAGGATAAGGAGAGGAAAATGCAGAGGCAGAGAGACTTTTTTTTCTATAATAGCACATGAAAATCCAAGACATAGTACAGTAACGAGTGCAAATAAATTTGGAGTGAAAATGGTGATTTTTTTACTTGCAAGTGGAAGGTGTTGTGATTCAGTATTGCCAGTCATACTGATCACACCCACCCCTACAGAAGTAACTGTTAAACTGAATTAGGAATTTACAAATTCTGTACTCACTTGCACATGTGTTCACATGCAGCATCACTGATTACTTATGCAGCAGATTCTGCTGGACAGACAGACAGACAGACATAAGCATATGGCTGTAAGTCCACAAAAACCTTGCTAACTTTGGAAATTGCTGTAAATATCAAGCATATATTATGTGCCACTAATCCTCTTGGTGTCCATTTTCTACAATAGGAGTTGTGAGTGTTCAGCTCTTTCTCACACTTTGCTGTGGAGGAGAATATATTTCTGTGCTTGCTGCTACGTGCTCAGATACCTAATTTAAGTTACTGGTTGTGACAGGGACATTGAATTTAAACTAATGATTCTGGATTCAGTCTTTCTTCAGTGAAGGAATGAACTGCTGAAGTCCCAACCAACACTGGTCATTAAATATCTTGATGATATATCCCACTAAATGACTACTGATCTTTTTCTTCAAATCAAGCTGCCTTGGAACAACATACCCTTTTCATTTTAATTGGAAAAATGAGCTGCTATAGTTCCTAAATGAAAATATTGTGCTTCCAATGAGCTCTGATACCTGTGCTAAACACCTGCACTGCTACTCTTGCCTTGATGGCTTTTCAGACACAGCAGTTTTAGGCAGCGGATCACGCTGGATAAAAGCTGCTGCAGAAGGTGACGTGACATACATAATTTGATGCTTGCAGAACTGTATCTGAGGCAGATTTTCAAGTGGCTTGGAGGTGCATGCTGAAGGGTCCTGATGGATGCTTTACAGGATACAAATATGTATATGGGTATATTCCTCTGAAGGACAGATATTCAGCTACCCATGATTCCAGGGACGCTTCGGTGACACACTACAGCATCTCTGGGAAGAGAGTTGTCTATTCCCATACCTCCATGGGACTAAACCCTGTTGAAAACCTTCTGATGCGGTGCAATTCAGCTCATCTGACACCAGTTGTGTAAAAGTGAAGTGCCTACTCTAATCCAGTTGTCCAGACTCCTCTGAGTCAAAAGAGAGAGACAGGCACCTTTGGAGGGCAACTTCCATAGTTCACCTTGGGCACTTCTATCGCAGTGGAGCGAATACCCACCTGGATGGATCCACAGCTCTGTCCTGACTCTGGACCAAGTCTGGAGAACCCTAGACCAGATAACTCACTTTTAGAGAACTCCTATTAGACGAGATGAATACCAGCCTTGGAAATTAGGTGAAATCTTTTCCTCATTCTCCCTGTTTCCTAGCAAAGAACCCTGTTGAATAGGCTCTTTAATCCCCAAGTCCTCAGTTTACGCTCCAGGTAGGAAAGTGTCTGTCCCAACACCACTAGCACTGTTCCTCTCCCTCCTCCCAAGTCCATTTTGCTCATCAAAAGATGAATTCAAACAGAAACATTTAATACCCAGAAGAAGTAGCCAGGCAGCACCTTTCTGTATATACAGAAATATTTAACTTTTGGGGGGGTATTTTCTCTCAGTCAATCAATCAATCAATCAATCAATAAATATGCAAGACAACTTCTACAGAATAATTGACACTGAAAACTGTTGATTTCAGGGTGTTTTCCCTCTTATGATAGACTATCCTTGACTCTGGATGCCAAACAACACTTCCCAAACAGCTTCCCTGATACCTGCATGAGCTCTGGTGCTTGTGCAAGGGCTCCCAGGGAACACAGCCTCAGCAGATAACACAGAGCTCAGCTCCCCTTTGATTTACAACCTCCTTATGCTGCTGCGATGCAAACATCCCGCAGCCCAGTGTTATTGAGTAACTCATACAATCTGTCTCCTGTGATTTCCATCAAAAACTCTTGGCCCAAAATATTTTCATAGATAATAAATCCATGGTTTTATCAGGATTTTTCAAGTGATGGTGAGCAAGATGTTTGCACCTATGGGAGTCTGTTGAAAACTTCCGTCAGCAAAAGATGGCTTTTGAAAGGAATAAAGATTTCCTTGTGATTTCAAAATCAATACCATCACTTTGGGGGCATACTTAAAGGGAAGGTGTTTTGCTTCCACAGAAAAAAATCTACTAGTGAAGACATTTTTCTTTGTTACAAATCTTCCATAGATGAGAAACAAATTAAAAATCTCTTATGTCATCATTACCTAATGTTTAATTAAGCAAACAATCCTGTTTTTCCAGGAAGGCAGCAATCTATGTATTTGGGACAAAAAAAATGCAGACATTTCAACAATTATGAAGCAAAGCAAGAAATAGCAAACACACAAGAGCAGCTAGTGGGGTTTTTTCTGTCTATGGTGGAAACATTTCCTTTCAAATATCAAACACTGAATTCGCTTCTTAAGGTGAATAGTTCAAGTGGTAAAGGCATGTCAGATAAGAAAACAGGACAGAGAATCACGCATGCACACAACTGCAAATCATCTTATGTAGTGTGACTTATTTATACTGTACATCAATAAAATAACAACTTTCAACCCACTTAGTGACTCTTTGTGTAGGGAGAGAAATCGAGCACACCTAAGTAGGCAAGGAATATTCAGGTTAAATGTACAAATTATTTATACCTTGTAGTTATTTTGGAGGAAGAAGGATTGGGGGAGGAAAGGGGAAGAAGCAGAATGTACTTCAAATAGCATTATTTATCATTTCCTGACTAAATATAGCATGCATCTCAGGAAAAGATTGATTTGGGCTTCCCAGTCAGTAGGAAAGGGAATTAACCCATGCTGGGTTTGGCATAAACTGGTAAATCCTTCAAATATGATCCACACCTTAAATTAAAGTCCAAGACAAGCTGCTGGAACTGGATGTAAGGAGAAATGTTCCCCTTCCAATGACAGTTTGGCTTGAAAAAAATATGGTTTTCCCTTAAAACCTTCTAACCTCTAAATGTGGTGGGATTTCTGTGGGATGGGGAAACGATCCATCCCCTCTTCAGTCATCAGCCAGCTGCAAGCAGGAAACCCACATCTCCATGTGCCAAGGAAACTAGCCCTGGATCATCACTCAGTTGGTAAATCCAAACAAAAAGTGAGCCTCCGAGTTCCAAGAGACCCTGACATGGAGCAGTATGAGGTCCAGGAAAGAAACCAACTATTTCCGAAGCTGTGAAGCCCTGCATTTGTGTAAATCCTGGATTTCCCCTTTTTTTTTTTTTTGGTGGTGTCTGACCTTTGCCTTGCCTGCTTCCACAGTCTGAGTGAACAAATTTGGCAGCACAGTGCATGGGAAGGATTAAGCAGGAGCACTATTTCAGTATTATGTTCCAGCACTTACCTCAAAAGCCGTGC
This sequence comes from Eopsaltria australis, assembly GCA_034509425.1. Taxonomy (NCBI): domain Eukaryota; kingdom Metazoa; phylum Chordata; class Aves; order Passeriformes; family Petroicidae; genus Eopsaltria; species Eopsaltria australis. The sequence goes on along the minus strand of JAVTVJ010000068.1, from coordinate 4,586,550 downwards.
AAATGTGCAAAATAATACGTTCCGTTAAGTGATGAAAATTCACATGAAAATTGAAATAATGACCTCTTTGGAAAAGCAACAAATATTTCACCAAGCAAAAGCACACTTGCCTTTGCACTTCCAGCACCAGAGATATTTTACAGCCCTCAGAATTGACTCTGTCATTTATATTTTATCAGCTATAGCACACTAGGGTACTATAAACATAATCCAAAAGAAGCTGCCAGCTCAGCTTCTAGAAAGGAAAAAAAATCCCGCAAAACCGCCACCAAGCCAAAGCCTTGTTCCAAAGGGAGACATAGAGCAATCACTGGGTCTCCTCCTAATATCAGGAGGGGCGAGTTCCTCCCTCTTGCCAGAGACAGCACCCCTTTCCAGGGATTTAGGAATGGGTTGCTGAAAAGGTCACAGAATGGGATTGATGTCTCTGTGTTGAAAAGAGAGACAGGCAGACATCTCAACTGCCTCAACCAAGGATATTTATCTCCCTTTAATCCCAAATTTATTCCTACTCCCAGAAATCACTGCTGTTTTCCCACATATGTTATTACGAGCTATATGCATCAAGCATGCTGAAATGAAAGCGTATGGCTCCAGACAATGCTCTTACCAGTACAGAAGTTGCTCCCATGTTATCTGAAACAATTTGTACATTTGGTTTTCTTTCTTCTTCCCGCTACCTCTTTGCCCATCAGCACCGTCCATGTGTGCATTGTCATAACTTGACAGATACACAAACAAGTAACAAAAAAAGGTCCTGAGTATTTATTTATAGTCTTTCTGTTGTTATGGTGCTACATTATCTGGTGTGCTTGCCTGGAGTAAAAGGAGGGAAGGAAGGCTGAATGCTTTGGCTAATCCTAAAGTGCTATCAAGCTTTTCCTGTAAATCACCAGTTCAAATGCAAAGTCAGCAGTGATCAGCCATCCTTATGACTTGCTCCAGCTGCCTTGCAGAGCTCCTGAAATGCCGCTAACTCTCCCAAAACATACCTACCTCAGCAGAAATCCTGTAGCAGTGTGACTAGCAGCCATGGCCCAGGGGCTGGGCATTGAATTAGCATTTGCTTTGGCCTTGTTTCTAGATAAGGCAATGGCTGCCACCTGTGTAAGGCATGTGGGCCCTCAGAGAACTTCCTCTTGGACTCTGTGTTAGCAAGTGGTGCAGGGCAATGGGAGCTGGTCTGCAGAGCTGAATGTCACTGAGGACCTCATGTCCACAGGACTTGCAGTTTGAGGCCAAAACTCGAAAGAGGACCATGGGGAGCACAGTCCTGGATCTATCTCTGGTGTCTGGGACATGGGGCAGGGAGGACCACGGCATCTTGTTGGACAGACCATGGCTGTTCAGTCCACCCCACCATCTCCTCCCAGGGCAGGTCATGCAGCCTCTCTGCAGCCAAACACACACCAAACATGGGCCACACGTGTGGCAGGCAAGGGCACGCAGGTCTCGGCACCGCTGCCACCACCACGGCCCTGCCTTGTCCGCAGGAGCCATGGCAGCTGTCTCCTACCCATCACCCAAATTCCACATGGAAACACAGTCACGTTCACAGGGATGCCACTGCTCTCCAATCCAGCCATAAACAGCATGCAGGCTATGGCAGGTGTGGCAGGCTGTTTTGCCATAAATAGCAGAGGAAATGGGTCAAACTGTGACTCACACAGGGTTTTGTCCATTGAGCCTGGAGCTGCTGTAGTATTTTCAGTAGAGTAAACTAGATATGGTGTGGGCCTAAGAGGCTTCACACTCACTGATTGCTGTCGTTTGATGTGAACTGCTCCAACAGCCCTATCTTCAGTACTGCTTTTGAAAATTATTGCACAGTACAGGAAAAATCAGGATGCTTTTCCCTTTGAAGAGTTGCTGGTTACTCCTGTGAGTAATCTCCTGCCTTCATCTTTACATGTTCTACAGGCACAGACTATTGCGTCTCCTCCTCTGTTGTTGCACTGCCAAGCAAGCCAGGTTTAATTCTTGCAAAGCACAACTAGCAGTCTAGCACCCTTCCAGCTCCATCTTTGTTGCCCTTTACTGAACTTTAACCAAATTACCTCTATTTTTCTGGCAGCTGACAGATCAGAACTAACCCCAAACTTCCAGTTACAAATCAAGTCTTACGGAAACAGGAATTACTTCTTTCCCTGGGTCCTGAAGTCTGTCCATAACGCTTTATGTTTTAAATCTTCTTTGAAGCCAGTCAGTGAAGCACTGCCCACCTTCCCACATGCTCCTTTAGCGCAACTGTGTTCCACTTCAAAACATCAAAACCGTGTTTCATGTTTTTCCCTAGAGCTTAAACTTGTGCTTCAACAAGTCAAATCTCACTTTGTTATTTTCTGTGCATTTTTCCAACCTGGCAAGGCCTGCCTGTCTCTCTGTCCAGTACTGCTCATGAATCTCATTGCTTTTTCCAATGCTTTTCGAGACACGTCACCTCCAAACTCCTTGACGGGTATTTGAGAAAGGAGATTTTCTAATAAGAAAAGAGAAGAGAAGAGAAGAGAAGAGAAGAGAAGAGAAGAGAAGAGAAGAGAAGAGAAGAGAAGAGAAGAGAAGAGAAAAGATACCAGATCAATAAGCCAGCATAGCAAATTGCACAGTCTGTCCAAAGTAGCAGACTTTGCCATCTGTGTGAGCACCAACCACCAAAAGAAGATTCTTTTTTGACTAGAGAAAGAAATTAGTTAAAGATCTCAAAACAGCCTGCTCTTTCCAATAACAGGCATTATTAATGGATCTTTCAGGGAAATTAAGGCACAGAGATTTAAAGGGATTTGCCCAGTCAGCACGAGAAAAAAAATCATGGAAAGATGTCCTGATTTTTGTTCTGTAAAAGCAAAAACACATTTAATATCTAGATGCATATAGTTTAATTCTAGACTCTGGTATCAGTGTTCTCAAGAGCATACTGCAGTTTGATGAATTTCAGCTAAATGTTTAGGAAAAGTGAGCATCTCTACAACATCAGCAATAGGGAGCCAACAATAAAACTCAATTTGGTTTTAGAGACAAGATTTCACTTGCAGTGTCTCATCTTATTTCAAGTTATTTCATTTCTCTTTCTAATTGCTCTCTAGTTACACAATCTCCCTCATGATATTGAGTTCTTAGCAAGTGCTTAATTAACGAAACCAAAAATTATGATTTTTCTTCCTTCTCAGACCGCTAGTGAAATCACTTCATTGACATATTTTCTAAAAATTATCTATTTCTGCTTGGCTGTGTTTGTGAGCAATGAAACGAGTGACTGCAAAGAACTTAAAGTAATCCTAAAGAAAAGGAATGAGTATTGAATTTAATTTAAAAAAAGAAAACAAACCTCAGCATTTCTTTTCATGTATGGAACTAAGAGCAAATAATTTGGTTCTGGTTACTGGGGTCTGACTTAAGCTTAATCTATCAAAATTACTGCAGTGTATTTCAAAATAATGTAGCCAGTGTAAAAAAAAAAAAAAAAAACAACTACAGAGAAAGATGGACTTCATTCTCTCTGGACAAAATAATCAAGAAGAATGACAGCAAGAGATGATTAATATTCCAGATGGTAGCACAGTCTGTAATTAAAATATGATATGCCAAAAGATTACAGCCAAACAAGAAGCCTGCCCTCATCTGCTTCTTAGTATTACTAATTGTACTGTTATTAGGCCAAACAGTGGCTTTTCCTCATTATATTAATTCCTTTATTTGATGTGGAGCTGCTGTCTTAAAGCCCCAGACACAGAAAACCACTTTATGACAAAAATAAGCCAGTAGAGGCAGAGAGAGGCCCTGGTGAGTGGTGGGGACAGAGATGAATAGATGGAGGAAGACTGTGGCATCACAAGCCCCTCATCACTCTTCCGTTCAAATCTCTTTCTTACAGCTACCAAGCTGTAAGAAAGATGCACACTTAGGTTTCCAGTATGCATGAGATGAAGGATTTGGGGCAGTTTGTCCTCGTGGATAAAGTGTGTAGTATTGGAATGCACAATAAAAACATTTCACCACTGGAACTTAACATTTCTCAACTTCAATCACATGCTGTACTTTATCTAAACAGAGCTAAAAGAGAATGTGAAGAATTGGATGTCTTTCAAAGTCCCAACAGCCTGGCTTTTCAAATCTCACACCACCCTTCATCTGATTATCTGTGGGCCTAAAGAAGTAATTGCAGAGCAGTGGCCTGATTTCCTTGAATCAAATGTCTACACTCACCAACCTCCAGGAGTATACAGAGCCTGCTAAACACAGTGACCCTGCTGCATGGGGGCCCAGACATGTTTTTCATGTTAGGGAGCAGATGGAAGCTGTAATTCCCTCTAGAGCACAGTGTTGCCTTTCAGCAAACAGTAGCAGATGACATGTTCATTTCTGGAAGTGTTTTCCATTTCTATCCTATAGATCAATGGGTTGTGATGGTGAAGGAGCTGAAACAGGCAGACATGGCCAGAATAAATGTTGCAGAGGGGATGGGGAAATGCATCTCATAACGTGTGAGTTCCTGTTTATCTGGTGCTCAGCATGGGGACTCACCACTCTGTGATGCCAAGAAATCCAGTTATGGCACTCAGGCAAAGAGATCTGCAAGGCTGCTTGGCTTTCAGAAACAGAGACTGCATTCACACTGACAGCATCATGCTATTTCTCACAAAATGCACCATTTTTCACTAGGTATGCTTTACAGGTGATCCAACCTTTCTGTAGAGAAGACAGTGCAGCCACTGTGGCCTCTTTTCATGTTTGTCCTTTGTATTTAGAAGGTCCAGAATGCTTTTGCTTGAAGTCAGAGGTTTGGCAGTCCTGCCTGCAGTAGAGTCAAGAAGCCTGTCAGCTGTCTGACTAAGGGAGATAAGCTGCAAAATGCAATCCTTGGTTGCTTCTTTAAAATGAAAATACCCAGGCATGCTGTCTTTGAGCCCTCTTTCAGGCACATGTGTTTGTTCTGCCAGCAAGGCAGCCACTTGGGAAGGCAAGGAGCACAGGGGACTTGGAGCATCTTCTGAGCTTGACAAGGAGACTCTCACAAAGAAAATCCTCAGGACTTTTTAATTCATCCTTTGCAATGCAGTGCCTGCCAAGGGTATTTCCCCACCCCTCTTTGCCTTACTCCTAGCAAGGAGAGACCAAAGCCTGCCCTCAGGAAAATATATGGCGAAAATTAAGAAGAACATGAACTAGCAAAGGGAGACTAACTGAAAGACTAAGAAAATACAGAATAATGTGGCTTACAGTGGGATCTATATCACTGTACTTTTTAAAAAGGTGTACAGGTTTTTTTCATGATGTTGATTATATATGGTCCCAAACTCCAAGGGGCTGTTTAAAATCCCATCTACTGCATAACTTGGATATTTCCACGCTCCACGTTTTCTGGAGTATTAATTTCAGTGCTCGTGCACACCGACTTAGCCCATTCCTGAGCTATACAAGATCCCTCTGGCAAGCTCTATCACTGCCTCAGCTCTGACCTACATCTTGTCAGTTCCCCGATTCAAAGCTTCTCCTGCCTGAAGATTGGCCATCAAGGCATAGAGAAGCTCCCTGTGACAGATTGAGCTCCTGTTCCCAGAGGTGAAAGGCCACCAGCTGTGAGAGCTGTCTTTCCTGCCTCTCTCCTGACTGACAGCCCTCAGCAACAGCCCTCTAATTCCTGCTACACCACAGGAACTAAATAAACAACCACATTAGGCAATTACTGCACTAAATGCTTTCTTTATTCCCCCCTTTCTACTACCAATTTGTTGTTGGAGGGCTGGAGTGGCTTAATTTTTTTTAATTGCAAAATAACCACCTAACTGACAGGTGGGTTATGGTACATGTTTAAAAATCCATTGAAATGAAGATAAAGTCAGATGGGCTGTAATGTAATGGAAATTTGAGAGTCTTTGCTCTTAATTCTGCTGAGCTTTTGCCAAGCTCAGGCATCCTCTATAGCAAGCAAAAGATCCTCTCCCATGACACCAAAGTGTGGGACTTTTTAATCCCACTTTTATCCTATTTGTACCCTCAAACATTTCAAATTTGAAATTCATCTTGCCAAGTGTATTTAAGTGCCCAGGAATTTGCTCCTGAAGTCAGTCCAGCCTGCCCAGTTCTGAATGCAAGGAAGGGAACCTGTGATGGCAGATGTGCTATTCAACCACGGCCAGCTATATATTGTCCATTTAGACAGAGATTTGCCTGCTATGCATAGCTAGATCTTTTTCACAAATGGCATTATCTGATAATAAGGCTCAGACCTGACTTGCTTAAAGGAATTTCACTTGAAACTGGAAAATTAAATTCTCCTGGAAATCAAAGGCAAAATAACTCAGTAAGCTGATGACACATTTAAAATTAACTCTGATTTTTAGAAGAGATATCTTTTGGCAAGGTTGATTTTCCAATGACTCTGACTTTTTTTAAACATACAGCTCACTATGGAGCAATAGAATTTCAGGGGTTTGAAAACCTACTGAATACTCTTGAAACAACAAACATTCAGACAACTGGGGAAAGTGTGATTTGGTACTGATTTATTTAGCATGAAATCAGATTTGTATCAAAGTATATGCCAACATCTGAAAAGTCGAAAACATCTGCATCTTTACACTAATTTCTCTCCAGTCGCCTTTGTGTGCATTATAGACACACTTTAAAATGGACTTGTGCTTGCATTTTACTTATATTTAACAGAGGTGTAACTTCTCATTGTAGAAGTTTGTTTAGCTTTTTTCTCATGTGAGTTGAGATACATGTGCCACCAAGGGTTAACAACCCCCTGTTTCACAACCCACTCCTTTCCACACCTGCAGCCCTGAGCTGCAGAGCATCAGCATCAGCACCAGCATCACCTCCCTGCTTGGCATCGTGAGGGCAGGGCAGCTCCAAAGTGTGTTGCCTGAGCTGTGCAGTGCAGCAGGGCCTGAGAGGCACAGTGAGGTGCCATGGGCAGCCTCCACACCTCCTGCTCCTGCCACGGATGGCTGCTGCCACAGCAAGGACAGTCAGCCAGAACAAAGATGTGTAAAACCTCATGTCATATGGCCATAGATCTGTAGGACTGTCAGTCACATCTGCAGAGTCCGCATGGCCCCTCTCCAGGGTACTGCCCTCAGCAAGCATGTGGGTGAAGATGCAAGGCTTGTCTTTACCTCCTGTTGCAATTTTCTCTTAGTGTTTTCCACCGAGCTTGGAATATAATATGTGCACACGTGGGAACACAGGCAAGTCATTCAATGGAAAAAGCAGCCCCTGGAGCAGACAGAGGTTTAAAAGTCTCTGGTTTTGAAAAGCACCGCAGCAAGAGCAGGTGCTTCCACTCACACAGACAGGAGCTAATTGTAGGATCGGCTCTGGCCTACAGGCTCTCTTTTTAATGGTTATGTCCACAAAGTCTTTGACTGTTCTCTGTAGTTAGTGACCGCACACACAAAGAGGTCTTTCATTAGCAGTGCTCTATAGGAAGCCAGGGCACAGAGTAAATGACACCTTAATGTTCCCTTTCAAAGCTAGAGTGGTTTGACAATGACGCTTGTTAGTGAACTGCTGTGTATGTTCCTCCTGCCTGCCCTACTCCAGCTTGCAGTTAAGCTTACAGACATCTAATATTTAGCTTGCCTCCAAAACTTTGGCAGTGATTGCTTATATACTTTGAGAAGAGGCAAGGGAAGATCTTTGTTTCAAGAGCATGGCTCCAATTCCATGTTACAGCCAGTGCTGATTAACACATCACCCCAGGAGAGGTGCCTGCACCCAGTGCCTCCAGGGACCAAGCCCTGAGGCTGAGCAGGGAGCAGCCAGGAAAACCCTGCAAGAATTCAGGGGGCTTGCTCATTTTTAGGGCAAAGAATTACCTTTTTTGTTTTTAGAAAGTCCAATGGATTTTTAATGTTCAGCCTTAGGTGTGATGCTGGTTTAAATCTGGGGCACAAGTCAGCTCTGGCTATAGATCTCTTTTCCCACCTGCAATATCAGTATCTGTGACTTCATGGCCCGATGGAGGTGGTGTTATCCTCTCCTGTTTAATTGTCTGCTGCAGCTTGCTACTTCTGTTTCAGAGGTTTCTGTGTCTGCTCAATAAATGCAAAGCAAAGAGAGAAACACAAACAGCAGCTGTCACAAAATCCTATTTTTTCATTAACTCTGTGTTCTGAACTGGACTATCTTGCTGACAGTTCATGGGGGGAAAGTTACAGGCTTTACAGCTGAAAGTATCCATGAGTATGAAACTGAGATTTGCCCATTTTTGAAAGCAGGGGTGGTTCTTCCCTGTGTGAGCTCCTTCCCTCTGGAAAGGAATCTCTGTTTACCCACATTAGTAGCAACAGAGTTGTGTTTCAGTAAGCCAGTCCTATTTTTATAAGAAAGTCCTGTTTTTACAAGGCACTGTACTTTTCAGAGACTTCATATCAAAATCCATCTTCCTGGGGGAGTAGAAGCAATGGACTGCATGAAAAACAGAAGGCAAGAATAACAAAAACTACACTTGCTGAGTCATATGCAAGGCATGTTTACAACAGCAGACCAAATATATCTCAATATTTTCATCATTATTCAATTTGAAGCTCTACTGATAATTTACAAAATGCTCTTAGTTTTGACAGCTTAGATTATTAAGGGGGATTTTATGTACCCAGTCTAGCTTGAATGATGTGACTAAAAATGCTTGAAAAGAAAACACACAAACACACACATGTGCACACACAGAAAGGGAAAAAGCTCACAAGTTTACTACTGAATATTATATAAACATATTTAAGTGAATACTAACTAAACATATTTAGAACCATGGAAAAAGAAGGTAATTGTTCACCACTTTTTCCATGGATTTTAAGTTGCATTCTATATAACTGAAACACAGGCTGATGGGAATATCATAGAAATATTTTTTTTCAGTTTTGGAGGAAACTGATGGGGGGTTTCTGAGGGTTTTTTGTGTTTGTTTTTTTTTTGAATTTGCAAAATTAGCATTCATGAACAAAGCCAGACAGCCAGGTGTTTTGTCTCTAAGAGATAAGTATCTCATATCTCTCTCAGCTTTGTTTGACAGATGAGCTCTATCCCATCACTTTCAAGGCATATCAGCCAAATTGAGACCTTCCAGCTGCATTCTTTGGAGCAGATCAGTAAAATCATGCGTGGGAAGTATACATTAGTAAGGTAGTTGTCTGAAGCACTGTTGTGGATACTTTTATTTGGAAAAAGCTAGCTACAAATATATGATACAGATCATCCTAAATAAGAGCTGAACTGTAGTCACATGGCCTATTTTCTGCATCAGCAAAGTCAGCTTAGGAAACTCCTGTTTTCCTCTTGTCCTTCTCCATGTTCTCAGCAAGATACATTAGGATTTTTGACACCTTAGGAAGGCAATAGTCACCCAGATGACTGACCTGCACTAGGAGTCAAAGTGCCAGAGAGTTAAGGCAATTACTGGAGATAAACCCACAGAAGAGGGAGCCAGTGCTGAGGGTGTGCTCTGTTTGGCCATGCTTCTGGTAGGTTCTTTCAGCTAGGCCAGTGTTGGATCTGTCAGGTATTCAGCCTTTCACCTGAGCTTTAGCACTGCTAGCAGAAGCCAGCTACCACCACTCCTGACTTCTTGCAAAAGCTTTATATTCCTTATACCTATCCAATTAGCTGTGCAACATTTGTCCTGTTGAAGATATCTGGCACCTCAGCCAGGAGAAGGCATTATCCTCTGGTTCTGTTCTTATTTACACAGGTTCAATACTGCTCCCTAGGATGTCCCATTCCTCTGTCTCACCCTTCATCACTGTCAGGATGTTCCTCAGACCCCTTTTTTCATCTTATCATTGCCCTGCAAGCCTTGCCTGAAATCTTTATCTTAACACCTCCTGAGACATCTTAACCACCATATTACTGTCAGACGTTCTGGTCATTCGGAGCCCATCAACTTGTGCCACATTCCTGTGAAGTGACACATCTTTCATGTTTTGCTTTGACAACTCAGCACTGGGCAACTAAAGTCTATTTTTAAAAGCACTAAAAATAATTGTTCTTTTTGTAAAAATCAGGATTAAGCTGTGCTTCTATGCTAGGAACGTGTAGGGCTTCCTGGAGGGAGCTGAAGACTTGCTCCTGCAAGGCTATTTTTAGAACATCTGAGACAAGTTTCATAAACATGTACTAAATAGGATTTTTTGCAAGTGAAAAACAGTGCTTTTTAGCACATTTGATTGCTCTTTTTTCTGGGTTAGTGCTCCTTTGCACTTGAAACGTTTTCCACAAAAAATGAAGAGCTGGTTGGTGGCAACAAGTTCTCCACTGCCTCTCCGCCTTTTCCCTTCTGCCTTTGACGGTAAATACACTCCTCTTGCATTTTCCAAAGATATTCCAGGTCTGGGTATTATGAACTCAGGGCTGCTTTTTGCAGGGGTATTTATTTCTACCAGGCTCCTCCCCCCCAGGAACATAAGGAAAAAGACAGATGCAGAGAGGCTGCAGCAGAAGTGACCACCCTGCTGTACTAATAACCTGGCAAGCAAGGGGAGCTGTGAAGCACAGGACACTGGGCAGATGCATTTGACAGGATGGCAGGACTTTCTTTTCAAGTTCTCAGTGACTGTGAGAGGAATCCTCTCTCCTCCTCCTTCCTCACATCCGACTTGTACTAAATAAGTGTTCTAGGAAAGAGCTGGAGCAGGCCACAGACATCAGGGACCAGATGCTCCAAATCTCGCTTTTAAACAAGGTTGAACACAGAGTTGTACTATTTGCTCTTTCTTGAGGGGGATATTTTAAAATTATTCCCCAGGCAGTAGCAAAAGCAGTAGCAGGTTATGCTAGCTTTTGACTGGATGATTCCTGTAACACAGCCAAGAGGCTTGTCTACAAAACATTTTGGAACCAGAAGCACCCAGCAGTATGTGCAGCTTAGAAGAGGACTGTTTCCTAACAAGCTTTCCCACAGTGGTAATGTGAGCTCTCAGTGCCTTTGTATGCCCATGGATCTCCTTCAACAGCTTTTGCTCTCTCAGACTGCCATTCTCCTCCTGATGCTTCAGGCTCCAACAGGGCATCTTTGAATACCTCAGAATTTAATGATACAGAGGATAAAACACCTTCATGCCATTTGCTGGTAATTTACTTCATTACACAAGCTGTCTGCCTGGCTAACTGCGTTTTTTTCCCTCCAGCACCTGTAGTGCAAATTCTGCTGCTGGCTGCAGGGCACTGGACCACACATTTCTTAATGGTGATTTCTGCTTTTGCAACTGGTCCAAACTCTTAGGAAGGATGATGGTTACATCTGCAAAGACAAGCCATGCGGTGTGGAAGCTCCCTTCACAAAAACCATGAACATTTCCCTTCTAAACTGACCTGCTAACATTAGGAGTGAAAGGTGAAGTGCTGCTCCTAAGCAGAGACCTCATGGTGTGTCTGTGAAGAAGTGGTTTTGAGAGCTGGTCATCTTCATATCTATAGTTCCAGGTTAAACAAGTGATGACTGAAGCAGTGGAAGAGAGTGGTCAGTAAATAGAAATAGAGACAGCAGGATATAAAAGAGGAACAGAGCTTGGACATGTTGACTAAAAATTTAGTGGCACTAGCAATTGGGGGCATATGTGGGAATCAGCAAGTCAGAGGTGGTGGAATAATGTGTTATGGCTATTTTGACTTTCTTTACTGACTTTTATATGAATACAGCATCATGAGGAAATTCTGGTCTGTTTTCACATCTCCATTGTGCCAGGGGGAAGACTGGAGCTTTGATTGTGAGCCCAGCATTTCTGGAAGGATCCTGCTCAAGATCCGACACAAGTCAGAAAGTTTTTCATATAGCTGCAAGGTATGTTTCAGAGTCTAGGGACATCAGAGCATGGGTTACTCTGCCTGGGCAGAAAAAGCAGTTGTGCAGTTCATGAAACAAGCACTGAATTCTCAGTCTCCTCCTGTTTATTGATAAGGAACAGCAAGCTGTACAGCAGTACTTTTGTGCATGTCAATAAAATGATATGCAGGACAGCTGTTCTTAATATCTCTGTTGTTTTCTGTTGTGATTTTTTTGTCCACTAGTTAAACACCTGATCCACAAATAATACAAGGCTTGGGTTGGGACTTTTTTTTTCATGCATACCTTCCTTTCTTTTTTTTTTCTTTTGTTCCCATCCAGCTTTTCTTTTAACACTTCTGCCTCAACTCTTGGCAACACCTGGATCACATACTTAACTTCCTTTTTATCTCAGCGGCTTGTAAGCTTTAAACAACTGACACACTCCATCAAAGGAAGAGAAAAACCAAAACAAGAACCCTATTAACCTCTGTTACCCATATAAACTAATTAACTCTAACCCCTCCCCAATTAACCCTGGAGAGGGGAACTGCTTTATAAGCTTCCTGCTTTTTTTTCACCCTCCTCTTCATGGCTGCTTGCCTTGTTCCTGAGGAGTGAGGTGATGATGTGCCCCCATCTGCGGCTGCCTTTGCAGCCCTGAGGGCTCTACAAACACTGGGCTGCTGTCAGATGCTGAGCCCCACATCTCTGCTTGGCCATGGTGCCCTTCAGGTGCCTGGGGGAAGGGTGAGAGGCTGCCTTTCACTACAACTCTTGGTCACACCTGGTTGTTCAGTCCACGGTCAAGGGTGGTGACCCTTAGTTTCTGACCTTGGATTACGTTTCAGGTTTTAAACAGGCTTCCCGTCTGCTGATTAAAGCTTGTTTGTTCAAACCAAAAGGATTAAAAAGAGTAATTATAATCCTGCTAATTTATGTGATTCTTCATGCTAAACCATGCCTGCGTGCATAGACATCTGTGAGCACACGTGCCTGGGACAGTTTTTGTGTGCATTTGTTTTAAACCTGTGCCAGCAGTGAGGGAGACAAAGATTATTAACTGGCTGCTGTTAGTCCTCTCTGTGCCATATATATGTCAACACACACTATCGTTCTTCCTTTTTCATGAAGAACTAGCTAAAAGCAATGAGTTATTTCAGGATGCCAAGCTCTTGCTTCTGAATTATTATTCAAAAAGTAACCTGATGCAAAAGGTAAGGGTAACTGTGGCTGTCCTGTCCAGCTCCACATGACTTTTCTGTCATCTCTCTTATCAAGCAGAGTCACAGTTGCACATTTCCAATGCACTGCATACTGAAGGTGTGTAATTTGCGTGTGGAAGTGATAACATGGACTGATTATATGCAGGTGAAGGGGGAAGTCTCAGCAAGAGTCCAATAAAGCAGAAGGCAGCAAGTGGGGGAAAACCCTGTTCTATGTTTGCTGAAGAGATATTAATAGCAGATTATTAATAGAAGTTCTGGGGTTGTAACCATCCTGATTAACATCACTCAAAACAAGTGGATCAATTCAGAGCTCAAAGCAAGAGGGAGGTACAGTGCTCTCTCAGGTCTGTTGGCCACCTCAGTTATTTTGTGCCAAGGAAGGTGTCAGACTAGTCCTGGAAATTGAACTCCTCTCTGCAGCTGGATGGGGCAGACCACCTGATGCAGGCCAAAGGAAAACTCAAGGCATGATTTGTAGTTACACAGAGGGGCTTTGGAGTTAATCCTAACTTGATCCAAAAGTTGCTTGAGGGACTTCTCAATAGACTTTGTAACTTGGGCCAGGAGAGGTGTTTTGGATTAGAATTTAGCAAAACTCCATGTGGGTCAGCAACTGGATCAGGGGTCTATGGTCCCTCTCTCCAGGTGAATGCTTATGGAACACCCAGTGCTGCAGGACACAGGTAGGGAGGGCCCAAATGGCCATGGCCAAAGAACAGGTTCCAGTTAATCTCATCTTTACAGTGTTAGTCATAAAAATATATTTTTTCTAAAATATCCAGCTAGCACACTTTGAAGGGAAAACAAGTATTCAACTGCTTTTTTCTCCTGACAAAAACTACAGACTGGAACAGGCTTCTGAGCAGGCTCTATGGAGCTCTACAGAGCCCATAAAGCTTTACTTTTGATATTGTTGCCTTCTCATTACCAGCTGAGCAGCAATACTGCAGAAACTTGCCTTGCCTTCCTCTCTATAGGGATGAGTCAGGTTTATTTTATCTGAGGGTGCATGACATTCGAGTATTGCCACTAAAGTAACTAAAAAAATAAGAAGAGAGTCTAACGTGCAGGCACTGTAGAAATGGCCTGCATTACAGGGAATCTGGGTTTGATGTGCCATCATGGCTACAGCAAGTCTCTCCCCACTCCATGTTGGTGGATTTGAGTGCTTTTCTTCTGAGGATGAAGAATTGAACCAAACCCAGGTGGATCTACGCAGCCCACATGAGAGCATTCTTTCAAAAGATAGCTGCCAGCCTATACTCCTCTTTTTTTTTTCATTCTTTGCTGTTGGTGTTTCCCCTCTCCTTCCCCTGCGCCCAGCCCTGTGGTGCTGGCTGGGGATGCTGAGGGAGGGAGCAGAGTGGCCCTGGGGTGGTATTACCACAACTGGTGCCTGCTTGCATAGGGCTCAGCACACTGGGGGTGCTGGGTCTGGCCAAAGCAGCTCCCTTCCCTCCCCACAGTGGTCTCTCTTGCAGAGCTTTCCTACCTGTACCCACAAAAACAGCATCCCCATCTTCTCTGACTCCATGTAAGAGTGCAGCAGCAGCAAAATTAAGGCAGCAGATTGGAAATTCTAAAAATTTTCAGCACTCCTTCCCCATCCTCCTCTTTAGGAAGCTGCTTTCAATCACTTTATGTACTGAAAACAAACATGAAAGGAAAAACTCTCCTCTGCCTTCAGTTGTCAGAGCAAAAACCAGAATTCCCTGAGCTCTTTTCAGAAGTGCTAATATTCTCCCCTAGGCCTTCATTATATCGCACACAGATCTGCAGTCCTCTGCACACAGGCAGGGAGGGAACAGCCTTAAAAAGTTGGGCTGCAATATTTATTTATTTATTTATTTATTTATTTATTTAGTAGAAATAAAAACAAAAATTTGCCAGCACCAGTGAACAGCAGATCAAAGCAGAATAAAAAGGAAGTTTATGGTTCCAGCACGAATCAAGCAGGTAATGTTGGGTCAGTGTGATGGGGACCCCCCCTGACCTGGCCCAGAGTGAATATGGCCAATATGTGGCTGGCTCCTCTTCCTCCAGCCCAGCACCTGCATACCTCAAAGCAATTACGTTTCTGTAGGTATCCACTTCTCCTTCCCTTGTTTCCAGCACAAATATCAAACTTTTGCTGCCTCTTACAACTGAGAAAAATGGTGTGCTCCCTGTTCCTTGTTCAAGATGCCCAATGCATAAATTTTCTTGCTTCACTCCTTGCAAACCATTTTGATTTTGTCAATGGCACTTATGCTTCCAGCCTTAGGAGTACTGTTTGTTTGAAATCTGAAACTGGAATTTGTTCAAAATGAACAAAGAGTCCTAAATTTTTCAACTGGGAGCCATTTATGTTTGAGGAAACCCTCCTTTGGTAGGTAGGCACCCAAAACGCAGAGTAATTCAGCCCAAACACCAACTGAGGACCAGGCAATGGGATGAGCAGCCACTGGGTGAAGTTTCTCACTGTTCCTCATCTCCTGTCTCCCACTTATGAACGCCTGTATTATGTTTTAGCATATTACAATCATGGGTATTGACCAACGGCAGGACTGCAATGGCAGGACCCTCACTACTGGAATAACTCCAACCCAGAAATGACATTTATAACACACTGCCAGCAGCCACAGACATCAGCCCCCTCAATTTCTAGATCACAGTTTACAGCACACAAGGATTTTTTGTCTCTCACTTTATTCACACTGTCTAAAGAAGAGAAAGAAAAAGGGAAAAAAAAAACGGTCTAAAATGTTACTGTATTCAGCCCTTTAAAAAGGCCCCACCATGGAGCACCATTCTAGCTGGATTTTTCAAACACTCTGGGAAGACATTAACCCTACCATACCATTGCAGGCATACAATGTGTTTGGAAATGAAGATTCATTTGGATTTCATTGGTAGCCCAGAACAACTTTTGGCTTTCTGCAAAGTTACGTGTGTTAGATCAGTCTCAAATGTGTCAACACCACAGCACTGGGAACAGAGACAGGAGTATGCGAATTGCTGGCCTGATTTGAGCCAACAAACAAGAGCTCACAAACAAGACACACCATAAGACGTATGCCTACACTAATAGCAAGGCACCGGTATCAGGGCAATAGTAGATTTTTCTAAGCACAGAACATCTTAAACCTGGCTCTAAGAGTCCTGTGGCTAAAAATTAGATGAACTGTCTTAATGTGCTATATAAATATCAAACTATAAGCCTAGGTTTAGGATGAACATTCCACTTTTAAAAGTTGAAATTATTTTTAGTGTTGTGACTCTCGAGTCTGTTGGTTATACCAGTGCTGGAAAGCGCTGGTTAATTCTAACTCTGCCCAAAGACTGGAGCCATTTGTCCACTGTCTGGAGCCCAGAATCTGAGTGGTTTAGCATGTACTGGCATTGGTTCTTTTAGAACATCTCCCATATTAGAAAGGATAGGATAAACTGCTTTGAAAATTGGTATTTTGCATATGGCTTGCTGCTGAGCATCTAGTAAGAAAGCCACGTTTGTTCACTTGCCTCACTGGAGTAATCCTGAGAAAATCAATAACATAGTCAAGATACAGCCATGCCATTCATGTGGAAGCTGTAGTTCAGCTAGAAGTATAATACTGCATCCCTCAGGCTGTTTTCCAAGGCCAAAGAATTTTTAACCATCATTACAGCACTGAATGCATGCCATGCAACACATGTAATACACCCCCGCACCCCCTTCCCGTTTCTTTTTTCTAGAGACAAAAATCTCACTGAAGCTGAACAAATAACAAACTATATTGTTTTCTGATCCATATTATTCCCAGAATATTAATCCTCCATTCTCAGAATATGCTCAAGAGATGGGGCATCAATAAAATACTGTTTTTTTTAAAGACTACTCTTTGGCATGACCACTTACCAAGTGAATTTGCCTCAATAGATCATAGAGTAGTGATTATTTTCTCGCTTTTCTGTTAGATCATTTCTGGCTGACAACTTCTGTCAGATAGTCTCTTCAGAGTTGGTTAAGTTTGCTCTTGCAGCTGAGATACAACAGAGTTAAGATTCACAAGCCGAAGTAATTTCTTTTTGTATATGAAGGCTGACTGTGGATTGAGGCAAAGTGGATGCTCTCTGAGGGCAACACACCACTCTGCTTGCAGAAGTGAAATGGCCCCAGTCCTTCTGCTGGCCATGTAGAGCCCTGGCCAGGCATAGTGGCTACCACTTCAGAAAAGCACTGGGCAAACAGGGAAGGTATTTGCAAAGAAAGGAGTGAGAAGCATCTTCTCCCCCTGATGGAGCTGCTGCTTTCAGCCCTCCAGGCTCCACAGGGGTAGCAGATCTGTAGGTCTCTCCATCTCAACTCTTCACCCAGCTTTGGCCCCATTTCTGCCAGAAGTCTTTACTTTTGAAGCAGCAAAAATAATTTTTGCATGTACTGCTGAGCAGCTTGAAACAGCAATGTTAATTAGTCCCACAGACCAGATTTAGCAAAAATGGATGAGCTTTCAGGCACTCAAGTGCTTTGTATTTGATTACGCTATTTTCTGCAAGTAGAACACAGTCAAATAACAGAATACCCTTTAAAATCAGCAACAAATCCAATTAACTGACAGGATCTTAAAGGATAGGATGAGTAAGGGGAGATAAGGTAAAGTAATAAACTGTAAAACGGAAAAAAAAAAAAAGCCCTGCATAAAATGAGATGGATTTAGCGAGTTTCTCAGTGTGAGAGGGGTAACACAGACAACAGGAATGGTTTCTCTATACTTTATGACCCACTCAATAAAAAAACCCCTACGTGGTGTCTGTTTAACAGGTACCAATGGCAAAGTATGTCTGTCCAGTGGGTTCTCAACTAGTCAGTACTCAAAATTAGAGGGGTCTACATCATCAAGGGTGGAAGAAGCTGAAGCTGGACCTCAGTCTAGTCTCATAGCTCGTGCCAACCACCCAATGTGCCATCACATCCCTGCTGTGAGATGTGGGCAGCACTGCCGAGGACCCACCAAAAGAAAGTTGTATAAACAATCCTTCAAATGCTGTTTTTGCAAGGTCAGCAGCACGGGGCAAGTTAGGGTGCAGCATGCACAGATACCCTTGCTGGAATGAAAAAACTCACATTTTTACTGCACAGCGTGCTGCTCAATGAAAAGGCCAAAAGTCAAGATGTGATGGGTACTCTTCAAGGATGCTACAAAGGAAAAGAGGCCCTTCTCTTAACCACAGTACCACAGGCCCAGCAAAAGGTCTTTATTTTCCTGAAGTTGAGGTAAGATAACTGTGATGTATCCAGCTGGCAAGGCTGTCAGAGAATTTCCCCAAGGCAGAGTCTGAGCCTACAACTCCACTGGGCAAGATAAACAGATGTACCAAGCACATACTGAGATCTCCGTAAGTACACTAATCATGCCTCACACCATGTCTAGGAACAATCCCACTAAGGTTTTTGCATGGATGCAATGACCTAGATACTTTCCAGCAATGCAGTAGAAGGCAAGGAATTATTCTGCTAAAGTTACCAGCAGGATGCCACAGCCCTATGAAATCACCAGATGCCAGGTATGATAAATGAGCACAGCTCTTTACCTTTAGGTATAACCTTAGTAGGGCAAGAGAAGAGGTCCAGTGAGAGGGGACATACTTAGGAGAAATACTAAAGAAATAATCTCAGCATATCTTCATGTTCTCCTTATGCCAAAATTTCCTTCACCCTTCAGCGCCCTCCTTTTCCTCCCCACTGCCAGCCACCAGCAAGGATGAAATAATCAGGTTTATCAGATGAACACTATTGGCAAGAACATCTGTTTGCAATTGTACCTTTTCAGCAGTGCTAGTTGACTGTTTCAGTGCTTTTTATCAACCAATCAGTTGATTGAGTGCTTTCAAAAATGAAGGTGCAAATCTGACACTAAAACTGAAATGAAAATAATTCACCTTTTATCGTCTCTTAGCATGACAGAAGAGAGGGAAACAACAGGGTCAGCAGCTGTCTTTATGCTGAAAAATAATGTTTCCTGATCTGTCCTTTGCTTTTTACCTTTCATGTACCTGATAACTCTGCTCAAGGTCTGATGAAAACAGAAGATTATTCATCTGAAAGTTGCAAGCCCTTAATTAATGCTAATAGACACCCAAGTGGATCTCATCATAATTAGTGTGGCTCTGTTAAAATACTGGAGAAAACAGACTGCTCTACATGTAGGCTGCAGTACCAACATATTGACAAGGAAACTGCAAAACTACTTGAAAGCAGCATAGGGCTGAATCCTGCTCCATTTCTATTTTATGTCACTCTAGTGATGCTACTATGAGACACAGTGGTGTAAGCCCCATTATTCAGTCATGAGACTGTTTTGGTTAAGATGCTGATTTAGATATGCTTATATTCTGCAGGGGATTCAGAACACCAGGAAAAAGGCCGTCCAGCATCCCAAGAGGGCCATCACATTCAGAATTCAGAAAGATTAAACACAGCAGTGATAGACAGCTCCAATGAGTATTTTTAAATGGCAGCTTGCCACACAAATGGTGAAGTGTGGATTTTATTAACTAACTTTTAGTTAATTTACTGTCCAGTGGGATTCAACAATCAAGATACTGCTCTTTTCCTAAGACTTAAAGTGCTGCAGTGGCAAAGCCTAGGTAAGCATATTCCTGTATCTTTTAACAGAGTGAAACTGCTTGAGAAAAAAAAAAAAGGAGAAAAATAAAGGAGACTTTTGAAGTTGTGTCAACCTTTAATGTTGATCCTGAATCCCCCTAAACACTGTGGCTGAAATCCTCACTCCCATGGCAGTGAGGAAGGGTCTTCATGGGCTCTAGGATCTCAGATTCCACTCGGAGCAGAATTCCAATTTGCAACCCCATCATTCCTGCTTTTCTTGTTTGCTGAGTCTGCCTTGTCCTCCCCTTTTAGTTCACACATTAGTGCAATCACTTCTAAATTAAGAATTAAAGACACTAAATAAATACAAACCTTAGAACTAACAATCTGTATTCAAGCCTATTGTTCATTTGTCTGCCTTGTTTCCATTCCTCTGAGATCTTGCTCTTAATAGCCAAACCTCCCACTTTTCTTGCCAAAAGAACACAAGCCATTGGTTCAGCATTTGGACGACCTGAAATCATCGGAATCAAAAAATGGCCTGGGTTGGAAGGGACCTTAAAGGTGTTTTTCCAAGCCCCCTGCCATGGACATGGACACCTTCCAATAGACCAAGTTGCTCAGATCTCCATCCAACCTGGCCTTAAACACTTCCAGGCATGGGGAATCCACAGTTCTCTGGGCAACTTTATCCAGTGCCTCATCACCCTCATAGTAAAATAGTTTTTTCCTAGTATCTAATCTAAATCTTTCAGTTTGTAGCTTCAGTTCTTTACTAATTCCTTATGGCAAGCCACAAGGTGCAACTGAAGACTCCTAGTTGACTACAGATTATATAGAACACACAGAAGGACCTAATCTAGAAAGAGAGAAAATTTCAAAGTGCTTTGTCAAACACAGACATCAAAGAGAAGCTGAGGCAGTTTGACTTCTATTTACCACTTTAAAATGACTCAATCTTTTCTGTAGTCGTTATCTATCTATCTATCTAATCATATGCATTATAGAAAAGATACATGTACGTAAATATATATGTGAGAAACTGTTTACATGTTCTTAAAAAATTAAGAGTAAGCCACCCTACAATAATAAGCAGATCTAAACCTCAAACTTCTAAGTTTTTATTACCAAGAGTGAGAAATATTTTTTTAAGAAATGAAAGTCACAAAGGGTGTGCCTGTCTCATTTTTCTTCCGCTCCAGTTATATACAATGCACAGCATGTGGCGGTTATCTGACAGTGAGATTCTTCAAGTTCTATACACCACAGTGGTGAATTTGAAGGATGCAAACAGCATGGCCTCAATTCATACTTGTTTTACTAATGCCTTGTGTCTATTTTTACAGCCTATTTGAGAATTCCTTGCTTTACAATGGTGACATAGTTTTAATTTACAGCAGCGAGATTCCTAGGAACATTGCTCCCAAGCAACCAGCATTTTGACCTCCGCACTTTCAGACACTCATAACGTCCTATAAATTAAAAAAAAACAACAAAAACAAACAAACCAAAAAACCCAAAAGAACGATCATCTGCAGAAGGAAAAACTTTAGCAATGTCTGTGTCTGCTCTTGTTTCCTAACACATCTAAAAGATATGCTGTACTCTCTGGGTGGATCTACATTGTTGTTTTGGCTTAAATTAAGGGTATGGTTTGGAAGCAAATCTACCTGTCATTTTCACTTGCCAGATTTAGGTCACATCAAAGAGTGGGAGATTTGAACTGGTTGTTTTCTACCTTGAAATTAATTTGGAAGACATCTCCCAAGAGTGCATTCAGTGATCTCTGACCACAAATGGACATGCAGGTCCCCAGTAACAAACTAGAGTTAGTGCATAGTAAACTGTCAGAGTGTATGTGGTGATAATATCAGTTCTCAGCATGAACTGGTCTTCTCCTTTTGCAGTGTGCTTCTTGCTGATGTAGTCACAGTTTGTGAAACTAGTTTCTGACTTTCCCTACAGCTTTACTTGGGAAGTGTCTGCTGTGCTACAGCTGGACAACAACGCCCTTGGTCCATCTGTAGGACCAGAGTGCAAAGCTGCTGGCATGTGGAAAGACTCAATGGCCCCTTCCCTTCACCTTCCCTCACACCCCTTTCCTGGCAAATCTGCCTTTCAAATCACAGAATCACAGAATATGCTGAGTTGGAAAGGACCCATCAGGATCATTGAGTCCAATTCCTGGCCCTGCACCGGACACCCCAGAAATCACACCATGTACCTGAGAGCCCAAACACTTCTTCATCTCAGACAGGCTTGGTGCTGTGACCACTTCCCTGGGGAGGCTTTTCTAGTGCCCAACCACCCTCTGGATGAAAAACTTTTCCCTGATAACTAACCTAAACCTCCACTGACTCAGCATCATGCCATAAGATCATAGCCCTTAAATATGACTTGATGGAAGAGCAGGCATTTCCATTCTTGAAGGTATTCCAAAGCCATCTGGACACAGTCTTGGCAACTGGCTGGTGTCCCTGCTTGAGCAGGGAGGATTGGACAAGATGACTTCCAGAAGTCCTGTCTAACCTCAACCTTTCTGTGATCCTATGACAACCATTCTTTTCCAACTATACCATGAAATCTGAAATGTGTAGCTGACAGGACCAGAGGAACATGTCACCAAGCTCCCCATGGAAAAGGTTTGAGGGCTCCCAGGGCTGGCAGAGTAACTCACCATAACCATCACAAAGGGATGCTGCTAATCCTAGGAGAAACAGTATGGCTGAAAACTTTTGTCCTTGACTAGAACATCTCCCAAGTCAAAGTAATGCCATTTCCATAGAGACATGGTGCCCAGGGAAAATCAAGTATTGCAGCCACTGGCAAGAGCAGTGACTGCCTGCCTGGAGCTGGGCAGAAGCCACCACCAGCTCATGCTTCAGCTCCTGTCCTGCCCAGGAGGGGAAGCCACAAGAGATGGTTATGCTGATCTTCCCTATTGCTAATGCTGCCGAGGGCGTGGCAGAAAGCAGCCCTGGAAAAGTATAGGCACAGCAGGGAACTGAGGGGAAAATGCAGATTAATTAGATCACAGAAAAAAAAAAAAAAAAAAAAAGAAAGAAAGAAAAAAAAAGAACTGTGAGCTATTTATTCAGGGTCAGCATTTTTGAGGAAAGGAAAACAAAACAGTTTTGCTTATGGTTCAGAAGAACAAAATATAAAACGTATTTGAGGTTTGTGGCTAAATATCTTTTAAATTCACAATAGAATTTTTACAGAGGTCAAATAAATTTTTTAGAGATGAAAAGAAAACATAGGCTTAAACACTGCAGAAAAAAATATCATTTCAACTAGTTACAGGAACAAGTGCTGGGCTGGCAATATCCTCCAGCCAACTCTTTTTGTCAAAATTGATCATAAAAAGCATTTCAGATTGCCCCTCTGCAGCTTTACAAAGCCTTCAACAGAAGCTGGCTTTTGTGAACTGCATAACCCATAGGGCAGCACAGCTGCCTTCCATATAAGTAACAGACTGTGATGTGGACTTCCCAAGAGAAAAGCTCCAAATAGCTCAAAAGCAATATAGTGAAAATAAAGGTCCTTTAAATATATGGACAAGCAGTGGAAATGCTGTCTAAGACATGACTTAAAATAAGAAATGCAGAAATAAAGCACATCTTCCCATGTACTTTCAGACGAGGACTTTTACCATCAGCCATAAAGTTTTGGTTGGGTTTATTGAACGTAGCCAAGAACTTTCAGATGGATTTCTAAGTGTGTCATGATATAACCAAGGCCTTCAGAGTGTTTTATTTACTAATTAAATGGACGCTGGTAGGCTGAGTGCCATTACACAATTACATTAAAAGATCTGGATGATGTAGAACTTTCATCACCCATTTGGGGTTTTAACAGGCTATTTCGCTTTCTTTACTAGTATTGGCTTATTATAGTAGGTGCTGTCATTAGCGTTCAGTCAGCCAGAGCTGAATTTGCAGCCAGTTCGACGCGAGCATTTGCTGTTGTGTGTTAATTAGGAAGTGCTGAGTGTACTGTGTGACCCGTTTTCCTCAGCTCTGCAATTAGCAGCTTCACAAAAGCGTCTTCTGAGGACCTGAACACAAGTTAATCTTCTGGGGGAAATGGTAAAAGAAACAATCAGCAAAACATTTCAAATAGGATTTGAGATAATGCTGCCTAAATCTGAAAGGTCTCACGTCTATGCAGTTGCTTTTAGGACATTGGCAAAGTACCATGTCTTTGTTTCTGGAATAAAAATGCCAGTGGAGTACATTGCCCTTTATGTCTGTATCTTTCTTTCTACATTTTGGAAGCTGCAAACTCTGACCCAGCATGTCTGCATGCCTTATTATAGTATGACATCACCCTCCTGCCTATAATTTGGAAGAGAAAACTTGTAATTCCCAGTCAGATACCTACTGCACACAACATTTGCTCCATCAATTGTTCAAAGACCTACCGAGAACCAACTGTCTGAAGTTTCTCCAAAAGAAGCTGTTTTCCCACTGTGTTTGTGCAGTATTCAAAATGCTTTTGCCACTCTGGTTAGAGCTGGAGACAAGATGACTTCCAGGGATGTGCTTATTTCCCACCTCACTAAAGGACAGACTCAGTTTGCCATCCATTTTCCTCCTGCACTCAGTGTCTCCTGTGGCTGGTACCAGCCCAGCTCATTGGAGACTGCAGGCTCAGGGACTCCAGCTAGGCTTAGTCTGGTTAGAATTTAACCTACAAACAACTACATTTCTCCAAACAAGGTGTTCTATGAAATCGACTTTTAAAAGTAATTTTCTATCAGTGGTGAGGGAGATGGTGGGGATCAGCTCAGGTAAGCATTACTATTTGGATTCTGTCCAAATGAGATCAAACATTTTGAAGTTCTCCTCTTGTTGAAGTCTCTTATCAGCTCTTGAAATTTCTGGCAGTTGCTTAATGCCTTCTGGCATGCTCTCCCCTCCAGCTGCATGCACACAATATCCTTGGGGGTTTCATGGGAATTGCTTCTTTCTAGTACACTCACAGCACTACTGTCTTTTACCCAGTGAGAAACATTTATGAGATGAACTTCTCCCTCAGTTTCAGCTGACATCACTGAACAATGACTGAACATAAAACCAATGCTTAAATCCAAAATTTAAATAATCTAGCTCAAGATTTCTGTAACAGTTTGGTACAAATTAGGTTGGCTTCCAAATTTACAATGGCTGGCTCAGTTCCTAGATTTTACAGACACCTGTTAGCAGCCATTAGCCACATCTTTGGATTTTACTTTTAATACAGTGGCATTATTCCAAAAAAATTTCTCCAGCAGGTAACACAGATGGGAAATCACCACCTACCAACCAGATCAGTGTGAATACTGTGTGTGATAACAGCTAGAATGAGAATTCGCTGTGTTTATATGACATGATATTTTAGCTGACATATCAATTCAGTTAATCTGACACCTGGCTAACATTTCCTGCACAGGAGCTGTTTACAGCTCAAATGGCAGAAAACCCTGTCCAGGCTCAAGTGGCAAGTGAATGTCATAGAATCATAGAACATTTTGGGTTGGACTTCCTGAGTCCAATCCCATGCCACGAGAGGGGGTCACCCAGACATGGTAGAGATAACACAGTATTCCTCAAATTTATGCAGAAAAGTCACATTCCTCACTCCCTCCTGCTCTCTGAGGAGTAGCTTCAGTCAGTCCCCACAAATTCAGCCATGAAAGTGGCACAAGCATGGGCAGAGCTAGAACCAGCAGTCTCAGCCCCAACAGAATTAAACACATTAAAAAGTCAACTGTCTTGGAATTAGACAGAGAATGGAGCGGCCTTGGTGAACAGACACACAGGGAAATCTAGGTCCCCTGTTCCTTGAGAAGATACTGTTGATGTCTAATGATATACAGGAACCCACAAACTGGTTTTCCACCAGTGCAAAACTCTTCTTCAATCTCAAACTGCTTAATAGATGTTCAGTAAGACTCACTGCCCCTCCTCTGACTTTGGCTGAATGCCGCTTTCGCAGATGCCTTTTGGTAACTGCCAGCTGGGGAGTAGTGAATCAGAGGTAGAATCATGGAATCATAGAATGTTAAGGGTTTGGAATGAACCTTAAATATCACCTAGTCTCAACCAAACAGCCCACTCCCAGCATGGGCAGGATACCTCCCACAAAAGAATCCTGATTTTGAATTACTCCAGCCACTGTGTGATACTCCTTTCCCTAGAAAACCTTTAAACTTGAGCCATACTGAGGACAGAAGCATAAATTATTAGCTGTGTTATTACTTCTAGGCATAGCTCCCAAGACAAGCAACATGAAAAAATCCTGACATTCCTTTCCCTCTTCCTACCCACCCTGGTAATGACCATCAGCATTCTACTGAACTTAATGAAAACAATAAGCTTTATTAATTATTATTAATTATGACTGTCAAAGTTGTGTTGTCTATATTTACTTATTGTGACATTCAGAAGTGTGCCTAAGAAGAGGGACTTTTGCAAATCAAGACATTGTCCTCTGTAGTCTCTTACATAGTCCAAAAACCAGATAATGACTAAATAATAAATTACCTAGATCAGAAGAAAAGCTGTGGCTGGGGAACAGGTCACCTACAAGCACTGTATCATGTGTCTGCCCAGGAGACTATGTTGGTCTTAGGGCTACCTGATAATCTGAGTCCCTTGCTGTGAGCAGCCTGAAGCTGATGCCACCAGGTCTTCAGCAAAGGTGCAGGTTGAATGTCTGTTCTCTTGCATTTGATTTGAATGTCTTTTGTAATAACATTCATTTCCCCCAGCAAACTCTCATAGATCCATCCAAAGAATACGTCTTCAAGGCAATTTGTTAGTAGCCTGCATTTCCATAAACTGCAGCAAACATCCTCACAAAGACAGCAAATAAGAAAGATATTGGATGCTCAAAGATGACTCTTTGAACCTGAGCAATGACTGTTTCCACACATGGACTCTTTAACATGTTTTATCCATACTTCCTCTTCTCTGGGTTCTCTTATTACCCCTCTCTCCTTAATACATTTCCCTTTCCTTTTCGAGAAATGCTCTATTAGCTTAACTTTTAGAGATTTGGGTCACCCATAGTTATTGCAGACAAGGAATTTTTGATATTGAGCTCCATGCTGTAGTGATGCTTTATAAGAATAAAGCTGAAGTAAGTCTGCTAAACCTTCTGTCCAGCTCACCACTACCCCAGCAGTGTTCCCACTAATAAATTGAATAGTAGTTCTCCTAATCCATTGAAGAACTGTTCCACAGAGACTCAAAAAGGCATCTAAATGTAGCATTTTAAATTCATGAACAGATAGTTTATTATTATATAATATATATCCTGAAATCTGTAGGATTTACTAACTAGTAACCAGCCTAGGTATCAAGAAACCTGCAAAATTGCACTCCCTGGTTTGGGCAGTACTGGTTTTAAAAAGAGGCTTTTTTCCACGATGAAGAATCTTTCTAGTAGTTAGATTTAAATTTTTTTGAAGCAATGGATCTGAATACAAAAATAAGCTTGAATTCCCCACTGGTATCTCAACTCAAGCTACCAGAAATAAGACCATCAGTGTAGTAAAGCAAGCACATGTGCTGGCTGAAGGGCACATTTCCAAGGACGTTAGCAGCTGATATTCAAATGGAATGGTCTTTACTCCCATGGCAACCACAATTTTTCTCTTTTGAAGCAAGGAAGTTATCATCCTTAATGTTCTGCTTATGAAAACATTCTTCTGAACTCATCCAAGGGCCACCAAGCCAACAGAAAGTTTCTTCAATTGGGTAATTGGTTTTCTTATGTCTAGGGTTTTTCAAATATGCATTGATTTGTTTATGAAAGATGGTGCTCAGAGCTTTGTGGGCATAATTTCCAGTCTGCAACCTATAAGAAACAACAAATTAAAAGGAAGCCTCTTCGTCATCCACCATTATCTTATTTTAAACCAAAATTTGCCTGTCTGTTTGCCTGGTTAAAATACTATTCATCCAAGTGTGGGGATGCCCCATTTTGCAGAATAACTTGATTCAGTGACAACAGCTGACAGTGACCAAAAATTAAATGTTCCAGGATGAAGGCATTTACCTCAATGATCTTCTGTTAAAAATGACAAAAGATATTTTGTGTCACCACTCTTGTTCTTTCTCTCTCACCCGGCTGCTAATTTGGGCTTCCCAGCAGGCCTTCAATAGAGAAAGCAAAAACCAGGAGGTAGTTTCTCAGCCACTGGATGTTGCTAAGAGCTCTGCTGAAGTCACTGAAGCTGTGACAATTTACACCAGCTAAAGATCTGCCTGCAGGGCTCAAAATGCAGTCACTTGTTGTCCCTCCTTTCCCTTCACCATGCAAACAAAATTTTATTTAACTTGTACCGTAACTCACTCAATACTATTGGGAAGATAGAACAGAAGGGGTTTTCCCGAGATTAAACGTTTGTGATCTGAGGCTTGGATAGAACCCTGCAAAACTGTGAGCAATCAGAATGCACCACATGGAAATGATGATGGAAAACCCCAGCGAATAAACATGCCAGCAACAGCAAAGCCTGTCTCTAAAGAACATATTATTGTAGGTTTTCTTTTCCTTTTTTCAATAAGAATTTGGTTGTTGCTTTTTCTTAATAAACATTTTCTTCGTTTCCTGTTTTTGGCTTTTTCTCTTCTCTCCATAAATTTCTCCCCTCCCTCTATAGCCCCATATGTTTAAAGGGGTGATGGCACGTTAGCAACCAGGCCAGTTACAACTGAAGAAGCATGCAGGTACACAGAACAGGCTATGGGATGGATGGGATGAGTGCCTCATTTTTTATCTTGCTGATCACCTGGTTAGCACTGAAATGGAGCTGATATGCTATACCAAAAGTTCCTCTCACATCAGGACAGGTTATAAATTCTCCAACCAGTGTAGCAAACTACAGTGCACTCAGTTATCTGTGGGCAGAGCAGCTGAGCTGCCTGTGCTGCTCCAGCGTGGATCCTGTGGGGATTACGGGCAGAGACGGCACTGTGCAAACACAGCTCTCTCTGCAGCACAGTGCCAACCCAAACCAGCTGCTGGCTTGTCAGCAGTGGGACTCAGAGTAATTCCCAAACCCCTGGAAATGTTCTCACTGTGTCCTGGGGTGAAATAATGGCAAGCTGTACCTGACAAGGCAGGAAGGCAGGAGGAAAGGAAGGAAGGAAACCCAGGTGTACAGGGGTGACACTTTGCAATCTAATGTCATAGCTACTCTGGGTCATCAGAGACCAGGACCTTTAGGTGTACCACTGAAGGAATCCTCTCCATGTGGCAGTCATGAGGATTCCTTGCCCCTATACAGAGTTTAGGCACCAGAAAACTGAGTGAGCAGAAATGACAGGATTTATTTCACCTGCCTAAAAGTTTGCTCTAGGTTCTTTCTGTAGTCAAAGGAAACACACAACTCCCCAGCAGAGTTCATCTTACCTATTTTAGGATGGGCTGGCTCACTCTTCAGAGGTACTGGTCTTTCTCCACTGTCTCTAGAGGACACCTTACATACTTTTAGACAGCTAAGAAAAATGAAATTATTTCCACCCAGGTGTCAAAACTACATCCTTTTGTTCTCAAAACTTGACTAATATGATTAATCAGAATGAACTGACTCATGATAATATTGAAAAAAGGGGATTAATAGGAGTGAAGACAAGATAAAGGAATCCAAGTTCTCTCTGATGTAAAGGAATGAAATTTATGGTTACTATCTGTACGGTCATTAGCAGAACATTATATTTCTATAAAGAAAGCTTTGTATTCCAGTTCACAAGGTACAGAAAATGTGTCGATTGTGCCCAAAATGCCAGCCTAGTAATTTCCAGTCTGGTAGTTTTGACAGTCTTAATGAATGGGCTCAGCAAAAACAAGGACTGGAATGCAGAGATAGCTCTATTAGGTGGACTGACAGGCTCTTTGAGAAGGGCTGTATAGGACCGGCCCGAAATATTCTCAGCCACTCTGTACTAGCACTTCTCACTTTCTTAAGCATGAAATTGACTTACATATTCTAAAGAAGAAAAAAGGGGGGGCTTGGAGGGCAAAGAAGAAATTGCCATTTTTAGTGTACAAGCATATTTACATAATCAGGGCAAAACCCTGCATTTTAAAAATGCCCTAAATACATATTTACATGAGAGAATGCAATGATTCCAAAGAGGCTGATAAAATGCATTTTAAGTATAGCTAACTACATATTTACACAACCAAGACAATAATCCCCATTAAGGATTTATTTTTTTTCACATTGCCACATTAGAAAACTGAACAGTTATTAATCCATACAACTCCACATTAACTCCTAGATACTGCATGTCCTCAGGGCATTACAGTACCAGCAAGCGTACACTGAAGCCTAGAAAATTCCTAATGAGGAAAGGAGAGGTTCCCTCTCTCTCTGGGTTTTGCTCAATTATCAGTCATCTTCCCAGAGATCCCCTGGAACTGCAGTGTCTCTGCTGCAAGCGGAATCCTGCTCGAGTCACTGCTGAGCTGCATCAAGGATGGGAGTAAACACTTTTCGAAAGTCATGATTCAGAACAATATTCCTGAATGGACTGTGCCTGCAGAGGCACACGTCTGCTTGGCACGGTCATTTCTGAGTGCAAATGCACTTGAGGTAGGGAATTCCCTTTTTCCTTAGGGCAGGAAACCCTGGTCTCCTCAGAGGCCACAACAAACAGCGTGCAGGAATGCAGTGCTTTGGGCGTGACAAGGCAGGGGGATACATGGAGAGAACAAGAAAGTATCTCTGCTATCACCATCAAACACCTCTCCTAAACAATTTTATGTAATGAATAGATTACTAACACGAAAATGAAGCTTGTGTTACCTCCTCCATACCCTGTGAATTTTTCCCATCAGAAAATCCCATCTCATTAATAAGTTGAACAGTGTTTTTATATATTTTCCCCCTTCCTTTCTTCTAGCTTCAATTTCAATGACAATGAGTTTCAGGAAATAAGAGATACTAGATTTTGTTTTTTGGTAATTCACCCTATATGATCAATACAATAACTTCAGTGTATCTGTGGGCACAACATTTTTTTTTTTAATAGACTAAAAATAATGAATTATGAAACATTTTAAAAATTAATGCATGCTCCACTTTAAGCAGCTGTCGAATTCATATCCTTCTCCTCCCCACAGGAAAACATCTCTTCCCCCAATATCAAAACCCTAAAGACAGTCAAATACAGAGCTTTTACTGGTGCAGAAAGACAAACAAAAGTACATCCTCAAAAGTACTGGCTGTCTTTCATGTCTTTTCTGCATTACCTCACCTGCCCACCACTCCCAGCCCTGTCCGAAGACCTGAACAAAACACCCAGCAGTGCACCTGCCATCTGGTACATGTGCTCCATCCTGCACCTCACCTGCTCTCCAAAGGAAAACTGGGTAATGCAGTGAAGGGGGTTAGTAGGGTTTTGTTTTGGGGGATTATCCAGATTTTCAGATTTTCAGTCTCTACACAAAGCAGACATGCCAGGGAAACCCTTAGATTAGGTTACACCTGGGCAGAGCTGGGATGGGCAGATGGAGGATTCAGTGGTATGTGGGAACCAGCCCAGACAACTAGCTGTGACACTGTTCTTGGGAACAGCCAACAACTTTGTCACGTACATTATGTTTTTACAGCACCTCAGCTTGCAGGTTGAAGTTCCGTAAGCATTTATTTTGCCTTCACTGACTTTCGTTGCTGTTGTTCTCAGACTCTGTGCTCTCACCTCACTGGTGAACTTCTAGAAAAAAAAATCTCCTCCTCTGACATGTGTCCATCTTGTTCTAATTCCCTTGATACTTTTTCCCACATTCTGCTAATATACGAGGTCCAGCTCAGCATGCCCCATCTCCACTGATACGAGCCTTAATCAGCTGGGAATCCAGTAGCAAAGAAAGTCCAGACATGGGAGAAGAGATCATTTCAAGGGTGTTGCCTCTTCAGCAGCTGCTGCCACTGACAGGTACAGGAGGATACCAGAGACATAACACAAGTTCATGCCCTACCTGAAAGCAGTACCACACAATAATAAAAGGCATCACAGGCCACCGGATCATGAAAAAAGAGAACACTGCTGACAGATTTTAAAGGATTTTACCTACTTGCCAAAAGAAGTATGAAAAACCAAGAAGTCTGACTGTCAGCATAACCTGTGCTGCCTGGTAGGCATTTTCATAAACAGTTGTGGTAATTTCTTACTCAAACTAAGCGAACAATAGCATTGACACACAAAACCACATGCATGCACATGCACCACCTGAAGAGAGCTCCAAGCTGTGGCAATCCCTGACCCTTGATGCAGACACAAAAGCTGTTTCACAGCCCCTCTTCCGTATATTTCTCTCTGCCACAGACCCACTGGCCTGAGCACAACCCAATGCACAGACATCAGAACAGAGGCAGCACAGAAAATAACCAGCCTCAGAAGGGTTATCAAGGGAAGAGACTGATCAAGGAGAAAGTTTGGCAGCCAAAACAAGTGGGCTGAGAAAGCTGTTGTGCTTTCAATAGCATAAGTTCCTTGGGCCATAAAGCTGACAGTGGGGCTGCACACTTGCATTCCAACCCGACACATTTATTGGAGAAGCAGAAAGCTAATGTTGGCCTATTAACAATTCCTGTCTGCTGTAAATCACTGCAGGACCTCCCTTGAAGATTACTGCCTTCCATTTATCTCAGTGGCATCAAGGAACCCTTTGCCCTCTTCAACTCATTCTTTGGCTATTAAATCAAAACATTGCGTTTTGGGGAGAGGACTGGTTCTCAAAAGCCAGAGCAGAAAACAGGTTATTCCAATATGAAGTGCAAAACATCATTGGGGAATATACATGATTTGATCCAAACTTGCACTAAGTTTGTTGCAAAGATTTGACTTAATTTTATTTCCCTCTCTGGAAAAAAATCAGTGCTCCTAAGCTCTATCAGTGTTCTGGGAGAGAAACTGCTACAGAAACCAGCATGTCTTCAGGATATAATACATAAACAGATTTGCTACTCTTTGAAATGAATGGAGATTAAGAGTTTAGTATCAGTTTCCTATGAGCTTCTTGGATACAATTTTTCCAACAGAGTTAATGTAGGACTGGAATGACAGAATTTAATGCTGTAATTATAATTTTCGTAAATCTGGCTTATGCTGAAAAATTGCAAGGCTGAGCTTTTTTTTTTTTAAGTAAAAAGCATCCTCTATAATTCCTTTACTATTCCGGGGAAGACCAACTGATAAATAATTGTAATGGGAAACAGGAAGTGTGGAGCTGAGATATTTCTATGAACTTTCTTATCATCTGGACTCCATGGACTTGGTCAGATACACTCCCTGATAAACTCACTCCTTCTGTGGTCTGAGGGAGAATACTGTGCTCCCAGTTCATACCACAGAGAGCTCACACCACTGCCCACTCTGGCACACAGGGGTGGCCCAGGTTTGTGTGTGAAAGGAGGCGAGATCCGAGGTGGTGGGAATCCTGTTCTGCAAACACCGTGGGGGTGTGAGCTATCACACCCTCATCCATGTCAGAGAGGACAAAGCCCTACAGCTCACACGAGAGTGAGAAGAAGACAAGAGCTGTGGTGCACGTGTATGGTCTGAGGGTCCAGAGTCAGGTGTGCACTCAAGAATCTGTGCCAAGGTCCTGGGGCAGCACAGAGAGAGGTGGAGCAGCCATCCAAGAGCAGCATGTGCTGGTGCCAGGGAGGGGACTGGGTACCCACAGATGTCATCTTGATTTATTCACAGACTTCAAATATAAACCAGACATTTCTATATCCTGTTATTAACGTTAACCACAAAACTATAAAGGTTCTGAGCAGCCAGTAAAGATAGCAGTGTGAAATCCAGGAGGGCCAAGCCACTAAAGAAATGTCAAGCTGTAGAAAAAGTTAATAAATTCTGGAGGAATGTTTCAGGCTTACTGTGTTTCTGAGGGACCCAGAAATCCCTCCGTGCATAGCTCATGGGTCTGGCCAAAGGGGGCTTGGACAGACTTCAAGGGAAACCTGCAGCTATCTCTGTGTCTGCTGCCAGAAATTTAATGGTGCCGAGCAGCAAAGCACTGCTGTCGATTGACAGAGGGGTGGAAAAACAGATCAGATGCATGCCTGCCTCCCAGAAAAGGCCAGGAGAGCCTCCCATCACTTTGATAAAGCAATCCTTTTGAAAATACAGTTGCAAATCTTTTATCCAAAGTGGACAGACAATGACCTGGGCTCCCTGACCCTGCCATGCCATGGTGCTACAGGGTGTCCTGTAAAATCCAGACCTTCTCACAGAACCAATACAAAAGAAAACAAAAAAGAATGCTGTTTCTACACCTTGAAATGATTTAGGAAACTGAGAACTTAAAAGGAGCAAGTTGATATAGTTGTGTTCTGCTGTGTCAGCAATATTGGCCTTGTGAAGTACACTTTTATTTCAATAAACCAAGTAAGTCTGAAATCTAATGTGATGGTTGCCTGTGCCATCATTGATCATTTGGGGCCCTGCCTGCCTCGTAGTCTTCCCAAGGCAGCAGTTTCCAACTTCTCTTACATCAGGAAAGCATCACATTATACTGACAGGGAGGTACTTGGGGAAAGGGAAGAAGAAATGAAGAGACCTGGTCACAGCTGCCAGAGCCAGGGCAGACCTGCATCTCCCTGCTCACACTTGGGCCCTGGTTAATCTTTTTATGGACACGCTTTGATGCTCTGCACAGTAAGCCTTGTTCTTTAATACTAACACTGGCATGTGCCAATGGATCTGTATGTCTGAAAAATGAATTACAAGATTTAGGAGCACATGGACACAGCATGGAACTTCAGAAACAACATTAACAAAAAAACAAAAACAAACAAACAAAAAAATCTAACAATCTTAGTAAATGAAAACCAAAATGTAAGAAGGAGCCTGTGCTTTTCATGTACCAAAAAGAGGAAAAGACAATGATTAAAAAACAGAAAGTTATAAATAATTTTCCTTTTATTCATGCAATACAGCTGGATAAAAAGTACTTTTAAAAAGGTCTTTTAAATTCCTTACAATGTGCACAGCTAAAAGCTTTATTTTTACCTTTCTGGTTTTAGATAAAAGCTGTTCTGTTGATCAGAGCTATTATCCTTATAATGGGGAATAAAAGCAATTGGTTACCTATAGATAAACAAAGTGGGGATGCCAAAGGTACAGTTACAATCTGCTACTTAGATTGGTTTCATCTCTGCATTTTATTTTTCTGTAAAATGTATATACTTTTTCTTTTATTAGAAGCTTTTGATTGTCCTATGCAGTTAATACTTTTACAAGCAGAAAAATTTTCAGCTTGGGGGAAAAAAAAGAAAAAAATAAGGACTATAAAAAATATATGAGGCTACAATTTACAGCTAAAAAAAACCTCAGAAAAACTATTACAAAACCTTTGGTTAAACAGTGACTTTACTCTTGCTACCAATGGGAAATGCTGTTGCATGCAATGATTTGTGCTGTGTTCATCTCATGCTCTGTGCAGTATTGAAAACCCATCGATATCAGTTGTTGCCAGAAACAGGGAAGCAGACCACATGCACTACTCACTGTCACAGTTCTTATATCCCTACAAGATTTTATTCCACTGGTATGATAATGCAATGTTCTTACACACTCTCTATCCAGAAGGACTGCATTTTAATTACTCCTTAGATGTCTGACTGGAAGTTGGCTGTCTCAGTAGTTTTGCTTTCTTTCTTAACATTGCCTTATTGCTTAAGGCTCTACAGATCCCTTTGTGATAACTGCAAGCAACCAAAGAATGGAAACATCTCTTGGAAAAGTAAAAACAAATCAAGATTTGGGTTCAGGATGGCTTAGCAGAGTGAATTCTTATTTATAGTCTCCACATTCTTGCTGAGGCTTTGCTTTATTGAATTCCCAACATTTTTCTGTTGCTCTTTGATTAGTAAAACTCACTCTAGGTTTCTAGGGCACTGTTGAAGCACACGTTCTTTCAGTATCCCTGCTCAGCAGTGTTACAGCATGTGAAGAAAAAATTATGAATGAGTGCAGTAGAAGAAAGAGGGGGCAGTACAGACACCAAGTCTTCCCTGACAACTAAATGGAAGTAACCTCTCACAATGAGATTGTCAAAGAACTGATCACACAGGTTTATTCTGATTTCTGTGTCAAACCTCAAGTAGCAAGAATGTAGCAGAAGAAGTGAGAAGGTAGTGAGGTAGGACCACCTGCCCTGGAGTCACCTTTGACTTGGCTTTAACACAGTGTGAGCTACAAGAGTACTTTCTCTTTTCACATCAAATTGGTTCCCAAAAAGAAAATATGACTATCCAATAGGTCTAAATAATTCACAGACTTGAGCAATTCTGGCCTTGTAGGACTGTGAGGAGAACAGCAAGCAATATACAGCAACCAGGATCAGAGTTTGCTGTGGTAATCATAGGGACATGTCAAAGATCTAAGCTCCTTCACTTGGTGACATTATAACCTTCATTTTGCAAAAAATATATTCCTATTCACCATTGTTCTAAAGGAAATACTCACAAATGAGCCAAAGAACGGGTGCCTGCCTCCATCTGTAGGAAGCCTGCAATGAACTGTTTCACCAGGTGTAAACAGTTCCTGTTCATCTTAACCTCAACCACACCTAATATGTGGGATCAGGAAAGGAGCTGGAGCATAAGGGTTCAATGGGGAGTACAGGGAGAATTCCCAGTGCTTTAATCCGTGACTTGTAATAGCAATTCAGGTGTGGCTTCTCCAGCTCAGCTTACAGCGTTCAGACATGAATACAAGGGGGCATTGTGTACTACCATAGCCATTGCTGTAACACCAAAAATCAGAAGACTTCAGTTTATGTGCTGTCCATTTGTAATTTGTGTTAGCACTATATTCACTTCAAAATTAATTTGAAAAGGAACAGCCCAGGTAATGCTAGCTTTAGTTCGTTGCACTTATTAGAGAAGACAGAGGAAACAAGTGTGCTGTGCACAAATGGAGGTCCCACGGGATCCCAAAACAGGATCCCACAATGTCTTTTAAAGTAAATTGTTAAATTAGGACAAGTCACTACAGAGCTGTCAGACGATACTGATCCCAGCTTTCAACATTCTTTCTATCTTTTGCACACAAGTACGTACACAAACACTCCCACAGATTCAACACAGCTCCTGAATACACCTCTGCCAATTCCTTGCCTGCATATGTATGACTTCCACTAAAACTGGCATGAGTTCAGTGAAAAAAAGAATGTATCTCTCTCTGTGCCATAATGCATGAGGCAGTGCTTTCTACCATTGCCATTTGTTGTTTATAAAAATTTCAGTTTATGTGAAACAATTAGAAATATTGAAAAATGAGAGGGGAGAGAACATCAGGAACAAATATATTTGTCTGAGACCTTTTAGGAAAGTATTATGTAGAATAAAGAACACCACCACTTTCCATACTTGAACTCAAATTAATCCATCAGTCATCTAAAATAACAGGCTATAATTAGTTAATAATGCGAGGAATTAAATTATCGTCAGCTTACACTAGAAAATTACTTACACCCAACCACAAAATACAGAAGGGTGGGAAAAGGCTGAGGTGCAGGCAAGCCACACTTCTTGGATGAAATTCCCTCCCCAGTCAGCAGCCTCCCACCAACTTCAAGGCGCTGCTTTCTCTCCTGGACTTTCTACCAGATTTTTCTCTCAACTCACTGTTTGAGATCAGAAAAATTTTCAACACCTCAATATCTGCCAAAAGGGAAACAAATCTCCTAATTCAGGCTACTGTTCAATCTGCCATGTCCTTGGTTCAGCACAAGGACATAGTGGCTATTTTTTAAAGCAAGAGTCATTCAAGGTATTTTTTTAGCATCTTAGAAGGATGTAAAATGCCTTTCAATATAGTTGGTTGGAGGTAGGCTGATCTTGCTGATGAGATGCTGCATGAAAATACCTGTGACCTGAGCTGACTTCCTTTGTCCCCTGTCCTGTGAGGATCAGTATTGACCACTAAGGCAAATACACTTTTCTCCCAGTCTTGAGAGATAATGTCATTTCATACTCTGGAGAAAAAAAATCAAGTGATTATGGCATGCATCACCAAAAGATATTGTCACATGAAACCCTGCCTTGATGTAAAGCCATAAAATAATTTTTAAACCATTGTCATCTTCCCCCTAAAGGACAAAGTCCATATGGATAAAATACTGCTCTCTTACTGTGGGAAGCAGAATGACAACAGGGATGCAGATGAGGAAAGTGACATCTGTACCCTGAACCATCTCTTGCCAAAGCTTGGTCTTGTTCCCCACTCATAGGGATAGGCTCCATCAAGGTGGGAGCAACAAGAAGTGGGACAAAACAGAGTAAAGGACCCATGCAAGGGGCAGCGGCAGCAGGCAGGAACTCAGACAATACACAGGAAAAACAAACCTGGCACACTCTGGACAAGCACTGGTTTTTGTTCTCATAACTGTTTCCTGAGGAGGTGAGATTATCTAGTATTTCTCATCTTTGAAGATTTCAGGCTGATGGGCAGTTAAGTGCAACTGTTGGAAATGGCATGAAGCCCAAACTAAGAGCATGAGGAGGCGTCACTTGAAGAGGTCTGCTCTGGATTTGTGCAGCCCAGCTGCACAAGATAAGGAAAACCAAGAACACATTTTCTCTGACCACAGAGACCTTGTAGGTTTCATTTTCCAATATCACTCCAGAAACAATTCTTCATCCTCACTCAGGCTTCCAAAAATGTCCCCCCAAGCAGAGCAGCGGGGGGACCTGATGAGTTGTGGCCAAAGTGATGGGGGTGACTGGGGCAGGGTGTGTTGAGAGCCTTGTTGCTACACACCAAATCCCATCAGAATACACTGGCCCGCTGCAGAGGAGACCCTCAGTCTCTAAAAGAAATGACAGCCACTGACATCTACTGCCACCCTACACATTTGAAGAAACATTCAACAACTGACTGAAGACCCAGTTTTGTGAGCTGGGGTTTTATATTCAAATTCATCTGACCTAATGCTGGACATCGACCTCCTGGGCTGAGCTGAGAAACACAGACACGTGGGCACTCCCCTTCCTTCAGAAAGCAGCTGGTGTCTTAAGACAAGGGTGACTGCACTGCTCATTTGGGACCCTGTGTGAGGTGGGAAGAATAGAGGTCTTGGTGACATGTCTCTTTGTTTAGTAGTACCTTTTGAAGCTCAGAGGACTAGAAAGGGGAAATTTCAACTCTGCACCTCCCTAACATGAATACACAGGGTGCAAAAAGGCTACAGTAAATCTCTGAATTTTTTATCCCTTGATTTGATCTTCTTGGCTATGGTCTACATTTCTTTCATTCCTCCATCTCTCTGTTGGAGATCAATTCTACACTTATCACATATGTGCTGTTTTAGCAGATGAGTAATTTAATTTTCCCCCAAAGCAGTAAAATGCTATACAATGAACACTTCTGATTTTTCTAAGCAGTAAAATGTCTTTCACTCAACCTGTTTAATTGGTTAAATGGTCATTTTGTATTAAAGAAATATGAACTATGCTTTCCTTCCCAATATCTCTCCCTCTTTTTTAATCTGATGTTTTAACAGTTTCAAGATCAGAAAAGTAGTTACTTTTGGCATAATATTTAGAAAGACAATCTTGCAGTAGTACTGTCTACCAAGTAAGTGCTCAAATGAACAGAGCTTATAAATGATTAATATAACAGCAGTGAGATAACCCTGACAAGTACATCTGGTGTTTGTTAACTGAAGATTATTTCTTTTAAAGTTTTAATTGGGCCATGTTAATTGGACACTTTTGTTCAGCAGACATTTTTCCTATCACAAAGTTAAGCCAGGTTTTGTTCAGTAAACTGTAAACATGCAATTAATCACAGAAAAACATGGACCCCTCCTTATGCTTGGAACACACAGACTCTGAAAGTAATTTTCACAGGATTTTGCTCCCTAATATCAAGTGAACTCATATGGCTGACGTCTTGCATAATATAATGTTCTGAACACTGACTGATGTCCCTGCAATTACCATGAGCCTGCAGAGCACTGGCAAACCTGTTAAGAACCCTTATTGGTAAATACCTGTGTGTTTCAGCAGGAGTGTTTCCAAGAGAAATGGCTGACAAGAACAGGATGGTGACAGTCCTAGGCTTCCCATGCCCTTGGAGCAGAATAAACCTTTCCTGTGAAAAGGCACTCTGCTTCTGTGCCAAGGCCCACTCAGAAATAGATCTGCCAGTGTTAGTGAGGAGTCTCTGATAGCCCTGTGACCAAAGCCAGTGAGGTGTTAACACAGAGAGGGCACACCAAAATGCACTGCCATGTCCCCTAGATTATTCATAGTAAGATTGGAAACCACCGTTGAAAAAAGACTGCCAGAAAGGCTACACAAGCCCTTTCTGCTTGGCAGCTGGGTTAGTTTGAATTTCACTTTTTAGTTCCTTCCTTCCTTCCTTCCTTCCTTCCTTCCTTCCTTCCTTCCTTCCTTCCTTCCTTCCTTCCTTCCTTCCTTCCTTCCTTCCTTCCTTCCCTCCTTCCCTCCTTCCTTTCCTTCCCT
The DNA here is from genome assembly GCA_034509425.1 of Eopsaltria australis. Taxonomy (NCBI): domain Eukaryota; kingdom Metazoa; phylum Chordata; class Aves; order Passeriformes; family Petroicidae; genus Eopsaltria; species Eopsaltria australis. The sequence continues at coordinate 4,546,501 of JAVTVJ010000068.1, read as the reverse complement.
CCCTCTCTTCCTTTCTTCCTCTCTTCTTCACTTCCCACCCCTCCCTTTGTCTTTCCAAAATTAGGTAAAACTGTTGTGTAAAAGATGCATCCATAGGCCACCACTGTAGAAGTCCTCATCGATCCTCACCTATGAAGGCTTTCTGGAGCTCTGTACAAGTTTCTTCACATTGAGAACACACACTGTTGTGAAAGAAGATGAGAAAACCACAAAATCAATCTTATTTATAGGAATGTCTTCAGCTTTTGGTCTAGATTAGGAAGAGGTTTTAATCTATAGCTATGATGGAGAACTACATAAAATATGCATATGTGGTACTGAGGTACAGACACACACTCAGCACAGACCAGACCACTGTCATTTTCTGGCTCACTGGAATTATGACTACACAAGCACCTAGTGCATTGTGTAGGCATGATGATGCTTTTACATGAGAGTCTACACAGCTATATGAAGAATAGCTATATAATGTCTGTTCTCATTACATGGTAGCTGTAAAGTTCATTTGCACTGAATTAATTAAGTTGTTCCTGTTACAGATTCGTGCCAGCAGGAGTTATGATTGATTAAAAGTAGTTCCAGACGTGATCTCCTTGAACATGTGTCAGAGGTCTGCAGCTGAGTGCCCATGTAAATTAGAATAATACAATTTGCCTTTCATTAGCCATCAGGTCTTGGTTTGAAATGTCCCTGAGGAAACTGTGACCTACTCTGTGATCTGTAGAAAACACACTTTACTCCCATAGGCCCAGTTCAGGGCAGTGTTCAGCACAAGCTGGGCTTTAGGTTAGTGGATACACTGACTTCTCTCAGCAGAATTACTCATGAACTTAAAACTGTGCTCCTGCACATACTAACTGAACCCAGAGCTAATAGTGAATCACCATGAGAAGCCAAATACATGCTCCATGAACACTTTCAGACAGCCCAAGGCTTTAACAAAATTTTAGCATGGACAAAAAGACAAATGACACACATTTTCAGGGGACTAAAGTCCAGAATAACTTCATTCATGGTATACAACATCTCTCTCAGATTTCCAACAACAGCCAAGCTAACTGCTTGAACACTAAGGACCTTGGAGAGTCACAGCTCTGGCAGCACCACAGTGGGTACCACAACAGGACCATGGACATAGGACTTCCAGCCCATGAATTGGACGGGGGACTCAAACCAAAAAGGAAGCTCCAGAGCCCTTGGAGACCTGGTTGAAAGGAGAGATCTGACAGCAAGTCTCCTTCCATAGTGACAATGAAGATGCCAGAGGAGCCAGCTGGCTTGGGAGTCTGGAAATTATTATAAAGTCCATTTCCTTAGGGTAGACTATTCAGTAGAGATCTTCTTGAGCTGAGGTCCCCAAAACCTCCTGCAGTCTTTACTTTGATGCCATCTTTCAGGCAGTTTTCTAAGTCCCTGGGGAGATAGACTGGCAGTAAGCCTGTGAGGTTTCTGAGGAAACCTGGCTGGCAGGAAGGTATTGAAACCTGCCTGACAGGAAAGGTCATGTTGGAGCTTGGGGTGATTGACAGAAAATCAGCTGAAAGGAGCATGTTTCCATATGATGTTTTACATCTGAAAAAATCAGCATATTCTAAGAGAAAATTATTCTTTTGGAAAATTCCCGTAACCTCTACTGAAAGGCTATCATCTGCCACAGTCTTGCTTAGAGCCTTACAGAATTGGATCACCGTTTGTTGCTGCAGAAAGTCCTAATTGGAGTTATTTCTACAGCAGATTGTTTCTCTGAGCAAGCTTCGTTTGGCCACAGAAAATGATACAGTATTTAGCTCCACCACACTGGAGTCATGCTATGTCAGATCAGAAATATGATAAAAGGAAAATATTCCCATAACACAAAATACTCTCTTGAAAACAAAATCTGTGGGACATGTGGGTTACACATGGTATCCAACAGTTATCAAATAACTGAGTGGCAGCAGACCTGAGACTCTGTTTCACTTACCTAGACTTTCCTTTTTATCCATAAAGTTTCGCATGAAAAGCTCATCCTACCAGGTTGTAGCGGTTAAAAAACATCACTAGAAAGAAATCTGTCATCCAAATTTTAATAGGGTTTGAGCCACTTCAAAGCTGTTCATTTCTAACAGTTTTAATCCTTTTCAGCCACTAGCTGTCTCCCCACCAAAGTCAAGTCAATTAGTTAAGAAGTCATTAGAAAAGCCCTCAGATATGAAAGCCATGCCTTGAAGTCCAGGTCTTTTGCAATCTCCCTCAAAAGATGGGACTGCTAATTTGGCATGGTTTCAGCCCCTTGGTCTACCTGAAACGCAAATATAAAATCAGCCTGACTCATCTGCTTTGTCTGATCCATCCTCAGCCACTGGAAGAGGCTTTCTCCCAGAAAGCAGATGAGCAAGTACCGGCAGAGCAGCAGCCACAGCTTTCGTGCTGGCGACTGAATAATGAACCCATTGCTTCAGCAGACCTGCTGCAACAAAGTTGTGCCAAATTTTTAACATCTTTGGTGATGCTGTTGTGCACAAGCCTTGTGCAAAGCCCTGGTGATCAGTGGCAAGTTCCGTCCTAGTCAATCTCCATGCCATGAGTCAGCCCTCACCCCAGGGCCAAACGATGTGTGCTGGTTCATGACTGCTCTCGATGTGGGGTCCAGAGATTTCTCCGCCAAGAGAAATATTTGGCTTGTTTCTGACTGGAGCTGTGAATGCAAACACTTATACCTACAGCGTGGGTGAAGAGCGGAGCCGTGCCCAAGGGCAAAGCAGGGAGTGAACCAACCTGACAGCACAGAAACACCCAGTGAAATTTATTTTCATTTTTGGCCCATCTTCTCCAGGGAGCTTATCTTTTGTTGCCATACAAGCTCTAACTCATGCCAGGACTCAACATTTCCTCACTTCTGTGCTTGCTCTGGACAGAGTCAGGCATCCTGATGGCAGCAATGCCTGTCCTGGGGGTGTCACCATGTGCACCATGTTCCCTGGATATTCCATGGCCATGACGTGCCAGCCCCAGCTGCACCAAGGACAGCTGACATCCATGCCACTGCCACACTCATGTTGTCAAACAGAAGGAGGCCCCACCCTCTGCAGGGTTGAAGCGTGGCATTTGCTGCTGATGGATCCCATCCTCTCACTGAGCCACACCTCAGCAAACAGCACAGGAGGGGTGCAAAATAAATCCTGCCTGTAACATGCAGCCCTACATGATGCAGAGATGGTGCCTTGGAAACTGTCTACCAGGTCCTTCTACTAAGCCCATTTACATCCTAAGGCAGGCTGTCATCAAACGTGGCATTCCAAAACTGAGACTGGCAGGGACAAAAGGCAAGAAGCATGTGCCTACTGCAAGTATTTCCTCACACATCCCCACATTTTGCATTACAGCACAGCAGCAGACAATTTTATCAAGCAACCAAAAATCACTCAAATTACGCATATTTACCCCTACAGTAAGTCAGAATGGGCGTTGATTCACTCATCACTCCAAAGAAACTGGATGGAGTGACTAATGTGGAAATGATCATAATTTTCCCTGCCCTTAATTTTGAAACTGAATTCAAAAACATACAGTCTGACGATGGCAAAACATGGGTTGTAAAATATTTTAATATGCCAGCATGAAAAAGGAGGCTCAGTGTTAGAAGGCATTGTAGCAAGAAGCAGGAAGGGATGCTCTCACAAGTACTTGCAATTTTCACATGGATTGTGCAATGCCAGAAAGATGTTGTCAAAATAGAAGAAATTTGGTAACTAGCAAAATGAGCCAGTGATAGGCTTAAGTGAAAAGACCAGGAGAAATACCATGTCTGCTGCAGAAATGGTGATAAGATAAATCTTCAAACTGCTGTAATGTGCAAGTGGGGAAAAGGGGCCACACCACAAGGATCAGACACAGAAATTGTTCTCTGCAGCCTTACTTTGAACTTTGGACCATGCAAGAGCCAATGGAGACAAGTAAACAATTGCTTCTGAGGGAAAAGGTGGAGGAGAAATCGATTCAGTGCAAATAATTTGTCACCTGCCACCATGCCATGGCAGGGTGAGGGTCCCCTGCTCAGAGGGGTGTGGGACAGCTCTGGCTGTGCAGTGTGTGTCTGCCCTGGGGACAGGGACAGCACAGCCAGAGGACACAAGTGTCCCTAATCTTCTGGGGAGATGCAGGGAGAGGGGGCTCTGTCACTCGCTTCTTGCCTGCTCTGTTAATCAAGATATTGGCTCCTCCAACACAGCAACTGTGACCATTCTGCCAGGAGTGATAAATCAGGGAGAGGAGAGCACACACCCTTGTCCACCCAGGCTGCCAACCTGGCCCTCCACACCTGTAGTAGTGCAGGGTCCTGCCGGGGTCCAGCTAGCTGTGTTTCAGCTCCCTTCCCTTGCCTTGTGCCACAGTAACCACCCAGAGAGGGTGGCTTTGGAGGGAGGTGGGGCCCCTCAGGGCAGGGGTGGGCAGAAGCATGTGGGGGCAGCTGTTCTCTGGGACGGCAAGATGCCACTTTTGCACAAGAAACATACTGTACATAGGAGCAGCTGTGGAGAATGGAGAGGAGGCAGAAAGGATGGAGCTTGTGCCTGCCTTCTGTCAGTTCAATCACAAACTGCACAACAAGGATCCATCCTCCAGGTTTTGAGGGTCCACTACTAGGCTCTTGGAAGAGTTAAAACATCCTCCCCCCCTCCCCCAAATATCCACATGATGGTATGGGCAGATTTGGAAGAGGTAGGTGGAAAATGCCCTCTGTGTGCAGGTAAAAGTACCTAGCATCCCTCTGTGTGCAGTGGATGTTTTCCAGGAGTTCCTGATGTCCAGAAATGCTAAGGACAGCTGCTCATGATGAACAGTTTGCCCCAGGGCCCAGGACAGTGTTACAGCCCCAGTCCCAGACCAGGACACTATGGCTGTAGCTGATACAGGACTAATGAACAGTTACCAACAGTGTAACACCACAGGGATGGTGTGAAAGTCATCAGCCCCCTGCCCTGGCTTTGAATTATTGCACTGATGGGGAGCTGTCCTGCAAGATGACACAAGATTCCTGTCTATCAGATGACTCTGTTACTCCAAACAGTGCTGAGAAACAGCTATGGACAGCATGTGGCTGGGATGCCAGATTTGCAGAGCTCCTCGAAATCTTCCCAATGTCATCCTGACCTGTAAAGAGCCTGATATTTCACTGCCAACTTCCTTAAGTGTACCTCTGTTTCAGATAAGCCCCTAAACAATCTATTTTGTGTGTGTTTTAAATTAAGGAGAAAACATCTGGCTGCTAATGATGCTGTTGTTATTGGCAGCATAATTAAGACTTTTGTTTTCATAAACTAAGAATAATGGTGAGCAGTATTCACCAGCCTGAAGTCTTTATGCTGTATATATAGGAGTCATGATTTTTCTAATGAGTTGGCTGATTGAAATGTGTTTATGTCTCTATAAAGAGAGCTAAGTAGCATGTAGTGATGTTAATTGCAGAGCTGACAAGTTTTCTACCCTGTTACTACATTGCCCCCTTCCACATGATCCTAATTGATAAGCAATCCAAAAAGTTGTTTTGTTTCGTTTTAAACAGACCTCCCTTGGCGGGGCAAAGCTCACTGTGGCTTGCAACTTACCCTGAAATGGAGCTCACCCAAGTGAGATGCTTGATTGTGCTTTGTGTTTTGGCCTGGCAGTGGCTCTGACATCCTGGGAGTTAAGTGGGTAAAATGCAACACCGCAAACCTGTTATCCATCCTGTGCAAAACCTCATTTGGAACGCCATGGACTTCTGGGAAGGGTCAAACTCGGCTCTTTATCCAGGCCTCACGGAAGGAAAGGAAAGGGTTGGGGAGGCCTGGGGTTTCTAGAGGTGCCATCACCGTCTGTAGGAGCAATACAAACAAGGGGCTCAGCCCAGGCTCTCTACAAAAAAGTCTCCTGACACTGCAGCAACACCATGACTGCAAAAAGTCAGGTGACATCTGTGGGTCTTGGACAAACAGTGACAGTAACAACTGGGGCAATGCATGTACATTTCTGGACCCACAGACAGACTGGCATTAGCACGGGACAGTTTGCTCGTGGCCAGCTGCCTCTGTGGCTGTGAGTCAGATGAAGAGCATGATCACACCCAAAAATCCACTCAAAGTCCACACTCATTAGCGAGTCTGTTTGCAAATGGTCCAGCAGAGAGGAATGACACTACTGCCAGCATCTTAACTACACTGCCAGAAAACCTGCAATTGGAAAGCACTGTAGGTTCTGCATTTCATCTGCATTCCAGAGGGCTGCAACATGCATGGTCCATATTTCCATGTTAAAAGCTGGAAGTCTAACTTTATCACAGAACTTCATCACAAATGCACAAGCTAGAGCATACAGACATTTGTCAAATATCACAGGATTTGCAACAGTATCTCAGCTGCAAGTGCTGAGCTCACAAGGCTCTTGGTCCATGCAAGAAAAGGGATTTATAGTTTATTTGCAGGTGGCTACAGTAAGAACACATGAAGTAGAAGAATAATTATCAGGGAAAAAAAAAAAAAACAAACAGATGGCAAGAAGCTGCAAGAAAAAGAGAAGGTTCTTACTGCTGAGGAAAGAGGAAACTAAGACTTCCTGCTTCTCACTGGACCAGAAATATCACAACCTCTGTCTCTCTCAAAGCCTGGCATAACTTGGGTATTTTGTCTTGTGCGGAACATGGTGTTGACAAAAACAAGCACAGAAGAGGAAAGAGCTACCCATATGCTTTTGATGATCACAAGGGTCTCAGCTGGGGACCTTACATCTATGTGAGATGCTCCAGCAGTGGTCTATTTGCTCCAGCCCATTGAAGCACACCCCAGGAAGACTATCCTGCTAATGCTGTAATGGTGTATTCTCTGGTTGGCCTGCCCTAGTACACAATAACACATGGTCAATTATAACCACACTCTATAAATAGCTTGCCCTATACAGTTAACGGATACAGACTGAGTGGGGTTTTCCTTTTCCTTCCTTTGGAGAGAACTTATTTCAAAGGAATGTTTTCTCCTTACTCCTCCTTACAGATGCTGCTGCCTGGGAACTGCAGCTCCAATACCAGTACACATACACTTCAGGAATGAGCATCCTTTCCCTCAGTCTCTGAGGAAACAGAGAAACATCTTTGCTTAACACAATCAAGACACATGCTTGTATGAGCCATCAAGGGAGCCTATCCATTTCATTCCTTCTCCAACACAAATGCAACAAAATAATGAAGAGAGTCAGGTTGAGCAGAAGAAACATATCACTGTGGTCTGGTACAGTTACAGCAGAGAAAACACTTTTATTGTGTAGCCATATGTACAAAATCCTGTGTGACAAACGCTATAAAAACAAATAACACACAAACCACTGAAGGGCCAAGGCATTCCTATCTGGTCTGAAGGAAATTGCTCTACTGAGGAGGAAGCACAGAGGAGCTGGGAGCTTCCTCAGTCATTCTGGTGACTCCCTTTCAAGCTAAGCAAACTTCAGCATGCTAACAAGGGACCACTCTTTTTTCCTTCTTTTCCCCTTTTGAAGTGCTTAGGTTCTTTTTTGGCATTAGGGGAAAAAAAGCACTGGTTTTCACTCATTAAAGGAGAATGTGTTCCTCCAAAGTGATGAGCATGTTCAATTCCTACTGACAGAATTGTTTTTTTAAATAATACACTATCTTTGCTGACTGATACATGTGCTGACAGGTTATATTATTAGAGAATAACATGTAAGGAAGTTTATTTTACCATAATCCAAATGGACAGAGTTCAGGTTAAATGCTATTGTTTGGCTTTTGAGAGATTAAGTTGAAGAATTTACCATTCTCTTGATATTTTTTTTATTTGTATCAAGTGTCTAACTGTGGAGTGCATCAGTACATGCAATCAAACAAGACACTCAGTATACACAAGAGGGTGGTGTTACAGCCTCCAGAGATTCTGACAGTTTCTTTTTCTGTATTCAACAGACATCCACACAGTAGCACAGGATAGATCCTCCATTCATTCAATCAACTTAGTTTACAGAAATACAGATGAACAGTGCTTTAGCTACAACTAAACTCCTGCTGCCTTCTGTGACAGGATCCATAACAACCACTCAAGTACTGCCAAGGGTTTGGTTAAAACACACACCCACACTCTGCAGCAGAGGCCCACCAGTGGGAATTAATGTAATAACACCCCCTCTCACAGTCTAGGGAGATGCACATACAAGAACATGATGGTGGCCAAAAACATGGCTTGATTCAAAAACTAGTTGACCATGGCCATGTCCCATTGAAAGGAAGGCTTTCCACAAGCTGAGAAAGTGATGCTTCTGTACACACCCTCACCTTAGGTACACATGCCCCCCTGTCAGAAGCAGGGACAACAGGGAATCGTTTGATCAGGGCAGCACAAAGGGCTCTCTGCCCTGTTTCTTCTAGGTCAGCGAGCATGCACTGCTGTTAAATTGGGGTTTAATGTATAAACTGCCACTCAGTTGTTTCTGATTGTCCAGAATGTGTCTTTGTTTAAACACATAAACCCCCATCTGGTACCCATTACTGGCCTGCTTCTTTGCCTTGTGCATGGGTAACTAAACACAGAAGCTGGTAGGGAGGTTGAGGCTTGTCCACATGGCCCCAGAGCTCCCTCAAGGAGCCAGCTGGGCAGCCTCAACATCCCCACACCCTGTCAAGGAATCATTTCCACTGCTAAAAGGGGACCAAAAGGCAGGCACTTCTTGGTCCAGGAAGCCAGATCTCTGAGACAGGATTAGCAGAGAGTGTGTTTCAGACAGGCATGTTTCAGTAATGACAAGAAGCAATCAAAGGCAGAATGACTGAAATAAGGTGAGCCCAACCCAAAATGGCTCAGATCACATGCAGAAGTCCTAAATGTGGACTGCAACATGTGTTTCACAGAAATCCACCTTTTCTTCTCTCACACACACATCTATAGGTGTCTACAGCTTACATCATTGTTGTAATAGAAATCTGTATTTTGAGCTCACATTTGAGCTCACTTTAGTCTAAATGGGGTAAAAAACTCCAGCCTCCAGTTCTGCCAGGTTCAGCAACCTTCCCTCTCCTATCAGATCTTGAGTTTAATTTACCCTCAGCAGTTACTTCTGAGTTGACATAAATCACTGTCCTAGCTATCTTACTTCCAGAAGGCTTTGTGGAACAAAACCCATCCCAACCCTATGCTCACAAACCTATTTATTTTCCAACCAATACAAACCTGTCCCGTCTGCAGCTCTCAAAAATCTCTGCCTGTTGTAAAAGTGGGATAGGTCATCTCTTTGTCCAAACTGATGTCCATACCCTTGTTTTCTAAAATACTGCATTTTATGTATTTGGAAGTTATTGTATAAACACCTAACATTTGTATCCCCCTGAACCTGAGTTGAAGCTCATGTTGTCACATAAGGGGACGCTCCCATTTTTCTTCTGGCCACCAGTGTATGAGGAGGGCTTAGAAAAGCTGGCTACTCCAGGAGCACTGCACTGCTGTCCCAAGCTTTCAGGTCCTGTCAGCTGATGAGGAAAAGCTCCCTCTCTTTTGGGCATGACCTCACCTCCATATTGGGAGCTTACAGAGAACCTCATAAAAGCTTTTGCACTCTAAGTCCACTTGCTATATTCAGAACTTCACAAGGTATCTTCATAGTGGGTCTGGTGAATGGCAACCACATTCACACTGATGTGACAAGAATCAGCAAGAATGAAACCACTCAGAATAATGTAATTTGAAAGATAAATGACAAAGGGCAAACCCCACACTTTTACTATGACAGCTGCTCTTCTTCTAAGATAAAGGATGACCACCATGTTAATAAATCATGTTGGGTCTACTGCGTCTTTCTCTTAGAATGCATTCAGTCACTGAAACTCATCAATTTCTTAAGTTAAGTGAATTTCACTAATCATCACAGTATTTTCAGCTTTCTTGGTTGCAGGAAAAAGCTTACACCAAATAAAGCTAAGAAATTGCAAAGGAAATTGTTTTATAAAAAGTAGACAATAACCATGGTAAATTTCTTGTCCTTGACTGACAGTCTTGGCAAAAACACTGATGCAGCCAATCTGCTGAGATTTGGTGCAAGAATTCTGACTTCTGTGATGACCTTCATGAAACATCCACGGCCATCAAAGGCTGATGTGATAAATTAGCCTGTCAATGCCCACCATGCACCTCCAATGAGATTCTGCTCTCCAATTCTCCATTGGCAAATAAAATCCACCTGCCGTGTTTAAAATACCACAGTGGGAATAGGCACAGTGTTGAAAACAGAGCAGAAAAATCTCGCAGGTCCAACACTCAGTTTGTACAAAGCCATGGCCATGTTTGACATCACAGAGACCAGAGCCTGTCTCTCAAACACACGTGTCCCTGGCTCAGCGAGGACCACACAGGACCAGGACTTTGTGTTTCTCTACCTGCCACTTGAATTCCCAGGAATTGAGGAGGTGATAGACACACACAGACACACGCACACACAGAGACACACACACTTTAGTCAGCCAAGAAACAACCACTGCAGAAGAAGGAGCACACTAATGAATGCTGTTATCCAGAAATTGGTCAACAATAGCACTGGTTTTCAAGGCAACCCTTTGCCTTTCTGTGCAAAGCTGAAGCTGTTGTATATTGTTCCCTCAGAGCAGAGTTTGCCAGAAAACTTTTACAGACTGGCTGGTCATCAAAATGGTATGGGAAGAGGAGGGAGGAGTCAGAGAAAAATACTCATTTCAAATAAATTCGAGATGTTTTCACATCCCTGAGGCAGACTCATGTTGGTTTTGGCAGGCACAACATAAAAAATAACACCGAGTGTGCAGCTCATGAGTTTCCTGCGTGGGTTGTGAATTTGCTTTGTTTTCTGTTGTTATTGTTATTGTTATTATATGGAGGTTGTGGAAAAGAGCATAGGTACGTGCAGGAGGTGAAAAAGGAAGAAGTTAATCTGTCGTGTCATCACTCTTTTAATTCAAAGCATAGAAACTCAATTTTTTATAGTGTGAGGTCTGATAATGATAATCTAGCAGCACCTGCACAAACAGTCTGCAGGGCAGTCCATACCACAGCGAGTGGGAATAGAGCATTTCTCCATCTGCTCCCTGCTCCTGCTCCGAGAACACTGGCCATGTGAGAAGAGGAATGGGGCACACATCTCACTCCTTGTCCTGTCAGCTGGGCCAGAACATTTAACTGAAAGGCTTGCTCACAGTGGAAAAACTGTTTGAAGGCTGGCCTGAAACCTTGCCCTCAGCCAGCCATGGGTTTCAGGATAGCCTCCTCTTTTGGAGACAAGCTCATATCTGAAGAAGAGCAAACCTGTTAGAAGTGTTTAATGTCTTGCTTGTATTAATGCTTACAAAAAAAGTCAGTTGCAATAATGTTTCTATAACAACTAGTACCTATGAAAGAGAATGACCTCAGCTTGGGTCATGGAAAGATCAGGTTAGAAAGTACTTAAATGGACAGATCCTCTTAAATCATGAGAGTCTGAGGAAATTAATCCAAAAGTACTTAGAGAGCTAACAGAGGCAGTTATTAATAGGCTCATTAGTGGTCATCTCTGAGAACTTGTAGAGGGCTGAAGAGGCTGGAAAAGGGTAAGCATGGATCTTTGCATTAAAAGGGAGAGAAGCAAGATCTCCTGGTAATGCCACACTGAAGGGGGCTGTCCATGCCCCAGAGGACCAGAGTACAATTCAGGTTGGAAAAACAGTCTGAAAATAACGTACTATAATTCAGTTTGGATAAGAAAAGATTCTACATGAAGACGAATTAGCTGCACTAGTAGTTGACAGAGAACCATCTGGGCCAACAGCAGTTGCACAGGAGGGGAACCTGTGGTTACAGTAGAGCACAGGGGCTCTTGTATTGCCTGGCTTAGCCCCAGTCTGAGAGGTGATACAGTAAAGGAAACGAGCAGAGATGCTCCTCTGTTCACACAGGGAAGCAAGTGTGGGCAGAGAACATCAGTAAGGGAAGGTGGCCAAACTCACCTAGCCTGAGCCCAAATGGCACCCAAAGATGGACAAGGAACGTGGTGAAGAAAATAGACAATAAATTGAGGATGACAATCCTCTAACCAGTGTTGAGATGAAGTCTCTAGCTTGTGTTGCTTTGGGTCCTTTTTCGGTTTCCTCATGACCATGTATCCCAAAGGTCTATCTCTCTCTCTCTCCAGGTTCACAGAGAAAGTTGCATGGAGACCCCATAGCAATCCTCCAGTGTCTGAAGGGGGCCTGCAGAAAACCTGGAGAGGGACTTTTTATCAGGAACTGTAGTGATAGGACAAGGAGTAATGGTTACAAACTGATAGACAGGAAATTTAGGCCAGATTTTGGGAAGAAATTCTTTACTGTGAAGGTGGTGAGATACTGGAACAGGTTGCCAAGAGAGGCTGTGGATGACCCAACCCTGCCAGTGTACTAGGCCACATTGGATAAGGCCTTGAGCAACCTGGTCTAGTGGGAGGTGTCCCTGCCCATTGCAGGGGGAGTGGGACAAAATTATCTTTAAGGTCCAGTCCAACCCTTAGCATTCTGTGATTCTGTGCTTGTACAGAAAAACAGATGGAAATTCAGAAAGGCCAGTGCAAGTCAAACCAGATGCATATTAACTTCATCCCTCCATCACTAGGTTGTTTAGGTTCAGTGTTTCTTTAATTGATACATCCTTTAGATGTGTTGATCTACACAGCATACTCCTCAGGGCAATTGGCCAGAAAAGCATGCTTTATGCATTTATATATCTGTATTTTACCAGTGACATCACTGGTGACATAATTGCCCAGACATGTCATCAAGTCAATACATTCAGGGATTTGGGGTTTATTTGTTTGGGAAAGTGAGGAAGAAAAAGAACAGCAGACAAAAAATTAAGAAAATGCTGTGCCTTGAGGGCTTAAATGGGTAGGTTTTGTCTGCAATGAGGGACGAAGAATAAGCAGTTGGAAGAGGACTCTCAGAGGAGCAGCTGTGCTGTGTCATGGCAGCGTAGCTGCTGCAGATATCTCTGCAGTGCTGGCTGAGAAAGGGGCAGCCAGCACTTCAGGACCCTACAGAAGGGCTCTGCACCACTTTATCATTCATGATGATGTGTCCAATGTGTGAATATGAACAGGAGCAGCTGCTTCATGAATGAAGACTACAGTATCCAGACTCTCCCCAGAAACTCACTAGCACTGTAAACTACCCCATTATAAAAAGCTGGGGTTTTACTGGAGACACCAAACTGATCCCATTCCCTCTCTGATTGTTAAGCTCCTTGTTGCTTATCTTAGTAAAGAGCAGAACAGAGGCAATACTGAGCCAATTGAATGAAAAGAAATGGTTCCTAGATAAAGAAAAAACCTAGCCACTTCTTGTTCGTTAACTCAGATATTTTACAAGTGAACTGCTTCTTTCACGAAGAGCTAAAGGCTCAAATACATAATAGTCACAGTCTAGGTTACCCCACTGGTAGATCACCAGTAGAAAAGGATCTGGTCTTATAGAAAAGCTCCACAGGAACTCTATAGTTTGGTGTGAACCTCACAGGGCTGAGGAGAGGGGCAAGGAGAATCACAGAAGTTGGGAAAACATATAAACAAAACACAATTTTGGTATGAAAACTGAAAATAATGGAAGAGATAGAAATCCTGAAAAGTTTCATGGAACACAAGGAGAACATAAAGACTCTAAAGAGTGAAAGCTCTCCAGATAAAAGCTAAAATTAATTAACAGAAAAAAATTAGATACTACCCACACACACATAGAACTAAAGGATTCCTCAGCTCACAGTTTGAAACTCCCATTGGTACAAACACAACTCAAGTGGTTTCAGTAACCCAGTGGTGATCCTTAGGTTATTGTGTCTCATCTCCTGTGCACCACAGGACGAGGAAAACCATGCAAGTGTCCACAGGCTGGGGTTGCAAAGTTACACTTCCAGTTAAACCCCTAACTGTGTACCTTTCTCTCTTCCATATGAAACACGAGAGCCTTTAATACTGTCGAAAATGCAAGAATGCTTTGCTCCCTGTTTTGTCACTGGTCTATGACGCAACATGAGATCTGGTATTTGTAGCTTTGTTACTTTTTCTGTGATTGACGTTGCACCTGGATGACTACCACAGAATTTCTCTAACACACATGATCATGCCAGCAGCCATGTTACTGCCCTCACATTAGTCTTCTTTATCTTGTGTTTTGCATATAGGTATGGATCTTCTTTAAAGATGCAATATTACTTTTATTTGGCAGGAAAGAAGCTTTTCCTATCTGCTCTCCAAAAACAGAGAAAAGTTCCTTTAATTTTTTTTGCCCCAATGTATTTTCTGTGCTAAAGGTGAAAGTCTTGTTTTCAGAAGGTACTCAAGAATATGCCTTACTGTAAAGAAAATCAGTAATTTGACCAACTCCATTGGAATGAATCATCTACATCTCAATGAACCAGGGCTAAGAGGTTTATTTTGATGTGTAACAAGTACACGCAGAGAAGCACAGATGTGTATGAACTCCCTGCAACCAGAGACATAAAACAAGTCAGCCATTTTAAGGATCTGGTATCTGTTGGTCCATTCACTCTTGAATATTTATTTTTCTTCTCATATAGTCAAAAAATCTGCAAGACCTTGCAGAGTTGTTGTAGTGGAAAAGAATCAAAGCGTGTCCCTGTGGCACATTTTTCCATCTCATCCCAGACTTATTTAACCCAAGAATGGATGAGCCAACAGGCAACAAAGGAATCCTCTTGAATACCTCCTATGGACTCAAATTTTTTTTCCCTTTAGTTTCTTGATGATTAGGGAAGCTTATCTGTGTACAGTCCTGCTTCTCCCACAGAAACCATCAGCTGTGTCCTGCAGCCTATTTCAGTTGTGGTAACAGCTGCTCCTCACCTCCCTGCTTTCCCAGTCTTTTCTAAATTGCAGTAAGTTTCCTGTGGTTTACTGGTTCTTCCAGCTCATAAATTGCTTTCAGCATCTCTGAGTATCACGCCTAAAATCTATCCACAAAGAAGGAGAATGAGAAAATGAGGACTGGAAGAAAACAATGAAGGAAGAAAAAATGCAGTTAGTGATGCTGCTTAATTTGATCCTCTCAGGAAGTGTGCTGTCCTAGAAAACAAACCAAACCAACCCAACCCAGCGAAAGAAAACATTCAGAATTCCCCAGATAAGATCACAAAACGTGGGGGGAACTGTGCTGTTCCTTGGGGCACAAGCTGCAATCAGCTGGGAGGGCAGCAATAGATAGCAAGAGATAGGCAGCAATGCAGGGTGTGGGTTTCCCAGGAGCTGGGCTGGCCGCTGCTCCAAAAGCAGCACCAAAAGCAGAGCTGAGGGCAGCTGTGGGTGTCAGGCAGCTCCCTCTGTCCTCTGCAGACAGGGTTTGCCCATGGGATCCCCCCTGCACCCCTCCAGCACATTCATCCCTGGCTGCTGGCGACGGCTCCTGCCCGAGGGGCCCCTCCATTTTCGAAGACACCAACTTTGTGGATTATAGATCTGTTTCAGGTTTGAGGGCAAATCTAGGGAGATGGCCTATTTTTTCCAGCTTTTCTTGTCTTTCCCCTCTGGCTTCTGGAGACTTGGAGAGGAAGCACCCCTCCCTTCAAGGGAAAGTCAGCAAAGAAAATGATACAATCTCAAGTGACAGGCTTTGAAAGACTCAGTCTTGGCTAAGAGACAGTAGGAGGCAGGAGAAAAAATTCCTGTGCCCCTGGATTTTAGATTGTGCCAATCTATGGATATTTTTGTGGGGCTCATCAGTGAATTATAAACATCTTTACCACTGCATGCCTTCCAAGTCCCTCTGTGGGAATAATGGGTGAGGTGAGGAGGTGAGGAAACTGCCACCAGAAACCTCACTAAAACTGCCCTAGCCAAGTATGAAAATAAAGGTTTTCTCTTTGCTGCTTCCAACAAGATCTGGAAACATTATGGTCTTGCAGTTTTAACAGAAATAGTTCCATTGTAACCCAGAACACTATGGGAGCAAGTTCAGTGGCTGGGTTCACATCTGCTGTTGTCTGGGAGTCAGAAGATAATCCTCTCACTGAAAGTACATTTCTCAGAGTTTTAAGTGCCTAATTCACAACCTTTTCCCTTCTTTTCCTAAAAAGACACAGTAATTTGTAAAGCAGGGTAGTGTACTGGGAAGTGACACCCATATCCCATCCTGGCAATGGGCTAAATTTTATGTGTGAATTACCCTCAAACATGCAAGCAGCCTTGTCCTTTGTGAAATGAAAGAGGCTGCCTTGAAAAATAACATTTAACATTCAAACATGGTCACTACTGATGTTCTGTTTCCATTTATTCATTTCCCTGCTCTTCCTCTTATTCGTGCATGTCCATGCATGGAGTCGGCAAACCCCAGGATGGAGTCTGTTGTAATAACAGAATCAGTGCTCACCTTCCTCTCAGCTACAGAGGAGATGGTACCTCTTTTGCTGTTTCTTACCCTAAAGCTACCAGAACAAACACACCCACTCATTGTCTCCAAACAGGGCCAAAAAAGTAGTATATAATCATACACACTAGAACTAAGTGCTCCAGGGGCAAATAAACAGACAATTTGGTGCATGGCAACCTGGAAAGCAATTGGAATGAGAAAGGACATTTGATGCTAACTTCTGCTTTTTTTCCCCCTTATCAGGGCTGGCTTGTACTTCTGCTGCACCCTGGGAGAGGTAGCTGTGTGCTGTGAAGATAAGCCTTCATGACAGAGCAACCCATGGCACGTATTCCCAGATCCTCACAACGCCACGTGAGTGCTGAGGACGAGCACTACATCTCTGCCTTTCCTCCAGCTTCTTCCTGAACAGCAGAGAAAAAGCAACTTGGAGATGGAGTTAGTGACTTGGCTTCTTGCAATATGAACATTTTTCCTAGCTCCCATGGAGTACCAGCAAGGAATTTGGCTTTCATCTATATGTTTTCCTCCAAGACATCTCAATGTCTTGTTCACAGGTCACCTGTCCTAAGAGTCTCACATGCTATTAAGTCACTGAAACATATACACAGCAAAGGCTCCTCTACCACACACCTTTCATGTTGACAGTGTCACCTGACTAACATGGCTGCCTCCTCAATTCCTACAGTAAAGGGAACCATCGCTTGTGGCTTCATCTCCCCAGGCTTTCAAGAGCTTTGCAAAGCCAGCATTCTGGTTCTGCACTGATACAGAGTCAGCCACACTCAAAATCCTTCAAAAACCTCAATAAAATCCCTGCTTGGACCCACACAAACACACATTCACATATGAATACTCACAAGTGTACCCCAAGAATCCAGTCTCTTAAAATTCAGTCTCATATATGGCCAACCTAAAACAGGCAGAGCATCTCCTCCCTCTAACCCATCAACAGCTGTGCATACACCCAGAACATAGAGAGGTTAAGGACAAAAATCGAAGCAGTGCATATTTCAAAGAGCCAGAGTCTGAACGTCATGTACACTGCAAGTGTCCACACTCTGTAGGCTCTGAAGTGATCAGGCACCAACAGAAAACAGAACCAGCCATGGAATTTGTTTTATACCTCATTTGATTTGGAGAGGGGGGAAATGAAAAAAGGGGGATATAGAGAGGTGGCAATAAAGTAAACTGTTTGTTGTTTCTCTCAGGACCATCCACAGAGCCTTTTGGCAGTGCTCACATTTGTTCAGCTGCTGTGCTGCAGCATGCATGACCTACATTACAACGCCAGGTGAGTGCCAGCGTTTTCTCCTCCATGGCAGGATGGAACATGCCACCCAGCGAAATCCAGGCCCTTTAATTCTGGATAAGCTGGGTGATTCAAGAGAGAAACAGAGGTCATGCAAAATGTATGTGTGAATTTCTCTGATATCTGGTTTGCATTTTTAGGGAAATCTCTTCCTCTGTGTATTTCTGAAAACAACATGTGTGACCAAGAGGGGTTGCACCACTGTGTGAATCCATTCGTTCCACTATAAGGGAAGAGTGTAACTGTCAGAACCCTTACTCCATCTCCCACCTTCACTTTCCCAGTGCCAGAGAGTGCCCACTTTGGGTCTCAGCATAGACAAAAGCAATGGCACCAGGTTGCTACCAGCAGGGCCCCTTGCCTTGGGATGGATTCACACCATGGCACCTTTAGTAACAGAGTGCTTGCACACAATTTTTGTGCAACTGGCAGGGAATGTGAACAATGGTGAAAAGCAACATCTAAATGGGGGGGAAAGCTCCTGCACACAGAAACTCCTCTTCCAGGTGCTAACCAACCTGCCTGCAACTGTGGATCTGTTCACAGGTGAAGCTTTAGCCACAAAAAAAAAAAAAAAAAAAAAAAAAAAAAAAAAAAGGCAACATCTATTAAAAGGATGGAAGGAAAGTGATTCTATTTTGTTACAGGCATCGACTTGGAATAAAAGCTTTATTGTATTTACAGTGAAAGTGGAACTAAACTTGAGATTGTGAAGTCCATGGCTGAGATGTGGCTGCCCATGAAGCTCATTATTGAGAAGAAAACTCAACATCCATAAGCAACTGTGAAAATCGCAGTATGAGAATACTCACAGGGCACAACTAAATGTAGTGACATTCCTGGAAACTCCTGCTGTACAAGAGCAGAGAAGCCACAATTATCTATATAAGCATATGTGGTCAAAACCTGTGCCAAAAAACTAGGTAGAATTTCCCATATCATATCCTCTGGGGCTTTTAATTTTTTTTTTTTTTTTTTTTTTTAGAAATGACGAAATAAAATTATTGACAGAATTTACCTAAAGCAAATTATCCTCTCGTCCA
Source organism: Eopsaltria australis (assembly GCA_034509425.1). Classification (NCBI taxonomy): domain Eukaryota; kingdom Metazoa; phylum Chordata; class Aves; order Passeriformes; family Petroicidae; genus Eopsaltria; species Eopsaltria australis. The sequence goes on along the minus strand of JAVTVJ010000068.1, from coordinate 4,527,783 downwards.
CAAAACTCACAGCTGCATTTTGAAGAGCTGCGTGAATGACACATACAATTGTCAGGTGGTATGGATAGGAAATACATTCAATGATCAACATAAACACCTGTTATTCATCCAGAATTCTTTCTTAATAGCCCCAGACAAAAAAGAAGAAATATTTCATTTACCACAAAAAGATGCAGATTATATTGCATTAGACTAAAACCAAATCCTTTCTTCTGTTTTGGTATACTTAGTACAGTTTAAAACCTTATTCTATGATTTTCCAAAATCCAGATCATATATTTAAATGAACACACTGTTTCAGAATTAAAGGTTGAAAAGTTTCATTTATCAAATCTGAAAATGACATATTTTTGTGTTCAGAGAATTGCTGCAATGAAATGTTTTGACTTTGTTAAGTCTCACTGCCTCCTCTTTTCTGTCAAAAATACTAATCAAATCTAAGCCCTGTTCTTGAACAATTTCAGTACCTCTGAAATTACTTTTTAGGCAGAATGAGCCATGTATTGACACTCCTGGAGGATGGGATATCATCCAAAGGGACCTGGACAAGAAGTGGGTGCATAGGAGCCCTATGTGGTTTGAGAAAACCAAGTGCAAGGTGCTGCACCGGGGCCAGGGCCCTGTTACCAATCCAGGCTGGGGAAGGAATGGATCAAGAGCAGCCTGGCCAAGAAGGACTTGGGGTGCTGGTGGGTGAGAAGCTGGCAATGTGCACTGGCACCAAGATGATTAGAGGGATGGAACTCCTCTCCTGTAAGAACAGGCTGGGAGTTGGGGCTGTTCAACCTGGAGAAGAGACAGCTCTGTAATGACCTTACTGTGGCCTTTCAGTACCTAAAGGGGCCTACAGGAGAGCTGGAAAGGGACCTTTGACAAGGGCAGGTAGGGATAGGACAAGAGGGAATGGCTTCAAACCAGAAGAGAGTAGGTTTAGATTAGATATTAGAAAGAAACTCTTTACTGTGAGGGTGGTGAGGCACTGGCAGAGGTGCCCAGAGAAGGTGTGGATGCCCCTTCCCTGGATGTGTTCAAGGCAAGGCTGGATGGCTCTTTGAGCAGCCTGGTCTATTGGAAGGTGTTCCAGCCTGTGGCAGGGGGGTTTGGAACCCGGTGATATTTAAGGCCCCATCCAACTCAAACCATTCTGTGATTCTATGATTCTATGATTCTATGATTCTATGATTCTGTGATGGACTGATAAACTCATCCCCTACTGTATTATCACCTTTCTTAAGATGATTCTCTTAATAATATAACAGCAATGCATTTTGTCAATTTTTGATCTTTTTTTTTTATTTTTAATTATTTTGATCTTTAACTTTCATAAGGTACACCTGCATTTTCGTGGCTTGATCACAAATGTGCTTTGAGAGTGAATTTCCTTCCTATTCTCACACACCATGTCTTGATTAACATCATAGAGTGTGTTGGGACCATGCAAACTGGGTTACTTTCATACAAAACTAAACTGCAGGATGTGCTTAAGGAACACATCTAAGATATTCCAGCTGCTGAAGGGTGTTCAGTCTGCAAGGCTGGATTTGGCAAGCCCCTGCAACAGGCACAGTGTAGGGACAAGTTCTCAGCACTAACTTTTAATTTGTGTGCCCACTCCTGCTGCCCTGAACCACTGCTGTGCAGACAGAGCCAGAGTCCCCCAGGGAATGTCTGTTCTCAGCTCTTGACATGCTTTACAAACCTGGCTCAGTGACACCATTCCCATTTTGCACAGGGAGAAAGTGCAGCTGGTGCTGTGCATCTTATGGTTGGTATTTTCCCAGGTGCTTGCTAATTTTGCATACATCATAGCTGGGCTGGCACTGAGAGAAACTCATGGTAGGAATCACCCAGCTGGGGGAATCCAAAAGCTAGACCTCTATGTCTGAGTTCATCAAGAAAGAAGAACAGATACCTTCACAAGATAACACATATCTCATCCACCTTAAACACCCAGAACACAGAAGGGGTGGCTCTTCTTTAAACTGACACTCACCATAACAGAAGCCAGATAAGCAGTTGAAATATAAGTGTCTAACTTCTAAGCATACAGCAGAAGCCAGAATGCTTTCAGACAGTCCCCCAAAAGAAATGTTTTCTGGTACAGTATTGACAACCCACAGGGGACAGAAACTCTCTGGATCAGGCTCAGACAATGGCTGGAAAGCACATCTGGAGCACATCCAGGCCCACCCTTGTTCAGGGCAGGGGCAGCTGCAGCTGCATTCTCACAGCCATGTTCAGTTGGGTTCTGAGTATCTCTGTGGATGGAGACTAAACAAGCTCACTGGGTAACCTGCTCCAGTGTTTGATTACATTCACCACAGAAAAGCTTTTTCTTATTTTCAGATGAAATTTCCTGTCATTTGAGTTTGTTCTGTCACAAGATACTAATGAGAACAGACTGGATCTATCTTCTTCTGATAGTCAGTACACCAGTAGTCAGATTAAATTGAGCAATTGCTTTTTAAACCTAGGAATATAATCATTTGTTCTGGTGACCAGTAATTCCTAAATTTATACACCCCATCAGATTTTTCTTACTAGCCTATTTAATTCCATGAAGAAGTCAAATAGTCATTTTCTCAAGCCTCACTATCAATCTCCAACTGCTTGTATTTAGAAACTTCACAATTACAATGTTTATTTATGTTTCATAACCTCAAATTCCGTGTTGAAAGATGCAATGATGCACCAATAAACTTCTATGTATGCAGTTAAATGTTTATTGCATAACCCATTCCAATTTTCATGAGATTTTTGCTCATGAATTTCTGCAATTCATTTCATCATTGATATGTGTGCACAGAGGGAGAGAGAAAGATGACAGATAGGCAGTCATTATTACGTTTAGTCCTGTGTAAATGAAACCTACCATTCAAACTGACTTTGTAAATGCACACTGTGGTATTCACATTGGCATTGAAAATGTGTATGCAGAGATACATGAGATGGTCCAGGTATGGAACTGTGGTGCACCATTGGGCACACATTTTTAATCTTTATTTTCTTATTGGAGTGTCATCAAAGTTTATGTCTATATCTATCCTTCCTTTGACAAATTATGATTCGATCAAATTAAATTGTGTGCGTGCATCTTCAGCCCTGCTCCTCTCACATTACAACCTAAAAGCCACTTTCTGAAGAGAATGAAATCCAGTGGGTGCCTGAAAACAGCTTTCAACAAACAGGAATTTAAAATGCACATGAGGTCAAACTTCCATGGCTTTAAGTATGACAGATGTTGGGTGCTTGCCTGCTAATAGTGATGATTTTAAAAAAGCAGAGGCAGGGCACCAAGGAAAAATCTATTATAAAAAGGTTTCCTTTGCAATATGGCAGCCACCTGCCACAAAGCCCTCAATGGAACAAACTCTCTTTTCATCCACCTCCAGGAAATCCATTCAATTTCAACCTGGACCAGGTAGGCAAGTCTGGTTAGGCTGACTGTAAACTGCAAGCTGGATCAGTTCAACAGTATACAGACAAAATGAAAGACCCTCTAATTTTTTAATTTTCCTGAATTAAAAGATGCAAAAAATCTTCTGGATACAGTTTCTGGGAAGGGACTAAACCTGTTCCTCTTCCAGTGACAGGGTAGGCTTCCTCCAGCCTCAGTTCCTGAGACTGTGAGTCTTGCCCACACCAGGACTATGTCAAACAAATGGATGAATTATTCACCATGCATTGGTGACACAAGACAGGCTTCCCCAGGTGTTTTCCCTGAGGCTTGATGCTGAGTTGAGCCCAGGCCCCTCTCTCCACAATGGAGTGTTAGTAAATGCAGCAAAGAAGTTGTGCATCTGAAGATGCTCCCCGCTGCCTGTTTTCATTCCATGTCTAGGCCAGACCAAAATATCCTGCTCCCTCCCTGCTCCTGATACAAAAACTTTCAGGGAAACCAATGGAGCTTTGTTTGTTAAGTGCAACTATTTATGAAAATAAAAATTTGCACAATGAATGCTAGTCCTAGCTCTGAGCAAAAATGAAAGACTCTTCCACTTCTTAATTCTCTCTTTTGTCCTTTTGTCTAAGGAAGCCCAGCCAGCTGTCAACAGCATTTCATTGGCAATTTTGTAGTGAGCTCATAACCAAAAAGACAGCTAAAAGCAGTCATGAACAGCTTAATGCTGGTCCTAATTTGCCAAGTCTTGGAGTGAGTGATAAGGCTGTGTTCAGTCTCCTTCCCGTGCTGAGGCTGCCAAGATTCTCAGAAACAGCAATGGAAGTAGCATTTTTTAATAATTTCTATCTGCCTTTTTTCTTTCTTTATCATTCAAGCAAGAATACACTGTTCTCTAAAAAAAGCAGCAGTAACTACTCCAGCTTATCTTGGGTGACTTTGCCTTCCAACAAGATGATCTTCAATGCTATATTAAATGCTAATTCTAAGTTCCTAAACTGGATTTTCCTTGTAAACCTCCATAGCTAAAGGAAAACAGAATGTACTTCAGAAGCAAAATGAGATCTGTCCATAAAACGTCTTTCAGATGCATTCAGTTGCTCCCCTGCTTTTTCATCTGTATCTTAACAATGTAGTATGGCAAAGTGAATATTATGCGATAATGTGAAGTCTTCATAAGTCAGAGACTTTAATGGAAGTTGTTGGCAACATGCCCAAGCAGTCAGCAATTTCTGTGCTCAAACTCTGAAACCTCACTTGACCATTAAACACCACACCATGACAAGGTCACATTAACACCTCTGGCTCTGGAGACCCGCCGTAATCTGCTGAAATAAGCATATCATATCAATCAGTTGGGATGCCCTCCTTCCCAATCTAATAGCTATTGAACATTTGGCAATATGACAGGGTTGGAAGTTCTAGGGAATCATATCACAGGAAAGTAGGAAGATATTTGGAGAGCTCCTTGTTTGGTATAATCATCAGGAGAACAATATTGGCATATTACAAGCCTTCACTTCTGTTCTATAGAAGCATATGGACCTTCCCCATGATGCAAAACTTTAGAAAGCAGCCCTTGCCTTACTGAGATTAGTTATCTCAAATGTCTATCATTCTGTTTATAGGAAGATTTGGGACTAGAGTCACTGATAAATAGTCTGGCAGCGCAAAGATGTCATAAACATATTTGGGGAAACAGCACACAGCCCAAGCATCCTTCCACTTGGCCAAGTCCCCTTTCCTTGATATAATTACCAATTGAACTTGTGGGTAGCCAGCAAATGGCAGAGTGGAATTGAGGCAAGACAAGCTAGATCTTGGTCAGCTCTAAGTCAGTACATAACAGGAACTCATATATTTTTCCAGTATCTCTGGGAAACTGAAGTGTGCCACAGGCTGGGCTCAGTATACTTGCCACAAGTTAAACCATTGCATTGTAAAAAGAGAGAGAAAATGCAGAAGTTTTACACTCTAAATAACATTAGTGTTAGGGATTAGCTTTGGAAGAAAATGGCCTTTGGAGGTGATATCTAGCACCCAAATTAAGAAATTCAGCTCCCATTATTAAGAAGCAGCATGTCAAATGCCCATGGAAACCAAGACGAAAGGATTCCCCCACTGGGCAGCATGGCAGCAGTTCTGAGCACCACAGACCAGCTGGGAAGGGCTCACTTCACAGGACCACGGTGGAAAACACGGGCATTTCCAGCAGCTGCTACCCTTTGTTCATGAACATATTTCTATTCAATTCTATTCTATTCTATTCTATTCTATTCTATTCTATTCTATCTGCTCTCATTTTTCAACGCTTTTAAAAACCCATTCTCAAATGCCTCACCATTCAAGCCAGAAATACTCTCCGCCATTAAAAGAGTAACCTTTTTTAATTCTTCTGAAACTCTGTATCTCTGAAATACCAACTTCCATGGAAACAATTTCTTTCACTTACTTCTCTGATAGGGGTAAAATTACTTCAGGAAGTATTTAATTCAAAAAGATGAAAACCAGAGATCAGTGGGATTTCCAAGGCTGTATTTGGTGCCTTTTCTATATGAACTGTGATATGTAATTTTGATTTGGGACTCTCCAAAATTACAAAGTCACTTGTGTTCTTTGATACAGTAAGGAGTTAAAAATAAACTGTTGAAGCAAATACAGATAAGTATAAAAAATGTGATATGTATAACAATTCCCAGACATCAAACCTGCAGTATGCACATGTGCATGCACTCTACATATTCATAAACACATTTATGTTAGCCTAGTAGAAGTGACAAAACATATAGGGATGTATCACATAAAATATCACAGTCCTTTTGGGCTAAGATTTACAAGAATGTTCTTAAGCTAAGGTCTGGAACAGAAAAACTACCAGGAACTGGGGATTTGTGAACCTGTATTACAAGAGAAGGCTAGAAGTCTTCAGCTTTAGGTTTAGAAAACAAAGGCTGATTATATTGGTGCTTTCTATAAATTCACTGTGAAGATAAAGGCCAAAAATAAAGGCAGACTATGGACATTGGTTCAAGAACAAATGGTCGAAATCTGGCCAAAATTAACTTAGGCTAGAAATTAGAAGTCCTATAAGTTTTAGAGTAGTGAAATCCTGGAAATTCTTCAAAGCAACTCAGAAGACTGCCTACATCATTGCTGTTTCCCTTAAAGTCATCTCCTGGCATGGTACTGGCCAACCCTTCCACTGTCAGAGTTAGAACTCTAGCGACACACATGACCTACACCACTACCAGGGCAAAAGAAGATATTGTGGTGTCTTCAAAAGGAAGGATTTTCTTCCAAGAGCAAAAAAACCCAATTCAACCAAGGCCAGGCTGGATGGGGTTTTGAGCAACCTAGTCAAGCAGAAGGTGTCCCTGCCCGTGGCAGGGAGGTTAGAACTTAATGATTTTCAGGCCCCTTTCAATCCACAACACTCTATGATTCTATGAAAAAAGCATCTTTATTAACGACTGGACTGGCCAGACAACAAGGCACCCCTCCACAGAGTTTGGTACCTTGCTCCTCCAAGCAGGCAGGTGTGCTGGGGCCTTGCCCTGGCACCTGGCTCACATGACTCTGCCCCAGACCTGTGTGATTTGCCAACAGGAGGCAGAGATTTGCTCCCCACATGCACTCAGGGCTTGGCTTGTAGTGGCTGTGGCCCTCACTTGGAGCAGAGAGAAACCAAACACTCTACCTGCAAAGATGCCTTCTTCAACTAACGCTGTGAATTTGTGATTCACAAACACCACTTTCTCCTTTGGGAACAAAATCACAAATTTCTTGGAAGCCACAGCATGCCCACAAAGGCACAGGACTTGCTTCAGTGAAGGAGTGATCCTAGCAATTTCACTGGAACCCTGCTATCCAGCAAAAACCTTACAGAAGCAGCTGGGCAGGTATGAGGGCAATGCCAGTCCCTGCTGGGATTCGACACTTCTGAGGCTGAGAGTCAGCAGCCAGGCTTGCTTTCATTTTCCCCCTTTGAAGTTAGGGCTGTGTTCTTCCTCTCACGGAACCAATGCCACGGCAAAGCCCCCCTGACTCCACGGCACCCACACAGGCAGCTCCCACGCCGGCCCGGGCGCATTGTCCTGCCCCTCTCCTTTCAGCAATGTGCTGGCAGCAGCTTTACTTTTGTTTTGCTGGCTGATCCCTCCATCTGCACAGCGGCTGGGCCCATTCAGCGGCCGTGTGCCTGTCTCCCACTGCTCCCAGCCCCGGCCCCAGCGCAGCCATTGTCTCTGGAAAAGCAGTCAGTCTTTCCAAACAAAAGTCCCCAGAGCTGGGTAAATCCTTCTGACATCAGCCCCACAGCAAAGGCAGCTGAACTTGGACTTTCTCCCCAGCCACGCTCTTTACGACTTGTTCAACGTTGATGACCTCATGTCAAATAAGCACTGAAACAAAAAGCATCCTCACCCCCATGTGCACTTAAACATCCCTCCTGATCCAGGCTGGGACCCACCAAGAGGCTGGCAGAGCATGAAAGCTGCCGAGCCCTTCTGGACTGTCTCAGTTTGAAAATCAACAACAATGCAGGAAAGGCAAAATTCCTGTGCAAGTGCATCCCTGCATTCTCTGCAATGATGGATCAGAGCACAGCCATGCAACCTCAGTATGCTCATCCTTCATTTCTTCTCATCAATATGGAAGCACGGGATGGAAACTGAAGGTCTCATTTTCAGACTATGGCTCCTTTATTAAGGACAAAAAGCGAAAAAATACAGAGAAAGAAGAGGTTAAAACTTCTGACTGTCCAAAGTGACCTGGTTTTAACTTGAGAAGATGAGAAGCACTAAATGAAAGATGTAGGAAAGACTTTTCTATTTTATAAATACCTACTTAGACTTTTTCTGTTCTTGACTGGAAATTCTTGTTAACTTCCACTGTGATACCATGCAGGGTACCTACTTATATAGCACCTACTGTATCAGTCATGCACAAATATTTAATGATCAAGTTGCTGTTAATCCAGAGCAGAAAACTGAGGAAAAGAATGGATTTTACAGTGGGAAACAAGAATTTCCAGCCAAAATGAGCTAAACATTAGTTCACAAGTACGTAAGAATGTACAATAAACATCTACATGTACAGCACAGTTTTGATAGAGACATTAGACTAAATCTGCCATATCAGAAGTTTCCCACATGAATCAGGTACAAAAGAAAAGAAAGGTAGAAAGGTAGAAAGAAAGGTAGAAGGGAAGGAAGGAAGGAAGGAAGGAAGGAAGGAAGGAAGGAAGGAAGGAAGGAAGGAAGGGAGAGAAATTAAATCAGACAGATTCCAAACTAGGAAGGGTCAAGACTGCCATGTTCATAGATACAGAGTTTGGCTTGGTTTATCTAGATACTATTGTCTCCCACCACAGTCACTCAGATTGTGATGATACTATTCAGCCATATTTATGAAGCTGTGATTGAGAGCTAGGCAATATTCTTCAATTTAGGAGCAAAAAAACTATTACAAAATCCCTTCACTAACCCTTCTCAGCCAAGTATGCCAGTCAGAAAAGCCTCTTCAAGTTGGTGACAGTAATAACGTGAGAATTCCAAGTACCTCATATTTACAAAGTGACAGCTTTCAAAAAATAAACGTAGAGCCCTCCAGGGGTAGAGAATAGTCTGAAATATTTCCTCAATTACCTAATTTAGCTTTCCTCTGACTTCCTCCTGATGTGGCCAATGTAAACTTTCCCGTTTTCTGCTTTTTTTTTCTCTTGGAGATCATGCCTTAAAACAGAAACATGAAATCCCACAATTTTGGTTGCCATTGTGCCAGGGGTATTTTTAGAATCATAGGATCATTTAGGTTAGAAAAGACCTTTGAGATCATCCAGTCCAACTGTTAACTCAAAACTATCATCTTCACCACAAGACCGTGTCCCTAAGTGCCATATCTACTCGTTTTTTAAATACCTCCAGAGCTGATGACTCCACCCTTTCCCTGGTCAGCCTATTCCAGTGCTTGACAAACCTTCCAGCGTATGAAGATTCGTACAAAATGGTGGGTTTGGGTCATTAGTATGCCAAGCAGTTTTTTAATTTATTTCTATAGACAGTTCACCTTCAGGTTTCAATGCTGCTCAAAGGCTTCAAAGAATATTAGCACTTTCAGCATTACTTACTTGTGTGATTTGTTTTCATCCTCCATAAAGAAGAGAGAGGACTTTGAATGTTTTCTCTCTATGTCTGACAAATGTTAACAATTGATATTTGCATAAGAAAGGCTCATGATTTATATTTTGATTTTCAATCTATAGTCAAGATAAGCCTAACCAGAGATCATTTGGGGAAGATAAATATTTATCCCATTTTTCCTTTGACAAGCTGGAAAATGCAAAAGTTCAGAATATATTAAAAGGGAGGACGCAGCCTTCCTACACTAAATTTATAGACCTGCGTTATCAGACCTGGCCTTCACATTTCCTTCCTGCCACCCCTTTTCTGTGCAAAAAATCTGTAGAGCAAGGAACTTGCACTCTTTTTTTTCTTCTAAGGCTCTTATCATTTTGTAGTGGTGTCTGAATAATTAATCATACTAAATTTGTATATGGTTATGCATGCAGAACTATTTGTACCAGAAAATAACCACATGAACATGCACAGAAACTGTGCACATACTTTTGAGAGATTGCCTGACCTAGGTGTTCAGTATTGTTTTAGAAGAAGTGAATATCTTAGCATTGAAAGCCTGTATGTGATGGTAGTATTGTATTACTGGTTCCATAAATCCTTACAAGAGCTCAAACCTCACAAGAATAAAAACATGTTATGGGTAGGATGATTTTTTTTCTCCGAACTTTCCCCTGAAAAAAATGATTTTGCAAATCTTTTCCACCTATTTCATTTAAGAAATGCTCTCAGCAGGTAAGGTTAGCGCAGTACATATGTCCCTCTCCAAACCCTCACTCATTTTCCTCACTAACCATGCCTGAGATTCAGATGGCTGGTCATGCCCAGCATTCATTCTGTGCGTGGCTTAGTGAATCTTTGAGGAAACCACAGCTTCAAAGTCGTTGTTCCTTACGGTGTATTTTAGCTGCTGCAGCATTTTTCCTGTGCCCACATCCTTTACCTGCAGGGCTTTTCGTAGCAATTATGATTTACGTTGCTCTACTGCACAGCATTTTTAACTGTGGGACTTTGCCCTACCTCGTTACAATTGCTCAGTTCCTACCTTCATCAGTTATAACTGGTGTGTTGGCATCTCACTCAGCTCTTCATCTGACAGCCAAACTACTTGAGCTGGTGCACCCCACTTCCAGATCCTGCAGTCTGTGGGATATAAACAGCCATTCATGGGAGCATCCCTTATTTCTCCTCTCACCTTCATCTCTGCACCTCAGCACAAAGCTGATACTTGAGCACCATTCCCTTGCATGCAGTGTTAGAAATCCCATCTCTGTCACCTTCCCTATGTGCCATAGTGGTTCTATCGAGGTTATCTGGTAGGGAAGTCTCAAGGGACATGCATGAGATCTGCTAGAATGATGTGGTGCCCCCATCCAGCCTGCATGCTCCCACTCCTTGGCACAGCAGGGAATGGGAAAGAAAGGTGCATGCTCTGGTTGTGCCCCAGCATGGAGTTTGGACATGCCTGAGGCACACATTCAGGCACAGATGCTGGGAAACTCTGCTGGGTTCATCAGCGTGGGCATTGCATTGGACAAAGGCTGCTACTGCATTTCACAGCTACTTTGCTCAAAAACGCAGGACACTGATGATTATTAAATGCCACTGAAATACGTGCCAAGCATGGCATTCCTTACTGCCTGCCAACAAACAAAACCAAGTCATCACATTAACATCTGTATCCCCCAAGAGTGTTAGATATTGGCAAAGGATGATGCTAGGGAAGGAGAGGAGGAGCTGGAGACACAGGCAGGAGGGAGGGGAGAAGTCTTCCCTTACATACAGAAAAAAAAGTAGTCTCAATCAGAGCTGGTGATGTTGTTCTTTCAGTGATCTGCTCCAGCCTGCAGTTACCAAAAGCACTGCAGAAGTCACACCAATCATGCACTGGAGTAGAAGGTTCTCACTGGCACATAAGCATGTGTGTGCCAGTCATGCCAGAGTCACAGCTATCCAGACTAATGTAGCTCTCGAATGCACATATCACTGCTGGTAAGGGGATCACCAGCAGGGGAGGAAAAGCACAGGCTCTTGCAATGCAGCTCTTCAGTTTTTCAGCCTGAAAAAATGCAGTCTGTCTGTGGGGTACCCTCCAGTAGCTCAAATGTCTTTTCTTCCTGCCCCCAGTTTCCATTGCCCTCTCTTGCTGAGACTTTGAACACTCTTACTTGCTCTGCTTTTGATTGACTCTCTTCTCCCTTCACAGCCAGCAGAGCACAGCTCACCAGCGCCCTGTTGTTCTACAGCACCCACCAGCCTTTGGCTGTACCACACACTGGAAGAACAGCCGTCACCTACTCTCACCCTCTTGCCAAGCAGTGCCTTTTGCTTTTCCTTCTGTTGAGCATTTGCAAGTTGAAGGACCCCCTGTAAGCTGCCCAGGTGTTGAATGAGGAGGACCCTGGGATACATGATCCTGCAGAGCACCAGATATCCTGCTCTGTACCTGCTCTGACTACCATGGGGGTGGGTGCATTCCTCCAGGACTCCCTAAGAGATTAGCAACTAACTGGGGGAGAGATAAGGGATTAATTTAAGTCCTTAAGTGGGTTGGGTTACAACACAGAAGAAAAGAAAGCCAAAGGCAAACAAATAAATAACCTTAACTCTACTCTCCCCTGATACTCCAGAATGGACAAGAGATTTGGAAAATATGCAAAAGTACAGTTACGTGAGAGGGAGTGAGGCCTTCTACCAGCCTCCTAGATCCACTTTAATGTCTACTTATACCTAGCAAAAAAAAAGTCTGTTTAGTGCAATTTCACATTTTATTTTTATAACAATAATTGTTATTAATGTTGGAGAACTTCTTCATATGAAGACTCTATCCTCAAGCAGAGTCATGTCTGAAAGAAAAGCACCCCATCAGTGAATGTAGGATGAGATTCTGTTAAAAGCTATCAGATACAGATAAACCTCTCAGAAAGTATAGCTGGCTATTTCTTTACTATTTAGGAGAAAAGAAGAATTAAAGAACTAAACATTTATGATGTTCTTCTATAGGTGTCTGTGAAAAATAACATCTTGCAAGCCATAAAAATTCTTTCTCTGTCCATACAAGTAAATTTCTAAAAATCAGCTGCATGCACTTTTCCCGTGGAAATGAGGGACAGATTCAAACCATTCAATTTTAACAACCTATGGGAGGTATTTCACTAAATTCCAGTGAAGACCTGAATCTCTGTCTGTGTCCTAGTGATGGTGTGAGGGGGAATCCAACAGTGGAGCTCAGGGTGACCTCCTTCTTCATCTGGGCTCTGCAGGGAAGTGCTGCAAGTCAGGTCAGATCAACGCCAGGTTCAAGTCTGCCGAGACCCATCTGAGTAATTGGTCTTGGCAAAGGTAGCAAATGCAACAGCTCCACTGAAAGCAACCAGCTGTCCTCCAGGTGAACATCCCACACAACCTGAGCAGCATTATTAAATCTTATTTACCTAAATATGAGATATTACTCACATAAAACTTTGCAACAACAGGCCTCTGGTTATTTTTACATCTAAACCCTGCAATAACTTAGAAAATATTCATTTTAATGCAGTACAATATGAACAGCCTAGTCCTCCCTTCAGGAGGTACTTCACATGTCAGAGCACTTCATATACTTGTTACCAACAAGTACAGGCCCTTTAAGTAAAAGAAAAATACTTTGGCAATAAAAAAGCAACAGCCAGCAGCTACAGACAGTATTATTTAAATAATAGTGACTTTAGGGTCACCTTTTGAAAGGTAAAATAAATAAATCCTTACTGCAAAGGCAACATAGCAAAGCATTCTGGACTTGCCTATCTCCAACCCCACCACAAGTCTTGTGTAATTTTGGGTTCTGGGAAAGGAAGGTGCTGATAGAAATGAAAGTCCACCAGGCAAAAAATGAAAGTAGTTAGTGCATGAACTAATAACAGAGGGAAAATGTGGGGATTTATTTGACAATCCTTTCTACAACACTCCCGAAATCTGATAAGTGGTCGGGACTTTTCTCTGGAAAAAGGAAAGAGTTGAATATGACTTATTTTTTAAGGATAACATGGAACTAAATCTCTTTTCCTTGATAATGCCGAAAGAACCATTATGAAAAAAAAAGCAGAAAAGCAGCAGTTATCTGTGCAGTGCTGCAAAGACTCACTCACTCAATGATTTAAAAACACTAAACTTGTTTTCTTAAGGATCCTGCAGGGATTAGTCCATACGTTGTAGGAAAGGTAGCCACACTTTTGCTTGGAAACCAACTGGTCAGCCACCCTTTTATGGCTACGGTTGCAGTGAGAGGAACAACACATCATGGCCAAATATGGAGACCATCTGAAGTTGCTGAAGCCATTTCTCTTGTTGGACCCAAGCCACTAATTCTGCTTTTTTATTGCATGTTGTGTTCAGCTAGCCCAGATGTTATAGAGGCATTGAGATGCAGAAACACTGTGCCTTCCCTTCAAAATACTTCCCCTGAAAGTACTGCATAGCCTAATTAAATAATGACATTTGCAACAAGAGAGATAATGCAAAAATTAGAGCAGTGTTTCAGCTTGCACCGCACCCCTCCTCGACAAGCAGCCCAAAGTAGCTGACAGCATGCAGAACATCATGCTGTGCTAGAAGACCTGATGTGCTCAGAAAAATAAAACCATCCTCAGCTTGTGCTGCAGTAGAGAAAACAGACAAGGAGGTCTCCCGGGAGTCCTCATACTAAGCAGTCCATCACCTGGACCTGCACAGTGGTGCCTTCTGAGGACAAGAACGCATGGCAGCACATGTATTTAAAGGCAATAGTGCTGCTGAGAAATAACTACAAAGAAGGGATTCTCAGAGACTCACAGATCACCACCAAGAAATTATTCGGCTCCTGCACTGCTCAGCACCAAGCCCTGACTGCAAGCTGAGCACTGGGGTTCAGCTGGGGCAGTGAGGGGACCCGTGGCACAGATGGGTGACAGGTACATATGGGGCTTACTGGAAATGTGCCCAGCCAAACTTGCCAGGCACACTGGGGAAACCATTCAATAGTGAATTATATGAAGCCCTGGAAGCAAAATGCAGCAACTAAAAGCAATTGGGGTCACTCAGAGATAAGCTGGCCTTTAGGTATAATACCTATCACCATTCCTCCATTTCTGTAATTAGGCTGAGGAAGGAAATTAAAAGGAAACAAGGAGACACAACAGCAATATCTCTTCATCAAACAAGAAGAAGAAAGCAAGAGCAAAAGGCAAAAAATTCACAATTGTTTTTCCCCAGCCCCACTTCTCCAAGACATCCTTTTGTGCTCCTTCATCCCCACCTTTGCTCTGCCTTGTGCTGGCACAAGTATTTGCTCAGCCCTGTGGTGACCCAGACCAGGGGAAGTAATCCAGGCTGAAACTAATCCAGCAAAAATGAATTACAGCACAGGGGCAGGAATGCACAGCTAGGGCAACGGGAAGGGTAAAACCAGCTCCCTCAGCAGCAGTCCCCCCGGGGGTCATGTCGTACCTGTGAGTGCAGATGCTATCACATAGCAGGGAAAACGGTTCCTGTGGCCACAGGCACACAGGGACTTAAAGCCCAGTGCCTCAGATGCTTGCTAGCAGTGGAGACAAGAAAGCACCCAGCTCAGCACATGCAGCAGAGCCTGCTTGACAAGGCGGCTAAATATTCAAGCAGTTAGCTCTGTGCTGATGCAGCTCCACAGTTAGCCCTGATTTAATGCCAGCTCCAGTGCGTTTGCATCCATCATAGTCACCACAGAAAATTAAGCACTGCAAGCGTAGGTCAAGAACTAGAGCTGGTCCCATTTCTTCAAAATCAAACTGACATTCCAAATGCAAGGAATTTTAACACTTTTTCCCCCATTTCTGCTATTTGTAAATAGCCTTTAAGAACACTGAGAGGAGCACTGCCTCCTCAGAATTAGTCACAAGAAATTATTTCCCTGTATTAGCCTTTGCTCTCCCTCTCCAGACACCCCTGATTTAAAACAGCCTTCATTTATGGTATAACCATGTTGGCTACCAAAGAATTACAGCAGAAATAAGGTAGACCCACCCCTAATTAAGACTGCCGTGTCTCCTTCACTCTAAAGCCTCTCTGCTTATGCCCAGCCCAGCTCTAAGCCATTGGATTGCTTCACCAAACCCAGGGCTGAATCTGTTGCTGGCAGAAACCAGAGCAAACTGGGGGCTGTTAGTGAGTGCTGACTTGCAATGGTTTTTTAGAAACCATTATGTTGTGAAGGCAGACCCAAATGCTGTGCTCTTCAGCCACTGGAATGCAGTATCCCTTGCCTTGACATGCTTCCTGCAATGGGGAAAACCAAGGGGAACTGGCATCAAGTTGGGCTGGCTCCATACCAGCCAGAAGTGCCCTGGAGCAAATATTGATTTGCCCTGATAAGGGTGCATTTAAGACCCTCATGTGCTCCTCTAGCAGCTCATGGTGACCTCTGCAGGGAAGGTCACGGCAGGAGGGGAGGGAGGAAGGGAGGAAGGGAGGGGAGGGAGGAAGGGAGGGGAGAGGAAGGGAGGAGGGGGAGAGGAAGGGAGGAAGGGAGGAAGGGAGGAAGGGAGTGAGGGAGGGAGGGAGGGAGGGAGGAAGGAATGAAGGAAGGAAGAAAGGAAGGAAGGAAGGAAGGAAGGAAGGAAGGAAGGAAGGAAGGAAGGAAGCAAGGAAGGAAGGAAGGAAGGAAGGAAGGAAGGAAGGAAGGAAGGAAGGAAGGAAGGAAGGAAGGAAGGAAGGAAGGAAATTAGAAAAATTAATTTTCTGGTAATTAGTTTGCAACTTAGTATAAGTAAATGGTAGTTAATACTAAATTAAATGCCATGGAGTAAAAAGAGAACAGAGAGGAGGAAAGACAGACCAACACACACAGATGTGTGACAAGTGAACTCTCAGAGTCTCTCTGCTGCAGAGTCACTATGGCACTAACGAGCACTCCTGTGACACGAGGGGTGGATGCCATCCATATTCCTGGTATTTCTGAGGAGGGTTCAGTCCTGCTCTCAATTACACCACCAGAAACTCAGAGTAACTCCCTTTACATCTGTGAGCATGAGATCAAAACCAGACCCAAGGTCCCTGCTCCACAAAGCTTGCTGTGTACTGCTGACAGTTAAAACGATGAGCAGAGACATCAAACCTCTGGGAAAGAGGGAAAAATAAAGGTGACCAAACAGCAGGAAAAAGGGGTGGGGGAGAAGAACCACTCTTAGAAAAACAATTATAGCTTCTGTTTCATGTTTCTTTCGTTATGTTTAATGGAGACCAAGGGTGTCTTGCTTTTAAAAGCCAGGTATGGCAGTAGGAATGGAGAGAAGGTGAGAAGAGGTTAATGGGAATTTCAAGACAAAAAGAAGTACCTGACTTTACTCTAAAAGCTCCCAATATCCAGTCAAGGCCAGTCTCCTGACTTACCATGGTTGGTACCAGTCTTCAGCTGGCAGGAAGGTGTGTGGGTGCTGGCCTATCCTGCCACACAGATGAGACATGAGGTTCTTTCAGTAAAAGAGCACACTAAAGATACTTTGCAAAGGGAGCTGGTGTCACCAAAGCTTGTTCCTCAGAAATTCTAAGCCTAAAAACATGAACCTAAGGGTGATCTGTACGCCTGTTTTGAACTGGGCAGTCTCCTTCAGCAGGTACAAACTTGTCAGTCCCAAGCATCAGGGCTCTGCTCCACCTATCAACAAAGATCAGAGCTTGTACGCAGCAATCACTCAGATACACAATAGAAAATGGTGCATATGCACATCTACACACATTTCCATGCATGTGCATGCAAGTGTTCAAATTTAATTTTGAGCAATACCTTAACACTCCAGGCAGAATGGCAAAATAGCCAAAATCATAAACTGCCAATCACTGGCACTAACTTAGAAATATTAAATATGCCTAACACTGTAACTCCTGGCTTATGGTGCTGTGACTTCACTGGCTATCAGCAGTCACGCATGAATAGGCCAGAAATCCTCTGAAATGCAGGGGGAGTGGTGCCAGTGGGGAAGGCATCCATGTGCTTTTTCCAATAGTAGGCATACTCTCCTTCCAGTCCATTTTTGGGCAACCAGGAACTCACCCATGAGGGCTCTTTCTAATGTGGCAGTACCTAAACACACACATGCATTATCTTTCTGCACTAGATAGATCAGTTGAAAGAGTAAAAGCCCAGCTTCTCACCTGCCCCCCTGATTGCCTGGGGCTCCTCATCTGGGGGTCCAGGGCAGGCAGGGCTGAGCCAGCCTGGGGGCTCCTGGGCTGGAAGGAATCCTCTGCATTGCCCCCAGGTGAAGAGCTGCCCATTCACAGGGAAGCTCCTTGAGACTGCTGGGACCTGGCAAAATGTTTCTGCCACATGGTGCTTTTGGAGGTGCAGGGGAAGTAAAATGAAGGCTCTTGGTGAATTTTTAATCAACTGAGACTGCCGCATAAGGAGGGCTGCAGAATTCAGCGTCGCTTTACCAATATGCTGACTAATAGCCTTGATTAAAATCCTAGGGCACTTTTTGTAGCACACAGGAGCATTAATTCCAGTTCAGTTAATTACCTGTGCCTAACGAAATGCCATTTGCAGCTTCAGCCAGGCCTGAAATTCTTCACTTCCCCTCTAAAAAAAATGGTGCTGTATCTAAACACACAGCTGCCCCATCTCCCTGGGATCCAAGGCCCTCTCTGCCCCTTCCCACTTCACCCAGCAGGCAGGATGATGCCTGCATGGTGGCTCCAGATCCACAGATGAAAGATGCGATGCAAGGGCAAAAGATTCGTGCTGCCTCCATGACCTGATTTTGTCCTTTTCCATTTATCAGATGTTGGGTTTTGTAGCTTATGGCTGTTTCAGCTTCTTTTGTAAGCACTGCATTTTTAAATGGGAACTCTCAACTGCGTTGCAGTGGCAGCTGCCATTTTGCATTCATGTGCAGAGAGTGAGGCAGTGAAGGAGCTCTGAAGAAGAACTCATGTTACTTCCTTTTTTCTCCTTGTTTTGCTGTTGCATTTAAATATAAAATAAAGGTCATCCTGACTGAAAGGGTAGAATTGCTCTATGGAAACATGTAATGAATGCGTTGGATGGAAAAAGGGCAAATGTCCTTTAAGCAAAAACACTAATCAAATTACCTTTTTAAAAAACACCAGCTTTTTCGTCCTCAGACAGTTTCTTTTCGTGACTAGTGTGGGTCAAGGCTCAAGGAATTACAAGCTCACATGAGCTGCCACAATTGCAGCAGAGGAAATACTTCCACTGCACAGGAGCCATTTTCCTCTCTGAACTTTCTTATTCACTAAGTGGAGAATTTTAGGAAATGATAGAGCTGAAAAATTTGGAGAGAAAAACTACTTTTGGATGTTTGACCTGTTTCATGTGCTGCTCAAACCTAAAATTATTAAGCATCTCCAATATCACTATTAGGCTTACTGCTGTGAGGCTTATCCCTATTTGAAGGCTATGGCACTTATAGAAAGGAAATTAAACACAGCAGAAGGGAAGTCAGTGGCAGAAAGAGTTTCCAAGTATCCCTTCCTAGTGCTTGTTGCCCCACTGGTACAGACAACATATAAGCTCACCTAAAGAAATCATTGCATGTTTTCTGCCAGGGGCCTCTTATATGTTGCAAAATATATTTAAAAATGCGGTGTATACATGCACTGAGTAGAAGAGCAAACATGAAACCTCATCAGCCCAGCCAAGAGTTACCCTGGAGTTTGGAGAAACCCACTACAAAACCCATGAGAACAATGATATCTTAGCATTGCTATGCAAAACTGAGTTTTCACCCAACACATTATGACAGCCCTTTCAAAAGGAGATCCTCAATGACAGAAAGGGAAGGAAATTAAAATAAATAGAAGTTTCAGACCATAATAAGAGCTTTGGAGGAGAAAGATCAACCCCATCTAGAAACAGGGTTTGAAGAATAATAGTAACAGTTCAAGCCCCATTTCTAACTACCACTTTGGGGGCAGATGATTCAAACCTGTCTTATTAGTTGCTTTTCTCTATTGGCATATTATAAGCAATATTTTATTTTTATATTTTCCACAAATATAGTGCAGTATATGTACACTCAGAATATAATCCAATTAATAAAATCATGCACACACAGAACAAATGATTGGAAATTTCAAAACACATAGACTATGCAGCACTGTCTGCCCCAGGCAATGCAAAAACTGTGACTAACACTTCAAGCCAGAATGGGAGTAGTTTTAAAATCTCAATTAAAAAAAAAAAAGTTTGGAAAATTATCTTCAGGAGATCTTAATTCATGTTCTGCCTTTTGAAACTTTAGGATTCCCATTTGCCAGATTTTCACACAGCCAGGAGGATTAACAGATGCAGCCAGAATCTGAGACTGAGAACTATGTCAGGAATTTGAAATAAACCATTAATCTCCGACAACTCTGGAAAAGGCTGAACTCAAGTGACATCCTCATTTATTTCATTTTAACTACATGTCACTCCCAGACCCCGACTGGGTTTTTGCAGACTCAATAACCCTCTGTAGGTGATTTTCCTAGTGAAAATGCAGCCTACAGTGGACACTGGGCACAAGCTGTGAGGTCCAAACTCTTGTAAGGGCAGTGAACTGCTGGAAAGCACCGAGGCTGAGGTTCCCAACCACCCCCACACCATCTCCTGCCTCACCACAGCACTCATTCGGGCAAAGAGAGTAAAGAAAAAGCAACCACATGAATTTGCTAAAACTGAATTTTAGAGAGGAAGCAGGACAAAGTTCCTGCAGGTGCTGCCACAAGCTGGGATGCTCTCCTGTTGCGGCTTTATAATCCAAATGGGGTTTTTCAGTGCACAGCAGCTTCAAGTTCACAAGCCCTGGCCACAGGGTGGGTGTTCAGCAGGTTGTTCTGCCACTGGCAGCTGTCTCCTCATGTGCCAGCAGCAGCAATTTTGGCCAAGTGTCTTACTGTGCACTGGGGAAACATTAATTCTGCAGCATCCTGGAGAAAAAAAATCACTTGTGGAAGCTTTCAGCTTTTGATGTTTTCATCTTTTTACCCCAAAAATCAGGACTATGCTGCCAATCAGGCTGCATGTGGGCAAGGGTGGGTCTGTCAGATGGGGGCCCTGCCCTCATGCTGTGGTGCCTGACTGGTGCCACTGGACACCTGAGGTGAGTAGGGCTGTGAAAACATACAGCAGCAGAAAATCCTCCCCATCTGTGTTTCTTATGCTGCCCTTGAAGAGCATTGTACTTATCATCTGCTTTGAATCCTTACAAGTAAGTTCTGCTCCCATCCTCCACCGAGTCAAAGCTGATCTGTGCAATAAACAACCAAACAAAAACAGGTAGGACCAGGTCTTGACTGCACATGCTGCTAGCAGGGAAAGCAGTGTTTTCAGCAAGGCAATCTGGAAGCAGCATGGGGTAGGTAGGGAATTCCAGGCTGTGGAGAATGCACAGCCTGCACTCGGAGCTGCTCACGCCAACACAAAGTATGGTGTTACTACTTCATGAAAAGCCTGGGGGACAGTGCTCCTTTACCTCCACCTCTGCTACCAGAAACGTGCTACTCAGAGCTTCCTTCAGATGCAGCCAGTACAAAGCAGTGCAAAAACACGCCTACTGACACACTGACAGGAATTCCAAATTCTTCAGCATCTTTGCAACCTCTTAACTCTGCATGTGTCTGAAAGCAGGAAGATCTACTCCTCTGCCTTTTTTTTCCAACTGCACTTTTTTTCCCCTGTCTACAAATTCCCACAATATCTCCATTTATCAAAGCTGAGGGGAGCTTTAGGAAACTACTGCTGCCATTATGGAACATGCATGTTCCTTTACTGCTCCTCCTGAAGCTCCACATTTCTTCTCCTGGGAAGTATATCCTAATGGTTGGATCCAGTGATCTTAGAGATCTTTTCCAACCTTAATAATTCTATGATCTACAGATCTGTGTACTAGTTGTAATGTACTAGACATTGACCCTTACCATTTTAACTAAAGTGTCTGCTGGTTTGCCAGAAGCCTCAGGTCTTGGTATCTCCTGATTGCCAGAAACCCTGTTTTGTTTTAAAACTAAATTTCTTCTAGCTGATCTCACTGCAGATTAATGAAAAAGACTTGAAACACTTTAAAATGCTTCAAGACCTAGAATATTAATAACAATAATTACTTATTTTTCCTTTTCTCTTTTAAGCAAATCTCAGGTGACTTGAACATGACTTCTGCACACCTGGGGCTGCCAGCAAAGCAGAACTATCCGCTTTGTCTCCTTATCATGGCAAGAATTCCTTCAGGCCCAGGAGGCCAAAGAACTCAGCATTCTGACAATTACGATGATTACAACTTTCTTGTGAAATCGAGAACTCAGCAGAGGTACAAAGAGATGTAAATAGCATCCAATGAATCATGTGAGAAAGGTAAAGCCAAGCTGCAAAACATCCTCTCTCTTCTTGGCTCCCAGCCTGGGAGCTCAGTCTTTCCATAAAAGTCCTTCACAGATTATCTAGCAGCAGAGCATATAAATCTCCTTTCATTTCAAAGCAGTAGGTAATCAATACCCTAAATACGACAAAAACACTACTCTCTTTAGAAGATTGTTTTCTTGATAGAAGACAGGGAATAAATATTCCTAATAGGTACTTACTTACTTTTAAATAATAATGGCATCAGCTCAGTAATCTGTGATGCCTCAATTAGAGCCCCATTGTGCTATGAGATGTACAAACAGGTCAAACTGGTTCAAGCTATTCTTGTGATAATTTCTGAAAATGAACAAAACATGGGAAACATCAAAATGCTGAATGTAAAACCTCCTGTAGTTCTGTCAGACATCTTGCCTTGAAAAATGCCCAGGAAACAAATGAAGCAAACTACTGGGATAGGTAATTCTTAGCATAACTAAATAAATACATGAAAAATGAAAAGACTGAAAACTGATTTTACATTAATTCTTGTTTCATGGATTGCAGGGATGAAAGGCAGCAAAGAAGTGTGCCTGGTGAAGTAACTCCCTCTTTTGATAATGCACACACATGCACACACACGCATATGCACATGCACTTGCCTTCTTCCTACATACAGTAAAGAAAATCACTCTGCTTTGATTTTCATAAGTAATAAATGAGTCACATCTAGATATAAATTAACATGATTAATACTGAAGAGCAATCTCTACTTTAAATTTGCCCACTGGCAGTTGCACACACAGATATTTTCAGTGTTTTTTAAATTTGATTTTTCAAAAATGAAACCATCTCTCATTCCTCAGTGTCTGAGATATGAATGAGAGGTGATTTGTGCCAGTAGCCTCCAACATTGAGAGACTGTATTTCCCACGTCACTTTAAAAATTGATTAGAAATATGATGATGGAATGAATTTCAAAACTTCCCTTGATTTTATTGCTAATTACACAGATAGTCTGACAACCTTTATTTTCTCCAAATAGTGTTTTCCATCCCCACTACATACAGTAGAGTCTTCAATGCTTTTCAGCTATATACAGCCTTCCACAATGTCTCCAAAGATCCTGGAGGTGTAAAATGCAGCAGGTCAAGGTTCAGTTACTGTTATTATGAGAACTGATAGAATTTTTTCCTCTGGAAAACAATTATGTGAAAATTGTGTTTCTGCTTAAGGAACACTTTCTACTAAACTCTTTTCTATTGAAAAACATCAGTACACTAAATCCTGTAGAGCAGAGGTGTTACATGCTGATGCAGTGAACCTGGGGATCTATTTCCATGTGTTGCTCATGGTCTCACCTTGGGGTCATGTCCTGCACACCTCACAACCCCACATCAGGTGCCCATCTGGGATGGGCTGTGTCTTTTTACCACAGGAGAACCATTAGCTTCACCAGGCTAAAGGGAAGAGTGGAAGCCTTAAGTATCTGTAAGTATAAAAGTCATAAAGTGCCCTGGCAGTGTTTCAGAAGCAATATATTTAGATGTTAGGAAATGTACTTCATCGAAACCTCACAAACTTTATGTGAAGAAAAAAAAAAAAAATCCCTCCATTTTCAGGTCCAATTACCATCATGAGAAGCTGATGTGATAACAGTACCAGTGTCAAGTAAAAAGCAGATAGGAGGACCTGCTCTCTGCCTGGGGGAGTTTGTGATCTAAGTATTTCACCACTGCCTGCCAAAGTAATATGCAAAGGTATGGTAAGAACGATGTAAGCAAATGCTTCAATTTGTATATCTGAAATATTACGAAGTGCTGACTCCTCTCATCCAGTGTCTCTCAGCTGCGTAATTCTGCGTAAACAGAGTTAAGGAGTGTCTTCAGGGCCAGGAAATTACTTAAAGATCAACTGTAGATTTCATATCTAAAGTATGGTTGGTAAAAGCAAAAGGAAAATCTGCAGGCAAGGTTAGCAGCACTGGTGGGGCAAATGAGTCAGAGGACAGTGTGGAAGAGAAGCAATGCAGAGGAGAAAACCTCTGAGGGGATAAGGGTGCTTGAGCATCAAGGGAGGAAACAGAGGTAGCCATTCAAAGAGGGTGACAACATGGCTATAGAGAGGGAGATGAAAGAAGTAAGGCTGTGGAAGAACAGAAGTGGTGTTTAGGGAGATGAGTAAGTTCTGGGTGGAAGAGGGGAGTCTGCCCAAAGTTCTACTGCAGATGGTTTGGGACATGAGACAAAGAAGAGCCAAAGGTGACCAAAGGCTTTTGTCATGAGGGTCAGGGTGGAGAAGTAGGATGGTGAAGTACAGCCACGTGTTTCCAAAACAGGTACCTTTGTGCACTTCTCATTGCAAAACTACCTCCAGCTTTCCCTAATGAGCTCAGGCAGCCTTGACCTCTCTCCAGCCACCTTATGAACTTCATTTTACAACACTGATGTTTGGGCAGCTACAACTGGATTGTAAGCAGATAGGAGATCATCTCTGCATGCTCTCCATTGCCGTAGCCCTTGTAATGCCAGGACTAACACCCGAGCTTTTTCCTCTCCCCCAGGGAACTTTCATGCCTTACAATGGCTCTGCAGTCAGAAGGTCCTCTGGGTTACAAGGGGCAGACCTACAGACCCTTCTCCTCCTCCTGTCCTCCTGGCAGTGACCTGCCAGGAAAAGCCAGATCCTGAGAGATCTCCCACCCAAAGACTTATCCATCACAGGATGTGACAGATGTGAACCACATGGCCGGGCAGTGGAGAGCAGCACTGCTGGGTCTCTGAAAAGTCATCACCACAGGCTGGTAGGCAAGAGGTACAGAAGAAACTTCTGCATTCCAATGTTGAGATGGAGCACATTCAGCATCCCTGACCTCAAACTGAGGAAAGAAAGAGAGAAACTTGCAGCAGCTTTGTTCAAAAACAGGCTCTTAAATACAGAATTTAGGAGAGACTTTTTATCATCAGATCTGAAGAGACCACAGCAAAATAGAAGCTGGTACTTTACAAAGATCTCCTAAGTCCCATGAGTACAGTTACATAGTTCAAAGGAGGAGAATAAACACAGGCACCTTTGGAGAGGAACAAAGTGATATCACCACCTTGAAAAACCTTTCCCATAAGTGACTTGGTCCTTTCCTGCTTGCAGGCCTGCTCCCCAAGGAAAGAAGTGTTGAGCAGCTCTGTCAGAGCAACCAGACTTTATCACAAGTTTTCTCGTCCATGGCTGAATTCAGGTCACACCTCCATGATCATTAATCCTGGCTCTTTGCTCTCAGTACACATTTGATCTGGATCAGCCCAGGGCACATAATCACATTTAAGATGAATTAGCTAGAACACATGATACGGAGTTTATGCTGGCCTCATGCCAGCTGTGGGAGGATGAATGACACCCGATCCTGCACAAAGCCTGCCAGCACAAAGTTACCCTGGTGCTGTTTTTGGAACAAATGTGAACCACCAGAGCCACATCAGTCCCCTGGAACCAGCCCTGTGCACAGACTGGTTGCTGCATTTTTGATGCAGTTATACTTAGTCAGAGGCAGACTGACTAAGTCTCACTTAATTATGAAGTCAGGGCAATCAGACTTACTCTTAGTCAAATCACATTTCAGTCCCTACATCAGAGTTGTCCCACAGTTAGAAGGATCTACATTACACCTAGACTGGGTGTAAACAAACACATGGTTCCTTCTTAGCTTTGTCTCCTTCCTTGCTGGGTCTGCTCAGGGCACATCCCATGGTTCCCCCAGTACTAGAGCAAGCCGAGCCACATTCTCACTCCTCCCTCTGCATTTTGGGAACAAATTGCCTTACCCTTTTGGGCACATAAAAGAAAATTAGAAGACTCTCTTGATAGACAGCTGATTTAACCTGTGACTTCACTGTTCAGTTTCTGCACCATCAAACTAAATACTGGGAGGAGGAGGAGGCAGAATGAGAGATCCCCTGGCCAGTGCCTACTGTTTCATTGCACCAAAGCAGTCATCATCAGCTGCTATCTCTGCTTTAAAACATGTTCCCAAAACATCTGCTGTGCATGCCACTGCTAAATGTCTTAAAATACCATCTATTATATGACTTTAATAGAGTTCAAAGTTGTAGTTAGAAAGTATAGAAAACTGGCAAGTGTTCAAAGTGGAGTGTGTATATAGACAGACAACACAATGCACTGTTTTCCTGCTCGTGTCTGGGTGACAATATCTATACATGCCATTCCAACATGAGCTTGTAACTAAATATTTTCATATTCAGGTTAAAAAAAGAAAAACTTTTCTGGAACAACTATTGTACCAGTTATCTTTTACTAGATACAATTAAATGGTACTCAAACTTCTTGGATTGAATCCCTAACAGATAATTTGGAGGAAAAACATAAGTTCTAGAAAATAAAAGCCAGAGGTACCTCACATGGGGATGCTCATAGAAGTGAGAGAATTTGAGCAGAGCCTGAACAGCAATTCCACCATTCTCCTCATGACAATGAATGGAACATGGAAGAGAAAGGCAAAGAGACAACCTGGCTCATCTCCTAGCCTCCCACTTTGCCTGGTCCTTTGTCTTAGTGTGCTTTTTCCTAGTAGGACAAATAATTTCTATCCTACATCTTGAACTACATAATTCTTTTATTTCTAAGGTGTGATAACATTTCCTTATTCCTGCCAGTTGTAAAAGAAAGCCTTCAAGGACCTTGGTGAAACATCTTCAGTTCTAGCCTAGCTGATTCATGAGATAATCTGTTCTTAATATATACAGTCCTAAGCCTGTAGTTCTTAAGTTTTAGATCAGCACAATATTCATTCCTTGCTGTGACTCAGTGGAGGCTGCAATAGATGGCGAAGGGGAAAAAAGAAAAGTATTTTTATAGCAGGTTATTTTTATTAGAAAATAGTGTGTTGTATAAAAACAGCCTTATTGAATTGAGGTGTTCAAAGCAATTCCTGCAGTGTAAGATTATAGTGAGCAGAGTGCAGGTGAGAAGGTCAGAACTGCAAACTAAATGCAATTTATTCCACTGGTGCAGAAACCTAGGAATGTACTCCAAGGTAATCATAAACACGTGTGATGCAAGTATCTCACATGCATAGATGTACATCCCACCACAGAAATCTTGAACTGTACACAAAGGTAGAAACAACAATGAAAAGTAAAAATACTAAAAAGTACAAACTTTTAGTCTCTTCGCTAAATCATGTAATAGATTATGTTCAGCACAATTTATGAGAACAAATACATGGCTAAAAAGACTACACTTGTCATATGTTTAAATAAAGCATGGAAAAAAAAGGTAAGCCTGCAGAAAGAAGGATGTGTTTGGGTGTGTCCATTTGAATCCATAATAAAGCCCAAGGCACAAAGGAGATCAGCTTGAAAATAAAACCCAGGTGGTACATTAAGTGTACATAGGTGACTAAACAATACAAGGCAATGGAGGTACACAGGATTCAAGCCAGTGCAAGGGGGGAGATAAGACATCTGTAAACTGCCCAGGGGAAACAATGTATGAGATCATACCGATATTTGTAGCTGTTTCAATGCATGAAAACCAGGGGAGCCTTTTCTGCAGAATGATATCATGTTCATTAAAGACTGAGCTCTCACTGTCCAGTTGCTACATGCTCCAAGCTCATCTCAGATGCCCTGTGTCCACTACAGAAGTGGGCAATGGAATGCACAATGAGAGAGTCTCATAAAAAGCAGAGTTCATCTGCAGTGCTATGAAAAGGGATGGGATGAGGATGGGGAGAGCATGAGCAGTGAAGTCACCAAACCTCCTGGTGCAGTCCTGTATTTAGCGTGAAAATTAAACTGCTCTGAATGCAAAACCAAACTGTTCACCAGCAGTATTCTGACCAATGGCTTTAATTAAGCTCAGCCAGCCAGAAAAAATACATTTCTACATATCAACTCCTCAATAGTTACCCAACATGAAAGCAAATGAGGATGCAGGTGGGACGTGAAAGGGGTCACTGGGAAAAGAAGCTTTTCTCCATTATTCTGGAAAAAGATGTTTTCCTCCATTATTCTGCAGCTCATTCTATGTATTTTCTGAGTGGCATATTCTTGTCTATACCAGGCTCATGGTTTGTTACCTCTAGTCATGCTTAAGCCTTCCAATTTGCCAGTGGAAATTAGATGTTCAAGTCTTGCCAGCATAGATGCCATGTCCATCAGCAAAAGACCACAGACCTTGTTTGCTCCACTGACATTTTATCATATTAAAATAACTAAGAGCCAAAGAAAACTGAGAGTTACGTTAACACAAATTCCTACTC
Organism: Eopsaltria australis; assembly: GCA_034509425.1. NCBI lineage: Eukaryota > Metazoa > Chordata > Aves > Passeriformes > Petroicidae > Eopsaltria > Eopsaltria australis. The sequence continues at coordinate 4,499,647 of JAVTVJ010000068.1, read as the reverse complement.
ACCTATGTTCTCCCCTGCTTCAAAGAAAGATAAAATGTAGAAAAAGGCCTAAGGAAACCAAACACATGGAAACCCAACACATGGTTCTTGAAGGAACAATCTCTTTCTCTGAAGAGCATCTGCAGGATAGTATGTCAGTCAGAGACTGGAATTTCCTGCAATTAATCAATTTAATAAAAAAAGATGTGACAGCCTTCCTTCAAATACTGCACATGGTTTGGTTGCATTTCTGTTTCTGGATCTTTTGATCAATCATGGAAGAAAAGTGACTGGCTAGACTTGCTCTACTGAAAATGAAAGATGAACTGGGAAGCTCATTTATTTTACTTGGAGAAAGAAACAAAGACAGACAAACTGACCAAAAAGCCAAACCAGGCCACTGGCCAAACCAATTATTTGTGTCTTGCCAATCATTTCAGTCCACATTTGTTCCTCTAACAAAACTGAGCAGCCTGTTCATACAGTTATTTGCCTAACAATGAAGAGGCATTCCAAATTCTTCTGGATTGTTTCCAAACAAATGTTGAATATAAATTTACATTCTGGTGATTTTAAAAAAGAATGAGTTGAAGGCTTTCAGCCTCCACACTTATTAATACCTATTAAACAACCAGAATGGATCTGACTCACAAAAGAAAATGTCTTCTCAGCTGATGGGGCCATAAAATTTGACATTTCAGGCTTGTGTCTGGAGAGGAAGTGATTTCCTCTATAAATTATGCTTCAGACGTGCCAGTATCCAAACCAGAACTACACAGTAAACACAGGTAGGAGAAGATTGAAGAGCAGGACAAGATCCTACTGGATACAACTGGAAGGTTTGCACTTGATTTATGGTCTCACAGCTTGAACATACCTCACTAGTGCTGCTGCCATAGTAACAAAACAGACTGGTATGCAGGTTTGTGGTAATGTTTGTTGAAAGAGTTTTCTCAGTTTTGTATTCATGCTTCTGTTCTTTTTTTGGCCTATCTCTAAAGGAGGTTAGTATATGAAATCAAGAAATGCAAAACTAGAGAGGAAAAAAGGGCTGTGAAAGCTTTATAAGAGATACACATAAAATTATGCAGTTATTTCACAGGGATAAGGGATCAAAATGTTAACAATTATTTGGGAATCTCCTAAGCATTTCAGCCACCCAGACTGACCTGGAGGCACAGTCCTCCCAAACTCTAGAAATATTGGCAGCTTTCTAACTGAAGCAGCAATGAATGGGAATTGAAGGGAAGAGAGCAAGACTTGGTTTTTTCAATGCCAAGTTCATCCTGTGGCACCAGTGACCCAATCCCTTACACACCTACTTTTCTTTAAATTTACAAACAGCCCCTGCTAATGCAGTGACAGTCAACTGCAAAACTCCCATCCCCTGTATGCCTAAAATTACCTGCAAGCTTTTGCTCTTGTGTGGACAAAGACTAAACCCCATTTATCATACTGACCCATTGACTGAAAATAGAGTCTGCTGTTTGGCCTTGATTCAGCAAATCCCTTTATCCAGAGAAGATCTCCTGTACTTGATCACAGTACATGTGCTGCTGTTCTGAGATCTTAAATACAGCCCTTAATTATCACAACATTAAGGACATAGAGGTTAATTAAAAAGCAAATGAGGGCACTCCATAAAGGTAATTCCAGTTACTCTGACCTGTAGAGGCATGCAAAGCTTTTGCTCTGGGTATTTAATAGGCACGGAAAGCTGTTTAGTTAAATATTATCATGGCCTCTTGAATACAGCATTTAGCATGGAAACCCAGGAGGATGCTTTCATTTCTCATGGACCTAAAATGGGACTAATCTAGTATTTTTTAAAAGAGCCAAGAATTTGGAAATCAGTGAAGAATGGCATTTGTCTTTACTTACATGTTTTCTAATACATATTTTCAGTATTTTCTATTATGATATAATTGATCTGTCACTTTATTCTTTCATTTCTACTCTCTGTTTCTGTAGAGCCACAAGGAAGAACAAGGTCCCTCCACACCTACTCACACTAATTATCCTTCTTACTGCTGATGTCTCAACCACAGTGATAAGCTGAGAAGTGTGAATCTTTGACTCACTGAAAAGGAGGAATGGAGATCCATGCAGCTGGTCTGTGGTTCAGTCCGTCCATTCAGGACACCAGCTTAAAAATAAACCAAGGTGAAAAAAATATTTTCATTGACTGTAGTCCATTAGCACATAAGAAGAGAGGAGTTAAGAAATAGCATGGCTTTCTAGAGTAGGAAAAAATCTCCAGTCTGGCATACAGAAGGGGAAATGCTCATCATCTACAGGACAGCTCACCTTATTTAAGAGTTTCTGCACTGCAAATTGTTTATCCAGGCCAAAACAAGGCACCAACATCATAACTACTGCAATTCAAGGAAATAAACCATCCACCAACACATCTCTCTGAAAAAGATCCAAGGCCCTGCATGCTAGTGCAGGAGGTCTGAGCCATTTATTCAAGCTTTTTCACCTTTAGTAAATAAGGGCAGCTACAACATTGCTCTTTTTGAGTACATCAGTTTTGGTTTTTGATTTTTTGGCAAAGCACCAAGGTACCCTCTCAGTTATAAAAACCTGCAATCCCTCTGAGACACCAGCTGGTTTGGAAAGTGGAATATGGATTAAGCAGCCATTAACTGTCAGCCCCCATTAATGAGACTGATCAAGAGCAGTGATAAATGAAGGGGTAAAGCAGATACTGTAATAAAGTACTCTGAGTCTGGTAGAAATTTTTAAACGCAAAGTGGCACTCTGGCTTCTTTCCCCTAGCCCCAAAAGAGGTCAAGAACCAAATCAGGAAATTACAAAGAGGTAGGATTACCATCTGGCATAGGATGTGACATGAGAACACCTGGAAAGACAGCTTGATTAAGGACAGCCAGCATACATTTAGACACAGGAGGTCATGCTTAACTAACCTGCTGGATATCTTTGAAGATAATGCTGCTGTGGCAGATAAGAAAAGCATGACAGATGCTGTATAGCACATTGAGGTTAGATTTTTCAAACAAAGTTTTGACAAGGTCCGGTGTCAGAGATGACTAATGCAGACAAACAGAAAGTTATGGATCACAAAGTAAAAGGACAGAACAGTGGCTGTGGAGCAAGAGTTCAAATAAGATACAAAAAATATATTGGGAAAAGGGTACTGAATGCAGGAGTCAGACTTAAAAGGGTTATCCCATCCCACTTGCCCCAAACATTATTTCTGTGTCAGACCAAAACACCGGTGTCACTACAGTACCTATGATTAGGGCTCTTAAACTACAGCAGCAATAAACTGCGGCCTTTGGAGTTGCTTTTGTTTCACAGTACTGAGCCTGTACTTGTACACTGATGTAAATTCAGAAACACTGAAGAGAATACCTTCACATGGGTTCTAATCTAAGCATCAAATCTAGGCTGAGCACACTCAGTGCTGAAGAATCTGGTTCAGTCAGCAAATCACAGAATCATAGAATCTCCGAGGTTAGAAAAGACCTTTAAGATCATCAAATCCAACCATCAACTTAGCACCACCACCACCATGTTCATCACTAAACATCATCCTTTTGTTCCATATCCACACTTTTAGAAGACTTCTACCCTGTCCTGGGCAGGCTGTTCCAATGTTAGACAACACATGCCATGAAAAAACATTTCCTAATATCTAATCTAAAACTCCTCTGGCAGAACTTGTAGCCATTTCCTCTTGTCCCGTCACTTGTTACCTGGGAAAAGAGGATGACCCCCACCTGGCTGCAACCTCTTTTCAGGTAGTTGTAGAGGATGATAAGGTCTCCCCTGAGCCCCCTTTTCTCCTAAACAACCCCAGCTTCCTCAGCCACTCATCAGACTTGTGCTCCAGGCCCTTCCCTAGATCCTTCTCTGGACTCGCTCCAGTACCTCAATGTTCTTCTTGCAGTGAGGGGCCCAGAGGGGCTCAGAACTGGACACAGGATTCGAGATGTGGCCTCACCAGTGCTGAGTACAGGGGGACAATCCCTGCCCTGGTCCTGCTGGCGACATTATTGCTGATCCAGGCCAGGTGCCATTGGCCTTCTTGGCCACCTGGGCACAGCTGGCTCATGTTCAGCCACTGTCACCAACACCCCCAGGTCCTTTTCTGCTGCTTTCCAGCCATTCCTTCCCCAGCACTGCCTGGGATTGTTGTGACCCGAGTACAGGACTGGGCACTTGGCCTTATTGAACCTCACACCATTGCCCTCAAGCCATCAATCCAGTCTGTCCAGATCCTTCTGCACAACCTTCCTACCCTCCAGTAGACCACACCCACCCAACTTGGTCTGCAAACTTGCTTAGGGTGCACTTGATCCCCTCACTCAGGTGATGAAGATATTAAACAGGGTTGCCCTAGTCCTGATTCCTGGGGAGCATCACTTGTGGCTGAGCACCAGTTAGATGTAACTCCATCCACCACCACAAATTGTAACTCAACACAAAAAGCACAAAATAAATTAATTCCTGAGAAAGGAATTAGGCAAACTTGAGCATGCTCAGTACTGTAACAACATGACACTTTGTTTGAGGCATGGGATTGTAAGGGTTGGAGGGGGAAGAAATGTAATTAAAGCCACCAATATACGGCATAACATCAGAGAAAATGAAAAATAAAGGAGAGATGGAATGCAACTCTTGCTAATAGATATATGGCAATAACAATTAGAAATAAATGTCTTGTTCTGGAGATGAAGGCTTAACAGATGCTCTGTATTAGTCACTGTATGACAGAGAGAATATTATTGCCTCAGAGGGTGCAAGAGCAGGGTAACAAAAAAGTGAAAACACATCTTGGCTCTTACTGGGTCCTGAATTATTAGGTGGGTGAAGTGAGGGCAAGTTATGCTTATTTTCATTGGAAAAGAAAATATTTTGATGTGACCTAGTAATTATTTTCAAAATCATGATGGGGGTGATCAAAGTAAGCTCTACCAAGCTTGGGTGGAGCAACAGGGGAAAGGAGGGCAAGGGATGCCTAAACAGGCTGCAAACATCTTTAATAATACAACTGGGAGAAAACAGGGAAGTTGTCAGGTAGAACTGCTCCAGCTTAAAGGCAATAAATGTGGAAGATGTTATCATGAAAGGCAGCTGAAACAAAGGCTGTATATGAGCTCAAAAGACACTTGGACTTATTTCAAGAGAAAAGAAGAATCTGAGGACTTTTGTGAAAACCAGAATCTTGGGATTAAGATGCACTGTAGAACAGTAGGTATACCAAGCCAAGTCAGAATGCCTAAAATTTTTCATACTGCCACACACATAAAGCAGAATTCCCTGTTTTGCTGCCACACCTTTACCCTGGAGCCACAGTTAAGAGAAATACCACTACGTAGAAATCTTCCTTCCTGCAGCTTCTTTTGGTCAAACTATTTAAGTTGAGAAGAGCTCTTCTCCCAAACACCTCAAGGCTACAAATAGCTGTAACAAAGGCAGAAATGAGCTGCAGGAGTCCCATCAAGTCCCACTTGCAGAGGCCTCCTGAAGCACAGATGGTGCCTGCAGCTGCTGCTGTTGCTGCAGCATTTGCTGTGTGGTCCCCCAAAATACTGGCTGAGGTCTAGGAGGAAAGGAGCAACCAGAAACAAAGTCATGCTCACTTTTCAGGGGGATCTTCCCATGTCTTCAGCCTTTTGAGCCCTGGAATGGTCATAAGGTTTAAGAATCAGGCTCCCTGCAACCCCAAAGCTGCCCCAACTCCAGGCTACCATAGACACAGCCAAAGCCTCTGAAATGCAGTGGGGCAGGGGGTAGGACTCCCCAGTGCCAAGGGTCAATTGCAGGGATAGCTGTCTGTTTACCTGTCTTCTTTATTGCATTTTCTAAAATACGGAAGGAAAAAAATTGCTAGGCCTGTGCACTCTAGAAGGAGATGTACTCATCACTCCCATCCTGAGGCCAGGATCTCATCCACTCCATGTTAATATCCCTGCCAGACCAACAGCCATGTGATGCAGTTTGGACCAGAATCATGTCTAGGTAAGCAGGGTAATTGAAAATGGGTATGCAAGAATCTTAACTCTTTCTGTTTGAATTCCATTCTTATTTTAGAATAGTCACTTCAGAATTAGCCTCAGCTTTGTTAAGAGTAAAAAAAATAATGCTCCCTGGTTTAGAAATTTACTCCCACCAGTCTAGTTTCAAGCTCCAGAAATTAGGTGACTATTTTGGAAATGTTCATATGCTTCTTTCTATAACAGAGAATTCACCACCATGCAAATTTATTTTTATGTTTGCTGTGAGTTATAGAAAGAGGTAACCCTGAGATTGAAAGAGGTTTTCTCTTCTGTTATTTTTTCTATTACCAGATATCCTGATATCTTACTCAAGCAACATCATTAGTTTGTAGCATTTATTTCATTTTAATATGTCATAAGAAAAAGCAAACATCAGAGCTGTGCAGAAAAGCATAAATAGCAATATAAGTATTGCAACTGTATACAAGAGGAAGAATAAAGTAGCTGAAGGAACTATCCTGTCAAACTTGAGCATCTGGTCCTAACTACAATGATAATAAAAGAGACAGGATTTAGAAGAAGGCACAAGGTAAATAGTTTTTTTAAGTTGTGTTACTGTTCCTTTAGACACAACTTAGCAAGTGATGCTACCTTCAAATGTTCCTTGGATAGGTGGGTTTATCTTGTTCAGCAAGCACTGAATCCAAACAAACACTAGCCAAAAGCCGAGTCAGTATTCTGCTTTCCCTTGCAAACCAGAGCTGTATCTCCCAACTTGCTTTCCTCAGGGTGCCCACAGTATTTCTCTCCAGGGAACCTGCTGTATAATTGATGTAAAGGATGAATGTTCGAGTTTTTCTAGTTTGCAAATCTCAGGCAAAGGATTCCTTATCCCTCCTGATCACAACCAGCTCCCCAGCAAAGGCCTTTAACTGGCCCCAGCCATCACACCATCACTGACAGGGATAACAAATGGAGACCTCTGGGGAAAATTAACATTATTAGGCAGGGTGTGAAAACAATTAACACTATTTGGGGTAATGACTGACCACATTCCCCACAGGTTTAAAGAGACTTTTGACCATTTCTGCAAAGGCAGAATTTGGCTGTTGGAGGTCCTGCCAGACTCCTCCATGTACGCCCCAGCATTCACTATGGAAACCTCAATGAAGACCACCCTTATTTAGAACTGCAGGCAAGTTCCTTCCAAACCCATCAATTTTTTTCTTTAGAAACTTCTCATCTGAGTGATTTATTGAAATTAAATACTCAGGACTCCATATGTCTACAGAAGACAACTGGCATTACTCCGACAGAGATAACCGCTAAGAAAACCAAATGATGGGTGATGTCACACATTTTTCTCTTCTAATATGTTTCTTCAGAGTAAGTAATTTCTAATAAAAATATGTATTTTACATTTGTTCCTTGATTGTCACAAATTTTCTTAATGTCCAAGATGTATTTAGGATATGCCTTTTGAGTGCGAGGATTGAAAAGGGACTGTTTTTCCTGATAAAAAATTGCAGTTTTCTGTTTTAATTATATGCTGATAAATTATATCAATGATCATGATGACTATGCTGTGCTTTGTACAACTAGGTGGAGCTTGAGAAATACTCCTTCTGCCTTTCTAGAAGTCATTCTGGAAGAGAAACACAAAGCACATCTCCAGTTTAGGCCACTGAGCAAATTGAAGGACACGTGAGTGGCAGAAACATTATAAAACAAGATGAGAAAGATTAACTATATACCGGGTTGCTCTTAACAATCTCCAGATGACCTGAAAACCAGAAACAGTTTGAAAAATATTGCTGTGATACTTGGGTCCAGGCTGATAACGTCCTCACCACTATTTCCAAATTCATAGAAGTATAAGTGTGTGTATATGTGTGTGTGTGTGTGTGTGTGTGCATCCAAATTATGAATCTACTTTGAAAAAGAGGAGGAACAAAGCTTATTGTCCCATATTGGAACACCAACAGGCAAAGAAACACATCATCTCCTTCACACAGAAGGATTTGAGTCCATGCAAACAACCTCTTGTGATAGAAAAGGAACAGTCAAGGACCTCTCTGAACGGCAGCGTGGGGCTTGGAGCCTCCCCTTTCTCACCCATCTCCGGATCATTTAGTTCCAGCACAGTGAATGAGTTACATGAGGATTTTTTTCCTCTCTGAAGCAACCTCTACAGCTTTATCATAACAGAGCTTGGATGAATTGGCATCACCTTGGTGTACAGCAGTGCTTTGAGAAGGTGGGAAGAGTTACGGTTATAATGAACTGTCCGCATCCATTTTTTTGCTTCCCTACATTAAGTGTTTATAAAAAGCCCTGATTTCCCTCTAAAGAAAATAAAAATGAAGAGTCTGTTTTTGCTTAGATGCCTGTGCAGGCTGATGGCCAAAACCAGCAGTGAGAGCAAAAGCCTTATCAAAGTTTAAAAAAACCAAGTAAAAAACCCCAAACAAACAAACAAGCATATCCCAAGATAGACACTTAGCTGAACCCACTGTGACACAATACCCAAGTTCCTGTCCTTTCCCACTTCCTTCACTGCTTTTTTGGGGCTTGTCTATGCTACAGTCTTGCCAGTCCACCCAAGTGAGTCCCAAGGGATGCACTTTCCCACTCCTCTGTGCAGAGCTGGGAGAAGAGATATGGGAAAAGAAAAGCTGGAGCCACTGAGCCACCCCACTCACTTGCAAGTCAGCAGACAGACAGAGCAGGAGCAGGCAAGGAAGAGACATTCCCTCCTGCGCTCTCCAGCCCATCACCCCAAGAACTGTCTGGCTGTGAGACTGTGAGCAGACACTGCACTTGGTGGCACAACATCCTCTCCATCCTACCCACCGTGGCACAGGGAGACAAGGAACAGGAAAGCTGGGGATGCCTTCAGCTGCCAGTGCCCAGCTGAGACTGTGTCTCCTGGAGTGAGAAACAGTCCCATGTCCCCAGGGAACTGTCAGGGTTTCCAAGGCAGAAACCTCATCCAGCAACTAAGGCACAAGAGGCATAAATAATCAATGTCAACAGAGGAACAGCAAGGGAAATGTTCCACTACAGCAAATCAGCACCTACGCCCCTCATGAAAAAGTATCTCCCCTCTTTCTTAATGGGAATAGCAAAAAAGTACATTTAATTTTGCCAGAGCAGTAAAACAAGCATAAGTATTCCCTTCCCATCTTCATAGTTAGCATTTTACAGAATGATCCATGCCAGCACATCCCCTTCTCCTGCATGTCCCAAGAGATAGTTAAAATGAGCATTTCTTCATTCATACATGGAATGCACATTCCAGTGCTGCTGTACAAATGCTGTGATGCCAAGGAACGGCTACATGATTCTCCTATTCAGGCTGCTTTTTTTAAATGGGAAACAAGAGTTTTACCCTGAACTGTCTGCTTTTGGCTGACATTTTTCAATTTTCATAGAAATCCACCAAAGAGATTCCAGCATCCATAAAATGAAACGGTTTGGTCCTGAGCTAAAAAGGGAAGTTTTCCATTTGGAAATACTCACAGATATTGTTTTGCTATTTTGATACAAAATAAACTTCATCTTTCCTGAAAAAAGACATTGTTTGGTCTTGACTCTTGCTTCAAAACATTTTCCTCCTTTATTTCTCACAAGAGAGCCCAAGACTGTCTGTCTAAATACTTCAGCCTCCTTCTGTAACCCATGCCCTTAGCTTAGCTGATACAGCTCTGATCACACAGCAAGGTCATGTCATTCCCCTCATGCACAACGGGAGAGCCTGGGCAGCATCTGGAAGGGAGAGCAGATAGGCCATTACTAGAAAAGGCAGCTTGATTTAATAAATGCAAGTAAATGTTCTCCTTTTCCTGATAAAAATTGCTTTTCTTCCTTTAGGGAAAAGAAAGGGAAGCTTTCTTTGCCCTATTCCCTCTCTCCAAATTACATCACCTCAGCCCAGAAAACAAATACACTTGGACACCTGATTAGTGGGAGTTGGACATGCAGGTATTTTCATGCAGCTGAGTCTACTCTCTTGAGCTCAGTTGCAGTGCTCCCTTTTACACACATCATATCATGTTGCACAGTAATGGGTTAGGGAAGGGATTTCCAGATCTCCCTGAGAAACCAATTTATTCCTGAAGGCAAAGAAGCTGAATGAATTCATGTTACCTCAGACTACACTAATTGCATTAAAACGAAGGACATGGTTAGGAAACAGTAAAACACAATTCAGGTCTTCATGAAAAAGCTGCTTCTTGATTTCTCTGTTTGTACCCTTTCTGTTCTTTCACCTCTCCCTGCTCCAATGGAGACCAGAAGCTGCTGATTCACAAAGAAGAACTTTAGTCCAGTAAACAAGAGCCAAATTCAGCTCCACAAAGTGTCCCAAGGAAGCTACTGCCCATACAGCAGTTGTTAGGCCATCTCCTGTCCCAGCTCATAACTCAGCTGCACCACACACTCCAGCTGGCACCAGAGAATCTGGCCTCCTGTGGGCAGTGGCAATGCAAGCACAGCAGTGTCCTGAAGGAGCTGCGGCAGGTTCCCAAATCAATGATAGACAGGGCTTGTGGCAGCCACTGCATGGTTAACACAGAGCTGCCTGCACATTTTGTTTCCTTGGTCAGGTCTTCTGACACTTATTTGAAACCCAGGCTCATTTGGAAGACTTTAGGACTTTGGGTGGAGGTGCTGCTCATGTCCTGGACCTGCACTTGGAGATTTAGCTTTTCATTTCAAATCCCTCAAAACCAAGACAGATGGGATTTCCCCACCCCTTTTCTTTCTCCATAGAAGTGTTTTCTAATGACTTTTGCAAAGCCAGCTTTGCCTGCAACACATAGTTCTCCTCCCTCGACTGTTTCAACACTGCAAACTTACAGACCTTCACCCGCTCTCCACCCCACTGCCTGTGACACACACATCTCTGGGGAGAAATGAGCCAGCTGGGAGTGGGGCAGCTGGAGGGGAAGCCACACAGAGGCACGTGGTGCTGCCTGCACTGGGGGCTGTGAGAAGCAGTCAAACCCTGGCTGTCACACACGGCCCATCTGTGCCACGCCAGTGACGGAGACGCACGCGGCTTTCAAGGCCAGCGGGTGTTGCCTTCCTAGCAGACCATGACATCAGTGCTCTGTACAGGCTTCATTTCACAACAGCATAGAAGGAGCAGAAGGTTGGGTTAGAAAGAACAAAAAAACAGCATGCAATCTTTTATTTATATTTAAAAAAAACATGGGAAGATTGGATGGGAGGATCCAGCCTTCCTAACACAGTGTCTTAACTCTGGGGAGGGACACTGGTGAACTTTCTTAAAAACACCCACCTCTTTCCAGTGAATATGCAAGGAGCCCAGAGGACTGCTTCACTATCTTCCTAAAATAGATCTGGGTGGGTCGATGACACTGTCACACACTCCTTCCAAGTATAAAAGATCTTTAGTCAGATTAATCATCCTGTACTGGTGTAAAAAACATCTCTGTTGGATGAAGTACGGTTGTAAGAAAAACATCAGTTCTGGTGTTTTCCACACACCTTTTTTTGTAATCTTAATTGTATTCTTTCATAAAGATGTTCATGAGTTTTGGAGATTTGGGGTTTTGGATATTTTCATGCATAAGATATTTAAAAATAGATACCAGACAGAAGCCTCTGTATAGTAAATCAATGGATTTTTTTTATCCCATTCACAGAAAACCCCATCTCCAGAGGCGATCAAACCAGAAGAGGTAGAGAAAACTGAAGAGCTGCTTAGTTTTCAGAAGATCCCTCCACAATGGGAGACAGAAACTTCTGAACAGGCTCTACTTGGAATCGCTGCAAAAAGTAGATCTCATGTGAAAGCTGAAAGGTTGGTTGGAGAAGAGCTGACTTTGCTTTTAGGGAGTGGTGACACAGGGCTGAAGTGGTGACACACAGTGAAACAACCAGGTGCAGGAGAAGAGTGAGACTTGCCTGCAGGCCAGCACTGAATATTAGCAAGCTGGTATAACAGGGGTTGTGCTGTTCAAATAGCTGAAGAGGCACCTGGTGAATGAGATGAGTATCCTGTACTGTATCTCAAGACATGTTTTCCTCTACAAAACAGTTGCTTGTACAGTTCTCAAGGCTTTGTGTTTATCCTGTGGTGACAGAAGAGGTTTACTCATTTTTAAACATCATGTTTCCTGTCTCTGAGTAAAACTGGTGATGTTATGATGCTCAGTGCTCTACAGCACTGTATATCAGCTGTATAGAGTGCAACAGGCCAGTGAATAATTCTCATATTGCTACAATTAAGCCACTTCAAACTCCATCACTGGTTGAACTCCTGGTGAGACTTTTGCCTTTAAAGTAATACACTTTTAAAGCAAGTAATTACTTGTGCCAAAGGATAAAAAAAAAGTAGAAAAGAAACCTCAAATCCATCCTCTTTGTTTGTCAGATATTGGTAACTCTGCATCATTTCATAACCATTATGTTTTCAAAAAGTTAAACAAATAAAGGAGAGTGGAGTGAATGCTGAGGTTTAAAAAAGATCAATATAAAGACCTGTCTAGAACAGACTGTGCATTAAGATTATACACAAATGTTTCTCTGACCTCCCTCTTGAACCCTGTGTTTTGGCAGCCACCTAACTTAACCTGTTTAGCATGAAAGTAAGCAGTGAGTCAGTCTTAAGCCACCATAAATGCATGCTAGTAGAAGAAAACATCAACAGTATTTATTTTTGACAGAAATCCTAATATCAGGAACACAATGTAGTAATGGCATGAAGAAAACATATTGGACACAGAATTTCTCATGCTTGTACATTAGAAGATAGGCTTCCAGGCTACCCCAGGTACAGCCAGTGGCTTGTAGGACAATTCCCTCTGGTCCCGGAGTGCCCTGAACCTTTATTCACACACTGGTCCATCTCTATCTTGCTTAACATAAACACTCCTGCAAAAGCTGTTCAAAAGTGTTTGCAGTCCATAGGGGCGGGTCTAGCTTAGAAGTTAAATTTCAGCATCCATGTGTCTTTGCTTACCACTCCCTGACAGAGAAGCAGCATTTATTACTGGGTAAGGCATGTATCAGGTCTGTGCTTTCAGACATAGCCCACTGCAAAATGGGGTACAAGTATTAGGGTCCCAAAGGTTCAACAGTGACATTTCTAAAATTTTTTCCTTCCCCCCCGCCCAGATCATGCGCATAAATCAAAACTGAAGAAGACAACAGAGTAACATTTGTACTGACTAGCATTTTAACCTAAAAGTGACAGCAAAGTAGAGAATATATTTGTCCTAAAAGACAAAAATTTCCTAGTAAAAGACAGGAAAAGGACTGTAAGACAGTGAAAAGCATAGAAGAGATTTCAGGCAGAGGAGAAAGAAGAAATAAGCTTTCTTTTTGTCCCCTAAAATGACAATACCATGCAGCAATTTCTACAATCCAGACCAAAGGTTCTTATTTGCTTCACAGAGTTTGAAAGAAGGGAAGAGAGACAGAAAAAGAAGAAATGGAGCTTCTCTAGCAATGTGGGTGTTGTGTCAAGGCGCCTTTCAAGTGCTGCAGCAGTGGTATTCAAGCATTAATTCCTCTTTGCCACACTGCAGAGAGCCAGTGGCATCTCAGCAGATTCCAGCTTCACCTTAGCAATGCCCAGCACAGCAGCTGCACTCCAGAGAGCAGCTCGCTTGCTGGGCTGTCAGTTTGCAGCACATCACTGCAGCCATCCAGATGGGAGGTCAGGAGCATGGGGAGGGCTCACAGTGACCTGCCCAGTAACATTTTCTGCAGATTGGAAATCCCAGTCAAAGCTCATCCAGTCCTATCATAAGCTCCCACAACCAAACATGACAAGGAAAGCCAACTACAGACTCCATTTCAAGCCTCACCTGCTCTTCCAAGGGTAGCTCTATGAGCTAGAAGCATTTTGATGGCCTCCTGAAATGTCTGTCTGGCTAAAGTGACCTCCAAATACCAAGGTACAGCACATCCTTTATTCCACTTCCCTAAGTTTTGGAAACCAAGTGCTGTATTTAATGTTGGGGGATGCCCCAAAACAAGTCAAGTCAGAACAAGGAGGTGGGCAATGGAAGAGCACAGGAGCAAGGACTAGCTACCAAATTCTGGTAGAGATAATTATGATCATCTGAAGGTTATGTTGACAAATATGTTATGATGGGGACTATTAATCCTTTTAATCAGCTATAAAGGTGCCTCCAGAGTAGAACTGTCTTTACTCATTACCTCTATAAGTATGAACCAAAAAGAAGAAATGGGAAACAGCCAATTTGCAAAACTGTGCTGTCTGAGCAGGACAGCCACGCCCTGCTCCACCACTGTCAAGCCCCACACAAAGAGCAGAACGCTGTGTACACAGGGCTGATCCTCAGCATAGTATCTTCTGCTAACAATAAAGTCAGAGTCATTTGAAGACACTAAAACAGGCCAATAAAAACCAAAAACCTGAACTCAGATTCACAGGCACAGGTGAATTGCAGCTTCAGTGATACTAGCCAAGTTACACCAATTTATTCTTACTAAAGTCTGGTCCATTAAATGTGAACTCCATCCTTGGGTTTTATTTTCTCTGATTGGATTTAGGAAAATAGGCTTTTTTTTTTCAAATAAAAACTTCCTTCTCACTGTCAAGCATTTGTATTCTAATTCAGTGAAAAGGGAGCAGCAGAAACTATTCATTTTTCAAAAACACTTCCATCACTTCATGTAGGAAAACAAAGTAAGGCTGTGTATGTATATATATGTATGAAGGGATTTAAAAATCCCACATGTGTGGCATATGACATATGTGGCATAGATCATACACACACCACATGTATTTGCATGCATCCCATACACACACACATACAGTATATACACGGGCCTGCATGTTTGTGTGTAGACACCCGTGGCAGAGATGTCTGGAGAGAGGGCAAGGAGAAGTCTTCATGCAGTCCAGACTTTCAGGCATGGCCTCTCCAGGCACCAGGATAATTGTTACTAGGTGACCTTGTGGAACACAAAATTTTCCTTTCTGTAGGGTCAGCTGTTGTGGAGCATTCAAGCAGACATTTCCAGCCCTTCCACACCCTCCAGTAAGATTCTCAAACAGAGTGATTCCCTATTAAATCCTCTGCATTTTCAGAGTTTCTTCAGCAAGGCCTGACAGGTCTCACCCATTTTATACAAGGTACCTAAACTTATGCCCACACTGGAATAGCTTTATCCTGCATGCCTAAGATTAAATGCTCTGCTCAATCAGCATTTCAGAGAATGGTTTGGATTTTTTTCCTTTTCCAGCAGGAAAGGAAAAGATCTATTGCATCTTTCCCCCCAGCAGCTTTCTGCAAGCAACAGTGAAGGTGTTCTGGCTACGGCAGGCACAGGTTCCCAAGGTTCCCTCTTGTCCCACACACAGCAAAGAGGCAAAGGGCAGTGCCAAAATGAATGCCAAAGTTTGCCTTTCCCTTCTGGAATGTCAGTGCTCATTGATCACTAAATCACTGCAACAGCTTATTAAGTAGATGTCATAGAGAGTTACTGCCAGTCTTCTATTAATTTAAAAATACTAATGGGGGTTTTTTGAGTGTAATTTCTTTCTGAATGAAAAATGTTCCCTGTGTTAAATTATGAACATTTTGGACCCCACTAACCAGTGTGCAAGGTTGTTGATAACACAGAACACACATTTAGTAGAAATTTTAACACTGCAATATGTTTTTAAGGTTGCTCCATAGCTTTGTTGTCTTATCTCTTTATCATTTCAAAGGATCCCTTCCATTTGGTTTTACCATTTGCATACAAACTGACATTCTCTTGATATACATTATTCACCGGTTCATGTCAATACCAGCATAAGCAGAAGCTATCAATCACTTCTGTGATGATAACAGTAAATAAATAATGCACACTTTAAACCTTCAAAGCACTGCATAAATATCAGTTTGTTTTCACAACATCCCTTTAAGCGTTGAGGAAAGCAGTTTAACCATTTCACTAGACAAAAGCTCAGATTGAAGCACAGCTTAAGCCCTGTATGAATCATTTTGTATATTACCCACAGAAGAACATACATTCTGATACATAACCTATACATACAAGACTGGGAAAAGCTCCCTTCCCCCCACCCCCTCTCAAAAGAAATGAAACTGAAGCCAAATATTTCTTATTTTTAAAAGAAAGCCAGAATGCAGTATTACCAGATTGTGCTGCCTTTCCTTGCCTTTCCCTCTGGATACTGAAAGTTTCTGCTTCCCCACAAACATGGGGGAAGGGGAGACACCACTGTCTGCTACCTCCTAGTGCCCTCTTTCCCACAGGGCATAGGCTGAAGCAGCAGCTACACATATTTGTGGCACTTGCAGGCACTTTTTTGTGGCCACCTGTGCTGTGCCACTCTCCCATACAAGGGACAGCACACATCTGACACAGGCAGGTATGTGCTTTGGGCACAAAATGAAATATGGGGGGTGGGGGGGGGAAGCTTTCTTGTGGTGAGGGTGGTCAAACTCTGTCACAGACTGACTGGTGAGCTTGTGGAGTCCCCATCCTCTGAGAAACTGAAAAGCCAGCTGGATACTGCTCAGAGCAACCTGTTGCAGCTGCCTCTGCCTCGAGCAGGGCTTGGGCTGGATACTCTCCAAAGATGCCTTCTTGCCTCAATTGGTCTGTGCCTTTTGCATAAAGAAGTTGGAAATCCCTCATTTGAACTGCTACACACCCATGAAAAATAAATACCAATGTTTGAGGGTACCAAAGCATTTCACTGCCTTTTACTTTTCTGTGGGTACAGCTAGAAATGTCATGCCTGTGGCTAGAGAGGTCATCAACTACCCACTCCTGCAACAAATGATATAGGGAGGCAGACTCACGAAACAAAAAAACATAGACAGAGGACCAAAACTAGACATCTGATTCCAATATTCAGTGCAAGGAGCAGACGGGTGTTCTTTGTGTTTGGAAGCCTTTCAGCTCTAAAATAAAACTACTGTTCACTCTCCAACAAAAGACTGGGATCAAGTATCAAACTTTTTTTCTTTTTCTTCTCTTTTTTTTTTTGTTCAACAGTTACCAGTCAGACTTCATAGCATCCTTCTCTCACAGTTTTCCGTCACAGATTAAAAAAAAAACTTCCTGCCCATTACATCTTTAGTTATTTCACATCCACTGATCATTCTGCCTGTCCACCTAGCAGAACAGGAGCAAATAAGCAAGCAAACTAAGATAAGGCTAGATTTTTGTCCCGGAAAGCTGCAGCACTGTGCTGTTTTCCCTGTTTTCTCTCCCTTTCCCCCTCCTCTGCTTTCATCCCTAGAGACATTTCCAATAGCAGATAAATCAGCACTTTGAATTCTTCTTCTGATGTTGTAACAAGCTGGCAACTGGCATGACATGTTGTAGAGAGACACATGTGAATACCTAAGTCAGAAATAACGAGATTTCTCTCTCATATCCAGCGTGAAATGAGAGGCAAATGACATCACTACTGAAAACAGAGGAGTGCAAGAAGAGATGTGGGGACAGGAGGTAGAAAGAGAGGATGTCTAATGCATTTTGCTTACTACAGTGGGTTTCAGAAGAAAGATTGTCTCACAGGCAGCACCCTGGGAAACACAGACTCAGAAGGATGGGACAGTTGCAGAGGGCAGTGTCTCAAATCCAGGCAGCTCCACCCCATATCCCAAGGACACATCCCCCGTGGCCAGGCACTGCTGTGTGGTGTGGGCAAATGAACCAGCCCTTCAAATAAAAACATAAGGGACAAAAGGGGGAAACAAAAGAGAAAGGGAATAAAAGGTCCCAGTAAATCAATTAATGCAAGAGTCTGCTTCAGTTTATAGGCAGCAGTGGTAATTGCTGTGTATGTTGCCTGTGATGAATAGGGGCTGGTTACCGTTGCACAAATCATCCTTCTCTGCACGGCTGGGAACCGCCAGAACGCTGATCTCCACTGAAAGTCTTTAATTATTGTTAAATTAATCAGGGCAGGGTGTCAGGTCTGGGTTCATGCTTAATTGTCCCAATTTCTTGCAGCCTCAGACTCCCACCTTCCTTCCTAGTGCTCCCACCCCCTCCCCAGCCCATGCATCATTTTTGTATTGGTGTTGTTTACACAGCAATGAGTCACACAAAGGTTTTTGAAATCACTCACTCCCACTATTTCAGGAAGTCTTCGAAAGCCTCAGTGTAACACAAAACTCTGGAAAGCAGAACTCCAGACAAACCACAAGACAGAGGGTAGAGTATTTTGCCACCAGTGCAGAATTCAGATATGGCTGCTCTTGTTACTTCTTATCTCTGGGCATGCAACCACTTCTCAGTCATGATCTCATTTTCTGGGCTGGTAGAGAACAAGGGGCATCACCATCTTAAGCCTTCTCCTTCCCATTAGTGATCACTCCACTGAACAGCTGTTGTCTAGAATGAGCATAAGCAAGGTGAAAATCTGGTCTAAACTGTTTTAGTGTTCAGAGCATGTCAATGGTTAGAGATTACTTCCACATGTACTTGTGAAGAAGACTTTAGAAGTCTTCTTCACCAAGTCTTAAGCTTCTATCTCCCAAATGATGAGTGGGATTGGACTGGGATCTTCCACGCAACTTTCAAAGAGTTAAGCCACAAGTACATAAAAGATTACAGCATGGAGAAAGAGGCTGTGCTCCATGAATAGAGAGGATAGGATAAGAAATAATGGGAACAATTAAGGAATAATTAAGTTGTAGCAGAAGACATCTAGGTTAGGTGTAAAAAGAAAAAAGGCAAGTAAGAGCAGAAAATTACTTGACTAAGGGGAGACTGGGGGATCTGTCACCAGGGGGTATTAGGAAGCAGACAGACATAGCCTGAAGACATTGAGGTGGTCTGAATGACTTCTCCCAGACCTACAGTGAAGAATCAGACTGATCTAAGGGGAGGGCAGTCAAAGATGAGCAAAGCAGCAGCAGGGATCCTGAGGACCTGCTCAAAATAGAACTGCAGTGACAAATGCAGTACTCAAGGTTTGGCACTGTAGAATTCTGAAAATTACCCACACTTCAGTGCCAGTCCAGCCTTTACACACTACATAAACAAGATGGAATTTTCCATGATTCTTATAATGCAAACATATCATTTACAGCAAAGTTCTGGAGAAAAAAAAAAATAAGGTGCATTAAATTGGACAGTTTCTTTATTAATCAAAAAACATAATACTCACAGCAGTCTTAAGTCACAATTTTCCATCACTATGCAGAAAAAGTTAGCTACTTTTGCAACGCAACCTGCATGACATAATCATACTTCTCCCCTTTCTCCCCCAGCTGAAATGATCCATACCGCAAGGCACCAAGGAAAAGGCTTGAAAAATCAAACCTGTGCACAGCCAGCATAAGCAATATTTTACTTTCTTTTTTAACATAGGTCAAAGAAGACCTCATGGAGATTGTTCAGAAAGTTTCTTAATTATTTCTAGGTCATTGACAGGAGCAAGTTTACTGTTTTGAGGAATATATTATCAAGAGATGCCCAATCTAAGTGATCTAATGCATTTAACATTGTGCAGCTGCTCACAAAGGACTTGGCCATGAATCTGACAGCAGGAGAAAGACTTGAATTCTGCAGTCTCTGGTAGGATACCATGTCATTTATTCCTTCACATTATCTTAAGACTTCTTTACTTGTGGCTTCTCACCAATAAGTAAAAAACCTTCAACCTGCTGAAGTTAGACTGTATAAGAATATATCTTTGCATAATTACATTTGATAAGGAAGCACTTTACATAAAATGTGGTTGTTGTACCACTACAATGATTCTTTCTTATTTTCTAAAAATGGAGACAAATTAGTAAGTCTTTATTATCCTAGAAAAAGGCACCTAGGTTCTTATTGGCATTCCTATATTTGCTTGGCTCCATTTTTCATTCATTGGGGGTGATATCATTTATATATTTTTATTTGCACTGGAGTGGCAATTTAGGATCATTGTGCAAACCCAGCCATATTCATCACACTGCACAGCCCTGACCTCCCCACTGTGCTGTGAGTAAGGAATCCAACACCAACAGAAGTGATGTAATAGTTTCTCTTTACCTAATTGACTGCTTTCAGGTCTGAGACTTTATTTTGAGATGGCTGAGGGAAGGGAAACTGTGGGAAAGAGAAGAACAAGAAGCAAGAATAGGGACCACAATGAGATTCACTCCTTCAGAAGAAAATGTCTTTTGCTTTTTATTCAGATGTGTGAAGCAGCAAAGTTAATTAAATAAACTTGGTCTTCAAAAGATATGTTTCAGACAGCCCATTTTTTTCCACTGAAGGGCAGATATGGAATGATCTGCTTCAAAGATTAATGTGTCGTGGCAGATAGATGGACTATAGCAGGCACTACCACAGCACTGGCCCTTCTTTTTCTTCCCAAATCCAGGGTCATGAATGCCTGTCTTCTCTTCAGTCCCCAAACTGCTCTAGAGGAAGCAGCCCAGACAATTCCTGGCCTTCAACTCCTGCCTCATTATCTTGGATTGTTTTTGCTCTAAAGGTACTTCTTTTAAAGAAGACTCCCACTGAAGTATTATTACCTATATAATAACAAATACTTTCTCATACACGTGCACTGCAGGTACCACGTGATTTTCTGAGGGTCACTACACATCTTGCCAAGAATGGCATTTGTGGGAGAGTTCTTATTCTCTTTTTACATATATTAAAAAATCTATTTCACAGGTAGCTGTAACTGAGGCATCATTTTTTCCTTTTTATCTGTGTGATACTTGTGTAATAAAATCACTTTGTTTCATACTATCAGGAGAGAGTAAAAGGACAGAGTGGGTAAAACCACTTCGAGGCAGAGTGCAAACTAAATCAGGACGTCGTGAGTTTGCTGGCACTTATTATCCTGCTTTTCTTGTCCACTGTAAGCATCATAGCATTATTCCTGAAAAATGTTCTTAAAGTCTTTTTCTGAGTTTGTTTACCCCTGGGGCTAGTATTTTGTACTGGAATTTTAGCTCTGCCAATCGAAGAGTCAGTTAGAAAGAGTGTTAACCAATGCTTGGGCCCCCATGCTTTATTCCCAGATGCCTCTTTACACTGTAGCAATTCCTATGTTATTGTCAAATAATTGGAGGTGGGGAAGAGGTGAGAAGGAAGTTACATGTATTGGCTACTACAGGTGAGAATGTAAAAGACACTTAAAATTCTCAATTCTCTCAAATGGATAATTTCTTAATTATCTTTATAGATTTTCTGTCTGTTTTGCTATTGCTACCACTGCATCTCATTAGGGCTTCTTTAGTCTCAGATGGTCTCACAATTGTTGTTTCACAATGCTTTTGAAAATTACTATAATTTGTTTGTTACTTGTGTTAAAAAAAGGCTTGAACTATGAGCTTTTTCAACAAATGTTTAGCGAGTATTACAGAAACCATAATGAAATCTCACTCTGTAACACCTGGTGCTTTTATTTGTTAATATTATGATTATTTTTTTTAATCATCTAAAGCATAACCAAACAGTTAAACCCTAAGTAGAGCTCTTAAGAGTTAAGTCATAGTTAGCCTAGAGTTGTGGAAGTAGGACTTGATTAATTTGAACAGTATGTTATTACAGCTTATACATAACAAATCATAGCCATTAGTAGCTGAAAATTATTACTTGAAGGCTAAGCAGAAACAAGATGACAGTCTTACTTGACCTTCTAGGGCTGTGTGTCAACCCTCTGTGCCACAAACAAGTTACAGTGGATATACTCAGAAGAGAGGTCAAATCCAAAAAATATAGTCTTTTTCCTCTTATGAGACAAAATGTGCTTTGGTAGTCTTGAGTTTGGAGAGTGAAAAACAAGAAACATGAAAATGCCCTCTCCTGGCACCACTTTTCTAAATTGGAGGCACTAATGATAACCAGAGGGTCTCCACTTCCCTCTTTGCAGCTGGTGGCATTTGTTAGTGCGCAAGGTAACAACAGGGAACATCTTATATGGCCTCAACCCCCTCCTTGAGCACAAGATGGAAATGAACAGCCTACTGTGAGGTGCCTGAAGGACTATGACCCCAGAGCTGCCAGCAGGGAGAACAGAACTATTTGTCACATTAGAATATCACTTTTCCTTCTCAGAGTACTGCACTCAGTTTATATATTTTTTTTAAAAATCTTTAACATGCTAGAAGAATTTAGCAAAGGTACTGCTCTTCTCCATTTTCAACCTGTTTTCCTTGTGGACTTGACAAGAGTCTGTGACCGGCCTTTTTCACTGCATGATGGAAGGTGTGTGCTCTCTGCAGGCTCTATAACAGGACAATTTCCAGAAACAGCAGCAAATCTGAGAGCAAAAGACCCTCAGGAAGATGAGTAATGCAGAGAGAAAAGAGAGAGATTTCTGTGGCACAAGGCCCAAACTGCAACTCTTTATGAAGATCAATCGGGTTTGGATGTTTCTGACCCTGAACAGAGAATGCCTCTGTGTATGAAAAAAGTGCCTGCCCATCACTCATCACTGTCCCGCGGGAGGCAGCTCAGTCATTGGGCTGTCCACTGTCTTTGCTGTAGAATTTGGTGTCAAACCACATCAGCCTGAAAATCGTATGTCTCCAGGCTAGCACTGACATTCATAGTTCAGAAGAAAGACTACAGGCCTGATTCATCCTCATTTCATGCCACAGCAGTTCCACAGAAGTCGATGGAGCTGCACCAGCACACACCTGGAACGGGTCTGGCTCAGCAGTCAGGAGGTGCTGGGGTCTCTCCTAGACAGCTTCTTGGGAAGAAAAGCTGCTGCAGGGAGTTCCCACCATGTGAGCAACAACAGTGCTTCTGAAAGTCTGTGCACAGGACTTTTGAAAGCGAAAGATCCAGCTCTGTGGGAAGTATAAGCCCAGTATGAGCACTTCACATGGATATCCTGTACTGAAAAAAATATGACTGGCAGGGCACAGATTTACTTTAGATCCTAACATCACTTCAATGCAATTGCCACTGCATTTTGGTGATGATGTAGACTCTTCAAATGGCATGTTCTGGAAATCATTTTCAGTGCTGCTTTTTATGTTAACATTTTGAATTATTAACCTGAGTACTTTGAAATCAGCCCTGCTGTGAGCCTCTGTGAGGACTGACCAGATGACCTCCAGAGGTCTTTTCAACTTAGAGTTTTCCCTGAATTTACGATTCAGAAATTATTTACTTCTGGTGATGCTTATTCTGTCAAGACCTGTTTCAAACCAGACGCTAGCCACGCACTCCCTTTTGTAACCCCTTTTTACTAACAGTACTAATTAGAGTGCCTTACTGCAAGATCATTACCCACTTATCTGCACCAAATCTGCTTTTAACACTTACATTTATTTGTGCATGAGAGTTCGTTGTAATTTCTCTGTACTTAGACATTACTTACACCTGAGACGCAGCATTTTCCAGACTGCCACCATCCGTTTCCCCAGAACTTCAATATGGCTTTGAATATCTTGCCATGTCTGTTATCCTACAGTAAATGAAGAGAGCCTGATGGCAGCCAGAACAAGAAAGCAAATCTCATTTTGTTTCGTTTTTTAATTAAAAATAAATACACTTACACACTGATCAGATATGTGGTGATGTCTCCTGTGCTTCATTCTGTGTGTATGTCTATACACCACAGTCATGTAGAGTCTGTGTAAGCTATTTTCCCAGGAAAAGTCTGTCTAAGCCCCAGACTGACACACCCTGTTCCTCTCTGGATACACCACTCAAATTCAGACAAATTACAAATGTGAACATGCTACATCACTCATGTTTCTCTTGGCCCTTCCCAAGATTTTTTACATGGTGTGCCAAAAGTGCTTCTGTCAGTTGGGATCCAGCTCCTCACCACAATGGCAAGTGCCAAAGTGAGAGCAGGCACAGCCTTATTGAGGGAGGATTGCAGAAGCAGGGAGATAGGATGGGCTGCCTGGCCCACACCTCTCCTGTTACTCTGCTGTCCTCTCACCTCTACTACCCATGTTCTTTTCAGCACTGCAGACACACTGGTGCTTTCCAAAAGAGCTGCCTCTGCCTGGTGGCACTGCTGGAGCAAACCTATTCATTTGAGCTGGTAAGCCTGTCAGTTATTATATAAAAGATGTTCCAGTTTTGCAGTATATAAATTAAGCTTGACACTACTGCAGCAGGACCTTTACTTCTTCTGCACATCCAGTTACACTTGATGGGAGTTAATAACTGCAGGCAGCAAGAGAAAGACACTGCTTTCAGGAAAAATAGTAAGGAACAGATTTCAGGGGACATGAAGATGTTCCTTGCAGTGAAGAATTTTAAAATTAGCTGACAGTCAAATACTCCAGAACAGTCACTTGTGTATCTCTTTGATCTTTGGTGCCCAGCACTCTGGCTTGTTGGATGTGGCATCTTTCCTTCTCCTGCTTGTTTTGTGCAGGAGTTATATTTCCAGGCATCAGAGTGCTTCAGGCTGTTAGTAGAAGGTGTCATTTGTGTGGCCCTTATCCTGATTAGCTGTGTTTCCACGTGTCCTTTAGTTCACCCAACTAATCCTACTGATATCATGACCTTTATCTTTTACCTCCTTTATCACTCTCAGCTAATGAACTAGTTCCCATAACCTAGGTCAAACATTACAAATAATCAGCCAGGACTGAACTCTATAGCTTTTGTCTGCAAAACCAAAATACCTTTGCTTTGCCAAATTCAAAGCACAGCTACAAGCTAGAAATCAGATTATAATGTATTTGTAACAAATATTTTATGCAAATTCTGGCAAGCTTTTTTAAATTAAATATTCCATCAGATATTTTTCTGTTATTCCAGACTTTGACTAACTTGACTATAAAATAATATTCTGCAGACATTTGCCACAAATCATTGCATTATGTTTGAATACACTCTGATATAAAAGCAAGCTGGAAGAAAGCAGCCATGTCATGGCTGGAGATATCACTTGTGTTTGGACTGTGCAACAAAATCCAGACCATGGGGAAAAGATACACCATCACGTCAGGAGACTCCCCCCTATTCTACTTTGATGCACACACAGCTTAGGTGGTATCAGCAAACAAACAGGCCAGTATTAAGCATGAAAAATGAGGATTTATGTGCTTAAGCCCTGAGCATATTTCCTGTGCGCGGAGAAAGCTAAGAAGGCAGGAAACTCAGCAATCTGCAAAATTGGGCATTATTTGGTTCACCTGGAAGAGTGGAGCCCAGACCTCTCCTTGGAGGCAGTGAAAAGCCACTACAACAGCAATGTGAGATGCCAAGATATGCAATCAGACAACAGGAATCCTCTCACTGCATATGGGATATAGAGGCACCAGGAGCTGCCATGCACCTGAGCAGTGACTTCCTGGGCTCACCACCAGCAGGCTTTGGAAAGCAGCCACAGACACAAGCTGTCTTCCCCCAGAGGAACTAATCCAGCCTGGAGAGTGGCCCCTTAGTGGGGAGCAGACCTGAGCCAGGCTCACCTTGCACATCTGCCCTGTTGGCTACATATATGCTGGATTGTCACACATAACACCAGAATTTTGATTCACTGGTCTAAGCAAACAGAAAGCACAAAACCAAAAACCAAACCAACCAAAAACTCAAAAGCATCCTACTTCTCCATATTTGCACAGAAAATCTAGTGACTCACAGTGTCACTAAACAAAGTGTCAATAGGACCAAAGCACACAAAGATCAGTGACCCATGTCAGCAGCAACTATTCTGCCTGGCATGATCCCCAAAAGAGGCATCCCCCTTCTCTGTGCAGCCCGGCTGCAAACAAGGTCCATTGTTTCTTTCCAGTGATCCATTCTGTTTGCTGAAAGCTGAATCAGGGCCAGTGGCTCTTCTGTTGGCATCCCAGTCCACTTTTCGGCTGCACGCCTTGTTCTCTCCTTCTACCCCCAGCCAACCAGCTCGCTTAAACAGCCGACAGCATTGGTTTGGATTTATCGTGCAGCTATGGCCCCAGTCCAGACCTGAGCTGGCAGGATCAGTGGAGGACCGGCGTTGTCCTATTCAGCTACACACAACCTACTTGTCATCCTTTTGGGAACCAGTGACTCAGACGTAACTTCATTGCAGCCTGGCAGCTGGTGGGACCGGGTGAGACGTACAGAGACAATAACTCTGGCACCCATCAGGCCCCAGAGTGCAGAGCAGAAAGCCTGACTGTAACCCTCATTCAAGCCCTGGCATAATTAAAACAACATTACCATTCTTGGTGGCAGATTTTCACCTTCTGTAAACCCAGTCTTTCTGTGAGTGTTTTGTTTTACCAATTTACTATGTCTGAAAGTCAACGGATTTTAAAACAGAAGAGTAATCCCTCTTTCTTTCTTTTGTGCAACTGCTATTAGCAAAATCACTGCAGCCTACATTTGGGGCTGTACGTATGGTGGATGCTTGAGTGCACGCTTGGCAGATACCTGGGAGACAGCAAATGGAAGGAAGGGTTCACTCTTCTGCAAAGCTCCAGACAAGATCTTTCCTCAAGTGCTATTTCTAAAGTGGGCAAGTGAGAGAAATCTTGCATTTCTTAGGCTGTGGTTTCAGAGGAGAGCTGGGCAGCCCCATAGGCTCCCTGTGCTGCCACATTCTTTCCTCCTTGCCCACTGCCTGCTCACACCTGCTGCAGTGCCCTTCCAGTCCTGCTGATAGAGCTGGTTCTGCAGGCTTGCTGAGCCCAGACCAAGGAACTTGTCTGGGTGGATGAGAGGGAGGAAACAAAATATTAAGTCACCCTAAACTGAAAACAATTTCTGCCCGTTTGCCTCCATGCAGTGTATTATTCAGGGTACCTGCTCCTTCCTAAAGGGCCACAGTCCTGCCATAAGCACTACAGCATCCCTGTAATGCCCAGCAGAGAGCAAGTTCTCCAGGTAGCTTTGCATATGACCTAACTAGAAATCCAACTCCTTTCTGTCTTCTCAGTTACCAAGGATCCAACCAGTACCAAACTACAACATCTGTGTCTTTCCATAAATACAGATTTTAGCCCTGCCTCAACACTGCTAACAGAGGATGGTAAGGGAAGAGAAGACATTTTCAGGGCAGTCGCAGAGCAGAGACTAAACACATCTCTCTCCTTTTCCCTTACCAGGATGCAAGACTATGCTGTTACTACATGCTTGGAGCTATCTACACGTGTGTGCAGCCCATGCATGCCCCGTGCACCTAAGGCAATGCCTACTCCTGGTCCAAGCAACTCCAGCATCATCTCTCTCCTCCTCACATTGCAGTTCAGTGTCCAATCCCCTCCCCCAGCTTCATTTTTTGTCTGCTCTTCTAGAGGGAATAACTCCTGCGGTTGCCTCAGCAGCTGCTCTTCCCTTTCCCAAGCAGAAGCAAGAGCTAAATTGACCTAATTCCTGCTTGTTTCCCTGCCACCCACAGAATCTGAAATAGCAGCAGTGAAAACTGCCAAGGCGCTCATCAGCGGCCGCTCTGCCGCAGCGCGGGACCCGCTCACGTTCACTCCATTTGCTGCAGGTCCCGCAAGGCTTGGAAACTTCTCACACTGCAAGTTTTGAAACCTGCAAAAGTGGCGGACAATTACTGCAGACAGCTCCTTAGGCAGCCTCAAGGACAAGTGGATTTTTTGTACCCTACGGCACATCCTCGACAGTGCTCTTTATACTGCAAACATCAGACATATCTATTTGTAAAAATCCATGGAAAAGTCTCGCAGCTGCTCTCTCACCTCCTTTTCAGCTGTACTTTGGATTTGCAGCCAGGTTTGGACTACCAGGCTGATTTTTTTTTTTTCTTTTAATGAAAGCTGGGACAGTCATGATCAAAACTTCAGGCAGAACAGGAGTTGAACTTGTGTATGTAATTCTGTAGTGAAATAAGCCGTCACCTGCCAGGCAATGTGAGTGACCTGTTAGAGCTTCATCAGAAGCAACTCCCCTTTGCGGAAGCCTGCAATCTCAGATACATTAAAAAGAAAACCAATACAAAAAAATTATTCTTTCCCTCTGATGGCAACACACTGCTACAATCCAAGCTGCCCGACTGCCCCCAAAATTTAGCAAACTACAAAGCAAGCAGGAGTGAGAGCATTTATGTTAATTAGTGTGTGGAAAGGGAGCCAAAGATATGGTAAGATTTGAAAGGGCATATGGGATCCAATAACATGTCATTAGAGGTAGAAAGCAACCCTTCACAGTGTAGCTTTTCAGCTGCTTATAAAGGCTTTTGGTTCAAACTTCTGGCTGAAATTTTCCATGCCATAATTGCTACTATTCTGGTAATTAAAGCTTGCTATAGTGCAAAAACAAAAGGGCATTTCCTAACTTCTGAGTGTGTGTCTCTGCAACTTTACTCATGTGGTTTCTAGTGACAGCTGAAGGAGGAAAAAGGCTTAAGTCTCTCAACTTGAACATGAGCAATGTTGGCATTCAAGTTCTCCCATACTTACTGGGCATCAGGCAAGGACTTGAATTTTACCAGAACAGTTTTTTCTGTCCTTGCATTTGCACTGGGCTTTTATTGCTCTTGAGATTCCGAGCAATCTCAAATTTATGTGGAACTCCTGTGTCAGTCAGACAAGAAGTATCACAAAAAATAACAGTGGCCAAGCACTCTCCAAATAATTCTCCTTCCCATACCTTTAGCAAGGGGAATGGTTAACAGTAGAAAAAACTCCTAAGTTATCATAACATGAAACGTCAGATTTCAATATTTAACTGAAGTTTCTGTAGGTATCTTGGCCATTTACCTATCCAAGCCCTCATCAGCACAGTGACCAATGAATGTCATTCACTTAAAGCTTGCCAAAGCTTCCACTAAGAATTTCTGGCACTGCTTAGGCTCCTAGGAAACCTCAGAGCCAAACAGTCTGCGTAATAACTATGAAAATTGTATTATTAGCTTCTAAACAGAAGCAGCATGACACTACAAAGGAAATATGCAGGCTGTCAGAGGCACTGAGAAGGTGTCAGCTACAAATTAATGGCTATCAAAATATATTATTTGATACAAAGTGTTAAAAATGAGATTTTTAGCTCTGACGGCAGAAAAGGTGATGGTGTCAGGTCCCACACTGGCATGCCATTTCTCTCAGCTGCTGTTGCCAGCATTTCAAAGCTGTTGATTGGTACCATTTAGATACTCCCATGGAAGCCTCAAGAGAAGCACAGAGGCTTCACTCCTTTCCCTTGGTTTAGCTAAGGTAGAGACATTCCTCTTTTGGCTCTGCTGACAAACACACATGATTAAGGAAGTGAAGGCAGAGGAGCAGAGATCACCTCAAGTTAAACATGGATGGATGACTTTGACACAAATCTAGCTGGTGGATCCCTCTTCACTGAGAAACTGAAAGTACAACTAGTTAACTAAGTTTGGGCTCAACTAAGTACAATGCGGCTTCTACATCCCAAACTCAGGGTACCACAAGTTTCCAAAGAGTGGTGTGAAAGCAGAGAGGCCCTCACAAGCATTTTTACTGCTCTTCCCATTTTGCTGATTTAAAATTGACCACCTCAAAGCAGCTGTCTCTTATATGAAACAGCCTAGGAAAATTAATTGGGAAGGCTAAAAGCCAGTGGCAAGTGGAAATCTCTATGCTGTCTGTAACAGGCAGTGTCTCAGCCATGCCAGCTCTTTTTTGTGGAGTGAGTATGTGGAGGGAGGTGTGTGTTAATCACTGCTATTGTAGATAGAATTAATTCCATACGTGCTGCCACACAAGACACTTGGGGACTAGAGGCCGGTACAGCTAAGTGGAAATACTACTGAAGTATTTTCACAGCACTTGTAAGAAGAGGGAGCAAGTGTGGCACACACTCGTACTGTACAGCCCACAGGTGAAGAAAGGACCATTGATTTTAATCTGTTTGAAAATGTTTTTGTTGAACCTACTGCAAACATACTGATGGAGACTTGTAGGTCCAAGTTAAATAACTTGCCACAGCCACAAGAGCAGGTGGGCAGAGTCAATGCTTGGCATGGCACACAATACCTGTATTTCATGCCAGCACTTCTTGAAAAATCTTCCTACAGGTCCCTGAGCCTTGGAAAGCAGGGACAGGAATGCTCAAAGATATGGGATGTGTAGAGCTTCAGGAAAGTTAGGCTGATTTCAGAGCATCCGACCACCTTGTTTTCATCACAGCCACAGCTCAGGTGCTGCAAGACCACACCTAAAACTTCCCTGCTCCTGGCTCCCCTGTGGGAGCTTGCTAGGTAGAGAAATGGCAGAGACACTGCAGAGAAAGTTTTCTTGAGAAGCTGGCTGGTGCCTGTCAAAATTGCATTGTCACTAACTCAGTGTCAGAGACTTGTCCAATTTCAAGTTGGCATTTTCTGATGGAAATGTTTTTGTATCAGAACATGCCCAACCAACACATCTGAATATAAAATGATGAAGGACTTTCCTTGACTTCACTGTGTCTTGGGACAGGCTATCTGAAAATCTAGGGTACTTCACATATTTCTCAGTGATCTTTTGAGTCTAAAATTCAATGGGGACTTCAACACACCAGCCTTTTAAGGCCATTTCTGTCTAGAGATCTAGCACCAATCTAAGCCACACCTCCTTTACCTGGTAAAAAAGCACTAAAATATCACAGAATTGGTGCATCCAATAATTACATTGACACGATCAGCTTTTGAAAATTAAAAAAAACAAAAATCTAAAAAAGTACCATATGAACTCAATATGCTATCCAATGCCAAAGAGCAGCAATCCTAACCTAGTTACTTACCAATTTCTCTTTTCAGTGAATTACATCTTTGTAGAAAGTTGCACAAACCACTGACATCAATCTCAGACTCTCACTAAATGTCACTTCATGCAGAACTTGGGTGCTCAGAATAACTGAGATAATGAAAGGATGCAAAAGTCTGAAGTGTAACACAAGGGGACCCAGGGATGCAAAGGGGAACAAATAGAGGCAGCTCCACTGGTAAACACTCCAGCAAGAACTCACTCCATGGAAGTTAGAAAGGGAACTTAAATTAGAGGAGGTACTGTTATTCTTAAGGTTTGTAATCAAAATCCTGTGGTTCCAATTAGGAAAGAAAAGATGCCTGGCCAACACACTATTACCAGCTTTTTGGCAGGAAAAGCCATTTACAAGAACCAGGCTGCCTCTCCTGCACTCAAGTATTTGTTTTTACATTCAAGCCTTCCCAGACTCGACAGCTCTTGGAACAGCCACACTTGTGTAGGGCAAAGTCCATATCAGATAGATCATCAAGCAGAATAAAGTGTTATTACTTTCTCAAAGCTGCTATTCAGTCACACCCCTTACATTATTTCTGTGAAAATGAGGGAGTGATTTCAATTATGGAAGTACGGAAATTTCAATTATTTGAGTATGGATAAAAAGAGACTGAGAACAGGAGATGAGCTATTGGGTTTTTTTTAACCTTCAAGGCTGAAGTTCATAATAAAGCTCCCCAGAATAACACAAAGCACCTTCTTTTTGATAGTGCTTTTCCACCTGTCAATCTTTGGAACATGTCTGGGAGCAGCCTAGTGCTGTGCAAGTTGCTGAGAGTTGGAGGCATTTGGTTATACTGGAGCAGAAACAAGAAAAGGAAAGGATGTTCATTAAGACTAGCATTGCCTAGGGAGAACTGGGGCTCCTAACATCAGACTCCTGCTCTGCATCAGCCACAGGAAGACCTCTTCTCTCTGTCTCTCTTTCCTTCTTTCTGTGTCTTGATCTTCAGTGACTTGAGCCTCTTGGGAAAGCTCCCTTTCAAGTTTCACTCTTCCACACAGTCTCAGCCCAGTGCAGAACTGCATGTGTTCAGCAAAAAATGTCCTCCACTTTTTTTTTTTTTCCATGTTATTTAAAGCTCTACTTCATTATATTTACTGGTATTCTGATTTTAATAAATAATAATTGCATGCTTCTTGGAGGCTCTAGGCATCTTAAGGCGTAATTAATCATAGTACCAAACCCCATGAGCCTTCAAATCATCATTAGAAAGAAAATCTTTCAGCCAAACACCTTGCTAAAAAAATGAGATCCTTTCCCTTAATTGGTCTGGGAAGCACAGGCACAGCTCTCTTAAATGGATGTCTTCTACACAGTACCCACAGATCTGGGCTCAGACCAAACTAGGGAAATAAATTCCAGAGATGCACAATCCCCCACACAGACAGATCCTGCCAGCACCCCTCTCTCTCTTCAGCACAGTGTGTCAGGTTGAAATGACCATGAGGAGAAGGAAGAAAAAAGGGAGTATCCCTTCTCCTGAAGTAATGCAAAAAGAAATATGTAAAATGATATTTCAGGGACAAAACACTATAACATGGACATGGGCAATTTCACAAAGCTGCTGTTAAATGACAAGCACTACTCTTCTCTGAAAGGTGTAAGTGTAAGGCTTCAGAGGCGCTTTAGCTCTTTTTCCACCCAACACCTCCTTAAATCTGGAAAGTTAAACTCAATCTAATTTCCTTTAGTAAACATCACCTTGATTACAGCTGGAGAGTCAGCATATATGCCTAACAACAGCAGAAGGTTACTTCTGGTCTACACAGTGATATTAATCATAATCTAACCTAAATGAGCACCATGGCCACAGGCAGAGGGTTTTCTCTCACCTGCACAGAGCTCCAGGTTAGCTCTGTCCCTGTATTCTGTGTACGCTCAGGACTCGTAGAGCTTGGAGAGTTTGACCCTCCCTGACAGCCTCAATAAGCAATGAACAAGTCCAGCTATCTGGGAGCAGCAGCACAATGTTTCCAATGGCCTTGGAGCTTGTGGTCAGGCCACCCTCCCTGCACCTCCTGTATGCTCCATGGGCCCAGCCACAGCCATGGGCGGCTCTACCCAGCACAGATGTGGTGCAAAGCTCCAGTTTTCCCAGTTTGTAACTTCCAGCTCACTTCGTTCACCTGTGGTGCTTGCTACTGGCACAGCCCCATTACAGGGCTAACCCCTGAGCAATCCTAACAAGTAAGAGTAGAGTGCTTAAAAGACAGCTTATTTCCTTCTAATTATTTTCATTCCCCTTCAGTTTTCATGTCTTCTACACAATGAAGGAAAGTCTAATAGGTAACGGATTACTGGCAGGGCAGAATGGGCAAATAGCTAACTTATTTGTTTTAGATGGAGTAATACAATAAAAAGCGTGCAACCTACTGTATTGTGCCCATGAACTTTATCCTTCTGAATAACACACAGTGTCCAAGAAAAATTTCCTGCTCTGAGAGTCTGCAACCTGGGACTGGAGCCCAAAGACTCCCAAGAAGCTCCAGCAGATGGTAAACAGCTGCATGTCCTGAGGGAATGGCTAACCTGGCAGTGGTTTCCCATATACTAAATCCTTACTGCTTTAACAAGGTTGCCTGGAAGTGGCTCGAACAGAAGTAAAGGGAATGCTGCTCTGATCAAGTGACTCATAGAAAGAGGGAGGGAGGTCTTAAGATACTCTCTGGAAAGGATTTCAAAGCTGAGCATATTGTTCCAGGAAATGTTTACAGACTGGAAAAGAGGAAGTTTTGACTTTCATTGGCTTATTCTGTTGCAACACGGCATGCTTACCAAAAATACACAAAGAGAGGGAAAAGAAAAGCTCCCTTCTGAAGAAGAGCTGGGCAGGAGGTAAAAGGAGTGTAGCTCTGCCCACTTTAAAATGCCAGCCAACAGGAGAAAATGAAATCCATCCTGGCTCTAGAAGGCATACTCATACCTCAGCCCCACAAACATATCAAAAAGAAACAAAAAGGAACAAACACCAGAGTAAATCAGAGAGATCAGAGCATAAGCAGTACACTCTCCGTACAGCTTTTAGGGCCATACCTGTCATATACTACTCACTCAACAGATGCCAAAGAAGACAGTGCTCCTCCCTGGAGATGTTAGCAATGTCTGGGAGATGGAGCAGACTATATTTGGGGTTGAGTTGGGTGAGGGTGTTTTTTTGTTTTTACAGATTGAACAAGTTCACAACAACCAACAGAAAAAGCAGGACTTTATGGATGCTGCTGTGGAAGGGCTCAAGAAAATCATGTTACATTTTAGGTCAGTGGCTCCTAATTTTTTTTACAGCTCAGACTCCTTTGATAAAATGTGCCTTCCTATTTAGTCCTTTCATTACTGCACTGTGTCCTGAGCCAATGTAATTTCATTTCTCTAATCCACTTGGGATGTCTCCTCTCACCCCCTACCAAGAGGCTGCAAGATCCTCCTTTTCCTGCCACTGGGTTTTTGGCAGCAGTATAAGCCCAGAGAAAGAGCTCATGCTCCTCTCTACCCTTGCAGAGGGGCCAGGTGCCAGGGCTGTGAGACAGCCACACATCAGCTGCTGAGCTACTGACTCTCCAAAGAACTGTTGTCCTTCCAGCAGAAAGAGCTGCAAGAACAGCAGGCCTCTGGAGGAACCATGGGAGAACAGCCCCTCAGAAAGCAAGTGCTAAAACAACAGTGCAGGCCCCTCAAACTTCACTGCACCCCCCTGTTCTGAAGCCTCAGAGCATCTCCTCTTTTTTACCCCACCCTATAAACCTGACTCCAAAAAGGGTGTGAGCACTTTCAAATAGATCCTAGAACCTGTTGGGAGGAAGAACAATGAAAACAAAGGGTCATCACAGGCTATGACAGCAGTGATCAATCCAATACCCATCGAAGGTGAAATGATGTTCATTTGGACTGACAAAAAGACAAGGAGCCTTATCTAGAAGGAGTGAAAGAAAGTTTGGCAAGAGGTAAGCATTTCACTCCAGGAGATGTGTGCTGGAAAATGACAGGACATGCAGAACTCATCTTCTTCATCCTTAGCTCTTTTTGCAAACCATGTATATCCATTTTCTTGAACTGCAGAAAACCTATTGAGGGAAAAAAAAAACCCAAAAAAACCCAAACCATGAAGTTACTTTGTTCTGAAGCCATTTTTTAAAGAAACAGAAGTCCTTCAGATGTCAATACTACGCTAACCTGTGGTCCCCTAAGTGGACTAGCTTCTGCTTGGGAATTTAAGTGTCCCTGCAGTTTGGTGACTTATATATTTTGAAATTCTAACTTATTTGACAAGATATTAGTCAAAAAGCCACCTGAATGCGTGAATTAATAGGACCCATATGTAACTGCCTAATAGTAACCACTTGCTTAATACTGTGTAGCTAAATGGTATAACAAAAGAATTAGCCAGTGACATCCACTTAGGAAATATGATCCAATCGATACTATGATTTCTTTTTAAGTGCTGAACTGGTTTTGACACATATAAAAATGTGGTTTCAATCAGACCAAACTGCACCACAAAAAAACCTTGTAAAGAAGCCCAGACCTGTGGTCTTTAAACAATGCACTGAAGTAAAGAACATTCACAATGGGATTGAGACTGAGAGCACAGGGAGAAGAAATTAGTGGTCCCTCAGTCATTATTACCAGCCATAAGATCACACAGACCTTTCATCTTATATTATCAATCTCCCTTTGTGCTGGACGTACTATAAAATACGTGGTGTCAGGCAGAGCTGTAAAAGGAGGAACAGTCAAATTCCCCTTGTTTTTCTCCTCCTGACTACCCTCACTTACATTAACTTCTCAGCAAACAGTAATAGCTAATGGAGCAGGACTGTTACAGTTCTGGTTCAGTGACACTGGCTAACTGGGAACACTAAAAGGATGTTCAGAAACACAGACTGAAATGACAGCAACTGACACAGGGGGGGAAAAAAGAACAACAACTAAAAATGAAATAAGAAAATACACCCCCCCAGTCTAAAATATCCCCCACACCAGGGCCCACTACAGTGTATTATTTTTATGAAGAAACCCCACTGATCGCAGCTGATCTAATTTTCTGTATGTTCAGACAGAAGCTGAATGAAGTTTCCTCCTGGCGATGGTCTCAAACCAAGCCCTCAACATACCAAGCACTGTTATTGTCTTGGCTCCAGCAAGACACAGTGCCTGAACAACGTCCCACCTGCAGTTTTAAGATGGTGTTTCATTAAACTAAATTATCTTTGTGCAAAATGTACAGATTAGCTCCCTGGCTAGCTCATATTAACAAGTACACACAAGCACCAGTGAAGCCAGACATGTCTGATCCCATGCAGGGATCGATGGCAAAGCTAATTGAGCCTTCACAGACCGACTGAGAGTAACACATCTCCCGTGCATAGAAAGTCAGAGGGAAAGGGCCAGGAAGAGCACACACCCTGAGCAGTATGTAGGGAGTGTGTGTATCCATCCCCATATTTGTATGCCTACCCTCTGACTGTGCTGGCAGGAGACAGAGAAAGCTGGTCATGAGCTCTGCATGCGTATGAAGAGTTGAGAAAACATAAGGGCTATGGCAGCCCATGGCAAACAGGGACACTTCAGTTTTAGAGCTGAATGTATAATAAGGACCTCAAGAAACAGGCTGCCACACTCCCTCAAACAGGCTAGCTTCTGGCACTGCTGCTCTTCCCCCTGGAGCTGCCCCAATGGGTGCTGAGCCCGACACCTGCAGCCTTTGAGGGAAGCCAGCCCTATGCTGTCCTCAATGCATTCGCTGCCTTGTCACATGTGTGCCTCCACAAGATTTGTGCTAACTGAGCTTGCATCCTCGTAGGACTCTGGTTGTAGCCTTAGGTGCTCCAGTGAAGCTGCAGTATATGGCCAGCCTTTGCAGGCTCTTTTGCAGGCTGCAAAACTGGGGCGGAGGCAGGCAGACAGCTATTGATATCAGACTAAAGGCTTGGCTGCATTTCAGTGGAGTCCCAGCAGGCTCCACAGAGCAATGGTGGTGTGGTCCTTCTCCATTCAAGTTACAAAATGAAGAAGTCAGCACTCAAGTCACTCAGCCTACCAAACATTAACGTTCCCAAACCTTGTCAGGATCTGAAAGAGATTTGTTAAAAAAAATGACAAGTTGCTGCTTTTTAAAAGCTTTAACTTTCTTGGCTATTTCATCACACAGAGTAGGTTTTAAGAGTCAAGGAACTGTTCTCCTGGTTGGGAAATCTGGCTTCACAGCTGAGTGAGAATGCATAGACATGAGTGGGTTTCTTTGCTTTCTGAAACAAATGTTCATTCCCACATATCTGAGTCAAACATTAACAGTAATGTCTTACTCTAGGAGCCCATAACAACATGAAAGGTGAATGTGCAGATTCAGAGCAGTCAGCTTTTAGAAAAAGACAAATAAGGCCAAATGATGCCAGTAGTATCTCGGGGAGGTCTTCATCCCCTTGTACAAAAGAAGCCCATGTAACCCAGCTCTGTACTATCTAAGAGTAAAGAACAATTTGTTTGTTGCTTTCATCTCTTTCTTTAGTTTTGTTATTCTTTATTCGTGATCTCACTGGCCATGTCAAGATGACAAGCTGTCCTGAAAATGACATCACACCAGTTAGGATAATAAAACTTTCACCAGAGAAAGGATGATGAAAAAATCAGCACAGTCCAAATCAAGTCCCCCCTCTTCAGGAAAAGAAAAAAATAAGAAAAAACAAAAGAAAAAAAATAAGGCAGTAAACTCAATTTTTGCCCTAGCAATTAAATGTTTGCTCCATGTTCATGAACTGCCTAGCACAACTCCGAAGAATCACCACAGCTCACATGGGACTAAAGGAGGGGGCTGAGGCTCTTTCCCTCCTCTGCAGGTACAGTCTTATACAAGGGGTGAGAGGAAAGATTCTGCAGCTGGAGGTGCCACATGAGACTGAGCACACTGCACCATGTCAACTTCACAGAGCAAAGCCAACGTATTAATAGCTACAGAGAAAAAAATACCAGTCAAATGTTTGCCAAAGCTCTTGTAAGAAGAAGGATCTGTTCCAAAAAACGTTATTCCACAACTAGTTCATCTCAGGAGCAGACTGATAATCTGGTGAACAGCAAGGACAATCCCTCTGTTTCTGAGGATGGAGTTACTAAAGCTTCTGAAATGCCCCACTGGTGAACAGACACCGATGTTAACCCTGTAGTAGCACCACAGCAATAAAAACAAAGAACCACTATGCACCAAGGAGTAGAAAAGGGCAAAGAGCTGATGGATTTATTCATATTTATTTTGAAGTGAGCTAAAAGCAAATGTAAATTTCAAACACTGCCCCTCAGCTGCATCTCATCACTTTTAACCTTACTCATTACAAAAATCCAAATACAGTGTACTGATCTGAGGACTTGCATTTGCAATTCGTTGGTCACTGTGTTAAGATCCCAAGTGCTAGAGAACTCAGGCATGTTTTTATTTATCAGTTTGCACGTTTCAGTCATAGACTAAGGCCTGGAAGAGAGATTTTCTTTTTGTACAGTGGGCCACAAACAATATAGGGGGACATCTTCCCCTCTGCTCAAGAGAGTGCAATATTTGGCCATCAAATCCTGCAATAGTTTCCTGGGGAAAAGGCAAGCTATACGTACTTGGTACACACTTAAATGTTGTTGACATGACACAGTCCTTGAACAGTAGTCTTCCTGTGGGTACACCTGCTTGAGGGAGAGTCCCTCTCCATTGTCTTCAGCCACCTGTCACTCTACTGCAGATACTAAACACTCTTTTTCCTCATCCCTACTGCATCCTGAAAGGCAAGGATCTCCCTCAGTTGCTTCAGGCAAAGATCAGCTGAGTTAGTTTAAATAACTTGGTGGTTCAAGCCAAGCCAGTCCCTCTGGGTTTTCATTCTTCTAAGACTTGTTCTATCCAAAGTTTCCATAATAGTTTGACTACTACAGCTGAGGGTGTGATGTTTTACCTGTAAAATTAAAGTGGTAGCTACAGATGTACTTACACTGATAAAAAATATTTCACAACACAGTAGTTCATTTCTCCATTGTGCTGTGAATTCTTACAGCATTGGAATATCCTTTGCACTGCCACTAGAACCTCCATGAACATCCCATGTAAACTTCATGAGGCTCAACAAGGTCAAGTGCCAGGTGCTGCACCTGGGTCAGGGCAGACCCCTGTATCAATACAGGCTGGGGGATAAACAGATCGAGAGCAGCCCTGCTGAGAAGGACTTTGGGGTGCTGGTGGATGAGAGGCTGGACATGATCCATCAATGTGCTCAGGCAACCCAGAGAGCCAACTGTGCCCTGGGCTGCATCCAAAGCAGCATGGCCAGCAGGTCGAGAGAGGGAATTCTGCCCCTCAGCTCTGGTGAGACCCCACCTGGAGTACTGCATCCAGCTCTAGGGTCCTCAACACAGGAGAAACATGTTAGAGCAAGTCCAGAGAAAGCCACAAAGATGATTTGAGGGCTGGCACCTCTCCTGTGAAGACAGACTGAGAGAGTTGGGGCTGTTCAGCCTGGAGAAGAGTTTAGACAGACCTTATAGAAGCCTTTCAATACTTAAAACACACCTAAAGGAAAGATGGGGAGGGGCTCTTTACGGGTGTAGTGATAGGATGAAAGCTAATGCTTTTAAACTAAAAGGAAGAAATTTTTTAGTGAGGGTGGTGAAACTCTGGAATGGGGTGCCCAGAGAGAGGGTAGATATCCCATCCCTGGAAACATTTGAGGTCAGAACAGACAGGGCTCTGAGCAACCTGGTCTAGTGGAAGATGTCCTGTTCATTGCAGAAGGGTTGGACTAGGTAAGCTTTAAAGGTCCCTTCCAACCCAAACTATGCTATGATTCTGTACCAAAGAGATTATGCCATTTTTAGACTTCTGCTTTCAAACCAACATAATGAAAGTACTTTGTGAAAAACCACACCTTGCAGCAGTCTTGTTCAACCATGTCCTGCCTCCTGCTTCATCCATTTGTACTGGTCCCCACTCCATATTCCAGTCCTTGTGTAACTGAGCAGCTTCTTAAATGCTCTCCCATGTGCATCTGCAGGTGTCACAATGCTGGAAAGGCAAGGGTGGGGATGTGCTCAGGTGACAGATGCCCTAACTTTGATGGCCCCCACAAAGCAGTGGGGCCACATGCCTGGTGGGCTTTATTTATTGCAGCCTGCCTTTCCCCCTCTCCCCTGTGCTGAGCAGGTGCATTTCCATCATTCAGCACAAATACGAAGGAACAGAGAGAAAGGAAAC
Source organism: Eopsaltria australis (assembly GCA_034509425.1). Lineage (NCBI taxonomy): Eukaryota > Metazoa > Chordata > Aves > Passeriformes > Petroicidae > Eopsaltria > Eopsaltria australis. The sequence goes on along the minus strand of JAVTVJ010000068.1, from coordinate 4,459,849 downwards.
TTTTCTCCTAGCTTCTCAGTATCACTGTAATAGGTGATTTTTTTGGGGAGACATGTGAGCACGTGCTGTTTGAACCAGAGAGAAGCTGGTTGCTGTGAGCAGGATGTGTGCATGTTCAATGAGATGAAAGCAAACTCCTCTGTCAAAAGCAGTGCCAGACACATTTCCCTACCAGCAGGCACGAGAGCGGTTCGGGAGGATGCATTTTAACAGGGTGAGAAGATATTAATGCGCCATTTCAGTCCTGGCATCCCCATCACAGATGCTAGAATGGACTTGCCAGATGGGGCTGTGGGGAATGAGTACAGATTTTTCTGCTGATTATCCAGACAAGACCACCCATCCATTGCATTGGAGGCTTTGCAGTCATCACTAGTGACTTGGAAAGTGAGGTTATACATCCTAAGCCATCCAGCCTGGCTTTTAGATTTTATAGTTTTTAATTTAGATTTTCTTGATTAATCCTTCCATCTTTCTTTCCTGCTGTTCTGGAAACTGTAATACATGATGGGCAGAAAACAGAACTGAGGGGGAGGGCAGGAAGGGAAAAAGAACACCAAAACTACAAAAATGATCAGGTCAGCCAAAGCAGGCAACAAGAAGAAGAAAACAAAGTGTCAGCAGTAAAAGTAGAGACTGAAGGGACTGGCAGGGCAGCAAAGCTAGCAGTGGGATATAGGGGTTTTCAGCAGAATATAATCTTTAAAACAACAAATTAACTCAGGGCATTGTCATAAAATACTCCCTGTGCAGAGGGTAACACAACCCTCCAAACATGGGTGAAGAATGACTCAAGCTACAGCTATAGTCACCCCCTAAGCTTTCCCACAAAGGACAGAAAGGGACACAGAAGTGACCTGGCCAAATACTGGCAATGAGTTGTAACTCCACCCTGACCTTTTAGCTATTGGCAAGAAGGTGTACGTCCAGAAGAAACCGTGGATTTTTACCAGAACTGTTTTTTCAATACATCTGTAATATTCCAAAAAGAAAAAAAAATATTTAAAGTTTATACTGGTACCTCCTAACTAATCAAGTTGACACCTCCTCAAGAAAACCCAGTAATCACACCCAGCAACTTTCTTAATTGCACATAGTGGTTGTCTTACAACCCGAACTCCTGATGTCAGGTGATTTACTGGAAGCTAAGGTTATCATTTTAGTGAGAGACACGGAAAAAAATTAAACCTTATAATTGTGGAGAAGCATCTATAGATAAGCTAAAGTTTCAAAATAGAGAAAAGTTTAAAATAAACCAGAAGCATTATTATGTTTAACATTTAGTGGTTTTTTAAATAAACATCACTATTTTAAGACCAGATTTTGACTATCTATATGTTGCAACTTACGTCAAATAGACTAATAAGGTCTAAAACAACAACTCTGTTTCTCTGCAATTTTTGACTACTTGACATTTCAGAACAATCTACACCAATCCTCAGTTTCAATATTTGAAGCCTCTGAACTAAAAGGAAACATCAAGAACCTACACTTTGTCCACCACGTCTCCTTACTGACTCTTGGACAAGGCATCCCTCTGAAACAAATATTTTCTGCAAATAGTACAAAGAAGAGATATGGAAAAGATGGGATGCCAAAAAAAACTATCTGAGAGTACAAAAAGAACTGATGTTGTCTAATCTGAGGAAAAAGAGGGGATGCAGGACAACAGTCTTCAAATTCAAAAAGTCTGTCACAGAGAAAAGTCAATTTTCTATATTCATGATAAACAGGGAAGTAACCAGCTTACATTACAGAGAATACAATTCCAGTTGGGTAGCTGGGGACACTTTCTAATGATAAAAATAGCAAAGCCCTGGAACATGCTGACCATGAAGACTTCAATATCAGAGGCCTTTCAGCACAGGTTAAACAAACACCTTTTGAAAATGGCATTGGTACAGTTGATCTGCCTCAGGGTAAGGAGATGGACTGCATGATCCTCCAAGGTCCCCTCCAGCCCCAGCTGCCTATGATTGTAAGAATTTTAACAGTTGGACTTGATGATTGTGAATGTCTTTTTCAACATAAATTATTTTATGTTTGTATAAATTGTTTATTAAACTAAAAATACTTGCACTTTAAAAATGCTGTGTTTGACTCTGCCATATTAATATGAAATAACCTCTGAAAACAAGCTAGCTTGTGGAAGAAATATCCTTTGCAAATAATTTCTCTTCATTTAAAAGAAAAAAGGAGGAATTTTGTTTCCTTCTTCATTGTAGCAACAATATTTACTCATTGGTCTCACTCCTGTAGCAAAGTAAAAGGCCTACAGAGCATTCCTTTTAATGAAAACAAAAGCTTAAAACTACTACTCTCTCCTTCCATAATATTTTGGCTAGTTTTCAGACCACATGTGGGCATCTTACCTGCTCTCCCCTCAGATTATCTCTGCCCTAATAACAGTTATACTACAAGGTAACTCTTCCCCTTAGTTTCATTTTCAGCTCTCTGTTACACTGTGATAGAAAATACATGTTCCAATTGCGCTTGTAGCTGACCTTCCCCCCACCTGAGGATTGATGACACCTCTCTTGATTTTGCCTGCGCGGATGTAGAAGAATAAAATAGAGGCAGATCATCCAGGCAGTGGCAAATGAGATTCCAGAATGGGAATATGCCAGAAACTCATCCCAGTTCCAAGAAGACAGTCAGGAAATGCCAGAATACTCAAGCCCAGACAGTGATCTGCAACCGTGATTCGGTCGAGTACATGGAAGCATTTGTCAACAGTAATATGAACTGATGGCATGTTGTAGCAAAACCCATCAAAGATAGACAAGTCTCCCTTTACAGGATTACCCCTGTCATCCCCGAAACCTGACAAATGAATCTGAAAACTTCTCTCAGTCTTAAATTCAGCCCATCTCTGAAATATCGCAGAGACTATACCACAATCTTTCTCTCTCTTCCACTGAGAAAGAAATGGAGGCCTCAGTGAATTGTCTCCATAACAACACATTGGTAGAGGCAAGTTTTCTCTCCAAAAGTGCCAACTTTCTTTTAAACACGTGTGTGATGAGAAGTAACAGAGAGAACACTCCTTAACAATGTGTCAGACCCAGCTCTACCCTCCCAGGAGAAGTTCTCAGGGGAGATGGTAGTCAACAAGATTGCCATCCAAATGTGGGTGGTACAAAGGGCCAAGGGATAAAAAACAAAGGACATTTGGAGAAAAATAGTTTAAGATAAGTAAGATGAGAAGATAAGGGGCAGAACACTGAAGCTGTTGTGCTCACCACCAGAAATGTGAAAGGCAAATGCCAGCATCTTTGCAAGCTCATAACAAATCTTAGTCTGGGAGCACATAGTTTGAAAGAGAGTACTTAGAAGTTAGAAAAATACAGTATGATGGACAAGGGATTGCAAAAGCAGGAGACCTTCCAGGCATCCACACTACCTCCCAACCAGTCAGGATTATTTCCCATCATTCATTAATAATGTGTTGCACTTACAAGAAAAAAAAAGTTTCAAATACATTATTTTTATTGTAGGGCTCCTGAATAGCTAGGTTCACAGGGGAAAGAGTGAAGAGATTTAAATAAATTAAGCAAGCAGAAACTATTATAGTGGTTTTTAATTGTTCTTAAAGACTTCTGCATCTACTGTAATGAGCACATCTGACACTCAGGAGGTACCTCCTGCTCTTTGGAGGATACCACATTTTGGGTAATTGCCCTCTTGAGGGAATATTGAAATGACTTGTCCTGAAACGGCTCTGTTGTGTCAAAGGTATCACACTGACCAGATAAACCTTAATGTTTTCAAAGAAATCACTGTGTTCTTTAGTTGCTGATGCATGCACTTAGTTTTCTGAACAGGACATGCCCTTTTTGGTTCTAACAGCTTTGGAGAGCCCAAAGGAAGGTCTCATGCCTTTCATTTCTGTTGTAGCTTTTTGACTAAAATACATAGAATCATAGAACTGCTTAGTTTGGAAAATACCTTTAAAAACACTGAGTCCAACTGTTACCCCATGTTTAGGAATGGTACTCCCCAATTTAGTGTTCCCACTGAGACTCTCCAAGCCACGTGCTGCTCACGGGTGACTGGAGAGCAGAACTGGAGGCACAGAAGGTACATATCACCAGCTGAGATAATAACAATTCACTGGAAACAGCAAAGAGATAAGAAAACAAACAGTAACAGCAAGAATATTAATAACAAAAGTGTACAAAAGAGTGGCATAGAATAATCTCCAGGTCCTGGGCATGTCCCCTCCTGGCTACTGCAAAACTTAATCCTGTCCTGGCCAGAACCACGACAACCCATCACTGCCAAATCCACCACTAGTCTATGTCTGTAAGTGCCACAACTACACATCTTTTAAATACCTCCAGGGATGGTGACTCAATCACTTCCCTGGACAGTTTATTCCAATGTTGGCAACACTTTCCACAAAGAAATTTTTCTTAATGTTCAATCTGAACCTCCCTTGGCACAACTTGAGACCACTGACTCTTGTCCCATCTCTTGTCACCAACCCCCACCTGGTTAGAACCTTCTTTCAGGTAATTGTAGAAAGTGATATTGTTTCCCCCAAGCCTTTTTTTCCAGGATAAACAACCCCAGATCCCTCAGCTGCCCCACATAAGACTGTCCTCCGCATCAAACTTCTGCTCCAGACCCTTCAGCAGCTCCGTTGCCCTTCCCCAGATGAGCTCCAGCACCTCAATGTCCTTCTTGAGGAGCTGAAAACTGAACACTGCATTTGAGGTGCAGCATCACCAATGCTGAGTACCGGGGGACAATCCCTGTCCTGGTCCTGCTGGCCGCACTATTGCTGATCCAGGCCAGGTGCCATTGGCCTTCTTGGCCACCTGGGTACACACTGGCTCATGTTCAGCTGCTGTTGATCAGCATCCCCAGGTCCTTTTCTGCCAGGCAGATTTCCAGCCATTCTTGCCCAAGACTGTAGCACCGCATGGGGCTGTTAAGACCCAAGTGCAGAACCTGACACTTGCTTTTATTGAACCTCATACAATTTGCCTCAACACATTAATCCAGCCTATCCAGATCCCTCTTCAGAGCCTTCCTACCCTCCAGCAGATCAACACTAAAAAACCAACTTGGTGTCATCTGCAAACTGCCTGAGGATGCCCTTTATGGCCTCATCCAGACCACTGATAAAGATATTCAAGAGGACTGGTCCCAAAACTGAGCCCTGTGACTCAAACCCAACACTGCTTGTCAACCTAAAGAAGTGACTGAAAAAAACTTTCCCAATTAATGTCACCTGGTGGATAAGCAACCACTACAGATTATCAAGCATTAAAACCAGCATTTTAGAAATGCAGAGTTGGCCTTATTAATCCTAGAGAATGGAGTGAAAATATTATTTCAGTGAAATAACAGAAGTTTGATTTTAACTTTGAGTGATTTTCCATTAAGCATTTCCTCAGCATCTTTCCACCAATGGCCAGGTGGGGCACTGGCAAAGATCACTGCCCTACCTCCTGAACAGAGACAGAGAGTGCAGATGGGTGCTGCTGAGCTAAACTCCAACTTCAGAGACAGTCAGAGCAGTCACATAGGAAGGAGAAATTAGATTCAGGGTCTGTTTTGCTGCTCTCCCATGTCCCTAGATCAAGCTTATTAACAATCCCTCTGAGTTCTCTCTCTATAAAAACTTCAAGCAGTTTTTCATGTCATTCTCATGCACAATAACAAAATGCTGTAAGTTGCACAATATGGCAAAGTCAAAACAAGCTCCCTCTCTTCCTTACCCTTTCCAGCAGCTTTTCTATCTGCAGGAAGGGGTGGGGAGGTGGAGGGCTGCTCCCCCTCCTTGCTCTTGTTTTGCCCTCAACCTCCCATAAGCTACTGACAAATATCAGATTGCTGGCTCAGCTGGAGCATTCACTAAACAAGAGATAAGGATTACTAATATAGGAATGCTAAACCCATCATCAAAATGTCTGTAATTGCAGGCGAAACCAGCTGTCCAAAATGTGGAGGTCTCAGCTGAGTTTTGCCCACAGCCTGGGGCTTTTGCTTTCACCTCCCCCTTGTACTTGTTCAAAGAAAAGAAAAAATCCACCTTTAGCTCAATTAGAGAGGGCCATTTCCTCTGGTAGTCTATGTCTCCAAGTAAGAGAGCAAGCATCTGCCAATTAACTAAAGACAAGTACAAAATCCCTGACTTTGAAAGGCTTTCAAAGGTGACACTCTGGTACAAGACTTGCCTCCCTACCTACTTCTGCAGATAGTGCAAAGTACTTAGTCTTTCTCCCTTTGCTCTCTAGCTTGACTTATCTAAGGTCTACCAGACACACATGCTTACAAGGAACTTTTTATTAGAAGCAGAGCTTTTGCCAGGATACACAAATACAAGAGCAGGCATGAACTACCTGTCCCCCAATATTGCCTCATTGCACTATCCCTCTCTTCATGATCTACTTTGTTTTCTTTGCACCCAACAGTAACCTAAACTGCTCAGCTATGAGATCTGGACTAGTATTTCCAGCTACTCATAAAAGCCAAAGTCAGGCAATAGCCCCTGTGCTTTCATGTGTCAGCAGAGCTTGATCTCAGTAGCATGCCAGCCCGCCTATGAGTAACAAGGAATCATTTCTCATACACTTCCACAGAAAGGAGGATAAATGGAGGCTCACGCCTGATAAAGCAGCCATCTCAGCCTGTGATTGAGTCATGATGGCTTCTTCAACCATGATAGCATGGTATTAAGGAATTCTATTTCTCTGCCCCTCTATTTTTCCTCTGCAGTTTCTTTTTACATTTTAAGCAAAGAGTTTTACTGGGTTTTATTTCTTCGACCGTTACAGAAACTATGGATCATTTGTACCTCTTGAAATTCCCAATGACCAGTACAGTCTGTCCTGATTGATGTCAATTTTAAATTGTTTTACAGAAACTAAGTAAATGATTGACTATGAACAGGAAGGAGTAATTAAAGAGGACAGAGAGCCTCAAGGCTGCAAAGGTGGCCACTAATCAGAGAAAAACTAAATCTCCAGGTTAAAAAACATGGATGGAAGCTTGTCATAAACAGCTGGTTTGTGCATAACTCCGATAAGGGGTTAACAGACCACCAGTGTTACTAGTGAATTAATTATCCATTAATTATTTCATTAATTATTATTAATTATTGAAACTAATTTCAGTCCAACTCGTCTGAAGAAAAGAAGATGTCATTTCTGGCCAAGATTTCTCTCCTTGTGCCACTCAAAGCAGCAAGAGACTGACAGAGCTGCAATGAAGGTAAATGAAGAGCAGAAAGCCATCCAGAAGCAGCCAATGTTCTCACACAGTATTGTATGCATCCATTATATGGCAAGACAAGAAATGAAAAAGCAACTTCCTGTTCTTGTGAACAAAAATAGACATTTGATTTTGGGTGTACAGCTGTAGTGTTCTCCTACTCTCAGCTCTGTGCCTTTTTTCCATACCACCCACAACACTCAGAACAGCTTCCAATTTCCTTTTTACCTAATGACCTAAATCTCCACAGAACCTATTTTCCCCGTGAATCCTTCCTACATCTGCCAGATCTGGCCTAGTCTTTGCACTATTTCATGGCCAAACCCATCATCCTGCCACTGGTAAACTACCTGAAAGAGTAATATTTCCTCACATAAAGGGAATGCTGTATGCAGTGCTGTATACAGTGGGAATCTTGAGGATGACTTCCTGCATTACTCCCTGCATTCCTATAGAATGCACTCTCTAGATTTCATTACAAAGAGCCCTAATCCTCACACAGTCATGCCTAAATCTGTCTGCTGCTACAGCTATGACACCAGCACAGTGATGAAGCAGCTGTATGGGGGGAGTCCAAAAAAGTGCAGCAAGCTTCTTTTCTGCTCAACATGCATTTTGTCTCCCTCACACTTATGTTACTTGCAGAAAAGCAAATAATTCATGGTCTCAAATATATATATGTTAATTTTGCTGTTAATGTTATTATTAATGTTTAATTAGTCTTTGCTCTGAAGATGAAAAACAGTGAAGCACATAAGTTAGGCTCCTGCAATTACTGTGATTGCACTCACAAAACCAGCTAATTGCACTTGCAAATTACAACTTAGCTATTTGCACATGTACTTCTGCAGTCTGCCGGCACCACCACGATAACTGTGGAAAAAAAATAGGGTGAATTATAGTAATTCTGTGGACGGTTATTGGGGCTTTGTTTCCCTTCATACACACTAGGATTTTCTGGTGCTGTTGGCATGGCACAAGGGTTTTCAGATGATCACATCCCGTGATGCATGTCAGACCTGGAGCTGTTCCAGGGGCTGTGGGCCCCAGGACGTGCTGTTGTGGTGTCCCTCAGCTAAAATAAGCAAAGAGAGGTCTCCAGGTGAGATGGTGGGCATGGGTCTTCTCTCCCCAGTGGGTCAACCCTAAGGGGAATTGCTTCTCCCCCTCCAGATGTGAAGTGCACCAGGCTTATCCTCTCCTCCTTTGGTGCATCTGCACTCGTGAAAGGCTGCTGGTCCTCAACCTCTGCCTTCAGTGTTCAGCTGTTTCCTAGCACTGTGGTGGCTCAAAAGTGGGATGTGGGGTGAATAAGTTTGTTGAAGCACAAAACAAAGCTCTCAGGCATGACTTCTGCAGAACTCATATCTTGAGCTAAATGGTCTTTTCGGGATACTCGTACACGCTTTTCAATCCGACACAGCATGCTCAGAAACTCCACCATGTTCTTTACAAAGGTGGTGACACCAAGGTAGCTTTGGCCCTTTACCTCTTTCATCTCACCATACCCTCAGGAGGAACTGAGCATTTGCACAGTGCACTGGTAGCACACCTAATTGCTCAGAGCTCCCTGGTGTCTCCATCTGGCAACACTTAAACCCTTCACAGCAATGCAGAGACGACTGGACTCATCAGTCACCTGAAGCAGCGATGGAGAGAGTCTGCAGTGTCCCTGTGGCACAATTCGTTCATATTTGACCACATATTTGATGGGACATTAACAAAAGCATCAATGGTTGTTAATTTTTGTTGATGATTCCTCATGAAATGCACATTATCTGGATGTCTGAATGCAGCAGGAACTAAAGGGTTGACCAAAACCCTTTTTTCGAGAAGAGGATTTCACTATGTCTGTGTTGCAGCAGTCATGTTCTTCAACAGCAGCAGGGCCTTCGAATCCTTTCCCCTCCCCCTTACAAAATTAAACATTTGCTTGTTTTTCTAATCTTGCTATAGACAGCCTCCTCAGGTCATGCACAGCACTGAGGACATGATATTAAAATCAATCTGTCCCGCATACTCATTTAAATGGAGAGGAAAAAACAAAGCCACAGAGCAGAACTGCAGGACTGGAATAAAAACCAATAAAGTGCCCCCTCTCTAATTTCTCTGAAGGTCTTTCTAGATTTTTATTCCCAACAGTGCTCCTTAGATGCCTCGGTTTGCCTGCAGAAACACTTGATATTTCTGTAGTGCAAATCAAAGTGAATTAAACATTAAAGCACTGTGATAGCATAGCAGGTCTGCTATAGGAGAGAAACTGGTTAACGTAGCACTGAAGTTTATGAAGCAGTGGACTGGACTTTCCCTCCCCTCCTCCTTCTTCAGATGTATTTACTTATTTATTAGTTCATTCATACACCCTTCAGTGCAAAGCAGTGAAATCTTTTCCCAGCATAACTCTCAGTTATATTGGTCTGGCACTTCGAATTTTCTGCATATTGTATGACACAGTTATACACACAAGCTGTGGGACACACTGAATTCTGATGTGTCCTTGCAAACCGTGCTTTCCAATACTCCCTCATTAAAAGGCAGCACATTAACTGAAGGATTCCAAACACTGCTCAGAAGAGGAATCCCTCTTCCTTTAATGGAAGGCTAAGGGATGCATAAACACCCACTACTTTAACACCATTACTACCAATCTTCTTCCATTCCAGGGTACAAAAAGCATCAAAGTGATGTCTTATTCTTGGGTGAGACCTTGGAGCACCTTGTACTGACTCCTGTTCTCTCATCTGACTCACAATGGAGCTGGCAAGCTGACCAGAGATGACAAGTTTTCTGCAGTCAGTTTTCTGCCTGGCTCCTTCTCCCCCTTTCTTGACCACAGACACTCCCTGATTGCCTTCCCTTGGCCCCTTCTTCAACCCTGCAAGATTCTAAAATGAGAGAGAAGCAGGGACTTGTAAACATCAAAGGGAGCCGGCACTCACCCAGGTACCAAAGGGTCTACAGTGGCTCCACACTCAGGTGCAGTGAAGAACAGTTTGGCATCTACACACACACAATCACAATCTGCACACACCCACAGCAAGAGCTGGAGCTTCCAGAAAGAAATGAAAGAAGTAATTCAGAGGAGTGAGCACACTGGAGAGCTAGCAAAGAGAAATAATTCTTAGGGCCAACTAAAGGGAGAGACTCTAGCCAGGGCCTTGATTTCTATACAGTAGAAATCTGCACTTCAATTAAGCCCAGAGGAAGTTTACCCACTGGAGCTGAATAATGAAACCATCATTCAAAATGATTTCATGTAACTTTTGCGGTTGGTTGTGGTTTTTTCTTTTCAAGAGAGAAGCTGCAAGGCAGTTTAAAGCTCAACTGCATTAAGGTTCATGGGGGCTAGGTCATCTGGAGAAGCTCTGATTCCCTCCGGGCATTTTGATGATTCTGACTCCCCTCCCACACATTTCTGTCTCTCTCTCTCTCTCTCTCAGGATGTCACATCCATGGCTATCAATCCCTGACCAGCAAAGGCTGGGCAGGTGAACATCATTCACATTCCATCCTTACTCTATTTGAAAATACTTAGTATGTTATCTCAAGATGCTTTTGATTAGCTGTTATGTTGGACAAAAAGTTCAAAGCCTCTGTCAGCACCAGTGATTCCATTCCTTGCCCTGTTTTCAAACTGCAGACCTTAATTTCACAGCTATCTTTACTTTAGAAGGATGGTTTTGCATCAGAGAGGTTGCTCTACATCCCTGTTATGGTCCTCCTTGCAATGCAAAGAGGAGATGGAACATGTAAATGTAAGTATCTGTACATGTGTCTATTTATATCTGGGCCATCACCTGTTAAGCACCTCAGCCAAGTAATATTCAGCCATGCTCCTGAAGAGAGGGCAGAGTACCATACAGAGGTTCCCACTGTCACTAGGAACAGACCTAATGCCTACTATTTTTGGAAATAAGATTTTCACATTGAAAAGGAGAAGTGGGAAGGACATAGGAACCTCTCAGGTGAGTGTTTTTGTTTTTTTTTTAATTCAAGAGATAAACATACAGAACTTCACTGGAAACAAGCCAAAAAAGCTCATAAATAACCTTGATCAGAATCTGGCAGATCAGGTTCCTTTTTTCCCCTGTTATTATTATTTTGAGGACAAAGTCTTGTAGAGCCTTGAGGAAAAACAAGCATCAAATGTGTGGTTGTGGTGATACTGATGTGAAGACAGGATGAAATTTTATATCTTAAGTTCATCTATTCTCTTTCAAATATTCTGTATGCATTGTCCCTCCATCTTCACCTTCTTTGAGAGCACGGCCACAGCAAGTACATGCTATCAATTATTTATTAAAATCCTTAGCTTCTTCTGCTCTGATTTCTGACTTTAAATCTGACTGTGCCTAGGCAAGATAAATGGGTACATCTTTGATTCAAACAAGTGCTTCCTTGACTGATAAGCAGCTTAAATAACCATCACTGCCTACTTATTTTGATTTACATTAAGTGCCCAAACCCCTCACTAACATCAGACCCTCTTTGACCCAGGTATCAGCCAATACCTATGAAAAGACTATCACTCCTCTAAGAGTTTTATAATCTAAAGACTCATGAAAAGTTGAGACACAAAGGACTGAACTAGCCTGCTTGCCACCCAGAGCAGGCTACTAGCCAGGCACAGAATACATTCCACATCTCCTGTCTCTCAACAGGGATGGGGGCATGTTGTCACATCGCTGCAAGCTCTGCAATAGCTTTCACCAATACTGCTTGAGATTCAGGTGGACCCAGTGAAGCTGGCTCTTCTCCACTACATCATGAGAAGCTGGAGGTCTATTAAAAACTTACTGTTTCTTTCTCCCTTTCACTGGTTGGCATTATCCCTCAAGAGAGGTCCTGCAACTAACCAAACAAAAATATTACTTGCTGAAACAGAGGATACAAAAATATAGAAAAGTCTATGTACAGAGATTTGAGGAGAAGTTGTTTAAGTTTACCAGTCTAGGTATTCAACCTTGATTTTGAAGTATTCTCTCTGAATAAAGGTTTTTATTGACAGGAAATGTTTGGCTTTTTTCCCCTGAAAATCAATTCTGAGAAAAGCCTGTATATTCCCCAGGCAAACTGCTGATTTAGACAGCAACAAGGGGATAATTATGATCTGACACCAGCCTCTCTCAAGAAAAAACAATAAAAAAGCAAGTAACTTGATTCCCCAAGACACTGATGCATGTCGTGTGTCTTGTCCCCTCTTTTCACCCCTGTAATCACTGCACTTCTCAACAGAGTCAAGGACATGAATTTTTACTAAGAACACTTCAAAAGGCCTCCCAAATGTCCTACTCTCCTGACGGACAGCAGCTCCTTGCACACATGAAATTTCTGCTGAAGCTCAAATTCCAGCTAAAGATACCATTTATATCCCTGCACTGAACCTACCTCTTTTTTTCCCCTCAAGCAGCACCCCAGGTTTCATCCTCTTTACTTACTGTATTCCTCTTCCCTTCCATCATTAGCATCCTAACCTGTCACACTAGGCCCAAGTAACACCCAGCTGTGTTCATTTGCAGCAGTGATGCTTCATAACATGTTAGAGCACAAGCAGCTGAACAGAACTAGATGGAACTACACTTTTGCTGTAACATCACGTAAGTGACTTCCATACACCAAAGCACACCATATGTAACTCGTGGAAAAGCAGCAAGAACAACTTAGACCCACCTTTGTCTCAGACAGGATCTGTTTCACAGTGCAGTTGTAGCATGAGTTTAGGATTTCTTACCCTGTTTATCTTCAGCTGTAAGAAATTTTATACTGGGAAAATCCAGCTAAATAAAGGATCCCATGAAAGCATCTGGTTAATACAGCAAAGGCCATATTTTGTTGTCAGTAGTTCAGAACTCAATGCAGCGGGACAGAAGCAGCAGAAGCTTCATTTAAACTGCTCTCTAGATGGAACTCCCCAGACTTATTCAGCATGAGCATAACTGCAACAGATAGACAAAGCATGCTCCATATTACAGTATTACATGAACTAATGAAAACTGCTTTAGAATCACAGCTTTGTAGAATAGTTTGAATTGGATGAGACCCCTAAAGAACATCTAGTTTTAACCCCCCTGCCATGGGCAGGGACACCTTCTAATTGACCAGGTTCCTCAAAGCCCCATCCGTTTTGTCCTTCAAAACTCCCAGGGACAGGGCATCCACAGCTTCTCTGGACAACCTGTTCCGGTAAATCACCACCTACACAGTAAATATTTTTTTCCTAATAGCTAATCTAAATCTACCCATTGTCCTACATATCCTTGTAAAAGTCCCTCTCCAGTTCTCTTGTAGACCTCTCCTAGGTACCAGAAAGTGCTATAAGGTCTCCTGCTCTCCTCTCCTCTCCTCTCCTCTCCTCTCCTCTCCTCTCCTCTCCTCTCCTCTCCTCTCCTCTCCTCTCACCTTCATAGGAGAGGTGCTCCAGCGTTCTGATCATTTTTGTGGTCCTCCTCTGGAATCCCTTCAACAGGTCCATATACTTTGCAGGAGTGATGATGGAACTGCTTTGCCAGAGTCTTTGCCAGCATGAATTTCAAATGCCACAACTCACATTTAAAAATACAAATAAAACCATAAAAGGCACTAGAAACACAGGGACCACTATAACAGGGTTTTATGATTATAATGGGAAACAGGAAATACTTTCCTAGGCACAAATCTGGGAGACACCGAAGGGAGAACTTTAAAATATATGCACATACTTTTCAGGGATACAGACCTTTTTAAAGCACATTTCTAACATTCCGTTATCGAAAACCTTTTAAAATATTCAGACATGATTAGATCAAACATTTCCCTACACAGCCCAATGAATGAGGTATGGCATTTCAGCTGTCTGAAAGACATGACTGCAGAGAGAAGCCTAGGGGAGGAGAAGAGACTTTAAGCTTCACTGACATATACTCCATATAAAAGGCATGCTAGGCAGACTTTTTGGGTCAGTGGTAATCAGCAAGAACATTAAAGACTAGATGTACTGTAACCATGGAAAAAAATCTATTTATTCTCTAATAGCAGAAGCAGTCACAATGGTTGTGATGAGCAGCCAAGTGAGGGGCCACTTACTCTCCAGCCGAGTCCTGCTGAAGCCAATGGTGCTACAACAGCTACACCAGAGGAGAAGTTAGCTTGTCAGAGCCCCAAGACATCACTGTGCTCCTGAGCTGCACAGGCATGCTCTGGTTTGGCACCACCTGGTAAGGAGACAGCTTCAGCAGAGACAGATCTAATGAAAATGTTCCTTCCCACCAAAAGCACGTCAGTGAATGCAAAAGGGCAATGATGATCAGTGTTGAACAAATGCATCACCAGCCCCCTGACTCACACACTAAGACAAACTGTTGCACTTTATGAGGTGCTTGGTGGTGTTAAAACCAGATGTCAAGAGACTCAAATCCCATGTTCAGGTCTGTATTCTTTTCTCATTGCTCTGTTTGAAATTCTTGAGCTGTTAAAAGCAAGACAGTCTTGCTGACTGTCAAGTCATTCAAATCCCAGATTTCATTCCCCATTAAAACAGTACACAATGACAGGAAACAGATCCTTGTTTTACTCCAGCAGAGTTTTCCCCTCAAATTAATCATTCACACTACGAGCAATTAAAGAAAATGAAATCTACACATAGCACTTGGATAGATACTGCACTTGAGTATATGTAAACAGGCTCCAGCTTGTTTGAATGAGATTTTAATTACTTTATGATCAACTGGAAATCTTATGTGGATGACATAGGGCCCTTTCCCAAACTTAAAATATACAATCTTAAAATAAGACCCATTCCTTCAAAGTAGACCCCAAATACTCAGATACAGCCACAGCCTCTTCAGAGGTTGTTCTTAGGTGTGGCTGGCTTAAAGGTTTATATCTCTGTTAAACCCACATTAAGGAAAAATATCAGGACTTCACCATGAGTAAGGTAGGACAGAGGCTAACAAAAATCTTTCAGCAAAGAATGATCCTTGAAATTAGCTTGAATACTCCCTCCCCCTGCTTGGTCCTCATTACTCGGTGCTACCTTAGTAAAGAGGCACAAGGGGCCCAAAGCAAGTTTGATTTTAAGTAATCTTGACAGCAACAGTCTCAGGAGGAGAATCAGGAGAAAACTTCATGAAGAGGTCACTTGAGGAAAATCCATAAAACCTTCCACCACATGGTGAACACTTGCTCTCACTGTGTGCCCGAAGGGTCTGGCTCCAAACCCCACAAAGACCTTGCAAGACCAGCTCATACAGAGTCACAACTTGTGTCTCCTGCAAAGCCATCTGACAGGAGGATGCTGCAAGTGCCAATATTCACCTCCTTGTCCCAGAGTCTTCATGATGGGCACAGCTACATTTAAGAGGAAAGCAAGGAAGCAGTCACTTGGCACTCAGCGTGTGGGGAAACATCCAGCCAGCCAGCCAGAGCTAAGGAATGCAGCAAATAATTCAATACAAAAACCAGAAGCCTGAGTTTTAGCAGGTATCTGGAGCTTCCACAATTCAAATTATAATAGCACAGGCTCAAAATACAGAAAAGGATCATGGAAAGTAACAGGAGAGAAATCCAAAGCTTTGCCTCAGTGAAAGCATTTCCTAACTTCTAACGAATGACAAAATTACCTACATGCATTGCAATTACTGACCACCATTCCTTTCCTCTGCTCCTGGAACCAGAGCACCTGCACACCATCACAACATTACAGGTCTCATTTAGTGTGTGTTGTGAGAATTGTTATGTAAGACTGAGTTCACTGTTCCATCCTGCAAGTGCTCTGTGTTTTGGGAAGCTACCGGCTGGTGTTTGTTAGCCATCAGAACCAAGGTGTCAAGCATATGATGCTGCTTTTTCAGCAAGCAAAGAGCCTCTTGCTGGCATAGAAGCAAATGAGCAGCTTTCCCAGGAGTGTTTTTACAGGATACCAGCTCAATATTAAAAAAAAATAAAAATAAGTCAAGGATTATGTATGATGAACAGCTGGAGAATGTTAAACATATTTTACTTTAGGTTTGGCAGGGTTTAGTAAATCATGATTTAATCACGCTCCCAGGCCATCACTGCAAGTGAACTCTGGAAATGCTCAATAAGACATAAAGAAAGGATAAACAGAAGAATGGAAAAGACATTTTACCAGGAAGGACAGAGTCATTTGTTATTCAGCTTTGGAGCGAAACAAATGTGATGATGTCTCAGAAATGAGAGATGAGAACAGCTATGAAAGAACACCATGTCACCTTCCTCCCTCAATCATGGGCACGCTTCAGCTGCAAACCTGGCCTGGACCTCTGGGTGGGTGTCCCCACTCCACACACACAGGCACACACAGAGCTGCAGGCTCCAGGATGAGAACTGCCTGTTCTTTATTCTAATAAGACTTCAATGTCTGGAAACGCTGCCAGCTTTTTCAATCAGCAAGGCAGTGCATAAGCCCAGATAAATTAAAATTAGTTCCATGTAAGTTTTGAGGAATACTGTCATATGCTTTACTGAAAATTAAGGGACTAGTCAGTGAAAGCTGTGAAACTGACTTCAGTGGCACAGTGTTGAGCTGTCTGAATTCTGCATTTACCTTATCTGAGCAATTTTAGTAGTTGCAACAGCTAAGCCAATGCTCTGATTGATTCTTTACTAACACCACTTGTTCATTTTTTGTGGTTTCATTACCTTCTAGAAGCCAAAGGTTTATAGATTCTGGGCCAAATTCAGAAGCAAAGCTTGTAAAATGGATATAAACTATACTTGCATAAATTATATTCTACAAGATCTTCTTACATCCAAAAGAAATGGGAAAACAAACTCTTAAACTGAAGGTCAAAGTGATTACGTGTGATTCGTTGCACAAGCCACACCATCTGCCCTACTAACTGCCTGTGTGAACCAAAGAATACAAGACCCTTACTAGGTCAGACCAACATTCTGTGCAGCTCAGCAGCCTTCCTTCTGCCCTCTGATGGGCTTTTAGGTTACAGAGTGTATTACAAGGGTGAGACAGTGCAGGAGCTGGCTCCATCCACTCTACACAAATCTGATATGGCAGCACCTTCCCAAAAAAAAAAAAAAAAAAAAACCAACAACAAAACAACAACAAAAAAAAATCAACGCCACCAAAAGTTAACCAAGCTAAAAGAACATGCAATGACTTATCCCCAGAGCACCCTGCTTACAGCAGTGTCTCCCCATAGGATTTCCTGGAACAGACCAGATGCCCCTGTTATTTATCAGAACTCAGCAGATCTCCCTTTCAGTAGTGGCCCAAAAGTCTGAGTGAGGAGCTCCCCAGCTGGCCAGGGATTCACCTCACATAGCCTTGAACTTGTCACTTGCTAATTTGTTTTTATGTTTCCAAAACCCTTTTGCAGCAACCAACTCCTCTGGTTTCCTTGGTGACAAACTACCGCAATCGAGGCTTCTGGTCAGCAGCCTAATAGAGTAAACTTTACGTGGCTTTAATGTCAACATTTCCAGCTTTTATTTTTAAGGATTATTTTAAAACAAAATAGCATAAAAATTAAGAATTCATTTTCCGGATTAATTTTTTCACAGATTTTTAACTTTTTATATTATAAAAAATGTTTACATCACAATGCAAACATTTTAAAAACCTTACTATTTTCTGTTTTTCATGTCTCAGGTTTTTATAACAGCTGCACAAAAAAACCTGGAGATTTTAGTAAAAAAATTTCCATTCTAATTGTCCAATTCTTTTTCCCCACTAACTACATCTGCCCATGTTCTTTGTGAAATCACTGTGCTGATATAAATGAGAAAAACCCTACCTTGTGTCTTTAATTTTCTCCTCTGCCCTGAAACAAACTCCTCTCCCTTCCTTAATCATATGCAAGTTACAAAAAAGGATAAAATTATGCAAAATTTTACAATACAAAGAAGTTTGCCAATAACTCTCTTTTAAAGGACAGCATGAGACAAAGTGGCAAACATCCCTTCTTACCAACATAGCTAAAGCTCCTAGCATTAGTTTTAAAGCATTGAGCTTCTTGATTATGTCTAATGATTTGGCCAGAAAGATTGTTCTGAAAGTCCACAGAAGTTGAGGGCTTTCTTCTCTATGTGAGAATGATATTTTTTCAAGCTTACTCTTGCTGAACACCCACACTTCCCAAGTTTTGAAGCAGGATGGCACAGTTGGCAGAGTTCAAAGAAACCAATCAAGAAGGTCTGTGTGAGCACAGTTTATCACTAAAGTTTACCACTAAAAACAACTGCAGATGGGCCATGCTTTGAAAGTGTGATACTTGAGACTTAAATACGAGGAGCTCACAAGCCAGTTGTGATGGACATGCACCTTGTATCTGTTACAAAAATGGCATCTTCGTGGAATATTATCCATTTTGTCCCATGGAAACACAGGTTTCTAGAAATGAGCGACCAAATGAACAACTTTAACATGCTTTCAACTTGTCCTGTCTTGGGACTACTAATGCTGAGTCAGACTCCTGCTAGGAGCTGGCTAGATTTCTGGAAGGAAGGTATTAAAGACTGTGGTGTAAGTTAATCCTTCCCATTTAAGCACATTTTAAAGGCTGCTGACAGACACTAAGATATAGGACAACCTATACCATCTTTCCAAAAGGGAAAACTAGAAAAAAATGGAAAGGAAGGGAAGGGAAGGGAAGGGAAGGGAAGGGAAGGGAAGGGAAGGGAAGGGAAGGGAAGGGAAGGGAAGGGAAGGGAAAGTCACAAATTACAGCCCCTTTTTAAATCATTCTTCAGACAATGACAGCAACAGGCTGAAACACATTCAGAATTAAGTCCATTTTTCACTTCAGAATCCACACTATGAAAATCAGTGTGCATACATACAGTCAGGACCTCAATATGATACTTCCTGCCATTGTAAGCACAGAACAAATGGCTTCAGTTCAGACACGAGCTGAGACAGTGTGTACTGAAGCCTTTCCTCCCAGCCCTGTGGCTTGCAGTGGCTGCTGGAGCCCCAGGACAGAGAAGAAGACCTCAGTGTGCAGCTCTATCCCCACCACACCCAAAGCCAGGTAGCAGAGGCCCGTGTCACCCAAAAGTAACAGCAGACCTTGAGGGCCCACGTGTTAGTTCTTTCTGTGTGGACAATGGCCAGGAGGGCATCCCCACTGAAATCAATGGCAAAACTCACATGGCCAGGGCATCATATGGGGATGCCTGGTGGGAGCTAAGACAACAGTGCCATTGCTTCAGCCACCTCAGAGAGAATGAGAGACACCAAAAAAAATTAAAAATTAAACCAAATGGGGGGTTTTGCTGTGAAGTTCTAAATTGAAAGAAAATAAAACTCCTTCAGAGAGTGATAAATATCATTCTCAGCTTTTATCTAAGCATCAGCTCAAAGTACTTCCTTCTTTTCTAATTAAAATAGGGATTTGAGTGCCATAACAATGATCTCTAGTCAAAGACTCTCACAGACGAAGGGATCACACCAACTCATTTCCTACTGGAACAATAAAATCAAACCAAGGTTTGGGAGACCGGCATTTGTTGCTATTATTCGAGCTGGCACCATGCACGCTCTGCAGTACTTTGATGTGGCTGCCTTAGGCAGCTCATAACAGGAGTAATAATATTGTAAAATATAAACAATCCCAGTTAGCAGTTTGGGAGAGGATAAAAACACACAAAAAACCCCAACCCAATCCAGAGCCCCTGCTTTTGGAGCAGGAACCAGTACACTGCCTTTCCTGTTTGCAGGGCCTGCTAAAACTAACCCCAAATTTTAACAGTGGTAAAACCATGCTACTGAACATGATGAAAGGAGAGATGGGCGGCAGCACAGAGACTCCCCTGAGCCAAGATGAACAATGAAGTCATATCCCAGAGTTACCCCAAGTGTCCCCCTGACTACCAGTGACAGGGCTCTCCTGATGACTTGGAGGCTACATAAACTTTGAATTGCCAATGAAAGTCATAATCGTGCAAATAAATGAAAGTGCTGAGAAAATATTGCTCAACTTCCAATGCACCCTTGACACATAGGAGTAGATAATTTTTAAAATCACTAATTGCTTTTCAAGTGCACATTGCAATGAAAGTGAAAACAGTGGGCAGTGGAAAGAGCCACGGAGCATATCTAATGGCAGATAAACCCCAACATCCCATGCCAGAAATCCATCCTCTCAAAGGGGTGGAAAACAGAACAGACATGCTGACCACAAAGGAGTAACACTATTTTCCTGATTCTGCACCAGATCCCTTTTCCCTCCTCCCATCTTTTCACCTCTTCCCTTTCCACTGCCATCCTGATCCAATGCCTCTTGACCTGATACTGCTTTTAATGGCCTTCAGTCAGACTCCACAACACTTAAGGTTCTGCCATTATGAGCAAACCCCATCAAGTGAGGAATTTCCATCATTAGATGTGATAGGCATGGGAAGGCATGGCCAGCAATGCTTGGAGAAAGGGCCTGCCACAGTGGAGTTGAACCAGGAGGTTAAACAGGATGACTAAAATCACAGAAATCCCAGTTTAGCAAGGGAAGACATAGCCTAGCCTTGAGACGGGAGGGCAAACTGACTTTGTTTCAATAACTGCAGTTCTGCAGGAGACAAATAAAAAAGACAATACATGTCACAAAATTAGAATAAAATTAATGGTATTAATGCTAGGAAGGAGAGGGCTCCAAGTGAATCCAAAACGGTTATTGTCATTCTGCTATCAACTGCTGGGCTAAAAGCCTTTGTATTTTAGAGCCTGAAGCCAAGCTCACAAGCCTTAGGATTCATTACATCAAAAGAAATAGAAAAACAGACAGATTTAAGGACATAACCAAACATATCTATTTACAGGTCTAATCCTTAAGGCTCTGGCTGTTCTACTCAGTCTGTACATGGACGATGATATTGAGGATGGTGCTGCTCCAACTCCCTTATTAAAATACATTCAGATAGAGACATAAACACTGAGTTGTATTTTCTAGAAGTAAACTTACAGCTATCAAAACCAGACAAAAACCCAGTCAAATCCAGTCAAATATCAAAACCAGTATTCCTCACTTCCTTCATCACATTATTTCCAGATAAATGAAATGCTGGTCATAGAATATGCAGCCTCTGAATCAAAAAATGAAGACAGATTTTAAATAAGTCTATTCAGTAGCTTAAGAGATTACAAGCATTAAAGAAGAGTGTTTTAGAGAAAAAAAATTAAAATATGGCCAGTCCTTAGCATTCATCGAGATTCTTGTAATTTAGAAATGAGTTAACAAGAGGAATGTCAAGAGAAAAGGATCTAAGCACTGCCTTATGCATTGCCCAATTTTGAAAGAAAAAGATCTCAATTAAACCCATTTTAATTGTTATTCTTCAATAATTTTTAACTTTCTTTGCAAAAATAGAAGGTACTAACACTGCCAGGTAAAACTACCACTTCCAAATTAAGCAACAAAATCTACCACGACCTCCTCTGTAAAAACTGGAGGGGGAAAAAAACCCTATGGAAGTGCATAGTGACTGCAGCAGTAAAGTTCCTTTAAGTAGGATGGAAAATTGCCTCTTATTGAACTTAAAGAAATCATAGCAATATGCCTATCAGGAAGTCCTCGAGACAGACAACCACCATTTATTTGTGTTTTGGATTTATTTTAAGATGCTTAGATCAGTTCCAACTAAAATCACGTTATAAGGGAGCTCATATGCCAATCTCTATCCATTATTGCCAAGTTGAAGTATTCAGACATCAGTAGTCAAATGCTATCTATTCTGAAGTACCAGAGCTCTGTGGGTTGTTTGATAAATGGTAGTTTAGTGCTCTTCATTTACCTTTACAA
This sequence comes from Eopsaltria australis, assembly GCA_034509425.1. Lineage (NCBI taxonomy): Eukaryota > Metazoa > Chordata > Aves > Passeriformes > Petroicidae > Eopsaltria > Eopsaltria australis. Next base: position 4,437,875 of record JAVTVJ010000068.1, on the reverse strand, counting down.
CTGTGAACCTCTAGAGTTCAAAATACTAATGTTTACAACCAGACTAGCTAATAACTTGTTTCTTTTTAAACACGGAGAGCTAATGATCAAATGAGTTTATGACTCTAGTTTTTGGCAGTCCAAGATGGTCAATAAAATCCCAGAAGCTGTCAACACTGTCCAGAGTGTCAGCAAGCCTTGAACCAAGAGCAACAGTTCATCTACCATTTTACAAGGTCCTCTTGCATCAGTGTTGCTCCAAACACCTGCTAACAGCATCCCTGGAATAGAACAGCCTATGCACACCATGAAGAAGATTAATAAAATAGCTGTTAATTGCATTCAGGAATAAAGCTGTAACAAGACAAGAACAACGCCTTAGCTTCATTTGCACACTTAGCAAAGTGTGCTCAGCACAACACATTTCTCTCACGCACAGTTTACACTTAAGCACGATGAAGATCCTATAGAGTACTCTCAGCTTCACTCTTTCCCTCATTTTCATCTTCCAGAGGCCACAACCTACTCCTAGGCCATCCACCCTTTCCTCATGTCATGCAGTGACAAAGGGTCTGAAAATAACCAAACTAATTTCCACAGAGATGAGGCAAGCAGCAGAATTACACACTTTGTTTTCTCCTGCAAAGCAATCTCTCTTCAGTGTCTTGAGCACAAAACTGTCTCTGCTTGCAAAAGAAAACAAACAGTCCTAGCCTGACTTTGGGCCTGCACAAGGACGCAGCCCCACTCCCCACATTCGTAACCATATTCCAAAACCAGCCAGCAGCCCCCCTCCCCTACGAAAATTTGCAGACTTTATCCTCCTTCCCCCATCATTGCTGCACGCAGCCTAACAATCTCCAAGCAAAGTTACCCTTTGCGGGCAAACACCCCCTCCTGAAAGGCCCTCCCACGTGTTTCCTGTTACCAGAATGAGAAATCCACATGCCCTGGTGGATGCCTGCTGGTTTGTGGGTATTCTGCCATGGGACATGAGACCTCATAAAGGAGTTCAGGCCATTCAGGCCTTAGACAATCAATTCCTAGCTGCATACCACATCAAGCTGCCATGATAACGTCACTTCTGCCTCCATGCCAAGACAGGACAGACGCTTTCTTCCTGCAGTATCTCCCAAAATGTTTCAAAGGACAGGTCACACTTGAAGAGATTCCCAGGAGGGCTAGGACACCACTTTATCTGGTTCTACATCAACACAGGGACAAGAATACAACTGTGAAAGAGTTAATCCTCCCAAAGTGGTATTTTTCTTTATTGTACCTTAGCTTAAGTTACTTAACAGAATGTATTTTGCAGCACAGGTATATGCTAACCCAGGTCTACAAGGACTAAAGCCTTTTTATCTTCAAATCATCTATTCTACAAAATTTGTTTTTCCACACACAGTTAAGGTGATTTGTTTGAGCTTAGTTTTTTTTTGTTTGTTCTTGACATGAAAAATGCAAAATTGTAAAGCTGAATGTTTAGGAAGTCATTTATGTGAAACAAAGTATCCCACACTGTTTTAATTTTCTTGCTGATACTCACATGAGTTAGTCACAGCATGTTTGTCAAACATTGCCCTTTACATTAAGGCTTTGGCAAGTATGATAAAGTACAAGCACAAGCTCTATAAAATCATATTCACAACATGAATTTACCTTTATAGCACTTAATTATAGAGGACAGCAACAGTAGGGTGCGTATATTTGATGCTTAAGTTGCCAAATTGTAGCAGAAGAACATGATTTTGAACATCTGAGGACAAAGATATAAACATTAGCCCCTTTGATACAGATAGGAGGAGGCTTGCACCTACTAACTGAGCTCCTATTCAATAAGAAAACATGTAAAATGAAGCACACAGCTCATTTTCTCAAGAAAAGAAAGATAACACTGTTCCCAAGCTCAGTACCACTGATTAGCAGAATATACCGTCATTTACTGCTACTGTATAGCCTAGACATACATAGGCCATGAGTTCCATAATTAGTGTCCTCTGTTACAAGGATAGAGTATTACATTCATGTCAGAAAGGAGGGGAGAAGGAGAGGGGTGGGGGGAGATACTGTTCCATATAAAAGAAGCTACTGTGTTTCACTGGCTCTCTGCAGACGGGTTCTGTAGGTGGCCATTTAAACAACAAAGGAAGTTCAAGGGTTCAAAACAGATTTCTGCTCCTTAATACACAGAAATCTGAATTTTTAAACTCAGTCTCCCTGCTGTGCAATTATGTATGAATTTAAGAGTAGTCCTTTTCTTACAAGAGGCTGTGTTGTGCAAGTGGGAGACAAAATCAGGTCACCCAATCATAAGAAGTAAATTTTCCCCCACCAGCCACTGCACTCCAGAGAGAGACAAAGCGGAAAAGACAGATTTTGTTACCTGCTCAGACTAGTCCAATTTCTAATCATATCCTTTAGAATTTTGAATACCTCTTCCATTTCCCTTCAGATCTAGGGACTAACATGGGAATCTAATTAAACCATAATTAGTGTCTGTTTAAAACAAGGCACCTGTCCTTTCTGAGACTCCTGTCTCTATTCCAATATCTTTCTCTTACTTGCATTTGAACACTAAATTTAAAGTTGCTTCTTTCCTCAGGGACGTTTTATATATATCCACTCAGTGTGTTCACAATGGTCCATATACACTGAAGGTCATGCCCTTCCAGAGCAAAAAGCCTAGAGAAGAACAGATTAGTCCCAATTGCTGTGCTTCACCCCACTCCTCACCTCAGAACCTCTCAAACTGAATTTCTCAGCAGAAATTCCTCCAATTTCACAGTGGCTTTGCACAGGCAGGAGAAACCACAGAAGCAAAGCTTGACCCGTGAAGAAGCCTCCCTCACCCGCCATCCTGTGATTAATGTTCACACACAAAGAACATGAATATTTTACAACTCTCCAGAGGGGAAAAAAAACAAAACGACAAAACACAAACAAAACCCTATCTCCTGATGTTGGACCTGAATTCAGTATTAGTGAACATCTCTGAGACAAAATTTCTATTGCTAAAACCAGCTGATTTCTTGTATGCTTTCACAGAGACACCAGTAATTAGGGCTAAGGATTTTAACAGAAAGGCATGGCAAAGGAAGAACATCCAGCCTAAACCACAGGACTGTGTCTGCCTCATTTGCTCCCAAACATTACCTTCTGCACGATCATGAATGCACAGATGCGTTTGGAAGAGCCAGCCAGGTAAGAAATTACCTTCCTGACTACCCTGGAGATTACTCTAAAACCATCCAGCAACATTTGCTGCTATAGGAAAGATGTGACCCAGGTCCATCAACTTCATTTATATATGGCAGTTCTGCTCTGCCAACAGTTCTGTTACACAGCACAAGTTCAGGGTGTGCTGCACTGTCTCACACAGGTTGGCTGCTCCAGAACTCCCAGTGTCTTATTTCCCTTAGGAGCAGTCATTCTTTAGTTTCTGTATTAAAAAATGAGTACTATCAGACATTTCTATTTATTAGATATTTAAAAAAATATTTTGTTGACCGAATGTCAACAGTAACTATATCTTGTTATTCAAAGCTTATTTGTAAAAGAAATTGATGCTGTACACTAGAGATTACAAAGTTAATTCCGTTTAGTTTCAACACAGGCAATATACTGCACTAAATCAAAAAGGAAAAACAAACCAGAAAGTGCTCTGATTTTCCAATATAGCCCACAGTTCTAACCCTGACCCAGTGTAGTTCAGTGCTGAAGAGCTATGGATTAATTCGTGGTTAGTGAGTCAAGAAAGAAAATCAGTCACTGGATCACAGTACACTACCCTTTATCTGTAAATAAGAAAAAGCTTGGGTTTTGCCCTTTCTTTCCCCATACAATAAACTACAAATAGCTGCAAAGAATGTTGAAAAGGAGGCTAAAATATGTGAATAAATCTAATAATTGAAGATATCACAATTTAAATATATGGATGAATAGATATTTAACCTGCATGTATGTATCTGTGGATGCTAGAATTTACAGATAAGGTTGACATTGAACTGTGCTAAAGACCACAGACAGGCAAGGTGCATGCTTTCCCTTGCTGGGGTCACAAGACTACTTTTGGTGAAAGTGAAGAAAGTAAAAGGAAGGACAATTTTTTTGAAAACAATCTTTTTTTCAGCCTGATTTACCACTTTTCTATCTGAAAGAGGCACCAGTGCATGGTCTACTGAAAACAACCTTTTTCATCTATAATTTTCTTCCTAATCTATGAAGCAAATTTTTTCTGCCTGCACAGGCAAGGTTTCATAGATTATGTTCAGAGGGAAGCGAGACCTCAGGTAGCCCCAGATGAGCTACTAAACATCTGTGTGTGACTTGTACTGAAGTGCTCTCCTGAAATGAGAGTGAACTTCAACAGTACAAGCCTAACTGCTGCTTCTTCAGCAAATGCCCCTCCAATGCTAGTTGAGGGACAACTTCTCTCTAAAACTTTCATCCCCCAAGCACTTAGAAAGCCTCGTTTTTCTTTGAATGCATTTTCACAGCTCAGATGTAGGCATGGCACGAAGGAGGGGACTAAAAAATTAAGTTCTTCCAAACCTGTGCTAACTTTGAGAGTGCAGCACAGTATTCATCTCTGGACAGAACTGGCAACATCCAGCTGTGCACATTACTGCTGTGGTGGAGCCACCACAGCAAAAGCCAGAGGCAGGGACAGCCTGAAGGATAAGGAAAGCATCAGCTGTGCTAGAGGCAGCTCAAGGAATGAAATGGTAAAGCAAAGTGAGAAGCTGGACCCAGCCAAGTTCAGGACCCACTCAAAGCTGTTTCACGTGAGGCATGTAAGTGCAAAAAGATTAGATGGAAAAATAAAAAGCAAGCCCAGCATTAAGAGTTCAGATGATAAATCCTTCCAGATGGGACCCATGCACCACTGTTCTTTCTGTCCCATCTCGTGTTACAAAGGACTGAAGCCACAAAACTGCTCTCAGATCACACACATCTATAGTGAACTAGATCCTCTTTGAATTCAATTTCAGCAGGTATTTAAAAGCAAGGGATTTCTCTTTCAGCTCTTGTTAGCATTTTCATCCCATTCTGGAATTTGTCTATCATTTTTATCTTTTGATTTAGAAATGTTAATAAAGATTGATGGTTTCCCTGAGGAAAAACAGGTGAGGAGATAGCACAAGTCGGATTATATCATCCCTATAAATCTTCCTTTCAAAACAAACACAGCTTTCTCTTCTTGCAAAATACTGCTCTTTAAAGACTATACATTGTTTTTTAATAAAGAAAAAAGTCTTTCAACTGTGTTAATGATTAGCAAATGATATGGCAGCTCACCAAGATGCTTAGGCCTGTAGCTTTAGTCACTTATCAGATTAATACACATAAATGAAGGATTCTGTATTTTTCACTTACAATGGCTGAAGTCAGTGAGGGAAGGCTACAGCACTGAGCCTGGAAAAATGGAGAAAATGGAGAGAGAAACTGAGAAAGGAGCTCCCAGAAAGCACTCATAAGGATATTGCTGTCTGCGGCCTCCTTTGAGTTGTGAATGATACTGAGAAATAAAAGAGCTCCAGAAACAGCTTATAAAAATAATTAGTGGCATGAAAAGATCTACAGATGGAAAGACACTAGAGAGGTCTAATGTATTTAATTTAGATATAAGGGCACAAGAAAGAGGTACACAAAGGAACGAATAGTACAGAGAGAGAATTCTGGGATTCTTTAATTACCCAGCTTTGTAATGCAAGAACAAGTGGGTATTCAGAGAAATTAAACGAATTCCAGAGAGTTCCCAGGCAATACACAGGTAACCAGCAAAACTGCTGGCCATGTTTCATCACTAAGGCCAAGAATTTAGGGAAAACTAAAAAAAAAAAAGCAAACCCACACACCTAGTTCAGTTAATAGTAGCAACTGTATGTGCAATGACAACATACAGAGTGAACAAACAACACATAAGAAGCTCATGCTTCAAAGGGCCTGTCAAAGCCAAGCCTTCCTTCTCTAGGATAAAGCTTCATGTGTGGGCAGTTGTTACTACTTTTTACTACAGTACTTCTTACACTTCGCTTGAACCATATGGTACCAGCCATGATTTTCTGATCAAAGTTATTTTTCTGAGTATTTGAGGATTACCATTAGGCTCATGGTAGAAAGAATATTCTTTTCCTCCCCTGAGCCCTCTCTCCATGCTACCTCATCCTGCAGCAGGTCACGCCTGGGATGGGTGGGACCCTGCACTGCTCTCTCCACTGCTACAGCAGAACACTAACATTGCCATGTGTTTGTTTCCATGGCCCTGGAGCACCTCACAGAAGCACTTCATTTCCTCTGCAGCAGCAGCAAGGCTCAGTGTGACTTCCCAAACTGGCTGTCATCCTCAGGTATTTTCACATCTACTGAAGGAGATGTGCATGGACACCACTCCACAGCTTTTCTTATCAGCTGATAAAAAGGGGGCATTAATGTAAGTCTCCTGCCACTGGCCGCGGCTGCAGAGTCCTCCTTAAGATGTGGAAGCAGTTAAAAGTGAGTTTGTGTGCACCCAGGAGCAGCGGTCTGGCTCATTTCCACAGCTGAAAAGAAAACCACGTTCTCCCCGGGGAAATGGGCAGAGGAGTCAATCCCGCACCACTCCAGCACCTGGGGCAGAAGGGGCACCCTCCGTACACCTCAGGCCATAAACGCGGGACAACTTTTGCCTCCAGAGGGCAGAGAAACGTCAATGGAAACGATCCAGCTTGCTGGGACTGCTCCGTATGCCCGGTCTTTTCACTGAGTCCCCTCGGAGAGGGAGGGAAAGCAAAAAAAAAAAAACAACTCGAAGTGATTCATGAGGGCGGGAAGCTTTGTCTGCCTGGATAATGAACTAACGGCCGGCCCCGCCACAGCCCCGCGTCCTCTCACAATCGCATCCGTCTGCGCTTTGTTCCCGGCCCGCTCAGCCATCAGCTGAGAAGTTCATCTGTCTCAGCAGTACGCCGTAATGATGGCAAGGGTTAAATACCACTTACACGGAGGTACAAAAGGCCAGTATAATTTTATATGAGGCCAGACAGCTGGTTTGTATAATTCCAGTTTTCACAGAGCGTTTTCTTTCCAGTGCGTCCCCTTAAAAAAGCTTTTCCTCGTGAGTTAATTCTCTCACTGGAGAATGCCAGTGCAGATCCAATTATCTCTGAGATAATCCAAAGCCAAATTCGCTGTCAAACTCAGACCTGGGATAAGGCTTCAAGAGAAAAACTGTTAAAAAAGTCCTCACCATGAAATAATTTAAAGACAAGGTAGAGAAATTGTTTTGTGTCTATCCTGTTGTGTTTTTTCCCTAAAAACACCTAACCACTTTATGTTTCTAGGGGTTTCCAGATAAGAACATCTGTTTTCAAATAATCTCAGTGCTACTTTGGAGTTTCTACAGCTTACAATGACACAATCAGCTGCTTTTTATTAACTTATTTGTTTGTGCAACAGCATTGGTGAATGTTCATCCATTCATCGCTGCACATCAAGCAACTGGGGCAGATCCAGTAGCAGGAGTGTTCAGTGCTTGCCAATTCTGGTATATCAGCACTAACTAGTAGCTGAATCATGCTTGCCTTGCCTGAGCAGGCATTCACTGAAGACAAACACATACACAGTTGCTTACTGAATCCTCTTTCCTCCACGTTTTAGCAGCTAAAAAGTGAACTAAAAGCATAAGGCAACAGCAAGGCATTGAAGGTGCAGCTGAATCCTCCTTCCCCTAACTCCCTGCTTCTGAGACGCTTTTGATTCATGAAAAAATGCCCTTTTCCAGGGATATCCCTGCAACCATGACTACAGGAAGGAGCTGATCCGTGAGGACTCTTGTAAACAGATTTTACACTATCACACACAGCTTTGCAAGGCTTTGGAATACCATCCTAGAAGTTCTTGGAATTTCTCACAGTGTGAGCTAACAGTCTCTGACTGCCAAAGAGCTGAGGGGAGTGGGCAGAGCAAAGCAGTCTCCTAATTTGATAACATGCTGTATGACCTTCACCTCAGCCCACTACTTGAAGCCTCTGGCACATGATTCTCCTGTAGAGAATGGATGGAGGATACTGGGCATCACTCTTCAATTCACAGGACAAAGAGCAGGAGCAACAGTGAGACTCACAGGTGAAGGGTGTGCCACAGCAGCCCCCAGGAACCAAAGATGAACAGTTTCACTTCAACAATGTGCATGTTGCCACAAAAGGGAGAAAGCCCCTTTACTGTATTTGTTCTGACTGATAGGCTATCTTCCCTGCAAGTGTTCCTAATGGCTCAGAGCAATGGACTTGATGCCTGTCCTTTTAGAGGTTAAATGAAAAAGCATGGTCCTTGAAGCTTTTAATCATAGCACCTCAAGCTCTTAAATGCTTCAAAGACTGGATTATAGAGGGCATACAGAAGAACTAGAAAATCCCATAGTCCAGTCCCATTTCTGCAACTATATATATTCTGTAACCACCCCTTTGACAGCACTATGCTATCTGATCTGATTTTGACTTTTTGCAATGAGTGGAAGTGGACAAGCTGCTTGGCAGCCGTGAAGATGCTGTGCATGATGGAGCAAGGGGGTGTTCCACTGAAAGGCAGGTCTCAATTTGTCCTACAGTGCTCAATGATCTTGCAAGAACAGATTGCATGCAGTTTTGAAATGGCTTGACCAAAGCACTATTGCTGTCCCTGATGGAAACAAAAGCACCTTGTAATCATGCCATAAACCAAGAAGTTTTATAACAAGTCCTCTCCTCTACCACACTGCCACTGTAAATCGAAGAATGGAGATCTCCAACTTCACTAAAATGAACAAAGCTGTAGATCTGGGTTTAAAAGGTAAGGGGGATCTGATTACACTTTACAAGCCACCTGCAGATCTTGAGTAAACCACTATTTAATTGAACCACTCTTCTGAAATTTCCTATAAAGAAGAAGAAAGATACTGACTCATTATGGTTTCTTTGATCCTTTCCAACATAAGCAGCTATATGAAGCAAGTAATTTTCATCCCCTGGGTCCTCCCCGATTTGCTTCCTGGAGTGTCAGCCTGCTCCAGGAGACAGTCCCTGCTTGTGCCATAACACTGTTTATCCTGCCCATCATCGCTGTTAAAGATGTAACAGTTCTGATTAAAGTACTAACAAGGTAGGTCTACTGCCATGGGTGGGTAAATCATGTCTACCAAGGCACAGCAAAGAACAACCACATCAGGACACTGCTTGTGACTTTCCCAGCCAGGATTTCAGGAGAGGGCTGTCTTCTGATACATCCTGCTCTGCCCACATACCCACAGGAATACCAATCAAACCTAACGTTCCCCAAAACCCTTTTATGCTGGAGCATCTCTTTCTTGAGAGACTTCATACTTAAATGATTATTTAAATATTCTCTGCATGTGCATGATATCTGCATTCCCTCTATGCTTGTGAACTACGGAGGAAAAGCTAATAGTAGTTTAATAATACACTAAGGTGATGGTCACAAAAGCAAAGCTACAGCTTTCCATAACATTAGATTTACTATATTAAGCTTTTAATACTGCAAGAGATTAACAGTGACAGATTCTCTTGTAGACTAGCAAAAGCTATTGCAATTCTTGCAACTTTCACATTAATCACATTTAAACATGCTGCTAACAGATGGGCATCATGGAGTGCTAGGTCTTTCACAAGCCAGTACTAACAAAAAGCTTGTCTAGGAGATCTTGTGGCTTCTACAGTTCAGAGGGATTGTATATCTAGGCACCTTGTTATTGTTTTTGTTGTATATTATCTAGGATTATTAGAAAAGCTCAAGTTAAATAGATGACAGACTCCAGCATACGTGAGCGGGAAGGGAAAGGGAGGGAGGCAGAAAGAGTCAAAACAAGACCACCCACACAAAGTTCCTCTAAGTCCACATTTCACATACATGATCATGATTTTTCCACTACACAGGGAAAGCATTAGATTCTGCACTGCAACTTTTCCTCTGACACCACTACTGCAAAAACCTTTCCCCAAAGCCCAGACACAAGCCCAAGCTGTGAAAAATGAGCTGCCAGGCTCAAACCTGGCTGGACAGAGAATGACAGACTGTCCTCCCTCCCCTTTCATCAGTGCCGATGTCAGGTTCAGGTGGCCCTTTTTGACTGAAGCTGGGAGAGCACCTGAAGAAAATCAGCATTAGAACTTGGCACCCAGATAGAACATAGATGTTTAATAAACTTCCCAGCACCGTTTTTTAATTAAACCAAGTCCCAAGGTAAAACCTCATCTTTACATGACTGTAATTAACTAGGACACACTGTGTGTAATATAAGAAAGCTCAACCTCCTCTATGAGCCAGATCTCAAAAGAAAGACTGGCACTTGCAAACTCAGCCCAACCTAAGGTTAGTCCTCACAGAGTAAGGCCTGCAGATCTCCTCAGTTCCAGCCTGCAAGGACTCCTGCTTGCTAAAAAGTAAGACTGCAGAATCCCACCTGGGGGTACTGCCTTCATGTGGCACCTGAAAGTATTTGCCCATGAAGGACAGAAGCACTCCTGATGTGGAAGGGTCTCAGCCTTACAGATTGCCTGTCATTTACAAAACAGGTCTGTGAGTCGTGGATCTATCACCCCACAACCCAACTCGCTCTCACTGCTTGTGTGGTAACTCCTCTGAGAAGAAGGATGTGCTGTCACTGCCACAGACCTGAGAACAGAGTGCCAAAAAGCCTGTGGCAGCACCCACTTCACACTGTGACATTCAGAGAACTTAAGAGACTCATGCAAACCAGAAACTTTCTTTGCTCTAGAGTGAAAGACAGGCTCACCTTTGAATAGAATGGATGGCCCAAAGTTTAGAGTGCTAAAACTTGGTGATCTGAATGTCACTAACAACCTTTCCCTAAGCTGTCATGAAAAGACAGTGGATGAATCCAGGTCTCCTAAGCAATAGCATTTTAGCCACTGGGTCCTCCTCCTCAGTTCCAGTTTGCAAAACTAAACATTCTCAGCTCACTCAGGAGGAGCTCAGCACCTGGATGGGTCTGAGTCTGCTCTCCACACCTACCAGCCATTGACAGATAGCAGCGGAGTCCACTTAAAAGCTTTCTGCTATGTTCCTTCATAAACCACATTCCAGTGTCCACACCACACTGACATGGGGCTTCAGGGAGCAGAATTCACATGATACCCACAACTGAGCACCATGACTCCAAAACACAGCAGAAAAAAGGCTGTACAGATATGAAAGAAAAATTCAGGCGAGCTTCCACAAGCTCTACAAATTTGTTAAATGTTCCTGTAGTGCTATCAGGGCAAAAAGCAGTAGAGAGAACTGTATATTATGTCAGTGAAAATAATATTGGTATGTAATTTAGCATGCTCATACCCAAGGAATATGAACTGAAAGAACAAACAAGAATTACTTTGACACTGGAGATGTAACTTGGACAAAGAAATACTGTAGTATCAGCCAAAGTTTGTCTCAGTCAGCTCCAGCCTTCAATACTAGAGCACTTAATTATGCTATCCAGCATTTAGCTCTAGGGCTCTGTCCATCTGGCTCACACCACTAGAATCAAGAAGCTACAGAAGAGCAGATTGCAGCAAACAAGGTCAGTATGTGCCAACGTCTGTAGAGACATATTTAACAAGCCCAAGGTTGGACTGTCTCAAAAGGGAACAAAGGCACGGGAGACATCTCTTAGCAAAAATAAATACAACACTTTCCTTCAGTGCATCTGCAAATGACACTATAGAATTGCATCACTTTACCTTTCACTTACCCATCTGTTTTCCTGGAAAATTTAATTTCATTAACTTGGTTTTTCTAAGTTATAATTTTACTTTGCAACCCTTGCTGTAATATAGCAGGGGCAGCTCATTCAAAAGCAAAGTCTACTCTTGCAAGAATGCAAGAACCAAACTGCAGAATTCCCACATCCCTAAGCAAGATGTACCTCACTTCTGATCACCCATTACATCCAGTAGAAGAGTTTCCATCAATGCCATCACAATCTCTGAGTCCAAACAAACCTTCCATTTTGAGAGAGAGGAGATGGGAAGAAAGTGAACTCAACCCTGAGATGCTTTTGGATAAAGATACAAAGTCAAAATAAGGAAAAAACAAGATACTTCAATTACCTTCAATTTTTACCTCTGTAATGATAGCCATAGTACTAAATATTTTCTCTCATTTGACCAGTTTGCTGCTAATGTGGCTGTAAATTTCTCCTCCCGTTTATCAAGCTTTTCTAATCTCAGTGACCAATATTACCTTGTCCAATCTTTCCACTGGTCTTCTTCCATTATCTAGGCAAGCATTTCCCTGTGCATATGTATATATATATATATATATGTATGTATGTGTGTGTGTGTGCATGTGTATACACAAAGTTGTTCCTCATCTAGTGACACACAGAATTTTGAGGAAGAACCTCTTCTTGTTTTTCTTCCTCTTTGAGGAAAAGCTATTTCAACTGTCATTTTAAAAGGTCTGTACAAAACTAGGCACACTTACTTATTTCATGGTAACAGAATCTTTTAGTCTCACAGTCCAAGATGCTGCTTATCAAGACAGATCTAAAGCCAAACAGGATTCAGAAAGAAAATAAATAATCAGCCTGAGCTGTGATACTTTGCAGTTCTCTCATATTTTCTTTAACTAATTGCCATTCTACTGGGTTCTTAGGAGCAAGGAGATAAATGAAATGCTTTTTAATCTACACTAATAATTTGTGTTAAGTTCCACTTGGACAATTTCATAAATGAATAGTCACATTATAGCTGCTGAATGTAGCTGTAACCCATTCACTCATTTACAGACACAGCACTTTTCTAATACAGGTGCTCATTTCCATATATACCTGTAGGCAGATGATTTTATTGTTGGATCTGAGAGAGAATTGCACTCTAAATTTTGCATGTATTGACAGAGGTCCCTAAAAATATTTACAGCAAAAAGTGGGTAAATACCCTGGCTCATACTTCAATCTGGACATGGATTCACATTGGCTAACAGAGATAGATAATTAATGATAAACCTTCAGGTGAGCCTCCTAGTCTCCCTTAGGTGGGTTTTGCCCAGAGCACAGCTTATCCAACCTCTGTCTCAGCACCAAGGCTGTATCAAGCCTGTGGCAGCTGTAACAGAGGCCTAAAAATACTACTGAAGTAATGAAGTAGTGATACTTCTTATTTTAGAATATTAGCAGAGCAATGATTGCCACAAAATACACTTCAGCTACAACTCAGTGCAATTTGAAAGGACAGGAACTTAAACCAGTGCTTTTAATGTGCCAGGCACAATAAGTGCATTTACAACATCTATTAAAAGCAGGTTATGTTTGGGGGAGGGGGATAATTACATCTTAGCAGGTAGTTTATTAACTGAACAAGACAGCATCACATTAAAGATAATCAATGGAGAATAAACCACAGTTGTAAAAATTAATACTGTTCATTCACACCATGAAGGGAGTGAGGGGGGGTTGTCTTTGCTATTAATACAGAAGTAAAAGCATAACCCCTGTGAAACCATCATGAGAAGAAGAGTAAAGAATAGGATGGCACAAAATGAAAGTCATTCAAGGCATAAGTTTCAAAAAAACAATATTGAAATAGAAAAGAAATAATCAGCAATTCTAAAGGGGAAAGAGGAATATGAACAACCAGTTTTGCAAGCAGCAGAACTAATGAAGCCTGGTTTTCTCCAGCTTTTTTGTCATGCAAAGACTGACTTTCACATTGAAGTAAATGTGAGCTCCAACTGGAGCAGTTTTTTTTATTAGGTTGGAACATTTATATGGGATTCTTTCCCCAGTGGATTTTCTAATTTCTAATAAAGAACAAGACCTTCCTCCAGATGCAGTAGGAATAATCTGTCCTCTCCTTTACCTGGAGTCCTCTTTTATGATTTCTACATTGTGGCAATGTAGTTGAAATTGTGGCTGAGTAACAAATGTAAAATTTCTGAAAGGATGGTGTGAGATACCCAGGCACACCCACCCCCTTCCCTGCTATACACACAGAGTGTGCTATTCCTTAATACTTGTTTTGATAAGAAACAAGGCTAAAAAGAGTGCTGCCAGGATAATCCAACTTATGGGGAAAATTTGTCTTTGGCACGCTAACCATGTGCAAGGCTTCAGGCAATTTTCTGCAGAGACCAAGACCTCAGGTTCCTGCAGCAATACTTGTTACAGGGAACAGTCAACACAGGAGGGGAGATGAAATCTCCTCAGTGTGCTGAGACAGGAGCCTCTGTAAAGATTTTAACTGCTGGGGTAGAGGAAGGCCAGAGGAGCTGTGTTTAGCACAGCCTGAAGCAGCAGAACCAGCCAGAAAGGGGTTTGGATAAGTATGAGAAAGTTATACCCCCAAAAAAACAAGAGGGAAAAAAAAAACTTGCATTCAAATTTTGGGCTGTGCTTCTGCACTATGCAGTTTGCAGGGTTAAGGCTCAGCATGTGAAAGTCAGTGGTCAATCCACAATATATGATTTCTTTTTTCAGAAATTAAGTAAGATACATCTCTTGACTCTCCTGTACATAACACTTCACCAAAAAACACTTCACCAAAGAAAAGACCATGCCTATGAAAAGAACTGGCCCTCTTTTTCCTGCAAGTAAATAAACTATACAAGGAGAAAAAATGGAACTGGGTAGTATCTGTACTTTGGACCCACTCTGATTTGCATGGTAAGCATTAAATCATAATTAATCTCTTGTTTCACTTAAAATTAAATCGGCCCTTATCATAGCTCACTAAGTCCTGGATGCAGTGAAACATGCATAGCATCTCAAAAAAATTTGCCTCTGAGCATCACAGTGAGTTACACAGCCTATCTTGAGTTTCATTATCCAGAAGATCTGGTTCCTGCAATCATGGACAGTCATAGGCATCTGAAGAGAACAATGCTTGGCAATGCCTTTTTGGGGGGAAAAAAATCAGGCAAAATGAAGCATGCACAGAGAGCTCAGTTTTGCCTTTAAAGCAATCCAAAACCTCTGGACACACTGGAATTTTTCAATGCACCTTGCATATTCTGCTCCTAAAAATGATCCGGTTCTGTAGCCACTGATACAGACATCTTCAAGAAGGATTAGCACCTTTTCCCCCTCAGCTCACCCTCTGTCCAGGTCAACTTAAAAGTCTGTTCAAACATTGTCAACATAACAAAAAGGACTTTGAGAAGGCAGGGGGAAAAGCTGCAGAGGTCTGAAGACTGTGCATATTTATAGCACAAACACACCACTCCATGCTCATTCCCCTTAATCACATGCACACACTCGCAAGACGTTTCCTCCAAACTTTCTCAGGGACTCGGTCTGAGTGGCTGTAGTTCAAAGTCCAACTGCCTTGGCAGCTGAAAAGAAAGAGAAAACCATGGTGGCTTTGTAAGAATTACAGTGATCCTATTAAAAAAAAATATGTCACTCTCTGCTGGGACTTAACATGGCAGTGCCACACAGCACTCATTGAATTGAGCGGCATTTCAAGCACACAGCTCCTGGTGTAAATAAGACTACAGGCTTAATTAGGTTCCTATCAGTATTGCTTTTTTCCTGCCTTCAGCCAAGAAGGTATAAGAAAAGATTGTCCAATACAGATACTGCAATTTAAAGTCTCAAGTTAAGAACACAGTGGGTGTATATCTACCATAAAATCTACCCTAAAAACATGCCAGTTGTTAAACTAAGCAGTGCATTAGAAGCAGTTAGATATAATGAGAATGTAAATGGAAAGTATTCTAGGGAGATATTTCAGCTAAAAACAGCATACACTCTATGCTATCTTTTATTTTAATCATGCTCTAAGCCCTGCCTTTTTGAACTTTTTATAAATTCTGCTATCTCCCTTTGCAGTCACTTACATATTGGTATATAAATTCAAAGACGAGAAGCAATTAGGAATGAAGCGAAGACTCCCTCTCTTGATGCTAATACATCAAAGGAAGTGAAAAAAACCTTCCCCCCTCATACACACTGGGTAACACAGAGAGTTTCTGCTCTTCACAGTCTAATAGCTCAAGTAGTTCCAATCGAGAGTCTGATGTCAGCCTCTGATTACATGGAGATGCCAAGTGATTGGAAAGAGCAGCGTTCAAAAAATCCCAGCTCTCTTGACCGCACAACCCTGCAACAATGCTTTTAAAACACATATGTGTATTACTCAGATCAGCTGGTCCTATTTTTTCCCCACTTTGGACATCGCAACATTCCTATTAAGAGTTCCCTGGGGATCTCTGATTGATTTAGGTACAACATGTGTGAAGGAAATGTGTCAGATCAGGGGCTTTTTTAAACAGCTGACAGTCCCCTCCACCCAATCTCTTTTGCTCTCCAATTTGGAGAGAGGAAGATCCAGGTGCTGCCTTTAAACAGACACACTTGAGAAGTATATTTTGCCTGAATGGAGGAGAGGTTGGGACCAGCTCATGGCAGGGATCAGTAAGGACTGCTCCCATTCTTTTTCTGCACCTTTGCACATCTCTACCAGACCAGCCTAATCTGATTCTCAGAACTGAAGCCTCAGAACAGGTAAACTTACGTAAGAAATACCAACAAAACCTGACTCTGATCCAGAACAGCAGCTGAGTGGCACCCTTAAATTGGGTACTTATCCTGCAAGTCCTTCCCTCAGTCCAACGACATTTGCCTACTGTGCAGGAGTCTTTTGGAAACACTCCAGGCCCTTAATCTTTCATAAAGGAAAACAAACGTCTCTTCTGCATCTGAATCAACAGGTGAATGGCCTCCCCATGCCCTGAGTACGTTATCAGAGTCCGTTTATTTCTTAATCACCATATCTCTCCTGTATGAGCAAGGGAACTAACCAAAAGTAGGAATGACTCCATTGACTTCACCGGAACATTCATCTCATGTTTCTGTATGAAAACGCAAATTACACAATTAAGGCTTTTAAATAAAAGCATGGAGTTATAAAGGGGCTGTAGGAAGAATTTCTGTTAAACCACTAGATCCATAAACCATAAACCATAGTAAATCTATGTCTCTTTCAGGTCTGGTTCTATCTTGCAGTTTTGCTCTTGTGTAAAGGAGACCTTATTGGTCTTAAAGGAGCTAAAACATTTTCAGCAGAATTTCTAATAAACCCACTGGAGACTTGTGCTTGGCTCTTGAGCATGAGCCAGAAAGAAGTTTCACTAACTACTGTGATATCACACAGCTGTGTAGCTGCAGTGAGGTGGAAATCAAGCACTGAATGTTTTTTGATATCATGCTTTTTAACTGGCAGACTCTCCATCTAGCAACAAAATCCCCAAACATTCAAACCTGGTACCTTAGCTTAAGTACCATTTGTGGAATGTCAAGCAAAGAGCTGTAGAACAAAGGCCTTCTGGGCTACACCAGTGAAAGACCAAGTAAACGGCATTCAGCAAAACTCTAGAAGATCTACAACTGTATAACAGGGAGTGGCTTTGCAGGAAAACCACTGCTGTCTGCTCTTCATCTGTTACCAGGCTGTACCAGACAAAGTCTAGTGAGTCTACCTGAGCACTGAGCTCTCAGAGCCTTTCCACCCAGCATCTCACTGGCCTTGGCAGGACGTAGGATGTTACACTATGCTTTTATCTGCAAAGAGACCAGAGCCTGCATTCCACAAGCTAACAGACTGAAGGTGACAACCCCAGCTCTCAAAAAGTTACATCCCTGCCAAAGCCACCTGACAAATTCCATCCCATTACCTTCTATCACAAACTAAATGCATGAGAAAAAAACACCTCAAGTCAAGCCCCTGAATGGTCGTGTTCCTGTGTTAAAGGTCTTCTATCACTGTTCTGTAAACAAAGATAAGGCATTTTTTTCCTAAATGACAGTACTCTAGCTAATGGTGCTCTAGTGAATGTTAAGGTAAAGTGGGGATGGGACCCTTAAGTGAGCAGGTTTTTCTTCCTCTGTCCCTTTGTTGTTCTGATAGCAGTAAAGGTAAGAAGGAATGCCCATGCTTTGGCCTCCCTCTCCTTTCCACTCAGTTAATGCACCGTCAATCCTCTGCATTTAGAAGAAACCATGGACTGAGGAAATTCTCCAACTTTCCCACACCCACAGCTTGGGTTATTTGCATTCATGGGTAAACTACAGGCAATTGCACCAGAGAGGTGAGTTCTTTAACACCAGCGAGTACACAGTGACCAGCACAACACCAAGAAACCAAACCTAGCAAGTAAAGCCAAAAGCCTTTCTCCTTTTTCAAAAGGACAAGTGAAGAGGTTGTGTCATTCCATTCAGGCAGGTAAAGGACAAAAAGCTGAAAGCGATGGATTACTACATCCAGTGTACAGCTGCTTTTCATTGGAGGTTTTATTCTGCACCCAACAAAGACTTGCCAATTAATATAATTTCAGTGTTCAAAGGGAGCTCTGAATACATCCTCTTGCTTCATGTCCCCCAGGTTACATTAGTGTGTACCTCTAAAAGTGTAACTACCCTCACACTTATAGGCTCACTGACTATAAAGGATGAAAATACAAAGTTAAAGGAAGCTGGGAGTCCCTTCTGGTTTGTCTCCAGCAGTACCTGAGATATTTTTGCGTAAATGTATCCAATCCATGGAGATCTACAGCTGTGCCTCAGTACCACAGAAAATTGCACTTTAAATCTCAAGGATCTTGAGAAGCTGAGGTAAAGTGCAACACTTATCTTCCCAAATTGGATGGTTTTTTCTTTCAAGATGCATCTACTCTTAAGGTCTTATATACCTTTGTGAAGATCTCTGCAAGGATGCTCAGCAACCCTAAGCCTGGGATGGCCTTATGATGCAACCGAATTCTGAGATGGAAGCATGACAATTTCTTGATTCCATTTCAGCAGCAATTGAGACTTCAGCACATTAAGTCAAGGAGGAGGAGGTGCATTTTCTGACAAGCTTTGGGTCCAATATATGCTTTGTAAAAATGGTAGGATTGTGGCAGAAAACACATGAAAACCGTATAAGGGATTAAACATTTCCCTGCAGAGCTCAAAACCCAAATAGAAAAGCATTATATCAGTGTGGTTAAAAACCACACTAACAAAAACCCCAAACCAAACAAAATCAAAACAAAACCACCTAAAAAGCACAAGGAAAGAGACTAAAAGCAAGAGTGAAACTCGCCAGACTGTTCTCAGTAACCAACTTCAATCAAACAGAATAAATTAATGCAGAGCCTAAAATTATAAAGAATCAGTTCAGAGCTGTCTTTTTTATCTCAATACTGACACTTCAGGAAACGAGAAAATCCTATAGAGGAGCTCACTGTAGAGATCCAGGGGCCTCTGAAGGCAGAGTAACACGGGAGATCCCCACACATCTAAGCAGCTGCATCACTAACCGTTAGCACATAGCAAAATCAGGAATGGAAAAGTGGAGCAATGAAGATACAGCAGGCAACTTCTGGAAACGATACAGCTTTTAGAAAGATTGGCTACTGGTAACACACTGATGCTTTCGAAAAAAAGCCTGGAATGTGTGGAATTCTCTGGGATGCCAGGGTGCAAAAAGGATCTCATTAGCTAGGGCTTTCAAAATCTGCTGCCCGGTTGTTGCCTATTATTCAGAAAGAAAGATGGCTTACATCATCAGTTTCTGTAAAGTACAATATTCCACTTAAACTGCCAGATCCCCTAGACGGAAGAGAAATCATCTTTCCTAACAACTATGGAGGCACTGAGTCCCAAGTCTACACACTAGTCCAACACTTCTATGTTTCCATATTACCAAGATAATCAAGCATCTAATAATAAAACTGGGCGGTACCATAATGCTCAGTTCTCCTGCTGGCTACAAGAAAACTAAGCAACAGCCAGACTGACAACAATCATGTTATTCCCACATGGTTCTGCTTTAGAAGCAGACCCTGGAGCTGCTCATGATGAAAAGCAGTAATGTACTTGGAGTGGCAGAAGGGCAAAGTAGTTAGTTCAGGAGCTGAGCAGGAAAACATTTCTCACCCTTGTTTCTCTTACATTCAGAGGATGGGAAAGGATTCATATTCGTATGATGCTGGCTGGCCAGAGGCTTAAAGAAAGATGAAAGGACAAGCAGCATCTGGGGAAGCAGAGGCGAGGGACCTTGAGTATTTGAAGATGACCTGCTTGAGACTGCCCAGAATCCATCTTTTATTGTGCCTAACAAAGTTTTTCAATCACACTGAACAGTGATAAAGGGCAACACATAGGTAAATACCTTTACCAGCAGCTTGGTAGAGGAGTTTAAGTACTTTTCTTAAAGCAAAGTACACAGATATTTGCAAATGTGCACCATTGCAACAACAACACAGGTGAGACTGTTAAGGCCTCGTGAAAATGACAGCAGTAGTGATAAGCACTACTGGAAAAATGCCAGTTTTAATTAATTTTAATTCTTTGTTAATATTCCCTGAATCCAACATAGATGTTTTAATATAATAACACATAATTTTCAATATCATATACAACATTATTATGCAAAACTGTATCATATGCTATTTTCAAGAGAACTCCTTTCCTGCTCCCCTTTCCCTTGATATCATCTCTGCAATTGCCAAGGAATGGCAAGGAATGCCTCTCTAACCACTGGCTCAAATAGCTCTGGAGATGGCATTAGCCCATCATTTCCTTTTCGTAATGCAGCCTATGTGTTCACAGGGGAATCTCAGAATCCAGCTGGCTCATGAGGCATGGAGAAAAAGGCCTTCCACTGTCACAGCTCAGTATCTAGGGCATGTCCAGTAGCATTATTCTCAAATCACTGTGCTGCACTTGAAGTTGGAGTATGAAGAATGTCTCACTGTGGCAAGACAGCCTAGCAGTTTTAAACTGAATACTTAAAAATGTGTGGTTGGGCTGCACTGTCCTGATGTTAACATCCCAGTACATGGTCAATGCATCAAGAAGCCCAGCCCCTCCAGACTCATAATATGCAATAAATTCAATGCAGCCATTACAGTCATGCCATGGGTGGGGTGGCTGCATGGTTGTCACCAACTTGTTCCTTGTGGTTGTGAATCCAAACCTCCAGCCAGTTCTGAATTATTCTTGGATGTGTCATTTGGGCTGGACAGCCAAAAGACAGCCCCGAGGCCATCCCATCATTTCCATGCTCGCCACAGGAGACAGAAGTCAGTATGCCTTAATGTGATGCTGGTTAGGTCCTGGGCAGATCTGTGACCACCTGCAATTGCTCTCTTGATTTCAAAAAAACAACTGGGTGTAGTAACTTGAGTGTAATAGTTTCAGGAGTGAATTATGTAGGCACTTCATGCATAAAACAAACATTAGCATAGTCTTGCTGAAAGTAATAATGAAGGAGGAGGCGTCAGCCCAGAGAGGAGAAAGCTCACTATCATTATACATTACAGGGAAGATGGGCAGCTTCCTGCCAGGCAGCTTTATCTGTCCCTTGGGAACGGTGAGCGGTCTGGAGGCCAAAGGGAGGTATTTCTGTGGGTGTGTACGGATTTTGGGGGAATGGGAGGAGACAATGTGTAGAGTGGTGCTGTTCAGCTCTGGATCTCAGCTGAGCTGTCCAGATGCAGCACTATGTAAATGCAGCTCTGCTCATCCAACACTGCAGGGGGAATAAAAGCAGAGGAGGAAAAGAAGTTGACTGTTCATGTACGTGGGATTGGTATTGAGACTTTCACCTTTAGGGAAGACGTGGTACAGCCTGCATGGAGAGAAGTGATGATGACTGGAAGTGTGCTTTGAGCAACTATACAGCTGCAGGCAAGACACACACCTACTGGAGGATGGGTGGTGGCAAAGCCCAGCGTTGTGGAGGGTCCCTTGGCTGGCCAGACCTAGGGACATCTGCAGATCCATCAGTGGCACTGTGCTGTATACAAGGGGAAGGAGGAACAGCTGGCAAACATAGGGAAATCACAACCAAAATTTTCTCCCCTCTTAAAGAGAGAAGGATTTAAAAGAAAACAGAACTCTAAAAAAATGGATTCTGCATTTATCATCACAGGGATAAAGCCAGACTCTCTAATTAAGCAGATGACATAACTGTGCTGTAATATCAAGATTTTGCTCTGTGATTTGCAAACAAGCTGCACTTGCACAATCCAGAAAGAAAAAAGCTGTACAGATTAGAACAGCTAAGCTCTGCTCTCACTTACATTAGTATATACCCACAGTTACTCAGCTCAAAAGACCTACAGATGAGAATGTGATACGAGGAGTTTCATTTCCTCAGACAGTTCCCTCACTAGCCCAGCCAAGCCTCCTCACTGCAGTTTCCAATCACAGCCTAGCACTCTGCTCTGATTACACACTTATCCTGAAACCACAAAAAACCTCCCTCGGTCTCATCTACAGTTGATGTATATTAATACATCACCAGCAAAGTCACTGTACAGCTGCTGAGTATGTAGCTTAAATACAGTTGAATACTTAAGGCTTGATTCTGTTAATCAGGACAGCTTCACTGATCCTAGAAGAATTATGTATATTCCACAATGCTCCAAAGGGGTGGAAATCCAAAGCAAAATATTTTAAATGGCATATTCATGAACAACACCTAGAAGAGGGCATGGTCTTGTTTACCCTGGTGTAAAACTCTCTTTACTGTACTTAGTAGAGGTACTCAGGATTTAGAGGGGTTCAACAGAAGGCAAAAACTAAGCCAAATTCTCCTTTCAAGCCACTGCTTTTCCTAAAACAGAACCAACACCAACCTCTGCTACTCCAGACTCCTAGCCCACAGCCCTAGCTATCAAAAAAATACATATCCACAAGTGCTTGGGAAGCGTGTGCACCAGTGAGAGTACAAAATCATTACTCTGCCGTGAACACGAGCCATATTCAGCAGAAATCAGCAGCTGTTAGGACTACAGAGCTTGTCACTGCTTTTATAGTTTGGGTGGAGAAGAAACAGGATTCAAGCACTGCTCATAACACAAGTTCTATATTGCCTTGATCTTTATCCTCCTCCTCCCCCCCCCCACCCCCCCTTCGCTCTTCAGGGCCACTCTTTAAACAGAAAGAAGTCATTAGCCAAACTTCCTTATTTTATGGCCCCGATAATTAGGTAACGACGAAGCAGTTTTATTGTTTCTACTTAAGAGCGTTCGATGGGGAATTCAGAGACACTTCTAAGGGGAAGATACCTGTCGGGGAAGGGGGACAGGCCGGCAAAGGGAGAAAACCCAAAGATGCCCGAGTGCGGCGGATCATCTCCATCAGCCCCGGCGCCCAGCTGACAGACCTCGTCCCCCTCCCCGGCCAAACCCTTGGCTGCAGAAGATGCGTC
The DNA here is from genome assembly GCA_034509425.1 of Eopsaltria australis. Taxonomy (NCBI): domain Eukaryota; kingdom Metazoa; phylum Chordata; class Aves; order Passeriformes; family Petroicidae; genus Eopsaltria; species Eopsaltria australis. The sequence continues at coordinate 4,414,719 of JAVTVJ010000068.1, read as the reverse complement.
CCGAGAGCCCCGCCAGCCAGCTCCTTACGTAAGGCACAAACCACTGACATCATCCCTCCCGCCGGCATCGCCGCGGCGCCCAGCGGCGCCCACAGACCCGACCCGACCCGCGCCCGCCCGTTCCCTTCCCACTCTGCTGCCCCGCCAGGGCTCCTGTCCCACCGACTCTGGCCCCAAACTTTGCACGGCAGGTTGCCAGGGAATGGCTTTCCCCGCCGGGCGCCCCGTGCTGCGGTGCGCTCCATCCATCCCGCGGTGCGCCCCATCCATCCCGCGGTGCTCCCCTTCCATCCCGCATTCCGTGGTACTTACGCACTGCCTCCTGCTTGGGGTCGAGGCCGCGCACGGCTCCCTGGAGGCCGGCGATGCGGCCGTGCAGCGCCCGTACGCGGCGGTGGGTGCCCTGGATGTCAGCCTCGACCTCCTGGAAAAGGGTGCAGGCGTGCCGGGCCACGTCGGAGAGCTGTCGGAGGATCCGCGACAGGGCTACGTTGCTGACCGAGCAGAGGTCCAGCACCATCAGCACCGCCGCCGCCTCCCTCTCCCCGCCGCCGGCCGCCTCGGCGCCCTCGCTCGCCGTCCCCGGCTCCTCCGGCGGCGGGTCCCGCGGCGGCGGTGGCGGCTCCGCGCCCCAGCTCTCCTCTAGCACGGAGGTGGGGGGCTGCCGCCGGCACAGCCGCTGCGGCTCCACGGTCCGCTTAGCGAAGGGCATGGCCGAGCCCTCGGCCGGAGCTCTCCCGGGCTCCCGCGGGCACTGGAGGGGATCGCTGCCCTTCTCCTCCTCCTCCTCCTCCTCCTCCTCGTCCTTCTCCTCCTGGACGCCGCCGCTCCTTGCCCGCCGCCGTCACTCGCGGGCGGCCGCCGGCGGGCGGCTCATCGCCTCGCTGCCTCCCTGCCCGGGGCTCCTGGGCTGCGGGGCGGCCGCCGCGCCGCCGAGCATCCGCCGCCGCCGCTGCCGCTGCCGCCGCGGGGAGCCGGGGCGCATCCGCGCCGCCTCTCGCTCGCTCGCTCGCTCTCACGCCGTCCCGCTCCGGCGGCGGGTGTGAAGGGGCGGCCCGAAAACCCGGAGAGAGGAATCCCGCGGCCGCGAGGAGGAGCGAGCCGCCGAGCCTCCCGCCCGGGAGAGCAGCGGGGCGGGGGCGGGCGGGGGGACCGGGGCGGTGCCGAGCTGCCGCCGCCGCGGGGAGGCGCTGCCGAGCGGTCGCGGCGGCCGCGGTCCCGGTGCGCGGGCGGCGGAGGCTCCGGCGGCCGCTGTCGGGCGGGGAGCGCTGCTCCGGGCAGACTCTGCCGCCTCGCCCCCTGCCCAGCCCGTCCCTGCTCCGGCGGGAGCACTGCTCAGGTGCGCAGAAGAAGAAAGAGAAGCTGTCTCGAGGGGCGGAAGGGAACCCAACTCAGCAGGGCCCAGCTGCTGCGGGAGGGTGGTGCCCGCCCACTGGTGTCACCTCTTGGGGCACCGCGGAGGTTGTTGCACTCCCTGAAGTCAGGTGTCCCATTCACTTGGGCACCGGATACTTAGGAGGTGTCCGGGAAAGCTGCGTTCCCGTCGGACAGGGAGCACTGCTTCTGACGCAACACAGCTCAGCTTGCGTACGTATACTTCTGGAAGGTGAACGTGCCTAACAAGCAGGCATGAAATCTGAACACAAACTCTAAATTACTGGTGGTAAATACCTCTGAAAGAAGTACTGTAAAAGGAGATCCAGGCAGATGCAAATACAGGCATTCCACAGTTTGGAAACAGCAGTTTGTTTACCCACTTGACCTTAACTTGTCATCCTTGCACTTGTGTGTTGTGGTACAGTCTGTCATTACAGGACCACATAGAGGCAGCTTTTAATTACCTCTGGTCAAAGAGCCTGAGTTGCAGAGAGCATCACTGCCAGCCTGGTGATACACATACCCCACGTTCTGCAGATGCAATGACCCTGGGACAAGCTTAGTTCCAGACAAGCTTTCACAGAAATCAGAGTCTGAAGTGGTGAACTTTGCTGGCCCTGCTGCTGGCTTTTAGCATGGACTGTTCATGTGCCTTCACAGTTTGCCTCTGGAAAGGGGAGTGCACCCTGACACAAAGTCAGCTCAGGTCTTTAGCTCAGGTTTCTGACTTGGCTTGAAATGGGTCCCAGCCCTATGCTTGGGTGGGAAGGAAGGCACAGAGCCTGTCCCAATCTCAGCATCACTTCCCCACGCTTCCTGGGGGGCTTGAAGTTCAGGTGTGACCCAGTGGGAGCAAGCAGGGACACAAGAGCTGTCACAGGTCCAGGAGCAGTGCTTAAGCAATACTAGAACTATTTCTTGGACCCAAGATGAGCCACTGCTAAAATCACTGGGGTATTTGTACCCCATATTCCTGAGTTGCCTCTGCAGCAGGGAGGCTTTTAGCTCTTGTAATGGAGCATGGACTGCACTCCTGTTCCCACCTGGGGGAGTCATGATATGTTATTTATAAGCCACTGAAAGGTATTTTAATATTTCACTTGAGATTCATAAAGCAGGGGCGAACTGTTACGTTTTAATGCTTTAGAAAGAGCAGGAGCCACCCAAACTGGTGTGGGATCACAAGAAAAGGACCAAGAAATAGCAGTATAGCATTCACCGGGCAGGAGCAGGAGATACCTCTGAGGAAATCTGCTCAGGCACTCACTCATTTGGCCTCTCTCTCAGGAACATGAAAAGCCAGGGTATTGAGCCATAGGTAAAAGGGAAAAGCTGCAAGGGGCAGAATTTTAGATTGCACCTTACCACAGCCTCCCAATTGCACCTACTCTCTGATCAGCTCAGACAGGACAAGAGCCGTGCAGCTCTCTTCCTTGCCTTGGAAACAGCACCTTGGTTCTAGCAGTATATCCCTACTCAACCTCAGCAAGGCTACCAGAAGCCAGTGCTTCCTCTTCATTTACTTTTCCCAGTCTGTTATTTCTACTTCACATTTGCATAGACTCCATGGTCTCTTCTTTTATCCCATGCTTGGAAAGGTACAGCTTACCTTAGGGACCCTACTAGTCCCATGACAATTGTGTAACTTGAGTGCAGGACACACAGCACTAAACCACACAGGAATGAACTCGTTCAAAGGAGGAAAGTTCGCCAAGTTTGTGCATTTCCACCATAGGGAGCATATTTTCTTTTTAGAGGTTTGCAGCATCACTGTCCTTCCCTCCACAGGTCTAGATGTTGCATTTTTCTTTGTTTTTCATTGCAAGCAGAACAGACTCCATATGCAGCTTGGGTGAGGGGCACTGGCACTTTCTTCCAGGCAGGTGGAGATACTGTGTCACTTTCCTTTGGTCAGAACACAGCTCCTATCTTTGCAGGCACTGGGGAGTCAGGTTGCCCCAGACATGCACTTACTATGTCTTTTTTATCAGTAATAGCGTGTGGTGCAAATCCAAATTCAGTAGCTTCTCAGCTGCCTCTGGGATTGCTCTTGGTATGTCTGTTCAATAGCAGATGTAGTAAGAAGGGAGCAGTGCCAAAGGTTAACCTCAGTCTCACACAATGGGTCGTTGAAGTCTCTTATAGCAAAAGGAGAGGGAAAAAAATCTTCCATGGGGGATTTTGAATGTTACCTCAGTTCTGAAGTGCCCCTCAGTCAGGCCAATCCCTCTGCACTGACTGGAGGCTTCTCTTGGCTGGAGTTAAACCTCAAGACTCAGAGTATTTAATTTGTGTACACATTTGCCTGGACCAACCAGCTGCATTGCTAGTTTTCAAGAAGCACTTGCTGACCTCAGAGATTGAGAAATGTCAGGAAGAGTATGAGTCATGAACAGAGATAAATAGGTAAAATGATTCCTTGTGTATTTATTTATGGCAGGAAAAATATCATGTTGAACTGTACTGCTTTCTTGCATGTGCATGAGCTGTATTCACTGTGTTAGTTGGTATAAATTTAGGTTGGGATGCTGCTGTGGATGGCACTGGCTTTCACCCATGTCAGTGAAAGGCTATGGTTTGCTTTCAAGACACATATAGTGTCAGGGTGGAAGAGTGGGCTAATAGAGTAAAAGGAAGGTCCTGCTTGATCTCTCACTGGTGCTGCTGGTGGTAGCAGGCACCTGGTCCTAGCCCACAGTCACTGCTGTGCAGCTTCCCACTCCCTTTCCAAGGCTGTGCTCATTCCCTGGCTCACACTGGCTGCTGGAACCCTGGCTGAGGTGTGACTGTACAGCAACACCAGCTAGGGAATGTTCCTGCCGATGGAGACAGAGGGCAGAGCCATTGGCAGATAAGAAGGGATCTGGTTTCCTGCTACAGCGAGCTGCAGGAAGCAGGGAGGTGGGATTAGGCAATCTCACCCGGTTTGGCAGGGCTGCTCTGGCCTTCTGCAGTGTCTCTTGTTCTGCAGTGCCAGAAAGGGAGGAGAGGCTGAGAGTGCTGTAGGCTATTGTCATTTCCTCCTCTTTCTACAGCTGTCAGGAAGGTGCCTTTAGGCATCGTATTAATGAAGTTGTGGCCTTTTGGTCATAATGTGGAATCTGTCATCGCTGATGTTGGCCCACCCTAAATATATCACTTATTTAGTCTCAGCAAAGATGTCACAGACAAAGCATTCCCAAACCTGTACCCACTTCGGCTAGCAAAATTGTCCTTTTTCAGAAAGTCCCTTCAATATTCAGCTGCCATTCTGCACTTAGACCCAACAGCAATATTTCTTGATCACAATAAGGCCATATTAAACATAAAAGTCCATAAGGCAGGAAAGTATCAGTCAGGGCAGTTCCCTGTGAGTTTGAACCTGCTCATTCAGGACTCTCAGTCCTGCCAGTTTGTTTCAGCAGGCAAAAGTTAAAATCCTTTCCAAAATGTGGGACATTAAGATTTTACTGGGAAATACTTCTCCTGAAGAGGGTCCCTAATTTTGAGTGACTTAGTGAGGCAAAAGGCTGGAAACTCAAATTCTGATGGTATGTCCAGGACACAGAGATGACTTTCTCCTTCAGTGAAGGCCACACTGCTGATGTACTGAGACATACATCTTCTTAATTTTGGTTCTTGTTTCCCTAAAACTTTATTGGCACAGCTATAGAAATGTATGCAGCATGCAAGACACCACAAATCTCTTCTAGGAGTTGCTATAGGACTGTGACTAGGTATTAGTGTTCTATAGGTAGGAATATTCCCTGTTCATCCTTGTTTCTCTCACAATACTGACAAAATCATTGTTGCTGCCACTTTTCCATCACTACTAACGCTGTGCAGTCTGAATTTTCTCTTGTTCTCTGGGCCAGGGCACCCTTTTTCCTCATTTTTTCCTTCTTCTTTGAGATGAAGAATTTTACTGTCCTCAGTAGAGCTGTTTCCTAATCTTTCTCACACCTCCAGCTGAGGACATGTACAGGCATTAGAATGGTGAGTGTTTCTCTGCATTAATCTCTCTCCTGTCCAATTGCATTTCCCCAGGCACTCGTGTGCTGTCACCAGCTTACGCTGATCCAGCCCACTACTGCTCTTTCTGGTAGTTGTTAATATTTGTATTGCCATAAACCTTTTCACCCTTGAACTATGAGCCCACTGATTTAGTCATTGGTTTAAGTGGGGAAAATACAGGGCCTGCAGGAATCCCTGTAGCAAAAGGAATTACTGGACTCCGCATGGTGCTGCAAAACAGAATTAAATACATTCAAACTAACTTCCTTTCTCCAAAGTCTCCTAATCATGGTTGTTATAGAGTTTACTTGTAATCAGAGTAGGAATGACATTTCAAACTGAAGAGTGATTATTAAATTGACACTTCCTCTAAAATGTGCCTGAAGTCAAGACTGGCATGCTAATTGAATTTTATTAACAAGAAATGTCTGCTTTATTAGGGAGACTTTCTAATCTCCCTATCATGTTCATGTTAAGTGCATACCTACTCAAGGTTTTCCATCATTACTACCTGGAATTGCTAGTCAAAAAAAAAAAAAAAGCCTCATTGGAGCATCCCCCTGAGCAGCAAATGCTGTCATTTCCTTTGATATCAATATTAGTTTCACATTCATATAATCCCATTGACTGCAAGCAGAGGAATATGTCAAGGAAGAAAGAAAAACAAAGCCATTTAAGCCTTTAAAAATAATAGTGGTTAAGAATGTGCAATAAATCCAAGACCAAATCAAAATGAAGCTGGGTACTGCTGGCAAATTTCAGGATCCCCTAAAACACATTAAACATTTCCAACAGCTCTAGTATGACAGGTATAAATATCCCCACAATTATCCTAGAGAATACTGATGCTCATTTCGTCATCTCAGAAGGAAGGAGTTGTGTAGAGGACAGTTGGGATCCCTTTCCTAGGCTCCATACCGGAACACAACACATCAGAGTAGCTGAGCTGCTGGAGCAGCATCCAGGTCCAAGCTGGACTTCAGGGAAACCAGGCTCTTCCATATGGGCTGTGCCACTCTGTTGGGAAAGGGCAGGTGGGTGCTTCTTCAGAAGACACAGCTCTCAAACTAAAGTCGGGCTGTGTTCTAAATAGGAAAGCTCTGTTGAGTCAACATCACCAGCAACCTCAGCTGGAGTGCCCTGACACCTGGCTCCAGCCCGTGCAGAGAACTGGTTAATTCAATCTCTACAGTCCCAAGTAGGAACATCCACAATGCCAAAAAGTTAACACAGGGGGATATGTCTTAATAAAACACAATAAAAGGAGAAACAGACAATAATAAACGGTGTTCTTTACAAAGAAATACAATCCCATCTAGGGGAACAGAAGGGGAAAAGATATTTTACTTCCAGTGTGGGCTCCATCCACCCTTTGTTGCTCTGACTTCTTAATTGCACTTGATTTGATAGCAGTGGGGGTTTTACCTACGTTGTGGATATTTTGACTGTTCTCTTTAATTTTGCCTGCTGGCACCAGGCAGTTTGTGCACATCAAGCCAAGTCTGCTGTCTTGATTCAAGACTCATATGACCTCAGCTGACATTTTGCCTGTATCAGGACATCTCTACACAGTGTAGAGAAAGGAAGATTTATTGGGAACATAATGTGAAAACTCCATCATCCACAGATGAGCTTTTATCCAGTATTAACAATACACGTTTTTACATATTCCAAAATAATTTGGCACGTGCAGTTTGCATGCTGAACATGTCCTAACTCTCTGTCATACAGTCTAAATGTGAAAGTAATTTCAAATTTCTGTATTCTGGAGCCAATCCAGCTTGCAGTTCATGTCATCAAGTCAAGGGCAGTAAAATGTCACTTCCCTTTATGCTCATGATGACGAGCTGAAGAAGGAGATACTCTGGGAAAGGCTAGATCAGGTCGGTGCCTCCGCACTTTCTGTTGCTTCACCCAGGGGCAAGGAACTTTAGTTTGGTTGGGTGGGTGTTTGCCTGGCCTGTGCATTTCTGTGTTGTGGCATGACCTTAACTCATCGGCCCTGGGTGAGCCAAGCACGCTGAGCTCACTCTCTTTGCAGTGCTGAGAGGGGAGGCTCAGTCCCCATCACAGGTTTCCTAGCAGTGCCTCATGCCTGCCATTCCCCAAGGGGTTTAGCCAGGCTCTTGCCTTGGGCTCACTGAGGTGGATTCCAGCAGAGCAAGAGTGAGTCAGGTTGGTTTCGCCAAACTGATGAGTTTCCAAACTCATGAGGGAGAGTGCATTAGGGCATTGCAACCTCTGGCCTACACTATACAGGCCATATTCCAGCTCAGTGTGTCAGAAGTTTAATTTATTGGAAAACCCATGCTCTAGGAGTCCAAAATAGCAAAAAATGGAGTAAATTATGATTGAATACCACTGGGGTAAGTAAATGCAAAAGCTCATGCTACCCTGCACGTACTCTTTCCAGCTGTATGATTTCCATTATGAATAAATTCTTTCTGCCAGGAGTAACTCTTTGATTTTGAAAGAAATCAAAATAACAAAAGATATCTAATTACTTTGTAGGTGGGCTAATTCCTTCTTCCATCTCTTTGTCCACGATGGAGGCAAGAGAAGTAGTTTTATGCTCAGTGGCTTGGCTGTACTTCCAACACTCTACCAGCAGAAGGGAAAGGCACTCTAAACATTAATATTTTAAATCTTACCATAAATCAGCAAAGTACCCTTGAGCAGGCTGAACAGTTCCTCCATGCAGCAGTACTGGTGCTGGAAGTACGGCCAGTAGCCCAGCTTTTAAGAAGAATCTTCATCTGATATAAATAATTTTTAGTTGGAGACCACTTGTGATCTCATCATGGCCAGTCAAATTAGCTTCCTGTTTTGTTTTACAACAAGTAGTACTCTAAGCACTCTGAAAATGCGACATAATAGGAAAAGTCTGATGAAGTAAGTGATTACTATTTCAAAGGAAGGCAAAGTTTATAGAAGCATAATTAGTCATCTGCTCTTAAACCAGAAAAGTATGGTGGAGAAAAGATATTTTTGGGGTTTTAAAAACAGATATAGAAATATGTTAAATGATGGAACGTCATTAGTGTCTGCATTTATTTTAAGGATAAACAGAGCTATTAAACAGTTGCCCACCTTTATATCTACTCTGGTTTCTGCCTAATGGGCTTTCTTCCTTGTGTACAGAAAAAACCCCAGCCCTATCCTGTTTATAGTTGAGTTGCAATATGCCGAAAATTATTACTTCAGATTTTGTACATTAAGTCTGTCTGCTGGCAAGAGGAAAACCCTCTCATATTATCTAATTATGGCTTCAAGCAGCACTAATGAAGAAGTTGCACAGGCTGGGGCCTGTTCTCTCTTCTCTGGAGGCGTCAACAGAGAGTCTGTGGTTGTGGTCACACAGAAGTGGGGAGGGAGGCTGGGGCTGCCAGGCACAGCAGCCTGCAGAGGGAAGGTTGGCTCTCAAGAGCACAAGAGTGGAGTCAAGTCCACAGCCCCAGTGTAGGAATGCAGCCTCGATTTGTGAGGCTGAGACCCCCCCAGCAATGCCTTTTTCCCCTGCTGCCCTGGTAGCCTCAGCTGTGATGTGTCTGGGAGGCGGCCGAGCTGGCTGGGGATGGAGCCTCCCATGCCTTGGGAAGGAGATGTGCACAGCTGTGCCAGCACAGTGGCAGCACATGTGTACAGCTGTGTTCCTGGCAGTGGGCTGCAAGCCAGCATGAAAAGCAGCTGTCTAGCTTTGGGGAAGCTGTGTCTGGTTGTTGGAGAGACTCAGGTATATATTCCCTGGAATCAAAGGAGCTATCAATGTTAAATAAGGCAACCTCAGTGGAGACTCATGCTAGACAAGACAGGCTATGTACTCAGAGCAAGGACTGAGGCATGGCAATGGAGATCAGGGAGCTAGGTAGTTTAGTATCAACAGCAATTTAGCTGTAAAACCCACTGTAAAAGTCAAATATAAAAGGCACATCTGAGTTCCCTGATGCCATTGCTTACCTGTTACAGATTCCAAAGCTAACTAGTTTAGCATTAGCTATGCTAATTTTGTAAACACAGTTGAAACTATAGCACAGACGTACATGTAGTCATTTAGAGTAGTGCAGAGAATAGTATAGATACCAAAGAGAATCAGAAGAAACTCCACTGATAGCTGGCCTACATGAAGAAAAAAGAGACTGAAATTTAGATATGAGTTAATTGGGATTTTCTTCTACATCTCATTAACCTCTTGGATGGGGAATCCAGCAAAGCTGTGATTTATTTACTATAGATGCACTCAAAGGATACTGCATAACTTAGTGTTCTGGCACTGTGAAAGTTATTTGCAGTAATGAATTTTTTAAATTCTTTGGAGAAAAGTGAGCGCAAATTCCCTTCCCCCACCAAATTAAAAAAAAAAAAAAAAAAGAAATTGCAGAGTAACATTCAAAGGCTCATTAAAAGCAACCAGGGAAAATAGATTACGGAGACTTCAAAGACTCACGATACTGGTTAAGAATCAGCTCACTTTTTCAAAGAAAATGTTATTAGCTAATCCTTGAAATTTGGGTTTTGGCAGATGACACAGTATTTCCTGCAGGTGCAGAAACTAGACAGTATTAAAAGAGTTTTGGTAGTGCACAAAAAACTTCTCAACTAGACTTACGGTTCCCTCTGCTCAAGTCAGCTTGGGTGCACTCCCTGATCCCTCATACATGTACTGAAATATAGCAGCATTTCAGGAGGCTCTAACTACATTAAACTGTATATCTTCTTTATTGAGAAAGCCAGTCTGTTAAGATAATGTCTTTTGGGTTTCTAGTAGGAAAATAATGCCTTAATTATTGCTATTATCAGTAATATTGGAGGGAATAACAGAAAAGCCAATGCAATGAATAATGGAAATAATATCTACATATGGGTTAACAAGTACACAAATGAAACACTATATACGTGCAAACAACATCATCCTACACCACATTCCTACTTACATCAGTATGGATGTGCTTTGACATATTGTCTTTTTTAAGATCTTCTTTACAAGATCCCGTGTGTGTTTTTGTCCGCTCTATCCATGGCTAATCCCAACTCCTCCATGAGTTAGAAATCCCTGCTTATCAAAAGAGACAAGTCCAGCCAGATCTGTCTAAAGTCCTTTGTTAAGCTGTGATCCTTTGACTTTGATTTGAAGCTTGACTGTCTCACAATGACAATTTTCCCACTGAGACTTTCACCTAAAATTTGGCCCAGAAGATGCCCAAAGCTATGTGTTACTGTTTCCATGGCAATGAACTGCTTGAAGTGAAGTAACTGAGCTTAAGATGCCCTTAGTAGGTAGCAACCTGAAAAGGAGCACCTCAATGAATAAGGGATGATGGAGTAGTGGCAAAATTTGCAAACTTACTCCCATTTTCTAGGAATCTAAAGAGGTTTTTTGCAGGTATTAATTTTCAGATATAATCTGAACAACATTGTTTCTAAATTCAGTTAAGACTTTCAGGTGAAATTTAAGCTACAAAAAAACTGAAGTTCACAAATTGTAGAAAAGAGAGGATGGCAGCATTAATGTTAGAGACCCACGTCTGTGTATATTAGGAGATAAAAATGTCAGAGGGACACAGTAAAGATCACCACTTTACTGAGTGCTTTGCACATCTTGTTGACAGTATTTTGAAATGTTTTGAGATCTTGGATATGCTATACAGGCACTTGCATTTGCTTGTAAGAGGCAGCTACTCCCATTACTCACAAGTTCATTCTCTGACATATATTTTGTCCCCATACACAGTATCAGGTATACAGTGCTGACAACTAATATCAGAAAACCTGACACAGTTGCAATTGTTTGAGCCATGTGTGTATGCACCACAAAACAGACATAAGATAACACATTGAAAAGTTAAGCAAGTTCAAAAATGAATATTTGACTTGTCTGGTTTGCTTCAGCACCTAGAGCAACTACATATTTTCCAATACATATTTTTAATTAGAGGTCTCTGGACAGTCTGGGAGAGCTGTGACAGGCGGTAGAGTATGAGTAATGTCACCAAATGGGATTAATACAGCATTATTAGACAGGAGTCACAAACGTTATCCATCTATGTGTCCAACCCTTCCCCCATTCCCAAAAAATCCAAATGCAGGCACAAAACTCCCCTACATCCATGCTTTAAACTATTGCACAACTGTTCCAATTTTCAAAAGCATCTCTTGTTGGCCCTTATTTCTCTAGTTTTATTGACATTTACGCAGATGTGTCAAAATGCCTGCTGAAAAGTTTAATCCAATATAATACTGTTCAAAGAACAAGAGGGCTCAGGAGATTTAAATTTTTTTGTTAGAAAAGAGGTTTAAAACAACTTCAGTGCTATAGAATATTTATTGATCAAAGAAAAATAACAGAAGTTAGCAAGTGAAATAAATGTTTTTGGAAATAAAAAAGCTGTGTCATGAGTGCAGGGCATCTGAGCAGAGCTGTAAAAGCTGTTAAAGTTCTCATTTCTTTTGCACAGATTTATTTTCCTGCAGATGACAGTAGATTTTGGGTGTATTGCAGGATCTCTCCCCCACCCCAACACAGACTCTTCTCTGTGGGCAGAGGCCACTGAGGGCAGGTAGGGCAAGGAGTAGGAAGAGAGGCTACAGTAAAAGCTCATTTTGGGGGATACTCTGACCATGTCTCCTTGCTGTAATTATAAGAAAGGTATCTTGAACCCTTGTGCTTGCTCTTTACTTAATGTCATGGTACAATGAGTTGTTAATCTTGCTGAGACCAGAATTATGCTCTAAAATTGTCCTTATCTGCCCCTGTTTTATAGAGGCACTGACTTCTAGTTTGGACATCTCAGTGATAAACTCAGCATCAATAGTCAGGGGGAATGAATCTGGGTCTCAGTATCTCCCTTTTAGAGGAGAATATGCTCACAATAGATCTCAACATCTTCTGTATTAGTTTAGTGACATCAGAGTTTACAGTAAATTTTCTGGAGTCTCTTGCTCTTCTCATGTAGAAGGCAGAGAAACAATGGCCCGTGGATGACTTTGAGTGAGGATGAGCTGTAAGAGGGGAAACATCAAAAAAAAGAGAGTGGCCACAGTAAATTATAAAAGCCACAGTGATTGTTAAGTACTTTGCTGTCTTTATCCAGTCTAAGTAGGTAGGAACTTCAGTAGTAGGATAACCAGTTTAGAGGTGACACTGAATCATGTTGTATGACTTTTGCTGCATGGCATGTTGTTTGAAGGCAGTGTAACATCCACTCATCACCCATTATGTTCAACCAGAGAACACTTCCCCGTTCATTCACTAGAATGACAGTAAGAGCTACATCAAGATCCTTGTCCTGGCTCATTGTAATTGTCCTGGCTATGTATTTTATGTGGATTTCTCCATGGTTGCCATGGTGTCTGCTATCAATTTTAGTTTCCAAATGATATGTGTTTATTGCTACTCTAATAAGAACATTTGTTTAGTTAAGAATATTTACTGTTTTACACATATCTTGACAGCAGTCATGGCTGTACAGGTAAATAAAAATGTTCTGAGTATCTCAATAAGTAGTGAGAGCACTACCTCTGGTTCCTTACAGTACAGCTCATGCTACCCACACTAGGCTCCCTTCTGTGCAGGGGCAATGATGTTCCAGAGAGGCTGTTGGCTGGAGAATGTGTCAGGATGTTGTTCAAATGAGTGATATGGCACCCAGAATAATTAGGACTATGCTACTTTTGGAATTACGTGTAATGTCCTCTTCAAAAAAAGAGCTTTGATAACCTTTGAAGAGGGAGGAGAAGCATGAGGAAAAAAAATTTTTTTTTCAACCTTGTTCCTACAACTTTACCTGCATTTGTTACTATTTTAACATTTGTCACAATATGTAAAATCTTACCACAGGCAAAATGTCTCAACAATATTGTTTTCACTTCAAAACTAGACACAGAATTCCAGTCCTGCGAGTCTGCCTTGACAAGCACACAACACTGAGCATTGTAAAGTAAAATCAAATAGAAATGGCAATTCAGAAAAATCCATGTGCAGAACACATTAAAAATTCACTGCAACATCACTGATCAAGTATAAGGTCTTAGGTTACATTAAATGAGTTACTAAAGCACAAATTGTTCTTGAGAGCTTCTTATCTTGCTCTCCATAATTAATTTAATACCTTAGATGAGGAGAACAAAGGTTAAGGCTTACTCTCCAGTGGGGGTCACTGTTGAAGAACAGCCTCTAATTTTTCTTCTACAGAAGTTCAAACACATCCTAAAAACGCTAGACAAAATCTATACAGCTCATGCAGATGTATTGGAATTTGATTGGAGTAGTTCACGTCAACTGTCAAAGTGAATCCTATGTAAAGGCAAAGTGTGTGGACTGTAGAAAGTAAATTATCAGGTAATTATCAGGTAATTAACACTATATGCATAACAAAGAAGTGAAACTGAAGATGGGAGGGTGGGCACAGTGCTTGACCTCAGTCAAGGCTTGGCCAGAATGCTGTGCTTTTGTACCAGCTGATTGACCAGCCCATTGACTTTGTTTTGGTAACTTTAGTATAGGTCTGTATCCTCACAAGTAGTACTTGAGTTCTGAATTTCACCCCTTTAAAGATATTTACTACTCTTCACTGTTGTATTGGATTTCTTACTGAACTTGCTATAGTGTTTCCATTCTAGACTAAAAACTCCCATAAAATGGAAAATACTTTAGAGCAGCATCAGCAGGACATTTATACCTGGTTGTATTCAGATTAAAAAGCTGTTATTACTCTTTGTTTTCAGAGGAGAGCAGCAGCAGGCCTCAGACCACAGGAGACAGAGTTGCAGGCAGCCCTTATGTACTCTCAGAGGCATGGTTTTAACAGAATAGAATAACCGTGTGTTCTAAGTCAAATCTTTTGCTCCCATAAGTCAGAGTGATGCCACCAAAGTTCGTTCACTTTTAGTGGCCAACATACAGCTCAGAAACTTTCAGTCTATGAAAAGGGGAGCAAGCAGCTCACCCAGCATTGGGAACGAAGGGAGGAGATATTCTAGTAGTAGTTCCAAACATAAAGATGCTAATCCCTGCCTGAAGGGATTATAAACTTCAGCTTTTTACAGTTCAAGGAGCAGCTTCTACCACTGTTAATCATCCCAAATAACTCTTCCCTGGGAGTAGGTTAGAAGGTCTGTTGCAGTGAGTACACTCAGTGCTTCATATAGTCCTATCGAACTCGAACAGAGTTGGAGACATCTGAAATACAGACATGACATTTCCACCCGACTACAAACGTTTTGTGCATTTTTAACCATTAGTGTTTGTCAGGGTCAGCAACTCCATGGTACACAGGGGAAATCAGAGAGCAGGAGAAAAACAGTTCATTTGTTCCTGAGCTGGGACTGAGCTCTGCCTTCCTCACCATGCTGGTTCGGACAAGTCTGCACGTGCAGCATGCCTCCATCTGGTTCCTGAAGACAAGATTCTTAGCCACAAGCACAAAATAGATCAGGATTTCAGGAAAACACTGAGAGGTCTTTGAGAAATGTTATTACTCTGAGAAATTAACACTACGAAGAATCAGAATTAAACTGTTATTTTTAGAAACAGAATCTCTGTTTAAGGGGAAAATTGTTGGCAAAGATAATTCAAAAAGTATGTTCATGTAGCTGTAAGCCTCCTTCTTTGTTTAATGCTTGCAACCTCAGCATCTTTGCAACTGCAAAATACCAGTTCTTTCACTTCTGTGCATACCTGTGTCCTTTCATGTCCTTGGACCCTCTTTCTCCGTTGCATCTGAAACACTGAAATGTGTCAGCCAATGTGGCTATCCTGTGGTTAACACTTGCTACAAAAGGGAAGATTATTTGTAGCACAAAGTGTTTAATGTAGAGAACTTGGATGTGGTGTAAGGAGATGTATATGGCAAAGATAAAAGAAAATGCTTTTTCTCAGCTGAATGGATGTAAACCTGTGACTTCATGATGTGCTTCTGTTGCACTCTATTATAAAATGAAAGTTGAACCTTTAGTTCTGCTCCAATTTTAGCATCGTTTCCACAGATAACACAGAGCACTTCACAGACTTTTCGAGAACATTTTCCCCCATAATGTTTATGGAAAAAGAAATTTGTCATGCTACCTTGCAAAAGGCAGTTGCTTTGTTGACCAGATGCCAAAATGAAATTCAGACATGGATGGCCAGAAATAAGATTTACTTTAATCCTACTAATCCTGAGCTGTTGATTGGTACAAGGCACCATTATAGCTGGGTAAGCTTCCCAGGCTTATCGTCTGATTCTCTTTGGAGTCATGAGATCACTTTGGATTCTCAATCTTTCCCTTGTAAAGGGCAGTGTTCCTGTCTCATGTTCCATTTTCTGCTATAAACAATAATGAGCAAAAGAAATCATGTACTTTTGCCAGAAAATGCAGAAAACTCTAGGCAGGTGTTGTACAGAGCCTGGTGATATGCTTTACCAGGGAGAGTGGAATGCTGCCCTTGAGGAGATTACCAGCCTGTCCAGGTAATTACAGAGCCTTCTTGTTCTGACTTCAGTGAAACCCCAAGACATCTTCAGAAGCTGAAATTGTACTTACAGAATCATAGAATCATTTAGGTTGAAAAACACCTGTAAAATCATCAATTCTAACTGTTATCCCAATACTGCCAAGTCCACCATTAAACCACGTTTCCTAGTGCCACGTCTACATGTCTTCTAAATAGCTGCAGGTGTGGTGACTCTACCACTTCTCTGGGCAACTTGGAGAATCCTTTTAGTGAGGAATTTTTTCCTAGCATCCAATCTAAACCTTCCTGGTACAACTCTAGGCCATTTCTTCTTGACCAACACTCACAGGTCCTTTTCCATTGGGCACTTTTCAAACACTCTTCCCCAAGCCTGTAGAATCACGAGGGTGTTGTGACCCAAGTGCAGGACCCAGCATTTCACCTGGTTGAACCTCATACAATTGGTCTCATCCCATCAATCCAGCCTGTCCAGATCCCTCTGCAGAGCCTTTCTACCCTCCAGCAGATCAACACACATGACCAACTCGGTGTCATCTGCAAATTGACTAAGGGTGCCCTTCACCCTGACCATCAGTAAGGATATTAAACAGGACTGGCTCCAATACTGAGCCCTAGGGGACACCACTAGTGCCCGGCCACCAGCTGGATATGATTCCATTCACCATCACTCTCTGGATCCAGCCATTCAGCCACTCTTTTACCTTTCATTCAAACCAAGAACCAGCCAGTTTCTCCAGCAGAATGCTGTGGGAAATGGTGTCAATGTTGTCAGGTAGACAATATGCAGAGCCTTTCCGTCATGCACTAAGCAGATCACCCTGCTTAGAGGGAGGTTGGTCAGGCAGGACCTGCGTTTCCTAAACACGTTGGCTGGGCCCCAGTCCCCTGGTTGTCCTGTATGTGCTACCTGATGGCACTGAAGGTGATCTGCTCCATGATCTTCCCTGGCACTGATGTCAGACTGACAGGCCTGTAGTTCCCTGGATTCTCCTTCTGGGTCAACTTCCGTCGGAAAGGTTTAGCTTTTTTTTTTTTGCCAATGGGAAGAAGGGAAGAAACAGAACTACCAAAGCATTTTCAGCTGGATTTGAGGATCACCATATTTCTCTTCCACCTAGAAGTAGCAATAGACTTTGACAGATCACAGTGGAAAGCCACTCTAGACCTGAAGCACTGACCCAGTCCCATTAGCAGCTGTACCCGAACCCTGAATGCTCACACTGCCTGGCTGGAGAACGAATAAGGCCTTTAGAGTAAGGTTGGCTCTTGACAGCAATCTGCTTCGTTTACTTTGTTTTTAATGCACTGATTGTGTTATGTGTTCCAACTTGATAGAGCTGCCTCACAGTCTAGAACACCATATTTGGTGTGCTTTATGTGTGGAATATTATCTGTAAATCTGCTGTCTGTATTCAGGATCCTCTGGAAAAATTCCTGCCCTTGAAGCTTATCTAGTTGTAGGGTAGTTAGAAGGACACAGATTCCAGTACATCTGATGTACCTTATGTTGCAATATTATCAAGATAACACCATCACATCAGCAACACAAATGGAGTTGAAATAAAAAGATACATATTCAGTTTTAGGCTTAACTTTATCTAAGGACTTGTAGATAAAACTTGAAAGGACAATAGATATGTAACAAAAAGCTTCTGAGTCATAGTTTCACCTAGAAAGAAAAGGTGAAATTTTTAGAGATGAGAACAGCTGAGTTATGTTGATCTATACCTCAGAACAGTTTTTGAAACTGTGACTTTCTTTTTTAGTGTGTTCATGGTATCCCTGCAATGGAGCCTGTTCTATTTCTGAGGCTTATAGGTGCTATGGTAATACAGACAATAGCTGGTAGTAAACAGCATAACCTCCTACGCACAATATCTGTATAAGGCAGATGATTGAGAGCACTTCTTATGATCCCTTTTAGCAGTGGATGCAATTAATTTGTTAACATTTCCCTGTAGTCTCACAAAGAAGCAGTGCAACACCGAAACATAAACCAGATAATAAATGTACACTGTTGATTCATCTCAGCCCTAAGAAGTTATTCATCATTCAACATCTTCAAACACACTGAACGGGAGTCTTTTCTTCTGCCAGTGCACAATGCATTCTTGAGACCATGAAGTCCTTCCAAACATAATAAAACCTTCCATGTCACTGTTGTTAGGGTAGAAGTTAAGAACTGCCAACTGAGGTCAATTGCTGTAGTGGTGAGATGTGTCACACTGATCAAGATCTCTAGTTACTGGTCTGCAGCCTACCCAACTCTTGTCACTTTCCTGAGGAATTTCTAAGGATTATTGGTTTACAGAAGTACTATTTGCAAATAATATCATGAATGTATGGTTTACAAAACTAGCAAATCAGGGAGTGAAAAATGCCTGGCTGTCCTCTCCCAAATCCTTCCTCCCAGAGGTAGGATGTGAAAAAAACCCCACCTTTGGAAGGTGCTACTTGGCAGAAATGTCACATGGAAGGAAATGTGAGAAGCAGCAGATCCAAGCTACCCCAGGGTTTGGAATGCAGCAGGAGGTAGAAATGCTTGCATCTGTGAGAAGCTGCTTGAGGGGAACAAGAGAAAGTGGCATCCCGTCCAATATATCTTATCTCCCCCAAATGTGGAGCAGAGGCCTGACTTGTAGCCCTGACTCTGTGCTGCTGAAGTGAGTGGAAATCTCTGCATTGGCAAGTGCATAGTTGATTCCAGTGGTAGGAACTGGACAGTGTTGAAAAGAGCCTTTTGCCAACTGTCAGTAATATAGCAACAACAATTTTCACTGTAAAGGCACTGCCTTTTACTGGAGGACAATCTCTGAAAACCCTTTTGCAAGACTATTGTGCTTGCAAGGAATTATTACAGTGAGGTCAGGGGATTACTCTAGCAAGTTGACTGAACTTCTAAAACTTCTGTCCTAGTAATTTTACTGGTGATCTCATTCTCCAGTTGGACAATGGACATTTCTCCATCTGTTCCCATCAAGAAATGGGCAGCTCAGAGATGTCTCTGACTGTCCTAGCTTCTTGATTTCTGGTTATATACAGCTTATGGTTCTGACAGCTCACATAAATAGTCTTATTTAATGCAGACCTGATGATCTCTTAATGCTTTTCTAGGCTAGGGTTTCAAAAGAGTTTTCCCTTTAATTTAGTTTATGGCAGCACTGTATTTCACAGCTGGTTTTAATGTATTTTTGGAGACTACATGGAATCAGTACTTGAGTTACAAGGTATGTATATCAGATGGAGACATAGCCACCATTCCTTGGCAAACTGTTAGATCAAATGAGCTGAATCTCCTCTACTTTATTGCCTAATTAATTCTTGAATGATTGCTGAATTGCTGGAGTGGGAAACCTTCCAACTTTGGTCACACTCAGTATTGGGTTATGTCAGAAAGGATTGGAAAGTGAGGGTTTCCTTTAACCTGGATTCACAGAGGGAAACTTCTAGGTAGGTGGGCAGGGATTATTTTTGCCTGCTTTTACAGCTGAATAGCAAGAGGAAGCAGCTCTTCAGCCAAGGGTCAAAATCTCCAGGGAGGAGCAGATCCTACAGGGGAGAAGGACTATGAAAGTCACACTTCTTGGTTGCCAGCTTGCTGATAAACTGGATGGGCTTGGTTTTCTGCAGAAAAGTCTTCCCTGCATGACTAGATCTTGTATGAGTTTTGCAGGCACTACCAGCAGTGGATCAGCAGATTAGCTGGAGAGGTGAGTTATGGGCTGCTGAAAATGGAGTCACAGCATAGAAAAAATTTTCTGAGAACTGACCCTGAGGAATTAAAAAAACAATGACTCGGAAGAACATTGTTTCTGGCAGGGTGATGTTAGACACAGGACTGTCAGCAAAAAACTTTTTATTTTTCTGGAGCAGCAGTTTCCTGTTTCTGTGGCTTTATCCTGGTTTTGAGCAGAGGAAGACTCTTTGGTATCTGATGACATGACAGGCTTTCACTCCCTTCGGAAAAATACAAAATATTTGTTCTACAGCCATGGGCTTCAGGAGCACTTGACATACTTACTGCCTCAGGTACAGGAGGGAGAAGTCCTTAGCTCTTTTGGGTATCTGCACAGAGCTGCCCTATGTTTGCTAGCTGCACAGCAGGAAAGAAATGAGAGCATATGCAAAAAACAGTACCCTACCACTCATCCATCCCAGTGCTGCCTCCAACAGTGACAGCGATTAGAAATATGAGTCAGAAAAAGCACAGAAACCTACTCACTTTCCTATCATACTTCCAGCATCCACAGTTCGTGCATTTAGGATGCTGGAGGGTACTTCCCAGTCTACTGCCTTTAACATTTTTATCTATAAATGCTGTCAATGAATTTACCCAGTTTGTCTAAAGCAATAGGGTGGAAATGTAGTTGCAAGGATACTGGTTTATAAGATATTGTGGGTATTGTGGTTATACTTATTCCTGGAATGAAGAATGCAGCTGAAACCTTATGAATGAATGACACTGCTTCTACTCACTGTGTAAGCTCAGGCTAGATCTCACAGTGGGTGTAACTGAGGTTGGTGGCACACTGCATTTGTTTTAATGAATGGGATAAAACGGCCAAAGGCTGATAGAAAATTCAAGGTATGAAACTTAGTGGCTGTTTTACATTTGGATGGCAGGCAATCAGCTTTGAATTGCTGCCTTGGCTGGGAATTAGGGAGCTCTTCTTTTCCAGCAGACTGAAGCTCCTAGATAGGAGTCAGCTGAAGGTGTGGGAGCTCAGCACTGCAGTGAATACCAGCAGTGGATCCAAGGAAAAGTCCTGTAACAGTATGCAGGCAGACTTTGTTTTTCTAAATGTTTGTTGAGATGCTTTTCCCCCTCCATAATATCTCTCCAAGTATCACCATCCTTTTCCTGGGCACTTGGCTTATGTTCTCATAGAGTCATAGAATCACAGAATATTCTGAGTTGGAAGGGACCCACAAGGATTACAGAGATCAGTTCCTGACCCAGAACTTCTTCTCTGCTATGCAGTCCTCTGAGGATTTGGTGGTGACCTCCTCAGATGTAATGTGGAGTTTCTCAGCAATTGAAGCATTCCACCTGGAAGACTGGTGCTCAGATGGTGTGCAAGCAATGCCTTCCTTCCAGTGCTTTGGCTCACATCTGCAGTAGTTCCCTGGGAGCAGTTTTCCCTGAAAAGCTGTTTCTGATGGGCCACGAGAGCAAGCAAGCTTTTGCAACTAATAAAACTTCTGAAACAAGAACCACTGTCTTTTTTGGAGCAAAAGCCTTCTTTAAAAGACACGGAATGTAACAACACATGCTAGCTGAGTTAGACCCCAAACAAATAAGTGAAAAAGATAATGCAGAACAGCACCACCTCATGCTGTCTATCACTACTGCAACAACAAATAGCTCCTTTGCATTTTCACTGCTCTTATCACTATTGGACATCCATGGACTGGGAAAAGCTGATGAGGAAAACAAGCCTGTTTATAAATAAATGTCTGTTGGCCACATAGGGGCTTATACCTCCACTGGTCACATTGCCCAGGGATCACGAATTAAAAGAATGTTGAAATCACTCTGTACAAAACCAGACCTGTACTAAAGTCCCTCTGTCATTCAGGGGTAGTTATAGAGGGGGAAGACTATCTCAGTGATATGCTTCTATTTTGGTCTCTTCAAGGGTTGAAGGGAGGAGGAGACTGAGCTCCCAGTGTGACAGGGAGCACACAGGAAGGAAGGTGCTCTCCAAAGTATTTTTGCCTGCAAAAGTGTTGTCTATAGGAGCTCATGGTAAAAGCATGAACAGAAATGTGCTTGTTCTTTCACTGGCATCGTAAGAGAACTGCATTGTACACTGGATCTAACACTGGAGACACATTTCCCTGCGGTGTTTAATGTGTAAAACGAAGGGGGTTGATTTGTTCTTGTTGAAATACTGACTCATCAAAATTTGCAGAAGACTAACTCTTTTTGCATTTTTAGTGCACTTTTGAAGTCTTTGCACAGAACTAATGCAGACAAGGACAACATTAAATTCACTCTACAACATCACTGGTTTCTTTTCTTACTGCATATGTAGGAAAGTCTTAGGGAAATCACCATGCCTCTTCAAAAAGAAATTAAATGAACTTAAGAATATTCATGTGAATAACATAAATCATATTACTTTACAGGACTGCTTTTCATACTGTTTAATTTGTCCGTATTTCCAGAACACTCAATAGCTTCTCTTTTTTTTTTTAATGCAAGCTATTATTTACACTATCAACTTAGTTGTAGATGACTTATCCTTAGAGCAAGTCAGAACCAGTGTCCAGAAGGTGAGGAAGAAATGTCCAGAGATGGTGGCCAAGAGCTGCAAAATGAGGCAGCACTAATGCACCCATCTGGGTGCAAGGGAGCTGCTCTGCTGTGGTCCCCCCACGCTGTCTGCAGAAAAGCAGGATGGAGGGAGTGTTGTGTTGTTGCAGAATAAGGAAGCAGGGGCTGTTGACCTTGCTGAAGGCCTGTGGCTCCTGCAAGAAACTCCAGACACCCCTCATGCTACACAGCTGTGGGCACTGGCACAGCTGATGTCATGCCAGCATCACTGGTGGAGGTGCCCAGGATTTCTTGCCTGCCCCGTGAGCCCAGTCAGCTGTGGTTTGTGTTGTGATAAGCCTCCTTGGACAGAACCACATGAGAGTCCTGTAAGTGAGCTGGCCCACAAGGAACGCTTTCATTCTGGGAGCATTTATTTGTTTTGGCTGCTCTGTCATATGCCTGTGACACTATAGCATTCATCAATAGATACAGATCAGTGTTTGTACGCTGAGCACCTTTCTTGCATCTGAATTTTTTCCAAACCAGCAAAGTTACACAGACCTGGCAGATATGTCTGAAGCCTACAAACTTCCTTTTTTCCGCTCCAGCCTGTAATAGCTGTCTGCTGGTGATTAGTCTGCTAATTAGCAAGGGTGGACCAAAAAGAAAAGAAGAAAAAAAAGAGCTTTTAATTCAAAGACGTATCCCCCAGGCACATAATTGAGGGATCACCATCTCCTAAGAGAAGCTGCTTGCCCTGCAATACATGTATTTATATTTCACATTGCGTGCCACATCCTGCGCTTTCTTTCGGAAGAGTTAAATACAGCAGAAAATTATACTTAATATTTTAATAACCTTTAACTGTGAACCCCTAGCCTCACTGCCCTGTAAAGGAAGAGACTCAGGAAAAAACACTTCAGGAAAAAACACTTCTTGGGGAAACTTAAATTATCTATGCAGCTTGCTCAAAATTATTGCAGACTTTCAGCACTTTTATGAAGATGGGCTTGGTTCCTCAGGCTTGTTCATACAGAACAGCCTGGAATTATAAAGCTCCACCAGATGCAAACCCAGCAGCATCTTTTCCAGCAGGCACAATCCTACAGTTTCACCACAGCCTCCCTTGCAGAGTCATTGTGGCTATCAGATGTAAGAGCTTTGTTTTGTTTGCAACTACATTTCCCACATTAATGAGCAGCCTCAAGAATTAAAATTCAAGTGAGAGGACCATCATATACTATGAAAAAGCTTCACATGCCTTGATTCTCTGCTGGAAGAGCCCCGGATCAGACATGTAATGTCCTCCCCTTCTTGCATGTTCTAGCTAGCAGGAAATCCAGCCAGAGCTTCCTGGCCCCATGGAGATCATGTAAACACAGAGGTAGAAGGCACAGAAACAGCAGCCACCAGCCCTGAAGGGCAGCTTTCAACCCCCGGAAGGAGTTTCTTTTTCCAGAGCCCTGGAGACTCTCAGAAGGACTATCCTGTGCTATCTCCTGAGCAAGGAAGTACAACAGCTCTCTATGCCAACATCTCCTTAAGAACTGTGCAGCAGGAAGAAGATAAATTTGCTTTCCAAAAAGCAAATACTCACTTCTCACTCTGGTAAGAGGGAAAATATAATATGAGATGAACAGGAAGCAGAAGCTGTGTGGAGCAAAGGCAGTGAGCCCTCCTCTGGTGTCAGAAGCAAAGTCTCACAAGTCTGATGGGTGTTTCAGGACCTTACAAATCTGTATTTGTCTCTTGGGGCTCTGCAGATTGCCACTGACATCTCTGAGATCAGAGCACCACATCCACAACGCTGCAGACAACTCACCATCCTTTGAGCACAGGACTGGTTGTTGGCTCAGCACTCCCATTAGCATTACTCTTTTGTGCCTCTACAAGGCCTGAGGATCCTCACAGGGAAGTTGCTAGTCATGAGAAGGAAAAAAAATATATAAAAAAATTCACAGCAACATAACACGCAGCTTCTACAGCTCCATGTGTGTGAGAGCTGACGGTGCTCCGAAGGCGCATCTGCAGTGCCCATCTCTAGCTCCAGGTGCTCTCCCTGCTGAAGACAGAAAAGATGCAAATACGGTTCCCATTAGCAGGGTGCTCCTGGAGGACTACCCAAGCACATTCCTCTCCATCCCCTTGAGTAAAAAGCAGCCTCCAGCCTTTCACTGTGTCAGCACAAAGAGTAATTCACATGCATATGAATGCATTTGGCTAATCATAGTGTAGGGATAATTCTCTGTATATAATTACATGCAGCACTAGGCAGTTAACACTGCAGGGATGTTGAGGTCTACTTGCATGTAAGAAGGGGGATGGAAGGTTGTTATGCAAGGGGCAAACAGGCAGTTTCAGGCCTACTGGTATATTGTGCATAGACATTGAGCCAAAATCTATATGTAACTCAGTGTAGACCTGATTAAAACCAAAAATAGCTGTTGCTGGTGAGGTTCAATTTAAACTCTATCCCCTTATCTTTGTCAAAAACTTACGTCTTTGCATGAGGATCTCCATCATACTGATAGCTGGAGCTGCCTGGCTTGCTGCATTATTATTAACCCTGGTCCTGTGCACCATGCTTGCTGTCTCACTTTCAGAAGTTCTGAGCAGCTCTATATCTCATAGACAGCAAGGGATTAGCAAGTACTTAGTATCCCTGAATATCATGACAGCTTTGTCTGGGGTTGAGGCTTTTCTGAAATCTGTGAGTGAAAGAGAAATATGGTGCCTTTTGTGTAGAAAAAACTAATACAAACCTGAAAGCAGAATGTCCTTTTCTCTATTTTTTAAAAGATCACATACAATTCAAAACTGGAGAATAATTATAAAAGTAAAATGACATCCTTGAATTAGGTGTCAAGAAGGTAGAGAAAGCAATTCACACCACTGGGGATACAAGAGACAGGAAAACTCAGAAATATGAGCAACTCAACAGCATAGAGATCCAAGCAGTCACAAGATATGAGGCTATTTTCCAAAGCTCAGGAGTCAGGGTAAAAAATGATGAGGTTTTAAAAGAACAGAAACTTCTATTCCAGTTTCCAAGCATGGAGAAGATACACCAATCTGCTTTTGTCCAAAGCTATTTTTTGCTCTGCTGTCACCACAACTAGAAGCTTAATTCATACAAGCCAAGTTTGAAATCGTTGAACAATTAGCCAGCTTTCGAAGAAACAGCAAATATTAATAGACTCATGAGAAAGCCTTATGAACTGGCAAAGCTGAATTAGGAACCCCTGGTGTCAAAGCAAACCCAAACAGAGACAACAAGAACTGCTGACTGAAGCCAGGGCAAATCTCCCTATAAATCCTGCGTGAGCCAGTGATTCTCTGTGTGACCTTTGGCAAATCGTTTGGTCTTGGTTTGTTCCTCTGTCTACTCAGCTGGAAAACTGGGTTAAAAAAAAAATAAAAGTGCAGGAGCCGACTGACAACCAGATGCTGAGCATGAGTTAAGTCTTTCCAGGTAAATAAATTATTTAAAAATAATTATGATAACAAAATGTTAAGTATATCTCATGTTTTACTCTGTGTATTTACTACTGGACCCAAGCCCATTTCCCTGAGAGGATGTACATGGCGACAGTTGAGAGGAGGGATCTGGTGCCAAATCAATAGGGAGAGCCATCAATCCTTGTAGGGTGTATTGGGCTGCCAAAGACAACACTCTGATAACAGCAAATCCCACCCAGATTTCCAACCCAGCTCATGGCTGAGGCCAAGGCCAAGGGCAAATGGTTTTCTTCTTTGCAGAAAGGGACAGGGAAACTACTGGGAGCCCCAAGAAAGCCCTTGAGTTTTCTCTGTGGAGCTGGGGAAATCCCACTGGGGCAAGGTCTCCCATTGGGTTGGCTTGGATCCTGGGAAGTGTTCCTGTAGTTTCTGCTAAAATACAGACTACTTTCCTTAAATCCCACCCCCCACACTTCAAAATAAGTCAGGCTCAATAGCCTTTCAGAGATACACTGCAGAAACCATTTGCTAGACCTAGTTTCGTGGTGAGGCTGGGAACATACTACAGAAGCAAGGGGAAAAAGGCTGTTGGATTGGGGTTTGGGGTTAGGTTTGTGGTTTGTTTTGTTTGGGCTTTTTTTTTTTTTAACTCAGCTTTGATTTATTGCCAAAGTTCACTTACTAGCTTTTATTTACTGCTGTTGGCAGGCTGAGCGTGCACGTTGCCTAACAGATTTATCTGTTAGACTGCTGGGTGGTCACCATTCTTGTGCTGTAAGATTAATTGTAGACTCCTAGGGCAACTGGTACTAGGAAGTTTAGGCCATTTGAGTAAAATGATAATGCATTTTTCTCTGTGGTTTCATCCATCTGCAGTAGGGAATTCAGGAACTGTAGCAGACCAGTGATGCAACTCCTCAAGCCTGGGGAGGGGTGGTGGCTGTCTCAGCACAGAGGAGGTTTGTGTACCTTATCAGCTCATTCTCCAGACCCAGCAAGGCAACATAGCACTGAAAACACTGAAACTTTGCCTTGCTGCTTCCTTTGTTCCTATGGGAATGTCACAGCTATGGGCTGTAAATTTTTCACTCTCATGGATCTCCAGACCTACTGGCTCGATTTAGCCACCGGTGAACATGAAATAAGTCGCTGGCTTGGAAACTCATGTCTGAGTCCTCGAAAGGATTTAATTATCTTTTGACACCTAAATGCTATTTGCTTCTCTTAGTTTGATTTGGAGGTCAGCACAAAAATCCCTTTTGGGACCTGTGCTTAAATTCAATGATCAATGAGAAAAATATAGTTAACTCTAATTGCTGTGATCTGAACTCAGCTTTTCTTATTGTCCCACCACTGTGGTGAGTTCAGGAAGTGTTCAGAGAAAGCACTGACTTGGCACTAATCCATCACATGTCTCCATTTGGGTATCAGAGGTCAGTGATTTGGGCTGGGAGGGAAATTGCTGGCTTCCACCCCTTAGGGCCAGACAGTGATCACCAACAGCAATGACATGGAAGCACAAGACTTTCAGTGCTGACGACTTCTCTTATTTGAGCCATGAAAAGCACCTGCTAAGCCAACAGGAACTGTTTTCATAGAGGGAACTCCACTGGCTTCACAATCTTGTATGACCCTTAGAGCCATAGCTGCACCCAGGATCTGTTGGGAATGCCATGTGTGCCCACACCTGTGCTGCCAGAGGTGTTTCACCAGTGAGGAGGGGTTAACAGGAGCCCCATTTCCCTGGCAGCACCAGAAATTATTGTGTTTACAGTTCTTAGAGTGAGGGGAAAACTTGGTTGTAGAAAATATTTTTAAACTGATACTTTTTGTGGGTTTGCACTGAGTAAAAGTGAACTTACTTGCCAATTCAAATATCAGTTTTAATAAAGATAAAGGATTTTGCCAGTTTGGGAACATAGGGTGCCACTTCTCTGGGATGTAGAGATTGCTGTCTGGGATTTTTTTTTTCTTTTTATGCTTCAGTGACCTTTTTTTTTGCATTAGCATTAGCTTCTCATTTCCTTTCAACTGAGTGGGCAATAACAAGACCTTAGACACACAGGGACTGCTGCTAAACTCACAGGCACACACAGCAAGCAGAAGCTTCACAGCAGATCGACCAGACTTCAGGCAGCAAATAACCCCCTTCTGGCTTTCTGATGTTCCAGCTACAGTATGAAAAGGTCAAGTGCCAGCTAAAAGCTGCAGAAACGTCCTCTTTCACTTTTTGTTCCAGGTCCTACCCTGAGTTACACAGTGCTTGCACAGCAGCCCATCAAGGAGGGAGAGCGGCTGGCTTGCATCCGGTGGCTCCCAAATCAGCCAGTGCTTGAACAGCTCAGGCTCCCCAGGAGCTGTGAGCTCTGATGTGTGACTGAGAGGAAAGTTTCCCACCCTTGATCAAGCTGGTGGAAGGTTATTAGCAAATGTCTGGGACTGTTTGCTCCTGTGTGGACAAGCAGTCCAGCATTGGTCTTTCTTATTATTTTTCCATAATTCCCCTTTCCAGGGACTTCTCCAGGTTGCTTTGCTCCTGTTCCCCTAGATTAGCCATATTTCTGCAAATCTGCCTCTCTTCTTCAGCGGTTAACAGCCCTCTCAAAGGAGAAAAGACCTTCCCCACTGATTTCTTCTTCCATCATGAAGGCACACTTCCCACCTCTGAGCAGGTTTGGTGGGCTAACCCTTCTCCTCTGCAGCTGCCAAGCAAAGATCAGGGTGATAACATTAAGGTTATCACACATGCACACACCTTTTTATTTCCAAATACCTAAAATCTTTACTTTAGGTTTCCAGGAAATCATCCATGAAAGGCACAACATGAGCAGGAAGTGAGAAGGAAGCAAAGAACTGAAATAAGTGTTCTTAAACCAGCTCTACACCTCTACTTTTTTCAGGCTGAAGCTTAAAAGGCTGAAGCTCTTGGATTACAAGAGCATTTGGAGGTACTTGAGAAAGAATGTGAGGTGACACCTTCAGAGGGCAGGCAAAGCCCCTCAGCAGATACATGTACTCAGTGGCTTTTGACTTGGATCATGAAAGGATCTGCCTCGTCCATTCCAGGGTCTCTGGAAGCAAACCTTTCCTCTCACTCTGACAAATTAATCTGCTGTGGGACAAGATTATAAATGTTGCTTCTTAGAGGTTTGAAAGACTTGCTGAGCCTTATGAAAACTTGGGGGTTGAACTAGGTGATCTTTAAAGGTACCTTCCAAACAAAGTATTCTGTGATTCTATGAAAACCTTGAGAACCCAGCCCCAGTTATGATACATTAATTAATGGCCATAAACTAGCTTGCTCCAGACTGTCAGAGAAGTATGTCTAAGAGCATCCTGGGGCAGCCTCTTCTTTACCACATTACCATGATCACCCTCTTATACTCTCCCATAGGCAGCTCAGTAAAGAAAATGGGCTGATAAGGGGCACTTTGTTCTCTCTGATGATCAATCCCATGCAATCACACCCATAAATCCCCTTCTGCTTTGGCAACTTTGGCCATAAAGGTTCGGATGACTGTACTATGTCAGGGACAGAGTGAACAATCAATGATAGAAATGGAGAAAAGCTTACATAATGCACTAGACTTTGATTTTCTTCCTCTCTTAATGATGAAATTAATGATTTGATATATTCTTTCATGGTTCCTTCTTCCTTCAATTTTAGTGGAAGTCTTGAATGAATGAGAGTTGCAGTAGCTAATTCATGATAACCATTGACTATATAACATTAGTGCCAGAAAAGATGACACTTTAATGGCAAAGTTACCAGTTCTATACATAAAATTAAATCTTGTCTCTGAAGTGAATTTGTAAATTCAATGCATGGTTAAGTGTCTCTACCTTTGAGCTCAGTGGTTAGTCATAAAAACAGATCAGAAGGTGGGGAATAGAGAATACAGCTCTGCAACAGCTCACCTCCATTTTCCTTTTCCTTTTTTTTCAGTAAAAGAGATAGATATTTTTCACAAGCAGAAAGCTGCTGTTGCCATTTTTTTTAACAGAAAGGCCTTGCCTCTCTCAGCAAAACTGGAGCATTCTTGTCTGTAAAAATGTCACATCTTCACCTGGGGCAAATTCATGGAAATTTACAAAGATTTACAACAAGAAGCAAAGTTTTAATTTTCATGAATATGCCTCAGGTGAAAATGTGACATTTTTACAGAGAGGAATGTACCACTCTCCTCAGCAGAAGAGTATTTTCCTAAAGAAATAGCAGTTCAATTTTAAAAGCTGCCTTTCATTACATTTTTTTAGATCTACAAAGGGAAAGTTAAATGCACCCATAAACTCCTCTCCTTTCCCATTTTGCCACGAACTGGATCTTCTCAGTTAGAGAGACAGTATTATTTTTATTGTCATTATATTTAGGATTCTTAATCATGGATCAAGACGCCGTCATGCCAGGCACTGTGTAAAGAGAGAACATAAGGCTGGTTCTTGCTTCAAAGAGCCGAGTCCCCATGGCAAGAGGCAGCAGCATGGGGGAGCGTATGGAAACGAGACAAGGGATTATCGGCAGGAGAGGTTTAGGAGTTGATGTACCGCAACCACTTTGCCTCGTGCTGGGAGAACGGAGTCACCACCTATCAAATCACAAAACCTTTGAATTCGAGCTGAGGATTAAGGACAGACTTTGAAGGATCTTGCTCGTCTGCAGCAGCCAGAAAAAGATGAGGCGCAATGCCATTAATGCGAAATTCTCCATTTGTCCTGCTGTCACTCAGATAACAAGTTGCTTATATATGAAGACAGGGCTGATATAAAACACCAGAACAGAGCACCAGAAGGCAGAGAAGGATTTAGGGGTAACTGTGGCTTCAGAAACCAACAATGTTCTGCTACTGCAGAAACTGAAAGCATTGTACTGGGGTACAGCATCAGGATCACCACTTATAAAACTGTCTGACATGCCTCTTGTCAATTTAGTGCTGCCAAGGCCCTGCCTAGGGTATTTCATTCAGTTCTAAGCACATCCTAATTTTTTTTTAAGAGGACAAAAAAAAACTATGTCCCAAGTACAGTTCTTCGAAGTAGCAAAATCAATTAGAGATCTAGAAAACACAATTTATGAAGTAAGACAGAAGGAAATTTTGTTGTTTAGTCTAGGAAAGACAAGACTGAAGAGAGATAATAAGCATCTTTAAATACATCCAAGTCATCTGCAAATATGGGGGAATAATTTTGATGAGAGGATGGGAAATAATGGACCCTGATAATTGCAAAAGAGATTCAGGATGAACGTGAAAAAAATTCTAATAGTAAGGATGATTAAGCACTAGATAGATTGGCTGGGGAAACTGTTACATCTCTATCATTTTTTGTTTGTTTTTGAATAAGAGCTTAGGCAAACATCTGTTGTGAACAGCTTAGGTACAAGCTGATCCTGCTGTTGGGCAGAGAAGGGATCAGATCTGTGGTAAGCCATCAAGGTGCTCTGAACACACCAACTGCCCAGCTGGAGCTGCATTTGCTTGAGGGGTACAAAAACCCTGACCGCTCTGAGTGGAGACATGTGTGAGAAACTCTGAAATGTACTCGACATGACCATCTCTCACAATCCTTTCAAAAGTAGTTGGAAAATTTATGGCATGTAGAGTGCAATATTTCCTGTGACATGTATTATAGCTAGGGCACTTCAGTGTGTATGTGTGCTTGAGTACTTCGAAGTTTTATGCAGCTTTTTGAGAAGGTGATGGACACCAGCCCTCTGGAAGCCAAAGAAAAAGCTCTCAGACTTTTAAAAAGCTTCCTCCTCAGTCACTCGTGTCCTCTGCTAATTCAAGGGCATCTCTGCTCCGCAGTCTTTTCCAGACCAGTTTGGGCAAGACTTAATCAGCATTCATAAAAAGAGATGATTGCTCTTAGAGAGTGTAGAAAAATGGGAAGCAGGAAACGTGGTTACATTGATGAGAAGTACAACCAGTGAGGCTTGAGTACAGCACTGAATCAAACCACAGAAGTGCACAAAAATGGGATTCTGGAGACATGCAGAAAAGCCAGGAACTTGTGCTCTCCCAAAATTTGTTCTGTGGTTTGGAGATTTGGGTGAGACCACACAGATCAGAGGGAGTTGCAATGACAAGGGTGGGAAGCAGAGAGACCCACACTACAACAAATGAAACCCTAGAAACGATTTATAGGAAGTGCCTCAGTCTTACCCGCCTAAAATCCCTTTCAAGTGGAACAGGAGGGAGAGACTATGGCTGCCACAGCATCCTGCTGGTTCCGCAGTGGTAGGTGCTGCTGCACAGCTTTGAAACAGGCATGTTGGGTTCTGAAGGCATGAGCATATGAAAAAGATTACACAGACACTCTGCAGCTTTATTCTGTGAGATGTAGCTTGTCCTAAAAATGGGAAAGAAGCTGTTCCACTGTTTTTGGGTAGGAGCAAACACATGAACAAATACCAGGGTGAAAGACATATCATAAGATATAATCATTAAACTTTCTGACACCTCTTCTGGTCTTTACAGTGTGGTGGAATATTTAAGAGAACTTAGCTCTACAGTGTTTGCTTGTTTCTCTTTGATCATTAAGACTTCATACATGAAGACTTTGCTCCGTGGAAAGAAAAGCACCTTATGATCCACCACAGAGAAGGGATGGTCAAGAGACAGGTTCTTGCACAGAAACCACTTTGGTTCTTGCCCTTCCATCCTGCTGCTATCTGCAGCTGCAGCTTGCTGTGTAGTCAGTTAAAAGCAATAGTTCACTGGCACCACAATTCTGCAGGAACACCTGCTCACCCATCCTGGTATCACAGATGCATATGGGCCTTCACACCTCTCCTCCTAACACCATGGGATTTACCCAAGACCAGTCATGGAAAGTGAAAACAATGATCTCCAATTGCCTTCATAAATAAAGGAAATAAAACATCTGAAGAACATGCATTCAGTACCTCAGCCCCCCATCTGCAGTGCAACTCCTTACCAGGTGTTTCTGCCCAAAGAAACAAACCATAAGGGTGAGTGATGCAGACAAAAACCATGGTAATAAAAAATTCCTAACCCATCTCAGACCTGTTCCACATTGGGAAGATGCTGCATGTGGAAGCTTTCCCTGAAGGTGCTGTCTTTCTGCCTAGCACCAGTGCAGCTCTGGTGACCAGGACAACAAGAGAAACATGAATGTCAACAACATTAGGAGAGTTTCAGCAAGTGCACCTACACAGGGACCAAGTTTCCAGCAAACAAGGCAAGGGGAAGTGTGCTGCATGTGAAGCTGCACTGTGGGTGCTGTCAAGTGTATTAGAAGCATGTGGAAGATTTATCTCTGCCTACAAAGACTGTCTGAGTTTTCTTCCAAAATTTGTGGGGAAAATGTAGCTCTCTACTGCTGAGAAAAATTAATAATTTCTACAAGATGTGTGCTTTGTGTTTGAGTTCCCTCCTTTCACATAAAGGACAATTGTTTTTTCCTTTTATAGAAAATAATCTCTTTTCTTTTCCTCTTTTTTTTCTTTTTTTTTTTTTCCTGGGGAGTGGTAGAGCAGTGCAAACCAGAAGTGACCAAGGGGATGCTTGTCCAGTGGAGAGGAGAGGTCCCTATAGGTGGTCTCCTGCTTCTCAACTTTATGAAATGCCTGAAAAACCTGGATAGATGTACTAAAGGTACACATATGCACATGGGAGAGGGGAGTGAATGGAAAGAAGGTAACAGGTAACAAATTACTTTTGGGACAGATTTTGACAGGAAAACACTCTGGAAGTTAGGTCGCCTACGGAGACTGATTCATTTCAGCTTGAAGCACAAATGTGGTTGCTAGCCTAATCCCCACAAAGCCACAGAGAACTTCCACTAAAGAGTTCATTAGACTTTGACAAACTATATGCACTGAGCTGTGTGTGCTTGCTGGGCTTTCCTGAGACAGTGGAAAGTGTTTAATACACTGGCAAACATCGTAGAAGGGAAGGTATATTTTCTCATATATTTCCACATAAAACCTTTTTGAAATATTTATTCAATATAACTCCAAAGCTGCCATGTAGCTCCCAAGAACAGCTCTGACCTTGGTAATGGATGGGAAATCAAGCAGCTCAGCTCTGAAAACAGTCTTCTCAAGCTGCTTTCAAGTTTGGTGATGCAGTTTTACACAGGAACTTCCGAATTCAGTGTCCATGTGGAGGGGAAAAAAAGGAAAAAAAAAAAAAAGGATGTTTCTATTCACCAGCTCAGCCCTCTCAAAGTACTATTGTGTTTCCTTCCCAGGGCAGTGCCTAGGGAATTAAGATATTATTTCCTTAAGGACTGCCTGCTTCAGTTGTTTCCAATGATCAATTTTCATGTCCCTTTTAGGCAGTCTAGTTCACTTTATGCAGTCAATGGTAAAAAACAACAATCAAATTGGATTGTATTATCAGCATAAGATAAAATAGTAGTAGTTTTATTTTTTCGAGCATTTTTATCTCAATAGCACAATTTGGAGCAAGTCCAAGCACTCAGAAATTCTGTAGATTTGCTTTTAAGAACCCAGCAGGGGGTTTTCACAGAAAACACTCCAGTATATGAAAGAATTTTTGAATAGCCAAGCGCATTTACTACAAGATTTAATGTGGTTTTTTTTGCAGTGTGATTTGGTGAAGTCTATGTTTCTGGTTGCTGCTTCCTACCATTATGTTTTCATTTTAAAATGCAGGAGAGTTTTCCTTTTTAAAAAAAGTTATTACACTAAATAGCAAAACAAGCAAGCCCTTAATAGGATTATTACTCTAACTGTAATACCTTGAAGTTTGTGGGAAGAGAAACATCTTTCGTTAGAGCTACCGACAGGCCTTGGAAAAACAGACAAGTCATTTTTTCACGCCTGAAGCTGCTATAGTCAAAGCCCAATTCTGTTTGTCCTCAGAAAGAATGACAAACTCTTATTTTGATGGAAAATTATTAACCCAAGCACAGCCCTGAACTCACTTCCATTAGTGAGCTGTGCTCTTAAAAGCTAATGAATCTTCCATTTTTAGGTTCTGGAACAAGATTCTGATACGCAGCAAGATTGTTTAAGTTGATGACATATCCTCAGCCACTGACATGTCAACTTGAGGCTGAAGGAGCACCACAGCAATGAGGAGGAAGAGCTTTTGCAGTGATTGAGCTCCAGGCAAAAGCCATGTTGGCCCACATGGGCAGGGGCCATGCTCCTCCCTTGGTTTCCCACAGCTTCCCAGCATGCCATGAGTGTTGGATCCAACCCACAGACACGGACATCTCAGGAATCCAGTCCAACTCATGCCATAAAACCAGTCATTCAGGAGATATCATGGCAATGCCCCACTGAAGGAAAGGCTTTGCAGTCGCTGCCCAGCACAACCACAGATGCCCCATTCCCATCCATGAGGTGGTTCAGTCCCCACAAGGCACGAGAGGATTCATACTTGGATTTGTAGGAGAGGCTCCTTCACGAGCCCTGCTGCCCTCTGGAGCACAGTGCTTTCCTATGCCTAATCCCATGGGACTCTACTTAAGAGTGAGAACATTACAGACTGGTATCTGCTATGTAAAACAGTTCTCAGTTCTCAAATCTAGTGTTCACACTGCTGTCCAAGCACCCCTGCAGGAGAGCTCTGCACTGGATGTGGCCCTGGCTGTTTTCAAATGGTTTTGGCTAGAAACCAGTGGTTCATCACTCTGTTGTTGAGATGTGTAGAGATAGTGAAGTCTCCCTTACAGACAGTAGGAATTAATGCATTTTGATAATCTCCAGACTTTGCAGAAAGATGGCAACAACCATCACAGGCTTGCTTCACTCTCTAGAATCAACTCT
The DNA here is from genome assembly GCA_034509425.1 of Eopsaltria australis. NCBI lineage: Eukaryota > Metazoa > Chordata > Aves > Passeriformes > Petroicidae > Eopsaltria > Eopsaltria australis. The sequence continues at coordinate 4,379,415 of JAVTVJ010000068.1, read as the reverse complement.
CTCCAACTGTCACCAGGAAGGGCCTGGAAAGATATAATCTGTCATTCAAAACCTTTTTTTAACTCTGAAAAATATAGAGTATTAGTGTTTTCAGCTATCAAAACAAAATCCATTTAATCAATAGCTTACCTTGAACTCATTAGCCACAAATAGAAAAAAAAAATTAGCTAATAATTTCTTTTGCCTTCCTGAGACTCTAGCTGTATATTTTCCCCTATCTTTTCACACAGCTGAGAAGGAGCTGGGCTACCCACTCACTTTCATGGCTGAGAAAATGCCAAGGCAGTAACTTACCCTGCAGAAGTTTATAAGAAAAAGAAAATTGCTCCCAACTTCTTCCCTTGTTGCTGTGCAAAGAGCATCCTCCAGGAACCATCCAGCACTCGTGACCTGGTCTGCAGCCCCTCAAACATTGTGCTGACAATGCATGGGGTTTTTGGGTCAAGAGGGAAAGGGAGAGGTTTCACCCAGCTCTCCCAGCCAGGAAGCTGTTGGGTCCCTCCTTACACTTACTGGCATGGGCTTGTTTTGCATCTTTTGAGAGTTTAGGATGCAGCTGAGGAGTTTTTGGCAACATTTTCTGTGGTATTGATGGCCCAAGAGCAACATAGCTGCCAAGGACAATAGCCAGCTCTGGCACGCCAAGGGCCAGCTTGGCCATTTGTCAGGATAATAAGGAAAGCAATTAATTTGCATACAAATTACTTAGATTTTTAATCAGAGATTAATAAAGAAAGGTTATAGTAATTATCTACATATATATATATCTGTATTATCACAGCAATAGCTCTTCACACAACACAGTGGCCAGCATCACTTGCTTTTGGGGCTTCAGGGCTTCAGAGAAATATGGCTGGAAAAGAGAAACCCACTGCTCCACTGGATCAAAATTCCCACGGGATCAAATTTCTCCACACGTGGCTCTTGCTTCAGCAGTGACTGGACCCCCACTAGAGCATGGGTTCCTCCTTTCCCCAGGGGACAGGGAGCCCTGCAGTTGGGCATCTCTGCCATGTTCCTGCAGCAGGGAGCCACTGCTGCCTGTAAGTAGGGCTCAGGCCTGAATCACCTCCTCCTTCTCCTCTTCCTCCTTATTCTCCTCACCAGGAGCCACCCTGCTTCAGCACAGCTCCAGCAGTCTCGGGCTGCCATCCAGACTCCCTGAATTGCCACACTTGGACCCCACAGCACAAGGGGACCTTGCTAAAAAGCCACCCATCAAGAAAAGACCCCCATGCATCAGTCTTCACCAGCAGAGGGTCACCTGCCTCCAACACACCTGTGACAGCTGCAAAGACACTGGCACAGGGTGTGCACAGACCAGTGCCCACCAGGGAGGATGAAAGAGGGGAAAACAGCTCTCCCCGAAAAACACTTCACACTGAAATAGCACAAAAGCTCAGGGAGATTTATACTTCTCCATATTAGCCTTAAATCCCAAATTTTTCCTTTGGTTGGTCTTGTTGATTCCCCTCTTACACACTCTGGGGCTTTTGTCTTCATGAATGCATATGCTGCAATTCAGTTTAAAAAAATGGAGATTGGACTTCAAGTTCTCACAATAATCGCAACCATTTAGCTTTATAAATGATTAGCTGCTATAGTTAGTAATATAAAAATAGAGGATTTTAAGTCAATACTGCCTAGAAACTGCTGTTGCATGCAAGAGAAAGGAAAAGAGATCTCTGTCCTTAAGGAAATGCAGGACCAAAACTATTCCCTGAGCACAGAGCTGGTCTGTTCAGCACAGCCACATCAGTAGCCCAGCAGAGTAAGGTCAAAGAGAATCTGTAATACAATAAAGTAGCAGCTCACTTGTCCCTCTTTAAGGATTCACATCCATAGACACTGCTAAACAAAAGAAACTTCTCTAGCAGGAAGGTACTGGTACACATCGCCAACATGAAGGACTTGGGTGTTTTTCCAAGAAACGTGAAATGATCTGGGCTTTAAGCTTCATTTTCCTCAGCAATGCTAGGCAAGAGGAGGCACAGCAAGACTATTTTAGCTTACTTTTTGTTAGTGGTTTGCAAACGGAAACTCAACAGCTTAACAGTTTAACACAGCTGGGGATATTCAGCTTCAATGACTAAATACGCCTGAAATATGTCGTAGCTGACTTGGAGGATTTTATATTTATTCTGCCCAAAGATTTGCTGTAACACTATTTGGCACCGCAGGTAATTGGCTCTGCTCAGTCTCTGCATTCAGCAAAGGAAGGTTCCAGATTTTTCTGTCCATGAATGAAGGAGACAGTGTTTTTCAGTCTGTCTTGGTGGCAGCTTTCAAGATTTCTTTTCTAAGGAGTCATCCAGGAAGGACTGATTGCTACTCAGGGATGGGCTGGACACAACTCAGGGGGTGCTGAGCAATTGGTGCGTCAGGGTTTCATTTCTCTCTTTTTTCTTTATTTTTTCCCATTAGTATTATTTTTTCCTGATTTTCTTTCCCATTGCACCAGGAATGAAAAGAAAAAGAAGGCAAATAAGTCTACAGCTACTTCAGAGCAGGCCTTTCATCCATGTACAGATTCACAGGGATGAGCAGAGTTGTGGACAGGAAAGGAGAAAAGAGATTTGCAGTTTCTCTTTCAATAGGTCCTGTTCCTCTCTGGTTACACAATTTTCCCCCGCTCCTGACTTCTCCTGATCTGTTGAAATTGGACCTGTCCTCATCTTTAAAAAACACCTGCCACCAGCACTGCCTTTTACTTCTGAGATGTTTTCATCTGAGCAAGCACCTCCCTGCCTCCTCTCAGCCTCCTCATCCTCCTGGGACATGGGAGGGCTGATGGCCCTTCCTTATCAGCACTCGTTGGCCCAAACTGAGCATGTGGTGGGTCCTGGCTCCAGTGCAGGCGAGGATCATTCCTAGCTCATGTTAATCTGCCAAGGGAAAATCTTGTTTGTCTTTCTCACTTCAATGTGCTCAAGATACTGTACAGGCACCATCTCAAAACCTTCCTCCAGATAATATTTTGCAGCCTGCTGGGGTGCTTGGTGAAGGGGGGTGGAAATACATGGGTGAGATGAGTGGAAAGGAGCAACCATGACCTCTGGAGGAGCTGACAGAGGTGCTGCTGCCTGGTACAGTTGTGCATAAGGACCCAAACTTCTGTCTCTTTCTCATCACTGGAGACACAATTCAGTGAAAACACCCCTACTGTTTGCTTTGTGAAGAACTTTCCAGGTTTTCTTTATGAAGAACTTTTCCAAAAATCAGTGTGGAGGAGGCTTTAGGAGGTCCTGTGCTAAGAGCGAGTCCAGTTAGAAGTTTCTCAGGGTCATGCCCAGTTCAGTTTTCAGTGTGCCCACGAATGGAGAAACCACAATGCCTCTGGGCAGTCTGTTCCAGTGTGGTGGTCTGGTCCAGCAGAAGCCAGTCACCATTTCCCAGATGATTCAATATGTGCCCTTCCTGGGCCTGACACCACTGGAAGGCCTGAGAGAAGGAAAAACACCAGCTCCCACTGGGACTCCTTTTACACACCCTGGCATCAAGCGTTGTTACTTTACTTGCTTTTTTTAACAGGGGAGTGGGGCTGTTAGGATCCTTATGTCCAGAGAGGGGAGAGAGCAGGACCTGCCTTCTCATGCAATGAGTGACACCATGGGCATTGGGGAGTCAGTGAGCTTTAGCATCACCTTCTGCTCACTCCCATCCATGATTGCCATCCAGGGGTGCCATCTGGTGTGGTGAGAGTGCTCAGTGCACACACTGTGGTCTGTCTCATCCTCAGCTCCAGGATGAGCCATGCAAGCTCCTCTTTAGTTACCAGGAGGAACATGACTCTCATGAGAGTGGGTCCTGAAGAGGGGGCAGCAGGAACAGTCTACAGGAAGATTCTGGGCTGTCCCTCTGAAAACACAGCATGGCCCCCACTGACGTCTTGTGTGGCCTACAGTTCTCTTGTCCAGGTTCATCATGGAGAGGGGTGACACACCAGAAAATTTCCTACATCCTGACTGTAAAAATAGAGTCAAAGTAGGACATTTCCTCTGCTACTTCAGGGCTCATTCTTTGTTACTGAAGCACATCATGTAACAGTTTGCAATTAAAACCATCAACAGCATGGAAGGCCGTACCACAATAGCTTTGTAGTCAATTATTTGATTTATAATTAAACATGCTGAATTTCAGCTTACTGACTAGAAAGTAGGACAAGTACTTTGTGTTTGCCTGGTTCTAAAAAAAAAAAAAGCCAGGAATTCAGGCTACAGTTTCGATAGCATGGGTAATTTCTCTCCTCCAGTGTGGGCTGTCTTGACAATTGAGTAGGTTAGGACAAAGTAAGATTTGGAATGCAAATTTTAAGTATTACCATAACAACAATTAGAAGCCCCAAGATAAACAAACAGCTGGTGGCTATGAAAGCCCCTTAGCCAGGTGGGAAAGCAAGCTGGGTAAGACAGAGAGCAGGGCAGTTCGTGGGTCAGGTTGGGTGCTCCCTGCATGGGGTGTTGTCCTCCTGGGTTCAGCAGTGCTGCTGTCGGCTGACACAACACGGCAGTTTTGAGCCAGCACTTTGAATCAACCCCCAGCATCGCAATTTCCAGCTACTGTTTCACTCACACACCAAGGATGTCATCCATCGCTTCATTCACTCTCTACCTCTCCCTTAGATGGCAGGGAAGATTTGAAGGTGGTTTTCATGTCAGAGTCCTCCAAAGGACACAGAGGAGTCCTTTGTCAGCTCTAAAATAAATGACAGAATAAAGAAAAGGCCAGGAATGTGACCAGTCTCAGTCTGAGTGACGTACTGAACTTTGCTCTGTTCAAACCTCCAAATCCTTGCACTTCTGGGCCAATCAAACACATATTGGGCTCGACCATCTCTGCTAGGCACATCAGAACCTGACACCTGTGGCCAAGTTTTGCAGTTCTTCATCTGGCTTCTATTTTTCATGCACATACAGTGATATAGGGTCTATTCCATGGGCATCCTGTGCACAATATGCAGTGTGCTTGGGCAAAAACTGGATGTTACTCTGCTAAAGGCCAGAGCACTACACTGGATTTAGCCAATTCCTACTCAGTCTTCTCTGAGAAGTGGTAAGCATATCTTAAAGGCTGTTCCACTTTTCTAACCACTTCATACAATTAGTCTTGAGGACCTTTTTAGAAATTTTTTGTAAAATGTACTTTCTCCACTACTCTCTTGTACGCATTAGATTTTGATTTTCTCTTCCACCGCTTTGTAAGAGGCCACTAGAAACTCACAGACTCTCTGCCTACACTGGACATGCCACAAAGCTTAAGACAACTGCCAGCTCCCAGCTCCTCTGGGATTTCCATGCTCATGTAATGAGAATGAATGCTGAGCCACAGCTCATTGTTCAAGATCCCAAACATCTGTTTGTGGGATAGAGATTCTGTGTATCCATACAACTTATTCTAAAAGTGACTTTCATGTGAACACATTGTGCCTTGTGCTCAAGACTTGGATGTTTTTTCTACCCATTGCATCATTGGAGCAGCAGAAAAACTTCAAGCCATGAGTGTGCATAAATGTGCATTTATCTGATATGTTTTCATACCTGGAGAGAAGACTTAGCTTCCTTTGTAGACAAAACTATCATCACCTTTCCCATATTCTGGCTTTTGAACATCACCATTACTTGTCCTTGAAAAACATTTACCTTTAGGGTCATCACATGGCAGTGAAATAAGGCCTGAGTAGTGAATATCTGCCTATTCCACCTCTTGACAGTAGACAAGGGGCTTTACCTTCTCATTTGTACATTGGGACATTTGTATGCCTGCTTGCCAGTCTGCTTTTCTGCACTGGTGGTGAGCTGTTCTTTGTAGACAAGAGTACCCATTGTGTCATCAGAAGAACCTACCTACTTATATGTGATATTTTAGGAAAGTGGAGCAGTAATGTTTCCCTGTTTCAGGGATTGTTTCAGGAGTCAGTTTTCAGCTTGATCAGTAACAAGTATGCCTTAGAGCAGAAGTGGTTCCTCTCTTCTCAGGAGCCTAGCCTAAACATAGTTTCCAAAGGCTTGGATCATTTTGGTATCACAGTGGCTGCACATGCAGAAAAGGCAGATTCCTATCTTGAGAAGGTTGCAGTAATTGGGCTAATACCTTGCAAGAGTTCAGAGGAGCTCAGAGGTGTTCAGCTGATGGGTCAGGTTGCAAGACTGGAAAAACAGTGACATTTAAAAAATGCCAAACAAGGAATATTCTTTTTGTATGTCAAATGCGATTAGCACAGCACTAAAAATACTCAGCATGGTTACAATTGTCACACAGAAAAGCAATGATGTACTGAGTAGAAATGACTGGATTTCAATGCAAGAAAACAAAAAAAAGAAATTTCCACTTATAAAAACATGTATTTCACTTGATGCATTCTTCTTGCTCTAGTCCCATTCCTGAGCAGACAGTCAGCAGTGGATTTTTTTCCCTATTTTCATCTTCAGTACACAGAAACACATGTTTTGTAACCATGAAGATCAAATGGTAGAGTACTAAATAAGGGTTATATCCAGAAATACTTCAACAGCGACATCAATTGTTAAAATTAAAATTAAGACCATTTTACCATATTTTCCTTGCTTTGTCATCCATCCATTTTTCCCAAATTAACTTTTCAACTGCGGAGGGCAGTGGTTTAAGTATGAAGGAACCAGCTGGGATTTTTGTATGAGTAAATGTTATTCCCTGGAGTCTGGGAAAGTTTGCATCAGTTGTTGCCAAATCCTGCCTGCCTCCCAGTGAACACAAGGCCATGGCCTCTTGCTGGGGAGGGGAGGTTGTTCCTCTGAGCCCACTAAGTGGGCATGAAGTGACTCAGAAAAATCTTCTTCCTCCCAAACCATGGCTCAGGCATAACACTGTACCAAGTGTAGCCATTTACCTTTCCACAGTGTAAAACAGGAGCACCCTTTTTTCTTCCAGCCAAATATCCAGAAGACCAGCAGAGAGCAGGAGCCCTTGGCTGGGTTTCAGTCTCTGGAAGGAGGCTGTTGGCACATCTGAGCTTCTGGGAAGGCTGGCATGCTTAGACAGGCATTTCAACCAGGCAGTTAAACTTCTGCCTGGCACCACAGTGTCACACCAGTGCAAGGTGGGGACCATCTACCCAAGCAGCAGCCATGTGGGTTTTATGGATATACATTTAGTATGACAGAAAAGTCAAAATGAGCTTGGGGTTCAGCTCTCAGCAGCACAAGCCTTCCCCAGTGCATTCATCCAGCCATGGTTAAACTTTATGGTCAGTGGTGTGGGACCCTGTTGACACAACAGAGCAGGGGTGCTCACAGGTGCTGACTGTGGCCAGTGACTCTGAGTGCCTCTGGCCACCAACATAGTGCTGTTCTTTACCTTCCCCACACACCACTGTGCTTCTCCCTCACTGGCTTTAGGCTCTTTTGTTTGATAGACAGAAGAATTTTCTGCTCCTCTTCCTCTTTAGTGTCCCAGCCCTCCATGAAACATTTATTTTCATCAGATTTGCCATTTCACCAGCTGCAGTCTGCATCTGTGGCTGCTGGCAAGTACAGAATGTTTTGGTTTTGCCCATTCACTTCCCTATGGTCTGTAATTTCTATACATGAACTGCAGTTGCCACTTTCATGACTTCCAACATGTATCTCTAGAGAAGAGACAGACAGACAACCTCTATCTGGGACCCTCCAAGAAGGCAGCAAGTGGTAGCTGATTCCTACCCAAAGCTGACTATGTATTTTCTTTTCTGTGTCTAGCATACATGAACCCCTTCCCATAGCCAGGTGTCTGAGTCTTACTCAGCATGACCTGGCTCTCTCTCAGAAAGCCAGAGCTCTCATTTCAAATTTGAGAAGTGATTTGCTTCTGAAAGTCTGCAAAAAGCCCAAGAAGTTCTCATCAGTAATTGGCACTGAGAGATGACTGTCCTTTGTCCATTAAGTTTGCTAGATCTCATTACTGGAACTTCATTTCTAGTAGCCAGGCTGCCAAACATTGATTAGCAGACTAAGAAGTATTAGAAAAATGCAACAAGTGTCAAAATCCAGTCTATGTCTCCAAACCTCGCACCTTGCTTTTTCATTATGTTCATTGACTTGCAAAATTCATTTGCTTGTTTATAGAGAATGAGTGAGCCATTAGGGAGAATTAAAGAGGATCTGCCAAAACTGAGGAAGAAAAGCTTAAACACCTCCACAGAAAGGAGGGGGGAGGGAGAGAGGGGCACTTCTGCAGGTTTGCTTAAGGCTGCATGATTAGGGCTGTATATACTCCTGTACATACATATTCCAGAAATTGTCTGGAATACAGGTCTGCAGTCCAGAACCAACCTCATCCTGGAAACATTGGTTTCTGCTGTGAGATTTCTCAGCCACAGCTGGGGTAATCACACCCACAGACTCATGAGCATGGCAAAAGTGGGGAAGAATTTGTGAAAAGGAGAAAGCCGCTTACATTTTGTTATCGCTCAGTGGAGGTAGTGAGGGATTTAGCCTGATTACACGAGCTGCACCTAATCTTTCATTTCCCAGCACCTTCCTCTTGCAGGGACTCTCATCAGATAATGAGGAGTGACACACGGTGTGAAGTGCCAGCCCTATCTAATCGACGCTGCCATCGCCACTGTCACAAGGAAGCACCACGGGAGATAAATTTAAGCCTGACTGGTGTTTAGAATTTGGATGTTGTTTGTTGCTATTTTAATGCAACCACTCTTCAACTCAGTTCTCTAACAGAGGCAGAAGGAGAACTGCTGAGTTACTGATCATGAGAAACAATTCCAGCTAATTAGTGTTTCTGACCCATATTGGAAAAACATGGTTGGTTTTTTCCCCCTGGGTGATTCTAAAATGCATCTTACAGACTCGAGTCTGATGTAGAGGACTCACTGTAACTGCTGGATTTAGCATCTCAGTACCTGCTTTAGGGATACATTTTGTGAAACCATTTTAACTATTTTATATGCAGTTTCCCCAAACCAGTTTTGACTTTTCAAAGGTCAGATGTAAACTTAATTTCATGGCACAGTCTTGAGCCCACATGAACAACTGTACATAACAAAACAAATGCATGAGTCGGCAGATTTTTCCTGCGAGGACTGAAGTTTTAGTTTGATTCTTCCAAGAGATTATTATAAATGACTGTGGGAAAAGGATGAAAAAATGCATGTAGAGTCCTTTCATGAGTCCTTTCATAATTCTTGCATTGAGAAATGTAATAAAAGAAAAAATAATTCCCCTTTTGCCTCTATTTTGTTGTATAATCCCTGATGTTAAAGCTGTGATTGTATCTCTAAGCCCTTTTCTTAACAATTGCAAATTATAATGCACCAGCCACATTTCTCGGATAGTAACTTTAGACCTGGTCATGCAGAAGTTTACACCTATGTTTAAACTCCTGTACTGTGAACAGCCTCCTTGGCTTAGAAGAACTGCTCTCTGTACAGAAAAGTAGAGCCTGTGTTTGAAGTCCTACAGGAGGACTGGAAGTTGTGACCTCTCAAATGGTCTCATTCAGCTCAGCATCTGAGCAGAAACCTCCTCACTGCCTGACATTTGCAGAAGTTCACCCACATAAAAACAAATGGCAAAATTTTTGCCTCAGTCTTGGCAATTTAAGATAAAAACTTCAAAAATAGTCCCACATTCATTTTTCCTGTGCCAATGAAAGGAGTGTTTGACTGTCTCCAGTGCTAACATCCATTAGCATTTTGGAGCATGCACAGTCTTTGCTTTGTTGGCAATGAGTGCAATTATTGTTTGAAGGACTGAGAAGTGAAATCCTTGGAAGCTGAGCTCTGTGGGCTCTCTCCAGACCACAGTATCCTGCCACATGTGTCTGTAGGACACGGTGTCCCAGTGGCTGTCCAGAGGCCTCTGGTGTGTGTTGCAGTGGGATTAGCCTGTAGAGGGGGCTCCCCATGGGGTGCTATATATGTATATCTACCCTCTTTGGAATATTGTGACTTGCAAGGAAAGGCACCTTCCTTGGTGAGTGGTGCAAGGCAAGTGAGGTGCTTACCCTGTGATAAATGTTACACCAAAGAGTAGCAAAAAATCCTGCCTTTGAGCCTAACAGGCTTTCTATGGGATCCTGTCAAGGCTCCTAGTAAACCTCAGATTTCAACTGCAGTTTTTCCTGCGAGCAAATGAAGGACATGCCGACCACAGGGGCAGGGAACCAAATGGGCTGGTCTACTCCAAGATCAACAACCACATGGCTTCTGCAGCTGCAAGTCTGAAAACCCAAAGACATTTCGATTCTTGGAGTAATGAACTCTGTTGGCTGACTATAAGAAGGGGTTGAAGACATTTTTGTCATCCCCACTCTCACCAGCAGCAACTGGACTATGATTCTGGATGGTGAAACCCTTTTGCTGAGCAGCAAGTTTCTCTTTAACTGAGCAAATGTTTCAAGAGTTATTATGATATTTTGTTTCAGAAGAGGAAAACATAGAATGATTTGCATTTTCTGGTCATGTGTTTTCTGTTGCTGCATAATATTTTCAAAGAAATATTAATATATAGTAATTTTGTGTAAATCTATTAGTACAGAGATTTTGCATAAAAACCATCATGCAAGCTCTGCTCCTACTCACCCCAATCAGTGACTTCACTGACTGCAGACTGAACACTGATCACTAGGTCAGGATCAACATGTGGATTTTGGTGAATTTCTTCAAAGAAATAAATTAAAATCAGATTAAAATGAACAGACCCTCTAAGGTCCATAAACAGCTTGTCAGTCTCTTCCTTGAGAAAATGGAAAAAAAGAGTTGTCAGAGGACTTAAATTCCCCATGCAGGGATCCCTACCCCCACAGGAAAATCCTATATGTTCCAGAAGCCAAAAATACTTCTAAAAACCCAGCTTTGTAAGGTAGGCTTGCTCTTCTCCCTTGTGCCTGGGGTATGATGTTAATTACTCAGAAATAATTACAATGTCATAAAGGATCCTTCTGCAGGCAGCAGAGAGGTGGATGACACCACATCCACTGCCACTGCTCTTCTCCCATCATCTGGGAGTCAAGACACGTGCCACATCCCACTGGGAATACAGCACCATGGGCTGCTCACTGGCAGCAATGCAGAGCTCCCTGGTACACCTGATGCAAATGATCCCAGTGATAAATGAGGGAGGGGAGAAAAACAATAGATCCCCTATTAATATTAATAGATTAATATTAAATTAAATAAACCCTATTTCAAAGTTCAGCACAATTTATCTCTTGTTCTCTCAGTCCACTTTATTCAAGACCTTCTTAAAGTTCAAGCATCTTCTTTGCTGCTTGTTTCTGTATCTTTTTACTTCACAAGAACCTGAACTACAGCCATAGGACTGCTGAACCACATCACTCAAGTATATCCTAACATACTCCTAAGGCTTAAAAAATACAGGTTTCTCTGCATTCCCTGGCTTCAGACTCAGCTACACTGTTCTTGTCCTTCTTTGCTATTTTTCCAGCATGACTTGACATAACCATGGATGTCTGGTTATCTTTTTATTTCTGCCAAGATGTCCCACTTGATCCCCACTTGTTGGTTAGCAGGAAGTTAATGCCAGTTTAACAAAGGTGACCATATACAAATATCATGAAAAATTGTTCTGTTCTTTTCTGAGTTTATCCTCCAAATCAGACTTGACAATTAGGTCAGCACAAAGAAATGCATTTGTGATGTTGTGTGAATTGGGAGCTATGTCTTGATCCATGTCCATGTCTCTACAGATGGAATTGCATTTGGGAAAAATGTGGTCTTTAGTATATAATTTACTTCTCACAGAGGAAGAAAAGGTGTAATCCATGTTTCTTTGTAAATGCAGAGCTCACCAGCTGAGGAAGACAGCTCATGGCTAGGTCTAGGACAGGGACTCACCAAGCACTCCTCAAATACTCACATAGCAAGGAAATCCTCCCAGCAGGCACTGGTTAGGAGCCCACAAGCTGAAATCTATGTGTAAGATCCTTTCACAAGACTTTTTAAAAGCAGCAGCAGCACTGGTTATAGCTGATCCTCCCGTCTGTCCCCCCCTCCTTTTTTCTTTCCTGTTTTTCCAAACAAGAGACTTGAGTGGGCAAAGAATATGAGCAGTTACTTTGGAAAGGAGGAGATCTCTATGGTTGCCTTCTAGCTATGGGGTGAAAAGAGTCACTTTTTGAAGACCACCCCAAAAATACTGGAGATCTGCATTCAATTCATCCTCAGACAGCCTGAGGGAGTCAAATTCAATCCTGCCTTGAGATGAACTATGCTGGGGAGAATAGCTTCTACTCATCACAGAGAATTTGACATTTATTTGGTGAGAAGAAGAGGATCCAGGCACTGCTTTAAAAAATGATCTGTAAATTTCATAAAAAATCTCCATGGTGAGGGGGTTATTTTTACCTCTCTTCCTTGCCTAATTAATATTTACTGATTACATGTGAAGTGGGACATCTTCAAGCTTGAGAGATCTTTTCTTGGAAGTACTTTCTCACTGAGTGATTGACTGAAGCCTACATCTCTGAGAGAGGCAAGAATAAGACCTGCCCCCTCTATTAGTTTTTCCAGTGACAAAAGGTCTGTCCTTTTGCTCATAAGAATCTGAGGCTGGAAACCAAGGTGTTAGTCAGCTGTCTCAACTCCCAGGAGAAGATCTCTGTGTGCTAAATCTGCAGTGGCCTTCTGTATCTGTGCAGTGCTGTGGGTCAAGGAGCTCCTGCTGGTGCTCCTCACTTCTGAGTCACGGCTTTGGGCAGTGCTGTTGCCTTCACAAGCAGCCTGGCAATAAAAAGATGAAGACATCCTTCTCAATGTCAGACATGCTCCCTAAGCTGAGCTGAGGGATGACACACACAGAGCTCTTTGTCAATGTCAGTCATCCCATCAGTGTCCCTTGGCCACTGGCACATGATGGGCACCAGCTGGGTAAATGGCCTCTCCAGTGCCCAGCTTTGCTTCACCTGAATATTCACTACAGTATCCAGATGGCTCTTCAGGCCACATCCATGTCACCTTGGTGTCTGCAGGCTGAAGCTGCCATGGGAAACAGGGAGGCTGCTTAAACCTCCAGCTCCTGCTTTAAAGACCCACTTGTGGAGATAGAGACTCCTGGCCAGGAGCCAGGCAAGCTTCTAGGAAACTGCTCTCTTCTCAGTGAAAAAAGCAAAAAGGCATAGAAACCTTGCAGTCTCAAGGTGCAATGTCCCACCACAGGTCTTATTTTAATATGAAGGCTTTGTTCTTCCTTACACAAGTGTCCCCACAGTGCAACTGGACTCACAACCTAAATTGCTCTAGAAATGCCAGTGGAGAAAGGATCACAAGGAAAATGTGGATAAATATGCAAGGTGCCAACCAGTGCTAATGCTGTTCTGCATATTTACTTATTCAGCATTTATAGCTGGACCAACTACATGTTGCCAGATTATTTAGCAAGATTGTAATTTTAAAATCCTTGTCTAACCTTTTTTAGCATGGTGGCTTTTGAGCAGTACATCTGAAGTATTGACCCTCCTTACAGATGTTGCAGAAAATGCTGCAGAGAGCACACCAAAGCCCAGAAGGGTATTCAGGTAGCTCAGTGGGATCCACTATGACCTCCTGCAGTGGTTTGGCTGCACACATGCCCCTCAATATTTGGCACTTTAGTTTGTGTGCTGGGCTTGGGAGGCATGGCTTGTGCCCATTAAGTACCAGTTTCCTCCATTAACTGGAGACAAGTGAGTGTCTCACACTGCTGGCTTTAGTCTTTGTTCATCTTTAAGCAGATGAATTACATCTCTGCTATCTCAGTTAGATATCCAGCCACTAAGCTCTGCACATACACCAACAAAGCCACCATGAAGTCACTTTAACTCCAGCTGGAGTAACCACATATGCTAAACTGGACATGTGGAGAAATTCTTGCAGGGTTAAGACTTAGGGAGCTAAAGAAACGTGGCCTGATTTCCCAGGGAGTCAGCTGAGTGCTCAGATCTCCTGTTGAATTCAAAGGATCTGTAGGTTCTCAGCACTTCAGAAAATCAGTTTGCATCAGACTTTTATAACAGAATGATGCCATGCTGCACTTAAAAATAAACATTTCTCCCTCCTGCCCCCTCTCTGTGTCCCATTTTAACTTACTTTTTTCATTTTACTTTCTCCATAACTTTCTTGGTATGAGCACAGGAAAAAAAAATTGCCAAGTTTTAATTAGAAAGTAATCTTTCAACCTACAATGTAAGCAAGTCTTTAAAACCAAGCAAAAAATGAGTTGCAAAGCCTGTTATCCTTAGTTACAAAATAAATATGCAAACTATGGCACCATATTCTTCACAAAAATCTTTCAGCTGTTCTTCTAATAAAGAAAAAGATGAATTCTTCTGTATTACTCTGAGTTTAAAGTAGCTCAAATGTTTGGTCTACCAACTTTGACAATGTCCCTTTAAGTTTTCTGATTTTTGTGGAAGATCTAGCCCTGGGGTTTTTTGGCTTAGACACAGTACTTGTCAAAACCCTTCAGACTCTCTTACTGAAGTGGCTGACGCTGTTCTGGAGGTTTTTTTCTTATTATTATTATTCTTTTTTTTTTTTCTTCCTCAGAATGACCTTATTTCCAGCTCCAATTTCATGAGAAAATATGATCGTGTCAGAATTTTCCTTTGGAGAGAATTTTCATTTTATGGATCTGACAGATTTTCAATCTCATGCTTTGATTTGAAGTTTCTGTGATTCTTTTCCTCTCATTTTAATCTGACAGTCTGTGAGGCTAGGGGTATCTATTCTCAAATGGTCAAAGCAAAAGGTTTTGCATCAGGAGATCTGGTTTCCATTTCTGGTCTAATCTCCAGACTTGCTGTGTTATTTCACTAACATTAGTGTATGAGTTTGGACATTTGGGTGTCTGTGTGTATTTTGCTGTGTCTTGTCCTATAAATGCATAAAGGGGAATTCAAATAGTCAACTGTAGGCATAAAAGGCAGTAATGGCTACCCACCTTATTGCAATTAATGCTTTTAAGCTTCTTCACTGTGAAAGGAAAAACAGAATGATGCATGTGAGCATTATGGTTTCAGTTAGAGTGTTCTCTTCAGCAGATGAACTTTGACATAGTCGAAACTAATATTGATTTGCCAAAGTTTTTAGTGTCTGCACATTCATGCAATATCCTAAACACACTTTTTTTTCAGCAAACAGGTAGGGAGGGCTGCAGAGCTGAGGTAGTCGCTAGAACAAGTTTAGGCTTCCTGGTCAGAGACTGAGAGGCATCTTCCACAGAGGTTCCAGCCACTGACAAATAGGTGCCTTGAGAGCAGAACAGTATTTCCAGAGTTTCCTATTCATTTGATGGAGAGAAATTTAGGTGCTTCTGTTCCATAGAGTGTATCTCCTTGGTAGACCTTCAAAGGCATGGACTTCTCAATAGGGAAATTAGGTGGTTACTTTAAAAAGACTATTTCATTAGGTGCCAAAACTGTAGATGCAAATTACGTGCTTATGTTGGCTAGATCCCTGTCACAGAGATGTGAATATTTGGCTTCAAGAGTCCTTCATCTGTTTCTCATCTTGTGGTCATTAATATTTTTATATTTCTGTACTCCTAGGTGCAGAATTCCTCATTAATAGAGATTATCTGAAAATAAAAAAAAGAAAGAGGCCAGTCTAAAATGGACAGAAGGTCAAACTTGAGCACTGAAAATACTGCTCCATGAAAACTGACAATATTCCCACCCAGGCTCAGAAACTCTGTGCTGTTCTTGCAGGCTGTGCCTTGTATTTGTAATCAAGCCCAATGCTTCCCTCTTTTAGCTGTCAAACATAACTGGGAAGGGAATGTGGAAACCCACAACTTTGCTTTCACAGTTCAACTATTTTCTCATTCATGAATTAGATGGGAGCTATGGGGCAATTTACAGTTTGGTTATTACCTGAAATGTGATCTGTGTGATTGGTCACAGAATTCATATCTATTCTCTCTCAGACCAAACAATCCCAAGACCATAAAAGAGGTTTCAGTCTCGTGCCACCAGCCTTGCCAGTGAGAGTCCCCAGGTGATGACTATGATCACATGAGTTTTCACATGATTTCCATTTTACAGACTTATTTTCTGGCAAAAAAACCCAACCCAAAACCAATGCCAAAAAAGCACAAACAAACAAACAAGCAAGCAAACAAAAAATAAGAAAATTCATTCACTTGAATATTGGTGGAAAGCACATAGAAGGAGATCTGATACTATAAAAGAAAATTTGCTATTGTCTTCAAATTCTGGTATTTTATCAGCTACTGCTCATTCAGACACGATCTGTGTCACACAGAGCTTATCAGATCTGATGAATGATCTGATTCATTTTCATTCATACTAAGTTTGAGGGGAATACTAAGCATGTAAGAAGAAACGTGGCTCTTCCATCTCTGGCTGTATACCCATAAGTTTGGGCCATGCAAGAGACTGGTTCAAATGCTGTCAGGACCTGAAATCCTGAAAGGATATTTTTGACATGTTTACAGAGTGCCTGCTATAAGCAGCTGGACCATAAGTGCAAATGGTGCACCATGGGAGTCATATTCTTCAGTGAAAGGCCCTGCATCTAGAAAGGAATATAAGCTAAGAGGGAAATAAACTTCAGAGGAAATATCAATTCACAGAAAAAAAATGCTATGTTTCAACTGACACCACATGCATTGTTTCAATAATAATCTTCTTTAAAAGCAGATATTAAAAATGGCTGCAAAACTGATAACCTGTTGCTTATATCAGTCTCTCCATCTCCCAGGGAGGGAGCAGATCCAGCAGCATCCTCAGCTCTTGGCAGGCCTATAGAGCTGTGGCAGAAGGAGCACAGTGGCATAAGCACGGCCCCAGGGGGGAACTTCTTAATCCTCCATTAAGGTGAGGAAGTTTACCTTCAGCTGGGAGGGGAATGCTATCTTGCTTTTGCCAAATCTGGCACAGGAGAAGGGTACAAATACGGGTAGTCACTGAGAGCACATGTATCTCGTGTTTTTACAGCAACTTTCTGCACTGTAATTTCCTGAATAGCATGCTCTGTATGGTAACCTACTTAATTATGCTACTTTATTTTTCTTGAAATACAGTCTCTTTTTGCTTTGGTTGGTTTAGCAGAAGTGTGAGGGGAGGTAGTGAGCAGGGATGGGTTTGGAGTAGGGAGAGAGTTATATATGTGTCCAGTATTTTTAGGAATTAATTTCATATTGCAACCCTCTTCTCAGTCAGCTATTCTCACTTCTCACTGAGCTGTGTTCAGAAGTCCAGGTAAGTTGTGTGTGAAGGAATCCCCTCAGAAACACCGTGGCTCCCCAGCCTTGATGCCCCACATGTTTGAAGGCTGGGGTGCTCAGTGTTTGAGCAGCACAGCTTCCTGCAAGGGACACCCTTTCCCTCCCATAGGCACGACCTATTTAGTCCTATCTGATACAGGAAACATTTACAGAGCCTTCTTTCCTCCTGGCAGTACAATTGCAGTTTATTGGCCTCTACTAAAACCATCACGCAGTAAAATCCAGCAGCTTTCCAATTAGGGGAACGACAGATCAACCAGCCCTCTTTTCATAATCCCCTCCAGTTCATTCCCTGTGTTTCCTCCTCATCATTTAAGTCTTGGTGTCATTGCTTGTGGAAGGAGTTTATTGGGTTGGCTTCATGAAAAATGCAGTCTTCCAGGAAGATCTGAAATCCCAAACATACTCATTCCTCCTCAGCAGGAACTTCTGTGGATGAAGCCCGGGGGTTTTTGCAATACCAAGGACAGACACCTTCCAGGTGCTATGAGTTTCAGGGACAGTTATTTTAAGCACCACAGAAATGCTTCTCTATTAAAGAGCACTGAAATGCTGCTGGAATGGCTGCCCATTGACAACTTCCAACCCTTTTGGATAGGAGTGGTATCACTATTCACCGTCAGCAAGCAGGGTGTTTGCCCTGAGGGAGCCATGAGCCCTCTCTCTATGGTCTCTGTGGAGAGATGGTCATGTGAAAGGACAAGATCCCCTTTTTGCTCCACAGAGGGATGAGCGTCAGGGTCACAGCAGAGTTTTGTGGTGGGATGCTAAGGCTTGGTACTGTGAACCAGGGGTGTGCACAGGGATATGGAGAGAGTATTAGGTCTGTCACAGCAGTGCTGGGCAACAGCCCCTGAAGCTGTGGGGCAAAGTGTCCTGTTAGCAGTGGCCAGCTGTCCTCTTGAAACTTATTTTAGATGGTGTCTTGGCAGGGGGATCTCAGCATGAATTACTATGTTGGCAGTGTGGGTGACTGATTTGATAGCAAAAAGGTACCTCATGTTGTGGGGATGAATCATCCTGGGAGGTATTTGTGGCTCCAGGCTCTGCACCCTGCTTTCAGACTGCTAGGGCTGGAAGAGAGGAGCCCCACTGGTGTCTCAACCCTTTCCAATCGCCACAGGTTTGATTTCTCCCTATTTTACTGTGTCTGCTGGGACACAAGCCAAAGCCACATGGAGCTGGATCTGCTCCTGATGTTCTTCATGTTCCCACTGTTCATCTCTAAGACTTTGGGTTGGCACTTCAGAGGAGCTGAGGCCAGCAGGGAAATTTGGAGCTTGATCAACTTCCTGAAGGGGGGGAGTTTAGATTCAGTGGGTTGTTTCAATCACATCCCCACCAATATTTGCTAGAAAAATAAAAACTCATTTCTTTCCATTAGCTCAGCTTGGATTTGCTATGTCGGTGGTCTCTTTTTCTCCATTTTCTTTAAGTCTTTCTGTATAAACTTAATCAAAACAAGTTTCCTAGATTTGCTGAGTGATTCCATGACATTTCTCGACTGCTTGCTGTCTTTCATGTCTGCTTTGCCTGTTCCTCCCTGTCCTGCAAGGATCTTTAACAAAACCCTCTGAACCCACACAGCCCCAGCCCTTTGGTCTTCCCTTCATAAGGCACTGAAACAGGCTGAAGTAGGCTTGATTATTTGACAGAGTAAAGCTAAAGGGTGCCTCCCTGCTGCTCCAAGGGAAAAATTCCTTTTCCTGACACTCAGATCTGATTTACAGCTCAAGTTCTATGTGACCAGCAGCTCCCTGTCACCTCTCCCCTCTTGTTAGCTGGCTGTTTTCCAGACACTGGCTCATCATGTCTGTCCTGAGGTACCTTACAAACTAGGCAGCTCATTGTGTCATGCTGATGGATGGTGTTAGAGGTGGGAAATTGTGGCTTTCCCCTGCCCCAAGCCTGGGTGGAGGCATGCCTGCTGTTCAGAGGTCAGATGCAGATCCCTCCAGCAGCCAGGGCTTGCTCCCCGGAAAAGTCCATGCCACCTCTTCTCCCATTCTGGATAACCGTGACCTACCTTTCTGTGTCCTTTTACTGCTCTCTGATGGGATGAATGCCCTTTCTTAACCTTGCAGGAATGTGAGTGCCTGCTGACCAGAGGGGATGTGTAGAACTTGTCAACCTGCACGTAATACTGTGTGAAGGTGCTTACCTGGAGACACTGGGGCATGAAGACTACAGTATTCTGCTGGGGAGCAGGAATATTTATGAGTGGCTTTAGGCCTGACAACCTTTGCTGGCTGTCAGAGTGGCAGAGACAGATTTGTGCTTCACCACCGCTTTAACTACCAGGAATTTATTGTTCAATTATTAACATCTTACGTAGAACCTCCTTCCTCCAAAAGCTTCAGTTATTAGAGGGGAAGGAAAGCCCTTTCTGCCCTTTCCTTGTTTCCTCTAAAAATCCCCAAAAAACCCAAGCTACATATCCTGTGGAGTGTTTGCTTTGTTTTGTTTTAAAAGTTTGCAACAAGATGATAAAAAGTGTCAGAAAAAACGCAGCGGTCGCTTTGTGGTTTTCCTTGATTCATTGTGTTGCAGCTGACCAGCTGCAAACTTTTTTCATGCCTTCATTGTTGTTTTTACTGTCAGTGGTTTTATTGCTTGATTTCTAATCGGACATTTCTTGCAGGTGTACCTCCAGTGGTAAATCAAGGCTGCCCTTGGTTCTTTGATCCAGGTCTTCAAATAACGAAAGCGAGCACTTATCTGTCCCTTTTATCCAGCTGGCTGTGTGCTTTGCCAGCACTAATGAGTGTGGTCTCACAGCACCGAGGACACAAGCTGTAGGTAACTATTGTCCCCATTTACACAGAGGTACAGAAGGCTCTCCCAGCACAGCAAGGGAAGGCAGTGGTGCAGCCAGAGCAGCACACCCATCTCCAGCTGCCAGCACAGCCTCTCTAAACTGACTGCCCCTACTTTGATAGTGACACAGGGAGAGCAATAGCAAGCCCTGGCAGGTGCCATTGCTGCTTTGTAGATAGAAAGACCAGTCATAATAATAAGAACACATGATGAAGAAGCATGCTTCATCTTTAAAGTGCTTTTCAAAAGCAGTTCTGTAACTTCCCAGGTACACACTTTGCCCTATGATCCCTGCTCAGCTTACTGAAACTACTTATCTACTGTTCTCCTAATAATTACTGCCAGAGCTCAGGATTTTTCTCCTGGGAACTAAGGGTGTGCATGAGACAATGGGAGCAAGTGGAAAAAGAAAAAGGACTACATCTCTCTCTTAAAAATTTGCCACCTCTGTTGTTCCCAGCCTGCTGAAGAACCTATGGAGCATCCTGGTGCACAGCAGACAACAGGTTCACAGCTGGAGACACAGAGGTCTAAAAGAGATGACCCATCTGAAGCTGCAGGGCAAGCCAATAGGAGAAGTAGCTGTGTTGCTGACAGAAATGGGGAATTTTGGTGTAGCTGCCCAAGCTTGCCCACTGAAATGCCAGCTCATGAGAAATGGCAGAGAAGTTGGCTTTTAGTGGTCATGTAATCAGGCAGCGGTTTCATATCCACTGCTGACATGTTTTTCCATACTCTCCAGAACTTATAATTCCAATTTTAAGAAATGAAAGGTTGTATACTCCTTCTTGTTTGATGCAAACTGTGTCCAGATATAGCTTAATGCACAGATGTGATTTTAACTGGAGGGTATGGTTTCAGATGGCACCTCAAGCTGATTGACTAACTCAGAGGTCTGCTGTTTTACTGGTCCAAACTGGCTTATCTTACAATCAGACAAGTGCCAGAGCTGGTGCAAGGAGAGCTGGGGAGCTGAGGAGTGTGTAGTGCAGGCTGAAGTCTGGAGCGGGGCATAGAGGGCCTCCAGGATGGAGGAGAACAAGCTCTCCCCTCCTGCAGCAGCAAGTAGCTTCTGGTTCAGCTCATCCATAACCAAGTCCTTACGGACCAGAGAGAGATCAGATCATAGCAGTGTCTGGACAATTGAGTCACTTCTACTGCCGCAGGGGGAAAGCTGCTGAAGGATCTCATGGCAAGCTCGTTGCTCCAGGCCACCATGGTGAGGACTCAGAGAGAACTGCACGAGAGGTGTCAGCTTGGGAGAAAACAAAGGCAGCTCTGCTGCCAAGATCCCACAGCAATTAGTGTTATTGGTTGGTGCTGTACCCACACAACGAGGGATGCAAGTTTTTGTGGATACATTATAAAAAGTAGGAGAAATAAGGGAAAGAAAATATGCATTAATGAGCCAAGCTGGTTCAATAAAGCAATAAATACTTAATGGGTAATGATTCCAAAACAAAACCAAACCAAACGGGATTGCAGAAAGGTGGGAGAAAATGTAAGCACAACAGAAATGAACTGGAAGACTGTGAAATTCTTAATGAGGTCTGAAGAGAGGAAGGTAAAGGGAGGAGCTGGTCAGAAATTTCCGCAGACTTCTCCCTCTAGAGTGTCTCATAAAACCCCACATGGCTCAAATTATTCCAAGGCACACATTATAAAGACAAACCTATTATTAATGGGAAATTTTCCTGATATGAAAGGCAGTATGAATTTGATCTTGTTCTTGCCATATGTCTTCTGAAATGACAGCTAAAGACGGCTGAATTGCCTCCAAGTTCTAGGCAGTGGTTACTGACTAAGGAGCTTTTTTAATTGAGAAAATTATTATATTCCTTTCCATGATAATAAATTTCTTCATAACCCTCATTAAAAATGCTAAGACTTCCCAGGTAGATGCTGTGCCCTGCCAAGAATATCGTGCTCTCCTGGAGTTCAGGCAAACGCAAGTAATGGGTAGAGCTGTCTGTGTATTTTCAATATCTTTGCAATCCTCCTTTAAGAACTTGTGATTTGAATAAGCCCAGGAGTGTCCTGATGCTTCTGAGCTGATTCTTGTGCTGCTAATCTTTGCTCCACTATTTTTAGATAATTTTCCAATCTGCTTGCTTTTCAGTTACATGCTCACTCAAAGTGACGGCTTATTTATGTGGTCCAGGAGCGTTTGCTGTTTGCCTCAGTATGTCAGTCTGAGCTCTGCAAACACTTCCTGACAGAAGCAAGCTCCAGTTCCCCTCATCCTTGGCTGCCTGCTGCAGAAGAGGTCTCCATGGAGAACTGATTGTGGGGTGCTGGAGGAAGAGGGCAGAGTGCAGACCCCTCTCTCACCCCCCCATGTGCCTCTGCTGCCTGCCGATAAAAGGTTATAATCAATAAATAGTATTCTTCATGGTTCCAGATATTCAGCAAGTGAATGATCCTACAGCAGTGTGAATGCATTGTCAGCACACAGCAGTGGCCCCAGCCATGTCTGCAGGAGAGCCCTGTGGCACCTGACAGAGGCCAGGGAAGGTGCCCTGGAATGCCTACAAGCTTGGTTTTGCCAAGTATCACCCAAAGATAGGCACAGAGTCTTTGTGAGGCCACAGAGTCTTTGTGGTCCCAGTCCCAGACCCACTCAAGCCCATGTTTGTGCAGATGTGCAGTGAGATGCAGCAAGAAACAGGGTTAAAAATTATAACTTGCTTCCAAATCTATTTTACTCCTGTCTGCCTTTAAATAGCTGCAAACCAAAGGCTGATGGTTGGAACTTGGTGGGTGCAGAAACCAGGCTGCTGCATCCTGGCCACCTGGTCCAATGGATGCTTTGGTGGGTGCATGGAGAACACTCCTGCTCCCAGATGAAACAAAAACCTCCTCAAGAGCAGTGAGATACCCTGCTGCTTAAGGGACAGAGAGGGGGCTTGAGCCATGAGGGGCTGTCTGTATGTCTTCACCATCTGAAGTGTTCCAAGATCAAGAAATGAAGCTTTGTTACATTCAAACCTTTATTACAATAAATAGTTGGACAGATTCAGAGCTGCCTTCTGTGTCTGAAGCATGGGCTCCTCAGACTGCAGCCTCTCAGTTTGAGCTGCCAGTGGTGAGTGACATCTGTGTTGGCACTGCAAAGCAAGACTGCCATTTTGCTGTGGAAAAAAGCAACATTTCTTTATACAGGCAGGCAAGTTTCACCTCGACTTAAACTAGGACAACTCATGCAATGTTTGCTGGAGGAAATACAGTGAAAACAAACCTGTGATGGCAGAGAGATGGGCTAGATGGTTTTTGCCCTCATCTCTGAGTCTATAAAAGTGAGGAAATCTCACTTGGGGTCATATCTGAATATCTCTGTGGATATTCACAAATCTGTAAGGTTTTGCTCAAAAAACAGCCCTGAGCTGTTCAGACGAGACAGTTCAAACCCACTCTCCTTCTCTGCTGAAGGAATTGAGAAGCAGCAGAGGGTCAGGGGAGCATGTTTCAGCTACAGTGCAGCAGTTTGTGTTTCACACTCCCATGTAAACTGTGTGGGTTTGCACTTTTAGGAAATGGGGCTGCCCTCGAGGAAGAAAGAGAGGTTTATCTGGGCTGACGCTGTGAACAGCATTTGGCTGCTATAGCTGCCACTTTTACTTAAGGCCAACATGAGCTCACGTGCTTTACACAACTGCAGATGCTGTGGGTGTTGCAAAAAATCAACAATTGCTGACAATATATCTACAGATGAGCCCAAACCAAAGCTATTCCTTGAATTTTGGATACTGAACTTCACTGGAGTGCCAAATGCTATTTACATAGGATACAGGCAGAGTCTTAAATCTCAAGATTCTTACAGCTAAAACCTTGCTTAAAAATAGATCCAAAGTAGCCAGCTCAAGCCCCTCAGTAAATTGTTTATTTTGGGTTTCTTTCTTTCACATTTGTGATTCAACAAGCTGGCAGCAAAAGGCCTCGGTTATTCTCATTATACAGGGCAGTGTGTTTAAAGAAATTGGACCCAATTATGTCGGTTATGTTTATCTTGCCAAACTACCTCGTCCAGTAAGGAGTTACATAGCCAAGATAGTTTCTATGTGATAAATATCTCTCATTTCCTTCCAAACCACAAGTGCTTTTTGCCCAGAGGAGGCTGGCCAGAGCAACAGGTAGGTGAGGCCATCTCCATGCTCTGAGCCAGCAGCCACCCTTGTCCCTTGGCAGACTGCCTTGGGCACCTGTCTCCATCGAGGGTGCCCAGGCCACCTCTTGCCTGGGGTCCTGGGTGCTGAGAGGGTTATGCATTAAGGGCTCACCACCCACTGAGACCTGACCTGCACTTGGCTGGTGCAGCTTCTGGGAGCCCCAGTTTCACAGCTGGCGAAGCAGAGGGGATAGAGCTAGGTTCACCTTCAGGACTGCTGTGTATCCAGGTACTACAGTGACAAAAGTCCCAGAGCAGATTAGGTGTTGAGAAAAATTTGTCTGACTGTGGCATTATCACCTGTCTGTGCCATATGCAGGTATGCCCTGACTGAGAACAGGAGTCAGCAATGACACATGAAAACCTCAGTACGGTAAAAGTACAAGCCAGTGCTAAATTTACCATGCCAAATCACAGCAATGCAGCAAATCCCTTCAAGAGGCCCAACACAACAGGTTGAACAACTAAACAACTGTTTCTTGGTGCATCCTCAATGTTTTCATGTGCTTATACCAGGGCTTAACTTTCACATATGAAGCTGCTCACTGGAGAACATAGACTTGCAAGAAAGTTCACTGCAGACCCCCTTTGCTCCCATCTCCCCTCTGTTCAGACCTTAAAGCCTCCTTGCTCTTTCCCTGGTAGCCCATTTGCCACCTCAGCAGTCTGCTCTCCCTGCTCAGGTACCTGCTGCTGTCTGCTCCCACCTGCGTGGCACAGAGTCTGCCTTAGGGCTTTATTCCAACAGCAATGCTTCAGGAAAAATGTGGTTGATCTGAGTAGTGCACATGCAAATCTGCTTCAGAGAGCAGAATTTTTTGATGTCAAACCATGAACTTGGCTTTAGAGAAGTTGGATGCCCTCTGATAAGATAGAAATTTGTAGAAATGGGTATGTGTTTTTATAGACCACAGAAGCTGTTGGCATAGATATTTCCATAACCCTATTTTAGGGTTCATTCCTCTCTTTGGGAAGGGATTCCCACTGAGGTGGAAGATGTGAGCTATTGAAAAAGAAAATTAGAAGAGGTCAGCTTAGCTTTGCTTCCCAAGCACCTAAAATACCCACCCAGTTACCAGGAGGTGACTAATGTTGGGAAGGTTAGTCTTTGATGGGAAGAAGAAAAAGGGACCATGAGAAATGATGCAGTCAAACAGGGTCATTAAAGAGTCAGGCAAAGGAAAAAACAGGAATGCAGAGAACTGCAGAGAACCACTGCTGTCTGTGTCCCTTCCCTTCCCCTCCCTTCCCTTCCCTTCCCCTGTTTTTTGAGCATGTCCTATTCATAAGTTTCAAGGCCTCCTAAGTTTTCAGTTAAAGTGAGTTGTAGTCCAAAAAGTGAAGTCTCCCTATGGATTTATTACTCTAATAAGGAAAAATGATGGAATGCCTTGAGTCAGCAAACCCTGCCCTGTGTACATAAACCCACACAGGTAACTACTGACAGTTCATCAGGATCAGCAGGAAATAGGCCAACTGGGGAGGGGAACTGGGAGGTGGCAGTGGCCCATTTAATTGTGCAAGCTGAAGAAAATGGAAAATAATGTCAGAGAAGAGCACCAAGGATGAGAGGAAAACAAAACTTGAGCATCCTTTCAATAGGCATGACTGGTAAAAAAGAGCTTTTAAAAATCTCTAGTGGCCTTCAGAGATATCCAAATCAAAAGCAACAAGGGGCTGGGGGCAGGTGGAGGGGCAAGATAGGGATATGATGACAGGCTGAGGGAAAATAAATAGCCATGAGCTTGCTGAAGATCATAAAGCCCTGACTTCACCCTCCATATTTGTCATGAAGACAAGACAAAAGCCTTCAATTTTCAAAGCCTCTCACATTCAAGTCCCTTTAAGGTACCTCACAGTGATCAGGCAAAATATAAGGAGCTAAAGTTACAGACCACTCTGGGAATGACCAAACATATCTACTTTTAGAAAATCTTATTTTGCAATTATAACTAGTTTCATCCACTGAGGATTTTTTAATGTTTTGAATTAGTCATGATTTGCGTATTTTGGGAAAAAACTGCATCAATTGTCTTTTATTTAAATGTGGAAACAAAATGGAGCTTTTCTGGTCCTCCAGTCAGCACTAAATCAAGGAGGATTAACCAGCATGCAGTGTATTTCTCATTCATGCTCATTTGGCCTCTTTTTTTTTTTTTCCCTAGAGAGTTTTGGCCTCTTATCTTCAGCTGACATTACACACCAATCACACCATCAGTGCTGAAAGCCAGGCTAACATTTGTGGCAGCAGCTACTTCTCAACTAAATCCCCATGTTCACCCTGAGAAATGCCCATCATTCTCCAGTCCCAGGACCCAGACCTTGCAGTGTTGGTTAATGGCAACATTTACCAACTGCAGCAAAAGCTTCATCTGAGCAACCTTTACCTGGAGCGGCAACGGGAACAGCAATGGCAACCCATGGACCACCTTTCCCTATGGGAGCCAGGACACCCAGAAGCTCAGCACTGGGAGCTGGAACTGTCCTAGGTGAAGAGACACCTGGCCCCCTGGAGCCTCACTCAAAAGGGGAAGGTAGTGGAGGTGATAACTGTGTGATTGAAGTTCCTGCTGGAGTCTCCTGTCATCTAGAGTTCATAACTGAAAGGGAATTTAGCCCTCTATCTCAAGAGGTTTGTAAGCTCAAATGAAATTTTCCGACAAATCCCCTAAGTTCTGCAAAGATCAAGTGTAAGAGCTGGGGAATTTGTAAGATATCTCACTGAAGTTAAGAAAAAAAATGAAAACAAAGGACTTTTAATAAATAAAATGCAACCAGAGTAATAAAATAAGCATGGTAGATTCAGTATTATTTGTTTTTATACTAATTTTATGCTGCCCCCACAAACTCAGTTACCACAGCTTTGTATATTAAGAAAATATGTGCAATATGGAAAGCATTAAGGACATGTTGCAGAGGTTGCTTTAGAGGAGGGTCGTTACTTTTGGCTGTCTGAGGAGCTGTCTGGAGTCAGGAATGTGTGTGTCAGCTGATTAAAGACCACAGAAGTGATTAGTGAGGGAACCCTTAACAACACGGCATGTCAATGCACATCTTGAGGTTAAGGAGTTAATTGCCTCTCTCAAAACTGTGGTTTCAAGACTTCTGTAGACCTGGGAAGCAAACCTAACAGCAGTTTGAACTTCGTCCACAGTTTTCAAAATTAATTTCACAAATACAAAGGCTAGATATGTCTCCTTTTAATTCCTGCAGAGCGTTTTAATGCTGTGTTAAACAGCTAATTCTGTGAAGAATGAGGCAGCCATGAACTACACCAGTGTTTACCCATTACCTTCCCTGTTTGCTCCAACCTTCTGTTTTTGGGAGAGCTTTTCCTTGATTTATGAAGCACACTTCTCCAAGAGTTCAAGTGTGTGTACCTTCCACAAAAGCACTGATGTGCAGCATGTCCTTCAAAATGCCCTTCCTGCCCCTGGGAACAAGCACTGGCCATTCTTCCCATCAAACCATCCTCTTCCCACCCATATAAACCTGAAGGAATAAATATTGTCCAAAAATTAACAGATCAAGATTTCATAGACTGAAGGAACAGAAAGACCTCTTGATGAAAATGCTCTGGTGTCTTTATTGCATATACATGAGAAGCTGGAGCACTTCCCCGTGGCAGCTCTGCCTGGACCCTCCCTGGTGGGCACTGGATGCCCTCCAGCCTGGCAGGTGCTGCCTGGAGAGCTGTCCTGTGGGTGCTGGGTGCCCCTGGCCGCCTGATCTCTCACCTGGACCTCAGACCACTCACACAGCTCACACCCAGGCTGCTGCTTTTCAGCTGAAACACAGACATTTCACCTTTGAGAAAACTAGGAGGTCTTCCACCAGAGGAGTCCCAGGCCATTTCCAGCTTTTAGAGCTGCCCCCAGACAGACCATGGAAATCAGGGATAAGACAAATATTTTTCAGACAAGATGTACCCACTCAAGGCAAGTGCTGCTAATATCCCCCACTGCCACCACTGGGAGACCTGTACTATGCTAGCCCAGTCTCGGGGTGTGCAGGTATTGTTCTCTGTACTGCAGTCTGTGAGAAAATTAAACCCAGAAAAAGCCCCAGCTGAACAGAGTAAAAATAAACATTTGTTCAGCTCAGCTGCTCTGATCTGCTCACATTTTGCTCAGCTCCCCATACAAGCCAGAGAGATACACGATAGATATAATCTATAATCAAGTGAATCTTTTCTTACCACTACCATGCAGGCACCATCAATCCTACCTTGGCTGAGGCCAGCTGGCTCTAGGTGAAGCCCTACCCTCAGCCAGCCTTGAGTAAATAACCTTTCCCTCTAGCTCAGGGCCTGATCCATGCCTCTGCACTAGCTGGCAGGCTGGGAAGGTACAGGGCGAGCTAACAAGCTCAGGCAGTGCCTGCAGAAAATCCAACTTTTCAAACAGTAGATGTTGGGAGTGATGGCTGTGGCCACTTTGTGTCCCTGCCAATAGCTGCTTAACACAACTATGAGTTTATGCACCAGCAGCTTTAAACAATAGGCGAGGTCCTTCATGACCTCAGCTAAATCTTTAACCTAAGAAGGGGAGAGCAGCTTTTATCTGCACAAGCACCTGCAGATTCAGATGTTTAGTTCAGTTGTTTTGGGTTTTTTTTAAACAGCTGGGCTTGTCTTCTCTAGATTTGAGTTTTTCTTGCAATATTCTGCATTTAATTATCAGCTGGGATAGAAGGCTTGCAAGCACAGCTGTTATTGCAACATTTCAGTGCTTTGACTTTCAGGCCCAGATGGAGTGAGCTGTGCAAAAATGAGGAATCAAGAGTAAAGCAAACTTTCTCAAACTTTCAAAGCAACTCGATGTGAGAAACAGACTGGGATGGATTAAGAGCGCACACGGGCCAGCTGAGCCGATGAGTCACGGTGCTACCCTGACGTGACACCAGGCTGTGGTACCCTGATGTGACACCAGGCTGTGGTACCCTGACATGACACCAGGCTGTGGTACCCTGATGCGACACCAGACTGTGCTACCCTGACATGACACCAGGCTGTGGTACCCTGACATGACACCAGGCTGTGGTACCCTGACGTGACACCAGGCTGTGGTACCCTGATGTGACACCAGGCTGTGGTACCCTGCCTTGCACAAATCCCCAGAGGAAGGGCTCCTCCACATCGTGCTGCTCTAAATCTCTGCAGTGCTGCGTAAGGATTTGGCTCTGCCCTCACTTGGTCAGCTTGCTTTAATTCTTTTCCAGGAGCCCATCTCAGATAATGGCTTGTTTGCAGAAGAAGGTATTTGGCTTTTGAGTGTAGACATGGGGATGGCATGGGCCCCTTGGCTGGGTTGCTGATCCTTTCCTCAGCCCCTTTCCTCAGCCCCCTTCCTCAGCCCCAAGCACAAATGGCCTCATAGCAAGCCAAAGGAAGGAACTAGTTGGGGGTAAGACAACATGTTTTCTGCCAGGTTAGTGTTGGCTCATTTTTCTCCCCTGGTCAGGGTGGCAGCAAGGCTCATGGGGCACTGCCACGGCAGGAAGGAGCAGCTGCAGGGCTGGGAAAGTGGGAGATCAGTGCTGCTGCAAGGTTGTTTAGGACACAAGAGTGAGAGGCCACGGTGAGGTGCTGGCAGCCCTCCTGTGCTCACCAGCTAGGTGGCAGGGCAGGAGCTGCCTTCCAAAAGTGCTCTTCTCTCCCTCTTAGTGCAGTGGGAGCCCAGGCAACCAGACACCAGAGCTTTAATTCCTAACCAGGTGGAATCAAGAAAGGTTAACTCCACCTCTAATGGCTTCCCCGGACCACAGAAAAGGATCTGAATCCAGATTTACATGGCTCTTGCCCTAATGCCTGGACTCTCTTTCCTTTCTGGGTGCAGACATCTGACAGCCAGACTCTCGTCTGCAGTGTCAGTGGCAAAGAATCAAACACCACGGCAGCAAAGACAGCCTCAAGCACTTTTCCCTCTCAGAATTAAACAGATTATTTCCTCAGGATAATATTTTATTAATATAACTGTAACCCACCCCGTTGATACCTGCATTCACTAGCAGCTTCCTGTCAGACCTCCTGCTGCCTTGTACTGTGCAGGACAGTGGCTGGCAATGCTCAGCACCTGCCCCCAGCCAGTCCCATCAGTTTAGGTTTCCCAGTTGTCTTCATGCTAATGCTGAATAAAGTCCAAGTCTCTATTTCCTTGCCAGCTGGTTACAGATAAGGGGAAGGGCATCCTGTTTCTCTTTGGGGGCCAAAGAATCCAGTCCAAAAGCTTAAAGGAGTGGATTTCTAGGAAGGCAGGATTTCAGACAGCTTTGTGGAGCTCTTCCTATTGCCTGTGCAAGAAAATAATCTCTTTGGCTGGCTCATCCCATATTAGCTTCCCGATTCATCCCCCCTACTCTTGAGCCAGGGCCATCCATACTTCATTAGGTCACTGAGCCCTGTTGCACCTGCCACATACATGTTATTAGGTCACTGCTGATTAAATAATTCAGTCTCTCTGAAAAATTACAGTCCTCAAAAAAGTGGGTTATGTGCTGAGGCCAATCCTGTTTGCCTCAAGGAAGATCACTGCTCTCCTGCCTCTCCAGGGCACAGAAACAAGAACTCAGTTTCATTAATTTTCCCTGGAGAAACACTCAGCTAAATAATTATGATCAGCAGCTGTCTAAACATGAGTTACATGCAGGCTACAAATCATAAGGAAAAATACAGCAAGGAATGTTTTCTAATTTCTTTTATAAAGCTGGATATGGTGGTCAATGCAGATGGGATGTTCCCGTTTCTAATGAGACAATATTGACCTTGTTTTATCAGAGAATCAGACTGATTGAAGTTGTAAGGAGTCTCTGGAAATCACCTCAATTAGGGCCACCTAGACCTGGTTGTCCAGACCCACATCCAAATGGCTCTACAAACCTCTCTGAGCAAACTGTGTTACCCTCATAGTGAAAAAATGTTTCCTGATGTTCAGAGGGAACCTCCTGTGCTTCAGTTCGTGCCTAATGCCTCTCATCCTGCCACTGGGCACCTAATAGTCGCAAACATTCTGGCAGTCTCCTCTGAGAAGGTAAGCCTTGGTACTAGAGGAAAGTACAGGACACACAGGTTTAGTCCTTTGCAATGGGTCTTTGGAAGTCACAGTTTCTGAGCCCTCCACCAGTAGAAGGAACTTTAGGCTATTGCTTACACACTGAATTTGATGCTTTTGGATGGGAGCAGTGCTATTGCATGAGTATTGACAGCTGAACAGCACTGCTGCCTATTTGCTCTCACCCAGTATTGACTGTATTTCTTAAAGCTCTAGCTGTTGGAAGCAAGGGATTAAAAAAAGAGTAAGCTTAGCTTTAATTCAGAAAAATCTGTGGTCAAGAATTAAAAGGGGGCCCTGAGTAAAAATTCAGGGGCCATCAGTCACATTAAGCAAACTTCCCATTTAATTTTTAGTTCTGACTGTTTTTAAGCTCACCTCATGGTTTTGAAAGCTGGATTCATAAATATCAGCCACTGAAGCTTGTAACACCATGGCCAACATGACACAGGGAAAGAGAAAATTAAACCTCTTTTAGATAAAATTGGTTTTCCTACTAATTTCTTGAGCTCCTAAAGAATTTCTAGAATTTAATCTAGTTTTGCCACTTTGTGATGTGTATTGACTTTGCAATTTATTCAACCCAGACAATGAAAAAAGACCAGTCTCTCTGTGTACTGTGGCTACCCTTGACCTGCACAACTACTGCTTTAAACCTAAAGAACTTGCCTACAGCAAACTTACACATGCAGCAAACAAGTTCACATTCCCCCTGTGTGTCACCCACTTCCCATTGCAGTAAAAGATGCATAATGAAACTACTGTCAGAAAGTAACAGCTACAAACACATACATCTAGGCTGAGGATTAACATAAATAACTTGTGCCCTTCTAACAGATGAGGGGATTATATGGTATCCTATTGTGCAGGCAGTGCATATATCAACCTCATTTCTTTTAGACAAAAGCTAAATTTGAGGCCTGAATTATTGCTTCTTCCCTTATAATAAAAGACAGCTGCATAAGACAAAATTTGCAGAGATGTCTGAGCACAAAAATGAGTGCAACTCTCAAAAGGCTTTGCAAAATTCAAAGAGAGCAATAAATACTCCTGTTTAAGGGAGGTAAAAATTGAGACATCCATTACTTTTATTAGAACTGATTTTGTTATCTCACTCCTCTCCTGCCTTTGATCTCGCTTCTTCTTCCTGAGGCTAAATAGATTAGTCTGTTAATGAGAGACCTCAGGATGTAAAATCACCTGCAAGATGGTCCTTCTCCTTGGGAGCTTCCCAAGCCCATGCTCAGAGTCACCATTACTGTAAATTCCAGAGCAATTTGTGAGCTTGGGATTTGCCTTCTCAGGAAATGCACACAGTGATGCTGTTACCTGAGGGGGTGAAACCAAAGAGCACAAGGTCAGAGGACAGTTTTTATCCTTCTGAAGAAACAGCTTGTATTAGCACTGTTTTTCAGGGAGATACAGGCTTTCAGTCAGCTAAGGCCTGCCTCTCCAGCTCTTGCAGAAACTTTTTATGCAGTTACAGAATGTACCTGCTATGGGGCAGGGTGGCTCACACGTGCATCTGATGGTTTACAAAAATATTATTACTATAAAATGATGCCTTAGGTTTGATGTGAACATTGCAAAAAGAGTGAGAGACAAAGATTCACACCATCTCTTACAGACTTGTATAGTGTTATTTACAAATTCTCAATTCGTTAGTATAATCCCACCATTCCAGGATGCCAGTTGATGTTTGCAGGGCTGCCAGATAAAGGGAAAAAAGAAAAGAAGAAGTATAAACTCCTGGGTGTCATGATGCTGTATTTTACAGAATCACTGCTTTAGAAGTAAGATGACAACAAACTGGCTTCAATTTGGCTACCCTACTACTACTACAAAAAAAGGTCCCAGAGAGAAGCAACAAAACCAACTAGAGACAAAGAAATGTCAGGAAGATGACAGGCTGAACAGATGGGAATTCCTCTTTCTATACTGGAGAAAAATAACTCAGGAAAAGATAAAAAAAAGGATGTATCAAATAACGAACTGCAAAAGGAAAAGTAAAGCAGAAACTTCTGTAAATATGTCTGTATAAAGCTCATACTGCTGAGTGTGCATTACAGGTATTTTGACTTAAAGCAGAGAGAAATGGCTGTGGTCAGAAGTGAAGCAGAGGCTGGGCTTGAGCACATGCTTCAGTTTCAAGGGATGCCAGAAGAAACTTCAGAATGTCAGCCAAGGCAGTGGTCACCCAAACTCTATTTACTGAATTGTTTTTGACAGCTTTAGGGCTCTTCCTTTTTCCTCTAACAGTTTTTAGCATGGCATAATGTCAGAGTGACATCTTGAATGGGATGGGCCAACCTGGAGCTACAGCCTTGTGTGTCCTGTGCTAGTGTTGCTATTAGTCTCAAATATCATTATTTCTGTAACTTTTCCCAAATTATGTCACCCAGTCTCAGGTTTCTGAGCTGTTTGAGCTGAGTGCAGGTTTCCACTGACCATTTCAGTATTCAGCTGGCAGAGCTGCAAGTCTACGATAAGACCATGTCCATCCAGATCATGTGTCATAGAGGCCCCTTGCTTCATCACCTGCAGCCAAAGCCACTTCCAGAGTCAACTAAATGAGAACAAAGTCACAAACCCAACCATACATTTGTACAGGAGAACAAAAGCAAGATGAGTCCCCCCAGGCTATGGGCTGAAAGCAGGACCAGCCAGTAAGCACCTGTGCTTTGCTCAGCCTTCCCAGTTCATGCTAAAGCAAGCAAGTGCCAAATCCAGAAAATAAGGCAATGAATCAAACTAGAGAGAAGAGTAATGAAGAACAGCTGAGGATCCAACTCATTAAAATATTTATTAGGCTAAGTTAGATTTATAACTAAGGTGGGAGAAATTAAACTGCATTTTTCTTCCTCAAATTAGAGCTTACCTGTGGTGGTAAATTTCAGAGCAGGAGGAAGATGCTGCTGGCCTGCCTCCACCTCAGCCCCTGCAGTCTAGCACTAGCCCTGGAGTCTGCCACACTTGATCCAAACACCCACAACTTGTTTGCTCTCACTCTGACATTGCTCCAAGTGCACTTGATGGCCAGCTCTAATTGGAGCATGACACAACTGCAGCAGCAGTTTGAAAGGCTGTAAGAATAAATGTATGTGTGTTACTATTTTCTCTAATATGAGTGATTGGGTGAGTGATAGGAGAAAATAGATTGGAGTGAAACAGGAAGGTCAGTTCAAAAGTCCTGGGATGTCAAAAGTCCTGGGATCTTGGATCAAAGTCCCTGAGGATTTTTGCAGCAACAAATTCAAAAAGCAAAGCCTTGAGGAGGCATCTTCTGAGTAATACAACCAGATATTTGGAAAGCAATCAAAGCAACAACTTTTTTTTCCCTGTGTGGTATGGTACTAAGTGCTGGAAACATACCTTTCCCAAGGAGGGTTTTTCAATCCCAGGAGACATTCTTACTGATAGCTTCAGGTGACTGATGACTCTGGCAGCACTGGTTTCTTTAGCATCCAAACTGAGACACCCAAAAAGGAGTGGTTTTTCTGTTGGAGGAGAGTGGTGCCCCCAGTATGATCCACTGGGAGGGCCAATTGCTTTTGGAAGTGCACACCTCCTTCACCCAAGGTGATTACAGGGAAATTGCTGTAAGAACTCATTAATGAAACAGGAAGCCATTATTTCTGACCAAGTATACAGTGTCCTCTACAAACAGCACGGGGCTGGAAAACAAACCCAGGTGAGATCACGTGCTGGCCTTTTCCTCTCAGATAAGAGTGTGAAAACTGCAGTAAACAATACATGCTCTGTATTGGTCTGCTCAACACTGATATCGCTGCCTTAACGCAACCTAAACCTGTGACAGACAGCACAAACTACTGAATTCCTTAGGTGACCCTGGGAGGGAACAGCTCATGTATCATGTGGCAGCCCTACTCCAAGCATCCTGGCAGCAAGGTGTCCAGTGGAGCATTTTTAAGCACTTTATTCTTTCGTGTGGGCATGGAGCAAAGTGGTGGAGGCATCTTGACTTCCCTGCCACCTCAGAAGCAGGATTACTTTCCCAGAGTCACATTTTCTCTCCATTGTGGTGATGCCAAGATGATTTTTGCTTTTTCTTTTATACACTTTTTACACAGTTCTATGTATCTACAAGTATTAGCATACATACTTGTAATTCTTTAAGTCTGATAATTTAGGATAATTCCAGTGTCCTGTAGGGGCAGGAGACCAAACATCCCAGAAACTGCAAAGCCAGGAGACGAAATATTCTACTGTCTTGAGGAGCCAAGGTCCCCTAGGGCAGATTCTGTGAACTAGAAGTTAGCTCACCCCAGCCCCCTTCTTGGGCCCTCTTGTTAGATATGCTAATGTGTAAGGTCTTTAACTGTATACTCAATTTACAGTGGGGGGTGAAGTGGATTGTGACACATTCCACCTGGGTGAAGTGATACATCAAATGGGATCCTATTGAAATACTGAGGTAAACAACCCCCAACCTTCTAACTGCGTCTGGCTTTCATTTCCTAAGACCAGAGAACGGCATCAGTGGTCCTACCAGTGCTGACATACTGCCTCCCTCTCTTTCCTCCTTGCTGGGCCCTGGCTGCCATTTGCTGTGACAAGGCTGACACGCTGTCACTGCTCTGCTCCTGCCCATCTCTGGAGGGCAATGAGGCAGGTCCTGGTGGAGGGCCTGTGGCAGTGAGGCATTGCCTGCACATTTGCCAGCTGTTATACCCATGTTTTATTGAAAACCACAGCACACTGATGAGCTCCCTACATGAACTAAGGATGGCACATAAAAAGATAACATTTCCTGTGGGATCAGCCTAGGCTAAGGCAGCAATCTCCCCCTCTCCCTCCTATCCTCTCTCCCTCCCACAAAAACCAGACTAGATGCAATATATAGCCTTAGTCTTGTCTAGCCCATCACATTTCTGATGCATAAAGCATCCTCAAAACGTCCTCAGATGTTTTTTCTACCTCGTGCAATTTCAGTTAAC
Source organism: Eopsaltria australis (assembly GCA_034509425.1). Lineage (NCBI taxonomy): Eukaryota > Metazoa > Chordata > Aves > Passeriformes > Petroicidae > Eopsaltria > Eopsaltria australis. Next base: position 4,343,210 of record JAVTVJ010000068.1, on the reverse strand, counting down.
AATCAATAAACATAAACCAGTCCAGGATTTAACTGGAAATACCGACTCAGCATGTAGTAAGGGGACTACTGGGCTAACACATCTGGAACACAGCTCATGCCACTGCTTCCAGATGTGCGCCCCAAACAGTGGGTACTGAGGCAATACTGAGGACATGAGAGCCTGCTGCAAGCAGAGCTCACATCCCCAAGGCCTGCTGCTCCAAGGTGCATTTGAGGGCACTGTAAAACAGGAGGAGTAGTGACACCATGAGGTAAAGGAGCTCTGATCTGGCTATGGGCTACAGGTACCCAAGGGTTCAATTTCTTTGTTAATTTCCCTTTATTCTGCTTTACTGCAAAATCCATGTAAACATCCCACTGAAGCAGGCACATTTGTAAAGCAGCACTACCTTAAAAACTAGATAAAAAAGGGTTTTTGAAGCTTCTCCTACTTCTTTTCTTTCCCACTTCAACTAAGAACTTTTCTCTGGAGCAGGAAGATGCATTTTTAATTTTTAAGAAAGATTATTGGAACCATGAATTTAAATACAGAGAGCCAATCTAGATTTGCATGAAGGCACCCCAGAGCACCATCTAATTGTAAAAACTAAGAATGGAGGAGCCATCTAAATCCATCCCACTGCTGATGGAGAATAGCTCCCCACAGGATATTTACAAGTTTTTAACACCTTGGCCTTGTGCCTCACGTGCACCAGAGACATACTTTTAGGCCAATAAAACATCCCTTGTCATGGCTTAATGCTGGAAGAATTAATTTATCACTCATTATTTCCTCCTTTAAAGCTCTGCTCTTTGGATAGCTGTGACATAATTCTTCAAAATCACACTAGTTAAAGAGCAGAATATGCTGTCCCCTCTGGCTCCCTGCCCACAAAGGCCAGCTATTTAAATGGTTTCCTTTTCCCAGCTTATTTCAGCTCTTGCAGCTGACAAGGGGCCAAACCCACTGATCACAGGGATGCTGAGTGGAACACCTGGAGTCCTCTTGCAGGTCCTGCCTGGCCACCCTCCGACTGAGGGTCTGGTGGAGGCTGGGAACAGTTTTTCCTTCACGGTGGTGAAAGGGTGTCCCTCTTTGGGCTAAATCAGGGAGTTATGTCTGAATTCTGACAAAGCAAGGCCTGACAAAGCAAAGATGAAGTTTTGACTTAACTGGAGCCTAAGGAAATATGATTTCACTTTAAGTAAGTCTCTCTCTGTCTCTGTCGTGTACACACAATCCCAATGTAAGTGATTTCATCTTTCAAAGCTGAAGGTCAGCCATTTCAACATGGTATTTTTTCCACTGGGTGTCACAGTTCCTGGTCTCCTGGCAGATCTGTACCATCAACATCCCAAATAAACCACAAAAGCCAGGCAATTTGAACTCATTGGACGCTTTTATTTTAATGTAGCACCCAGCTTCATATCACATACATTTTCCAAAATTAGATGGGCATAGTAAAGAACACTATACGTTTTGCAGCTTACCATGGGGACAGTCTGCAGCTGTGAAAACAAATTACTTAGATCTGGCTATCTAATTTATAAGTTAAAATTCAAATATATAATAGCCTTGGGGTATTTTTTTTTAGATTAACAACCATAATGCTTGCAATACAACTTTTTTATATCAAAAAATCAGTAACAGAGTAAAACATAATGTGTATGCTCATAGCACATATCAAGATAGCTGAAAAAGCTTCAAAATACATCATCTCTTTTCAAAGATACTAAATCACTAAGATTTACTTTTTTTCCTGAAAAAAATATTTTACTCTTTAGTCAATAAAATATGTGGCTTCATGAACCTATGCATTTTCTTGTCAAGGACTGTGTATGCTGAAGACTGAAAGGCTGATGGTACTGGAAAATGGACATCCCTCATTTCCCAGCTAGCAATTTTTACAGGATCTCTTCCTCCTGATTTGGAAGCTCAGCTGGGAGGAAAGCAACCTATTCATCACCAACAGGCAATTTTCACATTATGCCCAAACCTAAATGCTTCCTGTGAAGGGTTCCAAATCCCAGCCATCCCTTTGTGGTCATTCTACCATGCAAAGCCTCATCACCCTATGCTGGCTAGCCTTGGCAGTGTTGTAGAATCAGAGACTGGTTTGGATTGGAAGGGACCTAGAAGATCATCCAGTTCCAACCCTCCTGCTGTGGACAGGGGCACCTTTCACTGTATCAGGTTGTTCAAAGCCCCATCCAACCTGACTCCAAACACTTCCAGGGATGGGGCAGCCACAATTTCTCTGGCAACCTCTTCCAGTATCTCACCACCTCCACAGTAAAGAGTTTCTTTCTTGTATTTAATCCAAACCTGCCTTCTTTCAGATTGAGGCCATTCCCCCTTGTCCTATCACTACATGCTCTTATAAAAAGTCCCTCTCCAGCTGTCTTGTAGCCCCTGTAGGTATGAAAGGTGCTATAAGGTCTCCCCAGACCCTTTTCTTCTCCAGGCTGAACAACCTGAACTCATCCTGTCTTCATAGGAGAGGTGCTCCAGCCTTCTGACCATCTGTCAAGCTGGAACTGTCTGGATGATAGCAGAATTCCTCTCCCTGACATGGATACAGAATTTCCAGCAGGAAAACTACTGCCATGCAGTCTGAATATTAACAGGATATCCAACAATTTACCAGTAACAAGGCTGCATTGACTAAACACCTACACTTCTATTATGTCACCAAAACTCTGGAAGAGTGAACTGAGGACTCTGGAAAGTTGGCAACATTTCCACTTCATCCTAGTATAATATTAATAACTAAGAGAAGGACATTGATCCTTAAGGATTAATGTATGTTCATAGGTAGTTTGTTTAATAAAGGAATGCCTCAGAAATGGAAACTGTTTGCCTTGCTTAATTACCAGGTCATTATTTATTTTGAAAGGCTCAAAATAAAAATGGCTTATCTGCAAAGGCAACCAGTCACTACACTTAGCTGCGTATTTTTCTTTTTTCACCACAGAATTACAATAGATTGAAACAAATATCAGGTGATATGAATGTTAACAGACCCATAAAGAGATGCATGAGCAAAAGGAAGACATGTGAGTGCACACTTACACACACACTGAGGAAGATCCTTACCTGCTCTGCCTAGCCCTGTTCTGCAGACACAAATATTTCATCACCTGCTGAAGACCTGAAAAGGGGCACCAGGCTCATGGTCAGCACATCCTCTCAGATGCAAGGATGCCATGCTCCGGTTCCTGTTCCCATTTATCCTCTCTTGCTGGGCATGTTGTGCTCTGCTCAAGTACCTACAGAAACCACACACTGGGGACAGTGAGAGCTCATGCCTGGGAACCTGGTCTCACTGCTTCATCAGGCTGGCAGCTGGGGCAAGCAGACCTTAGCTGCTGTTCTGGGTCAGGCATGTCAGGGGCTTATAGCTGATCACTCACCTGCAGCTCAAGAAAGCACCCTGAATATTAAGCCTGTCAGGTCTCTCTTTCTGACCAAATGGTTTTGGACGTAGGAACATCTCCTATCCAAAGTTTGATAAAGTAAAGGTTTTGGCAAGAAATTATGATTTTGCTACACTGACATTTTTATAAAGAAGAAGTAATTTTGAAGAAAATCTGTAATACTGGATTTAGATGTGAATTTGGACCAGCCAGGGCATGGCTGCATGGAGCAACTGCCAGAAGCATTGTCATAGCTTCATGATGTCTTCTCCTCACCTCAAAATGCTAACAGCTTCCCAAGAACAGACACACTTTTTCATTTTGTGAGGGCTATCATAAATGCTTAACCATTGAGATATACAGAAGAGTGACCTCCTGCATCAAATGTATAACACATCAACACCTCTCCTTGAATATTTCACTTTACTGATGTGTGAAGTAGTGTATCATCATCATGGCTGACATTTCACCAAAAAGAATACAAATCAACTCACATTCTAGTTGTTGAAGCTGAGTGGGGTATTTGCAATGCTAAAAATGCAGGGATTGTTTAATACTTTTATTTATTAATCCAGTGGTAAAGTAACAGCCAACCAAGTATTTAATTTTTGGCTACACAAGTATCATAATTTCCAGTAAATGAGAAAACCTACTGGATTTTAGAAGGGAGACATTTGAAAAAGACAGTATAAAGCAGACTCTTCCACTCTTTCCTTGAACGGCATCTATTCCATGAATAACTCAGGTGAAATAAATGGGAGATTATTTCAAAGGAAGCTCCTATCAAAGATGAAAAAGTCCCTCACTGCCTTAAAAACGCCATGTGCACACTGCTTTGTAATCATTTAAAAGCTTTCCTTAAAAAATCACCCATAAAAGGAAAAACAAGTGTGCCATATGATTATTTCCTATGAAATAGTAAGGGTTTATTAACCAAATGACAATGTATGAACTAAAAAGCAAACAGGGCGAGCACTTAACCTCATTAAATCTCAGGAATGACTCAGTAGTATTATGAACAAATGAAATAAATGATGATAAATTCCCAACAATACCACTACTAGCAAGAGGGCAGTGGCTCTTTTGCAGCTTCCCAGAAAAGCTTGCATTCCTCACATTTTGTCACTGACCAGGAATGACCATCTGACCCCAGCTATGCAACAGTCATATGAGAGAAGTCCCAAATCCAGAAGAACAGTTGTTGCTTGCTGACACAGTGATCTTTAGTTGAATCAAAACTAGTGTATTACAAAAACAGACTTTCAGTAACAGCTCTGCAAATGCTTATTTTCACCTGGAGACTTCTGGATTCGTGTCCCCCATCCACATTCCTTTCAGCAAAAGTAGATTGTTTCCTTATCGCATTAAACACTCCCAGTGATGCCTTTCTTATCTCTCAGCAAAACTTTTGGCTGCTCTACTGCCCTCTGATATGCCACAGCAGCTGTTCCATCACACACCCCACGGAGAGGTTACCCAGCTGCTTCAAACCTGCTTCTCCTTCCTCTCAGCCCCATGGCCATCCTACAGCTACAGGAAGGAAGGATCACAGCCACGAGGGTGACAGTGAGACATGTGCAGGGTCATGTTTAAGGTGGACAACAGGTAGGTGACACCCCCTTGCAGTAAAGCACACCATACCCATGGCGGAAGCAGGGCTGAGATCATTATGTCTGAAGTCACCCAATCCAAGAATATTGCCCCAAGAAATACGGCAACATTCATTAGCCAGCTTGCACTGCAAGAACTGAGACTAAAGCCACCAGCCACTGCATCCATGGAAAACTCCCCACGGGATTCATCTGGCCCTGGATCAAATGCAGGTTAAAGATTAATCTTTGCTTCTTTGTTTAGAAAATAGACGGGCATTAGGAGCTTACTCCTATCAGCAGCATCTCCACTGATGTGCAAAGGAACCTTAACAAAAGCCTGCTGTAAAAGGCAATTACTTCCATCTCACATTTTATAGCCTCATACATAGCACTTCTGCTATCTTCCTGCTTCTGGAAGTACAGTTCTTGTACACATCCTTAAAACAAATCAGCAGCTATTAAGACAACAAAGCAGACTAATACGAATGTACATAGAATAGCTTTTAAAAAAATGCCCTGAATGCATTTTTAACCTCTTGTTAGAAATACACTGTTGGTTGAAGAAAAAAAATAAAAGGAAAAAGCTGTACACCAGCCATCTCAAACATGCTAAAAGAATGCAGAGACACTGGTAGTTGCAAGCAAGTGCTCAAATACTGGTGATTAGAAACAGCTGTAGCTCAAAAAGATTTTTTTTTCCTAGTTTCCAAAATAATTATATTTTAGTATTTTTTACTGTTTTCTTATATGATTTGAACTAATAAAATACAAGTTCTCTAACATTAAAATACATCCGTGATTGCATAATAAACCATACTAAGAAAATAATTATTTGACATGTGATTGAGGATAAAGATTCTGTACATCTTGCAAGCTCTACTCCTATGGTATGTAAAATCCACAGGTACTCTACAATGATACAATCCTACAGGAATCAGTAACATCCAGAAGCACATCTCAGAGGATGAGTTTTCAATTTAAGCCAGAATTCAGGAATGCTGTACCTCTTAATGATCGGGGCAGGAGGTGCTGCCAAAACACATATAAATCAGGAATTCTTTACATAAATAAAATACTCTCAGGTTATTCATTTCAGTGATAAACTGCATTTACACATTAGGCCGGGAAGGGGGAGGAAAGAAGGCAAAGCATCCCCCACTCAGAAATATTCCACAGTCAGGTATTGTTTTCTGTACCTTCCTCACCTGCAAAGGCAAAATGTGCATAACGGGGTGAAGAGAGACCCAGCAAGGCCAGTCCCCCCCACTGCCTTGGCAGAGATCCTGCTCAGGTGCACAGAACTCCTCTCCTTGCAAGGCTGCTGGACACTACTCTGCTGCTGCTCATGCACGGGCGTGCAGGAAGTCACAAGACGGTGACAGGACGTAGCTGCTCCAGCTGTGTTTCCAAGGCAATTCGTTCCTTGTGAACCTCCTGCAGGAGAAGAGGTGTGTTAGAACTTTTGGGATGCTCACATGTACCACCCTGCTCCAGTAAAGGGCATCCAGGCAGGCTCTGCTGACCTCCCATGAAAGGGCTCCCTGTCAGTGTGGGAGCTGGGCTGGACTGCAACTCCTCCAGGGTCTGCTCCCCGATTTGGGCAGGCTCAGAGCCCCAGCGTGGGGGTGCACTTGAAGACCCTGAGCCTCAGTGCGAGATGTGCCTGAGGAATACCCATCAAGTCTTCTGGTCTCCATAAAAACAGCAGAGCTCTGCTCTATCAGAAAGCTTCCAGGCAGCAATACAACTTGAAGGACAAGTTCAGTTTTCTTCTCTTGTGTGAACTTCGACAAACTTCTCTGTCTTTTCCTGCTGTAAAACACAGGTAACAGCACTGGCCTGCTAGAGATGGAAGCAAATAAGACCTGGCCCAAGGAATGATGGCAATGTGCTGTCATTAAAAGCTTTCATCTCTTGTGCCTATTTCAATTACTGTCCTATATTTTGCTCTGATTTCAATACTGCTGGAGGTGACACGTAACCGATCACAGGGAGCTTTGTCACTCATTTTCAATGCGTTCCTTACCTTCAGCTGCTGCTGGAGCTCACTGTTCAACCTGGCCAGCACAGCATTGGCTTCTTTGTTTTTTCGTATAGCAGTCTGAATAGCCCTTTTCTGCTTGGAAGACTGTCTGCCAGACAGATAAATACAAAACATTTCATTAAGAGTCTCAACACTGGCAGATGCCAGAAGAGCAGCCACCCATTTTGCGTAACTCTGCACTCTGGACTACACTTCAAAGACAAAGTACAAACTACAGATTTAAGAGAAGAAAAATGTAGTACTGAAATGAGATGGCTGAATCAGGTGGGATATTTGAAACCTGTTAACCTGAATGACAGAAATAATTTAGGCTGTCTCAGTTATTTCAAAATCACTGGATTCTCATTGAGTTTAAGAATGATCCCTGCATAGCTGTGCTTATTGCAGCATCTTTGCATTAGCTGTTTTCAGACACTTGTAGAGTTTAAAGAGTCAGGAGTGGTTAACAGAAAATACAGAAATCATTTTATACAGAAAGAAAGGTCATTGGCATGAAAATGCTGTCTCAGATTTTTGCTGATTCTGATGTTTCTTCAAAAATTAATACTTCTTTTATTCAAAGTAGTCATTTCCACCAAAACTGTCTGACATCACGAACAGGAAGATGACTGATTCACTTCCCTCAGCTCTTCTGCTGCTAAAATAAAGGATGTACCTTTTTATTTTAAGAACTTATTTTATTAATTAAGAATTTTTGTTGCTTCATAGCCTGTGGTAACTGATCTGGAGGAAATGTCAGCTATGCAGACAGGTATAAAAAGAGACAGCTGTATTTAAGGACCAATGTATTCAAAGCAAGAGAGATAACAACAGCAACAAAGAAAGAAAATACAGAAAATACTGGCTGAATATCCAAGCCTCTTTCCAAATAGATTATTTTAAAGTTTAACATGAGGCAACAAGAGCTCTTTAATGCCAGATTTGATCTAAAACAGATGCCCGATTCAAATATGGTCCAGTGGCACACAGTCCCCATTAGCTTTTCTCTCTTAACAGAGCTGATGGCACTGACTCTTTGCAATAGACTCTTTTTCGCAGCACAGCGACAGGAATTTATGCTGTTATCTTCCAGTGAACTGTCAGTTTTCTGTTTCACTATTCTGCTGCAAACTACTCTCCATAGGCTATAAAGTAATAAATGATAGGAAAAAAAATAAAAGCAGGGCAATATATGTCTGTGGCCATTTTAACATTTTAGGAAAGATACAGACAAGACAGGATTGAGATGTTAACAAATGCTGTTATCTTTGAACCACTATGGAATATGCACTCCCAAAGCACAAAATAGTACTTTAAGAGCATCCTAGGAGTCTTATTACTTATTCTAATCTCCAATTATGCAGCACAGATTCAGCCTACCGATAAACAGTCTGCCAAGAAAGGCTCAATTGACTTGGGCAGCTTGATTTTGTTTCAGACTGAATCAGATGTCTTTTGCAAGCCCTGGGTGATGGTGGGGTATAATGTTTGCACAGTCCTTTAGCTGAGGGAGATGCACAGACCCAGTAGGGTTTCAAGTGCCTTCACTTACCATTTGTACAGCCCCTTCTCCACCACTATTAAATATACATAGAGTGAAATCCCCACAAATCTTTGTTGCTGACAGCTTTGACAGCTATATTTATGAGAGCAATCAACACATGTTGGGTTTGGCCATTATCGGCCGGACCACAAGTGGTCTGTGGCTCAACTCACACCAGTGGCAAGCTCATTTCCAACATGCCTTGCAATGAAGAAATATCACAAGGATATGACCAACATCAAGCATTTAATGACTTAGCATTCTGAGCATTCATTTGGTCATGTCTGTCCACATGAAGGAGCAAAGTTCCAGAAGACAAATGCAAGGCAGAAACACACACCCTCACATATAAAAGAAGTTGTGCTAGAGATGGTTGAACAGCTAGGCTTGCTCCTCAGCCATGTCTACCAGATACAGAGGTGGGACACCTTTGAAGAGGTTATCTACCTATCAAATACCACTGACAGTCACTAAAGGCTTAGTCTGCATTTGAGAAGACTGATAGAGGCTTCAGAGACTTGTATCTTGTGATGCATTCTCAAAAACAGAACTATTAAGTATGAAATTATGCAAAGAGCAAACCCTGCTACATCAGATCTCATGCTGCAATTTGGCATGCTTGGTACAGGTTTTTACTTTTGGACTGGGAGGTGAGGCTTGACTGCTGGCAAGGAAGAAGTCATATTTATAGTGGGAGAAAGCTCGGGGGTCTCCAGCCCTTGTGCCTCCGTCCGGAGCTTCCTGCGGGCAGGTTTGGAGGGTGGCTGAGCAAGAACAACCTCCTGAAAGGAAAAAGCACAGCAACATTAAGTCAGGCCATATGTGTCCCATCATTAGGCTGGAGAATACTTGTGACACATAAATTGCTGACAGCTGGTTAAGATTTCATAATTTAAAGACGTACATAGCTTAATTCAAATTTGGTAATAGCCTCTCAGGTTTCTGACTTTGAAAAAGGAGCAATAACTCCTGCAATCCCTTGATGAATGAAAGGGTGTTTTGCCTTCATCTGGATGACAGGCTCTTTACAACTGGGTTGTACAGCTTAGAGTGCACTGGGTGGAGGTAGAGGGAGGAGTATAAATACATGTACTAGCCCCCAGATGACCCAAAAGAATTAAAAACAGAGCAAGATTTATTTTTGACTGTGCTCAGTTGGAAAGAGCCAATAATCAACCACTTGCATCCCAAGTTACTGCCTCACATGTCTGGCATGGAGCTTCTCCCTTCTCCCCTCCTCTCTTACATGAAGCAACACTGAATAGAGTTTTGAAATACAAATACATGAAAAATTAACATGCTGAAGTATAGAAGGCCAGCTATTTCTCTTGATTAATTACATCAAATAAATAGTCTGGGTTTTCTAGGTGAAGCGGAGTCTTGGATTTTTATGACTTCAATAGTAAGTAGTGTTTTCATTATTATAAATTAAGACATCCTTTCTTTTGCAATGAGAGGTAGTTTTACTAACTTATAGCTGACTTAAATAATAAATACAAATGTATTTTCTTGAGTGTATTATATTATTAGATCTATTTTACAAGGGATATAACTATTACTGCCTCATTTCACGAATGAGAAAGCTAGGACTCAAAAAGTTGAATTGACTTGAGACAGGTTTTTTCAGCATCAAAGACAAAATCAAAGACCAAATTTCACTAGCACACATTTTACTGGGCTAGATTATCTTCACTACTGTGTTTTGGCCAAATGTTAATAAAATAAGGAAAAAAAAACAATGGGAAACATTTAATGATAAAGCAATTATAAGGAAGAAAACCAACACTGTAGTAAGCAGCCTGACTCACAAGAAGAAACTACTATGAGTGATACAAAATGTAACTGGTATAAAACCATCAATCATTCATATTAGAAGGGTTGCAATTATTAAAAGGATTTGAATTATAAGGAAAAAGGTTTAAACATTAAAAAACAGTTCTGTAATTAGTGAAAAAAATCTAAAAATATTAACAGATGTTCTGATCAGGATATCAGCACATCATGACTGCACTGATATATGGTAATGCCATGCTCTGAAATCCTCTGCACAGGCACAGCTTCCTGAAAATACACCTCACATAGCAAGGGAGGAACTTGCATATGCCTTCCACAATTATAATGCCAAACACACAATCCCACTCTACCTTAAACTGCCCAAACCCTACCAAATCTATAGGATAAACCCCTCTTCCCTTTCAAACACAGTACTGTAAGCAACGGTCCAATACCTAAAAGCAGATCCCTCTGCAGGGGCTCTTTGGCCAGTTCCTGCTGCACCAGGCTTTGGAAGGTGGGTGAGCTCTGCAACAACCACCTGCCTCCCACACCCCACAGCCTGGGGCTCGCTGCATTTTAGAGAATCAGGTGAGATGAGGGTGAGTATGAAGCAGGTGGACCACAAGGATTTAATTTCCCCAGCAGGGCTACAAAGCAGAGCAAGGAAGAAGCAGGGCCAGGCTAGAAGCAGAATGTGATGAGCACAAGTAGCGCAAGATACTGCCCGGAAAACCCTGTGACATACAGAAAATGAGGATATGGATGTTTTTTCTGTGCCCCCTGTTACAGTAAGAAGTGTGATGGTGCTCCCTGGGCAAGGTACATACTCCCTCCAGCACCTGCCAAAAGTTCTTGGTTGGGCTGAGTGTCTTACAGATGCTCTCTGGCTGCAGGAGGGGCCAGATTGGGGAGGATCTGTATTTGCCACCTATCCAAACTTCTGGCTGGGGCTGGTGGAAAGAGATGGTCAGAGCATGACCAGGAGAGGCAAAACACTCAGCTACTGCTAAGGCCACTCGATCCCTCAGCAAGGCCCTTTGAAGTGTGCCATTTTAATTCCAGTGCTTACTTTTTACAAATGATAGGTTCATACAAAAACATATTAGAAACTCCACATCTTGAGCAAATCTCTCCCAGTCTATGAACATTTAGTGGCAGATCCTGACCTCAGCAAACAGGTGTGTTTAAATCAAAATCAAATCCTCAATAACCGAAACCAAGGAGTGCATCACAATTTGGAGGAACTACAGTGAGACAGGACTGGAGTACAATCAAACTCTTTTTTGTTCTCCCTAAGGCTCCACAAGCCCCTATTGATTTGAAATAAATGGCAAACTGCCTCTCTCAAAGCACCTGCATCAATGTTTACACTCTAAGAGGTTTCTTAATGATTTAATCCAAGTTGATGTCACATATTATCACAGTTCTCTCCGGTGTCTTGACCTCCAGAGAAGGTAAACATGTAAAATCATAACCCTAACCCTCTGTTTAACTGCTTTTAAACTTAAAACAAGCACATTTGTTGATGAAGGCAAATCACTCCATAATGGTAAAATGTGTGCAGATCTCACCTTTTTTGTTGAACTGTTTTCTTCTGCCTGTGATGGGGGTCTGTTCATCTGAGGTTGTAATTCAACCTCAGATGGTTGCTCTGTCTGCAACAACAAATCAGTCATTGCTACACCCAGAAAATGACTAGCAGTCACATACAATAAAGTCAATGAAAGGAAATGTTACACACAAAAGAAAAGTTACTTTAACAATTCAACAGTAAGGAAAATTGAGATCTAGGGTGACAGCTGAATGGATGACGTATGTCTTTTGCAGATTTTTCATGAAACCATATTCTTGCATTTTATTGTGCTGGGAAAATGGAAGAAAAGTGTTTTAGTGAGGCATTAGGAACCATGTCTCTGCATGTAAGCAATCTAGTACCCAGAATTTCTTCTAGAATTACCATTATGGCCTAAATACTCAGAGAAAACCTAAGAGAGTGGAAAAAAGCTAGAAAGATCTTGGATGTGCTGTGTCACCTTATTATCACCTGAAACAGATGAAAATTCATAGGAGTAAGCCTCTGTCTTTGAAGTTTGTGAGGCTGGAGTGACAAAGCCTGAATCATACCAAAAATTCCAGCAAAATCACTGAAAACACAAGTCATAAAAAAGCAGACAAGTCTTCCCTCCTCCCTTCTCACATTTCAAACAGAAACCCAGCTGAACATTCACCACCCAGATCTACAAATCTGCAAAATGAAACACCTGATTCCCAACATAACTGACTGAGAAGCAAATTAAAACAGAGGGTTAATCCCTTGCTTTGCCTCTCATGAAAGCTTTCTGCACCTTTTGATTTCCTCCACCAGGACAGGGCACAGCTCTGGGGAGGGTGGCAGGATTTAGAGCTGCCTGTCCCCAGGTGCACAGCAGCAAACATGGTTATTATAAACATGGTATGGCTGTTTTCTGTATAGATAATATGGGCTGGCTCTCCAAGATGGGGAAGGCAGGCAGAAGGAGGAGGTTGAGGCCACTTGGCCCTGACAGACAGGCTCTCCTCTTTCCCAGCTTCTGCCAAGCTGGAGCCAGGCTGGCAATGGCCCCCAGGCAGGAGGGGCACCCTGCCGTTCTGCTCCCTCCTCAAATAAGGCTCATTTCTACACAGGTGAAAGCCTGTGTTTAAAACCAAGTCCAAGGCAAACCTCAAACTTATAAGGCACGAGGATTTTAGCCATAATAATTTGCTGCACACCAATGAACCTAACTCACTGTTGCCAAAAGGTTTCTGCATAGGCCCACCAAGTTCTGTAGCGGCCACAAGTTTCCAAGTGCTTAAGTGTAAGTTAAATAAAAACAACAGAAAGTACGGAATTTGGAGTACGGAATTTGGTATCTTTAACAAGGAGTAACTTTTCCACACCATTTTCATTTCTTTCATAACAGACACAATAAGAGCTGTACAGAAAGGTGCAGGGGAAATGTGGTTCTGTGGTACTGCTCTTCTCCAACCATACAGTATTAAACATGTACACAGAGGAGGAAGTTTTGAAACTAATTTTTTTAAAATGCATGTGAAATTCCTCAGGAGAGAGGGAAAAGGTATTTTGACTGACAAGATTTCTCTCCCACCTTTTTTTAAGTGAGCTACATCTGTAGTGTTCCCTGATTGTCAAAAAACCCCCAAAGAGCCCCTTACACTGTAATCTTTCCAATATTTGATTATGAATATCTTAAAACTTTTTAAATTATAATAACTATTGTATTTTAGCATTTGAATTTTGAAAAGCTTTTTATATATTGAAGGGCTTCCTCTGTAAATGTTGATTTCTGGTCAAATAGAGTGAAATAGAAAAAAGCAATTTTTTTGTGTGTCTTTAAAAATCAAAGACCTTTAAAAGTCCATGAATGCAACAGAATATTTCTTTATCAGCAAGCTGAATAACCTCCCTGATTTCTACAAGTCCACAAGGGTTTCGTGAATGATTTGGGGATGGCAAAGCTCAAATAATGAACAGAACCACACAGTAAGTTTGGGCCAGATCAGTTTGACAGCCCATTCATTCATTTAGGGACAGCAAGAGTAAACCCAGCCCTTCAGAGACATATGTAATATATATACTAGAAAGTCCTCCTGGTATAGCTTTGCTGCACAACACAGAACAGTGCCAGGGTACAGGAGAGACAGCTTTTAATGACCTTTCCTGGACAGGGAGCACCAGATACCTGCCTTAACCTGGCTAGGAAGGCAGTTTCTGGTGCTCACACTCTTGTTGGAGTCTACACTAAACCTTGCATCAAAAACAAGAATATATTAACTTATTCCACAGAATGGAGAAGAAAAAAACCAAACTACCAACTCTGTGTTATTTATGTATAGATAAAAAAATGCAGCTTTTGAAGAACCAATGTGTTCAAACAGTGTAGAAGTAACTGAACAGATTGGTATTCTACTATATCAGTTACAAATAATCAGAAAAACTGAAATCACTGTCAGATAAGGGGCCTAGGGGGGAAAAAGATGTTAAAAAAAAAGAACAAACCAGAACCCAAACTTTTGCAGAACCGCCCTCTCTTTTTGCCTTTTTTTTTTTTTTTTTTTTAATGGTCTCATTGAAGGAGAATACTGATTCAAACCAAAGAGAGCTGAAAAGGGAAAGAAAGAGTGAACTTTGTGTTCTGGTGAAAGCAAATATAAATTGCAGTGAAAAATGTCAGAAAGGGTAAGCTTTTAAAACCTGTGAAAGCAAGACACATTCTTTGCGAGTGCTGTGATGTGTCTGTCAGGCACAGCCTGCAGCCCGTGCCCAGGGCTGTGGTACCAGCTGGCTGGGGCTGGGTCACTGGGCTGGCCACACCTCCTGCTGCCAGGACATGAGGATGGCAGCCAGCGGTGCAGGGGCTGGAAAAATAAAGAAATAGCTACATCCGACCAAAAACCAAAACCTCAAAAAAAAAGAAAAAAAAACCCAAAAAAACCAAAAAACAAAACAAAACAAAAAAAAAGCAAAAACAAAACAAGACAAGACAAGACAAAACAAAATAAAACAAAACAAAAAAAAACACAAACCAACCAATAAAACCCCCTAGTTCCGTTGAGGCAGCTGCTGCATAATGAATCAAACCAAGTGACTGCCATGTCCCTAAACTGCCACCTAGTGGCACGTGGGACAGGCCACTGCTGAGTGCTTGGCACACACATCATGCATCAATGCAAAGAAGGTTTGTTGGTGCAGTCAATCCAACAAAGTCCTCTCTGAGAAGCTTTACAAATATATTCTGCAAGCTGATGTATCCCCACATTGTCCCCACACAGATTTTAAAGGGAAAATAACTCCTGCTTTTTCTTTTGGCAGTGGGATTCTTCGCAGATCTCCTCCCCTTTGACGATTTGGAGTATTTGTAGGGTATTTGTAGTATTTGTGGGGTATTTGTAGCCTTATGGTATTGGGCAGAGAGAGCCTGGCTCAACAGTACCCTGGTCCTGTAGTGGAGTACAAGGAAAAGGAGATCCTTCAGGAGCAGCTGAGATGGGTTCCCTTTAGTTCTTCATCATTTTAATACCATGCTTAGCATAGTCTGCCTGCAACTCATTCAGAAACATGGCAATAAACTACCTCCCTCCAACCTCAGAAATGTCTTAACATTTTCATACATCTTGGCACAATTATTTTCGGGTTTAAATTCTTCACCGTTGGTTTATTAATTGTACATCATGCAATATGGTCTTTCAAAGGAAGCTCCACTCATGGTAGTGTGGGAGTGCTCCGATGGAGGTGTCTCACATCCTCAGACTGGAGTAAACTACTGACATTGGGAATGCTGCTGTGCTGGCTGGTATGGCTTGGAACACACTCAGGGTTACAGAATGCCCTGGCCATCTGCACTATCAGCAGTGCAGAGTCTGCAGACCAGGCCTAAGGGTGTCTTGATTTTGGGAAGCAGGGTAAGTGACTACACAAAAGAGCAAGAGAGTGTCGTATTCCATATCTCCTGAAGAGATTCTCTTTCCAGAGACCAGTCCAGTTATATTAGCAGACAGTATCTCCTGTTTCCTTAGCACAGTCTTGAATTTTCTAGGAATAGCAATACCCTTCTCATTCTTCCAGGCAGAAGGTAGAACTGGCCAATGAAGTTTCTGTTCAAGGGCCAGAGACAGAGCCCAACCTGCAGCCTATGGCCAACACTGAGCATTTGGGCAAATAATTCCTCATAATTAAGGAGAGTATTAGAGTTGCAAATGCTCATTGTTTCCTTGCATGATCCCTGACCAGCCATTGATAATCTCCTCACTGCTCCATGTGACAATACTGAACAGCACCTTTCTACAAGAATATGTAACACTCACCTAAGCACTGAGCGCTTCAAAAGCCTCAGATGAAAGACTTTCATAACCGTAAGAGAATACAGTATCTTCACAACTGGGTTTTTGCTTACGTTTCCAGTTCTTTTGCTTTGCAATGCTGGATTATATGTAGATTTCACACCCACTTTTCAAGACAATCCGTAACTGATCTTCCAGAACAGAAGATCAACACCAAGCTTCTGTATTTCTGTTACCTGATAGCCTTTTTGTAAGAGGTGAAGTATACATATTCAATCTTTCCCACTGTTCAGTTTCACCCACACATATGCTCCAGGCTAACTTTACACATGGAAATAGTCCCACTGTAGTCACTGGTACTACTCACAGAAATGAAATTATCTCTGTGCATTCATTGGAGTAGCCCATAATCATTACCTATATAGTGCCACTGCTTAGCTTTGCAAAAAAAGTATTGAGAACAGCTTATCTGTAAGAAAAAGTAGAATACTAAATACTCTTAATGCTCTGCATGTGCCCACTACAATCTTCTATCATCTCTGCGTTAGTTCATTTAAGAGGTCTTTTGCTCCTTTCTAAACACTCATATTTTTTTGCTTAAAGCCAATTTCTGGGAAGTTGAGACATCTCAATTCCAGTTTCTGTGAGTCTCCTGCATCCCACACTGAATCATCAATTCTTTTTATTGCTTATTACAAAAACTGAAAATGGTAAGACAGAAAAAAACCCCACAGGGAAGTAAATGCAACAAGCTGCCAGGGTCTTAGTGTGCTGCCTGCTTTCTCAGTGCTGTTCAGCCCTGAAGTTTTGATAAGCTTTTTCTTTCCCTGAGCTATCTGAGGGCTGGTGATAAGGTTGAGGAGAAAGGCAGTAAATACAAACAAATTGCTGCAATGTTCAGCTTATTCACAAGGAAAGAATAGGACCCAGATGGAAGCATTAACAATCTGTTTTAATACTTCAACTTCCACAAAACCAGATTAACATAAGCTAGAAAGGCATATGTGCATTCCACTAGAGATACAGGCATTGGGTTCTTAGCTTCTTTTTTTGTTGTTATGATAAATGTGAAGTCAAATTAAAAATTTGTTACAACACATTTTAATTAAGATACTTGCCTTCTTCCACTCTTCCAGAAACCTCTTTAGAAAGGATTTTACAGCATCCATCAACTGCTCCTCAAATTCAATTTTAACTGTGCTACTTTCCACCACTTCTTAAATCATAATTTATTTTGTCTGGCTGTCTTAGATTTAATATATAATTTTCATGAGAGGAAGATAATCCATTTGTATTATATTAAAGTGGCAGATGGCAAAATCTTTCATGTTATAGAAGACTTTCAGTTTCATTACTGTTACATGCTTCTTCAGTACCTATTGCATGGCTTATACAGCATATGTTATTCTGCAGCCAAAACCATGGAAATGATCAAATAAACCCCAACCTTTACTTGCACAGTAGTTGCAAATGCAAGCTAAAAAGTATTCCTTTCATTTAATATAAAATAGTAGTTTGGGAGAGTACCATCACGTATAAAATTGCATGGTGCCAAAAGAAAAATCTTCACTTTTTTGAGGGGGTAATTTTTATTTATGTAACAGAAAAGTTCCTTCCTGTAAAATTCAAGGTGTCCTGCCAGCACTTGGAATTCCTCATATAATTTTACAGAATAAAGGAATGCCTGAGCATTCTCTCCAAACAACCTTGTAAGCAAGCCCGACCTCATCCTGCATGTACCTCTGCTTTAGCCAAGGGTGCTGGTGTGGGGGGGATGCCTGGATCCCCTCCCAGCACGGAGCCTGCACGTGGCCATCCTGCTCTGGAGGCCCAGAGGTCTCAGCAGCACGGATGGGAGTCCTTCCCCATCTCTTGGCCTCAACACGGCCGTGTGTAATTGCTGGTTACAAATCCAGCCTGAGCATACCCCACACTCGTGGCTCTCCATGGATTCAGCAGGATGTGGAGGCATTTTAGTAGAGACAACTTCTTGAAATGGGTCCCAGTTTTCACTTGCAATTCTGGATGATGAATGGCCAAAAAGCTTCAAGGAGTTATGAAGTATCAAGTAACATTTGGAGAGCAAAACATTCAGTATGTTAAAAAGAATAATATCTTTGCTTTCCAACACCACCAGGGGCTGTGACTGGGCAGGGTGACCCACCCATCACCCCCTCACAGTGCTCCATTTCCAGGACTTCACCAAATCAATAACATCTAATGGTAACGATGGCCACTAAACTGACAGCCAAATTCTGAGCTCATGTAACACAGTGAGATTTTCATCTTCAGAGCTGCACTGTGCTCAGGGTACTTCAATTTGGAAATGTTAACAGCTGCCTACCTACTCTACTTCACTTGAATGCTTTGCCTTCACCCATAATTTTTTCAGTGCCTGCCAAAACTGCCAGCATGGAATCAGTGGGAAAAATACATCCCAAGGTCTCCAGAAACAAAAGTGCAGCACAAACCAGTGTGAATTTACAAAACCAACAGGCTTAAAATTGTGACTCTGGGAAAAGAGACCAGGAACATCAGTTTTGTCAGCCAAGATACACAGAGTTTTCTTCCAGTCCCACTGTTTTCAAATTCCCTTATACAGCACAGGCAGGATTGAAGATATGCCTTCATTACTGGACAGGAAGGTACTGAAATAGAGTAATTTAAATAAAGGAATGTTGATCTAATTGGGCAACATCGCAGATAGTTAGCTGATGTTGGATAAAATCCTAAAGTTATATTTGCTCTTCAGTGTTCATCCATAATTCCTATTAACATAAATATGTTACTAAATCTCCCAGAGAAAGCAGCTGTGGTAAATGACTTTTGTAGGCTTAAAAGCCAGCAGCAATAAAGTATCATTTTGTTTTCGATTAAAAAAATAACAACAGGGGCTTATATGAGATGTACATATATGTTTGGCTCCAGCAAAACATTATTCATGAGCACCTAAAGTTATTTTCTATCTGAAATCTGTGTCACTGCAAATCAGCTGCAAAGCTATTTATTGCCTTCCTACCATGATTCTTGCACCTCCATGTTAGACAAATTTTCTCTGTCCAGCCCTGGATCTGCACAAAAGTTTTGGGGCCACCTTTATGCCATTTCTCCTTGATGACTTAAAGTTCACTATCAAGTTAGGACCACAGGATGAGGAAAACTTACCCAAGCCACTGAATCCCATTCTCTACAAGCCCAGAAAAAAATCACAGTAGGTATTTCCAAAAGCTACATGTTATCTGTTCTATATACTACAGCATGCCATGGGAAATGAGCAGAGCTAAGGCATTGCCAGTATCCTAAGTCTACAACAGCTTGTGGTATATTAAATACTTATGGTCAAAAAAGTTGGGAAACCAATACAGATAAAATTATCCTTAAATCCAAGAAGCTACTGCATACTTGCTAAATGTGAGATGTGCTACTAGAGATCACAGAAGGTGTCAGTGAAATTACACACAGGCTTATGCACAAAAGAAAAACACTTCAAAATAACATATCCAAAAAAACCCCCTCTCATCTATGTATATGTGTTTTTCCATATATAATCTTTCCAATAACTCTTTACAGAATTGAGGCAAAACTTGAATGACTTTTTTTAATAGGAAAGCAATTTGAATTGATGAATCTAATAAAAGAGTTCATTCTGCAATTCACAATGTTTTACTGTACACATAATTCAAAATGGCTTGGAGTACAGAGAGGTATGGGATGGAATTTGGGCTAAGATCATGAACTGAAGATAATGATGTATCCACACTATTTAAACTGGCCTTTTGTCCATCTTTATTTATTAAGTTTATTTACAGTCACCATAGGAACCTCAAATAAAAGCATCACTGTATCAGAGTGAAAGCTCTGAGGAAACCTTAAGTACAGCTTATGGACTGATATGAAGTCAATAAAACACTGACATTGGCAATGGAGGCACATCCTGAAAAGGAGCTATCATAGCCTTTTAGAGGCCATCAAGAAAAAAGAAACAAAGAGTTAAATCCACCAGCTCCAAAAGCTGTCGAAGTAAAAAGAGATGCAGCCACCACCTGTAAAGGTGTGTGCCCAGCAGAGGTGTGGAACAGAATGGGCTGACAGCAGCAAGCTGAGCAGAGAAGCCAGTCCTGCTGCTATTTGCCATAAACTGGTCCTCACAGCATCCCAAGACTTGAGCCTGCCACAGTAAGCCTGTGCAACCCCTGAGCTGTGAAGTCAAGGCCACAACAGTATGAGCTGTAAGTATCACCTTGTGATCTGCTCACCCAGTGATACAATCGTTGTCCCTCATAATTCAGCTGCCTGGACTACGCAGGCAGAGTTGGATGTGGACATAATTTAGGAAGTTTGTGATGTGAGTAGAGATGTTTGGCATGCTCTGAATAACCAGTGATTCAGTAACTCACCAAGGTTGATTACCTTGGAGGTTCTGACAGGAAAAATAATGTTTTTCTAAAGGCTGAAATAAATTCTATAAGAAAGCTCTGCAACACAGGACTGAAGTTAAGGTGCCATTTCTATATTGCTACTGATTAAGCTCATAGGAGGACTTTGCCCCACTAAAATGTAACACCTACCCCTTGGTACATCTCTTTTATATGCTTTGATCTTTACATCCCATGAGCCCTTTAATATCACTCTGAAGAGCCAACTAGTTCAAGCTGCTTCTCAGTCATCCATGGAGAACCATAGTCTCAGAAAGAAATTATTTCCCTCTCCTCCTCCATCAACTGATTTCCAAAGCTGAGCCAAAATAATCTTATCATGAGCATATTTACAAGGTGCACAGCCACCTGAAATACACAGGGTTTGCTTCACTTCCAAGCTACATTTGTCATTAACAGTGCTTAACTGCAGACATACAGCAAAATTACACTAAAGAATGATTTTCAATAACATTGTTGGAAAATAAGTTAAAACAGAAATTTAAGAAGAGTTTGGTAAATCTTGAAACAAGAAAAAGCTGAATATGCAGTTTCAGGCTCATGGCTTTTCTTCAATTCTTGATCCTGTCTCAGCTTTGAAAGCAGATCCCTTCCTCCAACTTCTCTGTGCTCTTTAAATCAAGGGCCCCACTGGACTACTGTAATCCATATGCTCACTATTGCTTACATGCTATTTGCAAAGGTCAGCTCAGCTGAATTATGGCCCCATCACACATACTTCCCTACTGTCTGTTACCTTTATCACAGAAAGGCATGCTTGGAGAAAAAATAAACAATGTGATGAGCATGAAATTTATTATGTTTTCAAGAACTTGTTTTAGATATAGTTTTGAGACATGAGTACAACAGTATTTTGATATTTGATTCAATACCTTTAAATATCATCAGAAATAAAGTGAGTAAATGTAAGTGATGAATGTTAGCAAAGCATCAGCTGCATATTCATTAGTGAGCAGACAGAAACCACTTAGTTTTTTTTCCTTTTAGAAACCAGGCCTTTGTAATGGAGAGGACTGGATTAAAAATTTCATATGAGAATCTTCTTGTGTTTATAATTTTAGAAAGGTCTGGTATTCTCCAGGTGCCAATGTAGGATGAGCACTTGGTTCAGTATTTGGTAAGGAAGCTGCTGAACACGCATAAACAAATTAAATTGTCACTCCACTGCTAAGGAAACTCAACCTGATCACAGGACAAGAGAACGGAAAATTAACAGAATCTTGCCTGAAACCAATGGTTTTATTCCCTGAGAGCAGGATTTTTTGTAGTTAGTGCTTTTCCTGATGGCAGCAAAAGGGCTTGCACTGCACAAAGCCAGCACTGTAGGAAGCTGGAGCAGCAGCAGGAGGGCTGGCATGGGTTGCAGCAGCAACTGCTGCAGGCACACGACTGGGAGGGAGGGAGCTGTGCTGTGGGATCTGGAATTGGGAGAGAGGGAGCTGTGCTGTGGGATCTGGGATTGGGAGAGAGGGAGCTGTGCTGTGGGATCTGGGGAAGCCAGAGGGAAATGCTGCTCTCTGGGGAGTGTCAGACAAAGCAGGAATGTGATGGGGGCACTAAGGGGCGTGTGCTGTCAGCAGCATGGATAATGCCATCCTGGCTGGGGAAACATGCAAGCTCAAACCAGAGTCTTCTACAGCCCTAGAGACAGAAACTGCACTCAGTGCTAACATGGGCTGAGGACAGGAAGAGCACAACAAGTTGCTGGTGGAGCTGGGGGTGGCAACAAGCCTCTAATCATTTCTATCATAAGCACTATGCAGTAAGAGGTGTTCAACAGCACACTCTTAAGAGTAGATCCGAAGCTCAAGTGATGACCATTCTGGCCTCAGGAAGGTATCTGACCAGCTTTTTGTATGTAAGGGCTGTCAGCTCCCCTGTGGATTTGTTTCCTGTCACACACTTCACCTAAAGGAGTAATATATGAAATGTATTACTGCCTATGACTTAACACAGCCAACAACATAGAAAGCAAAAAGATTGCACTCCTCCATCATTTCCTGAAATATGAAGAACTATCTTGATGCAGACATGCATGATTTTGTCAATTTGTGTTGTGCTGTAGTTGTGTGATGCTCTAAAAAACAAAACCCAAAAACTCACCCAAAAAGCAAAATAAAAGCACACCACTAATGGTTTGAAACTTTACAACATAACTGACATGGCATTTTCTTCCTTTCAGCATTAATGTTTTAAACCCATGGATGCAATACACACTTCCATGCCATGGTTCCCTTAACAGATGCCCTCAGTGCTTTTGGAGCTCAAGAAGCAAATAGCAAGAGCAGGTATCAAGCCCACGCCTTCAGGCATGAAACTCTTTTTAGTAGATAGCTTTGCTAGCCTTTAATTTACAGTTAGGTCTAGCGGGTGCACTCAGCTCCCCTACAAAGAGGTTTAATTAGTCTGTAATTTGACCCTGCAATACACCGGCCAGACAGACTCACGGAGGAGGACACGGAACTGCAAACTGCAGATTTTCATTAACTTGGAAGCAAGAACAACTGCTGTGTCCAAGCCAACTTGTGCTAACCACTGTGATGGTAACATAAATAAGCAAATAACACACAGCAAAGAACTAAAACTTTGTCCATACCTGAGATACAGAAGGTCGAGGGGGCAGTGCAGGTGGTGGTGGGGGCAGCCAGCCAGACCTCACAGCTGAACGGTGGGAAAAGAAGAAGATGATGATAAAAAACCCCAACCAAACAAAACCACTGTAATTTAATTCCAAACAAACCCAGAATTAATTCCCAGGATAAGTGGAAATTCCTCCTAGTGAAGAGGCACTATTCAAGGTTTAATAACAAAACCCAAACTTGATCTTTATTGAGCAAAAGCTTGTTTGAAATAACTCCATGAGTAGTGAATGAGTAGTGATTTAATTGCTGTAAACCCCACAATGTTATTATAAAAAGCAAAGAAAGAAGACAGTCAGCCACAAAACCTGTAGGTAAAGCAATCCAATTCCAGTTAAAGAAACCCAGAAACAGGGTCCACTTGTTCTTCGGACTTTGCTCCTAATGCTCTTTGTCATTAAAAATATTGCCCTTCTCAAAAGTGACACTTTAGCACCCAATGTAGACACTAGCATTCACTCTGGATAAAACACACTCTGTGATGGAGTATAGCTTTAAAAAGAAAACATCTGCCATGGAATTAATAGCACAAAAGCCTAAATGAACCAAAAATAAATCCATTTCTTTGGTTTTATATTTTGTATTTGCATGCAATTACTCAGTGGAGGTATTTCAGAGAGAGGAAGAAAACAAATCCTCACAGTTCAGGCCCCTTTAAGACAACATAATGTCAGCTTTGAGTTTGAGCCAGCAAAAGGGAGGGTAACAATCATGTAGGTGCAACACTATAATTTTTACTTTTCTTAAAATACCTAAAACCCACTTGGGACAAAACTACATAGATGACAGCTTCCAAAGGCAACTGAGAGGAGGCAGAGGGGAGGACTAGGCTGGCACAGAGACATCAAGCAGGACTAGCTGGGTTACCCTCCCCAAGCTCCTGTTGGACTGAATGCTCAGCACTTCCTCTGGCAAAGACACCAGACAGTCCATCTTGCACTGGTGTATTTCTGTGTAACAAAAACCCCCCAACAGTATTGAACTTAGAAATGCCTTTTACCACAATAATGCTAAGCAATCAATTACATTTATACACTTTCTATTTCCATGCACATTTTAAAAAGACCACAAAGACCATTAAGAGCCGTGTTATAGCTTAGCCAGTTCTGTATTTTACACACCAAATCTAAAAACGTCTACATGACTGAAAATATGAAGAAAAAATATATTAACCATTACAGATAATTGTGACATGAGAGTAAAACTGTGTGTGAAAATATTGAGAACAATCATATTGACTATTTACAGCTCCAAAGATACTTATAATACACTGGTGGGTTTTTTCCATTTTCTGTTTCATCATCTCTTGTATCTTGTAAAATGAAGCCTAATACTGCACACAATGCCAAAGAGAGAGTTAGAACAACTGAAACAGAACTGAAGTTATGCAAGGGAGCCACTAACACACCTATAAGTGTACGAGAGATTTGAAAAAACAGTCATCAGGATCCTTTCTCTTGCATTTCATTAGTTCTGTTCATAAGACCATTGCAATGACAGCATGATGTATGACAGCATGATGTGGTAACTACATTCTCCATCTCTCCCATGCAACTGATCTTTAGAAAGGAAGAAACCTTCCTTTCCTTTAATCTGAATTTATCTGGGCACTGGCAGTGGCTTTGGCAGTTACAGCTTGTGACAATATTTGAAAACAGCATCTAACTCAGATACCACATGCTGGAAAAGCATCTCCTGAAGTCGTTGGACACACTGTGAAACTCCATGAGTCTCTTGGGATTTGGCTCATAAAATCCCAAAGGGAAAAGTAATTGTTTCATAAAATATTCCAATGAAAAAAAAACGCATCACCACACAAAAAAAACCACCAGAGAAAACCTGCTTCTTCAGCTTTCAGAATGCAACATATATGAATCTAGCATTAAAGAAGTTAGATGCTTACAACATGTGCATTTGACCCAGTTTCCTCTTTTTAATCCTAAAAATTCTAACTTAAGCTACTCATGAAATATTCATAGAATTCCTGCTGTTGCAGATCTTTGGCCTGTTGTAAGAAGGAAATCATGCTTATGTGAGCACAATTACTAGCGAAAGTTAGCTGACTTTAGAGGCCTCAAAACAACTTACAAAAAAACCCTCAGGCTTCAGCCTTTTCTCCCTAAAAGAGGAGAGTATGAACAGACACTCATGGGTTTTCCTGTACATTGGTGACTTGTACTATCAGGCTATTCCAGAATACTCTCCTTCCTGGGAGAGTGCCCTGCACAGATCGGCTCTTGCTGTCAGAGATGGCAGCACCACCCAGTTCTCAGAACAAACACAAATACAGGGGAAGGGCTGTTTCCAAAATAAAAGCAAGTATCCTGGGGCTGAGCAGCAAACAGACAAACATTAGTCATGCTTCCAGGTGCACACCCCAGAGCTTGGAGAAGCTGATGCCCCTGATCTTTGAAAACAAGTCTTCACCCTATGCAGAAGCCCAGGGAGCTGGATGGGCCTTACACAGGTCCTCTTGCTGTTGAGCACCTTGCTGACGTTCAAACCAGGCTGAGCCACAGAATCATGGAACAGTCGGGGCCAGAAGGGACCTTAAAGATCAGCTCAATCCAACCCCCATCATGAGCAGGGAAATCATTCCCTAGACCAGATTGCTCAAAGCCCCATCAGGTAAGGCAAATCCTACAGACAGCAGTGTGGAAAGCCAATATAGGTACCAGTAAAATAGATTTAAATATCCATATCACATGTATTCCTGTAAATGACAGCATTTTCATGCACTAGTTACTCCCACCATGATAAGGTTTTCAGTTCAAAAATCATGGCTCTTTACTTAGCATGTTTACACTTTAAGACAGATTATCTGCATGGAAACCTTCCAGGACCATTTTTCTGCCCCATTTTGGCAACCACAAAGGTCTGATAGTACTAACATGACACCATACTAGAGAAAAAAACAGGTTTTCCAATCTGAAGGTAGATTAATATTTTAAAACAAACAGCAGGCTGCAATTGTATACTCTGAGAACTGGTCATGCCATCTTATCTGACCACTCTGCCTCCAGCCTCCCTAGGAGACAACACTCAGCACTTAATCATTATTTGTGGCAGTGAAAAATAACAATCCTAGGAAAAGCTAGGATCCTCAGAAAACTCCTTTACTTGCTGAACGTAGGAAGAGGAGATGAAGGAAAACCAGAAGTTTTAACAGCCCACACAAACCTATCGAAGTGGGTCTTGAACACTGGAGAGTCCCAAAATGAGGATGAATGAGTCTGGGCCCATGGGATCCTTTAGAGCAGCTTAGGAGCAAGGTGCTGTACATCTCTTATCCAGTGATACTCATGCTCTTGGATTCCAGTATTAAGGGAAAAACCACCATAATACACCCACCTTCTGGATGCTTGCTATTTTTGAAAATTAATACTGGAACAGAAGCATATAAAACTACATATCCTGAAATATTTTCATGCCAGATATTTAATATTAATTCCCTATATGTGGATGACATATTGGTTTTAGATGTCTATCACCTTAGCTGGAATATCACCTCAGACAAGTTAAACTTTGGGTGGAAAAAATGTACACCCTCCTTCCCACCTGAATTGAATATATATGTAAGCAATGTCCTGAAAGAAGGAAAGGGTGCTTTTCCTGGTCATTTTGTACCTTGCTAGCCAAAGTGAAACTGAATCCTGCCTACCAAAGAAGACTGACCTCATCTCAAGCCAAAAGAGAGAGTCTGGCTGATGTATTTGGTATTTTTCAAGTGGATGCTACAGTACTGTTGGACCAAAGGAGAGGCTGGTTGCATGGTAGATTTCCATCAGTTTATGCAGCTTCAGAGTCCTGAGCTCCCAGATCAGGTTTAACAAAATACCAACCAATTAATTTTATCAGGAAGCAAAGGGAGTAAGATACTGCAATCAGCTCAAAGAAGATAAGCTAACAGAATGAATTATTCTTCAGTTCCCCCAACTACCTAAGGCTTCGGTTCCCCCAGGAAGCCAGCATTTTCACCCTTCCACTCTGACACTATTCTGGAGAGCTGTTTGAGATACTTTTCCTGCTTCTGTTGCCAAAGGCAGAGCACAGAAAAGTTCTGTGTCTAAGCTGGTATCTGTTTACCTCCTTCTTACTGAACTTCTATTCTTGTTCAGTGAAATTAGTACTTGGTTATCCCCTAACACTGACACCATTCTTCACACAGCTTCATTTATTTACATTCCTGACAGCAGGATTAGTAAGTGATTGTGAAATAACCATTTCTCAAGAGGTCTGATTTATTAATTCTCACTACTATGTCTAAAGAAAAAAACAAACCAAAAAACCCAAACCAAAAAAACTGTAAAGCTGTAGCCAGGAATATAAATCTAATAAAGGATTCTAGTAAGGCAGTTGAGAAATACCTACTGATCCAGGGATCTATTTCAATAATTCTTACTAATGTCTCCTCAGAAGGTAATAGCATTGCAAAAAAACTGTTTTAGACTCCTGACATTAACTTTGTTACCAGGTTTGTAGAAATGCTGCAGAAAGCTTTGCCAATGGCAGAATGACCTCTTCTCACAGTTAGTTTTGGGAAGCTGCTCGGCAGGCAGTTTAATGTGTCACAGCAAATGATGTACACACCTGATGTCACAGACACACACTCTTGTTGCAGGTCTATATGGTGCTAACCATATGCAACATCATGTGTACCTTAAGTGAGTGGAAAATTATCCAAGAGTGGAAAATGTACTTTCCACGTAATTAGGAAGAGATATAGCCAGACCTTAAGTAATTAATGTTTCTGCACTATGAACTCACAGGTGTGACCATATAGGTCACTGTGTGCTAACGTATCTGATGGGCCACTTCCAACAAACAGGCAAAATGTCATTAGAGGTTTTTTATGATCTCTGTTTTTAATGTCCTCTCCATGAATTTCATCATGCGTTAAGAAATTCTGCAAAACAGATTTTTTTTAAACACCTATTTTCTGGTTTACGTCATATATCCACAACCTCTGTATTTTTACCTCCCTGTCCCTCATTTTCCTTAAACCATTTAATTTCCTAGTCACTGTTTTCTCTATCCTTTCCTTTTCTGTGTGTTTCTACTTGGGGACTCTTTCTCCCTCCTCCCTTAGCCCGTAAACAAAACTATCCAGGATTTTGTTCTGTCTCACTTTATGTTTAGCTTCATTCTCCACCCACAGGGAGGCACAGTCCCTCCACCTGCCTCCCACAGATCCATGCTGCCAGAGTCTCTCCCCTCTGGAGATCTGCTGGGAGTGCTGGAGCTTCCAGCACTGGCCACCTGTGTCCACTTCCAACACGGACACACTGGGAACAGGCATTTGGGAGCCAGGAAGAGCAGGAGGTACCTGCCATACCCCCTCTGGTCCCACCTGCAGCTCACACACTTCTTGGGGACATCTGCACCTCCAGGGCCTTCCCCACAAGAGAGGCAGCTTGACCTCTGCTCCACATGAGACATAGCAGATCCTATCTTGTTTAACCTATGAACCTGTTCCATGATGGATGGACAATTTTTCACAGAACAGAGTAACCCACAAGGGACCATGAAAGAGGTCAGAGGGAATGGTAGGGCTAGTCAAGAGCATTTCAACCTTCACAGTAGAAGAGTTTTTGGATTAAATTTAATTTTTAACAACCTGGAACATAATGAAAATATACTGCAAATCATTCCTTGATCCCTGAAAGGGCTAAGATTAGATAAATGGGAAAATACAATTTTTTAAAAGTTCAATTTATTGACACAAATTTTAAAAAAATCAGCTACACTTGAAAGGCTGGTAAGATTTACCCCAGTAAAGTACTCTATGGACTCAGCCCTTAGAGATACACATAAAAACCTAAAAATGCAAAAATAAGTTGCCCCATCAGGTTCCTATCATGTAATAACTATTCATCCATTTATACCCTCTCTATTTTCTCCATCTTATTTAACCTGAATTATGTTCTTGTCCAGTTGGGCAAAGAAGTAAGTTACACAGTTGTAAACACGTAAATCCTTCCTAATAAATTCTAAAAGGCTGACAGGCACAAAACTCTTCACTTCAAAACAGAAGGAAGACATGAATATTTTATTCAGAGTAAGCTCAGTTCAGTCCTCAAATATATTCTGAAGGGGAACAGGACTAGAAAAAAACAACAGCTCCAGTACCAGATCAGGGGCTCAATCCCAGAAGAAAAAAAATTATTTTCTGATTCAAAAAAGTATTTTTGCAGCAATTATTTTTAAAATGTGTTTCATAACCAGAGAAAAACATGAATAGCAGCTCAATTTTGTGTTCTCTGTGCTGCATGCATAAGACATTTTTAATTTAAATTTGTCACAACCCTTACAACCAGTCACTAACTTGACTCTACACTCCTCACTTGATGAAGCTTGTAATATTAGGGCTCCTGTACAC
Organism: Eopsaltria australis; assembly: GCA_034509425.1. Classification (NCBI taxonomy): domain Eukaryota; kingdom Metazoa; phylum Chordata; class Aves; order Passeriformes; family Petroicidae; genus Eopsaltria; species Eopsaltria australis. The sequence continues at coordinate 4,313,604 of JAVTVJ010000068.1, read as the reverse complement.
TATGCAAACAATAATTCCTGAAATGGCATATTTGGGGAGGGTATTGGCCATTATGTCTTCTCTAAAATAAAGGTCCTTCAGAATTCTCATCTTCCTAATTTAATGTTTAATGGTCTGATTAATAAACACAACACAGTAACATGCAAGACAGTACAGTATTACAGCATGAACAAAATCCCAAGAACGTAGCTGGATTTTACTAAATCAAGACTAATGTAAGAGCAATGAGAGGAAGAAGCCCTGAAAATTAATTACTTAATTAAACTCAGCCTTAAAAAAAGGAGCATTACTATTCTAAGTTTCCCCTTGTCACTTAGGCTTTCAAATAAAATTTTAGTTAAGAAATCTGTACGTATGGTAATACAAAAACATAACTGCACCACTCATTAAAAGCTTGTCTTTAGCAACTACATCTTTCAGACAGCTAACCTCAATGGACACAGAGATTTCCTAGCAAATGCAATTAAGCATAAAAGAATACAGAAAATAATACAGTAATCATGCTTATCTAGGTTAAGTTTTGCAGGTTTTTTGTGCTCATTTTCATGTGTGCAAAAGGAAAATTCGCATTTGGCTCACTAAGCTAAAAAGACAATCTAGCTGAAAAGATATTCCTGAAAACAACTGGAAAAACAGCATTATGGTTACTGTTTGGGCCTGTTTTTATCATAACATCTATGACATCAGAGCAGCAATCATTTTAATTCTCAAAATCCTCTTTCCTACACAATTATGAACTGTTCATTTTACATGTGCACTTAAAGCCATTCAGAAATACAAAGAATTTGACTTAGGCAAATATGAAAAAACAAAGATATCTCAACATATATTTAACTATCCACAAATCTCCACACTTGGCAAACAAAACCACCAAGCCTGTAAGCTCAAGGAAAAGATGTGCTAATTGAAAGAAGTAATGGAAATTTGATGAAATAAAGAAGTAATGAAGAGTCTTCTTCAAAAGTATAAAAAAGAGGGTAAAACGTGATGCTGAACAGTCTTCCTTTAGCACTAATGAAAATGAGAGGGTGCAGAGAGACAATTGTACTGATTGAGCCTTAATGATACAGGTACCACTTCAAACTACTTGGGGAACATGTATATGAAGAAATACAGGAGTGATGTGGGGACACACGTATCTCTGATGGGAATGCTGATGCACCAATGAAATCTGTTCCTTTGTTCCTTTTCTGTGAACACTAGATTTAGAACAAACAGGACATTTTCTTGTCTGGCAGCCATACCTAGCCCAGCAATGCCAAGGAGGGGTTACAGATCTGACTGTAGCCAGGAAAACATCATCTGTGACAGAAAATACTGCACTTGCATTAAAATGCTTGCTGTGTTTCCACCTGACCAAGAGTGGAACTTAGCACCTCACATTTTAAAAGGGAAAAAACCCCCAAAATACTAGCCCCTTGTTGCTGGTTGAAACCAGCACCCCAGAAGCAGAGAATGCAGGTTACAGTGAGTGCTTCCTTAGAAGCCGACGTAAAAAATGGTGCCTGCATTCCACACGTTCTTCACCACAGGGACAGCCACAGCAGGAGGTGAGTTTCAAAAGCAAATGAGTGCTGAAAACCTCCAGTCAGAAATTCATTTGTAAATAGTTATATGGTGGTTTTGTTCAATCTGCTTCCAGATAACACAAAACTACACTGTTTGTGACAATCCTGTTGCTTCATCAAAGCAAATTCTCTTTTCCCAACAAGTATCCTTTGTTCAACAGAACTGTTAATTAAAAGTAGTTATGTGACTCAGAAATGAAACTAAACGGGAAATAAAATGTATTTCAGAGGCAACTGTGTGAATCTAACAAGACTCAGACTGCTGTCACTGCCCAGAAGCAAATTCTTTATCAGCTGTCATGGGCAGCAAACAGAACTGAACAAAACATCAGAAGACAATGGATACATGTTCAGGTTTTAATACTTAAACTGAGACTTGCCCCAGCCCCCGAGTCACCCCAAGGCAGATTCTAGCTAACTGCTAGAGGCTAGAAGGTGACTGGGGCTCTGCTGCAGGATCTCTGGGCTCTGAGCTGCCCTAATTTTGGCCCCCTCAATACCCAGGTCTTACTCTGGGAGTTCTTGGCTCGTATCTGACTAGAGACTGGGCTGGGGGAGAAATGAAGAAGTAAACTAGGTCATGTATGCATTTAAAATGACATTTTTGTTTCTACTTAAAACCTGCTGTTGTCCTTCCAGGAATGCATAAACCCTAGCCAAGTACTTTCTTAACATGAACACAGGCCAAAATGCCAGAGATTACATATTCAACAAGAAGAAATACAATGAGAATGTAGCAGCACAGAATTTTTCTCAGATGCTAACATAAAGACTACACTAATAAAAACCAAAATAGATGAGATTTCTGTCTCTTAACAGAAATTCACTTGGAGATTTCAGAAGGTGGCATCTTTCAATAAGTGCTCATGCTTTTTTATGTCTGTCCTGGGTAACACTTGTTGCAGGATCCCAGAGGAGTTCAGCTATGAAGTATGAATGAAGGTGCCTTCTTCAAGTCCAGGTACCTCCCAATTCAACTATTTTAAAGCACAATTACTGTGGCTAATGCATTGTTGGACATTCCAGCCATCACAGATAGATGTTCTGTGTATATACTGGCCAGGAGAAAGGCATAATAAGATGATGACAAACATGATATAGCAGCAGTAAATGAATAACAAAAAATAAACAAAAAACATCTCAGTGCCCACAACAAGGATTTACCACAGTCTTGACTGAATTTACTTGAAGAAAAGATATTTTTCTTTTTCTGCCCTTTAAAAAGGAAATAAACAAAACAAATGCTTCAAAGCACAGATGGTTTTACAATTAAAGAAATTATACCTATAGATCAACATGACCTATGTGGAACTGAAAACAAAACTCAATACTAATGAGCATTCCTTTGTGGGTCTGGAAGAAGATTATCCACCAATTTCCCCAAACTAAAATTATTTTTGAACTAGAATTAGTAGGACAAAAACTAACATACCAAAATAGGGTTATTCTAGTCATGCTGGATATACATAGAAGTATAGAATAAGCTGAGTTGGAAGAAACCCACCAGGATCATCAAATCCAACTCCTGGCCCTGCACAGGACACCCCAACAGCCACACCGTGTGCCTGAAAGTGTTGCTCAAATGCTTCTTGCACTCAGGGTTGGTGACACGATGACTTCCCTGGGGAGCCTGTTCAGTGCCCAATCATTCTCTGGGTGAAGAACCTTTTCCTGATATCCAGCCTAAACCTCCCCTGACACAACTTCAGGCCATGCCCTCAGGTCCTGTCACTGTCACCACAGAGCAGAGATCAGTGCCTGCCCCTCCTCTTCCCCTCAAGAGGAAGCTGTAACTGCAGTGAGGTCTTCCCTCAGCCTCCTCTTCTCCAGGCTGAACAGACCAAGTGACCTCAGCTGCTCCTCATGCAGCTTCCCCTTCAGACCCTTCAGCATCTTTATTGCCCTCCTTTGGACACTCTCTAATGGCTTAACATCTTTTATATTGTGGTACCCAAAACTGCACACATTTTGTTAACTTCCCAAAAAGAAACCGCTTCGTGACTTTCAAAATGAACCATTGCAAAAGCAAGATGTTACTTTTCATTCACTGAATGACTTCTTTAATAATTTACATTCTTCTTTCATTTGTGTTCCAAGAGAAATTTAAACCCAACTTTATTTCATTTCAGTTATACTTGTTATCTGGACTCCAAGAAGATTTGCTGCAGTAGAAAACACGCACTTGGCTCTGTTTAGGGTTTAATTTTGATGTATAACAAAATCAAAATTGGAGGCACCAGATCCCTCAAAAGGAGAAAAGACAAGGAATTACTCCTCTGTGTGAGGCAAAAAAAAATGTTTATTCCTATTGAGTTTCATGGTTCAGCACACATAGCAGGACTCTTGAATTCTCTCTAATGTTTGCACAAAAAAAGTCCTATATAGCAAGAGGTAAAACTCTTTTCTACTCCAAGAACCACATTAGAGAGCCCAGCTAAACATTCCTTGACACAGTCAAACCTTGGCTTCCTTCAGAAGCATAAGCATGACCATGTTTAAGCTGGTCTTTGAGTCAGATTGGTGTGCAGCACACAAACCCCTGATCTGGTTAAAACACAGCATGCTGGGTGACTGCTGCCCTGAAGAAACAGCTCCTCTTCCCACCTGAAGGCAAGAGGCACACTCAAAGGGTAATGTGCTGAAAAGCCATTTTCTTTCAGCTCACCCCAGCTACTATTCTACACTTTCTTTCTCTCCCCTCAACAGGCAGCCAGGTCGAAAGAAATTACCCTTTCTTTTTACTCAAAGAGTGGCTTCTGATTGTTCCCAGACACATGTTAGACTTTAACATCAAAAATGCTTGCTTTCCTTCTCCCAGTTTAAACATTAAGGGTTTTTTTCCTGCTTCTGAACTACAAAAAATAAATAGTAATAAAAATCAATTATATTGTAGTTACTGATGAGAGTTGTCTAAACAGCCAGACTAGTTATAAACAGTCAGTGATGACAGCCTACCATATGTTAAGCTTCCCATTACTGTGCCAGAAAACATTATAATCACCTTAATTATAGAAACAGTGATTTTTCCCCTCAGTGGCGATGTAACACAAGCAAGAGCACAAGCAGAGCTCCTGCTCTGCAGTGCATTACTGTCTGCATCAAAGGCCAGCAAATGCACACATTGCCAAGCATTTCTGCAAACACATCAAGCTGCTGAGCACGCAGCTAACCTGAATGGTCTCAGAAAGAGCAAAGAAAGCAAACTTTACCTTGTGTGTTTTGCTGAAATATTTTGTTCAGATCCAAAGAGGAAGCTCTGGAATGTGATTTTTGTGGCCTTGGAGGTGGAGTAGGGGGCTCCTCTCCCTTTTTCATGGCATCTTCTATTGATGTACTAGAATAAGACCTAAGGAAAAACATGTTAGGGAAAAGCAGAAAATATTTTATTTCAAATATTAGTTTTAAACAACTATAGTGAATAGTACCTAAAAATACACTGACCAGAAGTCAGGTTCATGGTGGAAATTCCATGCCCTAATGACTAAGAGTTCCCTCCTATAACAACACAGATTTATTTGGCAACAGAGGGACCTAAGTGTGTGGAGAAAGGAACGAGTCATGCTTTCAGGGCTAGTATTTTTTAAGGCTTTTTGCAACACAGCTTGAGGCCTTCTTATGTAACTTTGCCAGCAGGATAATTGCAGCAACTATTTTAAATAAACCAAAGTAAAAATTCCCCACATACACCCCTTGGAGTTTCTATTGCCTTTCCCAACTGCAAGGGTAGTTAGTGTTTATACAGGTATAGATTCAACCTACCTCTTCCAAGTACACATTTCGTAATTTGTAATATACTCATTAGTAGAATAAATTTTTAACTAGTAGAATAAATTTTCCATAGGAAACAGTCACCAAATTCCACAAAATCCAGAAAAATGATATGGCTCCAAAGTGACTACAACTGGTTAAATACATGGCTCAGTACCTCTTTCCAGGCCCTCCCACATCACATTTCATCCCAATGTGGTGCAGTTGCAAAGAATTTTGATTTTGCTGAATACTGTCCAATATTTTTCAGCTGTTGTAGTTATCAGTTTAGAAAAACCAAGAACAAGCAAGACCAGGACTCTGTTCAAAATGAGCACTGACAACATGAGATGTTACATTTACACATTCTGCATGCCAGGGCAAGACCAAAAGCACATTTGAGTAGAACAGAAATAACTTCCACTAATGGCAAATGGGTCATTTTTTTGCTGAGCAGGTTCCTAATATCCAGTGCCAGCTGTCCAATTAAGAGCATATTGAGCAACATCCTATTACCCTCACTCTCCAGGTCCAAGTTTGTCCATTTATAAGCCACTTCACACAACCACTCATAAAAAGCTAATAGACATTCTCAGTCTTCCTACTTTACCTCATAGAACTTTGCAAGACTCCTAGGTTTTTCCACTCCATTGTGAATTCCATATAAAATCAATGTTTTTACTCATTTTAATCAAACATCTTCATTCAAATCCCATTGAAGATCTTCTTTAGGGAGAAGTTCATCAGGATTTGGTACTTCTGCTCCCACAGTTTTCTGATCTAGCCCCTCAACTTTCCTCCTACTCAGTCCTTCCTTTCCTTTTTCTAGAACTGCTCTTTTTTTTCTTCATAAATAAACAAATTTCTACCCAAACTTATGTATCTCCCCAGTTGGGGTTATGTGTCATCAGCACAGATTTAATAATACTATGCATATCATTTGGACTGTTACAATGAGATGCAACATCCTGTTTCCAAGTCCATAAATCACAGTTAGTAAACAGTACATGCACACAGACAGCTTCCCCAGCAGTCCCACAATTTGTCTTAAAGGAGCCTGAATCACTGATTTACTCCATCCTCTTGTTCTGGTTCTGCTAGAGACATGACTTCCTGATTTACTTCTTTCTATAACTGGACTGTCAGGACTCACCCACTGAATCAGAGTTTTTAGGACCCACCAGAGAGCTACCAACAATTCTACTATTTTATTATCATCACCAAGTTTACCAGATTTACTTTTAATGCCACAAATTCTTTCACTGTTTTTATTTGTTTTCTCAGTTACTGAATATACTCCAATATGGTTTTGAAGTCCATTAATGCACATTTTTTTCTAACATCCAAATCATTCTTTGAAGAGAAAAATAAATCCCCCTATGGTATTTCATCCCATTTCCAACAAGCACAGCAGGTCTGAGTTCAAGGATGTGCTCAAGCATCTTTAGTCTCAACTTCTGCATTGAAGCAGTGACATACAGTCACTGAGACAGCCACATGTGATACAGTAGTCACATTCAAGTGACTTTTTTGAGCTTGTTTAAGCATTTGGTATTCCATGTATTTGTGCACTTTTCTGCATATTTGCAATTTAGTAACACAGCAAGAAAATTTAAAACTCTGCAGAAACTAAAAAGCTTTGGCTAGCAACAGAAAAACAGCACACAAGGCAGTTCAGCCTTCCCGAATATAGGTCCTAAGAACAGAGGATTTCAGTCCTCAATCATAATGCTTATAGCTGATCCTCTCTTACTAGCAGGCTTTGACAAGCTTGTAAGCAGACAGCTTCTGATTATACTCTCATTACCCAGGCAAAAAAATCCCAAGCAGAGTCCTCTAACTAGCATGAAAAATGAAAAGTTTAAGGTGAATTAAGAATATGGCTATACTCCAGTAGGTGACAACCAACCCAAGACGTGATCCATTCAGATACAATATTTTCGGGCACAGGTTTCCCTTTTCTTTGGAACATCCGAATTCAGCAGGTGTCACTTCTAGCACACAACAGTCCTGAAGTCCACCCACCACACACCAACCAACCACAGCCAAGTACACAGATGCCAACAAAAGGATTCACTCACCCACACCTGAGAGCTGAGCTACTACTACTGCTGTTTCTGTGGGAATGTGCAGTATCTCCCTCCATATGAAATCACTGTGCAGGTTTCAAGAGCACAAAATTGCTGAGGATGTTCCCTACAATGGGGTGGTCCCAGCTGTCCTGCCACGACGCCCCTAGGGCTGGGCTGGAGGCAGTCACCACCCTGACAAGGCAGCAGGGCTGGGCAGGCAGGCAAAACTTCCAGCACCTTATGACCAGAGATCAGGGGGCCCTAGCACAGTATTTATGTAGGGTCTATAGCTTACAGATTCCTACTGGTAAATCTGTCTGATCTGAGCTGTACTTCCAGCATAACACCAATTAAAAAAACCAAAATCCAACACCAGTTCTGATGCCTTGTATCTAACACCAGAGGAACATATGCCTTTTCCTGAAACAGGAATGAAAGCAGTACCTGGATCGTGGTCTGGCTCTGAGTGCATTAGGCTCTTGAGCAGCTGAAACAGAAAAGAAAAAAGAACTGCTAAAACATCATATTTTAAATAAATGTCTTTATCTTCAGAATCAGTGTCCATTAAACATGTGAGTGTCACAAATGTGGATATGAGAGTATGCTCATCTCACATGAGCAATGGGGATTGATTTTCACTTCTCCTTCCGTTTTGTTTTTGTAGTGTGTGAATGTCCCAAGAATTCAAAAGCCAACATGTAGTGACAGCTTCACTTTTTAAATTTGGTTACCAGAATACAGAAGAGCAACAGGTCTGGTAGCTTTGACCAGTAGTCATGGATGTAGTTGTGATAAAGCAACATAAGGAACAACATAAACTTTTTCTAAAAAACATCTTGTTCTTAGTCCAGGTATCTATTAGCTGTCCTGCTTCCAAAAGCATGAAGATTTATGTCCTTCCTAAATACTTTAACTAATTAGTATAAATGTACATCACCCATTACAAAAAATTACATGTCACATTGAGACTGTTTTGACCTTGGGAAGGGAAGATATTTGAAGGTAGAAAGCTTTTAAGTTTAACTGTTGATCAACATTTCCATTAATGGAAAAATGGGTTTCTTTTATTTGGATGAATTCCAAATATCCTGCCACATGCAGGTTTTATGTGATAGGAAAACAACAGTGGTGAATTATCCTCTCTGGGTAATTCCTCGACACTGTTCCTTGGTTTACATTGTCTTTTCTGTTACTCTCCTTACTAGTATCAGATAATTTTGAGAAAACATATCTGCATGATTGCTTTCAAATTCAACCCACTGAGATATCCTCAAGGTATTACAGCAGCATCAATGATCCCAGTGCATCTACAAAGTGAATCCTTGTATTTTTCCCAGTCTGCTAATCAAGGTACAACACTCAAGAGAAACAAGTAGGTTAGGGAAAAAAATAATTGTCAGAATTTCTAGCTTCCTTCAGATATATGCCTGCTTTCAAGTCAGACATTTATCACCAGCTACTACAGAGCACTACCTGAGAATACAACGGATCCTCCAAACCACAGAGCAGGAGCTGCCTGTGGCAGCAGCTGGCAAATACTGAGTTTTTAATGGCTTGCACTGTACTACTGCACAGAACCTCCACAGGAGGCTTTAGGCTCACAGAAGACAAGTAGCAGCATATGGCACATGTACAGCCACACATTAACTCTCATAAAAGAAAGTGCTTTTAGGATCATGCAGAGCTAGCTGGTGTTTTGGATGGAATAAACCCTACTGCAGCTGGCAGTGACACAAATGACCACTTATAAACCAAGTTCTAGTAGATTGTCATCACCAAACTGGTTCACAGTCATTCCAGATTTCTCTGCAACAAACTCTTCCTAGCAACTAAAGAAGGGAGAGGGAATTAATATTAAAATATGCAGTGGTGATAATCCTCCTCCCTCTCTCTGTGTCAAACTCCCAGAGAATACAACTTCAGACACTGCTTCCCTACAGCCATATGACCCAATTTTCCAATGCTGAAATTGCTGATTATTAAATTACATGCACAATTATTAAATATGCCACTTAGAAATAGGAAGTATAAATCCTTTCCAAGCTAAACCATGTTTAAGAATCTTCAAATTTTTCTTTTCTTATGGAGACTGTAATTCTATTCACACTTCTTTTAGAAAGCCTTTAATATAAAAACTCATAGGTAAAACTGACATTCAAACTCTCCAAGGACATCCTGTTGAGGTAAACAGGAAAGCACATAAGGAAGAGAGAATTCCAAAATGACTACTAATAAAAAATGATAGCAATAGAAGGCTACTGCCAAGGATTTTATTTTAAGCTTTTGAAAAACTAGGAAATTCAAGGCTACAATTACAGAATACCCAGACTTAGCTTTCCTTTCAAAAGGAGTAGTACAATAGAAAAAATACTATAAAGCAGGTAGTTCATTATTAGGCCATATGAATAATTGTGGCCGGATTTCCAAGAAACATGCAGCTATTTTGGTACATTCAGTCTGAGCACACTTCATGTCTGAGGTGCAGGTTTATACACATACATGACAAAATCATTCAAGATGATACAAAACTATTTATCCAGTTCACGAGTTTTCCATTTTTCTACTGCTTTGGTTGCACTTTCACAAAATGGGTAAGCTGCTGAGTAAATAATTTACATTGATTAATCAAAAGTTAGTACTATTCCTGGAGTAGTAGAGCCTGACGGACTGAGCAGCTTGGTCTGCAGTAATTAAAGAGAATGTGAAGGTTCCTGGTTTGGGCGTTGAGCTGTTCTTACAGCCCTCTTGTAAGACAACTTCATTTTAATATTCCAAAGGATGCTGATTTGGTAACTTTTGACTGTAGCCTAGCATCTTACACTCAACAGCTGCCTCCTTGTTTTACAGGCTTAAGATCAGGTGGAAAATTGTGCTGAAAAAGGCAAAATGCTAAAGAAAAAACCCAAAGCATTCCTCACTTGTCAAAATCAACCTCAATGACTCATCTCTTATTGGTCATCTAGGCAGAAATGTACAATTTAAATGCTTCAAAATTTGGCCCTCAATCCTTTAGAAGGCTAAGGTCAACAATGATCTTGCACTTAGGAGTTTAAATAAACTGGCCAGATATTCAGAATGCTAAGCACAAAAAGTTCTTACTGATTTCAAATTTCTAGACCTTCTGATGGCAAAGAAAACTTTCACAGACTATCATCTTTCCTGAGTTTACATAAACAGCCCAAATGAATAACCAAAGAGGCATGTAAAATTTCTCCCACTTCATCCCAAATGAGTTTTCATGCTGGAGGTTAATGATTACAATGACCTTCCAGAATGGTGACTGATTCTGAAAGAATCACTGAATTACTGTGCTGCATCTACTCCACTGGATAAATAAACATTTTACTTTTCACATCAGTTGTAGCATGCAACCTGAGAATGTGCTGGTTCAAATCCTCAAAGTGCAGCACAGCAAGAGTGGAACCCCTGCAGGGACAGGAGCCATGGCGAGGGAGTGAAATTCTGCCACTGTCCCCTCTGGTATACAAACACAGCAACGCTGCTGGAGGAGCACAGCAGCATTGGGAAGGCCTCCCTGACTAGAAGATGAAAGACACAGGGCAAAGGAGGTTGGTGGCAAAGGAGTGACAGTAAGTTTTTTTCCCCTAATGTACTAAAGATGGAATTGCTGAACTGAAATTAAAACTCCTGTGCTCCGGGGCAAAACCAGGGGGAAGGAGAACAGAACTGAAAGTCATGCAACCACCCTCCCCTTTCCCTGAGAGAGATGTACAAGGGTTTGTATAGTGTGTGTGTGTGTGTGTGTGTGTGTGTGTGTGTGTGTGTGTGTGTGTGTGTGAAGGAGAAGCAGCAATCTTTTGAGAATAGGAGCTGAAGATAGCAAATCTGGCAGCTGCCAAGTGTTTGGGAAGAAGCCAGGAAAAAAAGAGTTGGGAAATGAGGCATGCAGCTGTTGAGCAGCCATGAATAAATCGAGCTATAAGACAAAACTGCTGTGACAGACATGTGGGGTCCATTTTCCTAATCAAGGATATCTTCATGAGTAAAAATACTCATGCAAAAGCAAAAGAAAGCAAGAGTTTAGCTTGACTGGGACCAGGGAGGGCTTACAAAGCCCTGTAGGAAAGAGATCAACAAAGAGGAAGGCAAGGGAGGTCTGATGAACTGAACTGAATGCAGGGGAAGTTTCTGGAGCAACTAAGTAATTTTGACATATGCTGTTCCAAAAATAACATTTTCCAGAATGATAGGAACAAGGAGTGGATGTTGGAGCTGGAGGGAGAAAAATCAGGAGTGGTTTCAACAAAGAAACAAGCCCCGAGTCAAGAGCTTGCGTCAGTGTCCTAAGTGCCTCAAGGTCTGCGTTTGCAAAAGGCTCTCTGTCCTGTAATTCCTTGACACAAAATTGGAAAGCTGAGCTTTCACAAAGAAACAGGCCATTTCAGAATAGTTAGCAAAACATTATATAGCTATTCTATACTTTAGATGAGGTTTTACCAAGAAGTACAATATCCACGCTCTTGCATCTTGTTTGTAGCACAGAAAAACTTCAGACTCTTTAAAAAACAGCTTAAACATTTTCCACATAGGAAGAACCCATACACTAACAATGAGGGAAAGAAAGCAAGAAAACCTTTTGACAACCTGAAAAGGTAATTAATATTTATCTTACAAATAGTAGTCATGATGAGGTAAAAGATAATTTCAGTAGGAAAATACTACAAGAGCAAAAAGTTCTTTCAAAAATTAATCAAGTTACACTAATTTAGGCTTATTGTGATAGAGAAATTCTTGATCAAAATTCTCATGCAAGTAACACATGGTGGTTTTTTTCCTTACCTGCTTTCACAGTCAAGTGCTGAAATTCCTTTGGTATAGTTTTGAGAGTAGTGCTTACTTTAAGAGCTTAAGAAAAAAAAAAAAAAAGATAATTACTTTAAGTATGTGTGGGTAAAATCTACAAGTATCAGCTCTGAGAAAAGAACACCTAAACCGGTATTGGACATCTTATAACCCCAAACATGCTTGAAAAGTAGCCAAATATCCTCAGAAAACCAAAGCACTCAAACAAGTAACAATTTCTAAGAGCACAAAAGTCAAGAACAAAAAGAAAGACCTATTGTCAAGTTGCCAAATCTCAAATTTTGAGAATTTGTGGGGTTGAGTGCTTATTCCCCTTCCACATTCCCCTACACATCCTTTCTAATTACTTTCTTGAGGAGTTTTTAATGCACCATAGTGTATTTTGATGCACTGTAATACTCAGTGTTAAATGACCACTTGGAATGAAATCTCTCCTGCTTTAGGATGACCCTGCTTTATCAGGGAGGTTGAACTAGATGCCCCTTCCAACCTTACCAGCTTTATGATTCTGCGACCTGCCTTTATCAAACAAAACATGTGGGAAAAGTTTTGGGTCTTGTAACCCAGTTCAGTTCACATTATCTTCCAAATTTACCTACATTATAACCTAAGTGAAGTTAATTTACTTGTATACTCTTGAAAATGCAGGAAAATTGGCTTCTACTGTCCTGAACTGCAGGTTCTTGACTTCTGGGGAGATCCCCTCAGTCAGAAGAGTGATCTGTTCTCATGTTCGTCAGAATAGTAATAAGAGGTAGAACAAAAGTATTTGTTTTTTGGCTGAAAAGGTAGCAATCTGTGTCACAAATACAGCATATCTTCAGCCCTGAAGGAGGACTGCATGTCTCAAAACAGGTTCCCATGTGACTTAACATGTCAGCTACGAAAATCAAAGCACAATTTCGTCATCTAAACAGGGAAAAAAATATTCCGTTACTAAAAAGTAAATCTTCCCTAGACATTTCAAAGCAATAACCTTCAAGGTTCAAGTCCTTCTCTGGTTCATTATACATCTTAGAACAAAACAAACCTTGTCAACAGAACACTGATTTCTTGGAATATGCTGACGTGTCAAAACGTTTTACAAACACACATCAACTCTTGACAAACTTTCTTTGAAATAGGGACACTGGGAATCTGTCAAAGTCTGTCACACCTGAGTGTGGAAGGTGAATCAGGAATGTGGGCTACCTGGTCTCACAGCTGTGATGCAATCTTAACGTGTGGACATCTGGGAGGCCAAGTTATTTTTTATTTTAATTAATACATAATCTGCAGCTCTGAGAATCAGGCAACAAAATACCCACAACTGTTTTGTTTCTACAACGGAGGAACAGCAAGTAAGAACTGGGAAAAGGGAATATAAAAGGGAACGAATGGCTGTGTGATGATCTGGTGCCAATTCTGGAAGCCATAGAAGCTGCTATGTGGCAAAAGGGAAAGATCACCCCAGTTTCACATGGCTTGCTGCTGATGGATTTCAAATGAAATGAATGAATAAGGTCTTTTCAGTCCAACTTGACTAAAACTTTTGTTTTGCAAGAAAATACAGGTATCATTTTTTTCAAATAGAAAAAAACCAGATTTTGATGTGTAGATGTTTCTTGCAAAAATGGAAATTGAAAATTTGGCACAGTGTAATCTTTACTCTTAAAAAATTCCTGATAACAATTAAATGTTTGTTTAAATAAGAAGTGCAACACTAATTGCCTTAGGATTAGACATATTTTAGAAGGTACATTTCATATAATCCACATACTATAGAAGTGATATTGAAGCAAACCCCTCCATTTAGTCTTTAGCTCAGCTGCTGTGAGTTGTCTCTTTAAATCTACAGCAACACACAACCAGCTTAGAAATCAAAAATACCACTGCTTCTGTTAGTAAGTGTAGGGGGTTTACTAAAAACACACATAATTTAATCCTTAATGGAAAAAAGTTATTTATTTGAATACCTTGTTTCTCATCCTTCTTTCCATCTTGCAACAGGGCAGAGTTATCAGGTACCTCTTCAGCTGATGACTTCTTAAAGAAAGAAGATTTGTTAATTACACTGATTGTTATAGCTCGTACTTGTACCTTTCCACGGTCAAATATTTGAGAGTACGGATCAACACAAATAATGGTGACATTTGCTCTTGCACCACAATTTCTTTGTTAGATAAAGAAGCATAGAGGACCTACAGAAAGACAGTATAACCCTGCTTTTCAAGGCACAACAGTTCCACAGCTGAAGTTAGTTAGGGGAGCACTTGAACAGTGAATTACTGAAGGAGATGAGGACTATTTGTAAGGAGAGGCTTCTCCCAGCAGAGCTGTGTGTAACACCTGTGTTAGGATGGATGAAACAACCTCCAGCCTCCATGAGAAAAGTCTCTCTAACCAAAACTCCAGCTGTACTGCAGAGCCTGATGGTCATGCTTTAAAGGCTCCTGGCTGATGTGGCTGATCCCTGAACTACTCTTTTCTTTCCACATGCAGTCATAGAGAAGGGAAAAACAAATTTCATTACCAAGTCTGTAGGAGGCCCATTCAGGCCTTTGATAGGAAAACAAGGAATTTCTCCCTAGTCTTATTCTTTAATCTTCTGTTATTTCAGCAGTAGCTTTTAGGCATTTATTGTTCTTGGAGCTTCTGCTGTGTAGCCCACTTGATGGAACCTGGAACAAATTCTACCTCCATTATCTGTAAGAACAAGGATACACTCTGCAACCAAGTAAGACATTAAAGCAAGCATCAGAAACCCTAAACTCCTCTAAACATTAAGTGATGCTGGTTTTTTTCCCAGGGAGCATGGAAGAGGTTTGACCTAAAAATATCCTGAAATAAATTTGGCCTAAACAAATGAATTGAGAAACCTATATTTCATACACATTTTTAAAAGACCACAAAAATCTCAAGTCAGTAGTTCAAAAAGAAAAACTCCACAGTAAAGGTATGTGACATCTGTTTTGTAAAGTTTCTGGGGAATAGGATACCCCAATACTTCTGAGAAAGCAACAATATGGCTTGAGGACTCTGAAAATATATGAACAAAATATTTCACATCCATAGCTAGCCCTGACACTCAAGTGAAGAACATAAGAGTACAGACCTAATTCAGAGCATGCTTCAATTGATGGAACGACTTTCAGAAATTTCAATGAACTGTGAGCCTGACATTTCTGAGGGAGCTCAGAGGAACCCCAGCCAGTCATTTTATGCATGTTTTAACTTTAAGATTTTGGCAGTGAGAAAGCTTGTAGA
Organism: Eopsaltria australis; assembly: GCA_034509425.1. Classification (NCBI taxonomy): domain Eukaryota; kingdom Metazoa; phylum Chordata; class Aves; order Passeriformes; family Petroicidae; genus Eopsaltria; species Eopsaltria australis. The sequence continues at coordinate 4,298,147 of JAVTVJ010000068.1, read as the reverse complement.
AAAGAACCAAAGGAGAATGGGAGACAGAAAACTTGAGAAAACAAAAACACTGCGAAGAGAAAACTTCCTTGGTAAACAAAAATCAGTCACCCATGTCATTCTCAAGTATATTATCAGCAGCCTTGGTGCATTTTGCCTGGCATGCAGGTGCCATGTCTCCTGCCATTACTTTCTTTATGAATGCATTCAGGAAGTGTTTCCATTTTATTGCAGCATCGTACTGTTCAGCAGTCACAGTAAAAATAGTCATCTGAAATCAAATTAAAGAGCCTGAATGGATGACAGGTGGAAATTAAAAAAGACACAGAGGTAATGCAAAACAGATTGCATTGATAATATAATATTTTTAATGCAGTGATCAATATCAAAAGTATAATTCCTCAAGTAGCCACGATACAAATGAAATTGCCAGAGTGAATTGCTGCACTTCCCACTGAGGGAGATGAATGGAAGATGAATTACTGACCTTCCAAATGATACTCATTCAGTGTATTAATCCTGAATGTAAAAATGTAAGTTGAACAAAAAAAAAAATCAAGTCAAAATGATTTTCAAATCACTTCTGGGGCAATTTTAAAGTCCATTAATCTTGGACAACGTAAACTGAAGCTTTTAAATTATGTGTATGAAAGATACATAATTATATATTCGTTTATATTTCAAATACAATTTAACTCTATATTATATCTATATCTTCTTTTATATTTTAGGTGGCAAGTCACCCAAAACAAGGTCATAAGCAAGGGAATTGACAATTCTGGTAAAGGACCTGCCCACGCTGCCAACATACCAACACCCTGCACTACCAGATCAGCAGTGCTGCTTCCAAAGCCCAGTGTGGCTGCTGTGCTTTGGCCAAGCTGCTGTAGGACAAGCAGCACCTCCCAGGGATAGCACAGATATTTAACAGTTCCAGCAGGCACACTGGGTGCTCAGTGTGCTGGCTGCAGCAGTGCCTGAAGTGAACACTGTACTCCATAGAAGCTCAGAAGGTTCTGTTTGATGGTACCACTACCAAGATGGATTTGCTGAGGGAGCAGCTGGGTTCTGACCCAGGAACTCCCAGAGCAAGGCATCGGGAGGAAATAGCTGGAGAACAGCCCTGCTGAGCTGCCATACCATACCATACCATACCATACCATACCATACCATACCATACCATACCATACCATACCATACCATACCATTATTTTTAAAATTAGAAGAGTGTCAGTAGGGCTGGTTCCTGCAGTCAGTCTGTCACTTGACTAACTACCTTAACCTTTAAATCCCACAGCACATACATTGAGAGCTGCAATACTCAGGCACAACTCAGTGGCCATGATTAGTTCAGTCATATGGAGTGTTTCAAAGTCTGGGATTTAAACCTCAGTGTTAAACTCTTCTCCCTAATTCAGTTTTTCTTGCAGCAGACCTCATGGAATCATACAACAACTGGATTTGGAAGGGACCTCTAGAGATATAGACCAAAGCCCCTGTTCCCTCCAACCAAACCTACTGCATTCAGTTCTGGGCCCCTCACTACAAGAAAGGATATTGGTGTGTGTTCAAAGAAGGGCAGTGGAGCTGGTGGAGGGTTTGAAGCACAACAAGGAATAGCTGAGGGAGCTATTCCTTGGGGTTGTTTATCCTGGAGAAAAAGATATTCAGGGGTGACCTTATTGCTCTCTACAACTATCTGAAAGAAGGCAATGTTAGACTGACAGTTGGAATCAATGATCTTGGAAGTCTTTTCCAAACTACATGATTTTATGATTCTAGGCCTGTGCTGAAGCCTCATCTTTTCAACCAATTCAGACTCAGTAGATACTCCACCTAAACAGTGTCCATGTGCCCCACTGCCCCTCCTGCAGCAGCCCTGCAGGACACCAACAGGTAGAGTCTATTTCTCTGCAGATTCCAGCATCTCACAAGTCCCTCAATAACTACGGTGAACTGTCACGTGGGAATATCCCTTGAAAAGCCTGTCAGCCCTTTCCACACACAGAAGAAATGGCTGAGATGGGGGTTTGAGATGGCTGAATGAGAAGCTTAGAGGTTATTCCAGAAGTCCTCTCAGACACAGCACAGTCTCTGTGAAGCTGGTCCAGCCCCTCCCCTCTGCAAGGCAAGGACCCAGCTTACACCTGCTCACCTCTGTCCGACTGAAGTCCCGAGCCTGCTGACTGCCTGGCAATGGCTCAGAATAAGAATCAAACAGTGCACAGTCACGCATGGGCTTCAAACAAGCTGCAAGGGAAAGAAAAAGAAAAAAAAAAGTAAAAAAAAAAAAAAATCCTAAACCAACAAAAAAACAAGCCAAACACAGAGACCCAAGTCTTTGATAAATACACACTTCTTAGAAACGTGTTCTAGCATAATTTTGCCCTTCATTTCTACATCTCAGACCTAATCCATAAAACACAGATGACAAACAACATGAAGAAAATCTTTCTATCTTGCTTCTAAAGTCAGTCAGTGTCATGAAAGGGATAGCATGCATAATTTCTGTTGTAGAAATAATGGTGAAATATGGAAGAAATTTTTTCTTCTCCCAGTTCAGTATCAACTTAGTTGATCTTACATTTATACCTTGTTCTCTTAGCAATTTTGACACTTTGAATACTGAAAAGTATAGTAGAATCTACATTATACTCTAAAATTGAAGGTGAGCAAAAAGCAAAGCACTAAACACTGTGAATACTGTAGTATGTACCATCTTCAACTAAACAACATGGAGAGCAGGGAAAAAGAAAAGGAAAAAAATCACATCTAACTTCTCAAAGAAAAATTCACAACAAGCTAATTTCTACCCCACAAGCTCAGGTCCTTCTGCTGCTGTCACTCTGGGATTAGCTTCTCTGAGATAAATCTGTTTTTTGAGCTGGAAAATATATCTTTTTAAAGTCAATATATCAAAAGGCAGAATAACCACATTTCTAGTTTTTGGCTAGGATTTCTTCTATCTCAATAAATTAAGCTCTTGGAAATCTCTCTTAATTTACAGTACAGTGAGTTTCACACAGAGCAAATAGCTTTTGAGATTCTGCAAATTAGTTTTAATAAAAAGTTTCTAAAAAGAAGGTGATGGGTCAAATTGTCAATGGAGCTGTGCCAGGATAGCATTTGGACCAGTTGTGCTTGTCGTTTATGGTACAAGTCATAAAACTAGAAAGATTAATGTATTCTTAAATGCTTTTTTGCTCCAAGTCATTTTATTTTAAGCTTTAACAAAACTCTTATCAGATGCAAATACTTCAATTGAACCAAATTACGTCTCATTCTGAAACTAATACAACAACCTAATGAAAAACAGCTTCCAGTAATCTTTATCTGGGTCCTAAGAAGTAAAAAAATTTTTAAAAATAATTCTAAATTTCACAGAAATCAAATTATGAAAACATGAAAACACAAGATTTCTCTTGAAAATTGCTTTTGACATTTTAGTTAAGCGTATGAGGCACTTGTGTACTTATCAATGCTTTTATTTCAGAAGTAATACAACCAGGGCTCTATGTTTTTCTGTGATTCACAGGTTTACAGTGTGTTGAGATGTTCTGCTTTTTCTTAATGCAAGTCTTTCAAAAGACAGGTTTATGAATCCTGACCAGATTGCAGAATGAGCACGATATTTTCAGACCCTCAAATTAACCAGAATTAGTTCATTAGCTGGGGTATTTAAAGGACCCATAAGAAACCATTAGTCCTTTCACATCTTCCATGTAGATTTGCTTGAAATGCTTAGTTTCATGCAACAGCAGGAAACAAAAATCATCTGAGAAAATGGTAGAACTGAGTGCTGAAAGGGACAAATAGGGAAAAAGAGGACTCCCAGGGAACAACTGCAGCTTACCATGCTGTTTCTCCCATTGACACAATGATTCCCTGCTACTAGAGATAGGTATTTCCACTGCAGTTTTACCCAAAAAGGCTCAATGTGAAGACACATCAAGAAGAATCTGCATGGATGAGTTTACAAGCCAATTTATCATGAGAGCAGGCATGAAAGTAGTGAACAAAGTGGTGGTCCTGGGAGGAACAGGGTAGTTGTAATTATGACAGTGGAATATTATTAGAGAGACCAGAAATGATGAAGATTTGGAAGTGCACCAGTAGCTTATTGCTTTGGATATGAATATAGAGGATTACAGGGAACATGACTCCCTCAGAAATTATTTCACAAATCTGATACAGGGTCACCACTAAATTTTCCTAACTGCAGCTTGATTTGTTCTTTTCCTGCCTTTTAATATATTCAGTGTCATCAAATTTAATGGAGATTTTATTAGGTCTTAAATGTTATCCCTTAGCACTGTAATTATCATCTGTGATTAAACCTCCTTGCCCTCGAGAATCGTGCACATTTTTAGATGTAGCAGTATATATTTCAACATTAATTCATAATTAAAAGAGACATAACTGAAGAGAACAAATGAAAGGGCAGGTCTTTCACTGCACATTGTTAGTGAAGTATTTTATATTTTGGATTAATTCATCATTGTGCTACACGAATTGTTGTAATCCTCCTGTCATTAATGCTAACTACCCACAGAAGAACCTGTAAATCACATAAAATAAATGACAAAAAAAATCAACCTTTGATAAGCAGTATCTCCATCTAAAAAAATACACTAACATAGTAAGTTCTAATGCAGTCCAGTATCATTTTTAACAAATCTTCAGGGGAGATACATTAAGGAAAAATCATCAAAAGAGTTAAAAGCTATATCATAGACACACAGAATGGTTTGGTATGGATAGATTTTAAAGATCATCTAGTTCTAACCTCCCTTCCCATGGGCAGGGACATGTTCCACTAGACCAGGTTGCTCTAGGCCTTATTCAACCTGGCCTTGAACAGTTTCAGGGGTGGAACATCTGCAGCTGCTCTGGGCAGCCTGTTCCAGTGACTCACTGCCCTCATAGTAAACAAACTCCTCCTAAAATCTAATGTAAACCTGTCCTCTTTCGGTTTAAAACCATTGCTGGATTCCCTTTGCTTTACAGGTACTCATCTGCCTCTTCATCTGTCCTGACACCTGAAGCACAATGGAGCAAAGGGGCAGACACTAAAGCAGGTAACTGCTACACTTTGCATCCCTATCTCTATGCTGTGATATATCACTTCAGCAATCACCTCATAAGCACAATTAAAAACACATGCCTTAAATGCAGCTGGAGAATCATTACACGGCATAGAAGCCCACTCCAGGATGCAAAGTGAACCTGTCTAACACACACATGTTGGATTTCTGAGATGCCTGCAGGAACATGACTTGCCACAGGAACTTTACCTGCTTGAAGGTACTCGGGCAGCAGTGTCTCTGGCAGTGTCTCAGGCAGCTGGTAACCATTCTTTCTTGCAACAACAAGGTGGAAAGCGGCACAAAACTCTGGGAGTGTCAGCGCCCCATCACAATCCACATCACTCAGCTCCCTGTGGATAAAACAGACACATGTTTTCCAAGGTGTTACCTCAGGGAAACGTGTGCCATCACGAAGGAGACAAAAATGCAACTCTGAGAAGGGACATTTTAACAAAAGACAAGCATCTCTGTCATGTACATTTGATCCTGACTTGCACATTTGTCTTGGGGAAGATGAAGCAAGCTGATTTTCTAAAACTGACTTGCCACTTTTTTATTTTTCAGTAAAGTACATTTCTTTAAGACATCATGCCACTGAATACAATGGTATGTGTATATTAGAATGTGAAATACATAATCTATACTTACAGAATCCTAGGGTGTTTGAGGTTAGAAGGGACCTCAAAGATCATCTAATTCCAACTCCACTGCCATGGGCAGGGAACCTTCCACAAGACCAGGTTACTCAAAGCCCCATCCAGCCTGGCCATGAACACTTCTGGGGATAGATGGGGAGTTCATGACTTCTCTAGGCAACCTGTTCTAAGGCCTCATGTCCCTTATAGTAAAGAATTCCTCCCTAATAACTGATCTAAACCTGCCCTCTTTTAGCTTACAGCCAATCCCCCTTGTCCCATCACTCCATGCCCTTGTGAAAAGTCCCTCTCCAGCTCTCCTCTGGACCCTACTAGGTACTGGAAAGTTGCTAGAAGATCTCCCAGATCCTTCTCTTCTTCAGGCTGAACAGCCCCAAGCCTCTCAGCCTATTTTCATAGGGGAGGTGCTCCAGCCCTGTGACCAACTTAGTGGACCTCCTCTGGACTCATTCCAACAGGTCCATGTCCTTCTTATGCTGGGGAGCCCAGAGCTGGATGCAGCACTCCAGATGGGGCCTCAGAGCAGAGCAGAGGTGCAGAATCCCTTCCCTTGCCCTGCTGGTCACACCTCTTTTGATGCAGCCCAGGATGTAGTTGGCCTTCTGAGCTGCAATTGCACATTGTTCCAAGGGTGAAATTAACCTTCCAATATTTGGAAGCACTTTTGGCTAATCCATGAAGGATCTTGAAATGGTTCAAGCAGAAAAAGTTAAATATGGACTTCAGCAATAGTTACTTAGCACCATTGACTAACCTTTAAAAAAGGGCAAAATCAATGCTCTTGACACGTTTAAATGTTGTTAATGTCTCACTAACAGATTCTAGTTCTAGCAGGCTTCACAAACACTAAAGCTGAACTTCAGAAATTCAATAATTCAATTTTATAAATTAACTTTTTGCAAAAATTGAGTAATATTTTATCTTGGGCACATACTCTAAAAAAACCATAACTTCTTACACTTTGAAAGTAACTAGCATTTCTCAAACTGTTCAGGTTATAGTGACAAAGACTGAAACACCCCATGTGTTTAACACAGCAACACAACCTGATAAATCATATTGCCACAAAATTACAAGTATCTACTAGAAAGGAATACTTTTCTTGAAATTCTGCATAGAGAACAAGTTGTGCCAGCAATAGAAATAAAATCTGTTTTGCTAACATATTAGGTTAATCCATTCTTTTTAAGTAATCTTAAATTTAAATTCCAATATTCACTTCCCCCAGCACTGTTTCTTCAGTTGTTTTTTATTTTCACAACTGACAATCCGCTTTGAAAAGATTCCAGACATATCCTTTGACCCTGACAGATGTTTAGGCTCTTGCAAGCTTTTCTTCTCATCTCTCTTCATAAAAGCATATATAAAAATAAAATCACTATCAGCATTTCTGATCCATGTTTAAACCTGTTTGTTCCTCCTATCTGAGATGCAAGGATGACAACAAATTACAAAGCACCATGTTGTTTATGAAAATATAATAGAATTCTTGTCAAATTTTATCATGTACAGTTCCATCTGCAATTGTTTCTCAATAAGCTCATTAAAAATAAGCGCACTGGTTCATTAGAAAAGCACTAATGAATTATGTAGTTGTTTAATTAGGTCTCCTCTGACAGAACAGAGACAGAAACATAAAACCAACAACACATCTAAAACATTCCAGAGGTGTTTCTCCTCTGTGTCATTTCATGAAAAATACCAGTTCTTTGAGCAAATGATGCTGCTTACAATACACTTAAGAACAGCTCTCAGCTACGTCGCCGTTCAAACCTTCCCAGTCCTGCTGAGCAGGCGAGCATCTCTCCAGAAAACAAGTGTGTCAGGAAGATCAATGAGCACCCTGCTGCTTGGGCCTCAAAGTGATTCTGGAGATAAGAGCAATAATTATAATTGAAAACACTTTTAAAATTTAACAAGAATTCATGAATCAAGTGTTTCTTAAAAAAAAAAAAATTATATGCATCCCCAGCACTATTACAGTACTCACCAGATGTGAGAGAGTTCTGGGATGGGCAGCTTTGATTTTGTGAAGAAATTCTTTGCTACGGAACCTGTTGGGAAAGCATGCCTCATCAACCATTGGAAATTAATTCTCCAAATTCTTCCCTTTTACCAGGTCTGCTGTGCCAGAAGTAGACAGTTAATTTATGTCCCAGAGATGCTCAGATTAATCGGATGCTACTATAGAAGCTGGACCATTTGTATCATTCTGAGTAAATGATAGAGAAGGCCAGACAGAGCTGTTGACCTAATTTCTCCATTCCCTCCATATGGGAAAGATAAATAAAGGGAAACCTACTTTAGGACTAGTAACTGTAACCTTCATAACAAGTATGTCACCAATGATGAAATAACAGACACAAAGGGCCCTGCTTCACCCAGAAGTCATGTGTATGGCAGTACAGTGCTTTGACACCTGCACTGCTCTCCCAAGATGCTGCTTCAACCATGACTTTTCCCTGCAGTTAAAACTTTACGGAGGGAAAAAAAAATAAGAAGAAAAAAGAAAGTGTAGAAGATTCAGCTAGCACATAGGATCCCACTGCAGGCATCCTCACTCACCCTGCCATAGCAGCCCTTCTCATATTTCTAGCTAACAAATCCACTTCCTCACCATCTCATATGCACAGGCTGTCAGGGGTACCCTGAAAGCCCTTCCTGGGTACAGGATTACAAATCACAAGGAGACAAAGCACAGACTTCTGGGACAATAATCCTCTTCCCCTTGGGCAACTACTGGGGAAAGAACCAACACTGAGCAACCATTTGTTCTTTGAAGCAAACTGCATGAAGGAGACTTAACTGAGGTGAAAGCACCAATTTCAGTTAACAGCAGGTCATCTCTTAAAACTTTTGACTGGATCCAAGCCTCTTGAACCCCAGTGACACACAGGACTCATTACAACTGCCTCAGTTTAAAACCTGTGACATATTCCTTGCCAGACCAACTGTCTGTACATGGAAAAGTCTCCTCTCACAAGCAACCCAGACCTTCTATTCAGGACAGAAAACTGAGTATGACCAGAGCCATCTCAGTATGCTCTTAACGACACTTCTACCATGTGTGTGCTCACCAGGATTGTTTCCTAATTCCCTAGAGGCCAAAATCTCAGTTCCCCAGAACCACAAACCCTCAGGCTTGACTGTACAGGGCAGTTAAATGCATGCTTCACTGTCATCACATGGACACTGCCACAGTTCTGCTGGATAAGCCAGCACAACCCTCAGGGGTTTTTCAACTCAATATACACTGCAGGTGTGATCCACAAATACACCACATCAAATACAGACAGGTCATTTTAATTTTTACCAAATTGCCCACACTTCTCCCTTACATGTAATTATTTCTCTAAAATCAGGATATTTAGGAGAAAATGTAAGGGCCACAATATTGGTTTGAATAGTCTGCCTTAAAAAAGAAAACCTAATCAACTCTTACAAATGTGCTGCCACAGAGAAAAAAGAATTTATTTACATAACACTTTTCCCCTCCCAGCCTGGTCCCCCTATTTGATGTGCACAGTGTTTGGTAAGTATTACCTGAAATAAAGGCGCTGAGGTCGGGCTGCAGGGACCTGAACTGGTTAATGTAATAATCTCGCTGCTCCTCCGTTATCCTCCAAGGGTCATCTGAGTGCTGGGTGCTGCTGTCCTGCTGCTCCCGCTCCACTGAAAGAGACTGAAGGCAGGGACACTGGCACCAGCCACAGGGGGGGCATCAGAAGGGCACTGAGAACCTCAAGAAACCAGATTCACACTCTTCTATTTAGTGGAGACAAATTTTCAGAAGAAAAGAAGCAGAAACGGTCCCACTGATGACCATCCCACTGCTTACCTGCTAAAACTGAGGCTATTATTAGGTAATAAGAATTTACCCAGGCAATTAAATGAAATTTTACACAACCAAAGCACAAACAGAAAGGAGATCTTGCTACTGCTAAATCTAGCTGATTACTAAAAGTCCAAGTCATACTTTATTACCTCTAGATTAATTTTGGGGGTTCACTTTGGCTGCCATGCTTTACAACCCTGAACTGCACACTGTACACCTCAAGTGGATTGAACCAGTAAAGGACCTAAAGCTGCATTTACGCAGCTTTGTGCATGAGAATTTATCTTTGCTATGAGACTACATATTTAATATAGGAATGGTGCTGTAACTATGGAGATATTCCACTTCTGGACGCTCTGCTCACCCCAGTAACTCAGCACTCATTACACCAAGACAGGGAGACACACAAGCCCCTAGAGACCCCCTCAGACTTCTATCACTTCCCAAGGTTTAAGTAAAAACTCTGCTTTGGGTAAAGGAATATTCTGGAGGAGAATGGTATTTAATCCAATTATATCTTTGCTCTCTGATCAACTCATTTAAGGGAGGCCTGTACTTTTTGCAGGTTGGATGCCTGCAAGAGGGCTGCCAGTACAGCTGGTGTCTTTGTTAAAATGGAATAAATGAGTATTCAATATTTAAGCCTGGATGATAACAGTCTTGAAAAGGGAGGGCAAGAATGAACAATAATCAGCTGTGAAACCCTTTCTCTGACATACCTATTTCCCAAGAATCAAATGCAAAACACCAGTTCTGAAATACATCAAAAGATTCCTGAAACAGGCAACATCATAAAGCTGTAAATTAATTTTCATTTCAAAGTGCTACACAAATGCACCCAATTTCATTTCAAGTTAGCACAAATTAGGTGACACTACCTGTAGGTCTCATTTGGAGGCTCAGGTGACATTTTATTGTGGGTGTGAGGTGCTGAGCATACAGGAAAAGGTAGAGTCTCTGAGTCTTACATGTTTAGGAAAATCTCTCGCTTAAGAGAGCTTTGCCCTTCCTTAGGGCAAACTACTTGTTTGCATAATAAAATGCACAGCAGGCATACTGGAACACAGGAAAGATCTGCTTTTGCAACCAGCAGGAAAATATAAGACCCATTTTCATAAAAACAAACAAATGCCCAGAAATTAATTTATTTTGTTCAAGATGCCATTTAACCAACTGAGGTGAAAAACCAAAATATGCAGAATGTTAGCCAGAAATAATGTGTATGTGTTACAGATAGCAACCAAAATTGAGAAGGAATCCCTGTGAAATCTCATGTACTTTAAATGAAAATGTTTTACTTCAACTTACCTTTAACGATTTAATTAATTTGATTACTTATTGTAATTTTTCGATCCCATCAGCTTTTTTTCCCTAATATACCAAAAGAACACACTTCAGTCTCTAGTCTAAAAACACCACGGAGAACACTTCACTCGCACTTTCAAAGCGAGAATTTTCTGGCTTTTAAAAAAAATTTCTCTATTGTTTTGTCAGTAGTACTACTAAAGAAAAATATGCAATTCATTACCCGGTTAGGAGTTGAACAGGTGAGTGCAGATTTGGCCCCATAATTCCCTGATGATGGTCCATCTTGCTGGTGAGTAGAGTGTCTGACCTCATAAGGAGCTGCATTAGACATTTAAAATTAAATATATAAATTACAGGATAATAACAAAATACTGCTAGGCTAAAGGAAATAATTAAATACTACAAGATCATGAATGTGGCTTTTGAACGTTGTATCAGAGCATCAAAGTCCATTTTGTCAAGCATCTACCAAGTGAACCTGGTATAACAGTATCAAAGTCCATTTTGTCTTATGCAACAAAAATCCAGCCACATACTTGCCTTTCCTATTGCATCATTCTTCAGACATTACTGAGACACTGTCAGTTATATACTAGTGGATAACAGAAATCACTGTTCATCATGTTTAAATATACATTTATATAGCCTGTCCATGCATTTATACATTTTATATACTTTTAGCCACATACAGCACAAGATGTATTTTAAATAAGAAGAAATAACTCAACTGAGCTGCAAAAAAATGCTTTAACAATGCTATGAAATAGCAAACCATTACTTCTCCATATACTATTCCTCTCCCTTCCCTAATTTCTTTTGAAAATCAAAATACATGACTCACCACTCTGTACTATTTGGAGTACAGTTAGTGAAGAAAAGTAACAATTTATTCTTCTTTTGCTAAAATAAGTCACTTAGGCTCCACTGCAGCAAATATAGTAAGCAATGACACAACAGCACATTTAGGAACAATGTTTTAAAAATAGGGCAAGTATGCAAACAAAAAGGCAACTCACTTGCAAACCCTTACAGTGCTGAGAACTGTTGCCAGTCTATTTAAAATTTACCATTACAAAGTCTGCATTAGATAGTCAGAACCTTAAAGACTCATGATGAGAAAGGAGACCAAGAAACCTTATAAATTTTGAGCCCAGGAAGACCTTAAAAATGATGCCCTTAATCCCCTTTTTCTAAGGGGTCTTATCCCAATCTTATTGTTATCTATTTTTATTCCTGTACAAGTAATTGCTAATTTCAGATTAAAAAAAAAAAAAAAAAAAAAAAGGAAGGAAGGTGGAAGGTGGGAAACACTTAGATGCCCTCAGAGGGCAGATTTAAGCATGAAGCTGAGTTCTTGCTAGCATGGAAAGCTTCCAAAACTATAAAGAAAAATGTACATAGTCATGGTTGCAGTGCACAGGGCTGCCCTTGAAGACACCCTGTGCTACTTCAGGGTCAGATCTGCAGTACAGCCCAGCCCAGGGCAGGGGCACAGCACCTCCTCCACATGCACTGCACACTCCTGCCCATTGGAGAGCTCTTCAGGAAACTGGAAGGGTCTTTCTTAAAGGTCAGGAAGAACCAGCAGGTATTGTGTTAGGCCTGGCATTTGGTACAGCATGGGCCATAAAGTGTTAATTGCTCACTGCCATTGAGAACGCATTTGGCTGAAATATCCCCAGTGGGATTAAAATAGGAGAGATTTCTTTTCTGGAAAATAGGAAAAAATCCTTTCTCAAAAATAACCATTGTTCTACACCTCCAAGATTTTAATGCCTTAGAAATTTGAGCAGTTAAATAATTAATTTTGGAAGAAGTTGACAGCAGGACTGCGTGCTGCTGTCCCTGATCACTTTGCAGAGCTGCTGAGTCCATGAGAAATTTCACAGAAGTTACATTTGCAGCCAAATTCAGAAGGAAAAAAACCCCAACATCCAAAGTACTCCCTCCTAGCACTGACAGAGGCACAGAAAACAGCAGAGCACTCTGCAGGTACACAGTCAGCCAGTCCCAACAGACATGCCCTGACCAGCTCTCCACAGCATGGGTTCTGTGCCACGTGTCTTCTTCATTGGGGCAGAACATACATTGTACCAGAAAACAGCACTAGTGCGCTTTTTTCAGAATCAATCCCACCTCTGAACAAGCTGCAGTTTAGCTAAGCAGCAGGGGAATGCCTGTGACTCAGTACTGGTACAATTTTCAGGTGGAGGCCACTTTAGAGTGTCAAATATATTCTTACCACAGCTGTACTGAGTTTCAACATGTTGAAAAGCTCTTTTTTCATTCATTAGTAAACAAGGACAAAAGGTGAAGGACTAGCACGCTTCACTCTTCACTCACTGCAAACACTAATGTAAAGCAGGAGGGATGATGGCATGCATCAATGCCTTCAATTGCCACCAACTTCGTCACCACATGTTGCTATTACAAGAGCACAGGTGCTTTACTATTAACAGGAACCTGTAAAGCCATAGTTAAACTGGCTTCTGCCCCATTAGCCTCTTATTAAAATCTGAATGTTTTGCCACCTACTCTAATGGCATCAAAATGAAGGACAGAACATCTATGCAGTGCCTTGTTTTTCTCTTAATTGCCCGAGTTACACCATGGGACTGCTTTTATATTCTCATCCTATTATTATTTCTGTTACAAAACCAGAGATACTATTATCCTTTCCTGCAAAGGAAGGTTCTGTTCCAATCTGAAAATTAATATTCGGCTACTGAAATCGAGAGCAGGCTTTTCTTCCCCTCTAATGAAACCAAAAACCATCATGCACTCTGACAATACTTGCAGGCTCTCTGCCACAGGGGTATATTGCAGAGTCTTGTCAGAGATTAGGTATTAGCATTTGTGAGCAGTCACACATAAATCTAATTTAATAAAAAGTGAATAGGAAGACAGGATTGAACAGTCAAAATAAATTGATCAAATAATTTTCCAAAACACGAGTCTAATTGAATTTTAAAATCATTAGGCTGATTGTCAGTAGCATTTAGAATTTGGATACTGCTGATAAGGGACAAAAAAAAAGAAAAATTTTAATATAATGTGCATTGCTGCTTTTATCCTACCTCCATGCTGCTGCTCCAGCCCACTTCTTGCTTTGCCATATCCATAACTTAGGGGTATTCTCTGGTAAGTAGATGGAGAAGCAGGAGGTGAGCAAATTGGAGACATCGGAGGAGACTTGGGCTCCTATTTCAAAAACACACCAACACAGAACATAACTCAGAGACAAAAATTGTAAGAAACAACCAAGTAATTCTACAAAGTGGTCCAAGTGCATCCAATATGATGGACAAGCAAGAAATAAACACTGCAGCATCCTCAGGCCCTTTATTTTCAAGAAAAGGCTTAAAAAAGACAAGACAGGATTTGGTACCGAGTCTTCGAGGGATAAGGCATGGCAGTGCTATAACAAAGCTTTACAATGACCAGCTCAGTGTATTTTACTTACAAAAATGCCTGAAGTAGTATATATAGAAGGCTCAATGTGAGTGGATAGCTTTGAATCTACATAGTGTGAGTGCATTCTTTGTGGGAGATCATTTTTCATATTAAAAAAAAAGGTGCAAAAATTAAAATACATCTCTGAATCAATACTTTAAACACTGTGGATCTGTAGGTATCACTGGATAACTATCCTAAAGATTTCTCTTTCCTTTGATTTACTGAGATTGCTTGAGAAAAGGATGTAAGCCTGAAAGGTTTTACTGAATAAAGAGGAAAATATAACACAACACAGATAACCCAGATGGAGCCAGGGGTTTGAGGGCAGTGTTCTGTTTCAGTGTCAGTACACAGAGGACAGGCATACATGCTCTTCTTCCTCATCCTGTTATTCCACCTGTGTATCTTGTCATCAGCTCACTCCAGCTGGTTGACCTCAGGCTGGGAATGCCGTTACTGACGCCAACGCACCGTGTGATAAACGTGGGCACATGCTTTGGGAAGATAAAAGTGCTTCCACCAGGCACTTACAACATGACCTGATACAGTACCAGAGGAGAAGGTGTCAAGCCTGGGGAAAATTATGCAAATCAGTCTTCATGAAAATTATGCAGCACTCTGAAGCTTCTGGTATCTGAACAAGTGCTCTCTACTCTCCAAGATACAGGAAATACTAATGTCCCTTGGATGCTTTATTAAACTGGCATCTCTGAACAACAGATGCTGGGACAATGTTTCACTCAGGACAAAAGAAAAGCAGATTTCTTCTGGACTATTCCTTGGGGAGATAAAAATGAAAGAAGACTTGGAGGCCTTACCCCACCCAAAAACAGTGGCTCATGATTCAACACCTCGTCTCCAACTGAGTATTTTTAGGGTGACTAAGGACTATTAGTCCATTACGATACTGGCCACGGGAAATCACTCACTTTCCTGTTCTGTTTCACAGACAGATTTCTATTTGCTGCTTTTCCCACTTCCTCTCCAAGAAACAGTGCTGGATTAGGTAGGAGGAAAATACTGAAAGAACTTACACAGAATATTACAGGGCTGACAGCTTTATACCAGCTCATATAGAGAATTTTCTTCAGGGAAGCAACTGGGATGCATCAAAACCAGAACACAGGCATGATGGGGATTATTTGCACATCAGGAGTTCATCTCCTGTCTAGTATTGGAAAATTGAGTAAGCCCCTGTGAGTGTAACCATTTACAGGACTGGACCCAAAAGGAGGATGCATAATGACATGTTGGCCTGAAGGAGACAAGCCTGTTACCTGTTTGTCCCCTTCATCTGTTCTTTTGTAGGAATTTTTTTCCAAAGTTGCATGTGGAACCTGAAATTTAACTCCATGGAATTCTGCTGGAGTCCCATAACGTACTTCAGTGTCATTTTTCAGCGCCATAAATCGTGGCAGAGGCAATTCTTTATTAAGAGAGAGAAAAATTCAATTGAGACTACGGAACATCAGAAGCACTTTAAGCAGTATCGTCTTGTAAAACCAATGAAAAGTTTATCTACGAAAGACTGCTAGTTATATTTTGTAACATTTTTAAGTGTGGGACTCCTTTGACTATTTTATGTCCTAATAAAAATGTGAATATTACACAAAGCTACATTCTCTAGCTTAATATATAATATCTTCATGCAAAGAGAAAGAAAAAAGCCTTGTGCATGTTATTAAAGCAAGCGGCAATCTCATTTCCTGCCTTCAAAACCTTGCCTGTAATGAAAAGAATAGTTTCCCACAGAAACTATGGGACAGATGAATTAATCAGTCAGGATCACAGTACCCTCAATGCTGCCATCATAAAAGGAACAAATCAGAAATGGTAGGGTTCAGAGATCACACCAAGGCCTAGGGAGACAGCCATGTCAAAAGGTCCCATATTGCATCTGCTGTGCAGAGCAAGAGACTGACACTTTGTCACTCTTTAAGACAATTCCCAATGATTTTGCAGAAACACCATTTAATTTTGTGCACCATCACCCTAAAAGATCAATACAATTAAAATTAACAGAATGCTCAACACCAAGCAAAGCCATTCATCCATCACCTCTGTAATCTTTTACACCTACAATTACAACCACAAAAAAAAAATCAATTGGAGTTTGGTACATGTTACTCACTCCACTCTAAATGCACTCATATATGGAGAAAATGTTATTAGCAGTGGAAGAAGATTTATTGAAATTTTACTGAAACAGTAAGTATCAGGTTATCAATACAAGGACTGCAAGAACCTGTTTTCACTCAAATTTGTGGATTATTTGCATATGCTGGACTCGTAAAACATTCAGAGTAAATCTCAGTTCAAGTTTCTAATTTAGTTTGTTGAGGGTTTTTTGTTTGTCTTTTTTTTCTTTTTAATTAACATCTTTAAAAAGCACAGCGATACAAAAGAGAGTGCACAAGCTGTCTGTAAGGAAAACTGACAGACAAATCCAGGCCACTCCTCTTCACCCTTGGTTCAAACTCTGTTTGAACTCAGTGTGCTGTTCCAGCAAGGCACTGAGCCAAACTGTGCCAGCTGCATCTGATCCCCTCCACTTGGTCAGGAGTTCTGCACTGCAGGAGCTCAGCTCACACAGGTCAGTGTGTGCTTGCCATTCTGGACTTCCCTCCCTGGGATGGGGCACACCTGGGAACCCCCTCCCTGTGCCTTGCAATGCACATGAATTTGACATTTCATTGCCCTTGCCAGGGACAGCAGAGCAGCAGCTGTGCTGGGAGCAGTGACCTGATTGCAGGGTTGTGGGTAGGTCCTGCCTTTCCAGCCTTCTCTGTGATCTGGCTGCATTGCTCCTCCAGTGGGATGGTGCAAGCACAGCCTCAGGGCGTGGCTTGAACGCCCACCTGGGATATGGGAGCTAAGGGTTCAAACCTGTTCAAGCTCAAGAAAAAAGCCCTGTGTTTTGAAGTCTGAGCCCTGCTGAGGCAGAGTGTGCATCACTGAGGTAAGAACACCAAGTTCCTTCCAAGTTGCTATCAAGGCTTCACAGCTGAAAGGGACCTGCTTTCTCTCTTCATCACTTGAGTTAGATAAGACTCTTTCAAGCTTTCTTCTCCACCAAAAATGGTACATTTAATATTACTGTCAATTCATTGGGAAGAAGAAAGCTGCTATAAAATATATCTAATACACATGTTCATATCTATTCACAGTAAGCACTATGATTTTATCTCCACTACCCATTTATTTCAGCAGGATTATTTGCTAAAGCAGATGGGTGTTACAATCTGCCCTGCACAGAGGGACTCCTTGACCTGCCCAAGTCCCCCACAATGTGCCTCCACCCAAAGCAGCTATCAGCTCTCACTCTGGACAGCTGTCAAGATTAGAGGCTGAAGGTGAGAGAGAAATGCATCTCCCACACTGATCATCTGTCATTCTTGCCGCTCCTTTTTAATGCCTTTTCCAGAGGAGGATGTCATCTCAGATCTGCCATATCTGTGATTCACTGCAATTTTCCACCACTCACTTAGAGCATGTAACATTACCTTCCACTCTTTCTCTGCTCCTTAAAATTGCTCATAGAAACATAAGAAGAAAGAGTTTACCACCATGGAGAGCTGACAGGCATTAAAGAAAGTGAGAAACAAGTGCACAGCACTGCAAGCAAAATTTGCTACTTACCATTCTTAATGCTCTCAATCCGTACTGGGAACCCTGACTGTGCTGCTGCAATTAACTTCAAAGCAATATAAAATTGAGCAGGACCAAAATAACCCACACGTTTGGCTCCACAAACTTCTGTAATCTAAGAGAGAAGAGACACATTGTCGGTTAAACGCCTTTCACTCTTCCAGGAGATGTCAACATCTCCAAGTAAACAAAGAAAAAACCCTTTAAAAACACAAAATGCTTGTTGTATTTGAAGTTTTCTACTACATGTATTTGTTTCAGCTCAGAACATTAGTACACCAGAGACAGGTTGGTAGTTGTTATGCTTTTCAGAAGCACTGCTGGTTAACACTGCTATCCTAAAACAAGGTATGGGTTTTCATACTATGTAAGATTTTAACAGCAGGGGAAATGACAAGTTCTTAAGTACATTGTCCAGTGAAATATTTCCACCAGAGAAGCTGTGATTTCTTTAAAAAATTGTACTTAATATTAGACCTAACAACAACAGTTCAGATAATTACCGTAACTGGAACATAAACACAACAAAAGACTCCAGCACACCACTGGAGCAAACACTTAATTTTTTGTGTGAAAAATTAACATGATCTCAGCACTGAAGTTTAACTTCTATTGATACTTCATTATTTGCTTCACTTTGCCACTTCTATGAAGCAAAGAGCACCATGTTCACACACTCAGACAACACCTAAACAAACAACAGATATCAGCAGGTTTTAAGCACAGGCGCCAATTCTCCTGCGCCTGGAGGTCCCAGATGTTCACAAACAAACCTCAGACAGGCATTGGGGTTAGAACAAAACCCCATTTGCCCCAGACATAAAAGGAAATCTCAAATTGTTTTCCTGAAAATACACCTGGATTAGCAATGTCTCCTGCTGGTGAGGTGCTGCCTCTGTGACAGCTCTCCATGAGCAAGTGCTGCTTCTGGAAAGCCATGTCTGTGGATTGGCTCCCAAGCTACAACAGCATGACAGAAAGTATTAAGTTGCATATAAGCAAATATCACAATTGAATAGTCTATTTTCTCTGATTTGTTTGTATATGTGTATATACCCATACATATACAGCGGCAAAATGTCTGGTCAAACAATTACTGAAAAAATCAAATGCTTTGGAATGGTAATTCTTACTAACCAAAGACAATTGTTTTCAAGCAAACCTTTCTTCTCTGCATTGACTGCATGAGCTCTGGCTACTTTCTCTTCCTACAAGTTTCAGACTTGGTCACAAGATACATCAAACAGGTTTTTTTTCTCTTACTGCTTGATGAAAAGGGAGATGGAGTCTCTGTATAAGGACAGCTTCAATTAACCAGCAGCATTTGTCAGTCTCTTTCCTCTGCTTTTTTCTTTGTTACTGTGGCCTTTTTTATTCTGCCCTTCCCTCTGTCACTGGCCTTGCTTCTTTTATTTTCTAGCGGGCACAACCTTCCAGGCACGCCAGGCTCTGGCCGCTCTGGGGACAACGCTGCTGTGGCACGCGTGTGAGAAGCCACCAGCTTATCCAACAGCCTGGGGAGAGGCAGATGGAGAAGGGGCACAACCAAGCTGAAAGTCTGTCTAGGTTCACAGCTCTGGTCTGACCCATGGGCAGTGCCTGGGATGGCTCCTGCTGGGGGGCAGAGAGGGCACACAAGTTCCTATAGGGACTTTTCTCCTAGGCTCTTTTCCTGCCCTGGCTACGCTTCCTGCCCTGCCTGTGCTTGCTGAAATGGAGCAACAGTGTTGCCATGATGCGTTTCCTCTGGCTGTTTGCTGGAAAAAGGCAATACTGAGCAGCTGGGACTTTCACAGAGATGCTACTATCTTCCTGAAGAGCTCATTTTCCATATATTTTCTATACTTCGAAATATTAAGGTTGTTGAATGCTGCAAATGCTCTGCTTGCTCCTCATAAGGAAACATGAATATTTTATTCTGAAAAAGCAGACTAAAATTTTTTATCAAGGACATCCCATCCCTCAAAAATACAGCAATGTTTCTCAAGCACACTTACAGCAACCAACCAGAAACTGCCTCTCTGTAATTCTGCTTTCAGATGATAACAACAGAAATAAATTTTGTGGACATAAACTTCTCTGTTATTTGTGCAACCAGACCCTGAATTCTTTGTTAATGGTCCATAGCAAAAGATGGAAGCTGACAGAGTAGTCAAATTTATTACACAATATTAATTGTGGGTTTTTATATAGATTAATGGCAGGTACAGGCATTTACTCTCATCATGTTCCTTGTCCAGTTAAAGGAGAGGATCTTGGGCTCCTTCCAGCCAGCATTTCACACCATCTGCATCAGGACCCTGCTTAGAGGTGCCACCAGCAGCCCCTCTCTCCAGCAAACACAGAGGCTGATGGCAGATTAACCTTTATCCAAAAGTA
Organism: Eopsaltria australis; assembly: GCA_034509425.1. NCBI lineage: Eukaryota > Metazoa > Chordata > Aves > Passeriformes > Petroicidae > Eopsaltria > Eopsaltria australis. The sequence continues at coordinate 4,277,799 of JAVTVJ010000068.1, read as the reverse complement.
AATCCTCAGAACACGCTGCCTGCTCAAATTTCCACAGCAGCTTAAACTGAACGCTGCATTATTTTTTTGTTTCCTGGTTTTACCTTTCACAGGGTCAGTGCACATAGCTTTTTGATGGGCAGATTGCACTTAGTGATACGCAATTCTGAAATTAAGCTAATTTATGTGATAAACTATTAGAAGCCTCCAAGATCCATCCAAATTAAAGGTACTGTATATGAATGTGATATGATAATTTTTTATTTAAATCCTTAAAACTGTTGTCAGTTTGGGCCACATGCTCTTCAGCAAGTCAGCAAGGAAAGAAATGGTATTTTCTACTTGTGCACTGCTAAACAGACACACATACAAAACAAAACAACTTGCATGCTTTGATCCTTCAAGGCATTTTAATGCAGAACCATTGGCTGTCAATTTATATTACAATTTTTCTTCTAATTCTCCAGCAGAAAACTGTAAACCTTCAGTGACAGCAAAATACTGAAGTAAAGTGTAATGAAGAATGTATTGGAAATAATTTTTCATGGTACTGGATTACGGACGTTGCTTGCCAAATCTAACCACAGGATGATAAACAGAATTACTCCAAAATCACACAGAATCACAGAATGGCTGGGGTTGAAAGTGACCTCTAGAGATCCTTGAGTCCAATCTCCTTGCTCAGGAGATCAGGATCACCTGGAGCTCGTTGTACACGATTGCACCCAGGAAGGTTTCAAATATGTTCAGAGAAGGAGATGTTCCAGTTCTCTGCCATTCTCACAGTAAAGAAGTTTTCCTCATATTCAGATGGAACTTCCTGTGTTTTTCTTTGTGCCTATTGCTCCTTGTCCTGTTACTGGGCACCAGCAAGAAGTCTGGCTCCATCCTCTTGACACCTCCCTTCAGATACTCACATACATTGATGAAATCCCCTCTCCATCTTCTTCAGGCTAAACAGGTCCAGGTCTCTCAGTTCCCTCCTAAGAGAAGCTCCCTGGTCATCTTTGGAGCAGTGATGCTTGAACCTTCCAGAGCCCTAACCCATGGGATTCCTCCAAACAGATCCCTGAAGAGGCCAAAATTAGCTCTCCCGAAAACGAGGGCTGGGCTGCTTTTTGCCCTATTTCCTTCACACAGGTTCTTGAACTCCACCATGTCATGGTCACTGCAGCCAAGGCTGCCCCCAAATCAGTCCTTTGTTTGTTAGTACAAGGTCTAGCACCACACCTCTCCAGGCTGGCTCCTCCACTACCCGTATCAAACACTGATCACCAGTGCTCTGCAGGACTCTCCTGGCCTGTGTGCCCAGCTGTGCTGTCTTTCCAGAAGATATCAGAGTGGTTGAAGAAGGTGGTGAAGGCTTGTGAACATGAGGGCACTTCCAGCTGTCTGTAGAAGGCCTCATTGACTCCTTCTCCTGATCAGGTGGCCTGCAGCAGTATTCCAGTCATGGAAAATCGCCCTGTTCAGTGGTTTGTGAGGCAAGAACACTATGCTGAGGGGGCAGTGGGTTTTCAGCAGGTAGCCTTAACACACTTGTTCTGTAGAGGAATCGCACCACGTTCCCTACCAAGCATCCATAAGAAGGCGAGAAAGAGCAAGGTCTATAAGCCTGCACATCTTCTGACAGGTCAGAAGTTTTCCTATGGTTGTAAATATATATATTTTTTTAATATGCATTTTAAAAAAAAATATCCAATTCATAAACATTAACATTTGAAATGTAGCTATGAACTGTTGGGAAGAATGGCTGTTTTAAACGACTGTGCTTCATGCAAACTTCTAATAGAAAAGTTCTGCATCTTCAGGTACTGGAACACACAGCAGATTTTTATATTTTTTATCCACTCACTGCTCTGCTCTATTGGCTGACAAGTGTTATTTTCATTATTGCTCCTTGAAGACATCCCACATGAAGCAGCTTTTCCCAGCACAATCTGACATTGTTCCAGCTCTCCCCAGTTCTCTCCAAACAAGTTTCCACTGCAGTCTCCAAGAGCACTGACCTCGCAAACACACTGGGCAGGTTTAATTTGGACTGCAAGAACTAAACTTCAGAAACTGAATAGGAGCCGAGAGCTGAAGTTTGTTTTCCATAAGTAGAAAAAGGAGTATAATCTGAAATAATGATACCCTAATCCTATGGACAGGCTGAAATGATCATTCTGCAGCCTCGAGGGAAAGGTTTTCAGCTGTAAGGCAAAGGTAGACCTGGGATTTTGCTTTTTCATTTAGCCATTAACGCTGCTGTAGCATCCTCTGTATCAGGCTGGCACACAGTTTTTGCCACATAAATGGTCACTGTCATTCGTGAGCAAACCCAGCTCAAAGGCACTCACAGCTCTGTGCAGGCTGTGGGATCCTGCGAGAGCACACGTGAGCTGAATGGAGTCACCTCCTCATCCAGAGAGAAAAAGAAGATGACCATCACTGGCTCCTATGTTAAAGGAAATTTTCTCACTACACTTTCCACCTCAGCCCAACCCCACAATGCACAGCTACTTTACTCATCCTTGCTCAGTCTATAATGAGGTAGAAATATTTTCCAGTTTATCAACTGCCTCTGAATTTTAGGGAAGGTGTTGAAAAGCTTCTGCCATTACCCAATGCATGCCTCACCCAACACTCTCCTGAGGACAACCAACTCTGATGCCACTGCTCAGACCTCAACCACAGAGTGACCTCCAGCTCCTTTCTGGGTTGACCAGCCACTTTTAATAGTTTCAAAGACAAATATTTGCAGCAGTGGCTTATCAACAGCTTATCTCAAAATTGTGTCATGCATCTGACCCACTTTACCCTTTCTTTTTTTTTTTTTTTTAATTTGTGTTTACAGACTCTTTGATCTGCTTGTTACAGACAAGTCTTGCTACATTCTTAAACAGGTATTTCTCTCTTAAGGGATCATTGTTCAGACATTTGTAAAACTACTTGGAGCCCAGGGCTCCATATTTATTTCTTCAATATTTAAAGCAAAGTAAGAAAGAACACATCAAGGATTACTGACTGGGAAGGCAAGAGGAACATGCTGGGGCCTTACATACCCAAATGTACATAGGAAGAGACTCTGCTATGTATTAGGTTCTTTACCTCTGTTCCTTCATATCACTGGTATTTCTGTAGCTATTTATTTTATTCTGTCATCTTGTCTTTCAAAAACAGATGTTTTATCTATTTTAGACTTTTTTAAACATCACCTGAAATGCTTACTAAAAATTGAGCTATTTTGAACAAGCAGGGTTCCAAAATTTAAAACTGCTTAGTTATGGCACAGAAGACAACACGTACATACATAAAAATATATTTATAGTATATTTTTTAAGACCTAACTGTAATACGTTCTCATGATTTAAGCTCTGCATGATCATCACTTTACATTTAAGAACACCATAATTTTAAATTGCAAGGCAAGCAACAGATAAACCAGCAAAGCTTCACAACTTCACATACCAAACATAGTGCTAAAAGCAGCAGAGAGCAACCCCTGAGTTAGGCAAAAACCTGCTGACAGCACCATTAGAGTTTCCCTAAAGTCCCTCCTCCTGGCATGACCCAGGACCATTCACAGCCTGCACTGGTGCCCCATTGCACCTTTGCATTTCTAGGGGGAAAGCACTTCACTTTAGGAACAGAGAAACACTTTTCCATCAGCTCCAAGCAGAACATTTTACACCAACACTGAGAACTACAAGGCTCAGGATTCAGTGCCCGCTGTGCCACACGCAAGCACAGCCACTGACCCCCGACAGAACTCCATGAAACAAACACGAAACCATGTTCAAACAGCTCTAAGTCTGACAATGAAGCTTAACAGCAGAACTGCTTTATGTACTGGGAAATGTTGATTCCTTAGCAGAGGTTAAAAATAACCCCAACCTGTAACATAACTGCTTTCAATCTGTAAAGAGTCTGTGAGCAGGAGCAGGGCAGGAGCAGGGCAGGAGCAGGGCAGGAGCAGGGCAGGAGCAGGGCAGTCACACTTGGTCAGTGCAAGGGTCTGTCCAGTCCTCTCTCTTGTGTAACAGTGAGCCTTGGATGCCTAAGGAAACCCAAGCATGTGAATCATGCAGTACTTCTCTTCAAGTGGGAAGACTGGTAGTGCCAGCATACCAGGACTCACAAAAACATTGGTCTGAATTATGCAGCTATGAGGACATGTGAGTCAGCACTGATAATAAAAAGATTTCAATTATTAAGGAGAGTTGGCAAGAAAAGGTCTGCCAGGGAATAAAGGCTGCTGATGCATGCTAATATTTATAACCACTGAAATATACCTGAAAGAAATGCCATCGCTCATGCTCAACAACATACAAAGGCTACTCAATCAACCACCTGCATGTGATGTGGAAAAGCTGGACACCTTCATCTCATGTCAGTCTCATAGGGGAGTTTAAGAAGCCCCATTCCTGAGAAATATCTGACAATCACCACACCAAGTAAATTATTTTCGTGATAACAGTGCCTACAGCATTAGGTCAGAGGTTGTTACATACATTTGCTGATACTTCATTCTGTCTTTGATAGGAAAACCTAGCACCACCTTCACCAAACACATGCCTCTAGGAGTATGTGAAAAGTCTACAGAGGTGAACGAGATGAAGCAAATTATTTTCAAAACCTCCTTGCCTTTTTTTTATCACTGTTTAGAAAATGAATGCTCCAAGAACAGCATTCATGCACCTAAAGTTGTTCTGTGTTTCATATTCACCATCTATATCAAATTTGTATTAACAAGGTTGATAAATACGGCACATGCCAATAAATGTGTGTAGGAGTATAAGTAAAATTTCAGTAATGCTTGGAACACAAAAATAAAAAGTGTGAAAATAGGTTATTCCAGCTTTAAGAACTTAGCATAAAGATGCCAACAATCAGTGCAGATTTTTTATATAAGTATAAATCCACTTATTCACTGAACTGCCTCACATTCTTTGTAGATAATCAGTTTGCATCTGGATATGGCAACACAGATACTCAGCAGGTCACTCTGAAATGCTGCATACACAGCCTTGCCAGAAATCACTGTTAAAACCCGAAAACCCACAGAAATTTGCAAAGTACACAGAATTGAGTTATAGATGCTTTATCTGCTTTTCAAATCTCAACTGTGGAAGCAAGGGAGTAAGAGCAAGTAAAATGGCAAGCACGGAGCTGTCACACTGCCCCATCCAAACAAGTAAATTGCAGAAAATTTCCACAAGGGTTGTCCAAATTTCTTCTGATGCAAGTCCCTGCCAAGAAAGTGTAATTCTTTTGGACATGAGTTTCATAAAGCTCATTTGACAGATGGTTAACACTATATGTTTTATAAATTACAAATATGGTAAAGGCACTTGTCATCCCAGGATTTCTGTTCATTTTCCTGCTCACCTTGTCTCTTTCAAGAGCATATCTAGGGACATAACACAGAAAAGGTCCAGGACATGACAGAACAGAACCCAGACTCTCCAATTCTTGCCCACTCAGCAGAGACATTATCCTGAACTCCCCTTACCCACAAGCATCTAACATTGCAAGAGCCTGATGGAGGCAGGATGTAACTATCCACACGGAAATTTGGCCAGGGCTGGAACCAGGCCAACCAAAATATCCATCTGTTCCTAAAACTTTCATTTTCTGGAGGTTGAACAAAAATAGTATGTAAATCTTACTGCTAGTGAGAATGAATGGGGAGCTGCTTTTTAGCTCAAGTGGAAATGCCATGTTTTGCCCAGGAGCTGAACCAGTATCCTGTGGGAATGAAAATACATGATGATCATGGGAAAATTAAAGGACAACACGACTTCTACCATGCAAAATCCTTGTGGTTTGGGCATATTAGACTACTTCAGCAAAAAAGTTATTCATTATTTCAAGTAATACTTTATACAAGGAGCCTATCTGTTAGCATATTTTGATCTTCAGAGTACATTTTCACTGACTTAAAAATATAGCACTCATTTATAAGCTTGAGTTCATTATTAGTCCAACGTATTTCAAAACGCACGTTTTTAAAAATCTACTCAAAATGCTGTGTGCATATACATATACAAAATTGAAATTAAATGTAACTTGAAACGCATCCTTAAAAATCAAACCTTTGAAGGAAAGATTTCTGCAATGTGTCCAAGCCTTTTTTTACAAAAGGAAAAATTGCCTCTCCATTGCTGCAGTTCAGATATGGATTAAAACACCTGCCAGAAGGGCTTTTTTTTAAAAAACCCTGAAAACACTGACATTTTATAATGGAACTTGAAGCCCTTTTAGATGCAAGGCTCTCCAAGTCTGCACAAAAGCATATAACTGAATCTTGCAGTTTGTCATTCATACAAAGAATCCTTATCCTACCTTTGTTAAATTTCAATCTCTTAGCAGCATGCCACAGACTGAGAAATTACAGATTTTTCTGAAGAAAACAATAAATCCTCACAGATTGGGGTTGATGCCTTATTTCTTGTTGGAGTAAAAATCCAGTTTGTGTATTACTCATACAAAACAAATGTATATTACAGAAAATTCCACAAGGTGTTGCTAGACAGGATTTAATTTACCCTTTGAGGAAGGAAACATCAACTCTTTGTTACTACTTACTCTTCAATAAATGAGTAACTTATGAAGCTCTGCAATACAACTCAATTTTGTTCTCACGTTAAAATATCATAAAAAGCTTCAGTATAAGTAACATTCTGTGAAGTCACTGGCCCACCACCAATAAAGAAACTTGCCAAATTCACCTAAGGTGCAAAAAGTATCTTGAAAGAGGCTGAAAAAGCTTAACATTAAGGAGATAACATCTCCTGTGGACACACCATAACATGTTATGGGCAATCAAAACATCCTCTCAAATTCAGAGACCCTTTTAGCACCTAAGGAAAAACAATGGAAACTACTGCTAGACAAGTGCTGAAGTCAAGTATAGTGAGGAAAATAGGCAGAAAGGCTTGTAATCTTTTTTGTAAAAGTACAAAAATTAACTGTTGCCAGAAACTTCTTTTGACAGTTCCACTGTTAAACTCAAGCTGAGACTACCCAAAATGTGCCTTTACAGTCAAATCTTTCTTTTCCCATTCTGTCCAAGTAACTGCATTGCTAGAAGTGAACCCCAGAAAACAAAGCTGTTTAAAGTCACCACTGAGAGGTCTAGAGGACTGCCTACAGACCGTGCTGCAGTGTGTTCCTGCTGCCTCTGCAACAGCTGCCTTATTATTTCCACATTTCTTTGTAACTACAAGGAAATGCTTCAGGAGTTTCACTCTCAGATGCTATGCCAGGACAAGTTTACGATCTGTTCCATTTGTAGGCGTTCTCACAGCTGAAAGCAAACCAAGAACGGCCGACAGCAAACCTCACGACAATTGCCGTTATCTTTACATAGCCAGGCAAAAACATTCCTCTGCTTCTCTTGGAAGGTGAGCAGCCTTTTCTACTTAGCAAACATGCTCCTACTTGTTGATGGGACACAACTCCTCCAGCCACCACTGCAGTCCTGATGCACCCAGTCACAAAGTAGATCTAAACAAATTCTTCATCTCTGATCATACTCAAACAAGGCACCTCACTCAATTCCCCGCTACACAGGGACAAAAACACTTGGATGCTAAGCCACATGGGCCATGGTTCAATTGTGCAGGATAAATATGTGCAGGATAAATTTGTGCAGGTTGCAGATGACAAAAGATCAAACACAGAGGACACCTAATGTTGTCTAGAAAGATTACAGAAAAACATCCAATGTTTAGCTTTCTACATTTTAGTGACAGCTTGCATCATTGCAGTACAAGGCCTGTGAGGAAATTCAAAATCTTTTGAAGTTTCAGCATAAGTTTCTGCTGCTTGAGTTCTAATACACAGGACATTACCCAAATAACAAGGTAGTGTGAAAAACTAAAAAGCCATAGGCAGAGGCAGCAATCAAAACTCCCCTCTCAGCAGTCATCAGCATTTACTCATTTTGCCAAGCTCTTTTGGCCTCAAGCAGCAGTAGCACCGCTGACTACAAGCACATTGATCTGTTCTTCAGCTTTCCTCCCACAAACTCTCACAAAATCCTTGCCCAAAGCTCAGGAGACTTTCACTTCTTGTTCCCACGCTGCCAGCACTGTGACCCTTCCAGAATGCCCCAGCAGCTCAGGGGACTGGCAGTCAGGCTGTACCCAAAAGTGCCTGCCCAGCTGCCAACCTTCCACCTCCGGGAGCTCACATCCCTGAGTGAGGGCTTTAGGACGAGTCTGGAAAACGCCTCCCTTGGGAGATGTGCTGACAAAGGCTTAGAGCTAACTCACTTTGCTGTAAAAAATATGCAATTCAGTCAGCTTTCCCATGACTTTTGGAACAAAGCCTTTAAAATGCAGGAGAAGTAACCAGCTTCCAACAATTATCGAAAGAGATAAAAGCATAGGTAGTGACCCTAAACTGAGCTGAGACTTGAATTTTGTGCGGCCATGCTGAACTGTGGATCAGCTGCACGACTGCTGTTGGCTCTGACTGCCCATGGGATCCACAGGCTGCCCTGCCAAAAGCCCAGTGGGTTCCCAGGGCCATGTCAGGGCTCCTGGAGCACCTGTCAGTACCTCCAGTCAGAAGGCATTTCCAGGGCATGCATCTGGGAAACATTCCCAGACCCCACCAAAATACAGTGACCCAAACCCAACCAGTGATACACAGCAGAGCTGGCCAAAAAAATACAGCAGCAAAGTTATCAGCTCCAGGTTTCTGGACTGAACTGCAGAAAGCCTGGCACATGGATCAAAGCTGGATTGCCTCTCCCACGCAAGACTCTTCAATAGCAAGATTCTTCTGCAAGACAAAACTCTAGCTGATCCCTCCGGATCTGTTTGTTTTCAGTGGGTCTTAGTTTGAGCAAAGAAATAGAATAAAGCTTTTCTTTTACATTTTTCTCTAACATATGATTTACAGCACCAGAGTTTTTCATTCTGGCCAGGGAAATACAGACAACTGCTTAAACATTCAGTTCAGCAACACCTTTATGCTTGTTTTCATTACATTTCCTCCCTAATCTTTAATTGCTTAAAACAACTCCAAGACCCAAACATCACAATATGCAAAAATAAATAATATACCACATAAGAACACCAACTGTCTTGCAAAATCTTCCATAGCATTACAGAAAGAGATAATTTTCCAGAACTGAACTTTAGCAACATGGTTTTAAAGATTCAACAAACTATTTAGAAAAACTACTTTTTTTTTTAACCACTTACAAAAATTAAATTCTGTGCATTAGAAAAGGAGACCAAAAGTCTTACAGAGTGTTTTAAATTATGCCTTTTCCAAAACCCCAGAGGGATGAAGCTTGTTTTCCAAGTCTTGATAGCAGAGTGAAGATTTGTGCAGTTTAAAATTAATTGACATGTTATTAGGAGCATTGCACTCAATTGAAATGGGCATAATTCACTGACAAAGAGGTAAGTCAGGAGTGAAATTCTGTAAAAGGATTTTCTAACCACCAGGTCAGTGGCAATTTGTGTGGAACAGCTTAGGTTGGTTCTCTCTGGAAAGGCAAAAGTCACTTAGTGGTGCAGCCACTCGGTGGCTCAGCTATCAGCGATGCTGCATGATCCGTCACACGTCACTGCCGCAGCCACTTCTGCTCAACTCTTCTCTCCCATTCTGATAAAGATAATGATGGTCTAACTTGCACTTGCAAAAGACTGTCAAAATTTGCTTTGAACTTCTGAGACATCAGTAATTCTCCACACAGGGTATCTGTGCACCAAACCAAGGAACACACACACTTGCACATCTGAGGGGAGCAACCCAATGGCAGAGATTTGCAATAGGTATGCAGATCCCTGTTTCATTTCTCCATCCTTGGCAGAACTTTCAACAAACATTTATGGCTCAAAATAGCAAACTAATAAAGGAGAAATTAAAACATTGTGCAGAGAAAAGATTGCCGATTTATTTGATTTTGAAGTGATGGGTAAAATGGAGAGTGATCTGTAACCAGTGTTGCATGCAGATTTCAGATCTCCAAAGGCACTAATGATCCCTGCAGGAAACATACTACTGTCTGCAAAGCAAGAAACAAAGGTCCAGTCAAATCTTAGTGATTTTATAAGGATATGAGTATAGTTATTTGTGATCCAGGTCTTATTTGATACAGAATTCAAAAAACTCTGTGAATTCTGTATCAGATGAGACCTGAATCACAGATAGCTATGCTCACATCTATTTATGACTGACAGACAGCACATGACCTAGCCCTTCTTTAACCCTGCAAGAAATCCTTCTGCAATCAAATGGGAAAATTCACAAATGGAACATAACCCAAAAACAGGACAATAAGTCTGCATTTGCCTTAAGAAGACAGTTCCATGCTTGTCTTCTATTGTGCTGCATACTCAGTATTTACAATCTACTCTAATAATTACAGTATTATGCAATTATTTTGCATTGGCCCATCATTCAAGAAAAAACAGCTCTGCAGAGATGCACTGGGAAAGAGTAACCGCTTACCAGTTCCACTCGTGGGTGCTGCTGAAACACCTCCTCCAGCTCTTGGCACAACTGTGTGTGCAAGAGGAGCTCATAAGGTACTTTAAATGCAAAATTATTCAATTTCTCTTTTTTTTTTTGTCTTAATGCAACAATTAACAGCATGCTTATTTTAATGCACCTCTATTACTGAGGAGAAAACAGCAGGCAAAGCATTTAAGCATATTAGCTGTAAGGCATTTGTGACTTTCAAAGGACTTTCTAGAATTAATCTAGAAAAACAAAAAGACATCTGTATACATTACTACATATCAGAATAAGAAGTTATTTGGAAAAGCTTGCCACATGCAACTTTTGTAAATATCTGTTCATTTTTAGCATTACTTTGCTTCAGTATTGAAAATTAAGCCTATGCACCAGGACAGTGAATGAACTAGTTAGCAATCATTTTTCATTTCAATTGCTTTATTTCCTTTCTTGTTCTTTAATACTGGGAAGTTTTATATTTAGGCAGAAGTCTCTAGGCAAATTATTGCTTAAAGTAAATGAAAGTTAAATACCAGAACCCAAGCCTGTGTTGCATGCCAATTCATGTCTTAGAGGCAACAGCCTCTCTTCCTTCTCCTAACCCTCTGCCTTGTATTTTGCACAATTTCTGCACTAAATGAAACAGGAGTCCTGCAGCGCAAATGGTTTAACGTGCAATTAAACCCCACAACATATTCACAAAAGGAGCCAAAGTGCAGCAGCTTAAAAGAAAAAAAAAAAACCAAACTGCAGAAGACTTTTAATAAAATTATATTTTACTAAGCATGTACTCTTTGAATGACTGAGCTAGAAATTCTTTTTTTCTAAATTTCTCTCTCAGATTTGCATTAAAACAGTCCCATGCGAATTCACTAGGAAAGCTCAAGGGTTGAAAACCCCTGAGTTTCTTAACTGCTATGTTAGTTTGAAGCCTAACTGAGAACAAGCAGAAGTACTTAACAAATATATACTCTTTCCCCTATTTTCCTTGACTAAACCATTTAAACTCCTCAGAGTGCAGGAACCACTTAAGCTTTTAATTCCCTTGGTGCTTTTGCACAGGAATCTGTTGGCTTAGTAGACTTACAGCAACCACTTTGTTAGGCATGAGAATCAAGATAACAAGGAAAGTCCTATTCCCAACACTCCCCTTCACTCGGGTCCCACCTAACAAATATTGCTCTACCTCCCCAGTTGCTCCCCGGCAAGATTGCCACAGAAAGTGCTGGCAGTTTGGGATATCTCAAGTTCTATTATACCGGGAAATTAAATTTCAAATGTTCCTATTACTGACAGCTTACTGAAAGCAAGTTTAAATGGAAGAGGAAAATACTTGAATACAACAGAAAACACATTATTGCCACATTTCTTCACTTGCAATTTTTAAACTATGGCTTAGTTTTATTTTGCTGTTGAAACTGGGTCTACAGTCAGAAAGCAGGAGTGGTATTTTCATGGGTAAATACTAGAAATAGATTTCGATTACATTTCACCATTGGATTTGAAGGTAGACTGACAGGGAAAGAAGGGCTGATGCAAGATACTGGGAGTTTTTGGGGGGTAGAGGGAGGCATTATGGTTGCTGGGGTTTGCATGGGGATGGGAGGAAAAATGCAGTATTACATCTGCTCTCCTGGTGACCCATCCACCAAGAAACCAGAAAAGCACATCCACTGATGATCTGCCTTTCACCACAGCCGTGGGCTCATTGCTGACATGCATGAATGGGAGTTTTTGCTTTCTTCAAGTCCTTAGCCATACTAACTTTCTAACCTGTCCTATAGCATCTGTACAGAGGAGTTTCAACCTCCAGAAAAAATTGTTTCAAGTAGAAAAAAAAAAAAAAAATTCAAACTATTTACCCACAAGCACTTTTTCTCTAGAAACAAATCAGTGTATATATATCTTGCAACACTATCTGAAGACTCTCAGATTTTATTAAAAAGTGAAACATCAATATAAAATTACTTTAAAAATTATCTATGGTATGACACTAGTTCTGAATTAAAATGACTTGCCTACTCTAACTATCAACAAGAAATTAAAAGTAGCACTGTCCATTATACATTTTTAAAAATGTAAACTTCCTAATTCTCAGAAAAATTTCTGGTGAGTACAAATTCTTAAAATATTTGGGGGAAGAATAAAAAATAAAAGCCTTTTCTTGAAGTGTATGGCAGATACACTGCATTTACTCACTACAGTTTCAAACCCCTGTTTGGGATTGCTGTCACAAATAATTCTGACTCCCAGCACTGTATGTTCCTTACTGGCACTAAGAGGGTGTTTAATACTGACACACAAAATACAGCTTTGAGCAATTTTATGCCTATAGATTCAGGTGATCTTGAGGTACATGCAAAACCAGGATGATTTTAACTCTGACAAATGACAACCTGTGCTACCTTTTTCTCTCAAATAAACCCTAAGAACTACAAAAATCTACTGATAATCTGTATGCTCCTATGCAAACAATTGTGCAAAATAATTGTGACAATTGCAAATGTCACAATGCATTAAGCAGCAAAAAGCATTCAAAATGCCACACAAATAATACACAGAGTTAGGAACACCAATTAAAAATATTTTTCAGAAAGATAACCTTGTTCTTAAAATAGTCATGCCCTTTTAGAAACCTATTTGCTTACCTGTATGTTTCATCCTTCCAGACTGAGAAATACAGAAAACCTTTCATTCACAAGTCATGCAAAAATGACTCAATTAAACTACAGTTTATGATAGAATTTATTTGTATTCTCTACCTTTCTTTTTAATGTCACAATATTTGGGCACCATACCAAGGCTCTTATTGTTTTAAATCCCTCAGAACTGCTTTCACAACAATAATTCCCACAACACTGCAAATCTTTGGCACTATACTTTAATGTCAAAAGGAATTAATTCAAACTGAAAGAATACAAAACCTTTTGTCCTTTTAAACAAGAAATTTTAATGAGGTATATAATTGCACTTATTGCACACCAAGAGTACAAATTTAATTCAGATTGCATAAGAATACCAGACTTTTTTCCTTCTTGCTAAAAAAGCTGGTGGCACTTCCACGGAGTATTAACCTTAAAAACCTTGATATTCCCCACAGGAAACTGATTTTCTACAAAAACTTTGGGAAGGGTTCAACTTGGATTCCTGTGCAAGACATTTACAGTTTGTTTGGGTCCCAAACTACAAAACAGCCTACAGGTGAGAACTCAGCATATGGAAACCAAACACATTGAACGAGTCCACATTGGATGAAACCTTGAGAACAGGAGGAACAAAACAGAAGGTAACAAAAAAGCAATTTTAGAGCTTAACATTTTTCCTAAGTCTCCTTATTAAGCATTCTGTAATGAAAATTTTCACAGTAATTGCTGATCTTCTGTAAGTCTTAATAGACATACGAGATGGCAATCATCCAACCTATTTCGCCCCCAAGAGCTTCATATACGGCTTGTTTTTAAAGGAATTAATAAGAAACATTTCCTACTCAACAAGGAGTTTACTGTGAATTCATTCCCTTACAGAGGGACGGTTTTTGGGGGGATTGTGTGGGTTTTAATCTTAATTTTGGGGTTGTTTGTTCAGTTTGGTACCAGCTGAGGGCCCTTTGAATGCTGGGCACTGTTAAGAGGCTTTTATTTTCTGGTCCACAAGCAATGCTGGTTTCAGGGACAAGAAGTGTATGTGACTACCCAAGGAAGCCACTAGCAGCAGTATATTTTTAAAACAAGAATTTAAAGGAAAGAACACAGACACAGGTGAACACACCGTACAACACAATCCACCATTTCAACACGTGTAGAAACTCCAACCCTGCCTTGCTGGAAACTAACATGCTTTTATGAACCTCAAAATCTTCATGAACTCTTTATGGATTGGCCCACTGGGGCAAGGAGATGGTTTTGGGACAGGCAATGACCCCAGACACAATTCACCAATGAACAGTAAAGATCCTGCAGTTGATTGATGCATTTTGGCTGTCTTAAGGGTCATGATCAGTGGTTGTGATCAGCAGAATGGGTGGTACAGCCCTGCCCATAAGGAGGACCTCTCCTGGCACTGCAGCTCCTCAGGACCTTTGAAAACATACCAGTGTGCCCCAGGCACAAGGGAGTCCCCTCTCAGAACCCAGAGGAAAGCCACAGTGAAATTTCCACTTCTCTGAAGAACCACTCCCATATAGGCTTTATTCTTACATCCAATGTGACCATTTGCACTGTTTTCTGTCTCACTAGCAATCGCTACCTCAAGATTCTTGACGGAAAACTTTCTCCGCTTACACTTTCCCTAGACTTCGCGCAGAAACGTCCAAAAGTAAATGTCCGTTTGCAGCACTAAACTAAAAGGAGGCATGGTAACAGCTGGCTTGAAAAAGGAGAGGAATAATCTGTTCTTTATATCCTCTGTACACAGGATATAAACAACAGCAGGCTTAAAAACAACCTTAAACTGAAAGATAAGACAGCAGTAGAGTCCATTACCTGTAAAAGTTACGGAGTTAGCATCAAGAATTAACAAATTGCTCAATACATGGAAATGGGATTTTGCTATGGACAGGAAAGGGTATTTAGGGATGGTCGAAGGTCCTTTCCATGCTTGTAGATTATTCAGCCTCCTGTAAAGATGTGGCTAATGTGATCACACCATACAATACTCTCATCAATAGTTTTCAGAACTCATTAGCTTTGGTGTCCATTTGGTTTGAAAGAAGGGCAGAGCTGTCAAGAAAGCATTTCCCAGACCATGATTTTCACAGGTCTTATCAGTACCACTGATGCAGCTCAGCCCCTTCTCTGTGCTGACGCAGCCATCAGGTGTCACAAGTTGTTTCTGAACCAGTTAATGTTTCTGCTACCACTGGCCTATGAAAAGTGCTATGCTGTGCTCATGCTGCCACTTGCCTTTTTCCTGTGAAAAGGCAGTGTGGAAGGCCAGGAGCAAGGGATGGCAACCCAGAGGCAACTCTTAGGATGCAAGTCCTAAGTTCTGAAAGACAAGACTGTGTCCACTGGTCTCTACCTCAGCAGCCATTTCAAGAAAAAACTACAGGAAGATCCCTAATTTTCAATGACACCAAATGTCTACAAAAGCCTCAGACATGCTTTTACTGATTATCCTTTCTTTTATTCCCTGTCATACCTTGAAAAGTGAAAATTACAAAGTCCAGTCTTACCGGGCAGCCTCTCTTACTAAAGATCAAACCCTCTTCCTTTTGTACACTAAAGGGACCCATGATCACTCCAGATTCACTGGTCTTCCTCCCTGCCAGCTTCTTGCTCTAAAAGCAGCAGAGTCAATAATGAAGTGAAGAGTGGAGGAATATCCAGACCCAGCTGAGCAGGGCTACAGGGATGAGGGTGTGCATTGCTCATTGCTTGTATCCTGCTTTTCAAAGGAAGCTCAGCCCTGGCATTTTCGGAACGTGCACAAATATCTCTCTGGACTGGGGAAGCTGGTTAAACACAAGCATACATCCTCTGAAATTATTTTGCATTCCAAATAGTCTTTCAAACAAACCATGTCATAAGCATTTTATACAGCTTAAGACCTAAAACACATTTACAAAGTCAAAAGGTACATGGTCAAGGAAAGTTTGGCTCATAATTAGATAACCTTACATAATTTTTTCCAAGATTTAGTATCTGCAAAAACATTTCTGCCATGAAATGAATGGTGGAGTTTGTTATTTTTAAATTCCACTGCATGTAGTTGTGTAGGTTTTGTAAAAGAAAGTATTCTCCTGCAATGTTTATACTTAAACATTTCTATAACAAAAATTTAAAAGTAAGACAAATGTTCCTTAAAAGTAAAGAAAAAGAGACAGCAGAGAAATAGTAAGAAATTAAGGAAAGTCTATTACTCATTTTTACTCATAATAAAAACTACTGAATGTTTTTAAAGACAAAAAAAAAAATCTGCAAATACTTCCAGAAGGTTCCACAATCCTCTTAATTAAGAATGAAATAGATATGGAGATAATTAATGAGATAGATAGATCACAAGAGAAATGCTTCGTATTAAGTCATAATCTTGCTGCAAAGGAGACTTAAGCAAGCAGAAGAATCTCCTGCACATCAGCACAACTTGGGCAGTTGCCTCACCACATGCAGTGAAACTTCCTGCAGGGAAACCACTGCTAAATGATCTAAACTTCTTAGACACAGCTGAAGAAATTGATGCCTCCTCACACAAACGAGTGAGGAATGAGCAAATGGCAGCGATGTTGGGTATTTAAGTTAGAAGCAGCCATCACCTGCAACATGCTGAGCTGGCCCACTGTGTGTGAGGGGCTCATCTCTTTGTTGTGCCAAGGATAATCCACCTGTTCATCTTAATCCCCAATATGGGACATCACCTGGGGTCACAGGGAACCTGGGCCTAAGTACAATTTCTTCTTAAAATGGGAGAGGAAAAAAGAACCAGACATTCTCTCCAGCTCCTAGGCAGATGGCAGTCACAAAGGCTGGAAACACTGGGAGAAAGAACCGGCACAAAAAGAACAAGAATAGTGCTGGGGCACATTGTCTTCAGCTTCACTGGGTGTTAGAGGGAATTTATAGGACAGACAGCTCCCAAAGCCCTGCAGTGATCAAATGGGGGTGCAGGTGCAAAGCACTCCGTGGAAAAGGGGTGCCTGCAAACAGAACTCCTGGCAAGCCCTTAGGGGACAACATTAAACCTCTCGGTGGCTGTGGCCTATTTAATAGCAGAATATACAAGAATCCATCTCCACTGACATCCAAGCACTTGCATTTTTCTTAATGCCAGGAAACTAAGGAAACCAAGGAGGCGGCAGGATTCAGCTCTAGTTTCAAGGAAATCTTCTCAAAGTAATGCATTTTAGCAGACATACAATTAAAAAAAAAGCCCTAAGTAAAGCTGACAAAAAGAACAAGAACACATCCCTTCCGCTTCTCATCCCTCTATTTATTTATTTCCTGGCAGATGCAGAGAGGTGCTGAACCAGCAGCTCTCTTGGCTGGTGGAAGTCGCCAGCTGGAAACTGGGGGAACAAAGAGCAGTGCAGGTGGAGCTGCGTGGGAAGAGACGGGGGAGCAAAGAGGGACACAAAAACAGCGACACAGAGCAGACATGGAGACTCGCCTGTCCCTTCTGCTCTTCCCCACTCACTACTGCAGTGATTTTTAAAATGCTATTTTACAGCCATCTTGTATCTCTTGCCCACACCACTCTTCAGAATCATAGAATCATTTAGTTTGGAAAAGACCCTAATTGAGTTCAACCCAGCACTGCTCCAGGGACAGTGACTTGACCACTTCCCTGGACAGCCTGCACTGGTCAAGGAATTGTCTTTGAACAGAACCAATAAATCCCAACTTTCTCTAGACCCTTATCTTGAGGTGACATTCCTATAGGGATTCTTTAATGTCAAACATGGGCTGATTTCCTTTTGGAACCTTCCTCTCAGCAGCAAAATTATTAGGGTTTTCTTTTGCCAAATGATTTAGTCTTCCACATAACTCTTACAAACTCTTCAAAGTCTCTCCATTTTCTTGAAATTTTGTTGAAATAGTTAACAAATTCAAAAGTCATTACTGGGCTGAATTAATAGCGTCATTGCACAAGCCTGACCTCTTTCGAAAACCAGACCAAAGGAACCTCAGCCCATGACATAGGAAATTGACAAATTTTAGATTACAGTAAGAAAGGTGAAGTAGAATAAGTAGTAATAAAGGAGACCATCTCTTTTTTTAGCTGAAAGCACACAGCTATGTAGGGAATGGCAAAACCTTTCAGGAATATAGGTTTGTGGTTAGCCATATAGTGATAACAGAAAGACCATTAGTTGATAGGTCATTCCTAGCAGGAGATAAAATCTTGAATTGAATAAAGAACAGGATGACATGTGAAGCCAGCCCTTAATCTGGAAGCAGATGAGGGATGCCTTTCCTGCAGTGTACACTGCACAATCAGAAACTCAAAGGTGTCTTCAGCCATTTGACCATTTAATGGTTAATGAGACTGATGGGTGTTCACACAAGGATACAAATAGCCTTCATATTCTCCTTGCAACCTTGGTAATAAATGAGTGACTGCTGCTACAGAGGGGTAAACTGAATGTTCTATTGCAAATGAGTACTAATAGCATAGTGCTTGCAGCAGTTCTAGATGGACCACAAGAAAAGGGGAACTCAACAGAGAACAAGACTATCATCATTAAAAGCATTGACAGAAAATTCTAATAGAACAGAAACACCAGCAGCAGAGCAAAAGAAATATATTACATAGTACTGAAAAGCCATTTGAAGTTAAAATTTTTTTAAGAGTTAAGTTTGGGAAGTGGTTCACTATGGCAATGTGTATTATCTTATGATTCAAACACACCTTTCCTTGGAACTACACAACTCCATTATGCTCTTTCATCAAAAAAACTATAGCCCTGGCCTTCTTAAAGCAATGGTGAAATGTTTTTGAAATAGCTTAATGTTCTTCTACAAAGGAAAATTTCTGTACAAAGTTTCTTGCAAGAAAGTGTCATCAGGAAGCAAAGCAAACTTTCAGGTATTTAAAGTTGACCCAAATAATTTCACTGCTCCAAATGAAGTTTTTCTCTGTAGAGTCACATATGACCCGAGCCACTCAATGAGACAGTGTTGTGAAAACTGCAGAAATGCTGTTCATGGCCAATGCCAATGTGACCATAGGATGGTCCTGCAACTCTCAATTCAGGGCCATGTATGTTACCAGAATTCTCCATATGGATGGGAATCAGGAACACAAAAAACATCCACTTATTTAAATGTATTTCACAACTACAGCCCTTGGCACTTCACTCCTCTTTCTTTTCATTAAAATGCGAAACACTTATGTTTTGAAACTCAACTTGACCAACTTACTAGAAGAACTATAAAAGTAGTATGGTGCTCAACTATTAATTAGATGGTTACTAATATTGCCTAATAATTTAAACTACAAAATTTAAACTATGTAGTAAAGAAAAAAAAAAAAGAAAAATATTCACAAATGTCTCTTTTACTTTTGCCTTTCTGGATGTTTCCCTCACTCAGAGATGTTTACTTTAAGGTCTGTCCTTCAATACCTGAGCAGAAGACCTTCATTCCATTTCCAGAGTAATCTCTTCTGTTGCAGGGCTTAAGTTCAGTAGTTGTACTAAAACAAAGTGCCTTGCTAGACTTAACCAAAGCTTTACCTCTTGAACACTTCCCCTGCAATCAAATCTATGCATAGTAAGTAATGCAATCTAAAAACAGCTAATGAGTATTTCCTATGGAAAAATACTCCTTTGGAGAATATACTCCTCAAGGACAGTCCTGATTTAGACTAGATCAAATAAAAGATATAATTACTATAATACAGCTGTGGGTGGAGGAGGGGGTGGAGTGAGGGAGAAAGAAAATAAGGGACTGATAGCTTGCTGTAAATAACACTAAGAATTATTTTCCTGCTGACATCAGCACTGCCTAGTGCTGCTCTTTCTTGTTCTGAAACATTTGCTCTGGCCACTGAACCTGGGACCTGTCATGCTGTGAGGTAGCAGGTGCTGTAACATTGTCAACCCCAGGCTCCCCATCCTGGTTCCTTCCTCTCACAGCACTCAAAATATGTTTTGACAGACATGACTTCACAGCTGTATTATTACAGAGGTATACTGTGTCTCCAGAATAATAATAATATAGTGCTGTTTTTAAAAGAAGTCCGTGGTTAAGTGAGGGTAGCAGCAGGATACAATATGATTGCAAAAAAACCCCAAGCACACTATTTGTTACAGGGGTACATCTCCATCATGTATCAGGCACAGAAAACACAAAGCTGAGGCTCTCTTCATTTCTAACCTTGGCAGCACCTAATGAAAAACTCAGCCTAAAAACTGGGTAAGATTTTGGCTCCAAAATTTGCTTTGATTTGGGGAATTTGGGGGGAGGGGGTTGTTTATTTGTCTTGGGTTTGGTCCTTCTCTTGCTATTGCCAGGCTTTCCATGAGATTACCCAAAGACTCTGTAGGAAGCTTCAGATCTCAGCACAGTTTTAAACCTTATGTTATCTCTCTTTAAAGGTTACTGGGTTCTAGCCTGTTTCATCTTCCATCTGCAGCAGACATTTATATTTATAACCTGCTCATCACCATGATACCTAAATCATCTCATAAAAACCAGAAACAAGCAGCTTCCAGGGCCCTGCCTTTTATTACTCAACAACAGAGAGCAGCTGTTAACAACATAATTGGGATTTATTTATTTTTGCCTTCTGATCTCCTCCTAAACCCGAGAAGCCCCAATAAACACTGGCCACCTGGATGACTCCTTCAGGCTCCTCCAATCTCTTTTACATCCACGGCTTCCAATGACATTCACTGCTGTCCTGCTTCTACTTACCTCCCTCAGCCTCAGGTAAGGTCTCTGTTTATACATTCTTATAAGGGAAAATTAATTTCAGCCTATCTATTCTTTATGCTCCAACCAGCACTATAAGGGATCTCCTATAAGCACCAGAAGCACAAAAAGCTCCTGGGAGGGATGAACTTCACAGGTACCAAACCCAGAAAAGAACCCAGCCAGTAACCCAGACATCAGCCCACATGACCAGCAGAAATGTACTACCTACTTTGGAACAGGTTTGTCTCTCCTTCTCACCCTTCTTTAAAAGAGTACTACTGTATATTAGGTCCAAAGGAAAATTTGTTTCCATTAATACTGAAGTCAGAGTTTACAGAAGAGACAGCCTGAACACACGGGACATGTCTGTGTAGCTAAACAGGAGAACACTTCTAGCAGCTACAATTATCTAGGCCTTCAAAACTTTCAGTAATAATGGAGAAAAGCTCATTCTTCAGAGATTTAAACGTTTCTTTCTTGCTTACCAGAATGAGTTGTGGACAACTCTGCACAGCAGATCTGACAGCTGGTGTCTCCCTCATTCTGAAAGCAGTGGCAGAAAGCATTCCAAGTTGCTAAAAACCACTGGTGTTTGCCAGGAAGTGGCAAACACCACACAAAAAACCTGAGAAATCCTCCCCAGCTAGATGGCAGCCAACAGATCCAGGCATCTTGAACTAGACTAAATGAAAATACTGCAACATCTTGAATCTCTTCCCAAAAAGAAAACAAACCCAAAAAGACCCAAAAACAAACGAACAAAAAAACCAAAAATCACCTCACAAAACAAACAAACAAAAAACCCAAAAAAACCCAAAAAAACACAACAACAGAAAACCCCCAACCCACTACAATTCCAAAACCTTTCAAACTTCTGCCAGGAAATGAAATGGGTTTTTTCCAGGTGACCTTAATACAAAGGTACCATAGAGTCTCATGGAAGCTGTTGTTTTGATGTTTCACACCTTTGTGGTTCCTCAGCAGATGACATCTCTGAGGCAGCACAGTCTCCCTTCTAAGCAGGCGGCCTGGCCACCATCACTTCTATCTGCAATGGCAGAGTCAGTGTAAGGAGCTGAAAGGAACTAGAGATGATGCACATGAACAGCCACTTTCCCAAAATTCATGTGTTTAAGATGTCACAGTGCTTTAACATCCAAGCAGTTCAAAACAAAGTGTTTTGATTTAATTCAAGAAATTCCAGGTTTTTAAACATTTCCAAAGCAACTTCTGCAAACGTTGTTAGATTTGCCCTAGAAACCAGGAAGAAATTCTGGCATTTCCTATAAAAATGCAGCTTTGGGTTTTGTTCCGCTTTCAGACAAAATGAGACTTAACTAATACAGAAGAAAACAGAAATTCTGTGACATATGATGCATTTTTACCACAAACAAATCTCTTACAGACATATCTCCCACTCCATCAAAACATTTTTTTTTCTAAAGTGAGTTTCTTTCTTCCATAGTTACTGCTTTGTGATTTTTTTGGACTGGCTACCCCAAAGAAACCTTGATGCTTCCTGTACTCCTCCTGTTTTATCATATTTGTCATGTTTCCTGAGTTCACTTCCCTAGTGCTTGCAACTACAGCAGGTCCTTTTAAAGGCAATGCAGCAAACACGCAAAGCATTATCTTCTACAGCTGTGTAGTTATCTTAATCAATTCCATTTATTATAATTATTATTTATATCCTTTCCTTCTGCCCTATTTTTATATGGCTGAAGAGTTGTTAACCGAAGGCATATCCTTGTAGCTAACTCCATTGCACATGGTGTATGGAGAAGACACTTCCTGCCCTTCCTTGATCTTCCATTCCCTTTACCTCTGCTTGGAACCAACACATCTTTTGGAAAAGCAGGTTAATTTTTTTCTCTTCCACACCACTAAACAAAGCAATAAAATTATCACTATTTTACCCAACATGCTTGCAACCTATGAGCAGAAATGCATCATTCAGTCAATGAGAATCTACTTGTTTGTGCCCAAACCAAGGGTTTGTCCTCAATTCAGCTAAAGAGCACAGGATTTCAAAACAGCAACACTGGAGTCAAAGACAACACTGTCTCCAGTGCCCATGCTCAGTATGCCAGAATTTATGGCACATTTTCTATCACAATTTGTAATTGCAGTTCTGTCTGTACACAGTAAAGGAAAAGCAGCCTATGACTATTAAAACATACAGAAGTTCTTACAAAGACAGCAATTATTCAGAGGTGAGAAAGCAAAAAAAAATTTTTAAATACATACAGAATCACATTATTGAGTTTCAGCCTCCCATTTTATTCTTATTTTTGGCATTTGGTATCTCAAAGTACTTCACCTTTTACTGCTCCACTGCTGTTACTTTTCTCAACAAAATAATTCTGACTCTATTTGTTAGCCCACAGCAGTGACCCTATTTTGCAAATGATTAGACACATTGTTTTGCTCTGAATACCATCATCTTGGCTTCCATAGGACATCATTGTGTAAATTATGCCAGAAGTAAATAATGCATGAAATGTGAAATGTTGCCTATGCCAAAGCTGATCTAATGTTTCTCGGTGTGGAAAGAGACTTTAAGAAAAAAAATAGTATTAAAAAAAGGGTAAATTAATATGAAAGGCTCACGCCAAAAAAACACTTGAAATTTATAATGATAATAACAAAGTAATGCTACAGACATTTGCTATTGAAAGTAGAATTCAGCTTCATGACTCATACCCGAGTGAGCAAGCAGACACCATGGACCATGTTCAGACAGTTTGAATTCAAGCTCAGCCAAGTGTTTCCCATTAGCCGACTCTAAATTTTCAGTGCCACCAAACCAGTGGGAATTATGAGGCCTAAATCCAGCATTTTATTATGGCTCAGCCCAAAGGAGCATCTCCCCACCACTTCCTGACAGTGAAGGGGACCAACCCAGCCCTGCACATTCAGGCTATAGGACTACACAGGTACAAGGGTAAGATACTAGAACCAACATTAGCAGCTTTTTTGGACGGAGGAAAGATTGTAGGGCAGAAAAAACCCCACAGACATAAAAAATAAAGCAGAAGAAAACACTGAAGATGTGCTCTGGTAGTCAAGCTATCAAAAGTGACTCAAGACCCTCCCCTTTTTTTGCAGGTTTCACGGTGCTGTGCGTGGGGCACTCCTGCAGCTCTGCTCAGCAACGTGTGCTCATAGCAAAGGTGGGCATGGCTCAAACAGGCACCAGAGATGATTCAACAGACAGCCACTGTGTAACCTCAGAGAGGTTTTAAGCAGCTTATTCCTGACCAGAGAGTGCCCAGGGCACACATCAGAGGAGCATCTTCAACACCCCTCTGCAAACATACCACCCAGTCCGAAACAAATGGCAGCACCAAGTGTCTGAACTTCTGTGTTTGCAGGGCAGATTTTTGGGAAAAATAAACCACTTTAAACATTATTTAAGTCCAAAGAGATAAGAGCTTAATTTCATAAATATCTAGATAAAGAGCTGTCTCGTTAGTTGGTCATCATTAAAACAAGATTCTTACTTTTTAAAAAAAATACGATGACATTTTTGTTCTTACCACAAAGTAATAATTTAAAATATATTTGAGCAACCACATCACCTAATATACATCTTAATTCTTGTTTTGTAAGAAATTTGCTCCATTATAATCATTAATAAAAGACACACCTACTTGTGTGGGTATGTATGACATATGCAAAGTTAAATTTAGCTGAAAACTGGAATTCATTTAAAAATACACAGTCTTCATTTGCTGAAAGTCCAAAAGTTTCACATTTCTTATATATACAAACATTTGGAACTTTATAAACATGTTTTGTCTTTTAAACACTTTGATAAAGGAAGTAAATATAATTTGCAATTAATGTTTTAACTGATTATTTCTGGTCACTGTGTCCTACCAGATCACAGAACTAACAGATCTCATCCCACCACACCATTACATCTAAAAGGCAGGAATAAAACATAAAAATGAAATCTAAGAAATAATCATAAACAAAAAAAAGTTATTCTCAACAGAGTTCTCAGTTTAATGTAGTGTCACCCAATAATGCTGCTGAATACAATGGATAAAGAAAATATTCCCTCTGTACAGGAAGAGGGGATTACTATTTGTCCACAGTTGATTTTCTACTCCAGCAACCTTTTCTAGTTAATTATCCACTAACTCAGCTGTTAAACTGTTTGACTGTCTCAAAAGTTGAACTAGCACATATGGCTTATTAATGTTTTATTTTACCATACTGTTGGTATGTTTAGATGTTAATACATCAAAGAATCTTGCTTTACAAATATTATATCAGATGTATTTCTCAAATCATAGTATTTTAAATTTAAATAGGTCATTTATCCTGACTCCTTGCCAGAAAAATGCTTGTTCCATCTTTCATTAATCTATCTTGGCTAAGTTTTTCAGCTCAGCTAAATTCATGTTTTCAGACTTTATACCATCCCTCTTTCACACAGAGGTGCTCGAGCCAGATTCAGCCACTGAAGTGAACTGTGTTCAACATCTCCTTTGCACAACAGACTGTGGCAACATCATCAATCTGTGTATAAACACCACAATGCTGACAGCAGATTGCTGTAGATACACACAAGACTAGAAGAGGTTACACTCAACTGTTTGGTGAACCCCACTGCACTTAGATAAGTACCATGACAAAACCACTTACTGAAAACATAAAAACCATTCTTCATTGTCCCTACTTCATACTGCAGCAACCTCTCATGAAGAGAGTTAACTCTTTTTCATCCCAATGGATCTTTTTCCTCCATCCCTTTTGTAGCATTATTTTAAACCACTGGCACAGCAAAGCATTATTTCCTTGGAAAATCATATAATTAATTGACACTTGGCTGTTAATTGACACTGGGGGTTAATTACTGAAGGCTGCAGGCCCTGACCAGGCTAATTCTGACCATCCCACTGGATGTCTGTGACAAGCAGGTCTAAGAGTCTGTTTTACAGTGTGATTTGAGACACACTTGGAAGGAATGTTTCTACAAATCGTGTACTGTGTATCTCAACACTGAGGCACTCAAAACTACTGATCTTGTAAGCAGTGAGTACGAAGTGATAGTTTACATCACAAAAAATAGTTGAAAGACGTACTAAGATGTCAATTTTACTTTTTTTTTACAGAACGCAGCAGCAAGATCGCTCCAGGTGACGTTTTACCCTTTCCCTTGTTACAATTTAGAATTTTTTTTTAAAAATAACAATACTACCATGGCTTGTATAGCTGGGTTTTTCATTTTTCTACTTACATAAGCACAAGCTTCCTTGTGGCTCTAGAAAGGCAATGACAGTTTAGGAGATGTGGTCAGTACTCATACTGAAATGTCAGTTTTCCTTTCCTCCTCTTGCTGCACTGCTTACATGAGGTTGTACCAGGCTTTTGTTTCTTCCTGACTCAAAGATGTCAGTAGGATGCAACTTCTCTCTAACAACACTTTTTGATGGACCAACTGTTCAGTCAGCAAAATCACAGGGCCAGTACAAGCGTAATGCCACATTCTGTCAACAGCTGCAACAGAGTGAACTTTATTTTTGTAAAGTAACATTAAGTCCAGACTTTCCTCACTCAAACAGCTCACATTGTAACTGCCACAGTTCTTTTTCTTTTCTGCCTGTTCGAGGCAGACAGTTAGTTCCACCCCAGCTATCATGCAGGTAATAATTTATACTTACGGAATTAAGAAAAATAAATTTCAGAAAGCCAACCCTTACTGGCATTTTTCCAAAGAAATATCAACTTAACATTCTTTTTTAGTCTATTCACACTTCTGCTTTTTGAACACATAATACAGTTAAAGTGTAGAGTTGTAACTATAGAGACAAGGCACAATAAACACAAGTTAACTCACGAAGTCCATGGAAGAAAAGCACGACCGTTTGTCTGTGTTCCCTATTCACACAGAGCTGGAAGGAGAGTCCCAGCTAAAAAATGCAGTGCCTGTACAGCTCCAGCATCACACAATTAGTACTTGTCATCCACAGAGCTCAAAATAACACAGTGTTTTCGTTTGCAGAGGAAAGAATGCGTTTTCTTAAGAAAACTGGATCTCTGTGCTGATAGTGCCAAGTCCACAAATAAGATTAAGGTTTCTAGAAGTGAGAATTAAAGATACTGTCAGACAACCAAGTGAGAATTAATCAAATACATCAGAAACTAATGAAAAGAAATAAGCATTTTAGTAGAAATAATGACTCCAATTCTGCTCCTCAATTTCTTAAGACAAAATATTCAGAGACAATAGTAATATCAACAAACAGCAAAACTAGCACAAGGTACCTCTCCTTTGCTGATCAGAGGGCAGTGACTCTGTAAAGCATTATTTTATCTGAAATGCCTGCAGACATCAGCCCATTGTTAGCTGGCACCCACAACAAACACACTTGGGGTCCCAGACTCAAGCAGCAGAGGCTGTATGTACTTGCTGGTGGCCAGCTTCAAAACAGAGTCACAAATCACCTGCCCCAAATGAGACAGAGCAAACCAGCCACTGTCAGCACCTGGCACAGGCATCAGTGTGGAGTATTGACATCCCAATGCACTTGGGGAGCATAATCCAACAGATCTTCCAAGGAATAGGCCCAAAACCCCAGGGAGTTTGCCCACATGGTCACAGAAACCTGTTTTAGTCATCCACTGATAGCCAGCAGTGCCTCCTCCCTTCCTCCCACACCTCTGCCTGCTGTTTCCCCTTGTTAGAAGGGTTACTGATATTGATTTATGTAACAAAGCAGGCTGTGGGATCACCTTCACTTCAGCAATATTTTTGTGGCCCCAGTGAGTCCAAAATATTTACTTTTTTCAAAATTTATTTTTAGTTTGTACAAATGCAGTTCTTTTCCCCTTTGTTAGGAGCCTAAAGCATAGAGAACACCATTTTCAACGTCATCAACACGGATGTATATATATATAAATCCAGCTGGTGCTGTTGAATTTCTTCTAATTCTGACAGTCTGCATAAGTGCATGGTGCATGACTAGTCAGCTCCTTCTCCTTCAACATAAATACTGTAAAAAATCAAAATAAAAACAACCCCAGCACAGATCTTTCAGGCAAATAATTACAGACATTTTGCAGAGTTATTTTAAAAGCCCCTGGTAAAAGATCTGCCACAGGCTTTGTGCAAGTCTAAATACAATCTTAATGGTTCTGTATTTAACCACACAATATGTCTAGCCAAAGACTTTTAGTACACTGAGGAGGTATGATTATATACAGTCCACAAAACCCATGCCGTTCTGTCCCTGTCAGGCCCTTCTCTGTCCTATGAAGTGTCTGACATTTTTAATTTTAGTGCTAACTGCGACCTTTTTTCCAGAACTGAAATAACTCTTGCTGAGTTCATTGTTCGATCCTGTCTGTAAGTAAAGCGAAATCAGTACAAGCTCTGCTGTACCCTACTGCCCAGCAGAATTGCTGGCTTTAATGAGCCTGGGTGTAATGAATCTGTGTTCAATCACTTCATTCTTAGCAAGACCCAGGACTCTCGGGTGCACGCCATCTGCTCCGACTGACCCGGCTGCTCTTGGATTTTTTCCATTTATTCCAGCATTTCCTCTTCTGCCACATGCTCTCGCATTCCCTACCTGCTCTCTGTCACTTGGCCTCTTTCATACATGTAGCTTCTTGGATTAAGCCAACTAACCTTTAAACCAAACCAAATCCTTGCCTGTTTGCTGTCTGAGAGCACACACCACTGCTTTTCCCACAGGAACTGACATATTCAACAGCACTACCCCATCTAGGATGCACCCACTGATTTTTGTCTAGACAGCAAACCCTACCATTACAGGTAAGGAAGTGGAAGGAGATTTCCTGTGATGCTTGTGAGCATCATCCTGATGAGTAATAAATCTCAATCAAAGAATGTATAAGGAAAAGCTCCTTCTTTCTCAAAGATTTATCCCACTTATTACACAAGTACAACTGAATACAACAGCACAGACTTGAAACTGCCACAGCATTAAATGTCAGTTCTGGAAACATCCTGATTTGTAAAACACTCCTCAATGAATGCCTTGAAAATAAAAAACTGCAAATTGCACATGGCTTACAAAACCATCTATAACTGTCCCATGCAAGGGCCAGAGAATGGTGTTAAGTGCTTTCTGGACTGTGCAGGCTCTGCTTAGCAGAAGTCCAGAATTGGTTCCCAAACCAAATCTCCCCTTTTCTGACATGAATAAACTCAGCATGACCATTTCTCAGTCGGTCAGTAGGGATGCTGCCTATATACAAAGCACTAAGAGTGACAGATGGGGACTTTAAAAATCATTAAAAAAACCCAAAATGTTACTGTTCAAAAATTATTTCAAAGAAAGCATGTTATCTTAACCCAAATGAGCTGTCTTGGCCTAAATTAGGTGTTCCCTGTACTAGCAGATAACATATACCACGAATCTCTGTGTATTGCTCCCCTAACTGTAAGAATGGTATGATTTTTTTAAGTGAAAATACTAAATTGCATTTTTGGAATACAATAAGACAAAACATCAGAAAAATATCTCAAATAGAATTGTGGGATTTTTCCCTATCAAAACATCCCCATCTGCAATTTATTTTTTTTAACTCATTCCATTAATTCATTTTTTCCTGAAGTCTCAGTAAATGTAAGAATACCTGACAGTGGCGGGTTCTGAGGACAGGCACACCAGCAGTAGAGCAGAATGCCACTGTGATTAGTGCCCTATAAACAAGAGGGGGAGCGACGGAAGGAAAAAGAGAAACAGACCCAGATCCCACAGGCCTCATTATCTGAATATTCCCGAAGCCAATTACAGGCTTGTTTGCCAGTAATGGTCTCCTCACAGCATAAATATACCTGGAAATAATCTAAAATAGTTAAAAAACGCCAGCACATCAAAGCCAACCAACAAAGAAATCCAAAAACAAAACTCCCCAAAACAAAACCAAAATCAATACCTCACCATTTCCAGGCTTAAATCACACATTAGTACCAAAACAACCCCAAAACAAACTATGATAATAATATAATCATAAATTTCACTTAAATGATAGGGTAAGAAACTGCATAGCAAAAATAAGAGTTTTTTTCCATACTTCTTTGAAAAATTAAGTGGCTATTTGGATAAGCCTTCTTATTTGAAATTAAATGTCCTACTCTTTCTCTTTGCAAAAAGAGGAAAGAGGAAAAACATTCTTAGTGCTGTACCTATGTGAAATCTCTACTTTCACCACTCAATTCACCTGCAAGATCAAGGTCACAGTGTGGCTCAATATAAGGTAGCAATACAGTAAGATTTTTGTTTTACTGATCTAAGAGCACAAGTAGGAAGAAAAATATCCTTGAAACACCACAATTTTCATTCAGAGTCCCATGTGCAATATGAATTTATACAACCCATTAAGAGATGATCTGCCAGCTATCAGGACAGCAGCAGAGTTTAGTAGGTTTAGACAGTGCCCAGGTACATGAGCTCCATTTCAACATAACTTTTTTCTGCTTGATAAGTAAAAGCTATTGAAGAGCAAAATTCCTGAAAATAGAAGTTAAATTAATAAATAAATAATCAGGAATATCCTATCTCTGTTCAGGAAGTATTAGGCAACTACAGTGTGGTAGTTAAATTAGTAATCCGCAGGTGGAGAAGACCACAAGTTCGGTTCTTCCCCGTTCCTGGAAACTGGCTGGCACAAGCCTTCTCTTACCCCAGACAAGCTTTTCCTCAAAAAGCAGGGGGGCTCCGCTTCACAGCCCCTTCTGGGGACCATTTCTGGGGCTCTGCTGCTCTGACGGGTGCTCCGCACTTCGCACCTTGATGTACTCGCGCTCAAGAACTGATATAGAACACCGCATCATTTTACCCACGGATTTTTTTTTCCCCACTGAGACAACATTTAGGAAAAAACCCACAGTGGTAAACCAGGAATTTACCACACAGCACGTCCTTTCATACAACTGCCTTTATGACTTTCGGGGCCCTTTTGAGAAAGGGGACGGCACTACCGACCTGACAGGGAGAGCCCGTGCAGAGCCCGCGGGGTGCGCAGCGCTCTCGGGTGCCCAGCCCGGCACAGGGCAGCACAGAGGGGCAAGGGCGGCTCCTCACGCACCCGCACCCGGAGGGCAGAATCCCGAAGGGCAGAACCCCGGAGAGCTGCGCCGGCACTGCCAGCCCCTGTGGAGCAGAGAAGCGGGCACGGAGCAGCCCCAGCACCGCGGCTGCGGGGCGGGACCGGCTCCGCTCCGCTCTGCCCCGCCGAGGACAGGGCAGTGCCTCGCCCCGGCTCCGCGGGCAGCGCAGGGGCACCGGCCCGCCCGCAGCCCCCAACTTCCCGAAGGAGGCAGCGCCAGCCCCTCTCCCGAAGGGCTGCGGGAGCAGGTCCCGTCCCGCAACCCCCAAACCGCCCGCACCCCGCAGCTCCGGGGAGAGCCGGGCCGGACACCCCCGGACCCACCTGGTGCAGCGTGTCCGGGGGCAGCTGGGAGGCCCGGAACAGCTCGCCCACGCTGCTGCCCCCGGCGGCCGCCTCGGGGGGCGGGCAGCACCGCGAGAAGAGCTCGGAGTAGCGCTGCTGCTCGGTCTCGCTCAGGGGCAGGAGCAGACCCCCGGTGCCGGCGGCGGCAGCGGGGCCGGACCCCCCCGCCGGCCCCTGCTCCATGGCGGGGCGGCGCAGGCACAGCCGCTCGGCGGGGCTGCGGGTGCCGCGCCGCCGGGGAGCGGGGGGACGGCCGGGGGGACGGGAGGTGTGGCGGGGGGACGGGCGGTGGGACGGGAGGTGTGGCGGGGGCCGGGGGCGGTGCCGCGCTGCGGCGGCGAAGGTGCAGTCCCCGCCCGGTGAGCGCTGCGCCGGCTCCGCAGTGCCCCGGCCGCTGCCGCCGGCCCCGCCTCTGCCCTCCCCGCGGCCCCTCCGGCTGCCAGCGCCCGCCTGCGCCCCGGGGCCTCTCGCTCCTGCCCCGCTGCGGGACCGCGCTCACGGCGCTCAGCGGCTCCCGGGCTTCTCCCCAGATCGTGGAATCACGGAATGGGCTTGGGTTGGAAAGGATCTTAAAGAGCGTCTCGTTCCAACCTCCCTGCTACGGGCAGGGACACGTTCTGCTAGACCACGTTGCTCAGTGCCCCGTCCAGCGCGGCCTTGAACACTGCCAGGGACGGTGCATCCCTCACCAGTAGCGTTTTCAAAGTACCACCTGCTGCTGAAGGTGCCACGTGGGCACCACAGAAAAGAGGTGCCGTAATTCGATACCCTGCAGTGAGTCCTAGTCGGTATTAGCCATGACGGTATGAGAGAGAAGCATCTCACTGTGTTCTCTATAGTCTTTGCTTTAACTTGAAGGGCAAAGAGCCCCTTGTTCATGGAGACGAGATTCCTCTTTATTACTCTTCTGTCAGCAGTGACGCTGCAAATGTTCCATTTTCAGGTTGAGCAACACCTTAAAAGTCAGGCAGGTCATGACCAAGGTGGGAGGGCTGGGTATATCTCAGCCAGGAGGTTGTTTAAGTGTCTCATACTCGTTTTTGCAACCTTTCTTGCCAGCAGTTCTTTGGGGAATTTCAAGGAATCAGCCTGAAGGTGACCCTTGTAAATATCTGTGACCCACAGAAGAGTCGACAAGTTCTCTTCACAGCAGCTTTGGTGCACAGACATCGCCTGGCCCAGGAGAAATCAGACTACCTGCTGTACCATTCGCAGTGTGGGGCTAGCATTGTTACCTGTGTTCCTGAATGCAAAACATTTGGGAAGTCCATGTGGTTTAATTTTTATATGCTTCTGTATTTTTAATTCTGAAAAAAATTCCAAATGTAATAATTTTGCATAACATTTTTACTAGAAAACAGTTCCATTAATGGTCTGTAAAGAAAAAAAAAATTTACTAGTTTGTCACTTTTGTTCTTGCTCACTGAACACCATTATTTCTTTTTAAAATCTTTTTTAAAGCTACTTTATCATCTTCACACCACACATCTGTGCCTCCTTCTCACTTGCACAAAACAGGCAAACTCTTAATTTCTCTTATTCAAAATGAAGATCTGTTCCAGCCTTGTCAATATGTGGAACACTGAATGAGTTCTTAGATGCAACTATTAGCAGGTGAATAATTGATAGTTGTGTTTAAGGATGGAGTGTTATGGAGAAATCTTTTTTCTTTTAGAAACTGAAGACTGTCATGATTATTTCTCATTTTAAAACATATTGGTATGAAGGAGGGCAAGACTATTTCAGCAACTGAATCTTGTAGCCCAACTTAAAGTGGCAAATATCCATAGTAGCTCAAAAAATTTAAGCAAGTCCTCTTGAGAAGGCTCTACAGAGCAGAGAGTGAATGACTCCTTGACTGCAAGGTTCCTCACCTGGAGATCCCAAGATGTCACTAGCCTTTTTCTGTTTTTTCAGCCAGGTACAAGGTACTGCTCTGAGGAAATGGTGCCAGCAATGTGGAGAGGATGTAGGGCCATACCTAACTATTGCTATATTTAACTATGACTCTCATGATAAAATATCTTCCAACTAGCTTATGGAAGAACAGCTGGCTTTCAGCTGAACCTGAACAGGAGAAATGTTATCCTGACAAGCAAAAGAAAACACAGTGAATAATTGGTGCTAATTGTGCATTTTCCTGTGCCTGAAGATGCTCATTTTTAACTGACCAGCTCAATACTTGTGATGTCTCATTGCAACAAATACACCCTTTGCCAGCACTCCAGCAGACACCATTTGATCCTTGTTGATGTGTCAGCCAATTCTTCAACATTCTTCTAAGGTGGACCCTGGCAGGAAGATTTTGGAAACACACACTGTCCAGAACACTATAGTTTGTCTCACCAGCCACACCTCTTACTGCCAACACACAGAGCTGCTTTTTTTTTTTTTTCTCCTTTGGACAATTTTCTCTTCTTCCTTGACCTTTAAAACTTGCATTCCTCTCTCCATACAACCCACTCTCATCACAAATGACACACTGGCTGTGTTCACAACCGGTCTACTCCAGTGTTGTAATCTCCAGCATTTTATCTCCAAGACATGAAGAAGTGAACCACCAGAAGCTGAGGGAGGAGGCAGGGATGCATCTTATGTCTGCAAAGTCAGCGTGAGCCTAGAGGTGTGCCAGGTGTGAGCTGACCACCCCTGTTTGCCTGTGGGGAATACAGGGGGTGCTCAGGTGTCTGCCTGCTCCCTACAGGTGTTCTGCACTCAGCAGTGCCAACCACACCAACTTACTCTGCTGCACCCACTCCTTATGGGGAGCTTTCATCCACCCCATGTGCCAGAGTCACTTTGTGTTCAGTCCAATGCACCTTGTCTAATGATATTTGCAGCCTTAGTGCGCTTTAAAGTTCTTGTGAGGGTACATTAGTTCAGACTACGAGGCACTTAATGATAACAAAAGCCATACAAATATCGTAGGAAGAGAGACTCAAACTTCCTGTTTACATGGAAGTTGTGATGTCATTACAGGTTACAAAACTTCCCTACAACTAAGAAATGCTACGTATCAGTATCAGAATCCGAACAATTCAAGTATTTATTTTTTGCTGGAAAAAATAGTCAGTAATATAACTGAATTGAAATCTGACTTATCAGACTATGGCTTAGATCTGTGTGTGGTCCTCCTTCCCTCCCCACCCAACTAGTAATGCAATTACTTACTCTGAAGTCAGCCAGCAGCAGTCCTGCAAACAATTGTGCGATCACGTGTGGGAGGATGACCGAGGTCGTAGTAAAAAAAAAAAAAACACAAAAGAAATACTACTTCCAAAGATGTGCTAATGGAAATAATAGTAATATGCATGATAGGTATATTTTTGTTCAGGGTATAAATTGGTGTAAATTGTCATGTATAATATGACATAATACATAACCTACAGTAAAAATTTTCTCCCAATATTTTAGTATTTAGGAGATCCTAGGAATTTTTATTTGAGCAGTACAACCAAACACTAGTCACTCAAATTCACCCAAATTTCACAAGTCTTAGGGTTGAGATTATGTCAGACTTGTCCTGGCCCAAAAGGCATGAGGTATGGCTGGCAGCTGCTTTCCATTGACAGTGGAAACACTCCATATATCGCCAAGTAAAGCTTTGGAAACTCATGCAAATAGTTGGCTGGAAAACTGTGATTTGGCTTTTCCCAAACCAGCTCAAGTGAATCTCGCCCATTGTTTCTCATAACAATTCTTTTTATTTACTTTCTTGGCAAAATCAAAGAAGACTTTGATGACAAGCAACTGGTGGGGCATGTTTCCTGACTGTGGTATCAGACATGCTTGGAATATACTTGACAAGCTTGCTGTTTAATGTACAGATTCAGCACGCAAATACTCATAGTCTTCTTTGCATTTTTGCTTACATGAAGAGATCCCATTTCTAAGAAAATCACGAGAAAAGCTAAATGAACTATAAAATTTGATTCCGTGTTCTCCAGCTTGTTAACACCTTTAATGCATGAAAAAAACCTAAGAAATAGTAACTGTTTTCTCCTCTGACCAATTTGTTATTTTCCAAAATTAGATGCCATCATAAACTGCACCTTGTGGAAGATGCAATCCCTGGCAGGTTGTTTGTTTTCTGTAGGCAACCGAGTACATAATCAAGAATTAGAGTTTGTGTCACAGAATATTTGACAAATATCCATATATTAATTATTTGGGAGGAGAGGAGGGAAGGAGGGAAAGAGGACCACACACAGATCTAAGCCATACTTTCATAAGTCAATCCAGTTTACATAACTGACATTATTTTTTCTAGCAAACAATAAATACTTGAATTGTTTTGATTTACTGGTATGTACCGTTTCTTGGTTCCAGGAAAACTTTGTAACTCAAAATGATATCACAATTAGCTGTGTTTAGAAAGTCTTTTTGTAAAGACTTTTATGAAGATTTATGCATGTAGTATGAGCTTTGGTGGCAGAAGGCAAATCCCATGCACCCATCTTTGTAAGGGCAAGGACAAAAAAAGGACACTGCTTTTTAGGTAACTTACCAGGAAAGTACAGCTGCATTCCCATTGATTTCCATCACAGTGCCTCCAGTTTATTTCTTTTAAAATAATGACTTCATGTGAAATTGAAAAGCAATTTAGGTGCATGTTTGTTTTGCTTTTAGTTTTAGTTTTGAAATTTTATCCACTTACTTTTGTATTCTGCAGAAGCTAAAGGTCACTCAACACCGCAAGCAGTAGAACATGTCATTTGTCCTTTAACTTAGGAAATTCACCAAGCCTTCAGAACTATTCAAACACCAGATTTCAACCAGAACACACCAAACCTTACTGTGTTGCAGGGTGATGGTTCCTGAAGGTCATATCATCAGACACTTGAAAACCTGAACCAAGAAATGCTGTCAGGGGAAAATATACCTGGAAGTCCCCTACAGAAAAAAAAACAAAAATTAAAAAATAAGTAAATAAATAAAATAAAATAAGGACTTATTAATGTCTTCTCCCACACACACCAGATAAAATGTAGAACTTGCAATGTATTCTGAAAGTTAACTGTACTGTCATGGACAAGGAGAGAAACACATGTTAGGCAGACGGGGCTATTATAAGACTACAGATGATAACTAAAGAAATTTTTTTACTGCTTTGTGGGGCAGCTGATGTACCATCACTTGTTTCTTTTAACTATCTGTTACTGGTAACCACACTCCTAAATGAAAAATAATCACAGGCAGGCATAGAGACATTAATCACTGCAATGAAGCCATTAATGCAAAGCAAAATATGTATTTTCCATTTGAAGAAATAACAAGTAAAAAAATCACTGTATGTTTACTCATCTGTGTGTCCTGCAGCTAATTTACCTCTCAAACTTTTGCCTTCAGACCTGGAAACAGATTCTAGTAAGTGTTCAGTTATGAGATAGCCTATTGACCATAAAGGGCTTTCAGCGCTGCTACTGCAGTCTCAAGTTTCCTCTGTAGTTTTGACCTAAATAAGTTTCCTTTTGGTCAAATAGTATATGCCCTTATGCCGTTTTCCCGGTTACATTTTAACATAGCAAGTGGTCCACTTTGTCCTCTAGTTAATTTATGAACTCAATACAAACCACAAACAAATCAGATGCAATTCACTCTGGCTTCTGGTGTTAGTACAGACAGTGGAGATAAACCAACAATAAATTCTATTAACGACTCGTTTTCCCAAACTAAAAACAGCTACAACAAAGCCATTGCAGCTGCAGAAAGTATCGTGGCAGGCACTTTCAGCAGGAGCGCGCACTGTGCTGTAAAGCTTGTAACCTGCACATGACAAAGCTTTTCATTCAGCATCAGCGTGAGAAGGGCTGTACTGTCACTGCGTGGCTCTTTATGCAAAAGGCACTGTAACAGCAGCCAGTCCTGCAACGTGATAGCAGCCTCCAGCTCCCAAATCCCACATGCAAAGACGGAGAAAGACACAGCCGGTTCATATTCCCCTGCAGCCAGAGCTGCATCTCCCTCACCCGCGGCACCATGCCCCGGCCTCGCTACCTCTTCACAGCCTCTCACAGCGTGGGGTTTGCCGGAGCTGGGCAGCTGTGCCTGGTGCAGGGCGGCGGGGCAGGGCTCAGGAGCACGAACGGGCTGGTGGAACAGCTCCGAGATGTGCCAGGCACAGCCCGGCTGCACAGCCACCCTGACAGCGGCATGTGGGAGCCTCCTTTCCCTTCTCCCATCCCTCTGGGATATTGTTTTCAAAGATAAGAAACCTGAGAGACCCGAATGGTGTTAGTTTGGATCAGGCTTTTTTTTTTTTTTTCTCAGCAGCACAGGAGAAGATCTCATTTTCTAGTAAAGCCCTCCTATAGCAGGTACAGCCTCAGTCAGAGCCTCTGGCTGTCCGAGGAGATACACAGGAAAAATAACACAGACCATAGCTGGCCTCTCAATGTCACTGCCAGCCCAGTCACCAGCCTGTTCATGGCCAGCAGCCAGCAAGCAGGGGAAGGTACCACAGACGTAATTCAGTGCCTCTCTCCCATGCAGAAGGCAGAGACGCAGAGCTGAACATGAGAGGGAGGTCCCACATGGATTACACAGCTTGACCTGGGCCACAGTGAAGACAGAACATGGCATGGTCCCAGGGACTGCTTTCTCCAGAGCAACATGGTCTCCCCAAATCCCTCTCCAAACTATGTCTCCTGCTTGCAGACTCCAGGAGGGAATAGGAGTGGCTGACCCACTCTGGACAGAGTACTGCTAGCTTGCTTCTTCACTGTGGACCAACTTCACTGAAGGCATTCTTAATTTACAGCAATGTGAGAAAATAAATGGCTTCTATTCTTTGCAATGTGCTTAAAGTCCTTCATAGATTTGATAATGAGGTATCTAAAGCCAGAATTTAAAATAGGAATAGAATCAGGCCTGAAATGAAGGTTAGTCTCTGCATATATACTTTTTGTGTTATTGAGCCAATATCATGTCAATTATTATAAAAATATTCTCTTTTTAGTTACATATTCTTATTGCCGGTATTTGACTGATGAAGACTAAATATTGTTAGAGTACTATTTGCTTTGTCATTTATATACATTCACCATTTTTCCAGTATAAGAATTCCAGGCAGTTGACAGCTGACATATTATTATTCAGTACAGAGATGAGATATTAAATCTCATCACGGTGAAGAAAGGTGTGTGAAAGAAAGATAAATTAGTCTTATGACTGAGGAGTGTATCTTAGTGAAACTCAGAAGAGTGTGGTACTGCTCCTACATTTGCTACATTTGCTGTGCAACCCTGCAGACATTCTTTAGTAGTAGTAAAAGAAAACATTTTGCATACTGCAGTCTTGTGAGATACAGGCAATCTCCTGTAAAATACAGGCAATCTCTTGTGACATTGCTGGGCATTGAGATGTTCTGAAAGGGGTGAAGGGGAGCAAATAAAAAGGAAAAAAAGAAAGAAAGAAAGACATCTCTGCATAGGCAGAGTTTAAGCTCTCTCCACTGGTGCACCCTGTCTCTTGTCTGAGCATTAGCCCTGAAGAGTTCAGGTTTACACACATGGATCTGCCTGGACATACCCTGTGTCTCCCCTTGTCACGCAGCACTGCCGGACAAAGCAAGAGATGCAGCCTTTCCTGTTTACTACTCTGGGTGTGGTACATCAACTGCTCCTGGCCCTAATATTAGAAAAGCAATTGGAATTGGGCCACAGGATGTGTAGCTACTCTCTCGTGCTTGGTCAGTTAGATGTTTACAAATATTTCCTATAATACCATTCCAATTCTGCTCATAACCAATATTTCAATCCCTGTTGTTCAGGTGCAGGAACACTGCAGTGAAATTCAGGATTTCAGTTGTCCTGAAAAGGCACAACTAGAGACAAAAGGTATTACAAAAGATTGCCATACTACATTAGAACTTCCAGGGATGTCTGGTGCTTTTGCTTTCATATATCAAGCTATTAAAAGTGTCCATGTCTTATAGCCTTGTGGAAACCTCAAAGGGATCTGCTGAAGCCACAGGTGAAGCATTTCAAACCAGGATGGCTCAAAAGCAAAGCCCTTGCTCCTGGAATCTCTGTGTTTGTAATGAATATGTACCCTCTTTCCTAGCAAGCAGACAAGCAGTTTTGAACAGTTGTATTTCAGAACACTGTTGTACTTTGCACTTAGTTTAAATAATAAACATTTGGCAAAACTTGCCTTCTCTAAAAACTTGCATATTTTAAGGAAGGAATATTTCCAATGTGTTAGTTATAATTTAATGAACATACTTGCACTGTAGTTAATTTGAAGGAGTAAGAATTGTTCAGATATCCTGATTTGGGTTTTCTTGATTTTGCTTTTTGGGGAGTTGGTATTTTGGTTGGTTGGTTGGTTGGTTTTTTGGTGGGAGGGTTGTTGGGGATTTTTACTCATTTTTTTTAGTCTTTCAAGGTAAATAAGATACATTTTTATGAAATGTATGTCCTAATATAGTTACAGAAGAGTCTACTTATTTCTAGAAAAGAGTAGCTGTCAATGTCATATTTATGCTGACAGTGTCATATTTATTAACTAGCAATATTGGAATAAATCAGTATGAATAATTTAATAAAGTATGAATATCTACAGTCAAAACCAGAGTATGGGATGGGGGGTGCAGGGGGAGGGAAATTTTCTGGTGCTTTGTAGCATAACTGAGTCTTTCTTGTGCTAGCTCTTGGTACTTAAACACAGGCAGGTAATCCTGTACCCTGAGAGCAAGATCTTTTTGTATTTGCTTACCTTTAAAATCCCCAAAAGAATACTGAATTTACACAGAGCTACACACAGCTGCTAAATTAAGCATGTGCTGGTTAATGGTCTAAAAATTTACTGTAGGATAGATAGCACAGTAATAGATTCTTAATAAATGACCATACCAGATGAGGCCTGATCTCAATACAATTTTCTATTTTAGTGAATTGTCATTGAGGCTTTCATGGAACAGTGCATCCTGAGCAGGCATCTAAATTAAGAGTCGTCATCTAAAAAGTCAAACAACTTTTCCAGTTATAAGAAATGCCATGGAAAGAAAATTAAATACAAACAAAAGGGAAAGCTAAAAAGAATAGCTCAGCAGGATGGCTGGGTATGAGTTCTGCAAAATCCTTCAATATTTAAAAAATGTAGGAATTAAAAAAGCATGTAGGCAATTATCAGCTTTCAGACAAGTATCTTTCTTCTAAGATATCCACAATAAAAACACTTCAGCAAGGAGAGCTATGATGGTATTGCAGGGTAATATCGGAGATGCTTGAAATTCACAATAGAAAAGCAGTCTTTCTGGGGACATTCAGTGAACAGATGTTCAGAGAGTCTGCTGCTTGGAGTAGTTACAAATCAAAACTGTGTGAGAAATATTATAGTTGCTGAAGTCTGCAAGAAGGACAGATTCTCCTTTCTGGATTTCTTTTTTTAATGTCAGCTCTAGTAATCTTTGATCCTATAGATTCAGAAAAATCCTTTTATCTTATCCTGAGAAAACTCAGCAGAGATATGAAAACAGAAAGTTATCAGCACTTCTAATGTTAAAAAAAAAAAAAAAGAAAATCAAACCAAACCAACCAACCAATAAACCTCAAAAAATCCAAGAATTTTGAGAAGCAAAATTTTTGAAGTGTGGCTTTCTCAAATTTCTCTCTTTTCTGGATACCTGGGTGCCCCCAGACTTTCCCCAGTAGGAGCACTAATTTGGTCTGTCTCTACCTTCACAACATTATCAGAAAGCTTTAGATAAAAAGTTTATTTTCTTCTGAAGGCTTGAAGATGTCAGCATTAGGTTTTATTTGCAGCAGTCACTCAAGCCAGGGCATGGCAATCTCATAACATTATTGTAACATTTTTTTCTTCCTTTATAGAACTTCCAGGGGTTTTTTCTCACTTTCTGCAGTCCAGTGGTTACTGATGGAAAAGAATCAGCTTGTTGATCCCTCTTTCCTTTCCTGAAGTGTTGTTCTGGGCAGATGTGTATTGCTTAAATCCAAAAAGCACTTGCTTGTAGCTTCTCTGGATCATCAGTGAAATACAGCATTCTATGCTACAGGGAGAGAAAGCACTATAGCTGCCACAGCAGCTATTAGCCAAATCTTTTATTATCAGTTAAATTAAAACTGAGAAAAATCTTCATGCTCAGGAGGAAGTAAGTAGCATGCAGTTGGCAAGGCAGCTATATTAAACCAGATACTAATCTCAGCAGAACCAGAATTAATTAGGAGTAATTGAAATCCACTTCCACACTGAAGAGAGCAATTTTTTTATTAATATATATTTTCTTATCTTTATGTTTGAACCTTTAAGATTATGATCACATTTTTAAATGTTACTTTGGTTTGATAACTGAAAATTATATCTGACGATAGATGTCATTGTATTAGGATTGTTCTAGATAAAACATCTTCCAAAAAAATAAATACTGAATTTCAGAAATAAAGTGCCCACAATTAGGAAATGTCACAAGTAAGAAGGCTACACAATGTTATTTCTTGCCTTTTATGGGCACAGAGGCTGAAAAGTGAAAGGCAAATTAAGTTCCTTAATTTTCAGCCGTATTTGCTAAATAGTGACTGCATTTACCAGATTATCTGCAATGTGATAGATGTGGTCTTACTCTGTACAAATATGCATGGGCACAGATATATGCAGTCTGGTCTGACTTCGAAGGGTATGGTGATTTTTTAACCATGTTTCTAAATACAGCTTACTTCTACTTCCTAGGTACTAAAATATCGCCAAGAAAAAAAATATTATCTTTTCTTTTGCAACACTTTTGCACATCTGTGCAAACTTAAGTAACTATGTAGCCAATGAGGCAAGAATAAAGCCCATGGTTACTGCTGGGAATTCTGCTCTGTAATTGAATCAGCCCGTGTGGATCTCAGCTCTCAAATCAGATGAAATGCAGACTGTTGTGTTTATGTATGGCCGTGCTGACTATATTGGTTTCCTCACGAGTAAAGATACCTATCAACGTACTGCACTAATGACAGGGCTGGTCTGTAACAAAATTCCTCACAGTAAAGAACAGTCATATGTTAATATAAAGGGGAATACAGAGGGGAAAAAAGCTCAGCTGCTTCCTTTTTTTTTTCAATTCTGCCCAAGATATCAATTGCAGAACATGAAGCATCTAAAAATATCTGAATATTGATTTCCTCACGGTGCTGATGTTATCAGTTGTGCTCATTTCTCTCCAGTGTATCTGTTTGCCCAATTCTGTTGATCTTTTACTTCTGCTACTTAACAGCAAAAGCTGAGGATGTTACTGCCTCCCAATAACAGTTGATAAACAGATGCTTTTCAAAGCAACAGCTGCACTTCACAAAAAACTTTAATTTTCTTTTGCAATTTTAAAATGAGATGAAGCAGCTGGAATGCTTTGGAGACAAAGGAGCTCATGAATAATTCACTTGACACCTTTATACTGAAGTATGGGTGTCTTCATTAAATAAAATTGCCTCCTGTCAAGGGCAGCAAGAGGGTTTTGGGAGGACGGCAATGTTGTTTCCATTTGAGACCCTAGAGAATGATGGTTGATGGCAAGGTGGAATTTAATGTCAGTATAATTTTTTTAAACATATTGTTTATTATTACGCTTTAAATAATTTCAATATAAAAATCACTTGAGTTCAGTACTCTGGAAAATGACGCAAAGTAAAATAATTCAGTGGGTGCATAGATTAAAAATGCTTGTGGCCAATAAAAAAGAACAGATTATGCCTGATTGCACATATGGCTAAAATTGCATACTGCACCATACAAGGTGTTTTATACATTTTTTAGTATGAGGTGGTGCTGGACACCCTCCTGAGTGTTCCTGAAGGTGCCTGGGGTTCCCTTCAGAGCTGGTTCAGCAGGACCAGTGTCCCGGGGTGGTTCTGCACCTTATCTGTGGGTTGCAAGCACCTGCTGGAGCATGGTTTTGTTAGTATCCAGCCAGATCCTTGGCTTTCTTCCCCCGCACACACTCCCGAGGCAGAGCATAAACTGTGGGCACTTAACATCCTTGTGCTGTGTCACTGGCAGCATCATAAGAGATGCCACTTTGGTTAATTGCTGCAGAGCAGGAGTGACAATTTGGCTCTGGCCAGCACAGGATGTGGATGGAAGCATGGAGTCTTTCTCTGTTGGTAGGAAATGCTGCAGGGATCTGAAGGTTAGAACCTGCAGCTCTCCTCCAAAATGCCTGATCCAGTAACATCTCAGCTTTCAAGCAAGCCCCTAAAGCTCACATAGCATGCAAATTTTACTCTTGGCAGGCGTGAGGGAGCAGGCAAATGTCTTAATTGGGTAGCAAATGTTGCATTTAATAAATTACACAGACAGAAAAGCTGGGACAGGGCTTACAGCAAAGAAGATCCTGAATTACCAGCAGAAGAGGCACAGGCCTTCAGTCAGGGTTTCTCAAGAGGGAAATATGTGGAGGAAGCCATAACAAGGTATTTAAAATGTTTTGGGGGGCTGTTCTAGAAATAACAGTGAACTACCTTCTTCCAACCAGGGAAGCTGCAAACAAGTCTGTAGTAACACAGAGTGAAAATTTGCAGGCTAGTTCTTCAGAGGGATTCCATGTGTGCACAACTACTGCTACAGAATTAGGAATGTTTGTTAATGTTGTATTACTTACTAGAAAAGTTGAATATACTAATGCAGGAAAAGGCACTGTTATTCCACACATCATTTGAGAATAATCTTGTGTCAGTAGAGTCCCCTGGGCAGAGGATGTAAAATCCATATTAGCAAATACTTTCTGATTTCCAGTCACCCCTATGTAGAGAGCTTGACCACTAAAAGTACTGAGGATGTGTCCATACTGCAATCAGTGTGTGAGTGCAGCCTGCAGAGACATGCCAGAGTGAACTTACGGGCAGGTGGTTTGGAGAAAGATGCTGCAGCATCTCGGTGTGGCCAACACACCAAATGTTTACCTGAATTTTTAAATGGGCTTTGGACCTATGTGTATCATCTCCTATAGTCTCTTTAGCTAGTCTCAAGCTACCTTCAATACATCTACTTAGGTTATACCTCTGTCTTTGCCTTAGGGAAGAGATGCCCTGAGCACTGTGACCTGACCATGATCCCACAGCTGGTGAAGGAAAGGTGAATACTCTGATTATAGCATCACTAAAATTCTCCCACTAAGTATTTTTCTCACATTTCAACCTTTATCTCTGTGTACTCGCGAATATTGCAAATAGCTGCAGCCTTCTAGACAAAACTACTGTATTAAAATGATAAATTTACTGTCTACCCCAGCTAGATACAAAAGGCAGAGCTGATCCCACTGG
The DNA here is from genome assembly GCA_034509425.1 of Eopsaltria australis. Classification (NCBI taxonomy): domain Eukaryota; kingdom Metazoa; phylum Chordata; class Aves; order Passeriformes; family Petroicidae; genus Eopsaltria; species Eopsaltria australis. Next base: position 4,233,299 of record JAVTVJ010000068.1, on the reverse strand, counting down.
GAAGCTTTTGACCAGCTTTAATGAGAGCTCTTCTACTTGCAGGTACTTTCTGATGACAGTGCATCACTGCTATTTTGAATCAGCCTGAGTTTGGTGCACTGTGAAGAATTTTGCTCACAGTGATTCAGCTGCAGTGCTGTTAGCAGCATTAGCATGGACAGTGCTGCCAGCAGAAACCTCAGGAGCAAGGATAACTGGCATGAAGCCGAAAGCAATACAAAGCTGTTGACAAATACAGCTCTTAGTACCACTGACTGTGCTAAGCAAGGATGGAAAGCCTCCTGCAGCTTGCTTGGTACTAGCACAAGTGCAAAGTCATTCCTTGGGCTTTCAGATTGTCTGGCTGAACCAAGGAACACTATGGGAGGCTGCTGAGTGATGTTGTCTGGCTATGATCCCGTGCTAAAAATACAGTGGAAGATAACTACTAGTCTTTTCAGAGTTTTCCTCCTCAGTTTTCTGTGGCTTTTATGCTGTGCATATACAGTGCTGAATGGTAAACAGAGCACCTAATTTTTTCACTGAACCTCAAAGTTTCTTTGGTCTGGTACCTTTTTTGCCCCTAGCTGCATTTCTGTGAAGATGTTTCATGGCCCTAGTATGCTAGCAATTACAATTTATTAAATCCTAGGGAAGACTTTACACATTCTTTTACCTCTTACTGAGGACAACTGACAATTTATGGGACAAAAAAAAATAACACCTGTTAAATTTTAGAATCAGTGAACTTCTAGCCTTTCATTCCTCATGCAGATTTTCTAATTCAATATTTTGAAAACTGCATTTCAAGGCAAAAATCAAATAGTATCTCCTTTTCCATATGGTGGAAAAGAGAAATTTCCCCCTAAACTATCTCCTGAGTGAGTAATGGCCATACTTCTAGAACAGATGTAAGCGAGCATTGTATCTATTCTGAACACTCTTATCACTGTTTCCAAGGGGTTTGTAAAGGATGACAAAAAGCTGTGGTACAGAAATCACTGTGATGGCAGATTAGAATTCCAAGGCCTGTGTGGTTTTTCATTTCAGAAACAGTTGCAATGGTTTAAGATGCTGCCAATCCTTACTCTCCTCACTGCCCAGACCCAGTTACATTTTCCAAAACTCTTACAAGTACTGCTTATGTAATTCTAAGCCAATGTCATATGAAATCTGGCAGCTCAGCATCAACTGCCCCTCACACTAATTTGGGTCTGTTACTAAACTACTAGATTTCACAGTAGAGTGGCTGAAGGACCATTTTGCTCTACTGATTCCAAAAGGGAGGACCTTGAAAATGTGGTTGTGTTCACCTCTGGCAGGAAGACAACAAAGAGTTGGTCAGTAACAATTTAGATTGTTGCAGCTATTTCTTTACTGAATGTGCTTCCAAGACCTAAGTTACAATTTTGCAAAACCAAAGGGAATAAATGCAGAGTTTGCAGCTGATCACCACGTTAGTTACTGCACAAACATATTTATAAGTGCTGTGTAATTTTAGTGACTACTAATTGCTTGCAAGCCACTTAAATAAATGTAATTAAATAAACCAAACCTTTCTTAGAATCATAAAAGAGAAACTACTCCCTTTGGCTCCATAGTCCTCATTATTTGGCTAGATGCATTTGTGGAGACAGAGCTCCACTAGACTGATTCAAGCCAGGATAACAACTTCCATATTCCAGATGAAAACATATTTTCCATCAGGCTATCTTTCAGAGGTAAATCTCTTATATTGGCAATTCCTGTCTTGTGACTAAAATTTATTGCAATTTGAACTGAATACTCTTTGTTTTCAGAGATAATGAATGTCGGTTTGAAATGGTCAATAACCTGTAATAACTGGAAAAGTGTCAAACCCTAGTGTGCCTAATCTTAGGAGAAAGTAATGAAGTATAGATTTTAAAAGGTCATTTTCAAAATTTCTTCATGTGCACTAAAAATGGAGAACTTGGGAAAATGTACGAAAGGTTCCATTTTATTCTGCAGCTGACCTGACACAGCACATCTGTAGCCCTGAATATATGCAGCAAGAAGAAACAGCTTGAAATATGTATTTGCAAGGCTTACATTAATCATCATTAAAATGTTTTTGTACCCTGAGTAACCTGCTAAAAGAACTGAGTTTGAAAGCTTGGTTTGGGGGGAGGGGGAGTTCCAGTTTTGACAATAGAAAGTATTATTTCTTCATATTAGCTTTGTATCTTCATATAAGCTGTGAGACATTCACCCACCTTCTTCTTTGTGATATTAGGAGGAACACTGGTTAGAAAGCAGGGGTAGTAGCCTCGGGTCAAAGGCAGGTATCCAGGCATGTAAAAAGATGTTCAGTTGAATTCACTGCAGAGTGATAATTAGTTACACTCAAATGATGTCCCTTGAGGTAATGCACTTGAAAGCAAATCTGGCATGCAGCTCAAAGTTTTCTGTGGCCAAAGCCTTGGATCCTCAGCCAAGTATGCTCAAATGTATAGCAAGTTTCTTTACAGCACAAGGTGGAAAAACTTTTTTTGCCATTACAGTGTATAAAGCTAGGTAACAGAAATACTAGAATTGGTCTGGATGGAAGTCCACAGCAGTTCCGGAAGGAGCAACAGAGCAAAGCAGCAAAGCTGCAGTACACTGGAAGAGCCATTCCCCTCCCTGATATCTCAGCATTGAAACAGACCTTAGTCATAAAGATATGTGAAATGAAGCAAACAGAACAGGCAGCAATCTTATTGAATATTTATGGAAGATAAAATAAACAAGGTTGTTCAGTAGAAATATTTTCCCCTAATAACAACCTGTCCAAACACCATTTGTCATCACCAATGAAGAGGAACCCCAGAGATGTAGGGAGGACCTGAAAATTACTTGCTGCTGCCTTCCGTGACATACAGGTGATCCTGGCAAAACTGGTCAGGCATGCACATGTCTAGTGCTTGCATGTATGGGGGCCTGAGAGTGTGAGTGGGTAGAATCAACTTACTTAGAGAATTGTAAATTAAAACCATGTTCTGCCTGCCTAGGTCTTGTACATTCTTTTGTTGCACTGAAAACCTACAAGGACGATGTATCTCTAGTTGTGTAATACTTTGCTGTGGCCTTGCTGCTGTCTTGAGCTGAATGGATCAGAAATTCTGATTCTGGTCTCACAACACTTCCTTCAGCCATTTCGGGTTTGAGTAATTGTGGGCAAATGGAGTTTTTCCAATATATACAGCAAGTTAAACTTAGTTAATGGCTTTGAAAGTGAAATTGGACAAGTTTGGGTGGAAAGATATGTCATGATTGCTTATGCAGATAAAGAGCTGGCTCTGATAACTCTGTTAAACTCTTGCAAATCAATATCCTGAACTAGTGTGGTCAGTGCAGATGTTATTATCACACAGCTGTGCAGAGCAAAATGGCCCAGATATTATCTCACAGTTCACCCTTCAGCAAACAAACAGGACATCACAAGAAACAGCATGTTTTAACTATGACAGATGTGTTTTTTCAACATTCCTTTGCTTGTTCTTCCCATATCTGCTTTGTTTTGGGAAGAAAAGAACAATTTTGGTGGAAAGCAATGTGCCCATGCACATAAACCCAGATATTTCCTATCTTCAAAAAAAACTAGAAATACAGCCAATAGCCCACTTGCACAGAACTCCACAGCACTTGCTGGTGTAAAGCTTAGTTAGACACAGCTTCACCCAGCTGATGGCAGATATATAGTGCTTCTAGCTCTCACTTTTCCATGAGAAAATTAGTTTGCAGAATGCTATAAGCCGTCTTCTTATTTCAGCATTACTCTATGCAATAAACCAAATGTTAGTTGCTATGCAGTATATTCATTAATTTTCATGAAGTCTCTTCTTTTGCTTTTCTCTTAGCTTGGCAGTAACACCTGTGCCAAAAAAAGGTTTTGTAGGGGTAGTGGACATATTTTTTTATTTTATTAAGGTTTGGTTTTTTGTCCTCTTTTAAAATAAGTTTTCTCTGCTAGTAAGAATTTCTGAAGTGATCAAACATGATCCTGTTAGTAGAAATGGTCAAAGACTGATTGGTACTCTATGTCTTATGCTGAAAGATCACCTAGTAGGCATTATCAAGGTCCTGTTGCATTCTGAACACAAATAAATCAGAATCCTAAATAAAACTTCGACCTCCTGTATGGCACTAACTCCCAAACCAGCTTTGTTGCCCAACATTTGCAAGATTTCAGTGGCAGCAGCTGATTGCTTACTTTACTTTGAGACAGTGGCTACTTTGGCACTTCTTCAGGCTTCCGGCAAGCTGCTGTTATCCCAGAAAAAAGAGGGGCAAGCTGATGTCTGAAGAAACCCCAGACATCGTGGCATATTATTACATGCTGCCCTTCCCCACTCAGAACAGGTCTTTGCACAGAATTAATTTTGTATTGTTGTGTAAACAACACACAAATGCCATTATTTGCTACTTAGAAAAATACTACTTAAATAAAATGTATTGCAGGGATTCTATTATACTAAAATAGCTTTACTGTCTTCATGGCACACTTTTGAGTCTTAAGTAAGTGACCTTACTCTTGTAACATGGGGTTTAGTATTTTTTTATCCCTTCTTAGGAGGTGGGTTCTGTGCTTGCAATTTTGGCATTACCTTTTTTCCCTTGCTACTAAACGTCCATGTTGCTACTTATTTGTATTGTATTACAAAAGCTTTGTTAAATAAATGTGCCTGGGATTTGTGGTGAATGGGGGGGCAGGGGGAATTTATTGTCCTTAATTCTTGTAGAAGTTCAGTCCCAATGAAACTTCTTCTGTGACCACCCTCTCTTACCACCATCTCCTACACATATAAGCCTTAAGAGACACAGATGCCTCATTACAGGAGAGGCTGTGGGTAGCTGTACCAGTCCAAAGAAAAGTCTGAAGGAAAAATGAGGTTTCACTTCTCTGGAGCCCTCCTTTTCCCTGTGGTTGATTGTGAGAATGTGCTACATTACCCCTTAACAACCTGTGGTAAATTCTTCCCTTCCCTTTCTCTAAGTGTAAGGAGACTGGGGAGTGTTTCCACATTTCAGCCCACCTCAACTTCTTGTGTTCCACATGTTACCAGAATATTTCTTTTCTGAACTCTTCTGTGGGATCCAAAAGCATGCTAAGCCTTAATAAAACACATACATGATCAACAGTATATTCCCCCTAGATATTTCCACTGCTGAGCCACGTAAGTAGAGAGAAGAGACTGATGAATGACTCCGTGGCCACACATGGGAAACAGGGAAAAGTGTTTCCAAATGTTCTGTTAAAACCTGTAACATATTTTTTAAAACTCTCACATTTCAAGTCAAAAACTCCTGAGACAGAATTTCTGACCTTCACTATCTTCAACTGTGTGTTTCCATATGTGCCACTGGCAAAATGCTGAGTAGGCATTTGAGATTTACCTTCAATACATCATTTTAGCTTACAAGATGCTTTCTGTGAATCCAGAAACTTTGTTCTGAAATAGGTGCAATTTCACTGCAAATACTAAGCAGAGCATATAACGCTACCTAAGCAAATGCCACTGAGGCATTACAGATGATCAGATATCAACGTGTTTAAGAAATATAGGCAAAGAGCACTTTAAAGTCTACCAAAAAGCTATATTCCTTTCAACAAAAAATATCAAAGAAACAAGTTACTTTATGTCTAACATTAGCAAATATTACCATGGAATAGGAGTGGATCTGTAGAGTAAAACAATTGTTTTTGAGGACCTTGACTACATGCTAAATATATTTGATGGGGGTGTTAATGGTTTTAGATTCTCTTTTGTCTGGTTCTGTACATCTGACCCCTCATTGGCAGGTGGAACATATTTCTGATTTATTTTCTCTCAAGAAGGATGCAGTGACTCTGTGACCTGTCTGCAGTGTAAATCGAAGTGCACTAAGTGGGGACAATCACAAGGTTTGCTTCAAAGTTCACTCCTGCTCCAAACTATAATATTAATGTTAACCCCAGAAGACTTGCAGTCAGGGTTCTCAAACAACTCCTTTGAGAGGCAACCAAATTAAAAAAAAAAAAAAGCAACCTGGTCTTATCTGAAAAGTTATCGATCCCTTTTTCCTACTTGCTTGTTTCATCCAAGCACAGCTCTCCCATAAATATTCACAAAGCCACATTGTGTCTCTTTCCAATTAAAATTAAAATTATCTTTCTATATTTTCTCTGCTGCCAGGGAGGTTGCAGCCATAAGAACTGCTTATTTTGCTCACCAATAATTGCCACCTTGAGCAGCCCCGTCTTCCTGTATCCAACTGTCTTGTTCTCAGAATCCAAGAGAAAGACAGATCTTCAGGTCAATAACTGCCATCTCCCTTTGGTGTCTGCAGAACACTGACAGAATGAGGTGCTGCCCTGTGCCTGTAGCATGGAGATGATACAGTAACACATAACTAACAACAGAGTCATTCTGACATCCAACCTACTGCATCTGCATCACTCCTCCGAACAAGAAACCAGGTTGTTCATGCCCTCCTTAACGTCCCATGTGCAATGATTTTTAAAGCAAGAAAGAGCCAAAAATGACTTTTCACACAGAAATATGTTATCATGTAGTCTATACTTGTCTCCCTAAGCTTCAGAAAAAACAGATCCTTCCTAAGAGACAGGGCAGAAGTGTTATGTTAACAGTTATCACTGCTCTACTCTTCCCCCACTGCATCTCACAACAGAGAATCACGGAAAAACAAAACAATAAAGCCAAACGTTAGCGTTCTGGGCATGGGGCTAGAAATCTGAGCTAGTATTAGCAGTCAGCAGTTCTGATTTCCTAAATTACTTTGGCCAAGTTGCTTAGGCCCTGTTTACATTAGATTTCCAGCTGTATGGAGAAATAGTTCAAATATGAAAGCTTAGATTTTTCTAAGGCCCTTAGTGCTAGGGATTTCCTCAGTTGATGGATGCTTAGTCTCAGATACCTTTTAAAGAGGCTCTCTGCAGTATCTCAAATCACAAGATGCTTTTAAAATTCAGGTTTTATTTAATTTGATCCAGTTGTGCTGTCTCTCAGCAAAGCAGCAATTTTGTTAAACCCTTTTCCTTTAAAAAACCTCTTTGAAGAATATTTTAAATGCATGTCAAATAAGGTCTCAATGGTGTCCCATGACAATCTGAGTTCCTGTATTCATATTTAGCACAGTTGTCTCCCAATGAAGTCCTAATTATATATTCTGCTTATACCAGTAACTAAGTAGGAATTTTAAAGCTTTCCTCCCATGTCAGCAAATGAAAGCATGTGAATGGAGTTCTCTCATTCTTTCTCAGATTCTACATCTGCAGAAGACAAACAAGTGGTAGACAGACAATACTTCTAGCTGGTGGTTCACAGAACTGAGCGCTCCAGACTTGGCAGTGAACAGGCAGTAGAGTGCTACAACTATTGACTTGCATGGCCCATGGTGCAGGCTCACAACTTGTGCAAAGTAATCTGAAACCAGAACCTGAATGAACCATCCCTGCTCTTGCTCATGGCCATATGCTCCCCTTGGTGCTAGGTTTAAAACCAGGAAGACATGCAATGAGTATGCTCAGCATGATCATCTGGCCGAAAATCAACTCTGCTAAAAAAAAAGAAAAAAGTCAGCTACTCTGGGGATCTGATTCAGCTCCCCACTGACCTCGTGAATGTTAGCACTGGGCAGAGCAGAAGAGTGGTGAGCTAGAGGGGAGACCAGCTAACATTGTTACAGTCTTAGACTGGTTTAAACTGTTTATAAAAACATACTCTGAAATGCTGAGCAAAATGGCATTAGCAGCGTTGAACTGGTGCTCTAGATCTCTAGAGCTTCCAAAGACTGCATGTGAGGGTGTTCATCAGAAAATCAAACAGCATAAACAAAAATCTTCATTACCACAAAAACAGGATCAGTCAGCTGAAACAGTTTGGCATGGTTCCTGTCTCAGTGGATTCACCTCTAAGATATCCAGAACCTTGAAGATAATGCTGTTATTAATTGCTTCAAATCTCAAAAGAGTAAGAGTGAAGAACACAGAAAGAAACCATATGGTGACCTCAGAGAAGTCTGAAAAAGAAGGCCAGGCAGCTCAGGTGGGGACAGACATTCCCGAAGATTAGAAGGCAAGAGCAGAGATCACTTTCCTTCACTGAATACTTGCAGAGGCTTTTAAACCCCAGAGTGGAAGTTGAAGAGGAAATGGATTATAATAAACAACTCCCTTTCACCTTCTTTGGCATGAAAGGCAGAGACTTTCCTGTGCTTCGGCACATCATTGAGAGCAGCAGTTTGCCTCGACTCCTTTCCATATAACTGAAAACAGCAGTGTCTGGATTACAGTTTCCTTTGATTCCTGTGACCCAGACACAGGTTTGGAACTACCCAATTCCTGCTCCCCAAGTTCCTCCAAGATCACAGAGAGGGAGGCCAAGGCAACAAGCAACAAGGAACTCCATTAAGCCTAGTGGTGGAAGCTTCTGAAGTCAGAATTCTCCTTCCATTTTATTGAAAATCTCCCTGTTGGCATTAATGTAAGTGTTTGTACTTCTAAGAAAACAGATTGTTTGTTGTAAAAATTTGCATATCTGCTACGTCTATCAAAAAGCCAAAGTATTTTCTGCCAGGCAAAATATTCTCTGCCATTTCTTTTAATATCTCTACAGGTCTGTAACTCCACATATGGGCAATAATGTGTCCAGGTCAGAGGCTGCAGAGCTATAGCAGACTATACAATGAAAACACGTATTGGAAATACATAGCACACAAAACAGCACATATTGCAGCACTGTTTCATAAGATGACCTGTTAAAAACTACTCACATATTCCCCTGCTCTTCTGTAATTCAACCAGTTTCAGTACTCTGTGCAAAATTAATAAAAGTGTACCAAGCTCGTTATGTAAACGTTGATCTCTATTTCTCAAATAATCTACCTGCTATTCTACATGGAATTATTTTTTTAAAAAGCATAGAAAATGCTAAACAAATATCACAGAGCACAGAAATAGCCCAGCACGCCCAGTTGTTGAGGGAATATTGCCATGTCCACGCAGGCAACAAAAAAAGTGTTCAGCAGGGTTGGATTAGTCTTAGCTCAGCACAGTGCTACTTTGGGAGGTGAAGGAGGGAGTTGTTATATGAGAACAAGCTTGGCTTGTACCTTACAGAATAAACATATTTACTTCAAAGGTAAAACATTGTATATTCCTGAATACTGAAGGAATCCACAAGAGTGCCATATGATTTCCTCTCATTTGCAGCTTGAAATTCAATGCAATCTACAGCAGTTAGCTGAAGGTGTGACAAACAGCGCTAGTTATGCAAACCCTCATGAGCAGTTATGCAGCTCATGAGTTCCCACTACAGTATCCCAATGGTGGGAACAATGCCACCTAGAAGGTGCAAGTGGAGTATTTGTCTACAGGCTGGATATAATCCCAGTGAGTCATGCTTTCCCCTAAGTACTGACATTCCCATAAATGCTCTTTATTTAATGCAAAACAAAAGCTGCCATTTGCACGTGGCTGTGCAGCACACAGATGTTGCACATCAGGATAAAACACAGCCATAGCTATTTAGAAGTGAACCATCAGAGACATGCTGTCATTAGACAAATCCCAACCTGCATGTCACAGAGAACATGTCCAAGACACGGCTGCAGCTCAAGATTTTTTGTGACAGCAGGGTATTGGTTAGGTGTGGTTGAGAATGGGGAGATTGTAATTGCTGGGTAAATAAAAAGGAATATTGGATCAGCAGTGGGGAAAATAAACACAGCCACATTTCAAGAAATTCTGAGTGAATGTTTGCATCAATTAAAATGAAGTGTGCTTTTCTTTTCTACATGTTTTAAGAAAATGACACTTTATTCCAAACAGGCTACTGAGACTATGCAATGACAGCAAATATATCAGAGAATAACTGTTGTGGTTGCTATTTTACTTTTCCAATGGGCAATTTTGAGGTTTTGTGCAAACCTGTTTTACCTTACACAGTTTTCTGACTGAGATGGTCATACACAGTAGTACCTACAACTACTTGCTGAGTTATGCTAAGAACATCCACCACCTCTGCATAATGTATAAGAGACAGAAGCAACAGCAAGCCAGGTAATTCTTTGCAGAATAATAAATCAGCATCCATGTCTTCAAGCTATAATTAAGAAGTGCATATAATTCTTCATAAATATATCTGCAATCTGAAGCACGATACAGCACATACAATTGAGAATGAAGGAGATGGTGGGTTTTTACTGACATGAAGATGCAGTACTTGATACTTAGGTTTGAAACAAGTGTAGCTTAATAAAAATAAAGCTTATGATTCAAGTCACTCTTTCACTTCAGAACTAATTTATGGTACATTTTACACATACTGCAAATGATGAACAACAGCCTTGGGTAATTGCTTTCCTTACAAAGTGTGGGAATCAAAGAATATATTTTAGATGTGTGGTCACAGATATGACCACACCAATGAATTGCAAATAACCAACATTAGAGTCAATGATGTGCTGTCTTTGATAGATGTAGTGTTATAAATTGTCTCTTCCATGATAATCTCAATGGGAGAAGAGCACTTAATAACAGGATTTTTGGTGCACAGATTTAAATGGAAAGGAAATGTGGTTGTGTGCAAGTGTGATCGTTAACAAGGAGAAGAGAACTGTGCCGGTCACTTACAAACTATTTTGACATCTAGATGTGACAGGTTTTGTTCAGCAAGGCTAGTACTAGTTCTGGAACCTATTATAATTCAACTCGATTTCCAGATCTTGAACAGAGTCAGCAAAAATTTGTGGAGGGTAGGGGAGCAATTCTTCACTTATGGTTCAGCCAAGCCCTACATGACATCATTGAAGAACAATTTTGTCCACCATTTTTCAAAACTAATTCACATTTTCCCTATCTTATTCCAGGTAAGCTGTGGCCACAAATACTGCTGTTTACAGCAAAATCACAAAGAGCATCCCACCCAAATGCTCATACATGCTTCATCTTTCAAGGGTCCACATAATCACCCTTCAGTGAGAGCTAACAGAGGTCACTTAAAGCCAGGAAGCCTGGCAGAGATTTTCTTTATCCATTATCTGAGGTTTAAGTGATCAACATTCTGTAACAACACACAGGCTCTGAAAGGTTCAGTCTTCACTCTGAAAATGTTTTAGGAAGGCCTCAGCACTTCGTAGGAGTAGACACATACTTGGCAGCAAACACCAAAGCATTGAGTAAGCAGTGCCAAAGAGAAGCTGGTGCCACATCTGGCAGGACAAGGCCCTGTGTCTGTGTTAACTCATGCACTCCTATGAAGCTGACTACAGCTTCCATGCAATTTAACAGGATTCTCATTTTAAATAAGTAAGCCATGCATAGGTATAATTCCAATTTATGCAGATTAAGGAGAAGCTTAATATATACTTATTTAACTTCACCAACAGATTTCTGTTTTTTAACACTCTGGTCAGAAAAGCAATGGTTTATTAGGGAGAGCTTCCAGGTGTAGGAGCTGGCTGCCTTCCTCAGTCTTATTCCCTGATTCCCATACTACAACCTTTGGCTGCTGTTACCAGCCTCAGAGTCTGCTGCCTTTGCTAGACATAAACATTTTCCATAACAGGATTCCTTGTTTGAAAAACTGGTGTCCAGACCCTAGAAGGCTCAGTCCATGAAGAGTGTCCTCACAGAGGGGAAATTAAAATTAAATGCCAGCTATTATTTGGCTGTCTCCCTCTCTCTTCTGCCACCGTCTCTAGTTGAGCACAGTGAGCTCCACTTCAGAACTGATTTCCTTCCCTTTTGGAACTCCAGGCATATAAGCCTCAGTGATACAGGATTCATCTCTGTGTGTTTAACACTGAAGCAAGAATTTATCTTAAGATTGCCTGTCACAACACGGCAAGAAAACACATGCTATTTGGAGACTAAAAGTTCCTTTGAATCTTTGGGGGCATTTGGGAGAATCTAACCTGATTTTTTACCACCTCTATTTCCATTATTGTGCTGGAAAGTATTATGAGCTGTCAGAAAGATCTGCCCTGGTTAAGGCAAGCACTGTTCATTTAAGCTGAATTGAAAGCAGTTAAATTAAATCCTAATGGTTTGAGTTGGAAGGGACCTTAAAGATCATGTAGTTACAACGCCCCTGACCAGGGCAGGGACACCTTCCATTAAACCAGGTTGCTCAGAGCTCCATCCAGCAGGCCTTGAACAATCTTTTGTCTACTGATAGGTGAAAGGAGAGATCAGCAAGGCTGGACAGGGATGGTGGTGAGTCAGTATGTTTGATTTGGATGGTGGTAGGGCTGTATGTTTGATTGCTGCTCAAACAAAGTCATGCAACTTGCCAGGGTATGAGACACCACCACTGACCCCATCAGAGAGCAACAGAATTTAAAACTCTGGTATCACTGACTGATCCTGTGTGTCTGACAGTTCAGTAATGCAGTTCGGTGCCTTCCATGCCAAAACTGCAACTGAAAAATAGTTCAAACACACATTTCTTCTAGGAAATTAGGCAACATTCAACACCATTGCTGAAAAAACCAGTAACTATTCAGCTATGGCCACTGTAACTATTTTTACTCACAGATTTACTCAGTTGGTCTAGTGGGAAGGCATCCCTGCCCAACAGGGGAATTGGAATGAGCTGATCTTTAAGGTCCCTTCCAACACAAAGCACTCTACGATTCAATGACGCTATCATTTCTAGTTGCGAAGAGGGATTAATATCTACGTTTTTAATGTGATTTGGGGTTCGTTAGGTAAGACATACTTAAGAGGGGTGTCATCGGCGGGGCTGCTTTACCTGCAGCCCCACCTCGTGGTCTCAGCCCGCCACAGCCGCCTTGGCCTTCCCCAGGCCCCGCCTTGGCCTTCCCCCGGCCCCGCCTTGGCCTTCCCCCGGCCCCGCCTTGGCCTTCCCCCGGCCCCGCCTCACCTTTCCCCTGCCCCGCCCCAGCCCTGCAGCCCTCCCGGGGCCGGGGGGTCATCACACCCGGGGCCGCCCCGCGGCACTGCAGGCCCCCGCGCACCCTCTCCCTTTCTCCCTCCCGCCCGCCTTTCCAGGCGCGCTCCCTCCGCTTCTTCCCGCCCCCTGCGCTTCTTCCCGCTCCCTCCGCTGCCTGCCGCCTCCTCCTCCTCCGCTCCTTCCCGCCGCCTCAGCTCCCTCCCTTCGCCCCGTCTCGCCCGACATGGCGAGCAAGGACGGTAGGAGAGCCCCTCCCTGCCCCTCTCCTTGGCCGGGCGATGGGCTGTGAGGGTGCCTGTGCCCGGGCGTGGCGGAGCGCTCCGGGATTCCTCCCCAGGGAGCTTCCGCGCTTGGTGGGAGCGGGGATGGCCGGCTGCAATTTTCGTCCCGCCGGCCGCCCCCGAGGGCCCTGCGGGACCCCCGCTCCTGCCCCGTCCCCGTCCCGGTAGAGCCCCGGCCGGGGCTGCGTCCCCCTTCACCCCTCTCCACCCTCGGCTCATCCCTTCCTGCAGGGCTGGAGGACACGGTGGAGGAGGGTGTCATCTACGAGGAGTACAAGATCTGGAGGAAAAACACCCCGTTCTTGTACGACCTGGTGATGTTACACGGCCTGGAGTGGCCCAGCCTCACGGTGCAGTGGCTGCCGCGTGTGACCAGGTGAGAGCCGGGAAGAGAGGCCGGGGAGGTGCCGAGGAGGCGCACTGCTCCTTATCTGTTAACCGTGTGTGCTGAGTAACTTGGGGATAAAAACCGTGCAAGACGAGAATAATTTGGGTTAGACTTCTCTTGGTGAGCTGGTAGCTTTTCATTTTGCTTACAGCTTTAAAAACCCTTCAGGTGTGCAGAAGCATCGAGGAAAAAGATCACAAGTTGATACTTCACAGAAGTCTAGATTAGCCTAGCAGAAGATGGTGTGAGGTGTGAACACAGAAATCTTTCTCGATTTATTTCTAAATAAGAGATCTAGTGGTAATCTATAGTTAATTCTGATGGAAAAATCTATCTACTAAATTAGCTCACTCTTAAAGACTGTTTTTCCTCCTCTGTACTATATATACTCTTCTGTCCAAACTATAGTATCTACAGTATAGTATAAGCTTGATATCTTTTAAGTCTAGGCATATTTACAAGAATATTCTAAAACTGGTTTTGTCCCTGGTTCATTGTTAAATTCACCTGTTTAAGTTTCCCATTCTTCCAAGTCCCCCTGAAGAAATTGTGGGCTCAGTTTAATTTCTTGAAGAATCATGAAGATGGGGATATAACCTGTTCATGTGCCAGCTAGTACAGAACTTAAATTGTTGCAGGGCTCCACTGAGGTAGTGGACAATGACCAATGTAACATGGATTTAGGTAGATTTTAAAGTATTTTATGTGTAAACTTCATGCAGTTATCAGAGGATCAGAGGACTTCTTACCTATGGGGTGTTTCACCTGTTGGCTAGATGATCACTGAATTTGGTGTACCAGAATGGGGATGATGTTGAGAGATATGAGTGAGCTATGGCATGGAGAAAATGAAGGTGAGATTTGAGGGTGTGCAGCCCTTATGAGGAACACTTCTGCTTGCCTCATATTTTGCAGATTGACTTAATGTTCAGTTTAAAACCTGGTATTTCCAATTATCCAGTGTCAAAATATGTAAGCCATTTAAGGCAAGGACTGTCTCTTTGTGTGGCACCTGACATGATGGGACACCTGTTTCTGATGCAAGTAAGTGCATGTGCATTGTGTGGTTTTTGTTTGGTTTTGTATTATTTTCCCTCTTTACACCTGAAAGCGGTGTTGTAATACCTGTGGTAGTTTATGATTACCCAAATGATTCCAGATTGCTTGGATTCAGGCAACACAATTAGTTCATTGCATTCAAGAATGCAGAGGTTGCTTGGTTTTGACTGCTCACATTTGTTCTTTCAGAGATAAATGGCACCATCCATCCAGCTGTTCACTATTAACTAAATGTTGCATTCAACCACCAGAAGAGAAATTTGATTCTAGTTAAAATAACTGGTAAAAGCTTCTAAGAAAAGTAACCAAAATAGGTTGCCACTTGTCCCGTCAAGATTTATGTTTTATGGAAGGGGGTATTGATTGTTTCCTAAATCAATACTGTGAGACTCTAGGGAAATTAGACAGAAGTAGGTATTGGTGTCACCTTTAACTGCTGTGCAAACTGTAGCTGTCCCTTTCAAGCCACAGTGGCAGTGTTTACTGGCATGTATTGTCACTCGAGCCTTGCTGGTTGTGTCTTTGGCTTGCTCATGGCAGAGTCCAGTTTGCTTTATTGCTCAAGTCTTTGCAACAAAGGGGAAGATCTCTGAGGGAGTGTCTCTTTTCTAGCTCCCTGAAGAGATTTGGATCTTCAGGGTTATTGATGCAAGCTGTGAAACTTCTGGAACTGAGCACATAATTTGTTATTCTACAGCATTTTATAACATTAATATTCTACAACATTTATTATTCTAAACAGGCCAGAAGGAAAGGATTATGCTCTGCACTGGCTGATTTTCGGAACACACACGTCCAATGAACAGAACCACCTGGTTGTTGCCAGAGTCCAGATTCCCAATGATGATCAGTTTAATTCTTTGCGGTCTGACCGTGAGAAAGGAGGTGGGCATGCAGCATTCTTAGGTTCTGTTTGAGCAGTATCATTACTGCTTTCAGGTGTTCTGATAATGATATTCTAAGTTTTTGTTAAATACTGAAGTGGGCTTCCAGTCCACACTAATTCTAGACAATGAAATAGAGGAAACTTTTTGTTTCAGGAGAGCTTAGGTGACACTGATATCAATCCCTACTAGAATTTCTACCAGCTCTCAGTTGTGATGAAAACTGGTACACATTTACCTCAAATATAGACAAAAGCTCTGGAAGTGGGTTCCAAATATCAAAAGTGTTAATGCTATTGTGTTACGTGTGTGAGTCTTTCCTAGCCTTTGCTTGTGTTTAATAAGGTGCTCCCACTGTTTCTTTGAGTAGGGAAGATGCTGTGAAATGCTGTTTCAGTAGTCTAAAATAATGGATGGGATAAACTGACATTTTTCTGACAGCTGTAGAATTTAGTGGCTTTGGATCTGTGACTGACAAAATTGAGATGGAGTTTAAAATTAACCACGAGGGTGAAGTGAACCGTGCCCGCTACATGCCACAGAATCCCTGCATCATTGCGACAAAAACACCCTCTGCTGATGTGCTGGTGTTTGACTACACTAAACATTCTCCAAAACCAGGTGGGTCAGACTCCTTGGAGCTAAGCAAAATGCCTCTTGTCAAAGAGGGGTAAACTTGTATTTAACTGTGACTGGGAGAGAGTTGCTGGGCTCTGGAATCCAAAGGAGAAGGTCCATATCTTTAATGACTTTAACTGCCTGGTTATGCTCACATTTGTAAGAGAATCTTGGTAGAAGCAGCACTCTCTGAAGAGGTTCATGTATGAAATATAACTATTGCAACAGAAACAAAGTTCTTGGGTGAAAATGATGCTCCTATGGATTGATGTGCAAGGAGATGCTAAATGGAAGGAATTTTCTGTCTTTCAGACCCAAGTGGAGAGTGTAATCCTGACCTTAGATTAAGAGGACACCAGAAAGAAGGCTATGGCTTATCATGGAACTCAAATTTGAGTGGACATCTTCTCAGTGCATCAGATGATCATGTAAAAACCACATATTTTCCCCTGTTTAACAAAACCCAACTCTTCCTAATTTATGCTGTAGTAGAAAACTGGAGAAAATCTGTCTAGTGCAGTTGTGTATTGTTCTGTGGGGAAGCTCTCACATATTGTAATTACATTTCTAAAGGCAGTCAGTTGGCTTTAGGCTGTAATCAACAACGAGTTCTTTTTAAGGTTCTTGATGGAAGAGTATAATGTTTTTATAGTTGTCTGCTGGAAGAAACCCTTTAAACTGGCTTGGGTCAAGACCATAAATTAGTAAGACTCTCAAAGATCAATAACTAATAGCTTATAAATTTCTTTGTGGACTTTAAAAGTGTAAATTGCTTTTGTGACCTTCTGAATAATCCTTGGGCCTTGAACTTGCAGAAAACTGATTGATAACTTAGCTCTTATTTATGGCATAATAAGTATTCTCTTTCAAAAGCGAAGAACTGCTTCAGTAGTGTCATCTCTTTATATGTAGAGTGTGATTGATTATTTATTTGAAAGATGATACAATCAGAATCTGCATTTCAATAGAATGTGGCTTATTTACAGACAGTGTGTTTATGGGATATAAGTGCTGGACCCAAAGAAGGCAAGGTTGTTGATGCAAAAGCCATCTTTACCGGGCACTCTGCAGTTGTGGAAGACGTGGCATGGCACCTGCTCCATGAGTCTCTGTTTGGGTCTGTGGCAGATGATCAGAAGCTTATGATGTAAGTTAGGACGTTTTTGGGTAGGGCCTGCTGTGTCCTGCTGATGCCTTTTTCAACCTAGAAATGAAACAACACACACTTTCAAGATAATATTAGTATGGGAAGTAATATAAAAATGTATCTTTATTGGAGGCCTCCAGAGCAGTTATGGAAGAATATCCACAAAAGGCCTCCCCCCACAGGTGTGCATAAAGTTTTTTGAGTTCAGTAAATTAGCATAATGGACAAAAAAAGCACTAATTAGGAGGGCAAGTGATGATGCAATTACCCCTCAAGTCAAGGCCCTGCTCTGAAGCACCCCCCTTGGTACTAGCTGTACTTTGTTTATGAAAATGTGTCTCCACGAGCTGTTTTCAACCTTGGTAGCCAGGGAGAACCAAGATAGGATAGGAGCCCTTGGAATATATTTTGTCTTTTTGCCTAGGAAAAGGCTATGGAAAACTACTGGGAAAACTAGCCACTAATACAATAGGCTAGAAATATATGCATGAAGAATGCAGAGAGTATATAAAAGATAAAAAGGTAAAAACCAAAACGGCATCACTGCCAGTGGACCTAGTCCACAGCACTTAGATAAAAAAGAGGTCTGAATTTTGGAGTGATTTCATGTAGCTCTTTATGGCAATCAGCTACAGTGATGGTGCAGAATCACTGAAATTTACATGCCGTTTAGTGTGTGAAAAGAAGGTGTAACTACTATGTATGTCAGCTTCTTAATGGCAAGCTGCTCATGTACAACAGACACAAAATACTGAAGGTTTTGGAATGAAAACTGTAGCTACAGAGTTGAGTTCAGTAAAAACTGTAGTGAAAAAGAACTTCCAGTAAAAACTTAAGTTTGTTTGCTTTCTGTCTTTCCTCCTTCCCCCCAAACCCTTCCCCAAACCCTTCACTGTCACAGTTGGGACACAAGATCTAACACCACGTCCAAGCCGAGTCACTCAGTAGACGCTCACACAGCCGAGGTCAACTGTCTGTCCTTCAGTCCTTACAGCGAGTTCATTCTGGCAACTGGCTCTGCTGACAAGGTTTTTACTTGTGTGTGTTTTACATTCCTAAGTAGTGCAGATGAAAGCCATTATAGTAAAGCAAATTTCTTGTTGCTTGTGTTTCCCAGACAGTGGCTCTGTGGGATCTTCGAAATTTAAACCTGAAACTCCATTCTTTTGAGTCTCATAAGGATGAGATTTTTCAGGTGGGTAAACTACTCACAACCTGTAGAAAAATCCCAAGAAGAGTAATGACTTGCACAAGAACATGTAGATTTGTGTTCTTGCAACAAAAATTTTGTTGAACCAAAATTCACTGTGTTGAGTTTGACAATTACAGACAGTACCAGGTAGTTTATTTCTGCCTTTCCCCACTTGACTTTGAAGCAAGTCGTGAACAACTTACTGCTAAAAAGATACTGGGTGTTCACAAGTACCTTTAGTACAAGGTAGAAGTTTTCTGTAAAATAATGTGCTGTAGAGAGGATTTGGGTTCAAACCTAATTTTGTGAACTCTGCCTATTTAATTAGGTGCAAGTAATAGTGATTTTTAGACAAATTTCATGAAATATGGTAAATCCATAACAGTGAAATAATGTCTGTTCAATATGAGAAATCTTAAAACTTTAAAGCAGTTTCTTTGAGCTACTGGATATCCTCTGTGCTGGAAGAAACTGATTTACAGAGTGTAGTTAAAAGTTAGTGGCTAGGGTGCAGGTTATTCAGGATATGCTTTAGAAATCAGTAACTGCTCCACTGAAGCTGTTTTCTTTCAATAGGTTCACTGGTCTCCTCATAATGAAACCATTCTTGCTTCAAGTGGTACCAATCGTCGGCTTAACCTATGGGATCTAAGGTGAGGAGCAATTCCTTTCTGTTAGTATGTATCGACAGGAGGTTGAAAAAAAGCCTGCAGGCCTGCATTATTTGGTTTGATTTGTGCTGTTCTCTAGCCTTCCTTGCTTACCTCAGGCCTGGTCTTTTGGGTAGAAATACAAACAGCACAGTATATCTAAAGTTACTTCTCCATCAGGATTTCTTGCTAATAGTATTGTTTTCTGTTCTCTACTTGTTGCCTAGATTCAAAAGACAAAACTTGCAACAGTGTTAAAGGGGTAGGATGAAAAGCAATTCTTTAATGAAAGCTTTCAGGTGCACAAATATGGCTATACGTGCATGTATGATACAGAATTTCTGCAGTTTTTAAAAGGTTAATTAATTAGTGTATCTAGCAGGTACATCCAGTAGGAGATCAGTTGGCCTGGTAACCCACCCTTCGGTCTGCCCCTTTGGAGTTGATCCAGGGGTTCCTTTGCCCTATTTCTTGTGGTCTCTCAAGTTCTGGTGGAAAACAAGATGTCCTTGTCAGAAATTCTGTTCTTAGGAATAAGACTAAACAGAATTTCAGGAATGTGTTAGAAAGGGTTAGCTTATTATTCTAAAATGTGAGAGAAGGTAGGAAAGTACTAGAAATCATACAACTATGTTTTAAAAATCTATAAAGCTACAAATATGAAAAAGGCTAAAAATCTTTAGGCATCACATCAATAAGTGATTTTTGCCTCTATGTGCTTCACAAGTTAAGATTCCATTTCAGTAATGACAGTGCCAGGCAATTGATGTTTTATACCTGATGCTTATAGTTCTTTGACAGTGAGAAAAACCAATTGCAAATATGGGAAACAAAGGCCAGCAATTGTTCAGTTAAGCTGATAGAGAATGCAACTGTCATTTTAATAACAAGTATAAACTACTTTCTTACAGTAAAATTGGAGAAGAGCAGTCTGCAGAGGATGCAGAAGATGGGCCTCCTGAGCTGCTGGTACCCTTTTGTTCAGGTTTCAGTGTGCTGACATGCTGTGTGGCAGTGAGAGGTCTTGTCACTGTGCTGCTAAAACTGCAGCTGTTCATAAATCTTTTCACCTCCCTGGTTTCCAGTCCATTGCTCTAATTTGCTGTAGGCTTCCTCTGTTCAGTTCTGAAGGTTTCCCCATTTCCTGTGTTACTCTGTAAGTGCTGTTAGAGATAATCAGAATGAAATACAGCTGGATTTCATAGCCCAGCCCTGTATGAAGTGACCATTTTGAGGATGTCAGTTGTTGCTGTTGTTTCAAATGCTGTCTCAGCAACTGCATCTGTGTCCATAAGCAGTGAATGGGAAGCAGTTGAACACACACCTTCCTTATGTCTGTTGTGAATCTCTAGTAGCAAGTTTTTCTTTGTGTAGTCATTAGCATGAGAAATTTAACTTAAGAATCCCGGGTTTTAACAGATTTCTCTAGAGTTGAAATGGCTTACTGAAGCTTGTGGGGTTTTTTTTAACAGTTTGTTCATGGAGGACACACTGCCAAAATTTCAGACTTCAGTTGGAATCCTAATGAGCCTTGGGTAATCTGTTCTGTATCAGAGGACAACATACTGCAGATATGGCAAATGGTGAGTGTCACAACAGCTCTTGAGTTGCTCTGAAGCTTGTATAAATGAAACTGAAAACGCTTGTTCTTCTTAGGGCAGCTTGTGCCTGCCTTTAAGGACTGAAAATTGTCTGTGCCATATACTTCTTGATGTAATCAAACAGTGTTAAGGCTTTAAAAAGAAAACCAAGACTAAAACAACTTAAGTAAAAGCAACTGCTAGTTAATACTTGATTCCAAGACCTAGGTACTAATTTAATATTAAGATTTATTTTTAATAAAGTAGTTGAAAACTTATATCCAATATTAGCCAAGATTTACTCTTGTCCTTTAAAAAGCAGGGTGCCTTTTAAATCCCCCGATAGTTCATATTACTTTACATTACAGGAAATGGATCAGCTATCTTAGAAATGTGGAATAAATTAATTTAGGGATAAATTGAGTTAAAAAAATGTAGCAGACTTAAACGTGTGTCACAGGTCAGGCTTCTTTTATTCAGTACCTGTTCTTGTTTTGTGTGTTTAAACTGAGGTAGAAATAATTCCAAATAAAATGTTCATAATAGGGCTAGTGGTTAAATGGCTATTGCTTTGCTGTTGAAATGGAGCAATGCAAGAAGGCAACTGCCAAAATGTAGCTACTGTGTGCACATTCCTAAATTTGGCCGCCCTTTAAGAAAGGGCAAGGAGAAAGTCCCTTCAAGGAGGGGATGATGGCTGTGCCACCTTGGTATTATCAAGGTTTCTTTCTATATGAAGTGTAGACGATTGTTTAAAAACAATTGTGTGTATCACTTGTAATGTAATGTTTTGTGTCTTCAGGCAGAAAACATTTACGATGATGAAGAACCAGATATAACAGCAGATGAACTGGAAGCTCAAGGAATGTAACTTTTCTTCCTCAAGGAACTACTGGGAATGACGAAGTAATATAATTTGACTACTGTATACATAAAATAAAGCCCTGAAAAAAAACCCAAAACCAAACAAAAAACCCCCTCAATCACTGGGCAGAAGCATTACATCAAAACAAGAATATTCCTAATCAGATTAAGCAAAAAGCTTGTATAATCAAGTTGTCATGGGATACCCTTGGTTATGTGGGCACTTTGAGCTGTTGTATATTGTACAGCAATTAGCTTCAGAGAAAATAAGAATAACATGATACCTATGTCTGTATTTTTAAACAAACTTAGTGGGTTCCTGTAAATAAAATGGTCAAATCCTCACTCTCCACACATAGAAACTGTATAAAAAAAACCTCTTTTTATTAATATGTAAAAAGAGCTTTTCACTTGTACACACCACTTTTGGATTGGTTTTGCATAAATAAAATCTATTAAAAAAAAGTTTGGTGTGTTTAATGTCCACTGGCATAAGTTGCATGCCTTCTTGCATTCAGTAATAGAATAGGATTAAATTGCTGCCTGGTGATAAAGTTACATATTTTTTAATTTGTAACTTAGCCCACAGTTAAAGGTCTGGGAAGATGAGAGTTGTCTTCATGCAAAAAAAATTTGGAATAAGTAACTTGACTCCTTGAAGGGAATGGGTATAGGAGGAGGCTTAGGGAATCCATGGGGAGAGCCAGTAGATCTGTGAAGTTCAAGTACTTCTTTATGTTTGGGTGGTCAGTGGTTGGATTTTGTTTGTTTGTTTATTTTGGTGGGGTTTGTGTGTGTGTGTTGTGGGGTTTTTTTTTGGGTGGTGGTAAAAACACTGTCCTTTATCAATTTCTTAAAAGCCAAGGTGCCAGTGCCCTCTGAGTGAATTGGTGTCATCTGTGTTTGGTTAGAGCCTTCCTGTTGCATTTTTTACTTAAGTGAGGCAAGTGGACAGTTGTCTAAAATACTTCAGTGTCTGAACAAATAAAAGACAAGCCCACAGTTTGCTTCTAAACCTTGGACTGACTGAAAAGCTCAAGAATTTTGCCTGTATAGAAGCAAAATTTCTCCGTATTTATCATGGATCTGCAGACAATTGATGGATTATGTTGGGAGCTGTCAGGCAAGTCTGAGTATTGAAGTGGAGTTCATAGCTCTTGACTACTTAAGCCCTTAATTAAATGAATTGCTGGCTTTCCTGATCTTTCTGCTCAAGCTGAAAAAAAAAGAGATGACTGTGGTGACTGATACTGACAAAGTGATACCTTGTTCTCTCCACTGGGACTATAATAAGATCGTGGACTGCTGGGCTCAAGCTGCATATCTGAAGCTGCTGGTGCTGGCTCTGGCTGGGAGAGAGTGCATGTCCATGTGAGCAGTGATGTGCTGGGGGCTGTGGTTTGGAATTGTGGCTGGAATGGTGCTGATAAGGCACCTGTGCTTTGGGTCTTGCTGGGCAGTGCTTGAACACTGTGTAGGCTGGGGGGAAGGGGCAGGAGCTGGGGAGGGGACACAGCTGGTCCCAACTGGCCAAAGGGATATTCCTTACTTTAGGCCTTGCTCAGCAATAAAATGGGTGGTGAAAAGGGCCTTTCATGGTGGCCATTACTTGGATGGTGGCAGGGCATTGACCTGGGTTAGGGAGGAGGCAAGTGCTTTCATTCCCCCCTCCCCCACCTCTGAAACTCCTCCAGCTGTACCCAGGAGATTTTCTTCCTGTTCTCTCCCCCACCCTGCTGGAGAAATGCAAGTGACAGCACATGATAAGCATTAAACACTGAATTCAGAGGTGGTTTCTGGTCAGGCCCTACATTCTTTTGACAATCATACTGATACACACAGTTCTTGAAAAGCAGGAAATAAAAATGTCAATGGCCCAACTTTCTGGAAAAACTGAAATACTTCCCTGAGAGCATGGTGGTGGCTCTTCCTGGTGCAGATAGAGCAGTGCTCTATGACATGACTCCTCCCTGCTGCTGGTCCTCTTCAGTGCTCACTTCAAGGCGATCTCTCCTGGCTGCTTGGCACCAGCATGAAGAGCACAGCTCATCCCTAGAATTGGTGATTCCAGCTTGGTATGTGAAATATGGTTGGGTTTGTTTGTTAAAGTCTTTTTACTTCCTCACTAACTGAATGGGAGGGGGAAAGTGGAGTGTAGTAACTGCACTGCTCTTCTTATTCTATTTTTCTTAATTCCCTGCCTGCTGTTACCAGGGCAGCCCCCTGCTTTGTAGTCACTGGGTCACCATGCATGCACTTGTCTCTTTTTCAAGAACACTTCTTATTAAAGTGATGCAGGTAGGTGCAAAAGAGCTTGAATATTCCTCTGGAAGGCTGAGATGCTGTTGGAGTTCAGCAGGCCGGTGACAAGTGGACATGATGTGCTAAACAGCATGAAAGGTCAAACCTGCCGAAGGACACTCTGGCCACTGCTTAACTGTGCTGTGGTCCAGCTGGTATTCTGGGTGTACAAACACTAAAATGCCATGCACATCCAAGTATGGGTTTGGTTTGCCAACCCCCCTGTCATGGGCAGGGACACCTGCCACTAGACCAGGTTGCTCCAAGCCCTCTCGAACCTGTCCTCGAACACTTCCATGGATGGGGCTTCAAGATAAGGCATCCACAGCTTCTCTGGGCAACCTGTTCCAGTACCTCATTGCCCACACAGTAGAGTTTCTTCCTGATACCTAATCTAAACTGGGGTTTAAAGTCATTACCCAGCATCACTCCCTGTGCTTGTGAGAAGTCTCTCTTTGACACTGACTGTGAGAAGTTTGCCGCTGTTCTTGGTTTTCTTTACCAAAATGCTAAGAGTTCAGATCTGGATCTGTAGGGGTCACTGACTGGTGGTACCTTCAGTGTCCCACAAAGCCCTATTTCCCTCTACAGCACAGAGGAGCAGCCACCTGGGGGCCTAGGGATGCAGTCAGTGCCTGCTCTCTTGCAGCTGAAAGGATGGGATAATTAACAAGGGAACAAAATGATAATTTCATTAACTATACCTGCATTTCGAAGTGTAGCAGTAAATACAACCTCTGCATTGCTTTCTTTTCCCCAAGTCTGGATTGTATTTCTCCAATCCTGTGTTCACACAGCTTCCTTCAGTAGCAGCAATCTCATACCAATCTTTTTCAGGCAACTCTAAGATGGCTCAGTCCTGCAGCTAGTATTTAATTAGAACAGTCTACATCTTATTGGCTAAGTGTTTTGTTACTGAGAATGTGGTGCTGGGACCAGTATGGTTTTTAATTTACAAGTAGTTTTTTAAAAAAAAATTTAAATGCCTGAGTAGCACATTTGTGAAACATTGGAAAACCATCATATTGAAGTCTATTTAACTGAATGCCATGAGATTTTGATTTTAAAAACTGTTGCATCCCACAGGACCTAGATAATTGCTTATGCACTGCTATTTGGTAGTAGTAAATATAATGTAATTTGAAGTTTAAAAAATAAGAAAAGTAATAGAACAGTCAACCTGAA
This sequence comes from Eopsaltria australis, assembly GCA_034509425.1. Lineage (NCBI taxonomy): Eukaryota > Metazoa > Chordata > Aves > Passeriformes > Petroicidae > Eopsaltria > Eopsaltria australis. Next base: position 4,208,251 of record JAVTVJ010000068.1, on the reverse strand, counting down.
CAAAGGCTCCAGCAAGATATTTATTTATTGCATTAGACAAGAGTATTTTTAGATGTGCTTGCACAGTACTTTTGAAGTATACTTAGTTGAATGCGTTATTCCTGCTGCTTCATATGTGCTGGGGACAAGAAGCACCATGAGACTTTCCATCCACTGGCCTTTCTTTTCAAGAGAACAGTTTTGAGAGCTACCTTTTTTTTGTATTGTTCCCAGAAGACCTGGTATAACATAAACTACAGAATCAAATCTGAAAAAGTGCCAGTTTAGAGTGACTTCCTCACTTATTGTCAAAACCTATGTATTCGATGCAATTTTCCAGTATTTTTTCTCTCCAAGGTTTTCAGCCTACACCAAGGAGATCTAAATTCTGTCCTCTTTTTACTGAAATACAGCATGAATGACAGTGAAACTATAAACTGTATTTTAAAACAGCTGTTTTCTTTCAACAGATGTGTTTTTCTGGATATGAATGATAAAAATCTTCAGCCAGGCTCTCATCAGACCACACCAGTGGAGAGCAGCAGCACTGTGGCAGAGGGGTCTTTTATTTCTCATAAAGCCAAGGGCCATTACTAGTGTGCATCACAAAGTTTTGCTCCCACTCTTCCCTAAGAATGGCATGGTTTGCATCAGCAACTCCTCTGAAGATAGCCTTGACAAAAGTATTTGGGAGGAGCTGCAAGGGCTTAAGAGTAACTGATACTGAAATATTTTGGGTTTGTTGTATAGATATCAGTCTTCCAAGAGTGCATGTAACATTCCTGCATTTTGCTTCAGTGTGGCAAAAAGCAAGCAGGGGGTTTCTCCCTTTACTGTGTACAAAGAACTGCATTTACTTTTTTGTAAAATGCAAGACCCTGGAGAGCATTACCTGTGCGATAACAGGTAATTCTTGCCATGTAGACACAGTTCATGCCATTATCCACACTGTACCTTACTGTCTTCCATGTGTATGTGATACCTCTTAGGCACTGCAACAGCTGAACAAAGCTGAGTAAACTCTCTACAGGGAACAAGTATTTAAGTCAACACCCACTTTGACCTGTTGCTTTCCAGTCACTGAGATGTTTGGTGGGGTAGATTCTTCATACTTCAACATCAGCTTGTGTCTTGTGAATTTCAAACCCAAAGCTTCCCCCAGTTCAAGCTGAGTCAAACATGGGTAACAGCTTTTGAGAATTCAACTATTCTTCCCCTTTAGAAGGCAATGGATCTCTCTTTTAAAACATCAACAGTGCATAAAATTCATATTCTGGAGAAAAGGGTTAGGAGAAGAGTCAGTAATCACCCAGCAGGAAACAATAGATGCACAAAGCCAGCAAAAGCTTAGATGAGCAGGATTTATAAAACAGGCAGCATGACTAAGATCAAATGGTTTTATATTAATACAAGCATAAAGGGTAGAAACCAAGCAAACAACTCCAACAAATTACATGGATTAAATATCAGTATCATATCTTGAACTTGGCAGAACTGAGGTAGATATTTTGACCTTTAACACCAGGACATAAATTTAGTGGAAATGATAGTGAACTACATTAATATGGAGGATCTGTCACACAGCTGTATTCAGATTAAGTTTAAAAACAAGTCACTTAAATTCATTTCCTCAGCTTGAAATATGAGATGTAACAGGGTATTTAAATTGGAAAAGGCTCTAAGAAGTTATTTTCTTGAAGAAAGAGCTGTAGGAGCAGTGTTCTTGGCATAGTCTGGAATTACACCAAGGCCTGCTTCAAGTGTCCCAAGTCCATGAGACAGGCACAGCCTAGATCCCTGTTTCAACAAGAAATCCAAAACAACGTGCAACCCCAAAGCTAAAAGATAACAAACAGTTTTAAAGGAAATTAAAATAAAAATAAAGTCTTCATGGGCAGCACAGTATTCATAAATTACTTAAAAGTTCAGGCTAGATGGGTGCCAGAGTCAACAAGATCTGTAACAGCCAGCACAGTTAGATGAGGCTGAGTTCAAGAAGAAATGTCTAAAGAAGGAAAAGGTGGAATTAACAAAATTTAAATGTAAAACATAAAATTAAAAAAAAAAACAACCCCAAACAAAACACACAAACCAAACAAAATCACACCAGATAGGAACAAAAAGTATCTGTGAGGAGTAACTTCCTAAAGGCCTAAACTCAAGTATCTCTGACTACACCAAACACGTGCCTGGAGGGCTCAGAATGCAGCTGGTGAAAGAGGTTCTCCTCCCCTCAGACCTACTCTTCACAAGACAAGTACAGCTCAAATGTGTGTGTACATGTTTGTATGTGCATTAGCAGGAGAGACTTAGCACTTGGTTATAAAAAGGAAAAAGCCAAAATCCCCAGCTATTAACTGCGGCCAAATTTCCCTCTAGCAAAAGCTTGCAGATCTGACCAGTTTTCATAAGGAACTTAGGAAGTCTGGGAAGATCCAAGGAAATAGTAAGATTTGACTTCTGTATCAGCATGCACTGGAAGAAAAGAGAGAAAGAGGTGTTTACACAGGAGCAGAGGAAGCACCTTTGAGGGAGACAAGTCTCAGATGTAAAGGAATACTTTGAAGTACAAAGAGAGCGACTAAGACCAGACAGTGTAGCTGGATTTCAAAATACTTGGCATAGCTCTGGAAAAGGCTCAGGCCTAGGACCTTTGTTGCTCACCTTTTATACAATGGGTATCTTCAAACAACAAATTTTTTAAAATTAAAAAATTAATACTAACTTAGAGTCACAGAGCACATCAGAGTATGTTATTGCAGAGCAGTCCAAATGCTACCTCGAAAAAAAAAGACACATAGGAAAACCAAATTCAAAGCCAGTTCCAAAACAAAACCCAGTTTAGGGAAGCTGCCAAATGTTAGAGAATATACCAAAAAAGGTAAATAGAACACTTTTCAGGATTAGGAAACTGGGAGGCAGTGTACATTAAGAACAAATGACCCCACACAGTACGACAGACTGTGGAGCACTTGCTGAACCTATCAGGAAACCTTGTTTTTTAGCATAAATCCCCACACTTTTTACAGTGCACCCAACTGAACTATGATGGATACATTTTTGGAGAGAGAAGGCACGAGCAGAATTTGAAGCAGGCAGGGGCAGGTTCAGCCAGAGCTCCTGCCCTTCATGGTCCAAGTGACCCTCACTTAAGACACTCCATGTGAGGTGAGCAGAGTGCAGCACCCCTCACCCCTTGCCCCAGGCTGTTCCCACCAGGTATCACCAGGCATGCGCAAGTCACTGCCATGACACCAGAACAGCCCCCTCTCAGGGCAGCTCACTCCAACAATACCCCTGAAATAAAATTTCACATCTTTTAATTTTCACTCTTGACTTTCCAAATAAATACAGTTTCAGCAGATTCAGTTAGAAGAGCATGATGTTAAAGAAAAACTCAGAGTCCAATATATTAAGCATACTTATTTACTTAATCTATACAGAATTGAGTAGATAAAATTTCAGATTCACATTAGTGAAAAATCTCTACAAAATGTTTTTGAAAAGCAAAACAAAGACTGCCTGTTCATTTATCACTTTTCCTCATGAAAGCAGACATGGGTTGTAAAAATAAAGCAGTGTGTTTAGCACAAACTAGATTTCTGCATCACTTTTTTCACAGTTATTTCCATCTACAGTCCAAAGAGGTAGATTTTCTGCAACACCTGAGAATTGAACTGTAACATAACCAGGTGTAATGAAAGAAAGGACAAAACAATAGAGATACAGCCCTAACTTACGTGTGCATATATACACGTATTTGGGTCTTGAATCACATACACTTTAGCTTTTTGCAGCTTAATCATGGTGAAACTGTCGATCAGGCCCCAGTTTTGACAATTAGACACACTCATCTCAGGCTACATCAGTTAACATCCCAAGTTAAATGGTTTGTAGTAGTGGGAAAAAGGCAGTAATACAAGTTTACTTAAAAACTCTACTGAAGCCCCCTTTGGCTGCAGCCTGGCAGTGCAATAGCCCGCAGTATGGCAGATCAGTGACAGTGCCGAGCTTATCCCTAGTATCAAATTTGTATCTTTTTTTAAAACACCACTTTTTAATCAATGCATGAAACACTGTTGACTGGTTTCAGGAAAAAAAGTACAGCTTGCCTTGGCCAGATAAGTTGGTATGATAAAGGTATGTCGAGGGTAGAAAGGAGAGAAGATATCCCTGTTCTAAAAGCCTTTCACTTGGGGCATTCTGCTTCATTTACATACTTAGCCAGTGACAAAGATACTTGTATTGCTGTTCTATACATCTGTCATGTCTCTAAAAGCCGTTTAATTAATTTTTGCAGCAGGGTCCAAAAACTCACTCTTGCCTCCATGCAGAACATGCACTACAAAAGGAATTGTTCAGAATAAAAACGTCCAAATAATAAATTGTAAAAATAGAAAACTGCATGTCCTACCTTGCCAAGGCTATGATGCACCAGATACGAAGTTTTTTGCTTTTCCTCAGGAAAATTACATCATACTTAGTGTTAGCTGAAAACCAGTTCTCACAACACCTGTTTTTTCAAACTTGATTCTATAAAGCAAGTAATCTGAACAGCAAGTCTGAAGTATTTCTTTCCAGTTATTTTTATGCTATATGGTTCACATGATCAACATTTCAAAGCTCTGAATCTAACCTGACTGCTCATTGCTACCTTATCTTCCTTCCTGCATTGTGCTTGCACCACAAACACCAAACCCACAAAACCTAGGAGAAAGATGGCCAGCTTCCCATTTGCTCCTTTTCAGAAATGTCAGTTTTGCAGAGTTCCTCTTAGTGGTATGAGCTAAAACACATTTATGAGGCCTTACATAACTTTTTTCTCTGAGACAGCTAAGTTATTTCCACGTACATTACTACACAAAAATGATTGGGAGCTCAGTGCAGCCTGAACATTCAAGTAATTTAGCCACTGAACTGCCAAGAGCAATGGGAGTGGGAAGCTCATTGAGATGTGCTTGATTCAGAAATCCCCTCCCAAGTAAGTGCAAAAAACTTTAAGTACCAGAAAAGGCTACACATGTTCATATTTCTTAAAATGACAGCAACCAAAATTAGAAAATGCATGGGATCTAAAGTTAGGGATAGCTTGTAGTTAGATCACATTGCCCTGCTAAAAAATAAATGTTGGTCCTAGTTCCTTCCAAGAAAAGAAGTCACAATGTGGATATCAAATTTTCTAGGAAAATAGAATATGGTTTAAGGTTAACAAGGAGGCTTTACTTGTGGTATGTTAGTGTAAGAATGAGAAGTACCATCTTTACCAGATAACCTGACTGGGAAGGCACTCTGCCAACTGGTGCAGCTTTGAGGTTGAATGTGCAGGAAATTCCATGTTGTACTTCAAGAGACGTATCTGAATCTTAATGTTCAGTTATAACCAGTATAATCTTAACTTACACTTAAATACATTGCATACCTGGCTATTAGAGAAGTCTGTATGCCAGACTCCTGTCTTCCACAACTCCAGCAGGAAGTGTCTTATTTGCCAGCTCTTCAGATAATCCAGAGGTCTGCTCAGACATGAATGGATTTCTCTAGTTTGATAACCATGTGGTGGACACACTGCAGCTAAGAGGGAAGAATGTGACCAACACCTGTGCAATAGGCTCCACAGCTGCAAAATCCCACTCAGCAGAATCACTGTACATTTCCCCACACATCTGTAATTAACATGGTCACAGGTAGGGCAAACAGTCCAAACTAACCTTTATAACACAACCTTGAGACATCTGCAAGAAGCTGTACACCCTGTTTCACCAGCTGCAAATTAATGTATTTCAAAGCTGTTTTTTTCATACCACAAAGTACATAAAACCCTTTAAACATATCTTTTACTATATTCTGGATCTTTACTTTTTCATTCATATATATGAAAACATATATAGGGGGAAAGCTGACTTTGTACTGGCCGTTCGACATCCTTATGCAGATAAATTTACTGGAAAAATTGATAATCCTTAGTATATTGAGTGGCAATCAATGAACAAAACCAGAATGCTGTTCTTTAAAACAAAAGAGTGACCTGCTGTCACCATTTTCCCCAAACAATATTAGATCTGTACACAGTCTTCCATGACAGTGATTTGTGTTGTGGGGAGGAAATGCACATGCATCTTTTTATGGAAAAATATTTTCTTTTAAAAAATGAGGCAGATGTGCAACACAGTTGTGGAAAATTTATAGTTTAAGCTATTTAAAGCTGCTATGCAGCTTCCTGTACCACATAAGTCCAGTAGTTCTAAGAAAATACAGATATGGTAGAAAAAGTAAGAAAATTTTCACCACAAAACCAAATAGTTACCACCAACAGAGAAAGTTATACACAAAATATATCTCTCAATACAGTGTTTACACTTCATTTTAGTCTACAGATTCAGTGCCAGGAACAGGACTTGTTGAGACAGTCTTTTCGGAGCTATTTGCCACACGCAATTCCACACTGGGTTGGATTCCTGGTTCCGTGTCAATGGGAGTTCCCAGATCCTCGTGGGAATTGAGTGTGCAGGTCTGCAACACCTGCACAGCCAGATCCACATCTGCTTCTCTAAGAGAAACCTGCTCCTTGAGCACTTCCACCTTCTCATTCAGCTCGTTCCTTTCCGTCTGAAGGGCCCTGCACAGCTTCTCCAAACGCTCCAGTTTTATTTGAAAGCCTTTGTATTCTTTATCTCTTACAGTTTTCTGAAGGACAAAGGAAATAAAAACTCTGTGATACAACCATTTCCCCCCTTAAATTAATGAAAATAATCACCACTATTTAATCCTCAATATTAAGTCTTAATTAATCCAGCAGGCCAAATTCCAGCTGACCTAGAGCCAACTTCCTCAGAATACTTCACCTAGCAATGGGCTGGAGTGGCAATGGATGCCTTTCAAAACAAGCAATGAGCACTAAATAACCACTTAATGCTAACTGTAAGTAAGGGCTGGGCATCAACCAGGACTCTCATATGAAATCCTGTAACTCTGTCAACTACAACCCAAATAATGGCAACTATAGTGAGGAGAAGGGCACAGAAGTAAGAGATAAGACAATCCAGGCCAGACTGTACCATAATCAAGGCTCTCCTAACCAGCTCCTTGTAAGAAGGGAGGGAAAGATAAAAAGCACTTCAGCAGAAGCTACTCAACCAAGCACGGCTTGCCAAGGCCAGACCTCCCACACTTGAACCAGGCCTTGGACAGGGCAGGCACAGCTGCACTGCACAGCTCCTGCCAGACTATAACTAAGTAATGGCATTTCATGATCTCAAAAGCAGCAGTAATGCAAGAAGGCAATCAATCCTTCACACAGGTTCCTCCGTATCAGTCTTGTGTATTTCAAACAGATTTCTATCATAGCACTAGGTGAACTTTGCTCAGAATATTGAAATTACTTCAGCTTGTATGATTTCATACACATTATCCCATCAATTAAACAGTAAGCAAAGAGAAGGCTCAATTCTTTTTGTGCCATCAGCTTAGATTTCAGCCTTCCCTTTTCCATGCCTGAGAAGGACAATACTTACATAACAGGAAATGTAATGCAGACAATCCAAGAAGATGCTACAATATATTACTTCCAGTTCTCTAAAACTTAAAAACTGTATGAAGTTTTCTAGGACTCAGACTCTAGCTGGACTATACTGCTGCTTAAAAGATGATTACCTCTTCAGCCATTTGCAGAAGAGCCTTGTTGTTGTTTTCCCATTTTGTACGCCACACAATGGTTTCCTTTTCCAGTTTCTTAATCTTCTTTGTCATCTACAAAAAAAATAAAAGATTTAATTTTATGCTTTGTGTTGCAACATAGGTGGTTTTATGTGAGTAATTCAACTTCTTAGCATTACTTTCCAAGTCCAGTTTGAACAAGTTATTTTGGAAAAGTGCTTCTGCAGAAAATCAACCCCACAAATACAGATTCTCCACTCAAAGAAAACAATACTGAGTCTTAAAAGAAACAGACTGTCAACTTTCAAGTACAAGTAATAAAAAGGACCAGGAAAATAAGTTTAAAACATAAGCATAGTCAAAGAGAACGAGAAGCAATATTTGGTAAAACACTGAAATTACAATTCAGGTATTATTTAAGTACGTCAAAAAAAAGGAAAAAAAGATTTCTCCTCCATAATTCTTTTGTCAAAATACTCTTTATATTTTCAGAAGGCAAGTGCTTATAAAATCTAAAATGTAACCCACTAACAGCATGCACTTCTATATTACTTTTTATGAAACTAGGTAATCCTATAAATACCTTTTCCATTTCTTGCCTGAAAGTTGTAAAGAGCTCATTACTTTTTGCCATGGTGGTCTGGAATTCTTCAAACTTATCCATGTAAAGAGAAAGCTATTGGAAAAGAGGCAGGAACATTAATCTGAACAGTGTATACAAATAAAAAATACGTAGGTACACAGCAAAATGAAACTAGAAATAGTAAAACATGAACTTCCTTTTTTTTTAAACTATACTAAAATTTCCATTTGAGGAACATGCAGACTGTTTGAAAATGTGCCATTCAAATAATATGTGTAGTAGAGTTCTGTGTTTATAGAGCAGCAATACATTCTGAAGTAAAAAGAATATTGTGTTTAATAAAATGTTGGAAGACATCACAGTTCATCACTACGTCATTTTTACTTCCCCACTGGAAAAAAATATTCTGTGGACATACACGTATACAGGAAATTCAGCACCTGAACAGTGACATGAAAGCTCAGGAATTACCTACCCTTCCACCTTAACCAGCCAAAGCTAATAACTGAGGCTGGGACAAAATAAACAGGATTGATTTCAGAAATCAAAACACACATTCACAACTAGTGTAAGCTGTCCAGTGAGCAAAAATCATGGAAAGTGAATATTGAAAGAAAAGCATTATATTTTAAAAAGTGAAGAGCATTAACATTCAATAACACAAAATTTCTTGCTCTGCACAAGCTTAATCACCAAGAAAGAACTGCAAAATATGTTTAATAACACAGTTTTTAAAAAATTATTCTTATCAGTGTGTGATTTGATGTTCTAAGTATACATGACCATTTAACAGTAACTTCTTATTCCCAGTGAAGAGTAGTAGGTTCTCTCAATTCTTACAGTGGGGGTTGCAGGACAATACAATTCAGAGAACAGAAATATTGTGGTTGCTCTGTTAGTAAAGGGAATTTCATAACAGGAATTAGCCTAGCTTGTCAGCAGTTCATCATGACTCTTTGCCATTATTGTCACTGAACTGTCTAGTTCATCTTATTCTACAAAAAAGTCTGTTGGCCCCAAGAAACCACTAACTAAACCCATTGTAACAATTAAAACCAACAAAAAAGGCAGTGATATTTTAAATAAAGGGTAAACATTTTGGAAAAAAAATCATAGAAGACTGCTAAAAAACCTATTTGGAAGTATCTGGATATTTCTGTGTTCGAGTCCAATGGAGAGGTGTATAATTACATCTAACTACACACATACACACACTTTAAACCTAACTCCTGGAAAGCCTAGAAAAGATCTGGGTACACTACGTGGGAAAAAAAGGCCATGGAACAGCTTTCAAAGACACTGTCATGGTTTAAGCCCAGCTGGCAACTCATCCCCACTCCCCACCCCAGTGGGATGGGGAGGAGAATCGAAACTGTAGGTTGAGGTAAGAACAGTTTAATAAGTGAAACAAATGAAACACGATACTAATAGATGATTATGATCATGATAATACAAAAGGAAAAACAAGTAATGCACAACACAGTAGCTCATCACCTACTGCCCAATGCCAGACCCCATTCCCAAGCCCACATCAGCCCACTTTCTCGGTAACCCTTCAGTTTATATACAGGGCATGATGCTCTCTAGTCTCAAATATTCCTTTGGCCTTCTGGCCAGGGTCACCTGTCCCAGCTATGCTCCCAGTTTTTTGGGTTTTCTTGTGTACCTCCTCACTAGCAGAGCCTGAGGCATAAAACAGCCTTTGACTTAAGGTAATCACAATTTAGCAACAGCCAAAACATCTGTGTGCTATCAATGTTATTCTTACAGTGAATCCAAAACACAGCTACAGAAGAGAAATTTACTGTTCCAGCTGAAACCAGGACAGCGACTTGATACAAAACCTCAAATGAAGCAGTATCAGACACACAGTGAACAGAATAGCTACTGCTTCCCACTGCTCTGGTGTTGGCTGGAACCACCATTTCCCTGTGCCCTCGTGCTGAGCTCATGTGCAGTCAATGCCTGAAGGTGATCCACAAACAAAGCACAAAAACTGGAGACCAGGTCTCCTCTCTCAGAGGGGATTTTGCTGTAGAATTTGCATTACAAGAAAATAATTTGAAGACAGCAGGGTCTGTGGACAGAGACAGTCAGGTTGCTAAATCTGAGTAACTACAGGGATAAATGTGACATTGCTTGCTCCCAATCCTCCACAACAGGTCGTGATGGAAACAGTAAGGAAGAGATTCTAAAACCTGCCTGAGTAAAAATCCCCACACAACTCTTTACAGTCACAAGAGAACAATATTTTCAAAGAAGCCATGCTTTCCTAAGCTTTTCTTCTTAAGCTTTCCTACATTCTAGTCTTTGTAATATTAACATGTATAATTTAAAAGGGCACTAACTCCAGAATGACCATGTTTAGCACCTTCCAGGAACTGTACTCTCCAGATGTATTAAACAGCAAGTACAAAACATCAGTTCTTTACAATTTATATTTCATGCTTCACTACTGAAGAGTCACCTACTAGAAATTAAATTTAGGACCTAATTAAAAAAATACTAAGTACTCTTCAGAAGCAACTGACAAATATTAAGTTTTTTCAGATGTTGCATTACGTTCACTACAGTCACAAATCTCTTGGTATTTTCTTTTTGGAACAGTTACTGAAGATCTCTCCATTAAAAAAAGATACCTGCTGCTTCAGCTGAGCTTCCTGTTGCTTCATCTGTTCACATTTGTGTCTGGACTCTGTAGCTTCTTTTAGCAGCTAAAAAACAATGCAAAAAGCCACATGATGAAAAAAAGTACTCCCTGAAATGGCTTAACTCGATCTATGATTAAAAATGAACAAACATTAACCTCACCTAAGGGCTATTCAACCATGTTTTCTCACACAGGCTTTTTTTATTACTACACTATATTTTCATATATACAATTTAAAGCATGTGATGGCATGCAGAGATTTTTATTGAGACATTTTTCTAACTGGCAACATGAGTCAATGTTTCTATTTCTCTAGCAAGTTTGAACTGCTAAATTATGAATAGTTAAACAACAAACTGTATGTAGTTTATAACTGGTTTGTAACTTCCCTAATTTATTTTCCACTTTCATTTCTCCAGTCAAAATATTATCTTTGCAGACTAGTTCAAATCAATTTTACTTCAACTTGACACCATTTTGTAGGTTCACCTTTGAAGAGATTTTCATCTGCTTACGACTCAGAAATTACATTCAAAAAAACCAGAAGAATCCAACACTGGATGGTCATTTTAAGATTACACAGAAAAAAGTTTTTTGTCTAGCAATTAAAGATTCATTGGAAGAAAACTTCTCAGAATTCTGAAAGTACATTGCCAATTATCAACATAGAAATAAAACATCATACACAATCTGGGGGGCAAAGAGTGCAGAAAAACATGCGCTTTATTCTTCATTTTTTATTTCTGATAGCATAAAACCAGAGGCTACAACTCTTGATCGCAGAAAGTACCTTTGTTGTTTCACAGCATGCTCCCCAGTCTAAGAGAAGTTTAAATGATATTCAGCATATTTGCTGAGAAAATGCAAACAAGTAACATTACTTGCCTGTTAGCATGGACATCAATATTCTAGGCATCATATACAAAACTTAAATCTCAGTCTCCTTGTTGAAATCTATCCTAACTTTCAAAAGATGGTCCTCTCAATTTGCTCTATTTGCTTTAAATCAAGTCAAGTCTGATTTGGTGGGTTTTATTTCTCTTCACATATATAGAGTTCACTTACAAACTCTCGTTCTCGCTGATGTTTTTCCTCTGCTTCTTTAATAAGCTGGGTAGTTTGCTGAAGTTTGGCATCCACAAGTTGCTGCTGCAGTTCCTTATGTTTGAACACTTGATCAATATGCTAAAGGGAAAAAGAAGATCATAGTAGTCAAATATAGAGAGTCTGCTGGTTAATGAAGGCAAGTGTAGTGTTTGGGGAGATGCACATTGTTTAAAACTTTCATAAAAAAGTGGTAAAAGACTGTTTTATACGCCTTTTTTTTCCCCTGTATCTCCATATGTTGTAATTACCCTTTTTTTGTCTTTCATGGAAGCCAGGTGCCTGTTTCATTAAGTTAGTCCATTACCATCAGTCAGTTCACACCAGGCATTTCAAAAATCCTGTAATAAGCAGTCTACATCCTTGCTTCTAAAGTTGGTTTATCTACCTCTAATCCTTACTGCGTTACTTCTAAAAGCTCTAGTCTTCATCATTAAAAAAAGCTCAAAATGAGAAAAGTTTGCAACAAGAAGTTTATTTAGCTGATGAAATCCCATAAATCACTGCATTTTGCAGTCTTACTTCCATCCATAAAGTAGCACAAGGCAGCTTCCTATCTTTTTCTCATACAGTCTCATGGTAGACACAAATATTCCATGATTGCAAAAGGTAGGGAATTACTTCACAGAGAGCTTTCTAACTAACTGATCCAGATTAAAAACAAAACAAAAAAGCAACCTTCCAGTAACAGTTGAGAAATTATACTCCAAACCTCCTGTGCCAACTAAGAACCAGCCAACTAATCTTAGCTGTAGAACTCCACGCAGCTCAGCTCTTTCTTGGACAAGGAGAATTGGCTGTTTTCCATCACTGTAGCTTAGAGCAGCTAGCTCACATCCTGGTGCCAATTACAGACAGCTCAGTTAGCCTTAGAGGAGAGACACTTCCGTGACACCAGGCCAAATATGTTCTTAAAGCATGATAGCTTACTTCAATTCTCTGCCAGCAGGAGCAGCTATGTACACAAAGGAGCTTCCCCAAAATACCCCAAACTTAACGAAGCAGAAGAAACCAGATAGAGTAACTCTTATATCCCCCTCCCATCATAATGTGAAATTTTAATTCTGAAGAACTTCAACTATTAATATATATTATTAGTAACCTTTGGAGGCCATTTAATCCACTCAAACTAGAGTCAACTTCAAAGCCTGATCACGTTACTCACACCTTGCCCAGATGAGTTCTGAATACCTCTAAAGGCAGAGATTTCACAATCTCTGGACAACTTATTTCTATTTGATTACTTTCATTGTGAAAGACTTCCTCCAATGCATCTTAAACTTAGATACTCAAAACCAGTCAGGAAAGGCAGACAGTGAGCCAAATAGCTTCTAAATTTTTCTCAGTAGTGAAGTAAAAAGAATAATTTAAAAAGTATATATAAAATGGCTGTAAAACATGAGGGGCTTTCCTCCCCTTTCAACAATTATCTGATCCTTACAGTCAAGGAACTAATAAAATCCCATTAGAAGTGTACTATAAGCACCTCTTCTCGCAATGCATACTGTTCAATGAGTTTCTTCAGTTTTTCCCCCAGTTCAATGTTTTCCTGACGGAGCTTGGCATTATGTATATCATGCTGTTCCAGTTGAGCCTGAATTTCATTCAGTGTGATCTGGAAGTGTGCAGTTGCTTCTTTCCGTCTTTCTTCTTCTTCATGGGCTTGTTGCATGTTTTCTTCCTTTTATGAATAAATATTCATAAAATATTTAAATATAAAATATTAGAAGTGTTCAGGTCAAACCATGTGCTTTTTGGGTCAGAAACAATGGCAGTAATTCACTTCTGGACAGTTTCAGTTTCTAGAGTGCTAGAACTGACATATAAGCCGCAATCATAATATGCCATGCTGACTACCCATGTGAAGTGTGCGGAACAAAGAATCTAGAAATTGCAAAACTTTTAGAAACTTTTGTCTTTACCACTACCAATACTACTCAAAGGCTGGTATTAAGATGCTACATAAATACCTCTGCAAGTGTCAGCGTTATCCAGACGTAAAATTCAGCGTTGATACTATAATGCAATTTCCTACAACAATCACAGATTCTTATCTTATCTTTGCTCTCTTCCATTTCACTCCTACTAATTATATTCTGACAGAATTTAGCTTTTTGGTTACCCTGCCATTTCATGCTGCTATATTTCACTTGTGCTATTTTTTCCAGCAGTCATCAGCACTGCTCCCAGAAACAAATATGACAAGATCAAATACTGCAAGTAATATTAACTGGTTTGAGGGGGGAAAGGGGGAAGATCAGCAAGTTAACTATCCTTGTATTCCTTACCTTAAAATCAGCTACATTTACATTACATGCCACTCATCTCCTACACATACAGATAATGGGCAAAGTGACAAAGAAGAAAGCAGCAGTCCTGATTTTAAGCAGTGATCTGTAAGATCTGCATCACCAGCAGCACCTGTAATTTATGTAAGTAAACTAACCTTCAAAGTTTTGTTATGACGCTGAAGCTCTCGACAGAGAGATTCCAGTTTGCTACGTGCCAAAATGGCCTTGCTATGCTCACTCTGCAAGTGGACTTTCTCCTTCACAACTTGTGCTTGCTTCTTCTGCAGTATCTTCATTTGCTTTTGAACATTCCGGCTCTCCTCCAGCTATAGTTAGAGAGTAAATTTGTTAAATAAACATAGGTGAAACCATCTTTATGCATCTAGATGCGCACACTGAAGAAACTTTTGAACATTTTGGATGAAAACAAGGAAGTAAAATTTCATTAAGACCCCAAATTGATCTTAAAGAGAAACTACCATCATCCTGCAGACAATTCTAAATGTGTAAGAACAGAAAATGAAAATATACAAATTCCAAATTAACATTTGCCCTTGAGGAACAGGCAGCATGTACCTGTCGTTGACTATGAGCTATCAGCCTGCTTTCATCTACAGGGGTAAGAGTAGCCTAGCCCTCTGAAAGGAAGATGTGGTAGACACAATTAAAATCCAGCTGAGACTGGCTTTTCAACAAGTCACAACTTTTCCCACTCTTATCTTGAAAGTACACGCAACTGTTTATCCAACAGGTCTTGTTTTTGCTATCAAAAAGAAGAACCACAGAACTGTATAGAACTCCTTGTCAGCAGGAGCTCCTACCAAGGGAAGCAGTAATTGATACAAGTTTGTAAAACGCTGCAGTATTTCAGAAAGAACAGACAAAACCAGCAGCCCTGAAAAGTCAAGTAATTTACTATTAAAACTACATAGTCCAGACTTTGATGACTTAAGAGATCTGCAGTCCCAACCATTTGAAACAATTTTTTTGTTCTATTTCCTTTAGGCTGTTTACATGGTAGATGACACAGTTAAACTCTGTTTAAAAATCTATTGTATGAATATCCAGTGAACAGAAGTTTCTTGCATTAATATCACACAGTCTATGTTCCATTATACATGATTTTTGGGCTCCCTGAGAAACCATATAATTTAGAGTCTGTTTCTTTGCAAAGAAGGCAACAATGTTAATTGTTACACTGCTCCTTATTAGATAGTGCCTCAGCCTGGGATACAACAGGAAAAGAGGGCTGGCAATGAGGAACAGCACCATGACAGAAGAATAATACAATGCTGGTTTTCTGAAAGAGCTCAAAATAATGCTGAAGCACAGAAGAAAGAATAAAGTTAAGGACCTCCACGACAACAGTAAATTGTGTATTTAATTTTGTTTAGGGAAATGGAATGTTAAAGGAGTATGCTCATATCCAAAGATAAAAAGCCCTTTTCTTGTATGGCCAGAAAACGCCGCTTCAAGTGGTTGTGTTGTCTGCATACCTATGAAACTTAAGGCCTGTAAAAGTGTGCCAGTGTGAGACATATCACCAAGAATGCAAACCTTCCTGCATCACAGGCTGATCTCCTGATAGATTCCAAATTACGGAAAAAAAAATTGTGGAAGATCTTTTGCCAGGAGAGAGGCATTCCTACCTTCATTGTACAGTCCTTTTCATGAGACACCACTGAAAAACCTGACAGTGAGCTTTAAAGATGATGAATCTTTAAAAAAAGAAAAAAAGCATTGTAGGTGCACTGTCATAAACAGTTCAAACCTCTGCTGGCATTAAAGCTGACACCTATGCCAGTGGTTCTCCACCACTATCATGAAGAAAAGAATGCATCTTAAAAGGAACACAATCAGATCCAACCTAAACATTCTAAGTGGAACATGGGTATCCATATCCCTCAAACTCATCTAGCTGAAACACAGCTGTTCTTACACCCAGACAAGCTCCCACCCAGCTCCTCAGCCATTCTGAGCATCATGAGGAAAGCAAGTGGTTATCTAGGATGGCAACTGTAAATGCTTACTCAGCCCACAGTCTATTGATTCTCTCCCGGGACAGCAAAAACCTTAATGAGAACACATCTCTTTTGACTGCCAAGCTTCTTGAAGATTACACTTTATTTGGTCTAGCTGTTCCCTAATTGTTTTGATCTTTCCTTCAGTAATAAAACTCAAAGTGAAATAGGGCAGACTCTTTTCTTTCTGCAGAATTGAGGGATTCATACTGGCCTAGGTCCTCATGCAGGCCCTCATCACCACTGAGGTGACATGGAAGCTGTTTGCTTAAATAGAAAAGGCAATTGCTCATGAGAAACAACTAACTTACTGCATTTTTCTCTCACAATATGGAAGCTCATTTTTAGGTGGGTTCCCCATCCTTCCGTTACAATTCAGAACTATAATTGTTTCTCATTTAAATGCAAGTGACTTCTTAGAGAAGCAGCTGATTTTAAAGGAAATGCACTCACATGAACCAAGAGCACATGAGAGAGAGCAAGGAAAACAAAGCAAAAATGTAACAGACCTCTATGGAGGACACAGAATTTCTCTAACAGAACTAATCTAAGTCTGTTCTTAAGTAATCCATATTGAGTAAAAAGACTACCTGCTAGATCATCCTCCAATTTTAGGAGACAGTATAAATGTCAAAGGAAAAAAAAATTATTTCGGAAGAGTCATGCCATGTTGTGCAGCCATTATGTCATTTTCAGGAATATTTGCATATGATACACTTGACAGCTACAGGGAGAAAAACTTATGCTTTTGTAATCTCTTCAGTTTTCATTAATTTTATAACTACAAATACAGTGGGAAAACATACACACACAAGATTTCCAGTCTTTCCATTCCCATCTGTCCCTGTCTAAAGGAAAATGAGTCAAGCGTTCTTATCTACAAGAACACTGTGGAAAGTAAACTTACGAACCCTCTCCTCTAACCCCCCCCCCCCCCCCAGTTCTGTGATCAATTATTTTAGAGAATAAATTATCATTTAGCCTACTTGAGGCAGAAATGCTCAACGAACTGCTTCTTTTAGGTTTGGTACTGAAGAAATGCAACTCTTTCCTTCTGTTCCTTTACATGATCAGAAAGCACAAAGCAAAATAAAACCTAGATACTTCCAACATTCCACATTTCCCAAAAACCACTAAAGAGTTAAATATAACTGAACAGTCCCCCCCTCAAACCTCTGTATGATAGTATGTTCTTTCTCTTTATCTAACAATGATAAAACACTAGCACAAAAGCATTATCAACAACTAGGAAAATAATTACTCCCAAAAGAACTCTTAACTTTTCTGTTAATCCTAGTATTATGCTTCAACACCAAGTTATCAAAACCTGTTTTTTCTTTGGATTTGGGCAGTCATGTAGAAGTGAACTGACTACACGAAAGTCTGGCTGAAGCAATACTCAGTCAGCCTGAGTGTCTTTTTTACCAACACTGTAAAATACTCAAAATTATTAACTGTCTTCCATTAGTTGTCCTTGCATTTCATAGTTAATATTAACACATTAGTAACTTCTGCTATCTTTACAAATTACTTACCAGATCAGCATACTTCTTGCACAAAGCTGCCAGCTTTTCTTCTGGAGTAGAAAGTGTGTTCAAGGCTTGCATTAATAATAACACTTCTTTTCCTACGAAATGGATGACAGATAATGATACTGAGGAAGAAAAACCATATACCAGAAAAGCAGTCTGTCTTTAGTAGTAAAATATAGATCCAAGAGAAATTTGCCTGATTTAAGTTTTTCCCTGATTTGACAGCTGCACAATCCTAACAGATGACAAACTGGAAGTCATCACAGCAAGAATAAATTTGTCTTGCCCTATGTGCCATTTGACAACTAGGATAGCAAAAATTACTTTAATATAAAACCACAAAAATATATTTGTTTTATAATTGCACAGATAAAAAGAAAAACCTGAAAACTGACATCTAGAAGGTTAAGTTTCACTAATAAAGGATATTGGCAGATATGTTCTTAATAAGCATTTAGAATTTAATTATCAGCCATGTTTTGGCAGCAGTGAACACAGCAGTCGCAGATTTAAACCAGAAAGTTAGAAAAGTTGATTAGCAATTACCACATTATTATTATTATTAAAGTTCCTGTAAAAATAGCACTGCCAGCAGAAGGAGTCTTACATATGCATTAGGAACTGTCTTTCCCAAGTAGAAGTGCACACACAGTTTCTCAAAATATCCTGTTACAGGTGACAAGTTTTTGGCTACAGAATAAATTTGAGACAAAGAGCAAATCCATAGCTATTTTACAAAACTATTAAAGCCATTTAAAAAAACAAAACACCAAAGAAACACACCCAAAGTTTTCTCTTTGTGTTTTTCACTCTCTGGGTCTTGTTGGCCATCAGGTGGATCCGTACGGGCTTCTTCTCTCCCAGGAGTCTCCTCACGGGACTCTTGGGAACAGAAGGTGGACCCCGGGTGCTTTCTGTTCTTTGTGATACACTCGGCTTCTTCCAAGGCGCCCGTGTTTTCCAGGCTGTAACAGTTGGACTTTGGACACTGCGGACACTGCAACGCTGTATCTGACAACTCAGTGCACTTGCTCTTCACCAGCTGATCCTGGTTATTCATTCCCATCTCCCGAGATCCAGCTTCTTCTTCCATGGCACCACCAACCACCTTCAGAATGGAAAGCAGGAAGTGGACATTAACAGTCAAGCAAATGAGTTGAAAGGGACAACTTCCACCCTTCTTTTGCACAGATAAATAAGGGAAAAATGCAGAAAAGAAACCCGGATAAGAAGTCTAAGGAAATCTACATAAACACATTATTTCAATGGCATAGGGCAAGAGCTTGAACTACTTCAATCACAATGCCAAATACAACTGTCAGCTCTTAACTGGAGAAGACTCCTTGTTATAACAAGAACAATAAACAGGACCAGAAGCATATCCACTTTTGGAATGGTAAAACTCACCTCAATGAAATTATCCAAAAAAGTGAATATTAAGTGGCTTCAGGCTTGGACTCCTTATGATTTTTAACAATACAATCTTTCTTCTCAGTTAAACAGCACTTTCTCTAAAGATTTTCTAAAACGCTAAATGTTTAAATCACTTAAACAAAAAGTTAAACAACACCACTTGTTTTATAACACTGCTGTGACATGGTCATATTTTAGAGCAGAATACCTGATGTTATCTATATAACACTATAGCTCATTAAGCATCTCCAGACTTCTCTCTCAATCACATGAACAACATTCTCAATTTCTAGAAACATTTCAGGCTGATGAGAATTGCAAGGGGGTTTGATTGGGTGTGGTTTTGTTTTGTTCACTTGGTTACGCTGCAGAGGCTGGGATTCAGGACAGTACTTGAAGGTGGCTGGGTGTTTTTTTGCTGTCCATTTGCAATCCCACTATACAACGTGCATGGATAGTTAAAAGCACGATAAACAGAGCTGAACTCACTGTCAAAGCAAAATTCTCGTTGATTTACTTTCAGTGAACTGAAGATAAATTTCCTTAAAATCACAAGGAATTATAAAAACAGAGCTTGTTTATACACAGTTATGCTGTTTTAGCACAAATTAATTTCAGATTACATTTCCATATTAAAAAATGTGCTAATTCTTAAAGCCAGGGGTTTGCACTGAGTTTTATATTCTGCACAGGACTGTTTTTCCTCTTCAAAAGGAATTAGCCAACATCAAAGGAACGCAGCCAACACTAATAATATATTGTGAGATGTATTTCAACTCCAAATTTGTTCAGCATGCTTGAAAAGGTTATTTAAAAATCATTAAACAAATATATCTTTTTTTGCAATATTCACGCGTAAGAGTTTTGTTGTTCTCTATTCTTAAAGCAAGTCCCTTTCTTTAGACCTTATCTCAAGGTAGATTCATTCTTGAGAAGATGGAATTCACACACTGTCTTTTTCAAAGGACAATAAGCTTTTTAACTGCAAATAATCTCTACAGACATTAAAGAGCAACTTCTGACTTACCAAGGAAGATTCACATTGCACAGCTCTTTACAAGTGTGGAAATGATGCACATGCTTTATGGACAACTATAAATGCACTGCAGTTTCATTCTCCAACCATGTAAGACAACACACTGATAAATGCCTACAAAGGTCATACAGTAATTGAACTGCTGGAACAAATAACCAATTACAACATTTTACACCTCTAAAAAGTCATCTGTAAAATGCGCATTTTTTCCCCTTGGCTTGTCTTAAACTGTGGGTATTCCAGAAAAGGCTTACCTCTCTAGGGTCAGCCAAATAAACACAAAAGAACAAGAAACATGAAAACAACACAGCTCACTTCAGCTCTCTGTATGTACCAACGGCTGAAACCATGGCACAGATGTTGTCTAAAACCCAGGACTCATACAGAAGCTGAAGACACTGTGTCACATTAAGTTGACAAGACAAAAAAGATCAGATTATTCTAACACTAACACAACATGATACCAAGAGTACCTGCAGTACCAACAGAACAGCTGAAACTTGCAGTTTTTTATTTGCATAGAATATGAACTTCTGATTCAGATACTTATACCCAAGAAGTCCTGCAAAACATTGGGAAAGTCTGCTTTAAACTCAGTTCCACGTTTGGCACCCAAAAGCATTAAGCATTTCCAGACTTTCTGATATACATGAAGAGATTTCGGAGGATTTTTTTGAAACCAGAGCACAAAACTGCCAGCAGCTCCAAGAGGATCTGAGAAGGTCTAGACTGGCTGCAGTCACACATTGAACAGCAGCAGTGCCCAAGCTTCCGTGGGTGAGCAATAACATTCGTGCAATTCGTTCTAACAGTTTACAGCCAGATAAGGTCCTCAGCCCAGTTCACTGCACAGCAATAGGCAATCCTGCCAACAGAAGTGCAAGCAGGATGATTGGAAAGAAGCCAAAGCACGAGAGCCTCTAAAAAATAAAAGTCAATTTAATCACAGTCAGAGCACTAGGAACTAAACACACAATACCTTACCCTCAGCACAGGTATGCACTTAACACCGGTTACTGAAGGACTGGAACATCAACAAGACCATGTTTGTGAGCAGCACTGCTTCAAACCTAGTCAACTGAAAAATTTTCACGGCTTTTTATCTGAGAAAATTCTGTTGCTTACAGTGAAAAAAAGAACAACTACTAGCAGGGGCATACATGTGACCAGTAACTCATGAAATGCCCATCTCTTTTTGAGCAAACCATCATAGTAACCTAAATGTCAATTCAGAGCTGGCAATTCACATGCATATTCTAAAGCATCTGGAAGTTTCACGAAGTGAACACCAGCACCTCATTAATTCAGCAGAGCTTTTTGTTGAAGTCAAATTAGGTGTCACTTCAATTTTTTACTGACAATAATAATTTCTAAACTCTGAGTATTCTCTATTCTTTGTCAAAAAAGCCACAAGGACTTTTAGAATTTCAGACTCATTTTCCAAAGTCTAACAGAAAAGGCAGAAATAACCTATCAGAATACTGAAATGAAGAAAAAGGTTTGTGCACAAGTATCCTATATGTCTCCAACACATTTGAAAATCATAAAGACAGTAAAAATATACAGAACCTGTCAATCTTCTTTTGGTTTCCCAGTGAATGTGGAACAAAACCAAGCTTACTGAAAAGCAAGTATGCTCCCTGCAAAACCAAAGCTCAGTGTAGCAATAGACAGGCTTTGTAAAAATATCCAGTTTTCTTATCTTAAATACAACTACAAAGTGTTGACCACAGGCTAGAATACTGTGTTCAAAAAAGTGGTTCTACCAGCAGCTAGAACAATCTGACAGCATACACACACACACAAAAAAAGAAAACCCAAACCAAAAACCCCTTCTTAGTTAAAACTCTATCTGTCAAGTTGTAGCCTGTAAGTTCTAGCAAATCTGACAGTAGTGGCACGACATATTAAAATTCTTACTTATTTAGCCTAAATTAAAAAGTGTTTTCATTTTAAAAACCAGAAATCTGCTATTGCCTGACAGGGGCCACAAACACAAATATCTAGATTTCCTGATTATGACTAACAAAGAATTTTCTACATTAGCTGTTAACTTTAGATATGAAAAACATTAGCCAGAAGCCTTAACAGCCTTCTTATATTCAATGCTACTCTTAAAACACTTCAGGTGATTTCAGATTTGGTCTGTATCAAGCTTCAAGCTGGAGTGTAGGAATATTAAACAACAAATTGAGAATGTTAAGTACTAACCCATATAAATCACTGAACTTGCTCCCTCCTTACTGAGGCAATGGTGAGAACAACCCTAACTCTTACCTTTTATCTTGTCAAATGTGTGGTCATCAGTGTAATGAACTTCTCAGTTTAACATTCCAGCCAGAACAGAGCACTTCCCACAGCACATTGTATAATAGTGCTGATTCAGTACTGACTGAATAAAACCAAAACAAAACTACCCCAGCAAAGACCTTCTACTGAAATCGCCACTACCTTTTCTAGCTGCTACCACGCTCTCTCAGCTTTCAGCCACCTTCAGCCACAGGTGGCTCATGATCTGACAACCCAGAGTCAGACTATTATATGCCTGGAATGATTTACAGAGAGGCAAAAAGAGTATGGTGCACAGGTAACGTGCAACTTCATAGGATCACAAATGTCTCAAAATTCTAAGATACTGCTATCTATCGAGCTGTGAAACCAGCTATTACAAGATGCTGACATTTCTGAATAAGCATGTCATCTTCAAGCTACTTAAGAGTTACAGGACAAACCACTTGAGGGTGACTGTAGGAAAATTACTGGCAACACTGCTCCTGCTCACCCCAAAGTTTTCATTCAGTCTTGCGTTCTGTTCGTTCAACTTATACCTTGATCGAAAAAGATGCATATCAAGAAAACTATGTTATTTCATACCTAAAAGATCAGCATACCAGACAGATACCCCATCTGTGAAAAAGGCTGTGATCACAAGAGTCTAAGCCAGCTCTCCTTCAAACAGTACAGCTTCAAGAACGTGCACTGCACATAAGGACAGAACAGACACTTATCCTACAGAACTTGTCCTACCACCATGCCTAAATGTATCACAAATCCACTTATTTTTTTGTTCTGCTACCTACACAAGTCTGTAGCACACAACGGTACCTAAAATACACTGTGCTTATTATCAGTACCATGTTTACCTGTATTCCATACTCCTGTGCATACACAAATGCAATCTTTCCCTAACAACCTGAAAATACTTCTCTGTACCTTTTAATAAAAGAAACCATAATGAGTAGCTGCACCAGAATCCATTTTCTCCTGTATGCTAACTAATTATCCTAAAAACATAAGCACTAGCATTAATCTATGAAAACAACTCCCACATATCCCATAGTAGCAGTTGGACTGTGCTGTGAAAAGACTCTTCCACCCTTAGCCTTTGGAATTGCTAATAGTTTCAAGAAATATCCTGGATGCTTTGGAATAAACATATGCACATAAACCAGATTTTCACAACTGTAAAGACAGTCTAACTATATAAGTAAATATATAATCAATTCCTCAACATCAGTCTCCAAAAGAAGTAATCTGAACAACGCTGTTCAGCTGACTACGTTTTCAAATTTATTTCACGCGCAACTGGTCATAAAAGCCTTACACCCCTTATCCTCACCCACTGCAGTAAAAAAAAAATCGTGGCAAAAAAGGTAAGTCATATTTATCACAAATGTGCATGGTTCATAACAAATATTAGGCTTCCTGCATCCCAGCAATTTACTTTTTCCTGCTAACACAGAAGAGCTTATTTTGAAAACATGTATGTAATACACTTTTCCTCAGATCGATTTTTCAACAAAATTATGTTAAATAAAGTTATCATTTTTGGTAATAATTTTATTTAAAACTTCTGCATGAAAACTACCATTTTAGGACGTCACAAAATTTGGGTTTGGATTTTATAGCAGGTGCACCTTCATCCACTGGTCTAGACATGATTACTCCAATGCTTGTGACCACAAGACTAGCTTATTAAGGTTATTTCTCCATGCAATACTTCTCTATACTGTGCTCACTGACCTGAATGATCACACAGTCTAATTATACCTTTCTCAAACCTAATGGCCTCTGTGGTGGTTTCCCCACTGAACAAGGATCTTAGCTGTGAGACCTGAAAGTCATTTCAAACAAAGATTTCACCATGTTCTGTCATTATATTAAAAACTATGTTGAACGCACTCATTTATCTACTTTCAAAACACTGGAGTGAGGCACCTGCAGTATTGCTCATCACTAGTTTCAAAGCACTGCAAGGTTGGAAGTTCCAACACAGCAGGAGGACTATTAAGAAACACCTACTTCCTAAATTTGTATTTTACCTTCATAGAAGTCAAGACAGACTCTTTGTTAGCAGAATTCCACCACTGAGTTTCCTGGCTATAAAATTCCTGGTCTTTGACACTGGTTCAGAAACTTTCTCACATGACCCCTGCTTATGGTTTTTACTTTTTCCTGTTACCCTTAACCACACTGGGTTTTTCTGCTCTTTCAGTGGCCTCATAAAAGACATGACATGCCTGTTATTAAGAAAAGCTTTTTCTATTTACCTCAAACACAACGGGAAAGAAAAAACCCCATCTCTTCCCTCATTTAGCTTAAGACATTAAAACAGTGGTGGTGTATCCCTCACACCCCCACGCCCAGGCCACACTGATCTCAAGGCCTACCCATTAAGCCTTGGCCTTGACAAGCAGCACCCCGGAATAAGCTCATCCAGAGCTTATCAGAAACACTGTCTGCTCCCAGGAACTACTGATGTCTAACAAGCTCAAGTTTTCAAGGATGTTTGTTAAAAGCCATATTTTTTTACACTAATAACAATCCAAGTGGAACAATATTTTTGTTACTGAACTTTCAAGGAAAGTTATCAACCCAAACTGGAGCCAGGATGAAAAATTATTATGACTAAAGCCCTCTCTCTTGCGACCCTATAAACAGTGGTCCTAAGAGAGATCCCTTGAGCTCTCCTGGACTGCAGCAGGCTGTGGCCAGCATTTCCCCCTGGGGCAGCAGCTCTCAGACCCAGCAAACTCCCAAGTTCGCTGTTCTTGGAGGACCACTGCCAAACGCTGGTGATGGAGCCTGGGCTGATACAACTCCTCAAGGCTCAACTCTTTGCCCCTTGAGAAGACAGAAAGGCATCCAAGGTGAGTACTTGCCTGGATCTGAGGGGAATTTTTCACAGATATATACCTGGTACTTACTCTTCAAGTCTGTGTTTGTGCGAGAGTAAATATGCTACAGTACTGTGAATGCTGCTCTCTGAGATTCTTAAGTGCTTTACATTTGTAAGTAAGGCCTGTAAGTGACTTACTGCTGTACTGATAGTAAATTCTACAGAAACTTGTTAAATTGGTTAACTGGAGGCATTTTAAGTGCTGTTAAGTTTAAGTGCTTTCAAAACCTTTGTGCCTTAACTATCAGTCAAGCCCGGGGCTAAGTTTGGCAGGGGGGATTCACTCTGAACCTTGTGACTCAACAGGAGGGTCCCCTTATTTCTTTTTATCCTCACCCTTTTTCCATCCCCAGCCTCCATGCTGATAATTTTGGTTGATTTTAGTTTTAGATTGACTGATTTAATTGCATTTTTTCTCTGCATCCTTTAACCACACAGTAAGTAGCAAAATGAACCCTGCCAAGGAATTCTTGTTGTGCTTTTGCTTTTATATAAAGTCTGCTTTTGCCAGTGATTCTTTAAACAACCTAAAAAATTCATGACAAACACCTCCTGTAATTCTAGCAAAAAATTTACTGCAGGAACCCAAAGCTTACATGGAAGCTTTCAGTGCATTTGCCCACAGGACAAAGTGCAGCACATCTAACAAGACCTTTTGTAATATAAGCATCTGAGACAGGTGCTAATTAAGAAAACATTTAATATAGCATGAATCACTTCCACCAATGAGGTTTCACTTCCTCTTTACTATAAACTTAATAGTTTTGTAGTCACCCACAGTATGATTCTGGAAAAAGCAGGGTAGACAAGTTCTGAATTCCCAACACAAACAGGTCACAAGGAACCTAAAAATAATATCAAGGCAGGGGGAGGGAAATCTGCAAGAGAGTGCCGAACGATTTTTAATTCACAAAAAAAAAGTTCAAAGTAAAATTTGCTTAACATTGCCTGCCACATTTCACCTCTTTAAAATAACTGAATTCCTTCTGACTGTACTTGAAATAATATAGAATGCATTTTTTTTTAACATAGTCATCATCTGCTTTCAAAATAGACACTGAAATTACTTACAAGTTACTTCTTAGTAAAGAACTAGAAAAAACACACTGCAGAACACGGTGCATTTCAGTGAAGAAAACTGGCTCCATAGCTTCTTAGACCTCTTCAACAGCCAAAATAAACCACCATCAAGTTACTATTTCTGAGATGTTATCTTTCGTACCACGGAAAAAAGTTACCACTAAAAAGCCACTTGAATTTATATAAAGGCACAGCAAGAGATACTTCAAAAGCACATGAGATTAGTAAGGCAGTTCTGTCACATAAAACACCGAGCTGGTGATATTACATACAGCAACTGAATTACAGCATAATTTAAGTCTTTGCTGTTGGGTGAGCAGCACAGGTATTTTAAGCTTTTCCTACACGGATCTGCAACCAGAAATTACCGTAAAATCACCGGGGACAGCCCTGTTTTTAGTATGGTTTCGGTAGAAAATTGAGAAAAGAAGAAAAAAAGGCCTTTTGTTTTTCTTACTATTTCGGACGCTAAGCAAACGCTCCCGCCACCCCCGCGCAGAGGCACCGTCCGCTCCCGCCGCGCACCTCGGCCGCGTCCAGCGGGTCCAGGGGGGACCCCGGGAGGTGGCAACCCCCCCCACCCCGCAGCTCCCGCCCCCCGCGCACCGGGCCCGCCACGTGCTGCCGCCCCCGCGGCCCGCGCTCGGCAGGGACCGCCCCGCAACCCTCGGGCAGCGCGGAGGGGCCGCTCCCGACCCCGCGGGGCGAGCGCGGCTCCCCGGGGGCCACGCCGGGACCTCCCAGACACACGCCCGCGGGTGCCTCGGCGAGCCGGGCCGCGGGGCAGCCCGAGATTCCGGCTCCCGGGAGCGGCGGAGGCGGTGCGGGCACTGTCCGCCCCTACCCCGTGCGCCCGGGCCGGGCGGCCGCGTGGGGACGGGGCAGGCGGGGAACGCGGCGCTGCGAGCCGGCGGGGCGGGGAAGGTGGAGCTCCCTCCCGCCGGGCCCGACCGCGCCGCCGCCTCACCTCGGGGCTGCCGCTCGGGGCCGCCGCCGCCGCCTCGTCCCCGCCGCCGCTGAGGCTCGGGCTCCGCCGGGTCGGTCCCGCCGCGCCGCCGCCCCCGCGCGTCGCCATGATGTGACGGCAGCATCCAAACAAGTGCCGAGCGCGGGGCACCGGAAGTGCTCCCGGGGGCCCGCCTCCCTTTCGGCCGTAGCCAATCGTCGTGCAGTCCCATGGCTCACGTGGGGGGCCCACGCCCTCCCTGCCGCGGGGCGTGCCGGGACTTGTAGTCCTGCCGTCGAGGAAGGGGGGCCGCGGCATGGCCCTGGCGACGAGCGTCGGCGATGGACGGTCCCCTCCCTGCCCGCGCTGTATCCCGCCTCCCTTGTCTCTGTTCCTGCCTTGCTCGTGGCTTTGAAGTCGGGGCCAACTCAGCGGCGTGTCCGTGACGGGGCAGGGGGCGGGGCGGCCAGGATCAGCAGAATGAAGGGGTGCGTCAGGCTGGAGGGGAGCACAGTAGGCACCCGGTCCAACCTGCCCGAGCGGGGCCATCCCAGAGCACAGGGTTGTGTCCACGCGGTTCTGGAATATCTCCAGTCGGGAGGCTCACTGGAGATACTCAGCGATACCCGACTGCTGCTCCTGCAGGAAAACTGGGGCGTGCGTGCGGGGAGAGCGAGTTGCGCAAGGAGGCTGTGGCAGGAATCGCCGTGTGCGCGTAGCCGAGCCCGGGCTGCGGGCAGCGCTTGCCCCGGCGATGCCTGTGTGAGCCATCGCCCGCCCCGCCACGGGGCTGCTGCTCGGGCGGCTCCGGGAAAAAGGGTCGCGTCCGTGGAAACACGGATTCAACACAGGGAGCGGAGAATGAGCTGCCGAGGCACAGCTGCGCTCCCGGGAATCGCCGTCCGTGCCATGTGCACAGCCGGGCCTCGCGCGTCGGGGACTGCAGGCAGATAGCTTAAAACTGAAGGGAGCAAACATCCTGGAAATCTGTATACATACCTTCCGGCTTTCCGGGGAAATAAACCTACCCACTCTATATCTGACGGGAACTGTGGAGTTACTGAATAAAAATATCACTCTAAACCTCTCTAAGCACTTACTACTTCAGAGAATAGGTCAAGTGTCAGTGTTGAGTAAAGTAGCTTCAGTGGGGCGGTAACTGCTTAGGATATCTTGTCCTTACATCTTAGATCTATACTTACCAGAAGTATTCAACTGTTAATTTCAAGATGAAAAATAATTTTACATTTTTCGGTATCATCCTGATCTTTAGATGGAAGTTTTGTCCCCCAAAAACACTTGTTCTTTTACAAACATGCATAATACTGGTAAAAATTCTTGGAAAAAGAAAGAAGGCCCACTCTTCTTCCACAGCAGAATTTTGTTGTTTTAGTATTTTGCCCATGCATCCCTTCCATTTGAAAGTGGCAAGAGATTCATTCATCAAACATGCTGTGTTTGATCCCTGGATAGCTCATGCAATCCTTAAATAGGGCTTTAAGATGACTTTTAATTTCTCCCAAGGATTAAATATATATCTATAACATAATTTACAAAACATAAATTGCTTTTGCACCCTCTCCCTCTCAGACACTTTTTAATTGAAGGAAGATGAATTGCAAATATGAGCTACTTGGGGAGAATGGAATAAAGAACCACAGAGCTCTTGCTGTCTGTAATAAAATTAATTGTGAGCCCTGTTTTGGTGAATTTGGGTGCCAGGGAGGTTACCATACATTGTGCAGCAGAAGCAGGCACAAGGCTGCTCTGTCAAGGAGAGCAAAGTTTTCTTTGAAAATTATCCACACTGTTTACCTGAAGTGCTGTTGTCCTCTCAAGAACACAAATGAGAAATTGAATGAAAATAATTACTTTTAGTATTTTAAATTACATTTAACATTCTCTCCCCGTGTCTCTTCTTGTGTTCCTGTGAACATGCTTTCCCTCAAAAATGCGCTTACCAATAAAGTGCGTGTCAACAGTATGGGAGATTTATATTCCATTCCTGCAAGTAAAGACACGTACTGGGAACGTATTTTCAGTTGTGCCCTGTAAATGACCTTGCTGGAGATTGCTCGTGCAATCCTATGCACCAGGAGCAGCCAAGAAGCTGTTCCACCCAACTGGCCATTGCCAAAAAGGTGTAGTGGTCTCAAGTTTTGGCAGGCAAGAAGCTGAAATTCTAGGAAAATTAGTTCTTTTAAATTATTATTTAGGGTATAACTAAGTATCCATTGGTAGAAAGCTTTAGTCATCAACTTTTAACGAATTTTTGGAGTACTCTGTTTTTATGAACTACAGCCAAGTTATGTGGTTATCACCCTGCTTAAGAGTATCCTGACATCACGAACCTGCTACACTTACCAGCCAGGTTGACACATCTCTCAGGTACTTCACTGCCCTCATTGCTGAGGCACTCCCAGGCAACTGGGTGAAAAATTAGTTACTTCATTATGTTTAAACAGATCAGCAAGGTGACAACTAGAACAAGACGTTCAAATCTTTAACCAAAGACAACTGAGAAACTGTGAAATAAAGATACTATTTCTTTCCTTACAGCATTGTTACAACATACAGTGCAGTCAGGAAACTATTTAATTTTGTCCTTTTCTCATGATGATTATGATAATTGCTTGCATTGGAGCTTTGAAGAAAGTTGGGACTATCAGGATTTTTATTGGAACATTTCTCTCCGTGACACTGAGTAGGAGCAGTAATTCTTCCAATGTTACTTTTCACAGAATAACTAATCAGAGATTAAAATGAAGGCAAGTGGGAAACAGAAAAAACAAACAAACCAAAAACCCAACCCAACTCCCCAGACTTCACAGTATCCTAAAATCCAGTGATGGCTAGGGAAGCTTCCTGGGGTCCATCGTGGACAGCACTGCAAACATGTACTGGCTGAACATACTATATAGCTGTAGATAAAAACAAACAGGATGCTGAGGTACATGTGGAATGGAGTGAGGAGAAATACAGAAAATGAAACCAGGATGTGTCACCTGGGTGGTGCTTTCTCGGATGTGCTTGTTGCATGTCACACCTCCCTCCCAGAAGATGACCTCCAAAGGTGAATTTTAAAGAAAGCTGCTGCACTCTATTTGGCATATGGAAAACTGCCCCAATTAGAATTTGAAGAAAGTGAAGTTTGAAACTTCTTGCTTGGCTCAGGAAAGTAACTTTTGGGACACGAAAAGAAGGCAAAATCAGGTTCTTCTGTTTTCCTATGACACAAACCGCTCAGGTAAATTCAAAACCAATAAAAAAGATTTTGCCCCTTCACACATCAATAAATTCTTACCCCCACAATACCAGGGAAGTAATGAATTAGTTTAAAAAAGGAGCTGTACTTTTTTATGAATAATAGCCATTTGCATGTTTGTGCAAACACACTTTGCAAAAGAATTCAGATGTCAGCCACCAGGGTAGGAGGGGGTGCTTTGGCCCGTGGTGAGGCGGCAGGTGGTTGGTCTGGGGCTCGGGTGAGCCTGGCACTGCTGACTCCAACACTGCTCCTCTCCTGTGTCACAGCAGCCAGGACTGGGGGCCTGACATCCAAGCCAGAAGCTACTCTTGCACTTGTGACTTCAATGTGCTGGTGATTTTCTTCATTCTTGCTTGCTTCCCCGGACCAAGGGGATGCAGACCATTCCCTATGGTACCTGTTGGCACCTGGCCTCCAAAGCTGTGTTGCTTGCCAGTTCCACTGGGAATACAGCACAGTGGCTGGGATGGAGAGATTGCTAGCTGACTCAGGGCAAACATTATTAGTGGTCTTGCTAATTGCTTATAGCCATTCTGTTTTCAACACGTGCTCAGACATGTCAGCTGACTAGTAAGTACATCCAGAGCCAGAGAAACCCAAAGTGGCTTGGATAACAACATTCCTCCACCTGGAAGATCCTTTGCACCAGTATTTTCACTTGCTTAGGCAATGCTTCCTGCTCTTTTATGTACACGCCCACTGATTTTTTGACACTACATCCCATCAAGAGATCGTTGTTTCCACATCCACAGCAGATATCTGTGGAAGCTCCTCTCCACCCCAGTAACATCCTTACAGCATCCTTTCATCCACCCAACACATGATGGGCCTGAAAGTCTTGTTACACGTGATACAGGTGTTGATGATACAGCACAACCAAAACTGTTTGATGTTTAAATTACTGGCATCAAAGTCATAAAAGGGCACAAGGCCAGCATTAAAACATTTCTGAAGTAAGTGGGACAAGAAGCTGGGTGTAATTAACCCATTTTCTGGCCATTATTTGACTGTGAGATAAACAGGTTTACTTGGGAAGGGGAGGAAATGCAGAAAAGCAGCAGTTTTATCTGGCTCTTAAACCTTTGCATTTGTGCATGGAAACCATAGCCACTAGAAGAAATAAATAAAAGCAACTACAGAATTAAGGTTTTATGCAGGCATACAAGGTAAAAAAGACCCACTAAGCATGGTTTTCTTTAGAACATCATGTACCAAAACGGGCATCAAATATTCTTCTGATTTTATATAAAGCCCTTAACTAAAGGCATTTTTCTTGTCTTTCCCTACTTTGCCAGAATCACACTGAGACAAAATAACCTAACATGTAGTTTTAGGTTAATTATACCTCCAAAGTTTATCTGGAGAGGTTTGTCATAGGTTAATGAATTCCCAAATTAGCAAAGGAAAATGTCCCCAACCTGTCCATAATGAAACTTTTAGGAAACTAAGCAATTTCATTCTTAATTTCTACAGAGAGCCATCTCATTACAAATAATAGTGTGACAAACTAATGCTAGTTATTTTTGTTGCCCCTTGTTTCTCAATGGTATCTAGTTAAAAATAACAACTGAAAAGTACATTATAATTTTATAATTTCTTTAATATATTTGGACACTTTGATACATGTGGTTTTGCATTTATATGTATTCATGGTCTTGATCTATCATCTGTCTATCCATCTATCTATCCATCTATCTATCTATCTATCTATCTATCTATCTATCCATCTGTCTATCTATCTATAGCAAATGCTGGGCTATACTGAGAATAAAAAAAAGCCATGCGTGTCTTCTGATATTTTTGTAGGAATTGTTGTTTTCTCCAATAGTCAACTGTAATATATACAAAGAAAATATACCAAGAAATTAATCCACTTACTTGCCATTTTGTTAAAAAAATTAGACTAATGATCTGATACACACAAACACTCCAAATGTTTAAAACAAGGGAGGAAAGCATTGAAAAGTAGTATTTTGGAATCTACTGATGGGCAATGTTATTTAAGGCTAGGCTACTGTACTACTGTTACAGATCTATCAGTCAGCATTTACTGAGACATAAGAGTATCAGGCCAGACAACACGTCTTGTAGACTTCTGCTGAATTGAAACCCAGACCATTATCAGAGTGATGCCATTTTGGTTTTTACTTTTTTTCTTTCATGTATTCCCTGTATTCTTTACACATATGTTTGTAGTTTTGTAGCTTCTTATTGTAGCTTAGCTTCAGCATTTTCCTAGGCAGGAAGACAAAACAAACTTCACGACTCCCATGCTGTCTTGGTTCTCCTTAGAAACCAAGGTTGAAACCACCTTTTCGAGACATATTTTTGTAAACAGGGCCTGGTCCCCACTGAAGGGGGGAAGAATTTAGAAGGTACTGGAACTGGGGGGAACGTTGCAACCAGGCACGTTGCTAATCGGGGGACTCTTGTCAGATATGCCAATTTGCAAAATCTGTAAAACTTGTACACATATCACACAGAGTATGCATCTTTGGCGTTTCACACCTAACGAGCTGTGCACCTGAGCATCCTTATATAAAGGTACCCCTTTTTATCACCCTAACTGTGTCTGGCTTATATTTTTAGGACCAGAGACAAAGGCATCAGTTCTGGTGACTCTTCGCTGGGACAGGAGGGACTTCTACATACAGCTTCTGAGATCAAGAACCATCCTGCCCCCGCCACCCCACTCTGCTGGCATTTTACAGCAGGGGTTTTGCAGTGGTCTGGGGAACTGTGAAACTGCTGAAGTTCCAAAAGAATCTGGCACAGAAGGAAGGTACAACAAAAGGGGTATTTCATTGTGAGCATCTGGGTGTTCTGTGTTCAGAGATCTCTGGTGGTCCTGCTGGGGTGGTGGAGCAGCCAGAGGGGCCCTGTTCTGGCACAGAAGCTGTGGGGGGAAGGGGGATCCCCTTTTCCTCTTGGAAGGGCCTGAAGGGTGCAGAGGCAGAGCTCAGCCTGTGGTGTGGGGGTACAGCACTGGTGGTGGGACGGTCAGTGGGGCAGAGGTTGGAATCCCAGCCAGGGCACTTTGCACACACACATTGTCCCTGCTTTCTCTATAGGCTCTAGGGGTGGTGTAGAGCTCAGTTTGTTCACTCTGGGAAGGGAAAGTGTAAGCTCGAATCCCTGGTTGGACACTGAGACTACTAGCTCTTTTCTCAGCAGATTTTCTTTTTAAAAATAAGAACATGGGGTGTGTATATTCCAAAGAAGGCATGCAGATACCCCCTGACTGCCCGTTAGATCTAATATTAAAACATTGGCATTTGCTAACCAGGGAAAGAACACCTCTTATCATGGAAGAATTAACTCGACTCTCGACACAGGTCTGGCCATTGCAGAGGTTACGAGGGGGAAGGAGCTGGCCTTGCTTTGGCAGCCTAGAGGATGAATTAATTACAGAATTATTATTAGAGCTTCGGTCTCAGAGGAGATGGGATGAATTAAGATATGCAGAATTGTTTGCAATATTCTTAAACAGATCTGAAGCATATAAACCTGAGAATATCTGCTCTGAGATGCCTGTAGGAGGGAAAAGAAAGGATAAGGAAGGGGAGCCTCTTCCCAGCCCAGTCTGTGTTGATAAATCCGACACGCCTGATGTGGATATGGTGGAGCCTGCTTTGCAAGGTGGGGAGCCCACCGCCCCCCTGCCACCCCCACCACCACCCCCACTGGATGGGGTGGGAGGGAGACCCAGCACAGCTGCTTCCACCTGCCCCGGAGGCGGATCCACCACTGTCCCCCACTGCCCCAGAGGCGAGGACAGGAGCAAAGACAGGGATGGGGCCCGGCCACTGCCGCTGCCCCAGCACCCGGTCACCGTGACAGCTAAGGGGACCAGCCAGTGTTTAGCCCATGTAACACCCAGTACCAGTGGAACAGCCCCGATGAAAAGCGAGCAGGGTGGTTCTAATCCAGGTAGCTCTTCAGAAGATGAAACTAAGGACAAAGCTGCTGCAGCCACTGTAGCTGGAAGGAAGAGGGGAAAAGCAGCCACAGAGGCCATAGAAGCACCAGACCCAGTGGCAAAACCAGCTAGGTCTAAAAAGGCGGAATCAGAAAGGAAGGAGCCTGCTATACGAACACCTTTAAGGCAGGCTCTTGGGAATCAAGGTGTGATTTACATACAAACACCATTTTCCCTTGTAGAACTGCTGCAGTGGAAAGCCTCAATTGGACGTTATAGGGAAAATCCAGAGAAGGTAGCTAATCTTGTGAGAACAGCTATTAAGATACAAAACCCAGACTGGAGTTATCTGAATGTAATGCTAGACACATTACTAGATGAAACAGAAAAAAAAAAGGTTAATAAGGCTGTTATATCTGCTATAGAGACTCAAATTACAGCTGGAAATCTTCAAGGGCCAGTTGATGATATTTTCCCTTTGAGTGACCCAGACTGGGACCCTAATGTGGCAGAACAAATGGCAAAGTTAAAGCGTTACCAGGATTGGATAGTATTTGGCCTAAAATGTGCCATGCCTAAAGCGGTGAATTGGTCCAAACTAGACGAAGTCAGACAAGACAGAAATGAAAACCCTACAGACTTCCTGAATAGGATTAAAGAAGTTGCACGAAAATATACAACTTTAGACCTTGAGGAACCTGCAGAACAGATCTCCCTGGCTTATTTGTTTATATGTCTATCTGCACGTGACATAAGAAAAAAGCTGAAAAAGATGGACGGGGTACAGGACATAAGTAAATTGTTGAATGCGGCCTGGGAAGTGTATGAGAATAGAGATTCAAGGTATAGGGTTAGATACCAACACAAGAAAAGGGGTCATTGGGGAAAGTCATCTGGCCCACCAAGAAGGGGTCCTCCTCCTCCTTTTCCTCTAGGCAATGATCAATGTGCTATCTGCAAGAAAAAGGGACACTTCAACTACGAGTGTCCGATGTGAAAATGACGCCCCCTGCTCCTGAATTAGCTGTGAATGGGAACTGATGGGGACCGAAGGCATTGATGCCATTTGGTTTTTGCCTTTTTTTCTTTTATATGTTCTCTGTATGCTTCACACATGTATTTGTAGCTCTGTCGCCTATTATTGTATTAGTGGCTAGTTTTTCCAGTAAGTTTCCATGGCCTTTCCCTAGGCATAAGACAAAACAAATTCCAGAGTTCCAAGCCCCAGAAGGTGCAGGGCCCCTGTGCTATCTTGGAGAACCAAGGTTCTCCAAGAACCAGGCTACCAAGGTTGAGAACAACTCTCTGAGATACATTTTTATGGACAAAGTACAGCTAGTTCTGAAGGAGGGGCTCCAGAGAAGGGGCTTGACCAGGGGTGGGGGGGAATTGCATCAATACTTGTCCTCCTAATTGGTGCTTTTTTGTCAATTATGCTGATTTGCTGAACTTATAAAAACTGTATTCATCCTGTGTGGGTGGGCCTTTGTGGGCATTTTTCCAAAACTGCCCCTGAAAGCCTTAAAATAAAGATCCACTTTTATATTACCTCCTTACTAAAATTATCTTGAGTTTCATTTCCAGGTTGGGAAAACGGCAACAGCGTCACCATCAGCAGAGCCTTCAGTTGTAGCTAAGTTGGGGAAAGATGGTGTTGAGTTTGTGGTGGACATGGGGGCAATGTATTCTGTGTTAAATACTTTAAAAGGGAAACAGAGTCAAGATACTGTAAATGTGATTGGTGCCACAGGGGTAAGCGAAACAAGGCCTTTCTTCCAACCTTTAAAATTTAACTTAGGAAAACACTGGCTGACTCACCAACTCCTTTATATACCAAATTCCCCAAAGCCATTATTGGATTTTTTTAGAGAAATTAGAACCAGAAATTAAATTTTCCAAAGGAGGAGGAGTGAAAGTTATAATTCCTGAAACTAAATTTTTCAAAGCAGCTGCTATTTTCATACAGGAGAATTATGGAGAAATTCCCAAAGAAGGTGAAGATGCTGTCATTCCAATAGTGTGGGCCAATGATTTCCCTGGGAGACCCAAAAGAGCTGAACTTGTGAGTATTACACTCAAAGAAGGGGCTACAGCGGTAAGGCAGAAACAAGTTAGAAGTTAGAATGCCATAGGGGATTGGCACCTATCATTGAGAAGTTCCTTAAATTCAGGTTATTAATGGAATGTGAATCTAAATATAACACACTCATCCTGCCAGTAAAGAAGGCTGATGGTAAGGATTATTGATTAGTGCAGGATTTAAGGGAAATGAACAAAATAACAGAGGATATACACCGAATTATACCCTACACTCTTTTGACCACACTGACAAATGAATTAGGGTAGTTCACTGTTTTAAATCTCAAAGATGCCTTCTTCTGTATTCCTGTACATAAGAACAGCCAAGAACTTTATGCTTTTGAGTGGGATAATCCTGAGACAGGAAGGAAAACCCAGCTCACCTGAGCAGTTCCACTCCAGGGATTCAAAAATAGCTCAACAATATTCAGAAAAAGAGCTGGCAAAGGAGCTGGAGGACTGGAGAAGACAAGAACCAGGAAGGGTTATTCTTCAATATGTTGATGATATCCTAATTACAGCTAAAACATGAGATGACTTCATCCAGCTCACTGTAAGTCTGTTGAACTTTTTGGACCAAAGTGGGTACAGAGAAACAGAAGGTGCAGATTGCTAGGGAAACAGTAGTCTTCTTGGGGCTAGAAATCTTCTGTGGACATCAACAGCTCAGCAGAGAACAGAAAGAAGCTATCTGCTGTCTTTCAGAGCCCCACAGCATGAGAGAGATGCAAGCCTTCCTGGGAATGGTAGGTTGGTGCTGCTTACGGATATAAAATTATGGACTGCTGGTAAAACCTCTGTATGGAGCCCTTAAAGCAGCTGAAAAGGGAACCATCATGTGGACAGAGAGCTCAAGGGCTGCATTTAAACAGCTGAATGTCAGTCCCAGCTCTGGGTCTGCTGGACTTGACAAGCCTTTCGAATTCTTTACATCCAAGTAAGTGAATGTTGCTCTGGAGGTACTGGTACAGCACCTTGGAGACCAGTGAAGAGCTGTGACCTACCTACTTTTCAAAACAGCTAGACAATGTTAGCCAAGGGTAGCCTGAGTGTTTGAAAGTTGTGGCAGCTGCTGTCATCTTGATACAAGAGGCCCATAAATTCACCCTTGGGCAGCACATTGTTGTGTATGTACCCCATGCTGTAATAACTGTGCTGGAACAAAAGCGGGGGACACTGGTTATCTCCTAGCAGAATGCTTCAGTATCAATCTGTGTTGTTGTAACAGGATGATGTTACCGTAAAAACAGCATCTCTTGTAAACCCTGCAATGTTTTTGTCATCTACATTAATTGACAAGGTGCCTCAGCATGACTGTTTACAAACAATAGAAGAGGCCTATTCCAGCAGACCAGGAAGGACGTGCCTCTGGAGAATCCAGACTGGGAATTGTATCCCGATGGAAGCAGCTTCATGAGGAATGGTGAATGACAGGCTATGCAATGACAACCACAGAGAAGGTGACTGAGGCAAAGGCCTTGCCTTCAGATGTGTTATCACAGAAAGCTGAACTCATTGCACTAACAAGAACTCTAGAACTGAGCAAGGGAAGAAGGTGAATATATAAACTGACTTCAAATATGCCTTTAGTGTTGTACATGCCCACGGAGCCATCTAGAAGGAGAGGGGGCTACTGCTCAAGGTAATGAAATTAGGCATGGTGAACAGATCCTTGCACTCCTGCAGAGTATTTGGAAGCCTTCAGACGTAGCTATTATGCATTGCAGAGGTCATCAAAAGGGGAAAACACCTCCCAAACTGGGAAATCACTTTGCTGATGAAACAGCAAAAGGGGTTGCAGAAAAAGGCATTCTTGCAGTGATACCACAGAAAGAAATATATTTGTCAGAGTTTACCCCAAAGAATGATCAGAAAGACCACAAGTTAATTAAGTTTCGTAAGGCTGAGGTTAAAGAAAGTGGGTGGGCTGTCACCCCAGGCGGACAGGTTGTAGGTCCACCCCTGCTCCTTAAAAAAATAGTGCAGTGAGAGCATGAAAGTACCCATTGGGAACAGAAAATATTTTAAAATCTGAGGAAGGTAGTAATAGGGAGAGAAATGGCTGATATTTTACAATATCTAACAAGCAAGTGTGAAATCTGTTGTAGGAACAACCCTGACATGAACAAAAGAGTCGTGTTAGGGATAACAAAAACAGGAGATCTCCCAGGAGATTATTGGTGAATAGATTTTGCTGACATGCCACGTAAGGAGGGATACAGGTATGTATTAGTAATAGCTGACACCTTCAGTGGATGGCCTGAGGCTTACCCCTGTCACACCAACACAGCAAAGGAGGTGGTGCAAGTTTTGCTCAATCATGTAATTCCAAGGTTTGGGATTCCTTTGGGGATGTCATCAGATGGGGGACCCCATTTTGTTGCAACAGCGGTCAGGGAAGTTAGCAGAATTCTGGAAATTACTTGGGACCTACACACACCATACAGGCCCCAAGTAAGTGGCAAAGTTGAATGAATGAACCCTTAAAGCCCAGATTAGTAAGATCTGTCAAGAAACATCCATGACATCGGTTCAGGCCTTGCCTGTAGCCTTGCTGAGAGTCTGCATACAGCCAAGGCAGAGGGACAACTTAAGTCCCTATGAAATATTATATGGCAGGCCTTATCAGGTTCCACATATCCCAGGGAAAATTCATACGAAGGGTAGGAATGATTTACAGAAGTACTTAATGGCTTTAAGTTCCACTTTGCAGAGGTTCCAGAGATTCATCGTGTTATCTAGACTGGTAGGACTGGACACACCTGCTCATCCATTCCAGCCTGGAGACTGGGTCTGTGTTAAATGATGGGACAGTGACTCCTACAAGCCAAGTGGAAGGGACTGCTCCAGGTTTTGCTGACCACTCTCGCTGCAGTCAAGGTTGCTGGCAAAGGACCGTGGATCCACTACTCCAGAGTTAAGAAGGCTTCTGCTCCTGAAACCATCAGGAAAACAGAGACTTGATACAAATCAGGATGATGTGGTTTAAACTGTTCTTTACATGCCTGTTATCCACCTGGCTGGTAACCATGACTCAGGGTTGGCCCATGATCTGCATGGACTTTAGTCCAAAATGTATCCAAAGTTCTTAATAAGAACAATTGTTGGATTTGTACTGAAGTGCTCTAGATGGGAGTAGCAACTGGTCACTGATTGGTGTTTTAATGGAAGAGAACTATACTGAAAGGTGGGAATGAATCCATAATGCCCTTCTGCCTCCTCTACCCCTGAGCGGCCTAATAGATCATGGGAATTATGTAGTTCCCTGTGCACTCATAAATGCCACGGGAGAGATCATTCTTCCTTCATATTGCCATGAGACCAGATGCAAGGAAAGAATAAGCCCAAGAACTGCAAGAAAGATGTAACTGACATCATGGAGACTAGGTCTGCCACTTGGGACAGGGTGGTATTGGATATGTCACGATAAGGCCTGGAAAATCTGGCCCAGAGATACAGATCAGGTTTGTGCCCTTGGGGATGTTATTCTAAATATAACAATATTTGATCATACTGAAAATCCAGATGGGAGAAGATCTGTTAGTCCCCTCATTGCATGTCCCACACTTTTCCATAGTAGTCAGAACTCTCCTTCCCTCTTTTGAAGTAGTTGAGGTGGAGAGGGCAGTTGTAAACCTCCCAGCCTTTATCGAGCATGTTGAACAGCATGCTGCAGATGCAATTTCAGCCTTACAGGAGAACTCCATGGTCTGTCTCCTGTGTTTATGCAGAACAGAACAGCTCTCAGTTTCCTATTTGCTGCACATGGAGGTGTATCTGCTATCATTAATACCACTTGTTCTTTTCTGGACCAGAGTGGAAGAATTAGGAAGGATTTGGCTGAAATTTGGAAGGGAACTCAAATTTTACATGAAGTAGCTTCCAGAAATAACACCTTAAAAACTTTGACCATATCTTCCACACCCTCACCTCATGGTTACCAAACTGGGCCTGGATAAAAGAAGGGTTCATAATAGTTGTAGTTATAGTTGGCATCTGTGCGATAGCTGGTTGTGTAAACTGGTGGTGGGGTAGAGTCTTGTTAGTCTTTAAAAAAGGAAGGGAAATTATACTGTTTTGGTTTTTACCTTTTTGTCTTTTATATACTCTCTGTATTCTTTACACAAGTATTTGTAGCTTTGTAGCTTCTTATTGTAGCTTAGCTTCAACGTTTTCCTAAGCAGGATGACAAAAGAAATTCCAGGACCCCTATGCTATCTTGGTTCTCCTTAAAAGCCAGGGTTGAAAACAGCTTTTTGAGGCATATTTTTGTAAACAGAGCCTGGTCCCCACTGGGCGGGGGGGAGAATTTAGAAGGTACTAGAACTGCGGGGATTACTTCACCGGGTGTGTTGCTAATTCGGGGGTTCTTGTCAAATATGCCAGGTTGCAAAATCTGTAAAAATTGTACATGCATCACACAGAGTATACATCTTTGGTGTTTTCCACCTAACAAGCTGTGCACCTGAGGATCCTTATATAAAGGCACCCCTTTTTATCACCCTAACCGTGTATGGCTCATATTTTTAGGACCAGAGACAAAGGTGTCAATGGTACAATCACACTCTTGACAAAGCCCTGGGACTGAGGGCCCAATGCAGCTGCTAATGCTTGGCAGTGCACAGAGAAGTAACCAGACACACTTTGCTCCTTTCTATGCAATAGATATTGCAAAGTAAAAGTCAATAATATGTGAGTGGCCAACAGTTCAAGGGTGCATCTCACAGTCCAGCAACAGGCTCCTGCACATAGGGTTATTCTTTAAATGCACAAGGTTAATATTGACATCCTACACTTCAGTACTACATACATCACCCCACTGAACACCAAGATCATCAAACAGCAAGGACAAAAAAGTACTGAGGCAACAAACTAAAAAAATTCAATGTTTACTAAAACAATTCAGGAACCTGTAAGCTTTGATTAACTTTGATAAGAGATCAGCTGTAAGTGATCAATTAAAAACACAGGGGAACTTTTCACTACAGAGTTCTTATTCCATGATTGTAAAATCTTTCCTCTTTCTCCAGACAGATTATTAAATTAAAAAAAATCTATACAGGTATTAGCTAATACCAACTGGAATTATAAACTAATAGCTGAGGATGATTGTTCAGCACAGAGAATTACTGGAAATGCTGGTATCTCAGAGCTATTCTAAGCTAACCTACATGATTCCTGGGTGATCTTTGCCCCGTTTCTCAAAGGTTAATTACAAAATCTGCAAGTTTCTCTTCTAAGAAAATTTGTTAACAATCTTTTGATTGGTTGTTCGCTTCTTCTCAATGTCTAGAACTGTACTTTCTATCACACTGTATCCACAGGATGATGTTATTTATATTCATTTTTGGTTTCACTTTGTCACCGATTTCATAACATTGTTTTGCTGGATTTTAGCATCTGTACCATCCCACTGTTTGGAATTATGTTATTAAGAAAAGACCAGCACACTTGCTTATATAATACACTATTATGATACATTTGGGTACACTAGTATGCAAAATTCATCATGAATGTGAAAAGGTCTACCTGTGTTCCTCTCACATGGCAAGTGAAATGCAGAAACTTTCCCTCTTCCCATGCACAGTAAGAACTGCTAGGCACTTGCAGCACCTACCTAAACGAAAGGCATAGGCCAGGCCTGATAAATGCAGGATTATGGAGAATTTGCTTCAATTTTCCAGCTTAACACCAGATATCCAAATTTGAAAATATTAATGACTTTTGAGAAGAGACTTTAAATATCAGAGCTCAAGTCAGATTCAGCCTTGCTACATTATTGTCTTTTTAAATGCAAATTTAAACAGTGGGCTGGTTTCTTCTATTTTATAGATATACTTGCTTTTCACAGAACTTGGAAAATGAAGATTTTATATGTAGGAACCATCTTTTATGAGAAATGGAACTTAATATCCATGACCACTATATAGGTTAGGCTTACATGAAAAGAAAGATGAGGCTTGATGCACAAGCCCCATGCAAATAAGGCCATCATACACCTGAAAACACTAGGAATGATCAGGCTCGTTTTTAAGACAGAAGACTTTTGGAGCAGTGATTTTGGAGCTCTCAGCCATCCAGGGAAGATTTGCTGCAATCAGAACTACCCATCTTTTTAGAAGGCATCACATCGAACTGTACAGTGGACAGACCCTAATATTCCAGCTTAAATCTACAGCACTTGTATTTGTCAAGAGTAACCACTGAGCTGTGAATAATCTTATTTTTATGAGTATAATAGATTTAACTTTTGTGGTCTTTAATTAATCCCAGATATAAAAAGCTCTTTAAGTACCTCTTATTTACCATGACTGACCTTGCAACTGTTAACTGACTGACAAACACTAGAAAAATACAAATTGTGTTTAAAATGGTTTGCAGTTGAGAAAGTGTAAGGCAACAAACTAATTTGAGAAGGTAAATGTATGCAGGTTTAAAACAATTCCGTTTCCAAAATGAGAAATAGAGGAGAACTTTCTGTCCAAGTTGCTAATGGAGACAATTTTAAATAGTCCTTTCTAACTGTAACAGCAGTTGAAACTACTTAGCTCTTTTCATTTCCCACGGGATGAATATTGACTGAGTAATTACAGCTATAATCTCTTCAGTCTCTTTACAAAAGTTTTCTGCAGAATTATGTCATTAAGACAGAGCTTACTGTATGTAATATGCCTGTAATTCAATTGTGCTTAATGGCTCTGACCTACTTAATTTTACCCATTTTCCTTTGTATTTGGAATTTCATGAATGCTTTGTCATAGAAGTTTATGAAATAGATGACAAACAGAACATAAAATTTTCATTTTACTATATAAAGATACTGACTTAATGGTATAACCACAGGAAACATCCAGATGCCTATGAAAATCAAAAACCTTTTAGAGAAAACCCTCTATTTTAAAATTTAAATTCTATTTCTTAAGCACTGCGAAAAAGTGTATTTTTGAAATCTGTATTTGAAGTATATTTACTCCTCACTGCCCTCCCTCCAAATAAATGAGCCAATTTTATACATATTTACAGTATTTAATAAAGATGTTCAAGCCAGTGAAAGTTTTTACATAAATGTTTCAGCATTTAAAATAAGAAGAGGCATTTAATTTGCTCTCAGCTCTGACAGTAAAATTAAATGGAAGCTTAACAACCTTCTGCAGAAAGAATGCATTAAACCATTTGTCTCTGTGGGGAAAGGCAGTATCTCAATATGATTAACAAACCCAAATTTAATTCAAGCAGTTACTAACTCTATCCTAATTTAAATGCTTAAATGTTTGCCACCTGACTGATAAATAATCAGCTTCTTCTGGAATCTGCATTAGTATGTTTTAACAAATCCTTGAAAGTTATTTGATAGGGTTTTCTATAAATTCTTTGGCTACATACATTAAGGAAGTTAAATACATGTGAAATCTACCAGCTACAAGTACCTTAAAAATAGTACACATTTACAGATTATACAGGGACCAGAGTGCAAATATCAAGAGAATTGTTTTCAAGGACTAAGTTACTTACAACATCCATTTTTACATCCCAAACAGAAGGCTGTAGACAAAAAAAAAAAAAAAGGTGATTCTTAGATTTATAAATCTCTTTGAAGAGTTTCTTGATCACCTAAAAATGCCTCAAACTGAACCACTGCTTCATGTATTAATGCTATCACTTTTAATTACGAAATATAACCTGCAGTGTCTGCCTCCTCTTTTTTTTCTTTTGAAGAATATCGAAGTTCAGAAACTGCTCATATAAAGAACAGAAATAATGGTTGTATTCCCATATGGAATTATAACAACTTTAGATTCTTATAAGTCTTCTGGAGATATTTTTGTAAGCAAAATATGAAAGCAGAAATTGATGTCAGTCCTCCAAAAAAGCTTTGGGTTATAGTGATTTTGTGACAATGTTTAATTTTCCTCCTGCAGCATTTCTTCTATTTCTTTATCCCAGTTTTCATCACGCTTTTCTGATTCTGTCACCACCTCATACTCTTGAAGCTCTTGTTGTAATTCCTTTTCCCAGTCAGCCGTTTCTTCTACAAGAGACAAATGATATGTAAGAATTTAATGGATAATATGAATGTTGTT
Source organism: Eopsaltria australis (assembly GCA_034509425.1). Lineage (NCBI taxonomy): Eukaryota > Metazoa > Chordata > Aves > Passeriformes > Petroicidae > Eopsaltria > Eopsaltria australis. Next base: position 4,163,437 of record JAVTVJ010000068.1, on the reverse strand, counting down.
TATTTACATAAAACTAGATGAATTTGCACTGAATTTCTCTGATATCCCCTAAACTTTATGGACTATTCTCCTTAGAAACTAAAGGAATCTCAAATTTCAACTTCCTATTGATCGCAAGTAGGAAGTAATTAATATACAAGGCAATATTCCTATATGCATACTATAATAAAGATATAAAGAGCAAATACACAGCTAAGTCATTATGAGTGTCCCTCTGCAAGATCATTTTCTACAGTCTTTCACTCTACTATCAAATGAATTGCCCTTTGCAATTTTAAATCCCCATAAAAAATGAAGTTTGTAAAAGTATAGAAACACTGTTATGGAAAAAAGAACCAAAATCAAATACTGTGGCTAGTTTAAAACAAAGAAGAAGGTACTTTCCTCACTGACATTTGTAGCTAGGCAAGCCCATTTAATCAGGGTTAAAGGTAATCATATTTCATACTTCAGGGCAAAAAATGAGTCAGAAGGCATTCTTGTGTTGCTAATCTCTGTTTTAATTAGCTCTACCTATCATTGCCAAGAGTGTGGGGGAGGAGATGGGCGTTTGATGTGCTACACATTGGTTGGTACTTCAGCCTAGATAGGAAGGTACGCAATTCCAGAGTCCAAGTCAGTCCAAGCCAGCTGAGGTTTCTCTGAACAAATAACACATTAATGACCTATTGAAACACTTTCATTAAAGAATTAGATGCATGAAACTGATATTACTCATTATAATGCCTCAAGCTTGGCTATTTATTGGACAGAAAAAAAAAAAAAATCAGAAAACAAAGATTCCACAAAATCCAAAGCACATTTTAAGAAAATTCTGCATATTTTATGATAAACATCTACATACACAAGTGTTGTCATAGTAAATTGTGTATGGCCAGAGTCACATCATCACAGACTGTTTTTATGCTCCTCACATTGATATTAGTTCTGACTTATTTTAATTAATAAGCTCTACTTAATTTCTTATCATTCTCAGAACTGTTTGTTAAATTTTAACTGTTCCAAATGCCTGTAAACCTTTATAGACAGAGGCCTCTTCAAGCTCACAGTACGGTGCAAATGCTGCCTTTTTAGCTGGTGCCAAAAGAAGAAAACAGCCTGACTTTCAAATACTGTACTTTACCTACAAGGCTATCAATTAAAGAAAACCATTGATATGCAGAAGAACCTATGAAAGAGAAAGGAGAAAATAAACAGAAAAAAATACCCCACACTCAATTTCATAAAGGAGCGACCTGAAACTTAGGTTCTTTGGATTAAAACCACTCACAGTTAACAACCTGCATAAGATGTGGTTTGACCATAAGGAAAATTATCATGAATTTCTGCAATATCTCACTGAAATTTGTTTCACACACTTTGGAAAAAATGGCCACAAATCTACTTTCCTTAATTGAATTACAACTTTTTTTTTTTTTTTTAAACAACCTTAGAATTGCTCTATGTAAGGAAGAGAGGTAATAGTAGATTTACCTTCTACTACTGAAGTCTCTTCTTTCTTTTTGTCTAGCACTAGTTGTTCCATTTCTTTTCTTAGATCTTCCTGATTCAGGTTACAGGCATCAAAAGCATCACTCACAAATTCTGATACACCTGGACTTGTGGAAATCTCTTCCTCATCCTGCAACAAGACACTTTAGTATAAATTTATCCAGACAGGGTAAAAGAAGTCACCAATACATATTTCCACCATGTGACTACTTTTAAGTAGAGTTGACAAAACCCAAACGCATTACTCTCAACTATTTTTCCTTATTGACTACTTTTCCTTAAGAGTATTTTTGTACAAACAAAAATGTTAGATAGCTGTACTGAAAATGATCTGCTTTACATTCTAGGCTGTCTTTTTGTGTTCTCTTAACAACTTGAATTCTGATTTTGTAATCTTCAGAAACAATAATAAACTCTTGAGTGGTTTAGAACAGGACCTAAATATTAAAAATTTGACCACAATTCAGTGACAGTTTTCTACACCAAAGTAAGATTAAGAGAGGACTGTTCTTTGGAAATCTTTGCCTGCTGCATATTATTGGCAAGTGAATGCACAGCTCTGCTTCTGCCAAGAGTGTTCTCTGGCACCAACTGTACAATCCAGAAATGACCAAGGGTCATTATGTGTCTAAGGTAAAGGTTTTTGCAGCACCAAGCAGAAGTGAAATGAAACAGTGTTGCTATTGCAATGCATTATGTAGATTTCCTATACTTCAGTCTGACCACTGCTTGAAGAGTTGGACAGAACACAGCACACAAATATATTTTTATGAAGGTACTGCTAGAGTCTCAATGCAATGTTAACCTTTTACTCCAAACATTTTGGAAATTTCGCTCTTGAGAATAAAATCACATCTTGTCATAGTGTGCAGGATGCCAAGGAAAACATTCTTCAGATAAACTACTGTATCTCCTATTGAAAATGAGTTTCAAGATTATATGCTAAAAATTAGTATCACAGCAAAATAGCAGCAGGTTAGGACTGTCAGATACTATATTATTATGGTTTCATAGCAGAACTTACTCAAAAAGATGCATAATTGCTTATTAAGGAACAGCTTCACATACTAAATACCAGATAAAATATAACAACATTTTTACCTCTTGTGATTTTATTTGAGGCTTTATTGTAACAGGTGGTGTTTTTGGCCGTACTGTTTCTATCAAGGAAAAAAAAAGGGTAGATAATATTTAAATATAAAAAAATCTCATTTACTTTGCATCACTATTACATATACAAGGAAATTCCATACTTCAAGGAATCCTTGTGGTTAAAGGCTGAATTTAACCACAGGTGAACAATTTTCAAAAACAAAGAGAAACAATTTTCTATTCTTAATTAAGACAAATTTCACAAGTCATTTTCTCATTATGACTCCAAACTTAAAGGACAAGACCCCTCTGACCCTCAAAATGACTTCCCAAGATCTTTAAAGTTACAAATGGTCATGAAATCCAGTCACTGTCTATCACAGAAGTTCTCAAACTCCCCTTGCTGAGTACTAGTGCTGACGTGGGTGCCAGTTAGCTCTTGGGCACACCAGACTGCACATGTACTGTGCACACCCCTGAAGGCACATGAGAACAGTGTTCTGCAGCCTCCCCTTCCAAACAGGCAAGGGAAGTCACTGAGAAACAAACCCTAGAAGCTGGTCCAAGTTTCCTAAGAAAACTGCTGTGCATTCTGTATTTAGAACATGGTGCTAGGAAGACAATGATTGTTTAAAGGCAGGGTTAGATCTTTTTCCTGGCAGGTAAAGGAACACCCCAGCTTTCTTCCTTGTGCAACTCTCAGGGCAGAGGAGTTACAATGAAGAGTCACGTGGCTGCAAGAACAATTAACATACATGGGAGGCTGTGGTAGTGGTGGAGTGCTTGCTTAGCAGATCTCTTTGCTTAAACATGCAGAGCAGCTCTGAGCTTGCAGCTCTGCTTCCTGAAGGGTGCCCAGGTGGACCCTTCCTGCTAACTCAGCAATTTCTGATTAGGGATTGTGTTTCATTTTTAAAATTAAGACCAGTTTTAATTAAAACCATTTCCTAACTGGTAGCTGTCACTGTTTTTACAGCTCATCTACTCAACGTCCACTGCTCTGTCCCATCTTCTCTCTTCCTCCCACTTCTCAATACCCAGAGGTTCTCTCACTGCACCCAACACTGCAGCCAAAGAGGGTCCAGCATGGAAGCTGTAGGATATGACAGTAACTCTCTGCTGTTCAAGAGAGGTGCCTCAGGCCCCACCTGCTGCTCTCGTGCAGATGGGACACAGCTGCTCTGCACTGGGCCATTCCCCAGTCAGTCAGGTGTGACTCATGTACCATTAGCATCACTCTGGACCTACTGGCCTGCCATCATCTCCTCCACTGCTGGTGTGCCCTCATCCCAAGGTGACTTAGTTCTCAAGAACAGAGCTACTAATACCTAGAGAAGGGCTGGAACTTGGCATCTGGTTATAGATCTTATAAAGCCTTTACACTAGAAGGTGGAATGTCTTCCATTTGTCTCTTTTCCTTTAATATCAAACACTAATTTAACTTTCTGAAAAGAGCAGCTAAGGAGGAGACAGAAATGAAAGGCTAACAATTCTATTTTATAGACACTCAGCATTAAGAAGAAACCCTCAACATTATGAAGAACTACCAACAGGCAATTACTTCCAGTTTTACCCTCCAATTAGGGAATGCAACCTTCAAAAAGGTTACTTAAACCAAAAATAACACACATGATTCAGAGTTTCCTAAATCTGTGCAATTTCTGAGTCAAACAAAACATACATTTACTACAGTCTGGTACATGTATCTTTGCCATTACAGAACATACAGTCAGTAGGACATTAGTAAATCTGTTTGCATATCCCACACTGGTGGTTTGAACTGCAGAAGAGCTGCAACAGGCCAAAACACAGTGGGGTCATTTGTTTTTTTTGAAATGAAGATATGTTTTGCTTTAGTCACAATGGGAATTTTACTAGAATCCAGCAACTTTCATTTTGACTGAATGGTTCTTCCCAAGGGTTTCGATGACTCAAACATAACATTTTTATTGTTCAATAGGGTCAGATGCCCTCTCTCCTGTAAAGTTGAGACACATCAGTTAAAACAGCCATCGTTTTGGGACAGTAAACAACTGTCCTGAATAAAAGTAGTGGGAATTGGTGCCTCTTGGTCTGCAGTAGATGCTGGAGTAGCCTATCCTGTCAGCATTGCTTGGATATTAACTCAGAGAAAACTTTTTTCACTCTAGATGGGGACCTTGCCTAGGCTGACACAGGCACACTCAAAACCTGAGAAACATGAGAGAAACTGACAACAAAGGCACATATGCAACATGGAAGCCCAGCTTTGTAATGCCATCACCCCAAGTTCAGCTGCCTGTCCAAGGAGCAAAGGCCCAGCTGAGTAACCTTAGACTGTGCAGAAAATTACTAAATTGTGCAAAAGACCTGTGAAAAAGTCTGTAAAAAGAATAAGGAAGGTGACTCAAGAAGAAAAATACCTATATGGAAATGTGGTATATTCAGAAAGGAGGAAAAATAAGTTAACTTGGCAGTCATCAGCTGACTGTCAGTCAGGCCAGCAGTGTCAACAGGACATAAGTATTCGTGGATTTCAAGGATGACAATTCATTGATATTGGGGATATGAGAACCATTCCAAGGTGCATCAAAGGCTTTCTCCTTCTGCCCAACGCCTACCCAGCCTGCCAAGATCCTTCAGGTGCCTTACCTGGAGTGGTGAGTGTACCTAAGTTAACCTGAGATTTAATGAGCTACTGGTTATCTTTTGTGTTTCTGCCAGTAACTACTTTATGCTCTATAAGGCACAGATATTCCTGCTTGCAGAATTCTTTTAACATACAAAGAGGTCCAGTGGTTCATAAGAGGGTCATAAGAATCACCTGTAGAAACTGATCAATGTAACTGAAGACACCTTTGTTGAAGCACCTTTTTCATCTCAAGGCTGAATCCCAGGTAGCCTCCTAGTCCTCATTTTTTCTGTTTCTACAATACATTGTGGGCCTTTATACACTCTGCATGTGTCTCTGCCTCCACCACCACAGTAGTTCTACCCCTGTATCATTCACTAACTTCTGTCTGGCATGAGGGATGAGCAAAAGCTAAGAGCAAACCATATGCCAGCTGGCTGTGCTGGCTAGTACCTGTTGTCTGATCAAGTGAACCAAAGGTATCTTCCACTTCTTTCTGACAAGTCAAAAATCACACCTGAAACCTCTAATGGTCATGAGCTGTCACAAGCCACCTCTTGAGATTTCCACTCTTCTGACAAAGTTGGCTGAAACTGGAAAAATGCTTTAAAGCACCAGGAGCCTCCTCTTCCCCAGTCTACACAAAGACACCACGTATGGTGAGAGAAGCCCTGATTTACTAAGCAACCTAGGATAAAAATGGGATGGCACCTGATGTATACAGTAAGCATTTGTTGATGCCTAAAGATTTTCAGCTCTTTTTATGTATTTGTAGCTTTGTAGATTTTTAATATACAGCTGTATAGTTTCTAGCACTTTCTCATAGAATAGTAGTTACCCTCTCTCACATATTATGCCACATTCTTGAAATTGTTTGATCTTATTTTCAAGAAAAAGTTTCTAACAAGGATATCCTGTGTTGTACCAGCACCTGGGCTGAAATAACAAGATACCTTGTAGATACAACAAGATATAGGGCTAAGAACCCTTGGAGGGGCTCCAGTGGGGCAGGATGGGTTACCAGGGCAACTGTTCTCCTATTGGATGTACTTGCTAGACATGCTGATTAATTAAAAATGATTAATCACTGATTAATTAAAAATGGTGAAAATTTGATGCTACAAGTGCATATAAGTATTATATGTACAACTGAAAGCTTTCATTAAAAGACTGCTCTTTATGTTATCAATTTTAATATTGTTTGAAAAGTTTTCCTTCTGATTTTAGGCAACAGCATGCCACTAAGTCAATGAACTGTGCTAAAACAAATGTTTCCCATACCTTTCAGTTCACTATCCTCTTCTCTGCCCTTGTTCTCTTCCTTTCCTGCTGCTTGCTGTTGAGCTGCAAGCGCAGTGAGTTGTGCAGACTGTTTAATTAGGGACACCCTGTAGAAATAATTTCTCCAGAACACCTCCTCCTTTACACTAGAGAGAACAAACAGATTTTGATTATTACATTTGGAATATGGTTCCTTTTACCATCTAGCAGTGAAATAAAATCATGTATGCAGAGAGGAGTAGACATAGCTGATATTTAAGTAAAAAATTAAAAATTAAATTTATGACATTAACACATTTTAAAAAGTCCATAATTTTAGAAGTTCTGAATCTCTCACAAGACATTTGCAATTGACTTGGACATATAATAGTAATGTTAGATCTTTAGAAAAAGCTTAATAGCATGCAGCAATACATGGCATGGAAAAATACTACACTGTTCCATCTCTCCTGACAAATTACGTAAACAAACCAACACGCCAAACCACTCCGTTCTCTTCCCCTCAAAGCCAAACACTCTATTATTGTCAAACTATAATTGTCTACATCTTCCCTAGGCATCAGGTGGAACTGGAACATGTCTGGTGGCAGAAGACATTCCTAGATTGCAGCAGTACTATTTCACTATCTGCACAGAACCTTTAGTAACTAGAAACTGCCATCTTGGAAATGACCAGCTCTGGGAAGTGGGAGACTATCCCCTACTTCAGGTAACATTTCCCTCTAGCAAGAAAGAAAAGACTCAACTTTAACCCAGAGGCAACAGAAGGCAGAAATGGCAAGATCTGTTGGGAGGAACTTGTGTAGGTTAAGAAAGAATAAAGTTACCTTTGCACCTATTCAGGCAAAGAATGACCACAGAGACTAAGAACAGGCGAAAAAGAAATTAAGCAATGAGGTAGAAAAGGCAAGGATAGCATGACCACAGGGTGATGACAGAGCATCAGAGAATATGGGCACATCTTCAAACTGATAACAGAGAAGAAGGTAAACACAATGAGGAGGTGGGAAGGTTTATAAAAGGAGGAGATTTAAGATGGAAAATGTCACAAGGAAAGATTTTCTTTCCTGTTTTCATCCTTAGACAAAGAGACTAATTTTGGGAATTCCCACTTAAATAGAAAGTTGAGTTGCGAAACAAGCTCTAGGAACAGAATTCTGGACTGGACAAGGAATAACACAGAGCTTTTCTGATTTCCTATGCAAATTGAGTTTTTCTTGCTTGCATTGCTGCTTTTTTGTGACACATTCTATTACTGTTCCTCCAGGGTTGGGTCTCTGACTATCTGTAATCACCTTTTTGGGACATCAGCTACACCAAGAGATCTGAATATTTTTATTGTTGCCTTTACCTTTCCTTAGAGAAAAAAAAAATTAATTTAGCACACTGGACATGGAAATACTGAGAGCCTCTCCCATACTTAAGTCAACAGATCCTTATTAGTTCTGTTTCACAGATATACTTTTTTTTTTACCTCCAACTGCTAAACTGTAATGCACACGCAATACCCCATGTGTTAGACACTAGCAAATAAATATATATATACACATCAGAAGAACAAAGAATTGAAGGAAGTGAAAAGAACAAGGGTTTATGAGTATTTACAGACATGTTAAAAGCATGATGATACAGCTACCAGCAGAAATTACTTACTGTTTGGGAACAAGGTCAAACCTCATCCTATTGAGGAGCTCATCTTCTTGTAACATCACCAGTGCAACAGGGTACATTTGATCAAAGTCAAAATGAAACTGCACACCTGCTGGAGGGTCCCGCAGAAAATTCCGTTTATCCTTTGAAGAACATATTTATGGTCATTGAATGGTATCAGAAAAAAGACACCATATTTCACACACAAGAGGAATCTGTAAAGCCTTTATAAAAATAAAAACTATATTGAGGATCTGCTTTGGTTCAACTTGAAACTGATAGAACTATTACTCTTGCACATGATTGGTGCAGTTACAGACACATTCAAAGTATCTTGAAAACACATGATTTAATAAATTTACTATAAAAAACCCAATAGTTTTAATTTCTCCAAGAGAAAACTTCAAATCTTACAGGAAATGAAATACTTACTGCTGATAAGGCCAGTATTTGTTGTTGAATTGTCTCTTCTTCATTGCTGTCTACCCAGGGAGGCACTGCTGCTTCTAGTATTGAAAGGAGGAAGGTAATTGCATGTGTATTACTTGAAAAAAACCCACTCCTAATAACAGACCTTACATAAGGTAACATAGAGTGTCATAAAAGTAAGCACAGTAACACTAGTACGCCAAATTATTGTGCCCTTTTCCTAAACCAAGTCCATGGCATAAGAGAGAAGCCCCAGGAATAGATTTTTGCTTATCAGAGGTTAAAAAACAGTAACTAGTTGCTGATCTCTGATACTGTAAAAATAAAACTGCGGGGTTTTCTTTGCAGTGTGCACCAGTCAGAATTTGGTGCCTCTTAGTTTAGCTACTGAAGTAGTGCTGTATTACTGGTTATGTTGCCTGCAAATAGTATTTCCAGATTCACTTTGAATGTGTAAGCTTTGGCAAAATTAAGTTTGCAAAGTAACTTACACCCAGAAGACATGAATTCTTTAACAATTGAGAAAAATGTTATAAATTTGTTGTGAATTACAACCTGTTATACAGCAAGTAAACCTACTCCAGTTCAGCTGGATTATGTTGTTTTGCAGATACCTTCCAAATAGTTCTTTGGGCTGTACAGGGAGGAAAACAAACTATTGCAGATGTACAGATATTTATTAATCTCTTCACTGTCAATACAAATTCAGCCTACGGAGACACTATTATGCATCTGTAGGAGTTAAATAATTCTTTTGCCCTTAAACTAACAGTGCTTATTTGCCTGTGCAGCTGATACCAGCAAGATCTTTCACCCACATGGATCCACATCTGATGCTAATGCTTCTTTCAGTCAGGCCATTTGTTACTTCTCCTTAGGCCAATCTAGCCACCTATTTTCATGAAGCTTTTAGAAACATATTAAGAGAAGCCCAAGTCTATTAACAGATAAGAAGACAGAAATACAGACAACATAGTCCCATATGCAATCTTGCAAGAAGAAACCAGACTAACATACTAACTACAAACACCATCAAAAATTTTATCACAACCCATTTAAAACCAGCTAATTTTCAAGATTAACAGTTACTACATATTAAAACTGTCAGGAATTACTGCACTCAGGTAACACATTAAAAAAGATAAAAGTCAACGATGAAACAATGTGAGAAAACAACTTTGCTAGCATGGTGATCTTTATTTCATAAAGCAGAATTTGGTTAAAAAAGCAAATCTAAACCAACTAGGTAATGTAACACTAACCTCACTTAAAAATATAATCTTCCTATTCTACCATACGCATTAAGCTCTGTCATAATGTATTTCATTAAATAGTGTTTTGATAGATTAGTTTTACATATAGCTTAATTATCCAGCTTTCAGCGAGGTTTCACTTATGTGACGTTAGGCATCAAAAAAAGCATACATTACCTGATTTTTTGGTTTGCTGCTCCTGGACAAACTTCTTCTGTTCCTTCTGAAAATCTCCAATAATTGTCTAAAATCAAAATTGAGGCACCACAATTAGAAAAAAAAAATAAAATTTACTCTTCTTGTTTTATGTTCAGTCAGAAAATGCTTTCAAATACAGTGTATATTCTTATATTTGTGGTGACCCTTCTTGTAAGTTAAAGGTCTTTCATGTCAATCATACACTTCCTTTTACTGAAACATTTTATTTTCCATTTAAAACTATTGTGTATGCTTTCAAAATTATATTTATAGTTTTTTCGAGTTCAGGGAACAAGAAAAAACGATGGAAAATCTTAGCTGATAATTTGAACACTGGCATACTATGCATATCCACTTACTGTCTTACTGTATCAAATACAGACAACAGACTGTTTAGACTTATTTAAGCATATTTTTAAAGCATTGGACACTTAGAGATACCCTTGGCCTTACAGAAGCTTCGGGAGTTGCCTAAGAAATATATCCATTGCAAGAAACTGGACTTCCAAATTTGTAAAGTTGGATTTCAGAATGGAACCTGCTTAGCTGAAACAAAGCAACTTCTCCACTTACGGTGTTGACAAATTTTCATAAAGGAAATCATATTTAGAAATATTCTACATGGAATTCAGAATTTTGAAAAAATGGAGAACAGTCTCAGAATTCAGAATTCCATAATCTAGAAGTAAGAATGCAAATGTTCTGTGGTTGAAAGCAGAGACAAAAAAGAGGAAGCTAAAAACAAATACTTAAACCACTCAAAAAATACAAATTTTATGTAGTGACGTCTATGGACCAACAAGTTGCCAACATGAACAGAAGTCTTCAAGCTAAATCCTGATAAATTCCTATACTTTTTTTTTGCCTTCTGTGACTCAATATTTCAGTTTAATTTTACTATCAGTGAGAGAATTACAGTAATGTCATTTATACAAACAGATTATTGTGGTTCCTTCTGGTTTTAAGTTATGTGAACTTTTTCTATTCATGGAACAAAATAATCTATATGGTATAAGAAGAAAGCTTTATCATGATACAGGTATAATCTTGTTTCTCCTGTATGTAATACTGATCAATCAAAACAGGAAATTCATACTACTCCAAGACATTTACAGAAAAAGAAAATGGCATTTTAGGCATAAAATATGCTGTAGGTACTTAGCTACAGTTTCTTAGAAGCATTCTTATTAGTGTATTAAATTAGCAAATAACTTTGTTACTTGATTTTTTCTCTTTGATACAGATCAAAATTACATTAGACTGACATACTGTAGAAGGAAATAGATTATTATACAGACAATTGTCACAATTCTTATACAGACAATTGTCAATAAAATCTGAAGACAAACTATAAAATGTGATCATTATAGAAATTCATTTCATGTCATCTGATGATTTATTTGGAAGACAACAGGAACACTAATTATATCAACAGAATTCTATTGCATTAAAAAAAACAGGCAATGCTGTAGTTCCCCTGAAGGGCTGTCTGAGAGACAGGAGCAGGAAAAGGAGCTTGCCTGTATCAGACTCTCCTGGATGCGCAGTCCTACTACAGCTGAGATGGTTTTGGCCAGTTCTCTTTCCCTTCCCTTCCAAGTTACTCTCAATAGCAAACACAGAACACTACATGGCACTTATTGCTGCCTTTTCCTTTTTTTTCTTTTCCTTCTGCCTGGTTTTTGGCTCAAAGCATTGGAAGAACACTTGCTGGCACAAGGTAAGCAACTGGAGCTGATAGGAACAGAGAGGGCAAGAACTATGTGGGAGAGTCAGGGTGGGGAAAAGAACAGGACAATAACAAGGGGTTTCATTAGCTCACTGGTTCCTATGAAACTGTACCTGTACACCCCTAGGGTCTTAGGATACAGTATCTACAGTGCAAAGCTAATTCTGACTTTTGCTGCAGAGATGCTTTTAAGATGCAAGTCACCTCATTCCTTTTTCCAACAAATAAACTGTGGGGCAAAAAGAAACCAGCCCACACATCTTGGGACAGACATTCCCCAACTGCCTATCTCAAATTCTTCCAGCCCTTCCATCTATGTCAATATTTTTCATATTTTCTTCTGGTCTTTCTCTGGTGTATCAACATCCTGAGAGAACTGAACAAACACAGGAGCAGCACTGAGAAAAGCAGGGTGACCAGTTTTTGGCAAGTCTACCTTGAATAAACATTTCAGTCACATCATTCATCATGACAGCAGATGCATAATTTCTCTGGAAAGATGTAATATCTAAAGACAGCCTAAAGACACGTTATCAAATGCCAGATTCGCCACATGTTGTAACTATGGTAAGCAAACAGATCTTCCAGATCAAGTATCTAGAAATAAAATTACCTTATCGATGATACTGTCAATTTTTCCTTCTTCTACAGACTTCTTTATTGTCTGTGCTGTTTCAGCAACAGATTCAGATATCTTTTTTGTAGCAGCAGAGGCAAAATTGAAGAGGTAACCTTTCACAGACAAAAAAAGAAAGACCTGAGATTAGATTTCTTTACATCTAGTTCTCTTTCTACATTTATTTTTCCTTCTCTTTAGCCATTTGGATGCCTTCTTAAAAACTTCTTTCAAAATAACCCAGCTTCTGGCCTACAAAAAACTCCTAAAATTTTATTTATCATTTTCTAGTTTATATTCTTTACTGATGTTGATGATCACAACTTTCTGTAAATCAAATATTTATACATGAACCTTGTTTACTAAATCAAACATTCCTAATGGTCCTTGAAATACTCCTGTCCAATGAGTTTTCTGAAACAATGTATCTTTCTTGATTTCATATAAGTATTTTGGAGACATTAAGCCATAAAATAATTTAGCCACAGTATTAAAACTGTATTCTTAAAGAAAATCAACATGCACAAAAAAGTCTCATAAACTGAAGTAGCAAATCAATGAAAAAATTTCAGGCAGGTAACACTTCCTTCACAAGTCTTAGCATAGAAGCTTGCTCTATTTTGCATTGTTTTCCTCTCTTTAGCTCCATGAAAAGCACTGTGGCCCTGTTGGCTCATTTTTCTGAATATACTCAGTGTCAGAACAGCAATGACAAATCTTTTCAAAGACTCACATTTTTTGTATTAGCAATGCTGAAGTGAAGAGAGGTGGCAGGGAAAGAACTACATATACATAGCATGGCCATCTGCACTGTATTATTGTATTTTAATTAAGGAGAACAAACTCCAAGAAGCAAGATGCATATCATAAGCTTTCAGAAACATTATGTATCAGATTACAGACAACTGATTTTAAAACATTGGTATTATTTCTCAGATGACATGATGTCACAAGCAGTTTATTATATCTGAATGGTTGCATTATGACTGCAGTACCTCAGTTCCAGTACATACATTGTTTCAGTGCCATAGTAAATAAAAGAATTGCAGAAGGATCTAGATAGATTGGAACATTTGGGCAAACATCAATGGCATGAAATTTAAAAAGAATAAATGCTGGATTCTGCACATGGGATGAATATAAACTGCAAGAGGAATATCTGGAGAGCAGCACTGCAGAAAGGGATCTGGGGATGCTGCTTGGTGGTCAGCTCAGTAAGAGTTACATATTTCAGTTGTTCCAGAAAATCACCTTTGACTTTTATACAAGGGGTTGTCAAACAACAAAAAAACCCAACCAAACCAAAACCCAACACTTCAGTTTCAAACAAAGAAACACCTTCCTTCTCAAGAATTCTCAAAAAATCCAGTTTCCCTATGGGTTAGAAACGTAAAAAATAATCTTATAATGAAAAACAAATTAAAAAAAAATTGCTATAAGACATGATTGTTAGCCACTGGTAGAATGAGTTACTCTGGAATACTGATGTCACCTTTTGGAAAGCTGATGATTCTTTGTGGTGGATAAAATGTTCTGTTGTTATGATATCACCAAATCAATATCAAAATATGCAGAGGTCTAGCCAATCCTTAAAACAACTTTTTATATGTAACTTTCACTTATAAGTCACAGAATGGTAGTAACCAAACATCTTTCAAGTACTTACTAGCATCTTTGAAAATCTGTTTTCAGGTTTATAACCCATCACATGATTCAGGTATTAAAAAAAGGTTAACTGCTACACAGACACATATATTATTCCCCTTATGAGAGCAGAGGAAGCAACAGCCTACTGGACTGCTTACTCCCTACCAGTTTTTACTGGCTCTTTCATATATTCCTGGAAACTATCATTTGCAAATGTTTTAGATGCAAAATATGCAGAGAACTTGCTGTCAGGCGATATTCTGGCGTTATTGCACGAAGTTGTTTTGGCCAGTCCTGGAACTAGGCTGGAGAGCAAAATGCTTTTTATTTCCAATAAGGGTAAATATTGTTTTGCACTAAGGTACTTATAAAACTGCAGAAGGGGTGGTACTTAGCCTTAGAAAAATAGGATTAGTGGTGGAAAATAACACTTTCAAATGGCTAAGAAATTAATCTTCCATCTTACAGGCCTATCCCTATATTAAGAATATCTATCCAGCAATATTTCTATTATTAGTTCACATTGGCAAAACGCTCATTATTTCTGTAATGGCATGATAATGAGCAAAAAAATAATGTCTATAAGGCTTTGCTTTTACCAGTAAAATTCTTTCTCTGCCAGGGGATTCTTTTTACAGAGCTACCCAGGTTGTTGGCCATGCAAAGGTTTCTAGGATTATGTGTTAAAACAGCAAGAAAGCCTTTCCACCACAATCTACCCTGGTGTCACCATGGACCATTAAGCCAAATTTTCACTTACAGAGCAAATTATGGGATGGATCTTTATATAGATAAATATAGAAGTCAATACTACTTTGTCTACTGAAATTCAAAGTACTTTTTCCTTCGTGAACAATCAGAGCAATCAGCAGATTAGAACAACCAGAGGAAGCAGATTAGAATCAATTTACCACAACTAGACAAGTATTAGACCAAACGACACAGAATGAACTGCTGCAGTTCAGGTTACTCAAGACAATGCACAGTAAAGAACCAGCTCAGATTAACCTCTGAGATACTGATCCAGAATTTTAGAGAATCAATTTTAAAAAAAAACCCAAAAATTTAAAAAAAACCAAAAAACTTTAGTAATGATTATAGGTCTGTACTTTGGATTAATTTTATCCAAAAATCCACTACAGTAAAGCAGAAACTTTACTTATAGCAAATTACAGCCCATCCCTGGCAGCAGTCAAGGCTAGGCTAGATGGGGCTTTTAGCCTGGTCTAGCAAAAAGTGCCCCTGCCCATGGCAGGGGGCTGGAATGAGATTATCTTCAAAGTCCTTTCCAACCCAAACCATTCCGTGATTCCAAGACTGCAGACATAGTCAACAAAATCCTCAAACCCCATTATTTTCCTATTAAAAAATCACAAACGCCCAGAGCAATCCATGAAGTACACTGTTCTACGTAGACTGACCTATTCTCTCTACACACAAACCTCCTCCCATAGTGTCAACAGATACTTAGGAAACGCTGCTCCTCTGAAAACAGCTCTGAAAGAGGCGATAACCGCAAGGCACATTTGCAGCCGTGTTTCCCCGGTTCAGAGTTGAAAGCCAGCAGCCCCGGGACACTCACTGCCGAATCCCTTGGCCTGGCTGAGCAGCGCCTCCGAGTCCCCCTGCAGCTCGCCCTGCTCCTGCTCCTGCCCGGCCAGCCCTGCCGCCTCCTCCTCCTCCTCCTGCTCCGCGGGGCCGCTCCTCTTGCCGGCGGGCAGCAGCTGCTCCTCGCCCGCCCGCTCCAGCCCGAGCCAGCTGCCCAGGCCTCGCAACATGGCTCAGGCCCGGCAGCCGCTCCGCTCCGCTCCGCGCTCGGGCCGCGCCGGCGCCGCTGCGGAAACCGGGGCGGGCCCTGCGCTGAGCGCTCCTTCCGCGTGCGCCACTTCCGCCGGGAGCCCAGGGAAGGGAAGGGAAGGGAAGGGGCGGACCCGGGCGGAGCGGGACGCAAGGCACCTGTCGCGCCGGGGGTGTCCCAGCGGGTGTGTCCCGGTCCCCAGCGGGTGTGTCCCCGGCCCCCGCTGCCGGAGCTGCGCTCGGAGGCGCGTTACCTGCAGGGCGCTGCTGCGGGGCTGTGCCCCTCTCCCCCAGGCAGGTGCCGCTGCCCCGGGGTGGCTCGGGCTCGGCTCCCCCGCCGCGGGCAGCGGGCGCTCCTGGTCTGCGCTGCCGGGCTCTGGTCGGAGCAGCCGCCTTTAACTCCTGCGTAAGTGAGAGGCCTCCCCCTGCTCGGCCCCGGCGCTCCCGCGGTGCCGCACGTGTGGGGCGCAGCGCCCACAAATCCGTGCTGGAGGCGGCAGCTCCTGCAGATAAAGGCTGGACAGGGTAATTCGCGTGCCTCTTCCCAGCAAATTTACTGCTTCCAGTATTCGCTTTCTGCTCTCCCTCTCCTGACTCTTTTTTCCTTCATCTTTTACAAGTGACTTACTTCTCCGGCCTCCTGGAGTTTTATGTTCATATTTCAAGTAAATGCGTTTCCTGGAACTGCTGGGAAATCGCTGCTTTTGCTAAAATCACAGCGAGGTTTTCGTTTTGGTTCCTGTAAGCAAGATTTATGTGTTCTAAAGAGGCGTGTACGCAAGATTTATACCGTTGTTGAAATTATCCCCCCTGTATTCCTGGAAAAAGCTTTGAAAATGGCTTAGATGTTGATGATGCTAATGTTGACAACTAAATTGGCTGAGTTCTGAAGGAATAGCCTGAAACAGAGGTAGTAGGGTCCAAGTCTTTGCTATTAAAAAAGTTGCAGACTAAAATTGAATAGAGGAGAAAAGTTAATTTCTGATGTTCCTTTTTCTCCTAAGTTAAATACGTTTAGTGGTTATGGTCGTCCTTTTGACCATATTGACAAGCAAATGGTTTATTAATCCTATTACTAAAAATGTAAGAGCGTTGATAACAAGCATTGTTACATCCCTGAACTAAGTCTGCTGAAGATCCAGGCTTTATTTATGTTACTTCAGTATAGTAAAAGGAAGAATTAAAATGTTCACTGACTAGTTATTGCTTTATACCAGCAGCTGAAGAACTACACTGCTTTGATTTATACTGAGGGCCATTAGATTACGTGCTGTTGCATGTTGTTTTGGGTGAATTGAGTATTTAAGTAAGGAAAGATTTTCTTGACCCTAGAGTTCTCGCTCTGTGGTGAGCCATTGTTCAGAAATTGTTCGGTGATTAGCCTCCACAGCCAACTGAATGGGATGTGAATTCGTTTACAGATGAGATACACATGTCATCCCGTTTCAGATGGGTGGAAAAACACAGCTTGTAGCTGATGAACAGTGGTGCCTTTGTTTGCTAAAACGTACAGATAGTAAAAAGTTTTGGTATTCCTTTTGTGGATTTGCCACCCAGCACCCCTTTCTGTGTAGAACTGTAAATTAATACCTCGAGTCTGTGTGTTGATCAACCTGTTCAGGGACAACATAGATGTTTATCTTATATATTGGTGTATAAGCTGGGAGAGGTGAATCCTGCTCCCCAGATTCCAAAATGGTCGTTTTTATTGTATGTTGCTGAAGGTCATTTCAATTTAGATTCTTTGCAGACTGAGTCTGTGATTTTCCCAGACATGAATTTACATTCATCAGATGTACATTTTTGTTGTTTTAGACTTCCAGCTCAAGCTCTGTGCATGTGTGCAGATTTTCCAATGAAGTACATTCTGGTAACTGGTGGTGTCATCTCGGGCATTGGCAAAGGGATCATTGCAAGCAGCATTGGCACCATTCTGAAATCATGTGGTCTCCGTGTCACTGCAATCAAAATTGATCCCTACATAAACATAGATGCTGGAACCTTTTCACCATATGAACATGGTATGAAGATTAGTGTTGTTGCCTTTTGCATAAATATTTGCATTTGCAAGAATGTGTTCTGTTTTTATTTTTAAAAAAACAATAGTATGATGTTTACTAGTTGTTTTATCATTATTTTGAAAGTCTGTTGTTGACTTTGTGTTCTCAAGGGCACTGTCTGCTCTAAGAAAAAAAAACAAGCCTGTTTTTATGAGCAGATGCTTCCTTTCTCTAAAATACCACTTTTCTGGGAAAATCCTAGCTGTAAGCCTTGTTCAGCTAATTCTATCTTTAGTTCAACTTTATTAAAAAAACCTTTTAAATAGTGCTGTAAAACATATTTGAAATTTAAGTCCTTAACAGTTACTTGAGAATGCTATTCTCTGGGTATCAGTGCCTTCTAATGTAAGTGCCTTCACAAGACTTAGCTTAAGTTCACATTTTAGTACAAAAAAGTCTGGCCAAAAGCATTAGTGATGCTTAGAGAATCTGCTAATGACATGATTTTAAAGTAGATGCATGGTTTGATGGGTTGGTTCTCTAAGCCACATTGGTTGTATTGACTGTTGCTGATGAGTTACAAAGCATTTATAATGTTGAATGTTCCTTCAGCTGTGTGGCTTGTTACTTGTACGTTTATTAAGAACAATGGTTTTCAGAGTGCCTTCAGCCAGTAGGCATTTCCAATTATTTTTACGTTTTGGATTTTATTTGCTTACTTTTAGTCCACACCAAAATTTTTGACACTGAAGATAAATATGTGTATCTCCTTAACTGAAAAAAAACCACTAGTTTGGTTTTTGAGTAGAGGAAGAGCAGAGCAAATGAGACTTCTCTTAAAAAGCAAAATGTACTGCACTTTTAAGGAGCACATGTGCTGCTACTTAAGCAGTTCAGTGGGTCATAGGACTGCTGTGATGACTTGAGATTGTGAGGATATATTCCCTCCCTGGACCAGGTACAGGGGAAAGGCCATGTTATGGCATGTAATTATTTTTTTCACTGAGAATTTTCTTACTGCTTGTGAAGAAACACTGACTTGCTGGGTACACATGGAAGTTACATGAGCTGGAATGGTGAGCCTCCTTCATTAACATTTTGACAGAAATATGATTGATATTAGTAATTTAGTGATTTCCAGTTAACTGTAGAGGCTTTTTAATAATGTATTTTTTTTTTTATTCTTCTCTTCCAAGGCTTGCTTAAGAGAAATGTTGATACCACTCCGCTTCTGTTGGCTTAAATGATGATTTAGTGTAGAGGCTGTATTAAGTGCCTCACAGAATCAGGCATAATTCTTCCACTCTGTTGTACACATTGGAGTGATTTGTTAGGCAGTTCATTGAAGTGCAGTGTTGTACTTTGGTGGGATATGCGTTTCTGTAATTCACTTTATTTTTTTTTTGTGCATTAATCACATAACTTGTTTTGCCATTGATTTACTGGGTCATGGCAAAACATTTACAGGTTTCCTGAAGAGCTTTCCAGCCTTGCCTCAAGATCTAGCAACTTCAATTCTGTCAGAAGTTTACTAGATCCAGCATTTAGAGACTCTTTAGAGGGCTAAGAAAAGTGTGAACCTGATGGGTATTTTAAGTAGATTTTTCAGGGTCAGAAATAACCCTTGCAGTGGACATAGTGAACCAAATATACTGGATGAAACAATCAACTCAGAAACTGTGATCACGTTTTGAAGAAACACTTTTGTTCATCATAACGTTACTCCTGATCCAACCCTAAACATTAAAATAGATCCGAACAACAAGAATTTATAGTGAAAGACTTTGAACGTGCATTATAATTCATGCTTACAAAAGTGTAGTTTTTGTCTCCTGCAAGTAAATTAATGTTTTATTTGTTACTGATTTATGATTCCTAGAGATTGTTTTCTTCCAATGAAGGATTATTCTGCTGTTGAAATGCTGGTTAAATATTTATGTTGCTTAAATATTTTGGCAATGTAATTTACATTTATTTGCAAAACTATATGTGTCTGATGGATGGACATTAGATGTAAAACTAATGGCTTGGATATTAAGTCATACAGAAAGACAATGCAGATTGAATTGCAGTGTGGGCTTTATTGATATGTCCTTGTCAGATATAATTTAAAAATTTTTCTTTTGTTTTAAGATGTCTGTGGTATTCCTGCTGTGTGTTTAATAATTTCTGATTATTTTATTGTTTTTCTATCTGTTTTCACTTTCTTTTTTCAGGTGAAGTTTTTGTATTGAATGATGGTGGAGAAGTTGACCTAGATTTAGGAAATTATGAGAGATTTTTGGACATCAATCTCTATAAAGATAACAATATCACCACTGGAAAGATATACCAGCATGTCATTAATAAAGAAAGACATGGTGATTATCTGGGAAAAACAGTTCAAGGTAAAATTTTTAATTTTGTAGGATACTAGTCCATTCAGTCTTCACAAAAGAAGGGATCAGGTAGAACAGGCTGCTTCTTGCTGCACCACCTTGCTCCTTTCTTGCAAAAAATGTGGGCATATTCCTGTAATGTTTGGTTTCTGTGCTCAAGGAAAGAACTAGAGAAAGGATCAAGAAGTTTCCTCTTGGCTTTCTGTTCACTTTACCCCTTTCACACGCAAAAAATGAGTATATGGGCCTAAAGTAAGCTGTGCTTGCCTTTTCTGGTTTTGTTTTGTAGTTGTTCCACACATTACTGATGCAGTTCAGGAATGGGTAATGAATCAGGCAAAAGTTCCAGTAGATGATGACAAAAAAGAGCCACAAATCTGTGTAATTGAGGTAAGTCTGGAACCCTTTAGGTTGTGTATCTGCAGTGAACACAACGAGCTTGTTTGCTTTCTCTTTGCTGTAAAAAGGTCAGGCTGAAGCTTTATGGAGTGCAGAAATTCAAAGACACATTTTATATTCATTGGTTTGTTCTGAAAGGGGTAGGCATGGTCTTATCTCCACAGCTTCCATTTACCTGACTAAATCCACTCTAGAATATGGCTGAAATTGAGTTACCTAAGAGTTTATTAACTTAGAGAATTAAA
Organism: Eopsaltria australis; assembly: GCA_034509425.1. Classification (NCBI taxonomy): domain Eukaryota; kingdom Metazoa; phylum Chordata; class Aves; order Passeriformes; family Petroicidae; genus Eopsaltria; species Eopsaltria australis. The sequence goes on along the minus strand of JAVTVJ010000068.1, from coordinate 4,142,621 downwards.
GCAGACAGTTACTGTAATGTGAACTGTCTATTCCAAGATCCAGATGTTTGACTTAAGCTTTGTACTGTTAATACTTGTCACTGTGTAATACCTGAAATCTCCTATGGTGAGCAGGAGAGCCTTGAACATTCTAGCTTTCCATAGAACTTCAAATGTTCATCTTGTTACTTGTGGTCATGCTTAAAGGATTATATTTGAACAATGTGTAAGTTAGTTTCCCACTTTTTGATGTTATCTTTAAGATCTTTGGAGGCAGCTTTGTTAATCACTTAACCTGCTGATGTTCTGCACAGTGGAATCAATGAGTTTTACCCACCCTTAGTAGGGCATTGGGACAACTGGATCAAAGCCAGTAATTGCTTGTAGTAGTATTACAGCAGAAAACAATGAAAAAAAGTTATATTTGAGAATTTGACAGAAGAATATGTCACAAATTTAATGCCATAAGTGACCACTGTAATCAATAGTGCAATAACCTTTGTGACTCAGCAGCAGAATTACTCAGTGTTTCTTACAAAGAAGAATCTGCCTTGATTGAAATACACTTACCAGTATAGCTATAGATCTTTTTTTGATGTGCACAGTGAGTCAAATATTTAATTTAAAACAAATATTAGTATTTTTGTATTTCCTTTTCAATAAGTGATGATCATATCAGTCCTTTAACTTCAGGTTTGTTTTGTTTTGTTTGGGTTTTTGTTTCTTTCTTTGTTTCAGTTTTTGGGGCTTTTTGGAGTTTTTGGGGTTTTTTGGGTTTTTTTTTGTTACATACTTATACCTCCAGCCTGATAAAATTATTTTTCTTCAGTACTCTGAGAATAATTGTAACATTTTTCTGTTGTAAAATCCTGAAGGAATTAGACTGAACATGTGTGTGAGGTACAAATGTAGTTGCCAGTTTTTCTGGTACTGGATGAACAGAAATATGTAATTCTGCCAAAATCCACTTGGTGGCACAAAAAGATCATTCTGAAATACAACTGCTTCATCAGACTTGTGTGCAAAGCTGCTTTATTCAGTGCTTAGTCTACTATAGCTTGCTGTGTTTTTGAAAGGCATCTGATTTCTGTCTTTATAAATAAATTTCAGCATGGACTTAGTCTTGCATTTTGGTTTGGTAATAAGCAATTATTGATATTGGAAAGCAGTGATAATACTGAGAAATGTCTGTCTCTTGTTAATCACAAGTATTTGCTAATCTGACAGGAAAAAATGTTTTTCCATATGAAAATCTTCACATCAGCTTAACTATCGATTACTGGTTCACCACTTTGAAGGTAGTGTGAAGCATGGATTATTCAACAGCACCACACATCTTCCCGTGGGAAGCTTATGTACTTGGTGTAAAGTGACTGATGCCTTTTTCTGGTCTTAGAAAATAAAGGCTCAGACACGGTTAGAGGGTTGGGGGTCGTTTACCTCGGTATTTTAATAGGATCCCATTCCATGGCTTCTGCCGTCCAGGTAGAATGCGTCGCAAAAGCCCCGTCCCCCCAGTCGAGTGTACAATTAAAGACTCTACACATTAGCATATCTACCAGGAGGGCCCAATAAGGGGCCTGGGTGGGCTAACTTCTAGTTTACAAAATCTGTCCTACTAGGAGACCTTGAGGGCTCACGAAAACAGGGTGTTTGGTCTTCTAACTCTACGTGGTTTCAGGGGTGTTTAGTCTACTGGCTTACTAAACACCATGAAACCAGGCTAAACTATCACCTAAAGCATCACAAGTATGCATGCTAATACTTGTGAATATAGGGAACAGTGTAAGAAGTATTCAGAAGAAAGGCAGAAAAATCCTTCAGGCATCATGAACATAACAAAACTGGGAAATTGTTTAATGTTTTCTGCAAGAAAGAAAATGTGCAGAGTAGATGAAAGCACTTTGTAGAGTATCTTTGCAGATTTCAATTGTCAGGGGTTTTTTTGAGATAAAAGTTTCAGAAAACATCTTGAAATATATGAGAGACTTTTTTTTTTCCTTTGTTTTTGCTTTCTGCCACTCTGACACATCCATTTCCTTTTCAGCTGGGTGGAACCATTGGAGATATTGAAGGAATGCCATTTGTTGAAGCATTTAGACAGTTTCAGTTCAAAGCAAAAAGAGAGAATTTCTGTAATATCCATGTTAGCCTGGTACCACAGGTAAGTTATTAGAATTAATAAAATGAATTTTACTCTGTATTGGCTTTTTTATTTGTTTACTTGTCTCATTAACCCTTTCATGCTGGAGTCAAGTCAAGACCACTATGACTCCTTGTACAGGGCTAAAAGTATTTTTTTTATTTGAACTGTATATTTTGCTTCACTACTCGCTGGGGATATTTTGGTAAGCAAAGGGTTTTAGTAATGGTCAATTTCACCTTCTACAGACAAAAAGATAATTAACAACTACAGCTTTGGGCTAGAGGATTGAACAGCAATTAGTAGGATTAATTCTGTATATTTGAGGGTAGAATTATTTACTACATCTGAATATTCCAACAACACTCACTGAAGGCTTAGTGCTGTGTTGGACATTTTCCATTTATTAGCCAAATCCAACTTTTGGAATATTCTTCTTCTTCTGCCTGAGCCAATTATATGGAATTTTTTCTCTGAAAACAAAAACAACAAAATAAACTTGATCTGAATTGGGACCCTATGGTTTCTTCACAGTATTTCATATATAAGTAATAAAACACAGTTGCCATTTCTGATTCTGGCATATTATGTCTCTCTTTGGATATGTTTATGTCCTGCAAATATTATTACTTGCAATGAATTCTCTCTTTTAATCTGTAACTGCTTTGTTAGTTGATGTTAGTTGCTGTTTGAGCTTTCAAAATGTCTTTCCAGCCTAATGCTACTGGTGAACAGAAGACAAAACCAACGCAGAACAGTGTTCGAGCACTGAGGGGTCTAGGCTTGTCTCCAGATTTGGTGAGTCAATAAATACAGATTTTTATTTATAGGTCATCTAGAAATGTCCTTGCATATCCTGTGTTCAAAGAATAAGCTGTAGTCTCTTAGGAGAGATGAGAATTTTAGAAGAAATGTGAAATATGTGCTGCATAGCTCCATTAAAGCCACAGGAAATCAAATTACTCAAAATCACTCTAAGCTAACTTAATTCAACTAACTTATTGCAATATCTTGGGACTGTAGCTATACTCTTCTAAAGGCATCTTTTTACAAAAATAATTCTTCACACCTAAAAATAATTGAAATCTCAGTTTGCTTTGTAGGAAGACCTAGAATGTTTGTCTTCTAACATTCAGAATTTTTTATGCATTATTAAGAAGAAGCAATGTGTATATCCTCAAAGAAGAAAAATGATTCTTAAGAACATAGTCACACAACTAAATTTTGTGTTGTGATTCTTTCTGGTTTTTTTTCTTTTTTTTTGAGCTCTTGCATTTTACATTTATGAATGAGTGTGTTTTTAACTACAAAACCAATGGATTTGTAAATGGGATATGTGAAAGATGTGTTTGGTGTCAGATGGTTGTGACATGGTAATTGTAACCAGCTTTTGGATGGAAAGACTTTTATTAATGTAGTTCTGTACTGTGTTCTAAGTTTTAGGGCCTAATCTCCAAAATCCCTCTTGAAGTGCTAATTGCATAGGGAAAGTTGCATGTGCTTTTTTGAAGGTCTTTAAGGCAATTGCCAGGGCCTGACTTCTCCCTCCTCTCCGAAAATAATTATTTTTTAAAAGTGCATGTGTGTAATAAAAGGAGAACAGACAAACATAGTCACTGTCTTGCATTTTGGGTTCTTTCCTGGGGCAGTTGTGGGACTGCCAGGAGCACAGTACCATTTTTGTTTTTTGGTTGCTGCTATTCACACCTGAAGCAGGGACATACCTCACTCAAGGTGCAGCCTCTTGGCGCCCTTACACAGTTCCTTGAGCGCTGCTTCAGGACAACATTTCAATGTTTGCTGTCTTGGCCAGGGCAGCTCCTACAGCAGCAGCCAGGAAAGCTTCCTCCATGGGCTGTGCTGCCAGGCTGCCCCAGCTGAGCCCGACCCATCCTGCTCTGAATCCCCGCTGTCTCCCTGCCTCTCCTGGCCATCCCTGCTGTGGCTGCTCAGCCCAGTGTGCCCGAGCCTCTCTGTTCTGCCCGGGGTGTTCTGAGTGCCAAAGGAACACGCTGTGGCTGCAGGGATCCTGTCCTCTGATGCAGCACTTAGAGTATACGCTTGTCAGTGCTGCCCTTTTGGATTCAATTGTTCCTCATCTTCTGTGTGTAATGTTCCTTTGTGCTGCATCTCTGCCACTGTTACTGTAGTTTTGGTATTTTCGTGCTGGTTCTGATGCTTTTGATTTCTGTGTCTGCATTAACTTTAAATTTGTCTCCACAAGGTGGACAATAGATTTCAAAGTGGGTTTAGTCATGTGCTCATACTGTCAAAGTTTATGAATTATACCTTCAGCTTCAAACTGTACCAAATTTTTAAGTGTGACTTGTGCTTAAGTGAATAGAATGTACACATTGTTCCCTAATTACGTGTTGTATTAAAAGTGCACTAATTTTCCCTGGGCAATTCTTTTCTGTTTCTAGAATTACTTCTGAGGGTAGGGTGAGTTAATTAGACACCGTCACTGTCAGTGTAGCTAAGCTCCGTTAGCACGGTGATCAAAGATAAGCTACAAGTTTCTGAGCAAAAGGGCTTGCTAAATGAAGTCTTTCATTTGCTAGGAAAATGGGGAAAGTAATGAACTGACCTTGTATCAGAATCATCCTACTTTTTGTTACACTTTCAGGTTTCAAAATAACTTAAGGGAGTAGACTGAGTAATCAGTGGGCACTTCACTGGAGCAGTTCTGCATTTTGATCTACTTGACTGGAGTTTCATAATGCAAAAAAAGACCCCTTCCAACAAACACCAAATCATATAATTATTTTCTTCATTGGTTAAAAATTATCAATATTTTCTGAAATTACTGGGATTTAAATGTATCAGCAAAATACTAGCAGAATAATTGCACCAGTAAAAACTCCATACAATTATTAATTAGTTTTCTCTTCTTTGGCCTCCTTTTTGTAGTGATGTGTAAATTAGAAAGATGCTGAAATAGTGAAATACTCATGCATTTAAGCTAAGTATTATTGCTCTCAATTTAAATCTGATCTTTCTGATAAGATTACAATATTCCTTTTGATTCATCATATTCATACAGAGCTGCTAGGCAAAGAGTATTACTATAGTAGCTGCAAGAAAGGAGAATACGAAGATGCAATATTACAGAGAGTGCCAATGAAAGATGAATGAAAAAGGGTCAGTGACTGATCTACTTCTGCCTTGCTAGTAAGATATTTGTGAGCTGTGATATATTGTAGAACTCCAGAAGAGGGGAAAGAGTAAAAAAATAGACGTTTGTTTTTACTCTGCTTCTGAAGGAGATTAATTTCTCCATGAAGTATTGAGGATCTTCTATTGGTTTGCCTAGTAAATATTTGAAGTTTTCCCTTCTGTTATGACAGATAGTCTGCAGAAGTGCAAAGCCCATAGAGATGGCTGTGAAGGAGAAGATTTCCATGTTTTGTCATGTGGAGCCTGAGCAGGTCTGTACTTCAATATTATATGTGGGAAAGTATACAAATATATCTGTGCATTTCTGTTTTCAGCTTCTGACTGCTTCATTAATCTGTAATAGTTTTTATAATTTTTATCTTGCTATTATGGATGCTATAGTATTTTCAAAATATTAGGAGTATATATGTTAAGTTTTACGTCAAATGGTCATTAATAATTTAAATGCATGTTGTGTAAAACCTAATAAAATAGATTTTGAGTGCACAGTTAGTTGTTATATACAGCATGAAACTATACATTTTTCACTACTATGGCTGGTTTTAGTCATTATTTATTATTGTGTATTTATTACCTCTAAATCATCTCAGATGATTATGATAAGGGATGAACAAATTGTGGTTAAAGCTGGGTGATTTGCTTATGTCCAGAGATGGTCACAGCCACATCATGAACACTCTTACTGTGATAATGTGTAATGGGCTATTTAGGGCCTTAAACATGCATCTGCTGTGTAGTTATATATTCTTTTATACTTCATGTGTGGCTTTTCCCATAATAGTTTGCAATTAATTGCTATTCAAATATTAATTTTGATTAATCAACCAAAAGTAGAACTAATATTTCCTGTGAAAAATTTACTTAAGTTTTTTTTATGTACTGCTTTTTTTTGTTAGGTGATATTTATTCATGATGTTTCTTCTACTTATCGAGTACCAATCCTATTGGAGGAGCAAGGCATCATTAAGTATTTTAAACAGAGGCTAAATTTACCTATTGATGACCAGCCAAGTGATCTTCTAATGAAGTGGAAGAAAATGGCTTGCAGGTACTCTACTTCCTGCTGCTTTTTCTAGAAGTGCTGTAATTCAGGTTGTGTTTTAACTGCTGTGAAGTCACCAAAATGGACTGGGGATAGTGCTGATCAACACCTGTGAATGATCTGGGTTTAAAACCATTGCAGGTTTGGAAAATTTATGTGATGTTTTGTGGAGTTAAAGAAAAAGCAGACACTGTTAAAATGTTTTGGTTTTTTTTGTGAAATTTGGTGTAGTAACTGTAGAACTTGTTTTTGTCAGATACGAAAGGTTGCTGAAGGTGTGTTCCATAGCTCTCGTTGGCAAGTACACAAAACTGAGTGACTGCTATGCATCTGTTTTCAAAGCTCTGGAACACTCTGCGCTGGCAATTAATTACAAACTGGATTTAATGGTGAGGATATTTCTGGTTTTTGCTTTCAGCAATACTTTGAATCTACTATTGTGTCATTCTGTGGTAACCTACTAGTTCCCATCATGTGAGGCAGTTCTAATTCATGTGAAAATTAGGAAATGAATCATGCAGATAAATACAGACTGGCCAAGCATCTCATTTTTTAGAAGAAATGTTTACAGATTTAATTATTTATATGGAACTAAACTTATCTGAAAGTACCACTGAAGTTGCCCAGAACTGGATCTAATGAAAAAGCAGACTTTGTCTGCAAATTTGTGTTTGCTCTCGAAGTTAGATTTCACTTGTTTTCTTGACACATAGTTTTATGGTGAACTTGGCAATCCTGCATTAACAGTTGGATTCAATGATGTTACAGATCCTTTCCTAATTATTCTATGGGTAGAAAAGGGCAAATGTACCAGTCTTTAAAAAAGAAAAAGGCAAAAATTAGGATTTGGGGAAATTGGCAGGTGGTCAGCCTTTCCTTGTTCCCTGGGAAGATTATTAGCTAATACTCTAAAAAGATGTTTCTGTGTGCATGAAAAAACAAGAAAGTTGGAACAGCCAGAATTGATCCCTGGAGATTTTCAGATCCTGACTGGAAATGACCCTAAGCAGCCTGCTCTAATTTGACTTGCTTTGAGCAGGGAATGGGGCTTGAGACTTCCCAATGTCCTTTCTGACCTATGTGATTGTGTTACTGTAGTGTTTCATTCTGACAGCTGAAAAGGGGAAAGTTTTTATGATAGGAAAAATAGCTTTCCTTTTAGCAAAAAAGGCAAAAGGTGCCCTGTCTGCAGATGCACAGCAAGCTTTGTGTACAGCTGGTCTTAAGTTTGGTGGGGCTTCTGCATTGACAAGCATGAGAACTGATGGTTGCTGAGCTCCAGTGCAGTGTTGAAATGTTAACAGACACAGCTCCCACTCTTCTTAGCTGCATGTCCAAACCTCCTTTTAGTGTTTATGCCCAAAGGCTCTCAGTATAATCCCATGCTCTGAAGGAACTGCTTCTTCTTAATGCTGAAATGTTGATGCTTCTTGAACTGATAAATTTGTCTTCTCAGTATGTTTGGCAAGGAAAATACAATTAACTCCATTAGTTAACTGTCATTAGTTTCTCTTTCCAACCTCACAGTATCATAGTGTCCTTTTAGTTGATTCTGTAATATTCTTCTAGTATAGAATAGCAACATTCAAAAGTAGTTATTTTTCTGTTGTATTTTTGATGCCTTCTGGAATGTGGAAAAAGTAGAATATACTTGCTAGAAAGCAGTCTTGTGTGGGAAACTTTCAGCATCTCCTTGTCAGTTGCCTTTCTCTGCACATAGGTGAGTTCTGCCATTTCAGATGATCTCATTTTTATGGAGGATGGACTCTACATGAGGATGTGGTTTATTATGTTAATCTGAGAAAAAGACTGACAAAACCCAGAATCAAACAGATCTTTTGTGCAGTACTCGTCCCCTCACTTCACTGTAGCAGTGCCTCAGGAGCTGTGCTTTTTAATGGCACTAGAGATGCTAATGCAGTATCTCTAGTAGGGCACAGACAATGAGTTATCTTCCTTTCTACCCACGAGTCCCCAGGAACACCTTTCTCACAGACAATGTAGATTTTTCCAGTCTTGTAATAAGATTGGATAAACTGTGGCACCCAAAAGCCAGAAAAGTAACCATCCTGGCCACACCCCATTGGGATGACAGGGTAAGGTCAGCACCACTCCTTGTTTGGCCCTGGTTTCCATAGGAAGGTAACCTGGATTCACAGTTACAAAGCATTCCAGTAAGTCAGCTTACCTGGAGGGTGCCTGGAGGGCTGTAGGCAGACACAACTCCTGAGCTATGTGCAAAGAAAGGGGCACAGATTGCTGCAATTAAAACAAACAGTCTTAAAAGCAAATCCTTGTCTACAGTGAAGTTGCTACAGGTTTATTGGCAAATTCACTTGAAACTCTTAATAATTTCTCTTAATGATTGTTTATATACTGTCTGCTGCTCTCTCTGTGGAAGAAGAGACCATTTCATGGCATATTTTTCTTTATTAGTACATAGATTCAACAGAACTTGAACGTTCTACAGAAGCAGAGAACTCAGTGAAATATCACCAGGCATGGCACAAACTGTGCAAAGCAGAGTAAGTGACATTGGGTGTAGCTGCGAGCTAGAATTGGGCATTCTGTATCTCAAATCCAGACCATGGTATTTGTTTCATGTGATGAAAAATGCTTCAATAAATCAAATAATTTCTCAATGCTTCTATTCCTTATGTGATAGGATAAATTGCATAGGTGGTGAAAGCCTCAGCAAATTAAAGTATCAAGGTTTGTCCTCAAAGTCTGCTTAATCTCTTTAGACAAATTGCAGTTTTTTGGTTGTTGGTTTAGGGTTTTGATTTTTTTTGTTGTTGCTTTGTTTTTTCGGATATCTGGGCTTTCTTTATGGTGCTGATCAGTTGTCAAAGGCTTTTGTTAACATGCAGCATAGTAAAAGGTACTGCATACTGTGCAAATGTCTCTGTTCCGAATCACTGCCAGGATTTCAGTTTGTATTTTTAAAGAGATGTTGTTTCTTGTCTAGAGGCATTTAGTGTTTTTGGTATTAGAAGATAAAAACTTCAGGTGTTAAGATTTTAAGAATATGTAGCTAGTTTATTTGAGCAATATTTATTTAGGCAGTGGGAATTTCAATGTGAAGTGTAATATTGGTCAGATGAGGATTGGAGTGGACAGATGAAACAAATCTCCAAATTTAGTTAATTTCTTTGTGTTCCGAATGGTCATGCCTTTCATTAATTGTGTTTGCTTAGTCATAATATCTAAAGTTTTCAAGTTGTATGGATTCCTCTGCTGGCTTGATTCTACATGGTAATTCTTTTATATATGACTGTCATTACAGTGGAATTCTAGTCCCAGGAGGTTTTGGAATTAGGGGAACAGAAGGCAAACTCCAAGCTATTTCCTGGGCAAGAACAAAGAAAAAACCTTTTCTTGGTAAGATCATTAGACTGAAAAACCCCAAACCCTCACATTAGGGAAGGATCCTGTCTTAGGGAAGTATGTGTGATGTTGTGACTATCTGCTATGTAAGGAATCCCCAGGATCACAGTCCTGTACCACATCTGCTGTAGAAGGAAGGAAAAAAGACAATCCCTACTGCAAAGGTTTAATTTTCATGTACAAAAATGGAGACTCTTTACTTCTTATTGTAGTTATATCAGTATAGCTCTCTTTGTTAAACAGTATGCAGAAGACATAGATGTCTTTGAACCACTTTTGCTATATGGAATTTTTCTTTATTTACTGGTATACATTATTACGGTAAAGTCCAAAGACATCATCTGGCCTATAAGCTAAGTGCTATTTGTGTAAGTGCCTCTGAGGCTTTGCTTCCTACTCCACATTTCTTGCTTTTTTTTAAGTGTCTGAGTAGTTGCCAAAGTAAAGTTTGAATCTGGGTATACCCAGGCTTTCAGCTTCTGTTTGTCTTTGCAGTAATTATTGGTAAAATAGATGAGAGGAAAAAAATATCTTTGAAAAGGATTAAAGCACATAATTGTGTCACATTTATTTATAGTGTGCCAAGTTTGAAGTGTGAGTTTTACATTGAGCAGCCTTTTTTGGTTTAGCTTTCTGTAAGTCTGTGTGTATGCAATGAATACTAAGATTTCAAAGCAATCAAGTTTAAGACAGAACAGCAAGTACTTAGTCAGTCCTACTCTTTGTCCTGGTAAATTCTGGAGTTTTTCTTCTCTTCTAGGAGTTTGCCTGGGAATGCAGTTAGCAGTTGTGGAATTCGCAAGAAACTGTTTGAATTGGGAAGGTGAGCTCAGTGTGCTGGTGTGAATGTGATCTGGTTAGAAGAATTTTTATTCTCTATGTGAAATGTATGTCTATTATTAGAGCTGTTTACAGATCCTGTGATTGTTAGATACTTAGCTCTTGCAGCAAGATCATTTTCAGCTAAGTACCCTGTGCTACTTCTCTGTGCTAGGGAGTAAGAGCTCTTTGTAATGCAGATTGCTTGAAACCTGCTTTTTGATCTGAAGAGTATAGAAGAAAGTGTGCTTAGAGTTCACCTCTGTAGTCTTTCTGAAGTGTGCAGGTGGTGAGAAGTAAAAACTGAAAAGTGGTTTTCTCATTTGCCTTCATTAGCCAGAGTGGCCAAACAAGGGCCATTGCAGTAATAGTATAAAGAGATTTAACTTATCAATGAATTTCTAATACTGAGAACTGAGAGGAAAGTGTTTCGGAAATCAGGAAAGGGAATGTGTGTGTCTGAGGTCATTTGCTTACTGCAGTTGCTTCAAAAGTGCAGGATGCATTTCAACACATGAGATTGTAACATAAATGTAGACAACCCCTGAAATGCCACAGACCTGTTAGGAGTTTGTAGTGCATGTAGAGCAAATGTACTGTGTTTACCTTGAACTTCTGTTCCAGATGCAAATTCTACAGAATTTGACCCAGACACAAAACACCCTGTTGTAAGTACTGCTTTTTCCCTGCATGTGTTTTGTGAACTTACATCTTTGTTGAAAAGGGAATTACCTCTGTGTTAGTTAAAATCTATCTGTATTTTTACATGCTAGGACATGAGGTGGAATCTGCTGTCCTTACTCAATATTGTTTAAAAAGGTATTTTCTTTTGATAGTCTCTTGCCATTGCCTATTTGCTTCTGTGAATTGCCTTAGCTTAATTTTTGTAATTTTTCTAATAGTTTCCTTGTGTGTAAACTCAGCTGGGAGTAGACAATAATGATTAAGTTGGCTTTACTAGGGAGTAAAATATAAAAGGGAGCTGAAAGGTGTAGCACAAGCTATTACCAAAATAATAATAATTTATATGACAAGGATGAAATGGAAATGGGTTCAAAACTTCTTATATTTCCTTTACATATACATATATATATATATATATATATATATATATATATATCGTATGAATAACCACTACATCCCTCTTCCCCATGCATCTTATGATCCTCCTTTTGACAAAGATTTCAATGCCCCAGATATGGCAGGACTCTCTGCATCTTATGCTGATGGTAGGATTTTAGAATGGATTTCATCGCATTATTAATGTAATAAAACTTAAAAGTGATCAGTGAAAGAGGATTTTTAAGAAAGTCAAAAAGAGCAGAAATAAATATGAGAAATAAAGCAGTATCTTGGTGTGAGATGTAGACATCTACTCTAGTGACAAATTAGTTGAGTTGCTCATAGTGGCCTACTGTTTCTGTATGAATTTCCTTCAAAAGCTTTTTTTTTGTGATTTGCAAGTGAAATACACTTTTTTCATGTCTGCTTAGTCTCAAATGTGCAAATAGGAGAGTTTTTAGAGCATTTGCTCAGTTTGTCAAAGTTGCTTGTTGGCATAGGAAAGATAATCTAGTCTGAACTTCTGAAGGTAAGTTAAAGACCTTCAGAGTTTCAGTGTGAGACTTGCTGCTAGAACTGGGTGGTGTTTGGAGGGGTCTTCAGGTGAGTGAAGGTAAACTTAGCTTTTGGCATCAAATTTGTGGCCTTGCCATAGTTAAAGGTCTCTTCCTTTCTCCTTATCAATGTACAGTGATGTACTCTTTCACTGCAGGGCTCAATTTCATAATAGCAAAATGTTGTAAAATGTGGAAGATGTTGAAAGCTTACTGTAAAAATTTAGGTTGTGAGAAGGTAGAGCACAGAAGACTGATTTTGGGGCATCCTTATTTCCAGAGCTTTTTGAGTGCCAGTTTTGTTTAATGGTATTTGATTGGGTGATTTGCAGTTTGCAATCAAGCGCAAGTAAGGTAGGTATGTTAAAGAGAAAATTATGAGGACATAAAGTTAAGAAAATTATTGAATGAATGTATGTGTCATAGAAGATTAATACATTGTTTACAATGGAAGTGTTATCATTGCAGTATGTGTAATGATATTCTGTTTTTCTGAGCTGCATTAAGGTTCTGAAATTGGTTATTGACAGTCATATTTCAGCATCTTAATCTGATCTTTGGCACCTCAGTTCTGGACAAGAAACAGATGTAAATCATTCCAAGTGGGAGATTTGCACTACCAATAATGACAGCTGCTAAATAATCTGCCTTAGCAGGGTCCATCTTGTGCTGAAAGCTGTTTAGGTATTCTCTATAATCTATAAAAACAATTGGAAGAGAAGCAGATTACTGAAGCTTTTGAACTATCAAACTGATGCAAATATTTCATTATCCGAGAAAGTTAATTGGAATACATCAGCACTCCTAATATCTTGTGATGCCACTCTGTGCTGACTTAGGACTGAAGCAGTGTCCTTTTCTTTTGGTTTCCCCTCCTTTGGAAACTGAAGAGGGAGAAGAAAGGTGCTGGTGAGGCAGTAGTTACATTTCCTTTTATTTTTTAGAAAAGAGACAAAACTTGAAATGTAGTTTGGCAGGGGAACTGAGGGGCATCATAAAATATGCAGCTACTTACATTGCTTCTTAATTTGCTAAGCATTCAGGTACTCAAAACTATACTACTGAAGTTGGTAGTTTCATCTAAAGTACTTAGAAAATATTTTGGTCTCCTTTGTTTCCCTGTTGTCTGCATCTATGGAAATTTGAACCTTTTTGTTGCAAATGAAAACTTACAATTATCAAGTACTCATGTAACTCAGAATTACATATAATCACAGAGTCATTTGGGTTGGAAAAAACCTCCAAAATTATCAAGTCCAATTACACCTTGTATAGGGTCGTGAGCCTGAACTTACTGCACTGGGTAAAATAACTGCATTTTCTATATACTGAAGAAATTGTGCAGAAGTATATTTTGCCAGTAGGTGACACTCTTAAAACGTGTTAGTTTCCTTGTGCCCATGTTTCCCATTCAGGATGAAGTAACCTGAGTGAAAATTTCTAAGGTTGTCTAAGAGATGAAAAGGAGCATATGTCTCACACATGCAAAAGCACGTCTTAAAATTCTGTGGTTGTACTTAGGTGTGTGTGTAGAGTTGCGAGAGGAGCTTAGTTGGCATAATGTGCATGTGGTGTATTTACTTTTGAAATCAAAGCATATTGTTAATTTAAAATATTTTTGTAAACCAGGAAAAAGGTAATAAATATGATTTTCTTTCTTCCAAGAAATAACACATTTCAACAACTAAAGGGGTTTTGTAACAGGATGGCCTGGGAGCACGTTAGGACAATCATATCATGTTTAAACATCGTATTTTTTAAGGCATCTATTCATGCATCACTGGTGTGGAGTACTTTATTCCTCATTTCTCAGAAAGGAAATTCAGGGATAGGACCCACAGTAATATGGGATCTTGAATGCACTTCACAGGCTTTGCAATTAAGCGGAGCCTTTAAGTCCTTAAGTAACTCTGAGATCTAAGTGATTTATCAAGATAATGGATGATGTGGTGTTAAAATTCAGTCCAAAATTCCAAGTTCCCTAGTAGGATTAGTGCCTAATCCACTGATTACTTGTCTTCAAAATCTCTATTCTTCATATTTCTCTTTCACTAATTTCTTCTTGAAGTAAATAATAATGTTCATGAATAATAATGCACATGTGAAAACATATCTGTTACAGGAATCATGCAGTGAAAAGGTTAAGACTGCACCAAATAAGGCTAATGAATTTTAACTGTAACAACAGTCACTCAGCTTATATGTATGCTTACATGTTCCCATTTACAGAGTCATAACAAAAAAGTACATACTTATGTAAATATAATTTAAAATGAGCATCTAATGTTGCAGTTATCATACTTGGCTTTGTTACATTGCTATTGAAAATAAGTACTTCATTTTCTAAAAATTTAAACTGCTTGTTGTGTCATCCTTTGTGTGTATGAGGTGTCATGATGAAACAACTGGAAGGAGTGTGGGATAGTATACACTAGGAAGCACTCCTCTAATGGAATGCTGCACCTTTCTTTTTGTGTGTTTTAGAAACTGTGTGATTTGACTTTCTCTAGAGATCCAAATAATAGCCCAGGTAAAGCAGGATTTCTTAAATAACACCTCAAATGTAGCGTGAAATAGAAACAGTAGTTAGGAACTACTTGGAAGGCATTTTAGCTGGAATGTGTGTCTGATGACTGTGGAGGAAACACAATACAGACATATTTTGTTAAATCTTTATTCCATATGTTTTAAAATAATAACAAATCTGTAGGTTTAGATGCACACATAATGTAAACAAATGCCAGGCTTTTCTTCAAAGCTGCGATACTCGTTCTTGCAGATGCCTCACTGTCCTGAGCTAGTTATCCTTTTTATAATCATCATAAACTCATCAAAGCTCACAGATCCATCCTTATTTTTGTCCAGGGATTTAATTATGTTATCAAGTGAGAATTGATCCTGTTTTTATAGAACAAGAATTGAAAAAAAAAAAGAGAATGAAATAATTAGAAGATCGCCATGAGCATTTTATTATGAAGAATGTTGCCAAGAAGTGACACAGTCAATAACAGTGTTACTTGAAGGTGTTACTGGTGGTGTTGCATTTACTGGTTTGACTGGTTAAACTAATAGCACAATGTCTGCTATTGCCTGCCAAAAATGTTAACAAAGATATATAACCATTTGAGAGACACAAAGTATTACTCAGACAGTTATTTCAGTCTTCTGGGTAAATTTGGAATATGGGAAACAGAACAGGTGAAATAGCTCCAGCAGGTACATAATCACCAGTAAAAATTAATATACATACTACCTACTCCTTTGTTAGATACTAAATTGGGCCATGCATGCACTATTTGAAAACATGTATCTACTTTTTTTATGCTTTGGGCCAGGATCTGAGGGTCTCTTTCCCTCCTTTTCCCCCCTCTTTAGTAGGAATACTGTATTCACTGTTGAAAAAATCTTGCTAATATATTAAATTTAGTTTAGGTTATTAGCTTCTTTATTTGTTGTGTCTGGTAGGAGTGCATGTAGCATCCTGATGCAGTGAATATTCTCATAACAACCCTGATCAAGCTAATTAAATAATATAAACCAAATTTGGAATTATAATTTAAATTCTTAAAATGTTTTCTTTTGTTCATACCATGTATCTCTGCATGTTTTGTAATGTCTTATTATACTTTGATACTGATTTATTATGGTGCCATAAATGTCTGCAAACAGACTAGTTGCTTGAAAATGTCTGAGGTCCAGACAGAAAACATCAATATTGCTTTTTCTGAACAGTTCCATTTCCACATATCTGGGAAAATGGCTATGGTGCTGAGTTGTCTTCAGCATTATAAAAAGCATTATATTTCTTAATTTGCCATCACATTTCTATTAATTTTTGGCAAGCAATTTCTAAGCTGTCTTCTAAGGGAAAGAAAAAAACCCTTTGTGTTTTATTAGGGTTTTTTGGGGGCTCTGTTGTTAATAAACAATTTCATGTTAACTGAAATGACTAAATTGGATTACTGTAGTTCTCAAAATACTGTATTTTTCTATGGGAGTGCCGCTTATTTCATACCTTTAGCAAAAATTGCTTTTGTGAGATATCTAAAACACAGTATTTAAAGATTTGTCTAGCAAAAGAATCTAAATTGAGTCCTAATGCAAGTCAAGAAAGATTTAGCAGAGAAAATACATAAAATCAGAACATAGATTTTTTTTTTTTTTCTAGCTACAGGAAATGGGTATTTCTCTCTCTAGCTTGGTGGCATCTCTTTTCTTTACTTGGCATCGTTCTGGAATGGCAAAACTTCTTTTATTTTGTGATGATGGTAATTTAACCTAGATAGCAATTGGCTGAGGTCTCTTGCTTTTAAATGTATTCTACTGTTTTACTTGGTTTATAGATTGTTCTGTAGATATTTTATAGATTCAAGATTAATTATTTCGATTGAAATGAAAAATATTTTATAAGATTCAGATACAATACTTCAGGTAAAATTCAGCTTGCATTAAAAAAAAAAAAAACAAACCCAAGAAACCAAATCCAAACAGCACAGCTCTTGGATTTTTTTTTTTTTTTTTTTTTTTTTTTTTTTCATTTTGTTTGATGGGACTTTGTTATAAACTCTGCTCAAATATCTGTTTGGAGCTATTGTTCATCAATGTAAATGAAGTTTTATAAGCCAAACCTTATTTAAGAATTATGGATTTAGTGAAGCCATCTGGGCACAGTAATCTGCCCTGAACATCATTGCCTGTATTTCCCTTTTCCTATGCATTTCATGGAAGCGCAGTGAATACAATGAGAGTGAAACTTACCTTCAGGTACTGTGCAAATTGATTCTGAAGTAGATTCTTCAGCCCATTAATGGACAGTGCACTGGTGCTGCCTTCCTGTAAAGCATACTGGGTAAAATACTTCAGAAGATTTTCGTTGAGTAAATGTTCCATTTTTCTCAGATGTTGTCTTGAAGAGTAACTGCAAACAAGCAGACATTAACAATCAGAATCTGAAATCTATCTGGCACTCTCTCTTCTTTGATTAATTAACTATTTAATAAGTAATACTTGACCTAGATAAAAAGAGTTGGGATTTTCTTTCTGTGAAATTGATCAACTTTCCAAAGAAAGGAAATTATCTAAGTTAGATTTAAGGATTTGAAAGAACCAATATATTTAGGTTATGCTTACCTCACTCAGAACCTGGGACTTTCAGATGTGTCCAGCAGTGAGAGTCACAGATTGGGGCAACCTTTATAGTTGCTTGCATGCTCCACCCTAATTATGAAACTGGCATGTGTCATTGAGTCAGTGCACTAGTTATTGTATTTTCAGTAGTCGAACGAATAGGATACTTTAGCAGTAGAAATGAGTAATATTTTTTTATCTCTGAAATGTGTCATCATCCTCCACTGCACTTGATTTATATTTACTTGGTCTTGATTGGTGATACTGGAGAAGTTTTCTTGCTTGAGTTTGTGTATTCTTCACTTCAAGATGAACTACCCACAAAAGAGTGTGAAAAAGACTCCTGTGGGGATATGTATAGCATTTGTTATTATAACGGCTTTGGAAAATGGCAAATATAAAGTTTTTTTAAAATATCCAGATACATAAATAAAATATTAAGAAGCTACTTGCTCTTTGTGTGAGTAGGTAATCACACTTCTCCACATTTTGTGCTATTTCTTAGCACAGGAAAGAGATCACGTTCCTCTGGAATAAAATTTTGGTTACTAGTGTTAAGAATCAAAACATTCCATGGTGTGAATGGAAAAACCTGAAGTGTTCTAAATGAGAAAGTTGAATGTGAGGTTCTGAAAAGCAGTCCCTTTTTGGGAACACCTTTATAACTGAGAATTGTGTTCTGCAGGTTCTGAATGTTCCATTCTGAATGTTCCAGTGGTTTTATCATGTTCCACTGATGGTCTGTGGGACATCCTGGAGCTGATAGTAAGCCTGTGGTTGATGCTTCATGACCCAACACTGTTAATTTTGCAACTGCTGAGTTGCTGGCTCTGGCTGTGGTTTCTACTTGTGATTTCTAATGTGCCTGCTGTCTGTTGTTGGTGGTTTTTTTGTGCTTGGCTCCAGGCCCACTGATTGGATTTTTCACCAGAAGTCCATCACTTCTTGAGAATCAGTTGTCATTTCATCACTTAAAACATTAAACCAAGAGCTTTGTGGGTCTGTAGGAGATGGATGGGGTGGAAGGGATGTTTTTGGAACTGCAGGTGTATGGGTGTAGGATTCCATAACAGTAGGAAGTTTACTGAGTAAGTAGGAGGTTTACTGAGAAAACCAGGCAAACTTTGGAAGATGAATCATGTAGACATACACTTTGCATTAGCAGCCCTTTTGAATGTGCTTGCACTCACTTGCAAGTGTCAGAAGAGTATTAGAAGAGTCCCTAGAGATCATATAATTAATTCTTGCCTTTTCCTTGTAGTGGGGTCACCAATATTTATGCTGGATGTCTGCTGAACTTATTCTTTAGGGCCTTGGATAGTCTGGAATCCATAACCTCCTTATTTGGTCTATTCCTTGTAGGTTTTGTTAGACTGTATGACTGTATGTCCACAAGCCTTGCTGCACTTAAGCTCTTTGATTGTCCTGTCTCCACAGATAGGCAGAACAGACCTATCATCCTCCTTCTTAAAATGGCCTTTGACATCAGTGAAATTCCCTGTCCTCCTCCTTTTTTTTATTCAGAAATCCTTGCTAGTTTAGCCTTCCTTTGTGAGTCCTGCTACTTAGATCTAATAATTTCTTCTTGACTTTCTTCAGTTGTTTCCCATTCTGCTTGAGATGCCATGTCCAATGTTGTTCCACTGGTTCACCACTCTGGGTGCTCATGGTGTTGCAGATCTAAATAGTTCCAGAGGCATTTGTTTGATGAGGACAATCTCTATATTATTTTACACAGGGAGGTGTCCAGCTTCAGGTTTTTAACAGTGGAAGACTTTGTCAAGTTTCTTGACGCTTAATTTCAGGATTGTGGAGAGGACAAATACACTGATTTCAAATTCAGTGCAAAAGCTTGGCATTAGCTTGAGGTTCACAGAATTGGGGCAAAGCATCTCCCAGTATCTATACAGTCCAGCTGAGGGACAAAGCTGGAAATGAACTTTCTCCTATGTTTCCTTTAGGCTCTACAGAAATCCAAGAGCTGTCTATACTAGGAGAATCTCTTCTGCTCCTCTGGGATATGAGAGTAGCAGTGCAAGCAGGTGTGGGGCTCGTGGCCTGGAATGCATTGTGTGGGTTAGGGTGAGTCCCATGCACCAGACTGGGGCATGAACTCTGGTTGTTCATAAGATAATCATAAGTCCTTTTGTCTTCCTTTTCTTTCTGACAACAAAATGAAAAATAAATAGCTGTCTCTTTCTCCTTTCATCCTCTTTTCCACCTTTGGTAGGTGGTGACATTTTAGTAGTATTGCGTGACTGGATGATCTGCTAAGGCTTCTGCTCTCCACCTGCCAATTTCTCCCTGCAGCTCCTGTCTGGTAGCCTCACCATCCTTGCTGCTTTATCCCTTTTGGAAGCAGTGCCAGCAAACTGGTGTGCCTGATCTGTATTGTTGAGATTACAGTATTTGCAAGATTTGTTTTAGATATTCAAATGACTTCTCTTTGTAACTAAGGCACCTCCCTGAGTATAAAATGTAGTAGTAAGAAGCTACTAAGCATCTTACTTAGGGTATGGAAAAGCTGTGTTTTAGGCGATCACAATTCAGGGAATTCAGCACATTAGCCTTTCTAATTTGCTAAGGGTTCATTACAGAGCATCACCTAATTGCAAAATTGCGGGGAAAATGATGGGACATCACGTCAGATCAATGTGATCAAGTGGAGCTGCTTTGTTTCAGAGAGCAAGCGTTCTTATATCCGACAGTATGCTAAAAGTAAAGCTACGTGATAAATTTTTCTTCTACAGTTCACACAGTGCTTTCTCACACAAAGTTCTCACATGGTATTTTCTCTATTCTAATTTGAGCACTCAGTTTAGTATCAGAAGGCTATAGCAACAGTTTCATCTGCCAAGTTTCTCTTCAGACACCTGGGAATTATTTGCTGTCTCAGTATCTCCCTTTCTCACAGATGCATTTTGGGTGACCTTGAACAGAGGCCTATTTCTCATCTAAAGATGCTGGATTGCTCATATGTCTGTGCAGACAGAGATAGTTATTCCCCACACAAAATAGCATTACCAGTTTGAGTAAAACATCGTCCTGTGAAAGTGAGAGACCAGCATCTGGAAATTTGGGTGATTTCCTCAAGAGTTGTGTGCCAAATCTGGGGATTAATCCAGTGTCCTCAGATCAGCTCTGTTCACAATGCAGTGTAATCTATGATGCTATTTAAATGAGAGACTGGTGGGACTGGGATTTGGAGTTTGATCTCCTGACTCTTTGTCCTTGTCATTCTCATTTAGCCTGCAGTGCCCTCCTCCAGCAGTTTGTGTGGCATCTCTGAACTCTGTATTGGAATCAGGCACAGAACTCAGTTTGACAGGCCCCAGTACATTGTCTTTTCCAGAAGATCTCTTTGTAGGACTTAAGTCTTACAAATATTCTGAAATACGTCCATCTTATCCAGCACAGCCCACTGATGGCAGAATGATATCCAGGTATAAGAAATTCTGGTTGCTTGAACAAAGAACTTGAACAAAAGTAGGGTAAGATAATATGTTACTGTTGCTGCCCTTAGATGATGTGTGACTAGCAGATAGCAGCATTTATCTATGCTAAAGAACAGCACTTGGAGC
Source organism: Eopsaltria australis (assembly GCA_034509425.1). Lineage (NCBI taxonomy): Eukaryota > Metazoa > Chordata > Aves > Passeriformes > Petroicidae > Eopsaltria > Eopsaltria australis. The sequence continues at coordinate 4,121,750 of JAVTVJ010000068.1, read as the reverse complement.
TTTGAAGTCTGTGCAAGCTGACTTCCAGTGCAGAAGCAGCAATCCAGCTATGATTCCAGTGTCTTGCTGCTCTTTCCTGTATGTATGAAAATATATAATTCCTGCAGTTTATGACATAATTTAGTTGGGTTTGCCCTGGGCTAGAGAAGTCATAGTAAGCTCAGTATCTTTTTGGAATTGACATTTTTATTTTAGCTTAGATACAAAGCCATTAGCAAAAAGAGGACTAAGTTGGTGATGTCTTGTAATTTTGTTTAGGGATGCACATCACATGTCCCTGTGATGGTTGTGTGTCATTTTCTTTTAGTGATGGTGTGTGCAGATTCAGTATTCACTCATAACTGGCTATTGGTGAATATTTCCATAGTAAACTGGTTAATGGCATATTTGGAGCAAGCAATTTCAGTCACATTGGAGAGTAAGGGAACACAAGCTGCAGGGATGACTGAAGTTTGGGCCCCACCACTAGTGGTAGGAGGGATGAAGTTTATGGCATCACAGTCATGTGCATTTAATGATGAATTAAATGGGGTGGTAATCAGGTGCTGTCTCTTTTTCCCTTGTCACATCCTTCCTGCCACCATTGATGGCTGAATGTTACGTGAATCTGTGCTCCTTGTTTACCTTAACCTGCTGGACTATAAATTGGGTTGGTCTGCAGGTGGATTTCTGTGCCATTCATTGACACTGTTTGAAGGGACAGGGCACCCTCCACAGGGGTGTGGCTGTCACCTGAGGGCAACAGCTATCTCAAGTCATCCTGTTTAATCCCCTGGTGATGGGTTAACGCCCTAACCCTCCAGTATTTTTCCACCTTCTTTGGTATATTTTATTGTAGCAGCACCAGGCTTACTTGTATATGAGCCCAGCTACTTTAGACCAATTTCAAAAATCTCTGTGAGGCTTATTTTATAGTCTAGCCACTGTATTGAAATGTCTGCTGTCAAAGTGAAGTCTGCTGTAATGGAGAACATACCTTTGTGGATGTTGAGCACTTGAGAAGAAAGAGCAGGAAGCGGCTTTGTGCTTGGTGTTCACTTATTTCTACTTATATAGTGCTTGTGCATCATCTCAAGCTTACAGACATCCATCTCTAGATCAAAGCTCTTTGTTAACTTTGCTTATTTTCTGTAGTGGGAGAAAGATGATGAGACAATTAAAGTAAATTGGGCTGGATTAGGGACTCTGTGGAACGTATGAGTCCTATCTGATTTGCAAAGAAATCTTGCACAGGTGTCAAATAAGTTTGAATTCTTATTGAGTAAAAAAACAGGGCAGAATTTGTATAGAACTAGTGCTAGTTTAAAAAATGTACATATGTCTGTGCTTGTGTAAACTACCAATCCCCATGCTGCATCTGAACTTAAATATGGGATACATTGTAGTGTAGATAATTAGCAAATAATGAAAGCCATGGAGATGCAGATGTCTGCTGCTACCACGGTGTATGTTCATTTCAGCTCTAAGGGCTTTGCTGAGTTTTGCAGAGAATCAGTCCTGCAACTGCAGGCAGTCATCTTCAGACATTCTTAACCTGTGTGCAAAAAGGAAAAGGCTTTAAATTTGGGATACTGGATGCCAGTCTAACACATGGGTAACTTTTCCAAGATGTGTGGTGGCTGGCAGATGTGGGAACTAGCTCTGTAGTGCAAATAGGGGAGTTGTGATAGAACTTTGCAGTGTTGTCAGTTGGTTCTTACTGTTAGACTAGGAGGAGACAAAGGACTGACTGCAAGAAAAGAAATATCCAATGAACTAACTTTCCAAAAAAAAGATCAACTAATTATGGATGAGAAGTTCAGGAAACTGCATTACAGCCATTGTAGAGAACCTGGCATTGCTTGGAGGGATGGAACTATTTGATGGAAGTTGGGGATGAGTTGTAAAATCCTTTATGTGTCACAGGTGATGCATTCCCTTTGTTAAAATTGTCATTGTTTGTAAAACCTGTAGTGGTGACGTGTAAAAGGGTTGTCTCATCTCACAAATTAAACCTGAGCTATATGGGTTATCCTGACAAGAGTGTCTTGCAGGCCCTCCCTTGTGACATACACCTAATGAGATGTTGAAGGTGTCTCCCTAAACAGGACTGGGTGCGACTGCTATGGGGATGAATGATTTAATAGGATGCATTGTTTGTAGTCAGCGTTAAATTGGTGATGTGTTATTCATTGTAGCTATATGTGTCAGCTGTGTTGCCATATGTACCCATCTGGCAAACTAATTTATTGCTGAAACTCCCTGTGATGTAGATATTCTATATTGCACAAGATAGTTTTGAGGGAGAATGTGTTTCAATAAGAGGTTTTATCGTTCCGTTTTGTGAACCTTGACTTGTGTGCAGCAGTGCAATATGGTTGTTACTGCCACAGCTGAAATTTACAGTTATGTAATTGCTAAAACCCTAAACCTTTTTGTTCCATACTAAATGCAGATTTGTTTTTCAAAATTTTTGAGAGTGATCAAAAATGTGTAGATCTCCATTCCAGCAAAGCATATATGGATTTATGGAGGAGTGACTTTAGTTGAGTTTCAGGTAGGGCAAAGTAAGTATAAGTAAGGTAATGCTGTACAAGAGGCACTAGTGAGTTTATTTCTGTGGTGAGATTTTCTCAGCTGTCCTTTGACACTGGAGATGCCTGGAGTCTCTAGATGTCACAGCTGTATCTAAAAACCTTTCTTCATCCTGAAGAAAAAGTCGATGATGAGAGTTGGAATTCATTTTCAGAGCATTGTTGTTGCTCTCAACAATGCAAACCTGATGGACTGTTCGAAAGAGGTCTAGAGGTGCATCTAATAAGACACATGGGTGCATAATGTAGGGATTACATGACACTGAGATGCCTAATCCCAAAAAGGGAAATGTACTACCAAGAAACTCCCTTGCCCAGCATCTTTTTTAGCTAGAAATAGTTATAATCTGTTTTCATGCGAGTCCAGGACTGCTGTCTGTCAATGTAATAATCCTACTGGTGAGTCAGAAAAGTAATATCTGGTTGTCTTGATCCTGGAAGGGTCTAATCCATTTTGTATTCTTAGAGTTTATTTAAAATGATTTGACAGACAGGAGTCTGATACCATTTGAGTTTGTGTAGCTTTCTTATAAAGCCTACAGCTTAAGATGATGGTTTGGTGATGTGATAGGATCCTCTTCATTCATTTTGTGTGTACATGGGAATCCTGGGTTCTGGGTTCTCTAAAACAGTTCTGGCTTTTCTATTAAACAGCAGAAGCTGGGAGAATGAGTATTCTGGTGTTTTGACCCCCACAGACCAGTGTGCACTCTTCTGTGGATGTACACTGGGTAGGGAGAGGGGGCTCTCAGCACAGTTAATGATGTTCAAGCCCCTAGAAATCTGTGATTAAAGGCCTTTTATAAGAATTAGGCTGCAGTCACCCTTTAGATCTCTGTGATCTTGCTGGGGCTGTGCTGTCTTTGCTGCTGAAGTGGAAGGGAATTATTGAGATTGTGCTACAATACTGAGCTAAAGATGCCTATGCTAGATGATGACCACCTACATTCCTCCAGGAAAAGGTAAGTTTGCAGAAAACAGCAGCAACTATCAGAGGTGCCCTTAGGCAGAGAGAAATGGAGGTAATTTTTTGGTTGAAACATCTGAATCTCTGTTCAATTTCTTCACCTTCAGTACTGTGTGTCTGGATGGTCAGCCTTGCTGGCCTGATCAGACTCGGGAGCACAAAAATGCAGAGGCAGAGTGGCAAATAGAGCAGTGGTAACAACTTTGGAGCTCTCTCTTTGATTCAGTGAAAGATATGCTTATATGCTTCAGGAGTTACTAATTTTCGGTAAGAAGTCTGCAACTGAGCCATGTTATGTAAAATCAGATTATTAGTGGTATTCTGGGGTATGTTTCATTACCGGTGGGAAACATAACAAAAATGATGCTATGGAGTAATGGCTTTTCCTTTGGCATAGAAATCCCTCATCTGTTAGCATTTTGATATATCAGTATCTAGATACGATAGATGTTTGCTAAATTATTTCCAAAGGAAAACTGTCAAAATTACCATTAATAACTTTCAAGTCTCTCTGATGTGGGAATTTAGGGCAATGGAAGCAAGAAGCTGCTAGGAAAGTCTGCCCCCATCCTCTATTTTGACCAAGTGAGAGAGGAACATGAGAGAAAATCAAAGGTATTAGAAGGACTAATGAGGCTTATGGGAAGAGTAACAGTTGTCTAACTAACAGTATAGAGCAATTCATTTTCTAACTATTTTACAAGTGATTATGGCCTATTGAAAGAAATTAAGCTATTGCTACTTAGAGAAATTCTAGTCAAGGAAGGACAATGCTTGTGTACCTAGCTTAATTTTAGACTTTCTAATTACTCAGTCTGATTATTAAATCAAAACCAAATTATACTAAGTTCAATAAGCAACAGGAGTAGGAGTCTGGAATTTCTCAGTTTACACAAATGCATCAAATGAGCAATTTAAACATCTGCAAATCAGAACTTTGAAGAAATAGATTTGCATTTTGTTGTAAACTGAAATTAACAAATGATCCACCTCAGCCATAACTCACCTCTCTGCTGTGCTAGTGAGGAAACCAACTATCAATTAAGTTGACTTTACCATAAAGCCAGTTTATTTTAGGTTAGTGACTAGTCTTCCCTTCAACACAAAAGAACTCTGCTTTTTTTTTTTTGCTTTTTCCTTCCTGTAATACACAGGAGTTCACAGCAAATCTGTAACAAAATGGAGCTTTAAGTAATTTCTTAGGATTCAGAATCAAGAGTGGAGAGAATTTTATAAGAAAGTTTTAAGTGTCTTTAGCTTGTAAGGCTGTTCATCAGATGCCACGTGGAGCTCAACTTCAAGGCTGGCATCAGTTTGGAACAGACCTGTGTAACCCCAAGATACCTATGCATGCTAAGCCAAGATGTCAAAAGAGGAGAAACATTGGTTTTCCTCTGAGACATCACTAAAGTCCATTTTTCCCAGCGCCTCTGCACAATCACCTTCTGTTGCCCTTTGGATCCTAGTATTTACAAGCCTTGATATCTAGCTGTGAAGGATCTGGAATTATAAATCTGAAAATATTGAAAATATATGTCTAAAAACACTTGGTGATTATTGCATTGCAGCTGAAAGGTAATACAGATCTATTAGCTGTGGCTTCCATTGGCACTGTCATTTGGCATGGCTAATTAGGGAGAGCCTGAGTAGGCATCAGAGATGTAACTTGTTGCCATGAAACTGTTAACTTTGGTCTTCACTGATGAGGAGGAAGCCCAGCAGCCCAAGAGCCTAGGAAAACATCAAAACCTCAGTATTGCTCAATCTGTAAAATGAAAAATTAGTTTTGACAAATCACAGCGGACATGCTGCGTCTGCAAACGACACAGATCAGCGACAGTGCTTTCTTGCACAGCTTGATTTGTGCACAACTTTTTTGTCTTCTGGCAAAGAAATATTCTAATCTTTCTCAGAATAATCCATTTTAAGTAGCGATAATTAGAGTTCTTGCAAGGTTTGTGTTGTCTTGCTGTTTCTCTCACTGTGAATGTGGAATTGTAAGTGGTATTATAAAGAAACTATTTGAATTCACTAATACCAAGTAAATTACCATTGCTGAGATTTAGTACCATTAACACCATTATGTGGCGAGTATATTTATGTTATCACCTTCTCACCCAACTCTCGTTTTTAACTGCGTTTTCTGAGCTGAAACTTAAGTAATGAGACATTTTATCATACCTGTCTTCTTGGAGAAATTAGAGATCCAGTACTTAAGCAAACAAGTGAAAAATTTTCTAAAAATCATTTTGTCAGTGAACTTATTTTCTGCATTCCACCACATACTTGCAAGCAAACTCTGCAAAACTTGAAGGTCTTCAAGTGACAAATAGCACTGGTAGGCCCTTTATTTGAGATAAGGAATTATAAGGAGAGAAGCCTGTTTTCCTCTTAGAACCCAAACTGAGCTGATGAAATACATTTGTGAATTAAGCACACCTATAATTATTTCACAGGCAGGCAATGTGTGTGGTGTTCTACAGTGCATATTATGGTATCACCTTTCCTTTAATAAGAGCACACTGGGTCAGACCACAGCTCCATTTAGACCAAAGGCCCCCTTGGCCTGTGACCTGTCTCTCCCTTTAAAAAATCTTCATTGGCATTGTCCCAACCTGTTATAGCTACCCTGGTGCCCTGTACTTGTACATTTTTGTTAAAGCATCAGCTCCATTGCCTGGCACGGCCATCAGGTGGTTCAGACTCTGGGTCTCTGTGTCTCCACTGAGGCATTTGCCCCGTGGGCAGCTGTGGGTGACAAGGCTGATGGGCTGTTATTCACCACAACTCTTTCACCCTTCAGTTGCTTCAAAATTGAATGAGTGCCACCTGTTTCCAGTGATTTTTTTACTGTCTGTTTTGTAGCCACTTCTTTTAACACTTCAATTTGAGATGAGTTTCCCCTGAAGATGGATTTTAGCTTGGCAATGTCTTTCAACTCCTTGACACTGCACATAAGCAGAATGTTCATGTTTTTTATGCTATGGCCATAGTTCTGAGTATGAGCTTTATTTTATCTTTTAGTCCTGATAATTGATTAACTTCACAATGCCGTTTTTCTCCTTAAATGAAAATGAATGAAAATAATTGACTCTCTATTATTGATGCCTTTTACAAGTTTGTTCTTAAATATTTTGAGGATGGGATTAATGATTTGATATTTATATATTTCACTTAAAAGTATTTGTGTTTCTTCATTTGGACATTTAGTTTCTGTGAAGAATGCCTTCTTGCTGTTAATAACCTCTCACCTTTTTCCTTTCTTAAAATATTCTTAATAAAAAAGCATTTTTCTAAGTAGAAATAAATGTTGGATTACAAAAAAACCTTTGCCTTTTCCAGTACTTAAAAAATGAATTATGTGTTACTAATTGTAAATAAAATAGGGCAATTTATGCTGTGTACAAAACATTTTTCTGGATGAAGTGGACATCGGTGAGTGTCTGTCAGTGTTTGATTTAACAAGCAGAGAACATTTTATTTAATGGAGAACTGTATGTCCAAGTCTGCATTGGTAATTCTGCAATATATTGTGTGTCACTTCAGAATGAAGTAAGGTTGCTCTGGGATGGTATATAGAGTGTTGACAAAAAATGGATGTTGAAGGGGCATTCTCAAAACTGTTCTTGTGCATGTAGTACATGTTAGGGCAGAACAGCACTGCTTAGCTCATGTCTTAGATGAGCATTTCAAGCTGCCACATGTTTCAGTGTGATTCTCCAGATGATATTGGCCCCTGTCTGTGTTCTGGTCCCTACAGAGAGAAGCACTCAGGTGGCTCCCTTAAATTGTTTATCCAAAAGTTACACAGCTGAAGTTATGTGAGATGATTCCCACACACAGGGAAAACACTGTAACAAGTGAACTAGCTCCTCACCTGTTCTGTTTGGCAAGTCTATAATGTCAAGAAAGGGGAATTGTCCACATCCCTTAATGTTGTGATTCTGTTGCTGAATATAACACTTCCAAAACATATCCTCCACCCACGAGCCTAAACAAGCCTAAAACAAGCTTACAGAAATTGTGTATTAATAAAAACTGTAAAAATTAGGGAACATTAAATAGTTTACCTGTTCACAGATTCCTGCATAACTCAATAGATTACTGGAGTTCATATGTTGAAACCTAAATGAAATCTCCAATTTTATGAATGCCATTTCTGTAGAAGTTTCTCCTACCTAGACAAGGGACCAAGTTACATTAAGGCACTGGCCTTGTTAGAAGCTCACCCGGGAATGTGTTGTTTCTGTATCCTTAGCTGCCTTGTTTCTAAATTGTAGGAACAAGATTAGTTATCATAGAAATCCTGGTTCTGCTGGGCTAAAAAAATTGTTTGATCTTCCTTGTTTTTCCCACACCAAATGGAGGCAATGAAACACAGTTGCCTTTGTAAAGTGGCTTGATACGTGCAGAGGCAGCCAGCTGAGGACTTCCACCCTTTTCCTAATAGCCGTGTAGACACCCAGGAGTAAGAACTGGAATTGAGCATGTGCTTGAAAGTGCATGGTCAATAAAAAACAAGGGATTCAAATCAGTTGAATGGTTGTATTGATGGTGTATTTCATGACATGTGAAGAGTCTGTTCATTATGTTGTGAAGTATTTATTTTTTATTAAAAATAAATAAGAAATGAGTAGCTAAAGTTTTATTTTTAATAAATACTCTGCCCTCCCCTATCCCCCCACAAAATTAATGTGATGGAAGAAAAATAACATGAAGTAGAAGAAAAGTATGAAAGTTCCCCAAAATGAAGACCTTTTTAATAATGACGTTTTCTGTATTTATTTGCCTCCCATCCTTCATTGTATGTGATAATATAATGTTCTATACTGGGGGGATTATGTGCTGAACAACAGACCTGCATTTGGACTGGATTTGCCAGTGGTCACTTTAGATCTGTGCTTTTAAACTAAAATTTTTTTCTCGTGCTCTCTGACTCTTCATTCTGCTGTTGGAGAATATCAGAGGTCCAGGTGAAGGATAATGCTTTTTGATGGGCACTGTTGAAAATTTTGCCTTTGTGAGGTTCACTGTGCTAGGTGCCTGTTGTGTGACACAGCCTGGAACTTTGGCTGTGTGGCAATGTCTTTTGGTTGCTCAGTAAACATTTGTAGCATTTGAGTAGATCACTGCCTTATCTGTAGAATTAATCTGTACCCAGCCACCCACACTTTTCACAGAGGGTGTCTGGAATTCTGCTGGGTGTGTTTGGCTGATGTCATGCTAATTAAATACCTGCTTGATCTTCACTACTATAAAGTTGATGCTATAAATGTTACTTTCTTGGAAAATATATCAGTAGAATTTTTCCTATATGCTTTCACCATCCTGTTGCTAAATAAGAAATGATCTGATGATCCATTTCTCCTCCTCTCTGACCTTTTTGCTAGTGGTTCTGCATATGCATACACACATCCTCTCTTCTTCTCTCTTCTTACTTCCTCACAGGTAGCTCTTCCTGTTGGTTTATATTTTAAAAGCATGTACCATGTTCATCCCTAAAAATGAATATGAAGATGTGCAATTCTGTTTTTATGATCTGTTAGCAAACAAGATCTGCACAGGCATGTCTGTACTGTCATGTTACCTCGTTACATGCATCCAAGCATCCCAGTGGTGCTCACTGGTGCCCTTTTGGGGCAGGAAGTGATGAGTATTTTGATGTAGGTGGAATGAGTGCTCAAGCCACTTGTCCTTTTAAATGGTGTCTGAACTTGACTGATTATACCTGATAAACACAGTTAAGGAAAGAAAATTCCAAAGAATTCGTGTCATTTCATGTTGAAGGGGTTAGAGTTAACGTGCTGGGGAAGGAGATAAGAAGTGCAGAATTAAATTGTGATCTGAACAGTTTATGAGGTTTTTGGAGGAAGTAAGGCAGACAAAATGAGGCAAGAGGGATCCTGCTCAGAAGGAAGATACCATGGTTTCTACTTGCAATAAAAAACAAAGTATTGTAGGTCATAAGTGTTTTATCAGAATAAAGATTCTTCCAGGCAAGATGGTCTTTGGGCAACTGAAGCTTTTCTGAAGAGGAAGCAGGAAACTATTCAATGTAAAGTACAGCATGTGTCTCAAAGCATCCCTGAAATGCCTGGCAGAGGTAATCAATGTAATTAATCTCTGCTATGATATTAATGTGTATAATTCCTTTTGGTTTTCTGAAGCTGATAAGATGTTTACTGTTGTTGGATAGATAGTAATGAAAGTGCCAAAGTACTTATTTGCAAGATAATCTGTTTAAAGTTGTGTCATTGTAGTTATCTCCCTGTGTTTTTTTTTTCCCCAATATAGTTTACAACAGCAAAGTACAGTATTTAGAAAATCCTAGAATTACAAGTCAGCACCTTGATTACCATTATGTGATATCCAGCTCTTCCTTTAGTTCTTCCAGTTCTCCAGCTGGAATGAGAAACCCTATGATGCAAATGTGGGAGGGAGGATAAGGACTCATGGAAGTAATTGCTGTTGAATTAATGGGGGAAAGAAAATCCCATTGCTTGTTGCTGGAGAGCTTTCCAGAAGAATAAATGTCAATACTGTATGCCTAAGAAGACATCCAGCATTCATGTTCTCTGTAATTTAGGAAAAGTTACAGACATGAAAGACCAGATAGGTCAAAGTACATTTATTGTTCTGGTCATCCAGTGGAAGAAAAAATAGTATTTTAAATTAGAGTGATTGTGCTAGAGTGATTTCTGCCTAGAGATTCCCTGTTATAATATGTTTGTTTTGCTCTTAATCCATAAGATTAACATTACTAGAATTTATCAAATTAGTAAATTAAGTGGGAGGACCACTAAGTAATGGAGTGGTCTGTGTCAGTTCTAGAGGGCCTTTCATTTTGTGTGCTTCGTTATGGGGAGTAGGTGGTAGAGGTGAGGGAACTGGAATAAATTTAAACAGGAGTTAAATCAAACCAGAAGCTTTTAAAGAGGAAGAGAGGAGGAGGACAGTACAAAAATGCATGTAAAATATTTCAAGATATCTACATGGTAGATATGAATTGGTTTAAACAGTAAAAGTCCTGCATGCCTTCCAACACCAGCTACTTCAGCTGGCACAATGTTCTTCCTGGTTGTGATCCATTGTGAGATGCTGTTTAAAAATGCAAAAATGTAAATGAAGAAAATAATGGGGTGGAAGGTAGGAAGAAGCATGACTGTACTGTTAATTAGTCGGAGAGCTACTCTGGCCTTCATTATCTACATCTATTTTCATTTCTACAAAGTTACAGCTTAAATGTAAAAGAACAGTTAAAAGAAAATAGACTTGTGCATGAGAAAAAATTGCTTCAATTAAAGATTACAGTGGTTGGCATGAGCTGGCTGTTTTGTATGGTTTTCCAGAGTGGACTCAGCTGAGCAGCTTGTTAAAGGAATCAGATTGGGTCACATTTTTGGCAGTGGATGTTGGTCAGGATTTACTTTCACAACTGTCTGGACTTGTCTTTAGTGGGATTTTTTTCCAAAGACATACAGCCTGCAAAATACCTTGTAGCAGTTGAACATGCTCAGTGGTGTCTTTAACACTGCTGAGGTATTAAAGGTATTTTCTCACTACTTTGCTTTTCCTTGGGATCTTGAATTGTGCTATGGGTTTTTTTTTTTCTTCACAGAGTAAAACATTAGCATCCTTTATTCTGAGTAAGTGCATTGTCTTTCCTTCTATTCAGCTGATTTTTGTAGAATGTTCATCTATCAGTGATACCAATTTAGCCCAACTAGTAGAAAATCCTTTTTAATGTAGAAATGTCAGATTTTAAATTCTAGTGTCTGTTTCAAAAGGTGATCAGTTAGGCATTAGAGTAATGATCAGCCACTGATCTTTGGGCACAACATGAAGCATAATACTCTTACTAGAAGGAGTGGTGCTGGTCTGCTTCCTACATATCTGTAGCAGAGAAATCCTTATAGAGCTAGAATCCTTTCTTTCTGGTTCATTAATTTACTCCAAATTTTAAGTAAGGAATTTTCGTGTGTAAGCATGTGATTGTATATTTTTGTCCTTCAGTTTAAAACCTCAATTTAATGCTATATTAATCAGATGCAACTAAACCTAGTTGGTGAAATTGTCTTAACTGCTAGAAGTTGTTTCAGCTGTGGTCAAATGGATGTTGTCAGATAATGTAAAAATGATTTATCAGGCTGAACCAAAAAGAGAATAAAATAATTTCTCTTAAAACAGAAGCAAACCCACAAAAATTACAGGTGTTTAGGTTTGTGTTCTTAAAACTGACATGGATTTCATGCTCTAGATAGCATTTGCACTTCTTTCTTTTTTCTGTGAGCTCTTACTTGAAAACTTTTGGTCTCTTTTTCAACTTTTCAACTAAGGTACCTTGTCCTTTTTTTTCTATTCAAATAGCTATCCTTTCGGTAGGATGTTTTTCCATATCCAGTAAATAAAATAAATAGTCCACAGGTGTCTTTCAGCTGATCGAGGACCTCTTCAGGGATTTCTTCTCAGCTCTACATTTAGCTGGGAAGTTTTTTACCCTACAACAAAAATACTTTCCAACTAGAAAAATAATTAAAATGGGTCAATCTGTAATTTTGTACTTGCTGCCCATTCACTTCCTTTCTAAAAGAAATGCCTCAGTTTCTGTGTCCCTGGTTATCAAGTACCAAATCATCACTGAGCAGATTTGGAAGGTGGACAGAACATCAAAAAGTGTGGTGACACCATTCTGTGAGAAAGATCAGTGACGGTGATCTAATTACTTCAGGGAAATGGGATGAAAAACAGTTCCTAGTTCTCCTCATTTTCCCTGCGAGGATATTGGTTTTTGTGGCAGATGAACAGAATTTCTTCAAGAAATACTAGGATAGTGTAGGTCATGGCACTGAGCATTGCCTGGAAGCTGATGTCAGTAATTCTCCTCAGTGAAGGTCTGGAGTAATGCCCACTTGAAATAATCAGCTTTCCTGCTTACTTTCTTTGAAGTAAACAATTTTCTTTGTCTTGCTTGCTGAAGGCAGAGACAACTGATAATGAAGTGATTCTAACTAGCACAGCTATATTAATGAATGAGAAACAATTGGAATGGATGCTTGCTCAGGCATGATAGTTCAGGGAAGAGCAAGTATAGAAAACTGGACAGTTTTGAGGGTAAAACATGTGCTGTGCTTTGTCTCTGCCAGGGACAATCTTATGTTTCCGTGTCTGCTTGGTGTGGTTTAGGAAATCGGGCTTGTCTGTGGCCCGGTCTTCCATGGCAGTTGCCTGCAGGATATAATAATTCTCTGAGTCAGAGACCATCCAAGCGCACTGCTGTTCAAACAGGCTGTGTTTGATTGCTCCTGTCTCACTGCTGTGGCTGGGATGTTTGATGAAGAGAGATCCAGGCTCTAACTCACTCTTCAGGATCTTCCCTTTGCCTTAGAGACACAGACTTGTTTCATTCCTTCCTCTTTCTGATATACCTGATGTGGATGTAAGGGCAAAATTTCACCTACTAGGAATTGCAGTTGGAGAAGTCCTCTTCAAAGGCAGTGACAGAATTCTCATTTTTAAAAGATATATGTGATAGGATGAACGATTTCTCCTAGCTACAGATTTACTGGTTTTTCTGAAATTAAATTAGTACTTAGTCATTAATTATAATGTGAGATGGACCAGTCTGAAGTCTGAGAAGACTCTTCCACATTATTTTCAGTTATTCAGGTCTGTGACAAATCCTGCCCTTCGTGGCATGGCACGACTGACACTTCTGTGTGTTTCTATAGCCAGCACTGTCCAGCCCTGTGCCTTTCACTAATGCTAACAGTCTGAAACTTTCTGCTTGATTAAGTCTTTCAGCCAACTCTGGGACATGTGTTTGGAATAACTTGAATGAGTTCTCAAAATGCTGTTAATCAATATCTGTATGGGCTTTGCATATCAAGATCTCCATTAACATCCTCAGATCGTTGCACTCTGCTTCCAAGTGAGTAAGCACTGTTTGAAAAGAAGCCACACCCTTTATGAATTCTTCTAGAGAAAATGTTACAAAACATTCTGTAGCAGAATTTCTGCTTAGACAGAATCCTTAGAGAGCTTTTAGACTTCAATAAATGAATGCTCCGTGGCAATTAATTTATTCTAAAATAGGAAACAACAGATCTGTGGGGAAGAGGATCACCCAAACTGGAAAATAGTTGACAGTAGTATTCTATGGGATTTTAAGAGTTTTAAGAAATTTAAATTGGTATCTGTTGGAATGTTCGGATACTGTACTGTAGTTCAGTGAAGAGAGCAGAAGACAGGATTTTTCAAGCTGGTTACTCATATCAGTATGTAATTACATGAGTCAGCTATTGATAATTCCTGCTTTGATCTTATACATGATGGTGGACATCCTTTTAGAAACAACATTACTTCAGTCAGAGTAATGGAGCACTGAGTAGTCTGAAATCTGCAAGTGGCTTTGTTGGCAATTAATTCAGTCCCAGGGCACTGAGTGCTTTAGAAGGGTGGGCAGTGATGGGGTTTGCTGGGAACTAGGATATATCCGGGGGGAAAAGGAAGCAAGGGATTCAGGCAGATGTAATATTTACACATTCTTTCAGTAACTGAAAATGTAACTGTTTTTTAATGAACAGGGAAAGTCTGTCATTTTTGGTTTCCTTGCCAAGTTGGAAGCTCTCAGTGCTCCTGGTAGTGTTGCAGTTGTCAACTTTTTCTTCAAAATATTTGTATTAAGTTTGTTTCTATAACAGAATAGATGTTAGAATAAACATCTCATTTGTAGGTGTCTGGGTTTGTTTACTGATGAACTTGTGATTGATTGATCAGATCAAATCTAGCAACTACTGACTAATCCTGCAGAGAAATTATGGGAGAGTCAATAAAAGGATGAGTTCCTTGAGTTTGGGTTGAGTCCTTGACAGTTTGTGCTGCTGGATTTTTTTTCATAGCTGTGTTCAGCAGGGATTAGTATTCATCAGTACCTGTCACTGCATTCCCTGCTCCTGTCAGCTTTCTATCTACACATCTCTTGTGTGCCGAGTGTTTAGAGCCGCTTTTCAGTGTTCAGTTAAACTCCAGGGCCATGGCATCTCCTGATGCTGTGATCAGCACTTACATGTGTAGTAATTTATTTCAGCATTGATAAATCTTTTGCTCATCAGTCAAGGGCAGAGTAATAAGACAAAAAAACCTAGACCCCAAACTTGTAAAAACATGCTTCCAAAGCTGCCTAGCAATCAGTTGTTCAAATCAAGTAATGCTCATCCTCCTCCCCAGCTCCTCAAAAACCAAGCCTGCAAATAAAACCCAACCAGATGCCCAATCCCTCCCCTTCCCCTGCCAAGGTAACCAGAGTAGATGTATTTCTCAAAATGGCACTGCAGATAAAATGTAATAGTCTAGGCGTGATTGCTAAAATGATAGGTGAGGGGCTGTCAGGGCCTTGGCTGCTCTATGTTGAGTGTCAGGGCTTGAAAGGTTTTCTCAATAGCTTTTAAGTTTTCTTTTATGTTTTCTAACAATAATGAAACAATCCAAGCAGTAGGTATCTGAAAGAAGATTTCTGTTCATGGGTAGTTGAAGTCACTGTTCATTAGTAATGTGATTAAATACTGATCAGACTGCTTTATATCTAGAATGTGCTGTGTGTTGTGTTACAGTGATTAATTCTTAATTTCACGTTGGCTGTCTGGTGTAATACATGTTCTGTGTAAAATCCCTGTAGTGTTGAAAGTTTTCAGAGTTTTGGGTAAGAAAGACCTAATTGATGCCTTATCTATTATTGCATCCTCCCTACTGATACTTTCTTGTTCCTTGTGGTGCCTGCTCTATGCTGTTCTCCGCCCTTCAAAGAACTATTGCATAGGAAGAGCTGATTTATTCTGTGCCAGAAAGCATAAGGTCTTTGCAGAATCTGTTCAGTTGCACTGTTGTTTAAAATTACCACTATTTGAAAGCTCATCTTTTTCTGATCAAATAAATTCTGTATAATATGGCAAAATATTTCATTAATATGACTTGCATTTCTGATTCTCATTACTTTCTTTGGGCTGTAGGGCAACAGTGCCACTTCGGGTTCTTGCACAGACTGTTGCAGAGAAACTCAAGTATATAAACATTGAGGGCTGTGCTCTTGTAGTTGCTGGAGTTCATCCGAGCCACAGAGCTGAAGTAGTTCCAAGGTATTACTTCATAAGTAGCAACTTTTGTCACCTGACTATAAGTCTAACAAGATTTGGGAAAGATCTGGGAAAGATGGAGAGCTGAAAACGCACACACACACACACACACACACACACACACACTCTTGGTGTTGAAACACACCTGAATCTTCCCTATGAGACCACTTCTCCAGCCAAATTTTTGTAGGTCTTGCAGTGCCCTGTGAGGTTCTAACCCAGAGGATGACAGAAACCTTCAGCTGGGCAGATGCTGTGCTTCTGAGACCCTCTTTTTTTTTTTTTTGTGGCCACTACTTCAGGGAAAACATGAATTAAATGAAAGGAGATAAAATAAATTCAGTAATTTTCATACTTTAAAAATAGTAAGGATTCAATTAATGGGGTTTCTTTTATTTTTTGAATTTGTGGAGGGAGGGTTAGCTCAATGTCTTGCACAGTCCTCACCTTTGTGAATTGAGAGGTAATTGAAGGATCTGTACTATCCCATTGGTTTGATCACACCTCCTGCTCATGACATTTTATAATGAATATATAGCTTATAAATAACATTTTGAAGGTATAAGGTTGTACAGAGATAATTACACAGCTGAAATGCATTGGCACAAGGCCAAAGGTTAAGCACTTTCCACCATCCCTCCTAAATTGAATAACTTCACTTTATGAAGTGTATCATCAGATGTTGTTTTCATTATCCTCAGAGGGCAAATTAAGGTTAATAAAAATCCATTCATGATTACCCATATATGTGAATATTTGTATTTTTAGAACTTTCCTTTGTCAATTACATTCCTCACTGACTGTGTATATGTGAATACAAGTACATAGGTCAAAGTTTCAGCTCATGTTTGTACAATTTTGAACTGTTTTACTTCTCTTAGGCAGATCTCCTCTAAACTGGATTGTGAGACCCTGCAGCATTTTTTCAAACTGAGCAAAACTAGAGCACACTCCTTGCACTAAGCTGTGGTTTTTCACATGCCCTGAATCCTACCATCCTGGGTTTCACTTGACCCATGTAGAAGCCATTTGACCCATCAGCTTCAGTCCTCAAACCCAGTATTTGTATATCCTTCTTTAAATTTTATCTTAAATAGCATATTCTTCATACAAGGCAACTCAGTATTTTGTGAACTCTTCAGCAGCCTGAGAAACCCTTTACTAGAGGTGAATGGGGGGAGAATGGTTTTCCATTTCCTGTGATAAATTAATTACCTCTATAATCTGAAATAGCACACATGTACTGGTGTCACCTCTTCTCATACTCTGCTTTTACAACATTGTAGTCTGGCTACAAGTGTCCTCTCTTCACTCAGCAACTGCATGCCCTCCTCCTCTTCCTACTTCCCAAGAAAGAGGTTGTCTTCTCACTTGATAACACAGCTGTTTCTGCCTCTTAGCATAAAAAAGAGCAATATAAGAAATACTCTACTGTATGAGAATATTTACCCGGGAAAATCTTTCAGCCTCAAACACTGTGAGGTTCAGGGACTTTGTTTTTCCAGAGATGGTGTCTTTATCACTTGGTGGACTTCTTTGGTCTATGAATTTGAATTTTTAAAAATCTGTGTACTCTCTTAGCACAAAAAATGACTTTGGGCAGAGTTACCCTATTGGTAACATTTTGGTATAATTTTTATAAGAAAGGTGTTTTCTTCCACCCCAAAAAATTAAAATAAGAAAGTAGTAAGTTGCTTTTTTTAATCTTAACATTAAATGAAAATGTTTGTCGTCATTAAGTTTACATTGTCAGACTATTACAGTGCAGTATTGAAGAAGAAAACATTAAAAAAACAATAAAGAAATAGTGATAGGGAATGGTTGGAGGTAAATGACGTGAAGTTGCCATTTCTAAATTATGCAACTTGCTTGGCAGTTGTTTGGTTTAGGATTTTTTTTTTTTATTTGTTGAATGAAACAGTGTCTAAACAACTTTTCTCTACAGGTTATTGACATGCCAGAACACAATCCTGGAGATATGGGAGGAACAATGAGACTGGGGAAGAGAAGGACTGTTTTCAAAACTGAAAAGTCTGTTTTAAGTAAGTTATTTTTCTGCTCTTATCTTTCTTGCCTTTTGAAAAGGAGATTTGTAACATGGAAAACCAAAAATGCTATAACCTTAAGCAAACAGTTGGGTGACAGCTTCCCTGAGCTCATTCACTCTGATCCTGTTATTTACATTTACTAGAATTGGAGTGTAAAAAAGGGACGAGAGGCATCCGTAACTTCCAGTGAAACTGTCAGTTAGGGTCCAATACTTTTTAAAAAAGAATGAGTGAAATGTTGAAAAAACTGAAATTCATTTCATGGCAATTTAATTCATTATGTTCTTTGGAAAGTCAAAGTGCTTTCTTCCTACTTTCTTTATGAGCTGATAGGATGTGTGAACCAGGGCTTCTTACCCTCCCCCAGAAGCTTTTTGTTAGAACTAACCCAAACTCCTGCCCAATATGCTCGTGCCGGACCCAAATGTTGCTTGTCATTCCCTAGAGCTGCCAGAGCACCTCAGCCTGAAATATCACATGGCCTTGCTGCCTTAGTCCTTGCCTTGTCTTGACAATATTTGCCAGTAGCCAGGCCCTGTTTAATCCAGTCTCTGATCCAGCACTGCCTTAGGCCTAGCCTGGCCCTGGAAGCAGTCTTGTTTTGGGAAAGCAAAGTATCTGTTGCAGGAAAGGAAAATGATTTGCTGTAACAGGATGCTTCAGATAACAAAATAAAAGCAACCAGAAGATAGAACAAGTTATTTAATTCGTTCTTTGTGTATTTTAAAATTGAAGTAATACTTGTCTCCTATTAATCAGCCCATTATACAGTAGTAATATAGATGATACTGCAAATACATAAAAAGGAGTTTCTTGTGCATCAATTAAATATGTGTGTATTTCTTTTATTGGCCTGCCCCTGATATTGATCTGAGCTATTCTCTGTCTAGCTATGTTGAACTTAAGGAGTGTGTCCTTCCCAGTGTTTAAAAATGACATCTACTTCAGCAGGAGACCAAAGTGTAATACATATGCACATTTAATGAAAAATCTGCATTTCTAGAGATGCCTCTACTGGTGATCTAAGTAACATGGGTGCTACTTTGCCTACATGTGATATAGATATGCCTATCACAATGTACAAGTTCTTGTGTGGCCTAAATGCTTCTTGGAAAAGTTAATAAAAATTAACATGTGTTGTAACTCTTGACCAGTACTATGAGTTGTTTAGAACTGTTTAGATATTTCTTTAGAAAGAATCATAAAAAACTCTGGTAGTTTAGTCAGGAAATCTGATTTCTTTTTCTTATGCTTTACAGCTTGAATGGAAATAATAGTTGTAAAAAGGTGGTTCCTTAAAATTAAGACATGCACCATTTGTTCTAAAATGGCAGTACTATTACTGTGGAATTTTTGAAGATGTTCTTGGTAGTTTAGTTCATGTACCAACCCCCTAGCAAGACAGTAATTCTCATGACCTTAGTGTAAATTGGGAGCAAAGTTTGAGCCATGATTATAAGTGAGAGATATGATTAAAATCTGGTTTACTCCATACCTCTGACTTGTTCCTTGTTGCTGTCAAATGTAGAGTGTTCAAGATTATGTACAGAGGACTGCAAGAGTCATTTGGGTAATGAGATCAGGAAAACAGAGAAAAGCAATAATCTGTTTGTTCTTTGGAGGTACTATGCCAGGTGCCACACATAATCTATTAAAATGGAACAGATGCTACTAAAAGGCTTCCTTCCCTGCGTCTTTTGCGTGCAACTGTTGTAAAACCCTGAAGGGATTTTGCATTGCTCAGCCATTTTTTTATTTATTTTGAGCTTTAATTTTTAAATTAGTTAAAGCATGTAAAGATTCTAGTCTGCCTAAGGTATTTTTAGTCAAGGAATGTTGAATATGAATCCTGAATAAACTCAGGTAACAGTAAATTAAAATAAAGTAGTCATCACTCAGGAAAAACAGAAAAGTGCAGTGAGATGAATAACGTCTTGTTACGTTTAACCTGTTAAATGTGACTTTTTTGAGGTTTAAATTACAGGAAATAATTATAGCAACTATTAAAGCAACACACAGGCATTAATTTCTCTTTTGTTGTATATTCAGGGAAGCTTTATGGTGAAGAAACATTTGTAGAGGAGCGACACAGGCATCGATATGAGGTAAGCACTGCTAATGTACTTTGTGCTCAAAAGTAAAACTTGACAAATTGTATTTCTCTTGGTAGGCAGAAAAAAAGCCAGTGGGAGAGTTCTTACATGAAGATAAAATTTAGTAGTGGTTAGATAGAGAGGTTCCTTTCAATCTAAACTATAGTAAGTCATTTGGTCCATCTCCCTGTTTGGAACTGAGCCAGCTGTAAAATTAGAATCACTCAGGATTTTATTCCATCTACTTTTGAATCGCTTTGAAGAGAGAATCCACAGCATCTTTTGACAATTTGTTCCAATGCTTAACCACTTCACTGTGAACCTTTTCCTTTGTGTCTAATAGGATACTTACTTGAGCGTTTCTTTTTTAGTCTCAGTCATGTGCTATGCATTTCTGAGCAGTCTGTCTCTTTATTTTGTCTCATTAGATAGTTGAAGTCAGCCATGAGATCCACTTTCTGCTTTCCCTTTTGAGGCTGAACAAACCCAGCTTATCGTCTCTCCTCCTGTGTTGCATGTGGTCCAGCCGCTAACGATTCTGGCTGGACCTCCATGTCAATGACTCATGTCAGTCTTTGTCTTGTGCTTGTGCTGACACCACCCACACTATTGCAGAGGTGTTCTTTCAAGTGTTCAGTAGAGAGGAATAATGTTGTATGCTGTTTTTGTGGTAGAGAAGATGCAGAATCTAGAAAAATGGTCTTGGAAAGCAATGTCAGAGATTACCTGGCTTGGCTTTCCGTGAAATACTTGAAAAGTAAAGGGTTGTAATTGTTAAATGCTCTGGCCAGTTTGGCTTACTTAAAGGCATAGATTATGTTTGGGTAGTGCACATTCTTTTGTGGTCTAAATGTAGGCAGACTTCAGGCATCTGCAGCTCAGAGACTAGTTCAGATCTCTTGCTTCCTACCATCCAACTCAATGTCCTTTGTATGGGTCCTTTCCTCTTGTGTGCAAACATCTGAGATAAGGTGCCTCAATACTTTCAAAATACTGTCATTCAGGGAGACAGGCACGAGGTGGACTCCTGGAGTTATCTCTGACGTAGATCAAAAGGGATCTGACTCCATCAGGGTCTCCAAAGGGCCCTGAACTATTGGGTATGTGCATGCTTTAACTGGTTCAGACAGTATTAACCTTCCTTAAAAGGGAGGAGAATGTGATGGTCATAAACCTGCTCAAAGTTTGGATATTAACTGGGTGGTTAAAACATCATCAAGGAAACGAGACAGCTCACTGCAGAGCTCCTCAGTTTGAAGAAAGAGCTGAAGCTTAGCTTTTGTCATAACCACTGAAATGCAGTGTTCAAAGGGGAAGTCAGTCTGCACCTACATCTAATGGGCCATTTAAAAAAGGGGGAATGCAGGCTGCTTGGATTCAGAAGGGCAGCAAGCAGAAGGGACCTTGGCTTTAAGTTTTGAGTGTTATGTAGTAACTTTTACTGATTTATCTCTTTATTTAATAAACATGCCCACTTTTACAAATTTATGCCAGAGTTGCTAAAAAAAGAAAGCAAAAGTTCCCAGTCCTTACCCAATTCTTTTCATTCTTGTATGCATGTAAAAAATATTGCAATTAACTGCTACTGTTTGTTAAATCCAAAAATAAACAGAACTACAATTATTATTGCTTTCATTGTTTCAGGTGAACCCAGAATTGACTCACTGCTTTGAAGAGAAAGGTTTGAAATTTGTTGGCCATGATACAGAAGGGAACAGGATGGAAATTATTGAACTGGAGAGTGAGTGTCTTACTCGTTTGTAATCCTTATGGCATCTGTTAAAACTGTATGAACTATAGGTTGTTAAATGACATGTAGGCACAATATTTAGCTGTCAAAACAGCCAAGATAATTTTGGGGGATACTGCTAACTCCACTTGTGTATTACAATGGATGTAAATTCAGAGTCTGTTAGGAAAAGTCTTACACTTTGCAAGGACTGGGCATGTATTTGATTATGTGGGACGAATGTGCACCTTTTCCAAAAGGTCCTAATTCTAGCTTGGGGGATTTGGCTATGTAGAATCATAGAGTTATTTGGGAGGTCATATAGTCCAACCTTCTGCTTCAGCACAGGGCTACCTTCAAATATAAGTCAGGTTCTCCAGAGTTGTATCAATCAAGTTTTGAGTATCTCCAGGAATGCTGTTGCTTGGACTTCAAACCACTCACCACTGTTCTTTGAACCCAGAAGTCTGCCCATTTTTTTAAACATACTTTGTGGTCTACCTCTAGTCCACAGTTTCCAACTTAAAGGGCAGGAAACCATATGAAAAACTTTGCTGAAGTCAGATCTAAGGAAAGCCAGTGCTCTTCCTGCATTCAAAGACTGATTCCTCTCAGGCTTGTTGTGCCAGTCTTCCTGACCTTCATGTTCTGAAGGTCAGGAATGGTCTGTGGTTCCTTGGATCCTTTTTGTCTTGAAGAAGTGACTGCCTTTTTCTAGTCATCAGGGACCTCTGGCCTTTAAACGATTTTTATCTATTTACCAGTTTCACAATGACATTGCCCTGCTCCCTAATCACCCTCAAATATTCTAGGTCAGGTCTCAATATGTGTTCATTTTGCTTGAGTATATGAAATGTGTATACATACAATATAGCCCAAGTATATGACATTACTAGAATATATTACCTAGAGAGTCTGTGAAATCTTCATCCTTGCAGTAGACACCTTCAAAACTTGACTAGACAAAGTTGTCAGCAACCTGATTTAACTATGAATTTGTCCCTGCTTTGAGCATATTGTTCTGAATAGATGTGCATAAATAGATACCAGAAATCAAAACACTATGAAAAAAACATGATAAATGTAAACTTTGTGACTTTTCCACTTGTGCTCCCCTCCCCCCACCCTTGCATGTTGGAACAGGTTTATTATTCAGTTTTTATGAATCATAGGATGATTTTTCCTTAGTTTGCTCTGCTAACCTTATGCCTCTGTTGTCAGTTGCTTTTTGTGGAAAGAAGTTTTCTGCTGCCTCACGCTTAAATTCTCATGTGCTGCTCTGGCTTCTGGACACCTGTCTGAAATAATCAATAAGTGTGTTTCCCAGAAGTTTTTCTACTATCTTCTTCCTACATCGTGTAATTTTCTTTGTTGTCTATCTTGTAGATCACCCATATTTTGTGGGAGTTCAGTTCCACCCAGAATTTTCCTCAAGACCTATGAAACCTTCACCTCCATACCTTGGACTGTTGCTAGCAGCAACTGGGACACTGAATGCATACCTGCAGCGTGGATGTAAATTGTCTCCAAGGTAATCTTTCTTTGTTGCTTGCCTGCAGTTTGACAGTCACATTTTTGGAGAGACTATCACATCCTTCAATTCAGAAGCCTAGAAGAGGAAAAGGAGTTCTTCATGTGTTGATTTACTTGTTGCTGTGTGTGCCTGTCATATATCTGGGTGTAAAATAACCTGCAAGCAGGAAGCACAGTTTCCTTTTCAGAGGCTATTAGGGCTAAAGTCAGAATGTCACATTACAATCAGAAAAAAAGGAAAAAACCATTAATAAGTTCAAATTGGCCTCCTGTGGTAAGTTCCATTGATAGTAGCTTCATAGGGAAAGAGATTTGCTAAAGGATCAAGCAATGAAGTGAAATTCTTACCTAGTTGTACTTGAATGATGATAGCAACAACAAAAAAACCATTGATTTTATTTTGCAGTAGCTAAATAATGAGTACTATCTTTCAGAGACAGGCCTGTAATAAAACAGTTGGGATACCTTTAGATGTATAGAAGGTTTTGGATCTAGGCCAGAACTGGATGGTTCAGCCAAAACTCTGTCCTGGGTGTCTTGGACACAGAGGCTTTGGTTTATTGAATGTAGCAGTGCTTTTTTTAGCCAGGGTTAACTAATTCTTGTTTATTTCAATGATATTAATAATAGTTAAAATTTCCTTATAATAGCAATAATAAGGAAGTCAGAGGGAAGCCTTGGGCACAATAACAAAAAAAAATCATAAAATAACTGAATAATAACATTGAACAGATCCAACTCTGGCATGTTGGCTTTTCCTCTAGACAAGGCACCAAACTTCTTAATTCTGTGGGTTGGGCTTTTTTTTTTTTTTCCTTGAGTCTTGTGCCTATTAAAATGAGGTCCATTTGTTAAGAGGGAAATAGAAATTTTATTCAAGTTTGAGTAGTAATGGGAAAATAGCCAGGCCACACCAGACCAATCTGTTTTGGTTCCCTGCTCCTTTATGGGTATCAGTTTTTATTCATTCTGCCCAGTTGTGCAATGACGTATGTACAAAGAGAATGAATTTCTGATCTGCAAACCACAGCTTGATTGAAACACTTCCATTACCTTAGCCTGTCATTGTTAGTAGTGAGCTGCCTTTTGAAATCTGTGTTGGTGCAATACACAGATCAAACTGTTGTGGTGCTTGGCAAGGCAGTCTTCCATCACAGTGATCTCCAGTCTTACCCTCTTGGGCACTCTGACTCACACTTCATCTTGCTTCTCAGGTCCCAGTGTCCTTTCTTACACTGCTTCCTCCCATAAGTAACCCTATTTATTTCTCTGAGGTAAAGATAAATTAGGTTTTTTTGTTTTTTAAATGAGTGACCTGCATGTGTCCTGCTAGTTTACATCCCTTAGCGTTTTAGCAGCTATGCTGTCTAACCCTGACCTAAAGTTTCAGCCATATCTGAATTTGCCCCACTTAGACTTACTTGAATTAACCATTCAAAATGTATACCCAATTCTTCATGTTCATAGAATAAACTCCTAGCAAATCTTAAACATTCCACAAAGACAAAAATCCCCAAAACTTAATATACAAGATTGCAGATTTTGCTATTTACCTAGTTACACAGCAATCAAGCAAAACCCCTGTGTCTTGAGAAAGAACACTGGAATGGGAAGGCATTTTGAGGCTAAAAGAGGAACATTTTCTAGGGGAGAATGTTCAGGAGGCAGCATAATTACAGCACATGCACTCATATTAACATACCCACCTGCTGAGTGGAAAGATTTCCAGTGTAAACCTTTAAACCCCAGAATGGTGGTGATTTCATTGAGTTGTAAAGCTAAGGCATGTCCTAGCAAGGCTGAAAGGAATCTGAGTAGAGGATTTTCTGCACACCTCATCCAGCACTGCCCACATGAATTGTAGTCATGCTGTTGACTAGAGCAAAGTAAGCTGCAAGAGAATTTGTGGAGACTAGCAAGGTGAGCAGATTACCTATGCAAGGCTACCATAAACACTAAAAAAAGAGTGAATGATGAAGTCCTGAGACAAAAGGAAATACGTATTTCAGCATGAGAGTCTTAACAGGAAACTATAACTCTAGAACATTTTACAGCCCCATAATTAGGGTGCAATTTTAGAATATTTGACACCTGGACAGAAGCCCTAGCTTGTAAGCAAAGCTTATAATAAATTTAAAGATGCATTACAACTTCCAGGAGAGGAATAAATGAAAATGAATAAACATTCTCTTAAATTTTTGTGAGGCCTAGTCTGGTACAGACAGAGGCCCACATGGGCATGAACATACCTCTAGTTTGAGTCTGGAATGCATCCTCTGGGGTAAATATAGTTCCCAGAAACTTTTTGTATACAGAAACAGTAAAGAACCGACTAAAGGATCAGAGTAACTCCATGATTAATTGTTACTTCTTTACCTGAAGTACTGGCTGGGCACCCAAGTTGCCTTTGTGGTTTCAGCCTCTTGTGCTTTATGGCATGAGTGCCCAACCATCAAAGCCCTGCACTTCATTTCCTTGTGAATGGTTTTAGATCATGACCTTTCCCAAACCTTTCCATGGAAACACTGAAGTCACCATCTCATATAGAAGTGAGGAATGTGGTGGGAGGCTGCCAGTTTATGTTTCCACTTTCAAGGACAGAGAAAACCAAAACTTCATGAGACTCAAAGTGTACAATACCCACAAATACAATACCCACAAATACCTGCTTTATAAGAGAAAACAAAAGGTTTTATATGAAACTAGTGGATGAAGAGGGTAACTTCACATGTAATGTTGTTGGCTTTTACTGAGACCTATGTAGTTTCATTTGAAAAAATTAATAAAAACTAACTTACCTTTGGGTACAGTATAATATGGGTTGCAAAACCACTGGTGTACAATAAAGCCATGTTGCTTGGTTTGGTTTTGTTTGGTTTTTTCCCCTTATCCAATTTTGCATCAGCAGGCTTTATTTCTTCTTTGTCTACAGCCAGCACCTTTATTAATGGCCTGCAACAGTAAGCCAGAGTGCATTAATTGTATTTGCAATTAATGTCATTTGAATAACAGTTGAAAGCACTACTCAGAATAAAGAAGTAGCAAAAAAAAAGTAGGGAATTTTGTAATCTCTGCTGAATATAATGATATCTTTGGAGGAAGAGGATAAGAAGCTAAAGATAAATAATTTAAACACAAATGTCCAGTACAAGAGAGGAAATGTAGGAAGTGAGAGGTGTTCCTAGGTGAGTAAGTGTGGGCAACACTGACTACTGCCAAAAAAACTTTTTCAAAGCATTAGTGAATATGCTAATATGAGGCACCAATCCAATGCCATCTAGTCACAGAGTACTCTTTTGAGTTCTGGGCAAGTTACTAATGAAAGATGACATACGAGCTGTGTTCAGAAACCAGGAACAAAAGCGGTCAGAGGACAGAAGGAATGGTGCATTAAATAAAACACCAAAACCTCAGAAAACCTGCTCATATAGTGCTTACTGCATTAGCATGGTCCAGCTATCTCCCAGATCAGCTGTGGAGGAAAGCACCTGTGAACAGAACAGAAAACAACTTGTGTGACATGTTCTGGTGCCTGATGTCCCCTGTATGTTGTCTCCAGTCAAGAACACATTTGGCACAGCGTCATGCTTCTGCTATTGGCCAAATCCAGACATGTCATTTGAAGAAAATGTGATTTGAAGATTGTCAAGAGAGCAGCAAGAGAGGGGCTGCTGCCCGAAAGATGATAGTCCAGAAGCCGGGGTAGGGCTGGTATCCTCACTAGCAGGAGTCAGTACCACAGCTGCCACAGAAGGCAGGTGCTCTGGCTCCAGTGACCTGTCAGTGATGCAGGTCCCAGGTGAGGGTGTTTGGGGCAGCAAAGACCCTGTTACCCTCAGAGCTCTTACAGAAAACTATGGAGAAGTTTTAAAGGAAATCCTTTCTTAACCATACTGATACTTAGTAATGGCTATTTATGTCGGTTAACTTTGTCGTTTAAATGTTAGATATTTACAGTGAAAACCCTTCTGAGCTAATCACCTCAGGTCTTTTTCTGTAGTTGTTAAATGAAAATGCACTTTAAGGAAGCAGAGAGCTCATTATAACTGTTCTGTGGGTCAGTTATGCATTACATGCTCTCCAGCAACTGTAGGGAGCTGCTGGTGCCTATCCCAGATGAAGATGTTATCCTAGGTCCAGTTATGTGAGTGCAGGTGCCTGGCAGGTCAGAACTGGGGGGTTTTGAGTATGTGCTGAGGGTTTCCCAAATGAAATGGTGTTTTATGGAAGCATAGAATTGTATCATGATGACCATCATAATAAATGATAGATAAAATTTTTATGATCATATAATGGTCATAAAAATATGTACCAAGATAATGGGTGACTGCAGTTATAACCATTGCACAATAAAATACGCATTTATTCAAAATAATATTTTAATGACATAATTATTTTAATAATTCAGCTTTTGCGGGGGGGAAATAAATTACAATAATTTGCAGATTTCCTTTTGTTGAGTCCTCAAAAGCAAAACAACTTAAACAACTGCAGCCTGTACTAAATTTATCTGTACTTCATGTATCTTTAATTTACACTGAGGAAAAAATGCACTTAGCTTGGCTTCTTGCAGGGCATAGCATTACTGTAATAACTGTTTTAATTCCTTATATTTCTGGAAAAAGAGTTTTTTGTCAATTGTACATTAAAAATGAATGAAAGAAAAGCTCCCCTGAAACTACCAAATACTTTGTTTCTAAAAAATATTGATCTAGATTTTCCATGTGAAAAACAATGTTCACAGAGTACCCATTTTAGAGGAGCAAAGTCACCAAAATTCTTCATCTTAATGACTAAAGTGACTGACGAGATGCAGTGACACTGCATAGAGCTTTGTTACGTTTTTTTTCCCCCTTGGCCACCATTTCATACTCGAGATCCCACCAAAAAAAGAAAAGAGAATAAACAAAAACAAAAACCCAAAGCTGGTTGGGGTTACGTCTTAGAACTGGTGGCCTGAGATCTGCTCAGTAGCTCCTTTTTGCTGGAGTCCACTGTTGTAAGAATTGTTACAAATAAGATAAAGTGGGCGTCAGGCTCCTGCCCAAGATAATTACTAATTAATTTGAAGACAAACTGAGAGAATACTTGCTGAAGGAAATGTAAGCATATTTTTTCAGTGGTTGGCTCAGTGTGAAAAAGAATTTCATAAAGGAAAGCTGGGCTTATTTGATTTCTCATCACCACCACTTTGACAGCCAGCAGATTTAAGTAAGGTTACTTTATGTCACCAACTGTGAGCACAAAGTATCCATTTGGGTTTTTTGTTTAATATCTGTGTACAACTCATTGTGATTTGGAACAAAATACACATTTATTCTGAAGAGAAAAGATGAGTTGTTTATGGTTAATGCTACCCGTAGTTTTCCTTCAGATTCCACACGATTTTAATATTTTTGACATCAGAGCAAATCTTAGAAACCTGACACCAGTGCTGGTTTGAAGCTGTAACACACATGTAGATATGCCAAATTTCACAAGTTTCTCTTTGCTTTCAAGTCCACTGGCAGCCTAACTCTTGAAGTTCAGGTTTCCTTGGGGCCCAAGCTGTTATTTTCAAGAGGATGCCACAGATTCTGGGTGTGCTTGGAGATATCATTCAAGCAGCTGAAACTGAGAGACTGACAGCTACCTGAGTCTGAAGCCCAAGGGCTGATCCTTACCTGGATATTTCCCCTACCTTTCTTGCCCTGTGGCCTGCTTGTGAGACATAAAACTGACTTACACCCCATAGAGCAGCCGTAAAGTGGGGGAGACTGTGAGGTGCTACTGTAGAAGTCAAGAATGTGATGATGACAGCCCTTCTCTGGGATGTGGTGTCAAATCTTGTACTGAAATTGGGCAGTGTGGGAACAGAAACAAAATTGTCACCAGCTGAGTAAGTGTTTTAGTCTCTGTGGTAGTGGCCAAGTGAGCCTCAGCTTCGGCAAACTGAAAACAGGCTTAAGAAGCTGGGGTGGTAAGTCAGTGAAATCACAGAAGCATCCAGGCTGTGTGACTGCTTCTGTGGGCGAATCCCTCTAAAACCTGTGTCACTGAGTGGGGGAGGACCTGTGATGAGAGTGCTGGGTGGGGATCAGCACCTGACTGCCTCCAAGAGATGAAGCTGGGCACTTCTCCACTCACCTCATTGCTCCATGAGCACTTTTACTTAAGCATCTGACTCCCATACTGTGTTATATACAGAGCTCTGGCATGTTTTTGGGCTGTGATTGCCACTGGGCAGCAGAGCTAATTAAAAAAAAGAAGTTCTCTGAAGACTTCAGGCTTAAATTGGGGCTGTCATAAGATAATGCAGTTCTCTACAGTCAGTTTTACTCTCTGTTCTGTGGACAGTATTTGCTATTTTGCTGTGATGTGAAAATGCAAAACTGTTTTAATAATACTGAATTTTTGTTCCATGTTTCCATGGGTACTTTCAGAAAAAAGTAAGTACAATGTTGGTTATGTTGTGTTTGTCTGTGTGCATCTGGCATGCTTGATTGTACTGTTAACAACGCTTTCCTCACTTGAACTGTGTAATTGATCACCAGCTGGTGAAGTGATGAAGTTGAGCATTTCACACTAGCCCGATATGACACACTCTCTATAAGAACCACATCAGCAGTGTGGTTCTGATAAAGAAAGGCAAAATTGCTGTAGACAAAGTCTTAATGTTAGGACAGCCAGAATATCTATGCTGTTTTACACAAAGAGTGACTTGTAACTGTAGGAGACTTTCCTAACAGAGGTAGAAATTAAACAAGGTGACTGTTGCTGCCACTCCTCCTGTGCCACTCTGTTTAAGTGTCTGGTTTTTTGTCTGTTCTTTCTTTGGTTTTCCTTTTCTCTCAAAGAAGAGAGGGTGAAATTCAGGCTACAAAGCAGTGCTCAGTAACAAGCACGGGAGTAGCTGAGTGCAGTTTGTTCACTGTTCCACAGTGCAGTCTTGATCAGAGATCTCCAGCTGTGGGGCTGTATGGTTCCCTTGAAGCATTACCCAGCAGGCAGTCACTGGGATCCACTGATGATGGGTCATGTGCTTGATATCTCAGTAGGTGATGATGCCCAGAGATGGGAACACGACATGAGTGGGGTCCAGTTGTCTGGGGAATGAAGGGGTGTGTGGTGAAAGGGAGATGTGACAAGACAGCTGTGCGGTCAGCGGCTGGTGTAGAGTTGGTATCCACAGCTGTCACGATGTTCTCACACAAATGAGGTCTGAGATCCCCGCCTGTACTGTGCTAACCACTGCCTGTGCTCTGAAGGGTCACAGGACTGACCACAACTACTGCTGCTCAAACACACTTGTCAGTTCCCTGGGCTTCCTTTGCTGGCTTCTCATCTGGGGAAATTCAAGTATCTGGAAAAGAGACTGTAGAAGTGTAGTAGGGAGGGGTTGAGACTGGAGGCACTTCTGAAGTGCACTTAGATTTAAGATAAACTTGGAGACCCAACAGACATCATACTGACTGGAAATGTGGTTTGTGGACACTTCTTTATCCCAGTCACTTTGGTGATTCCTGTTCTTCACCATTTCCTTGTTCTCGCCACTTACAAAACAATCACTTGCATGGTAGTTTGGTCTGTAAAAACCATTCTGCTTCTCTCAGGACACAGCAAAAGGGGATAAAACCTCTAGAAAAACTGTCAGGATATTGCTTGATGCAAGGTAAATTATTTGTATTCTTACTAGAAGAGCAAGAATTGTAGTTTAAGTGTAAATTGAATTCTGAGCCAATAAAGTTGTTTTAATTTTTCTTTTGTTAAAGCAATGATTTTTTTTACCATAAGGGAGAAATTCTTTTTATTTTAGCTCTGAATACCTGTTATTCTCTATGTTGTTAATCGTGATCATAGACACACAGCACCACCAAAACGTAGAATGAATGCACAGGAGCCAAACAAAAAGAAATTGAACGTGCTATTTATCAAGTAGAACATTCTTTTGCATCAGGTCTTAAACTCCAAACTTCAGCCCATTCCTTTAGAGGAAGGTGTTCTTAAATACCTTAATATTTTAAGCATGAGCTGAAAGAAGTTTTCTGGAAATGGGTTGCATTTGAGGAAAGTGTTGATCATATACATCATGGGTTGGAGGGCTTGGAATAAAATATTTGGTTTAGATCCTTCTGAATTCTTACTGCTTCCAACAGTGACAGCTACAGTGACCTAAGTGATGACAGCTCTCCAGAAAAGGAGTTTCCTTATTCTGACACAAGCTGAAATAATTGTATGAGAGCACAGAAATGGATGATGCTATCGAGGTAAACTGAAATGTTTTGATACTGCTTTATGACACTGATTTATTCTAGGCTTTAAACAGGATATAAAGTTGACTTAATTCCCCTTTTATTTCAAGTCTCAACTGAGAGCTTATGTTTTCTTTTTTGTCTGGAGCATTTAATTGTTTTCCTCTACTGCTGTTTAACTCTGCAGTTGAGATGTTAAAGTCTGCTAAGTATTTTGGGTACATCTTTTATGTAGGATGCTGTGCAAAACTGACTTGTATTAGTGTTTGAAGATATATTAAAAATACATTTTTAAATTATGGGGGAGGGGTGTTGTGTTCAGTTTACAAGCTGGAATCACTTCAAGTACCGTATATATAGATGACTTTTAATTTTGCATTAATATTCACCTGTAATTGCATCTGATGCATTGATACCACAAAGATATCCCAACATAAATACTTGGATTTAATCTGCAGTGATAGAGATAAAAACAAGTTTTATAAAATTGTAGCTTTGTTTGCCATAGGCTCGGCCAGAGTGATGTTGGATTGATTGTTTATTCACCTGTAAACATGGTAGTCATAGATTTCCTGTAAGCCCAGATCTCTGCAGGATCTGGGCTTGAAACTTAGTCTTGCTTTATTTTTCCTGTGCAGATTCATCAGAGCTGGGGCTGGTATGACACTCTCATTCAGCTTCTCAGGATTTCTGAGCACTTTTGTAAGGAGGGCTCAACTTTCCCCTCTGATTATGTCTCACATGGTGTAGGCACTAAGCAGCTGTGCCAGGCAGACAGTTGAGGCTACATATGAGTGGTGCATTCCTGCCTGATGGTCTCCTGATCAAAGTAGGGGCATGAGATACTAGAAATTGGAGTTCAGTCCTTACATGCATGGATTTCTTCTGTGATTTTCAATTGAATTCTTTTTTGCTCTCCTATACCACATGTTAAAGGTAACGATCCATCCCCAAGTCATGAGAGCAAAGAACAGAATGTTAAGTGATTTAATGACCTGGTACACATACATGCAGTACTGATGCCTATCCTAAAATAACCAAAAAATAAGTAGACAAAATGTTCCTTTTCACTCTTGCCTGGATCCTTCCCACCTCCAAACATCACAATGATTCTGTTTCTTGAGACCAACACAAGGTACAGGACGGTCCCTCTGGAAAAGCCCTTGCTTTCCTCTGTGGAATTTATGAATAGTAGTTCTCTGTTTACTGTTGCAGTGTAAATTGTTCAGTGTTTGGATGAATGTACTTTAGTGATGCTTTTAAGTGGTTATCAGTAGCCAAGCTGATTTTCTTTGATCATGTCACTAGTGGATACCAATTGTTACTCAACAGAATTACTCTAGAAAAGATTAAATAACTAAATCCTGATATAAAAGAATGAGAGAAGCATCGGCTCATTTATTTTTATGCCATGGTTAATTCTACTCATTAACCAGAACTGGGTACACATGTAGTCTATATTTCATTTAGTGGTTTCACCTTAAGCTATTTGATCCAGATAAAATGCATCTACTTGTAGTAGTTACATAGGACTACTTTTAAATCAGTCAGGAAATTTGAGTGAAAATTACATAAACATGAAATAAACTGAGTTACAGATGAAATATTTTTAACAATTGATTTTTTAAACATTTATTCTTCCTTCCTCTCCCTCTTTTTATGTTTCAGAAACTTGAGAACAGGACAATATTGAATAGAAGAAAGTAGAAGAGCAAGCTGCTTGCAGTTCTCATACTGTTTCTTCCTCTACTATGTTCAATAATTCTCATTACAGATGGCAGTTTTACTGTTCTGTAGCAAAAACTATTCTGTGTAAATGCTGTTTCTCTTCAGAAGTCACCAAACGATTGTGCACCTTAACTGTTAGTCATTATTATCTTGTCCTGTGTTTCAGAGTGATCTCAGGTGAATATATATCAATTCACTAGTTCACAGCTTTCTTGATTTGAAGGAAGATTTGACTGGTTTCGGTTTGCCTTGGAACAGGAAGACAAAACACATTAATTCTTGGGAATGAGGGGGAATGCACTAAAACATTTAAGGGAAAATTGAGCAGTAGAAAACTGTTTCAGGTTTTTTTCCCTATTAAGCTTGTATATATTTTTTTTTACTTTTTTCCTGTTCGATATGTACAAATGAAAAATGGTTGCTATCTCAGCTCTATGTGATTATAGTAATTAATGTTGGATACAAGTTTTTTCGCTTTGCTATTATAAGCGATTTGATTTCACATAAATTCGTTTGCTCTATTTCTCCTGGAAGTCTGATAATACTGAACATCATTCTGACCTACAAAATTACAGGAGTGATATTAGAAGGTGGTTTTGTATTTGTATTTTGTAAGAGATAAAGTAAATAAGTTCATATCTTAAACTCCAGTTTGAACACTTGTGTGGAAGTTGTAGAAAAACCAGTCATAAACCTGGGGTGTTATCTGAGCTGCAGCTGTGCCACACTCAGTTAAATGCAGTAAATAAGTAAGAAGCAAATTAAGGTTCACCCTTGTTTTGCTGCATCTTGTGACCACTCCATCGTTGTGGCACTTTTTCTCCAATAGAATGGAATGATGTGTTTTGATTTAGAAATCAAAAGTTACTCCATTGACTCACAACTGCAGGCAGCTCTGCAAAGCCAGGGCTGGAGCCTGAACCACTGGGACAGAAGAAGAAGGTGAGAGGAGCTGTTCTGGCTGTAAGGCTGGATCCCATCACCAGGGCATCATCAAACCTGTCATAGAAGCTGAACCTGAGCTATGTAACTGATGGGCTCCAGACACTTGGAACAGACTTTCCTATAAAGAAAAATTCAGAATTTTGAGCATTGTGTTCCATTTTGGTTTTGGGCAAAGTGGATTCTTTAATTCACCGAAAGTCAATATCTGCACAAAGATAAAGAGCACCACGTTCCTTGTTACAGCTTTGTAAAACAGCAAGTTTGAGAGCTGTGCATTCCTCTAGAAAACCTCAGGTTACCCAGCAAATTTATCCCTTCACTAAAAGAAGCTTTAATGGTAATGAAACATAAAAAATATCTTTATGGCAGCACTTTCCTAAAGTAGTTCATGAATATGTGCCTTAGAAATACTGACAGCAGAATTGTGTCACTGTATGTCTTCCCCAATGAGAGACACTGGCCACTGCTTTGTGAAGAGTGAAAAATTTCCTAAGATTGTCTGTAATGTGCAATGTATTTTCAAAACATTTTCAATAAATGATGTTATTTGGAAGTGTTTGGGTACCTACTAAAGAGTCATGGAGCCAATTGTGAACTGCAGTGTTAAGGAGAGAATTCATAATTTACTCATGTCCCAGTTGTATTGTCTGTGAGAAACTGTGATTTATCAGAACAAAAAAGAAGAGGGGACAGAAAGACATCCAGCCTGGAGTGTAGCTGCTAAGAACACCCTCGCCAGTGCTCTTCCATGTAAAAGCAGTGTGCTGCCACAAGGGATCCATCTCATACTTGAGCTGGCAGAAGCAGCAGCATGCCAAAATGGAAAAAGGCAAACAAGCCTTCTCCAGCCCAATCCCGGGCTGCCTTACCAGTGTTGCCAGCAGGTTGAGTGAGGGCAGTCCTTCCTCCCTGTTTAGTCCTGGGGAGGTCACACAGTGCTGTGTCCAGTTCTGGGCTGTCCAGTACAAGAGAGACATGGTCCTGTTGGAGGGAGTGCACTGAAGGGCCACAGGAGCTTTGGTAGCTTGCTTGAGTTGGACCAGAAGCTGCACTTGTTTGTAAAGAAGGGGAGCAGCATCCCGGTTTGGATGGGACTGCAGGGTGGGTATTGCACTGTACTGATTCTGTGGACAGAGCTGTGCCTTACTGTTTCCTGTCAAGGATTGCATCTCGGCAGCGTGGGTTCCTGTTTCACTGTCAGCTTTACAGGTGAGGTCCTTTAGCACCTGCCTAGCATACTTAACGTGTGCTACCCTGAAGTTAAGGTTTCTTCCCCTTATTTAACTGCTTGGAGAGATAACCTTCATGTGCTACTGTGTAACGCCTGCAGAGGTTGGATCTAATGAGGAGGATTTGCTTGACCAAACAGACTGTTCCTCATCATGGAGTTCTTTCCGGAGGGTGGGCCAGATCTGTAAACATTTTTTTTAACCTTCTTTTTTCTTTAATGTGAAATAACTTTTCATGGAACACAGAAATGGACCAGTTCTATTGTTCTTTATTCATATAAAAGTAACTCATCTTCAGTACTGTCTGGTTTCTTGCTCTTTAGAGTACCTTATGGATTGCAGGATTTAACATCCTGCTGTGACCTAGCTGACCTGCTGGAATAAAGTCTATTAAAATGTCTTTAATCTTGTAAAAATTCTGTACTTTAATCTTTACACTTTGATGGTTTGTTTGTATATGGAATATTTTCTCTGCTTGTAACATCCTAATTCATTTGAAGAAATTAGTTGCCTTTTTGGAGTCCTGGCAACATGCTCCCACAAATTTGGATCACAGCCTAGAAAACCAGCTTTTCCTGAAGTGTGGACAACATTCTGTGTTTCAGGAGTGCTCCTGGAAAGCTAAGGCTGTCTTTTCTATTCCTATGGACCCTCAGTTAATAATTTAAGAAACTTAAAATTTGGAAGTTGCTAGTGAAGTTCACAGCATAGTTTGGATAACTAAGGACCAACCCAAGTCTTGGATTAAAGCATAATCCAAGACTCCATATATTTAGAGGAATAGTTAGGATAGTCTGCTCTGAGCTTCTGCATAACATATCCTCATCCAATAGCAGCTTCAATAAACCCTGATTTCACAGAGTCAAAATGAGCAATAAAAATATGACCTCAGGTGTCTTTTTGTTTAAGTATTGCTTTTGCTACCTTTGGAACATGCTCCTCATTGCCTAAGTATGGATTTGCAACTTGGAGAAGTAGTGCAGTTTTGGAGCAAATCCTCTTACTACATGTGAATGATTTCCCACAGCAGCTGTTGTGCACCAAACCTCAAATCCTTTCAGAGGAAATAAAATTAGGAGATTTATTCCAAAACCTGGTGTAATTCAATTCTGAGCCCACCCAGGGAAGAACACTGCCATAGATGGCTGTGATATGCATCCAGTGAGTGTGTGCCAATAGAAAGCTTTCAAACCATGGAGTGTGCCTGTGATAACCAAAAATGTTTCCTATCCTGTATAGGTGTTGTATTCACCTTCCTATCAGCCTGTTTTTTTGGTTCTTTTGTATTGTTGAAAGCTTCCTCAAGCTTCCACACAGACACCATGCTCCGAGTTGCTGGGTTCTCACGTCAGACCAGAAGCAGGCAGCACTCCAGTCCTGGAGTCACTGTACCTGGGGCCTCTTTGAGCTTGGTAAGTGTCCCGCTTGAGTGATGGAACTCTGCAAACTACAGCATCATGGACAGTCCTTGTGGGCCATGCTTGTATAAACACCTGCATGGCTAAATATTGATGCCCGTCTGTGAGCTGCTCACCACAGGCTCCTTTTATACTCAGCAGACAAATTAGGAATTTTTCAGTCATCCTTAGCAGACCAGATACATTACCTGTGGTTATTATTTCTTTCTTGGCATGAACCTTAAAAAGGAGCCTGGCCCAAATGGCTAAGATACATATGTTTGATCAGATGATTCTATTCCTGATAGGTGTAGGTGCTGAACTGGTAATCAGTCACTGCCATCTACTCGTTGTTACTAACCAGTTAGCTGTATCTGCCTCCCTTGTTTTTGGGGGCTCAGTTGAGCAGTCTCACCCCTGGACAGCCTGAACTTCCCCAGAATACAAAAATCATTCTTCTCTTGGGTCTCAAACCCATTTTTGTGTTAGTCAAAGCCTTGAATTTAGCAACTCTTTCTTGTTGAAGGCCAGCCAGAGCCCTGTCCCCGTGTGTGGGTGATTGGGTGAACATCTCTGACTGCCCTTGCTGGGACCAGCTCCACACAAGCCACAGCAGCAGCAGAATCTGCTGTCATGAGTTGTCACGTAGTGCCTCCCTCCCTCCGATAACAATCCATTTCCCAGAGCACTCCCCCAGGATGTGGGAGACATGACCAATTTCCTCCCGAGTTTCAGAAGCAGCCAGGCCCCCTCTCCTCTGGGTGCTGCCCACTTCACAAGGTTGAAGCCAGTTCTCAGAACCAACCTTCATAGCTCTCATAATTTCAGGGCCATCTGCCAAAATCCCTGCTGGTCCTGTGTTGGAGAAATAGCAAGGATATGATTCTGCAGGTGAGGAAACAGGAGGTTCCTTGGGAGGGAGGGAGAGCACCTGAGCCCATGTCTTTGGACTGTGTATGAATTTTAAGTAGATACTTAATAAAAGACAGAAACTGTCATTGGAAAAGGAGGCAGAGCACAGGACATTTGTTAAACCAGTGCCATAACAAAGAGGCTTTCTGGTTTTGGGCAAGTCTTGAAACCTTTTCTCTGGGGTGGCACAGACTGAACATGAAGGAGTCACAGCATCTCCCCTCTTTTTTCTCTCCTATGGATGGAAGTTGCTGCATCATTGCTTTGTCCATCCAGTTATTGTCCCTGCTGGCTTGTAAGAGCCTGTGCCAGCTTGTGTTTCTGCTAGTGCCAGCCTCAGGCACTAGCTTATAATCTTTTCCTCTGCTGGATATGTTACTCATCATCTGTCCTACCCAGGATTTTAATTTAGTTTATCCCAAAAAGGTATAGAAGGAAGTTTGTACATATAAAAGAAAACTCTTCTCACGTAGTTCCAATGCCTGGAAGAGCTTGAACTCTTCTTAACATACCTGCCTAATAATATGCCTTGGTTGAGTCTCTAGGTTTGAGAAATTTAAAAGGCATCCAAAATTTTGAACAGTCAAAACACTGACTCTTAAAGATTGTGGCTGGCTAATGTACTTCCCCTGTGTTTAGTCTTGGGAGGACAATGTGCCATCTTTTGCAAAGTTTGGACAGTGCCAGTGTATACTTGAATATTAAGCAGATTCACAATTTAAAGATTTTTCTGTGTATGTTATCTCTGCCAGACTTTTGTTTACAAACTTATAGGGGTATCTTGAGAGTATCTCCTTTCAGTTTTATACGAGCTTTAAGAAAGAAAGGTTTTGACCAACAAAGATTTCTCTCCAACTCACTGAAGCTACAGAGATCTCTTGGCTACATGAAGTGAGATATCAGTGTAATATTGTGAGCAGGAGAGAATCAGACCTCCTGAGGGGCATGAACTAGGAGGTTTGCTGCTCACATAACTAAGTGAATTAAGGATGAGATTATACATGTAATGATCTGCTCTTTACTCAGGGTAATGCAGCTCTGAGTTTGCTGGGGAACAAAGACATGATTGCCTGTTAATTTGAGTGTAGAAGAACTCCTGGGATTTTTTCTATTTGAGACTTTTGACAGAAAGCTTACTAGGGTGGGTCAGAGGAATCACACAAAAATCACGCTTATGTGCTTTTTATATTTAATGTCCCAGTGCTGCAAGTGTAAAAGTTCAACCAAGATCACGGCTTAAAATATGACTGTGTAAAGTAAAAACCTAGATACAAAATAAATTGTGCCAGTGGCAGTCCTCTGAAACTGCTTTTTCCAAGATTATTTGTTCAACATCTGTTGGTCAGCTCGTGTGAGAAGAATATGTGGGTTTGAAAAAGATAAAAGACCATTACCCAGTCTGTTTGTTTTGTTCTTTAACAGTAAAGAGCCTTAATTTACAAGGCTGCTAATTTATGTCATTTTTGTTTCTACTGTACAGGCTTAAAAAATTCTGGTAATATTTGCTATAGTGTTCAGGAGCATGAACTTTGTACGAGAATGAGTGACTGCTGCTGTCTGGACTAATACCCTCTGCTTTGCTGACTCTTTGCACATGGGTTAACACTTAGCCTGTGAAGTTAGAGGAGAAGCAAACTTGATGGCAGTTGTAACTGTCTTCATGAAATGGAAATATTTATTTAGAAGTGTTTTGACAAGCTTTTGGGTCATCTGCAGGATAGCTTGTGTACTTGAAATTTACTTTGTTTTTCCCAGCAATATATAAGTTGATCTAATAAAAACACTACTTCACCCCAAAAATCCAGGTCCCTCTGCAGAGCCTTTCTACACTCCAGCAGATCAACACTCCCTCCTGCACAACTTGGTATCATCTACAGACTGAGGGTGCGCTTTCCTTGTTCAGAGTGTTGATAAAGGTATTAAATAAGGCTGACCCCAATAATGAGCCTTGAGGAGCCCCACTCTTGACCAGCCACCAGCTGGATGTTTCTGCATTCACCACCACTCCCTGGGCACAGCCATCAGCCAGTTCTTAACCCAGCAAGGAGCCCACTCATGCAAACCGTGGGCTGCCAGCTTCTCCAGAAAAATGCCGTGAGAGATGTATCAAAGGGTTTGCTGAGGTCCAGGTCAACACATCCACAGCCTTCCCCTCACCCACCAGGCAGGTCACCTTGTCATGAAAGGTGGTCAGATTGGTCCAGCAGGACTTGCCTTGCCTAAATCCGTGCTGGCTGGGCCTGATCCCCTGGCTGACCTGAATGTGCCTCATGATGACACTCAAGATGAGCTATTCCGTGACCTTTCCTAGCACTGAGGACAGGTTAACAGGCCTGCAGTTCCCCAGATCCCATCTGTCCCCACAGACCTGTGAGCATCTAAGAGGCACAGCAGGTCACTGAGTACTTCCTCTGGCTTGCAGGGTGTCTCTTCTGCTCCCCATCCTTGTCTACCAGCTCACAGAGCCAGTTGCCTTGAGGATAACCAGTCTTTCTGTTGAAGACTGAGGCAAAGAAGGCATTTTCCAGCCTTTCCATCTCAGCCTTTTTCTCACCCTTGGTTACAATGTCCACCTCCACATCCAACAAAAGATGCAGATTTTCCTTAGAGTTTCTAGATTTTCCTCCTTTTGTTTCTAATGTATTTATAAGACTGCTTTTTATTATCTTTCACAGCAGTGGTCAGATTGAGTTCTAGATGAGCTTTTGCCTTTCTCATTTTCTCTCTACATGACCTTACAACATCCTTGTACTCTTCCTGAGTTGTCTACCCCTTCTTCCAAATACCATAAACTCTCTTTTTACCCCCTGAGTTCAAGGGAGAGCTTCCTTGAGACCAGCCAGACTGGTCTTCCCCACTGGCTTATTTTTTGGCACATAGGGATGAGCTGGTCCTGTGCCTTCAAGATTTCCTTATTTAAAGTATGTCCAGCCTCCATGGACCCCTAAGGGCCATTTCCCAAGGGACTCTCTGAACCAGTGTCCCGGACAGGCCAAAGTCCACCCTCTGGAAGTCCAAGGCAGAGGTTTTGTTAATCCCATTCCTTACCTCCAGTTTCAGTGCCCAAAGGCAACATTTGGCCTTCTCCTTTCCACTGAGCTGAAAATGGTAGGGAAAATTTATGCTACAGTGACATGAAGAACTTAATTGCTTGAAAGCTAAATTACTACAAAGGACCTTCTACTGCCAACTTACAATTAAAGACTTGTATATTACAGTGCATCTGTAATATAGGACTGAGGTGCTACCACAGTAGCACCTAAATTCATTTTAGTTGCCTGAATTAATAATTATTTAATAAGGCACTTGTTTATTAAGAATTGAACTCCCGAACATAATCCAGAATTTCCCCTCCCCTTCTGAGTCGAAATATCACTATTTTCTTCCTAGTTTTAATCTCTTCAACAAAATAAAAAAATCTTATCGCAAGTGAACTTTTAAAACAATGATGTGTGCTGGTCATATTCTTTGTAGATCAATTTCTTATCAGGGGGAACCTGGAGCATTTTTGCTTTTACACTGTCTGATTGTCCCTACTACCAACAGGGGATTTTGCTGTTTATTCATAGGAGATTCCAGTCTGAAAGTAAAATATATGATTCTGCTCTTTTATATGCTGTTTTCTTTAGTCATCTAGAAATGGGCAATATAATGACACTTTCTTCTGAATTTCCATTTGATTTCAGTCACTGCCTCTAAGCAATATACTTTGGCTTCAGTTTACTTCCCACCGCCAAGGAGACTAGAATCTCATTTTGGCTTAATTGAAATAAAAATGCCATGGAAACTGTGAAAAGGCATTCCCTAAATGTAAAATCCTAGCCTTGTTGAATTCAAATACTGGCTAAACCTACTCCACAGTTGCCTTGGTCTACTTCTAGTATAATCTTCATTAAACACGGTGGCTGTACTGAGTGTCTTTCCCATGCTTCCGAAAGTGATTCTGCAGCTGAGGTGTTATTTTTATTTGTCCCCAGTGTTTTAGATAGCTGTGGAAGATGTGTGCTTTGGAGCACACTAAATTCCCTGTTTAAGAATCCTCATTGCCATTAGAGATGAGGGGTGAGCCCCAGAGCAGCTGCCTGTGACTCCAGGCCAGAAATGCTCCTGCCAAGGCTTGCTTTGGTAGCAGTGTAGCCAATGCACTTGCCCAACTCTCTGGTGTCTTTTGGCAGTAATAACTGCCTTTTACCTAGGTATTTCTAGCCTATTTCCACAAAGTTTGGAGGAATTTAACATTCCTGACTCTCATGTTTCTTTGTTGAAACTTGTTTGAAAATTTCCTGAAAGTTGTGAGAACTGACAGACTGAGGAAGGGATAGGGAAAAATGCTGCAGTCACAGAAGTATTTTTTTTTTCTTATGAAAACAGGACAAAAATTATCATAACAATTGTATTTTTTTACCATCCCAAATCTCTTACTACAATCACAGCCTTATGGCATGTCAGTGTGACA
The DNA here is from genome assembly GCA_034509425.1 of Eopsaltria australis. NCBI lineage: Eukaryota > Metazoa > Chordata > Aves > Passeriformes > Petroicidae > Eopsaltria > Eopsaltria australis. The sequence goes on along the minus strand of JAVTVJ010000068.1, from coordinate 4,079,781 downwards.
GAGCTGTTATCATAAGGACCCTATAATCTGTTTTAAAAAGATAGACAGTAGAGATGAGCAATTCTGAAGTGTTTAATATATCACTCTAGAAACAATTATGTTTTCTGAATTGGAGTCCAGAAGCAGCCTACTGTCATGTATGCTCATAGTCATTTCCACTTAGTGCAGATTTGAAAATCCAAATATTGAATTTGGTTATGTATAACATATTTGGGGGAAAAGAATATTAAAAAAAATTTGCAAGTGCTAGTCTACCCTATGTAAAACTATATCCCAAAGGCCAAATTACACTATAATGTTACTTAACAATGCAATGAGCTGTAAAATAGGCAATTTTTATGCAGCTGAGCCCTCAAGCTTATTCTTCCTTCTAAGGCACTGCTTTCTTACTGTGGAAAGAAACAAGTGAGTAATATACATTGCTTTTTTTAATGTTCATTATGCTGCTATCATTTTTGAACAGGGAGGACAATGAGATAATCTAAATTATATAGATCACTTGTTTTCTTCCCTAATAGGAAAGATAATGAATGGCTTTGTTTTGATGGCTTTATTGCCTGCAAGATAATGAAATATCCCAGCATGGATTTCATTAGACTTTCTCTAGTCTCACTATGATACACCCATTACGAGGCCAGATCTCCTCTTTGATATAAATGGAACCAGATATTACAAAGATTTTAGCACACTGTGAAAATCTGGGCATGACTTTCACCAAAAGTAGTGTTGGGTCTTTAGATCAAGGCAGGTTTTGGCCATGAGAGACACAGAAGCACTAATGCAATTTATCAAAGTGAAGTAGCTTGTGATGACAAAGGTATGAGGCTAAGAGAGCTTTGGCATTTAAACTTTGTCATTATTCACAGGGTTCAGGGTTGGAAAGCATGTGCTGCTTAAACATCCAAACCCGTGCTCTGGTTTCATTTGGTGGCTTTCAGGGGGTGGGGCACAGAGCACACAGGTCTGTCCTGCCACCAGCAAACCAGTCCTATGGGAGAGTCAAGCACGTGTGCATCAAGAGAGCTGCAAGGAAGGGCTCCTTATGGCATTAACTGGGGAGCATTTCAGCCTCCTGGGGTTGGAAAAGATAAGGTCATAGTGTCCTTCCAACAGCCATACTGTCTGTATTCTCATCCCAAGGATGAAAGGAAGAGACTAGGACTAGAGGGAACAGAGACATGTGAGCCTCATGAGGCTTTTTTCTGCTAAAGCTTCAGCTTCTTATAATGAAAAGCTGCACTTTTTATTTCTACAAGGATGACAACAAATGCGCATTGGAATAAGACCAGGAAGACACATGGTGTGAAAAACAAAATATTCCCTGTTTGTTTCTTACATGAATAGGAGATGTTTGGAGCTGGGAGTAAGATAAGCCAGAGGGTAAGGTTATGCAGTGACTTAAAAAAGTTGTCAATTCTTTTTATTTTTCTCTTTCTTTTTTTTGGACAATTGTTCATTGGGAAAAAGCCTGACACAGTTCTGAGATTTAATATATGCCTTTTGGATGGAAGGGATCAGGAACCACAGGAGGCCACACAGAGATGAGTAGCAGTAAGTAAAATAAAAAGATGAAAGCTGAGGAGAATTTGAAGGCATCAAGGTAATGGGCTATGCTGCAGACAATGTTTTATAATTTCTTTCTTTTCTTCTTGTGATCTCTGGAATAGATAATTACTAGCTCCCATCAGTGATTATTTTCTTGTATCAAAGTGTTATAACAATGCTCCAAATAAAAAAATTGTCAGCAGATCTAAAAAGAACTAGTGTAGGGAAAAAAGTTATTCACACTGCTTGCTGTATTTTCCTTAAGGTGACCCTTACACTCTCTAATGCCAGATGTGCCTGCCAAGGGGAGAGAATCACAGGTGAGATGCCTGGCTGGGCTTTTACCTCCTGCCTTCCTTCTTTACCATGGAACAACTTACGTGATGGGCTCTCAGCCAGACTTGGCCACTGCACTACTGACACCATTAAATGCTGCAATTTGAGATGAAGAGAAGAAAGTGGGTTTCTGTTCTCCCCTCCCTCTCCTTATACTTGTCTGAAATGGGATTAGTCCTTTGCTATGTCTGAAACTACAGCAGCAGTTTTCTAAAGGTGGCTGTGGAACAGTCCTTGCATCACAGCTTTTCCCCAAGATGTGTCAGCTAAAAACCTGCCCTGAAAAAAATCAGGTTACCTGATAGCTAGCATAGATTGAAGCAAGATTTCAGGTTTTCACCCTATTTTGTGAAGAATGACTTGAGATTCTAAGAATTAAGTGTGTCTCTATCTGTTTCATGGCTCCTTTCCCACCAGTGCAGATAGGGAAGCTGAAGGGAGATGGTGTAGTACTGACAGTGCCTGTCTTCATGACTGCTATAGACAAGTAGCAGACACATCAGGGGCTCTGTTTGATGAAGCAAAATAGCAGGAATGCCAGGTTGGACTGCTGGCTGAGCTTCTCATCAGTCACAGCTCTGCGTGTCTGATTTAGTATTGTACAATGACATAAGAACACTAAAGTGAAATTATTTTGAGACGAAACTAAGAGAGAGAGTTTCCTGTCTGTGTGCTGCATTCTAATGCTTTCCCTGTGACTGGCCTTTTTGTCCATGCACATTTATTTCACTTTTTTTACAAAGCATGACTTAATTCATGCTTGAATTCCTTTTGCTGTTTTTTTTTTCATGCATTTTCAGAATTCAGATTCACAGGAGAGGAGACAGGGAATAAGCTGGCCTTCTCCCATAACAGACATATCACAGGGAACCCTAATATGAATAAGGACTGGAGATTTCTTTGTTCATCTCTCAGTGTTTGTATGCCACCCAGCATCTCCAGCCCAAATGTTTGACAACTAGTGAAATACAACAGCACAGCAGCACCTGCTGTGTTTTCCTCATTTTTTTCTCTCTCTCTCTTTTTTATTTTATTTTATTACTAGGACTAAATTTTGGCAGCAAACAGATGTCCTGGGACACAAACTTGTGCTAAGAACTTGCACAACATAAACTGAGGCTGGAGACAGGTGACTCCTGCTGGAATACCTGAGATGATTTCAGAGGTGATTGCTCCCCCAGGTGGAGCAAATATGAGGTCTTTTTGTCCCATCTCAGGGTTAAGTAAGACAGAGCAGTTCAAATTTTCTTCTAGTGGATATTAAATCAACATAGCAGCTGGTACAGGACTTATCAAGAACTCCAATCAGTTCTCCTCATTTGGATGGAGAATATTCCTGTCTAGCAGGGAAGTGATAAAAAATGGTTTGACAGTAGTTTCTGTAGAGCATGTGTGATCATGGCTGTATTTCCCTCTGAAGGCCCCACCCAGGGAAATGAGTAGAAAGATTTTGAAGACAGTCCTTGAAAGGCTGGATTTCTCAAATAAGAAATTTAAAAAACCCAAGCCCAAACCCACAACAAGTCAGATAATAAAATGTTCAATATTATTTCTTCCCCATTGGCCTGAAAAGATTATTAGAAAGATCATCAAGGTCTGCTCTGACAGCTACTCCTAAGATGACTGGGACTTAAATGGGTTAGGAGAGAATTCCCTCAGGCATAGTGGCAACAGGGTTATTGATAGCTTCATTGCCTGGTTGGATAAATCTTGGTTGCCTCTTCTGTTGTGGGCCAGGAATAGTCAGCACACATGCTAGAAGAGGATTAATAAAATTAATGTGTTTATTTTGCCTTACTGACATTTTAATATGTATTAATTAGAATTTTGCTTTTATAAGAAATATTAATCTTTTTTCTGTCACTCACAGCAGAATTTCTCCTGCCTAGTGATGTGCCATATCCTCTGCCTCCTTTCAGTCCCTGCTCTTTCCCTTGTCCTGGCATTCCTCATTGCACTGAGGAACTTCTTGGCCTGTGTTGAAGTTTCTTTCTGGCTTTCACTGAGGGAATTTTGTGCACATGGAAATCACCTTGGAGAGGACACTGGTATGTGTGAGAGCCTCCCCAGAATATGGACTTGAGCCAGCACCTGGGTGCTTGTCTCAACATGAAATCATTGAATGGTTTGAGTTAAGAGGGACCTTTAAAGGTCATCTAGACCAAATCCCTCTGCAGTGAGCAGGGACATCTTCAACTAAATCAGGTTGTTCAGAGCCCTGTTCAGCCTGACCTGGAATTTTTCTAGGGATGGGGCATCCACCATCTCTCTGGCCAACCTGTTCCAGTTCCTCACCACCTTCACAGTCAAGAATTTCTTCCTAATATCTAATCAAAACCTATTGTCATTCAGTTTAAAGCCATTACTCCTTGTCCTTTCACTACATGTCCTTGTAAAAAGTTCCTCCCCAGCTCTCTTGTAGCTCTCTCTAGGTACCTTCCCCTTTAGGAAGGTGCTATAATGTCACCCCAGAGCCATCTCTCCAGGCTGAACAACTCCAGCTCTCTCAGCCTATCTACATGGGAGAGGTGCTCCTGCCCTCTGATCATTTCCATGGCCTCCCCTGGACTCACTCTGGCAAGCTGTCAGGGACCCCAGGGCTAGATGCAGTATTCCCTGTAGGGTCTCATGAGAGCAGAGTAGGGGGCCAGAAGCCCCTCCCTCTCCCTGCTGGTCACAGTTTTTGATGCAGCCCGGGCTACAGGTGGCTTTCTGGGCTGCAAGTGCACTTTGCCAGCTCATATCCAGCTTTTCTTTGGATACTGAGGTTTCCCTGACCCAGGTGCAGCACCTTGCACTTGGCCCTGTTTAACCTCATGAGGTTCCCATGGGCCCAGTTCTTGAGCTTTTGCTCCTTTGGCTCCTCTGCCCCAGCCTCCTCTTCTTCCTGTCCCAGGCCCAGGTCTGAACCTGCTGTATCTGGCCATTCTTTTTATTTCTTGTTATTTTGATTTGTGTGCCTTATTCATAAAGAGCTGGTCCCTCCCTCGGGTTGTTTGAGTGCCACATGAAGTACAATTAAGTACAAATTCTTTGTTTATCCCAGGTAGGTCCTAAATGACTCACAGCATCTGTTCAGGGGAGTTTCCCAGTGCTCCTGCATGTTGAGAGGTTTCCTGGATTGTGTCAGTGAAGGAAATGGGTGCACTGTCCTCAGGGAGGGCTGCAGCTCTGGGCATGTCAGCTGTCAAACACTCCAGGGCATCCGTGGAGCATTTGAGGACTGTGAAGCTTAGCTGAGTTTAGCTAGACCCTACGGGAAGCACAGTTCCAGTTCCAGATGCTAGCTTCCACTTTCTACTGCATTTTATGTCCCTCCTCTGAAGCAAAGAGTAAAAAGGTGGAAATAAAGGTCCCGGAAAGTTAACATGGCTAAGCAGTATCCTGTTCACTGCTTTGATTCTTGGAAATAGTTATACTTTTCTAGCTAAAATTTTCTGCAAAAATTAGTCAAAATTAGCTTTCACATATGGACAATTTCAGTTCAGATAGATGAAGTTATACTAGGAATAATTAGCTTAAAAGCAGGTCTTCTAATAAGAAATATCCAGCCACTTTCCTAACAGGCAGCACTACTAAATTTGCTATGACTAATCCTTGCTATTGATTTTGTTGGCTGGTTGTAAATAGACAGTTTGTCTGATTCCAGTAATTAAATTTAGTTAATTAGAATAAATGTCTATGCCATTTGTCAGGATCACTGCTTGCTTGCCTGTGTTGTGCACAGGTTCTCTTATGCTGCCCCCAAAGACCATCAGACCATGGAATAAAGTTCCCACAAACTGATACTGTCTTTTTATTTCTGAAGTTGTCTTCTGAATTTGTTAAGTAACTACATTGCATGATTTTCAAGACTTCCAATAGGAACTGCTTGCAAAAATGTATTTATTGTCTTACAGACATGTATTGTCTCTACCAGCTGGGGTGTTTTAGCTATGGTTCTTCTGGTGCTGAGTGTCACACAGTACTAGACCCTCATTTTAAGAAAACAATCCGTCTTCAGTGAGTGTTTCCAGTTACTTAGTGAGTCCAAGACTATGGAGATAAACTTCAGAAATGAGATGGAGGGGCCTAGGTTTTGTAACCTTGTCACACTGCATCTTAAGTAATTCTCTGCCTGGACATGCCTCTGTTCTGATGCTGTTTGTTAAAGGGCTTTTAAAGCAGTGACAGCATAGATTTTATGCTATTCCTGATTGTCCTGTTATGAAGGTAGTGAGCTAGATTTTTTTCTGACTATTGTCAATAAGGCTGCACTAAAGGGGCCCTCAGTATAGGGGCAGAGATGGAACAAGGTCTCTCTCCCTGTGTTTCTCTGCAGGGAGAAGATTCAATCAAGGCATTATTTTGATGTATCTAGAAATGGGAAACTTTGTGTGTTGCTCACAAAGGGTGATGCTGATTAGGAGAGAATTGGAACATTGAGTGCTCAGCTGGAACAGGAACAAAGGAGAGGTGACGAGCCTGTGATGTGTCTCCACAGTGAACACTGTAATCCAAGGTCATGCAATGAGTACTCCTGCCCCAGCTCTTCACTCCAGCATAATATTTGACCTCATCTCCTCCTCCAGGGATTCAGAAACCCTGCTCTATGCTGTACAGGAGCCCTGCTCCATAATAAGGCAGGGCTGGGTACCAGGGAGCTGCCTTTAGGGGCAGGTGGTGAATGCACAGCTCATGTTCTGCCCTTCTGCTCTGCTGCTGAGCACTAGGAATTGCTTGTGGAGCCAGCACTCCAGGGGCTCTGGGGCCAGGTTGTGCAAAAGGCAGCTGGGCTGGGCTGTGTGCTGTGGTGCAAGGCAAGGTGTAATGCCTCTGTTCTGAAAGCTGCATTTCATTTGGATGTACATGTCTGAACAACACTGGGACTGCTGGGATTACATTTGTGTGACACTACAGTACAGTCACAATGGCAGAGTGCCTGTGGCAGGCTGAACATGCTTCTTCCCTCTTTCTGTGTGAGTCCTTCAAAGCTTAAGGTGTGCTGGAAAGTGCACTAAGTGTTCTCACAAAAACCCAGGTAAGGCATTATCAAGTTAATGTTAATGTTAACCCTTTTCTGAGGTACATTTTTGTAATGAAAATACAGCATGAGATCATTCTGGTCTCAACCTTACCTTTGGTCCTGTCCACATGCACTTCAGACAAACCCCATCTCTGGCTTTCCTTAATGAAGATGTTTTTTTAGAAAAAGTTGCTTGATGCCAAAAGCAACCTGTCCTCACAGCCTTCTGCATCACTCAATGGGATAATTAGTGACTGGTCATGAAAAACAAAAAAAAGGCTGGAGCTAGAAGAACAGTCTGAGGAAAGGAATGCTTTATGGAGCACCCATGGAAACTCAGGTTAGTTTCTTACACCTTGTGGTGTGCTAAGATCTGTGGCAATCAGCATCTAGAGACCTACTTGGATATTTCTGAGATGAAATCAAGCTTCACACACTGCTGGTTTCTCCTGGGCCCTGTAGATGCCCAGGGAAGCTCAGAGACACTATTGGCAGCTGCGATGGTGTGGTGGTGCAAGAGAAGCACCTTCCCATGCAAAATAAACCTCTCCACTGACTTGCAAGGCTGACTACTGCATGTGCTACCATAATTCTTCTTGCTCAAAGGACAGTCCAACAGAAGAGCTGTACCAGGCAGGCTTCAGACAGGCTGTGCCCAGTTGGACTGATCCCCAACCTGAAAAATCAGAACTGTCTAGAAGAACAAAAGACAGCAGAAGACTCACTCTCATCAAAGCTCCTACAGGACTTGAGCTTTCTTTGCACAGAGCTGTCAGCCCTTGGTGCCTTCGGAGCTCGAGTTTCGTTTGCCTTCTGCAATGAACACTGTCCCTCAGGGTCTGAGCAGGGGTGGGGTGGTGACAGTGGCAGGATCCACCAACAGTCCCAGAGGAAGCAAGGTAGTGAGTCAGGTCTCAAATCCATCTGGCAGTAGCAGAGACACTGCTGCAATGTGAGTTTGAGGATGCATGGCTAAGCAGGACTGGGACGTGGCAGTGACCAGGATGCTGAGTGGCAAGGGATGCCACAAGGGACGGACCTGTGGTGTTAGTCAGGAAGGTCCAGGGAAGCTCATGGTTCCAGATCTTAATATTTGTCATTCTCTAAAGGAGTTTTACAGTGTACTCTTTTATAACAAATATTTTCTTTTGATTGGATGCTGATAAGGTGAAACATGAATGAATACACACTTAAAAAAAGGTAGGTTTACTTTTCTGAACTCTTCAGTACTACCATGAAGTTCAACATTAAATATTAAGACTCTGCTCAAATGATGTCATCCTGGAAATAGTACCAAAACATCCTGACCACCCAATTAGCTCCCTCAAACCAAGATCACCTCATCCCTTTTTTTTTCTTTTGACACAGACTATTTGGTTTGATAAGAAATAAGGAACAAAATGAGCTGAACACAGTGTTGAATGCAGCATCTTGTTTTTCTCCTCGTCTGTAAATGACATTCTCAAGACCTTGGTGTATGTACTTATTTCAGCGTGCAGTCGCATGAAGCAGTTCTGGAATAGTTCAGCTGTGGTGGAGAGGATTGCATGAGCAAATTCCTGTAACCCTGGCAACATCTTGTCTTGAAAACCTCCAGCTTCTTCCTTGTATGTCTTGTTTCTCTTAAATCTAGCAACTAGGTCAAATCCTCTAGTTCTCTGATGTGTGAAGCCAAACGTTTCAGGTGATTATAGAGACACTTGTAAGAATGGCAATGAGAAAGGCTTTTTCTGCTGGTTTTAAAAAAACAAATGTACTATTGTACTGTGTGATTCACATTTAATTCACACACATCTTCGGCTGTTTTTTTTCCCCTAGTGTTTATATCTGTACTTGCTTGTGTGAATGCATTTGAGTAGATTAATATTTGAGTACTTCTCCAAGTTAAAAACATTTTAAGAATTCAAATATAAATGAGGAAACTCCCCTCTCAGACGTAGAATGAAGAACCATGGAAAAACAGTGAGGCACAATTTTCCTGGATTTTCTCTCTCTATTGCTCTGTATAGAGGAACAGGCATTCTTTTGACTGATCAAATAAAAATGAAAGGGCAGTTCAACAACAAAACAAGACAAATTGAAAATCAAGAAAGTTATGACTGCAGAAAAATGGCACTCATTTAGACTTTGTAATGTATTTTAAAGCAAATAAGAAGTTAATTCAGCAGAATAGGTGATCAAATAAACATATTCCATCACAGAAAGCCTTGCAAATAATTAAACATTATTGTGTTTTCAAGTGAACCCAGTCATTCTTAACTTGATGATAAAATATGCCAATTCCCATAAACAAATTTGGATTCAAAATGCTGAATGCAGTCAAAGTAGAAACTTAGGCAATATTCATCCCTTAATTCTAAAAGAATAATTAAAGGCAAGGAACTAGATGGGCAAAGGTATAAAACACAACATAGATTTGCCATCTTCTGACAGTATTTTGTCACTCTAACTTAATAGTTATCTCTCATGATTCAATTAATTTTTGATAAAAGGGGAGTGAAATAGCTCCAATCTGCCTGGACTTAGGTTAAGCATTTCCTCACTGGAAATGATTAATAGGGCTGGAGGTTTTTTGTTAATTTGTGTATGATGACTAAGGAAATGTCTGATAAGCAGACTGCAAGGGGCGAGGGGAACTAATCAGTAGCAGAAAAAAGAAGAACTGAATCCCTTGGGTACTGGATATGGGACTCAGAAATATCTTAGAGTCTGGCAGAAAAAGTAGAAACATGCTGATGAATTCTTGGTGGCAACAGCTGGGAGGGAAGAACAGTACGGGAACAAAAGGATGACCTTAAATCTTGACATAATAAAGAAACAATGACATTATAGAAGTCAAAATTACAAGGTTGCTAAGTGGCTAAAATTCCTGCTGTGACCTGGATTTCATCAGCTGGAAACAAAGGAAGAAGGAACAAGACTTTGTTATTCTAAGCAGCTGCAGGGCGAGCAGGTTGAGATGCAACTGTGGGAAGGCCAACACGGGGCCTGTGGCTAGATCAAGTAGAGAACTTTCAGCAGACACTGGAAAAGTCTTGTTAACCCTCTGTGAACCTCTGGTAAGGTCCCACCCAAAGCACAGCACATGGTTGTGATGATCTGTCCTTTCTGAAGAGGAGTAACAACAAGGTAAGAAGGAGAGGAGAATCAGAAGAAAGGAAACCCCATTTTCTGGTAGCTAACCAAAGGACCTCACTGCATTTAACTGACCTAAATGCTGATACAAGAACAAATGGAAATAAACAAGGACAAGAATAATTTCCAAGCGGAAATGAACCCAGTGTTCCTAACCAAAAGATGATCACTGATATGAGTAAAAAATAAACTGAGATACTTGTCTCTTTATGGAAAAATGCGTGACATGGCTAATAGAGATAACAGAAAACCAGATCTGATGAGCCAAGAAAATCCTTTCTCTCTTAATCTCCTCACATGGTCTTATCCTCAGGAAAAGGAAAAGAATTTGGGCAAAAATATACCAACTTCTCTTGTCTTTCAAATGGGCATGAAATGGGATAAGGGGACATAGTTAGTGTCTGTCTGAATATTGATTTAATCAGGTCTCCAGTAGAGTGCTTTACTCTGAAATATTTTCTTGTTAGAATCACCAGAACAATTTATTAAAATACAGTTTCTTGGTACCAAGTAGTAAATAGTGAAGAAATGTTTTTCCTCATTTAATCACCATTATCAATACATTTACTATTACTCATCTGAAAACAGAACTTGTAAAACACTGAAGGGGCTATACAGAGGTGTGTTATAATGTATAGACATGTGCAGAGGAATTAAATTACAGAATAGGAGCAGGTTGTATAAATGCAGCAATTATTTATATAATTTCAACTACGTGTGCTAGACAAAGGGTGACTCTCTAAGTGTTTGCTTACTTGTTGACTCCTTTCTGAGACATCTTATACTTTATACCAAATAGAGGATAGCCAATACAGAACATACAAGTCTGAGAGGCCCAAATAGTAAGATGGATGATGATACCAACAGAAACTTTTGCCTACTGCAAGGGGTCTGCTGAAAAAGGAAAAGCACTGCAGGAGAGGGATATGAGGTTTGCATTTAGCAAAATCATCCCTGAAATCCAGCTTGTTTATGAACCTGCTGCTTGTATTTTAAAAGGTCTGTCACAAATAGCTGTATAGTTTGCAAAGTGGCATATTGGCATGATGAAAAGAAAGGACATTTCATTTATTGAGACTTACAAGCAGCACAGACTTCACTGCCTGCTGTTGCTGCAGTTTTCAGAGACTAAGTTGAGACTCAGTTTTCAGAGACTCTGCTTTTAGCTATTTTTTCCATGTATTTGGAAACAAACCCAAAAGCTCCCTTATATGACTGTATATAAGAACTTAAATAACTGTCCTCTTGTATTTATTCATTTCTCTTTTATGTAGAAAATATTGTTAAATCACAGATGCAATTATTTAATTCCTTTTTATGTATGTAGTGTCTTCCACTTGACTATCAGGGTGTCATTATGGTAAAGGCTTTTCTATTACAAGAAAAAAACAAAAGTACTGATGTTACTTCTGGGAAGGATGATAAAATTGTTCAGTTGTAGGGGGTCATATGTGCTGGTAATTACTTTTATATTTAGAATCGGAAATTACAGTCTGAAATCAGAATATCTCATTAGTAGTAATGCATTTTAATTTCTGACAAGTGAAGTATTCCCAAAGAAATGACAGATGTTGGAACTACATATGGCTTAAGATACTTTAAAAAGTGGCAAAACATTATAAAAATTCCTTAATTGTCTAGAGCAACAGTGTGAATCAGTCTTTGCTACTATCCCAAATTTTTACTAGGTGAAAAAAATTTGAAGGCTCTGGCAGACTGCTGTAAAGAAACTCTATTTTAGCACATTTTGATCTCTTCTTGCCTAACAGCAGCTATCAACAGACCCCTTTTCCCATCATTTTTAAGTTCAAGAAGCAAAAAATATGTTTCAGATTCAAGAGATTAGTGATAATTTCAGTTCACATCAAGGCAGATGCAATGACACTGGTCTGTATCCAAAGAGGCCTTTTTCTTATTGGAAAGTACAAAACCAGCCTTACAAAGAGCTTACATGTAACTTGGGTTGGCCTGAAATCCATACTCAGGACAAAAGCTAAGCTTGGCTTAATCTAAAACCGTAATTATTTTTGAGACAAAGGTGAGGTGGAACCAAATCTAAGTTGTTATAGTGACTACACCTTCAGGGCCATTGTCTGTATATGGACATGAAGGAATAATGCATTACCTGTTCTAGGTGACTGAAATGGAGTCTGGAGTGGCAAGAGAGAAGCTGGATCACCAGACAAAGGCTGGACAAGAAGAGCTTTGTTTGATGGCACCTCCAGTCTTGTTTTACATGAAGTCCTTTGAACCTGTGAGGATCAAAATTTCCTCGGGTTCTCTGCTTTTATGTCAGACGTAGAGGAATGAGTAAACAATTTTCAGGACAAACCCTCCCCCCCTTCCCAGAATTGACTGCCAAAATATCTGGTCAACAACAAGGTGATGCCTGATGCTCAGGGCAGTGGCGTAGCCCATGTTCCAGAGGCCCTTTCACTGATCACACATCTTGCTGGCAGGGGGGCTGTCCCATCTGGTCCTCTTGCTTCCCCATCCAGGCTGCATTTTACCCCGTTTCTCCCTCCCTTCAGAGAGTTTGGATTGTTACATCCCAACATAAAGGATTTTGAGTACTTTTTCTGAGGAATTAAGAGGCATACGCTATAGTTTGCCGTGCTTTTAACCACTGGTGGTTTTCTGGGAAACAGATTGTGGATGCCAACTCCAGATCTGAGTGAGAAGTGTCTCTGAGGGCTTCAGCAGTGATGACTGCTGAATCCTTCTTGCCATCACCAAAACATGGCACAAGTGTTGTGTCACCCATGCTAGAACCATCACACCCCAGGTTTTTTTGCTCCTGCTTTGTTTCAGAAAGTTTAATGTACTGTATTTCCCCAACCCTGATATCAATGGCTCATCCTGAAAGAGATGGAATAAGGTGAAGCAGATCTAAAGAGAGGAGGAGTAAACACTCTCCACTCTCTCATGAGGGAAAATACATCTTTACTGCCAGAAAGACACCTAAAAATATGAAATAGAGAGCAAGTCAAATCACTATGAAATGCATTAACAAAACTCTTCAAGAAAATCAAGGAGGAGATGTTACTGTTATGTGTGCATTCAAAACATAGGAGGAATGCACTTGAAATTCTTGAAATTGCCCAGAACCCCTGAGTGTGCTGTGAAAGACATTTGGTGAAGGCAGTGCACAGAGAGAGATCAAACTCCTCACAACAACAGAGAGAGAAAAGAAGCTCTTGATATTCTTTGTGCTAGAATCCTGTTTCTATTTCAAATACCATTTTGTCAATATGTTTGTGTTGCTGTTGTGCTCAGAAGTGCTTGCACAGAGAGAGATCCCTGCATGCTGGGTGCTGGCCAAAGGCCATCCTTGACCCCCACTGGACAATATAATAAGCTGACAAGCTTCCCTGGGTAGGCATGGATGGGGTGGTAGACAGCGATTGCAGAAACTGCAGGTGCCCTTTTCCATGTCAAATTTTCAGCAGCCACGCCATAAAAGGCAGCTTGAAGAGGAGAGTGAAGTAGGCACAGAATGGAGAAGCTGAGGAGAGTTTTTGTAGCAATAATTATGTGCCAAAGCACTTAGAGGTGCTTTAAAAATTCCAACAAAACAGTGTTGCTTGGCTTCTGTGGAGTGACAGACGATGAAACATTCAGTTGTGTTAGGTCAGGTATGGCAGAAAATAGGGAGAAAGCAGGCTCCATACAGCCTGGCTCCTGGAATCTGGGGTTCCAAAGACATCAAGCAGGTGCTGGGCAGAAGCTCCTGGACTTCCCTGCCATATAGCACTGCAGAAAAATTTTTCCTACTTAAAATCCAATAAAAAATTTAAGGACTACAGTTATACCACAGGTTCCCTTTCAACCTTTCTCATTCAGATATCTGTTTTTCTAGGCAAACAGTCAGGAAACACATCTGTATTTGAGACAGGATTCAGTCTCTAGGTATGATCAGCAACAGAAACACACAGGATGAATAAGCCATTCCCTGTCATTGCTCCCTGAATATTACCAGTGTTTGGGAAGTTATCAGCAGTGGTAGGAAAATATTTTTTCCAGTAAGAAAAGACTGTTTCAAATCAGAAGAAAAGTGGTAAATCCAGCAAGCAGACAGACTAGGGGGGTGTGTGTGTGTGCATGTGTGTAAGCAAAATGCAATCAGTGCACAAGGGAGGGAAAAAGACAATACCTTAACCTTGCAGCAACATTCTGAGGGCTGTAGAGAGCATGGTATTTAATTATGCTTTGCCTGCACAAATGCTTTATCCCCATATAATCAAATAAACCCTTTAATTTTTTCTTAAGATGTCTAGCCACTCTACCAGCAGTATAATTTATCATCAAATATACTGGTGCAGGTGGAGTAGAAAGTATTTTTCAAAAGCAGATCACAGTCAACTGTGAGATCATTTTCTGGCCATGTGCCCCTGCTTCTCTTTCTGACCTGCAGACCACCTTCCTTCTCCTCCCTGCTTTCATTTGCTCTCTAAAAGCTAGAACTACTGCTTATTTGGAAAATAGTTTATGCTTTATTTTAATGTGGTTTGGCAAGTTAGCAGTGCCAGCTGCAGTCTGCTCTCAAGGCAGATTGACAGCTGTCATTGCCTTAGTCTGTGATCTGCTGGGACCAGTCTAAAGCACAATATCCATCTCTTGTGCAATAAAACAAATACTTTCACCTTTTAGGTATGGACAGGAGCTACCAAAGGTGCAGGGGGGCAAGGTAGTGGAAAGGCATTTAATGACCCTGCTTTCTCTTAAGATCTTGTGCTGACAGTTTTTCATCCATCCCCAAGGTGCTGTGCCTTGACTGCTGTCCCTTATGCATGCAGCTTTGACATTCATCTTCTGTAAACTTATGCTGTAAAAAGCCCCTTTGCCTCCCTGTTCACAACAAGCAAATCCAAAAAATACTGGGGAAAAAAGAGTAAAATTTTAGAAAATCCACTCTCCTACTGCTTCAGGCAACAGCATCTCACTGTCCTTTTCAGAAACACACCAGGCTTCATCTTAAGGATGACTTATTTTGTTGTTCCCACAACTCCAACAAGAAGGTTGTTTTAAAACCTCATTGCTTTGATGTCTTGAAGCCATTATTAGACACTGATTATACAGTAACATGCCATCAAAGATGTGATGATCTATATACATCCTGTGGTCAATTCATTCTCAAGTGTATCCTGTGGAAGTCTTATCATTCTGTGATTGCCCTCAGCTCAGGCTTCTTCTATCATCCATCATTTGAGCTGTAAGCTTGTTAGAGGAAAGCCTATTGCATTTGTTGGAAGTACAATGTGTACCTCAAGAATTAAATGCATACTATGTTGCACTAGTAAAGTGACTATGAATATGAACTAAATACTGATTTTGAAAGGCAAAGCAAAATAAAATTATTAAGTAGCACAACTGGTGAATTAAAAGGAAGCAAACAAGTAACTAAAGCTTAATAAAACATGGGTGATCATGTATTTATGTAAGAAAAACCTCAGCAGAAGAGAGAGAAAATAAGGGGTACTGGATATGGAGACTATCAGAGCAAATACCCACAGAAAGACTTCTGAAAAAGAGTAAACATAAAAGTGATTGTGTTAGGCTTATCTTGGCTGGCTGCCAGGTGCCCACCAACCCCTTCCATCAACAGGACAGGGTGACAAAATGTGAAGAAAACTTGATGTGAAAGGTGGCAATAATGGAAGTGTATCTCTTTATTAGCCTGGTTCCTGAAGAAACTAAACTCAATCTCTTTTGCTGCAGAGATATGTCCACCATCAGCTCCCTTCTCAATGATTTTCAAACTCGCTGTTTAGTTACAAACAGGTTTGCCAGGCTCCTGAAGGCCTCAAAGACACAGCATTTCCACGCATTTTCTTACTCCAGCTTGATCTCAGATTGGACCATTTGCCAGAGGATCCACGTGGAGAGCCAAGGGATGCTCTGTCTGTCTTCAAGGCCTCTGGTGTGTTGTGTTTCATGACTGACTTTCAGCTGCACAATACACAGAGTCAAGTGAAGAGTCCTCTCCTCTGTCAAAGGTTGTCTCCTAAGGAGATTATCTGGCCTGTACTACTACTAATAAAAAAAACCCCAACTGGCTAATAGCAGTTTTTCTCAAAATTAATATTATTTCTTTCTCCCTGCAGTGTTCTGTCATGTTTAGTGATGTGGTGAGTTCATGCTGCAACCTTCATGCAATTCAATTGCCTACAAGAAAGGAATCCATTGGAAACTGGGCTCTGATACTTCTGGAACTAATTCTTGAATTTTTTTGGTCAAAGTAATGCTTTCTCTACAGCAGTTAGCAAGCACGATTTTAGAGTGTACTAGACATCACAGCTCTTATTCTCACCACTGCTGTTTTATCTGATGGGAAATTTATCCACTGCAAGCCAGCAGAAATGTCCCCTTCTTGCTTTTCTGAGGCACAATTTGCTTATGAAAGGGACAAACAAACAAACAAAAAAACCCCAAACCCAAACCTGACAGCAGAATTCATTGCTATAATTTAGGGAGGTTTCAGCAAAATTAATGAGGTGCCATTACCAAGGGAACATGGGCTGATTTCTGCATAATTACTACTATTTGTATAACCATCAGATCCAATGTATTATTTCTACAGGCTTGAAGCAAGAACAAGGCTCCTTTGAACTGGTGTGCATGCATAATGCATTTTGGTGTCCAAGCACACCCCAGTAGGAAATGAATAGGAACCAGTTCAAAGTCACAGTGCAGCTGCCTGTTGGTTTTCTCAAGAGCGAGGCGTGAAAATAAACCAGGATGTGAACTAATGGGCTGTTCATTTTACTATAATATCCCGTTGTTATTAATTGACAACAGCTGTGTGGCAAGTTGTGTGACACCCACTGCTGGAATAAAATAGCTCCAAGTGAATTGAATGTACAGGATCCTAAAACGAGGCAGATGCCACATAGGAAGAAAAATCACACCCCTGTCTGCTTCTACAAGGGGAGTGAGTTTCTTGCTCCGCTATTTACGGTATCAGTGCCTGTTCTTGTGTAATGCCAGCAGAGTTCCCTGTGCTGGAAGAGCTCACCAAGCCACTTTCAGTCATGCATCAGCAGTCCTGGCTAACTGGGGAGGTGCCAGCTGACTGGAGGTTGGTAGATGTGACATCTTCAAGAAGTGCCAGAAGGAGGATCCAGGGAAGGAGAGGACTGTCAGCCTGACAGGGAAGGTCAAGGAGCAGATCACCTTCAGTGCCATCACACAGCAACCAGGGGATCAGGCTGAGCCAGCATGGCTTTAGGAAAGGCAGGTCCTGCTGGATCAACCTGATGCTTCCTGGCCATCCTTGCTGATCCAGTATTGCATTTCAATGAGGTTGCCCCAAGCCCATCTCTTCCCCACACTGCCAGTTCAGGGACTGGTCTTCCACTGTCCAGAGGCCCTGGCTCTGCTGCTCAAGTAGCATTCAGAGATTGGTTTTGGGTATCTGTTTTAGTTGCTTGAAATAATTTGAAAACATAAAAGAGGAGGCACTTATCTGTCTGTCAGCAGCAAGCAGACACTTCAGTGATTGATTGCCTGTGGACCTCAGCACGAGAGCAAGCACGGGGTTGTCTTTGCCAGCTCACCCAGCCACTGCCTGGGAATATAGGTTGTTTCAGGGGAACAGAGACTGAGGAGTGATAAATGGGAAATTTAGCCTGAAGTGGGAAACATGGAGGAGAAAGCTTGGGAACCTGTGTCACTTTTAGCTCAAAGCTGCTAAAAGGGCAACTTCCCCTTGCTCCTCTAATGGAGGACCTGTGACTGTTGAGTTTGGGGGAGCAGGTCAGGAACCACCAGCACTGGGTTATGCTGGTTTGGTGGGGAGAGCTGTGGGGACAGTTACAGCTTGATGAAGGCACTGTCACACTGAACTCATTTGGGGTGATGCCTCAGTCCCTCCAGAGTAGTCTTGGCAGGGAAGCAGCCTCCAGCACACGTTGTGCCTGTAGTCCAGGTAGCCAGTGGTAGCTGCAAACTGGGAAGATCTGTTCTGGTTCAGAGGGGAAATAGAACTGGGGCAGCCTGTACTGCTGCAGAGACAGGGGGCTGGGCTCAGCTGGGCTGGTAATGTCACTGCTCACCCTGTGTTTATCTCAGGGGCTGCTCCCATTTCACAACAGTTCTGCTCAAAGTGCTTGGGGACCCACAGAAGCCCTCCTTGGGGTTACTCACCTTTGCAGTCCTGCATAGCACATGGAATCATAGACTCCTCGGCTGGAAAAGACCTCTGAGGTCATCTTGCCTAACCATTAACCCAGCATTGCCAAGTCCATCACTAAACCATGTCCCTCAGCACCACGTCCACACATCTTTTAAATACCTCCAGGGATGATGACTCTACCACTTCCCTGGGCAGCCTGTTCCAATTTTGAAAGAAGTCCAATCATTTTACATTAAGACTCATCTTCAGATTTGAAAGTTAATCTGGGAATAATTCCACATATTTTCTTACTGGTTATGTGCTTCTTTGTTTGTTATCACTCCTTGCAGCATTTTCTCTAGAACCAGTTCTGAGACTTGGAGAGGAAGCAAGATGAAACGTAGGAGAGCAGTTGGATAACTTCACCCAGAAGGAAAGGAAACCCCTCAAGAGCAAAATCTCTATGTCCAATATCTCTTTTTCACCCTGTAAAGTATTTTCACTGTGTAACTCTGATAGATGAACAGACAAACCTGCAAGAAGACCAGCCTTTCCCAGAATTTTGTTTAGGAGTGTCTTTATGGAAGGAACTTACAAAATTGCCTTGCCTTCCTTTTCATGTTGTTTGTATTCAAATCCATAAATATGCAGCAATAATCTGAGTTTAAAAAGCAGGAAAGAACGTCCCAGTCAGCAGAGATAGCAAAGCAGCAGAGTTTATTTTCAGCATATATTTGTGTTTGGACTTTGGAAGAGTACATGAGACATAGTATTCTGCTGATAAAACTAGGAACACTGTGAACTAAGAATCAGGTTATTTATATCTGTTAAAAGGGATTTAGAAAACTTTATGTATAGCAAACTGCTTGAGCATAGGACCCATAGACTCGGAAAAGAACACTGAACATGTTTGTATCCATAGGTATGCAATCCTTTTCTCTCATAGACTTGCTGTATAAATTTAAGGAGCAAAACTCCTTTTCTGAACTGTACACTAAATATTCATTCAGCACTGTGAGGACTTAGCATATCTTCTAGGGGAGACCAAGTTTCATTGTTGAAACCAATGAAGTAGACCATGGAGAACTTCACTTTGTGAACATGTATACTCTTGCTGTGTTGCTGCACAGGGCAGAAAACATTGCTAGCAAAAACACAGCTCAGTTCTTATTTCCAGGTCAAGACAAAATGATGATAAGTTGCTTGAAGAACCAACTAATTTCCTGATACAAAGGTTCTGTGTTGGCAGCTCATGAGGAGCTGGTGGAGCTCTGGTCAGCAGACAGAGGACATGGGCAGCAGTACTGATGGACACACTCGGGATGGCTGTGCTGCCACAGAGATGGCAACTTGTTTCTAGCCACAGTCCTGTGACTGTGCAGAGGCAGGTGTACACCTAGAAGGTCCTGGCAGCCTCTGAGACTCTTGGGCAGATGTGCAGGCTCAGTTTAGCTGCGAAACTAACATAGCTCTTGTTCCCCTTTCTTTTTGTAATTTCTTAAATTAAGGTGCAGTAGCTTTTAACTGACTGTTTGTTAGTGTCTGCAGCCTCCATTGGGATTGAGCTCAGCTGCAGTGGGTGCTGTGAACCGTCAGGAGCACACAGAGCTCTGCCAGAGACCTTGACAGTTTGTATTTTCTTTTTGAGGTTCAAGAGGCAGAAACATCACCTACCAAAAAATATTTATTTTGGCGGTTTGACCCCCAAGGTTTACCTAGAAGATTTCTTGATGGACAGGCAGTCTGATAGGGTTTCATACCAATTCACAAGATAACTTTTTATGGCTCCCTAGTAGCCAGGGTGACTAGTTAGCTATATTTATGTAACTATCAATAGCCACAGAAAGCAGCAGAACAACATTAAAGAATTCTCAGTAGTATTTATTTACTCTGTGTT
Organism: Eopsaltria australis; assembly: GCA_034509425.1. Taxonomy (NCBI): domain Eukaryota; kingdom Metazoa; phylum Chordata; class Aves; order Passeriformes; family Petroicidae; genus Eopsaltria; species Eopsaltria australis. The sequence continues at coordinate 4,059,750 of JAVTVJ010000068.1, read as the reverse complement.
TATTTTCTCGGTGACTTTGCCTTTTCTTGGTTTGGTTACATCACACTCTGTATGTACATGAATTTAATGTACCTATATAAGACAGTCAGAAAAATGGCTCTGCAGGCAATGGGATGAGGAAAGAAATTGGGTTTGTGCCCTCACAAAATCTAATTTTCAAGTATTTTGTGGTAGTCCCAACACAGTGCAAAAATAGGGGCCTGCCTGTAAACAGAGATAAAAGTAAACTTGGCTTCCATCTAGAAATGAGACGAGGTAAGAAAAATAGAAATCACGTAATGCCTTAAGCATATTGTTCTAGTTTATTATCTGATAATGTTGGCTACTTCAACCAACATATCTGCAATTCCAGATGCCAAGATAATTAGATGGGAAACAACTTACCAGGACTCATTTGATAAGTTTTTATCCCTCCTACCCTATTTACTAGCTCCAAAAATTTGAACCTGCTCCATACCACATTTTAAATCTATTCTAGACTTGCTGGCTTTTGTGTCATTTTGCATAATCCACTCCTGTAACGTGGACTTTTTGTTTGACAGCCTGCCCTCCCATTCCATTGGGTTTGTTAATGTTCATACCGCCTGTTGCCATAGTGCTTAAAAACAGAGATATGGGGAAGGTGCCCTCATTAGAGAAACACACATTCCCTGCAGTCAGGGTTGGCTTCTGAGGTGCTTTGTTTTGCTGGTCAGTGATGGGTTTTGTTTTCACAGGTGAGTAGGTGCAGAGGGAAGGACATCCAAAACTGTGGCATAGCTGGACTGCATGAGTACCCCTGGATGGCTTTTTCCTTAGGCATGGAGGGGCAGTGTCACCTCCCACTGTCCCACTGGCTGCTCAAGGCCAAGACTTCACACAGGACACCAGGAAGCGGGGATTAACATCTCCCCATTTTCAGGTCTGGATTTTGCAGCAGGCAAGTGGGGGTTTGCAGGGTGCAGGCATCCCTGGCAGGGGATGTGACTGTGCATGGCTGAGTCCTGCTCTTTTTTTCTGGTCTTTTTTCCACTGCTGTGAGCCTGTTCAGCCTCACCCCGAGTCCAGGGCTTGCCTAGGGCAGATTGCACCCAGCCCAAGGCAACAGGCTCTGCTCTACTTTCTGTCTCTGTTACACAGCATTTTGTTATTTGTTGGGTGTTGTTATCTGAGTGGGGAGGAAACCTGCTGAACTGGGTGTTAGTGTAGATTTGAAGGGACAATAAAGATAAAATGTTTGAAATTCCATGACAAATCACAGCTCTGGCTGAACTGGTGGTGAGAGTGCATATCAGAAATATGAAAGTTCAGTAAAATTACCTACTTTGCTGCTTTTACCTCAGTGGTTAAACATCAGTTGGGACCCAGCCAGCTGCTCTGGGCAGCAGGAATAGTGACACAAAAAACCATCCCTGAGGAACCTGTCTACACTGACTGGCAGGAGGGAAAAAAAGAAATGAAACTGAAACATGATGCAAACTGTCACAATAATAGCTGAAAAGGGGAAAACTGGAGAGATGGAACAGATTTTGAAGGTTCATAAATATTTAGAGATTTTTCCTTCTAAGAAAGCATATCAGCAGGGGACTGTGAGCAGAGGGAGAGGCAGGATCTCCAAAATAACACTCTTAAGGGAATTTGCTTGTGAGAATTTATCAATAGCAGCAACATCTGCAAACAACTTCTGACAGAGAAGATGAGGACAGAGAAATACGTTGGGTGGCTTTAATAATTAGTTTTTCTTCTTTTATTTTTTGGTAACTTTATTCCCAGTTTTGTAAATAAAGTACATTACTCCTGTCTTCTGTGATAATAAATATGATTTTGCTTTTCCCTTTAGATGGGTCTAACACTAAATGGGGTTACAAGGTGAGCTGACACTGGGGGATCCTGTGCCTGCCAGAACAGCACAACAGGTTAAAGGCTGGACATCAGCAGGGAAAGATGGGCTGTTCATGGATCACAGCAGCATGGTAGGGGCATGATCTTCATTCCTCAGCCACAGATTTGTGATGTATCAAAATTATGTCAATCTTTTGACCTGACTTGCCCGGGGTTTCCTTCAGGGTAAACCAAAATGCAAACGTCCTGTGCTATGCACAGATCTGCAGTTAAGGTGTAATTTTATACAGGCACACTGACTTCAAGACCTGAGGCAAACTCTGCTCCCTGTTTAACTCACCAGGAGTGCTACAATTGACTTCAGTGAGGCAGCTCTTTTAGTGCCATGTGGGCTCGGAAGCGATGCTCTGCAGGCAGTGAGCAGAGGTGCATCAGGCTTTTTGCACCAAGCAGTCAGCAGCTCTGCATGCGAATTCGCACCACGTTAGCAAGGGGGCTTGTGGCTTTTCTTAGCTCTCTGAGTCATGCTGGAGGGTTTTGTCCCTGCTGCTATTTTTGAATTCTACAGATAATGGAGAAAGGCAAATCAAATAAAGAAAGAGAGCTCATTTTTTCACATGTAAGCATAAGCTGTCTGTGTGCCTGAGCGCAGATGAGAAGAGCCTGTACTCACTACTCAGTTGCAATAATTGTTAAATACATTTGCACTCTACGTATTTAGTGAAGTGGCTTGCTAATGGGTGTATGCTTTGTATGTATAAAAACATTAGTAAATAACAGCCCACTGTGGAGTTCAACACTGCCAGTATCAAAATCCATATTTCCCTTCCCAGCAACATGCTTGTATCAGTGCCAGTTTTCAATCAAAACTGTAATTTTATACATTGCAATTTCTGCATGTTAATAAATTCAGCTCCAAAGCTCCCAAAACAAGGACATGGAACTGTTGGAGTGAGTCTAGAAGAGGCCATGAAGATGGTCAGAAAGCTGGAGCTCCTCCCTGTTCCTCTTAAAATTTACATTGAGATTTCTCAAATGCTTAGTCAGTCCTCACCCTTGAACTACCTGCAGAAATTCACTGTGACTGTTCATTGAGCATAGAAGCAGAAAAGAAAAAATCCATGTGGTCAGTAATTTCTCTTTAACCTCTTTGGGTGGGATCCACAAATCTGTGCTACAGCCACTATCATCCAGCAGTATGTGGTTCTCAGATGGCTTTTTTTTGGGTACACAGTGACTCCTAAAATAAATGCTTTGTTGTCCTAAGCTGTCTCTGTCAGGGAAGATGATGAATTTACAATTATGAGGCCAGGTAAAGTATTTCCCTGGTTTGTATCTGTATTGCTCCCACTGTTAGTGCAGGCTGGTGCTGTCTAAGCTGCACAGCACTTGGCCCTGAGTTCCTGTTGGACCCACGTGGATGCTCCTCTGCCCTGAAGCTGGGTTTATTCTTTTGTGTGTTATTTCAGTTTCTGTGCCTAAGGCAGCTGGAGGGCTGTGGTTTAGACCATCTGAGTCATGTTTCTACAGAGTGAGGTAAAAGATTTGTGTCCTGAAGTGGGACACCTGTTTAAGAGAGAAATTCTGCTATCATCTGGACTGGGCATGGGTGAAATATTAGAATGAATTAATTGAAACAATCAAAAACTTATCAAGGGATTAAGAAAATTATAGATGCTCCAAGATTCAGTGTGCAAACTTCCTTCCTGGCCCTTTGCATTTTCTGTGTTGACAATCCTAGAGTCTGGAGGGTCTGTCTGTTTTTGTTAACTGCAGAAGGAGATTAGGAAGGCCAAATACACATCCTTACATAGCTATGTAGATGGCAAGGAAGATGAAGCTTAAATGGAAGAACAGAGGGTCAGTCAAATGAAGAGCAAGGTCTCATTTTTACATTCATTTCTTCAAGTAAAACTTTCATGGAAGTTGGTTTTGGGGTTGGATACCAACCTTTGATATAATTAACAATATTTAGTGCTTGTGGAATGAGTCATACAACAAAAAAGTACTTAGGCAGCGAGTAAGTCATATATGAATATATAGAATAAGTTAAAAGTGAACTTGTTTATTGTTGGAGAAGAGCTGGAAATCATACTTCTTGCACCCACAGATCCTCAGGAAACATAAACCAGCATTACATGAGGCAGTAGAAATCTGTCTGGTCTACAAAGTCACAAGGATTTGTAAAATGAGCAAAGTAAACTGATGCTAACTTGTATCTTGAGAGAATACTTTTTGTCCAGCTCTGTAAGCAGACATAGAGAAATTGACTGAGTTACCTGAACATGGTGTCACTTGTGCTGCTTTTGATGCCTGAGACATCTCTGTGAGACTGGGGAATATACAGCCACGGGAGAGCTGTGTCCTGTGGAGCAGCATCTGTCAGCTGGGGAGATCTGTAGGACAGTTCAGATGACAGTAGATGTTTCTGTGCTGGTGGCTGAACTGTGTCCACTGCCTTAAAGAGCATCCTTTGTGAAAAGAATTAGCATCCAAACAGGAAGCTTCTGTTTCACTCTGGTGTTTGGCCTTTTCCCACCTGGACCTTTCAATCTCTTTGAAAGTGTGGGTGAGCCAGAACATGCCAAAAGCTGAAAGGTAGCATTAATAAGAAGGATGACTTGAAGGTGTCACTGTTCAAAGTGCTGCCTTTCTTTGGTCTTAGGCAGAGAGGATAAATGTGGTGAAGATCAAAAAAGATTTCTAATGGCAACGTAAAAAAAGCACAATTAATTGCTTTCCACATTCAGTTGTTGTCCCCATATGGCAAGAAGTGTTCAGTTTAATTACAGAAAAGGAGATGTAAGTCTGATTTTGGGGGAAAAAATCAACTCTATAGTGACAGAGACATGGAAGACTTTGACATACACCTCATCAGAAGATTTCAAGAAGTGACTGGACAATGTTGACTCATCTGACAGTGTTGTCTCTCTATCAGTGTGGGGTAGGGACCAAATAGCCTCTTGAAATTCTGTTTTGCAGGTGATTTCCTCCTCAATTGATCATAGATGTATCCATAAGTAGTTTCCCAAGAGAGCAGCCCAATCCATTATGACAGCAAAGCAAAATAGGAAAAAGAAAAGAAGACAATGGTGTTCTGAGGAAAAAATGAACAAGCTCTTAACTCCAGGGCTGTATATAGACCCTGTGCAATCTTGAACAGTTTTGACTTGTTCTTCTGTTAAAATGTTTAAGAAGCAATTTTAAATGCTGGCCTTTCATACCATTCCAGAGGAGGGGCAAGGGACTGCACAGGCAGGGTTGTGCATGTGCTGCTCTGCTCAGTGCCTTAGAGAACACTCTCACTCTCTTTGATACAATACCACATTTTGCAAGTGTTAATATGTCATTTTAGTTTTGGAGAAGGTGATTTTCTTGCTAGCTTTTCATGTGAAGCTGAATGGCTCATTACAGCATGGGCTATGAATTTCTGTGCAGGGACTGTTGAAAAATTTCATACCAATTATTAGGAGTGGGAGAATCTCATCAGTTTAGGTTGACATCTGTGTCTAAAGAAAAATGCTAATCTTATATAAGCAGAATTCAATAGTGAGACACAGTTCCATGAATGCTAATATAATACTCTGCCTGAACATAAATTTCTATCTGGTATTTATTAGATAATAAAGCCTGAAAATAGATTTCAAATACGAAAAAAAATAATTGGGTAAAAGAATTCTTTGTATTTGAATGGACACCTTATTCTTCATACAATACTAGTTTCTAAAGGCCAGATTTATTGCTGCAGGGGCAAAGGAATTGCTGAATCTAATAAATAATTTTAATGTATGTAAGTGTTTGAAATTTCTTTGGGAAGTAGTTTTTATGGTCTTGGTATGTTTGGGAGCCCAGGTATAGCCTAAAACTACAGCAGAATGAAGATAATAACATTTTCCTACTGCCAGTAAAACTTAATCACTCAAGGAGAAGGGAATCAAACATTGCCAATTGCTTAGTGACAGAGAAGGCTTGAAGTGATATGAAATTAATTCTCTTTCTCCATCACCATACTGTAAATGAAGGAGATGTAATGGAATGTGAGTTGAATGTACCAGAAGCTGTTCATATTGTGGTGAGGAGAATACTTTCTGATAGCTCCACTGACATTGTTTGGTCAGTCTACACAAATCCTTTGCACTGTCCAGAAAAAATGTTTTCTGAATAATTATAAAAACAAAAAAGTGGTGCCACATAGGCTGATTAGAGTGCCCCGATCAGATCTTCCTAAAGAAAAGAAAAACAAGAGCAATTTGAAGAATGAGATTATAATATTATTTGTGAAAGTTATAAAAGTGTAATATTGTGGCCAGTGAAAATACTGTTCAAAATTTATGAAATGTAAATGTTTATTAGTGAACATTGACATGCATCATAAATACTGAGGGACTGGGGAATTCTCTCATAAACAAGGTAGTAACTATTATTTTCACCTGAACAATACATTTTGTAGTCAACATTTGCTTATTGACTGTGGCTTTTCTAGATATATTTATTTTGTTATTCTATCATGAGAAAAAATATTCCAAACATTACTCTTAATCTTCTTGGACAGTGTAGCTTTGGCCTGGTGCTAGAATTGCATCTTCTTAGAGGAAGCTGGATTGCAGCATGGTTACAGAGCTCTGACTACTCTGAATGGGATGCCAGTTTAGTCACTCCATGCTGCAAGCCATGGAGAGCATCCTGTGCCTCTGAAACTCTGCCTGGATTGGCCACTGCAACAAGGAAGTGTCCTTGCTCTCTCTGTGTCATCCCAGCTTGGTCAAACCCCAGCAGCCAAACCTCATGCAGCTGCTCACTCACAGCCCCACCAGCAAGACTGGGCAGAGAATGGGATGGGTAAAAGCTGGAAAAGTCATGCCTTGAGATAAAGACAGCTTAATAGGGAGAGCAAAAGCCAGGCACACAAGCAAAGCAAAACCAGGAATTCATTCTCTGCTTCCCAAGGGCAGGCAGGTGTTCAGCCATCTCCAGGACATCAAGACCCCACCACATGCAACAGTGACTTGGGAAGACAAACTCCATCTCTCCAAATGTCTCCCTGCTTCCTTCTTCTCCTCTCCGCTTTATATCCTGAGCATGATGTCAGATGGTCTGGAATATCCCTTTGGTCAGTTGGGGTTGCCTGTCCTGGCTGTGTCTCCTCCCAGTCTCCCTTGCACCCCCAACTTCCTCCACAGCATGGCAGTAGGAAAGGCAGAAAAGGCCTTGGCTCTGTGTAAGCCCTGCTCTGCAATAACAAAAACATTCCCATATTATCAGCCTGTGTTCAGCACAAATCCAGAACACAGATCCATAGCAGCCACTGAGAAGGAAATTAACTCCGCCCCAGCTGAAACCAGCATGGTCAGCATCCTCAGAAAGCCTGGGCTGCCCAGAGGAGCTCCCAATGCACATGTGAGAGGCTGCTCTGTATGTGTAGGAGCTGCCCTTGGCTCCTACACACCCTCGTGGGGTACACGAGGCTGGCAAGGCTCTCAGGGGGACAGTTCCCATTGTCTAAGATAAGGTGGCACTGCCCATGATAGGGAGCCTAACTTGGTCACCTCCATGAAATATCCGAAGTAAATGGGATAGACTGACCTATTGATCCCAGTCTTATATCAAAAGCTTTGGATTTGGACTATTTTTTAAAAATCTGAAGTATTGTAATTGAGGCTTTTTGCTTCTCTCCAGCATTTCTTCTAGAGCAATGGCACTGTTTCTGGGGAATGACTTTCAAACACCAACCTACTTAAAAAAAGAATTGAGACTGGGGTATATGTTCTTGGTTCAAGACAAACAAGTTTGGAGAAACAAGCAAGAAACCAAAATTTCTAAAATACCTCAGTGAATATTCTGATAACTTCATGGTTTTAATAGGGAGAACATCCAAATGGAAACCTGCATATAAGTATATAAGATTTAATAACAAATTATTTTTTTCCAGATGCTACTACCTCTGGATAAAAAAAGTTATTGTCTACATAATTTGTGCTTAATATTTTTCAGATACTGGATTTAATTGTTCTTTGTCACTCAAGTGTATCTGTGCTTTGATCTACTACCTGATGTAACAGGTGTCAAGCTGAAGTTTCAAGAAATACCTATTTCATCATTTCCATCTAATAGAAAAAAAACCAAACATTCTTCATTTACAGATTTTCTCACAAATGTGAGAAAGAGAAAAAAATTCAATGTACATATTCTCAGCAGAGATTAAAGAGCAGAGGATCAGTCCAAAGTGTCCTGGCCATCCTAATATTACAGGTACTTGAAAGGAATCTAGAAGAGGAGAGAAGACTCTTTTTAGAAACTCAGTTCTTCCCTCCTCCAGCCTTTGCAATGCAATTAATTCCTCTTTATTTTAATTTTCCTTCATGTCAACAAATTGAACATATCTTCAGTTAAATTGAGATGGCTGCCGTAGAAAGAGGACAACATCATCAGGATTTTCTTCTGCTTTGACATGACATCCCAGTGAAGAGGTCCTGCAGGCCAGAGTTATCTCTGGCATACAACAGCATCACTTGTCTTGTCTCTTCTGCGCTTGTTTTCCCAAGGGAATACAAGGGAATACACTCACAGACTGAGAGCAGCATGAGGAATCCTAGGAGTGACTATCAAGGTTGGGCAGGAGATGAAAGATAATGTCAGCTCTCTCTCTCTGTACTGTGCTGGGTGGCACACAAGCTGACAAACCGAAATCCTCTGCAGCTGGTGAAGTGAAACTTCTCATGCTGCCACAAAAAAGGTGCCATTATTCAAAGGCTAAATACCCTTGCCTGAAAGAGCAGCAAGACACCATCCTACAGACTTCAGCAGTGTTCCAGAAGTTAGTCATATTGGCTGGTGAGCAGTGGCAGCACGATTGCTCTGTTCATCTGGCATCTCCCATGAGCCCTTCTTGAGTCACAAAGGCAAGTCCAGGAGGGCACCTTTGCTAGCTGGCTTGCTGCCTAATTGTGAAAAGGAACAATATTAAACAACCTTTAGGAATTCCCTACTTTCTTGTCCATACAGTGACAGTAGGGTATTTCCAGCTGAGGTGTGGGACATTGAAATGTCCCATAAGGATTTAGGGTTATGAATCAGGAGATTTCTCCTAAAGGTCTGTAGAATAACTAGCTCATCAGTGCTGTTGTCCTGGCTGGGTGACTTATAGAGAACACCAGCAATAATCTCTTCTTTCTTTTGCCTCTATCTAATTTAACCCATAGCCTCCCAAATGCAACCCCCCTAAAGGGATCCCTAAAGTGATCTAAAGTAAAACCTTTACCTTAAGTAGAGTCATATTGCTTCACCTCCCTAGTCCTGCTGGTCCCTCCTGAAAAGTCTGTTCCTGATTTTCCTGTAATAATTATATAATTTGGACAATAAGGATCATCACAACTGGACTAGTATTGACTCTTTGCAACTTCATTTAATATGGCTTTGCATACAAAGGTGCACTGCTTTAGCCCACTGAAGTTGTGTGGGGTATTTCTTCTTGAGGCTTAGTTTCAATTTGAATTCACTCTATCCATACCTTCTGTGTTCTACAGCCAACATTTGATGTCTGAACATGGGCACTACCTGCTTATTTAGGCTATGCATTAGCATCTGGTGCACATCAATAATCCAGAACCCTTTCACAGTAGTTTCTAGCTAGCAGAAATTTTCTGACATGTCTCAGATTTGATATTAACACATCACTTGTGGTGTTGTGGAAAAAGGGCCTTTTCCTCTTGGAAGAGAGAACATGTCCCTGCTCCCTTATCCTCCTGCAGGCTGGTAGTCACATTGCAAATGAAAATATGTTTCCTGATGATTTGGATCTGTTGGGGTGAATTATTTTTCTCACAGTGTTGTACTTCTTCTGCTTCCCCATACTTGTTAGCAATCAGTAGAAGACCAATGTGAAAATGCCCTTCTGTACTTTGTTTGAAGGCCATACAGTCCCCTGTAAATGAAAGAGGAAAAAAAAGAAAAAGTATTTGAGCTTTGCAAACTTTCAGTCATATATAGAGATTTCTGCACAGAAAAGCAAAGAAATTTAATCCAGAGGAGACTAGACTGTGAAGTTTAGGCATATTGGGCAAATTCCTACTGTCTGTTTAGAGGATATGAAAGACTCCGACTGGAAGAAAAGACATGAAAGAGCTTCTGTAAACAGCAGTTCAGAACCTTATCAGCATAGAGCCAGGAGCAGGGTGATGCTACAATAGGAAGAATGCTGCCACCTCCAGCTGTGGGAGGCAGGGCACTGAGTGAAATCCCTGCCTGGCTGCAGACAGCAGCAGGATGATGGAAGTGGGAGCTGCAGGTCTGCATCCAAGGCTTGTGCCTGGCCTTGAGATCTGCCAAGCTCTGTTTTCTCTTGCCAGTCACTGCACCTTTTGCAATTTGTTCACAAAGATTACTACCATTCCAGAGGGAGCATGTAAAATCTGTCCTAAGACACGTGCTGGGAATTCACACCATGCTCTTTTTTGTCTAGTTACAAGTTGAAATTGTGGATTTTCCTTACGAAGAAAAGTAATCTATAACATTTCACCAAAGCTTTTTAACCTTTGTATAATAAAAGTGATGTGTTCTTATGAGAAAATAAAACAGAAAAGGGCAAAACAAATTTTCTTTCAAGTTGATGTGTTTCCAATGGATATCTTTTGCCCCTTCAGATCTTCTTCAAGAAAAATCATTCTGTGAGAAAAATTTCAACAACCTTCTTCATGGTAAAGGCAGCAGAAAGTTGAACTGCATTCCTGAAGTCATGTGAATCCAAATTTTCCTGCCTTTCCTCTAGCTTAGCATAGCTAAAGAATTCTGACAAGGTTTTGTGTTCACATCATGTAAATTACAAAGCTGTGTTTTCTTTCCCTCTGCTGCTCACATATTTGAAAGTGCCTGGAATTTGGGTCTTAAAGACTATTTAATAGGAGAAAACTGAAAACAGAAAAGGACTGTTGCTTTATGTAAGAATAAGGGGGAAGATTACCAACAAATTTCTTTATTATTGCTCTCCAGAAGTCAAAATGAGTCCTCACTCGATCTGCAAGCATTGATGACAGTTATTACGTTTCAACCCTTATGTCTGCAAACCAGTAAAGGCAGGAAAAAATCTTTGTCGTGTCTGTAAAAACTTGAGCCTGGAGAAAATGTTAAAAGGGAGCCTCCCTGCCTATTGAGCTGTGGTTCCTTTTTTATGGCTCCACCCCTTGTTGGTAGATTAAAGAAAGAGAGCTGGGAAATACAATCTGCCTCCTGTGGATCTGCTGTTGCTCATTAGGATGGTGCAAGCATGTGGCAATCCAATCTTCAGTTGAATTGTTGCTGTACAAGTATTCTGTTATTTGATCTCCGCAGATTAAAAGATTTCTTGCACCGAGAAATATATTCAATTAGCTGTTACTTAGGGCAAATCTCAGGCCTTATGGAGCCTGGATGAGAGGCAAAGTGGATAATGAAGGGCAAGTTTGCCAGATAATGAAAATGTCAGCACTGTTTGAAAGTTTAGATAGCCTCAGCAGTGAATTAATTGACAGCAGTCCGTTGAAAAGATGGCAGAGGTTTTTATCTTGAGCACCATAAAACAAAGATAAATTTGAGTACTCAACATGTCATTGACAGTGTTCTCAGATCCCTACAGTGCTTCTGGCAGGCTGCTGGTACCACAGACCACAGGGATGCACAGAGATGCCTGTCAGGGCTGAGCTCCTGCTTTGCAAAGGCAGTGGCACACTGCTCCCTCACATGCAGTGTCCTCCAGGCTTAGAGCTTAATCCCCTGGAATTGTAATGATCAGCTAAAAGTCTGACAAACAGGATGAAAGTTGTTCAGATAAGTGCAGTTTCTAAATACCTGCACTAAGAAGTATTTTTTGGAGTGTGATCAGAAACTTCACGAGCACTCATCTCATTAGTGCAGACAATGGATTTAATGAGTCATCTTTCTTCTGTGTAGTGGAAAATGGAGAATCTGGACATATGAGAATTTGTTTTCAGTCAGAAAAGAGGCTGTAAATCGAAGCAGTCAGAGGTATACTGCACAACTGGGGTTGAACAGAGGTACCAAATTCCTTTCCTTAGTACATGGGATCATTGCAATGATTCATACAGTTCTGTTACAAGCCAATCACAGTGTGCATGGGGAATCTGCAGATAGAGGCTTCAACAATTTTTTAAAATCCACTGGCTACAGCCAGGAGCCCCTGCAAATGTAGAAGATGAGGCTGGCTCAGACACACACACAGGTGGCCCATGACTCTCTAAGGAGAGAAAAAACTGCTCCTGGACAAACACCAACACTCCTGGAGTGATTCAGCTACCTGGTGCAGCCCTATCTTAACCCATTTATATAAACAGAGTTGGGCATCACCAGGTTTTCTCTCATCCTTGCCACAGGGGTTCAGTAGGGAGGCCCTGGGGCCACAGGATCTGGGAGCCTTGGATGCTGTTTCTTGTGGGTACGAGGACACAGGAGTCACCCTTTTCCTCTTGATCAGAGAAAGCTGTAGGAGATAGCTGCTGGGAACCATTATCTCTCACCTGGGCACATCCTGTAGGAAGAAGCAGATCTTCATTCTGGAAGATGTGAGATCTTTTCTTCCTTGTGGTAAGAACAAGGTTTTACACTTTAATATCATCTTGCAGTCTATTTCTCTTTGTAAACCAAAGCTGCTGTCACTGAAGTTTCCATATTTCCACATAAGCAAAAAATACTGTTTCAGATGGAAAGATGTTCAAAACCATAATTTATGTCTTTCTCACTGTGTTTCACATGTTTTGGAAGCAAAGGAGCTCTCTCCTCTCTGGATGGCAGTGTCTGGAGAGCTGGCTCAGACCAAAGCATGGGAAGATCTTCCAAATTCCTCAGGAATTCAGGGGGATACCATCACCCTGAAGCACAAGCTGCAGCTTTTAGTGAAGTAGAAACCATGGCCACACAATGAGCTGCTCCAAGGGTGACTGCATGCCCTTCCTGTGGGTCCTGCCTTGGGAACTGTGGAACATTAGCTGAACAATTTATTAATGCACATCAGATGAAAGCAAAAACCTACAACCTGCTTTGGAGATTAAAACTGCTGGCTGGAAGTAATGGAGGATTTAGGGAATTTTGAATTTTCAAGGCAAGCACATCTATATATCTGTTTTCCTTAATTCCCTAGAACCTATTTTTAAAGACATTTTTGGGTTTCAGAGAAAATATTTTTTTTTATCTCTGTGTGCTGTGTAGCCCTCAGAAATATGGTTCACAATCAAACACATTTTTCTAATAGAAAACTCAAATGATTAATTTGTCTTTGCTATAGTATCTGTACTATTTCTCACTGATTTTCCCATATGCCCTGAAGTATACATGTTAGTTTCTAAAATGTATGGTTATCACAAATACAGATCTCTTCCTTTTTTCACTCCCACTTGTCTCACCAGCAATATTTTCTTCCATGCATTTTTTCAGAAAAGCGCATTTTTCTCAAGCTGTAAATGAAACATTTCTTATCCTGCAAAATCTCTTTTTGTATGTTTCTCAAATCCTTCACATAATAAAATTGTTCTTGTGCCTCAGAGAAAAGAAAGAACATTGATTTTATATTACTATACTTCTAGTTTTGCAGAACTTGCTATTTCTTGATGTCTGTAGTGCTGTCTATTCCCATTTACTATTCCTTCCTATTCTTTCTTTGACTTCCTTGATGTTCAGGGAAAAAATTCTACTTTTTTTTTTTTTTTTTTTTCTTTGTCTATTGTTCTCGAGCCTTTCTTTCTTTCTTTCTTTTCTTTTTCTTTTTCTTTTTTTCTTTTTCTTTTTCTTTTTCTTTTTCTTTTTTTTTCTTTTTCTTTTTCTTTTTTTCTTTTTCTTTTTCTTTTTCTTTTTCTTTTTCTTTTTCTTTTTCTTTTTCTTTTTCTTTTTCTTTTTCTTTTTCTTTTTTTTCTTTTTTTCTTTTTCTTTTTCTTTCTTTCTTTTCCTTCTTTCCTCTCAAATTTTCCTTCTCATATTCAAGTTAGCAAATGACAAAGCTCCTCCTAACTTTCTCTCTTGCTGTTGTCTACCATCCCATTGACCCTGGCACTGCCATTCAGCTTCTCAGCTCGCAGGCATAATTCACTCTTTTGTCGCTGTTTCAAAATATGTCTTTCTTTTGCCAGCTTCATTTTTGGGAGGGCTTTCTTCATCTTGCTATTTTTATTCTATGATTGTCTAAATGTACTCCCAGAACACTCTTATTCATGTCTTGTCTTTTCCTTTTCTTACAGGTCCAATATGTTATTTTCACCTGTAACCTCCACACATTGACAATTATTATTTTTAATGGAATTGATGTGTCCATTTCTGCCATCTGAGTGGCTCTTGGATCTGAGATTCTTCAGAGGTGGTTGCTGCTACTCCCGCTGAACACAGTTGCCAAAGCTGTGGTGCAGATAATAGAGAGTAGACTTTTCTTTTCTAAAAGCACACGCATGTAGGAACTACTGTGTCATGCTTGTGGAGACTGGGATTTTCTTGACATTTTTCTGTTAGTAAATCATCTAACAAAATGAGATCCTCTCATAAAAAGAGCTGCTGTAGCAAAACCTTGGGCTCCACATAAAGCATTAAAGAGAAATGCAGTCTTCATCAAGGGAAGAATTTGTGATACATAATATATACACCTTGATAAATCATGTAAGATATGCCCATCTGTAATTTTAAAAAAATAAAGTGACATTTAGGCTCATGGGCAGTGCTGGGATGACATTTCTGGAAAACTAGTTATCCACCAAACAGAAGAGCAGCCAAAGCTGGTAGATGAACAGCCCTGACACTACACATACTGCAGGAACAATGAGGGGAGAGCACACAGCACCACTTACAGTCGGACCAGCTGTGCTACAATGCCAGCAGCAAAATCAGGACCAACTGGAATTGTCTGAACTCCTGCAGAGTTTGCAGTGTCACAGAGCTGTCCTCACCTGCACTTGCAGCCCTGCCATGCCCCAGGACCAATCCAGCCTGTTTGGGAGGGCCATGAAGCTCCTGGGAAAAAGAGGGACACCAGAGCTTGGACAGCAGCAGGGCAGGACAGGCATGGCTTGGGCAAGGTGAAGGAGGGCAGCTCTGGAGAGGAGGTCTGGGGAGAATAAGGAGCAATTAATGTCTGCTCCCACTTCCTGAGTGGTCCACAGCCTTGATCTCCTCAGGCATTTATATTTCTGTCTCAGAGCAGAGGGCCCACATAAACAACAGTCTCAGTGGTTACTGAAAGCACTGCCCACTGCCCCCACACAGGGCTCACTCCCCCGTGTCTGCTGCTCTTGCCGCTATCCCCCAGAGAGCTGGGACAAGGAGGACCAGGAGTGGTTGGCCACCATAGCAGGGCACTGGGTTTGATTGTGAGGTGAGCTCAGGAGGCAGCAAGGCAGGACATGTCTGGGCAGAAATGGTCCTGGGGGTCAGCAACTGAGCTCCAGCCCTCTGGTACAGCCTGCCACCCCCATGTCTTGGCTCTTTATTGTAATACATGCCAAAACAAAAGCAAAATGAGGTAAAAAGGAAAAGGAAAACAAATCCCAAATCCCATTGTCAAAAGATTAATGTATTTATCCAAAAAGAAAATCGAATTTGAAGGGACTTGGGTAAGCTCAGGGAGAAAAGGGCTATTGCATATAGTGATGAGTATGTAACTTCAAGAACTCCTTAAAATGTTGGTTTCTAGAATCTGGGAGGAATTGTAAGGGCAGAGGACTGTTTTTTACATTCTATTCTTAAGAATCTTTCAGAAAGCTGCTGTTAGACAAAAAAGACCCTTGCTCTGAGCCTTGGTATGTTTACATTCT
Source organism: Eopsaltria australis (assembly GCA_034509425.1). NCBI lineage: Eukaryota > Metazoa > Chordata > Aves > Passeriformes > Petroicidae > Eopsaltria > Eopsaltria australis. The sequence goes on along the minus strand of JAVTVJ010000068.1, from coordinate 4,044,154 downwards.
TAAGAGCCCTCTTAGACGTTGCCTGTAGTACAGTGATGTATCTCAAATCCCAAGTTTGTAACTCCCTTGAGCACAAATCTGGAGCACGTCTAGGAACTTCCCCAAGGGTGATTTATGGAGACTTCACCCACGTACAGGATTCTCCAGGGTTAGAAGTGTGCAGGGTGACAGCTCTGTGTGGATGTTGCCTCCTGCCCTGGGGCAGCGATGTGTGGAGGTAATGCAGAGCCTCCTGAGAGATGAATCCCAAAGAAGAGAAAGGCAATGAGCAATCAGGCAGGGCATGTTTGGAAACCTCCACAGCAGACACAGCTGACATGAAGCAGTCAGCCGTGGCTGACCTCTCCCAGAGGCAGGATGCTATTTCTGGAGTGTGGGAGCTGCAGTTTGGGTCACAGCACACTGCAGCCACGAGATGAATGGCAGTGTTGCCCTGTGGGGAAACACAGCTCCTGGAGAGGCACAAAGGGCATCCACAAGCCAGCAGTGCATGGTACAACATGGGAAGGAAAGGGCCATGCACATGTAGATGCGCTTTTTTTTTTTTTTTTTTAATTTTTTTGCTGTTCAGAGTCTTCATTCCCCAGAATACTGCAGCACTTTTTCTGAAACGAGCATTTAGGGGATTTCTTAGCTTTGTAAAACTCTCCAAAGTGGGATAAATCCCACGGGTGCCAAAAGAAAATGTTGGTAGCAGAATTCCTTCTGAAACTAGCTCTAAATTCCTTACCCAGCAAAGCTGCCTCTTGACAGGAATGCACAGACACCCATGCCAGCTACTTTGTCAGGCAGACATAATTTGTGGAGTAACAATTCATCAAACCTGTTCATAATGGGCTGAAAGCTGATTACATTTCCCAGCCTACCTGCCAGTTGCCTGTTCAAAATGGCTAATGAGAACAGAATTTCTTATCTGGCATGTTTCACTATAGGACAGAGCAAGAGTGAACAGAAACACCGTCCCCTGCATCATTAGGAAAGGTGTAGTCAGGAAATGCTTTCATAATTCATTCTAAATTATAGGGAAGTCACTTTAATTTTGGGAGAAGCCAACATAATAGAATCAGTTAATGATTAGCTCACCTGCCATACAGTTGTTCAATAATATGCTGTTTTCCTGCTCTATAAACTACATTTTAATTGCTGCCTAATGAAAGAACTTGAATTTTTCTCACCTCCTGCTATGAGGCAAGAAGAATGTTTTTACTCCATACATCTCAATTTCATGTCTCCCTTACACTGAACATTTTGTTGTATTTGGTTTTGAACTATGCCAGAGTGGACTGGGGTACATTAAAAGTGCTAAAGAGATGTCATTGCATTATATGTGACATCATATAAACTGTACTCATAGGTTAGACAAGGTTCAGCTGTGTTGTCAGTGCTCAATCCTGGGTCAGAGGTGGAGGAAATCTTGCCCCAGCTCTGAGAAGTGTGGAGGTATGACTCGCTGAAGTGTCACCATCACCTTGCCCACTGTGTTGCCTCCAGATTGGGTGCCCTTGTCATTGGCATCCCTCCTCAGCTCAGACCCACTGCAGTCACTCTACTCCAGGCGTCTTTGGCCAGGCTGGAGCTGTACTGATGACATTTGTCAATGGCTTTACAGGTCCCATGTGGCTCAGAATCCTCTGTGCCTCCCTGCAGCAAGATGAAAAGCAGTCAGGCAGCAACCGGGTGCATAGAGGAAGTTTGCATTCATGCTGCCCTGTCAGGATCTCTTATCCACTGCCTGCTGCCAGGGTCAGAAGGTGTGGGTTTTTACTATGAAGCCTCTCTTGTCTATCTAATTGTTTTTACGTATTGTTTCCATACTTTTATGCAGTAATGAGCTCACTAATTTAATTATATTGGATAACTTGACCTTATGGCAGTTTCAAATCTGTCTGCTATGTGATGCTTTCATTAGAGGGCTCTCAGGTCTCAATTATTCCTCTATCACCCCTTTCTCCCATTCCTTTTAAAATTCTTCTCTGCTATATATTTACCTACTTGAAGGATATTGATCTCTTTCCATATGGTCCTGTCTTCTTTCCAGAGCAATGATCAACCTTGCTGCTCCTCTCTGCATCTTTCCTAGTTCTTCAATGGCCTTTTTGAGATGCTCTGCCTTCATGAGCAATGATAAAGAAGAATATGATGCCAGTTATGTGACATGGTGTGGTTCTTCAGAAAACCTGCACAGCTACTGACTGATCACATTGGAACTGTTTGGCTATGAAATGTGACAAAGAGCAGAGGACAAAGACTTCATGGCACTAACTGAAATAGTGGTCATATCTGTCAGTAAAATTTTGTCAGACACATTCCCGTGTCACTTATTTTCTGTTTGTTTCTGCTCCTTGCCTTATTACTCCTTAACACCCATGCTGTCTCCAGATGACAAAGGTCATGAAATAATCTCTGAAAAAGTGCATGCACATAGTCTTTAGTGAAGGCCCTGGGATTTACAGCAGAAAATCTGATGACAATTTGATTTCTTTGTTGAATATTAATTCTTTCTTGAGGACAATCAAAAGAACAGGAATTGACTACTGAGCTCCTTGCTGAGGGCCCCTGCTCCTGTGGTACTGAGCAGTGTCCCCAGAAGGAGATCTGACCAGCACTGCACTTGGCAGCCTGGATGATGCTCCAGTCCATCAGCAGCTCCTGGATATGCTCTGAGTGGGACAGAAAGCAACTCCAGTGGGAAAGCAGCTCCTCCTGTTCTCACTGACTCCCACAAGAGCTACTCTTTTGCCAGAGCTAACTTGGCACATCCTTTTTGGAAGGCTGATCAGAGAGGTCAGAAGGCGGAAAGATGTGAATGGTGGGGGAGACTGCCATGGGAATGATGGGAGCAGTGTCCAGTGGCAACCGAGCTGTTGAGGAGGATTCAGTCCTGCAGACCACTGTGCCAGCAAGGGCTGAGCAGCACCCAGAGGTGCAAAGCATCAGATGGCATCACCCAGGGCAGAACTGCTTGCACAGAATCATCCCAGTGTGGACAGCTTTGGGGCAGGGCTTGCCAGCTCCCCACTGCAGGCAGGAGCCAAAGCACAGGCACAGTGGGTTCCTTTCTGTCCCTGCCAAGATGAGACAGGTTTAGAAGCAGAAAATTGTCTCAGTACTTTTTGGGCCATTACCACAGCTTCTGGAAGCTAACTGACTTCCCAAGAAGGCTTTAGATGGCTTAATAGTCTTAAATGCAGAAGCACAATGAGGCCATCACCAGCTGCTGTCTATGGGAACCTGCTCCCATCACTGGACATCTGCTCTGCACCTGAGCCCTGCTGCTGGAGAAGGCGGGTGCTCCACGTCCAGGGAGGAGTGGACCAAGCAATGGTGGTTTAGAGAATCCTGTTCTGAATGTTAAATTATACCAGTACCTCAGTGCCATTAAAAACTGAATTCACTCTCATTACTGAATTGTACATTCTGTTAATATTATTTGACACATATGGTCATGAGCAGTTATCTTTTATTGTTACTCTAAAGGCTAAAGGTAGCTATCCTGTTCATTGTAATGACACTCTCAGTGATGATAATGAAAGAGATTTTAATTATGTCAGGCTTTAAGGCAATAACTGCCCTAAAACTCTGTCTGTGTCCAGCCCTTTCTGAGAGGAGGAAGAAAATAAGAGACTGAGGGCACAGGTGGAGGTAAAGGAACAGGCACACAGAAAAGTACTGGACCTGGAGTACCTTCCTCTCCCATCTGCTCTCCCAGCAGAAACAAAGACAACTCATTTTACTCCAAAAGTGGTGGGTGGAGGGATAAATAAGGGTGAAGGACAGTGATATTGTAAGCTGTATGCTCAGCAGAGGCAGGAGCCTTCAGCAGACACTCAGCTTCCCTGCTGCTCTGCAAGGCTCTGTTCAGACACTTTTCCCAGCAGGTACAACCTCACTGCATAGGGTGGGCGAGTTAGGGAAAGGTACTCTGGTCATGGAGGTGAGAAGAGCTGGCCAGGGGAGTAGGACTGATGGGCTGGACAGAGGGGAGTTATTTGTGAATTAAAATCAGCAGATGGAATCAATAATAGATGCATTTTTGGCCTACTAATACACCACCCCTGTCCCTTGCTGGCTGTCTGGCAGCACATCTGAGAAAGGAGGAGGTATCTGTACTCCTGCAAGCTGCAGGCTCCTACTCTGCCTGCAGGATCTGGGACCTCTCCCATGTGCTTTCCCAGCTCTCTGGCTCAGCAGGTATCACCAAAAATGCTGCACTGGGACCTACTGTTTTGTAAAAGTGACATAGCAAATCCCCATCTTCTGATGCCCCACTAACCCTGCAGCACTTCCAATGCACTGGCCCGCAGAAAAGGCGATGATCCTTCAAGGCACTTTGGACATCAAGCTTTTGTAGCTCAAATACTTGAAAAAAGAATCAGACCTTTGAGAAGTCAGACATCATTTTAACATTTCCAAAAGACTGCCTAGAATGTCATTCCTGTAGCAACAGTGCATTGAAAAGAATGTAATTTGATAAAATGTGGGAATAATAAGCTTCATGGACCATTTGTTAGATTTCTTATGTGTTCACTTTCTTCAGCTGATCACTCCCATACTTGTGAATGATTAATGTGTTGAGTTTTGTTTTTTTGAAAAACAGCTTCTTGCTGGTATTCTGACCTTTGTGACCCAGAAATATAAACTTCTGATATGGTTCTCCTCACTAAAAGTTGCTCAAAATGCCTCTCAAAGTTGTCTGCATGCTGCAAGGCTGCATTTCTGCCTGTGCCTCCCAGTCCTTCTCCTTGGACCCTTGTCCTTAATCAGTCACTACACTGCTATTTGCTTTCTGTCCTCTCCTTTGAGAAAAAATGTGAATATTCAAACAAAACTTTCTGAGAAATGAGAAATGGAAGTGAAAAAAAAGAAGACCTTGTCAGAAGGAAAAAAACAACTTTGCATTGAAAAATAAAATGAGGTTAATAGATGGGGATGTGAAGACTTAAGAGTGACTTTTGGAAATTTGGACATAGAGAAGTAGTTTTCATTAGGCTTTAAGCAAAAATACATCAGTGTGATGCATGTGAAATAGATCCCACACATGACACCTCTGATGCAAGCAAAGACTAACTTCTGTTTGCACTCTTTTTTTTCTTAGAAAGTGTAAGCCTATGTAAGGTGATACAATTGTTTCTGTCCCACTGATTTACCTAAGTTTGTTTTGCTCCTCCATTCTATTGGGATTATATGAGGGATCTGCCCAGTGTTGTTTTGGATTGTTCAGTCATACATATGATTGTCTTCACAAATTAAATATGCTTGCCATTTATCTTGTACCTTGGCTCCAAAATCTCCAAAATAACTTTCAGATTTCCCTTCTCTCTCTTATTTTCATTAGCCTAGTTTGTTCCTTCAAATGACCTCTTTTTTTTTTTTTTTCTTTTGACAAACTAGGAGCCTAGCTTGTGTCTATTGATGCAAAAATCTAATTCTGAAGAAAAGGCTGAGGAAGCTCTTCAAGTGGCCCTTCTTTCCTCTGGAGCTGTGGGGTGATTGCTGGCACTTGCCTGCCACACAATCCAAGCTGTGTGAGCTGGAAAGGGCTATCTTTGTGCTTAAATGCTTCTCCCAGGCCCACTGCAATTGATTGTATCAGAGTGTACATGGAAAACCATGCCTTTCCCCACTGTTTTCTTTGCACTGTTACTTAGGAATGAATATCCATCCATAGGAAAACATCCTGGAAGTACCCACAGGGCTGATGGAAGGAAGAATTTTGACCTGCCCCAGAAAAGGACCAAACCCCCTTTCTTCTATTTCTATTGAGTGAAGGTACAAGCAAAGACAATTCAACCCTCTGGCAACTACACAAAGTCCTTGACCAAAAAAGCAAGGGGACCACACTGGAATACCATAAAGGTGCTCCAGGGCTGATTTGGTGTGTGGTGGTGATCTTGTAGAAAGCCTTGTATCATCAATTACTGCCTAGAGAAAATGTATGCCATCCAACCACTGAGCAATTTGTGCTTTCCTGCCTAAGTCATCCCCCAAATAAATACATTGAGACCAATTAATTATTCTAAGTATGAAAGATTAGCCTTAATACTGTGTAATTCTAACTCTGGAATGAATCAGTGAAAGGAATTAAATTATTCTTGCACATAATTGCATGGATTCAATGCAATTACATAGTAAAGTTGACAGTTTTCACTTAATTTATTGTTCTTTAAAATGATTGTGTGTTTTTCTCTAATTGTTTGGAGGGCATGAAAGAGAGAAGTACTTGGAAATGGAGACTACTTGGCAATGTGTTTTTGGAAGAGAGTTGCAGGAGCTACTGCAAATGAAACAAATGTTTTTTGTATGGGACAGAAGGATCTATAGGATGTTTAAAGGAAAGAGTCCTTCATTCCAGTTCTGTTAAACTTGGCTTCAAGTTTGAACTCTGTGGTCTGATTCTTTACTTTTCTGTTTTCTTCTTTGATCATGAGCCACAGACAGATGTGCCTACACTCGTTGTAAAAGCCCAGTGAACCCAACTTTAAGTGTTGTTGCAAAATGTTGAGGTAACAGGCACTGCTGGCAAAGCTGCTCTGGCCAGCTGGTGACATGTGAGACACCTTTGAATCATACTTTGCGTGTAAAACCAACTGATTGTGTTGGCAAAGGGAAAAAAATAATTTTTTGAGTACCAAAAAGTGCAATTTTCCCAGGTTCTTAGGTAGAAACTCTACTCAGTGTTCCAGTGGCAGGTCCTTTACGTTGGATATCAGCCCTTACTGCTGCTCTTCAGTTCCTGGAGATAGGGCAACACTTGGGACTGACACTTTGGACTTGACTCTCACGTTTGCTGGGGGACTGGCACCAAAAGAAGCTGACATCAGCCCTGAAAATAACTCACTTTAACACATTTCCACCTTTCCTTGGCTTCTAGTCAAGCTGCAGTTTTGGGCTCCATCTTCAGTACCAGAAAATCAGCATAAACAAAATCAGTGCAGTGAAATGCCAGGATATCTCTTACTACATACATAAAATTCAAGTAAAAAGGGAAATATTTAAACATGGGCAAAAATCTACATGTCCAAAATAAAATTCAATGCATCATGTCAGGACTGTGCTGCAATAATCTGCAACCATATTGAATTAAGTGGTCTAAATGCAGTTTCCTGGTTCTAACACCAGACAAAACTTTCAGTGGCCTCACTGATATGAAAGCAAGAAGGTTTAGGTGCCCAGGAAGTAGCTGAGGACAAGCTCATCCTTGAGAAAGAGCCTCTAAAGCCAATGCTCTAATTTGGTGATAAGTAGGTTCTGCTCTGTCTTTAATGCAATGACAAAGTGGAAAGCCTGTTTATGACTTTAATATCTGTCTCAGACTTTTAAAGATCTCAGCCAAATTTTCTTGTTCTCTAGCCATTAAAATAATTATTTTAGCATTTTCCTTCTATTATTTCTCTTGCCCTCGGAGCTCCACTGAGAATTGCAGGGGACTGGAGAGTGGAGAAAGTGGGCATGCACAATGTTTTGTGCAAAATAACAGTGCAAGGAAGACAGCTCTTGTTCCTGTTCACACGTGTGTACAAAGGATTCAAAAGCCATAGTGTGACAGCTATTTCAGCATCCTTTAAAATGTAGATTGAATTATTGGGATGATCCATCTGTATAAGAAATTTACGACCTACCTGGGCACTCTTTCACTGGAAATCAGAGATTAGAAGGATTTAGTGAATTCACAAGCAGTTTAGAAAGATTGTTCTTGTTTCAATATGCCATAGTTTATAACACTTCAACATTTTTTAATCTTTTAACTTAGCTTTGATTTCTATCAATTTCTCCTATGTATGTTGCTTATCCTCCTGAAGAATTTAATTTTACTGCTAGGTGAGCTAAGTCTGTTGGATGTTTGCTCAACTTTACAGAATTAATCAATTCACTAATTTTCTAGAATACTTAGGTTTGCAATTTGCTTAGGCATTTTTGATTGCCTAGGCAATCTTGATGGATGTTTCTGCCTTATAATAGTGGTGAAATGGCAAGAAATATTATGTTTTGATAGGAAACATAATTATTCTGTAGTCCCAAAATTGGAGAGAAACCTTTCAAAAGATACTTTGCAAAGTTGTGCAAAGTAAGGACTAACTGTGCTTCATTGATAAGTACATGGTATATGAAATAGTTAATGCATATTACTGGAATGGAAAGACAGGTGTGTTTTAAATGTGCCTGTTCTTTGTTTGCATTTGTACAGCATTTGTTTAAAGCCTTAGTGCTTATATGTTGCCTTTTTTTCCCTGGTAGTCTGTTCAGTTAATTATCACTTTAATATCTACTTCATCCAAAGTGAAAATGCACCCAAAATACTTTGCAAGAGGATGGGATGGCTCAGAGTTAATTTCATTTAGGAAGTAATTTGTTCATTCTCTGTACAGAATCAGAATTACTCTTTTTTTTTTTTTTAATATACAGGTTTTTACTTTTAGCATTTGATAAAGCTATTATAAGTCAATGTTACTGACAATTATCAGTTACCCAGCTGGAAAAGATGCAATGGGCTGCATCCTTACATGAAATCAAAATAGCACATGGGTGTGAGGATGCTCTTCAGTTTGATTTGGACTGTTACCAAATTTAGAAATATGCAAACAGAAATATAATATAGAATATAGAAATACAGAATATAGAATATATATATAGAATATATGTCTCCAGACTCAGATATGTAGCCAGTGCTTTAAATTCCATCTAGTTCCTGCAAAGGTGTAGGCAGCCAGTCACCTTTTCAGAGGTCCACACCTACTTCAGTTGGTGTCAATGGACGGTCACTTTCTACACATCTCTGAAATTCATTTGGATGATTCTCAACCTCTTTAAGCACTAATATTTTCTTAAGAAAATGCACACTTGAATGCCCGGTTAGAGATGCTTAAAACAGACCTATCCAGGAGACCCTGTTTTACTAGCTGTTATACCTACCTATAATATGACAGATCTACTTTAGTGCACTTATACTTCAGAAATTATTGTGATTTGTGCAATTAGCTTGCTCCTTTTTGTATCTAAACCTCCTCTCCTCTCTGGTCTTCAGAGAGTACTAAGTGGCAAGTTGAACTCAGCTTATCAGCAAAGAAGTTCAGTCACCATGAGACCACCTGCTTTCTGCAGGTACTGATTATCTGTCTCAGTCCCACAGAGACCAGTGACTTTGTACCTTGTTTCTTTTCCCTTCATTTAGTTCTGCTCCACTGTAATAACTGCTCTTGTCGTCTCAAACTGTTGAATAAAATCATGTGAAACTCCAGCAATTGTGCTTCGACCAGACTGAGATTCAAACTTCTTATATCGCTAAAGAAACCCCCAAAACTCCAATCAACCAATGAACCAGAACACAAACCAAATCAAAAAACCAATAACAACAACAAAACTCAAACAAAAACAAACAACCAACCCCACCCCCCCCAAGCAAAAAAACACCCACCCCCCCCCCCCCCCCCAACAACAACAACAAAAAACACAACACAAAACAACAAAACCACAAAAAACCCCCAAACCCCCTCCAAAACCCAAAGAAGATTTCTGGGCACATCAGCTGTTCAAAAGTGCAACAGTTGAATGATAAAAGGCATTGCAGCTTCTACTACTCTTGCTTTCTTTTGCCTTTACACTGCCGTGAAAGCAGCAAATATCAAGCCTTGTGTTACATGCTATATAATTCTTAACCCAAATTCTCTGTTTTGAGCTGAACTCCACTTAGACTTTTAATTTGTTAGAAACCTTGAGAACTTATTACTAGCTTTGTTAAGAGTATGCCTTGAGTTTTTATTAGGAGCATGTCTTAGTTTTATCTTGTACATACTTAATACGATAAAGCACTTTCCAGTTCCTGTGGCAGATATTCACCATTCATATCATTGTGCTCTTTGAGGAAGGGTATTTTCTCCTCCTTTTTTCTTGTTTTCCTATTGTCCACAGACATTTTACCTTCCAATCTTTCAAAAGCTGTTTTGCAGGCTCTGAGCTATTCATATGTAATATGCAGACAGCTTCTGCTTTTCCTTTTCTGGTACTTTTCTGGAACTATTTAGCTTTATCACAGTGGAATTCACTATTTCATTCCCATTGTGCTGAACTGATGCAAGTCCTGGCATTGCCTCAGAGCACTTTCTACAACAGAAATAAGAGCATCACATACAAATTAAAGAGATGGGTGAGACAAACGAACAGGGAATACACAAGGAAGGCTTGCACTTGGTAATTTTTCAGAGCACTACAGATGACTGTATCTGAACTGTGCTGCTGCATTATAATGGTAAAAAAAGGTTAAAATTATATAAAAAGGTTAAAATTATATAAAATTTTACCAGCAGAATAAGGTGAAGATTTGACCTCTCAGTTTTGAGGACCTGAGTTCCTGGTACGACCCCAAACCAGGACCACTTTCTGCCTGTGCTGCAGTGGCCCCTGCACCCATGGGCTGTGCAGCCACCCCAGGAGTGAGCAGGTAGAAGCTGCTCTCAGGAGTGGGGTGACTAAAAAGGAAGATCAGGAAAGAACCACCCACACTTTTCTTCTTGGCTCAATGCAGAGGGAAAACAACAACCTAGGTGATTATGGCCCACAACTCTTTTGTGTTGCTTCTGACTCACCCGTGTATTGGCAACCAGGGGAAAAAAACACTGCAATTTTATTTCAGATATAGATCATTCTTCTTGCAGTCAGTGGCATAATACCCAGATAAAGGGAATTTTTAAGGAATCAATATTTTTGTGGGTGTTTGAAATGCAGGTCCATAATAATGAGGAGATAATAGTGACTGTTGCTGACATTGTGGTGGAGGGCTGATTTCTGGTTATGCCTTAGACCCTAAAAACAAAATGGACAGAGAACAGAATGGGAACACAAGTTCTTGTTAGGATTTTGATTTTTCTGCTAGTCAGTAATTACTATATCCATTCTTTGTAGAAAAGGATGAGAAGTTTTGCTGGCCAGCTGAAGCTAAAAGAATTTATTTACTGACTGACAAAATCAGCATCAAGACCTCTGTGTGCATCTACACTATGCAGTGTGAGCTGGGCTACACTCAGTACTCCTCCTCCTAGACCACATGATATCATAGATGATTTGGCCAGAGGAGGATTAAAGGAATTGCAGTTATTGCTTCCTATGACTTCAGTCCCATTTCTTCACACACATAACCTTCCTGTCCACACACAGACACTTGCAGGTTGGAGTTCATGACTACAACCATCCCTAATGATCTCAACAGCTCCATATTTCTGAAATGAAAATAATCTTAGTTCATCTGCATCATAAAATCGCCTGCCATGGACTCTGCTTTCCTATCTGTAGCCTTTCACATTTACATAGCAGGGACACATGATTAACAAGGAAAATTACCAGTGCTCTAATTCAGTGACAGTAAGAGGCTGTAAAGCACCTGAAAGCTTTAAAGCACCAGAAAGAAAATCTTTTTGCATTATAATCTCTAGGCTGTGTTTCTGCAGACAGGCTAAAAAGGTGTATAAACACCCTGACTATTTGAGCAACTAGGGATACACCACCTTAACAATATTAAAGAGCCAGTTTGATATCTTTTTGAAAAGGCACATGTGTTTAGGAAGTGAATGCTCACTTCCTAATAACACAGATCTCACTGTGCTCCTTGCCAATTGTGTAATTATGTAGCACCAGCTATGTCAAAGGTCTGAGGTACATTGGCATTAATGAATGCACTGTGGAGTTCTACACTAATTAATTTATCTTGTCAGATTGTGACAAAGTGCTTTCCAATAAAAGTTGAGTCACAACCCTTGATCAGCCACCAGACAGCAATTAACAAGATGCTTCAATGATTTAACTGTAATGCCTCATTGCAACTTCAAGGGAAAGCCTGGAGTACCAGAAAACACCAGCAAAAGTAGAAGAAAAATGGGCTAGAAAACAGTTAGGAATATCTGAACAATTCCTCAATTAAAAAAAAAATCTTACAGAAAATTAGAAAATTTTGTAAAGTACCTCTCTTTTCAAGCAATGACTGCTACACTGATGCCAGAAAGAAAAACAGTAGATCTGCCAAATGGATTTGGAACTCCAAACACTGAGGATAGAAAAAAGAAATGTACCTTTCTTCATTGCCTACTTCATCACCTGTTTCTTTTACTTGGAGAAACTAAGACATTACAAGCATTATTTTCCAGAACTCTTTTATATAAATGTAAAATATTTTCTGTCTCTTTATTTTCCTTCCAGAACTCCTGGTCTGGAAAGCTGGTGACATTCATCTCATGCTTTTATCTGGAGGAGAAACTTAGAGAATGAAATATGATTATTCTGAAGATTCAGGACCATGCAACTCTGCCTTCATTTTCATTTTCTTATCCCATTCTCCACTATTCACACTATTTTCCTCTTTTGTGTACAATGCCTATTTTTTTTCCTAAAGAAAATCTGCAGCTTATTTTCCAGGGAAGCACAGAAGGTTTGCCTCCTATCAGCTTCTGGCAGAGACCAGAGAGAACTGATTTGAGAAGCTGCTGTTGACCTTGTACATCCAAACAACACAGTTCAGTCACTGTAGGGAGCTCATCATAATGCTGGCACATAAATCAGTATGTTAAATTTAAAGATTGATAAGATGTCAAAACATATATTAAGGTATGAGTCCCCAAGGCTGCCTGCACTGAGGCAGTTCAGCATCAGCCTGATATTCTACAGTGTCCTAAGGGTAATAAAAAGACAAAGAGTAAAGTAGGATATTATCACAAATTATTTGAGCACAAACCACTCAGACTAATGAGAATAATTATCCTGCATCATCTACATTTTATTTGATGAGAGGTAGAAGGAAGCTGTAGTTGAAAAGAAACTTTTTTTTTTCCCCTTTTAATTAAAACATCCCCCCTGAGACAATTACATGTTCTGTGTCAGATTAATAATATTAGCTCAAACCAGTCATATCAGTCTTTACAGCCCCTTCACTGTGCTGTTACTGATGTGATCCCAGTTGTTTTCAGGATGCCATGACAGACAAGCTTCTCATCTTCCAAAAAATCAGGAAGAGTTCCCCAGGCATGTTATAATTCAAGGAAGCCTTTGTGAATATTCTTAACTTTCAGTCTCCTTTGGGTTTAAAAATGAGCTTAACATACAAAACATGCTCAAGATAGGGAATGACCCAAGTGCATCTTCCCTGAGACCTAAACAGATAGAGTGGGGAAAATTTTCAGTTTGCCTGAAGAAAGGATGGATTATGCCCAGATCTTTCTAGCAGGTGACATGTGGTTAGGGGAAGGTGTCTCCAGCTCTGTGCCAAATCTCATTCTCTGACTGGGCCCACATTGTCACTGAGCTCTGGGCTGGATGTGCCTGATGTGTAAGTGCCTGTGAAATGCACCCACAGGCTACACCTCTACAGCTTGGCACCTTTCAAACGTGTGCAGGGAGCTTATGGCTGCCTGACTGGTAAGCTGCCACCGGGGTTCCTCTGCATTGTGCTGTGCTGCCTCTTGTGGGCTCAAAACATTTCAAAAGGGACTTGCTCAGGAGACAACTCCTGCACTGATCACTGTGAGAGTGCCCACAACATGAAAAGATATGTGAGAAAAAGCTTTTAAGAGTGAATATTTAAATTATTATACTCTTTGAATAACATCTGAATGACTTATTTCTTAGGGACCAAAAGCATCTGTCAAATGAGCTTCAACACATGAGACTGTTCTGACAGGGCTTTTACATGTTTGTGTAGTATAAAGACAGATACTGATGCACTGGCTATGCTTTTCTGCCTGTTTTAGTTTCAGATTTGGAAAAAACTATTTTCTAATGAGATAGTGCTGTGATCTCCCTTCAAATATATATTTATGTGTGTGTGTGTGTGTGTGTATCATACAGAGCTGACATCTCCAGAAAGGTTGCTTTGCAACTGATTTCCTATCCCTACATCAACACTTTGAGACCAGTGGATGCCTGTGATTGCTTTTAGCATCTGGCAGACTTACAAGCACACTGTCTTTAATTCTTTTGTGACTTAAAGTACCCAGAGGCTTCCCCTGTGCCAGGTAACCAGCAACAGTGCATAGATGTGTGTGTACTAAAGGAAAATAAGATGAGAAAATTATTTAGGGGGGTGCAGATGCCCATTCTCATTTTCCTCCTGTGTTAAGACATCTCATCTGATGTGTTTTTGTTATTATCAGCAACACAGTGGGCACAGTCTGCTTCGAAAGGTGTTCTTAATTTGATTCCAGTTTTCCTGGCACATTTTGTCAGCCAGACAATGGGTTCCATGTTTTGCAGCTACTTGGTAAATAGCTCAGAGCATCAAAGGCAGCTCTGGACCCAGAGCATCCCTGGCAGTCTCAGGTGGTTCATTGTGTTTCCCCTTTGGTGACCCCTGGCAGCAGGCCCTGGTTGGTTCCTGCAGTACTGCAGGATGAGGGTAAATGCTGGAGTGGCTCCACACATCCATGGTGAGAAATTCCCCTCCTGAGTGTTGCTCAGCTCTTGTACACTGGCCCTGGGCTGACACAGTGCCATGGGCTTTCTCAGCAGCTGGAGTGGGGGATACCTCCTCCTCTTTCCAAGGTGATGGAGGGAGCGGAGACACACTAGACCCACAATATTTCTCCATGTTTCTGAAATCCCTTTTGTCCCTGGTCACCTTACTTTTCAGTCATGCCTCCAAATAGACTGGATGATGCTGCCCAGCATGCCAAAGGAAAAGATCAGTAGCAAAAAAAAAAGAAGAAAATAACAATCTAAAGGCTGAATCAAAAGAAAATAAAAATGTGTTAACAACACAATTATTAGAAAAAAGTCAGGTTTTCTCTCCTAAAGCTACTGCCAGAGTCTGTTTTACTCATGAGACACAGTCCACTACCCTATAGCAGCTGATACTGCTTATCTCCAAGATGCCAGAGGCTGGTAGCTGTTTTCCAGTCTGGGTTATATACAGCAGCATGTCATGGCACCAAAAATAACCTGAAAACTTCCACTCATCAACAAAGCATTTCAGACGTTGCTTAAGCTGACAGTGACTGCAAATAATTTATCAGGTTATTTCCTTTTCAGGCATGAGCAAGACTATGAAATGAAAGGTAAATTGAGTGTGTTCAAAGCATTGTCCAAACCAAGGAATCTAACACACACAGCTGTTCTAAATAAGAGTTCTAGATCTTTGCTGCTTTGAGAAAACAGATACATCCTAACCAGACACATTTCAAACATATTTGTTGGGCAAAACTTATAGATTTATATTAGTAAAAAGAACCAAGTAATGACTGTGGAAATACGAGTAAATGCATAGAATTTTATTTATAAATATAGTCAGATAAAGGGGAGAAAAGGCATAACAGCAGCTAATGATAGGTATCAGAATAAAAGGGCTCTCTGTGCTGAAAGGCAAACAAGTGCCCAAAGCTATCATACCTGCTGAATTTAATGGGTGTGCAAAGTCTGTATTTCTCTGCCAAAGTAACAGAGCAAAGAGATTTTGTACTTTAAGCCGCAATACTGTTGTGGTCTCAGACCTCAGAAAAGGATTGTTGGAGGCTCACTTTTTAAAGAAAATGTTCAAGATCCAGTAGTGGATTCCGAAGCAAAACTTCACATTGGAGAACTGGTCTTGTACCTCCACCAAAGACCTCAGTCAAAATCAGTCCTGAACACTGATTTTCCTTTTTTCTTCCTTTCACTTACTATGCCTACTTACAGGGTCTCTCTTTTAAACAAAATTCTCCTCTTGCCACCAATGCATATTCTTTTCTTCAGAGGATCTCCATCGCACTTTGATGAGCTGCACTGAAAAAAGTGCAAGATATGATAATGTAATTACCAGTTTAGATTGGCTCTAAGTTTCTGCTCTCAGCATCCTGACCTTGCTATCTCTACACAGGTTCTCTAAGGAGATTCTGTGAGTCCCTTTTTGGAGGGGATGGAGGACTGTCACAGGGCATGAGAGATGCTGCCAGAGGCTCTTAAAAATGAATGGAGAGTACAAACATGCTTAAGGAATTTCTAGTGAAATTCTCTGTTCATTTACCAAAGCAACTGTAATATCTATTGTGCAGTTGTGTAAAAAATGGCAAGTGATGTAACTCTTGTTGTATATGTGCTTTCAGGGAGTTTTAGGGAAATTAACATTCAGTGGAACAAGTACTCTGTGGACTTCTAGTGTTTGATGACTCTTGTTTAGCAGGTATTCCAGGAACCTACATGAGATGTTTCTCACTGCTTGTTTGTAAGGCATTTCACTAAAGCATATTTCTTATGTATTTTATTTTCTCTGAGATTACAACAGAATAACTTTCTCCATGGTAGCTCACAGTATGCTGATAGCACTTACACTGGGACCCCGGACAGCATTTTTTCACAAATACTTTAAATTTAGATCAAAGTAAGTTTGTGGGCATATTTTCTCAGCAGCAGATCTTTCATTATATTTACATAGAAGGATGCCCTGTGGACAGGCTGTGAGATTGGATGGCAGTAGAGCTGGTCAGTTCATGCATGTGTAGTTGTTGAGTGAATGTTGTTTCCAGGCTGCCCACTCCACAGACATGGAACCAGCTGGTTTATTCCCATCTCAGCTTGTTATTTGATTCTGTGACAACACACTTGATTTCCCCAGGGTACAAATCCCTTCTGAAGCCTCACAAGTAGAGATCTCCTGAGATCCCCCTCAGTGGGAATGTCTCTCCATCTGTGGCTGCTGTTCCCTGGCTGTAACCCCTGCAGAATGCTGTTCCTGCCCTGCTCTCTGTGTGACTGTTCCCCAGTCTGTAGCAACCCTGTCTCTGACAGGAGGCCTCTCATGTCAGAAAACTTATTCCACAGAGGTAGCAGAGGCTCCACGCTCATGAAATCAGATATAAAACCTGATTGCATTCAGGTGTCTGCCTGGGCAAATCAAAATTTAGTCATGTACCATTACTAGTGAATCCACCCTTTAGTGTAACTGCTTATTTTGTGAAAATGTACAGAAATATCCTCTCCCTCCTTGACCAACTCCTCCCCTTTTGCTTTGACTGCTGAAGTGTTCCTGTGATGTGAGGAGTGCTCTGTGCCACTGCTTTCCATTGATGTTTTGGCTCTATCTCACCCTGAAAACTAGGATTTTTACTGAGAGGGAGAAAACTGACATTTCTGTAGTCAAAATTGTAAGCAATAATTTTATCTCAGCAGGAAAAGTCAGATTTTCTGTCAGAATAGGAGTGTATCAAAACCAGAATTAAACCTAGCAAGTCTGCAAGTAGCATTTGGATTTCTGCAGCTTGCAAGAATTCTGAAGAGGAGGTTCTTTAGTGAAAAAATCATCACTGTTTATGTAGGAAATATTTCTAACCTTCTTATTCTTGGGGTTTTTTGAAAGCATTTCTTTAAAACCTGACAAATTCTACCAAATAGCCTCTGCATGATGCATAATGTTGACTATGCCAGATTTAATAAAGCCAGCATGCTAAATGAGCCAAACCACAGAGCCTTAATATGACTGTTGCTGTTTATTGATATTGTTCAGTTCCAGTAAACTCCAGCCTATTCCTGTAGTGTAAAGTTATGAGTCACATCTTCTTCGATCAAAATCACCCTAATGCATGGTACCAAGATAATACATTGCAACAAATCCTACTTACTGAAAGCAGGACTATTCGGGAGTGTTCTGTAAAGTACTATAAAATAAGCACAAAATGCAACAGGCAGAGCTGGATGCAGCACTGCTCTCAGTGCTGGGTTTGCCTCTTAAACTGTGCAAAGGTTCAGCTGCTTCAGCCCTGTGGGTGGTCACTGCAAAATGTCCATGACTGTGCAGCGAGGTTGCAAACAGGCATTGATGAGATGGAGAAACATCCTGAAGCAATCCACTCCCTACACTTTGATCTTCCACTAAAAGCCACCTCTTCTGACTGCTCCAACCCACTCAGTCTTGTTCTTTACACTGGGCTTTTCAGTTTGTACTGGCAAGGAAGATTTTCCTCATTATCTGCTAAAGAATAATTGCACTTATTTAGATTTGTTTTTTTTTTTTCTGATGAAACACTGGGGTGATTGTCTAAAAGACATAGAGGGGTATTTCTTTTTAGAATCAAAATGTATTTCTTAACAATCCAGGAGTAGTTTGGAGGCTTTATTGACATCTTTGCTGAAATACAGCAGGTGATTTCTATCTCACCAATCCCATCTAAACCGGAAAAACAGTCTCAGGGAAAAATGTTTCAGGTGTTGCAAGATGCAAGTTTTAGGAGTGTTTTGGCCTCATAGTGGCAATTTTCTCCCTGTTGTTTTAAGCTCACCCTTTTAATCCTGTTAACTTTGGATGTTATCTTTGAAGGTGAAGTACAGATCAAATGAGGTAAGTTTAAGGGTAGAATATCCTTCTGTTACCCAAAATTTGCTGGGGCTTGAGGCAATCTTGTGTTCTGCAGAGTGGTGGGTGAGACTACTTGAAACCCTTGAACTCCTGTGCATGTGAGCCCCTTTGGTGGATTTTGGGTGGGAGCCCAGGTTCTCCCTCTGTCTTGTTAGCTCAGTTGCTGACCCATTTGACCTCAGAGGAAGATGGGCAAATCCTGAGGACTTCTCACAGTGCAATATTTCACAAATGCAAGATGTCCTTAGCCAGAACAGCCTTCTCCCTTTGGGGTTCCATAGGGTCCTGCTAACCCAAAACCCCGGCAGCTCTGCTCTGATGGCTTGGGGAGACGGAGGAGTGCTGCTGGGGAGACCACAGCACACATATGAATGCTGAGAATATGATTCAGATGATAATGACTCTCCCCTCAGTTCTCACTTGCACTTGGGATAATATTTGGCATACAAAGAAAGCAGTGAGGTACAGGCAAAGCAAACTTGCAAGGGTTTTTTGAGTCAGCTTTTGTCCTCTGACTGTGGATCATGGACAGACACAATTGCTGTGGATGGCAACAGTTTGCTCACAGCTGTGTTAATCAGGATGAGACACTCAGGACTTTGCATGATGAGAGAAAGCAGAGATGAAGAAACACATTACACATAAACAAAGTTTTTGCCTTAGGAGCTGTTTTACTGGAGAGAGTGATTGAAGAGCATAATCACTTTGGAATGAGGAAAGCCTGTCTTTTTCATGCACTACAAAAAGAATAAGCCTTATGGAGAAAAGAAAAAGGGGAAACAGAACCACAGGAAGATTTCTGCACCTTAGGAATGGCTTATCCAAAGTGCAAAAGGACACAGTGCTGTGCATGTGGGCAGAAGCAGTGAAGAAATCAATCACGAGGCTTGTAACCAAGTCATAGCAGGAAATAAGTACCTGTAGGGATGACATCTTGTTTGTCTGCTACCAGGTCCTGCAGTGTTTTGGTCTTGTGGGAGTTAAGAAATATATTTAAACAGTTACTATTCAGTGAGTGTCCACTGCTTTCCTAAAGAAAAGAAATTAAGAAGGAGGTACAGTATTTCTGAAGGCTAAATCTCCCTGAATTAAAATAAAGATAATAGAGTCATAACACAGTCAGCAGTTGGCCTTGCTGATGAGTTAGGAGTATTTAAGGATATATAAATCAGTTCAAATAATTCAAAGATTTACAAAAATCTTGTTCCAAATGGTTTTGTGAGCCCCATCTGCAGGTGATGTGGATCCTTATGCATCCTTATGATAATAAGTCATAAATCCATGCTTCTAGCCAAGTGTGGATGCTTGTGGAACAGCTGGTTTTGGTTCAGTGAAAAATGTCGATATTTCTTCGACATCAGAAAGCATCAGCTTGGTTCAGAGTTAGTGTGTCCAGGGCTAAATTTCGGCACTTAAATACCTGGAACTCTGCCACAGGCTCTTTAACTGGAGGTTCACATGGGAAGAGCCTCTCAAAAAACTTTTCCTTCTTAGCTCTCTAAGAAGTTGTAAAGGGTCTGGGACATTTTGACTAATCTTTCTGAAATGCTCTGGCTTTCTTGCAGCTGGCTTCTGATAAACGGCAGCCTTGTTCCTCATCACAAATCATACCAAGTTTAATGAGTGTAATGGGCTTTCTGCTCTCAAATTACTTATTGATTCTCCTAGAAAACAGACTAATTTGTTAATGAAATAGAAATACACACCAGACATTAAATTGGTCGAGGGACTTTAACTCATGTGCTTTATATAAATTATACAAAACTTGTCATATTTCTATAATTTGAACTTGGCATTTAGTTGGCTCACCAAGAGGGTTTTCTCAGTAGGACAATTGTTTTCTTGTGAAAAGGAAGTGATTCCTGGGACATTCAAGTGATTTACTCAGGGTTTTACGGTTTTGTTTTTCCTATTCAATTTTTCAAGAAGCTGAGACTAAAATGCTGACAGTCCAGAGAGCTTCTGGAGCACGGAGAGGAAACAGCTTGTGATCAGCAGTGGAGAGAGACAGACCCATCTCAGGAAATGGGATACAGAGAGAGCTGTGCTCTAACAGCAGTACTTGGTACGAGCTGGGGACATGATTGCTGCCACAAGCACCTTTTTGCTCTGCCAACACTCTATTTTGCCTACGATTTTTTTTAAAGCTGCCCAGTGTCACTGCTGGTGGGGGAGCACAAGGGAATTACTCATGCAAGACTCAAGCAGACGTTCCCATTTCAAATTAATTAGCCAACTTCCCCCCCCAAAGCAGTGTGGAAGCACAGCTCCCCCATACAGCCCCCATGCCCAATCAGAGCATGTGGGACACTGTGCCTGGCTGCTTCCGGGACATCTGCTGCTGTCCTTTGCTCCCTCCCCATCCCTCTGCACTGAAGGCTCCTGCAGGAGTTGTAGGTGGCAATGTAGTGGCTGTCACCTCTACCTCCAGAACTGCCTCATCTTTCTGCTGCTTCTTTTTCTGCCATCCACTGAGAGGAGCAGGAGTTTTTCCTACCAGTTCTGCTCGGTGAGCAAGAGCCCTTACTGCTCCTTGCCTTCTCAGCCCAAGCATTTCAGTCACAATTCAGGGAATGAGATTGGTACTGTTCAGGTGCATGTAATCAGTAACACTCCACAAAAAGAAGGTTCTTGAAGCAAGTGGTTTGGGAATAGGCCATTAGCCAGAAAACTGTTCTAAATATTTTGCTTACTCTTCAGGACAACAATTTCTCTGACAAATCAGGATCTGTTTACGGCTGATTCACAAAAGGAAGATTAAATTCATCAGACCCTGTATTTAAAATGAATAGTTCAACATGCTCCTGGCTGAAAATGTATCACTCTGCTAAATAAGTTTAGAGAAAAGATTAATACAGGATGACTCTCATATGTAAAGCTCAGCAAGTTCATTAATATTTTCAGGATAATGGCTTTCATTTCCCTGTGAGATAACCTGCAAATTCACAAGACTCTTTCAGCTCGTTTTCTTTTTCCAAGATCATTATGTCCCAGGGAATGTATTACAGTTTCTCAGATTGAAGTTTGCTCTCTCATGAGCTGCTGTATTACAGTCATGTGAGTGTTCATCGTATTTTCATATCTTATCACCACAGGTAAAGTAATATAATTCCATAATTTTTCATTTTTATGTAATTCCCTATTTCATGTTGCATAGCAGCAGTTCCTCTGTTTGCCAGCACACTGACAACTCTGGCTGTTGCAGGAAAGCAGTTCTGACCATGCTTCAGCACAGAAATTAATATATTTACACAGCAAGTGGCTCATTTTTAGACCTCAGAATTCCATTGGATAATTTTAGACTTTGGGCCAGAAATGTTTTAATTAGCCTTATTTTATTTTTAATTGTGGCTTAAGGCCAGGAGCTTTTCTTCTCCTCTCTCTCATGAGTCAGTCCCTGGGAGCCTTTACCTCCTGGCAGATTAAGACAGCAAGAGAGACACTTCCTTCACCTCCCTCTCCTCAGGGCGGGATAAAAAATATCTGCCATACTCTGCAGTGAGGCCATGCATAACCTAGAGCCTAACTTGGTTCCCTTCAGTTCCCAACACTTTCCCTTGCCTCACTTGTCCCCTCTCTTTGTTATTAGTGTCCTCTCAGTCACTTTGCAACTCATGTGGGAATGCTCATATCCAATTCAAAGTGAATTTGGAACGCAATACTTGTGTGCTATAAAATGCCTTGCCACAATTTAAGCATGACACCCACCATTTTTTTGTCATCTAATAATATTTTTAATCCATCCTGAAAGCAATCAAGGCAGTGTGACAAGCAGTATCATGGGCCGCTCATCACTCACACTTTCATTACCTACTGAAGGTCTGGTGATTTTTTGTTGTCACATTTATTCTCATCACTTACAAGAAATAGGAGTTTAGAATTGATCATGAGTGCCAATTAGACCCAGGCTTTACAGTATGTGAAAACATTGCTATCATTCACTGTTTGCAATAGCAGTGATAACATTAATTGGAAGAGAACTCTTCACTGATAATTTTCTGTTACCTCCAAAGTAAATATTGAAATTCATTTCTCTTTGACTTTTGTGTTCTCAGTGTTTGATCATGGCAGGAGAATAAACACATCTGTCATTAATATTTCACCAAGAAGGCCAATTCAAACAAATCAAAAAGTGATTAATATAAGAGTTTCCAGTTGGGGGTGAAGAGACACCTGGATCTCTTAATAAACTCTTTTTAGTTTTCTTTTAATGGTAATAGATCCCATTTGACCCTGTGAAGAGGCAAGGCAGTCAAGATAGCATTTGGATACTCAGAGTAAAGGTTCCAGAGAAAAGGTTTATGAGCATAAAGAGTCACACCAAGGTGTGGAGATGTGCAGATGGACTTGCATATGAGCCCTTAAGGACCAAACAGATGGAAAAAACTGGGATATGTGAGTAGCATATTTTTTCCCCCTGAGAACCCCACAATATAGAGCTGGTAATGCAGGAAGATGAAGAAAGGAAATCAGTAAGGAAACTTTGCAAGTGAAGTCTTCTCTGAACTGCCCTGCCTGCTGGGTCACAAAGACTGGTGCACTTGCAATGACTTGGAATCCTCCATGCTGGAATGATCTGGTGGCTGGCTGGGCTGAAGGGGACTGGCATGGTGATTTTCTCTGGGCTAAAGGAAGATGCTGAGGATGCTCATTAGTGTACCTTAAAGGTGGATGTGGAATGAATGGATGTAGGGACTTCAAGGCCAGGTTTTTGCTGTCTGAGACAGTTCTAACTATAGTAGACTCAGTCTCCTGAAAACCTTCAGTATTATCTCTCCAGGGACTGATGAGATGCATTACAGATGTGGCTCCTCTGACTCCTGGCACACCTCCTCAGGGGTAGAGATGGGCAGGTGTGACTCACTGCATTACTGGGTGATTTGTTTGCTTTTAATGGACTCACAAATAAATAAAAAAAATCAATCCTTTAACGCTCATGTGGACATGGATCACTACAGCCTGCTTGATTTTTGAAACATCATACCATGTGCATACTTTTTTTACTATGCCTCCCTGCCTTTCTTAAAATCATCCATTTCTCTCTGGATAAGAAGAGTGTGGTGTGTGGTCTGTTAGCTCTGCTGCTCAGAGAACTCCTCCTCCCCAGTACAGATGTCTTCAATTTCTTGCTCCATTTTCCAACCCAAACAGAAGGACTGGTGTACAAGTACAGCCTGATTTTAGGTTTGTTTCCACTAGAGTTCTTATTAGTGTTTGGCTTCCTACTAAATCTCTGAAGTTTTACCCCCTACTACTTTGCTGTGCCTGTGGAGTGTGTTCATCACTCCTTTGGTTTGTGTTCAGCTTTTGATGACTGAGTGCTCCCTTTGCTTCAGAAGGAAGGTTTCCCAAGTCAGTGTAGCTCTGCCTGTGAGGAGTTCCTCTGAATCAACACCATTGCCTGTTTGCAACCCTTCTTGTGCACCCTTGGTGCAGTCTGGTGTCTGAGGGCTTTCATTAATCTTTTTCCAAATGCTGGAAATTGCTTCACCGTGTGATATTGGCCTCAGTGTGTGCATGGTATTCCGGGGACTAGAGTACCCCTGCTATGAGCCTTTAAAATAATTAATTTTTTTTTGTCTCTGTATCATCATGAGGATATTCACTGCCCAGGGGTCCTCTGCATGGCCATTCTCTGTTGGTGTGTCCTAGGTGAGTTCTGGGCCATCCCTGCAGGGCAGTAATTCAGCCCCTATCCAGCCTCTGAAGAGACAGTCTTGTTTTCTGCTCTGTCCTCTGATCAAAATCAATTCCCACATATTTTCCCTGTTACACAGAAGTCAGGACCTCAGCTCTGCACTACAGTTCCAATTCACCTCTCGAGGTCATTAACATATCCAGCACTTCAGTGTTCCCTGTTGTCACATATGTGGCTGTTTTCTTCCTTTGCTGGAAGTCGCTGCTTGAGGATGCAGAGTAAAAACTTCCTTTGCTTTCCCTTCTTGCAGCTGCTCTCTGGTTTCCAGTCCCAGCTGTAAGGGCTGCTCCATGTTCTCACTCAGCATGTGCTTGTCATTCTTTCAGTGATGGTTTGGGGATGGGCTCTGGGCTCTGCCAAGGACCTGCCTGTGCTGGTGCCTGGTCTCCAGGTGCTCTGCCCTGAGTTACACATCCCTGCACAGCCCTGGATTGTCTCAGTTTGTGCCAATCCCTGCTTTTGGCAATGGAAGTGAGCTGCTGGTGGGGGACTGTGAAACTCATGCCTAAAATCCCAGGGTCTCCAGGCTTCCAGCCTCCTCTTCACAGGAAAGGACTGATCAGAAACATTCTAGAGATGTTCCTCTCAGAGGCTTTCAAGCTATCTAAGCCCTGCCAAATGGGTGATCTGAGATTGAAGGATGTCTTGACTCATCACCATCTTCTGTGGTGCTTCCAAGAACAGTAACTGTGCCACTGCTTGAGGAGCTGCCTCTTCTCACCTTTCCTAAACTTCTGGGTAAATGGCTTCACAATAATTGCTGATCGTGCAAAGTCTTCCTGTTGCGGTGGTTCGGAACCAAGAAGGAAGAGGACTTCCGGTGGCATGTTCCACAGACCGAGAGTTTCCCCCCGAAGCTCCCAAAGGCAGTGGTTTGGATCACCAAGACACGAACCCCAAGTTCCTGCTATTGGTTCCTTGATTTGTCTGTTATGTTTCCCCGCTCTGGGAAATTCCCTGTCACTCCATAGTTCATTCGTTGTTCTCTCTGTTCCCCTCCCCTCCCTAAACCCAATTTGATCATGTACCCCAGCCCCTCCCCTGTATTGTCCCCTGCCCTCATCCTATTGGGTGTTGTTCCTCCCTTAAATACCGATGTAATAAGCTGCTCTGGGCTCTTGGTCCATGTGCTCCCTTTGGAGGCAATAAACCTACCGAAATCACATACCAAGAGACCTCCTTCTCTGGTAGTTCTTTGCTGTTTCACCACGCTCCGGGGGCAACATCTCCCCGGACCGAAACGCGGACCAGCTGTGCCCGCAGTCGGCACTCCGAGGAAATCTTCCCGATCGCGAACGACTTCCTAGGGTAGTGCTGGGACTCTGCTGCCAGTACCAGGGTGGGACCGACGCAGGGAACACTACATCTTCCCAAACTAGGAAACAAGAATGCAGTGATATTTCCTCTAAATGGGAATTGCTATTACTGAGGAATAGAATCATAGAATAGGAAAGCAACATGTATGATACCTAATTAAAGTTAGAGTTTAAAACAGTTGCTGATTCTTCTTCCTGAATTTACTGCCTCAAAGGTTGCGTAAGGGCTGAGATAAAAAGGCAATAGTTCAATACAAGCAGGCAGTAGATGTGGTGTGTGTGGGAAAGAGTAGGATAATAAATTTAAAAAAAAGGCATTTCTTGCCCAGGAATCTCTTGAGCCTGTGGTGTCACTTTCTTCCACTTGAAACATCCCAGTCTCTTTAATTTGAACAGTCCTTTCCACCCAGCCATATGGAATTACTCTTTCCCTTAACTTGTTTTGTGTGTGGCTCTGCTTCTAGTGGAGTTCCGGCCTGCATGCTTTGAGCAGGTATTTAGCCTCCCTGGAAGGATTTAAGGTGCCAAAACAGATCAGAAGGATCTTGAATTCAAAAGAAATATAGGTTTTAGCCTTCAAATGTTGTCTGAAAACAAACATTCATTTTTCAAGTGACTACAAGACTTACTGAAAAAGGTGTCTGTTATTTCATCCAGAGTAAAACCCAGACTTCAAACCTGATCAGAGCTTTTACCTTGAGATCTTACAAGTGAACTGAAATCAAATGAAGGACTATAATAACCAGTAGACACAGTGGGTGGGTGAGGCTGCATAGTAATGGACACACATTTTTAAAGGCCATGGAGTGGCACAGGCTTGTCTCCATAGTCACACCAGTACATTTAAGCTTGTAAAAAAATATATCAGTGCCCTTCATCATGACGTTTTACCAATCTTCCAGACGCTCAGGTCTCAGACTGAGAGCCAGACTAGTTTTTTTCTGACCTTTTTTTACCTGCTGTCACACAGAGTTTTCCAGTGAGATGTCCAAAAGGATGCTTACAATTTGTATGCTCTTACTATGCGTCAAAGCATTTCCTCCAATTTTCTTGCTCTTATCTCTGCTTGAAGTAATTTGTCACTGCTGAAAAATCATTACTGCCACTGCTCATTCACCTAGATTTATTTGGCTTCTGCCACAGTCCCTGGCCTATTCCAGTTCTCAGAAAATCCACTTTTAAATAAAAATGAGCCATGGGAATCTGGTAACAGAAACAGCCAAAAGAGCAGATCCTCTGAGATCTCTCATTTCCACCTGCCGCCATGTGATGGAGGTCTTTTTGCTTACCATCAAGGCTTCTAAAATCAAGGAAATTAGATTTCATCTGTCTCTCTGTCACTGAGTTTGTGCCTCATGGTGTTTTATTTCTGCTGTGTGCCCCCTCAGACTGGGGCAAGTGACAAAGAGGGAGGTTAATGCCAGCAGTGAGCTGCTTGTGCTCAGTTTCAGGGTGACCTTCCCTGACTCTCACATTCAGCTCTCAGCCAGACAGCAATGCAGCTGTGCTCCCTTTCTGCAAAGGCTGAGTCTCCCCGTGCTCTGCACTGTGCTGGCTCTCACGAGGCTGTGCCTGCACTGGGGCTTCACAGCACTGCCACCACCATGGCAGAAAGCATCCCACCTCTCCCAGAGCTCACACTGGCACATCCCAGCATGTGGGACTGTGCTCAGCTGAGGAAACTCAGCCATCACAGGGGCCCAAGCTGGAATGTGCAGCCACTGCCTTTGATACATAGTGAAAACCCCATGGCCTGTGGACAGACTCCTTGCAAAGCAGCCACTGAATCTCTAACCTCTCAGCCCTGCTCCTCCAGGGAAAACTACAAGTAATTTTGAAAGACTGGCCTAGGAATGAAAATTTATAGTGGTAATGAAAAGAAGGTGGTTGTAACTGAGGTATTGGTTTTGTGGTCAGTTTTGTAACCTTCCTTTATAGGTTATAAATTATTTTTTCTAGCTGTTTCCCCTAGGAGATACGTAGCTGATCATCTCTCACCCTCTGCCTTTGCTGCACAAATGCCAGTTACCAGCTTTTGGTTGTTCCAGAAGGTATGCGTGCAGTTAAACTTTGAATAGTTTTCTCAACTTGTGTTTAGCTTTGGGAAATTAATAACTTGTCCAGTTTTCCAGTTAATCTAGTAAAAAATTTGGCTACAAATGCAACACTTGTCTGGACTCTATATTTTTAAGGAGCTTCTCTTGATTATGAAATAAAGCTATTGTGCAGTTCTTACATCATGCAATGTAATATGTGCGGTCACACTATGAAGTGACTGCCCTGTCACAAACCAAAGTCATCAGAGAGCCTCTAGCTTGTTGTGGAACTAGTTAGTTATGGAAGTGTGATAAAGCAAGAGAAAGCTATACTGTATGTAAAGGCAGCATGAATTCAAATAACAAATTTAGCATGAGATAAGTTGAAGGTAATTGGATCATGATTTACACTAATTCATGGGATTCTCTTACAGCTCTTCCTTTGGTTATTGGAGTTACACAAAAATCACATACACACACAAAACCAAAAAAACCCCCACCACTCAAGAAAAGCCTCAAGTGTGTTCAGAGCTTTTAATTTTTAACTTTAATTTCCAAAATTACTGTTGTCAAAAGTGTCATTGAAGTTCTGGTGAGAATCTGATTTTACAAGTTTGAATCCTAAAGGAATTTAGGCATCTAAGATGAAAACATGAAAATAGGAATTTTCAAGAGTTACTACACCTCAAATGTATTTAAAAATGCAAAAATCAGATCGATAGGATCATGTGTCTTTATTGCCATATTGCCAATATTTCCTTTTAAAAAAACCTCAAAATCCCCAAATTATTTATTGATCTTCTGAAACTCCAGCATGCTTTCAAATACATTATATATATATATATATATATATATATATATATATAAATTTAACAGATTATTTTATTTTGTTGAGTTCCTCCATGAAGTGCTGGAAGGTTCATTTATGATGATGTATCATTCTTCATTTATGTTAGATGCATCATTCAGTTAAATCTATTTCTGACTGAACTTTGAAAAATACAGGCATTTTTAGCACTCTTGATTTATTAGAAAACTGAAGAACAAATGTCAAATTCTGGGTATTCAAAAAAAAGCCTCTTTAGTAGTGGACCCTTGCTGATAAAGTTTGACATCCCCGTATTTGGAAAATTATATTTAACTAAAGATATTTTGAACAACGGTGAGGTAGATGAAAGCTGCATCTATTAAATCATGCCATATTTTATAATGCTTTTATAGCTGCTGTCAATTGGTCTAAAAGTCAGAAATACTGCCTGGCAGATGAGAACATTAAGTTCCTGGTTTCTGGTTCATTACTGAATGCAAGCAATCATCCTATTACTGGAATGGATAATTGAAACGTAGAGCTATAGATCAGCTGAAATGGGAGGAGAGGCATTTTTTTTTTCCATAAGCACCACGGTTATGCCCTTTCCATCTCCCCTATCAGGACTGCACTGGATTGAAGGCTGGCCAATTAACAACACCAACAGCTCATCTGGGCTGGAAGGAGTCAGTGGAGAAAACTGACATTTCTGTGATCTCTGTTTCAAATGCTCTGTCTCTGTGGGTTTAATGTGATAGTCCAATTAACACAGAAACAGGCTTATTTGGTAGTCATCTTGCTCTGGTTTATAGCAATGATTTTGAGTAAAAAATGTATCCATGTAGATGTACCTTCATGTTAACAGCCAGTGCAGGCTGACTCTCCAGCTGGAAAAACAGGAGCAGTGAATCAGACCTGTACTTCATTATGAAGGATGGCTTGAAGTACTCTCAGTAGAAAACAGGAGCACTGTTTCCTATTCCATTACAAACACAACTAGATACAAAAATAGGTTTGTTATGAAATGAGTTATTCTGATCTCCCTAGATGGGTACTAACAGTTTGAAATTTATCCTAGACTTAGCACACCAGAAATGTGCTTTTAAAAAATAGGAGGTGTTGTCAGAAAGAACAAATTTCATCACTGATTAAAGAAGAATCACACACAGGAACACCTTTTCATCCAGCACAAAGGAACTTCAGAGACTCAATCTGTAAAGATATTAGAATAATTGAAATCAGATGCTGAATGTAAGAGGAAAAATTTATTTTCCTTTTCCTGTTTTCAAATCAGATACTACTGTCTAGTACAACTCTGAGTGAATGGGAGAGTGCTAAATGTAAACATTAATTCATTGCACAAGGGAAACTGAAGCAAAAACTGTCCTACTGGAAACTCAGATTTATTCTTGATATATTTTTTTATAGGATGAGTTTTTGTTCTGTGCTGAATAAATTTTTCACCCACATCTACGTTTGTGCTTCACACTGACAATGTGGACCTTGTTTTCAAAAAGAGATTGAAATTCACTTCCCAGTTCTCAAACTTAATCAAGACCCTATAAAAAGATGAATATAATGTTGCTCAAATGACAGAATGAGGAAATCCCAAAAGTGCCAAGTTTTCTAAACGTTTTACTTAAAATGCTAAAAAGAAAAATATGAGCCATCATCACTTTGTTTGTTTAACAACAGGCTGTTCACAACGCTGGTTCAAAATGATGAAGTACTGCGTTGGGTTCTCACTCCTGAAACACCGTCCTCCAGAAACCCATCCAGCGGCTGCAGAAGCACTTCCAGCACATCGGCAATTGCGGCGGCACCAGCTGAGCAGCGGGCTCTGCTCCGGCTCCCTGGTGGCGATCTCTGGGAGGGATCGATGCTGGTGACAGCAGTATCCTGCTTGCTGCGCCTCGAAGGTGCGGCCAGATTTGCATCACAAGAGGTCTAAGTGAGAGGCTTGATTTGCCAGATCGTGTCTTGTGTTGTTTCTCTCTTCTGACATCTTTGTTTGAAAGATTTCATAAGGATTAGTGATTCACCTAATGCTGTTTGACATCAGTGTCAAAATTCACATTTGTTATTAATACAGAGATGTGGGCCGAAATTCTGATTGCTGGTAAACCTCTACTTTGATATTCTCTCTCTTCTGGATGCTTCAATGAGACCTAAATGACCAGCAGCCTAGACACCAGCTAAGGTCCTGCTCCGTTTTGGCCAGAGGGACACCAAGCTTTTCACTTCAAAAAGTGCAGTCGCGGGGCACTGCCATCACTGCACGTTTGACTTCCCACCGGCTTTTAAAAGTATTTTGCCGCCTTGACTACTTAGTGAGAGGGCCATTAAGGATTTCTTCCATTAGTAAAACTGCATGCAAGTCTTTGACGCTCACTGCAGCTCCTCTTGGGACATAATCCCTTCTCTGAAAGCTGCGGCTACAAACGATGACACGACCCTGGTGGCCCCTCTGGGATTTTAGGGGCAGCTCCGAGCAAAGCCTTGTTTTTCCTCACCGACCACTGTGCACAAGGACCATGCGAGCGCCCTCGTAGAGCCTCACACGCCTGACCAAAGCGGCCAGGCTCTCCCCCGTGAGCGGAGCAGTTAATTTGATTATAAATCAGCCAGCGATTTATGCCCGAGAGCAGCATCAGCGGTGCCGCGGTGAGCCCATCCACCCCCCGCCGCTCGCTGATTGCGGGGCTGCTCCCCTCCAGCGCCAGCTGCGCCTCCCCGGCGCTCTGCTGCTCCCTCGCAGTGCGGCTCTGCCGGCCTTCCCTCGCCCCAGCCCGGCCCGTAACCTGGGCTGCTGATCTCCATCATGCATCCTCATCTCAGGTTTAAATACATCCCTCCTCACAGGGACCCAAATACACCCCTCTGCACAGAAAAGCAGAATAGCTTCTGAGTAGCTACATTCACAACTCAAACTTTCTTACATCTCCTCCCACTTCTACTCTGGACAGAAAGCACCAGCATTCTTTCCAGTTATTCATATATTTTGCTAATCTAACTGTGCCTGGTAAGTCATGAGAACAGGTGACAGTGGAGATGGGAGCAGCATTTGCTGTAGCTGAGTTTATCTCTCTCTGGGTTTGGATACACACACAGAGCAGAGCTTTGTGTTCATATTGTTAAACCTCTAACATTCTTGTTGCTCCTGCAGGGTGGTGCACTTACACTGAAAATCAGGGCTGTCAGTGGAAACAGAAACCCTTAGAACCGCCCTGAGCCCCCTGAATCCAAGGGTAGGATTTGTTATGCCTCTGCTCTGATTCTCTAGTATGAACCAAAGCTATTTAGGATGCATTTCTGACAAACGACATTGTCTAAAATTATAATTTTTTTATTTTACCTTTTTTCCTGGCAGCCTTATTTCTCAAGCCTCTTTCTTCCCTTTTCCTTTTTCCTTTTTCCTTTTTCCTTTTTCCTTTTTCCTTTTTCTTCTTTTCCTTTCAAAAACTGTAACTGTGCTTTTTGGGCATCTTCTCCAGCAAATTAATTTCTTCCTTGCAACCCTAGTTCCATTTCTGACTCTTGTTATGTGTCTAGTCTGTGTGGCTGCTGCAGAAGAGATAAACGGAGTAGTTTTTGTTTCAATCTATTTAATGGGGAGCTAAGCTTTTCTTATTCTTTTAAACTTTATAGACTGTGTAATAGTTCCTTCAAGCTAGACTGGCAGTGGGAAGACTGAAAGATTAATCCAGCAGAATGTTTGTTTTCAGCACACAGTGAAAAACACTTCACGGGAGGAGATGCTGCATCCTTGTGTCTGAAGCCAGGCAGGCACACCAAGGCAAGGCTCAATCCCCACCAGCCCTGGGGTAGGCTCCTGGCCACTGCCTTTTCCCAGGGCCTCCCCAGTGTCCCCAGAGGCAATTTGGCTCTTTCAGCATCAAGCCTCTGGTGCCTGGGTAAGAAACCCTGGCCTGAAAACCCAGCCCCATTTCCCCCCTGGGCAGTGAGATGGGGCTTCCTTGGTATGGCAACCTGGTCAAGTTGGTTTTGCTCTGAAGAAGTGTCAGTATGTCACCAGGAGGTTTTTCCAGGAGCCTGAAAGCCTTTCCATTACATTCAATAGCCTTTTGGTTTGGTTGGAGAGACAGAGATAAAAATTCAAGCCTCCTTGCAGAGAGTGTCACCGCTTTTTGCTCCGTAATAAATTCTCTTCCTTGGGTGGTAAACTTGCAAGTGGCCAGGACAAGCTGTATTGATGTCTCAGACAGGCAGGAGTCCTTCCAGGGCATTTCCTAACTTGTATAATTTCCATGGCATGTTCCTCATCTGGCTTTACACTGTCTTGGAGAGGGCTGCCCCTGCCAAATCCTGAAGCTGCTGTGAACCAGGGCTGTGGGGCTCATGGAAGGGAGCTCCCTCTGCCTAGAAGCAGGTATCCCGGCTCTCTTAAACTTTAGAGCTTCTTTAAAGGACCTTTACTTCCTATTTAAAAATACTTCTATGAGCATGGTTGTCTCTGACACTTACCTGAGGAGCAGTCCTGGCTGCCATGAAGATCTTAGCTTTTGGTGTCCCTGTGATGCTGAGGGATGAGCCAGAGTGGGACATAACAAGAATGATGACTGTAGAAAAGAGGGGATGAGTCTGAAGGGAGAATTTGAGCCTTCTTTTTATTTTCTACACAGAATTCTTTACTATTATTTTAAGCAACATGAAAGGCATGATCTCGCCTGCCCTTTACCAGGGCAACATAAAATGTTATTCTCAGTCAGTCAAGAGCCCAAACTATGAAATGAGTTTCCCCATTTTGATTATTTCCAACATTATTATGACAGTAGATTAAATGTCAAGGACCCTGGGTGTTTTATTAGTACCTATAATGGGTTGAAAGACATGAAGTCACTTTATAGCGTGGGATGGACTTGTCTATAGATAGCATAAGCCTGAATTGCTTTCATGATGTAAACTAGAGGCAAACTCTGAGATACAGAAGTCGAGGTTCAGCTGGGGACTTTTGAAGGCACTAGAGTTTTCCTGATTTAGTGCAACCATAGATTTGACCTTGGGGAGGTGGCTCATTTTAAGTTATAGTCTGCTGCCAGTGCTTAAGAATTCCACAAACAGCTGTTTCTTTCTTGAATTTGGATGATTTAATGAAATGCAGCACATGTTCTTCTGCTAGTAAAAGGAATACTTGTCTAGTGCTGATTCTATTTGCTGTGATTACCATCTCTTTCAACCCCATTTGCAGATGACTTACAGCAATTAACTTATTTCCCATAGCTGGTTCAGTCACCAAAGCAGATTTGTCAGTCTCTCATCCATCTGTATTGACCTACGTCTGTTCTCTCACTGTGCCTCAGTCTCGCTTTTGACTTGCAGGTCTCAGTTTGCCACCCTCAGCTTCCCTTATGGTCACTGGAGAGCAGGGGACACAGTCAGGGTCTGAGCCGTGTTAGAAGCCATGATCTGCAGGAGGAGGGGAACACAGGGAATGTGTATTTCACACAGTAATTAAGGATGGTTTGAAATAAAGAGAAAACACAGGGTTTTCTTTGGTGCTTAACTAAATTACTACTTTTTATCACAGTCTTCAGGAGCTCAGGAGGGACAAGAGCCAGGTCATGCTCTTGGCTCTTTGGTTACTGTGGTGCCCAAGAGTAAACAGCTCAGCAGAGAGAGTGCCCCAGGGCTAGGCTGCCAGGACTTTCTCTTTGCAGAGAAGCATTGTGTCATATTTCTAACCAGGAGAGGCACATTTTGAGCTATCAGAACCTAGGACATGCAATGATGCTTTTTCCTGGCCGTGGCTTTGCTGGGCTAGCTCTATCCAACATAATTACTTTGGCCAGATGAACCTGCTTCATTGCTGTTGTATCCATGACAGTGCTGTCAGCCCCTGGACATCACTCAGAAGATGGCAATGGACAGCTGAGATCCCACCAAGAACAGCAATCTGAAGTGCAAGGTGAGGGTGGCCAGGACTTGCCTGCTTGCCCTCCTTCACTCCCCAGTTTAGTGCTGTAAGGAAGCGATTTTGGGAGCTGTTCCTCATGGGAAGCACTCAGCTGTCCCCAGTCCACCCATGCTGTGGGCAAGAAGGTGACCTAAGGGATGAGCCAGGGAGCTCTGTGTCTCTGGACTGAGTGGGAGAAGGGGACACCAGTAGCTAAAGCTCAACAGCCTGGGCTGAGGTGTAGGTTAAACTTACTGTGTGGGTAAAGCCTTAGGCATATTCTTATCTGCTGAATGATTATTTTGGTAACCACTCTTAGGAGAGTCAGTTTCCTTCAGTGAGCTGTGTCACTGTTTTCCAGGACAGCCAAGGTTTGAGGCCAAATTTGCCATTTTTTTTCACTTAACAGGGAGTGCTCTGCATAGACTGGGAAAAAATACTGTCTGCAGCCTGTGTTTTAGGAATGAGAGCGTTCAGGGGTCACTCCTAAGGCCTGGCTACCTCTACCACAACATGCAGCAACATCACAGTGTTGATACTAGGCAGACAAGATGCTCCAGTGACTTTCTAAGAAGGCTGAAATGTTGCTTTTTTTGCAAGGGCAGGCTAGATTTTTATGCTGTCTGAACACTGACAATCATCAAGACAGCTCAGGCCAGCTGCAGGACAGCTGGGAAATGCCTGGGCCTCACAGTGAAGGAACAGAGCATTGATGGATTGCCCCATGTAGGATGATACAAGGATACTCACTCGAGTTAACTGCTGCAGGAAAGCTCTTCCTCATGAGCAGGAGAAACATGAGACAGTGAAGCTGAGAAGAATAATGTGGAAATGGAAACAGAACAAAGGAGTATAACAACAGCATGTAAAGAGAAAAATATGTCTAGGTGATCTGGCAGACTGATGTGAATTGATCCAGGCTTGGACTCTGCCAGATGGCTGAAGAGAGCTGGCATTATTAGTCTATGTGAAGAAGAACCATATTTTCAAATCCGACTCAGTGCCTGGCAGCTCTGGACTGAGTTAGAGATCATTTCTAGTCCTAGAGAGGAAAGCCTGAGGAACAAGCTAAGGACAAGTTTCTTCTTGGTTTCTATTCTATCTGGTTCTCCCTGGCTTTGTGCCCATTTCAGCTCACTTCCCCTGCAATTTTCATAGATTCTTTAAAAATAAAGTTCTCTTTCTTTGCAGCAAATCATGACTCATTTGATAAACAGCATACGGCACAATCAGGTAACCCATCCTTAGGGAACTCAGTTGAGAATGAGGTTAAATAGGCACTGAAAGTGGTATTCTAGATGGAAATTTTATTTCCTTTCCCCTAATCCAACAAGAATCTCTCTTCCAAATAATCTCGGTGTCTTCCCCATACCCTGATCCTGTCTGAGCCCTCCTCGTCTGATATGAGTGGTCAAAGCCATCACACACCTTAATCCAAAGGAGCTTTCCTTTAAGAGGGTACTAATGTAGCTCTGTAGTTCTGTTGTTTGACCAGTGGGAGGCCCTTAAAGACCATCAAGTTGTCAGAGTCTATAAAAATTATACTTGGGATTCATGTAGCGCTCCTTATCTGCAGACCTGAAAGTCCTTCAGAGATTTTTGAGGAACAGCTCTGGTCCCAACTTTACAGACTTGAGATATAGACAAAAGGGTGAGAGGACTTTGGAGTAACTGTAAAATAAGGAAATGACAATAATATGAGAGATTTTATAGAATACGGAAAAGGGTAATATCCCTTCCCTCACGAACAGTAACATCATGTTCATACACTTTTATTGTTGCTTTCTTAAACATTTGGTTTGCCCTCAGAGTTGCTTAAAAAATTAAATTTTACAGCAATTTCTTTCATTTGCCCCCATGCTCTGTTAAAAAAAAACAAACCCAAAAACTGTGCTTAATCTCATTCTTTTCTGGCTCCAGACAATCAAATATTCAACAGAAGTATTTTGTCCCTTTCCTTTGAACAACTGCTTCAAACCCTGAGCTATTGTTGTAACTTTCTGGATCACCTCCTCTGTTTCCTATTTGTTTTATTGATACAGGTTTAAAGCACAAACCCTTCTGTTCAAGGTAGTCCTCTTACAGCTGTGATTTAACCTGGAAATGTCTCTGCAGCCTTTTGAGCTAATTTGTCTTCTAGTAAGAATGAAAACCTGTTGGGAGTTGCCATCTTCCGTAAATGGGCTGAACTTTGGTCTCAGCTGCATCCAAAAAAACCTTCCTGTGATCATATCAGTCTCTCCAAGATCTACAAGCTGCAATGTATGTCAAACACGGAAGACACCCTAGGATGGATGCCAGATTTCCTGCTAGACAAAACATCCATATTTCAACTCTCACAGAAATATCTGTTTATCAAGATGATGGTAACATCCACATTGATCTGTTTGCCAAGCTTCAAATGGTACATTTTTATATTATTAGATAAATGGAAAATGCACAGGAACAGCATTACACACGATGAAAAAATATACCCTGAGTGGAATAACAGAAAAGGATTGTAATTTTCCAAGTCTCCCTCTGAAGGTTTGTGAAATGATTTATGTTAGGAAAGAATATTTTTCCTTACATGTTCAGGTTATGATATAAGAATTCAAAGTGGTTATAAATGTACAGAAATTGATTGATATTTTAATTCCTTACAGTCTCTGTTTGTGGAAACAGCCCTTAACTCTTGGACTGTAATACTGCTCCTGATGGCAGCCTCAGTTTGACCCTGATTTGATGGAACGTTGAACCCCCAAAATTCATTAGCAGAAGGAAAAAAGAGTGTTGCATTCATATTAGCTGAAGTGGCTAGTCTGTAGTGATCTCTGCAAAACAAAGATCTGTTTTTATATGGTTTTAACCAATCATGTTTCACTGCTCCCCAGCTTTTCCTATTCTGGCACTAGTGACATCCAGGCTTTTGTACAGCCTGGTGATTGCAGCCTTATGTTTTTGTTATTACATCCTTATTTTATTAAGTGAGAGGATAACCAAGAGAGTTACACAAAGCTTCTGTTTCCTATCATCCCCAATTAGACTTCAAAAGTCAAAAAGGGTCTTAAAATACCCCACTGTGTTTCTTCAGCTTCCTACCTCCTAGTTTGCTTTACCACCTGTGATTTTTTGAGCTTCTGCAGGGAAATATAAGTCTTTGCAAGTAATACTTTAACATAAACCCCAAGAGTTGTTCTGGGGTTTTCCTGGTATAATTCTTTGTCAAAAATCTTGTCATATCTGATGTTTTTGTCACAGAGACCTTCTCTTGAGTCCCCCATGTATGTAAGGGCACAGATTACTCACGAGTTCCCAACTATGCTGTTTTATCTGGTTCTACTGCTGATAGAAAGATGGAGTGATCTTGGCTTCACTTGAGTCCACTTGGTCCGCTTCATATACAGGCTTAGTGATCAAAACCCTAAACAAACAAAAAACAAGGCTCTTATATATAAGAATTCAGATCAGCTATGCAGTAAAAATAAGGTCATTAAAAAGAAATCAGGCTTAATAATAGAAAGACAGTGTAATAACCTGCTCTCTTCTCCTTGGAAGTATCCAAGATGCGTCCAGAATTTTGAGCTGTGCTCAGCCTTGCAGAAGCATTGACCTTTTCTCAATGCTGCCTTTGCTTCTGACAAGTGCTCATCTCTGCCTTGCCTTCCTCTCAGTAATTTCCAAATATGATTTGAGGATAAAAACACCCAAATCCTATCCAGAATCATTTTCTGCAGTGAATATAGGTAATTTCTCCTACAGCTTCCAGTGAACTGATCGTATACGTGCTGATAATGCTCTTGGGATGCCTTATGGCTGGTGTGCCTTCATTCTCAGCCAGTGTGCCTGTCTGATTCCTTCCTTCCTGCACCAGCCCCCTCACCAGGGCTACCTGTGGCTCAAATCTGCCATTATCTACACTTTACTTAAACATGCAAACTTGCGATTTTGATACACTACCAGATTTCTACAGGTGTGCTCAGTGCACACCAACAATTGCTTTGCCTGTGGAGTTGTCATTTTTGTCCCATCTCCTCCTGAGAGTGCCTGGGTTGCCTGGGTGCTGTACACTGCAGGCTGGCTGCTGTGGCAGAGCACCAGCCATGAGCTGCCTTCTGAAATGTCAAACAAGCAGCAGCCACCTTACAGGGATGGACACCTTTTTTTAAATAGACAAGAAGCCATCACAGCAATGGATGAAATTTTATCCCACGGAAAAAAATACCACTTGGCTGCAAAAAAAATTGACAGCAAAAAGAATACCTTATGGTATTTTACTTTTTAACAGAGAGAAAAGTTGAGAAGAATTTAAAACCAGTATAAACTATGGTTTAAGAATGGATCTTCATCACCTCTTTTCTGTTTATTTTCTGCTTAAAGGAATCTAGCCTTTATTTTAAAGAGCTTTTCAGTATGTACTTTCTCTAAAGCATTCAAATCCTAAAGATTGGAAAATGTTCTAAATGAAATGTTAAATCTCTATCTAACTTCTGTTTCATGTCAGTGAGATAAATGTTGGTGGTTCTTTAAATACTTGAAATATATTTCAATCAGTAGATTTATGTTAGATGTCTTTAAACAATGCTTCATTTAATTACCTCCTGATATCTTTTTAAATGTGATTGTAATACACAAAGAAATCAGCTGAATTCTCCAGTCAATATAACTGTTAATTGACAATACATTAGCAAATACCTCACTGCACTCAGCTGCAACAATTGCTTCCCTGAGGTTTTAAAGAAGAAGGTCTATTGACTGTGAGAGAGAATGGGTTATTAGGTGCTATAGATTCTGTTCAAGAACTAATCTGATGCTGAGTTTCTATTCAAATGCGGGAGCTTAAAATCACTTCTTAGAAAATAATTGAATAAAAGAAAGTTATAGCTCTAAATCTATCAGATAATTTCCTGAGAGCTCTGGGCAATTTCCAACTTTACATCCTGCAGGCTGTGTCCTGGGTTAGGCCAGAGGGGTCAAAATCTAGGAAGTGATCTGGGCTGCAGGAATGCAGGAAGAAATACAACTTCCTTCCTGCGAGAGAGAGAGCCAATAATCAGGTAGTTTTAAGAATTGATAGGTAGGTAAACCAATTAAAAAGTTAGTCCGCCTTCAAGGAAAAAAACCATATATAAGCAGAGACTTTCTGACGCTCTTCCTCTTTGGACCTGCTGCTGCTGTGTAGAGAGGAGCAGCTCCTGCTTCTCTCACTGGTAAGGCCCCCCCCTACCTCCTTCCGAAGGAGGGATGGGGGGGGGAAGGGAGGTTTTACGGCAGCCGTGCCGCTGCAGCCGGGCAGGCATGGGGGAGGAACGGCTGGAATCTTCAGCAGATCCAGCTCAGCCGGTGTGCCAGCTACACAAGAGGGAGAGCCAGGCCCCTGCTCCGGGCCAGGCAAGGACCAGGCCGGACTCCATCCAGCTCGGGCCAGGCCCTGCCCTGTCACCCCAGGCCCAGATGGCCCCACCAGGCCGAGCCAGCTTGGCCGAGCCAAGCAGAGACTCTGAGAGCGTCTGGCATCTAGCTCGGACCTGTTCAAGCAGCCCGGCAAAGAGCACGTGATCTTCACACTGCCGGAGAGAGAGAGACAGAAATTAACTCTCTCCATGCCTGGACTAAACTCACAGACACCCATCCTTCCTCGCAGAGAGAGGAACGAGTGAGGACATCTACATAGTGCAGCGCAGAGACTTTACAGTCAGTGAGGAAAGCAGAACTGATACTAAAAAGGGGGTGCATGGGAAGTTGCTTCAAGAGTGAAGCTGAAAACTCTTTTGGAGAACCATGGTTGGGGACTGAGCTAATAAATTCTCTGTAATATATGAAGATATAGTCCAAAGGGGGATGTGAGGTTCTTATTGCAGCCAATGAACTGAAATACCTAAGTACAGACAAGTAAGTGTTGAAAAAGTACAGCCTGATGAGAAACTAGAACCAAGAGAGAGGAGAGGCTGTGACCCAGAGCCCTGGTCCCGGGGAGAATGCTAGAGAACCTGAGTTGTCAAGAGAACCTGTGTTGCTGAGCACAGAAGAAGGGATTTTCTTTGTTGCTGCAATTGAACTGGGCATCCTTAAAACAGGTACCCTGTGGACTGTTCATAACCCACCATAGTGGCTGTGGGAAGGCTACTGGTGTGGGAGAGATCCACCATTAAGCTGGACTTTACTCCGGGCGGCGGTTAATGGTGAGGCAGAAGACCCATAAAAACTGTATTTTTCTTACAGAAGATCCATGGTGTAAGCAAAAGAAACTTCTCTCCCTGAATGAACTAGAACAAGAGCTGTTTCTGAGGTGGTAAACTGACTGGAGGTCAAAGTGTTGTCTTTTGTATGTTGTCAGGGAGAATGAAATGGAGAGGTGGGGAAGGAGGGGTGGTCTGGGAGTTTGTTCTGGTTTTTTTTCTTGAGTTTTTTTTTCTTTTTTCCCTTTGTCTTAGATATATTAATAAAACTTCTTTGTACTTTATAAAGTTTGAGCCTGCTTTGCCTACTCCTAATCCTTATCTCACAACAAGCAATCAAGTGGATTTAAGTAAGTGTACTGGCATTTGGCCACAAACCTGAATAGGCGAACTGGTGGTATGATTCACATCAGCCCAAAACTCTGCCACTCGAATGAGAAGAGAGGAGCTTCAGCCACATCAGAAGGAGGCCCCAGGAACCCTCTCTTCATGGAAAAAGCAGTGCTGACAGGTTCCTCCAAACCAAGCAAAAAATACTTCCTTCATCTCCTGCCTCACACTGACAGAGCTCCTCCAGTTTCATTGTTCAGCTCAGCAAGGAAGGAAAAGAGGGACTCGTCAAGAGAGGAGAACAAGAGCAGCCTCAGTGCCTGTGAAGACACTCAGGTTGTTCCTGCAGGGCTGAGGTGGAGGGGACCTGTTTGGTCCAGTGCTTGTTTGGAGTATGTGGCACTGGAGAGAGAAGGTGGGATGGTGCAGGTGCATGAGCAGAAATAACAGGATTTAGAATCTTCCAGTATTTCAGCATGAGCAGAAATAACAAGATTTAGGAACTGCGGCATCGCAACTGGTGAATGGCGTCTGATAACTGTTTTCTTTTTAGATTTTCACAAGGTTTGTCTATACACAGACATGTTCAGTTTATTTCAAAATAAGCAGATTACAAGAAGGAGAGCTTGCACCTTTTAAATTAATTTTGCCCTTACATAAGCTGTTGGATCTATGACAGTCTGAAGTAGAGCTCAGTAGTAGTTTGGGAGATAAGAGACTTCAGTCCCTTTTGAAGGTCAATCTTCTCTCAGAAACTTAATCCCTCTTAGAAGTAATTCAAAATGAAGCATACAAAAAGGGCAGAGATTG
This sequence comes from Eopsaltria australis, assembly GCA_034509425.1. Classification (NCBI taxonomy): domain Eukaryota; kingdom Metazoa; phylum Chordata; class Aves; order Passeriformes; family Petroicidae; genus Eopsaltria; species Eopsaltria australis. The sequence goes on along the minus strand of JAVTVJ010000068.1, from coordinate 4,002,786 downwards.
AAATTATTATTATTTCCTGCTTGTGTTCTATTCGGCTTTTTCTTTGCTTTCTTAATCCTTCTTTGATAGAAAACCATTTTAAAATGCTGGCAGTATATTTAACTTGTTTTTAATTTTCATGGATGTGGTGGAAAGCCAATACAACAACAACAAGAAAGGCCAAACATTCTATGATTTAGGATTGAAACCTCCAATTTACTTACTTTACTTATTTTTTGACAGTGTTACCTGTTTACTAAGGAAATTGTCTGGCACTCAGGACAGAAAGATGCACTTTAGGCTGTCACAGAATGGTAGAAGCAAGTCAACAATTGATTTTTTTTGAACAGATTAAGATTCACGTATCACAGTATGACAGAATAACAGAAATATTGAAAAAATGTAATTTGGGACTCCCACATTTTATGAGTCAAAGTTGTTTAAGCAGTTTCATGCTTGGGTCTTAAAATGAAGTCACTTTTACATTAAGTCTGTGGTTTTTTTCAGTGTATTTCTGTGTATACTCAAGGTCAGTATATATCCTTACATATACTGATATATACTGGTTTTGCACATGTCACATTTTAAATTGTCACATTTAGTTCATGATCAGCATGCTGACACAACACATTTATAATCTAACTACAAGACAAATAGTCTGTGTAACAGCCAAAACTAAGTAAAGGCTTTCTATATTAAGTACAGGATTTATTTCTCCACCTAACAATTTTTTGCCTTTATGTTTTTATTCTTCCATTTTTTCCCAGGTCGTGTTTCAAGTATACTTATTTGTGCTGTGATTCTTCTGGTAAATTCAATCTCCATGATAATAATTTCAGAGAATCTTCAAATCCTTAAATCACTGAATCAAAATCCTGTGACAATTTAAAGTGTTTCCAAACAAAACACAAGGATGTGGTTATTACCTGCACACCATTACCTGTATAGAAAAAGGGTGTTAGGACAGCAGCTACCCCAAGGTGTAAATCATATGATTAAAATAACATATATACATGTTTCAAAGGACTCTTATTTGGAAAATTACTGCTAGTTTGTGTCCTAATATTCCTTTTATGTGCCAGAGATGTTGATAAACACTTTCAACTGAGAAAGAAAACACACAGCAGAAATAAAATATTCTGTAGTTAGCTTACAGAAATGGTCAGAAAAGCTAAAACAAATAGTTCTTCACAAGCCAAACAGTTATTTGTGTACACAGTTTTAGTTCCTTCCCTCTTCCCTATTCTCTCTTCCCTCTTCCCTCCTGTGTATGTCTAACCTGTAATAGCATATACAGTTTCCAGATTTGCAAGTGGTGTAACAGTCTTGTGTCTTAAAAAATAACCAGAAAATAGTGGCTGTGTGTTGTGCTACTGCATAGTTCTGAAAATATTTCTTAAAAATAGGCTTAATCAGATTTGTACAGCTGAGTATGTCAGACATTCATCTGTCAACACATGCAGATTTGATTATCATAGGTGAAATCCCCTACTGGCATGGAATTTACATTGCAGAGTATTTCTTTATTCTGAGGCAGGCATGTGTAATTGTCAGATGGAAATTAGTGTGCACAGTTTACCGAGGCTAGCCTTAATGCCCGCTACAAAAGGGTGTTTATGCAACACTGGAGGTATCTTATTACATCAGCACTACACCAAAGTACTCTCTGCATCATATTGCAATTTTAGATTATTTTTTTCATCTTCCATTATGCCTAAATAAAGATATTCTAGTCCGTTATTTTCTGAAGAACGAGATTGTTAGTTATTAATCTTATGCATTTGTTTTCTGCTTATCAAGAAAAATGTTGCTATGCCACCAATGTTGTTTTCAAATCAATAAGGCTGAAAAATAGCTGATAACTATCAGCTGCTTTGTCTAAGTTACTCATTAGTTTTTACTTGTTCTTGTGAGGGTAACGTTTTCTTGAGGGTCAGTGTAACTATTATTTCCAGAATCTATGCCTATGAGCCAAGATTCAGTGTGTGACCAAGGCAGCTCTTGCAGCCTTGAGAAACCTGCCCAGCTTCGGACCTGCCACCAGACCCACAGCAGATACAGGTTTTTTTCCATAGTGGCAGAACACTATTCATAGGTCTGTGAAGGCTTCACCTTGGAGGCTGATCATGGCTGACACTCCAGGTGCTCCTCACACAGACGTCTCTGAGCACAGAGCTCCAGGTGGGACATCCTGCAGCAGCACCCAGAGCTATGCTCATCCTCTGGGGGGTTACACTGCTGCTAAAATGCTGTTTCCCAGGGTTCCCACTGCTTTGAATGGGGACCCCTCTCAGGCTTCCTTCTCTGCCACTGTCTCCAAGGGGTTTTGGTCTTTCTGCTCTGGGTGAAGGAAGGTCCTTCCTCTTCCCTGCCAGTGCCCCAGCTCACGCTACTCTATCCCCAGAGAGGTTCGCAGGCCCTGGGATCCCTTGGGTGTCCATCCTTGTCACCCAGCTGTCCATAAGATGCAGAGAGAGGGGACAGTGTGCAGCAGAGGCTCCTGGAGGAGATGCTGAGTACCTTTGGGGGCAGGAGTGTGAAGTGTGTGAAGCACCCAGTCTGGAGGAGAGATGCTTGCTGGCCATGGGCCCAGGGCAGGGAAAGTGCTTTCCTATAGGTGAGCAGGCACGAGGCTCCTGCTGGCCCAGCATTATCCTACCCTCACAGAGAAAGGGGTGATTCAGACAAGTATTTATTTACACAACAATGGGTGCAGATTAGGATGATGTTGGGCTTCCCAGGGGGTGAGTAGAATCGAATCACAAGATGAAACACTGTGTGGAAAACATTGTGCTCATGGTGCTCCCACCTGCTGCTGTTGCTCAGTTCACAACCATAACCTCTGCCAGTATTTCTGCCACTTCAAATCACAGCCTATGCTGCGGGAAGCCAAGTGGTTCTGCCTTCCCAAAACTGTACCTCTTCAGAACCACCCTCAGCAGCCTCAGCTGGCTTTTTCCTTGATGAAAATCTTTCATCTGCTGGCTCACAGATGAAAATGCACCAGCATTGCCAGCCACACCCTCCTTTGTGGCTCAGCTGGTTTTGCCCCACCCCTTCCTCTGTGTTACAATCCTTATAGTCATATTTGGCAGATATTTGCCCTGAAACTTAATCATACCTACCATATATCATGTATATTTTCTCTTACTAGCCTGCAATTTGCTGCTGTCTGGCTGTGTCCCAACAGATGATTTATGCCCCAGAAGTGCTATTACCCTTGCTGAGAACTGACATTTCATACTGTTTTAGCATCAGCTCGTTGAGCTGAATTTCATACGTGCTTTAGCTCATCACTGTGCCTCAGGCTGAGCTGAACAGCAGTGAAGGTATAGAGCAGTACCAGGTACAAGCCTGGAAACACCTCAGTGGGGTCACCTCCAGTCCCACAGCTGCAGGGCCCTGCTATTGCAGGCTGCTCCCTCCTTCCCACTGCTGTTTGAGCCAAGCTCTCTGATTTGCACTTTGGAGCCACACAGAGCTCGCCCGCTGGGCTGGCTTTGGCTGGAGTAATTTTCTTCATAGTAGCTTGTATGGGGCTGTGTTTTAGATTTGCACTGAGAATAGGGTTGATAATAGAGAGATGGTTTTGTTATAAGTGAGCAGCGTTTGCACAGTCAAGGCCTTTTCTGTTCCTCACCCCAGCCCAGCAGTGAGAGGGCTGGGGGTGCACACCGAGTTGGGAGAGGACACAGCCAGGACAGCTGACCCCAACTGACCACAGGGGTATTCCACACAGGGGGAGAAGAAGGAAGGAGAGAATGTTCAGGGATACAGCATTTGTCTTCCCAAGGTACCCTTACACGTGATGGAGCTTTCCTGGAGGTGGCTGAACACCTGCCTGCCTGTGGGAAGAGGTGAATGAATTCCTTGTTTTGCTTTGCTTGTGCAAAGCTTTTGCTGTACCTATTAAACTGTCTTTATCCCAACCTACAAGTTTTCTCACTTTCACCCCTCTGATCACCAGATCTCTGATCTGGCCCCCCATCCCACTGGAGTGAAGTGAGTGGCTGTGTGGGGTTAAGTTGGGGTTAAACCACAACACCTGCTCCATTACTGATTTCTGTGAAAGAGTTCAGATGTCAGCCTAATACCAAAAAGTTAGCTATAGAAGTATTACTGCAGTGCACTGTGCATCAGAAGGTGAATTTATAGAGCTCTGTCTCAAGCTAATCCATACCATGAATAGAACTCCCAGAGAATTCTCTCCATTAAACACAATATGATGAGTCTGATAACCACATATTTGTCCTTCTACTCCATGGATGCTCAAACCCTACCACCATGCCACTGACATGCACTTGTTTTAGGCTCCAGGTTTGAATGCAGGATCCTGCTCTGAAGTTACAAAGTTGTTCCAAGACCTCTCCGAAAGTCATTGGTTTCAGTGAAGGTTGGGTTTACATACATATCCAAGGAATCTCCTTCAGAATAATTTCAAAGCCTGGATAACCTGAACATATTACAATCTGGAAGATGCACCTTGGAAAGCACATTGTCCTGGTAACTGTCAGGTACCCTGTTCAATTCAGAGTGTCTCAGTTGGCTTTTCTAGAAATTGGACAGGACATATTTTTCTCCTAAGCTTGTAAAATTTCAGACTAAAAACACAAACAATGTAAGAATTGATTAATCTTCTCTAAAACAGAGAGAAAATACAAATTATGCTTCTCAAGAACAGACAATCCATCCTTTTCACCAAAATGTTCTAGTGATTCATCACCCAAATAATTTCATATAAGAGATTTTGCTTCTGATTTAGAATAGTAAATTCACCTTTAAATCCAAAACTTTTGAATTTAATTAAGTCTTTATTCAGAGATTGATGAAATGAGGTATGTGGGCAGTTTCATAATTTTGTGATGTTGTCCAAATGGGAAATTCCACCTTCCTGCTGAAAAGCTTGTCTTCATGACAGCATTTTTCTATGAAAAAATACTATGCACAGATTCAAAAAGGTTTCATCTATGGTATTTCCTAACATAAAGTTAGGATAGATAAGAAGAACAAACTGCATTTGTATTGACTGTGAAACAAATGGTCATGTCCAATCTTTGGGGATATTTATATTTGTATTCTATTTCATTATGTCCAAGTATCATACCTATAAATATACCTGATTACTTTTCTGTCAGAAGGACATGTTACACTGCAAACCGACATAAAAAATCAAACCAAACCCCACCATTATTAGAGATGCTACTAGGGCGACAGCTGTGGGAACATTTTTTTCCTCATAAATCTGCTAAATAACAAATAAGATGCTCAACAAAAAGTATCATAAAATTTATTTTCTGATATCATCTAATGTCTACTCAAAAAATCTACACTTCCGTATGACTCTGTAAAATTAATTTCTGGTTTTCATGTATTTTCCCTGACCAAAAATGCATCCACATAAAACAGATGATAGCAGAAGATGAATAATTTTCCAAGATATGAATTACTAGGTCTTGATCTTTATAACACAATACATCTGAGGCCAAAGGAGAATGGTTTTATTTGACATGTTAATTCCTTTTTATCAGTAAGTCAGTCTGTAGACTGGGCTAGAACATCTTTGCCATGAGCATGGAATATCTTAGAATAGTAATGGATATGCCCCTTCTTATTTCTTTATAGGTCATGAGCCAATAGAAACACAGACCTGTGGAGGGTTTCACCTGCTCTGTTCCTTGGTCCCTTAAAGGTATCAGGACAATCAGTTTTGGCTCCTCTCCTTTTGTCAGTGTCTCCCCAGAAACCTCAGGAAAAACCCTAAACATTTACTTGCATGAACATCCCTTTCATTGCCCCATCTCCCTTTGGTCAAAATTGAGCCAAGTGTCTGATGTGGTCAATCCACAAACTTCACAGGTTTTATGACATCTATCACATAAACCATTTCCCATGAGAGTTTTCACTCTCTTATTTTTTTGCAATCTGTATTCTGTTGTCAGGGTTCTTATATACTGAAACAAGAGACATTTAGAAAAACAAAAGTCATGTCCTAAGGCACATGTTCACATTAGTTGTCTGGGCAAAACCTATAGCAAAATCTCTTGTGCTCTTTATAGGCAAGGAGACCTGGTGTCACTGCTTAACCCCTGTTGCTGGTTGCAGAAAATCTCAAGATTAAAACATGACCCAATCTGCTGAGAGCGTCAGACTAGTCACTGTTCTGGGGCTGAGAAGAAAATCTGTCCCTATGACCACACCAGCCTAGGAATGCTTTTTCTTCATGTCATCAACCCTGAGATCCAGTGTTGTAATTTTAATAGTCATACAATATGTTGTATATATAAAATACTAAAATATACAATATACCATACATAGTTATAGACATATTTAGTTCTAATGGATTAGATATTGACCAGTGGTAAACATTCAACCTGATTTTCACATTTGTGGTTGAGCCTCTTCAGATCAGGTGGTGATGTGAAGGTAGTTTTCCCCTTTTTCTTCCTTCTTTCTCTGTTGAAAGAGAATAGGTAAACTGCAGGTCTGGTACTCCAATTAACCCTATGAGAAACACAGGCAGAAAATAAAGCTGAGGCTCCCCAGAAGTTCAGTGAGGTGACTCCTGTGCCTCTGATATGTGTAAGACAGCTGTCAAAAATAAGCAACTTGATTCAGTGCTCATGGACATAACTCACATGGATAAAAACACTGCTCCATTGAGAGACACCAACATCAAAGTTAAGGGCAAAATTAAGACAAATAATTAAATAAATAATATTTAAAAAATTATGTTGAAAAAAATATGAAGATTGTTTTGTTTTTTCCATTTGTGCTTGGTAATTTCCTCAGTCACACTATGGACAGGGACTAGGATATAGTGACAGAAACCTGCCAAAGACAGAATTTGATTTGGTTTTATGTATTTCCCATAATAATATGACAATTGTTTAACAATCCAGTAAAAACCCATGGAGAGATGAAGTTAAATTTCATTGCTGTTGTGAGAAAATCAAAGCAGAACTCCCCGAAGTGATTCAAAATGTTTCCTGCCTATGTAATATGCAAAAAAATCCCTTGCTCATGAGAAAAAGCAAGAAGCACCCTCCCAAGTTCTCCAGCTCTGACAGCAGGGTTCTGGTGAACACTTTTCAACTGACCATGTAAATGCCCTGGGAAAGAGATGATGTTCAGCCAAAGTCATGGTTTTCACAACATGTTTAAGAACACACTAATTTCCTCTAGCAATTGTGATCTCTCTTTCCTCTTTCTCTGCTTTGTGTTTGAGGTGGCAGATGGCTTTCAAAGGCAGATATAATTCCAGTCTTCCCACCTGCTACTTGCCCTGTGGTTTGTGCCATATTTTCTTAGAAATACAGTTGTCTTCCTCCAAACCAATTGGGGGGAGGCAAAACTCAACTCCAAACACGTTCCTCTGGTGCTCTTACTCTTGTTTACACGTGGTGTGAACTGTCATCCTCCCAGAAGTTCACTGTATAGCCTTCAAGCTTTCTCCCTTTTCTAAGTTTAGGTAAAAGCAGCACATCTTTTCCTCACAGCAGTGAAAAACATAAAAGGAGATGGAGCAGGTAAACTCATCTGCTCCCAATATGTGCTTCTAAGCTCCAGACTTTCTCCTTGATCCAGTGTCCCTGACGCCTCTCCATGAAAGACTGGGACTTGCATCTGCAAGTGTATTGTGCCTTTGACAATGATCTGAGAAAGCAAGTGACACCTGTGATAGGGCTTTTGTGGCAGGAAAAAAATCCCACAAAGAGGAAACTGTTTTTCAATCTCAAACCCAGCTGTTTCACACACCTTTTTACCAAATAATTTTTTTATCTCAATGCTTTTCTCCAGTTCAACTGTTTTCTGGTATTTAAACAACTTGTAAAACAAGCAAAGAGAAAAAGTCTTGCCCACAGCAGTGATCTGTGTTAAGCTGAAAAAGAATATGCTGTCTAAAATGAAAATTGCTAGTTAGTGGTCACGGCTCAAATACTTCTTAGTGGGGAGCATTTGGCATCCTTGTTTAGCTCAGCTGTATGTAAACACTAATGCTCTCCTTTCCGCCTTCATATTCCCTGCAGTGCAGTCAATAACCCATATCATTCTCCCACATGACTTGTGTTTTCACATCAATCTCTCATGCTCAAAGGCAATATGGGCCCCAGCTACAAAACCTTCACTGAGAAAAATGAGCAGTGCTGTCATAGACTTCAAGCTCGCTCAATTAGACAGATCTCAAACTGTTACAAGCTAGTTAAATCTGGAGAGCTGTCACCCTGCTCAAGTCACTTAAGCTTCTGGGATGAAGTATGAATTTGATAAAACTGAAGCAGTTACTGCTCTTCAATTGCTCTGCTGCCTTTTTTTAATCTTCCTCAGGAATGACTCTGTTGTGATCAAAGTGATTCAAATATATAATTGGCAAACAATACAATGTATATGTATTATCACACTGAAATAAAAGTAACAGAAGTTAAACTTTTAAATTCCTTGTAAAATGAGAAGAAAAGAAATTTTTAGGATCAGAAGAGATATCTCAAAGTGGAGTAGTTCAAGAAATACTACAAAGAATTATAGAGGGAATAATAGACAAACAGGACTAGATAGCATTCTTCCCTTTCTTCTCAGTAAACTCCAATCTGAAAATCCTAAAGTAACTTTTCTAGGTATGTATGTCTCCTAAGCCAGTCTTGTTACAATGAGAACAGAAGGTTTCAAACATGATGACAAATTTTAGAAAAGACCAAGAGAAACAAATTTTTGTGGATTCCAGCTTTGATGTTTTCTCTGTCAAGAATGCTGGAATCATAGAATTATAGAATATCCCGATATGAAAAAGACCCACAAGGGTCATTGAGTTCAACTCCTGACCCTGTGCAGGACATCTCCAAGGATCACACCATGTGCCTGAAAGCATTGTCCAAACAATTCTATAAAGCCTGGCCCTTTGGGTGGATTTAGGGGAAGGTAATTTGATTAACTCTGGGCAGTGCAAGGGAGAAAAAAACCCAAAAAACTCAGGAGGTTCAATAACAAACAACTTTTACTTGCAAACTTGAGAACATCCAGATAGAATAAGGCACTTGGCAAGATTTCACTTAGCAAACTTTAAAGCATCCATATAGAGCAAGGAATATGCAAAGCATTGACTGGACTTTTTGGTCAGGTTTACAATATATTTTGAGGAGAATGTGGTTCTAAATATCTCCTGACACAGATTCATACCAACAAAATTAGTAGACTCATGGATAAATATCATGAAACTGGGGAGAGTCAGAATTTTCTAGATTTCAAAATTTTCCACAGTGAAACATTACTTTCCTTACAAGAACAGTGTATAAGGAGTCAGTAAAATGATATGTCTGTTTCTGAAGAGATTTTAACAAGCTGGACCCTGAGATTAGCTCAGATGGTCAGAGCATGGTGCCAATAACACCAAGGTCGTAGGTTCAATCCCCCTACAGACCATTCACTTAAGAGCTAGACTTAATGATCCTTATGGGTCCCTTCCAGCTCAGAATATTCTTTGGAATCAGAAATAGTTCTGTGAAATTTTCCTCACCAAAGATTCTGCAAATGGTTGTAAGAGGAAAGTTTCTTTCCAGATTAAAAGATTGTAAAAGGACAGGAATAAAAGGTTAAAAATTAAAAATGTATCAATGGCAACTTCCTTATGTAAGTGTTTGAGGAGTCAACAAGGAGAGGTTCACCAACAGGGAGGAGCTGGTGGGAAATGCAGTGCTCCAAGGCAGCCTTGGCTGCAGTGACCATGAGATGGTGGAGTTTGAGATGCCCAGGGCAGTGAGAAGGACACGCAGCAAATGCAGGGCCCTGGACTTCAGGATAGCAGACTCTGGCCTCTTCAGGGACCTACTCAGCAGAATCCCATGAGACAGAGCCCTGGAGGGCAGAGGGTTCCAAGAATGCTGGAATTCAAGGATCACCTCCTCCGAGCTCAGAAGCGAGGCATCCAACAAGGAGGAAATAGGGCAAATATGACAGGAAGGCCCTGCGGATGGATAAAGACCTGCTGAGGAAACTCAGAGTGAAAGAGTTGTGGTGCAGGTGACAGGCTGAAGAGAGGGGTCCAGAGGGAGCTTGACACACTCTAGAGGAGGAGCAGTGCAAACCTCATGAAGTTCAACAAAGTGAAGTGCAAGGTCCTGTTTTGAAGCAATGCCAGACATACCTACAGGTTGGGTGGAGAATTGATTGAGAGCAGCCCTGGGGAGAAGGTCTGGGGGGTGATGGTTGACAAAAAGTTCAAGATGAGCCATCAGTGTGATGCCTTAAGTTTTAATTTTATATTTTCCATATCAGTACTGCTTTAATGTATAACTCTAAAACTCCATAGCCTGTGAACCACTGTTCTACCATTTGACTCAGACAAAACAATTCTTCTCTAGGCCTGGGTTTTAAGGACACCCTGTTTGCCCAAAACCCCAAATATGTAAACAGCCATAGACAGCAGCAAGAGAAGAAGAGAGACAAACTGGGGATGGGACTCCACTGCCTGAAGCTGTAACTGGACAACAGATTTCTGGTTTGCAGATGGGCTGAACTCATATCTGTCCAAAAAACACGTGCTAGGCATTCATTTTGGGCGTAGTCTCTGCGAGACTCTTGCATTGCCCGAGGTGTACCTTGTGAAGGGCTTTTAATAAATATTTCCTTTATTCTTTTAACTCTGTCTAGCTTCTGTTCCAGGTTAGCCTTCTTAAAGCATCAAGTGTGCACGTGCAGCACAGAAAGTGAAACCTGTCCTAGGCTGCATCAAAAGGAGCATGGCCAGCAGGTCATGCTGGAAGGAGGTTATTCACTCCAGCTACTACAGCTCATGAAGGAGATGATTCTCCCCCTCTACTTCACTCTTTTGAGACCCCACATGAACCACTGTGTACACTTCAGGTGCCCCCAACATAAGAAGGACATGGAACTGTGGGAGCAAGTCCAGAGGAGAGCCACAAAGAGGATTGGAGCACCTTCCATATGAAGACAGGCTGAAAACATTGGGGTTGTTCAGCCTGGAGAAGAGAAGGTTGCGTGGGACCCTCAGAGCAACCTTCCAGTATCTGAAGGGGGCCTACAGGGAAGTCAGAGAGGGATTCTTCATCAGAAACTGGTCACAGGACAAGGAATAATGGGTAGAAAGTGGAAGTGGGGAAATTTAGGTTAGATATTAGTAAGAAATTACTTTCACTCTCTACCATGAGGATGGTGAAATACTGGAACAGGTTGTCCAGGGATGTTGTGGATGCCCCAACCCTGGCAGTATTCCAGGTCATATTGGATAAGTCCTTGGTCTAGTGGGAGGTGTCCCTGTCCATGGCAGGGGGGTTGGGACTAGATGATTTTTAAAGTTCCTTCCAATGCATAACATCTTGTGATTCTATCATTATTGAGAAATTGGGTCATAAAATAACAAATGAAATTCAGTGTTGATAGGTTGCAAAGTAAGACACATAAGGAAAACCAACTTTCACTATATTTACAAACTTATGAGCTAAAAATTAGCTGTTATCATTCTGATAGGTGGAGGCAGAAGGTATAAAAGGGCTAAAAGCAGTTTATAGAAGGTGTGAAAGTCCAGCAGTTTCGATTAAACACATATTTAGCCATGAGCTCAGGACATCGCTAAGTCATGGGTTATTGAAAGGATAGATGAGTATGAAAGCACAATACATCTCTCCTTTTTCTTACATGGTTTGCTAAAGCTTTTGATATTAGTTTGCTCTACTGACAGGACAATGGATTAGCTGGACCTGTACAAATGCTCTTATGCCCATAAATAAATATTTTACTAACAGATATAAAAAACCCCTCCAAAACACAGAAAAAAAAAACCCAACAAAAAAAAGAGTACATGGAGTATTTGTTTGTACAACTTTGTCAACAAATTTCTGGTGTTGTGCTCTGAAGAGGTTACGTATGCTGCCAGCACTTATTAAAATAAATAATCTTATTAATACATGCAATCTGACAAATATCAAGAAATGATCGCTTCACTGACACTGACAATTCTGCATCAGCTGGCTATCAGGATGCTTGGCAGAGAGTTCTCTGATAATTTTTCCCTATAGTGCAGTAATGAATTGGATGCTCAGAATCAATTCATTCAAAGAGAGGCCAGATGATTTCCAGTGGGGCTGAAAGACAAAGTTAATGTTGCAGAAAAGAATAAAAATGGGAACCTTTTAAGTAGATATTCAAGTGCAATGAAATTCAAAGGGGGCTTTAAATCCAGTCTGACATTCACTTTGCATTCATGAATTGCCAGTTTTGGTACAGTGGCAGTTGCTCTGCTGCTGGGAAGCAAAGTTCAGATTTGTATGACTGGGATGGTCCCTCAGTCAGTGCATATATTCAAGTGCTGTGACATTGCTCACAGAAGACTGAATCCCAAAGTGCTCCCTCCAAATAGTTTCTTCCCGGCTCCCTACATAAGAAAATTTTAAGAAACCATTGCCCCTTTGCAGACAGTGTTAGAGACTTAGAGGGCAGGGAAACCACTGTGCCAGTTCAGCCGTGGGGACAAGAGAGGTGTGGGCACCACGTGTGGGTTGAGATATCTGCAAGGATGGCACAGCAGATGAGCAGCTTGGCACCATCCAGCCCTCCTGAGAAGGGGCTTTCCTGGGGGCGTTGCTCACAGGTAACAGTCAGGCATTATGGTTTTGATAAGGCACTCTCTCTTTGATTCCACTCAAATCCACTGAGGAAGGTCAGGGTCAAGTTGCAGTAAGGATTTCAACCCCTCCTACTGTTGAAACATCTTGGAAAGACTGATGTGATGAGCTGAAAGGCAGCAGAAGTTCGAGACAGACAAATGTTGTGTGCTAGGGTTCCTTGAGCCCAGGCTAAAAGAGATGGAGGCTGGCCCTCATAAAGTAAAGCAACCTCATGGTGCTTGAAGCAGATCAAACTAATCACAGAAGAAACACAGCTGCCAATGCAGTGCTTCATTATAACAAATGGACACATTTTAGGAGCATGTCTGAGTGGAAGAGGTTGAAAACAACAGCTGTATTATTGTGTGGGTGTTATTTTTTGATCATTAGGAAGTAAATGTTCATTGTGCTGAACATAACTTAATTCTAATTAAATCAGTATCTTAAAAGAAACTGTTGCATCTTCTGGTGCTCCCCAAGAGGGTTTCTGGGTCCAAAACCCAGACTGAAGTCTCTGTCAGCAGTAAGATATTTATTTCAAGTAACCAGATTGACTCATACATGGGGTGAGTGACACTGAAGTAATTTCATTATATATGAAGTGTATGCTTTTTTTCACAAATCCCAAATACCCATCAACATTGCTGCAAAATGCTGGATGGAACTGCAGTCTGAAGGAATGTTGTGGGTGCTTCAGACAAAGTTTGCTAAAGAAGCACTCTCTTTGAGTCTGAGGTGCAGAAAGGACTCCTTTGTGTATTTAAACTCCTTCCTAGAAAGGGATTTAAATGAAGGTAAATTCTTCCTTAGCCTTAGATTTTGTTAACAGTTTAGGTTTTGCAACTTTGGCCCGCAAGTTTAATGATGGCAGATCAGATATATTTCTAAAATATGAGCTATTTATTAAGAAAAATGAACAGACAGAGCATCTTAATTAGAATGACTTACTGTACAATATAAAAGCTAAAAAACACTAGTTAATATAACATAAAGTGCACAATATTAAAGCAATTATATATTAAAGCTAGCAAAAAACCCATTAAGTAGAGTTTGATGTGTCTCACCGCACTCTGGCCATGAAATACTTTGGTCTTTCAGTCCCTGGGGTGTAACTGTGGAGAGATGCCCCACATCCACAGGAGAAAGTCCATATACTTCAAGCATGTGGAAAAACATGACTGTATGGAAAGTGGCCAAGCAAATGAACTTTATCCTGGCAAAGCATCCTGCTACATGGAATGGTCACATGTTCCAGTGGTTTGGGAAACACAGGCATAGCCTGGCTTCTGCCACCGCCTTGGTGATGGATCTGGAGAGTGACAACAGGCATGACTTCCCTGCTCCATGACCTTATCCCTTCAGGGAAAGGGCCCTTGGACTACCCTTGGGATTTGCCTCAGCTTGCTAAAGAAATATACACATCAGTTGCTCATCACTAAGGTCCCTTGAAGTAATAGAGGGAAAATTGCACGTTTGGGATTTGAATTGTGTGCTCTATTTTAGCTGTGCATGATAGCATGGGATTATTCTCACGGGAGCTTGCTTCTCTCTGGTGGTAAGGGAATTGAAGGGTGCCTAATTCAATATCTTTTTCATGGATACGTCAGTCAGGGCAAATGAATCCCACTCTCACTCTTTGTCCAGCAGCATCCCAATGTCAGCAGTTCTCCATGTCTTTGACACAAATCACTGAGTATCTCAGGAACTCATTATGTTGCAAAATGTGAATTTCTCAGTCATCAAACTTTCAGAATGAATGTACCAATTGTGAGAACTTTCTTTAGGGATGTTCCTCGTGTCCAAGATGACATTCCAGGTTAAAATACGCATGATTAACATAAACACGTCATGAACTGACCCATAGCCCAGGGATCAGCACACTTACCTGGGAGTTGGGTGGTTTAAATGAAATTCAGGCCTCAGCTCTGCTGGACCTTCCAGAACATGCAGAGTGCCCTGGCCACCAGACCACCTGATAAACTCTGGTGTGTGCATTTGTGTGTGTGTGTTTGTGTGTGTGTGTGTCTAAAAGCATCAATGTACAAAGTGAGTTTTCCTTTGATCTCAGTGGGAATGTTACTTCAATAAATATTGAACTGAAAACTGAACACAAATTTCAGGATTTGACCTTATATTCATGTGGTTAATTCATATACACTTTCTGCAGTAAGATAAAAAATAATTAGATGCAGGCTGTTTTATAGGAATCAATAACTGACTTGAAAGAGTCAATACTCCAGAGCACAATTTATACCTATTAACCTGAGTCTGCCTGAAGCATCCTGTTCTTTCATCATTATTGTTTAAGTAAATGAAAACAAGGATCGACAGTAACAACCTTTCCAAGTCTCTAAAATGTGGCACTTATGATGTAAGCCACTTAACCATCTGGTCTTAGAAGAAATGTTATTTAAATGCAATATGCAATAGTGCCTGTGCAGTGCCATTTTATTGCAGGCAGGTGATTGTATCATACCAGCTTGAAAATTCATGCTGTATTTTTGGTAAAAAATCTCTTTTTCCATTCTTTTGCCCGCAGCAGTATCATATGCAAATTTCCTACCAATTTCTATTCCTACAAATTTCCTAGTTTTCTGAACATTTTCTTCTCCATCTTGTGATACACGAGTAGTCTGAGTTGGTGTGTTGTTCAAAGAATGCTTGAGACAAGAGACATCTTTTTTTTCCCCTATAGAAATTGGTTAGTGGAGAATTTAAATAATACTTCTTGCTTGATTTCCTAGGAGAATAGAGCTTGTGGTATTGCATTGTTTTCTGCCCTTTTCACCTCTTCCCACAAAGCAAGCCTGAAATTTGCTGTCAGATTTCAACAAAATTTCACTTTGGTGGAAAATCTCTATTTGAATCTTGTACTACCATTCTGCTCTTGGGGCTCAAGATCTGCAAAATTTTACTAGGTATTTTCTTTGCCCCTGCCCTGCATCCTAACACTGCTGAGACTTCAGGCTTTCCAGGTTTTTCATAAAATAGCACTGAGAGAAGAACAGCACTGAAGAAAAAAAAAAGATGCTGTAAAGGCAGGACCAAGTAAAGCCAAACGGGGTGCCTGCCTCTCTCTATGCCAAAACCATGGATTGCTGGGATTTTTTGCAGCTCATCTTATTTGCAGAAATAATTCACCTCTAGCCAAATATTTTACAAGAGCTGTAGACTGTGTGTGGCCAATTTTGTTCCCTGTTTATCCTATCTTTGCCTGGCTAACTTGGTAGGACTGTGAGCCAGGTGTGTCTCTTTCTAGACTCTTTGGTTGTGATTCCTCTTATCCAGCCAAAAGTGAAGGTTGAATTGCCCTCTGAAAGTATCTGTTTTCCTAGTGAAATCTAGGGAATCCAGAGAGCTGGCTTAGCCCAGCCATGTTGCCCATAGTGACCATGATGCTGTGGTGATGCACAGGAAGGAATCCTCTGGGGGGACAAACCCAAGGGACTGATGTCATCTGAAGACATGTAGGAATGGAGAATTTAATTTTGTATTTGCAGAGTAATTTCTTGGTTTCATCTCTGCTGCAGATTACCATGGAGGTTAAGAACAGATCTAGAAGAAAAAAAATATTGAAAATATTAAATTAGAAAGCAAAAAATTTATTAATGGCTCTTCTAATCACTTGTTGCACCTGATGAATCTCTGTCTCCTTTTAAAAGTGTTAAATTGGCTGAAGAAGAAAAGTTCATCTCTTGCACTGTCTGTCAGCCAAACCTACCTCATGAAGATACAGGGGAGTTAGTTCCCATGAAATGTGCCTGCTTTCCGTACAAGGGGCAGTGTTTTGACTCTCCTAAAAGCATGTCCCTTTTGCCATAGATTTTAGTGGAGGCAGCGAGTTGCAGCAAAATTCAGAATTTAGCAGGGTATTTTTAATATCCAAAACTAGTTTGATCTCCAGTCTAAAAGACTGAGATTCACAGATGTGAATCTCTCCTCTGTGGTTGCCATGGCTGGAAAGAAAGCATTTCCCACTGCCTGTCAGATTTTCACTGGGCTCAGAACATCTCAAGCCTGTGCTTTTGTTTTCTGTTTTGCTTCTTTTATAATATTTTTGTCTGTAATGTTATATTTCTTTAAATACACATAATATACGTGAAGAATGTGTATATCCCAGCTTATCTGGGACAGTAAGCTATAGAAAAGGCTTAATTAAGAGCATAGGTAATTCATGAAGTTGAGTGCTTACATCAATCATTGAGGTCAGCCAATATTTTAATAAAGATTTGCAAGAATGATGAACACAGGTAAGAATACATTTATTGAATAGTTTGCAGTCATGCCACAGGCTGACATTTTGTTTCAGAAAACATTCATTAAATTATTTGGCATAGCAACCAAAGAGTAAAAATCAAATTATTTGTGGATACACACCAAAAATTTCTCTATTCCTGCTGAATGCATGGTTTACTGTGAGTCACTCACATTGAATCCAAATAAGAATTTTTTTGATCCAGTGGTAGAAAACAACAGATGTGACAGAAACAGGGGTTTAATGAGGAGAAACTAAAATTAGAGGTGTACATGCTGGACAATCCCTAACATTTGAAGGTTTCAGCTCTACTGAAAGCTTCCTCAGCTTAACTATGTCCTTTTCAAACTCACAGTTTCACAACCCAACCTGTCATATTGTATTGACATCAGCCTAAATATTCCTCTTTAAAACTTAGCTATTTCTATTATTTGGATTAATACAGATTTTATAACTGCCCTGAAATTCAGATTTCCTGTGAGATTTTTGCATGGTTTCTCACAGCCATGGCTTGCAAACCTGCCACCCTGTAGCACGTGATAAGTTGTGAGCCCAAGTCGTCTCCAGGTCAGTTTTACCTCCATTTTGGATACACATACTGTGACTGAGCTCTGCAAAAGGGTACACGAGGCAGCCCCTGAAGGGTTTTCCTTCCACTGGAATTCCTGTGTTGAGAACCTGGCAGAGACAGGTGAGCAGCCTGACAAAGAGAAAAGCTCGTCATGCCAACTGGAAATCTTTCAATTTGGCATTCCATAGCAGTAGGTATTTCTTTAACCTCATTTGCCCAAATTGCAAATATTTCTGAATTTCCTTGTCAAGTGGAAATTCTCTGTGTGATTGTTACCCAGAGGAGGAGATGCCACCTCACCATTCCCACAGGTGCAGCCTTGCTGGCCCTGGTGGTGTGCCAGTCTCCTCTGACCTCCCATCTCCCCAGCCAACACAATGTGCTTGGTCTGAAGAGGCATTCCCACAAACCTTGTGCTCTTTTGCTCTCTCTTGCTTTGCAGTAAGGCAATGACCCCTATTACTTGGGCTGCCAGGTCCTACAGGGAGACAAAGCACTTGCTTTATGAACCAGGAGATAGCAAGGCAAGGAAACAGCAGACAATGTAATGCCTGCCTTTCTCCAGGGCTTAATTCACCTAGCTTGCCATGAAAACTCCTTTCCTTCATGAGGATAACCAATGGATATTAATTACCCTGCTTACTTTTATATTTTTTAAGACAATGAAGGCATCACGAAGGAGGGAAATTTGTTTTGGTCCTTTTGTCTGAAAGAAGCTGTGGGAATGTAAATTCTGCAGATTTTAGTTCCACTTCTATATCTTCTAGTGCTAAACTCCTGGCTGAAAATAAGAGTGAAAACCAGAGCTACTCTTGCCTTGTGAATATGTGAAAAACCCACTGGAGTATCTGAACTGTATTCATGCCTTCTGAAGGAAGTCCACTGTGCTGAACAACTTCAACAAAGCATCTGGGAGATCTAAGTGCACAGTCATTGCCCATCTCAACTTCACTGTCATGGAAGAAAACATTCCTTCTATAGCCAATCTTCCTGTTATTGTCCCCATTTTACACCAGGAAATCTGTGCCACATATGACTGACTAAAAGATCAGTTTGCAGCAGTAAGTTACCTCAGGTAAGCACCAGTGCTATTTAATGGGTAAGAAGGACAGTAAGGATTTTCTTTTGTTCAGTGCAAATATTTCAGCTCAGCAGCCTGAATGCAGTTGTCAGTGTAAACAATTCCTCATTAAATATAGGCCCTGGCAGTTACATCACAAGTTAATGGTTCTTCAAATGTGAAAATAAAGATAAGGATGGCTTCTCTCTATGATTTTAACAGAATTATTTATTCAATAGAGGAAAGATTTTATCCAGGCTTATGGTTAAGGTCTGTAACTGGGTACACATAAAAAATAGAAAGGTTTTGTCTCACTAAACAGCAAGCACCACCTGCAAAACCTTCACTTGGCACTCTAATTCTGGACACAGAAGGGATGAGAAAATTCACATCTTCATAGAAAATATAGTCTGTTATGTCAGCATAGTATCATATCCTCTACCCCCCCCCCCAAAAAGGACAATTACAATCAGTCAATCTGCATATTATGCAGCTTAGAAATTATGTGACCATGTGGCTGGCAGTTGGGGGAAGATTTATGTGGGAGCTGCAGGCAGAGTTTGTTTCCTTTTCCTTCAAATAGTCCAGTGCTTACTGGGGAAAGCCTGAGGAGGGAGGCTGCATTATTGCATCTCTGGGGTAAGAGATCTCCTGAACACAAGAATCAACCTGGCAGGTCAGATCAAATCCTATCCAGCCCAATCAGATCAAACCCTCCAGTATTCTGCCTGGAATGTTTGAAAACAATTCTATTTAAGGAGGGTATGCAAACTTCAGCACTTTCAGTGGTCCATTGCCTTGATACTGCCCCAGCATCCAAAACTCTTTCATTAAGGTTGTTAATGCGATGTGCTGTGATTTCTGAATTCCATTTGCCTTCTACCTTAAAAATCCTTAAAACCTGAGTCACATTCTCTTGTCAGTCTCTCCCTCAAAGAGTCCCAACCTTTTACAACTCTTAGAGTACAGCAGCTGTTTCACAGCCTTGACTTTTTGTAGTTGTCTTTGTTGGCACTTTCTCTAACTCCACTCCATTTCTTTTGAGATATGAAGGCCAGAATAACCTACAGAACTCAGCACAGGACTTGGTTATGTATAGAAGCAAAATGAGGCCCTTGATTTTATTCCTAGGTCCCCTCCTGATGACTTTAAATACTTTATTGGCCTTTTTGGCTGCTGCTCTTTATTCAATTATTTTTTGACCCGTCAATGGATACTCCAAGATATCTTCTCTGTTAGATGGTAGCTGAACATAAAGGAGGTAAGTTTCAGATTACTTTTGCATAATTTCATATTTCTCTGCCTTGAATATATCTTCCACCTTTCTGCCCACATCAGTTCCTTCTGGAGTTACTTGCCTTTGGTGAAGCACTGGACCACTGGAAAAAGCTCAGTACCATCTGCAAACTTGGGACTTTTATTATGAAATAGCTTCTTTAGGTCATTGACATAAATGCTTAATTAAACTGGTTCCAGCACTAGTCCCAGCAATGGGACTAGTGATTACTGATTCATGTTTGTCCTGAAAAGTCTTATCTGTTGTTTCCAATTTTTAAATAGTTTTCAATCTGCAGATGGATAGCCTTAATATTTTTTTCCTAGAAGTATCAAAGCAATTCAGACATGACAGTTATACAGAACAAATAATAAGATCAACAGGCACCTTAGGTAGCTATTAAAGAGAAGGTTTAGTAGCTTGAGTCTAATTTTGTCAGACACTTAGGAAATGGGAAGAGAATGACCTAAGTTAAATTTTCTGCACATTATTCTGTCTTGTGCTCTTTGTCCTGAAACACTGGCTAATTTGTTCTTGTCTTTCATACCATGTTGGACTGGTTCACCAGTCTTTGCTTTCCTATGTTCATTATGAACTGTTGCAAAATTAATATTTAAATGGTCTGTTTAGCAATATTGAGGAACATAATATATGGGTTCTCAAATGATGTCTGATGGACTGTTGTAGCAGTAATTTTATTTTTGTTTTGTGTCCTAAAGATTGTTTTGTTTTTAGCATTGATTTCTCTGTGAAAGACACAACCAAAGTGCTAGCCAACAAGCCTTAGTGATTAACAGAAATCACCAACCAAATACAAGGGTGATGGACAGGAGTATTTGTGGTGCCAAACCTCAAGAGCTGTAAAAATAGGCCTATTACCTATTACCATGTGTAGCACTAATTTAGTACCAAAGTGGGGAACCTGCCATAATTGAAAATAATAATTTGAAAAAACCCTCAAAGTTACTAGACTCACGTGGATCATGGACTCCATCTAAAGGTTTGAATTCTAACAGCTTAGCCCATGTTTTATTCAACTGTTGTAAAATCTCATGAGCAATAAGGGTCTAGCAGTTTTTCTCTTTTGGGTCACAACAAACCAAAGGCTTTTTATATTTTCTTTGTGACAATACAGGTTTTCTTAAACCTGCTGTCACTCATCAGAAGGACATAAGATAATACAGAGCAGAGGAACTTCTCCCCCTTTTCCCACACCTGATTTTTCCTGTCTCCAGGTGGACACTTGCAGCTCTGCAGAATACTTTGAGATCAACAAACTTATTTTGATTCTTAAGTATCATGCACAGTTTCTCAGAAATACAGTTCTATTTGCATCTATCATTTCAAATGAAAAGTATGCGCTTTTTTTCCCAGTCACTTTTTCCTGAGGAGTCTGCTAGCACTAGACTTTGAAAATTCAATAGGATACTTAAAGGATTGTCTTTAATCACCCTAATACTACAGCTGATTTGGGGATTAACTTCTCTGTCATCCTCTGGCTTGACTATTAGTCTTCTCTGCAAGGTGAATCAGAACAGCTCCTTTCTTTCCTGTGATCTCTCTGTGCCACTGTCCCAGCTCTCCAGTGTTCTCCCAGTCAACAAGGGTGCAAGTGGAGCTACACAGAGCTCACCAGCCAGGTGATGTGGGGACAAGTTTCCCTTCTCCTCTTTTATAAGAACTGTTTTCTTTTTCATCCCTTCAAGTTTCTCTTTAGGTATGTTTCTACTGTTTTTTAAGAAAAAGTGACTTTGTCCAGTCTTCCTTTCATGCAAATTACCTTTTTGAGATGCTTTCTGTGGTTCATAAATCATGCCTTTAATGATCACTGCATGTTCACTTTCCACAGCACAGAGTTTTGCTCTCTTTTGATATTTCAGACATTGAATGTAGTACAGACTTGGTTTTAATATTTCTCCTGGTCTCTATGTTCCAATCTGTCCTCTTCTGATGGCTTTTGAAGCTCCTGCCCTCCCAGTCTCTCTATATATTCATAATGTGCATAATGCTGGCATTTCAGATTTGTTAGCAGAAAAGGTCATCTGGTTTCATACTCAGATATCTTCTTGATGAAGACAAAAGAAGGAAAGAAAAAGAATATGTATTCATGTTTAAATTTCAATTAGGAACACTTAAAACTCCTAAAACTGATGCAGAAAGAGAGTAAGTAGAAAGGTCAGATAAGAAAAGGGTTGCTGGATAGAGGGTATCAGTTTCTTCTTCAGTGAAATTCAATCAAATTCAACCCTGTTTACCAGCCAGAAAGAAGACAAAACACTACAACAGCTCAGTTAACCTAAATTTACCTTTGTGTCTCAAAAAATGGAAACGATTTTGTTTTACGCTATCTGAACTCAAGACTTTACCATCCAGAGAGACAAACACTATTCACTTATCCATGAAGAAATTAATTTCTATTTTATAAAGGTTGTAGCTGTGATTACCATGGTCTTTTCAATAATGAATAACATTCAGAACATACTACAATAGAAAAATACCTAGTCTTGTTCACCAAGTGGAAAATTAGAATTAGAATTTTTGTAGGTTATTGCTGTCCCTATTTACTGTAGATACCAGAATGTTTGAATGCTGGTGGAGTAATTTCTGTCTTGAGGGGAAAGTAACAAGAAAGAATATATAGAATATTTTTCATACAAATGTGTATTGTTTCATGCATCTTTATGCATTGTAATTATTAGCAATCACTGCTCTGCGTGTGGTCAAGAAGAGAAATTTTAGGAACGTTGCTTTAGAGCCTGACAGTAAATACATTCATTCTTTTCAACTGACTACAACATTTGAACCTTTCACATCATCACTGTTAATAGGAAAACATAGACCCCATTCTCCAGAGGCTACCAAAGCTTCATTTGAGAGCTGATTAAATGAGGGAGAACAGCAAGGCAATGGATACTATGAAATAGATGGTGTGTAAGAACCTCATCCAGATACTGTGTGCCAGAGGACAAATGAGTAAAACAGTGACTACAGTACAGTAGTGATTTATGTAGTAAAAGGTTTGAGAAACCGAACCAAAAAAAAGAGTGATATCAAAAAGGGGACCATGAAGGCAGACAAGCAAATAACTTTGGAGGCATGGGGAAAGCAAATTTTCAGGTGAAGGCTCTATAGAAAAATCACTGGCATGAAAATGGAAAACAAATCTTAATTTAAGTGATCAAGAGGGATATAGTTTGTGGGGTAAGGACAGGATTAGAAATCAACTATGCAAGAATACGGCACAGAGCAAACCTGGGATGTTCAAGCACCTGGTCAGCAAAGACCAATGAAGTTACATCGATGTAATGCAGAGGGGTACAAGGCATAAATGCTGTGATGAAAAGAGCAAGCCAGGACAATTATCTGTGCAATATATTTTGCATTGAGGTCAAAACTGAGAACATCTTGACAACTTTCTCCCTGGCAGATGAGGAAATGAATATAAACATGCAAATAGAGGAGAATATATGAGAAGGAAAGCTCAAAATGAAAGGTTTGACTCTGGGACAGAGCAGCAGGAGATAGCTAAGCATCTGTCTTAGTGGCTGATAATCTTGTTGATTTTCATGTCCTTAGACTTTTAAATCTTATTTTTATCTCTCTTATGGTAAGAACTGTACTGTAATATTGCAGTAGCATTTTAGAAGCCAGACATAAGTTTCAGAGGTGCTTTCCCTGTTCTCAGGCTTAACTAGAACCTGATTTGCCATGCAAGAGAAGATTTGTGCTTTTAAATATACCTTTCGTAGATGTTGCCTGTATATTAATACCTACCTTACATCCAATGTGCAAAAAAGGTAATAGCTGGGGTGTCAAGATTATTACTCAGCTGCCTGGAGTCTAAGGGGCTGTGAAGTAAGGCTGGACTAAGTGGTGTGAGTAGGATGAGGACATAATGCCTAGAATGGCAGTTTGTGATGGGGTTTGTGTTCTTTTACTCACAAACTAGATGTGCAGAGTTGTAAGGACATGAAGGACTCCCAACTGCAACCCTGAGCATACCATTTAATTAGATGAAAAGCAATGGATGAGTTTGGTGACAAAACCAGCACAGTCTGAATTCCTCTGCATGGAACATCAGTCACTTGTGTCAGCAGCTGGGCTGAGACAATGACACACTTTTCTATTTGTCACAGTGGGGTTTGCAAATAATAGTGGCCTCTTAAAGATACAATCTATGCTCATGTCTTATTTCTCATTCACATACAGCACTTTTGAGTTTCAATTACTGTTTTAATTGCTCTGAAGACTTGTTAAAAACACCACTGGAGATCTTTTCCACTACGGAGAATCAAAATATGCTTTTTAGGATCCCAGAGGCACAAGTAAATACAAGTACAGTGATTCCCTTTCCTGCCTGCTCACTCAATGCTTTGCATATGTCTTGTCCCACCCCTGTCATGGTACCCACTCCATGCATTTCAGACACCAAATCCTCATACCTGGCTCTGCATCTCATCTTCCTTTTTATGCTGCTGTTCCTCTAATTGTATTCCTATTTTCTTCAAATGGTTCTTCCTTTGTAGATTCCCTTTCCTACTTCTTCCTGGTCTCTCTTCTGCTCATTCTCACTTGTTTAAGCAGAATCCCTCCATCCCTCCTCATCATTTCCTCACTGTAACAGCTGGAATTCTCCTCAGAGTGACCTCCATGGACAGATTGATCCTTTTGCAAATAAGAAATGCATTTTACCACTCTGCACCAAACCCTCTGCCTCTGCTGTCTGCAGTATCCTTTCATCTGAGGCTGAACTTAGACTGCGTGCCAGCACATTGACTTCTGCAGCTGGAATCCAGTAACAGAAAACCAGGAACTGGCACCTGGTCAGTTTTTAGGCTTGCATTACCAAAGAAAGACCGGTCTCCTTTTCTGATGAAAAGGAAATGTATAACAGCAACACTGTGCACTTGAAAAATCACATTGGGAAACACCAAAGTTTATCTAGTTCTGTACAAATAAATTTTCTGTTCCAAACACCGAATGAAAGCAATAGAAAAGAACAAAAGATCATCCTTTGATACAGATGAAGATGAAAAACCTTGAGCATACATTGCTGAGAAAAAAGAAGCAAAAGGATAAATTGTGGGTCATGTGGCCCAGTTTTAGCCTCGTCTGCTAGCTTTTATCAGAGGTATTTCAGATTATTCCTGTGAACAGAATGAAATGGATAGATGTGTCTGTTGAGGTATTTATTTGTTGTGGTACTGTTTGCTTAATGGGCAGAGCCTGTTTTCCCAGAAAAGCAACAAGCAGGCAATGGGAGGCAGAACCCCTGTGCTGCAGCCCAAGCACAGTGCCAGTGCCTCAGAGAGAAAGCTTTCTTGCTCTTATTTTCCCTCAACCAGATTCCTTCCATTTGGGAACCATCCCATTAAGCTGCTCTCCCTCCCCAGCACTTGGGACCACAAAGATTCCCATGTGAGCTGTGTTGCTCACTCCTCAGGTCTGCATGCAGGCAGCCTCATTCCAGTGCCATGCACGCCTCCATGGAGTTGTTCTCCTTTATCTTCCATGAATGAAGGACTGAGGCCCTCCCCAGAACCTTGGTGCCATGGTACCAGAGCTAAGCACAGGACATTTAATTTGGGTCTCTGGGGCACATCACACGTTGCACAACCCTGAGCAGGGAGCTGGATGCCCTGGGACATAGAGCCCTCCTGCATGGCTGGCCCAGGCATCCCATGTTCTCATTGAGTCTGATGTCTTGAGGGAACCTTCACCCTTCTCCTCAGGCACATCAGGTTTGCTGTGAGCCAAATCCCCACCTGCACTGTATGGGAGGAATGCATCCCATGGAGGTACATCTGTGGCTCACAAGGTGGGGGCCCTATGGGTGGGGTGCTGGTCATAAGATAAAGATGTGGAGAGCTTGAGATGGCTCCTCGTGCAGCTCATGAACTTTGTCACTCCACTGTTTGCAAACTGTCAAGTTAAACAGGCATGTGCATTTAGAGCTGCTATCTGTCTCAGCAGTATCCTTCCTCAACCATCTGGAAAAAACCCACGTTAAAAATCAATTTAAAATACTCAATATGATCCTCAGTAGAATGTTTAAGAACATTTCTTACTGGAGCTTATTTCAACACTATCTTTTCTTTGGATTTTCCAGCATATCTGACACTGAAAGTGTTTGCAACGAGTCCTGCTCAGTATGTGGTTATTTGTTTGGTTTTCAGTGGTTTTCTTTTTTACAGGAGTGCTAATAGCCCTGTAAAACCCCAATAAAAATTATGGGGGCAATAAAAAACCCCAAGACTAAAATCAGAACTGAAAAAAAGCAAGTCAATGCAGAAAAGGGTCTTTTCAATATATGCAAGGTTAATCATAGTGTTAGAGGTTTAAAAGGAGATAAAATTTTAAAAAAAATTATTGTGGCTGACTGTGTTCATTTCCATCCTGGAAATAACATTCTTTTGAGTCATGAACAGGTGGGATATTCTGTAGCAGGATGGTGCAAGGCACTTGGAGCCACGCATCAGTAAATATACTCTGCCTACCTTGTGCCAGAGAGCACTTACAGACAGACAGACAGACAGACAGACAGAGAGAGATGAGGCAGGCCTTATTTGCAGAACACAATAAGGAAAAACCCAGCAAGATGATGGGACCTTTGGTTCGTGTCAGCAAGTGCAGCACCCTGTCACATGTAATGAAGCTGTTAGGACAGACCATGTGACATCCAGCTGTGCACTGATTAAGCTCTTACTGCTGACCTGGTTTCTGCCATCCGAACTCCTGCTTATGTGTAGAGGAAGAGTAAAGGAGGCAAAAAACTGGAAAGGGACAGGAACATGTGTGTGTAAGGCTTTTGGTGAACTGTCTCCAGGTGTCTGCTTTCTGCAGAAGAGTTTTAACTCTCTCATTCCTAAACTAGCTTATGGGAGGGCAGGCTGGTAGTCATGTACAGACTCTAACAATAGGTCTGTGTACCAATGCTGTCTCCACCTGATACTGGTTTGTTCAATGCTCTCCCTTGGCTGGGCCAGTATGAGTAGTCTTATGAGGCAGGGTGGGCTGGAGGAGGGACTGTAGATATGTGCTCCACTAAGCACATCTTCCATTTTCCTAAAAGTAACCTGGCTGAAGGCATCAGGACTGAGCCCATCCCAAAACCGTCTGCAAATATCACAGACATGCCTTGCCTCTCACATCCTGCAGAAAGACATGTTTATGGACCTTGTCTTTAGACCCCAAGCCAAGAATCAGCTTATTTCAGGGGTAGATTCCTATCGACTGAGGAAAATTCCAAATCCCACTCAACCTGGAGGTGAGGGCGAGGCTGCCAGCACTGCTCACCAGACCATGGCTCTGCATCATGCAGTCAGTACCAAGCACCTGCTACAGCATGATATGAAAACAATAGAGAGACTCAGAAAGCAGCCTGGGGACATTTATTGGCTTGAGTGGTGGCGTCTGGTGAGACACAGTGCAAAAACCAATTCTAGAAAGAACCAGAGGTGTTCAGGAAACTGCCCAAACATGCTCCACCACAGGAAAGGGGAGGATCTGGGCTCTTAGCTCCAGAGGCAGAAGCAGTGAAAGCTAAAGTGTCTCTAAACCAAATATTTGAAAAAAAGACACTGTAGGGATTGGCTGCAGAGTATCCTGGGAGCTTCATGGGGTCACTGAGATAGGGACAGGGTCTGGCAAGACAATTCCTGCAAGGCACCACCGCTTTTGCCACAGCTGATCTACCAGGATCAGATGTTCCTTGCCGCAGGGAGAATGAGTAACAGAGGGAAGGCAGAAAAACAGGATTTGGTCTTTTTTTTCCATGTTGTCTCTACTGAGGAAGGGGAAGGGAGGTGTGCTGTTGGCAGAATATTAGTGAATGGTCTGATTTGTGTCCCAATGCATGGAATCACACAAGGTGCTTCTTTGAAATAGCAGCAAAGGAGCTGAGGCTGACCCTGGCAAGCAGAACCCTCTCCAGGATCCAGCCAACCAGCTGGTGCTGGGGCATATCATCTTTGTCCAGGGACAAAGATATGGTATGATTATCACAGAATCATAAAGTTATTAAGGTTGGAAAAGACTACTAAACTCATCAAGTCCAACTGATCACCCAGCACTATGTTCACCAGTAACCCGTGTCCCCAGGGTGCCACATCTGCATGTTTTTTGAACACTTTCAGGATTGTTGATCCCACCACTTCCCTGGGCAGCTAGTTCTAATGCTTGATCATGTTTTCAGTGAAGAAATTTTTCCTAATGCCCAATCTAAACCTCCCCTTGTGGGACTTGAGGCCCATCGCTTGTTTCTTTAGTCGCTCCTTGTAACACACGCTTCAGACCCCTCAACAACTGTGTTTCCTTTCTTCAGTGCTCCAGCACCACCATGTTTTTTTATAGAGAGGGGCTGATATGATATTGTATGATATGATATGATACTGTATAATATGATACAGGGAAGAAAGCTGAATCCCTCTCTTATGACCAGAACCAGGTACACCAGTACACATTGCTGATTGTCTTCCCAGCACTTCAGGGAGGTCACAGATTCCTCACTTTTGGGAAGTGCCAAGACTGGAGAGAGTCATGCTTTGAGTCTCATTACTCCCAGATCTGGGCTCTGCCCTCAGGGTCACCAATTGTCCTTTTCCCTGACAGCCTTTTCCCTGCAAAAGGCCTCCTGTGGATCAGGGAGGAGAGGCACTCTGAGCCCTCACAGATCCCCACTGCAGCACTGAGGAACAGAGGCTGCACCTCCTAGGCTGCAAGTGCCAGGGCTCCCGTGCTCAAGGGAAATGCTCTCCCTTTTGGGGTCCCCCTAGCCATGCCCTGGCTCTGATATTAGGAGCCAGCCACGGTGGGAACACAAAGTAAATCAAAGCAAAAGAGTCTTCCTTGAGGGTGGGCTTGTCTAGCCTGGAATGCTCTTCTCAGCTTTTCCCTTGTTCCCTGGGATGTTCTCTGGGAGGTGGACAGGCATCATGCCACCCCAAACAAGGCCTGAAATGTCAGAACCATCAATCACAAGTGACAGCCTCCTCATGTGACGATGAAAGTATTTGAGAAATTTGGATTTGACAGTCCTTCAGTATCTGACAGGTAAGATTGGCATGAAATTTATTTCTTTCTCTTGAAAGAGCTTGAGTGCCAACTGCAACTGATAGATGACACATCCTCTGCTCCCCAGCACTTCAGGATGGCTTCCTGTGCTGCTGTGAGCTTGTGGACCTTTTAATGCAAACCCAGTCTCAGTGCTCAAGTGGGCTGTACTGCACTGGCTGGCCATGTGAGAGAGAGCTGGTGTTTGAACAGAATTAACTCTGAACATTTACTCCATCTTTGACTGTTGACATGATGACTTACTTCTTAAAGTTAAATAAGCAAGTGAAATAAGCAAGTGAAAATAACAGGGTTAGATGCTGTTTTAGCAACTTAACACATAATCAAGTACTGAGATCAGTATTACTCGGGGATACATTTAAGTTGTAATTCTCTATTGATGGATTTTCTTCCTGTGTCTCTCAGAAATGGATGTTACAGCTCATTCGTCAGCCTGGTCCTCAGAGGAAATTAGGCTTCCTTGGCCTTGGTGTGTTTTTACATATCTGTGTGTTTGTTCCACTCTGTTAGCTTTTGAACTACAGGCAACTTTCAACTTTTTCAACTTTAGAGAACAGTTTCATGAAAATAAGCATCCAAGTAAAAACCAGGTAAAAGCCAGAGACTGCAGTAGTGTCTTTACAAAGCAGAGGCATTGTCAACCCAGCAAAATCCAACTGCATGGAACAGATGGCAACGGTGACCAAGCTTTGTTAGCTCTGTTGTTCACGTGATTATTTGTTTTCTGTACTAAAGCTTACAGAAGAGGCCTAATCTCTTTCTTGTTATCTCTACAGTAGATCCTGCTAAAGGGTATTTCCAGGGAGTCAATAAGTCAATAGGATGGCCTCTGCTGGAATAATGTTAAGAAGTACTACTGTGAACTGCCTTCTGACACTTTGGTTCAGTCTTTGGGCAACACTTGGTCTTTCTGATATTGTCAGGTGGCATTTCGACCAAAATGCAGGCCAGCGTTTCCATTGAGAGCTACTGAATAAAAATGACAGATCTTCACTATGCATGGGATAGACATGAGCTCACTTCAAGTAAAATCTATGCTGTTATGTGCAGGTATCTGGAGAAAGATGATGTGATAAGTTCAGACTATGTGCAGGTTTCCAGGCAGTAACAGAGGTAGACAACTCTGCTGCTTGCTGCCTCTCAAATGTAAATCTCAGCCTCGTGGACTTCTGCCATCTGGGGCTAGAAAAAGTGCCTTTGATTTTGTAACATTTTCTTCCTGGTCTTTCTCCTGTGGAATGGGGCTGCTCTGTGCAGAGTGGGAGCGTGGGGCAGATGCTCTGCTTTGCTGCAGTAGGTCCAACCAGCTGACCTACCAAGTGGGCCAGGTGGGATTCATGCATGCTCAGCTGTTCTGCCCATTTCAGACAAAAGAACTCACTGGGGATTCCCTGGTAAACAACCCTACATCATCTTTGCTGCTTAAGCATACCTGGCTCAAAACACCTTGCTGTCTGTTTCAAACCATCTTCTACATCCCTGCTGTTATTTTTACCTTTGCCTTACATTTGCAGAGGTTGTCATGGGCTTTAAATATGACTGAGCTAAAGACTGCTCCATGTGGCATAGGTATAAACACCTCTGTAAAGAGTTTCCTCCACTGATGACATAAGGATGTTCTTTCCTACTCAGGAAGTTGTCATCAGCATGCAGGAACAGCCCCTGCTCATTCTTTTTGGCTACCCTTGGCTGGCAGCATGGTGCCTCCCACACCCACTTGTGGCCAATTTTTGGGTCTTCTGCTGGAGGACAAGCCTCTGCTGCTCCCAGCTGAATGCCATCTAGGTCACACTGCTACTCACCATCAATGGAAGGGCTCCTGCTCCTCAGTGGTGTCACATTGACCTTAGGTGCTGGGAGAACTCAGAGTAATGCTGTGCCAGGACAGCTTGGCAATGACTGGCTTTGGCTGACTCCTTTCTCTCATATGTTTTTATATTCTTTATCTCCCCTTCCAGTGCCAGTCATTCTTCTATCTGTCTGTCTATCTTCTATCTGTCTATCTGTCTATCTTCTATCTATCTGTCCTTTTGCCAACCAACCTTGGCTGCATCCCATGAGCCTCCTGTGTCATCCCTGTCCCTCTGGCTTCTCTGGCACTGGGAGGGGGAAGAAGGTTGGACCACTTCCTCCAAAATCCTCTACCTTTACCACTTGACATCAGTGTTTTCAGCACACTCTCTGCCTGACTCAGCTCCTGTCCCACAGGCAAAAATCCATCCCAGCCTGTGTTCCCTGCTCCTGGGTCCCTTCTTCACGCCTGCATCTCCTGCTGGCACAGCATCACAGTCCCTGCCGTGGGGTGTGAAAACACAGGACACAGCCACCCACACCATGGCACAGGCAGCTGAAGGGCTGTTGAGAATGACATTTTAAACAGTGAATGTTTTGGAAAGCTGCTCTGCTATCACAGGAACAGATGTTCCTCTGCATGTTGCATCTGTGCTCTGGGCTGCATGGCAGGGAGACAGCTCCTCCTGCCTCAGGGTGCCTCCAGCTCATCAGGCATCTGCCCCCCTGCCTGGACACTGGCAGAGAAGAAGAGAGGATATAGAAGAGGATTTTCCTTAGCATAGAGGAAACTCCCTTTCAGACTGTGCTTGTTGTTTTCTCCATATTCATCCACTTACACTTTTCCACCATATCATGGAAAGCTACTTGTGGCATTTCAAAGAATTAGCTTGATCATTGCTATAGATTTCTCAGAACTTGATTATAACACAATATGTCTCAAAAGGTCTTTACTGTCCTTTCACTCTTTATTTTTGTCCTTTTACAACAGTGATTTTTCATTTCATCTCTACCAGTAAATTTTTCTATGGCCTTATACAAATATGATTTACAAAGAAATGCCCTGATACCACTTGTTCTTGTATACATTATCTTCACTTACCAGCCTTTGTTATCTCAAATGCTTCCTTTTTCAAAGAGATTTGTTAGCTTTCTTCTCACAGATACCAATCCAGTTTGAATTTTACTTCTATTTAAGGCTTATTTCCTTTTCATTTTTGTGAAATCCTGACATTCTCCCCTGTGAAAAAATGCTTTTGGCAGCTGCAGAGCTGGGCTGGCTGGCATACTGGCCTTTCATGGCACACAGGCCATTTCTCAATATCTGTTTGAAGTTATATGTTTTACGCTTCTCTATTGGGTTTGCATGGCCAAGCTTTGGTAGCAGGGGAGCTACAGGGGTGCCTTCTGTGAGAAGCTGCCAGAAGCTTCCCCATGTCTGATAAAAACAATCCCTGGCTGCTCCAACATGTATGTGCCACTGGCCAAGCCAATTAGAAATGATGGCAACACCTCTGTGATAACAGATTTAATAAGAAAAAAAAGTTATTGCACAGTTTTAATTGTGGCCAGAGAAGAGCAGAGTGAGAACATGTGAGATGAGCAGCTCTGCAGACACCAAGGTCAGTGCAGAAGGAGGGGCAAGAGGTGCTCCAGATGCTGGAGCTGAGATTTCTCCACAGCCCATGGTGCAGCCCATGGAGGGCACAGGGATGCAGAGATCCACCTGCAGCCCATGGAGGGCACAGGGATGCAGAGATCCACCACACTGGAGCAGGTGGATGCCTGAGAGGAGACTGTGAACCTGTGGGAGGCCCGTGCTGACACAGGCTCCTGGCAGGGACTTGCAGACCTGTGAACAGAAGCCAACTCTGGAAAAGGTTTCCTTGTAGGACTTGTCATCCCATGAGGGATCACACTGGAGCAGGCTGTGCCTAAAGGACTGCACTCCATGGAAGAGTGACCCACATTGCAGCAGTTTGTGGAGAACTGTTGCCTGTGGGATGGACTCACATTTGTGAAGCTCATGGAGAACTGTCTCCCGTGGGAAGGACCCCACACTGGAGCAGGGGAATGGCTCCTCTCCCTGAGCAGTGGGAGAAACAACCTGTGATGAACTGACCATAACCCCCATTGCCTGTCTTCCTGTTCCCCTGGGAGGGGAAGAGGTAGAGCTGAGAAGGAGGGAGGGGTGAGGGGAAGGTATTTTTAAGATCTTATTTTGCTTCTCATTATCCAGCTCTGACTTTGTTAGTAGTTAATTCAATTAATATCTCTAATTTGATCTGGTTTGCCCATGATGGTATTTGGTGAGTGATCTCTCCCAGTCTTTAACTCATGAATCCTTTGTTATATTTTCTCTCCCCTGTCCATCTGCAGAGGGGAGTGAGAGAGAGGCTGTTGTGGGTGCCTGAAATCCAGTCAGGGTCAATCCTCTACAGCTCCTTATGGACAAAAACAAATTGTGTATCTCATTAGTCACTTAGAAGCAAATCTAAGTGTTTACTGTGTGTTGACTAAACATTGCATTCTGGCTATTTGTTTCTTGGGCAAAAATAGTCCTTTTCAACGACAGAAAACAAGTGAGCTCTTAGTATCTACTTTGCATTGGCTTGTCTTACACATGAAGCAGAATGGAACCTCAGATTTGCAGACATCCCCACATGTTCTGCCAGGTGCAGAGATTGGAGGCCACTGCTGCTGCAGTGGGCAGTCTGATGTGAGGCAGCTACCACAGCAGATATACCATAATATTTCTCCTGCCTTTGGCACCCCACACAGGGTTTCCCTCTTTGCCAGTAGCTAGCTTGGCTGAAGCTGGCCCAGGATGCCCTACACAAGCTGCAGAGGGATCAGTGAGTGACGTGATCACTGAGAAGTTCTTTTGACACATTTCAAATGATTGCAGAACGAATGCAATTTTGTGCCACATTTCAAGCGACACTTCTGTGTGATGAGAACTCCAAAATCTTGCTGCAAGCTCAACTTTTAAGAGGCTAAAAATACTGTCAGAATGATGGGGATGGAGAAGAAAAGGGCTTCATTTTTCTACATTTTATTTTTGGCATCTCTTGGGTTTTTGAGTCTTTTGATTTGGGATGAGCCCTTGGCTACCAGTAATAACCTTGTTATAGCATGTCATTAGGAGCCAAGCTTCCTTTTATACTGCACAAGCTTCTTTACCTCAGAGTATCTCTTTTAGAAGTCTCTTGCTTGACTTTTTTTGAGATCGCATTTGATTTTTTGCCCCCAGCTTTCATTGCATTGATGACTCTGTGATTGATATAATACAGTCAGGTATTTTCTTTTTCCAGTGATGACTTCCTAACAGAAGTTCTAGTCAGACTTCTAAAACCTGCAAACTTGTATTTGATAGAGTTATAGTTCAACCCATGCCTGTAATTCCAGCTTTCAAAGTCATCCCATTCATTCTGTATGATCTACCAAACCTTCTTTGAATCAGTGATGATCCCAAACACCCATTTTTAGTAAACTTCAATGAAAAATATCCCATACATGTGACAGGTCTGTTGTGAAAATACAAGGTAAAAGAAACTTCAAGATTTCATCCGTATCTTTGAAGCCTTCCCTGGGAAACTCCCAGCATGAGAGTATTTACTTTTTCAGTACTAGACAGAATTTCTTCTCTGAAATAATAATGATGACAACAACAACAACAACAACAACAAAAAAGACAGAAAAAAAAGAAACAAAACCCCATCAGATTGATCATTTTATAGTCCTTCTGTTTATATTTTCTTCTCCAGCTTCAAGAATAAATTATGATATGGGACAGTTTGTTACCTACTCCATGAAAATCCAGATGGATAAGATCCATCCTAGAGTTTAGAAATATTTTTAGGTTTTGAAAATCAGCCTCTTACTGAAGAGAGATATTAGGTGGCATGAGCCACATTTGATAGCTCATAGTACATTTTATCCTGTTTTCCTTTTGCTTCACTGGCTTTGTTTCAAAAGTTCAAGATTTGCCCTGAAGCTGTGCATACTACCAAAGCTGTAATATTTGCCACTGTTGCCCAAGCAATTAATCTGTTTTCCTCTGTTTCTATCCCTCTCTGTCTCTTGAATTAGTTTATTTTTTTGCTATTCTTTATCATACCATTTATCATTTCATAGATGTAGTGGAAAATAGCTAATCTTCTGTCCTTGTTTTCCTCTTCTGTTATGCATTTTAGGGAGGAAATATTCAGGCCTGACATATTTACATGTATGAGTTTCTGCTCCAAATTTGTTCTAATTTTCATAACTTCATTCTCAGTAGCTGTGTGTTCATTTGGAGCCCTTAATTTCTCTCTCTCACAAAAAAGAAAATCCTTTTGAAGTCAGAATTCTTAATTGCAACTTTTAGTTGTGTTCATCTTTCAATTTACTTTCATTTCAAAGATCTCGGTTCCCAGAATTCCAGAGTATTTTCTACAGGAATAAAAATCAGCTAAAATAACACCACCAGGAATTAAAATCAGCTAAAATAACATTGCCTGTGCCTGTGCCTGATGGCAGGACAGCCACAGCAGCTTTGTGCTGGCAGTGGAAGGCTAGCATGGAGCAGAACCGCAAATCTGCTTGCAGATGTTCATGTGAAGTGAAGGGTGAAGTTACCCAGAGAGAGTGTAAGAAGGGAGAAGAGCAAGCCAAAGACAAACCCTCATGTATAAAAAGAGACTCAAAGACTTGCAGAGAAGCCCCTAGTGAGATCACAGCATACTATTGTTGTGAGAATAAACGACACCAAAAGCTCTGTAGTGAGTATGTGAGAGTAAATTGAGCAATCCTAGATGACTGATGATTCTCACTGGTAGATCTGAAAGGTCCGGATAACAAACAAAGGCAATACAGTTGAAAGAGAAGATAAAATTATGGTGCTATTTTAACTTGTGAATGCACTTTTATAGCACAGGTTGTGTATGTCAGTGTTCCCAGAATAAATTCCAAGGTTACACTTGTTAATGCTGTGTTACACATCCAGAACAATCTCAGAACTGAGGAGTATGAACCATTGCTTGTCATATGCTATTGCTTAACTATGGCTTAAAAAGAGATAATGTGCCTTGACTGTTTTATTGCACAGGACTGCATTCCAACACAGCAGGTGTGCTCCGGGCATCCCCTCAATTTTGGTGCTGCTACTGAGTTGTGCCTGAGAACCAAATGCATTAGAATTGAGAACAGCCATGTGTGATACCTCGTGATGAGATCCCTGAACCATAGAATCACAGATTTGTCAATGTTGGAAGGGACCTTGGAGATAATTTAGTGCAACCCTTTATCCAGGCAGGGTCAGACAGGAGCAGGAACATGTCCAGGTAGGCTTTGAATGTCTCCAGAGAGACTCCATGCCCTCCCTGGGCAGCTGTTCCAGTGCTCTGCCACCCTCAATGTAGAGCAGGTCTTCCTCATGGTGAGATTGAACTGCTAATGTTTCACTCTATGGCCACTGTTCCTTGTCCTGTTGCTGAGTACCACTGAGGAGTCTGGCCCCTGCTCATGGCCAAGGTATGAGCATTCTGCTATGTTCTTCATATCTCAAGCAAAAGCACCAAGGGTTTTCAGAAATTGTGATCAGGAACACAAGCATGTCACCAGGTGATAAAAAAGAGACTTTTACCACTCTTCCAGAAAGCCTTCTCCTTTTACATTAGTGGCAAAACTGCCACATTATACTGCTGAGACCCAGCTCAGATTGAAACAACCCAAAGAGATGTTCTACTTCACAGTAAGTTAAGAAGCTTGAAATGGCACATTTCCCCTCCTCTTTAATTTATATATTTAAAAAGTGATTAGTGAGAATCCAAGTAAGTTCCTTCACTTTCTTTTAATGACTTGCCTTAATGCTGCTACATTTGGGTGGGAATAGGAGGAAAGACAGGGAAAGGGACCTGAGTGGCCTTTGACCTGCTGGGACACCCTGTCCTTCCCTCTGTACATATAGGACAGTACAACACGAGTGCTAGGAGTTAAACTCTGTTTGCTGAATGAAGTACATCTACATCCACTCAGGAATACGACTCACATTCTCTTACTGATGGTTCACCTTGGGATAAATAAAACTGTATTGGGAAAAGCAGTATTTAATATATGCTCAGCAGTAGATTTCACTGGGGAGAAAGAAGCAAAGACCATCAGAAGCTCATCTGGTTATCAGGTGAGCGTCTGGGGCATCTGTATCATATCTACGGGGAATCCCAATTCTATTGGTTTAGCATCAGTCACTTCATGTTGTTTCTGATTCATGTTGCTAAATATGAAGATAACAAATTCTTTGTTGCAATCTTTGTTGCTTTTGTAATTTCTCAACTCAATACAGTTTTTAATCCTTATATTTTATATCTCTCAATCTTTTGTTAAGAAAAAAAAGCATAATTTAGGTCTGATAGCATTTATTTCATATTTGTTCACATTTCACATCTAACAGACATAAGGCAAAAAAAAGTGGAGTTAAAAGAAAAATTGGCACTCTATTTTGAGCTCCCCACAAGAAGATACCAGATCCTTTGGGTGGGGAGCTCAAACTGGAACAAAAAGTTCCTCTTACCAAATCTTGACAGTTTTATGTTATGCCTGTTCTTGTTGCTTTTGTGTCATGCTATCCCTGTTTCTGATGTTTCCATTTTTGATATTTGTGCACAGCAAAGACAAAGGAGCTGAAAGAAAAACTGCTCCCCAAGGAATGGATTGCCTTCCTCCAGTGAGTGATGATGAGAAATATAAACAATATCCTTTATAGTTTTAAATAGAATTTAGTAGTGGAAAGGAGGTTAAATCTTCTGTGCATTCTCTGAAAATTCTTTTCCTGTGTAAACAATCTCCAGAAGTTATTGTGGTTTGGATTTTTTAAAAATAAATTTTCCTTGCTTCATTATGGTCTAATTATAATCTATATACACATCTAATTTTCAACATAGTATTTGCTCATCAAAAATTGAAGCTCAGATTTTTGCATTGATCTGTCATTAAAAATTTTGTCATCATGCACCTGAGGCATTAGGCATTACAGCTCCACCTCAAACCTGGCAGTTCCTGTGTCTGGAGGCTGCTCTTCAGGATAGGACTGACTTCAAGGTGCAAAGTGTGATAAGGTTTAATTTCTCTCGGCTTCTTCAGCTCAGAAAGGTTTTCCTAGCTGTAAGGATTTGTTAGCACTTGGTACCTCAGGAGAAATCTGATGTTTAATTTGTTGAAGCCCCTTCTTTTGGCAGAGCAGAAGAAAACTGTGAAAATCTCTCACTGGAGAACAGAGAAAGGTTTATATCCAGATGGCAGCACCTGCAGAAGAATTTGTGTTGAAGCCAGCCCAGGCACAGCTCTGTGACTCATCTGGCTGCCCAATCTGTTCTCCACTGTGGATTCACATGGTTGATCCTCCATCCCAGAAGTGCAGAACGCCTTTTAGTTAGCTCTGGGTTTATTGCTTCTTTTTATTCTTCTTGGATACAGTCAATTATCCTTTTACATGACGATACTTTAAAAGACATATTCTGACATGACTTACAATCTTAATTATCTTTCTGCCACTTCTCTTCTTAATATTTTTTCCTACTGTCAGAATTCCATTGAATTAATAACAAAGTAGTTATCTGAAATGATGCTACCTATTAGATGCTTATGTTTTATTTTTCTTCATGTAGTTTCCTTCCTCTGGTCTTGATTTTAGTTTCAGATTCAAATTTGTCTTCACAGCATTGACTCAGAGACAATAAATGAGAACCACTCAGACTTTGTCAGGGGTGAGGGAAGAATAGAAGAGGGAAATCTTTTGGCACATTTGATTTTTCAACATTTATCCTCAAGCTAATAAGAAAATTTGATGGAGATCAAGTGCCATGGTTGAATGGGTTTATTTTAGCTCTGAAAATTCAGTTGAAATCAACTTTTCTTACAAAAGGAGAGTTTCTGGATGAGTGATACATGTTTCACATAAGGATTGCTTAGCTGGTGTCTCCGTTTTGGACAAATTTAAGAGGAAACATTCTGGAAGGGTGTCTTCTCTAAAGAAGGAAGGTTTTAGCAACCCGTCCCCCACACGTTTGAAGAGAATTCCCTTGGAGAAAGTGAAAAAAACCCTGTTTATTTAACAAACAGGTTGCTCACAGGCATGAAAATAGAATGAACAATGTTAAATAATAAAACCTCTTGCTGCAAAGAAGAGATTCAGGGCAGCTGGCAATAAACAAGGGAGGAGGAAGATATGGGTGTTTTAGCTAACAGAATAACTAAGTGTCCATGTTATGATATATAGTATGTAGGAATATGAGCTACAAGATGAAATTTTCTGTGGATCTCATTCTCTGACGTTAAAAATTACAGACTCAAACTGAGACCTAAGTACAAAGAGGGTATCTGAAGGATCGTGGATGCACCTTTTCAAAAGAAAAAGGAAAGACCTTTGTTCCTGTTCAGCATGGCACTGCAAAGGTTGGACTAAGATTGCTGCCTCTAAAACTTCTGTAAGAGTGAATATCAGGGCAACAAAAGTAGACTTTAGGGTAAATAAGCAAAATGTGCCAAATGATATATTTGTACATTTTGGATATGAGGAGGCATTTTCAGTGTCAGGGTGGCCAAATGGGGATGATTGTCCACAAGGAGGTGTTTGAGGCAAAGCACTTAAATGATTTAAAATTAGAGTTCAAAGAGTTCATAAAAGTTGACATGCTTGAAGGAAAATGATGTCTGCAGAAGTACTGTGAACAGCTCCCGTGCTGCTCCCATGTCAGGATGCCTCAGCCAGAGGAAGGAATTTGGGGAAGAGCAGAGAGAACACATGCATGGCAGGATACATGGCCAGAAGAAACAACTGAACATGTCCTAACCCAGACCTGGGCTTTTGACTGTTGAGCTGTTGCCTAAATGGATGTATCCTCTTGTGTCTGTGTTGTCACTGTAGTGACACAACTAAATTGGCTAAAAACTGAGGGAAGTTTTGGAGTGACCTATCCTCCATTTTTGTCATATTCAATATTCATTAAACAAAATCCATTAACTCTACTCAGATCTTCCAAAAACTCTGACTTAACATGGTGGCATTTAATCAAGAAAAAGCCCTCTTTAACTGTACATGATAGAAAAAATAGTGATAATTTCATTTCAATCATCATTGATTTGATTTGACTTGAGATATGCAGTATTCCAAATTGTTTATTTACCAAGCCTGGGATCTCAGTTCTCCCATTTATCAAGCATGGCATCTCAGTTCTGTCATCTTAACAGAAAAATTGCTACCCAATCCTAGGCTGTTAGTGAGAAAATAACAATGAAATTTAAATGAAAAGTTTTGGTCAGAAGTGTGGATTAATTGTGCAAGCAATTCTCTGCTCTGACAAGACAGTATTTATTGACAAGATTTTGTAGAAGAGGGGTTTAAAGCCATTAATTTTGCTAGCTTAAGAGCATGTATTGCTGGGAAAAAACATCAACCCCTGACAAAAGCCCTTGGCCAGGGGCTAATCTGGTATTACCACGTCTTAAAGAGCTATACCTTGCAGATATCTAACTGCTTTAGAGTCTGTCTCCTTCAACAATCAAGTGTCATATATGTGTGATCAAACTCACCCTTACTATGATGAGCAGAGCGAGGAACCAGAGGGAGCATCCTGCTGCTGCCAGACTGCACCTGTGGTGTTCCTGTTTAATATCTTGGCAATGATCTGGATGAGGGGATTGAATGCCCACTCAGTAAGTTCACAGACTGTGAGGTTCAATAAGGTGAAGCACCGAGTCCTACACTTGGTTCACAACAATTCCATGCAGCACTAAAGGCTGGGGGAAGAGTGGCTGGAAAGCTGCCCTGCAGAAAAGGACCTGGGAGTGCTGGTTGACAGCAGGTGAACATGAGCCAGCTGTGCCCAGGTGGCCAAGAAGGCCAATGACACCTGGCTTATGTCAGCAATAGTGTGGCCAGCAGGACCAGGGCAGTGATTGTCCCTCTGTACTTGGCACTGGTGAGGCCACATTTCAAATCCTGTGTCCAGTTCTGAACCCCTCAATTCAAGAAGGGCATTGAGGTCTTGGAGCAAGTCCAGAGAAGAGCAACAGAGCTGGTGAAGGGTCTGGAGCATATGTCCTATGAAGAGCAGCTGAGAGAACTGGGGTTGTTCAGCTTGGAAAAGAGGAGACTTAGGGGAGACCTTGTCACTCTCTGCAACTCTCTGAATGGAGATTGTAGCCAGGTGGGGGTCGGCCTCTTCTCTCAGGCAGCCAGTCACAGGACAAGAGGACACAGAATCAGGCTGCTGCAGGGGAGGTTCAGGTTGGATATCAGGAAAAATTTCTTCACTGAAATGGTGGTAAAGAATTGGAATGGGCTGCCCAGGGATGTGGTGGAGTCACCATCGCTGTGAGTGTTCAAGAAACAACTGGACGTGGCACTTACTGCTATGGTCTACTTGACATGTTGATCGGCCAAAGGTTGGACACAATGATCTTGGGGGTCTTTTTCAACTGTAATTATTGTCTGATTCTCTATGATAGGGCAGTTCTGCAAATACAGAGAAGCTGCCCAAAGGCCTTTCCCTGACATACACACACATACCAGCTGAGAGTGCTGGTGCTGGATCTCTACACCTTGGCTCTGCTTCTGTGATGGAGGCACGTTGGGCTAGGTGGAAACCTGGAGGGAGTTGAAAAACCTGCTACAGCTATTAAATCAATTTTTCTTGCTAGCTTTGTTGAGCTTGGAAACTGATGTTCTTTTCTCATGTTTGTCTCAGCACCCTCCTTTTCCCCATTTGGCCACAAAGTATTGTAAGCTTTTTGGCACAGCGATTAATTCTTATTGGCAAAAGTATCAGGACATCTCAGAGAAGAGGATGAACAACTGAGGTAGCTTGTTAACAGAAAATTAGGAAGAACTTCTAGTTCTATGAAGGACGAAAGGTCAAAACGTAGCCTAAATTGCAATGTGCTCTTTTATTCTTCAGGTTACACATTATATCACCCACAGTGTTTTGAAGTTGGTTCTGGAACAAATGACCAGGCTTGCACATATTGTTAGCCTAAAATCCAATTTCTCAGTTAGTTGTTTCCTATTCTAAATAGAAAGTAATTGGTCTTAGAGCTTATCTGAAACCTTGTCTCATGCAAAAGAGCAAATTAGTGAACCATGTGTTGGTGTGTGGGTGTAGTACAGGAGGAAGGGAAGAGAATGGATTTCTGTTTACTTCATATCCCCAAATGCTCTGTTAATTGCTTTCTTTTCTTCTTCCCTCTTCTCCCACAATGACAGCAGATCTCTATTGCTATAAATTATCCCTGGGTCAAATGAACACATGGTTATAGAGTCTGATAGTTTTAATTTTAGAAATTCAAGGAAGTCTTAAAAAAAGTCTTCTAAAATATAGAAGAAATGAGTGATAGGTTTCCTGCTTTTGGTAGAAGAAAGAATATTGAGCTTCTCACTGGTCACATATAGTAAGGACAGGTCTCCTGCATGATGTGTTGCAGGAGGGAGGAAGGAAATGTTTTTACACACACTCCTGAATACCATTCCCTGACCAAGGGGCTACTACACTGTTGGACTGATGCCTCTCATTAAATTAACTGAGAAACAAAACAAAAGAAATTCCTTCATCCATGAATTGTCTTAAAGTGAGAGGTCAGCTACAAGTACAAATATAGATACATCATTTGACATGGCCAAGTGTGTGCTGTGCAATGTAATGCTGCCACATCATTCATAAGCCATTGAGATAGTACAATTATTCTCATTTACAGATGTGGAATTAGTGGAAAATATATTTTCACAAAACCACTATTAATTCCAGAGATGTCTAAGCTTTTGGGCCTTTTCTGGAAAGCCTTCTGAACCCAGGCACAGCAGGTGCAGACCTATGATTCTCATTTGTGTGCTGGCAGTGATCACAGCTGGGCACTTGCTGTGTCTGCAGGCAGGTTTCCCCCTCCCTTCTTGATGTATTACAAGAAAAATACACCAACCTTGAAACCCTCTATCCAGGGCTGTGCATGACATCTGTCACAGGGCAGCTTTCCTACCTGTTGATAGGAACAAATCCATAAGTGAGGGTGTGATGCACTGGGGGAGGGCAGCACTTCATGCTGCATCCCCTGCCTGGGGAGCACAGCTATCCTGAAAATCTTCCTGGCATCCCTCCTGCTCCATAACGAGGGGCACAACTGCAGCAGGTTGTCACTAAAGGAAGAGAAACAAAAATAAACTATGAACTGAGGAAGGAAAAAGAGGAAAGGACTCAGTATTTACAACAGGTATGAAAGAGAACCCTACTGTCTTTCACATCTTGAAGCCTGGCTTCAGTCATAAGCAGCCAGCAGGCAAACACACTAGTGAGTACCCAGATGCAGGGAAAGAAATGCGGTTTACACAGATTGAAATTGGTGAGAAAAATT
Source organism: Eopsaltria australis (assembly GCA_034509425.1). Taxonomy (NCBI): domain Eukaryota; kingdom Metazoa; phylum Chordata; class Aves; order Passeriformes; family Petroicidae; genus Eopsaltria; species Eopsaltria australis. Next base: position 3,959,787 of record JAVTVJ010000068.1, on the reverse strand, counting down.
TATTAGAAGTTCATGGATGGAAAATCTACAGCTTCTGCAAGTTTTAGAGTACCCTGCTATTCTACATGTGAAATATAATTTTTATTTGACAGATACTGTGTCGACAACTTTTGATTGCCATGTATAACAGAGGAACTTCTCTTTGCAGGATAATTATTTTTCCTAAACCTCATCCCAGCAGTTTCTTTAAAAAACCCCAGAGCTTCTGTTTACTTATTAATGCTTGCAGAATACAAGCCCCCTAGTATTGCACAAGATTTATTTTCTTTTCTTTCACTCTACTTCTGTCTCCCTTGAAGTCAATATTTCTCCCAAAAGCAATTTGTTCTACTATAAATTTAGAGTGTGCTCAATAATTATTGAAGTAGAGGATTAATGGATCTGTCTGGGGACAGATAATCAGCAAATCTCACCCCCCAGCTCTTCTAATACAGCACAACCTTTGAAATGTTATTTCCTTCTTCAGTCTCTAGAAGTAATTAGCAGTTCTCATCATCATTCTGTCCATTATATGACTATGAAGATCATGCTCAAGCAAAGGAACCAGTTGTGTCAGGAGGAATTTTCCAAACTAACTGACTTACCAAGGAGTCTTTGGCACTTGTGCAAAATTACTTTGATAGAGATATACACGTTATCAATGATGACCATCTTTTTTTTTACCATCTACACAGAACATGTACAGATGCAAAGAGCCCCTCCTGTGTTTGCTACAAGTTCATGCCTGACATCATGCCAGCTGATCTCTCAGTTTTGCACTTAGATGATAAAAATATAACTGCAACAGGGTTCCCTTTTCAAAAAATACTATTATTTTCTGGCACTCCTTCAATCACAAAAGGTTTGTCCTGTTTTACTTTCCATCCTGCTGATAAATGGTCTGTCCTTATGTATGAGATGTTAGCATGATGGATGAGTGCCAGTTGGCAGAACTTCCTATCATAATGATGGGCACCTTTTCCCTCAGTTAACACCAGTGGAGTGTGTTGATTTACGTGCCCTTTGCTCTGCAGATGAAACTGCCTGACAGAGTTTTACGGGGTGTCGTGGTTTTAGTTTGCTTATTCAGGTTTGTGGCTAAATGCCAGCACACTTACCTAAATTTACTTGATTGCTTGTTGTGAGATAAGGATTAGGAGTAGGCAAAGCAGGCTCAAACTTTATAAAGTACAAAGAAGTTTTATTAATATATCTAAGACAAAGGGAAAAAAGGAAAAAACAAAACTCAAGAAAAAAAAACCAGAACAAACTCCCCAGACCACCCCTCCTTCCCCACCTCTCCATTTCATTCTCCCTGACAACATACAAAAGACAACACTTCAACTTCCAGTCAGTTTACCACCTCAGAAACAGCTCTTGTTCCAGTTTATTTAGGGAGAGAAGTTTCTTTTGCTTACACCATGGATCTTCTGTAAGAAAAATACAGTTTTTATGGGTCTTCTGCCTCACCATTAACCGCCGCCCGGAGTAAAGTCCAGCTTAATGGTGGATCTCTCCCACACCAGTAGCCTTCTCACAGCCACTATGGTGGGTTATGAACAGTCCACAGGGTACCTGTTTTAAGGATGCTTAGTTCAATTGCAGCAACAAAGAAATCCTTCTTCTGTGCTTAGCTTTGGTCTCCTGACAACTCAGGTTCTCCTAGCATTCTCCCAGGGACCAGGGCTCTGAGTCACAGCCCTCTCCTCTCTTGGTTCTAGTTTCTCATCAGGCTGTACTTTTCCAACACTTACTTGTCTGTACTTAGGTATTTCAGTTCATTGGCTTACTAATGAACCTCATCCCCCTTTGGACTATATATCTTCCATATGTGCAGAGAGAATTTATTGAGCTCAGTCCCCAACCATGGTTCTCAAAAGTTTTCAGCTTCACTCTCAGTAACTTCCCATCACCTCCCTCTAGGTATCAGTTCTGCTATTCACTGACTGTAAGTCTCTCACTTGAATGTCCTCACTCGTTCCTCTCTCTGTGCAAGGAAGGATGGGTGTCTGCAAGTTCAGTCCAGGCATGGAGAGTTAATCTCTCTCTCTCTGGCAGTGTGACGATCCCGTGCTCTCTGCCGGGCTGTTTGAAAAGGTCCGAGCTGGATGGCAGACGCTCTCAGAGTCTCTGTGCCTGGCTCTGTGAAGCTGGCTCAGCCTGGTAGGGCCGGCCGGGCCCGGGGTGACAGGGCAGGGCCTGGCCCGAGCTGGATGGAGTCCGGCCCGGTCCTTGCCTGGCCCGGCTCTCCCTCTTGTGTAGCTGACACACCGGCTGAGCTGGATTTTCTGAAAATTCCAATCGTTTCCTCCCCCATGCCTGCCCGGCTGCAGCGGCACGGCTGCCGTAAAAACCTCCCTTCCCCCCCCCATCCCTCCTTTGGAAAGGCGGGGGGGGGGGGAAGCGCTTGGGCCTCACCAGTGAGAGAAGCAGGAGCTGCTCCTCTCTACACAGCAGCAGCAGGTCCAAAGAGGAAGAGCGTCAGAGAGTCTCTGCTTATATATGTTTTTTTCCTTGAAGGCGGACCAACTTTTTAATTGGTTTACCTACCTATCAATTCTTAAAACTACCTGATTATTGGCTCTCTCTCTCTCGCAGGAAGGAAGTTGTATTTCTTCCTGCATTCCTGCAGCCCAGATCACTTCCTAGATTTTGACCCTTCTGGCCTAACCCAGGACACGGGGGAAGGAAGAGAAAATGGCAGATGCTCCAGGCTGCACCCTTTGATGTCACACAGGGTGAGTTTTCTGGTGCGTGCACCACTTACAACCAGTCAGGGCTTCCCAAAGTAATTCAGCTGCTATTCAGGCCATTTTTTTAGAAGAGCTCTCAGCTAATCAGACATCAGGTACTTCAAAAGATATCATTATATGTGTAACAAGCTTTCTTGTTTTGTCTCAATTCACCTATGTATTGTTCCAACTTTAATTTAATCTGTTGAGGAATTAAAGCAGCATGAGGGCAAAATTAATAAATGCTCTGTCTTTTGGCTAGAGAAACAGGTCTTTGTTTCAAGTGCTGTTCTCCACAGGTTAATATGGTGCATGCTGAATAATAGAGCTGTTTCAACTGACACAGCTTGGTAAAATTGCTGTGGGCAATGTAATGGCACAGGCTTATTAATGACACACTATAGAGGGGGCTCAGGAAACGGTTTCTGTTTGTATTTGGTGGGACTGTGCTGTGGCATGCTCAGTCCTACCAGTATCAGCCCATATGGTCAGCCAGGGTGAGAGTCTGGACCCAGCTAATATCACTGGATGGGTCCAGGCACTTCCCCTCTTTGCCTTGGAAAAAAGCCAGGGTCCAGAGCACATCTTGTGCATGGTGCAGACAGTAGGCAAGACTGGTGTGGAGAAAGGAATGGGATCTTCTGTCCATGTGTCTGGACTATTCTGGGTATCTGAGCAATTTGAGTTAATATTTGGGCTTAGAATCATCTTGCTGCTGGAGACAGACAAAACTGGAATGACGTAGGAGTGAGTAATCCCAGGGTCCCTCACTGGTTAGCAGGAAGAAACAGGCACAGACTGGGTTCACTCTTCTTTGGACAGAGATGAATCACGCCACAGAGATCCCTCTTTCTCTTCATTGACCACAGAGGGATGCCAGGGTGACAGCTTCAGTGCACATATCTATAATGTAAAAGCCTTCCTTTCATGAGATGAAACCCTCAACTAGTGTCAGTTCCCAGTGCTTTAAAAAGAGAAACTAACTTAAAAGAGAAATGTGATTTCTGAGATGAGCTGACCTCTTTACATATCCATGATGGTCTTGCTACGTTACATTTGGTGAGATGAAGAGGGAGATGCGACCAAAAAGAGATAACCTGGGGTCATACTTGATGAGGGCAGAGTAAGGAGGGACACAAAACAGAAATCTGCAGACTTTTTCATGATTTAAAACCTAACCAAACAAAACCAAACCAAGGAGTGGGAAATAAGAAATAAAAGACTTGTGATTAATCATGAATTGGGTAGCTTTGATTTCTGCAGAGACCCATCAGGAGTCTGCCATTTGGAGCTGAATCATTCTCTAAAGTCAGGCAATCATTTTAACTGAGTTGATATTGAGTACAATTCATAGTCTAAACATGCAAAGTTAAAAAATCCTTCCGCACTGTTACTCTTCAGTGGGCTGAGAGGTGTCTTTTCAAAGATAAATGGGCAGCTGCTGCTTAACTCTGCTTGCTCTCCACTTGAACAAGGATTAGGCTGTTTTTTGCACCTGCATCACAATTTGTGCTGCTTAAACTACAAAAGAAACGTATTACCAGTCTAACTCACACTTCTTAAGGAAGCCTTTAGTAGCTCTGCTTTTTTTCTTGTTGGAGCTTTGTTTTGTGCAATCGAAGTATATCCATCACCTGATGGAATTTTTAATAAAATGTCACCAGATCCTTTGCAGTTCATCAAGCATGCAACACATTGCAAAAAAAGCTGTATTGTGCCCCATCTAAACCCACTTCAATTACTATCTAAAAGGTTTTCACAAGACATACAGCATTAGGAGAAGATGCATTGATCTCCCACTGCCTGGGTACCAGTGCTATTTCTGCACTATTACTTGAAGAGTGAAAAACCTGAGAATAAAATGGAGGATACCCATGCACTTCACCTGAGATCAGAAAGAAATGCAAATGGTAATTACAAACTCCTTTTCTGTGGAAAGGACCATGCTGATGTGTCTTAACCACCCAGGGAAGGTTTTCAGGAGAGAAATGTCACACTCTGTGCCCTGCGAGACACCCCTGAGTGCAGACTCCAGGGTGCTGGGACGAGCATTGTCAGAGACAAACACAGAGATTCTGGTCAGAGTGTGGCAGTCCATTGCACGTGGGGTCATGCAGTAAGAACCTAAAGTTCATTAAGATCATACTTTTGGGCTTTGGTAGTTTTCAGAAGAGGGCATATGGGCTTTTTGGAGACTGATCCTCACTGTGCCTTGGTCTTCTGCTGAGAAAAAGTAGAATTATTATCATGGTCTTCATAGGAGTGATGGAAGATTGAAGAAAGGGGAAGTTACTGGAAACATTGAAAAGGAAAAATCTCAGTTCACGACATGTTTCAAAGCCAGAGAGTTTTATCAAATATGCCCAAACGAAAATGAAAGAAGGATATTGGCCAATAACTCTGGAAATTATTACTCAAATAATTGGCAGAAATGCTTTTGAGGTTGTGTAGGTTGTTGCAAAGTTTATACGTGCTTCAGTCTGCATCTGCACAATCTCTCCTGTGTGAATATTTCTTTGCCTGGAGTTTTTAACATAGCTATTTAATACAGTGTTTGACATTTACAAAGCATTATTTGCCTGTGTGGAGAAGTAGTGATTGATACTAATAGACTTTTTCTTGTTACAAGAAATCCATAGTCTTTAATCAGAACAGGTGCTGGAAGGTCTTTCCTTAAGAAACAAGCGATGTCTGAAGAAACCAGACAGAAAAAGCAATGTATTTAAGGATTTGCCTTTTCCTCCCCTTTGCTAGTGTAATTAACTACTTGTTTGTTCCAGCCCATATGCCTGCTGTTCTTGTTACTGCTTTTTCCCTAACAGCCCAATTCTTTCACTCTTGCCTGTTAGTGGGTTTTCTTGTCTCTGTTCTCCATTAACCATCTCAGCTATGGGAATTTCAATTTGTTTAGCAAATCTGAGTGGCTCCTTGGCATTATTCAAACAGTCCCACTGCCACCCCCACTTCCCTGAGATCCTATGCCCCCATGGTTTGGGGAACTCCTTCTCATTTCCCAACAACTGCACCTCTGAAATCTGTTATGGCATCATATAAATGATATGATATATGATATATCATGATGGTATACACATATATCATCAATCCCACTTTAGACATCTTGTATCTTCAAGGCTGACTCTAATCCACACCATTACCCTCCCTGGCACAAGTATCTTTTCTTCTGGCTGATTCCACTTAATAAATACCCTTCCCCATCACATGTTTCTCCTCATGACCCATATTTTCAATTATCTGTGTTCACAGGTCTGTGATACATACTTCAGTTGCAGTCAACTTTTATTCTTGAACTGCAGCTTCTTTATTCCAGGCTCTGTGGCTTATTTTCTGCAGTTTGGAAAACAGCAATGCTTTTATCTCAAGTTTTACTACAAAAACACTATAAAAGAAAATACTTAGATAAAAAAACTAGGAGGATTGGAGACTAACTGCTTATTGTAAATTGCTCACAACTTCTGCCTTGTTTGGGAGGTGGGTTTTCCTTTCTAGTTATGCTTACTTAGAAATCTATCTATCTATCTATCTATCTATCTATCTATCCATCCATCCATCCATCCATCCATCCATCCATCCCCTTAACATCCCCTTAATTCATGGATCCAACTCCTCATCACTCAGAGAGATCTGGTGTATGTGCTGCTGTCTCCCACAGGAAATTGTTATCTTTTCTTTTCCTTATTCACTCTGCCTAGTGTCTGGTTAGCAACAAAACACATACGTGTGATCTATTTCTTTGAGGATATTTTAGCTCCTAGCACTCCCTTTTTCCTTTGAGATTTGAATCAGACAATTTTCTGAAAAGCTGACTTTCTAAAGCCAGATGATTTTTTTCCTTTCTTAAGGAATGTGGCCACCCTTCATTCTGATTTCAATTCCTTTCTAATGCTCGTGGTTCTTGCAGTGTCTCCTTTTCAGTTGTTTTCTTGGCACTCTGTACTCAAAAGCTGTGAAAAGCTGTTGCCAACTTTGAGAAGTTTCTGGATTGTCTTTGCCTCCCTGTATTCCTGTCCTGGATACAGGGCTCATCAAAGTTACCTATTCTGTAGCTATTGTCCCTTTCTGAAAGACAGAGATGAAGATCTCAGGCTGTGTTGGCATTGGTGGTGTAATCAAATGCAGGTTTTGCTCAACCCTGTATTATTGCTTCCTTCTTTGTTGCAAACCCCTGGCAGAGAACACCCACAGCAGCCCACAGGATATCTGGATATTCAGCCCTCTAGGTACTTCCAGCATAATGAAACCCACTAACAGGCCGTAAGGAGGGGAAGCTTCTTTTCAACAGTTAGGTTAATTTGTTTAACAGGTAAAAATTGCCATTCAGTGTGTATGTCATCTTGTGTTTTCTCAACAGGCAAAGACATAGAGTAATCTCACATGGCATTAACCACAGTGCAAGAACTGGCTGGTGTTTCTGGCAGATCTTAAGCACAGAAAAGTGGTGACTGTTCCCTGGAAATCTGGAGAGTTTATGTTTATTCAAAACAGCTGAAGACCAACACCAGGATAAGTGAAATCACATAAGATTCAAGACTTTGGTAAGACTTGATACTTTCCAGGTCCAGGTCCAATGCAGTTTAGAGAGTGAATAAACACTGGGAATAGATGAGCACTCAGGTTTCCAGAAGAGTGGTGCAATTTTGACAGTCCTATGGCATGCCAGCCTTGTTTTCCATGCATCTTTTTGGGCAGATTGAAAGTTAAAAACTCATTTAGCCTGTTAACACCTGCTTTCAAAAGGGAGGATAGAGGCACATACAGAAATTGATTAAATCTTGCCAGTGAATCTTATTTACCAGAGCATTTTCTTAGATCAGGATTAATCATGGAGAAGAGGAACTCTGTTGCTACAATTCTTTGCTCAGAGCTGTGTTCTTTGAAGACTAAAATCTTGGGCTGAAGACTGCAAAATATTTATTGAGCATCTGTGACTCAGGGACTCTAAAGGCAATCTGCTATATACCATAATAGCAGGCAGTAAGATTTGGAGCAATTCAGTGGAGAACAAATATAAAAGTTACTTTCCCATTTGGCCCATTTAGTCACCCTTGGAGGAAGTTTGGACTGTAGTGAATCCAGCTGAGCACAATTTTCTTTGGGACTCTAACCCACTCATCTGCTTTTACTGTCCTTGGAAAGGAAGGGAAAGGTAATAATTTTCAATTAAAAGTCCAACAAGTTGTTGTGAAATTTTATACCACATACTCGAACCACTTCTAAGCTCTCACTGATGTTTTCAATCTCCTTTTTCCTCTCCAAGAAGTTAAATGATTGCATGAGAATGACACCAGGGAAAAAAATGGATTATGGTTATTTTGTTAAGAGGGCTCCACTGGGACTTAGAGGGAACCAATTCAATGGCAAAACCCCCGCAGAACAAATTGCAGGGTCAGTGGAGAGGAATAATATTCTGATACTCTGCCCATCTGTATCATCATTATTCTTAATAGCCTGTTCCTGCATTTCTAGAATATAGTGTACCTAAAGTTGGATGACGAGCTGTTCTTTGGGACTCAGTGCATTTGGATTCAAAGCTGTATTCCTGCTGGATACAGGATGCAAACCTGAGGGAAGCTCATGGCATGAATACATTCTGTCTGTCAATCTTTCTGAAGCAGTCTCAGGTGTTGTACACATGCCTTTTTGTGCTGTTTTCCTTTCTTTATCTTTCTTTCTGTTGTGGTTTGATGCTGGCCAAATGCCAGGTACCCACAAAAGTCACTCACTCAGGCTCCCCTGCCACAGCTGGGCAGAGAAGATTAAAAATATTAATGAAGGGTTCCTAAGTTGAGATAATGACTGGGAGAAAACACTCCAAGGGCAAAACAGGCTCAACTTAGAAGTACCAAAGGGAATTTATCACTAACAAAATCAGAGGAGGATAAGAGAAGTAAAATAAGTCCTTAAAAACACCTTTTCTTCCCCCAACCCCTCCCTCCTTCCCACTGGCAGTGCAGGGAGACAGAGCATGGTCAGTTTGTCACCCAAGATCTTCCACTGCTCAGGGAGAGGAGTGCTCCCCCTGTGAGGCTGTGGAGTCCCTCCCATGGGAGACAGTTCTCAGTGAACTTCTCCAGTGTGATTCCACTCCCGTGAGCAGCAGCCATACTGCACCTGCTGCAACGTGAGTCCCTCCCACAGGCACACAGTCCTCCCAAAACTGCTGCAGCATGGGTCTCTCTCCACGGGGTGCAGTCCTCCAAGGACAGGCTGCTCCCACCTGGAAGCAGGGTCCTCTCTCCACCAGGTCTCTCACTGGATCACAGCTTCCTCCAAGCATCCACCTGCCCCAGCATGGGCACCTCCCCCATGGGCCATGGGTGGATCTCTGCATCCCCCGTGGATCCCCATGGGCTGTGGGTGGATCTCTGCATCCCCCATGGATCCCATGGGCTGTGGGTGGATCTCTGCATCCCCTGTGGATCCCCATGGGCTGTGGGTGGATCTCTGCATCCCCTGTGGATCCCCATGGGCTGTGGGTGGATCTCTGCATCCCCTGTGGATCCCCATGGGCTGTGGGTGGATCTCTGCATCCCCCTGTGGATCCCCATGGGCTGTGGGTGGATCTCTGCATCCCCCTGTGGATCCCCATGGGCTGTGGGTGGATCTCTGCATCCCCCATGGATCCCCATGGGCTGTGGGTGGATCTCTGCATCCCCCGTGGATCCCCATGGGCTGTGGGTGGATCTCTGCATCCCCCATGGATCCCCATGGGCTGTGGGTGGATCTCTGCATCCCCCATGGATCCCCATGGGCTGTGGGTGGATCTCTGCATCCCCCGTGGATCCTCATGGACTGCAGGGGCACAGCTGCTCCACCATGGTTCTCACCATGGCCTGCAGAGGAATCTCAGCTTTGGCACCTGGAACACCTTCTGCCCCTCCTTCTCCACTGACCTTGGTGTCTCCATGGTGTTTCCCTCACATGTTCTCACCTCCTCCTCTTCTCTGACTAAAAGAAAAAAACTGTGCCCTCTTTGTTTTGATTTTCTTCTTAAATATGTTATCACAGAGGCATTACCATCATCTCTCATTGGCCCAGTTCTGGCCAGCAACAAGTCCATCTTCAGAGCCATCTGGGATTGGCTCTGCTGGACATAGTGGAAGCTTTTAGCATCTTCTCACAGAAGCCACCTCTGTGGCCCCCCTGCTACCAAAAAAAACCAGGCACACAAAACCAACACACTTTCCTGATTTGTTAAGGACCACTGGGGATAACACTGAAACACAGTCTGACTTCTAAGGCACGTCTAGAGAACTGGATGAATTGTTATTTTTGTCAACAGAATTTTGTTTCTCCTGCATACCATTTATGGCACCTGTCTGCCATTGTCACTATAACTTTGGGATGGGTCCTCCCAGACCCCACAGCTGTCATTACTTCCTTCAAATTAATTTGCACAGGAAATTCAGGCATCCTTGTTGTTTACACTGAGATATGGTTATATAGGTGAGACCACTCTCACAGATCAGATTTGCACGTGTTTTCATGTGATTGGAAATCTTTTGCTATCTAAATACCATAAAAATACACTCAATTTTTCAGAAGTGACTATTTAGAAAAATCTGTTTATTGATCTTCTTTGGAAAATTAATGGACACACTAGCTTCTCAGAATTTTGTCTGTTAGATATGCTAAAGAAGAAGCTTTTTGGCATCCATTGCTCCTCCCAAACTCTATTTATATGCAAAGAGACTTCCCCTTCCCAAAAATATCTTACACACAAAGACTAAGCAGAGAAATATTAGAAGTGGAAGGTGTAAGTCCAATGAGGAATGGCCAAAGGAGCTTCGGATTTTTATTCTGGAGAAAATGTGGCTCAGGGGAGATCTTTCATTTCCTGAAACTTCCTGGAAGGAGGTTGTAGCCAAGTGGGAGTCGGTCTCTTCTCCCAGGTAACAAGTGGCAGGACAAGAGAAAACATCTTCAAGTCACACCAGGAAAGGTTCAGATTGGACATTAGAAAGTTCTTCACTGTAAGGGTGATCAGGCATTGGAATCATTCCAAGGTGTCCAGGAAAGTGATGGAATCACCATCCCTGAAAATATTAAAAAACAAGTGGCTGTGGCACTTGGGGACATGGCTTAGTGGTAGACTTGGCCATGCTGGGTTAACAGCTGGAACTGATGATCTATGAAAAATTTCTCAATTTGGACTGAATTACAGGCAGCATAAATGATGATATTATTCAAAGTAATATTTTTAAAAAATGTGGATGGTTAAAATGAAGCTTCTAGAAACAATAAGACTGAACACTGAATCTGCAAAACTCTTCCAAAACATTTTCCTGGTTTTGTAGTATCTGAACTGAAAATCCCATATGCAATAAAACTCAATTTCTCTGTATTTTTCTGTATAACCATCAGAAGTAAAATCAACAAACCAAAGCACCTCTATTTCCACATTTTTGTCAGGGTTCAAAACTAGTAGAAAACAAGATGCCTCTTTCAGCTCCTGTTTATAACTTTTTAAGCAAAGAAAGAAAGCTCTGCCAAACTGCAAGCAATTGCTGATTTCTAATGCAATCAGCAAATACAAACTGCACACCTGATACCAACCAAGAAGCCAGCCTATATATTGCCTTTGTTGGACCAGTTAACTCAAATGTATTAACTCCCCAAATCCTTTTTTCCCACTCCAATAAAATAATGCATGAGACTGCAGTGTGGAGTTTAGTATCTGCAGCTTTAGAATGTTGCCTGGTATAGAATTCAAACAAGAAGGAGGAACTTACACCAAGGCAAGGCATGATAAAAAAACATCCCAGAATTTAAAAGATGAAGTGAAAAACCTTTATTTGTCTAGGGCATTTATTACTTACCAAAAAGAGAAGACTCCTTGGTGAAATGAAAAACACCCCATAGACCAGAATCAGAAAATCGATGGCATGTATTATATGTAACACAGAATAGTTGTGATTTGCAGCTAAGAGTGTCAGAAGAAACAGGAATCAAAGCATATAGCAGATCTTTTCATATGAAACACAACTTTATATATTCTCCAGTGAATTATCTCACCTGCTGTCTCCTATCCAACCTGGCTGTCATGTCCCTGTGTGGGCTCCTGTATGTCGCTATAAACAGACACTTAGGACATGCTGTCACTTGCCAATGTGGCCACTCTGTGTTTGGCTCTCTTGTGAGAGATGTTGTTCACAATGAGATTGTGGGAACAGCTTTGGGGGAATGTGTTCACACCTGGGAGCTGGAGGATGACAGCTCTGGGAGGGTGCAGCTCAGAGGCACACCCCACCCTCATGGGACTTCACAGGTCTGTGGGGTGGGGATTAGCACCACAGCAGCCACGTCTTCAGAAGATGCCTCTGTAATGGCACATCTGCAGTCAGCATAATTAATTTCATTAACTTCAAAGAAAGCAGGCAGGCTGCTTTACTTGGTGATCTGGCTGCTTAGATGAAAGAGGTAATGTTGTGTCTGTTTCTTTCTGTACTCTGTGTCCACATTTCTCAGTAACACAAAAACTTGAAGCTGTATTTCCAATGAATGTCACCTTGTTTCAATCACAGCTGACATTACCCTGTATCCCTGTGATTAATTCAGACACATGCACACAATAGTTTGTCTTGGAAGGTTCAGTTCATTGCACAGTAACTCATACCCTGAATTTTGGGAAGCCCAAACCATACGAGGAAATCAGCAAGCACTGTGATTGCTTCACTACTTGCAGAGTTCAACAGTTAATTCTGCCTGGCTTCCAAACACCTTTGTCACTCCCTAAAGCACTTCCTCTGCCATCTACCTTCACAAATTGTTTGTGATAAGTGTTAGAAAGATGAGCACATTGAGTTAATTAAGAGTCAGACATATTTTTAAAAAGCACAGTATAACTTTCAATGATAAAATAATGAATCTGTATTACACTTGAAACACAGGCAATTGCATAGATGGTTATTGCTCCTATTTAGAGCCTTGCATTCCCTCCATGTAACACGAACCCATTACCTCTGCAGGATTAATAGAAAACATAAAGTTCCAGTGTAAGAGAAGATCTCAGCCTGAGTACTCCTTGACTGGTTTACAGGCTGTACAGGCAGTTTGGTACTCGTATACCTGCACAGCTGTTTCTCAGCCTCAGAAACAGCTCAAGAGCACTCTTGTCATGTCAGTGTCACCCTGACGCCAAGACAAGCTCCTCCAGGCACTTCAGTAGTCATTTTCCGGTGGTATCCTTCTTTGGTTTCCCAGTTGAAAGGTCTGGGTCCAGCTCTCTTTTCTCCAACTGTTTGCTCTTGCTGGACTTTGTTCCCTAGAGCTGTGATACTAAGAAACAACTGAATATTAATCTCTCCGAGTTCATTCTCCAGGTTAATCTTTCTGTTTACGCTTTTTACCGAAGCATTTTCGACAGAGATCACTTCTCCTCTGAAAGACCAACACACCTTTCAGACACCCTGGTTTTCTAGGCAGGAATGCCTCTCCTCTCTCTTGCCTTGATGTATAATTGGCATTTACCGACACTCATGCACTTTCCTCAAAGTGCTCCCTTGCCCTAGTCCCTGGTGTTTGCTGACCTCTCTGCTAACCTCTGTCATGCCTGTGGTCTACCAGAAGTGAGTGTGTGTCTGCTTGCAGGTCCTGATGAGGATGCTGAGTACCTGGGGCAGTCCATGATGAAGATGTATGTTCCCACTCAGTGACCTTCCTGCTGACAGGAGCCTGAAGTCTGTCAATGAGACAGTTATTTTTCTTTCCAGCCTGTGCTTTTTTCTTTTCTATAATTTTACATTTTTAAGCAGAGTACTGTCATCTCCTAAAGCCTTTACATAGTGTAAAACTATTATATCAGAAAAGTTATCTTTAATCGTTAAATATGTAATCTATTGAAGAATGAAATCATTATTTATTTCATAAGATTTTTGTTATCTGGGGCATTGTGCTAAGCAACACTAACTATATTCCTATAATTTAGGTGTTTTTAAAAATCAAACCCTTACATTAGCTTTTCTCATATTTTAACTGCAATTTCTGTCAGGCTGGACTATGGAAAAATGCTCAGTGGATGGAGAAAGCAGAAGATTATCCTCTCCCATCCACTATTAGGAACTTTGCTCTGCACAGTGCTGCCCAAGGTGATCCTGATCCATTTATAAGAACTGATGAACTTTTGAAAAATAGCCCTGTAATCATACAGAAATTATTTCCCCCAAAGTAGACAAAGATAGATGAAAGAATAACTTTTTCTCATTTTTTAAGATGAAATCCAGAGCTCTGAATTGATAAAATATATTCTATTTGAAAGTTGCCAAGAAAACCCCCAAATTGAATTATTAATGAATAATATTTATTTATATTTGTTTATTTAGATGTATTACTATAGAACAGTTTCTTGGAAGGAACCCTGCTTTCACTGAAATATCTATTTTTCAGAGCTCAAACACTTTCAATAACTCTGCTTACCTGCTTTTTTTCAAAGCAAGAACTCTGGACCTCTTGGCTGTTCTCAATTTTAAGTAAAATGTGTCTTTGATAAGCCAAGAATTTAAGGATTCAATTGAATTTTTTGAGGTGTCCTGTTGGGAAATAAGACTTCCCACCCCCTCCCCCCTCCCCCAGATTTAGCAGAAGGCCCCTGGTCAGTGGTGGTGCATGTTGCACTGCAGCCTCCCCTTTGAGGCTCAGTCCCCTGAGGATCTGGGTTGATTGGGTCCCAGACACCCTACAGAGCCCCACTGACTGACCCTGCTGGAATATCGATTGCTGCAGGAGAGCCTTGGGGATCAGGGCCTCTGGGCCAGCCTTGGAAAGGTGGACAAGCACCTGAGGTGGAGTGGTGTCACCAGCTGGGGGAAGCCCACCAGGCATTCTTACCGGTGGGCAGCTGTGACAGAGGTCAGAGCTGATCTCAGCCCCACAGCTGCAGGCACAGGCAGATTCAGATAGGGCAGTGTGGTTCCTGTTCCCCATCTCTCTCCTAGGACCCTGGTTTGGACCTGGCATGCTGACCCTGGAGGCTGGCAGGTGGTGTTAGTCATGACTCATCTTGGAAGCTGATAAGGGCTGTCAGCAAGTCAGAGCCTGACATTTCAGCTAATTTCACAGCTAATTTTACTTTATTTCCTCCTAACCAACAGGAGACAACAAGCCACCACAGTGTGTGACAACCCTGTGTATGAGCTGAAGGCATAGGCACAGAACAGGATACAGGAACAAGGAAGTGTTTTATTCAGTGTAAAGTACTTTGCTGTGGAAATATTGAGGTGCCCTGATCACCATGCGCCTTCTTCCTTCCTCACTCAATGCTTTCCCTCCTTCCATGGGCAGTGAGCTGTGAAAGAAGCAGAAAAGCATGTTGACTGTGTACAACAGAGTTGTGTCTCATCTCAGCCTGATCCTGTCTAGTCTGTGGGCACATTTCTGTAGAAAAATTGGGAACTACTTATGCCAGCCCTTGCACAGTTGCTCTTCCATCCTCCTTCTTTCCCTTCTTCCCTCTTGCCCACTGCACCCAGTTTCTGTGATGACCTCAGCAGGCCTGTCCACACAGCTGACTTCTGCTACTGCTGTACCTCCCACAAGAGAGCAGACTTGGTAGGAGTTTGGCTAAAATGCAGAGTGTAAAAAAGACATTGCTACTCTGTGCCTTTTCTGAGGATGTGTTTCAGAATTGTCATGTCAGGTTAGGGAAGCCACCAGGAATGGTGAGCATTCTCATTATTTACACTGGACCTGATCAGCTGAACTAGGATATGAATTCAATAGCAATCATTTTGCTTCCCTCCTCTTCTGAAGGACCCATCAACGTTGGTGACTCTCCCAATAATTATGAAAAAAGAGGATGTGGAGAATTACATGTTAGTGAGCTTAAGAAATTATTTTAATCAAATGATGAACTATTTAGAAAGTACCTGAAAGATAAAGAAAGTTAAGGAGGCAGTGGGGATTTGTAAGGAGCAAATTGTATTACAAAAAATCTAATTTTCCTCTGCAGCAGGAAAGCAGACCTGGAACTAATCTATAAAACTTCACTTTGGGAACTCTTTTGATTTGATCTCACATGACGTTCTTATAAGTCAGCAAAAGAAATACAGCATGGATTAAATCGCTAGATGGTGAATCCAAAACATGTTCTGTATCTATATTGAGAATTACTTCAACAGCAAAATGTAAAGTGTCAGCAAGGGCTCTTCCAGAGGTTTTTCTTTTCCAATTCTGCCCAGTGATTGCATTGGCAATCCCAATCACACCCTTGCAGGTGATGCAAAGTTTGGTTGGAACACAAGTTTCAGGTTCAAAGTTATCTTGGCAATATAGAGAAAGGGGATGAAAAGCAAGGACAACTGCAAGGGAATGCTCCAGAGATGAGCACCCAACTGCTTGGGCACAGTACATTTAATAAATAGCCAGGTTGCTGTTTTGGAGAAGGATCACAAACAGAACACAACAATGCTGTACTGTTATGAAAAAGGCAAACAACGTACCATGATCTATAAACACACATGGAGTTGGCAAAACACCCAATGTGTCAGTAAGAACTGAGCAGGAATATCTTGTCCAGTTTTGGGCACTGTGGTTTAATGAAGATAGAGGCCAGTTGGGGAATGTCAGAAGAGCAATGTGAGCACATCTGTACTGTGGAACTATTTTACCCTCTAAAATCGGCTGTAGACAGACAGTTCCCTGGCCTGCACTAATTCATCAGGTATGTCCTGCAGCTCTCCAGGAGAGTGCAAGCTCTCCCAGGTCCAGCTGGGCCAGTGACTGGTTGTCATGGCCTAAAAGGTTACCCAGCCCATGGGTATATAGAGATCATGACTGTGGGTTTGTGGGATTTTTTAATGCACAAGCACACAAGAGGCTTTATCTTCTACATTTCTCTGTTTTTATTATAGATCACCACAAATGCTATGCAAAGATACATTTTATCAATAAAGTTTACATTTCTACCTCTCAAGCCTTTACAAATTACTATCAGCAGTCAATACAGCACCAACCAGTGGTATGGCAACAATCAATTGTGTAGCAGCAATCAATATTATAGCAACCAACAGCCACTAACAGGTGTGGGTACTATTACAGGTTACTACAGTCTCATCCCTAGTGAAACAAGCTTATCAACAATCAGCAGCACACAGGCTTACGACAGATGACTTACACAGATCTATAATACCTGTGTCAAATGAGTTAAACAGACTGCAGAAGGGGCCAAACCATCCCACAGGTGGGAGAACAAACCAAATTGCCAAAAGTGGGCCCAAAGGGTGTCTAGTAAGATAACAGAGACTCTCACTTCAGAGGTTATCTCACGTCACAGAGCTCGCAGTCTGTCAGCTGGATCCCCAGCGAGAGTCCAAGATCTTGTGAAGAGTTCATGTGGAGAATTCAGCCTGTTTAAGGAAGAAAAAATGCATGCAGCATGCATTATTCACAGTTGTTTTACTCATTTTGCATAAAAATTAAGTTCTTTTCATATCGCAGAGGCATAAGAGGATGTAGACATCATCCCTTCAAGCAGCCAGTAGATGCTGCAAAACTTGATTTTTCACATATAACAAATGATCGGTGATGTTTTCTGACTTTTTCAGATAAATGTTTATTTTTCTAGACTCTCTTTCACCTTTTCAGATCATAAATTGTGATTACAGCCCCTTGTTTTTGCACTTTTTGGTGGTATCTCAGGATGTCTGCAGTTCCTAGGCACCCTGGGTGTATTTCAAAGAGAGCAGCTGCTGCACTTTTCAAGTCTCTTTCTGGTTCTCAGGCCTGGTTCCCAGGCTCACAGCTCCCAGGCTGGCAGGAATTTTCTCTGTCAATATCTTTCAGCAGACATTTTGTTCTGTTCAGTAATTTTCCTCTTCTAGCCAGGCTGTGTTTGAGGCTGCTCACAGTGCTTGTGTCCAGAAATAATCTCTGATATTGTTTGAATTATAGACAAAATGCAGTATTTTATGGCCTTTATCCTGGTCTGAAATGCCTGGCACCACCATATGAAAGACAACCACCATTTCTTTTAAAGTTTTGAACAGGCTGCCTGAGAATTTAATCAGTTGACCTTTACCTATTTTGTTGTGAGAAATAGTGAATATGAGTCTCTATTCACCACTACATGCCTTTCATGGCTGTATACACATGAAGGTACACAGGCTTCTTTTTAAGGCTTTTCTTTCAAAGTTGAAAACATTTTGAACTTTTTAACCTTCATACAAAAGCTATTCCAAGGCTTTGAGTGCTCTTGCCTTCATATATATGTATTCTACTCCTGTTTTCCTGGAGGAGGAAAGAATCTGAACAGCACATAACATTGACAATATGATCATGCAGTGACAGAGGATTATTATTCTGTTTGTTCTCTGTTCCTTTCTCAAGAATTCTTAATGTTCTATTTACTTTTTTGATGGCTCCTGAGTATGGCATTGAGATTTTATTGAAATTGCCAATGGTAACTCAAAGATATTTTTTCCCTGCTTGCTGATAGCTAATTTAGAGCTCATCACTGTTATGCATGGTTAAGAATGTTTATTTCCATGTGCAATACTTCATATTTATCAGCATCTCATCTGCCATTTTTCTCACAATCACTTGGTACTGTGAGCCATCTGCAACTCTTCACAGTTGAATTCCATTTTATTGCCTTAAATAATAGAGTATCATCAGGAAATTTCATTGCTTCATTTTTCCAGATGACATATGAACATGTGGAATAACATGAGTTCCAGCACAGATCCTTTCAAAGAGCTACAAAGTGCAAAGTCTGTCTGTTAATTTAATGATTTAAGGACATATAATGACAAAAAAGAGATTTCTTAATAGGTGAGCAGTAGATGTGTCTCTGTCTTTCCCTGTGATTTTTTTTTGCCTTTAGTAGTGCTATGGGGACTCAGATGGAAGAATACCTACAGAGGACATCACTGAATATTTCTAAAGATTTTACCTTTTACTCTTTTGACTATTGTATTGGTTCTGCTTTTGCATAATCTGTATCAGGGCATGATCTCACCACCCAATGTGTGCTGCTGGTCCTTCATGCTGTATTGTACTTAGGCTTTCATCATCTAATATAGAGAGATGTTTTTCATTTTCATCCTACACTCCACAGCTGTAATACCACAGCATGAGGAGCCTTTAAGTCATTGTTGTGGGAGCTTCAGGCAAAGTCTATTAGAGAAGCCCTGCCACTGAGCTGAGGTGCAGAAAGGACCCCCTTGTGTGCTGAACTCTTTCTCAGAGAGGAGCCTGGGGGCACATGGATCTGATCTTAGCCACAGACTGTCAATGGCTTTAATGATGGCTAATCAGATAGATTTATATAAAACGAATTATTTATCATGATAAATGAGTAGACAAAAGATCTTAATAGTAGTGTTTTATTTATACATAGTATAAAAAGCTAAAACTACCAGCAGTGTACAGTATAGTATAGTATAGTGCACTATATCAAAGCAATTATATTAAAGCTAGCAACAAGAAACAATTATTAAGTAGAGATTAATGTTACTCACCATACCAGTGCTTGTGGGCAGATCCCTTTCTTTTAACCTCAAGTAATATCCTTGGGGGGTGTCTCCCCTACTCAAAAGAGTAAACTTCACACACTCCAATGAGGAATATGTTGGAAGAACCTAACTGTATGAAAGTGGCCTTTTATAGTATAAAATGATTGTCTGCCCATCATATGTCTGCCAAATCTTTGCCTGACTATCAGGATGATAATTCAGGGTTAGTTAGCCAGGCTGCTTTTAGCATAATTAGCAAAACCAGCACATGGCAGCCCTTCTCAATCCACTATGGTAGCTTTGCAAACAGGACATTGTCCAATCTGCTTGACTTCATTCCAGGGCAGAGCATCTTGCTGCAGTCATGCCTTCCCACAGTATTTTCAAACAAATTTTGCAAAATCCATTGTGCTTTCACATCATGCCTTTATTTTGCTCCACTACTCCATAGTGCAGATGAGAATGTCTCCATCCCCACTTCCTTTTTCCCAAATAAAGTAAAAATGCTGCCCAATAAAGAACTTTCTAGAGGCCACATGTTAATGGATTCTTTGACAGCTAATGTGTAGTCATCAGCTTTTCCCCTTTCCCAAGCCTTTTGCACTGTATACAATAGCTTGATATTTAACCCAGGGACCTGGTGTACTGTCAGCTGTATCCCAGATTCAATGTCTTTTCTAAGACACACACATATGCAGTTCCTTTCTTTTCAGCCTCTGAGGTCAGGCTTCAACAATTACACTTTTTCCCAGGCATGGTGCCACGGCAGGATACAGTCTCAGTTGCAGCATCAAGGAGTGACATGCATCATTAGGCCTCTGAAATCCTCCCTGCACAGAGAAGAAGATGCTCTCAGTGGGAGGACCCAGCCACAAGAGCATTTATTTCTCACTTTCCTTGGGGCAATGAGGGAGGATGATATTCATGGTTTTGTTACTTCTCTCTCTTCTTCTTGGTTTGTGGTATTTACAGATTAGGAATGACAGTACATTTATAAAGATACTTGCTTGAATGACTTCCCCCACTCCATCAGATGGTGCAGGAAAAAAGGTCACATTGAAGGCAGGAATACAGGTACAAGAAGCAGCACAATTCTGCACCTTTTCCCCATCATGGATTTCCACCTCTTCCTGGTGCCTGAGCACACAGGGGGGCAACCAGGATGCCACCCTGGGCGGCTCCCTCCTCCATACAAAGGGAATGGAGACCACTGGAGACAATGAGGATCACTGCATGGTTTCCAAGGTCCACTTGCTATTGATGGAGCTCTGCCATGGATACTGCACCACATCAAGCCTTTGCTTTGCCTAAACCCCTCTAGGAGACTTCGGGAATTCACTTTATCTATTTGCCCACCAAAATCTTCATATCCTGCACTTGCAGCACTCAGGGAAGACAGAGAAGGCATCCCTTTCCACAGAGTAGATATACTTGGGCTCATGTCCTGAAGGGAGGACAGTAGGTTGAGTGAGGGCTTGGGTGGAAAAGACAGAGGAACAGTGGACAGCTTTAGTAGGACTTTACCCCTTGACACTTCCCCATTCCAGTCTCCTGAGTACTCAGCATAGTTCATGTCTAGCTGTCTACAATTTACAGCTCTTTACATTAGACTACATGGTCCTGTGTTGTCAGATTTGCTCTCTTCCCTTCTCACCCCTGCAGTCAACAACAGAGACTGTCTCCATTCTCTATATTACCTTTACATCTGTAATAATTTAACTGGCTCAGAGATAATATATAAACAGGTGGAACAATCAAACAACCAAAATGTTACACGGAGCAATTTCATATCTTTTAAAAGTACACAAGAGAACAGAGTTAATTTATATTTCCAATAAAGTATGTATGATGGGGGTACAACTTGCATATGGATCATCAAATACTTCATACATGCAGACCACAGTATTTTCTTGTAAGTACAAATGCAGAAGAGAGAAGGAATGAGTTCCCGGGACGGTAAGGAGGAGGAGCAGAGGGGACGTGCTGAAATGGCAGTCTGAAATATTCTGGTCCCGTTGACAACCCGACCCATGGGCTCTGGCTGTGTTTCCTGGGTGAGGTGCTGCAGTGAAGAATTCATTCCTCTCCCTGGTAATGGAGATGCCAGAACAATGAGAGTCCCTTCTCAGACAGCTCCTCCTGAGTCAGTGCAGCGGGAACTGCTGCAGGCAACAAGCCCTTTTCATTTCCTGCTCATTCACCGCTCCTTCTGTCACAGCTCTTTAAGTGCCTCGTTTCCTAAGCCTTTTGACCTGGTGAAACAGAGTAATGAAATTTTTGTGAAAGGCTGACTTAGCTCTCAAACATCAGTCACTGTTCATCACCATGTGAGGTAGAAAAACTTATTACTAGACCTTTCATGGAATCAGGGCATGAACTACAGGTCACCAAAAGCCAGGGTTATTTTTTTATTAGCTGCAAAAGCCTTCAGATACAACTGTCACAGCCAATTCCCTTTGAAGGGGACCATGAGGGCAGCTGACCCCAGAGAGAGCGGGAGCAGAGTGTGAAGGGGGTGTGCAAGCTCCAGAAGTTGGTGTCATACCTTGCAAACTAGATGCTTTTAGCTGGGAAACTTTTCCTAGAGAGAGAGAGAGGAGTAAACCTGGATGTTTGATAGGCAGTCATTAGGGATGTGGTCCAAGATATAAAAAGCAAATAGTTTTTATTCCTTCTTCTAGCTTTTGGGGGAGGGTTGACAGGGGATCAGGGTGGAAGTTGCACCTCTGAACTAAAGAGAACACTGGAGAACTTTTAAAATTATCTGTTCTACTTCAGCTGGCACAGCCAGAAGAAATGAAGCTCTGCTCCATCCCCTCTAATTTCCATCCACTAGGGGGAAAAAAGCCATATATATTTGTGGCCTGGCAGCACACCACAAGAGTGGGAAGTTGGGCCTACCCTTCCATCTGTTGCAGGTCACTCTGAATGACAGCAAGATTTGTGTTCTGGTTTACTCCCAGCTGGCAGCTCAGTCCCATGCAGCCAATTCCCATGGGCAGGCAGGTGTTCTGCCATCTCCAGGATAGATCACCAAAGATCCCTGAACCCTCTGACCCATTTCCAGCAAGGTCTAGAAGAACAAACTGTGTGTAATAATTAATTTGCATAGAAAGTGAAAAACTTAGCTCCAGGGCAGGGAAAACTTATCTATAAAAAGGTATCCCTGTTAAGCCTGGGTGCACACATCCCAGGACTCAGGCCCCCTGTCAGCTGGATCAAAGCTGGACCTGGGATTGGTCTTCCTTCCTTCCTTCCTTCCTTCCTTCCTTCCTTCCTTCCTTCCTTCCTTCCTTCCTTCCTTCCTTCCTTCCTTCCTTCCTTCCTTCCTTCCTTCCTTCATTCCTTCCTTCCTTCCTTCCTTCCTTCCTTCCTTCCTTCCCTTCCTTCCTTCCTTCCTTCCTTCCTTCCTTCCTTCCTTCCTTCCTTCCTTCCTTCCTTCCTTCCTTCCTTCCTTCCTTCCTTCCTTCCTTCCTTCCTTCCTTCCCTCCTTTTCTATGATTCTAAACATCTGTGTCTTATCAGCACTGTTTTCACCACAAATCCAAAACAGCCCCATGCCAGCTACTATGAAGTAAATTAACTCTATCCCAGCCAAAACCAGCATATTCTGGCAGACAAAACCATAGCAAAACAGATTTTTCTCTCACTTCTTTCCAGCATCTCCAGAGATATCAATATGGCAAATAATCAAGATAAGCAATAAATTTATTTAAATAAATTTATATGAAATAAACATTTATCCTGCACTTATACACTTACTGAAGGCTTCTTGCTTACTGCACTTTCTCATGTCCTAGTTTTCTGCAAATTGCCTGGATGCTATCCTAATTTCCTGCTGATAATAAGAATTATATTAAAGTATAGATTAAAACTTACATTTAAAAAGAAATTCTGATATCTATGACATTAAAATAATCTTTCAGGAATGCAGAGAGACTCACAGAACTACTGAAGAACAGAGAGGATTAACAGGTTCTGAAAGCCAATTTAAAAATAGTAATAGAATTTGTGTCCAGAGAGATTCAAGAAAACATTCGGCAAAGACAGGGGGGACAGATGCAGAGCATCTAATAAACATTTCACTCGTGGCACATGAGTGATGAGCTACCCTGAAAGGTTTGGGCATTTTGGAAGGCGGTACCAGGGTGGGTGTCATGATGGAATTTATTTCTCGTCCTGGACTCTCACAGAGTGTCTTAGGAGTGTGCCTTCAAAACATTAATTAATCTAATGGGAATTTCAGGCTTTGTGATCTACTTCAAGAGCTATAATAAGGCATCTCTTAACTAGGTTTGAAGAAGATTGGATTGTCATGGGAATTGAAATTTCCATGGCATAAGCAGTAAGTCATGATTTTATGCAGGGTGCTATAAATCTCAAATACAAGCATGTCTCCACTGAAAGATGACCTTGAATCTCTCAGCTCAACTCATATTTCTGTTTGGCTTAGGAAAACTGCCATGCAAGCAAGTTACTGGAAGGCAACCTGGAGTGTGAGTTTGCAGTGCTCTGATGCAGAGGGCCAGCTCACTTGGGCCAATAGCTTGTACCAGGGCTGGTGTCATGATGTCCATACCTCACTGCCGCTGCATCTGCAGCTTCTCCTGGCTACTGACAGAATCAAGTCTTGGAGCTTCCTTAGGACAATGCTGGAATGTGCTGGTACCAGCTGGAATCTGCACTTACCTCAGGCTTCCTGAAGGCAGGTATGCCACCACCAGCTGTAGGCAGACTGTGAGACAAAACAAATGCCACAGTTACATGGAAGTGTTCCAAAGATCCCAGCTTTGTGCATTACTGGAATTAGACACCAGAAAAGGCTGGAGATTCAGAGTTACAACAAGCCTGTGGAGCTGATAGATATGTACCCCATGAAGCCTGAATGCTGCTCCCCTGCCCTTTAAATGCTATCAGGGACATGTGTTCACCAAAGCAATGTTGAAAAGAAGTGTGAACCTGTGGTCTGACTCTTCAGCCTTTGTGTCATCTTTTCCAAAGATTAGAAAGGACTTCAGTGGGAATCTGCTACTTCAAATGAGAGCTGCCTCAGGATGATTCAGGATGGTCTGAAACCAAAATCTGTGGCTAAGAATATTCCCTTTAAGGTGATAATTTACCATTAACAAAGACTCATCACAGGAATGACTCATCCCATACATAGCCAAAATGGCAATTAAAAATTGCATTTGGGGAACGTTTGTTTTTTAAAGCACCTCAAAACTCACATATTCATGCCAGACAAACACAACAACCATCACTAGGCAAGGACCATTCATGAACAGCCAGGAGAAGGCACACACACTCAATACCTCTCCAGTATTCAAGACCTGTTTCTTCACTTTGGAAGCTGCAGAAGCCTACAGTCAACCCAAAACAACACCTCAGTCCCTGTATCTTTCCATAAGAAGAGTCAATGCAAGGCAGGAGTGTTCTGTGTTCTGTCGTGTGTCCATAATCATTGTAGCACACAGGGACAAGATGAACTTGTCATTGGGACTATAATTTAAAATCAAAAAGACTACTTTATAAAGGAGTTGCCAAGATTTCCTACAACTCATAATTTAGAAGCATGAAAATTAATGTTATCTTTTTGTTTTCCTGATACCTGAGGAGACGTAGCTCTTATGGCAACGCTGACTATGAAAGCACAGATCAGTTTTTTCTGGTATTTGCACTTTGTTTATTGTGCATTTAGTTTAAATATAAAATTCACTGCAGTGAGAAGCAAAATCAAAAAACAAAGTCATTATTTTGTCTGTATGCACGTGCCTTTGTTTTTTTTGGAAATGATGATTACAGCCACCATGACATCTTCCATATGCTGCCAACACCTATGTTCAGATGGAAAACTGATCCTGTGCTCTCAGAAAAAGTCAGCAAAACAACTATATGCTTTCAAATAATGTAATAAAAAGGGTTTAAATGTTTAGCAGAAGTGAAATCAGTGTGATTGCCTCTTTTCAATTAACAGGGTTCAGCCTAATCTAGGTAAGACTCTAGCTCTCTGCAGTGCCCATGCTAGAGGTAATAGCAGAGTCTGCAATGTTTGGAGAAGTGTCTTGATGTGTTGATCTTCAGAATGAGTAGGGTAACCCTGTTTTCTTCACTGAAAGTAATACTAGCCTGTATGGACAGTCACTTTTTCAAACTTCAGTCTTTCTCTTAGGTATCTCCATCACTTTTTTTTCAGTTGTCTCGTTGCTCTTTTCACCAGGCACAGTAACTTGGTCTGATTTTATCAAAAAACATCGTGCATTGCTTGAGAAGACTCACCCCATCCTTTTTTGTTGTTTTCTTTGAAGCCTTATTTTCACAAGATATCTAGAAAAAGTCTGCAAAGAAGCCAGTGTTGCAGGTAACATTTCCTCTAACATCTTCAACATCAAAAATGTTTCCGTTCAAGTTACTCAACTGATGGCACACCGCAACTCAGCTGTAGTGATGTTTCACTTGGTCCTTCCTGCACCTCTTGTTCCTGGAAAAGATCTACTGGGTCGACTTTGGAGAGCTGCATTGCAGAAAATCATCCTGGGCTGGCGAAGCAGCAGGGAGAGCACATTTTTCTAGCAGTAAACATTTATTTGTTTCCCCCAATACCAAATGCTTTATTTCATTTTTCAGTGCAAGAGGATGTATTTGTAGATCCTCTGCCTTAATTTGAATTTTAGAGCCTGTTCTAAGATCTGTTGTGTTTGTGTGAATGTACAGTGACTTGTCAGATCTGTTTCCTTCTTATATGGAAACTGCACTCACAAGTTTACTGGAGTGTTTCCTGAAGCTTAACAAATTCAAATACGGTTACTACAAATAAATTAAAAATTATAATAAAGAAACTAATAACCTCCCTTAATCAAAGGCCAATAATCTCTGTTCCTAGAGGACTCGCAAGAAGTTGAGGTTACACAGGAAAGCATAAGAATCAGTTCTCAATCATATTAATTAAACTGAATTAAGTGGCCTGAGGGACTCTAGAGTAACTCCTAGTAAAAATATCCTTATTTACATTTGACCAGCTCTGAATGAGGGTGCAGATGATCTTCCCAATATAAGTATAATATGGAAATAGAAGCTTCATTAACTTCCTTTCCTGGTAAGGGTGTCCTTTAAGCCAGTGGCAGAAAACTTAATAAAACCCAGTGAAGTTAATAAACCCAAATACTTAATAAAACCAACTAGGTAAGAGACTTGACATATTTTCTTAATGAATATTTCTGTGGTATGAAACAGCAAAGAAATGTATTTTTCCAGTAGAGAGTTCCTAAGGTCTCCCATGCAAATAGAAATACAATGTAAACTGGTAATTAATGTCAATATTGGACAAGATGCAGCAGAAACAAAGAGAAGCACAGTTCTGCTTCAGAGCGTTTCTACTCTCTAAAAGTAATGTCAGGCAGCACAAGGTGATTCTTTCTACCATTCTTTGTATTATATGACAAAGCTATTGTAAGAATTGTGGGTGTTGGTAGACAAGGAGCTGGACATGACCCAGCAATGTGTGCTTGCAGCTTGGGAAGCCAACTCTGTCCTTGGCTGCATGAGAAGTGATGTTGAGGGAAGGGATTCATTTCCTCTACTGTGCTCTCATGAGACCCTTCCTGGAGTTCTGCATCCAGCACTGGGGACCCAGCATAGGAAGGACAAAGGGCTGCAGCACTTCTCCTATGAGGACAGCCTGAGAGAGTTGGGACTGTTCAGCCTGGAGGGGAGAAGGCTCTGGGGTGACCTGCTGTCAGCTTTCCAGTACCTAAAGGAGCTGAAAAGAGAGCTTTTTAAAAAGAGGGACTTTTTACTATAGCCTGTAGTGCTAGGACAAGGGGGAATGGCTTCACACTGAAAGAGCACAGGTTTAAGTTAGATGCTAGGAAGAAATTCTTCTTTACTGTGAGAGTGGTGAGGCACTGGAAGGGGTTGCCCAGAGAATTTCTTTACTCCTTTATGTGTTCAAGTCATGAGATTGCTGATGTGCCAGCACAACTCGTACTAGCCCTGCCTGCCTGAGCAGAAAGAAACCAGACTGCAGACTGGTAGAATTTGCAGTCTCTGTGCACTTCATCGTGTGCAGAGCAAAGAGATGTCTTGCAACACTTTTCTCTAAAGATTTTCCAATGAGTATCAGTGATTTTCCAATTTGTGCAAATGCTATATTAAAAAAAAATAAATTAAACGAATGGGATATTATTGTACTCCATACCTTTTCATGCTAAAAGCACAGTGAAAGGTCTGAGTTTTGATATGTGTAAGCTGTGAAAAATTCCTACTCAAATGCAGTATTCTGATTATTTCATAGTGTTTAATATTATAATACACAGATCACTTGCAAGAAAATGCAATATAAGAAGCAATTTTGTATAATAATAGATAATGGAACTGTAGCCAACAGGATAGAAAAAGAAATTGAAGTTTTAAATGGGTGATGACATAAACATGTAAAGAGAACCTTTCCAATAAACAGTCTTTTGTCAGTTGTCTATACTGTTTAAGCTTTAAATAATATGATGAATAGTAAGTCAAACATGGAACAAAGCGTGAGCTGCATTATGAACCCGAATCAAACAATGCCAAGCAGAAGAAATTGAACTTAGTGTTACATTCTTCCTCCTGCAGCACTCCTATGCTCCTAATGTCTGCATCCAGCTCACAATGTTTGTAACGAGGATGGAAGAGATCCACAGACTTGGTGGTTTGGATTGATGGCCTCAAGAGCAATAACTCTCCACAAAAGCAACATCTCCTTCAAGCTGTGAGCTGCAGTTGATTCTTAGAGGGCCAAAACTGTTGTGTAACAGATGCTCGGAGTGGTATGGATGCTGAAGCAAAGGTCACTCACAGTTTCTTTCCAGTGAGCCAGATACAAAGCCCACCGATGCCAACATATCACAGGAGAGCTTTCATAACATGCCTCTGTATTTTTCCATTAATTAATCAACCTTTTGCAGCTGAGTTTCACAGCCAATAACTGTTAGATGTATTCAATTATTCAATTGCTCTGAGCCCTCTGTTTTTACAGGCAATGCTGACTGCAGCTTTTCATTGCCCTGTCTGTGGCCTCCTCTCTCCCCTGCTCCCTTCACAGCCCCTTGGTACTGCATCCACATCTCCACCACTGCTGCAGCTCAGTGGCAGCAGAAATGGGAGTGCTACACATTTCAAAAACCTCTGCCAAGTCCTTTGGGCTTGCATATTGCTTGCCAGCCCAGCATTGCCCATGGCAGAACACTGGACCTGGGATGAGGATTTCTCAGTGAGATTTTTGGTGACACAGCCTCTGGTGTTGTTTATTTGGTCACTGGAAGATCACCCTTCCTAATCCTTGAAAATTGACACAAAAGCAAGTGGATAAAGATGCCTATGAAACTTGCAGGTTTTCTTCTAACTCAAAAGCAACAGATGTCATCTATTTTGTCTGTCATGCATTATTAGCTGTGAGTTTTGTGCAATTCAATATTCACGTTTGACAGTCTTCAATTGAGTCCATTTATGTAGAGGCCATTCATGAGCAATTTTAAAAGCATAGTGTGTAAAATTAGAAAATACATCAAAGTCACAGAATAAAAATCCAAATTGTAACACATTTTCACTTTCTGACTTTTTTCTTCTAAATTTCCTTCTAAATGTTATTTCAAGAGAACTGAGACGTTGACATTAATGCTAATTTTCATTTAATAGGGAAATTATTTTTCACTGTTTTTCATAGCAGATTATACAGCCTCTGGAAAAGGAAAGCAAAGCATGTTTCAGATAAAATAAACTGCACTGCCTCTGTGCACAGCAATCCAAGATATTTACATTCTCTACAGATGGCTGAATGCATACATACATTACTTTACAAAGTAATAAATAATATTAATAGGAGATATCAAATCTATACACACTTTATGAAATATGTACAATCTTGTAGTTTGTAACTAAGCTTTTGCACACATGCACTTGGAAACTGAAATTAAGTGGGCTGTGTCTTCAGCTGCCCTCAGAGTGCACTGCTAATAAAGCCAGTCTGTGGTGTGGAACTGCCTCTCATCTTGCTGTTATCATTTTTATAAAAAGCAAATACTGTGTGGTCTCTTTAAGATGTTTTTTAAGTGCATGTCATGGTAATGGATTGCCACCCTTCCTGAATCGATTCCTGGCTTGTTCTAGATTGCCAGCAACTGCTCCTGAATGCACATTCAGAACGATTAGAAGTGCTCAATGATTTTTCCTCCAGGAACAAACAACTGAACTTGAAATGCCCTCCTGGAGTTCAGTGCTCACCGCTCTCTCAAAGGGCTCCACTTCTTGGAAAGAGGTGGGTTCTGCCTGGAGACTGCTAACTGCTGAGTGAGGGCATAAAATTAGAGTGATTTTCAACCCAGACTCTGTCCCTCAGATGGTACTACACAGCTTGCCTCTTCCCTGACATGCAACACTGCACCTACAGGGAGAAACACACCCAATTTTTCCGTTTCCTTTTGGTCATCAATAAATTATGTTTATCCTACAGATTGTCCCTTTCATGGCACATATGAGTGTGTATCAGACCAAGAACCATTGCTCTTGATCTTTACCTTCGGCCTCTGGCATAGATAGCAAAAGTGTACGCACTGTAGGCATGAGATTGGCTTGAGAACTTTCTGGATTTGCAATTACCTTCTGTATGAATCTATGGCAACAAGACATTTTAATTCTGACTTTTCCTCCCTATTCAGTCTGCTACATGAGTAATCACACAGCACAGGGGAGACAGGCCCCAAGTTAGACTCCTGGTCTAACAGAGCTTGAGTTGTCTAAAGTCATCCCACAGGGTCCCTGTGGCCATTGGATGTGTTTTCACAGCCAATTCCCCTTATCATGCCAGTGGTTGTCAAACACTCCAGGGGGGCATTTGACAACCCCAGAGGGACAAATAAGCAAAGACCTGAACCACCATCTGAAGAGCCCTCCTGTGTGCCTCATTAAGGTGACTTATGGGGACTAAAAGACCCCTTCTCCTTGTTAAACCAGCCTAAGAGCCTGCCTAAGGTGACATGAGATGGTGGTGACAGGGCAGCAGCTGGTAAGCACAGAAGAATGGGGCATCAGGTGCATCCTTCTGCTGGTCAGCAGGGAGACAAGGCTGGACAGAGAGGGGCCCTGGGCAGAGACTCAGATAAGTGTGGTGGGACTCAGCAGGACACACTCAGCCTAGGTGGTCATCTAGAGTTGGTCTGGGTGCTGGGAGATGGAGTGCTGCATCTCATGCATGGGGAGGTGTCCTAAACAGGGGGTATGATGTGCACTGGATGTGCCTGTCCATCTCCATGGGTTGGTGACGACAAGGTGGCAGCTCAACAAAGCTGGGTGCCTGCTTTTATCAGGGCTATAGGTAGGAGAGTGGCACCCCACACCTTTGGAACTATGCTCAACTTTGTTGCTCACCTCCAGGGCCAATGGGTCACCCATTTCTACCTGCTTTGGCTTGGGTTTAGGCCAGTCCTGAAACAGATAGAAACACCACTCTCTTTTTTTTTCTTTCTTTTAATCCCTTGAACCCTTTGAAATGCTTAGGAAAGAGGACTTGCTCAATGGACAGGTGTTACAGGTGTTACAGTCTTCCTTCTCTGCCTCAGTGCAGAGCCTGGTGTCAAATCCACTCCCACAAAAACCCAGTTGCAGGGAGATGTTGGTGAGGATAATACACTGTCTGACTCCACAGCTGGATGTGCTGACACAAAGCCCAGAGCCATTCACTTCAAAGAACATACTGGGTGGACCTGACTTGCCTTGAAAACAGAGTAGCACTTACAAAGAGATGTTCAGCATAAGGCAGGCATTTTGTCGTTAAGTGTAATTAATTTACGTTAAGATAGATTCAATCTTTTATTTCAAAAGAATTCTAGGATTGATTCTCTTTAATTCATATCTACTTACAGTAAAACAGTGAAGCTAATCACAGAAATCATTTGAAGTAGCTATTTCCATAAACAAGCAATTAGGCACTTATGAGTTTTAGATGTGATTTTAATATAAAATGAGACACAGTCTTCATTGATAATCTTAGGATTAAGCAGAATGTTATTCAGCCTCTATTCTTTAAAGATTTTACAATTGTTGTGCTCAATTATTATGAAGTGCAAGGTAGATGCATAAATATTAATCCATCTGGCCAGCAGTGATGGACTTTCCAAGGGGAGACTCTTTCCAAAGGGAGATCTTTCATCCCTTTTGTGGCATGACCTGCACAGCTGCCCTACCTGTTATGGGTTAAGTGTGAATCCTCATGAAACTCCACCAATTTCAAGGTGCTGAGCCTTTCAAGGTGACCTGTACAGTTAAACTTCAGGCTTCCTAGGGAAGCTATTACAATGGAGAAATAAGTTACAGGAGATCTGCAGCCTGGGCCAAGCACTGTTCGGAGATGTGTAGTGCCCCTTCTTCCCGGGGTGCAGCATGAGGCTGTCCAGCTGCTTACAGCCCCAGCTGCAGGCAGGATGGCAGGGGTGGAACCCTGGCAGCCCTTCTGGGAGGAGAGAGGGGTCAGGGACAAGGTGGTCTGACCAGAAGAGGTGTGTGGGCACAGGGCCCAGGGCTGTGGCTCTGGGGAGGGTCTGGCTGCAGTGATGCATGTGAGATGTACAGCTCCTGCAAGAAACACCCTGTGCCAGGGAGGGCTGCAGCAACAGCAGCTTGTCCAGCTGATCTGTGAGCCCCCCTGCAGGCTGCCTGAGCTCACTTGGGAGGGGTGGCTGTAGCTACCCAAGCTAAAATACATTTTACAGCCTAACAACAACTTTTCTGTTCCTAAATAAATATCAATTTACAGAAGACTCAAATCAGCTAAAATCAGCTATCTTCCATCCATGTTTTTCAGATTTAAGAGACAGTATCACGTATAAAGATGGTGTCATGAAATTTAAAAAAATTAAAATGAAGTAAGGTAGCACAAATATTTCAGTAAGGTGCAGAAAACTCTCAGGTTTGAACAATGCCATCTAAATATTTCCTTGCATCCTTGAACTGCTGCCGTCTTCTTCTTGGAAAGGGCAGTATCAGCAATCTCTAATGATTTATGGTGAATGATAGAGGTCCATCAGCTGCTGTGTTTCCCAGGATGGAGAGGATAAGCTACCCTGTTATCATGGCCCAGCACTAACAATGAGCAGTTAACATTTCAGGGGATTGCTCACTGCTCAGATAAGCAGCACTGAGCTTCTTGCCTTTAAAGAAGGCTGAAAGACAGGGGTTTTTTTTCCCAACTGAATACACACAGATGGTTTTCTGGTGTAAAAAAAAATGTATTTTATCAGAAAAATGAGGAAGAACGTACATTATTTCTGCCAAACCATGCATAAAAGTGTAATCTTTCAGGGTTTTAACTATAACATTCATTCCATGTAAATCAAGCTAATTGGGAGAATCAGGATTACACGTATCAGTAATAGGTCTCTTGTTTTCTTGTTTCCTTGTTTTCTTGTTAGGTGAATAGAGAAGCTTTGAATTTTTGTTTGTTTAAAACAAAGAAAAACTCATTACCTTGTATTTTATTTGGTGGATTTTTAAAAATAACTATTTGAGTTCAACAAATATTTTCATAAATAAATATTTGTGTTTAAAAGTAAAACTCTTCCTTTCCACCATCTGATATTTTTTCTTGCTTGCAACTATTGCTGCCATGCAGCAGAATCACACACCTTTGATTTTTCACATTTAAATGTTTTCTAAAAGGCAGTATTTGATAATACTGCAACAAAAATGCCCCTTGTAGACAGAGCTGAGGAATGTGAATTCTTTAACTGCTGTCAGTATTACAAAGTTTCTATACTTTTTGATCCTTTGTGGTGATTTTTCAAACATAGAATAAATAGTTTTCAAGCCAAATTGCACCGAATAATCCTAAACTAAAGCAAGAACAGCTGAAAGCTGTGATTTATTTGGCATCTTCATCTCCCACCAGGCTCAGTGGGAGTGAAGGTACTTTGGGGATCTCAGAAAATTTAAATTCCTAATGAAGAACAATGCTTTATCCTATTCAATTTCTCCTGAGAAAGCTTGGACATAACTCAATATAAGCATGAACATAACTCAATACAGAATCATAAAATGGTTTGTTTCGGAAGGAACCATAAAGATTGTCTAGTTCCAAGCCCCCTCCCATGGGCAGGGACACCTTCCACTAGACCAGGTTGCTCAGAGCTCCATCCAGCCTGGCCTTGAACACTTCCAGGGATGGGGCATCCACAGCTTTTCTGGACAGCCTCTTCCAGTGCCTCATCACCCTCACAGTAAATAATTTCTTCCGTATGTCTAAGCTAAATTTCCCCTCTTCCAGTCTGAACCCATTGCTCCCTGTCCTATCACTACAGTTCCTGATGTGCCTCTCTGGCTTCCCTGTAGTCCCCCTTCAGACAGAGAAGGATCTATCCCTGTTTAACATTAGCTTTGCATTTCGCACTGATTCAGCAATTGGCAGCCATGTACTTTTTACTTTTAATAACTCTCTGCCCTGTAGCACTTGTGACCCAGGACGGAAGCACAGCTGCACCGTGGGGAGCAGCAGCACTGCCCTGCTGTGAAACACACACATTCTGGCCCAGGGACCATTCTTCCCACACCCCCACCCTGCAGATAGTTGAAATGACACAATTGCCATGTGTCACGCAGGACAGGGCACACTGAACCCAAAGGGTTGCCTGGTTCAAAGGCAATTTCACCTTTCCACTTTTAGGCGTGTTGTGTGGATCCAGCGAGAAAATTCTTCAGCTTCCCAGGAACCAGGCATTTCAGAGACACTGAAAAACAGTATTCCTTAGACAACATGGTCTGAGTCACTACTGCAATGCTTCCAGTGCTGATGGAGAGAGCAGAGCTGAAAGGAGGGTGCAGAGCCACAACCAGGGATTACAAAACCTCCCAGGACTGGGCAGTACCTGAGTGCACAGTGCTGGAGTTGCCTGCCAGGATTTTATCTTGGGCACAGGTTTTCTTGGGTTACACTTGGGCACGGGTTTTATCTTCGGCACTTTGAAAATTTACCAAACAAACAAAACACTGCAGACAACGCTCCAGGTTGAAAGAATCAGCACTGCAGCTGTGCCAGCAAACACTGCGAGAGCTCTAGATAAGGGAGCAGGCTGCTGCAGCAGTGTAAAGTACATGGTGTTTTTGAAACCAAGGTAATGAGACAAGGAGTGAGAAACACGCACACACAAAATTGCAGCTACAAATATTTCAGTTACCTGCTGGGATATTTAAAAAAAATTTTCTTTAGTCTTCCTTCCTTCCTTCCCTGACTTCAACCACTGCATTGATATTTTTCATTATTTTGAGAAATAGAAACAATGCCAACCTCAGGTTTGCTCTTTCAATGGTATTAAAAAATGAGTGCAAGTTTATGAAATACATTTCAAAATACTTTTTGCAGGAACTTTTTTCAATGTTTTTTTTTTTTTTACAGACCCACCTAATTGTCTTAAAGATATTGGACAGGGATCCAGGGATCTGAATAAAATGAGGAATGTTAATGAAAATTGACATCTCATTTGAAAAGACCTGATCTAATTTTCTAAATATTAAAAGAACTTGTATGTGTCTTAGATTCTGATGAAAGGATTGCATTTTGAATGGACCTCCCTCTAAATTTATGCCTATCAGATGCAAAAATAAAGTTAAAAGGAATCATAGAATCACAGAACCATTAAGATTGGAGGTCATCGAGTTCAACCAGCAGTGCCAAGTGCATCACTAAATAATGCCAAGCAACTTAGGTAGGAATGAGGCTGTGACACATGTGGACAACCTGCAGCTGTATTTCTGGAAAGCCTTTCCAGACTAGAGCCATAACCACCTTTCCTATTCTTGGAGGAGTCACTAGCTCTGTTTGGCAGAAAAGGGTAAAATCAGTAGCACTTATTTAAATCTACAGTGCTAAATCTTCATAACTCTCCTGTGTTTGAAACAGCACCTTTTTCAGGGAGGCAGGGTACTTGATTCAGCTTAGCCCTAAGGGAGTTATAACAGTGCTCATTTCCCCATATTTATGATTTTCTCATTTTTATGATTTATTATTTTAGCTCCTTCCCTCATAAACAAAAATTCAGAAACTTTTGAAGTCTCTTGTAAAACAACAGTAATCTCTTGTTTGTTACTAAACAGGAGGACACGTGTAGCACACATGGTGTGGCTGCTGTTGAAGTATGTAATTCCTGCTTGTTTTTGATTAAATTCTTACAAGGCTAAAAAAAGTATTTAATGAAAATGTCTTCTGCCAGATAAATTTTTCTCATTTTGAAATATCATAAACAGCTCGAAACTCAACCAAACTCTCTGAAATGGTTGCAGACTGAGCTTCTGGTATGTCTGTATGTGGCTTCATAGTGAAGATTAGGGAAAGTACTGAAAATTTTAATAAATGAGGACCTCAGATAGCTCAGTAAAAATTATTACCATAGTGACAAAGTCAGTCAAGCAAGGGAATTGACTAATCTGTAAAAGGACCCTATCCCATTAGTTTTCAGGCTGATTGGGATGTGGGGGCACTTACGGCTGCAGGAGGGGGTGACACACAGGTGGCAGTGCCCAGGGCTGGTGGGGGAACAGCGCAGTGCTGCCCTTAGCAGCACATCAGCACAGTGGTGGGGCCACAGCCTGAGCTCACCTACCTGCATGAACAATCTCATCTGGAGGACCAAAGGGAAAATCAGGCAAAGTTTTCAGAGCTCTGCCTTTGGCATTAGAGCCCATTTGAGTCTTTGCAGACAGCAGCTTCCACCAGCATCCCAAAGCAGCTGCAGATGCAGGGCTGAGTGCTTTTACACTGCCCTCATGACTTTTTCTACAAACACAGAACAAACCCAGGACAAATTTTTACCAGCTTTCATTTATCTTTTGGTGTGGTAATGAAAAGGATCATTAACAAAGTGAATAAGGGCCATCAGAAACCCAATATTCTGCTACAGTGATTGGTTTATGGCCTCATTTGCCAGCAGTTTTATTCATCAGGTGTGCAGCTTCATTGTGTGTCTTATAGCCCAGGCACTCCAAGAGTTTGTTATCTGCAGGACACATGTTCCAGAATAGATGGTACCTGGCACAGAAATTGTTCTGGAGCTAACATCACAGTAGACCTGATTCTCCAAACTGTTAGCCAGTTATGGCACTCTGTCTCCACAGATTTTGGTGAAGATAGTATGAAAAAATGTGCCTTGGAGATCAGGCCTTGCATTGCTGATAACTTTTGCTGAAAAACTAGTGTTTTACAAAGCACTACTACATGAAAAGTAACTGTACATTAGTTTCTGCTATTGCCTGCCCTTAGCTAAACCTGACTAAAATTGTGATACCACTTAGGTGATGGAACATTCACTATCTCACACCTTTGAAGACAGGAAGAACAAAACAGTAATGCTTGGAAATTGCCCAGCTGTGTCTTCCACAACACGGCAAAAGCTCACACATTTGAAAGCTGTAAACATATTCCAACTCACATTTATTCACGTTACTGCTTTCACATTGACGTGGTGCAAGATACTGCTCACTTCAGATGGGGCCACAGACATGCCCCAGTAAACTCTTGATATCTTTTAGACCATGAATTAATACTATACTCAGAACATTAATAAATACTTGAAAAGTCTGTAAATGACCTACATTGAACTCCTTTGTAAAAGTATTTATCTTATTTAAATGGATTTATTTCTATGTCAAAATACATTACACCATGAACTGATGGATGGAACTGCTCTGACAAATTGTGTGCACCTGATGTAGTCTTTATCACTGTTGTAAGTCTGCATAAGTTTGGGACTGAGCAGGAAGTGATGGAAGTGATGCAGATTCTGCAGAGCCAAGAGAGATTTGATCTTAAGGCGCTCATTTTGCTCTCATTGAAAGCACAGCAGCACTTCCCAGGGAGATCCTGTGGGCTGGTGCTCAATGATCTGATGCTCTGGCAATGCCTCAGTCCAGGGTGAAATGCTGGATGCTTGAACCTCAGCCCAAGATGAAATGCTGGATGCTTCAAGCTCCTCTGAGTTCTCTGAGCACACCACACCTCCTTGCATGTGCATGTGTGCTGCTCACCATCCCCACGGAGCAAAATCCAGCAGCCATGCCTAGTGCTTGATGTCCCTGACTGTGCCCTTTAGACACAGCCTTCGTGGCAGATGTGGTTGCCATTGATTAGGCTGAAGGTGGCCAGGGAGTGGTTGGTGCTCTTGAGGGAGGTCATTCGTGTGGTGCTCCTGGCCATGCTGTGGGAGCGGATGAGGAGGCGAGCTCTGCAGCACAGCAGCTGGTTGTTGAACTGCTTCCGAAAGCTCTTGCTGAGCAAGTAGAGAGCAAAGGGGTTGACACAAGAGTTAGTGAACGCCAGGATCCGAGCACAGATGCTGGCAACGAAATGCAGCACGGAGGTGTCCACCTCAGAGTAGTGGTAGGACCGGTACAAGTAGATGACGTGAGTGGGCAGCCAGCAGAAGGCAAAGAGGCACACGAAGACCAGCACGGTCCTGGCAAGGCGCTTACGGGACTCAATCTGGATGAAGAAAGAGAAACACAGATTAGCTGCTGTTCCTAGCTCAGACCAGGGGCTGACTGTTTTTGCCAGTGCTGCAGCTTTCTGGCTAACATATGGCAGGTGGCACGTCCAGAGCAGGGAAATCTGGACTGCAGGTGAACAGAGTCAAGAACTCTCCTTATCTCTCCCCAGTCCCCTTCCCTTATAAACAAATAATTCTGAAAATTTATTACATAAGAAGTAGTCCTTCCTTTCCTGTTTAGAGATAAAATTCCAATGGCTTGTCACTTTGAAAATCCCAGCTCTGGCAACAAAAGTGTGGACAATCTGCATTAGTTATCCATGCATAATATATACAAGCATACGTAATTTTAATAAATTACATTATTATTACTATTATTATAATTAATTACGGTGTAGGAGTCTGGGATATTTCACAGAGCTCACAGGCAGGACATTCTGCCATGGGGCCATGTGGTGTATGTACACAAAAGTGCTGTCAACAACTCACAGCCCTTTGAGACCAAGTGCAGCACTTGGAGTCTGAAGGAGATGGAGAAACAAAAAGAGGATATTCCGTACTCGGAGAAACACCAAGGCAGCAGCGAGGTGGACCCTTCAGCTGAAAGCTCTGGAGCCACCAGGAGAGAGTGACAGGTGGTGAATAGATGAATGACCACCTCTCAGCATAATCTGAGCTTTGTCAGGGAAAGATGATTTCACAAAGGCAGCTAGCACGCAGTATAACCTTCATGCAGACTAGCTACACTTTTGTTTTACTTACTTCTACAGGCCTGGAGTGAACCCAAAGGTATTGCTTAACCGAGGCAAGCTGAGGTAAACCATACCTTGTCTTTTGTCCACAAGTGCTGCACATTAAGATAACAAAGGCACTGAAAAACACATCTCTCTTCCTAACAGAAAAGCCATGAAGGAGGCTGCCCAAAATGAGAGGACAGAGTTGCCCAGAAAAACCTGCTAAAATGCACTGCTCCCTGGGAGAGGTTGTGCAGACAGAATTTGCAGGATTGGAAAGTATAACACTACTGACCTTTTAGGACTCCCTAATGTTATCCTCTGTGGTAATCCCACTAGTGCTCCCCAGACACTCCTAGGGAATTAGCTGCATCCCACTTCTTGTATTTAAGTAGAATGTGAATGTCCTGCAACTGCTCCTAGCTCCAGCCCTGCTGCCGTTGCTCCTGCCCAAGTGTGGCTACAGTGCCTGGCCAGGTTCCCAGGACACTTCCGCATCCTCACTCCCCTTCCAAGCTGCACAGGTAAGTCAGAAACTGAGCATCTTACACAGGCTGATCTATTCTTAGGACATTCTCAGGACAGCTGCAAGCAGGAAGCAGGCAGGAGAGACATGGCAAGCCCATTTTGACTTTATTTTGTGCCCCTTTAATGGCACTGACTAAAAATCAGCCATTGAGCTCAGGAAGGATTGACATGTACCAGGTGATAACGTCTCCAGAGAGCAGGCTGAAAATTAAATCCTTTGAGAAAGGGATCTCCTTGGCTAAACCATATATTCTTTTAAAATGTATTCTTAATTTAATACAGGGCTACTGAGGCCACATCTGCACTATAAAGAAAGGAAGCAACGCAATAAAGAAATCGATACCAGTTATCTCAGATGGAGACGTATAGCACTTGAAAGCACTGCAGGACGGGAATGATGGACGGAGGGTGCTACATCAGCCTGGCCTTTTGCTTTCTTTAGAGCTCTCTCCCCAAAACCAAAGCGGGAAAGGGCTGCTTGTACTGCTCACTTTATTGCCACTAATCAAAAGAGCCATCGAATCAGCAGAGAAATGGCCTGCAGGGGAAAAGATTTACGCACATTCAGAAGGGAAAAAGGGTAAGGATTTCAGGGATTGCACATCATTTGACGGGCAAAACCCAAATCTTTTCAGCCCTACTGCTCCAGCACAGTACCTGAAGGCTATGTAAAATGATTGTCTTGGGTCAGCCTAAGGTGGAGGTGTCAGCTGGGTGCAATTCAGTAGCCAATTGCTCATCTAAGAATGGGTCATTTTAGCTGAGGTTGAAGCACACCTCAGTTGAAAGGAAGGGTAAGGCAAATAAGATAAATACATCAAGGTAAATAGGCTGTTTAGAAATAGGCAAGGCTTTATCCGAGGTCCTCTCTCTGACAAAGCAACTTCGTGAAGTTTTGATTTTCTCCCATATCACCCCTTTGCTTCAATCTGCAAACACTGCATCCAGCTCTGCCCCTTTCCCTGCATCCTAGTCAGTACCTTCCCAGGCTTTGGCAGGGGTCTCCTGCTATGCTTGCCATGGTAACCACTCTGCCAAAGTCTCTGAACTTACAAACAGGAGCAGATGCTTTAACTGTTTAGCCTTGTATCATGGCTTCTTTCAAACATTTTAATTCTTCTACCCCAACTAATCTATTAAAATCAGCATGACAGACATGATCTGTGACAGTATAAATTTCCCTGTATTCCCTCTCTCCTCCCAGATTCATAGAGAATGTGGATTTTTGAAGAAAGTCAGATCTCTACCTGTTTCCTCACATGCACATTTCCTTCCACGGGGATGTTGTAAGCACTCCGGATCAAATTCTTAGCAATAAAATAATAATACACTGAAATGACAGATAGGGGAATAATATAAAATATGAGAAATGATGCCATTGAGTGAATTTTGGGATGCAGCCCATCGGAATGAGGGTAAGGAGCACAGCTGATAAAGGTTTTATTAGTCCCTTTGTCATGGAAAGGGTGCAGATCTGAAAATACTGCTTCAGGGATGGCAAGCAACATGGATACAATCCAGATTATAGCAGCTCTCACACAAATCTTCATCAGTGCATGGGATGCTTGGATCTCCATTGGTCTTACTATAGCTTTATACCTAAAAAAAAAAAACAAAAAAAAGGAAATAGTTTATTGACCTCAACATTCAAGCATAGTATTCCTGCTTTTCCCTTCCATTCAGAAATAAAAACCCAGACAAAATAATTAATTACTCAAGACTGGATTTTTTCTGGTGTTTTAAATTTCAATGTTTTCTATAGATTTCTCATTTTAAACCAGAGCCACCTGTCATCGGTTCATTCAGTTTCATGTGTATTGATTATGAGTTCATTTAATTTGTAATTGACCTGACAAAACACAGGGCTCCCTGACATTAACAGGTTAATTAATATTAATGACATCAATATGTGTCCACATAGCATTAAGACAGGAAGTGCAATCATAGATTTCTCTTTGAAAGTGTACAGCAGCTTACACCCCTTCACAGAATAGTGTTGAAGGAAACCGGACTGAGATTTTGCCATATTTTTCAAGCTGTGAGTATACTGGTCCTCCTGCAAGGCAAATCTTATTTTTTCTCAAGCTACAAAGAGCATGTTGCCTGTTTAATCGCTGTTTGGTGGTACAGCTGGCAAGAGTTTTCCCTAACTCAATGCATTCAGGTTAAGTAGCCAGAACTGCTAATTGAGTTATATGCAGAAAAAACCACCATTATTGCTTGCTATTCTAGATACGTAGACATGGCTTTTTATTTGAAATTTTCTCTTTCATGATTTCAGCCTTTCAGAAAATTGTACGTTAGAATCCAAGAATATCAAAGAATTAAACCTATTTGAAATTGGTCTGTGTAATGAGAGGAATGGAAAACATCAGAGCTTTATATATGCTGGAGCCCTGCTCTGGCAGGATTTGACACTGTAAGTACACCACAACTCACATATGCATTTAAGGAACATGGTAGAAGGAAAAAAAGGTAATTAGAAAGGAGTATCTATGGGTTTCACATATTAGCATGTGGGGTCATTATTATGACAGTTACAAACTCTTGGGTATTTCTTCCAGGATCTGCCTCACTGTGCCCTTGGTGTATTAGGTGCCCCCTTGGTCACTGCTCCCTGCGGATCAGTGTCCTGGATCCTGGGCTGTCCCAGCCCTCTTCTGGCATGGCAGGGTACATCCCCATCAGCTGCTCCAGAGTCCATTTCTAAGCTCCTTCCAGCATCCTGGATCTTTCAGACAGCTGAACTGGGCACTGGGGTGGGAGCAGAGGCAGTGAGCAGAACACTGCCTGAGTCCAGGCAGCACCCAGGGCCCCTTCATGCAGCAGCACAAACCCATGCTCCACAGACACTCCATGACTCCCCACCTGCTACAGCCTGCATTATCCTAAAGCTCAACATTTGAACGAGGAGCCCATCCCTCCTGCACTGTTCTAACTGGGTAATTGCTTTATTTGCAGGGTAAGCAGGTATTCAACTTCTGATTATATGCAACATCCTGCTCAGCATACCTAACTTACCCTCCACATAGGTATATGTGTGTCTGCATAGCTCTGTATGTATTTTAGATACATACACATTTATATGTATGTATATTGATGTATGCATAACTACATACACAGTTACATATTTTTATGAAGACTGTATCTGGACATTTTGTTATTTGCAGGTATTTCTTCCTACAGATGTTTTGTGTAGAGGACTTTTCCTTTCATGCACTACAAACTACTATGTTCAGTAGTTTGCTGTTTAACCACTTATTCCCCAAGCTCTGCAGCTCCCCTTTAGTCCAGCTGCAGTGGCCAGACATAGTATTTTTAAGGCTTGCTTAGCACCTCTTTAACTTGCATTCTAAAAACTGGGGATGAAGTGGTGTCATACCACAAAGCACAATCTTCAGCACCAGATCATAAACTCAGGTGAAGAACGTCACGGCTTTTAAACAAATACGATGCTCTGGCTATTGTGGTCATAAAACAGAAGTGCTGGGCAGATTACTAAAGGAGTGGTATTGAAATAGCTCAATTTATAGTCTCATTGACAAGATACGGATTATTGACAGAAACACTAGCTCACTGAAAGTCTTCAGTAAACCTTAAAGAAGAGAAATGTGAAGGGAAATTAGTAATATACCAAGGTATTAGCAGATTTAGTTGATTCAAAGGTCTTTCTGCAGATGTTTACTGTATATTAACATGACATGTTAGTACGATTATTTCAGGGATTTTCTTACAAAATATAGACAGCTGAGAGAATATTTTCCAGTATTATTTTCCAGGAACATGGA
The DNA here is from genome assembly GCA_034509425.1 of Eopsaltria australis. Classification (NCBI taxonomy): domain Eukaryota; kingdom Metazoa; phylum Chordata; class Aves; order Passeriformes; family Petroicidae; genus Eopsaltria; species Eopsaltria australis. Next base: position 3,917,066 of record JAVTVJ010000068.1, on the reverse strand, counting down.
CAAGTTAAAGAATACAGAGAAACTGTTTAATTTTATTAACATTAACAGAGTTGGGGGGCAGAAAATTACTTCATTTCAAGTTATTAGTACATTTTAATTAGAGAAGGCATTTAAAAACAGTTTAATTTGGACAGAACATAATTAGAATGTTTAGGAATGCTGGCACTGATTACTAAGCATTTAGTTCCTTTTTAAAGCCTCCTACAGCAGATGTAAGAGAAGATCTGAGAGAGGTTTTGCTTGCAAGGGGTTCAGTGTAGACCCAAAACATGGGGGTGAAAGAACAGAAAGATAAAACAGAAGAAACAAAGCTAGAAAACAGATTTTGAAAATATAAATTCTTAGGTGCAGAAACATAGGTAGATGTTTTCTTAATAGCCTGACAATCAAAATTATCTGGCTGACTATCTGCATGACTTCCTTGATTGTGGGTTAATTCATTCAGAAATCTCCAGTAATGTCAGTTAGTCTCCAACTATTGATGTGTGACTGATCAGTACTGATCTGGCAGGAATCCCCATTTCCAGTCAGGTTGCTGATGTGTCAGTGGGTCTCTCCCAGTTTGTTTCAGCAGCTCTCCTCTGCCGCGCCACCTCGGGCTCTGGACAGCAGCTGCAGGGGCTGCTCTTGGTAAGGGCACCGGGGATGGGGGCTACACATGAGGGACTGGCCCCCCAGGCAGGTGTTTGGGCTGAGACACCACTAGATTTTCCTGTTGCTGGTGCTCAGGGTGTGATAAAGCTGCATCTCTTAGTTGGCTTCTGAGTGGGGCTAAGAAATGACTTTACTTTTCCACACCACTTTTCCTGGCAGGGTCAAGCCTGGGTTATATAATTTATTTGACATTTCTTCAGAACTTCATCAAGGTAGACTGGATTTGAGCAGCAGCTCGTTCTGCTTTTCAGCATGTGTATTTCCAGTTTGTATGTCAAATAATATTTCAAGCTTTCCACAGCTTTGTCCCCTGCGATTTGTTTTCCAATGAGTTCGCCTGAGGCAAGGAACCCTCCTGGTATTTAACATCCAGCATGTGAATATTTCAATCCACTTTGAAGGGGACATTGGTGAATATACCTACACACCTTAGAGGAGCCATGGACCTCATGCAGCTTTCATACAAAGATCTTATCATGGCATTATTTTTAACCCAGGTAGTAACATGGACTCTGAGAGTATGCGTCACATTGCACGCTCAGCTGTCTGCAGTAGATCTAGACATGGCCTTGCACTGATCCCCTCTGCTGCTCACACATTCAGTCTCTAATTCTTGTTTGAAATATATATATTCTTTTCAGCTAAACTCCTTTCCCTATCAGCTTTCAAAGAAATTTTTGAATAAGCCTAAAAACCAGAGGTACAATTCATGCACTGCAATAAAGGCCAAAATTTAAAAATATGCCTTCTGAAGATTCAGTTGAATAAAAAAAAGACACAGTCAAGAACTCATGCTAAACAGCCCAGATGAAAATGGCTGGGTTTGCTGTTCTGATTGGAAATACGAAAGAGATGCTGACCTTTACTACTGCTCAGGCTTTGAATTTCTCTGTTCCCATTTGTGAAGTCGCAACCTGCTGCATACACTGCAGCTGCCAATGACCTCCCAGCCAGGATGGATGCCAGGCAGCTCCTTGTCTTGCAGTCTCACTCAAAGAAGCCCTCAAAAAGAAATTACTCATTTGGCTAACCTAAGTGTGCTTAATATAATTGTAATTCATGAGGCACTGTGGTGAGGATTCCCCCACCAAGGAAATTCTCCCCACCAGCCACAGTGACTCTGGTGCTGTACCTGTTCTCCAGGGCAGTCTCCAAGCCTCCAGGAGAAAGCTGATGATTGTGTGGCTTCAACCCAGAACATCTGATCACCTTAACCTAATCCCCAAAATTCATTGTGGATTGGTAGGAGCCCACAAAGCATGTGCACCTCCATTGAATCCTTGAAAATGTCTTTTACACATCCCTTAGGATCTCTATCATGCTTATTGAATAATTGTTTCTCACAACTGAAACTACTGAAATGATCATAAAACACTAAAATGTGGCACATCCAAGGTCTTTCTGTGGTAAATACTTTTCCCACTGAGGTTACTATGCCAGGGAAACAGGAAAACTGTGTCATTGTCCCTGCGTTAATTATAGTGTAACTAATGATAGCATCACCTAATGTACTCTAAAGCTTGGAGTATGCAAACATTGGTTAATACCATGCACTTAGCCCCAAAGCTGCAGCTTCAAATATAAACACAGAGGTAGCTGTAGCATGAAAAAGACAGTTAGAGATATACTGCCCAAAGACACCAACTAAAATATGGCCCCAAATACATGTCATGTTTCCTAGGTGTAGTTTCTCTGTTGGTGCAAAAATACTTTATCCATATTTGCGCTCCTCAGCTGAGCCACGTGAAGCACAAACAGGCTTTGCCTTCAAAGTCATACTGCCTATACATTTCTAAACATAGAAGGGCTGCGATTTTGCTCTCTGGGGAAGAAAGGACCTTATCCATAAAGACTGCAGCCTCAGTGCTTCCTTCAACTTCAGCCACTTATTTATGCCTGCTATAACAGCCACAAAAATTAAATTAAAACGACTAATGCATGGGGAGGAAAATCAGAGTTTCCCTGGAATTTTAAATTAATTTAGCTCCATATATCTAAGTTTCTGGGGGTTTTTTTGTTTGTTTTTAGGGAAGTAGCTTTATTGTGTGTGGAGAAGCTGGTGCTGTAGGCAGCCTCAGCTTGTTCTCCTCTTCTATGATTGCTTTGTATTAATGCCTTTCTCCCTTCCCTTATGTCAGCAAGGAAAGCTAATGTAGATGACCCAGGAGTGTAGGGAGAGAAAATGGCTGAAAGAGGCTCTGCCACAGAAAAGGGTTCAGCCTTTTTCTATCTCAGTCCTTCCAAGCACATCCATCTTTCTGCAGCTTAACCTCACCCTTACAAGAAATGTAAGAGAAAAAAAAAAGCCTTCCTCCAGAGAAAAGGGACACTGCCCCTCCAAAATGAATTTTCAGGAGTACTTAAATGTCAAGGAAAGTTTCCTCCAAGTAGTATCACCTGTTACTACATCATTTACATAAAAAGATCCTGTGCACTACTCCTGAATTTGTATAATGTTTTAAAAACCAAGTATATTAAAATCTGTTCAAACAAGATTTCAGAAGCCTTGCCCACCATTGCTTCATTACCAGTCCCACTGTTTAGATTGAATCAGGCTGGTGGAAAGATGTGACATATTGCCACTTTCTGTTTTCTCTCTGAAATCCATTTACAAAGTTTTGAATTTGTTTAAACTGAGCTATTTTGAGAAGTTGAGCTAATTTGAATCTCAAATTTAAATGAAAAAAAAGCTGGGATTGGCTGGAATGGACTGTCTTACAGAAACAGTCATGTAAATTGCTGAGAAGTGAAAACACTGAGTTCTTCCCAGTTCTAGAAAATGAGCTCCTGAAATTGCCACGACTTCTTGTGGTAATGATGGAAGAACTGCCCCTCGGTCAGCATGTCCCCCATACTTCTTCTGTTCCCACTTGTAACTGATATAGTGAGAAAATTGCAATTTGCAGTCCCTCTGATCCCCAATCATCTGTTCCCATTTGTAAGGTTAACGTGTGCACACTGGCCTGGTCCTGGCCTGAGAATAGGCCAAACAAAAATCCTTTCATTAAGATTTTGTAATTATGTTCTACTAGCAGCACATTATTGTTTTGTCCACATATTATGAAGGACTGGCTCAATTACCATGCAAAAAAGCCTCAGGCAACAAAGAAAAATTGATGCTATGGAAAAACAACATAAGTGAAGAAGATGGAGCCCTGTTGAGTGTGAAGCTCCACCTGGAAAGCAAGAAAAGAGTCCTACTAAATATCCCAAGAAATTTATGAGAAATGCAATGCCACAAACTTTCTTTATTGTTTCCACCATGGATGTTATGAATATTTATAGCCCTGAAGACAATTCAGTAAATCCACAAAATTGCTAGACTGTCTAACCCATCAACACACTCCGACAACCTATTCTGGGTCTATCTGCTTTCTGCATACTTAGTTAAGATTATCATTATTATGCATGATTCTTGAGTGAACATCTGTTATTAAAATCTTTAGTAAATTGCATATGGGCACAAAGACATCTCTAATGGGCAAATCTTAAATACATTGGCAGGTACTTCTGACTTTCTCTTTTTATTAACATTTAAATGAAAAGAAAAAGGAGGCATTGATGGAAGTGGCACAGTTCTTACTTCTAAAGCATATGTTCAAAATTCAATCTATATACCTGCATACTGCTACATTATCCTGGAATATGGATAAATCAGAATTTCAGTCCAGGAATGCCTAAATTCAGAATTGAGACTGTTTTAGAGACCACTGAACTGCACTACATACTGGGGAAGGACAGCTTAAACACTAATCATTTGATAGTGAATGCGTTATTCCTAATCACAACCATCCACAGACTAAAATATTTCAGAAATTAACTATACATATGAAAAACAATGGATTAAAAGGTTACTGCAAGAAATAGTGTGAGTCCCATGGACGATGCTTTTCTTATCAGAAAAACTCCCTTTGCACCCAGGGTATTTATTCCCAAAAAGTGATCTTCAGCTCGATGACAAGTTAAAGATTTCACTGGGGTCAGCTTCTCAGTTCTTTGCAAACTAATGTGAGACCTGCTGTCTGAAGCAGGGATGGGCCCCAGTCATTTAAAGAACCACATAATATGCTGAGATAGAAGGGACTCACAAGGGTCACTGAGTCCAACTCCTCGCCCTGCACAGGACACCCTAAGAGTCACACCATGGGACTGAGAGCATTGTCCAAACACTTCTCAAGCTCTGTCAGACTTGGTGCTGCAACCACTACCCTGGGGAGCCTGTTCCAGTGCCCAACCACCCTTTGGGTGAAGAACCTTTTCCTAATAGCCAACCTAAACCTTTTCTTACACAACTTCAGGCCATTCCCTTGGGTCCTGTCACTGGTCACCAGAGAGAAGAGATCAGTGCTTGCCCCTCCTCTTCCCCTCACAAGGAAGTTGTAACTGCAATGAGGTCTCCCCTCAATCTCCTCCAGGCTGAACAGGCCAAGTGCTCTCAGCCAGTCCTCATGGCTTCCCCTCAAGGCCCTTCATCATCCTCATGGCCCTCCTCTGGACACTCTCTAATAGTTTAATATCTTTCTTATATTGTGGTGCCCAGAACTGCCCCCAGCACTTGAGGTGAAGCCACCCCAGTGCAGAGCAGAGAGGGACAATCCCCTCCCTTGCCTGGCTGGCAATGCTGGGCCTGATGTCCTCCAGGGCACCGTTTGGAAACATCCTTAAACTTCAAAACCAGCAAGCTCCCACACACAGCTCCCCAGCACCAGCTAAGCACTGCACACATATCAGTGTGCTCAGTGCCTGGGTACAGCCAGAGGGATGTGCCTGCTCATGCCATGTGGCACCAGAACACATGCTGGTGTTGAGGCTGCAGTGTGGTGAGCGTCTGGAGCGCAGCTGGGAGAACTGGTGCTGGCACCAGAGCCACCAGGCAGGAGAAGGAGCAAGTCCCAGGGAGGTTTTCCCTCCAAGGCTTTGCTGCCTCAGCCCAAGTCTCCAGGGATGTTAGCAGCTTGGGAGTGGGGGATCTGCATGCTTGAGGCCCAAACTCCGACCAGGGCAACTAAAGTTGGGGCTTCAGATATGGATACCTCATTTAACTAGAGAAGTTGCCTTATTTCTCCTGAAAGCAACACCTTTGATGCAGAAAGACAGCATCACTGAGTAATCTAAGCAGGTAGCCTAACTCCTGCATATCCCACAGAGCCAGTTATAGAAATTCATTAGAGTTTCTAAAAATGGCATTTTCTCAACACAAAAAGTCCTGTCTGTGATGTACAGTAAATCAATATTGTACCTTGTTTTGACAGAGAAAGAAGAGCTCATCCTTAACCAGAAGATTAGCACTTTCAGAAGCTACAGCAGCTTACATTAATTATGTGTAAATAGAATAAAAAGTTATATGCATTTAGAACCAAGGCCAGGTTGGATGAGCCTCTGGGCAACCTGGTCTACTGCAAGGTGTTCCTGCCTGCTCCGCGAGGGTTGAAAGTAGATGATCATTAAGGTCTCTTCCAACCCAAACCACTCTATGGTTCTATGACTCTGTTAACTTTAGAGAAGCAAATTCCCCAAGGTTAATAGAAGCTTTCAAATCAACTGACTGAGAACACAAATGTAAAGGGAAAACATTAACCATACATTAGTTGCTGACTTCCAACTTGGTCCCTTGGTCTCCCCACTTGCCATGAAAAAAGCAGGGCAAAAAGCTGCCTGGATAACAGAAAAGGAGTCATGCTAAAACCTCAAAGAAGTTATTAAAAAAATCAATATGCAACAGATGGGAAAAAAAGTAAAAGTAAATGACAGCAAGTATCGGAGTTTTAAAATGTTGGTGACTGATAAGGGAAGCTGAAGGAGCCAACAAATTATCAAAGGTCAGTCTGTAACAGACAAATGTGCATTTTTATATACATCAGGAATAAAAAAAATCAATAAGTCAGGCATACACATAAATGGTGAGCATATGAACAATGATGAGACAAAGTGAACAGCAATAACCTGATATTCATCTTCAGGACCAAATGAGTAGCAGATATATGTGGTACTATACTGTGTGTGCAGTACTACAGACAAAGGAGAAAACTTGTGAGTTGTGTTAAAGATCTGCTAACACAAACTAATTTCACAGCAGCAGGCCTGAATAATTTACACCTAGGAGTACTAAAGGAACCAGCTGAGGAACAACTGGTGTTAATTTTTTTACAAATCTTGAAAAAGTGGTGAGTTTCCTCAGAAGTGGAGAACTGGCTTCAAAGATGTGATGTTCAGAGAAACTGGATGGTGTGACCAAGGAAATTGCAAATATTTGGGCTGCCCAAGGCCAGTTGTAGAGAGAAAAAGAGATAGGTTAATCCTGCTAACAGGTGATAATTAAGATAAGTCTATCTTGTTTAACGCACAGCAGATGTCTGGGTTTTTTATCTTGTCACAATATGATAGGGGATGTAAATAGGATGTGGGCCATGCTGGCACACAGAGGGGCTGCAGCGTTCATGGGCATGTTGGCATGGGTGACAGTGCACGTAGACATGCACGTGTGAAGCAGGGTACATGTGGTCCTCCCTCCCTCTATCCATGCAATCCCTGTCCCACTCCCACAGGACAAGGCTTAAAATTAGGACTCCTGGCGTGGGAAGGGGGCGGGTTCCAGGTGGGGACCCTGAGCCCCATGCTCCCCTAGCAGGGCATCAAGCATGGTGGTAAAAAGCATTGTGTGGAACCATTCATAGCCTGAGTCCTGGGAACTTGCTCTAGCTGCAGTGTTATTTATTGTGCATATCAGCTGCCTTGAGCAGGCTATAAAACTTTACTGGAGAAGTGTGCAGATGACACAGTGGCTAACCAGACTGAGAATGTTGTAGAGTCATTGGGGTAAATGGCCATAGTCTAAAAGAAACCATTTTAACTCAGTTATGTGTAAAATAGTATATACAGGAGCCAAGTGAGCAGGAGATGCAAAAAGTTAGTGCTCTGTTAAGGAAAGAAGAGACAAGAGAAGACATCAGAGCGACTCTTCTGCATGTGACAAAATGAGATATCCTGTGGGATTCTCATTGTGTGATGGCTTTAGTGTAATTCAATATAAAGCTAAGCCAGTTATATGATGCTTTTCTGTGGCTTCAGTAAACATAGGTGTCATAAGAGATCATCACCACTATATGAACCTTCAGCAGCATGTAGGGGCTGAACAATCTATTGCTATCCTTGGCTGCTCTAATCATAGAGCCATAGAATAGCTTGGTTGGGAGGGGTCCTTTAAAGGATCAACAAGCCCAACCTGCTCCCGCAATAAGCAAGGGCATCTTCAGCTAAGTCAAGCTGCTCAAAGACCTATCCAACCTGGCCTTGAACACTTTGAGAGGTGGGGTACCCACCACTTCTCTGGCAAGCTCCCTCCAGTGCCTCACAACCCTCATCATTAAAAATATTTTCCTTATTCCTAACTTAAACCCAGTCTTTCAGCTTAAAACAATTGCCCTTGTCCATTACAGACCTTGGTAAAAAATTCCCCTCTGTCTTTCTTAAAAGCCCTTTTAAGTATTGAAAGGCTGCAATAAGGTGTCCCCAGAACCTTTTCTTCTCCAGACTAAACAATCCCAACTCTCTCAGGTTTGCTGTGAGTTAGGTTATTATGCAGTGATTAGAGGTCAGATGAATTTCAATTTGAAACATGACATAAATTCTAAGCAGAGAGGGTAACAGAGCACCAGACACATGAGAGGGGGCAGGGTGATATATGCGCCTTTAGTCTGAATACTCAGAAAGCAGCCTCATGTCACTAGAAAGATTTGTTTTAGTCCAAATTCTATGAGATATTCAGTAGCCTCTGTGCACAGGTGTGGGGAAGAAATACTTCTTAGTTGATGGCTAGTGCGGTATCTCCTAGTCCTGCATCCACATCTCTGGTTCTCCCAGCTCATTTGAACATTCATGTCTCACTCTCATGCTTCAGGGTTGCCTGAAGGTGTGAAGAATCATTTTTTTCCCTCAGGGTGTCATGGTACTGTTTTCCGTCCTGCCTTCCCAGGGAGCTGCAGAGACTGACTGTGGCCAGAGGGCAAGTGAGGACAGGATGAGCAGAGCCCTGACAGTTTCTCCCTTTGATGCTCCACAGTCTTCTGCAGTCCAGTTAAACTGATCACTAGCCTGGCATCAAGAGGGGAGTTTCTGCAAGGCATCTCCAGCCTTCTGCTTTTCTGTACAGCATAGCAATTGGCCTGCTGCTGGGATGCCCTTCATGTGAGGGGCCCATGGACTGTCCCTGTTTTTTACCCCATGTCACAGGGATTTTGAAAGCCCTTGCCCTGCCTAAGATCCTATGCAGCAGACATTGTGTGGGGGGATTGCAGAGCCTGCTATGGGCAGGAGATCATGGCCCACGGTGTCCTAGACTGTATGGGGTGAGGTGGACACCAGGGTGTCAAACTGCTGAAAAACAAGGTGAGGGGACTCCATAGGACCGTGGTGAAGTCTGTTTCCAAAACAAAGGAAAACAGGTTATTCCAAGGGCTATCTATGAGCAAAGCTTCACAGTGTGGTTGTACATGCATCTCCTTTTTCAGCTCAACTCCCTCCTACTCTTCTCAGCCAGGCTGTTGTCCACATCTGAACATCAAATAGTAAGACATGAACTGATGGGTCCACCATAAGCTCCTCTCCCTGCAGCAATGGTGAAATCCCAGCCCACTGCTGGGACACACAGCCAGCAAATTCTCCGCAGCCAGTTGCTCTCCTTAATAACAGTGTGTACAGCACCTCGTACTATGAGACCATGACAACTGATTGGGGGTTTTAGGTTTTACTGAAATGTAAACAATAGGTAATCCAACTTTTCTTCCTTTCGATTGCTTAAATATTGACAGTCTCCAGCACATTAGCACTGACTCTAAACTCAGATTTCCGCTGAATCAGTCCCACTGCTATAAATGGGAGCTCTAATCTTCCTGGTTATAGAAGTGCATCTATTGTGTTTTGGCCATCTGCTCTGGTTAATCAAGATATTCAGAAAGTTTGTGCTGTTTGATCAGTTGCCCTTGGTGCAGATGGATTCAGGGGCTGAGGAAATGAGAGCTAAAACTAAGGGTGTAAAGAGTGTTTATATTATATTGACACTGGCCAGCAACCAGGAGCTAAGACTCTTGTAGGTCAGCTGAAGGAGATGTATATCACCCTGCATCCATCAGCATGGAAAGGGCAGCAACACAGACACTGTGCCAGTGGCAAGGGTGGAGATGGGGCTGCCTGGTGCTTCAGTGTGAGGGAAGGCTTTGGGCTGGGGCCCAAAGTTCCTCCAGTTTTTTTCCCTGGCTTGGAGGGACCGATGAGATAATCACAGCAGTGGATCCAAACTCTCCATGTGGGGTATCATTCTGCTGACTTGCATTAACTAGTTTAGAGGGTGTCTTGGTAGTACAGAGTGGCTTTCCTGTCACCCCCTCAAAATTTCCTGGAGCTGCACAGTAAAATGCTCCAAAATAGTGCCTTAGTGACCTGAAGGAATTTCATGAATACATGCTCAGAATATACTCATAACCACTATGGACTTGGCACTTTACAACTGATGGTATTTAAAAAAAAGCTGTCACTCTGTAAATCAATTAAGTGGAAATCCGGGTAGACTTTTCATAGCTTTTTATTAGGGTGGCATTCTTCCCTTAGTCCTTTAGTGGAGATCTAAACCAGTGATTGTAAAATAAAACAAATGAATTGACACACAGATATTACACCTCCTGTGCTATTGTAGGTGATATTAATAGTAGGGACTGGAGACATCTAAATCACAGAACAGATGAGTCCACTAAACAAAGAATTTTGCATCTTTAAAAGTGTATTTGCAAATATTCTGGATTTGCTTCTTTCCTTGCACCGCTGCTTTTTTTAGGAGTGTTGTTTGGAAGTTTTATTTCTTAGATAAACAAACTGTCATATGAGTTCAGAGGAACATCAGAAGTTGTGTTTGTGATGCATTCCAAGTGACCCAGCAGAGCTGGGAGTTCTGCAGCATTCCTGCATCCATCCCTCCACCCAAGGCACTGAGGTCAACATTTCCAAAGCTAACATCCTCATTGCAGGTGTCCCACATGACTGCAATCCTGCTGCTTGCAGCTGGTTTTACCACCGTAAGCCACCTAATCTCCTGTGTAATGTCACTCCACATATCTCACTACACTGTCACTCCCACCACAGGACTTCAGGCAGCTCTGGCTGGCAGGCACTGATGCAGTTCTCCAGTTCTAGAATCCACATAATCCGAGGTGCTTAAAGTAAAGATGCTGCCTGTAAACTCCAATTACATTTTACACTTACTCTGCTGTGTGCTTGTAAAAACAGCATTGCTTCAGGAAGGTTTCGCTGCATGAGCACCAGGGCATTTCGATCTTTGACAATGTCAGCCTAACAGTGGGAAACTATGATCAATGCCTGACAGCCTGGTTAATTCAAATGCAAATGTATAAAGCCTGTCAGTCATGGGAGAAAGTCAATTAAATAAAGACGTCTCCCATGACATGGGCAATTAAATAGTTGCTTTTCCTCTTGCTGTGCAAAGATTTTCTTTAATTTCCTGTCCCTTGCTGAGACAGCCTTGACTTTTCTGCCTGGGCTAGGAGCCCAGGTGTAACTGCTCTCACGGGTGCCTCTGCACCCCTTATCCTTGCACTGAGGAGAAGGTGAAGGAGGAGGAGGAGGGCAAAACCCAAACTCCTGTTTTTCTGAGATAAACTGAGCAGTAGCTGAAGAAACCACTGCCTCCACAGTGCAGAGCAGCAGGGCAGACAGATGTCTTCCCCCTACCAACCTCATTTACAGTCTTTCTAAAACACACAAACATCACGCACACGCTTGGGCTGCTTGTTTCCTCACTCTTGTATACTCAGCACTGGCGCCTTATCACTCATGGAAGGTGGCTGTAAGCACAGCACATGCCTTAACCCTCTCCTGGCTGCTCTGAAAATCTGACACACTTGCAGGAAAACAGGTGTCACCAGACAGCTCCCACTGCTCCTGAAAATGCAGCCAGACAGATGTACTGCCTGCTCCACTGTGCAGGCAGTGGAGCGGTCCCAGAGGAAAAACATTTCTAATATTGTTAAGTCCTTTTTGCCCTTTTCTTACATAGTGTCTGAAATAATGATGAAATCTGAAGGAAACTCATAATTGTACATAGAGCCATCCTAAGCACCCTGGGACCCTTCAGCTGTCCCTTCCTGCTCAAACCTGTGCAGGCATGCTCAGCTGTGTCCATACGTACACAGAGCACTTGCAGGCTGGGAGGCTCCCACTGCAGGAAAAGCTGAGGTCAGCAGCTTGTCCCTCAGTTTCTCCTTGAGAAGTCTGCAAGTGAGCAGTCAATCCTCTGAACAGCCCTTTGCTCTGGTGGGTCAAGCCACTGAGCAGCTCTAGGTGCTCAGTGCTGGAGGCTGCACTCAGCCAAGTGTTTGCAGTCACTGGCAGATGAGAGATTTCTAACACAGGGGAAAGTGAAAATGGAAAGAATAAACGTTTACCTCAGAAAGGCATATACTTATGCACCAATGATGTGAGTGCAAAAATCTACTAAAACTGGGCCCCTTGTTTTCAGGAGGTGATCCAACACAGCCAGAATGATTTGTACCATTCTTGTAATGTAGCACAAGGCTCTCACACACTCTCACATACCCTATCTGCCCATCACACCTACCCACTGCCTTTCACCTTGTGTTTCAGTGGTCATGTCTCTGGAAATCACCCTCTCGTATCACTCTCCAATGCTTTTCTTTACACACCAGACTTCATCATCCCTGTGATGTCTCTCTAGGCATCACCATGATATGTTCAGTAATGCCAGCAGTTGTCTCCATTAGCTCTTGTCAACAGAAGGATGCTGAAACCAAGAGGCTTGTATGATAATTTTTTTCAGATGATGAATTATAGACAAAAGGTCTGTAGTACACTGACAAGTCTCCCCTTCCTTGGAGACAGTGCCATGTAATGCTGTTCAGAGCCGGAGGTTTAGGAGGCTTTTCTCTCACACGGTCTATGGCTTTGATTAATGAGAACAGGGACATTCACGTGCCTCATGTGAGCATCTCAGGTAGGGCTCACATCACTGAACATTAATCATCTCACCACCACGCCCCTTTCTTCTGTTTCCCTTCATGCAGCACCATGCCTGTCATCAGAAATGGGTGTCTATGAAACCACCTCACGTGCCAGGCTCAGCATCTCACCTGCAGCAGGGTGTTGGGCTTCCAGACCCTCCACAGCCCCCAACAGGCATCACCATGCTGGTTCACATTCAACTCACATTTTGGAAGTCATGCCTTTACATTTTAAGGTAATTTCCCATATGATTCTGACACGATGAATACTGGGGTCTGGAGTTCAGGGTGACAGCTCTAAGGAAATAGACTAATGGGCTGTGAGCTGACAAAGTATAGACTGTATTATTTTGTAACAAAATTAACCCAGCACTGCTGTTTATTTATCAAAATAGAAACTTCGGCAAACTTAACAGATAAAGGACACTTGTGTTTCAACATACAGTGTATTAGATTCGTAGACCTAACAAAGTTACAAGTTTCATTATTATCTCCTTCTACAGTGGACCACAGATGCATTAGAAAAGGGTAAAATGATGCCTTGGAAATGGGAACACTTAATCACCAGTGCAGCATGATGGTTAATAGGTTCCAGATAAAGCTGAAGTTCAGAACTTGAAGTCACCAAACCCCAAGCTTGGCACAGCTGCTGTTTTCTGTTCTGTTCTATCACTTCAGGCAAAAAGTGCTATTGATGTGCTGCTCAGTAAAAGCATTTGCAATGTTTACTTCATGTAGCATGTGATCAGATAGCAGTAAATATCTCTTACATAATCTTCTTTACAATGCATTTTTCTTTTCTTTACACCTTACATTACTGCTTTGGAAAGATGTATTTTCCTGGAGAGATACTTATTGTTTTCCCAGCCTTTTCTTCAGAGCGTTCAGGGGGGTTCCAGACATCGCATCAAACTCAGGAGTAAAAGTGCATGTGGTCCTTCACTAGTGCAGTTTTCCTACCTCCACAGCACTTTAAAGCATATTGCTTTAAGACTTTTATCTACACAGAGGTCTGTTTGTCATCTGCTACTGAGACAGACAGTACTATTTTTATATATCCCAACACAGAGGAGTGGACAAACATATTGACCATTCTGTCTCTGAAACACCAAGGAGTCATCTGCTTTTGTTGAGACTGCAAAAGTATATTGAAATATGTGTGCGAACTACACCGAAACCTGAAAAAAAGTAGTCTGATGTTTTAAAGCAGCTTGGCAAGACACAATGGCATGTGAGAGACTACCCAAAGAAAACCTAGTTTCACTTATTTGTGAGTCAGGATACAATCCCCAGGTCTTTTTTGATCAAGACAAAGCTGAAATAATTTTTCACTCAGTACTTCTGTGTCACTTCAGCACAGTGACAATGTATTCCTCAATCCCTTTTGGAAGCATCCAGAAAATAAACCAGCATATTTACTACACATTATATTTTACTAAACATTATTGGAAAATGAAGTTTCTGAACCAACAGAACAGATCAGTTTTGATTGGAGAAGGAGCAAACTGTTTAACCAAGGGAAATACACTGGCTTCAGGCAAACTTCAATTCCTGGCTTCAGGCAAGCTCATTTGAATATTTGAAAAATATTTTATGAAATATTGCCTCACTTATTATTAACTTAAAGGAAGCAAGCCACTAGAAAAAATTGATTCTCATTGCACTTTATATTGCTGTTCCAGTGCCTTCACATGTCATGAAGTATGGATCAATTATCTTTTAGCAGAGCTTCATTAATGGTATTTTCTCTCTCTCGTCTTTAGCTTGATCTGCTCTTGTCTCTATTTGAATTATTGCAGACTATTAGCTAAATTGCACAAACATTTAGTTTAGAAAAAGTGTCCTGTGTTCAGTCTGCATACTCCTCAAGTTCTATGCTAATATCCACCAGAAATTACCTGAAGTGGCTCTTCGTCCCTCATTACATTAAAAATAAACATTTTACCTGAAAATACAGATTTATAATTGTGCATTTTATGGAGTCATAATTATGCAGGCTTCTTTCCAAGGCAATAGCAGCCAAGCTTACCTGTCAGCTGAGAGAGCAGTGAGAGTGAAGACTGACACCCCTACAGAGGTGAGCTGTATGAAGGGGATAAGTTTGCACCCGGTTCTGCCAAACAGCCACTCGTCAGCAAGGTATCTGCTGGCATCCACAGGCACACAAGTCACTAAAAGCAGCAGGTCTCCCAGAGCCAAACTGGAAATGAACAAATTAGGGACATTTCTCATGGATTTCACAGTACAGAAGATCTTAATCAAAGTGATATTGCCAATAAGGCCTATCAGAATGATGATCCCATAGATCGTGGGGATGGCGTAGAGGAACGCTGGGTAAAACCAGTCTTCCCCAAGGACGGAGAAGTTTGCACTCTGGTTGACAGAGATGTTATAAAAAATGAAGTTATCTGTTTCTAGGTCTAGGAGAAGGCACTCTCCAGATGCCATCGTCCTACTTTGCTCTTCTCAGAAAACAGCTTTCTTCTTTGAAAGTCCTCAAATTCCTCAAGGTAATTTCTTGCTTTAATTTTGCTGCTCCTTGCTGGCTTTAAACAGTTAGAAGAGTTTAAAAGTCATATTACTTTGTGACACATCTTGTCAATAACCAAACCAAAAAGCACCT
This sequence comes from Eopsaltria australis, assembly GCA_034509425.1. Taxonomy (NCBI): domain Eukaryota; kingdom Metazoa; phylum Chordata; class Aves; order Passeriformes; family Petroicidae; genus Eopsaltria; species Eopsaltria australis. The sequence goes on along the minus strand of JAVTVJ010000068.1, from coordinate 3,901,766 downwards.
GCAGCTTTCTCCACAGTCCTGTTTCTCCAGTCCTGTTTCTGTAAGGTGAAAGGAGAACATGTTTGAATTGTGAAACTTGCCTTTTCCTCCTTGATTTGTCCTGCTGTTAAGTATTCCTCAGCTCTGGATGGCCAATTATCAAATTCAAAGACCAACAAGTTGCAGGCATTTTCGTAAACGGGGCTCGTTAAACTCCCAGCTTCAGGTCTGCCCGGCAGCTCCGAGTCCGAAAGCAGGGAGTTACAGAAAGCAAGAACTTTCGGGAGTTGCTGCCACGCTGCATTGCCAGTCTCCCGCTTTCGGTGCCTGCCCTCGCCAGCCGGATTTAAAGTGAGGGGGGAAAGCGGGGCTCGGCTGGCGGCTCGGATCCTATAGGCAGGATGGTCTGGACGTCAATCCCTGCGCTGCTTCCCACGGTGTGCGCGGGCTGCTGGCAGCGCGTCGGGAGCGCCGGGGAGCGCTCGGGGAGCATCGGGAGCGCCGGCCGCCTGCTGGATGCTCCGGGCAGCGCCGCGCGGGGCGGGCGGACAGCACCGCCCTTAACTCTTTAGGTGAAAAAATACACATCTGCTCACTTGGGGCTCCTGACGTGCGTCACCGGCTCGCCACTCTCCCTCCCACCAAAAAAAACCAAACCCAAACCCAAATCTCCTCCCCCTCCGAAAAACCCCACGCCCCCCCAAACAAACCAAAAAAACCCCACGTCCCTCCCCCCCCCCCCCAAACCAAAAGAACCCCAAACCCACCAACACCAAACAACCCTACCCCAAACAAATCAACCAAACAAAACCCGACCCAGTTAATTTCATGCCACAAACAATGTGTTCAGAAAAGCCATCCTACCTTACTGACTAAAAGCACACCTATTTTCCGTGCACTCCGCTATTCAGTTGTTCCAATGAAAGAGAATGATGATATAAAGCCAAATTCATCTTCCTCTCTGCTCCCTAGACAAGTGAAATTAATAAAGCCAATTAAGATAAAACCCAACATTGTCGTTAAGGTAGGCAAATTAATATTAGCACTGTGAGCCTGAAGTTATCCAGGGAAGCCTGAACTCTGCACGCTTTTTTGTTATTTTTTTAATTTGGAGGTAACAATACCAAGGGACAAAGCTCACCATTCTATGCGATAATTTCTATTTATGAAGTACCCATCATACTGGCATCCATAGATAATGCATTTTAAAATGCAGCAGAAAGAAATTTGCTTGGCTTGTAACAGTCTGAAAAAAGCCCTTCTTAGGACTGAATTAAGAAATAATTATTACTAATGCCTTACTGCTTTGTAACAGGCTATTTATGAATGTATACAAGGACTTTATGGACTGTGGAGATACATAGTTAATTTGGAAACCAGCCTGCAGAATTAAATGAAGCTGTAATTTACATTTTCTCTCGCAACTGCTCATTTTTGCAAGCAAAAGAATGTTTCACCAACTGGTAGAGTTACTTGGAAGTGAGAGGGGAGGTGATTCAAAGCAGGCATTAAAGTGCGATCACTGATTTCTGTATAAAAGAAGCATTTCAGAACACAATCTGGAAAATCTCCAGGGGTTTGAAAGTGGTGTCCCAGGGTGGGATTTGAAGCAGCAGGCTTCAATAGCTATTTTTCTGCCTCATTCGTGTGACCTGGGTCACTGTTTTCAGCTGTTTTTCTGCTGTCCACTCTAAGTCAACAAAGGACTTATGTGTACCCTTAACTTTAAGTAGGGCTACTTACATATGTTTTTCAAGCCAAACACCCATGAAAGTGCTGTGCTGAGAGCTTGAGCGTGCAGAGGAGAAGCCAAATTTTCTAGTATTCCTTTCAGACAGAAGCCTGCATTTAATAATAGGCTGGAGGTTACCACCGTTAAAAGCAGAGGACACAAAACAACTGTGCACATTCTGATCGGGGCACACGGGCACTTGTGTAGGTCAGGGCCAGCTCTGGGCAAGGCTGCCAGGTTGGGCGGATGCCATTTGGAGGCAATGCTGTACTTGGCACAGCAGAACCAGAGGCACAGAGAGGAACTGAGGAGCTACTGAAGCAGCCCTGCCACACAGCATGGTGGGACACCTCTCCCAGAATATCCCCCAGCTTACCTGGGAACCTGGTGAAAGGGGCTGCATGACAAAGGGATGCACACCTTCCCCCTCCCTCCCTCCACACTCTGCCTTCTGAGCATTGGAATAAAGGGGAGGGGACACTTCTGGAAGAGGGAGAAGCCATTTGGTGTGATCCTGATGGACCCCTCTGCCCAGCAGCCTGGTCAGTAGTTGGTTGGCAGTGACCTACCCTGAGTAGGAGGTGGGAACTTCTTGTCTCCTTTCCCATTCAGATGGCTTGCTGACTGTGGGATTTGTAAAGCCACTACTCAGAGATATTACATCTCTAGCTCTCATCATGAACCTTTATTTTTCCATATGGAAAACAAAGTGGTCAGTTTGACAAAAATCCTCTAACAGAACCACTAAGTCATCCCTCTTCACTGTTTGAACTCTTCTACACTGGAACCTCTCTTCCCTTTACATGGCAAATTATGTGGGGTGAGCAAAGGAAGAAATGAGAAGCAATGCTGGAAATCCTGCTGATCTGGCAGCAGACAGTGATGGTGGTCACTCTTTTGAGATGGGGCATATTACCATATCCCAGATGTCTCCATCAGTGAAGGAAGGGGCTCTCATGACCTCTGGGAGGATGCACTTCACCTTTATCTTTGCAAGGCTGATAGTTATTCCAGGAAGCACTTCAAGTCTAAATTTACAGCTTTCTCATTTTTGCTTTTGACAAATCCAGACTTCAGGTTTAGGACGAAGTCTTTTGACCATAGAGAATGAGAAGCTGAAAAGACAAAAAACTAAAAAAATCCCAAACCCTAAACCAAACAAAACCAGATCCTATAATGCTTGAAACAGTTTAGATTATAAAAAATATTCATTATTTATGTAAAATGTTAATAGACTGTTTCAGGGAAGATGAAGGACACAGGTTTTTACAGCATTTAAAAATGCTGAGGATGTTTCTCAGACATGTTTTTGTCTTGTCATAAATTGCATTTGAGAGGTTTTGTTTATAATAAATGGTGTACCTTTTAAATCATTTTGCTCTAGCGTTTATCTTCCCTGAGCAGGCAAAATGTCTGGGCATTTGTATGAGCTTGTCACCTCTGTGTTCATTTCAAGACCCCAAGTCTCTCTCCAAGGCAAGTAAACATCAATACCCCTGTTTCACCATTGGAGTACCCTGCATGAATTAAAAAAAAAAAAAAGAAGAAGAAAAAACTAAGTGACTGGCACAAAGTTACTTAATAGGCGGCTGGCAGAGTTGTGAATAGAATAATGCAGGGCTCATGAGCCTGGTTCTGCATTATAATGGTTTTTTGTTGGACAATGAGAGATTCCACACATAGTTTCAGTAGATGCTTTTTTTTTTTTCATCTCTCAACCTCTGTCTAACCTCCAAATGACAGCTGCAAAGAGACAAGCTTCTAACTCCTTAACTGTGCACAATGAGGGAGATTTGTAAAAGTTTGATGGGAAAAATTTCCCAAAGAACTTAAACCTACATGAAAGGTAATGAAATTTGGGCTCCTACATTGCTTATGATCTCACCACCCAGAAGTGGAGCCAGAGTTTCAAACAAATGCAGCCTGCATTGAGAAAAGTGCTTTTCAAAGGCGCTTGGAGAGCTGCAGCTGCCACAATCACAACTCCAGGCAGATTTTCAAAGAGCCCAAACAGCCAGTGTGCCGAGGTCTTTTGAGAGACACCGATCATGTGTTCTACATATCTAAATGGACCATTTTGGAAAATCTGATGCAACAGGAGATTCTGAGGCCCTGTGAGGTTCCATGGGAGATGATCTCGTGATGGGAGCCAGAGAATGCTGGTGTGGCCATCAGCAGAGCCTGAGGCTGGCCCAGCCATCACCTTGGAGAGCAGGAGCAATTTGCAGCACCAGGGTGGGCAGCCCATGCAGCATCCCCCACACCAGCACCTCCAGCACCCAGGGAATGTGGGGACAATGGGGAATCATGTCCTTGCAGCATGGCTCTTTGTCAGGGGTGTCATGGCTGCCTGTGTGACTTTCCTTCGTAGCAGCCTCTTCCCATCTCAGAGGAGATGGATAAACTTGCATCCACAGTCAAGAGGCAGGAGAGGAATCCCTGTGCTCAGGGTTGTGCTGTTTCCTGATAACTGGATTACTGGGGCTAGGAACCAGTGAACCAGGGATTACTCACTGCTGAGCTTGTGGAGCAAAACATCCGCTGATTTACCAAATATTCTCCTTCTGCAAACTGTTCATCTCCCAGAGGGAACAAAGCAGTGTAAGGCATCCTGCCTATAATCTCTTCAAGCAAATTCTTCATTTTTGTTGCTGTCACCCCTACATGCCCATATTGAGCTCTGTCTCTGTTCATCACTCCATTTCAGTCACCAAAGTTAACAGAAACTGTTCACAAAAGGGTGATTTTCTAACCCATTTCATTTCAAGGATCAGACTTACATCAGGGCTTTACAGAGAGTAAATTACATAAACTTCTTCTTTTCTTGAGCAAAGATCTGTACTCATACCTGCATGACTGGAGGTCAGAGAGGCTGGGGAAGGAACTGAATATAATTCACAGCATAAAAGTCCCCTGAGTAGATACGATGTGCTAGTTTCTTGCATATGTAAAAATGGAAATGAAGCATTGTCAAGTTTCCTCCATCCTGCAGCCTTGCTGACGCACAGCCTGCAGCGCAAATGAAGATGCAGGCCCTACAATGTGAAGTGCTCCCACTGTGCCTTTCAAAATAGCTTGTTCATTCTAAATTAGGCAACTCCTAGAGTATGTTTTTAGCTTCACAAATCCCTTACTTATTCCCAGCATTTCATCATGACACACAGTCAAAAACTGACACAGCTGGAAGGGATGTCTGAACTGCCTAACATACTGGATGTGTGCTCACAGAGAAGATGTTTGAAGGGGACACATGCAGATATATGTTTACAGGAATCTTCTGCTAGGCCTGAAGAGTAACACAGCCATAACAACATCTGAAAATGCACTAAATGAGAGAGTAAAGGTTGCATGGTGGGCCAGCAGGAGCAGGGAACCAGCCTGTACCTGGTAAATGTGGGATGAAAAGGGACTTGAGAATGCAGAGCTGCCTGTGTGAGCTGCTTTCAAGGAGGGCACGTTTGGAAAAATGCACAGTGTTGATGTGAAGCCCAATGCAAAGAAAAGGATTGTGGCTACCCTCCAAGAAGCAACAATGTATTTTTTTGATAGCGAAGAATGCTGCAGCAGGAAAGATATGGGCAGGAAATCTTACCCAAAAAGAGGTAGGAAAAGTTTTATTTCACGTACTTTATACAGAGACACACCTCCCCACCCCACACCCACACCCTGCAAGAGAGAATGACCTGGAGATGCAGAGAGAGCAACAAGTAGGAAGCAGGACTGAGTGAAAAGCAGTCAAGAAAAGTGCTGCCACCTTGGCACAGAGAAAACATTAACATCTTTTTTAACCATGCTGAGCTCATGTTGGCAACAAATAATTCCCAAGGAAATATTGCAGGATGCGATTCCCATCCTGATAGATGGAGGCAAAGTTGTTGAGATTTGAAAGTCATCTGCATGGAAAGAAGACATAAGTTTGTGGATAAGGACAGCTCAGAGGGGCAAGGAAGGGTACAAAGGGAAGATCATCCCACTAACAGCTGAGGGGAGACAAAAAGAAACCATCAAAGATCCTGCAAAAGAGAAAAAGTGTGCAGAAAAAGAGAAGGCAGATGAGAAAAGAAGGGTAAGCCAAGATTTTGGGTTAAATGTATAATTAAATACGTCATCCTAAGGATCTACATGTCCAGGGAAGGTGAAGCTATTAGCACAGTTTGGGCTAGATGAGTCTTAAAGAATTACAGACTTTTGTACATGAAACTTCAGTGCAGTGGAAAGGAGGAAGCCAGATTAAAAGTCTGGGCTGCAGCTGTAAAAGAAAATGCTCTTCTTCCATGCATCTGTTTCGCAAGATAAAAGGGGGAAGAAAAGGATCTGGGTGCAAGAAGGTTGGGGACAGCAGCATTAGAAGGGCAAGAAAAGTGCACAAAACGCATGCATGTCCTGAGTTTCCTAGTTCTTCCTGAAGAGCACCTTAAACTGGGCACTTTATAGCATAGCACTTTGGTCAAACACTCCTGGAAAGCTCTCCTGCTCTTGGCCATCAGCAGAGCCAGAACCTCCCTGCAGTTGCTGGCCCTTAGCAGGGGTGTGGAAGCATTTCCCTGGCAAGACAGCTGAGGAGAGCAGAGCATGAAGTGGCACACACTGCAAAACAGGCAGCCCCAGGCCTGTAACACCACCCTGAAGGTGACAAATCCTTTTTACCAACACCTTTCCTTTCAGGACCTACTGCCAGACAGCACTGAACTCCACTGGGACCATTAGGAAGTACCTCAGACTTTACTTGGTAGATGAAACCTGGGCAGAGTCAGCCTGAGAGTTTAGTCAAATATTAACTGTGGCAAGGCCAGGCAGGAATACTAAAGGCCACAAGATCTATGTTGAGACCTAGGATGGTGAGCATCAGCCCTGTGTCCATCAGCATCTCAGCTGTGTCACTTCACAGGAAATACAGGTGCTTATTTAACAAGGCTAAATCTTCCTTCCAGACCCCTGGCATGCAGAAGTATAGTTTAGAAGTATAAGAAGCCCTTCCTTGGGCTGAGAAGTGCTGATGGATTCACACCCAGTTTCATTCCTTTCATTCCTTCCCTGTATCATCTCAGTATCCTCCTTGGGCTCCTAGGGTTGGAACATTTTTTTCTTTCAGTGTTGTCACTAAAAGCAGCTGGTGGAATAAATTATTGCTGAATGCATGCTGTTCTTTTCCTTTTATAAGGTAAGATGCACTTTTTTCCCCCCGTCTTGATTGTCATGGGAAAATGCAATTCCTCACCTAAGGGAAAAACACAAAAATTGAAATATTGTTATTATTAATAATAAGAATTTTACTCAGGGAGATTGGAAAAAAATGAAATAATTTAGTGTCAAATATGTATTTTAGAAAAGAAAAATATGTTGAAACCCATCATCAACAAGGCTGTTTAAGCTTTTTTTCTAAACAAATGGTCCCAAAGCTTGCTGGCATAACTCACCAAGAAATGTGCTGGAGAAACACAGCAAGGTAATATCACCATTTACCATCTTCATATTGTACTTGAGGGATGTTTCGAGAAGAAAATAATGCAATATAGAATCATGCAGTAATGACAATTCTAAACAAACTGTTTTTGTCTACATCTGGTATCTGATTTGTTTTCTATTATCTTCCTTCACATGGGAAAGAGAGCAAATCTCAGATATTTAAGGGCAGTGATTCGCCTTCTGAGTTACAAGGGGAAGTGGCTGTGGTTGTGACAAGCAAGAGGCCCCGAGCCATGCGCGAATCCCTCCCTCAGCCTTGCGCCCCTCGGCGCATCCCTGCAGTGCGCTCCAGCGGCCCTCGCGGGGCAGGGGAGCTCCCCGGACCCTTACATAACCTCTGAGGGCACTTTTACTTGAGAAAGTCTTCTGTGCTTTATTGAGGCCGGTCGGATGCGCCCTCGCCGCCCCTTCCTCGGGACTGGGCCGCCCGAGCCCCTCCCGAGGCCCCCGCTCCGCCGAGCGCGGCCGCCAGAGGGCGGCGCTGAGCCGGCGGCGCTGCCGGGCGGGGCCGGGAGGGGCCGGGAGAGGCCAGAGAGGGGCCAGAGAGGGGGCGGGAGGGGGCCGGGAGAGGCCGGGGAGGGGCCGGGAGGGGCCCGGGAGGGGCCGGGAGGGGCCGGGGAGGGGCCGGGAGGGGCCGGGAGGGGCCGGGAGGGGCCGGGAGGGGCCGGGAGAGGCCAGGGAGGGGCCGGGAGGGGCCAGTGCTGCCCCACCGGGCACCGATAGCGATAGCACCGACCGCAGACACAGACACCACGGATCGCAGACTCCGAGAGCCGGCCGAGAACACCCCTCTGCTGCACCCAGGCCCCAGCAGGAGCGAGAAGCCAGCAAGTGCCAGATAGTGACAGATTCGGAGGATCTTCCTACAGCAGTGAGAGGAAGAGGCACAAGTTGGGCAGAGCTTCTGCTCTTGCCTAGTTTAATTTAGCTCTGATTTTAGTTTCGTGCGCTGTCCCCAACACCCATTCGTGGGATTTGTTTCAGTGGCTTCGCATTTCAACAGAGCATCTGACTCGATTATTATTGCATAACTCCAGCTGAATTTAATATATGAGAGCACAGGTTAGCATGTCTGAGAAGCAAGGGAAGAATTGGGTTTTTGGAAAGCAAAGCCATCTACCAGTGTAGTTCTGTTTCTTATAACACCTCTTACGAATTTGACAATGCTGGGTTTTGTGCCAAGTAGTGGCTTTGCTTTGGCAAATGGTAGCAGAAGGAAAGGTGGTGCAGATGTTACACCCGTGTTCAAAATGTGAGAGAGCAAGCTAGGGTGCTGCAGGGCAGACACCTTGCTTCTGGTGTCTGAAGAAGATGGCATATTAAAGAATAAAATCAGTAGCTATGTGAAGAAATACAAAAAGTAGGGGAAAAATCAACACAACATTTATAGAAGGAAGTCATAGCTCTCAAACCTGATACTACTTAAGTTTGGAGTCCGCGAGGTTGTAAATGAGGATAGTCAGACTATACATGTGTGATTGGACTCCATGAAACCTTCAATTAACTTAGGGTTTAATAAAGGTTACAAAATAGGAGAGTGCTTTGTATAAACAACTGAAAATATACAGGTAGACAGGTGTCCAGAATGGTCTTGTGGTATTCTCTGAGCATCTAACGAATGATAAACTAATGAAGGAAAAAAGGGGGGGGGGAATAAATCATTTGCAACAAGCAATTACATTAGCTGCGATGGAGACAGAGGGATAAAAGGCTTTGAAATAGAATTGCAATGCTGAAATAACTGGGCTTTTATCCCCAGAAAAATACTGCATCAGAAGGAAACCTGAAAGTGTGAAATTGGTAAAGCTTAGTCTGATTTGGAGCATAGCTTTGCTTGCAATGAGACAGACAGACAATTCTGATATCACACTGCTTTTCTAATGGCATAGCTTCCCTGAACTCGGTGATTTGTTGCCTTGATTTACCAGAAAAAGACACATAACAGCATTCAGCAAATTCAATTCTTCATTTATAGCAACTGCAGAGAGACACAAAATTGAGATGCGGAACTGTGAGCGCACTGGAAAAGTCAGCTCTGAACCAGGAGAGGAAATCTCTCCATGCTTTGTAAAGAAGAAAGGCGCCGTGTGCAATTCCCACTCTACCCATGGAGAATACATTCATAAACATGTTCCTAAACTTCACTCAGAAATCAGACTGCCAAAGATTTGTAGGACCTCAATTCAGTTATGTCATTCCAATAAAATACAGCTCTTCTTCCCACGATGGATGTTATCCATATGAAATAAGAGAGCTGGAAGATCCCTGGAGTTTACAGCCCTGATGGTTCTCACCATGAATACCATAGGGAAAAAATCTTTCAGAAAGATGCATAAGCCCTCAGCTAAAATTAAATCAAAGTCAGTGCAAAACACTATCTGTATTCATGAATGTATTGACAGCTCTCAGCACTCATTTCTATGTCTTGGCAAGTCAGTGTCCTATCTTATTTAACTGAATAAACAAATTATTGGTTTTCTGGGCAGGCAGACAAGTGTGTGAAAAATAAATGACTTTTTGAATAATTTTCTGAGCACATCACTGTGCTTCAGCAAACATCCTATTCATAGAAATCCCAAATAAGGGGCTTCTGATACAATACAACAAGTATAACTATTGCTATTTCTGCATTTCATGGAACTAATCCTATTATCTGTCAGACTGCACTGTTAAAAGAGAAGAGAATTCGAGTACAGAGTGAATGTATCGTCCTAGAAGTTCAGTGAAAATGTGAATATGGAAAAGACAAAGCATCTGACAAATGCTTTGAGGATCTTTTACTAAGGAATGATGCTGCAGTCATTCAGCTGGAGCTGCAGTTGTGACACTTTGCTTTGATCCCTTTACTTGGGACACATGTACATAGAGCACATTCATTTTTTTTAACTCTGGGGTGCTTTTCATCCACCCTGCAATCTATGTATTGGCATTCTTCTAGTGTGCTTGTATTGTTAATTTGGATGTGATATGCAGCGCTAGAAAAGGCAAAAAGACTGTTCCAGCTGTCAGTAACTTTGCAGCTGAAACTAAATTATTCACTTCTTTTCAGCAAAGAAGTTCAAACCTTAGGCAATAGGAACACATTGTGGACTACATGAAGAACATTGTGGTCCTCAGCTTCCACGTTACAAATCTGTTGAGAAAGAAATTATTTTCAGCAGACATTTATTTTGCAAAGATGTTGTCAGTAAAAGTAAAGGAGATTAGCTAGCCTCAGAAAAACAGCTCTGCTGGGTGGGTATCAGACACAGAAGAAAGTCATCAGAGGACTCTGAATTATCAGCATTTGTCTGTAACACACCAATTATGCTGTCACGCTGAAAATCCTTTCCAGGAACTTGAGCAGTGACTGAAAACAAGACTATCCTTCACCCACCTTCTGTGAGATTAAACTTTTGTGCTTAATCCAGTCTGCTCTTTCAGGTGTGCCAAAACACAGATATCATATTCACATTTAAAACGCTGGGGAAGGAAGAGTAGAAATAATTAAATGCTTTACCATCCAAATTTAAAAACCATTCTATACCTTAGATGAAAAAACCCAGTAGTGCTGATAAGACATTTAGCAGCAGTAACAGTTCAGGCTGCTCTCTGTAATGTACAATGCAAATGGACCATTTCAAGCGTGTTAAATATGATGAAGGTAAAACGAAAACATGTCCACGACAGTATCTAAAACAATTTTGAGGAAGACTCAACCCAACAGAGCTGTGTAACTTTCAGCCACATCTGAAAACTCAGTACAGATTTTGTGATTCTTTTCCAAACCTTGGTAGTCAAATGGGAGGTTTTCTGTTAATGCCAGTAGGCTGCACTGGGAACACTCTTGGCCAATGTCTAACCGCAGCCATCTTCCTGACATAAAAACTTTAACTAAACTGAAGACAAAAAACTATCAAGATATTTGTACACAGGAAGGCACCCTACATTTCCCATCTGAATAGCTCTAATTTGAGACTGAAGAGCCAGAAAAGCTAGAAAATGTTATTATGAAAACTCTGTGAGAGAGCCGATAAATGGAAATACGATTTTTGACAGTAAGCTCTGTGTGTGTAAAGGCAATTCAAAGTGCTCTTTTTGTCTGGGCTAACACAGCAGGTGGAGGCACTTCACCTCACTGCCCAAACTGTTCTTTCACTCAGAATGGTTGTTAAGAGTGCTCATTCAGTGTTTCATGAGGATAAACTAAGCCACAATAAAAAGCTATGAGCAAAAGTTTTCCACTCTGAGAAAACACCTATCAACTTGCTAGTGGAGTTCAAAGACTCTTTTGTTGTTGCCTTGTCCTATTCCTCAGCACACTGACAGGAGCCTGACTCCATCCTCTGACACCCTCCCTTCAGACACTGATAAACATTGATGAGGTCCCCTTTTAGTCATCTCTCCTTGAGGATGAGCATGCCCAGTTTCCCCAGCCTTTCCTCATAAGAGAGGTGCTCAAATCCCTTATTCATCTTTGTTCCCCTCCACTGAACCCACCCCAGGATCTCTCTTGTCCTGAGGAGCCCAGAACTGGACACAGCACTCCAGATGTGGCCTCACCAGGGCTGAGTGGAGGGGCAGGATCACCTCCCTGACCTGCAGACAATGCTCTCCCTAATGCATCCCAGGATTTCATTGACCTTCTTGGCCACCAGAGCACACTGCCGGCTCGGATGCTTCTGTATTTTGTGCTGTTCTTCCACTGCACACTGAAGGAGTGAGCAAGTGGGAAGTTGGGGAAGGTAAGCATATTCCAGTGGGGCAGGACTCCCACTTCATTGCCAGAATGAGGGCACAAAGCACACACAGAGTCCCTGCCACAGCTGGCCCTCCTTATATTTCTCACCCTGGCTCCTCATCTCCTTCCCACTCTTGAGCCTTGCACTCCTTGTTAATGCCTTTGGCTCTGCACCTTCCCCGAATGCAGCAGTCAGTACTCCAACCAACCCATCCATCTTATCCTTCCTGTATTTGGTTCAGTAGAATAATTAACATTTTCACTGGAGCTGACCCAAATGGCCCTAATCAAGAGGAATTGGCAAGCTGGCAAACTCCCTGCAGATGCCTGCCAGGGATGAAGTAAGTCCACCTTTTCTGTAGTAGATAACAGGATTCAAAAAATTACTCCTGTCCTCATCTTCCCCAAGTTTATAAATTATTAGAAATAGCAGAAAGTATCTCAGATTTTTATATTAATGCTATGGGTCCCATTTGTGCAGCATGGGGATAGATGCAGGATATGTTATATGTTCCTTTACATTGGTTTTGGTTTTTGTTTTTGTCTTTCTGCTAGGTTTAGGCATCACAGCCTAAGGGAAATGTAAAGATGTAAACATCTGATTTTTAATGGTTTACGTCCTGAAAATTAAATACCTTCTCTTACAAATGCAGTTCTTATCAGACAAAGGAAGAGATATGCCTAATTATGAGATTGTTGTTATTTGATAACAATTTATAGGAACATCAGCCTCAGACGGATAAGCAACTTCTTATCAACGTTATCATCCAACAAATATGTGGTTGTTGGAGCAAAGCCCTGTGAAGTATGTAGCAACTCACTTTTCTTTCATTGAAGAGAGAAGCAGACAGTGAGGATGAACTGAGACAAGCTGAAATCTAACCCATTTCCTACAAGACAATTGCCAAGCTTTGGTGTGCTCCCTTTGGTAGAAGCGCTCTCTCAGAGCACCAAAGTATTGTCTTAGGGACTGACCTTATCACTGTCTGCAACTGCCTGAAAGAAGGTTGTGGCCAGATGGGGATCAGCCTCTTCCAGGCAACCCACAACAGGACAAGAGGACATAAACTCCACCAGGAGAGGTTTAGGTTGGACATTAGAAAGAGTTTTTTCACGGAAAGGGTGATTAGAAATTGGAATGGGCTGCCCAGAGCAGTGTTGGAGTCACTCTTCTGGGGGTGTTTAAGGACAGACTGGATGTCATTCAGTGCCCTGGTCTAATTGGCAGGTGTTGGGTCATGGGTGGGACTCAGTGGTTTCAGAGATCTTCTCCAACATGATTGATCTTGTGATACAAAGAAAGAGATAGAAGTCCAGTGCTGTTATACAGTGGACAGAATGAAGTAATAAATGAAACTCTTAGCCACTTGGGAAGCAAAGATTATTCTCCTTAAAAAACCCCACAAATGAACGACCATGAACACAATCTGCATTCAGTCAAGGCTTTCATGCTGTCATGCTCCATGATGGGTATCTGCCAGGCTTTGTGTCCAGTCACATCCTCTCTGTTTCAGCAACTCCTTGTCAGCTTGTTGAGTGCTTCTGCTCCTATTTACAAGTGCAGCTACTGTCTCTCGGGGCAGGCTTTAAAGTGTATGGATCTGACTGATGTGAGACAGTATTTGAATAGGCATGTGAAATGCGAAATATGCTTCTAAATAGCTACTTATTTCTCCTTGGAAAATGCTGAATTCGCTTGAGACCATGCTGACAATGATCTGTGTTTATGAAGATTCATAACTGAGTCATAAATACCCTAAAATAGCCTGAAAATCCCACAGCAAGTGTGAAACAGGAATAAAGGGAATTGGACTGGGAACAATAAGACCTTTCATGCTGACATAATAATACCATGACATTTTCCTGTTCTTTCTGCTATGGCTACCACACACTCAGGACCCTGCTGTAAAACCTGTACTGATTTTGGCCAGTGTCTTATTCCACAGGTGAGACTGGTGAGACTGCTCATTATGTAAGATTTTGCTCCCTGTAAGTAATGGTATTGTGGTCCCTAATGAGTTTAAATTGTTTAAATAATGCTCAAAAGACAAATGTCCTGACTACAGTACCAGACAGAGATAATGAGTTAGATTGTATGTGAGAGGGTAAATATTTTTCTACCTTTGTAAAGCTAATATATTTATGAATGGAGCTCAAATTATGAATTACCCGACTACCTTCTGTATCAGATTTGTATCAGATTCCTGTTTCCTTACTTTTACAGAACAGTGTTTTTTAAAGGGCAGTCTATAAAATGAACAGCCTGGGTAATCTTGGAAAGAATCTTTCCTTTTTCATTAATGAAACAGGATAAAAATCCCAGCAGATTCTATAGTACACTTATCCTTAGAAATGTGTGAATTGAGATTAGTCGACAATTAAGTTATCTGGTATTGATTTTACACGCACTATCAACCTGCTAACCCCTGGCTAGCAGAGATAGAGTCTTTAGCTTAATGCTGTTTTGTTTTGTTTTTTTTTCAAAGATAATCAGTAAAATGTTATCTGGGGCACTTTTTCACAAAGATGTTCTCATTCATTTTTTACATCTCTCAGAATAACATGAACAAGTTTGTTCCATAAGTACTTGTTTCATAGAAATTATTTTGCACTCAGCTGGGGAAACTCAATCTCCACATTTTCAAGGAAGTAAATAGAACATTGAGTTTTAAAAGAAGAATGCTTAGCTTTTACTAATTTCTCAGTGACTGTCACCAGAACATGATCAAGGTGGTTCCCTTGTCATGGGGGGGATTATGATTTGTCATTAGATCACTGAATCATAGTATCATAGAATGGTTTGGGTTGGAAGGGACCTTAAAGATCATCGAGTTTCAACCCCCCTGCCATGGACAGGTACAACTCCCACTGCACCAGGCTGTTAAAAATTTGGGAGTGCTCAATGTCGTGCATAAAGCAGAAAGTCTTCCCTTTAAAAAGCCTGTACTAAGTATTATCCATGGGCAAATCCAAACGTGATCACCTCTTATGATCCAAAACAAAATGGGCATGCCATGAATTCCATCTCAGCTGGAAGGTGAGTAGCAGAGCAGTTTTTCTCAGAAAGGAGAGCATTTCACAGGCTATGCAGAGCTCGCAGGAATATCCCTGTGCCAGTCACAAGGAGCTCACTCTGCCTTGCATCTGGAGCTGTAGAACAAGAGAAGGGCAGAGGGATCAGCACAGAGAGCAAGCACAGAGTGCTGGGGCAGCATCTTTGTGGGAAAAGCAGTCCCTTTTCAGGAACAAAATGATGCCAGAGTGAGCCTGGGAAGCAAACTGCGCTGGATCCCAGTAGCAGAGCTGAGCTGTAACTTTAGACTCAGCCTAAAGGCATCCAGCAGTTAGTGCTCATGCCTTGTGTACCCTCTGAGCTCCCAGACAGCGATCAGCACAGCCCCCAGAACTGGGAACTCACCCACAGGGAATTCTCTCTCAAAGCTCTGCCAGACCTCTGTGTCAGGCTTCTCCTACCATGAACATTGGGCAGCCCTGTCACACCCGTGTAAAGGAGGCTCTTCGGAGTCATCTGCACTTCTCTCCTCTTCCCCTTTGTAATTTAAATGGGATGAGAAAGTTGTTTTACTTTTGAAGCCTGATACAATCTCTGGCCTTGTGCCTCTCACTGATTTATTTAGCTCTCTTTCCAGTGGGGATCTCTGCAGGGAATGAGGCTGTGGTTCTGCACTTCCTTTAAGCTGCAAAAACTGGGGGGCAGCTGTCACAGGAGAGGTCCTGCCTGTCCCCTTGCTGGGCCGTGTGTTTTCCACACCCACCTTTGTGTTCCTATGAGTGCTGATACCTGAGACCTGGACAGTCTCAAGAAGCAGGTTCAGCTGGCAACAGGAGCAGAATGAAGAGAAGAAACACTTTTTACATCCAGACTGGTTTTGGTGTGGAAGTTACCACACAAAATATGATGCATGAACTAGAGCACAAGCAGGCAGGCAACTCGGGGAGATGCAACAGGGCAGGTGGCTGCTAGTTTACTGTTTAAGATGGAGAGTATGTCCTTATCCATTATCTACACATTAGAACTCTGGGGGGAAGGTCTGTCCTCTTCAGGGTCTCATGGGATCTGATTCTGGCTGCAAGGTGCTTTCCTCCTGTTCCCCATAATGGCTCTGAGGAAAAGATGTCCTTGCAGCACCCCATCTAACTGTGCAATAGCACGTGGCCACCTGCAGCTGCTTCCCAGTCTCTAAACTCGTGATGTTCTTACAAGTCCCCTCTTCAACACCAATTATTCCTCTAAGAAAATGCAGAGTTTTTAACAACATTTTTTTCACTCCACTGCCTTTAAGGCAGGACTATAAATCATACTAAATGCTTCCACATTATGTAAATTGACTCCTTTGCAGAACATTTTTCACTCAGTATCAACAGAGCAATTACACCTTTTGATGTTTGCCCAAAATTGCTATTTTTTCCCCCTTCCAAAGGGGGACTTTCAATCTGTGTCATCTTTTCACTTGTGTGATGCATTAAATGAGAATGTGCTGCAAATGCTTCATCCTGTCCTTTTTAAAAAAACATCTGTGTTTGACCTGCTATCTTCCTAGCCCTCCTTCTGATGTGTGTCCTTTCCAGTGGTTCATTTAATCCCCTTTACTCTTTGTGAATTCCCTTCTTGTATTATTAGGTGATACTTTCTCTTCAATTTTCTTTCTCTTTTTTCAGAGCATGTTTCATACTTCAGCACAGGACATTTAGAAAGTGTCTTCTTTTGCCATGTCATGGCCAAACATCTTAAGCAGCTTCTTTTATGTCAATTAATCCATCATTTTGCCTAAGCTTCTCAGGTTTTCTGTATTGTTCATCCTAGTGATGCCCTTGACACAGACAGTTGAGTAGTAGAGCACTTCTGCTTGTCTGCAACACTGATGTTGCACTATGTGCTGGCTTTGTATGTTGCATCAGTTGTCTATAACAATTATGTTTTAATCCAAGAGACCCTGAACAAAATAAGGACAATGAAAGCAGTTTCCAGTATAGGGTCTTTAGAAAAAGGCATGGGAGCCTCAAAAGCAGAGCAGAGCTCAAATTTTCCCCAAGGTATCTAGAGAAATCACAGAATAGCTGAGGTTGGAAAGGACTTCTGGAGATCATCTAGCCCAGACCTTCTGCTAAAGCAGGTTCACCTGGAGCAGGTTGCACAGAATCACATCCAGGTGAGTTTTGAGTACCTCCAGAGAAGGAGATTTCACAACTTCTCTGGGCAGTCTCTTCTAGTGCTCTGTCATCCTCACACTAAAGAACTTTTTCCTCAAATTTAGATGGAACTTCAATTTGTGACTGTAGCCCCTTGTCCTATTGTTGGGCAGCACTGAAGAGTCTGGGCCCATCCTACTGACAACTGCCTGAAGACAGAAATGCCTCTTATTCTCAGTGGTTAATTTCTTTTATCTAGTTAATGAGCTAATTAATTACTGAAAACAAAGATCAGTTTTGTGTGCCATTTTTATAAACTGAAGATGTAAACTAAGGGCTTTGAACATCCAAGGTTGCTGAGTTGCTCAAAGTCTCGGGTGCAGTGCAGTTTGGAAACTCCACCGCACTCTCCTATTAAAAGATGAATTTTGGTAAAGTTAAAGTTAGATAAACTATTTCAGTTAGAAAAATCCATGATGACAGTTTGCTTCTGTGTATCATTTATTTTCTTAATTGTTTTCCCATGGTGCTTCTTTAATACCAGAGACACATGGAGTCAGTCACCCTGACAAAGCGCTCTTCAGTTTGCAGCTAGAAACTCACAGTTGATTTTGTCCCTGCAAGTGTCATCTTTCCTTGTCTTTCTGTCAGTGTTTTTAAACAAAGAAGTCAATTAATTAATCTGCAGCTATACTTTCTTTGCAATGCTGAAAACTTTTCAGTACTTCTGAAGCTAAAATAATTAAGTGTGCCAATTTTTCTCTTGGCCAGCGTCTTCTGTGCATCTTTAACTGATCCTGCTGTTTTCTAGGGAATGCTCTTCATAATCTTAGTAGGAATCTTCTGCTATATCATTATTTAAATGCTTCCTGTCTTAGATGAATTGACCAGACTGATTCTGCAGACTTTATCACAGAGTGAATTTCTGCTGCTTCAGCTAATCCCTTTTATTTTATCCTTTTTTTAAAAAAAAATTCACTGGAGGATATATTCATAGCTTTTGACGAAAATATTGGTATCTCTTTAAAATTAGGGATCTGCTGAAGGAGCTTTTGTTCAGTTAGGTATAACTGGATGTTGGAAACTGAGGTGGCTTCCAAACTGTCAGAACACTTCCAGGAAGCTCCATTTTTTGCTTTCATGTCACCACTCCCCTCATAGCTGTATTATCTATATATCTATATATGTTATTGAAGCAATAAGCCTTTCCTTAATTTTCTACTAGTCAGTTCTTTATCCTTAAATAAACCAACAAGAATCCATGACCTTGTCCTTGGAAAGAGATGTTTTTTTCTTCAACAATACACTGCTGTGACACATTGTCTACAAAACAGTCATGAAAGATGTTGGATGATTTTCAGGTAATGGGTAAGGCAGACTGATGGTATATTTGGAACAGTTAGGACCAAGATGATATTGTTTTCCTAAGGATCGTCCCATCTAGATGTTCTTTCCTTTCCTTAACCTGGGACAATTTGAAGCTGTCTTCCTGCTTGAGCTTGGCGTCCAAACACAGTCCAGTCCCATAAGAAATGGAAGATTGAGTGGCTCAGTTGGAAAACTTCTGTTGCAACCAAATTGTTCAAAAATAAACTCTACATACATATTTTTACAAACACTGATGATTGTGTCATTTCACTCTAATCCACCCCAAGGAATCTGTTAACAAGAACCTGGGTTACTGCTGCCTTCTGGGGCAGGTGTAACAGAGGTGGGGCACCTGTAACAGAAGTGAAGGACCAGATTTTAAGCCTCAAGCCTCTGGCAGTTATAGTTGAGGAGCTTTGCTGGAAATTTTCTTAAAATCTTCAATTGCTCTTCTGCAAAATTAAAAATTACTTGCCTAGTTACAGTAAAGCTGGAGACATTTAAAGCCACTGTCCACCTCCATATGAGTCACCCTGTCCATGCTTTCTGGAAGTTTTGTGCGCATGCTTTTCACCTTTGCACTTAAAGGTTTGACATTATATGTTTCCCCCCAGGCTCAGAAGAAGAGTAAAAGAGGAAAAAACTCTGTATTTTAAATGTCTCATGAGCCTCAGCTCACAAACTTGTAAGTCATCTTCTGTGAGAGCCACTGTTTACTCTCTCCAGTCACAGAAATTTCCTTGTGACCGAAATTGTAAGAAGTGTTTATTTGAATGTTTAAACTGCTGACAGTTCTTTCATTCCCTGTTAGAGAGGTTTTAGTGTATCCTTTATCTTATTGGAACACGCTGTAGGCAAATCATCCTTGTTTACCTCTCTTTCTATGGCAACCCCTTCTAGCGTTCCTTTTCAGTCCTTAGAGGGGGAAACCTTCCTTTCCTTTGCTCTCTGCCAGCCCTGGGCACTGCTTTGACACTGTTCCCAAGTCCTCCTGATTCATTGCGGCCCCACACAGAAGTTGTTACAGACTGTTCCTGTTGTCCAGGGGCTTCAGATGCAGAAGAGGGGAAAAGTCCTGTTCTGTTTACAGTGAACCATCACCTGCCTTTGCCACACAGGGTTTAATGATGCAGTGACTGCACTCAGCAGCGCTGCAGGACATCAGAGATGTTATCTGCCTTGCTAAAAGCAGTGACGTTAATTCTTTTTACAGCTTTCTATTATGCAGGGAAAAAAAGGATAAATTTCTGCTTACATAAGTTTGCTCTGCTATTTTACTGTTACTAAGACACCCTCCAGCCAGGCAGGGGACAGGTCAGGAGTCATCAACACAAGCTGGGCATGAGCGAATTTTTGGCTGGATGATTTGAGAGGAAAGTGCGTCTCATGCCTATGGAGCAGGCAGAAACAGAGTTAGAAAATGAAGAAATAAAACTATTTCCCATGGGGCTTGCTCTGAATGGATGCCATGTGGGAAATCTGTGAAATGCCACAGAGCCAGCTTCCCTACCGAGGCTAGGACTACCCGAGCTGTCAACTTTCTTTCCCATGCTTGCCCTATAAATCATGCCTGTTTCCAAAGTTTTGGCCACCAGCAATGATCCCTAGTTTCAATAGCGATTGTAAGTCCGTATCTCTAAGAAGCACAATTTTTCAGAAGAAGAAAATTGCACCAGTTTTTCTCCAATGGCATTAACACCACTTTAATCCAAACTTTTGGTGGGCCACGGCCATTTAGTGAGGCCTGAAATCCCATCCTAGACAAAGCCTCAGGCAGCAGACAAGAAACATGGGTATTTCATGTCTAAAGTTTAGACACTTTGGATATGCTAAACTGTAGAGGTATTTAATCTTGACTCATTACTGTCAGTTATTTGTGAACATCCTGAGGAATAAAAGCGATGATTTAGTTTTCATTTATTTTCATGACAATATTTATCATTTATAGTAACTGGGACAGCTTCCTGCAATTTGGGAAAACCTCCATGTATTCTTACCTAATTTAATGAATCACCATGGAGCCCATATTGCATTTCTAACACTTGGAGTGAGCTAGTCATTATTCACCTGCCTCCAGATTTCAATCAACAGCTCTGGGAGGCAGAAAAATGAAAGAAAAAACTGTAGAAATATAATCAGAAATCATTTGCTATTGCTTACATAAATTAAACATGTTTATAGAAAATTGAATGATTCTGTAAAGGCTTCTCAACAGGAGTAAATTTACTACCAGTTTGGTTTGTAATGATTCAGTCAGCAAATAAACAGAAAATAAGCCCTTGATGATAAAAAATTGCTGGTATTTAGAAATGGGATTCTGCTATGATGCAAAGACAGTCTTGATAGAATGACTTGACTGTTTTGTATTTGCAGTGGGGAAAGATAGTTGGATACCAAGATCTCTTGGATATAGAACTTAGTGATTGCATCATATGTTGAGAATGGGAAGCTTACTGCAAAGGTTTTTGCGGAGAACCTTGCATGCTGAAATAGCAGGACAAGGTCTGTGAGCACACTTGCCTCATAGCACAATGTTACCTCAAAATCCCATATTAATTAATTATATCCCCCCAAACTACCCAACATCACTAAGTCTAACTGATGCTATGTTTTCAATTTATTTTCTTCCTTTCTTTTGCCTTTCCAGATGGAGGACAGTAAATATAGAAATCAAATTTCAGTACAAGTCAGAAGCAGGTGCAGTTTTTTGTTTGATGCTCTGAATATTTCTGCATATGAAACTTGAGCTGAAAAAGGTGTGAGTGAAGGTTGCTGATGGACATTGTACAGTGTGAAGAAGTGTTGAATAGTTCAAAAAAGCCAGTACTGTCCTCTGGGCAATTTTTTCAGTGCAGTGGGCTGACTGTACTTATGTGGAAACTTATATCACAGTACTGTCAGTAAAATACACAGGTGACTGATTGCTGTGTGACATGTAAGGGCATATTGAAGAATGAACTTCAAAGATATTAAGTAGACAGAAATTCTGTCTGCAGAATTCCTCATCAAAGTTACCCATGCTACTTTTCTACCCTTTCTTTTGCTATGGAAAATTGTCAGCTAACTACTGTTTGCCCCAGAAACAGCCTTTGTCTTGACTCTTGATGATTAAAGAGGTTTTTAAGTGTCAGCCACTTATTGTAGTCATGCTGTTGAGTGAGGATAGCCTGATTAGACAGAGTAAGGCTCTAAACATCTAAATCTCACAACAGAGATCATCTGGCTCTGTTTTTTTCTTTGTTTTTGTGCTAGACTTCACGGCTTTAGCAAAACATCACTTCAGGCTGTTTTATGATATGTCTTCTTCCTTCAGCGAGGGTGTTTATATTTTTATTACAAGGCAGTGTGATCTCTTCTTGCAATGCTTGTGCTTGCTGTAACATTGCTCCTCTAAGAGCAATCACTTTCAAGGGAGGGATAAGTTTTACTATTTAATAGTTACTATTTAATAGTTACTTTTAATATTGGTTAGGTGTTAATGGACCTTGCCATAATAACATTTTTGCTTTTTACTCAAAACCCCTTGGTACTCAGGAAGTGTCAGGCTTCATTTGTTGCTGTGTTTTGAATAATCCTCCTCTGAGGCTAATTTATGAAGAGGCCATCCTTAAGGTGGTTCATGAATATTAGTGAAGGGTGCCTCTTACAGGTAACTATTATTTGTTACTGCCTAGCATGAAACATTGAAGAAGTATCAACAGGGATGACAGATGACTGATTTTGAAATTCCTTAAGGCTTAACATGCAGCCAGTGAAATACTCTGAATCTACAGTCAGAGGCTAAAGAATCCACACAACTGAAACTGCAAATCTTCACCCCAAAATTTGGTGTTTGTGTATCTTGAGAGAAATGTTAAAAGCAGTTTTACTGAGAATATACAGATAAATAGTCAGCCTTCTGCCTGGTTGTCTCTTCAGACTTCTGTAAATGAGTCAATGCTTAGATATATTTGAGACAGGTATATAACATCAATTAAGCTGTCCTGGATGTACCAAGTCACTTCCAAGAGCAGACTAAATGCTCTTGATGTTCTGGGAAGAATTTTTTCTCTCTCTCTCTAGTATCTGTTAGCCTGAGCAACAGATTAGTGTAGCTGGAGAAGTAATAAAGTGTAAGGGTCTGTCTGCACACCACAAGGCAACCTGCTCCCATCACTGATGTAAGTTCTCACAGGAATTAAAGCAGGATTAAAATTTAGAAGAGATTGCTCAAAATAACATAGAAAATCTAACAAAGATTTTTTTTACTTTTACACAGAATACCCTGTTCATCAGAGCTTTTCTATTAGTGTCTAGAATACAATAAACCAGATTAAGCTTTGTAAGTCTTATGCTGAAGCAACTTTTATAAGCTTTGCATGATTTTACACTAATCAGGGAATTTTCTATTTCCTTTAGTGTAGTGTCAGGTTGTGGGGGTTTTTTTTGTGGTTTTTTTGGCTTTTTTATTTTTTTTTTTTTTTTTGATGAAAGGATGTGGAGTCTAGGAAGGTTATTGCAGAATTAAAACCTTCTTCCCTTTGCAGAAGGGCAATTCTTCATATTGTGCACAGAGACATACAGGAATTTAGCTTGAGGAGGTGGAAGTGTAAGTAAACAGGAGCCTGATATTTATGAGCATGCAGGAATTTTTGCATTTCAGTCCACATATGCAAAAGTTAGTTACTCTGCAATTGACTCGTTTTTCATCTGAGCAGAGAAGAGTGCTATAATGAAAAAAATTACCAATTCAGAAGATGACATGACCACTTAAATTCAGTTTTCAACTTATGTGTATTTTTGGAAGGGTAAGACATGGACAGTTCAGATGTAAATCACTGCCACCTGAACACAGCTCAGGAGAAACATTTCTGAGCAGTTAGCTCTGTTCTGTCTCAAAGAGGCTGAAATAAAAAAGTGAGGTTTGTGATTATGATTCAATACATAATATAGACAATTTTTCAGTCTTTGGGGAAAGATACTGATTTTGCAGGATCATTCTAATCTTCTGTGGTGTTTTAAAGGCTTCTCATTCACTAAATCTGTTTTGCCACTATGATTTCAAAGTATTCATTATATATTAATAAAAGTATTAATAGAATAGTTCGTAGTATGTTATTAAACCATGGCTGTCGTTGTTTGGGGCTGATTCTGGGAGGCATTTCCAGAGTAACATTGCTAATTTGTTCTTTCAGTTTGAGGACTTTTGCATGATGTTAATATATAGCCAGGCTGAAGTGTGGGTCTATGCATTTCTATCACAAAATAAAATATGCTGCTTTCCTTCAAAATACCCTAAAGGAGGAGTCTTATTTTCAAACTACAAGTCTATACCCTTTTATTAGGTACTGACATCAGGCTGTAACAAGCAGCAAAGGTGGAGAGGGAAGGGGAGGAAGCCCTGCAGATACGAGGCATGGGAGAACCAGTCTCGATTTGTACAAGCAATTTATGTCTAAAGATATAAAACAAACTAGTTTGAAACAGGCTATGTGCACAGCATCAAATGCTTATGGGAGTTGTTTCAGAATGGAACAGCACTACCCAAATTGCCATCTGTTTTAGGTGGCCTTGGTCATGCTGTCTCCCAAAGAGTGCCTGGGGACATTGAGTGCCAGCTGGCCCAGACCAGAACCATTCCTGGGACCTTCTAACAATTTGCCAAATGGGGTGAACAGGACTGAGTTTCTTGAAAACAGCCTGGTACTGCTTTAATTTTCAGGAAACTCCACACAAATCTGGAAAAAAACCCTCTTTCACCAGTTGTGTTCCAAATACCAAGTCTTTTTTTTATTGCAGCTAATGCACTCTGTAACAAAAATATTATTCTTTGCTCTCTGGAGCAGTCATGAACACCTGAGTCTGTCCCACTGGTATTGGTGCCCAAGGGGACCTCTGATCTTGGAAAATAGCTAAATAACTATAATGTCACAATGCTGCTACAACTTCAGGGCCAGAGTGTGCATCTGTAGAGCTGTTGTGCCTCGCAGTCATTTGCTTTCCTGAGCCTTTCCACTGTTCTCATCACATAAAGTCGCCTTAAGCAGCTTAAAATGTACTCAGTGTTGGGATACATTTTGGAGTTCTTCCAAATGTGCAAAAGTACAATTCCTAATTCTTAAGCCTGGCAGAAGTCTGGCTACTTGAAACTGGCAGGGCAATACAAAATGCTTTTAATGTCAGTGAGAGCCAGGCTGAACGACTTTGTTTTACCATTAACTCCCTGGGCACAGACTAAGACATAATATGTTTATTTTAAAGTCAGAGAATGCTCATGGGAATCATTAAATAATTTCTTTAAATTGTGGTATAAACAAAATATCTTTTGTTATAGTGCTTCAAGCAATAACTGTTTCCAGGGAAATTACTTTAATGAAGCTATTTCCTTTATTTCTCTCATTATTCATACATTTCTGTTATTATTCACATCTTGTGGATTTGCTGGCACTAGGATAGCTGTACACAGCTGATTTGTGGCCTTTTGTAGGGGGGATTGATTTATCTGTTTTATCCCATGCCTTAAATTGCAGGAAGCAATAAAATAAGTGGAAAGTACCTAATATAGCTACAAATTCAAAGACATCAGCTCATTATGGAAATTACAGCAAAGAACTTAAATAACAAAGACTTTCTTATGTCCCAAAGATGGGTTAACTTGGATGAGAGGATGGGATAGTATCCATGTAGGGATCTCCTGCACTGTAACAGCTTTTCCTTAGCTAACCATGAACCATTCATCTGTATTTTCACCCCTCTCCAGAGAGTGCAACACACACTTACAGTTTGATGTGATAAATACAGTCTGACAAGCTTCCACATGGCCCTAGCATCACTTCATGTACTTTTAACATCTCAGAGCTCTGGGTCAGTTTGCCTCAGTTGCAGGGATTGTTCCTTGATCCTCTCTTTCCTTGGTGTAGACGTGTGCAAGGATACTCCAGATGCAGGTGGTCCTGAGCCATAGGCATTTCCTGGGAAGTAAGAAAAATGCTGTCCACAGTTAAGTGACACAGCTGAGTTTTAAGCACATTTTCATTGTCATTATAAAACATGGTGATAAAACACTTCTCAGGTTTCTCATCTGCCATGAAAATTGCAGTTTTGAATGTCAGTGTTAGTTGGGCAGTGAGACAATCTTGTGTGATGGCCTGATCTGGGAATATTAGGGCTGAGGACCATGTTGCTGGTGGTGCTGGGGAAGCTCTGCTGAAGGTGACTTTCACCTTGCAGAAGACAACAGACTCCAAATGGCCATGCAGTCATGTCCAAAGCTTACACGTAGGGAGAACAGCTCAAGTCTAGGTTGTCTGTAGCATACAGAAAACAAAACCAAAGCAAAGCTTCCGTAGCTGAGTGTGACCTAAGATGATGCTTCTAGGCAGGCTGCTGGAGTAGTGCTGTGTGAGACTGGGCCATTTGGCACTTCCAAAGTGTGTCAAACTGTATGAAAATACCCAGGCACTTATCCATATGCAGTAAGAATCAGAAATAAAACAGGCTGTGGTGTCTAGCAGCTGGTATGTCACAGATCTGTAAAGCTGACAGAAGTCAGATTGTAACTATTGACATAAGAGACATGGTAGCTGCCTTAGGCCAGATGGTGAATGCAGTCTGGCATAGTTTCACTGACTGAGTGATTTTGTGCTGGTTGATCCCAACTGATGTGCTGAACTGAAAGTATCACTGACTGAACACGAGTGGGTTGGCTGCAAGTTACACAAAATCAGAAGTAGCAACAAGACATCTTGTAACATACAGATTCCTCAGAAGTGACATAGTGGCATAGTTTTATCTATAGTCCTTCTTGATTCTTCCACAAAGATTTTTTTTGCAATTTTTACAGTGCAATAAAACATGTGTATTAGCAAGTGATATCTCCACTGGGCAGTATTTCTGCTTTGTAAGGTCCCTTTCTGTGAAGGTACCTGAGCTTTTGCAAACTGGGTTCCAAACCTTTTTCACTTGAATTGCTCTAAATCCCAAGCAACACAACTGATTAATGTGCTCTGGTGTTGTAAACTGATATAACCAGATGTCTGCTTAGCAGCAAGAAGATGGTGGGCAAAAGCAAGCACAATAATTGTTTTCATTGAATGTAGCTTAGAATCAGACTGGAATTACCAGAGCAACCCTGAGCAGGTGAAAGGCAGGTGGCTGGTGGGTAGAAAGGGCTCAGGAGTTAGCAGTCCTCGGCAGGGACAAGGTGTCTGTCACCTGCTGCCCGCTCTGCCACCTCCCTCCCTCAGCTTCCCAGCTGCTCTCAGGGCTTGCAAAGTCATTTCAGTCCATTAGGTTCAGTTCTAAATATCTTAACTCTCTGTCCTACGTGTGTGGTCCTCAGTAGTCCTCTCTGTGCCTGTGCAATCCTGCTGCCAAAATGAATCTTCAACTCCTTGTTCCTGTGTGACCCAGCATGCTGGGATAATTTGGGTTTGTAATATCCATGGAAAAATTGCACTTGCTGTGTTATTCTTCGCCACATGATTTCCTTTGTGTGCCTCACAAACACGTGGACTGCTAATTGAAATGGCAGCAATTAGTCCACAGTGGTAGAGCTAAATGTTGAGAGATGAAAACCTCTTCAGACAGGACCTCAGGAAAAATGGAAATGCATCATTCTGCATATTTTTTTGCAACTGAAGAGGAAAAATTTTACTTCTCTTTCCTCACTGGTGTCACTTTAGTGTCAGATAATTATCCTGGACTGCTGGTCATGATAACTTAGAAGGAAAGGATTTTCACAGGCAGAATATCTCTGATTTATTAAATTAAGTATCTGGCTTTTCCAGTGATTTATTAAATTTTATGTGTATAGACAAATAAATACTCATGCAGATATAGATACACTCATATATGCACACATATTCACAGATATAGAGGTCTAGCTATATATATATATATATATATATATATATATTATATATATATGACTTCTTTGTCCTTTCAAATATCAGGAAAAGACTTTACCTTTGGCAGTATTAGCACTGTAAATTAATTCGGGATCCTTTCTCCTCCAGATATTTTGTATCACCTCCTTAGAATGAGTAATTAAATGTACCCAGGGAAAAAGCAGGAACCTGTGTCAGGAGAGATTTAGGTTGGATTTTAGGAAAAGCTTCTTCACCCAGAGAGTGGCTGGGCCCTGGAACAGAGTTGGAGTTGCACAGTCAGCCAGAGTTCACAAAGTGCTTGGACAATGCTCTCAACGTGATTTTTGGGGTTGTCTTGTGCAGGGCCAGGAGCTGGACTTTGGTGGTTCATGTGAGTCCCATCTGGCTCAGGATGCATTGTGATTCTATCAATTTTTGACCAATATCAAACATTAAAGTTTGATAAATCTAAAACTAGATAAATAATCCCAGATATATAGACATTTCTTCTTTCTGTTTTGCTTGTGTTTTAGGTTTTGATTTATTTGCGTTTTAAAACTTTTTTAAAAATCTCATGACAGTAATAAAGTGATAATCATAATATTTTTATGCTTTATATACAACTTGAGTTATATACAAGTATTATTTTCAAAGCCTGAGATATTCTACTTAGACAAACTCATTATTCAGATTACTTAATCCCAGCTGGAACTTCTGAGACAGGACTAATTTAAACTAATCCACAGAATAACTTCTTTTTCTAAGAATAAGATTCTCTGTAGCCATTGTTAGTTGCAATTAATGATTTACTAGATAAAAAACCTAGATGCAAAAATATATATGTTACAATTTGACAATGATGAGTGATTGTATCATGAATTCATACCTGGGGTGTGATAAGCTGTCGTGGTTCACAGGAAATGAAGCTGCTTTTACAAGGCCCATTATTGCACAGGTACAATGAGATGTATCTGAAGATTAAGTTCTAAAGAAAATGCGTGTACATTTCCATCATATCAGACTAGGCAGGGTGAACAGCTTCTAAGGGAAATCTTACTGTTTGTTTTATTACTAGTCATCTCTATCATTGATGACAACATTCAGTGTATGCTCGATAAGTGACAGCAAATACCTGGTGGCAAGTTGGCAATTAAAGTGTGTGCTGCCTTTAGACATTTGTTATGAAAGGTGTTTTTGACTTTTCTTCCTTTGAAATGTATTATATTTTGCAATGTCTGCTGAATAGGACATATGCCACAATTTAAAAGCATTGGTGAGATACTGATCAAGGGAAGAGATTATATTTTAAATAAATAGTTGTGTTTTTAATCTATTCTGGGAACACTGAATGTTGATGTTAAAACTGCAGTTATTTAATTCATGAGAAGATCCATGTTTCATCATTTGAACAGAGCAACTCATCTCCCTTTAAATTACTCCTAAATTGAAAAAAAGCAAAATCACCACCCCACCACCCAACTACCACTGTCTGAGTGGACTGCTTAGGTCTGCATGAAGGAACTGGTAGGTTTGAATACTTCATAGTCAAAACATATTCAACAGCAGTGCTGAATACTTTGGCAAAGCAGATCTGATAATCCCAGTGGCCAGGTAATCTGTTAGGAAAGGTTCTTCTTCAGGCAGTTAGCACTTGCTATATGTCCTCAAGCATAAAGAAAAATGTCCTCTATAAATGTGTCTTATCAAACAATTGCAGGTGTTCTTATTACATGGAACTGATTCTTCTGTGAATTGCTACACTCTTGTTCTCAGCATTATCATTTGACAGTGAATTTCAGGTGCTGCATGCTCTGTGAGAAGTATTTCCCTTTAGCCTTTCCATTTCATTTAATGTCGCCTTGTTCATCTTCTGAGAAAGGGCAAACGAGAGTCCTTTGAATTGCCTTCTCTGGATCATTCATTACAATAGGCAGAGGTGATAGAGCTTCTTATTATTAAGTTTGGTATTTCCTATTACAATACCCTGTTTTCAGTTGCTTTTAACTTTGCCAGACATGAATGCTTCAGGCTGTAAATGTCAGTGCTACGTGCCCACCCAAAGCTGAATATTTTTCAGAGGTTTCAGGAAAAGTAGATTAGCCACTTCTGAGAAGGAAAACAACTAGGAAAAAAAACCAAAGCAACTCCACAAAAAGAGAAACTGTTTTCCAGTATTTAGAAAAGCACTATGTTGCAACTTTGATTATTCAGCTATAATCCAGGCCCTCTGGCTCAGGGCCTTGGGAACTGTGTCTTAATGAGTTTTTCTTTGAATATTCACTCTGTAAGAGCTACTCCGTGCAGCCAATTGTCCCAGTCTCTGTGTCCTTCCCTGCGGAGCAGCAGAGGTATTCACACCCTTACAGGTCCCGGATCAGCCTGGGCAGAGTCAGGGATGGGAAACATCAGTGTGGGGACACTGAGGCTGAAAGGGGGAGTAGGTAAGAGAAAGTCAGGTCAGGAAGAAATGGTAACAATGTGAGGAGGCTGGGCATTGGGAGGAATCCAGCTCCCCCACAGCATCAGATGGGGCTGAAGGCTGTCCCCCAAGCTGTGGTGACACATGTAGGGCAGGAGTCAGGCCAGCACCTGCAGCTGAGGTGCCTGCAGGGGATCCAACCCAGCACCTGCCGTGATGGGAACAGTACCCTGAGAATGAACGGAATGGAAAAATGCAAAGTGCTTCAGAACAAAGGAATACCAGAGTTCAGCTTGTCAGTGCAGTGGGATTACACCTCTCTTGAATGCTCTATTTTGAAGTCTTCAGTTATATGATTACTTATCATTTTGGCTAAATGTTATCTCCTTAGTCAAAACACAGAATTAAACTTCTTAAGGGATAAATCTTGGACATGTAGTAGAGAAGATAGCTCCTTGTAAGATCTCAGCACCATTTATTAAAGATGGTTGGAGGAGTTGCAGGAACCTGTTGGAGGAAAAAAGAATGGCCAAATGATGCTGTGGAGGATCAGCTGCAATTCTTGCCTCTGACACTGTGTTCCTGTGCAAGGGCATTCAAGGCATGTGGTGAGCTTTTCACATATGCTCAAAATTGTTCCTCATTTTCTGTGATATGTGATAGGAAACTCTGGGATGAGGTCTATCAAAGCACTGAACACTCAGATTTGTTGCTTGAGTTAGAGTTTGCTATACAAGGCTTTGAAAAATTAAGGCTAAATGTATCTCTAAGGTACTCAAAATTAATGCATGTTTTTAACTCTAATAGCTGTGTCTCAGATCGCTCTTTGCAAAGTGGATCCCCACACATTTGCTGGGTATGTAAAAAATGCAAGTCATTAACAGATCTCACATAAAATAGGCATCATGGGAAGAAGCAAATAATTCTGCCTCCAGTGTATAGTTTCAATAGCCTGCAGGAGGTAAAATATGGTGACAAAATAGAGAAAAATATGACAATAAAGAGCCTCTAAATTCGTACTAAAAAAGATAAGGTGCCTAGGAAAAAACAGTATCATGTAATTACCATGGTTTTATGCCTACACGGGGATTGGTCCTGTAAAAGCAGTCAAACAAATGCTCCTCCACTGCCTCTCCAAAAATAAGAGGCTTAGTCTCCATAGTTTGTCCTTGCCTGGAAATTCCACCTCTGTGATTTTAATGACCCAGTCTCGAATTACTCCTGTTCCTGACCTACCTGTTGAAAGAGATTCACTACAGTGAATATTCCAGAAAAAGAAGCACTGGTCATTTATAATCTCAATTAGCTCACTGTGGCATTGATGCTCACTGAGCCTTTTTGTGTTCTGGTCCCTCTCCTGAGAAATATGTCTTTATTAACTTTGAAAACTGTGACCAGACAGACATAAATTTCCACATCAATTTTTTTCTCCATCAAAATATCAAGACAAACACCTGAATACTTGGCTTGGAAAAGTTTAAGGGAATGGGGTGGTGGGAGAGGGAACTCCATTTAAGAATTCTCTTCCAGCTCAACTCCAAATTAAACATCTGCATTAAAAAATCTGGAGTAAAAGGATTTATTTTTTTTTCAGGCCTGTGACTGTACTGGTCTTGTCAGGAAAGGGGGATCGTCCTCAGAAAAAAACCCGACAGAAAGTTATCCTCTATAAACAAGTTCCAGAACAGGAAATGGACACTACTGGCTGGGCTTTTTCAGCACAGCATGGAAAATATTGCACATTTTGCAATGTTGTCTGATGGATCTGGAGCCACAGTGACACAGAAGGGCTTCTGAGATATGCCCAGGGCTCCAGGGGTGTGAGGTCTGTCCCATCTCTGGGAGAGGATCACTTGAAAACGCTGTCCATGATAGATAAGACATGCCGTTTCTGGGAAGTCAAAATGTACCCAATACTAAGCTATTAACAAAATCTGTTTCTCACTTTAAATAGAGGCAGTGACTGCCTTTCTCCATCCAAGACTGGGCAGCTGTTGATGCAAAATTTCTTGGTTCAAATTTTTTCCAGAAAGAATGGGATGGATGGTTCTGCAGCTGACTTGATGAAGTCTGACTGCCTCTGGGCAGCAGAGAGAAAAGCAACAGAGTGAAATTAGTCTGACTTACTTCAGGTGTCTGTGTTGGAATGGAAGGACTCATGTCCTAGAAGTTCCTGCGTCTCCACTGATTGCAGAGGAAGGTGAGGAACCCACCTAAGGTCAAGGAAGCTGCACACATCTAGATTTAGTGAGATGAAGCTCGCCATGGAAGGTGATGTATTTCCTCCTTCCAATAGGCACAGTAAACAAGAAACAAATGTGCTACATTACATTATACAGGGAGTGAGGATATTCCTTACAGTACCCAGTTAGTCCACATGGCAGAGCTACAAAGATGAGAAACTCCCCAAAAATGTGGGCAGATGCATTGTTTTTTAAGCTGAGCCAGGCTCAGGAAACACAGGGAAGTAGCTGGGAATGGCCCCTGTGCAAGGAGTGTGAATAAAGACACTTTGCCTGGTTCTAAACTACTTTGGATTGGAAGGGACCTTTGGCCCCACCTGTACTTCCTGTACTGTACCTAAAAAAAAAAGTGGCACATTTTGTAACTGATCATGCAGCAAAGTCTGTGCTATTCAGAATTTCATCATTATGTTTTTCAGTCACAAAAGACATTGTTCCTTAGCTTGATGAAGGACTCCCATTTAAAGTGGCTTAATGCAGACTAAATAGTAGTCATGAGGAGAAAATCAGGAAGTGAATAGTAATTGCACTTGTCTGTTCATGATTAAAAAGGATATATTAAAAATCATACAATGCTTAAAAGATCATTTAAGAGGGTATTAATTTTAGTGGTGTGAATTATATAAGTAGAGAGAAATATATTCTAAATTATGCATAGTAAGTAAAACCTATTTCTGGTAAATAAACCAATTTCTATTTTGAAAAACATATTTTCTGCACCATTTAAGACAGCAGGAGCCCAATAGAAACATTAATTTGAATTAACAACTTTCACAGTGTCAGTTCAGAGGTTCTAAATGACAATAAACAAAGTTGTAAACAATTTCCTATCCATATATAAAAGTGGTGAAGGACTATTACAGCTGAAACAATATTCTCTTTAAGTGAATGGGGCAATTTGTGCCCTTAAACTAAGAATGTATTTAAGAGTTGCAATTCCTGTAACTAGAAGTTCACTTGTATTCTGTGAAATTCTTCCAGCTGGCACAGAAGACAGTGGCTTAATGGGAAGCTTCTGGGGCTGCTGCATTAGGGTGTGGTAGGTTTTTTAACCTACGAGACACTTATAGGGACAGGATTCTGAGCCCTGGGTACCTTATCTGGGCTATAGACCACAAAAGATGAAAGCAGGACAAGTGTCAGAGGATGGGAAAACTCTACATGTGCTTTTAGCAGGTAAAAAGATCCTTTGGATAAGATCATTGGTTAGAATTATGGACATCAAAGGAATAGGAAGTACTATAAATTTAAAAGCACACGAATCAAGGAAATGATGGCATTAGCAACAACTCTTCAGCTAGTAAACAAGTAAGCTCAGAGACCATCCAAACTGTATTTTGTAAATAAATGCAAATACCCTGCAAAAAACCCCAAAAAACAAGACAAACTTGTAATTTCTAATGCAAATGATGAAAAAGTATTTTACAAGGATGTAAAGGGAAGGAACTTGGTGGAGTGGGTCTGAATGCATCAATCAAGTGACTGAATGACCAGAAAATTAATTTTGGGCTTTCCAAGAGATATCAATACAGATTGTGACTAGTGTGTGTGCAGGAAATCCATTGAACAGCCCCAACCTGGCAGCCTCAGAAGGCTCCCAAATCCACATGGAACATGGAATAGCCCTCAGTGCAGGGCCATTCACCATCTGACCTTCACCCCAGAGATATGAAAGGAGGACTCCAGGAGATAATGTAAAACAGGGGGTATTATGGCCTGATAATAAAGTATGCTGCATTGTTTGAGACACAATTAAGTCACAGGAGAGGAAAAAGGAATGCAAGAGATCAAACTGAGAGTCATCATACTGGGAGAGAGATAGTAGAATGAAGGGCTAAAAATGCCAAAATGAGAAAATAAAAAAACATGTTTCTGAGCACAATCTGAAGGAAAAATAAATAGCTCATTTCCCAAATTCTCCTGTGCACCCAATACAGATCTGCCACCAGCATCCTCTGCCACTGCTCAAGCAAACCAGCTCTTTTAAGTCCTCTGGGCATCCATGCATGCTAACTGAGCTCTGCTGTTCTTCAGGACTGAAAAATTCTGGTACTGGAGGAATCTAACACATCATTCTCCCTGTGGCAACTTTGAGATCTATGTGAAATGAAAATGAGATAATAGAACTGTCTGTTCTACCCAATAATGCAGCACTATCACACTTAAATACATGCTCCTGATTTTGTAAAATACAATAATATTAACTTCAAAAGTTCACCTGCATTGACTATTTAATATTTTCTTCTTTCCTGTATTCATAATCTTTAAAAGGTAGGAGCGAAGCAAGGTTGATGCAAAGAGAAACATTTAACTTTAGCCTTACTACTGGTATAAGCTAGAATTACATGTCTTTTTTTACACAGGGAATTAGGCTAGAGGACACATCTATACTGTTGTAGTTTATGAAATTAGAAATGCTTTGTAGATATTTTTATGTGTATAAATAGTCACACCCACACAGAGTCATGCCTCACTTGAATATTGGCAAAGTTCAAACGTAAATTTTGGGTCTAAGATTGACAGACTGTAAAAGCAAGCATATCTTGGGATTTATATTTTGTATGAGCTAAAGAACTGATGTTACATGTGTGGAATGCTGATTAAAATACAGAATTGAAAGAAAAAGACCCATGGCAACCAATGTGTGCAGCTTAACAGCAATGAAATGCACCAATAAGCAAAATTGCCCTGATGTATTGGGAGAGATGTAACTAAATACATTAAAGGAAATGGCTGAAAATATGATTGTGTGATAACTCACATGAAAAGTGGAGCTTATGAGCAGAAGAAATATGTTCTCTCTCCCAAGGATGTGATCAGCCAGAACTTACGCAGACAAATCAAAACTGACACAGTTAAAAAATATTTGCGTAGATAACAAAATGCATGACTGTATCATTTAATATTTGCCTTTGCTTTGTAGGTTGATTTTATTACTTATAATAAAATGTCAGGTTTTATAAATCTCAGTCTATTTGCAGTTCTGCTTCTTATCCCTTATTCACTCTACTTTTGAACGTAGCCCTTGAACAAATTGAAGTAGGGCCATCAGTCAGGGGAAGGGAGGCCTCTTCTAAGCTGGTAACCTTCATTAGTGGCCAATTCATTGATCAAAACAGGCAACAAATTCACAACTGTACATGCAGCACGTAAGCATCAGGCATTAGAAAATTTCTAATTTTTTCCTAATATTTTCCATTTAAAGTGTAAATATTTATCTCAATGGAGACCATTGATTTTACGCTCACAAAAACAGCGAAGTGATCAACTGTCAGATTACAATCCTCAAGTGAGTGTTACATTGTGATTTGTGGCAGTGGCTGAGTGGAGGGGTGAAAGGGGCTGGAAGGGGGATGATACAAGGTCACCAACACGGATGATGGGTGCTTTCCTTGTGGGACACTGGTCTCCTTCCCTGGTAGCTAAATCAGTCAGATGGCAGCTTAAGACTTGTAAGAAATCTTTAATTGCTGCTTGATCAGCTGCAATAAGAGAGATGAATCCAGCTCTCAGTGACTTAATGATGGCAAGATTTCTGTGGGCGGTAAATCATGTCATCCTGCTCTGGAGTCAGCTCTACTGCATTGGAAAGGTGCTGCAAGAGCAGTCCCTCAAATCTAATGGAAAGCTGTGTCAGATTTATGTGAGGGTCCCTGAAATGATGCTCTTTTCTGGCTGAGGAAGTCCATTGTCAAGAAATAAATCCCAGGAGTGTTTTATACTATCTCATAATGATACCCTTAATTCTGCTCTGAACTACTCACACTCAGATTAATAGGACTGTTATCATAGATGAGTTAAATAAAGGTACTTTCTTTTCCAACTGCAGCTGGAAGGATGATTCCAGATTATATCACCACAAAATGCCCTTAATAACCGTTGGATCCACATGTGTGTCCAGATACTCAAAGCTGTTTGTAACAGCTAGTTGCCCATCCTTGTCATATGGCTTTTTGGATCATCCTCTGGCTTTATTCTTGACTCCCTTAGGATTAAAAATATTGAACTAAAAGAATAAGTTAGCTCATGTCTTGATGCCCTTAATATTTAGTGTTCTTTGCGAAACCTCTTATTTTTGTGTGAGGCCACATACAAAGGGAAAAACCAAGCAGAAATCTGGGAACATGGGAGTGAGAATGCACAAAGAACAAGAGAACAGAAGAGCTGTTTTACAAAGGGGTGGAAGACAGGCCATAGGGAAGGCATGAAGCAGACAAAGGGCAAAAAACAAACAAGAAGAGACAGAAAGAATCACGAACAGGACAGCAGAGTCAGTGTTACATGAGTGAAACAGAAGAATAGGAAGTGTCCAGTTTTCAGAGGTGATTGTTTACTATGCAGCTCTTCTGCCTGCACTGCTCTGCTCCTGCCTTTTTTCAGTGACCTCTTCTGAGGGGCCTCATTCACACTTCCAGCACATTCCTTGCTTGTGCAGGTGTTCAGCATGGCCATAGAAATCTCAGCCCTGTTCTGTGGAGCAACCCTGGTTGTCAGAAAAATAAAATCATCTAAGTTGGAAAAGACCTCTAAGATCATTGAGTCCAACTGTGAACTGCCAAGCCCACCACTAAGCCATGTCCTCAGGTGCCACATCCATACATCTTTTGAGCCCCTCCAGGGATGGGGACTTCACCCCCTCTCTGGGCAGCTACTCCAACACTTGATGACCATTTCAGTGAAAAAATATTTTCTAATATCTAACCTAAAGCTCCCCTGGCACAACTTGAGTCTGTTCCTCTTGTCCAGTGACTTGTTACTTGGGAGAAGAGGCTGACCCCCACCTGGCTGCAGCCTCCTTTCAGGCAGTTGTAGAATGATAAGGTCTCCCCTGAGCCTCCTCTCCAGCTGCTCCTCATCAGACCTGTGCTCCAGTCCTTTCCACAGCTCTGTTCTCTCCTTTTCTCCAGGCCAAACAGCCCCCTCAGCTCCTCACAGGACTCACTCTTCAGACCCTTCACCAGCTCTGTTGCCTTTCTCTGGACACACTCCAGCACCTCAGTGTCCTTCTTGTCATGATGGTCTCAGAACTGGACACAGAACTCATGTAGCCTCACCAGTGGGGCAATCCCTGCCCTGGTCCTCCTGGCCACACTATTGCTGATCCAGGCCAGGTGCCGTTGGCCTCCTTGGCAACCTGGGCACAGCTGGCTCATGTTCAGCCACTGTTGATCCACTTCTTCCCCAGGGAAGCTTTCCAGGCACTCTCCCCCAAGTCTGGACTGTTTCCTGGGGTTGTTGTGACCCAAGTGAAGGACCTGGGCACTTTGTCTTGTTGAGCCTTATAGAACTGACTCATTGATGCAGCCTGTTCAGGTCCCTCTGCAGTGCCTTTTTGCTCTCAAGCAGATCAACTTGGTGTTGTCTGCAAATTGGCTGAGGGTGCCCTTGATCCCCTCATCCAGACCATTGATAAAGATATTAAACAGGACTGGCTCCAGTACTGAGCCCTGGGGAACCAGTACTGACTGCTGGATGTGACTCATTCACCACTCCCAGGGCCATCAGCCAGTTTTTTACCCAGCAAACAGCACTCGCTCATCCAAGCCATGAGCAGCCAGCTTCTCCTGGAGGATGCTGTGGGAAATGAAGTCAAAGGCTTTACTGAAATACACAGACTCATCCACAACTTTTCCCTCATCCACTAAGCAGATCACCTGGTCATTGAAGGAGATCAGGTTGGTCAAGCAGGACCTGTCTTTCCTAAACCTGTGCCGGCTGTGCCTGACCCCTAGTTGTCCAGTACATGATGATGAGCTGCTCCATGACCTTCCCCAGAACCAAACTCAGACCAACAGCTTTGTGATTCTCTAGGTCCTCCTTACAGCCCTTCTTTTAAATGGGCATCACATTCACTCACCTGCAGCCCCCTGGTGCCTCCCCAGCTGGCCCTGACAGCTGGTAAATGATGGACAGTGGCTCAGTGAGCACTCCCACCAGCTCCCTCAGTAGTGCCAGGTGGATCCCTTCCAGCCCCACAGACCTGTTTGTATCTAAGTGATGTAACAGGTCACTGACCCTTCTGCTCCTTGCCCCTGTTTTCCAGCTCAGAGGTCTGGGTACCAGGGAACTGGTCTTCCTATTAAATACTGAGGCAAAGGAGGCTTGAATTACTTCTGCCTTTTAAATTACTGTCCTTTGTCACTAAGTTGGCTCCTGCATTCAATAAAGGATGGAGATTTTCCTTAGTCCTCCTTTGCTTGCTACTGCATTTATAGCAATATTTTTATTGTCCTTTACAGCAATAGCCAGATTAAGTTCTAATTGGGCCTTGGCCCTTCTGACCGTTTCTCTGCATAACTGGACAATATCCTTAGAAATAAATTTGATTTTTTAAAATTCTTCCTTTATATTTTATACTTATTGACAGAAAGCCTGGGGATTAGTGCATAATTTCCAGATTGCATTAATCTAATTATTGCTTTTCCCCCTCCCTTTACAGATCTTACACCTTTTTTTTTTTTAAATCAGTGCTTATTTGCAAGGTTTACTAAGTGACAGATAATATGAAATATTGCT
Organism: Eopsaltria australis; assembly: GCA_034509425.1. NCBI lineage: Eukaryota > Metazoa > Chordata > Aves > Passeriformes > Petroicidae > Eopsaltria > Eopsaltria australis. The sequence continues at coordinate 3,863,323 of JAVTVJ010000068.1, read as the reverse complement.
TTAGGACAGATTAATAAGTATCAGCTTCTTATGAAGCCTGGGTGATAAATGACACGATGCATAAGTGAAAGATGGGCTGACAAATCTCAGAATGATAACATGTCTTTAATGTCTTTGCCACAGCCTGCTCACATATCCTTCTTTGAACACAGCTTGGGATCAGACTTTCTATTTTTCTTTTCAAGTTGAAACTGGAGATCCATTGAGATGATATATATTCTGCTTACATGAAAAAGCATTTGTGATTATGATGCATTCAGCTGGGATCTGTTTCTGCAACACCAAGGATATTCTCTTTTCCATGAAGTCTTATTTGAAAGTTAAATAGCAACAAAGTGAAGTCATGATGCAGTCTGGGATCTGTAATAGCATTCTTTCTTATGCCATTTAAAAAAATATATATTCAAAACCTTGGAAACAATATAATTTAAAGTATCTTTCTATGATGACCTGAAAGGAATGACTTGCAAAAGAAACTCAGTAGTTTCAGACAGTCAAGGTTTGACTGGGTTCATTTTAAAGCTCAGGAGGGGTACTTGCTAAATGGAAAACAGATTTGGTCCAGTGCCTGAAAAACAAGACATTGTGAGGGGACATTTCTGCCATTTGCATTTCTGGTTCTGTCTCCTGCAATGTAGCAGCTTGAGCTGCAGTCTCATCCCTCAGCAAGGGCAGGTCTGGAAGCACTCTCACACCAGGTGTCAGGGATGGCTTCAGAAACCAGAGCCCACTGTCCCTTCCAGAGGACAGAGCACCAAGCAGCAGGGGACACCCTCAACTATTTTGAGCCCACCAGCTGTGCCCCATGGATTTGGAGGCCCCTTTGACACGAATCTGGCCTGATCAGAGGACTGTGAAGAAGCCTGGAGAATGCTGCTCTCCATCATTGCCATATGGCTTTATTCGTTTTAGGAGAACCAGCCCTGTTCTCATGCCCAATTTAAAAGTCAGGCTCTTTGCAACACACTTCATCTACATTCAGGTTTCATTCATCAAGGAATTAGGGAAACATGGAGAAAAATAGACTATTCACACTTCTATGTCCTATGTGTTCCAGGCAGAGCTGTTAAAGCTACTATGCAAAATAAATCAGTATATATGGGAACTTAAAAATAGTCTTTATGTCATGTTTTAGGAGATTTGAAGGTCTAGGATATGCTGTATTGGCAAGTATCTAGTGACTGCCAGCATACACCATATGCAAAAATCCTTCTTTTGTCCCTTGAGAAAACAGAGATTAGCACAAAGGGTTTGCAAAAACAGAGTTCTGGAAAATATCAGTAATGGCCTTTTGAGCCATGGGCTTTTGTCTATTGTTTGAGTTCCAGTCAGGTGCTACTATATGGCAATGGATCAAGCATACATTTGACCTTTAATTTCATGATCAATATGTGTGATGGTGAGAATAAAGTCTGTGGACCTTAACAAAGCATTCAGCATGAATAATATGTTTTACTAAATCCTTGGAGGTCAGATTAAGGATTTTACCTGTACTAACAATTGAACTGTCCAAATCACTGCACACCACTCTTTTAATGGTAAGAAAAGTCCCTTGGAGATCTTCTGATGCAGAAGAGAAGGTGAATAAAAACATTAATTGCAGCCTGGGAAATACCATGCAAAGAATTGTGGAATGTGCTTTTTCTTGGCATGGTATGGGTAAAACAAGGACCGTTGCACAGAGCCAAAAAATAACCTATACCAGTTCCACTCTTCTTGGTACAATCCAGTTCAGTCACAAGCTGCCAATAGCAGCAAAGTCTGTTTTGGATTTTCTGAATGTCTGACCCCATGATGAATGAATTTATTATTTAGGCAAGAAAGCAAATCTCACTCATGTGGTCAAACCGGCCACCTAGAGAAACTCATTTCCCTATGCAAACCAGAATATGAGCTGTCAGAAACTTTTCTGGGTGTTTCTCAGGCTTCTTGGAAAAAGGTTTAATCTTTTTTTTCCAAATGCTGAGTGAATGTGAAGAGATGATTGTTTTTTCAATGTCACAGTGTCCCATCCAAGTGTGCCCACAACAGACCATTGAGTCCAGCACATGAAAACAGAGGCAGGAACAGTGTATCATTTATCTTTCTTCAATAAATGACTGTGAGGGTGAAAGCAGGAAAAGGTAGAAATCAGGAAACACTGTGGAGGGGTCAGGTAAGGAAAAGAGTACTTTGACAGCCCAGAACAGGACTCCTGGATATGAGGGAGCTCTATTAGAGCAGCTCTCCTACCCTGAGGGACCATCCCAGCATGTGGATGCTCTTGGAAAAGTAAAGCAGAAAAGCAGAGTTAAAGGATTGCCTGTTTGATATCTGCAGCCCGTGTCTGGGCTTTTATTTGAGAGTGTCACTTGTAACTGCAGCCCTCAGGAAAGCTGCTGGACCAGAAAGGTCTAATTAACACTTAATCACTTGTCCCCTGCTTGCTGCCACCCTGCTGGAACTGGGAGCGGGTGGCAATAAACAGCTCAGCGTAGGTGGCTCTCTGTTATTAGCTACCTGCAAGCTACTGAAAGGAAGGGGAAAAAGAGTTCCCCAGCTGAGAATTAAGCCAAAATCATTACTTGAATACGAGGCTGGAAAATGGCAGTACTGCCATAGTTAAGAGAGCAAATAGCAGTTCATTCCAGTGCTGGAGAAGTGTGGATAAACTCTCATTGTTCCCTCTCAGCTGAGTCACTGCTTTCATGGCTGGGTGTTAAATGAATCATTCCTCTCATTTTCCACTTTGTTATAATTTGAGGTTGTGTTTTCAACCCTTTTTTAACCAGTGCAGAGGAATGCTGAGCTGGTCTATTTGCAGAAAATTGAGCAGGTATAAAGTTTCTGTTTCCCTTCCACTGTTGTTTTGGAAGGGTGAGAAATGTAAGGAAGGTGAAGGGCAGTGACCACATGCAGTAAGTACCAAATATCCAACCCAATCTAAGGGGGTGAAAATGACAGTCCCCCAACAGGGCACAGCTGCAGTGTGGCATTCAGCTTCAAGTGTGTGAAAAAAAAATAAGAGATCCTTGGTTTGCCTGTCCTACATGAAATCAGGAGTTTTTCTAATGGGGCCCATCAGGTAGTAACAATTATTTCAGTCAAAATGTGCCTCATTTCCACTGGTTTGAAGAACAGAATTGAGCTAATTAATTTAAAGAGTTTGGGTCATGATCAAGCCAAAAGACATACGATTTGCTGATTAAATTGACTGAAGACTCAGCTGCTCAATGTGCTAAAATAATAGTATGAACCTCAGGGCTGTTTTTAAGAACTGCTGTAATTTCCTTACCAGCACAAACTACAGTAAAGTACTGCTCACACTGCTTTAATTGCAGCTTTGCCTTCAGCTTACCTGAAAGAAACAATCTCACTTCAAGTGGACTTGAAGGTTGAGTACCTGTAGTAATTAGGGCCTTCAAGAACCCATCATTGAGGAACTTTTAAAAGTTTTGCTTTGATTGCCTGCTTTCTGGTAAAATGGAGTATAACTCTTCAATATTGAAGTTACATTTTTTGCATTCTGATAACTTCAAAATATCACTATAAGAAAATTTTCTCATGAGCCAAATACCATCTCTGCTATCTCAGGTGTCAGTGTAGCAGCAAAGGCATTAATTATTTGAAATCTTTTAGCTGAATATTTACTGCTAAATTAATATCCTAATAAAATAGTTCTGTTCTGTGAATTAAACACTACATTTCTGTCAGAAATTTATGTGAAAGAATAACTCATAGATTTTTTTTTTTACATTATGAAATGAAGAACTGTCATATTAACTGATGTTGCATATAATTAGACTTCCAGAAGTTTCATTCTGTATCTTGAAAGAGTAAATATATTATCTGAGTTTTATAGTGGTGCTATGTCAAAAAGAGCATTTTCAGTTCAGCAGCTAAATGATGTGAATTAACAAATCTTCAAAAATCAATCCATACAACTCATATCAAGCTCAACTGCTCAATTAAGACAGAACATTTGGCAAAGATTAGAGAAGGACAATAAAGATGATTGAAGTTACAGACCAGTTTTAAAAGGAAGAGCAATCAAACAAATTAGTTGTCCCCCATTTCCAAAGAAGGTGTCTGAAGTGGATGCAGCAGTTTTTTATATGAAGTCATGAGTAACCCTAAGTTTGCGACTGACACTGAGCAGTGACTGCACACTCTTCCCTCATATATCAAATGAACTTAGCAGGATGCTGATTCAAAATAAAATAAACTTTTTATTCACACATTGCATAATTATACTGCCACACTCATTGACTTATGGTGTTGTGGATGCAAGAAGTTTAAATGTGTTGAAAACAAAAACCCATTAAGGGCTGCTAAATACAAAGATATTGATTAAGGTTTAGGAGTGTCTGAACCACCAGCTGCTGGAGACTAAATAACATAAAAGGAAATATTGCTATGTGCTTGGTCTGTCCTGACAGTCTTTTGTAAACATGCACACATAGTCACTGTCAGAGACAGGATTTGGAGACAGCTCAACCTCTGAGCAGCACAGCTATTCTCAGTGTTTGTTACAGTCGGGGTCTTCTACTAGCACTATCTGTATATAACTACCATCTGACACTGTAGGTCTTAGCTTTTGCTGCTGAGGAGCTCCTGATCTTTGATCCAGGGAAACACAGCTGGAAAATGCAATGATGGAGTACAACACTGTACCTCACAAAGCAACCCAGCAAATCAAAATAAAATAAGGATCTCTACAGGTCTTAAGTGATGTTGAGTGTGAGCTACTTCAGCGAGGTGTGATGAAGTGGGAGGGTGAAAAGAGGGAGTCTGAATCTGCAAGGAGAACAAATCTTCCTTGTCACTCTGACTGCATAGCTTAGAGGATCAAACAGCTTTTGAGATGCATCATGTAATGGAGGCTGCAATACTCTATAGATTGGAAAATCACTCTATTTCTAGCCTACATTTTTGGTTACTAGAGAACTGCACCATTTTGTTTTTGGTCTCTTCAATGAGAGCAAGCTCTTTAACAGCTGTAATTCCTTGACTCTTTCTTAGATTCAGAAGTCAATTCCTAGGTTTCCCCTTTCACATGCCAGTAAAGTCATAATGTATAGTTCATGTCTTAATACACAAAGTTGAACAAGTTGTCAATATAGAGCCCTATCCTTGTTCTGTAGTCAACTATCCTCTCCCAAATCTTCAGAGAGCTCTTCACAAAACACTGTATATATGGAACAGTTTTTTTTTATTGTCTACTCAGAAGGTTTTGCTTTTCCCTATCTGTATATTCAGGGGTACATTAGAGAGGAAGCATTAATAATGTCTATTTAGTAAGGAGATAACTGGCTGCTGCCATGAGTTCCCAACATGCTCAAGGCTTGCCTTCCTCCTGTCCTGAAAAATCTGTTAGACCTCACAAATCACTCCTGGCAAATGCCTGCATGTGAGCATTGAGCTCTGGGTGTTTCACTGCAGGACACCCCAGCAAAGCGGCTCTGCCCAAGAACCTTAGGACTCCATATTCACATCTGAAGCCTCCCTGCTTAAGCACAGCCAAAGATGAAAGATGGTGTGAATCTATGAGGCAATGCCCTGTGCCCAGTGCAGAGTGACAGCCCCCAAGGGAAAGGCATGCACAGGATCTTAACATAATTTTCAGCACAGCAGGCTACAATTTTGTGTGCAGTATTTACAAGCTTTTCCAGGATATTTTATTAGAGGGAGCAATCTCTGTAAAGTGTGTGTTATGTGCTGTGCTGTTCTTATGTGACCCATCTGACAAAGACTCTGATAATTGCTGTAAGGAGATGGCTCTGGCCTGCAGGAAGGCACACAGACATGGTCTAAGGAGTGACAGATGGGAGCTGGCTCTCACTGCAGTCTTTTGTGGACAATGAGTAACACCTCACTAGCCTGGATTGCTCAGTCTTTTCTGTTAAAACCTTGATTCCCAAAGGAAATTAAATTTTGCATCTGCATAGTTTGTCAGCCCAGCCATCCTCCTCTGTCCCGTTCCCTCTCCAGTTCCTACTGAACTCCTCAGCAGGAGTGAAGATTAGAAGGGTAGGAGTCTCAAGGACACATGTGCTTCTGGAAAACCCACAGCCAGATAAAAGGAAAATCAGGTTTGTATCCCCCTTGACTGCACACAGCCTGATCCCAGCGCAGGATCTGGTTGGGATGTCAGCATCACTGGTGTGACCATGGTCCCTCCAGTCCAAGCACTATTTCCTGGTCCTTGGTGTGGCATCTGACGCCTGAAAGACTTTTTTGCTTTTTCTCCTAAATACTTTTTACACAGTTCTCTATATCCACAAGTATTAACATCCATACTTCTAAAGCTTTAGGTGTGATAATTTAGCCTGGTTTCTTGGTGTCCAGTAGGCCGGTAGACTAAACACCCCAGAAACTGTCGAGTTAGAAGACCAAACACTCTATTGTCATAAGCACTCAAGATCCCCTAGAGGACAGATTCTATAAACTAGATGTTAGCCTGCCCAAGCCCCTTATTGGGCCCTCCTGGTAGATATGCTAATGTGTAGAGTCTTTAATTGTATACTCGACTGGGGGGATGGGGCTTTTGTGACGCATTCTACCTGGACGGCAGAAGCCATCGAATGGGATCCTCTTAAAATACCGAGGTAAACGACCCCCAGCCTTCTACGTGTGTCTAGTTTCTCATTTCCTAAGACCAGGAAAAGGCATCAGTCATTGATGACCACGAAGGGATGACAGAGACCCCGAAAACTTGCAGTTTTGGGCTGAGAAGGGGCCTAGCCCCTTCGCCGACACCCTACGGGGCTCAGGTGACAGCCCAAGACTGTGACCCGACTCTAGAACCCAGCACACGAAGGCATCACATCCCACGGGGAATGGGGAACTGGTGAGGGAGTACCAAGGGGGTACCATTGCTGCAACAGGAGCAAAAGCAGGGGAGCTCTGCTGCTCATCCAAAACAATGTGGTTTTTTCGTGATGGAGCTTTTGTTCTAGCTGGCCATCACTGGGAACTGCTGCAACTGCTGGCCTCCTGCAGGCATGTAAGTGCCATCTAAGTGCTGGTTTAAGGTCAGTCCTCTTGAAATTTAGGATCTTAGCCCAAAGTGCCGCTTAGGAGAGAGGAGAGCTGCCCTAGGAAAGATGACAGTGCAAAAGCCTATAGATCTGTATGGATGACAGCAGAACAGAGGGGCCTGAGCCTCACAACTGACACCTTCACAAAGCTGCCAGGGATCAGGCACAGCTCCAGCAACACTGTCCATTCAGGCAGGGCTCAACAGAGTGCAGACAGCATCCGTCGGCATCCGGAGAGCTGGTGTGTTCATGGTGATGGCCAACAAAAAGGCTGAGAGACGATGTGGTGTGGCTTCACAAAAACACTGAGGTGATGAATGGGGTGGGTGCTAGAACTGTTATTCACCAAACCCTGCAATCCTAGAAGAGGATTTGTAAGTAATGGAAACTGAGTTTCTGGAATGTGCTGTCCTGGGGAGGAGTCAGGCAACGTCATCAGGCTCCAAAAGGGTTTGGACAAATTTGGACAACATGCCCATAAACAGGCAGCTAAGGGAGTAGGCCAGGATGGAGCTTCCAGCATCCCTAATCCAAGCCTTGTGGGTGCTGGGAGTGGAAGAGAATACACTGCAGAAGATAGGCTCGTGCTCTCCCAGGCTCATGTGCAGTGAAGAAGGCAGAGCTACAGGGGACCCTGGTCTGATGCTGCCAACACCTTTCCTCTTCTTCTGCCCTAACTGCAACAGCTTCACTCAGAAACACTCCACAATCTGCATAGATTCCTAGCTTTAACAGCTTTAAGACTTATGAAGTGATTATGATACTTCCTAAGGCTTTCTTTGAGAGCATAGTTTTCCCTCTCACCATGTCTTTTTAATTATTTTTTTTCCTATGGCTTTAACAGTCCGGAAATTCCCTTTCCTCTTGGAGGACACTCTATAATCTCCTTAGCAAAATGGAATAGAAGGGAGAAATGATTAATAGTTATTCCTTTGCCTCAACCTTGGGCAGAATTGTAATAAATGAGGAATAGCAAAGACCATAAACATATCCCCACTATTTACAGAAGGCCAAATGTTAGCAAGCTGTTTGCAAAAACAAAAAAAAGAAGTTTGGGTTCAATCTCATTTTCTGTGTTCCAGCTTATTACAAATGTCATTTAATAAAGAATGATTTTCACTATGAATTTTATTTCCTCTGAAAAGAAAATTAAGAACCATTAGCAAGGAAAAAATGATTCAGTCTTTTGAGAGATCTAGTTATGTTGCAGAGCTCAGCTGCCAAATTACAATAAAAATCCCTGGGAGGTTCTTTCTGTGCTGTATGGAGAAATAACCTGTAACAGTCAAATAGAATTTAAAACAAAGCCTTGGAAATATCTAACTAAAGATACAGCAAGTTCCTATTTGTATTACTGGATGCAGACTAGAAGATTTTAACAAGAAAAGTGAATAGTTACAGGAATGGTTGTGCTCTTCAGAAGCTTCCTAATCAAATCTGCTACTATTAATTGTTATGTGGATATTTTTAATAAAGTACCCAATAGCGTTCAGTAGAGGCTGGTGTGATCCTTGGACTTGTCCTGTGCAGGACCAGGAGCTGGACTTGATGATCCTTGTGGATCTTTTCAAGCTCAGGATATTCTATGAGGGGCTAAAATGAGGATCTGCAGATTTGGTGCAGGAAATACCTGGGAAATACCCAGAACTGCCTTGGGTTTTTTCCCTCAGTTCAGTGAGCATTATTCTGAAGGCAGGGAAAACACACAAAGGCAAGCCCAGCTACAGTTCCTCTGACATAGATAACAATATTATACATTCATGTAGTCCACAGAACAAGATGTTTGGGCATGAATCCATTCTAGAGTTTTATGATAAAAGCTACCTTTGAACTTAGCTATTTATTCATTCCTTCCATTTCTATTTGCCAAATAAAACATCTTGATATGATTTTGGCTTTTTTGTTTGCTTGTTTTTTGGTTGAAGTGCTTCCTAAATAATTTGCTTTTCTATCAATTTTGGTTTTGGTCATAATTTCAATTTCCAGTCAGTGTACTAAATCAACACCCTTTTTGTTACCTTTCCCCTTATTAACATCTTCCTCTGCTCCACAGATCTTGACAGTCCAGCTCCCTAGAACAATCTCATTAAGGAGGAGAATTGAGTTAAACTCAGAATTTCCACTGTGATTGCTATTTGAACTTTCTGTTTCTGACCATACTGGTGGCAACTTGTCCACTTTTCTAGCTGTACTGTTAAGATTTCCCTGCTCCTACGCCTCTCAGGATCTTCCTGGTGCAGATTTTTTTCTTGCAGATGGTTATCCCCCTGGAGAACCTTCATCCAGTCTGAGCTTCGGCATGACACCAGCATCAGAGCTTTGCACTGCCCTTAGCATACTGAGCCCATGTATCAAGCCTGAGTTACAACAGTGTGATAAGAAGAAATTTAGGTTGTAATTAATTTTTTATGACTTGTGATACCTATAGAACAGAAATTCACAGGCTAATCAGTTGGCCAAAACTTTCTGTACAGTCAGTGGGGCAAAATGGGCAGTTTTCTCTTACAGTTCTTTTACTGCTTCCACTGCCCACTTTGGACTGACACAGGCTGGGCATCCCCCGTATGCCTCCCTCTCCACATTGCCTGTCCACAGAAAACCAGGTGACTGGCTCAGTTTACCCATTGGCACTGTCAGGATTTGATCAGATAGGTCCTATCCTCATGGTCAAGTGGTAGAAATCCATCGTGATTCCAAGAAAACTGTTCCAGTGCTTGAGCACCTACTCTGTCTTGAAAAATTCTGACTTATTTCAGCTTTGGGCTTTCAGCAAAGTCTTTTCCACTTGATTAAGGAGAAAATCTACTGTCAGGCACATTTTGGCTCATCTGCCCTGAAAGCACAGCCGGTGTTTAAGATCATAAACCAGTATAGCCTCCATTATCTATGACTGCAGCAGTACTTCATATGTAATGAGAACTAACTGGCTAAGCAGCAAGAGATTCAGAACTCCTAGGTGTGGCCACAGTAGAGCAACCTGGATTGGAGTGCAGACACTACATGCAGACTTTTCTGCTCCTAACCCATGCACCAAGTGTGTTTGATCCAGATCTCTGCTGCTGTCTCCGTGTCGATTTATAAATGAGGCAAGTGATAGTCATGGCAGAGAGGATTCAGGAGATTTTTCAAACATCTGAAAACACAGTGAGAGAGCAATTGTTTATTTTGCTAGTCACAGTTAAAATAGGGACATCCTAGTAATACCTGAGTTGTGTCTTGGAGGTCATTTCCTCCAGGAGCTGCTGCTTCACCTCACAGGGACAAGCTGCCCAGCTCCCCTGCACAGAGCCCTGACTGCATTTGGAGCTACACCTTCATAAAAAAACAGTCTGTCCTATTGTTGCAACAGTTTTCCTTCCCTTTTCCATCACCTCTAGCTCAGGGAAGAAGATTGCACTTATATTTAGAATTTAAACCACTGAGAAAAGGACTTGTTCTTTTAATTTTTGGATGAAAGCATCTAAAAAACATTTTTGGTGTTAGTTATATAAAAATAATAATCTTACCCACTAAATCACCAGGTAAAATACAGCCAAAAAAAAGGACATTTATTCCAATTGATTTCAAAATTGAAGTTATTATTTGACATCTGAGCACTAACACTTTACTAGCCCTTTTCCCTGCAAAGCTGCCTGTTACGTCTATATCTGTGTCATTGCATAGTTTGAAGGTGCAAAACTGTGGTACTTCTAAATGTTACAAAACGTGTTACTTTTGCTCATTTTGCTGGTGATAAATGAGCTTTCATTTCAAAATAAAACATTTAAAACAGTTAAGTAAAATACAATGAGAAAATCTCATTCAGAATTAATTTCAGGGTAATCATTGTCCACAAGTTTTTACAAATATATTTTGTTATGTGTTTTCCTGGCCTAATAAATGATACCTGGCCTAATAAAAGATAATTAAGTGGGCAATCTTTGCAACAATGTGAGCAACCTACAGGTACTTGGGGCATAATTTCCCCAGGACAGACACATCTGGGGATTCCCTCCTCGCTCCATATGGTCTGAAGGGAAGACACTTGTGACAGCTAAATCAAAGAGAGATGATTTCTCTTCTGAGTGATAACACACAAAAGCACACAGGAAGCCCAAAAAGGAGCAAACAGGTGCTGGTCCTGTGCTTTTGTACACACATGACATGATTGTCATACAAAAAGGAAAAATCTCAGTCTGTTGAGAGACCTGCTTGTCAAAAAAAACCCCACGTGAGACAAGTTATCTGGTATGTAATCAAGAGTGAAATGCTAGGGATGAACCAAAGGCTTTGAAGGGGAGAACAAAGCAATGTGTGTGTTGTCTGTGGCTGTCACTTCCCCTGACAGCCATGGCCTGTCTCCTCTGCCTTGTTAGAAATTATGTCAAAACATTTATTTTTATTCTTAACTCTAACCATCTGAAACAATGGGAAGGGAGGAAAATAATAAATCCAGATGTGACTAATGTAAATATAACTTGATTAGTACCTTCTTGTGTGAAGGAAGACAGAATTCAGTCCATAAAAGGATATTAATCAGGAAGATGGCATACAATGGGACAAACAAAAGAGAGACAGAAAGTGCTAATAGGAAAAAACAAAAAAAAAAAAATCAAATCTAAACCCTACTGAAATATTCCAATTAAGCTCCTAAGCTTCCACTTGTAAACAGTTGTAACTAAATTTCATTTTGTTTACTACTGTGGGATGAGAATTCTTTCTTCAGAGTGACGAATTCTCATTTTCTAGACGTGAATCACTTCATTTCATTAACAAGCAGAAGCAGATTGCTGCCATCTTTATTGTAGCCAAAATATTATTTTCAGTAACTGCAAATAACAGAGTCTGTTGACTTGCAGAGAAATGTGACATGATCAGGATTTCTAAATTATAAATAGAGGAGAGAAAATATACTGGAGTGACATAACTAAACTCAGTGTTACTATTCTAAACAAGACTCAGAGTTGCATTATTGTAAATAGATAATGAGAGTTTCTGTTGAAAATTGAACCCACCAGCTTTTCAAATAAACATGAATTAGTGCATAAATCACTGATTAACTTCATCTCAACAAGCTGTACAACCACCCAGAAGCACCAAAAAACCTCAGGGAGATGTTCCCCCATCACTCTTCTCAGAATACCTGCCAGTGCTTTACCCAGGTTGTAAAGGGCTCAGGCAACAACACTTTTCACTGTCTCACAGTAAAAACCTGTCCTGTTTTCACCTCCTCAGCTAACTCCCTTTTCTCTTTGACCTTCATATGGAAAGTTGAGGTTTGGGGAAAATGAAGCATTTCTCTTGGACCTGAGACCCAGAGGACCACAGCTGCTGGGTACAGGGGTCAGAGCAAACCCAGTAGGCAGAGCAGCAGCACAGAGCACATGCTAAAATCCATTTTAGCCATGAAATAAAAGCTGTCAGGAGAAAACAAAGACAGGGGCATCTGCACAGTGGTCAGCAGGCCAAGACCTGGCAGGTCACCTCAGGACAGTATGGGACACTGTACCAAGGAACATCTACTGATTTCAGGATCAGCATCACCCACAAAGCCACCATCACTTTGAATTTTGGGATTGCTTTAGGGAGATGTAAAATCAGTGAAGGTACTGAAACACGTAATGCAAACAGCAGCTGCACACAGGCCATGGAGACTTTATTGAACGCTAATGAAAATGGACAAACAAGGGAAAATACACCACCATTTTTGGAAACAGAAAAAGTACTTAGATGTCTGACTCCCGGCAAAACACAAGACTTCTGCTGTTAATTTGCGTTAAATTTTTAGAGGAGCTCTTGCAACAGAGCAAACAGAACCTTTGGGTATTATTTTAACAACACAGTCTCTCTTAAAACTGGTTTGGACAACAATTTTACACAAACCATAATTTTGAATTGTGATGAGGAAAGGCAAGGTACAGTAAGGCAAAATACAAGGCAAGGAAAGGACAGGGATTTGATGCAGTGTGATAAAAGTAAAATTATTCATCTCAGTCTGTGAGGAATTATAAAGGAAAGGGACCGATAAGATCCATATGCAGACAGCTGATACTCTGGGGGATGCATGCCTTTTGTGCCTGCTCAATGTGATTGCCCAACACACATAACTAAAATTGTCCCTGTGTCCTTTCTCTTAGCAAAAACACATTTTTATGTCAAGTCACAGCTCCCTGAGTCTGTCTGACTCGGTCCTGCTGAAATCAATCAGGTTACTCAGGGAGAAAAGTTTCAGACTTCTCAATTTTTTGCACATTTTCTCTACTTGAAAATGCATTATATTTGGTTCAAGGGAGGGGATGTAGTCTGGGCCAACTTTTTTTTCTGTAGATGGGTTTTTACATCCTGGTGAAAAAGATGAGTCACTTCTTCCCTCCCTCAGATGATAAGACATAGACTGTGATGAAAGTCACTTAGAATTTAGCTTCATAGCCACTAATGGTAGCATAATTAAATCTGGTTTCAGTAGGAGGGAGTAGAGGAATGCACAGTAGATAAATTAAGGGCAGACAAAAAAAAATTAAATAGAATAGAAATTGCTTTTTATTCTTTAATGTATGTGTTACCATAAAACCAAGTTACTAAATGTTAAGCAGAAAATAGCAACAGAGTGGAGTCCATGTAGGTTTCTTTCTGCACACCAATTTGTGTGCCCTGGCACATGATCAGGTAGCTTTGCACAAAGTGAACAGTGGCTCAAATCTGCCCACTTTGCCCTGAGTCTATCACACAGTATTAGAGGTAGAACTGCACTTCCACTGAAGACCTGCTATGGGAATTTTATTACTGTAGTTAAGCTGTAAATACATTCTGTAACAAGCAGGCCTGTAATCTCCTTGGCTGAGAGTTTCTGGGGAGAGCAGCTGAATAACAACTTTATTTGCAACAGAAAATAAAATCTGTTTTCTGACCCCAATCCACTGGACTTGTCACTAGCAAGGTGCTGTGACTACCTAAATTCTGCAGAAAATATGCAGAAATTGCTCAATGACCTTTTTTCAACATTAAGTTCTCCCTCCCTTGGGGAAATTTCTTATTTTTTTCCAAAAGGTTTAGCTGGAAATAGTTCTACAAGGGTATCTTCTTATCACAGTACTACAATATTCAGAACCCTGTATTGGGAAGCTCTACTCCTTTTTGGTAACTCGGCCTGTTTTATTTTCTCCATCCTTTGGAAGAGCTCAAGCACCTAGGAGTGAATCTGCTTGTGTATTACTTAGATCACCAGCTTTAGTGTGGGCCCATCCTTCTCACTGAGAGCTGAAGAAGCCTCTTGGATGGGAAGGAGGAGTTTTTGCAGGCAGTGCTTGGAGAGGATTGTACCAACACAACAGAGCTCTCCAGGCCTTGGTGACACAGCCCCACCAGAAACACACCACAACTTTACTCTCACTGCTTTGGTTTTTAACACCACTCTTCCTGCAAGTTAGAAAAGTTTGATTTATTCCTATACCCAAATAACCATCAACAGCTCCAGTGAGATGGACACATGCAGGCCAACTATGGCTAAATATCACTGACCTTTTTTTGCCACAGATAATCTCTGCTCGTTCATCCAGAGCTGAACACTTCTTCATCATCAGGAATTTAATTTTCACTTTTGGTCGTTTACGACCATCTCTAAACTGACTGGCCCAAATTATCTCCGCTTTTGCACTTAATGGCTCTATTACCAATTGTCCCACCCTCAATTTAAACTTCTCTAAAATCAAATTCCAGGTTAATTTATCATTCATGTCATATACAGAAAAGTAGTGTATTTTATGTGAAAAGTTCAGATTTAATAGGCAGCTTCAGGACCGTGTGGTAACCCAAGCAGTATTTACTAAATGTGGCTTGGGAAGAGCCATGCATTGCTCACGGCAAGTAAAGATTTAGGAAATCGGTTTTTTGGGATGGATGAATGGATGGATAGATGGATGGATGGATGGATGGATGGATGGACAGATGGACTGAAAGACAGATGTGGAGGACAGGAAATGGTATAGAAATCTATGAGTCACTAGCTAGAAGTCCTGAGAGAAGCCCTGTGGGGAAGTCCTGATTTTTATTCATTTATGCAGACAAGAGAACCTACTAGTTTCTTGAGAGAGAATTCCAGTGTTATTTCCAGCCTCTGTAACGAAAATGTTCATTGCACTCTTGGGAAGGGGAGGAAATTGAATTTAGCCTAACTGTAGTCTATAAATGCAGTGCATAGTCTTATTTAACAGCAGATCTTAACAGGCTAATGTATTGAATAGCTCTAGGTGTAAAGGACACTATGCTGCAGTTAAAATCATATCTCACAGTCATGAAATTTATAAGGAAGGAGAGAATGAAAAGCACTATAAAAAATCAGTAAAGCAGCTGAGATGCAAAGGGCAGAGTGGAAGGGACATTGCTGCAGGGTGTTCACATGGCACCAAGGCAGGCAGCAATTCCAGCACCTGCAGCTGAGGAACACCAATGGCACAGAGGGGTTTGCCCTCATATCACACACGCATCTCACTTATTTTATCTGTATCACGTATTGGTTTGAAAGCATTTCTTAATTGTACTGATTAAAAAATTAGGGCATCCAATTACTATTGGCAACACAAATAACTCCCTTATGTCAAACTTACATCAAATTTATTATCAAGTTACCAAAACTTCTACACTTACTATTACAATTTAACCTTGTATTCTAATTAATCAAAAAGAATTGCAGCAAATAACACAACCAATTTAACTCAACATTTCTTTGTTTTCCTTTCACCTTTTGCATTTGTATTTTGCATTTATATCTCCATTACATCTGAAGTCCATTCTCCTAATTAAAGCAAACTTCTCAGAACTATATTTCTGCAAGGAATTGTTAAAATTAAACTGTTCAGAACTGAATTTGTTGGGGCCAGTCCTGTTTCATACCTTTATCAATGATCTGGATGAGGGGACTGAGTGCACCCTCAGTCAGTTTGCAGCTGTGTTCTGGTTTAGGGTGTACTCTATCCCCTAAATAAAATTAACTTACACTGCCCTGAACAAATCCAGGCACAGGCAACAGTGGCCATGACTGCCCTGCCTCAGGGAGGAACTCATAAAAGAGAGTGAGATCCACAGATTACTAAGTCTTCTAAGGCTGGGACATTTACATAGCACTTTCCTTGGAAGCCACATGCATGGGTCTCAATTGCCAATCTGATTTGCTTGGGTTTTTCATTGCAAAAGGCTGTCAAGTAGGGAAAAACTTCAACCGGCCAAAAAACCCCAAACATACCCAAACAAGAACCAGAAAAGCAAGATCATATCTTAAAATTATAAGCCAAAGCTAGTAAATTCAATTCAGACAAACTCTTCACTTGATCCAGACACTACTTGCCTCTTCACCTCAGCTGTCATCTTGGTCTTCCCTTTTCTCTATTTCCGTCAACCTCCAGGCTCTTTTTCTTCTCCTATCCCTGCAAAGCACAAGGTATTTTTTCTATTAACCCCCTTCTCTGTAACTGGTTTTACTGATTTAAAATTGACTAGCATTTATTAGCAACCTGAATACCAGTTATCACTTATTTTTGAATCCCCTCTGTCCGAAGAGGTTTGCTGACTTTCATGCTTCTTGTTTGCAAACACTAACCTTGAGACAACTGCACACAATGAATGAGACCTTCCTAGGCAAGCACCCCACTTCAGGAAGGTGACTGTGAGCATTTGCAGCTGCTTGGGTAAGGCAGCTGTAGGAGGAAAGGGATTGAGATTCACACCATGCTTAGCACATCCTATGGTAGCTCTTTGCCAAGAATGTGAGATCCTTACAGGATCCCAATGCTCACCAGGGACTGCTGACAAGTCACAGACATTTAAAGTCAGTCGCAGAATCCTGCTGAACCCAAGAATTTACCTACTGGGTTCAGAGGTGTGCAGAATATGCAGATATAGCCTGTGCAGATAAGAAGGAGGAAGTATCACAGAAAAATGAAGTGGGGACAGGAAAAGTAGAGGTAGAAACCTTCGGTAGATCCAGTGTGAGTGGGATAATGAGCAGTATTGGTTGAAAGAGCAAATTAAAGGGAAAATACAAAGCTAAGAAAATATATTTTCCCTAATGATAATGATAGGGGATTTTGAACTTTGAAGGTCATTTTTTTTCCTGAAAAGGGATGGTCTTCAAATGAAGCTGGCTAAATGGCCAGGCTCTCTTTTAAGAGGCTGGATGAACCATAGAGTTACTGGACAACATGCAAACAAAAAGCTTCTCATATGAAATCTTGTCCAATATAATCAAATCATGGGGAGTGAAAAACATATGCTCTTTGTGGCTGAGCAATCATCTGTTCTATTATCTAAGGCCAAGAAGTTCTGCTATCTATAAGCCATTGGCAAGCACCTATGTAATTAACTACAACCATCATCCAATTGGGAATCCACTCTTTTAATTAACTCAGTGTGGTATTTCGGCCGCATCTGTTTATGTCCAAAAGAGACTCTCATTTGTTGTTACTTGCTACAAAAATATTACTCTGTTGTAGGAAAATTATTGCACTTGAATGGTTATACTCAGTTCTTTTCTAAGTGAGAAATACAAATTAGAGATAAAAACAGAGGCATCTGAGGATGCATAACAGTAAACATGATATTTTCCCTGATTAAAACAAACTGAGATTTGCCTCTTATGGTCTAACTCCGTACTCACAGGACCACTCATGCTTTAGATGTATTCCTGAGAGTAGTAATTTTCACAAGCTCTTGCCAGATTTCTCTCAGTTGACAGCATGTTGAAAAGAGCTTTGTTAAGGAGATCAGTAAGTGAAGCCCAAGGCACTTACAGTGTGATGCATTTAAGCAGGTGTAAAATTCTGGTATCTCCACCTGGGTTTGTTCAGTATATTGTTGTTTTCAGCTGTACACATATGGAAATGTGCAGACAAGACTGGTTCTGCTCTACTTTGGCCTTTCTGTTATTGCAGAATTAAGCAGCTGGAAAATAGGGCTTGAATGTGACAAGGTGTGGATGGCTCAGGGCTGTGGGGGCCTTCACAGAGGATTGAAAATCAAGAGCTGGAAAGAAGTTGCTGGTGGGGAAGGTAAGTCCCAGGCTCAAGCCTTGCTCCTCCTGAGGTTGGGCAGAGTGGATGGTACCTGTGACCAGAGGTGGGATCACCTCTGACTAATCACACTGATGTCCTTGCAAACATCTCCAGCCCTAGAAAAGCAGAAGTCTAAAAAAGAAGCGAGTATTTTATTACCAAAATCAAATTGTGTTTTCTTCCACCAAAGCTTCAGCCTGCTTACTTTTTCACCTTGTTTATCTTTAGCACCGTCTGGCAGAGCAGAATGTTTCTGCTGTGTCCAAAAATATCACCTTAGGGACAGTGCCAAGAAACAACCTTCTAAGCCTTATTTTATCTGTATCACATATTGGTTTGAAAGCATTTCTTAATTGTATTGATTAAAAAATTAGGGCATCCAATTACTATTGGCAACACAAATAACTCCCTTATGTCAAACTTACATCAAATTTATTATCAAGTTACCAAAACTTCTACACTTACTATTACAATTTAACCTTGTATTCTAATTAATCAAAAAGAATTGCAGCAAATAACACAACCAATTTAACTCAACATTTCTTTGTTTTCCTTTCACCTTTTGCATTTGTATTTTGCATTTATATCTCCATTACATCTGAAGTCCATTCTCCTAATTAAAGCAAACTTCTCAGAACTATATTTCTGCAAGGAATTGTTAAAATTAAACTGTTCAGAACTGAATTTGTTGGGGCCAGTCCTGTTTCATACCTTTATCAATGATCTGGATGAGGGGACTGAGTGCACCCTCAGTCAGTTTGCAGCTGTGTTCTGGTTTAGGGTGTACTCTATCCCCTAAATAAAACTGAAAAAAGTATAAACAGGACTGGTCTCAAGACAGATCCCTGGGAAACATCACCTGTGCCTGGCCACCAGCTAGGTGTAACTCCAGTCACCACCACCCCCTGGACCTGGCCATCAGCCGGTTTTTTACCCAGTGAACAGTGCATCCAGCCAAGCCACGAGCAGCCAGTTTCTCCAGAAAACTGGAAAACGCCCAAACATTTAGAAGTTTCTTCTTGTATTGCTGGGCACTTAATGGTTTTGAAAAGTTACTTCACAGATCAATTTGTATTTCATCTGGTGAATATCTGAGACTCAGAGAGGTTCATTACACATTTACTATCTGCTATAATGGGTTTCAGCTTAGAGGATCTCATACTGTGCATGTAGTCTCCTGACTAAATTTCAGCAGAATGGTAATCCCAATATCCTGGGCTGCATAGATAAGAGAGACGTTCAAAGGATGAATATAGTTAACTTCCAAGATCACGTATTTTTCCTTTCTTTTTTAATTATTCCATAATTACTCTTTATTTTATGTATTTCAAATAGCAAATAATAGCATTGTGCCAGTACCAAGATAACGATGGCTTAGCAACTTATTAATGTATATCCAACACTATGTGGCTTACTAGAGAGAAAATATAAGAGCATTTAAATCTTTCCTGTGTCTGTGTATGAAGATACTAGATCCTGCATAGCTGTAATATACTCTGAATCGCACTCCATCTGGAATGCAAGAACTGATTACTATTCCCCTTTCTTGGTATACTGTTAAAAGTTAGTTCTTGTCTCTGCTTTTTCTTCTGCACTGTCTCCTTGTTGCTTCCAAGCTACACATTTAAAATTTATATTTCTGAACTTCATTAAAATGCTCTGAAGTGGTTCTTACATAATTTCACATCTTAAAAAAAAAAAAGGCAAAAAAGGCCAAGAGTCATGGTGTCTATAATTTAAATACATCTTCTGAGTTAGAATGGTAGTATTTCATATTGGCATTTTAACAGAAACTGAAATGAGTAAGGTAGTGAAGCATAAAACAGCAACATATCTAAATAAATTGATTTTTTTTCCCTCATAACAGAACATCAGTCACATAAAATGCATCCACGTGAAGCAGGAACAGAGAACAAGGAAAAGCCAGTCATGCAGCTCCCAAGCTGGCAGCCCCCAAACTGCTGTGCTGCTGCTTTGCCCTCCTGAGATGATGCTGTGGGTGGGGAGAGGCAGGGCAGCAGCCAGGGCAGGGATGCAGCAACAAGAGGGTACCACAAACCCAGCAGAGCAAGAGCTAGTGCCCAGTGTGATGTACTAGTTTTGCTAATCCAGATTTGGAGCTTGTCTGGTCAGCTGGATCCTGGTGGGTAGGAAGGGCCTGGAAAGGACCCCTGCATCTGTGGGGCCCAACAGGAAACTCTGGCTGAGACAGTCAGGTAGAAGAGAAATCAGTGCTTACAAAGCCACCATGTGGAAAACCACAAATTACCTTGTGAGCAGGTAGGAGCACAGGCTGTTTTATATCAATAAGTGAGGTATGTATTCTCTTAAAATTCTATCTATTCTCCCAAACACTGTTTTGCTCTAAGGAAGCTCTTCAGTCACCAATTACAACTTTTCTTGTAGCTAGAGAGAACAAAATTACCAAATGGGAACCTAAATCAGATTCACCAAGATAACCGTGTTTTACCCCAGGGAACAGCACACTCCATCCAGCTCTCAGAGTGGCAGAATCAAGTAATGCTGTTCTCAGAAAAAATGCAGTAGCTGAGGGGTGAAGACCAGCAGGATACGCCAGAGATGAGGAAGCATCGGAAACAATCACCTGGTGATTATAACAATTGGGTTTGAGGATATGAAGAAAACCTACATTTGGGCTGTTTCCCTCGTAATTACAATTGTATTTTGGTGGCAGAAGATGGGCAAAACACAGTGTCCAGTATTGCCCTGCTGCACAGAGCCCGAGGGGCCCCAGCTGCGACTGGCAGTCGGCAGAGGAGATTAAAAGGGCTGCTTCCCAAGGGAAAGGAGGCAAATCAGTTTTGCTCCTCCTGGCCAAACAACCATAGAAGCATAAGGTTATTGGCTCAAATGGATGCCAAGGCTCAAATGGAAGCCTGTGTAGGCCCCTCCTTTTTAAGGTATAGCTGGAGCCAAGACTGACCAGCCAAAGTAGTTGGGTAAAACATACGACTCCTTTCACGCAAGGCAGGAGAGGGGCGGGTGTTGTGTTGGGAAGCTCTGCAGCACGTTACTCTCTGTCACTTCTTACTGGATCTCACATTCCTAGTCCCAGTTTAGGTCTAAACACTGAACCATACATTAAAAATGCCTTTCCTCTTCCCCCTCCCTCTTCAGCCAGCCTGTGAAAGAGCTGCAGATGTGGTTTAAGGGCCTGTAATGTCACATTGCCAGGCCTCCAAACACTGCCAGATTTCTCATCGGGAAGCCAAGATGTGACGTGGCATTTGGAATGATTAAGTTGCCTTTATGCACCACAAAGGGCACAAATGCCATTACGAACATGAGTGATGTGATGCATTTACAGACCATTTTTTAAAGCAATATTCACGGAACAGAGTGCTAACAGAGCTACTTCAAAATGTGTGAAAATGAGTCCAAGTGAAAGTGTTGTGGGTGGATACAGTGTGTGTTATCACTCAGAAGCTAAGCCCCTCTTAGGCCCATAAACATCAGACAGGCTTAAGCAAAACAGTCATTTATCTTAGTTTTTACAGCCTTGGCACTTCATCTTAGCTGTTGATGGCCGGTGTGTCTGCAGCCCTTACTGGGAGAGATTAATAGTCCTCATCAGATGCAAAGCATTAAATTTTTCTTTCAGGACCTAATTATTTTGTTTAATTGTAAGTTATCTATGGAAGTTGCTCTTAAAAGAATAGATAAATATAATATGAAGTTCAGATCATAACAATTACAGCTGGGGAAAGGAAAGCACAAAAGAAGGACTGTCATTCTGCAGATATGAAGAGCTCTTTCTTGGTGACATTAAACTGCAGGAAATGGATGGTTTTGAAGTTTTAAAGGTGCTTCTAAACATCACCACATTCAAGGGATGCTGGTTTGCTCAGCAGTGCTCCCCAGCCTGCAGCTGTGTTGATCTTGAGCATCCCATTAATAAAGCCCTTTATGAATAAATCACAGAGAAGAAATCTCAAGCTAGAAGCAGAATGAGCAAACTGATTTAGCCTGTTTCAACCCCAAATTTATAGAAGACCTAAACAATGCAGTCTTCCTACATCCTGATAATCAATTTGTTTCCCTTGCAGTTTTCTCTCTGGGATCATGGCATGTCATTTGTATGCAAGATAAAAGTTCCCCACTGAAATGAACAGGGCTATTTTCAGAGTTTTTCTTTTTAAATTAAAAAACCCAGACCAGACCAAACCAAACACTCTAAGTTTGCTAAAAATCATCAGCCATTAAGAATTTGTTAAAAAACCCACTTGTGGTAGTAATGTGACTGTGTCCAGTGAGAGGTCAATGAAGTAATTTCTGCTCTATGAACACCACTTGCTGCAGTGAAAGTAGAAGGGGTTAAAGCAATCTAGGAAGACAATCAATATTTCATTTCTTTGCAGCTAAGTAGCAGCAAAGATAAACACTTGTGATGAAGATGTTTGTCAGACCAGTGCTTTTCAGTTTTACAAGGACATCCTGATGAATACTCCCAAAATCCTATGGGAATGGTTACATTTCTTCTCATCATTTTATAGGAGGCAGCATTGAAACACAGGCAGAAAGGCTGACATTTCAAATGTGCCTGACTTAAATTAGGATTTAATTCATCTTTTGGTATCTAAACGAAGGTCTGGATAGAGGTTTGCTGAAGGCATTAAAGTTTTAAGTGAGTATTTAACTGGGTCAAAAATAATTTCAGATTGGTCATACAGCAAATGGGACATGCAAAATTCATAAACCTTTTATGAAAACAGGCAGAGGCTTTGTAGAAATGCTGGTGCTAGAATTCAGATGTTTCTTGTTTATGTTTCCTATTTTGTATTTCTGGCATAGAAAACACAATCAAATAATACTTCTACACATTCATTTTTATTCTAAATTGCTACAGGAATTTGCAACAAGCCCCAAACTGGTTTTGGAAGAGGATCAATAATGTTAATTACCAATTATATTATGTTGGGTTAGAAATATTTATTTCTTTATTTATTTACTATTCAGCCAATTCTAAGTGATCTGCATTAAGGGAATTTCTGTAGAGGAAAATAGCAAATTATTTTTCAAGACACATTTGCCGAAAAGAGTGCTGTGTTATTTAAACCCTTGAATTCTGACTACAAGGTTCTGCTGCCTCATCTGGTAAATCTGATCCTATTTCTACCAAACAGTGGAATTTAATTACAAAGGCTTGTGAGTACATCATACATAATGATATACTCACAGATGCTGAGTCCATCAACAGCTTTCTCTGAAAATTAACAACACATAGCAATGCCCTCAGGGGAAAATAGCTGCCTCACCAGTTTACTGATGTGTATAAGAGTTTTTCTAAGGCAACAAAAGGCTTTTATCAGATTTTAAACAATACAAAAAATCAGATCTGTGTAAATAATAATAGGTTATAATTCCTGAATTTACACATCTAGTTGATCAGATTTTCAAAGGGTTGCTGGGCACTTAAATGCATAACCTTCAGAAAAAATACTGAAAACCTTGTAATTAAAATGCTATATAAGAATGACCTTTATGCATTTTTATAATATTTAAATGTACATAAAGTGACAATTAATCTAGACAATCCTCTCTGAGATAGATAGATGGATAGATAGATAGATAGATAGATAGATGGATAGATAGACAGATGGATAGAAAGAAACACTGCTCCATTATAAAGGCAAATACTAAAAAAGCTGAAGTGCTCTTTCTTCTGCATTGTGATATGCACATTGGAGTTCAGTGACAGACTCTTGCAATAGTTTTATTCTGTTGTTACAAGCTGCTTTAGAATCTGTATTTTGGAATAGTACCATCATCTCAAGGTAAAAATCCTTCCTGATGTAAGGACAGAGGTAGAACTCTTCAGTTTTAGCATCTCAAGGAAGCCTTTGCAAGTAAGCTCCCATAAAGCACGTTGTAAATAAAAATGTACCCTTCAAATCCAGAAAAGAGAGAGTTCAGCAGTGACATTATGAACTCCATAAAATCACAGTGGTGTAGAGGAGGTGAACAGAAAAATGACATAATTTAAGAACTAGCAAGAATTCTAAAACAGTCAAACAAACAGAAACACTTACCCCAAATCATGGAACTTTAAGCTGGAAAACTTAATGTTAGAGGTAACTTTGCAGGAAAAAAACTTCAGTGAATTAAAAAATTATTCAGATGAAGAAAGAAAAAATCTGTCATCAGTATCTCAACATGAAGGTGCAGCTGGAACCTGTGTTTCAGGAGGATCATGAACTGCTGTGAAGCTGGGAGATTATATCAAGGATATGTTGTTCCATTCTTAAAATGCAGCCCTTTTTTCTGTTGCAGACCATTAGACAAATAAGGACAGAAGGACCACTGGTTCAGCTCGACAGGGTGGCACATTATTACTGTTCAGCAAAAGGTGCACCACTGTTAAACAGAACAACTCCAGGTCACACACCAGTTATTTTGAGCAATTCATTCCTGCTCTGTTTTCTTGCTAGCAGTTTTGGAAGACATACCTTCTCTGTTATAAATTGAACTTGCAGAGGTATTTTTTTAGACAACAGAGGTAAACAAATGGACATACAACAAATCATTCCAAGGAACAAGTCCGTCAGGGGCAGAAGGATTATTATGTTGACCTCTCCAGAGTGACCACAGAAAGGAAATCCCTGGTGCAATTCTAAGGTCATCAGAAAGATCTCCACAGCTTTCAGGATGGGCAAAGACAAGCCCTTACAGACTGACCAGAGGGCTCCAAGGGTGCCCAGGCCGTGTGCTGAAGTGAATGACACCTTGGGGGATGGGGTAGGCTGGATACAAACACTCAGTTGTGTTTCCCATCTAAGGCCAATGGTTGTGCCATCATTTACTCCAAGTAGAAATTGATGCAACTGTGAAACCACCCATGCTATTTCATCAAGGGACAGAAGTGGGTGCAGTACAATAACAATAACAATGGCAGAAGACTGAAGCATTGCTTGTGTTTTGGTACAGCTCTCTGCCTCTCTTCCTGGTTGACACCTGTGGCATGACACCTCCCACAGGAAAGGGCTGTGGTAAACCAGGAACAAACAGCTGGAGAATGGAGCTCAGTTGCATAGGACAGTGTAAAAGCCTGATTCACACAGTGTAATGCCTAAAGCAATACAGCTGTGGCTGGGATCAAACAGCTGGGATCTTTCTTGATAAACATCTACTTTTGTGTAATCTTCACCATGTTGGACCAAAGATACCAGCAGGGCATGCAAAGGAAAGTTTTCAAAGTAACAACAGAATCTTCCAGGTCACACTTCTCTAAAAATGGACATTGTGTAGAAGGACAGTAATATAAAAAAAAGGGAAAGCTGCCTCATTTATGAAATTAAATGAAGTCTGACTGTAAGAGTGACTCACTTATTGGGAAGAAAATATTTCAAGCAGATTCACTGCTGACTTATGTCCGGGAAGGAGAGTGAAAGAAATCCCTGTACATATGTAGAGGGTACCTCAGAGATTGTTTGGCTGATCTTCCCTGTTTTTTCCTGTCCCTGCAAGTGTACCATGGTGCAAGGGGCAATGGGAATGGCTGTGGTGACTGACTGAAAAGACCTTGTGAAACTTTCAGGTCCAACAACAGTAAACTCCCTTAGAAGGATGTGATGGCAATTATCTTAACACTGTGCAATGCACAATACAAAGAAGCATTGACAAGGGAAATTACAGTATTTGAAAGGTAAATTAGGCACTATACCAGCAGATGTGTAATAAGCCAGCAAAAAACATCACAAGTGGATTTTCATGCTCATTGTTTCTGTACACCTGCAGTGGCTTAAACACTCCCTGTATGTCAAAGCATGGAGGGGTGTCACTTGTTTATCTCCTTCTCCTGTTGTAAATCTCTTTGGGTACCTGTATCTACCAAAAATTTCGCACCTCCAGTAATGGGACCAGTATTGGACTATGGAGTCACCACTCACTTTTCCTTTTCCTTTTCCTTTTCCTTTTCCTTTTCCTTTTCCTTTTCCTTTTCCTTTTCCTTTTCCTTTTCCTTTTCCTTTTCCTTTTCCTTTTCCTTTTCCTTTTCCTTTTCCTTTTCCTTTTCCTTCCCCTTCCCCTTCTCCTTCTCCTTCTCCTTCTCCTTCTCCTTCTCCTTCTCCTTCTCCTTCTCCTTCTCCTTCTCCTTCTCCTTCTCCTTCTCCTTCTTTTCTTGCATTGATGGAGTTTGTAGCCATTCCTAGAGCTGAGGTAAATCTTTCCAAAAGGCTGAGGATCAGGCTCTGAACAGTCAAACAAATCCACCAGCAACTGCACAGGTTGGATTTAGTTTCTCTGTCAGCCTTTTCTGGGCAAAATAATTTGTTTCAAGGGAGAAGATTTGTTTTTAGAGCTCTGAAAGAACCCAAATACCTTACTCAGAAGCCACAAGGAGCAATCACTGCACAAAAACTAGGCTTGCAAAGCAGGGCAAATTCTCAAGATACTTGAAAGTAATACTGCTGTTAAGGTTGGTATAAGTAATATTCTGTAAAAACACCTAAACCCAAACCAATATTTTTTCTTGTGTTACCTCTGTTCTCTCTCAGGTGTGAGATCATCCAATAAGCACAACTATTTATTTGCTTGCACATGTACTTCTTTAAATCTCTCTTGCTGTTTAAAACTCTGTTAGCTGGAATTCCCTATGTGCACTAATTCCCAAATAGGAGCAGGTACTAGGCACTTTGGGTCTCTGATCCAGAATGCTTTGTAATTTTTAATTGATTACAGGAAGTAAATATTAGATTGATGTTGTAGAGATATTATTTTTTTAATAGTAAATCTTAAATATCACAAATTCATGCCTGTGTCTCACAGGTTAAAAGCCAGAATTTTTGAAACATCATCTCCATTGGTAACACTCAGTACCAGGAAGATCCCTACACAGTTTGTGATTTTAATATGGTATGTGAATTAATAATACCAGGGTGACGGAATACAGTGCTCATAAACACCACAATAAAATTCTACTCAAACAGAATGACAAGAAAATGATAAATGAAAATTTGCAACAAATAAATGCAAATATGGAATCATTGTTCTCATCTTGTGAGCTCTAATTACATGTTTACATGGGAAAATATGGGCAAACAATATTGAAATCCATTAGTCGAGGTGGTTAACCTTTAGCTGAAGCTTTGGCCTATGAAACTCTTTTTTATGCTGCCTGGTCCATGGCTATGAATAAGGAAGAAAGGCTGCCTATGTTATTAAACCCAATGTATTTTTAAAACTATATTTGAAATTATTAACAGCATTGAAATGCTGAGAAATACATGAAAAACATTACTCTGAAATCAAATTTGTTGAATTTATGTGAAAAAAATAATTCACTACATGTTTTTAATAGATCAGTGGGTATTTAAAATATGATTTAAAGGTATCTTAATGTCTTTCTTATTTTATTCTTGCAAAATTTTAATAAGAAATCCGAGAAATACACAATTCTCTGAAAGCGCATAAAACTGAATTCAGACCAAAAAGCCCAGAAGGCAAACTGCCAGTTTCCAAGACTTCATCCAAAGTGAGCCTAAACATTTCACTTGATCTTTTCTCATTACGTTACCTTTCCTGGGCAAATACCATAATTTATTCTCTCTTGGAAGATGTTCCAGGAACCCAGGGAACATCTCCTCAAGCAGGTCTGAGATCAGCACCTGCCAGCACCTTTCAGATGCTACTGATTGCACCGTGGTCAGGCAGTGACAATCCACCTGCCTTCACATCAAGTATGAGGCTGATAAGACCCAGCATGTCTGGCTTTTGCCCTTCTCTCTCCTTGTTGTCCTTTATGTAATTATCTCCTTATCTGATTCCAAATTATGATTGAATGTAGCAGGCTTGCCATTCCTGCAGAAGTGGTGTTGGCAGGGTGCTCTAGGACACTCTTGGCAAACATTGCTAGTAATCTGACTGCTGTCCATAGCAATATGTGGTTGTTAGGCTTGTTTTGAATTATTGTTGACAACATAAAAACGTCTTATGACTGTTATGTGTTGCAGAAGAATTCTTGATACAAGTAGTTTTGAAATGAACAGTGAAAATGCATCAATCTGTATAGACTCAGGGCAAAACCATCATCATTCACTTCCAGTTTTTGAGACAAATTGATAACAGCTATAGACCCTGTCCTTTAAGCCCTCACCTGCAAACACTGATGTGAAACCCAAATAATTCAGTGGAAGATAGGTGATTACTTCCATGTACATGAAGATTCTCAGGAGGGGCTCCCAGAGGTGAAGAAAGGAAACAAATAGTATTACTTCACCTCTTCTTGCTCAGTACACCTCTCCAAGGCAGTTATTCTTACCTAGTTCATGCCAAAAGCTCTTTCTATTTGCAAAACTAACAGGGCTCAGCAAAAGCAGACATCCCCTTGCTGTTTGTGTATTCAAATAATTTTAGGTAAGTGGTGCAGTGTCAAGACTGCAGTGGATAACACCATTGCACTGTCTTAACTTCCCCTCCCTACATGCTACTGAGTAGCCCCCCATTCAAACCTTGTCCTTTACTTCAGACCACAAGCACAAATACTTGTGACCCCTCTGTGGTTTCTCAGCCAAGCCATATTGTTGAAAGCAGTGCCAAGAGCCATTTCTGTTGTTGAAACTTAAAAAGGCATCAGTCCCATGACTTTCTCAACATAACTACAAACACCAAAGAACCCTCCCTGTCCTGAGCCAGTTTACAGTCAATATGAGGTTGTGTGGGCAAAACCTGATTGCACTGAACTCTGAGTGAGGTGCTGGGCAGTGGTGGTCCTATCATACAAACATCCTGATGCAGTGCTGGGCTTTAATTGCATTCATATCTTCTGACAGACACTTTATGTAAAGTTTACACGGTTGTTTTGATGTAACTAAGGCACTCAAGTGGTCCTGGTGCATGCATTTTGTTTTCTCAAAATGTTCTCACAGTCAAATAAAAAAATCTGCTTGAAAGAAGCCTTGTTCCATTCCCTTATCATTCTTCCAGTTGGAAATATTTTCCTTGACTTATACCATGGAAAAGTAAAAACAGTTCTGAATTGTACTTGCAGCCCCTACCACACTGTGTTTTTCAGTCTCAGTAATTAGTACCTCTGAGAGATTTCATCTTTGTTTTTCAAGCTTAGTATTTCAAATACTCACATTTTATTTCCGGAGTTGTAGTGCTTTTGTTCATCAATAATGCATCATACACACAGAAGCACAAGAAAGCATATTTAAAGTGTTTAAGTTGGGGTAAAAAATTTTTGCATACTTTGAATTTTCTTCTCCAAGTCATCATGCTTTCATTCATTGCTCATGAGTGACATACTGTAAAGGCAGAAATATTATTAAAGGTATCAGATGTAAGAGTGAGTCAAAATTTTGTAATGCCAAGGATCAGTAAACTCATTATGGAAATACTGCTCAAACTCAGGAGAAAATATGTTTGGTAGTGAGTTTTATCATGGATTTCTAGTTAGTCAAGAAAGAACTGGATATGCTGAGTGGATAAAGACTTAAGAAATAATTTCCAGCCAATTCTATTTGCAATGGGTGTAAAACTTCCTCTCACTTAAAATACAGCTGGGTAGAGCATTAAAAGTGATGGCAAGGGAAATGCATATTTAGCACTGCTACCAGTCTGCTTGTGAAGCAGCTTCATTTTAAATCCCCTAAACCTGCAGAAAGGTTACTGTGGTTTCAAAGATATCCACCAAGGAAGCACTGAGAACAAATCTGATAAGAACAACAGAAAAAAATATCAGAGAATTAAAAATAAAATGAAGAGTAAATTTATGCATAAATACACATTTTTTTTCCCTTGTGGATGTATTTACTTCATAGGATCTTCAGTTCTTTATATTATAATTCTAAGATTTTTTTCAATGACTCTAAATTAATCTCTGAAACTGTGAAAAGGTACTAAACTGTAGCTGTCAGGCATTAAAACTTAGTGTGCTGAATACAGATCTTTCTTACTAAAGGAGTGAGGCAAAAAGAGCCCACCTTACTTAATCAGAGATTTAATGTATTAAAATATCATTAGCATTCTGGACTCCACCTCAAGTTAATTAAAATGCAGGAAGACTCAGAGTGGAGGTCATTTGGAGAAACACCCATACAGGGGCATGAAGAAGGAGGCTGGCTGGAAAAGAGAAGCAAGATATTTTAAGGAGGAAGACAAATGCTTGTTGACTCAGAGGTCCAAAAATACCCACAGAGAGCCTTGATTGAGGAGACATACAATATCTACACATTTTTATAGAGCACATTTTATTTGAGTTCTTTATACATAAGCTCCCTGACACATCACCAGCACTTTGAGGCTAGTTTTCAGTAAAGTGTTTTTTATACAAGCACTTCTGTTCAGCTCTCTGTGCTTTGTTTAACCTTTAACTGTGCTTAAGAAAGCTGTGCACCCAGTGCAGTCTGTGAGCAGGTCAGTCTCAGGACCTGCTGAAAGGGAAGTTGGCTGGTCAGCCTGCTTGAAAAATAGAACAAGTTTGCTTCTGCAGAAGGTAACACCCACACCTTCTCCTTGTTTCCTTCAAATGCTGATTGTTTTTCAAAATATTTTTTTTAAAAACCTGAATCTCAAATTTAGTTTACTCAGGTTCAAAATTTTCATTTTATGTCCCTCTGACTCTCATCACTTGAAATAAATGTTTAGATAAATGAGAAATTATTTTCTTGCAGGACTATTTCCCTGGGATTAGAATAATTAAAATTTCTTTGGTTAAAAAAAATTAAGTGAGCCATGGCCGATTTAGCAGATACATTTGAGCTCTTTGACATAGCACCTGAAGGAATAACATTAACCAGCATGGTCAGTAAGTGAAAAAGACAGTGATGACAGCAGACTTGTTTTTTTTCAAGAAAACATTTTAGCTGTCCTCACTCAAAAAGAAAGGAAGCTTTGTGCTCTTTGCATTTCAATTTGAGTCCTGTTTTGTCTTTTTCTGGCATCCTAGTGAATTTGGAATATCCTTAGTTTTTCCTATTAGAATGTCCTTGGTTTTGCCTATTTAGCTGATGCAGTCAGGCTAATTTTTGTGAAAAAAGACAGTTGATGACATTTGTTCCTACACCAATCTTGCTGTAGTTGTTTCTAAACTTAACAGCACAAGCTGACTGAAGGTTTTTTTTCAAGAGAAAGCATTTAAATATGCATCCAGTCCTCAGATTCCTACAAGAGAGAGAAAGGAGCAGATCTAAACCGTGGTGCTGTGCAGGCTTCCTGAGTGCCAAAGAAGACATTTGTATTTGCATTTGGCAATTTGAGTCCTGTTTCTGTCTTTTTCTGGCTGACTTTCAGAAATCTGGCACCTGTCTGTCTGTGCTCCTCTGGACTTTCTTCTTTTTTTGCCGCACTCAGCATTTCACAGTAAGGTATTCACTAAGCCTGTATTTCTTGATAAAATACCAGAATAAGATACAAAGGTAAACTGCACCACCACCCCTGGTCTGCTTGCTCTCTTGGAACATCACAGGGATATGTTGGCTTTCTGCTGTCTTGTCACTGTCTGTACCTGAACTGTAAACTGGGATGGCCATAAAACATTGACTTGAGTACTAGACTGAGCATGCAGCACAGATTTGATATCAACACATACAGAAGCAACAAAAGGCTCTCCCTTTCATTTCCTTACATCAGCACTGCCTCTGAAGGGATTGAGCTCACAGAAGATAATCAGCTGTTCTACACAAACTGAGGTGATGCTCTCCACTCAAGGACTTGTAGTCATGTGGACATGAAGCTTGTCTAATCTAATGAATTCCAAATACAAACCCATGCAGCAACATGTCTTAGAGGATATAAAGGATATAGAGCCAAAACCATGGTACCACTGGTTTCATGTGCTACAAAAATTCATCACATGTTGCGTTCCTTGCTTTTTATCCCGCTCCGGTCCTGGCGGCAGAGCGCTAGCGCGACCCTGAAAAGCCGTTCGATTTCTGATCAATAGGGCTTCCCCGGAGAGCCGACTACGGGCTCCACTAGTTCGCGTTTGGTCTGAGGAGTTGTTGCCCTCAGAGCACGGCAGGATAGCAAAGAACTACCCAAAGAAGGAGGACTCTTAGTATGAGAGTTCGGAAGGTTTATTACCCCCAAGGGAGCTCAGGGACTAAGAGCCCAGAATAGCTCATTCCATGGGTATTTAAGGGAGGAATAACATCCAATAAACTGAGGGTGCAGGGGCAATACAAGGGAGGGAACAGGGTGCGTAGTCGAATGAGGTTTAGGGAGGGGAGGGGGGAAGAGAGAACAACGAATGAACAAGGGGGTAACAGGGAATGTTCCAGAACTGAGATACATAACAGACAAATCAAGGAACCAATAGCAGGAACTTGGGGTTCGTGGCTCGGTGGTCCAAACCACCGTCTCTGGCAGCTCTGGGGGGAAACTCTCTGTCTGTGGAACATGCCACCAGAAGTCCTCGTCCTTCCTGGTTCAGAACCACCGCTACAATCACACGATAAATGCTCTGCAGAGATCTCCAATCTCACCACATCCAGGCTGTTCCCAGGTGTTGCATTGCGCAGTTCAGGGTACCTGCTTGGACACTGAAGTAACACATCTGGAAATTGCTGGGCAGGTTCCCCTGGCTTAGCCCAGCAGTGCAGCACAGCTGTTCTGCTTCTGGCACCAGCCACCTCCCTGCAGAAGCAGTTCAAGTGCTTCTGCACTGTGTTACCAGTGCTCTGCTTTTCGAGTTTACCTCATCTGGTATTTGGAGAAGTATTTGCAGCTACTTCATCTTCTGTTACTGTGATGTTAAGCGTAGTATAAAAAACATTTAGAAGAGAATCTGAAATCATGCTTTTTGGACAACAGTCATCTTAAGTATCTAAACCCTGTGAAATGTTTGCATTGGTTATTTTAGGGTTATGTTCCTTCCTAAAGTCCTTCACAGTTCTGAGCAAAAAAAGCCTTTTTGCTAGCAAATTCTGTTGCCAATTCTACTTCAAGCAGGAACGACCTTTACAAAAGATAAACAGAAGTGGAGCAAGAGCTGCCAAGCAGTCCAACAGTGCTAATACCTCTCTATGAAAAGCAAACTGTGATTCTAATTTACAGAGTTGAAGAGGAAAAGGAGATGCATCCACACTTAGACTATTCAAGCCTAGCAATTACTTTCAGATCTTAAAATGCAGCTTTCCCTTTAGCCAAGCAACTACCATTTCTCGCTTGCTGTGAGAAAGCTTTGGCTTGTTTTGCTGAAAATGGGTACTTTTAAAAAGTAAAGATTGAGTTTAGATTTCATATTCCTGCATAAAGGGACTAATATTTCATTTTAGAGGTGGCTTCACAACTGACTGAGGGCACTGGAAGAGTGCCAGCCACCACTGTTAATAATAATGTTATTGTATTTGATGAGAGGCCAGTTCTGCACATCAGAGTATGCTGTAAAGGTACACAAGTCAATGGAAGCTGTCTTTGTGGAAAACAGTAGGAAACATTTCTAGGAGTGTATCAGCTTTGGAATAAATTGTGTGGTTTCCTCTGGGTCTGTGGCAGCTAAAAGATCTGCTCTAATGCCAGTGTTAAGAGTCTAACACTTTCCCCTTCTAACACCAAAGTGGACAGTTATTTCAGTGGGGTTCATGATGAATTTCACTATCTCTCTGGCTAATATAACTGTCTTACACTTCCAACATCCACACCACAGGACAAGCAGAGGATTTAAATTGATTAGTGGTTGTTTGTAAAGTTCCTTACAATTTAAAAAGCTAAACGCAAGCTATTAATGCCTTCTTGTTATAATTTTGCTATAATTAATCATTATGCTTTTTTAGGGGGAGGACAGCTGACAACCTCTGTAAAAGCTGAATAATTTGTATTAATCAGAATTATTATCTAAACCTTTCCTGGAGTGAATACATTAAATACTGCCAAAGCCTAATTGTTACATTATTCATACTACTATTCCTTTTCGACCTGGTTGTTTAACAGAAGTTTGGGGTCTTCTAGGTTATTTCTCATCAGCAAAGCCATGGATAGCAGAGTCACGTGCCCCAGCAGCAGTGAGTGCACTGTTCTCTTGCACACAAGGGCAGCCCTTGCCATGAAGAGAAGGTGGCTGTTTATTTGCTCAACAGCTACAAACTGCTTTCAGCCAAGGCTCAGCACACACAACTCTCAGTGCACTTTTACTGTACAGTGCTGCCCATGTTGTTTCACAGTGGGCCCAGTGTTTTTCTTATCTCTTTCCCCTTTTTTCTGATGTTTCTCTTTTCCTTCTTATAGAGATGCCAGGCTACAATCAGCAGCTTTCCTCCATCATACTTGTTCCTCCTCCACACTGTTCCTGTGTGTGGTTTAGTTCAGGCCCATGCCTGAAAGGGTTTTCACCTTTTCATACTTGGCTTCTATTGCATTAATGCAAATTAGACAGGAGCAGAGACTGCTGAGAGGCAGAGAAAGCAAACAGGTCTCATATGGAACAGTAGAAGACTCTTGGTAAGGACTCAAATGACACTGTGTGACTTTTATTACTGAAAGATGCTGGACTAACTACACAAACATGTGATCAGTTCCCCTTTTCAAGAATGGAGCAGAAAGGCAAAAATTGTTGACAAATCCTTTTAATTTCTGGTTTTCTAAGTCCTGTGGTTTTGTTTCTTTAATAGGTTTGTTTTCATAAATTTAGTTTTCCCATTTGATTTCCTCCCCTCCCCCTGGAGTTCATTAGTTTTTAGGGAAAAGATTCATGTAGATCCACATTAAAGTTCTGGGATGTCTCACCCCAGGGGAGTATTTATAGTGTGGTCTGGGGATTAATTTTGCAAGAAATTTGTATTCAGAAAAATTGAGCAGGCACAGCACAAGAGTTGGCCAGGATTTAATAACTTTTCACTGTAATTATCTTAATGTCTATGCTCAGTTGCCATAGATGACTGACTCTGAAAGGACTTCCATGAAAGAAAAGAAACCGCCCTTTCTGGCAAAGCAGGCTATAAACAGAAGCTGATGGAAAGGTAGGAGTGAGCTTTTGGTGTGGGAGAAAAATGGATGTTCTTGCCCTTTTTGCAGACTGCATCCAAAAGCTTCCTGTCACCCTGCCAGCTTGTCTGTCATCTGTCACTTTTTCAATTTGCCTGTCAGCAACACAGAAGGAAATTGCTTTGGATGAAAGTTATTGACTGTGTCTTGAGAAATCTGAATTCAATCCACAGCTCTGTCCCAGGATCTCAGGATGATGCCCTGATAATTTTAAAATAGCTTCTGTAAAGGCATCTTGGGCTGCCCTCTGCCAGCCCACTCACTGAAGGGAAAGAAAACATCACTTTTGTTGGTGCTTTCATCTGCTGTCACTTCAGAGAACACAGTTCATGCCGTGCTTACACCTCCCAACAAATGAAGCAGAATCTGATCTCCATAGGAGGCTTCAGGTGTTTCTGTATTGCAAATAATTATGTCACAAAGCTATGGAAAATGTATATTTTCCCTCCATTTTACATGTGGACTGTGGATGGGGAATCTTTAATCTGGCAGTTTTGACAGCATGGTCTAAGAGTGTTGAAAACTTTGGACATGTACCACACATGACCCCACAGCCATGGAGGCAGCCTGTTCCATCTGTGAGGGGGGATTTCTCTTGTCCTGGGGTGTAGTCAACCCCAGAGGTGTAAACAGGGATTTAAAATGAAAAAAAATCAAAACATGTAAAAGCATTAATAGTGTCTTAAAAAAGCTGCAGTAGGACTCAGAAAACAGTCACTACATTCATAGTCCTGAAACTCAAGCCATGTGTGCCAAGTGTTCAGGAGCTCTGTGAGCCAGGGCAATGCAGGGATGAGTTAAGATGGTGGCAAGCATTATTTAAATTTTAATGATCAAGCTAGTCAGTATAAAGCCTAACACCAACACATAATTGATTGTGACTGGGAAGAGAAAGGTTTGTCTCCCTCTTCACTTTTTCAAAATTAGAAAAAAGTCCTGTTGTTGAAATAGAATGGTAGGACAGATGGATACCAGTATCAGTCTGCCTTGCACTATATTTAACTTGGTGCTACCAAATAGCGTGGAAGATAGACTTGTGACAATGCATGTCGTTCCTGAACCTCTTGGGGACATGACATCTTTGGGGACTTCAACTTACCAGGCATCTG
The DNA here is from genome assembly GCA_034509425.1 of Eopsaltria australis. Classification (NCBI taxonomy): domain Eukaryota; kingdom Metazoa; phylum Chordata; class Aves; order Passeriformes; family Petroicidae; genus Eopsaltria; species Eopsaltria australis. The sequence goes on along the minus strand of JAVTVJ010000068.1, from coordinate 3,827,233 downwards.
CTCAAAGTATAACACAGCAGAGAGAAAACAGTCCAGGAGGTTCCTGAACTGTGTGGAAGATGATCTGACACAGCTGGTGAGGGATCCAACCAGCCCTGCAGAGCTGCTGCTTGAGAACAGAGGACTGCCGGGAGATGTGGTGGTTGGAGGCTCTCTTGGGCATAGAAACCACAAAACAATAGAGCTTTCAATTCCCAGAGAAGTAAGGAGGGGGGTCAGCAGAGCTGCCACCTTGTAATTCAAGAGGGCAGACTTTGGCCTGTTTATGAGGCTGGTTGGCAGAATCCCTTGGGAAGAAGTCCTGAAGAGCAAAGAGTCTAGGAAGGATGGACCTGCTTTAAGAAGGAAATTTTAAAGATGTAGGAGCAGGCCATTGTGCCTCTTGTCCTGGGGTGTAGTCAACCCCAGAGGTGTAAATGGGGATTGTAAAATGAAAAAAAAATCAAAACATGTAAAAGCATTAATAGTGTCTTAAAAAAGCTGCAGAGTAGGGCTGCAGAAAACTAATTTCTTTTGATTTAGACAAAAGATGAAACTCTTAGAGTTCTTAGCTCCTTTCTGGACTATCTTGATGGTATCTGAGTGATAAGATACTGCTACATACAATGCATGCAAATCCCTAGATCCCAGTTCTAGCTGAGGCTGTGGGTGTGGAGAAGACTGTGACAGGAGAGGAAGGGAGCATTTGAATAACTTCTTCTTTGTCTTTTATGGACTGCCTGGGTTCTTATGGCAGACAGCTGATGCAGCTCACCTTTGATACAACCACTGACCATGGTTCCAGTCTGATTACAGTGTGGTTGTGTCTGTATGTCTGCATAGCCCATGCATGGGCAGATTAGGTCTGTAGTGTTTCCCAGTGAACAGCAGGATCTTTTGAAGCTTTTCTGGAGAAGGTGGCAAGCACTTATTCACAGTAACACACATCTCTTAGTAATGAGAATGATCATTTCAGCCTTTGCAGTAGTCAGTATAAAGCCTAACACCAACACATAATTGGTTGTGAAAAACACTGGGAAGAGGAAAGGTTTGGTGCAATAGTTACCTATGGTTGAAGTTCTTGCCTATCTGTACTAAGGACCATCTTATCTTATTAGTATGTAAGGAATTTTGGCACTTGAAAGGCCTAATGAATTAAAGCCTTGTTGGGGTATGCAAAAGACATTTCCTGTTGTTGAAATAGAATGGTAGGACAGATGGATACCATGTATCAGTCTGCCTTGCACTATATTTAACTTGGTGCTACCAAATAGCGTGGAAGATAGACTTGTGACAGTGCATGTCGTTCCTGAACCTCTTGGGGACATGACATCTTTGGGGGCTTCAACTTACCAGGCATCTGCTCAAAGTATAACACAGCAGAGAGAAAATAGTCCAGGAGGTTCCTGAACTGTGTGCTCGACTTGCACAAGCCCACCATGACTGACTATGCCACAGACAAGGCTTGGCAGCAGGGATTTTTCACTAGGGACCTCTTTATGAGGGGCTTGCCCAAGGAAAACGCTGTGTGAGCTACATGTTTATACACCCCCCAGTAGCTCAGTTCTGCTCTGCCTCAACACTGAACTGGCATGACTGGTGTGGGAGCAGCATGGAAAAGAGACCAAATATGTTTATTAATGTGACTGTTGGATAAAAATAATAGCAGCTCCCAAACCCAGTAATATGAGAAGGCACTGAGAGGGCTTTATGTGTACCTGTGAGCATGAAGAGAGGCATGAAAGCCCACTCCACTTGTCAGAGGGCTGAAAATGTGCTACACATACCCTACCAATTCCTGCCAGCTCAGAAGGAAACATTAGATCCATACTCATCCTGCAGGTGCTTAAAGTTAGGTTAGAGGAGCATGTGTCCATGTGGGCTGTCCACAATCCTTAAGAGGGGTTGCAGCACTGCAGGCTGCCTATACTTGTGCCAGACACAGGTAGGGACGGAGCTGGCACATCCACTCTCTGCTGTGTGTGGAAACACCTCGGCAACATGTGGGAAGCATGAACCTCCCCTAAGTGCCCTACATAATCAGCCTTGAAGCAGGCAGTGATTTAGCTCCTACTCAGTCCTTTCAAAAGATTATTCTCTCACTTAGGACATGTTCAGCATTAGGGATAGACTGGAATAAATAGTTTCTTTGCTAACCTTAGTCCTAATGGAGAAAAACAGGTTAGCAAAGGGACAACCTATGGCTGGGCTACCTGCTCCTAATGGACAGGTTCCACTTGGTCTGTGGAACATCTGGAGTTGAGATGAGGGAACCTATGGCTTGTGGGACATTTATCAGAGAGAGGTTGCCAGGATGAAAGGCAAGGATTCCCTTTATAGCATTTTCCATGTCCTTTTTAATATATTTTTAACTCTGTCTCCTAAAATTAACATCTGCAGCAGATGTTAAGGAAGGTCTATTTTCTATCCCTCTCCTACACGACAATGTTCAACAGTTTCCCTGTGGTCAGCAGCCTACGAACTGCGATAGCTTTGCAATTAGGGTTTTACAGAGCTCGTTTGGCAGGAGAGCAGAGCGCGGTGGCACTGCCAGGGCTGGGTGGCCCTCTCCTGGCCACACCTGGCCCGTGCGCTTGTCACACACCCGGCTGCAGCCCCCACCCAGCCCTGTGACTTGCGTGGCAGCAGCTCACAGCACACGTGCGAAATAAAGCAAGAAGTTCAGCCTGTCTGCTTTGGATTAAACAGGACGCCTTCGTGTTTTATGTAAAAGCATTTCGTCTTGTGGCATGCTAAATATAACCTGCAAGGGGGGGCACTGTTTGTCACAAATCAATGTATAGCAGTATGTTGAACACAGCAAGCAGGATCCAACTCATGTAACTTTGGTCCCTCAGGTATTTTGGCTCCTGTTCCATGTTAGCATCCTTTATAGTCATTCACCTGCCCTCCTTCAGGTTGAGATGCTTTCTAAGGGTGGCTGTTTCTCAGCACCTCAAAGATCCACCAGAATATAGTCAGGTGACTTTCCTCCTTCCTTGTGAAAGCCTGGTTGTCCTCTTATTTTCCACAAAGCAGCTATTCCAGGGATGGTCACACTGCTTTACTGTGGAAAATAGTGGAGGTAATAACAGAACTGGGCCCCAAATCTATTTAAGGATAAAAGGGATTTTTGCCACTGGAATTCTTTCCCTTCCTTCCTCTCTCCCCTTTCTCCTTCCTCTTGTCCTTCCACCATCTCACTGAGTCAGAACCCTTCAGGGCTTGTAAGCTTTCTCTCTTTTCTGGAAGCATGGCAAATTCTTCCTGCCTTGATTTTAAATATTTAAGATGAAAATATTTGAAATACAGTACTCTGTCACCATATCTTTCATAAAGGCTGATGAGTCACATAGCAGAGAAAAGAAATCAAAACGCTCATCAATGATAAATTGCTGATGGAGTTTGCAGGTGACAAAAAAGATTGTGCAGTGCTAAATAATGGAAGGTGCAGGTCACTATTGTGGTATAATCAAAATTGGTTGGTGAAGTGATGAAATTCAAAGGCTTCTGTTTTCATAACACTACATGTCATATGTTGTGTAAGAACACAGGAATTGTCACAGCATCAGGAACTGAGAAGCTGTGACTGTTTCCTGGGTATCTTTTTTAATCAGGTGCATTTATTCAGTGCAACCATAGAGTCAAAAGCACCAACATGACCCCAGGAGAGACAAACCACCAACTACAAGATTAAACCATTGCTCCCTCTCTGGCCTGAGCAGGGGTGTGTGTACAACTCCAGACCCAATTTTTCTGCCCCTGGCTCCATAGGGGTCTGGAAAAATAAAGCAGTTATTAAAGATTTACAAAAAGGAAAATCAGAGAAGTGGAAAATTTGCTTTCCTCATGAAACACATGAAAAAGGTGCTTTCTCATGAAAAAGGTGTTACTTCATAGCTCTTCTACAACAGAGGGTTAAGGTTGTGAACAAAATTTGTAGGAACCTACATGAGAGCAAAACTTTAACGGCTCTCAGACCTGTAAGATATAATGAGCTGCAAAGATTGGAAAGGGAAGTTAAAAACATTCATATTGAAATAAAAAGATAAATGACAGGCCTGGAAAAAAAGAGGAGCTATAAAGGCATAGAGTAACACCCTACCATGAGATCGTTAAAGGCTGGTTGATACCTAGGAGCAAGAAGCAGCCTTTCTTGAGCATTTCAGAAGTGTGTGATGCCAAGCTCTCACTAATTTGTCACTGACATTTTTACACTTGAAGTTACCTATGAATAGGCAGCATAAATGGATAGTTGATGTGAACCTTTGTCAGCAAATCACTTGGAAAGCCTAGGACAGAAAGAGTTTGGGACCACTAATGAGCTGAATGTATCACTCTTATTCTCAGCAAGGTGATTACTTCCCACGGAGTAGGCTCACGGTATGAAAAGACTGACAGTATAAACAGACCAGATTTGATCTTGATTGAGAGCCAAGCCCTTAATCCAGGCTTAAAAAACACATGTATGTGCTCCCTGTGAAAGGCAATTCCAGACTGCCTTGGCAGCAGCCAGCACTACTCAGCTGCAGGGCTGCCCCAGGCTGTGCCATCACATCTCCTTGGCTGTGACGCTGCTGCAGCTCTTGGCTGGAACAGGGCACCCCTGAGAAGAACCACATCAGCTCACAGCATGTTAAAATGACTCCACAGTGCTCTGCAGCCTTGGAAAAACTGTATCAGGCTGGCTGATAGCAGCTAGAGACTGGCAGAGGAACATGCTTACATTTTCAAGTTAGAACAACAATCTGCTCTAAACGTTTAATAGTACTAAATTCTAATAGCTACTGCTACAATGATAAACAAATTATAAAACTTGAATATTTATCACAATGCTTTTCTTGAAAAAGGTGCTAGTATCTGTGGAATTGAGAGTTTTGAGATTAGTACAGCTATTACAGGTTCCTTCTTCATATTTACCTTCAGGAGAGGGTCACAAAACTCCTGAGATGATGAGACCTTCCCAATACTGCCCCGTGCTGCTTTCATGTTGGTTTGCTCCAGATTGAACCAGTCTCACACAGGCAGAGCTATCCTACTGCTGACTTCTCTAGACTTTTGCTGCTGAAGGAAAAGGCAATTTCTACATATCCTGAATTTTTAAAAGAATTCTCTACTCAGTGAAAGACCTGTAGTTGCTTCACAGACTCTCTTGCTTTTCTACTTCTCCCATCACCTATTCAGTAAAACAAAGCTCTGTTTCTCTCTGGGACAAAGAATGAAGAGAGCTGTCAAATGCCATCTTTGGACTGCAAGGTCAAAGAAAGAAGCTGCCAAAATATGCATTACCTACCTATGAATCTGAGGTCCAGGAAGAATGAAAAAAAATTGTTTAACTGCCGTGGTAATAATTTTAGCCATTTCAAAATTACATTTAGATGAAATCTAAAACAAAACCTTTGAAATGAAAAATCAGTATCTTAAGAGTGCAAAAATGTTCAAAATGATTTCATTTTTCCAGTGCTCTTAAAGATTCTGTCAATTTGACTAGAACTTAAAAATAATTCCAGCCAATTATCAAATGTCGTTTTTTGTTTGATCCTTTTAGTTTTGGGTATTTGGAATTTTGCAAATGATATGGCTTCATCTCAAGACCTGAAATGATTCCTGTGAGACCTCATTCCCTGCATATGTTGGGCAGACAGGACTGTGCATGATCCTTTGCTTCATTCAGGAAGAGAGAGATGAATACTAATCTGCTAGGACATCCTTTCCCTGACTCTCTCACTAACATTGGGATGTACACAAACTTGGTTGCTACGGAGAAAAAACTTCCCCACAAAGCAACTGCATTTGTTTTCTATCATATTTTTAGAGCACAGAGAGAACTAGTTGGCTATTTCTAGCTCCAAAACACTGGATTAGACAACTGTTCAAGATACAACCCTAGTTACAGCTGCAATAACTTTCATGAATCCCACTGCTAGTGTGATTATTTTTTTCCTAACTAACATACATACACCTTTAATTTGTCTGACTGTGGAATTGCACATCACTACCAAAAGAAGACTCAATAAAAGACACAAGATCTATTGGCTGTCAGAATACATGTTATTGAAATAAAACACATGAAAACATCGGTTTTAGGATGACAATACAGAAAAGATGAGGTGTAATGGGCACAAGTGGCTCCTGCAATATGAAAATATTTCACAATGCAAATAACTGAAATAATCTCCCCAGGAAAGTCAGGATTCCCTAATATTCCACCTGGACAAGGATCTGCATGCCAAGAAAGATTGGACCAATGATCCTGTCCCTTCCAACCTGTTATTCTATGATTCTGTGATTTTCATGGGATACACTTACAACAGAATTATTTTGCTATCTTTTCACATCCTTAAATAAGCCTTGGGGTCTGAATTGCAAGTTGGAATTGGCCCAGGGGTTTGCCCCAATGTTTGCAAGGCTTCCTAGACTAACGAACCTGCCTTAAAATATCCTTAAGACAGACAAAATAGAATATCCCCTTTGATGGTGGATGAAACATTTGGTCTTAACTACTTTTAAATAATTTTAAGTGCTGAGAAGTTTGGTGATGCTGAGTAGGCCTAAGGCACTTAATTATCTAAACAAGAGGGAAATAGGGTTTTCTGCCTCATTAGGATAGAAATGTAATTTTTCTCCTATTTCAGCAAATGTCTCCTCAACAACCAATAAAATGTGCAAGCTGGAAGTTAAAGACTGGTTAATGGTCCCTTGACATGATCCTACTGAAGTAAAAGAGTAAAACCAGCATATGCTGTGTACACAAAAGGGACATTTCAGCTTAGAAGCTATATTTTAAAGAAAACATACTGAAGGCCATGAAGAGCTCTGTATCTCCATGGACAGCAATTACAAAGTTTTTTCAGCATCCATTTTTGTTTGTGATGTAGTTTTTAATACTGCGTTTCCTATCATTCAAAGGCAAAGGAGATGCTGTAAATCAAATTAATACAAAGCTTTTCTTGAGCTGTGGATGAAGCACTTCACTGCATATGCACATACCAGCTATATGAATGTCTTCACTCAAGCATGCCATGGTTCATGAATTTTCATTCCACCTATTACTATTTACTATTATTTACTAGTCTTTATTGTGGCTGGTTATGAGAACTTGCAATGCACTTTTTATAAAAGGACTGTGAAAAAACTAAACACAGATTGCAAAGGAAAGTCTCTTTTGACTTTTCTTTTCTAATTTATTGAAAGAGTCTAAGATTGTTCTCCAGAAATGATGGATACCAGGTCCTGAGTTCCCACTCTCCAGACTGCTGGAGAGCTGGCTACCAGGGACAGTGTCTATTTATTGCCCTCTGCTGGCATCATCCCTAAATTTGATGTTTCAAACCTGATTTGTCTACCATTTGTCTCATTAATTATTTGCAATTTGCTGTCAGTTGAAATGGTATTCTAGAGGAAAGGCAGATCTGAAGATCATTACTGGTAGGATGAAATGCAGTGTGCTTAATTGTAAAGAAATAAGGATGTTCACGAATGATGTCCTGAAAACCTGAATCTCTCAGGCTGTTTCTTAAAAGGGTCTTCAAACATGAGAAAGAATAAGAAGAGGAGGCAAGGGGGGACCTTCTTGCTCTCTACAACTCCCTGAAAGGAGTTTGTAGCAGGGTGGGAGTCAGCCTCTTCTCCCAGGTGATGGGACTAGAGGAAATGGCCTTAGGTTGCACTAGAGGAGGTTTAAATTGGCTGTTAGGGAACATTTTTCACTGAAGTCACTGTCAAGCATCAGAACAGGCTGCTCAGGAGAGTGGTGCAGTCACCATCCCTGGAAGTATTTAAAAGATATGTAGATGTGGCACTTAGGGACATAGTTTTGTGGTGGAATGGGCAGTGCTGGGTTAATGATAGAACTCAATGGTCTTAACAACATTTCTCAAACTAAACTATTCTGATGTGAAAACATCTTCACAGAAATAGACTCCTGAGAAAGAGAATCATAATTTAAAGAAACTAAAGAAACTCCTGCTGATTTTCTTTTAATAGAAAGCTTGAAGCAGTGAAACTGAAGTCAAGGTTTTCTACTTTTAAGTATTCATTGCTTCACTACATCATAAAAAGAATGTTTTAGATCAGAAAAGAGAAAACTTAGCAAAAGGACTGAAAATGTAACATTTGATTTATCATTTGTGTAGATAATGTTTCTGGGTTTTTTACATAATATAACCAATGATTAAGCCATTTTGGAGAGAAACTAAATCCTTTGCTTTTAATAATAGATGTGCTCAGCCTCAGTAGTATCTGCCAGCAGATGTGGTTCTACTCAATTGCTGGTAATATTAAAAAAAAAAAAGAAGAAGTTATTTTGTGGGGTATTTCTGTTTCTAAAACAAGAAGCAAGAAGAACTGGCTTAAACAGTGATGGTTTCTGGGAAATCTTAGGGCATGCAGTCTACCTGGGTCCACTCTGGTTTATGATCTAATAATCCAACTGCACAGCTGAGATCCAGGTACCTCTTTCCCGTATTGTTCCTGTCATTTATCATTCATCTCCTTTATACATTCCTTTTTCTCCACATTCTTTCCTCTTTCTCAGCTCGTATCTTCATCTGTCCCTACCCCTTCTGCACTTGGTACATTCAAAGGCTTCAAAGATAAAAGACACCAGTTCTTACTTAATGTATAAAACTAGCTATAGACTGCCACCTGAAAAAATACAGAAAGCCCAAGATACTGTAGCAGTCAAAGCACTCTTTGGAGGCAGCAAGCCTGGATAAGATACCAAAAGTTAACTTTTAAGTTAATTTATTGCTTCTTTTAGGAATTTGTTCCAGTGTTTTTACTTCCTTTCTCAACATCTTTACCTTTAAAATAATCTTTTATTTTAATCCAGTTTTTTCATCTGTTGCTACAGTACACCGCTGAATCTTTCTCTTAAGAAACAGACTGCTTTAGTACCTAGCATTTTCCTCTTGCTAAAATAATCACAGAAATCACATCACCCATTAACTTTTTTTTTATATAAAATGAACAGGTTGAAAGAGTTAAGCCTCTCATTATACCACATTTTCTCCAGATCGTCTTTTTGCCGTTCTCTTCTGTCCTCCAGCTCCTTTGCTACATATTCGTGCTCCTAAACTTCTTTTGCTACTGGGCAAATTGAGGATGATCCCTGTGATCCCAGGCCAATTTCAGCTCTGAGAAGCAGGAACACACTTGGGCTGGATAGAGTACAGAGGGTACAGCTGAAAAATCTTCAGCATTTGCAGATTTGTACCAGTTTAAATGTTGCAATTCCACAATTGTAGGTGATTTTTCAATGAAAGAGAAAGGTATGCTTCCACATCCAGGGTGAGTTCTCTGATCCTGGAAAAGTCCAAGTTCCTGCCCCAATGCAGGAAGATCCCTACTGACAGTGCTGAAAGCAATGACTTGTAAAACCATTTCAACTCAGAAGAACAATCCATTATTTTCTAATTTCAGTACTGAAAATGGCCAGACCATTTTTAGTGAAACTCACTTTCTCCTGGAGTCTGCAACCTGCCATCCCCCAAAAATGCCAAGCCTGAACACCTAAACAGCCTGCAAACATTCAGCATGTACACTGAAGTAACATGTAGAGCAGCAGGGCAGCAACATAACATCCATGCCAGTCCTAACTAAAACTGCATTAGACCCTGCTTTTTCACCATCAATTTCCCTTTTCCCAGAACTTCCACTAGAATTCTATATATCTCATTTTAATACTGACCATCTCAATATAAGTGAGTGGAGTTAAGGTGATGTATATTTTAAAAAACAACAACAACCCATCTTGTATTTCCTTGCATACGAGCCCGTTTGCATGATCTATCTGTGCAGGTGTTCTGCTGTCACTTACAATTTGGCAGTTCCCTTTGCTCCTTGCTTTTCACAAGTATCAGGACCTCTAAAACCGAACAGAGAAATTAAGTTCCGAAATACCTTTGTTAGTATTTCAAATGTAATTCTAAAATTTTCTAAAAAGTCTTGCAAAAACCATTATGTATATTTATTACAATCATATATTTAAATGGTTCTTGTAGCATCTTCATCCATCAATGAATATTGCACACCACTGAATGAACAAGAAATTGCTGAGTGCAGTGGAAATTCTGTATTACTTTCTTGGTTGTTCTAAAGCTCCTCTTTTGCTCTGCCATGGAAGCAAGTTATTGAGGTCTGCAAGCAGCTGTTTCACTTCCTGCCACAGAGGAATACATCAGTCCTGACTGGCAAAGCAGAAGATAGACTGTGCTGGATAAGGAAGGCTGGAATTGAGCTAAGTCATGTTAAATTAATGGGTAAAGCTTTCAGAAATACCATTTTATACATGGAGCTCTGCTACTTTCACAAGTTGCCCTAAGCAAAACTCCTTAGTTGAATTATTCACTGAGGGCAGAGTGAACTTTTTATCTCCCCTGAGAATGGATTTCTAACTTCCATTAAGGATGCATAATCTTCAGCCATGGCACTCTGTAGTGGATGAGGTTCAGTTGATGCTCTGCAGCCACTGTGTTCCCTGGTAAATTTTGCCAGGACAATTCTGACAACAATGAGGCCAAATGACTGCATTTTGCCACTGCTTGGTTGATCTGCATTTTCTTGGAGACACCAGATTTGCACAACTTGTCATCAGCTTTTCACAGACTGGTGCTAGACACAGCATCATTCCTGCCCATTAATCTTTGTGAACCAAACAAATTCAAACAGGATGCAGGTGCCAACCTCTTCCAGAGCATCAGGTAGCACTGAACATAAGTAATACTGATAACCAGTGACACAGGTTGAGAAAGAGCCAAGGTACCTAGCATGTGCTGGATGTAAGCTCTAACCTGAATTATCAAGATCCATAGCCCCACTTTTTAATGTTTACCACAATGACACCTCTAGTATTTGAGAGGCCCCCAGGAACTCTGCTGGTCAGCTATACTTCTTGGGAGTGACATGGAGCAAAACTGGTCAAAAAGGCTCTGCTTGTCATGTCAGCAGGAATCCCTGGTACCTCTCCCCTGTTGGGGTTTGGTTCCCTAAGTGCCTTGCACAGAGCTCTGCAAGGTGCAAAACCTCCCCCACATAGGGCCAAGACTAATGGCAGGATTTGGCTGGGGAAGGTGCCTGCATCTTTCACTGCAGGATTTGCCATATGCAGGATTAGGCATTCCTGACTCCCTGCTCTTGTGAAGCTCCTGCCTGGGATCACCATACCCCCCTTTCTCACAGCTCTGCACCTTCAAGAAGCCGCTGCTCAGATGCAGCTTTGCCAGCAATATCAGCACTTAAACAGATCTCCAGTGCTCCAGAGTCCTGCTCTGCACAGCCACTGAAGCTGAGCTGGAGCAGAACTTTTACAACCAGTAAAAGGTAAAGGGAGAAAAGGGACATGCAGGAAAAGCTGGATAGTTCCATTTGAGTTCTGAGTCTGTCGCCCCAGTCACTAATCTGTCACCTGTAACCTTGGCAATGTGCTAGCACTGAGCCAAAGACTGGGGATATAATCAGGTATCAGCACTGTGAAATAGCACAGGCTTTATAAAGTGCTGTAGCAATCCTGAAAATTACATGAGAAGCAGAGAGGCTCTTTGAGCAGGAAAGATCTGCTGGGTAATGGCTGCAGCATCAGTGCATGTGCAGAGGAGCTGCCAGGATTGGGACACACCCCATTCAAAGCCTTTGTAGCTTGAATATCAGAACCAGTTCCAGGGGAGGGGAGAGGAGGATGAGTCCACCTGCTCAGAAGAGAAGATCTATAAATTATCTTCTACCCCACAGGCAGGTGGGGTAGAAGAGCTCGGTGACTTTAAAACTGTGCTGAAGAAAAGGTGGGAAGGGCATCCTGCAGGCTGACAAGACAGGCAGAGAGAAGACTGCATGTTGAACAAAGAGAGAAAATCCAGTCACAAAGGACACTCCTCGGTGTGGGGGGAGTCGAGTGCCAGGCCTCAGGTTATCTGAGACATGGGAACACCTCAAATTGCTAAACATCATGGAGAACAGCACTTCATCGAGTTCTTTTTAGTTTTCAATCATTTTAAGACCAATTTCTGTAATCAAATGTCATAATACTTTTATAGAATGAATTTACTTTTTCTTCTGAAGTTTATCTCTTATCAAGGCGAAGTCCCTCCTGACATACATTAGGTAGTGACCAACCAGTGAGCTATGGCTTCAGGAACTCCACATGATATAAAGGGAGTTATAAAACCAAAAAAGCCTCCAAACCTTCATTCTGTTTCTTAGGGGAAGAGGCAGATATACAACTGCACACATATCTACAAAGTAGTGGAGCTCTTAGAAGCTTTGATGATCTCTAACTATAATTGCTGCTGTTTCTAGTAAGACTTCTACACAAATATCACTTGATCAATAGGCCTTTATCTGCAAAAGCTTTCTAGAAAATCCTTTACTTGTGTCATTTTTCATATTATCCCAGTTTTGTCTCCAGCTGTGCTGGCAAGATGCAAGTTTGCCTGGTTTTCAGAAAGTTGTTGGGGAAATGTTTCAATCCTGATTTCCACATCAAATAGATTTAATAATCAAAAAATAATTTAAAAGAAAATACGTAGCTTTAGTCGACTAGACAAGCTCATCACTGTAATAGAAACCTCTTTTTTACCTCAGTTCATAATTACTGCCTGTGGAATCATCTGTTAGGAGATACTTTAAAATAACTGGATTTTATGCCTTCAACAGTTTCACTGAGTAACTCAGGGAGATGCCATGCAGAGGGTGTCCTTTGAGAAACAGTAATTATTTCCTGAGGTCTCTCTGTTAACCTTTAAGGCTTCATGCAGGGGTTTAGAAGCACAAAGAAAAGCCCCAAGAAAAAATAGTTCAGACTTGGCAAGCTTTCCTTAACAGCAGCCTGTGAAAGAACCTATTATGGAATTCAATGATGATGAACAAGAGTTCATCAACCACAAATTATATCAATCCAAAAGCTGGCAGAAGTTCCACTTAATGTATTAAAATACTTTTGCCCTCATGAATGGATCATGGGGCCAGGGCACAGAGAATAATGAGGAATATAATATCTACTCTTACTGAGCAACCTTCGCACAGCTATTGAGCTTCAAGTGTCGGTTGTCAATGGTGTTTGTATTTTTCCTAAATTGATGACTTGACCTCAAAAACTCCTACTAATTGGATTAAGTAAGAGAAGGGAGGCTGATTTGAAAATTGTCTTGGAAGTATGTTACAGCTTCTTGTCAGGCTGACAGGGAAATGCTGTTTCTGCAAACTCTCAGCAACACTAAGGTGATGATTGCCCTCCCCCAGTATTGAGCCGTTCTTTCCTCTGTCCAGGGCAACACGCTGTGCTCTCAGTCCTGCCAAACAAGCAGCTCAGCTCAAGACAAAATATAACCCATGTTCTCAGCCTTGACCCAGGCTGCTTTGGTGATCCAGTCACAGCTCAGACCTTGGCTGGCAGAGACAGCAAGGGCTGGGGTGGGCAAGCAGGAGGCTGAGGGGGTGGCACTATTCCATAAGGTTTTTGTACCAGTAAGTATTGTGGATCAATAGGAGCAGGTGTCTAGAGTGAAACACTTGTGCTGAGGATCTGGTGCCTATACTGCACCAGTCCCGCATGGGCCATGTTTCCAGCTCTAGCCCAGCTTGTGAACTGAAAGCACACCTATGGCTGTGACACGCTCCCTGCACTCCTGGAGCAGCACCAACCCCTCAGCTTTTCCAAGGAAATCCAGACCCTGCAACTCAAAAAGGCTCTGTGATCTCGGAAGTGCTGTGCTGAAGGGGTGTCTGGGCTGGGATGTTTGCTTTAACATCTCCCCTCCCTGAGCTGAACTAATGCAGGTGCACCCTGCAATGTGGCCAGAGCCCTGTCCAGCCTCAGCTGCTGCCAGCAGGGTGAACGTCCACGCTGATGGAGAATCTCTCAGCCCAGCTGCAACACTCCTGATCCACACTGGTGGCCTCCTGGGCTTGGGTCCAGGGCCACCAGTGACCTCTATGATTCCCTCAGCTGCACCAGTAGTAGAACAAGGTAGACATTGATCAATTTATACTTTGCACTACTGTTTTTCTCTTCTTGATTTTATCTCACACCTTCCAGAGGGCTTCTCACACCTTGCCCATCTTCCTTGGTCAAAAGTAGTCAGTTCTCTAACCAGATCTCCAAGTGAGATGGCAGCATCTGACAGCAGTGACAAGGAGTGGGCCATGAAGGATCCACAAATGAAGCCATCCAAGGCACCTTTTTCTCTTGCCCAAACATCCTACAGTGGGAACTCCACTTCTTCCATCTAGGCATCAGACAGGGTCCATAAACTGTGGATGGAAGAAAGGAGGATACATCACTATTGTTTGTCCTCCACCTTAAGGTCTAAAGTGAAATCTCACCCTCCCCACTAACAGCAGGGAGAGGGGGTGGGGGGAAATGCACCTTTGTTTGTCCTGTTACTTTTAGGAAATAACCTATTCAATTCATTCACTTTCAAGACTGGAGAAAGAGGAAGGACACAGAAGAAGAAATGGCACATTCAGGGACTGGATTTCACAGTTGCAGGTTGCATAAAAAGCCTAAAGACAGATGGAAGGCATAGTAAATTAGCCTTTTTAAAATTTTTTTTTTTGTTTTACATAGGACACATAAATTACAACCAGATAAACTAAAATGTCTTTTGTTTTTGTGAAAATGCACTGAAGAATAGGGGGATTCTCTTTTCACTGTCCTGTTTTGGATGCTGTGCAATTCCTATGATACAGCTACTTGGGAGCTTCTGCAGTATTACCAAGCAAATTTACTGAGATTATAATTTTTACAATGGATAACCAAAGAACACAGTTAAATTATGAGCTTGACATGAATATAGTATTTAAGTATATTTAAAATTGGAAAAGTAGCCTGAGACTTTCTTTACCTCAGTTTTAGTTCATTTCTTATTGCAAGAAATAAATTCTGATGTTTAATTATTTACAGTCCTAATGGTGTTTCTTGCCGTTAATCGCTGAATACAGATAATATTTTATTTATAGATAAATATATCTTATGTTTGTTCAGGAGTGAGTAGAAAACAATAATTAAATAAACACAAAATATACAAATAAAAGTAAAATTAATAATAATAACTGAAGGATAAAATTATGTTTATATTAGTAGAAGAATTATCTCCTATTTGTGACTAAATTCTGCCAATAATATATTACTACTGTCTTCATGTTTTGCACTGCAAAATTAACTTGCCACTTCTGCAGTAATTCTTTACAAAAGATGTATTAAGGTCATGTCAGAATTTATAAGTATTCAAAAATATTTCACAGTGGCAATGATTAAACATTGGAAACTAAAAAGGAATCCAGCTACAGGATGGCTTTACAAGAGCCTGTTTTGGTCACTGAATCCAGAGTGTTGGAGCCTGTTAAATACTAACAGACAAGTGCTAGGAAAGGATTAGCTAGGACTGTGAGCAGGTACAGTGAGAGACAAGCCCTGCATGCTGGGTCTGAGTAAAACTGACAGTGCACTATTTGTTATCCTTCTGAGCTAAAAGCAGAGAAGTAGATGCCTATTTGATATTCTAAATTGTCAGACTTTTTGTCAGAACACAAAATAAGTGGGAATAAGAGGAAATTTTCCAGTTCGTAAGCAGCGTCCCACAGTAGGCAGTTTTAACACTGTAGATAATTATGGAATAATTCTTTTTAAATACACTTTTTAAAAAAAATTACTTAACAAAAGATCTGAAAACTAGTTAGTGTTGGCTTTTTTTACCGAAGAAATCTAACTGGTGGGAACAAGAAGTCTGTTCTAGCATGTGGGAGGATGGTAATAGCTTCATGAGTTTTCAATTAATCGTTGTCTGTTTTGATCTCTCCAGGAGTGTCACTTCAGACAGAGTTACTGGGATGCTACAGTGGTGTCTTGTTAGTATCATCCATGCTGTTAGAGTTGCAAAATAATCCTGACCAGCTTCTACAAGCTAAACTGTGAGCAAGGAAGCAGGGCTGGGTCTGGTACACACTCTCTGACTATACTCACACAGGTTATTTTGCCACAGGAATCCCCCCTGAGAGCTGTAGTGGGTGTCTGGGTACAGGAGCCTGTGGATTCTCCAGGCTGCTGTGTGTTGGTGGCACCCGGATTAAATATTTCTTTCCATTTTTGGACTGCTAAAAGTTTTTAGGTCACTTAATATGGCTCGTGCAACTTCTCATAAATCATAGGATCACAGAATGGTTTGGGCTGGAAGGGACCTTTAAAGGTCATCTAATCCAACTCCCCTGCCCTTGGTAGGGACAACTTTCACTAGATCAGGTCACTCTGAGCTCCATCCACTTGAACACTTCCAGGGATGGGGCATCCACAGTTTTTTTAGGCAGCTTGTTCCAATGCCTCACCACCCTCACAGTTAAGAATTTCTTCCTAATATCAATATGTAAGTGTGAACTCATATCCAATGACCGGATACTGGGATTCAGAGAGAAGCAGAAATCCAAGCATCTGAGGAGCTTAACCTGTTAGAGACCACCAGGGACCAAGGCCTGCACTCACAGCTCTGTGTGTGTGGCCAGAGAAGGACTGAAGAAGTCACAGCATGAGAAGAACTCCAGGTCTGGCCTGGGGACAACCACCCTGCTGCAAGGCAGGTCTGTCATTGGAGAGGCTTTGCACCCACCTTGTCGGAGACATGTCTGTTGCATTGTTGGACACGAAAGAAATATGCAGATTTTAGAGCAGGTCGGGAACTATCCAGGCAGGACCAGAAAAGAGGGCCTGCCTTTCTTTATTCACTCATTTTTATATCTTTCTTAAGACAATCGTGGATTGGTCAATGAGGCTACCACCTCTACAATTCTACAGAATAATGACACAGTTTATCATCTTTCTCCACCTTAGGAGAAAGGAATGAAAAACCAGTTATAAGTTCAAAACAATCTAGGCCAGTTAAGAAAACATAGACTATGTTTACAGAAAATGCACGAGAAATTCTACTACCGAAGTAAAACATACAACACTGTAAAAACCAAAGCAACACATGTCCATGTATCTGTGTCAGCTGAGGGAACAGACTGCTTCTCACAAAAAGCATTGAGTTGGGAAAGGGCTTGGTGATGGCTGTAACACAGAAAAATCAACATAAAAAGAAATGTCAGGCTAGGGCTGGAAGGTTATATTGGTTCTGTCTGTGGCAATTGTGAGACTGCTGCTAGAATAGTGTGTTGCCAAGGAGGATGTTGGAGAGGGGAGATTCAAAGAAAGGACACAAAAAGGGATCCAGAATGAGGAAGGGGTTCTTAGAACTGAGTTATTCAGTTTGTTTGAGAAAGGGTAAGAGATCTTACAATCATTTTAGGTGGATATTTACACATGAAAAAGTGCTATTTTTGGGGTTACTTTTACAGGCATGAAATCATGGCAAAAAGGAATTTTAGGAAAGAGGAAAACTTTAATAGGAATGCAATCTGCTATCAACACTGTCTGGGGCTGCCCATTTGCTTTTTTAGTGACACAGGAGCAACACCCACACATTTCCCCCTCCTCCCTGGGAAAATGGTGCAGCTCCTCCATCCTGGCTCTTCCATTCTGCAGGCAGCAGGTTACCAGGATTCAGCAGCTAGAAGCTGAACTCTGCCAGATAAACTCAGATTTGAAATAGGACGGAATTTCCCTGAAATAAGGTAATTAATAGCTGGAATGATTTGTCAGGGGAAATGCACAGGCTCCTAAAATGAAATTAAGTGGCTTTTGAAACAGGCTGTAATCCAGTTGGAGAGAACAGCTTTATGCCCTGTTTATGCAGAAGATCAGAGTGAAAAAATACAGGCATTCATTTCACCTCTACAGTCTATGAAAAACACACCTGATGTTTATAGGCACTTCAGTTCCTGATCATGCTGACTTTGCAGTAGTGCGTGTTCCCGAGCTGACTTGAGGCAGGATGTGGTGCTGCTCTATTTGCTTCTTGTCAAATTTGACAGTTATAGGGAGAAGGAGAATGGATCACTTGCAAAAAACTAAAAATGCATTTTCTTCACTTTTCTAATACCAATCAGTGTAGCAGCTAGTTTAAAAAAAAAAAAAAAAAAAAAAAAAAAAGCAGAGAGGAAAAACCTACATCCAGTAAAAAATTTCACGCCTGTTTGGTAAAATTTTCAAAATAAATGTGTGGATGTAGAGAAATTCTACAGAAGAAGGAGGTCAATCAGATCTCAATAACCCAGCTCTGGCAGTTTGCATCTCCCTGGGTTCCATCCCTTCCCATGTGGTGTATCTGAGCAAAGCTCAGAGCGCCGATGGCTGTGCCTTGGCTGACACGGATGAGGACGCACCCAGGAGAAATGGAACTGCCACTGTGTCCTCCACTTTCTTCTCTGATCCTGCTGCCTGCTGGCTATGAAATGGTGCTGTAGCACTTCTGCTTTACACATGCACTGGCCAAGCCTTAATGTGCATTCAGAGCAAGCTGTTTTCCTTGGTCATGCCAGCTGCAATGCAGAGTAAAAGGAAAGGCAAACAGGCACTTAAATGGGCTTTGAAGCCCTCATTGCAATGCAGTGAGAATAAAAGCCTCTTTGCTTCCAAAAAAAAAATCAATTTGCAGCAGTATAGAGGCTCTTTCTTCACCGTATCCTCGGCTTACACTCGCACTTTTACTTGTTATGTTCCTCCACAAATTGACACCAGTTAAGACGTGGCAGCACATGTTGTCTGGCATCCCACATCCCACTTTTGCACTCTCCTAACTCGCCTTGATCACTCATCTTCCAGCATGGAGGTGGATATGACATGGAAGTGGCAACACTTCCCTACATCCCTCTGCTCAGCTGGGGTGTGAGACCAGGTGCTGGTTGGGCCAGGGGCATCAGTGGGAGCTGGCTGCAGGTTCCACTTTGCACAGGTGAGTTTTGGTCACAGCACTACCAAAGGCTGTCTCGGCAGCTTTGGCCAGGCATTTCCATCCCTGAGCCTTTGCCTTTCTCCCCTCATCCTGCAAGCTCCTCAGGTCTGGAGGTCTTTTCCCGTGCAATGCACAGAATTACACCAAATAACAAATAAACAATCTATAACAATCCATCTTGCTCTATTCCTCCCCTGGCTGCACACATAGCTCCTCTACTGCTTGATGTTTGCCCACCTAATCAATCTAAACAACTCCTGAGCACAGGATCACAGATGTCTACCCTAACCTGCCCCAGCTCCCATTGTGGCTGAGCAAGGGCTCCCCAGAGCAGCTTCCAGGCACAGTCTGGCAGGGTGGCCATGGCTAGCAGGCAGCGTGCCTGCTGCTACCTCCATCTGCCAGCCAGATGGTGAACTGGCACGGACATAGGCTGTCCCACGGCAGGCAGTCTTGACTCCCAGGGAAGTTTTGGGGCATGCTTCGTTTCTGAGTAGAGACACGGGTCCATGGTCCCATGAGCCAGAGTCTGTCTGCAGACTGTGTGCAGCTGCACCCTGAGAGCAGGTCCAAGAGATGTAAACTGTTTTTTAAAACCAAGCTGGACTGACCTTGTAGCCCAAAAGGAGTGGGAGGTAAAGCTGCATCATATCTGTGTTATTGCTTTCATTCCTCAGCTGCTCCAAAGAGTGCAGTTGTTTCTGACATAATTAGGGCTCTACTGCTCTGCTACTGAGCTCGTGGTACAGTCCTTGTGAAGAAACCTTGATAGCAGTTATCCTCTATTGCTAGAAGATTTCTGCAATCATACCCTTGGCTTTTCCTTCATTTACTGAAGAGGATGGAATAAGAAAGTGGATCTTTATGTTGCACAAAGTATATCAGAGCACAGGGAGTAGCATCTCAAAAGCAATAGATTTTAACTTTATAGGCAATTCTTGAATAACCAACTGGACAAAAATCTATATTTAAGTAAGTATTCCAAAGACTATAAACTTTTTACTCAGGCAGATTTTTCTTTTTGGTATTCTTATTACTTTGTACCAGAGGTCGAGAAGCTGGGTGGAAAATATGAGGTAGTCCTAACTGCTATTTATATCATTCTAAATTATGGAAAATATAAGTTTTCTCTTGGATAATGCTTGCACCACCTTTTTTCAAGCAGCTGCACAAAATCATTACACTTTACAAAATTAATATGTTTGCTCGACTTTGGGAAAAAAAGAATTTGCTCATATCAGCATTTTGTTTCAATAACTAAAAAATTATTATCTCCAAATGTCAGATTCTACATGATGATTAATAGCAGGCAATTTTACCTCGAAACTGTCCAGTTTTTATTGTAAAAGCCTGTAGGTCTTAGTGGAGGACTTGAGTTCCTAATGAAATCCAAAAATGCAGGTTTAGTTATTTTGCATTCTCAAGCTGTCAAGACAGCTGAACTAGTTTCTCGGAAAAGCAATCTCAGGTTTGTGAGATGAAAATCCAACCACAAGATGGCATCTTGTTCTCACAGGAACACCCAGCAATGGGTAGGAGGAATATTGCTGAAAACAAAATGAAGCAGTGATAGGCATTTCAGTAAAACAAAACCATTTTAGACAGGACATTTGCTCAGTGCTGCCCAGAATAGGGCTGGCATGAGACTGAAGTAAAATGTGAAGCAACGAGCATACCTTCCTCTCACCCCACCCAAGCTGTGGTTGCGATCTGATGTTTTTAATTGCTGCAATTGAAATAGAAAAAAAAGTCTGAATCTACCATGAACATAATGCAGGCACTTTGGGGCTATTAAAGGGAACATGGATCACTAAAACTGGTTTGAGAGCCTTTTGACTGAATTACTCCAAAAGACAGTCTGTGGGTGATGTTCTTAAAAGGAAAATACTTTGTCACTCTCATGGATGAGACAACCCTTCCCTATAATTCTTCATTTCCAGTACATGCATAATATCTGTGGTATGTTTCCAGTCATGAAAGAGTAATGAGACACAAAATAAAGCTATGGGCTCAGCAGAGAATTACTTCAGTAATATTACCACAGGGAAAATGTGACTGGCTCTGGAATTGATATAGTATGAAAGGTAAATATAAAAATACACACATTTTAGCTGACATTGCAGTTTAAAATAAAGGCTCTAGAACATAAATGTCTTTTATTTCTTACGTGTCCTATTAAGAAAAACCTTTGCAGTCTCAAAGCACTGTATTAATTAAGGACATGAGTGTGGATCCTCTCTGGCCCCAGACTGTTGTTCCCTGAGTAACACTACATGCCTCTGCACCAGAAGCAGTACCCCAGGGACCCCCGTGTATTGGGGAATGTGTCCCCAAGAATGGAGGGAGAGAAAAGGCAGCGGGTTCCCTCCAGACTGCCCTGCAGACTGCCCAGCAGCAGCAGCACATTCACCACCATCTGGTTTCAGCTAGGGTTTAAACAGGAGCCATGGGATGAAGGACATGGACATAGGAGGGAAGAAGCAGTTGCCTGCTTAGCCAGAAGCTGCCTGAAATCTCCCTCTTGGCCTGGGACATGCCTCTGTGTGCTGGTGGTGGATGAGGTTACAGACAGACTCAAGAGCAGGGGAGTGGGACCAAGCAGACAGAAAGAAGATGAGCCGAAAGGTGGATAGAGTGGCCTGTGAATTCCCCCAAAACAGCGGCCTATTTGGGCAAGAGAGTGTCTTGTAAATCATGGTCCTTCCAAAGGCTGCTCTTCTAAGGGCACATATACATGAGACCTTGCTCAGGCACAGCTGCTGCTGTTCTGCTTGCTCTGAAGTGAAATATCTTGTAAATGTCCTGTAAATCATAATCTAAGACAGCAAAAATACTGCATATAGCTGAAACTGCAGTGAGAGTTTCAGGAGTCAGGCTGCTATCATCTGTATTGGATTGACAGTGCCTCTTCACAAAATTTTCCATGGGCCCTCTAATGACCAGGAGAGGTCACGAACCCCCCCCGCAATGGCTCATCAGGCAGACAGCACCATGTTCCCCAGTAAAATACTGAGGCTTCAGCTCATCTGCTCAACCGTGAATATTGACTGCTGAAGCACCTTTGTCCTACTGAAGGCTTTCACTAATGCATCGGACAAGTATCCTGCTGCAATTAGCATCTGAAGTCTAAGAAACAAAGCACAGCTCTCTTCAGCTGTGGCTTGGAGAAATGCCTTATCAAAGTTCTCCCAAGCTCTGCCCCTCTTGTAGTTGTGTAAGAGACAAAATATTAAGTGAACGGTTGTGTATTATTCCCATATTTATTAATGGGAAGAAACACTTTCCAGAGCTTTGTCTTTTCTGGAATAGAAAGAACCAGCAATAAAAAACCCAAAAATAATTATGAGAAGAGTTCAGGAAATATCAGGGAAAATATAATTGAAATTGTCCTTTTTCCCCCACGTTGAATTCTGTGTAATTTTATCCAGCCTGTTTAAGAATGGATCTGTTCCATTTGCAGTGGGAAAACAATAGCATAGAAAATTTACTCAGAACAATCACTTATTTGAGATCTGTTATAGTCAGAGAGCTCCAACAAAACCGGTGTCATCATGGAAGCTCATGAATGCTGTTACACATCTGCACACACAGAGTGTGACATTCCTGACACTCTACTGCCATCTGAATAGATGAAAAAATACTTTAGGACACACTTCAGATCTGAGAGCATCCTGCAAGAGCTTCCACAATTTAAAACACTGAATCAAAGGGGTTTTTTAAATTAATTATGATAATCGTAGTCAGAATTACTAATATTTTTGTTTCTAGTACTTTGGCTTAATTTCAGCTTTCTCCTCAGCATTGCTTTCACAAAATGAAGGGAAGGGAAGGGAAGGGAAGGGAAGGGAAGGGAAGGGAAGGGAAGCCGTGCAATGTACAACATTAGTAATCCTGCCTTTGTAACTCCACATTTCACGTTGGTGTCACACCAGTATTATTACAGATTATAGTGAAAATCTCAGAAGCCACAGACCAGAAGACCACCTTTCCTGGCCATGGCAGTGGCCTATCAAATATTTAATGGGGCTTCAGCTTTTCACCTAAAATGCCACCTTCCAGATCCATTTTCCCTTATAAATGTTTTATCCAGACACTTCTTTCTAGAGAGAGCTTGTTTTCCCCTCCTTATGCATATATTCATTTGTGGTACAAGACTTGCAAAGGTTTTAATATTTGTTCTGTTTTTACATGGTCCATAAGCACATTATTGTGACTCAGAGTAAGTGTTTCAGTTCCAAATGCCTACAGCCTGGGGACAGATCATGGACACAG
The DNA here is from genome assembly GCA_034509425.1 of Eopsaltria australis. Classification (NCBI taxonomy): domain Eukaryota; kingdom Metazoa; phylum Chordata; class Aves; order Passeriformes; family Petroicidae; genus Eopsaltria; species Eopsaltria australis. Next base: position 3,804,164 of record JAVTVJ010000068.1, on the reverse strand, counting down.
ATGCATCTCAGAAATACACCAGAAACTGGAAACATTTACTGTGTGGTTAGCAAGAAAATTTTCTACTTACAGTAGATCCTTCGTAACTTGCCTGCAAAATTTATTTGAAGAATGGGATTTAGGAGATGGCACAAATGCTGTTGGTATGATCAAAAAACATCTTTAAGCCTTAAGGTGCTAGAGGATTGCTCTGGTTCTACAATAAGTGGATCTAATCAATTAGTAAAGTCAGTAACATCTCTTCGAAAGGATGTAAGAAACCCTTATCAAATGAGTATTGGTGGCATCAGATTGTACTACAGATCAGTTGGCCTATTATCTCTTTTCCCTGTGGAACAGGGAAAAGGGAGCACCACGCTGCCAGTAACAGAAATATTGGTTCAATGCTGACATTGCTTTGCCATGTCCCCAACACACAGTTAAGGAGATAAAATGATGTCAAAAGACCACTTCAGACGGAAAAGAAGAGAGCTTCTCTCTGTTTCACTTCCAGCTGCCGTTCCTATGACTTCATTTCAATGTTCAGAATGCAGTTCTCAATCCAAGGTGCAGGTGTTGCACCGAAGTGGTGATGAGGATGTTCTGTATGATGGCCAAGGGATGGAAACACAGACAGATAATTCTGTGCAGACTTCTGCATTCACAAAACCAGCCTGGGTCTATTGAACTCCACTGGATACAAAAGGAAGAAGGAGACCATGAAGCCCAGTGCTCTCATATCTGAGAGCAAAGTATGAAGGCGTTTTATTGAAACCCTGATTTAGCCTGTAAGCATCCAGACTGTATTTGCACAGTGCCTTACAAACTAGATTTTGGAAGGTCTAGGGACCAGAAAATACTATTTTTTTTCTAGGTAGGATTTAAATAAGCATTATAGAAGTACTTGAGCAATTAAATTTATTTATTTATTTACTCGGCACTAATGTGCTGGGTAGCTTCCTTGACTAAATTGAAATGACCTAATAAAAACATCCAAATGTTTCAGATGACTCTGTGGGCCTTAAGAGAGGACTATCATATGACCATATTATTTAAGCATTTTTCAAGCACAATTAAGAAAAACAGTGATTGGAAAAGTATCCCAGTTGGGACAGATAACATTTATATGGTATGTGGGCTGATGAGAGATTTAAAAGTGCTGTTTGTTACGCTACAGACAGTTATGAAACAAATGATCTGACTGTAACATAAACTGTTAAACTGAAAACATGCCAGAGGGAGACAGCTGCCAGTACATTAAAAAGTCATTTTCTCAGACAACAAAGACTTAAACCAATCATTTTATAAACATATTTCTTTGCCCAACCAGATTTTGGTAATTCTAATGGTTCGCTGCTGAATGGAGAAATAAAGTAAGCTTTTGCTCATATGATTTGTCAGGAATTTCCACTTTGGAAGAACAGATGGTGCTAAAAAACTGAACAAGGATAACAGCATTATCAGGCTTTCAACTACAAAATCCATTCTTTCTATACAGGTTTACAACTGAAGCAATGCATATCACAAACCTCCGACCACAGCCAATCTACAGTTTGCATTTACATGCTAACAGTTCCCAGTGTTGAGGACCAAAGTTTGGAGTAATTTTTTCCAGATTTATGACAAAGATTTTGGATTATAAATTAAAGACATGGCCAAGCTTGCCATTGGTGCAAATTTGGACATCCCTATTAAATTGCTGAAATTAGGGATTTACATAGCATGAGGACTCAGAGCCACACTTTCCAAACAATCTATGCCATATTTCATGCTGACCCAGATAACTGCCTGGACAAGTCTTAGGGAAGTTGGGCATCCAGAAAAAGGTCAGAGCACTGTCTTTCCCTCAAAATAATTTTTTACTTTCATAGCATTACCCAAACAATTATTCCTGGATCTCTCATTCCACATCTGATATCACGTCTGTGACCCTCAGCCAGCTAGGGAAACCAGAGATCCCAAATTACTCTGTCCTTCTGCATCTGCATATTCAGTAGCCAAGAAAGTCAAGGTAGGACTTGAGTGTAAAAGTCTGAATTCCCAGCTCTCATGTCAGAAAATAAAATAAAAATAAAACAAAAATAGAATAATAAAATAAAATAAAATAAAATTCAACACCAAGGTGGCCCATTAGCTAGACTGCTGTGAGTCCCAAGAATTATGAGCACCAAGGGGACAAGAAATCTCAAGTTCACTAATTCAAACCATGGAATTTATGAGGAGGGAATGGGGTGGCTCCACAACCCTGTTAATGTCCATGCTGGCATGGATAATTTGCTAGATAAAATATATTCATTTACTCTGCCTTTCACACTTGTTCAGTGAGCCACATTCTGATAGAACTATTGTCTCTGGTTTTATGTGAAACTTATTTTACCAATAACTTTTTCTAAAAGGTGCAGTTCCTGGCATTGTTCCATAGAAATTATTTTTCTTTTCTTCTTTTCCTTGCTTGCTATTCTTCCCTTTCTCCCTTCCCTTCTCATCTTCCCCTTCCCCTTCTTCCATCTTTGTCTTTATTTCTGCTATCCTTTCCTTCCCTACCCTCTTCTCCCCTTCCTTCCCTTTTTCCTATAACTAAAATCTTAGCCTACTGTGGAAAGAAAAATGAGAAATTACCTGTATGCATTATAAAGACTCAGAAGCCGAACCACAAGGCAAAGGAAGCCTCTTTTGTATTTATTTCTAAATCCCATAATTTCGGTCTGGGTTTCTGTGGGCTTTGAAAACATGGAACAGATAACAAGGTCACCAGTAGGATTTAAATCCAGGGCTCTCTTTACAGCACAGTACTGAGAGTGGCAGGTGGCAGCCATGCACAGATACAATCTGTTAAAGCAATAATAATGATCACTCTGCATTCCTCTCTCTCCAGAAGTGGCAACACTAATGAAAATGTAATCTGATGCATTTTAAATACGTCATTACCAGGAACTTCTAAGATAAGTCTAACAGCACTGGCTGCATCCACCAGCAGCAAGGTCCACAGCTGCTGCTTCCCAAGAGATGGCAAGGCGCTGGCTCTACTCTGCAGTACAGGGAGAAAAGGGCAACCACATAAGTCTGCCTGCCTGGTGTCTGGTGAATCTGCCTCTTTCTGATATGGACCCTGCATGTCTGGCTCTGCCTCATTCTGAAGGCATCTGCCCTGCATGGGTGGGAGAGCAGCTCTGCTCCCATCCAGGAACCAAGAGCATCCCAAATCCCAAAATTCACCCTGAATCTCAAAGCTCCCCCTGAGCCCCAGTCGGGCATAGCTCCTTAGCACAGTGCCATCCCTGGCGTGCCTCCCCTGGCCAGGTGCTGCTCGTCCCAGCTGAGCAGGATGATTCAGCACTCAGTGGAAGGTAAGCAGAGATGCTGCCAAAGTCTCCAAAGCCTCGGTGTCTACACTGGAGAGTTATTCAGGGCTCCCAGCCAGTTTTCAGCCTGCACACATCCATCATCCCCTCCTCAGTCTGGCGATTTCAGTCTGGAGCTGCTTCAAGACCCAAAGCTAACTTAGTGCCTGTCTGTTTCTAGGGCTGGGTGGATCTGCAGTGAGGGTTCAGGCAAGCCAGTGTCAGTAGCCCTGCATCCCTGCCCCACAGCCCTGACATTCCCAGGCACGCCAGGGCTCCCATGGGTGGCACAATGGCAGGCACCCAGAGAGCTATCAGCTCAATGCTCCAGTACACACGAATGGGTACAGCAATAACGAGTCAATGGGAGCATCAGTCATGCTGTGACATGGAAATGTTCCCACGTTGGGCTAATGTGTGAGCTCAGAGCTCCTCAGCTCTGAGGGGAGACCTCAGCAAAGTGCACAGTGGGTATATACCCTGTAAGCATCAGATCTGAATATGGACACGTTGGTCTTAAATGAAACTTGCTGTGCAACCTGCCAAGTCACACAGAAAGAATATTTTAAATCTCCTAATTTAGGAGATTTTCTCAAAAAAGTTGTTTTGAGCACACATATAAACGAAAGATAGAAAAGGAAAAAACATCCTTTTATTCTCAGCATCTTAGTAATTTTAACCTAATCAATTAAATCAGCATAAACAACACCCATTTCCAGCTTAAACTCCACCTGGTTTCTATGATGTTGCACATTGCCACTCTAGATAGAATTTTCCCAGGAAGGAACAAATGAGTGCAAATGTACAGTCAGTAACACCTTCTCAGACACTGATGTGTGCACACACTCAGAGCTCTTGCTGAGCATGGCTTTGTGACATCAGGCAGCACCTGATGCCAAGTCAGACAGTGAAATGATGGTGGCACACCCTACTCTGAGCCATCTTCAGTGTCATTCTCTTTAACCAGCGACTACCCTTTTCCTTCCTAGCTTGCTAAAACAGAAACAGGAAAGTCAGCTTCACAATAAATGTTTACAAAGCAAGCATTCCTGTTTCCATTTTTAAATCCCTGTTTACTCATACTGTTCATCCTTTTTATGGTAATAAAGTTGATGTTTTCTTCTATCTACACTGGCATCACAAGTAGTTTTGTCCAGCTGCCTATAAAGAGATAATCTTTATTCTTGAATTTGTGAATAAATTAGGTATCCAAGAGAGAGCAGCCCAGCTCTCTTTTCATTAGGAGGTACACAAAACTGCATATTCCATATGACAATTCTAAATGCAATATTCTTAGGTGTGAGGACTTTGTTGGGGGAAATCAAGCTGAGACTCTCATTTGTATCTCTTTTCTTCAGATAGTATTTTTTAACCAATATGTATCATAGACACTCATTTGAGTAGCCACCTTCACCTGTCAGCCATCACCTCATACTCGCTCCCTTGGCTGTTGTATGAAAATGAGGGTGATGTGGGGAAAGAGCAGACTAGCTTAGTTCATCTGCTAAACATGCTCTCTTAAAAAGAAAGTGGTGAGGTAAATTATACTTAACTAGCAGCTAAGGTAGGGTCTGCATCTGTAGTCCCTACAGGCCGTAACAATGAAGGTACACTGTGTACTTAGGAGAGTGAGAAATCTGAAAATCATTGCACACAGAAGTATCACTCAAAGCAGGCATCTGTGATGGGGAAACTACTGATCTCTAGCTTTGGACAACCATGCTGCTTTCCTGGTTTTGCACTATTTCCTTTTTCAGCTACTTAGCTGTGATGAATTGTAATGGGAGCCATTCTGGGTAACACCAGTGAGAGTGGGCTGAAGCAGGCAAGCTGCTACATAAATTGGGCTGTTTGTTACAGCTTTTAAGTTGCTTAAACAGCCACACTGATGAAATGTTGGTAACCATCTGCTACAGGCATTCGTAAATAAATACAAACCAACCTAAATATTTTCTGGCTTGTTGCTCTGTTTCAGCCATGGGTCTCTTGTCCAAGGAAGTTTTTGAAATTTACCTGTAGTTTATGCACAGGCTTAATTTTTTCAGATTGTTTAGCTACCTGGGGGTGATTTCACTACACTTTTCTTTGGTATCCCTCCCTGCAAATTACACATGACTGAATGGAGTGGGAAGATGCCAAATTCTAAAGACAATGATGATGATTATTATTATTTATCAGTGTCAAAACAAGCTATTAAACTTTAAATTCTTCATGGAAGACTGGCTAGAGAGATTAATTTTAAGCTTTCTTTACATCAATTTATTCTGTAAATCTGAGCAAGTGGGACAAACTTGATCTCCTTACAGAAGGAAGAGATTTTAAAGCATTTAGGAGCCCTATCCAAAGCTCAGCTGAGTTTGGCTCTATAGAAATAAGAGATGGAATTTTGGAAGTCTGAATCTTTCATTTTGGCCTTACATCAGGGTCGACTGTGTTATACACAACACTCCTCATTTCAGTGCATCCTTTTCAATGCTTCACTCTGACTTGTGATCACATAGTATCTTTTTTGTTTCCATAACAGATGCTTAATGGGAAAAATATTATTATGAAAACTGTACTAGAAATCAGCTATTGAATACTTCTTTAAGCATCTACAACAATAAATGCTACTTGTTGACTGTCTCTATCATTTTGCACCAGACTGCCCCAAGGAAACGAATGCTGCTCACTCTCAGATCCACCTTCCTTTCTGAAACCTTTGTCTCTGCAACAAAAACTGCCTCCAAGCTGAGACTGCTCTAAGCAAAACCCACCATTTGGGGAGAGTGCTTAAAATATTATGAAGAAATGAAAGGACTTCTTGAAAGCTAGATTTTCCTGTTAGAGTATTACTTTCTGGCAAGGAGTAGTTAAGTTTTACGACATGATTTTACAACTACTCCAGCACACCAAGGACCGTGCTCGTTTTAGACATCTTTTCTCTTTTATTGATGATCTACACTGAGTTATCTCTTATGTGAACAAGACTTCTAAATTGACTGATGAGATGCAATGTAGTAGAAATGTCTTTTAATTAAAAAAAAAAAAAAAATTAAAATTTTCATTTTCCTCTAGAAAACAAGATCAAATACGAGCATAGCTGTATTATTTGCACAAACCAGTGGTCTTTTTATGTCTCTGCTTGCTTCCACATGACTGCAATGCTTCTGAAAGCTGCCAGGATGCATTAAAATCATTCATGAATTTGTAATAAGGGTCTTGGGTTCCACACGGCAAGTATTTTGCAGTAGAAAGGACACATTGCCAAAGGATTCATCCTTGTTAATAGCATGCTCTGTACTTGTGAAACACTGGCCTTTCAGACTTGAGCAAATAATTGAATGTCCTTTTGGCTCTGTTCCACTAATGACCCTCTGGAACAGCACAGAATCCTAAAGTCAGAGAGTAAATGGGGTCTCTTCTTCCTGGCTTCTAAGTGTATTTGATATCCTGCTGTATTAAATAAATCCTGATTAAATAAAAAGTGAGGCTTGCACTTGAACAAAGTGTTCAGGGAACTAGGAGGAGCTACTTGTTTCTTTTACAGTGATTTGAAAAAAATATTAAGATTGGCATCAATGGAGTGTAAGTGGAAGTGTCTCTGTGTGTGTGTGAAAATACCAGAAGAAGCAGTTGGAGGTGTTGAAAAGGTATGAGGACAAAGAGAAAGAACAAACTGACCTAAAGATAAGGTATCAAACAAGACAAAGAACAAGTCCAGGGCCACAAAATATACATAAAGGCAACACACATTCATGAAATTCATTGACTTGTGAAGAGTGAAACAAAACAGTGAGGTGAAGTATCCCAAACACCACTCCCTCCTAGAGAATATAAAAAGCAAATTCAAAATCAGTTCACTTGCCAACCAAGAAACCCAGAGGCTCAATGAGGAATAACAGACAGCATCCTTATTCTCTGTGTGATCACACACATGATCTTGGCCAGACCAATTGAACACACACATTTTGTATCTCCCAGTATGTGGGTGCAAAGGCATAAAAAGGAACAGTCAACAGTTTACAGAGATTTTGTTTATAAAATCGCATTCCCATTCTATAAGATACTAAGCTGAGCTTTATCACACTCATTCCATAAGCACTTTAGTTCTTCAAAATCCTTCAAAATCTCAAGTTCCCAGGTAAATGACACACATATCCCCCTGGCACAGATGTTTGCTGTCATTGCTGTTCTGCAACTTTATGGAAGGCTGAGGGCTATACTGCAAAGATTGGCTTCTCAAAGCCATGGCAACAGAGGGGGTCTAGGCAGCTTGAAGGAGAATTCACACGGATACAATTGTCACAAGTGGACACAGCCAGCACAAAATCTATGCATCATTTAAATTCTTCTTGAGCCTTTAAAACTAGACAGTAAATGGATTACAGGCCTTGACTGTCCCAGTTTCATCATCCTAAAACATTTCAGCCAAAGAAGAAAATGGCAGTAAATAAAGACCTTACAGACTGTGTGATCCCTTTATGGCAGTGGCAGATCATACAATATATTTTCTTTAAAACAACAGAGGAAGTTATACTGAGTCTTCCTGAATGATTTGAAATGAAAGCTTAGTGTAATACTGTAGAATCAGTGTGGAAGCTTGGGGGATTTATGGGTTTGATTATAACATGAAAAATTCCGGTTTCAGGTTGTCATCTCAGAGTCAGAGCAGCTTCCAAGTTTTCATGAAAAGTTTCTATGTGCTGAAAATTAAGACACTTGCTGTGGATGTCCGTATCTCCTGGCTACACAAAGCAATGTGCCAGTCCAGGAAAGTCAGAATCTGGAAACTGGATTATCTCCTTGGTGCAAAAGCCAGTACCTCCTAAGGTATGTTAGATCAGTCTCCACACACAGATCAAGAGGCCTGACAGGATCACCACTTGGGCATGTCTCATAGCAAGGACAGAAGTGGGCATAGATGCCTAAATGAGGACTTCACTGGATTTAGGATGACCAGACTGTGTACCAGAAAACCTATGCAGTGTCTTCCTCTGAATGTGTCTGACTTCCCAGGTGTCTATCCAAAGTCATGTTCTGGTATATTAAAAAAAGGTCTTCATCCTGAGAAATATTGAGTCATTCTGCACAAGCCAGTCCAGATACTCCTTCATGAGGGGATGGATACAGCAAGCACATTAACCTGCAGCATCAGCCACTTCAGAAACAGCAGTGGAAGCAACTGCTTTCTTGGGATTGCCAAAGGATGAGTAAGATATATGTGAGATGCTGTATTCAACAACTCTTTAAAGTAATGATGCAGTCTCAGAAATCCCAGCCTCCTCTCCTTTCTCCTCTCCACTCCTCCCAGCCACTTCCTTGTAAGGCTAAAAATTCAGGTTTCCTCACACACTTCCTTCAGAAACCATTCAGTTCTTTGCTGCACTATGGCAGAGTTTGTAGCAGTGGAGCAGGAAGAAGCATTAGCAGTCATAACAACTTCTTCTTAAACATCTGCAGTGCAGTTATTTTCTTCACTTCTGGGGCCTCTGAGCACTACTCCAACATAAACATGGACAAGCAAAAGATAAGAACATGACCTAAGTAAGAGAGCAATCTGCTGCTCACCAGTGCTGCCAGCTGGTTTGTGTATGTCCTGTTCAAATGGCTGCTGTGTCTTGCACCAGGCTGAAGCTAATAAACATGGTAGCTAAGAGGAAGCCCTCACTGACTGGCATCTACTGCACTCCCTTGCCTCATTCACACATATTCAGATACTTTCAAAAGCATGTTTTTATTTTCCAAAGCAAAGGACATGTGTAAGACATGGTTTAGACTGTAATTCTCATAACCAGGCTGAAAGACCACACTTCAGCTTCATTCAAACTATTCCTTCAGCTCTGAAAGTTCAGCTTCTGGGATGAACCTCCACGATGCTCATTTTGGAGCTGTGTCTATCACACATGTGACCTGACATCTGTGTTCCTGACGGCCATATGAATCTGTTGGAAACCAACCGTGTTTAAAAGAATTCCAATGTCATGAAGACTCCACAGGCAAACCTGTAACCCCTACACAGAAAAGATAGAGGAGTAAGGACACCAGCCATGATCTGATGATTTAATAGCACCTAGCAATCAGGCTACTAGATTGTACTCAATAGTATTTCATCAAGAGGAATTGCTCCATGTAAAAAAAAAAAAAAAAAAGAGCATAGCAACGAAAACTGTCATTTATGCTCTCATATATACTTCCATTGGTTCCATAGGGATTAGTGTTCTGCATGAATCATAATGGGGCACTGATAGCTTGGCCAATGCTCAGACAGCACATCAGGGAAAGGAATTGCACATGGTAACGTAACATCCTGTTTGGAGGCTTAAGAGGCAAAAATCCAGCAGTAATCACTTCCAAGGGCAGTAACTCAGTTCTTATTGCATTCATAACGACTCCACAGTTATTCAGTCAATGAAAATGGAGTCTGATATTGAGCATCAGGAAGATAAATTAACAGTAAAATGAGTCTTAGACATCCACGCCCTAGTTCAGTAGAGGACTGCAAAAGTAGAGCATATACTTTTAAACAATGTTACCCTCCTCTGTAAGGTGCTGAGATGGCTGAAAGGGAGGCAAGTGCAAACCCTTTCTTTACTGAATACTGTGTGAAGAAAAAAAAAAGCTGTTAAAATTTAGTAAGTAAATTTTCTATTAGAATTAATGAATAGTTCATGGTATAAAGGCCTTTTGATTTACTCATCATTTCAGCTGAAAGTGAAAACACAACAAAATTATTATATGAGCTTCAGATTTGGCAAAAACAGCATGCATGAAGTGCCAAATGCCAGGGGGTTGGCCTCATTAAGTTTTGCATAAGACCCACTATTCCAGACAAAACAACCATAGTCTAATTAACTAAAAGCAAACAAACAAACAAAACCACCAAAATTGACAGAAACCATACCAGTCAAACCCAAGCAAATTTTGTCTTGTTTGATGTAAGCTTCCTTCCTGCCTCTCTCTCCCCAGCTCCAAGCAGTTCTCTTCTGTGTCTCAAACCATGCTGGAAATAACTTACAAAGCAAACTCTTGGCTGAGGACCCCAAATGTCTTATGGTCAATGAACACATTCCCCGAAGACTTGCCTTACATCTAAAATGGAATACAAAGGATGCTACAACTATACAAAGGATGCTAGCACTATAGCAGCTAAAAAAAAAAATCCATCCAAAATAAATCAGGGGATTATCACCAAGCTGGATATAAGACAATGAACAAAAGCTAATGAACAGAAGACTCACTGTGTCATGTCTAAAATTAGACTGCATTGACATTTGCATTGTCACGGGGTTGTGGAATACTCAAAGACATATTATTGTTGTGAGCATCATATATATCTTTATCAATTTGATAATTAGAGCTAGTTCAGTATATTGCTAGTTCAATGGGTAAGTGACAGGATAATTTCATACAGGAACAAATGATGGAGTTGGTATTAACAGGGACAATTAGTGCAAATTACAACACTGAAAAAAAATGTGACGAGCAAGTCTTCTGAAGTTCCTGAAAGAAACAGCACGAACAAGAAGGGACAGCATTACCTCTGTCACTGCCTCCCCACACAGGTGCTTAGTCCTGAATCCAACTCCCTCAGTCACCTGTACAGCCAAAACCAGCCTTGTTGGCAATACAAGACACAGCAAAGTGCCAGCATAGGAAAAGAGATGGAAACATGGAGGTGGGAATGGAAGGAGAGGGTGGGAGAAGTTGGTATTTAGATCACCTGAAAGTGACATGGGATTATGCCTTAAACCGCTTAAAACAAGCAGGGTCATTTTGAGAGAAATGAGTTAAGGAATGATCATATGAGTGGCAATCCCAGCAGGCTTGAGAACATTGCACCCTCTGTCTGTAATAGGGGTGAGGAGGCAGGACAGGCTGGTGAAGACAGAAAGCTTCTGCCACGCTGGACCTGGCTAGAGTCTCCACCAGTGCTTCCACCACACAGCACTAGTCTCACATGCCTTACCACACCACCTGAAACTGCATACAGCAGAGTGATTCTGCCCAGGAGATGTGATGAAGAAACTCTAAGTCACAGCCTAAAGAAATCCAGTCAAGTAAAAGAGAGAAGGGAGAAAAGTAGTAGAGCAATTCCCTTGTATCACTGTATGAAATTATACACTGTAAATGGACAGTAAAATCTGGCAAAAAAAAAAGGAAAAAGAAAAAATATACAGTATTGAAAAAAGAAAAAAAATAATCACTGAAGCTTTGAGACTTTATGCCACCAAAACACAGACATTTCTTGAACCATCTGGGTAGTTTTTCTGATTTCAATCAACTATGTGCTTGCAAAATGTGTGGTTTGATCCATAAGCAGAAATATTTCATTGAGCTAAGAAGTGACAAATCATAACACAGGTCTGGTGTAACTCCTTCAGAAATTCATTTTGGAGCTCCCATTAGTGTAATGATGCTAATAAACTGGAAGTTGCACAGATGAAGAGACATAAAAGCTGGTTGCTGGCTTAAATCATGATTTAGAAGGTCTCAAAGCCCCAGAAGTATCCATACACTCACGGAATCACCAAATACATGATGCTGAATTCAAAGATGAGTGAAGTGCTGATTAGGAAAGAGATTGTTTATGAAAGTTTTCTGAAAAACGGGGTATTTTAGACCATGAAATAATCTCACAGGAAAGAAGCAGAACTGCAGAGCATGGCCAACTACTGAGGAAAAAGTTAGCACTCCGGTGTAAGGACACACTCTGAGGAAACAGATCCATGCACAACTGTTCCTGCGCTTGATGAAAGGCAGGTTAACATGAGAACGGGACAGCTGCTCAACGAACATTAAATGTGACAGGAACAAGCCCCTACAACAGCCGTTCTCATTTTCTACACGACCTCTAATACAGCAATTGCCTTATCCATTCAGCTTGGTTTCACATACGCCTCCTTATCCTCATGTCACTTTACTCTTACAATTATAACCTCTTCTGTAAAATCAGGAATATATCTGCAGTTTTCCTCAAGTACAATTGACTATAGCATTCCTTGAAACGCCAGAAAATTGGCTTTCCTTTCAGACCATGCACATTTTTACACAAAAGCACTTCCAGCGCCGGTTTCTGCTGCCATAGCCGTTTCGTAGCCAGAAGAATGGGCTCTTATTTAAAGTGTCAATAATAGAAAGTAATAAAAGCGTGACACATCCCGAGGCGCTGTGAGCGGCTCCTGACGGAGCGCTGCTGTGGGAGCACGACCCTTTGCCGGGCTCTGTCGGTCACTGTCACACCATTATCGGATCAGCCCGGCCTCGGCAGCTCTGCTCTCCATTCACTGCTGGGGGGTGGTGCTGAGTGCCGACCATGCTGAGAGCTTTAGCTGTTTGAAACATTTTTTTTTTTATAGTAAGGTGCTCCGACTTCGGCTTGCAGAGACACCGTTCGGTTTCTTTCAGCTAACGCTTCGCTGTGTTTTCAGCCCACCTCCATTAGAATTTTAACACCAAACCGATCCGCAACAAAACCAAAACCAGCCAACCAACCAAACCCCCAAACTGAGCTGTTTCAGCACGCAAAGATGCACATGAATGATAATCTTAAAACCAAGCATTAATGAAACACAACACCGCCGAATCTATATCGGCGGCTGGTGCTGCCAATCTAATTGCAGCTCGCAATCAAGGTGACTTTAGGGGAAAAACTTCCCCTCGCAGGGACAATCCCCTCGCAGGGTCGGTCCCCTCACAAGGACAATCCTCTCACAGGGCCGATCCTTCACAGACTCGGTTCCCTCTTAGGGACAATATCTATCTTCACAGACTCGGTCCCCTCACGGGCAGCGCCGCCGCTCCCGCCCGGCGCGCGCCCCCTCAGCCCCCGCCCCCGTCCCCGTCCCTCCCCGCCCCCCGGGCGCGCACGTGCTGGAAGCAAACACCTCATGGCGCATGCGCAGTTCTACCGCCCCTCCCTTAACTCCCCCCTCGGCTCGGGGCTGGCGGGGCCGGGGGAGGAGCCGCAGTCTCCGGGCGCCTGATTGACTGATGTCATTTCCCCGGCTCCGTGCCGCGCCCGCCCATTGGCTGCTCCCGTACCGCTATCTGCACCGCGCCGCCTGGTTGGCTGTTGCCGCGCCTGCCGCTGCCCTATCGCAATTCGGGCCACTCGGATTAGGGCATCTAAGCCCCGCCTCTTGCTCAGCCCCTCCTGCCGCCAGCACCAGCTCCGCCTTCCCCGCCTTTTCCTTCCTCTCATTGGCCCGGAGCCGCTTCGCCCCTCCCTCCCGCCCGTGCGCTGAGCTCTCCGATTGGGTGACGGCCGAGCCCGCTGCTGCCCCCCCTCCCCCCGCGGCAGCTGATAAAGTTTTGTTGGGAGGCGTTCGGGCCCCGCCCCCCGCGCGCCCGGCCCCGCCCCCGCCCTGCCCGAGGGGGGCGGCCGTTGAGGCGCGCGCGCGCTCGCGGCGGCGGCACCTCCCGTCCCCTGCCGACCCCTCCCTCAGTCCCGCTCGGCGGCCGCGGCGGCAGCACCGGGGGTGCCGGTCTGGGCAGAGGTGCGTCCTTCTCCTCCGCCTCAGCTCCGCTATCCCGCGGGCACGGTGAGCACAGTCGCGGGGAGTCGGGCTCCCCTCCCGAGCCGCTCGCTCCGCGAGGGGGGAGCAGGGGCGGCGCTGGGGCCGGCGGGGAGGCGAGGCGGGATGTTGGGAGGCTGCGGGGGCTGCGGGGCTCTGCCCCCGCCCTGGCACCGCGGAGCCGCTGCGGGCGCGGCCGCCGCTCGCCTCGGCTGGCGCTGGTCACGCTTGTCACCCGGGACCAGGCTGGGCTTTCGCATCGTATTTCATGTCTGTCATATTGCCTGGGAAACTTCTCCAGCCCGATACAACTTCGAGCAAAAAGGCAAAAGAAAAAAAGCCCAAGTCATTTCCTTTAATGTTACAGCTGCTGAAAAACACAACCCGGCAAGTTCCTCTTAAAATATAATTGCAACATCACTCCTTTAGAGGAAGCGAGACCTGGAACATAGGACCGCAGGGAAAGCACTTAATCTCTCCTTTTGTGTAATGTGGGAAAAGACTGAGCTTTTCGGTGCCGTAGGACTCTCCGCTGGGAGGTTTGATGTCTTTTAAAGTATTCCGAGGCTTTTCAGAAAGATTTTAAGTGCAGATTGCTCCTGTAGGGCTCTAATCCGGTGAATTGGAAATGAGGTTGAGTACTGGAAGAGTCTGCTGTGCTGTTTTTCTGTCATTTTGGGTAGAAATCGCAAATGAAAGCGTACTGGTGCTGGACGTGGCTGGTCTGAATTTGGGGTATGTTCACTCGCCAGCCGATGGTTCTGACACCCCTTTCTGAAACTTGTGTACTCTTTCTTCTGCCTTTGGCTCGACTGACCTTGCTCAGCAGAATCCTTTGTATTATTGCTACTTCCAAATCTTGTGTAACGTCTGCTTTAGAAATACAGAATGTTATTAGGGTTTTGGATCTCTGTCTTGTTTCCTCTTTGGTTTTTCTCAGAGAGATCTTTTCGAAACTCCGAGACTGAGATTAATGCTTTCCTTTTTTCCCCCTCCTTCCAATTCAACAGATGCAGTTTATGTTGCTTTTTAGTCGCCAGGGGAAACTGAGACTCCAGAAGTGGTATGTCCCATTATCTGACAAAGAAAAGAAGAAAATCACAAGGGAACTTGTTCAAACGGTATTAGCCCGCAAGCCGAAAATGTGCAGCTTCCTGGAATGGAGAGACCTGAAGATTGTCTACAAAAGGTGGTTCTGTCTCACTAACCTCGTAATTGCCATACATTACAAACAGTGTATTAAGTAGCAAGAAAATAATGAAGGTTGTTTTTGTTTTGTGGGCGTTCTTTTTTCCTTCCCTCTGCTGGTTACAGAGAAGACTGACTTTTCCCTTGAATCTAATTTGATAACCAAGCTGGAGTCATTCATGTGTGGAAAATCACTCATGCATTTAGAAATGTACTGAAGAAATGAGCTTTCCTCCCATTTTCATAAGGAGTGGCAGTTCTTCTTGGTGCTCTGTTTAGGTCCACACAGTACATGCATGCTTCATATTTGTACGCATTTCAGATTTAATAAGTGATAAAAATTTCATAAATATTTACGTCAAGCAGTGCCTTCCTAAATCACCTGAAAATGTAACTCTCTTAAAGGCTCATAGAAATATGGAAATAATTTTTCAAAGAATCTAGTTTGGTGGGTTTTTTTGGTGGTTTTTTTTTTTGGTTCTTTTTTTTTGTTTTGTTTTTTTGCTGTTAAGTATGAAAAGGGATTTTTCATAATAAAAAAATCATATCTAGCTTTCTTTTTGGTGGAAGTACTGTATAATTCCTTTTGCAATAATTTCATTTTTCAGTTGTTCCCTATCCTTTCTAGGAGTATTTGGCAAGCAATTTCTAGGTTAGTGCTGATCTTTAGAATGTATCACAGTGCAGTGTGACCATAATTTTTCTCCACAAGTAACAGTAGTCCTCCTCCTGATGTGGTAGGCTGCATATCTTCTAGCTAAAGCTGGTGCTGCAAAGCCTTGAGTTATCTCTCTTCCCTAGTTAGCTGTAAACTTCAAAAGGTTTACACATTCCTGTTTTCTCGTGGAGATGATAGATAATCTGTGCTCTATAGTAAATATTGTTGTATTCTCTGTAGATAGGACAGAAAGGACTGGACCAGAAATGAGGAGTTTGTAACTCATTTCTGGGATAACAAATGGGTAGTATCAAATATGTTTAGATGCTTTAAGTCCTGCTCTCATATATACATTGCTTTGTGTAAAGACATGCGTGTTGAGGATTGCTGGTCTGCCCCATGCATGGAGTTCTTCAACATGAGGAGGAAAGAGGAGAAACAATGCATGAGACTGTGCTAAGAGCATACACAGTTTCTTCTGCCTCTTGATTTCCTCACAGAACTCCTTGAACATGTATGTAGATGAGCTTGCTCAAACACTTACTGTACTTCCTTCTGTAATAATACCTGCAAGGGCCTTTTCAGCTGGGCATTCATGGGACTAGATCAGAAAAATAAGGCATTAGTAGGCCAGTCTATTTCCTTCCTTACCTAGTCTTGAACAGCAGTAGCTGTTCTGGGGATGATTCCACACAGCTGCTTTCCCTCCCTGTTTGTTGCTGTTAACAACTACTTGCCATGTCCTTTTGTGTCTAGGGACCTGGTGGAAATTTGGATAGGACTGTTGTGGTGTTCTTGCATCTCAGTGGTGTGTTGTGGGTCCTGTGGTCAGGGAGAATGAAGAAATTTGCTGGGAGATGTCTACGCCTGGCTAAAAATGGTCTAAATACTGCAGTCTGTCTGCTGGACTGCTGGTGTGCACAGCTGACTGCAGTGGCTTATTTCACTCTCTGCAGACCAGTCTGGCACAGAGAGCCTATGAAACTGCTAAAGAGGAGCTTGTACCAAGCTAAGGAACATCTCAACTTTTTTTTTACTAAAACATCACCAGAAGGACTTAGTATAAGATGTGATAGTTTAATTGTCTGTATCTGATAACATCAACAGCTGTTCGGTTTGTGGGACTTGTTCCCATCATTGCACCATAATTAAGGATGATGAGTACTAACTAGTATGATCCCTTTGTTAAGGGTGACTTTTTGTGGCTGAAAAGGTGATGGCTAAAAGAGAAATACACCAGAAGGAAGTTTGTGGCTTGGGGCATTGCAGAAGGTGCTCCCAATTCCTCTTGAGCATCTTTAGAGGATATCTACTAAGATTTGTTCTTGTTTGCTCTATTGCTGGGAAGGATCTGAATGTGCTTGTACAGCTTTCCTTCTGTGGCAGAAAAAATGTGTTAAATGTTAAAATTTCTCATTTTGCTTGAAAAAGGAACTTAGGGTGTGACTTTTTTTCTTTGAAGACTTCTGTGCACTAATTTAGCTTCTGGCAATATGAGTTATTTTCATTGTGTAGTATATTGCAGTCAAAATCAGAACTTGGAGAAAAACTTTATATGAATTTTACTTTGTTAGCATTTGATTAACTGCATTCATGGGACTTGGTTATTATTGATTAGTTATTTGATTAAGGTTTGTGGCTTTGCTTTAATGTGTCAGTTTGGAATATGATTATTATGAAACTACCATAGCTTTTGCCGCTCTCAATGTGTTAGTGGTCTTTTACTTTCCACAACATAACTATAGTCAGAGGTTATTTTAAAGACTTACAGCAGAATAAGTTTTAAAACTTTGTTTCTAGCCTCCCTCCACTGAAAGAGCCCTTGGTGCCTCTTAAAGTATTGTGAACTGAAGGTACAGCCATGTGGCCATTGGGATGTGCCCAGCTCTTGGCATGATCCCTCTTTTTCCTTATGTATAACTTAGCAGCCAGTTGTACCTCTTAAAAGTATTACTGTGGTATTGATTCGGTAGCTTTGTAAAAGTGGCTGAATGCAGTGATTATAGTGAATTAGATACTTGGGCTTGATAATTTTAATTAGATCAGGTCTTCTTGGTACAGGGTTCTAGTTTGTGTGGCACTAGGAGGACCTCAGTATCAAGAAGCAACAGCTTTTTCTTAGAGAATTAGCAGTATCAAATTCTTGCTCATTTTGAAACTGCTGGGGGCTATAGCCTTGCTGAAATAAGAAACTGGAAAAGTGCTTCATTTTGGTAGTGTCTGTCCTGGAGCGTCAGAAGTTCATGTTTTATTAAAGAAATGTGTAAAGTTGTGGGACAAGAAAAAAAACTTGTCAAGCACAGCTTATTAGTGGTCCCAATTTTCATTGGGTCAGCTATCAGCAAACCACAGATTCTTGGGCTCCTTAAGCACTTGCCTGCCTCCTGGTTGTCCTTGAGAGTTTGAGTCTGTTCGTGGCAAACTCTGTAAGCTTTAACCTTCCACACTTAGGATCTACATGCAAAGTGACTTAGATGCTGACACACTTAGGGCTGGTTTGCAGGCTTACTTGGAGACAGACTTCCAGGGGTGACTTCAAGCGGGTTTTCTCTCATCTAGAAGGAGAACACCACTGAGCTGGTAGGATTTGCAAGTTGTGCTCTGCCCACAGCAACCTGATCTCTCAGCAGAATTACTGAACCTGGCTGTGAAAGAGGGGAACTCTGCTGAAGCATTCCCTGCTTGTTTTGAGGCTTCCCATTGCTGAACTACTGCAGCTCTTGGGGGGGAAGATGCATAGATTTGTTTCTTACAAAAAAAAAAAAAAAAATTCCTGCGGCCATCTGTCTTAAGGCACAAATTTGCATAAGTATTTATACCTGCTGTGTTACCTTTTTGTTCTTTAATCCTCTATTACATTTTCAGGTGATTTTGCCCAAACTGTTTTTGGTCTCTCTGGTTTTGATCCCTCGTTTTGTTCCTGATAAGTGGAGCATATTTGTCCTAAAATATTTTTCCTAAATAAGAGTAAGCAGCTGAATTGAGTCTGAATATTATTTTAATAGTATTTAGTGAGATAAAGAAAGACCACAACTTCAACAGGAATAAAAAAGGCAGAATGTTTCTTACAGACTGCACTTTATTTACTTTTGTGTATGTACTTTTCTATCAGGGTTTGCCTTTTCATTGGGTGCATGTGAAAGGTTTCTGACAGGCTCATTAGGAAGAAACTGTTTCTGCAGAGCAGAAATATTTTTGAGCCCGAGTAATCTACTCGTCTTTATGTGGATACTGTCCTTGTAAACTTCTACACTTGGCAAAACTTCCAGTGTCTGCGGTGGATTATAGGTGAACACTTTTTTTTTCTGAAACCCTTCATTCTGGGGAAAAAATTGTAATAAAATAATGCCTCTGAGAATTTGGATCTGAAGCATTCCTTTGCAGTGTGCTCATGCCCTTTGGTATGACTTGTTTATACTCTTCTGCCATTTGCCATTCAGGCTTATTAAATCTGCATTTATTTTCTTTTGTTGAGTAGTGATCCATTAGTCATGGTTACTACTTAAAAAACAAATACCAAAATATTCTCTGCATGTAATAATAGATACTCAGGCCTCCATATTGTGTTGATACCCACTGAGTAGTTTTTGTTTCTTGGTCTTACTTCTCCAGATCTGCAGTTGGCAGAGCTTGAATGTGCAGTCTACTTGCTAGCTGCCCAAATATGGTCTTTTGAAAGTATGTTATGTTCTCTTTTAAATGAGGACACTGAGAGCAGACCATTTTCTGGGAAAGTATTATATGTTGGTCTCCCTCCCTCCCTTCCTCCCTCCCTCCCCTCTCTCTTCCCATGAAATAGTTCTATGCATGAAGAGAGACTCTTAAGTACTAGGGGAGTACAGAGGGACTGTCCCATGTGGATAAACTTAAAATATTTGACTCAAATTTGATTTGATAAGGTCTGCTGGTATGTGGTTCAACCACATGCTGGTGATTAGTGTAAAAGTCAAATAATGTGTCAATGCTTTTTTTTGCTACAATGAAATATGATGACATGGAGCTTGACTTAAAAATTCCTCAGTAAGTTTGAAATGTTTTTTCTTTATAATCTTTCTTTCCAATACTTTTTAAAATAGTTTAGGTTCCTTACACAGATTGAATCTTGCAAGCTACTACAATGATGGTAAATGTCCTTGAAAAATTAGCAAGGCATAAACAGAACAGTGTAAAATCAAAAGAACTGTGCTCAGATAGGACGTCTGATGAGCTGATGAATCCCTGTGGTGAAGAGATGAGAGAGGGAGTGAAGGTGTCCTTCAGTGGAGATGTTGTCCTCTCTTCCTCCATCATGTTTTGTGGTAGGATAGGCAGTAGTATTTTATAGTAGTTTAAAGATTTTGTATAAAATCTTGTATAGAAGCTATTCTGATTAATCTTTCATGTTGAAGCTGTAGCAATTTGATTTGGAGCAGAGTGGGAGAAGTGGGGATGTTTTCAGATCATAAATGCTACTGATAGGTATCTAGGAGACAAATTTCAACATAGCTGAAAATACAGTGGGGATTTTTTCAGAACTTCTAGCCAAAAAGTCTGACAAGTCCCAGCTGATAAAATATGTGTAATGTTCAAAAGATGCCTGGTTTTCTCTGTATGGGAAACAACTATGCACTTTAAACTTGGCACTCACATCTGAATGACTTAGTTTTCAGTAGTGCTGGATACTCGAGAGTCCTTAATGTGTCCAGTTGTCCCCTCTAAAGAGGCAAACAAAAGCTGTTTCTGGTTCATGTAAATTAGCAGTTACAACAGGTGGTACTTGAAATCTGGTTTGTGCCATGTGTGACTGAAAGGCATATGGTTTTGGCACATTAGAAAAGATTACATGGGGTTTTCAGCTTTCATTCCTGCTTTGTTTTTTTTTTTTATCAGCTTTTTTTAAACATGACTTGAACAAATGTGTGGTAGAGCACAGTAGAATTGGATGGTCTTTTTGTTAAAGTGGAACTCGATCATATCTGAAGTTATGAATTCCGTCTTCCAAGATGGAAGTGCATTGCAAGAAACTATTTGATGGCCTCTCATCAGTCTAATGCCAGGACAGTTAGTAGGGATTGAGTTGTTGACTTAGTAGTAATTGGGGTGTATGACATTGGTGTTGGTTTTGGAGATTTTTGAATTTTTAAAATCCTCTATAAAGACCAAACCCTAATTACTAATTCAGTTTATCTTTCTTGAGGCATTTTCTGTGGTTTTTATTATCTGTGTATAGCTTATATGATGAAAGTTTAACATTGGATCAGTTGATTATTATGCTCGTGTATGGATGTTGCAGCGGGAAGAGAAAGTATCTCATCTCAGAACACTCCCATGATGCCACAAAATCAAATAGATTTAGTTTTCCAACCACCCCTTTGGCAGTTTTAGTTCTGTCAGCTAAAGGATGGCAAAGAGTGAAGTCATGCTTGAGTCGGAGACCTATCCCTTTTGTACATGTGTGTCTTCTGGTCTTTCAGCCATTCTTCAGTAGGACTTGGTTGTGATTTGGAGTACCAATAAGCTGAACTTGAGTACGAGGGACTGCTGAGAACGTGATACTCCTTGAGTGCATTCATTTTGCTTATGCTCGTCTGCTAACGTCAGGATTATTTTGTTATTACAGATATGCAAGCCTCTATTTCTGCTGTGCTATTGAGGATCAGGACAATGAACTAATAACTCTGGAAATAATTCATCGCTATGTAGAACTTCTTGACAAGTATTTTGGCAGTGTGAGTTACTTTCTTTATATTTTGTCATTTTGTTTTATGCCCACAGCACTTTTGCACTACATAACCAACTAGTAATTGAAAAGGTGTATTTAATACATTTTGTGTGGCTTGCTTGGCCAAACTAAAGTGATGGTTGCCTCTATAACTGTTAAAATACAAAATTAAATTACTGATTTGGAGAAGAGCTGTTACTAATCTGGTGTTAATTGTCTGTGTTTATTTCATTTCATAGTAGTCTCACTTGGGGTCAGATAAAATCTTACTCTTAGTAGGAAGCTTTTCTTCTCCCTGGCACTGCTCTAGTGTGAGCACTTCTGACATCTGCTTCCAAAGGAGGCAGTTGGTTGTGGAGTGGCAGGAACGGTAAGGAAAGACAAGAGAGACATCTGCTTACCCAGACAGCAAACACAAATAGCTGTAGTAATGCACATGAGCACTCCTAGAAAAACTACTACTCATTCTGCCTTCCTTATAGTCCTTCTGACTAGGGAATGCACAGACTGAACAAGAAGTTTGAGATTATTTGTTTTCTTATCTTTTCTGATTGTGTGAGCTGCCTTTGGATACTGCAAGCAAGAAGAGAACTTTTATAGGGAATATTCTCTTGCCTCTTGAAGAGCTGTGTCTTACAGACTGCTGTGAATTGAGCCCTTTTTAACAGTAAAAGCATTTTTCAGAGGTTGCTGTAGCTGTTTTTAATTCAAGCAAAAAATATGATGGGTTTTTTGTTCCTCCAAGGACTGATTTTTATTGTTGCCCTAGTCCTTACAAGGTTACCGCCTTAGGCTGACGTCCTGATCTGGTAAAGTTCGGTGAATCTGTGAACAAATTAAGTTTTGTGAGAGGATATACCTCAAGTGAGAGTATCCTTCCACTTTGCAATAATGCTTGATATTTTTTTAGGTGTGTGAACTTGATATCATCTTCAATTTTGAAAAAGCCTATTTCATTCTGGATGAGTTCCTTTTAGGAGGGGAAGTTCAGGAGACTTCCAAGAAAAATGTTCTTAAAGCCATCGAACAAGCAGATCTTTTACAGGAGGTAAGCAAATCCAACTTCTCTGGCCAAAGTGTCAGCATGGTAGGCTGTGACTCAAAAACCTCCTGTTCCTCCAAGCTTCTAGAAGGTACTTTTTAGCATGCTTAGCATGTAGTTTTAGCTAGTTGTCCTAAGTGTGCAATAGGATGATGTTAGTTGCTCCTTCCGTTTCGTGTGGCATGTGTGTGTTGTAACCTACTGTGACTTCGTGTTCTGCTAGTAAATGCAAGTGGCTGTTTTGTGTTTATACCTAGTTATTTGTAGATCATTCTAATTTAACTTAGTGTTGTTCATGTGTCTTTCATTCCTTCTTTTTATTAATTAACCATTAGTTTTTTTGTCATACCTGATGCATGTTCACTTCTTTACTGTTTCATTGCTGAAATCCAGAAGCTAGACTCTCTTCTTTGAGACTCATTCAGGTATAGTTCTAATTAGTTCTTAGACCTGCTTTTCTGCTATAGTCTGCTTACTGTGGAGCATTTCCAAGCTGACAAAGCAGTAATAGTAGTGCCATAGAAACATACAGAATAAAGTATAAGAACATTGTTTTTCACTTTGAATGCTTTTGTTATTTGTTATTACCACTGAAGAATGACAGATTGCATGTCTACCATTTTTTTAAAAACATTTGCTGTGAAGGGGTTCAATGGTATAGAAAAACTTAATATAATTTCTCCATATTTCTGCATTCTATTCTGGTTATTTTGGGTTTATTTGATTTTGTTTGATTTTTTTCTTACTGAACTGTACACTGTCAAGATCCATGAATGTCTAAATGGAAATCAAATTCTGGTGTGCTGGAGGAATCATCAGTCTTGAGTGCAAGTCAGTGGAACATATGGTTTAACAGGGATGGTACACCTTTATTTTTTAAAGTCTACTGAGGTTTAGTGCCTAGATTCTATATAGTTCCAAGTTGTTCTGTTTTCCCACGTGTGAACCTTTAGTTTGTTATTTTTTCCTATGAATTAATTGCTTAATTCTCTTACAAGCTGTGTTCCACTTGGTAGTCTTTTCTTGGACATACTACTAGTAGGATGGGGAAACTCATGGTGTTCTTTACCCTGGTAGCTGTGTTTATAATCCCTTCAGGGTACAGGCAGACCCACTGCATGTTAAAGTTCTTGTCATGAACAAGGTCAGCCATTAAACACAGATTTGCTATGCTATTTTTCTAGAAAGGAAATACATGCACTTATTTACTTCTTGTGTTCTGATTCAATTTAAGTCCTTCTTTACTCTTTGAAGGAATTATCTTAACCAGAAGTCCTGTTGCAGTTTACAAAGAAGGGTGGAAAAGTAATCTGTTTATTCTCTTAAAATCTTTGCTCTTTATCTGGAAACAGATATAACAGGTTAGTTAGATATTCCAGTTTGTCTCCTGCAAATGCAGTTAATTGTACATAAAGTAGAATTACTGTATTCTTTCTCATTGGAACTATTTTTGAACTTTATTTTCACAATTTCGGTGGGGCTGTTCTAAAAAAAAAAAGTATTCTATTTGTAGGAATTCATTACTGAGTTTTCTTTCCAAGCACTGAACATTTTCTTTGTACAGAGAATATAATTCCATATTAATATAACTTCAAGTTAAAAATCTTACCCAAAAGGAAATATCACTTCTTCAATTTGTGACTTTTCCCTAGCCCTGGTAGCTTTACTTTGATAACCCTTCCTTTCCCCATCTTTAGGAGATTTTCAGTTGTCAACATTCATCAAATAATTCTGATGAACTTGAAATGTAGCACTGTATCACAGCACTACTGGAGTCCTGTGTTGGGTTTCTATGTTTTTCATTCTTAGTTATATTGACTGTTGATCGAATATAAAACTACTCCCTGTATCTGACTTTTAGTTTATAAACCCTGTAAAAGTCTGGATTCATATTTAAATTGAGCTTCCAATAAATTTGAACTCTTTTCTGTGGAAGTTTGGTTTTGTATCATCTGCTGCTGTGTAAATACTGAGTTTGATGAAGAGAGTTGTTAACAGTTCGCACATATGGAGAATTTTTGGTACTTTGAGTTAATACCTGCTTCCCAGAATACTTCAAAACTACCAGACTGAAACTGGTGTGATTTCAAATGCAAAACATAATTCTAGCAGGGTTATCATATGTTAGTTTTTGACCATGTCAGGTTTTAATTATGTGCAACAAAGTGATTTTTATTTGGCCCTGAATACTCATACTACTGAATATGTACGTGTATATAGATGTGTATATAGAGATATATATATATATATATGTACATACGTACACACAAACATATATATAGTTGAATACACAATATTATTAATTGAATACACAACATTAATAATTAATAATGCTACATGCATTGGTGTTTGAAGTACCTTAAAGATGAAGAGCTGTACGGAACACTTACACAAAAGAAAATCATTATAGATACATTAAGTTACTGTCTGTGCAATGTTAAGAGGAAATATGCTGAGGCATGAATTGCTGAATAGTGAATTAGTTTTTAATAGCCTTCCCTGCTTGTATTTTCTGTGAAAGTTTTCCAGGATGTATTTCTATGTCTGAGCACCTACTTCAGTTTGTCATGAAGTTCTTGGTGCTGTGAGGTCCCTTTACTAATTGCTAAAGTTTGTGTGGTTGAAACACACTAACTTTTTAAACCTCTCTCACCTTCACATTCTTGTTTGTTCTTCAGGAATGTGCTTAGTTCAAGTATTCATTCCCTACCCCCTCCCCCATATTTATTACCACTTGATAACTTATCAACAGTCAGTCATCAATACTGGCAGTGGTACCCAGATTAAGGGTAGTAAAAGGTAATTAACTCCAGTGCTTCCATTCTTCTTTATCACTCCGTTGTAGAAATGCTTCTGTTTAAAAGAATTCTGTTATGTGTTGCTGATAATTTTATATCTTGTTTGCTAGACAGATTTTAATACTTAACTAGTGATTACAAAGGCCTGCACTGCTGAAAAGGTGGTTTTTGCTTGTGTGAACAACTCAATTATACTGAGAGAAATTGGCAGATGCAGTGTGATGTTGCATGAGTTAAATATAAATATATAAATATATATAGTATGGAACAGCTAAAAGAAAACACCGTGCATCGTTTTATGACACTTGAGTTCTTTAAGTCATGAAACTACCAATGATAGATGTTCTATACAAAAGAGAGGGTTTGATTTTTTTTTTTCTCTCAAAAGTCTAATTGTTCTGGTTTTATTTGATGGCTTGAGTAATTCTGTATGGTGCTTGGAAGTTTGTGGTGATTTACTGTGCTAAAATGTTAAAATCAAGGAATTAATAATTTTAATATTTAAACTGAGCATATATGTATATTTTAAAGCAAATCTGTAAAGACTTGCTTATCTTCATTTGAAGTAGGAGAAATTTCCTAAGCATTGGCTATGAATGAAGATGGTTTTTGTTGATTATCTTACGTAAATTTTAGAAAAGTATTTTGGAAATTATCCTCATTTTGTCCACTGCTATTCTTTTGTAGGATGTTTATGTATTTTTTTAGTATTTGATTGCAAAACATCTTAATACTTAAAAAAAATTACATATTTTTAAGAGGTATCTAAATAAAAAGGCCAGTGAGTCTGTCCATAAATCACACTTGCTTGTTTGTGTCACTACTTCAGTAATGATGAAAAAAATAAAAGCTATGTGAATGTTTTGGTTTTTTCTTAGGCTTTTGCAGTTTGGCTTCAGGCAGTATTTACTAGTCCTTCCACATAAAGAATAAGAGATAAGCTATCAATTAACCTTAGTTTCTTTGCTATTTCAAACCCTTACCTCACCCTATATCCAGAAGGGTGCTGACAGCATTCATGTTGACTGACTTGCCTTAGATGCTTGGGGTTGCTGCATAGATGTAAGCTTTTGGTTTTAGAATGAGCATCATTGGAATTGAAACTGGTGAATCTCCTGCATATGCCATGAGAATTTTCTGCTTGGTAGTGAAATGTGCTTGCTGGAAGCCATAGGTTTGAAGGTATGCCTAATAGTAGGTATTAGGTTGTCTTTGAGATATGCCAGAGCTCCTTCATTTTGTCATTAGCACTGGCAAAAGAAAATTCTTATATTTAAGCCTCCAGTGGGTGGGAGTATAAGGGATTTTGTCTGGTTTAGGAAACAGCCTTTGTAAGCACCTGTTTCTTACCATTTGCCTGAGAAACTCACCATAGTGAATGCAATTAATTCAGTCTTCACTTAATGTTCTTTCTTAAATAATGTTCTTTCTTTAAGTCTTGAAATAGACTGCCTTCCTAAGTTGGCAGTGGTATTATTTGCCTTGCCTATGTTCCCCTGAATGTGAAACAAAAATGAATAATGGAATCTTTATTATCATGGAGATCCAACTGCCTTGACTGCCATCTGCTCTTCACATGTAACTTTCATCTCAGTTTCAGGTGGTCAGCTGCAGTTTCTCAGTTGGTCGGTTGATCACTGCAGTTTTAAGACATGTATCTGATTGATTTTAGGCACAGATAATGATCTACAATTACATTTTAGAATATACATATATGATGACCTATGAGAGTTACTCTGAATGAGAAATTATAGATTGTTAGTTCATTATTTAAGGATTAGGAAATAGCTGTGATTTTTATGGATTTGGAATCTGTCCCAACTCACAGAAGAACAAGTTGTAGTGTTTTGGTTGCTGATGCTTTTGTAAAATGCATTTCAGAACTCAGTCTCTGAAGATGTATTTATAGAAGAAAGGGGTTATTAGTGCTGCTAGAG
This sequence comes from Eopsaltria australis, assembly GCA_034509425.1. Classification (NCBI taxonomy): domain Eukaryota; kingdom Metazoa; phylum Chordata; class Aves; order Passeriformes; family Petroicidae; genus Eopsaltria; species Eopsaltria australis. The sequence continues at coordinate 3,777,024 of JAVTVJ010000068.1, read as the reverse complement.
TGTTTGCATTCTCCATGATACTCAAAAAGTCATGGCAGTCAGATGCAGTCCCAGGTGACTGGGAAAAGAAAAGCTTTGTACCCATTTTTGAAAAGGGTAGAAAGAACTCTGGATACTACCAACCTGTTATGCTCACTGCTATACCTGGGAAGATCCTGGAGCAGATCCTCCTGGGAGCTGTGCTAGGGCACACGGAGGACAAGGAGGTGATTTAGGACAGCCAGCACAGCTCCACTAAGGGCAAGTCCTGCCAACCCTGTGGCCTTCTATAATGTAGCAACTACATTAGTGAGCCAGGGATGGGCTGCAGGTGTCATTTATCTGGACACAGGTCCCTATAACATTCTTCTCTCTAAATTCAATAGAGGTGGATTTGATGGGTGGATAGTCACATCCAGAGGATAGTGGTCAGTGGCTTGGTGTCCTGATGAATGTCAGTGGTAATGGGACCAGTGCTGTTTAATGTCTTGGTTAATGACATAGAGGCATCCTCAATAAATCTGCAGGTGACACCAAGCTGAGTGGTGCAGTTGACACGGATGCCATCCAAAGGTACCCGAACAAGGCTGAAAGTGGGCCCATAGGAATCTCACAGGATCAAGTACAGGATGCTGCACCTGGGTCAAGGCAATCGCTGGTATCTGTACAGGCTGGAGGGTGAACAGGTCAAGAGCAGCTGAGAAGGACTTGGGGGTGCTGGTGGATGAGAGGCTGGATATAACCCTGCAATATGTGTTTGCAGCCCAGAAAGTCAGTTCTACTCTGGGTTGCATCAGCAACAATGTCCCAGTAGATCAAAGGAGGGGATTCTGCCCTTCTACTCTGCTCTGGTGAGACCCCACCTGGAGTGCTGCAGCTATCTCTTAGGAACAAACCTCTAAAGACTGAATTTAATAGCAGCAGACAGCTCTGTAAACCTTGATATTTCTGTATTTTTAATAGACAATTTTAAGCTGTCCTTCTTGCACTGTGGAGTAGGCAAATACTTATGAAATCATAATCTAATGTTTAAAGCAATAGGAAGAGGCACAGAAAATTTATAATAGAACCTGCATCTCTTTTTCCCAAGTAGTAATGGGGGAAAAGGAGGTTAATACTTCCAGATTTAAATATCTTCTTGAAAAAGTGGCATTAAGTGTCCAGGAAGTTAGCATATCATGCTTTGACCTATTCCCACGCTCAGTCTGATTTTTTTGTTGTTGTTGTTTCTGTGTTTAAGTGTGTATGCATGTAAGATGTGACTAATTCTATTACGTTATAGAAATCAAAATTAGAAGATCTTAAGACCCAACAAGTTGAGGAAGGAGTCTTTCATATAAGTGTTAAATATGCATTCATTAAGCTTTGCAAATTGAAACATCAGAAAGTTTCCATTAAAAGATAGATTAGCAAAAGCAGTCCTTGCTGTCTCATAACTGTTCAGTACCCTCTCTGATGTGAATTCCAATATTGATCAGTTTGCAGACTGTGAACTTGATCATTTATTGATATAAGCAATTCTTGTAGAACTGTTGAGGATATACTAATCCACTGAACTCTTTGTAGATTATAATTCTAATAAGGGTGTATTTATTCTGTACATTGAACTGATAGATTATTTTCCAGAGAGATTCTCCTGTCCTCAGTGATAGAAGCACTGTGTCAGGCTGATGAAATGAAAATTTTAGCACTGCTGCATATGCCATAGCTGTTTTCAGGAGTTCAGTCATGTGCTGCTCGCCAATAAACATAGTAAATTCAATGAACAATTGCAGAAGACTGCTTGAGAGTAAGGAGTATCTTATCTGCAAAATCAGGTGCTCTTTCTGAATGCTCACATTAATCTGCATTTTAATAGAACAAATTCATTGGATGTGGCAGAATGTTGAAAAGAGCAATGTTAATGTTTGGATCTTGAGATTGTGAGCAGAAAATTCCATTTCTACTCTGTTGTCTGAGATGATGTGTCACGTTGCAGTGCAACTACCCTTTCCTAGAATTTCACTACTTTTGAGATGGTTTTAGAGTGCCAGAGAATATTAGGTTGGAAGAATACGAATGTCCCCAGGAGGAATCCTGTTGTGCTTGGTTTTAGATTCTCATTTCTTTGTGGTCTTCTCTGTGCGTTGTACAGATGTTGGGGCACATTGCTGGTATGTGTTTTAGGGCTTTTATTTATTTTTAAGGGAGAAGCTATATTTTTTGTTGCCAAGCTGTCTAGCAACAGTAGTAGTTCTGGTGATGGATATCAAGATACAATAAAAGTGTGTATATTAAATTTTATAAAGGCTGAAAATTTGATATTAAAAGGCAAAAAAGAAGTCTGAGAAGGAAGACCTATTGTTCACAACTCTTTGAGAATTCCAAGTATGTTTGATTTACAGATGGATTGATTACAGTGAAAATGTTGACCTTTTTGCACTAAGCAATACAACATGAAAGTGACTGCTCATCAAGTAACAATGGTGACTTTATAAGAATTTTAAATTAAACGGTTTAAATTACTTCAAGGATGATAGGTTGAATGAAACTTATTTTTCTTCATGAAACAAGTCTTATTTTAATATTAATGTTAATAATAATACTGTGTGACAGTTAATCACTGAATGAAATATATGTAAATTTGGTATCATCCTATTCTGTTACGCTTCCAATCTGGTCCAATAATGAACAACTGCTTTTAAGTCTCTTAAAAAAAATTAAAATCTTTGAATTACTATGCCTTTATGCACCATTGAAGCTTTCTAAAGAACTCTCTACAACTTACTCTTTTAAGGTACCAATATCCTTTACCTGGTTAAGAAATGAAAAATAAACTTTAGAGTTTTTTAATGCATCTATTTGAAATCTTTGAACAGATGTTTTCTTCTGATGCATTTCTATTTGCTTTCTTAACAGTGGCCTTTTAGGAAAACCTATTAAAATTGTATTAACCTAAAGAATAACAATAGCTGAAACAGATTTAAGTGAAATAACTGAATTTACTTTTGTATATTGTTTACAATATTTTTAAGTTTTATTTTAAATGTAAATAAGCTGTACATGGTTGGGTGGATGTTGGGTTTTTATTTGCTTTTTTTTTAATTTAGTAGTTGATATCACATTTTCACTGCTGCTTGATTTTGTTTGTAGAGCCAGAATGAAGACTGGGGAGGTTTGTCTGAGGATATCTTATGATTAAGAGCAATCTAAGGCATTAGCCCTTTTGACCCCATCTAAATGATTGGTAACTACCAAGTTTACCATTTTGGTGGCATGGATTAAATGGGTGCTATGCAAAGACTGCTGCACGTGTAATTAAGTCCTTGCAAGGGTAAACAGAAAATGGGTGATGGGCTTAACTTTCTGCAACACTTGCATGATGGTCTTTGAAGAGTGCTTTGAGTGTTTCCTTTTATTTTCCTTTCATGTACTAACCGCATCAACTTGAAATGTCTGACTTCTACTGGCTTTCTTTGGTGTTGATAATTAAGTGGGATAATGCAAGTTAGAGAAATGGATACCAAAGCTAATAACTAAACAGATGTTTGGCTTTGTTTACTTACAATCAGCCCATATAAACATGTATTTATTGGAAAATGAGCTGTTTACATCTGCTATGCAAAGAAAATGGGCCCTAAAAAGACTGGGTGCTGCTGCAATTGACTGTATATCAAAATGCCGGATGCTGCATGACAGAACAAAGCTTATTTGCATATATAGTGCATTGCAACATATTTTTGTCCAAAGCATAAGTGGAATACGTTGTGGCAGTCCTACTAATAAAGGTAAGATTTTAATTTGCATAAAGCAAGTTTAAAACATACATGAAAATGATTTGCTGGAGAAAACTTAATTAGTCCGCTGCTTATTTGATGTAATGATAAACAAGTAGTTCAGTAAACAAATTGGCTTTTGTAATGTGGAGCTGTGGTAATAGATCTAATTTCATATGCAGCTTTGTAACCATCAGGATTTAGTTTCCAGATAAAAGAAAATAATTATAGTAGGCAAAAATATTTATAACATGTTCAAAACCAAATTCACAGTTGGTGTATGGGTGTTTTTACCCATTTAAGAGTTTCTTAGTATATGATACACATTGATCTGTGTTGGGAAGAGGGGAGCAGCCAATAACCTGAAGAATTAGGGCAGCCAACAAGTCATTTGTTGAAAACAACTTATATGAACTTGGATATATTCTAAAACAACTATAAGGCAAACCTAAGTGCTCAACCTTGATGCTTTCCACATTTTGCCCCTAATTTTATTGTTTTTCTATGCTCTTCATGATAACAAGTTCATGTACAAAGAGTGTGATTCTCGTGGTGAGGTTAGAATTGAAACTGTGCCTGTAAAACTTCCCTTGCGATTAGAACTTTAGAAAACTACTGCTATTGTTCAGGACCTGTGCTACGAACATAGCTGTTACTTAGGAGTCCTAACCATTTTTTGTTTGTTTGTGTCTCAGATGGCTGCAAAGACCAATTCTGGCACTTGGAAACTCAGGCTTAGAGAATTCTGTGTGACTCCAATTTACTTGCCTATGTATTTGCCTATGTACTTGCCCAGTATGTCCCTGGGTGAATTCTGTGTATAGTTTTAGTTGAAGAAATGTGCTTTGTCCCCATTAAACACAGTGGCATTATCTGATGCCCATGGAATGCTGCTTCTTGGCCTGTACTGTTCCCTGGAGGGAGTAAAGGAATTGTCACTGTGTTCAGACCTTCATTTACAAGGTTGTCATGATTCCTCAGAATACGGAGAAACAGAAATGGCATCTGCTGGGCTGAGTGAAGAGAGATAGATTGATGGTTGCACATAATAAGAGATAGTGAATAGTTTGCCTGCAGTAATGAGCTGCAGCTTGTATATAGGAATGAAGATCATCTGTGTTAAAGATCTTCTGAGGTAAAGGAGATTGCCTTCGGGCAAGGGGAGGAGTTTGACTTACAGCTTTGATGCTTGGATTAACCTGATATTTAACTAATAGGTTATACAACTTCAAATTACTTTAATCCTTTTTACTCTTTGAGACATAACCAAGCCTGGAATGAGTAGAACTTGGTTTTTTTTTGATGGCTGTTTCAGAGAGATTTTCTTGTAAACTAGGCTGTTGAGTACTGCATGTTCCATATGGCAATTTTAATAAGCCACATATTCAGAAATAGTTCCATAGAGAATGTGGTGACATTTATGGTAAGCCTTGCATAATACTGAAAAACCAGGTGAAATCTTTGTTGTACATTCAAACTGTACTGTGTAGAAATTCTGCTTTCTACTGAGAGCATTTTACAGTGGTTAAGTCATGGTCTTGAGTCAGGATGCAGTTTCCTCATCACCCAAACTCATGCTGGCAGGGACTCATGTTGAGAAGGCTGGATCCATTCCTGCTGCCACCTTTGTGTTGTGTTGATCCGCTTGCCCTGTGCTTCTGGGGCTCCTAGCTTGCTTGGCTCCTAGCCAAAACTAGAACTCGGGCAGGGGGAGCATGAGGGAAGTGCCAGGAGGAAGAAAGCAGTGGTACAGAAAAGGAAAATAAAAAGCAGCTGCTTTTGGCAAGCCAGGACTTTTGCTAAAGCTAAAAGTGCAGCTTAAATTACATCTTATTCTTTAAAAAATCACAGGATCTAAGTGTTTTAAAAAGCCACTGTTCCACACATCTTGTCCTGACTCACTGTCTGCTGTGAACCCCAAAGTCAGCTTGCATAGGTAGGTTCTAATTTACTTGTCATATGCTGCACCCCTGCTGTTGGCCTGAGTCATAGGAGTGTAGCAAGGAGCTTCAGCAGCAGTATTGACTTTGAGTTTTCAGCCATCCTTTCTCTCCCTCTTTCCTTTGTGTCAGAAAAACTATTTATATGACCATTCTAGAACTTGATTTCAGATCCATTTAAACTGATCCAATTTAAATTGCTCATTTCTAAAAACATATAGTCAGCAGCTTTTCTTTTCCATGTTTACAACTTGTGCCTGCAAACATTTGTCCAAACAATTGAAAGAACGCAAAGTGCTGCAGGACCAGGAAAGAAGGGGGATGCTTAAATGCCATTGCCATGGAAGCTGAATAATATTGGACGTGACATGGCTTGTTGCAGCAGTATATTGTGGTCATCCCTTCAAAGATAACAGCCCTGCAGTTTAAGAAATGCTTCCTTAAGCAAAGGAGAATAAGCGATGCAAACCTTTATCTGTACTGCTGGAAGAAAACATTAATGAATCCTTATGTGAATAGTTTGGCAATCTGCCAAACATACAGACCCCGTCGGATTATCTGATAGAGGACTCCGTGATTTTTAATAATTTTGGCTCTAACTTCACAATACAAAGTGTTCAGCTGTAATACGTGCTTAAAGTATTTTTGTTTTTCTGGTGGCGAGGTGGAGCCCTAATGGATACTTAGAACAGTCCTTACTGCTAAAGGTTCGGCTCTCGTTGTTCCTGGCTCGCTGCGTAGCAACTGATTGGCACATGTGAAGCAGAGCATCCCCGAGCGATTATCACCTCTGAGCCGGCAGATCAGAGGAGCAGCTAAGAGGCAGGAAGCACCTACTATTATCCGGTTATAGAACACAGAGCTTCAGCTGATCTTTGTACTGCGTCTGGGAGAGAGGCAGGCAGGCCACCGCTGTCAAACCCTTCTGCTCTGGTCTGTTGAGGTGATGTTTTAGAGCTGAAGTCTGTGCATATGTCTAGGATGCTTTGCTGACTAACATTTGCAGGACAGCTTGCTGTCTCACACTCTAGTTGAGAATTCTGTTGACCAGTTTGCATCGATCTTGAAGATTTTTTGTTTGTTTTCTCTATATAGAAAGCTGGAGACAAGATCTTGACAAGGAGTTGACATTGATGAAGCATTGTTCTTTTTATTTATTTGTGGTTTTTTTGGTTTTTTTGTTCTTTTTTTGTAAGAGCTTTACAGTTAACACTTGTCTTTGAAGATGTTCAAGACCTCCTAAGTGTTTGTAGGGTCTCTGAGAAAACACTTTGCTCTTCTTTGAAGTACAAATAGAATTTGCAGTAGAAATTCCCCAGTGAGAAATGCCAAGGCCAGGCTGGATGGGTCTTGAGCAACCTGGCCTGTTGGAAGGTGGCTCTGCCCATGGCACAAGGGTTGGAATTAAATGATCTAAAAGACCCCTTCCAAACCAAACCCAAACTAATAGAAGTTTCTGAACAGTTAGCTAACCAAAGATTGGGAAACAGTTCCTCTCCTGTTTTGACATCCTTGAAAACGCAAGCGAACAGCAGCAATTTCCTAAAGCAGCCGTTCATTAGAAATATTTCTTAATAATGATTCAGAAGTAGAGTGTAAAAGTAATTGCTTCTGAAGCATTGCTAAGGAAGTGCTTGTTAAATCTTAATCTCTTCCTAGTGCAAAACTTCATGTTTCTAAACAGAAACCCTCATCCTCTGCTCTTGATTTCCCCTCAGCCTGCTTCTGTAGAATTCTTCCCAAATTTCCATACACTCCATGGTCCCACATCTTGTGTGTTGTTCGAACTAGGGTTTTGTTGGATGCTGAGTGAGGAAAAAAGCCAAGTCTTTATCAAAAGGTGGCAGTTGTAATTTTTGTCTGCAGTTTAACATGGCTTGCCTTCATAGGCTTTCTGCTGGTTTTGATGGGAAGGAAGTTAAAACAATAACCTAAGGAGATTTTCTCTGAAAAAGAAGTTTTGCCAAGTATTCATGAAGTCTGTGTCCTTGTCATGAGATGTCATCAGTAAAATGGGCAGCCCTGCAACATGCTGAACTTGAGACAGTTTGGTATAGACACAAATAATTTCTTTTCTCTCTATTGCCTGAGGAAATAACACAGTCTTCTTGTCCACTACAGACATAAAATACCTTAAATTGCAGCAAGAAAATAATTCAAGGTAGATGTTAGGCAAATTTTCCAGTGGAGATGATAATGTAGCATTTAAGTAGATTGCCTGGGGCACAAGAAAAAGGCAACACTGAATGCCTTTAATAGATGAACTGTCTCTCAGGAAAGTTAGAGATACGTTGTTTGAGGGACTGGATTAAATGAAGTCCCTTCTCATTTTATTTTGGTTATGATTTTTAATTAGTTTGGGTCATGACAGAGTTGGCTGGGAAAATGTCAGTTGGGTTGGACTGGCTAAATAGTTCTGTTTACTCAGATCAACTCTACCATTTTTCTAATTTAAAAAATCTCCAGTGACTCACGCTGACAATTTCAGAGAGTATTATTAGCTTTTTAAAATGAGTTGTAAACACTGATGTCATTTTGAAAAAGATTAATTCTAGTAACTTTAAAATACCGCAATTCCACAACGTGCAGCTTGTTTTGTAGAGCTATTACTTTTCTGGCAATACTAGGATCTAAGACCTATGTGTTAAAGTCAGAGAGACTGTTTGCATCCAAAGTTTCAAGTGATGATTTTTCAGAGGTGGTATTTCATGTTAGTTTGTCCTTATATTGTGGTGTAAGGATACCACTGCCTCTTCTCTAGCTTCTAGATCAACTAATTTATAAACCCACTAGATCTAGATTGTTATCTTAGATGACATCTGAGCCTATGTAGCATGTCCTTGAGGTCTGCACATTCCCACCAAAGGAAGGCAAGGTAGTGTAGATATTGATTGTGGAATTTTACAACAGTCCCTTCCCCATATTGTCTTTTCTGGTATTCAGACCAGCAGGCCAACTGCTCTGGAGACAGTGTAGTGGGGAACACAAAAATAAGTCAGTCGTAGTTGAAACTTGTAAGATACTGTAATTCTGTGACGGCAAACAATTTGTCAAAACTTCGCTTTCCTTTCGGTTGTTTGTCAGGCTGCCCACAGTGCCAGGCCCTCTGTGTGGGACGGTCCTGGATGTCCTTGGTGGGGTACAGAGGCCTCACTGAAATGCCATTGTTTTCCTTCTCAGTATTGCTGTTATCACTTTGTATCTCCATTACTGTTGTCTTTCATTTAATCCTTTAGTTTCACCTCTGCAAGGTCAGTTCATTGCTAGTCTGGTTGCAGGTGGTATTTTCATGTTCTGTAAACTAAAACGCCACCAGGAGTGAAATAACCACTTTCTTCCTATTGTTACCTGACAATCTGTCTTGCTTTATCAGTAAACAGTACGTTTGTGTGAAGATGAGGCACTAAGCCTACAACAGTAATTTGAGTCAATCATCTGATTTTGTGTACCATGATTTTAATATCAAAGACAGCAAATTCCTCAAGTTATAAACCATTGAAAATACAAACAGGGTGTGTGGGACTGTGCAAGTTTGGAAAGTACTGATAAGGTAACAAGTGGATAAATATGACATGAGCACTTCCATGTCCCTATTTGTTGATATTTACAGTTACATGAAAGGGAACATGGTCAGTGTTTCCAGGCCAGAGAGGGTGCTAAAGAATGTGTACACACAGAATGCTTGAATACAACAACAGTGGATTGCAATCAGCCTCATAAGACTGCCAGAAAATGAGCTGCTCTCATTCTTCTCTCTATCCAGAGAGCTAATGTAAAATTAAAGAGGAATCTGTTAGATTTGACAGTGAAGACACTGTCAAATCTGTTAGATTTTTCACTGAAAACACCAACTTTGATGGCTCCACATTTCCAATGGTGTACACTGGAAGACAAGAGCTTTTTCAAGGAAGATGGAAATCATGTGTATGTATGTATTTCCCAGGTAAAGATTGGGCATTTTAGATTATTACCCTATGCCTGTTCTTCAGTTGCCTTCATGAACAGTCACCAGTGTAAGTAAAGCAGGAGTTTTCCTTAGAGGCCTTTCTGGGAGTATTTGTCTGTGGAGGCTCCAGGAATTCTAAAGTTAGTAGTTTCTTCTTTTTAGTCAAAACTTCTACTCCCTAATAACATACACTGTCATCATGCAGTGCCTTTTCCAGTTAGGAATGTGCCTCAGCTTTTTGTTTTTAATGTAGACTGAGGCTTTTTACTTACACCACACAAGAGGTATTAAGTGCTAAAATTCATATTGTGTTTCTTTATTATATACCAGATTCTTTTGAATCTAAAAATTATAGCATGTATCATATAACTTACTTGTAGCTGTCATGGAGTTCTAGGTGCTGTTATTTTGTGAACTGCTGGATTTGTAGTTAGTTTGGTCAGAATAATTTAAACTACTGTGACATGATCTTCAGATTACTGGTACTGAAAAGCAGTATAAAAATTGTACAGCTTCTAGAATATTTTTGTTGTGCTTTTTTGTAATTTGAGAATAGAATTAAAAAACACGCAAGCCTGGACATGCGAATAAATGGAGATGGCACATAGGAGACAGTTTTACAAGTCCATGGGAACTCTCTCAGTTATGTTTTAAAACCTCTGTTGTTCTGGGAATTGGGATACTAAAACAGATTGAAGATTATAATTGGTACAGGATCAAAGATGGAAACAGGCATGCAGAGAGTTGAGTTTTGTGTGTTTTTATCCCAGAAAAAGTTTAATGGGCATATATAGGTCTGATGCTCCTAAATTGCTGTTACTCCATTAAGAATGCTATCTGTCTTCAGGGCACTGATTTTAACACAGAAAATTGAGTGTTGCTTTCTTTCTAGCTTATCTTTCAGCAAATTGAATACTAATGTTCATGCCAATCATACAGCACTGTATTGAGTTCAGCAGCATAATCTAGAAGCAAAGAAAACTTTGACTGCTGTGAGAGGTGTATCAGAGGCCTCCCTTTTTTAAACAGACCTTCTTTCTGCAAAATGTAATTTTTTTTCACCAGTAATGCCACCGCTGTACTACCTGGGCATGGTGCTGCTCACAGCCGTGCTCTGGAGGTGTGGTACCTCTAAATGTGTGTTTTATTAAAGCAGATGTGGTGGGTGATGTCAGATGCCTGTGATGTCTGTCTCTGACAGAAGCCAACAGTCGATGCCTGATGCAGAGACAAGTAATAGATAAAGGTGGTCCATCTCTGGAGCAGTATCTCTGCTTCAAATTTTTTTGGCTAAGAAGAAACTCTGAGCTTATGTAATAAAGTATTTATGATGTGAAGTTGTTCTGTATGTTGTTGGACACAGCATGCAAGTATGGGAGGGGTAAAATGATTATTCTCCCCGCTACCCTCACCCCCTGGAAATGTAGAGTAGTCAAAAATACAATATTGTATTTCTGTATCAAATGTCCTTTTAATGTCAGAGATACAACAGCGAGATAATATTTTTGTTTTCTTGCATATCTTTCCACCTTTCTATTATGTATAAGAATATGTACATTTCTTTTGTAGCCACGTCATGAATACTTTAATGTACCAGTGTACTAAATGGCTTCATTCATCATGCATGCAGAATTTCAGAGGAGATAGACCTGTGACTTAACTCATGACAGAACATTATCATCAGCTTGCTGAATCCAGTCATCCTGAATCTAATAGAATGCCCACAACCATTCTCTGCTGTTGTACTTTCCTCTTCCCCCTCTGTTTTACAGTGTTGTCTCTTCACATGCCTCATTTCAACAAAACTTGTGCTTGTTGGCATATGGTTTAACTTTTTTATTGTGTGTAAGCTTGAAGTCTTATGCTTAAAAGTTCTGTAGCATTTTCTGAGCTAAACGTCTATATACTGCAATACCTATACTGTAACATCACTCAACCCACGTTTATCTTTCAAATCGGTTGTGGTGGTATTTAAACATATGCTTAAATCTGTAGGTGAAGTTAAGACTTACAGAGAAAGTAGTGAAGGGGTAGTATGTGAAATGTGTATCCACACAAGTATTAAATGATGTTGAATAAAATTCTACGTAGACCATGCATCTTAATTAAAGGTGCAAATAACACTATCCCTTTCTGAAGACTGGCACAATAGTGTGACTGACCTTACAAAAAGGAGGGAGGCAGAATTAATTAGGTCAAAGAGAATGATGGGTAAACCTGAAATTAAAACATTTATATTTAAATGTTCAGAACACTCTTGTGAGTAGTTTGACAGTTGCTGCCACTGAAAGAACAGTATCATTGCTTTACAAATGAATCATAGACTCATTAAGGTTGAAAAAGACCTCTAAGCTTATTGAGTCCAACCATTAATGATTAGGGTTGGAAAGATCCAAGTCCATTAACAGTCTACTTGCAATATGCCTTCTTAAATTGGCATTTCCAGTTTTAAATGCAGGCTGCCCTGTGTATTGGAGAATATAAATGCATTCAGTTGAAAAGTGGGCAGAGTGAGAGGGCATGTAATGCATCCTGTTTGTAGCCTAAAACCAATACTGATTCTGAAAATTGTTTCCATGAATTATCAAGGAGGCGGTTACTAAAATGAACCACAAACAAACTAGGTCCATGTACTATATGTGGTAATGCACTACCTTCCAAATATTAAACTGGCATAAAAATGAGAGATTTAGGGGATTAGACAAAAGATTTGGATTGGATTTGCAGCATTCTGAAATCTTAGAAAACAAGATCATAGGAGTGGTTTTCCATTTCCAAGTTTGCCTTTTTTTTCTGTAAGCCATTAACAATGTGTTTGGATGTCTGGTTAATGCTGCTTTAGCCTGCATTATTTCATGCCTGTTGGCTTAAAATGCTGTGCATTGAGCTGTAATGAGATGCTGTTTTTCTTGTTATCTGTATACAGCTGCTTGCTTCTAAATGACTAGGTAATGAATTAGCTTTTCTGGCATGTTTGAAATAAAGTACTGCATGCACTTCTGTCTCATGTGAATGACTTTTTTCCTCATCTGTGTTCTGATATTTCAAATTCGTGTTGTTTGCCTTGGGTGATTCTGAGTTGCAGGTAGTATATAACACTACAGAATGTTTTACATAAGAATTGGATAAAATGTTTGACACCTAGTAAAACAAATAATGTGAACAAAACATACTGTAATTCATTCTATTTGTTTCTTAAAAGTAATAATTGATTAAGTTATTCCTTTAGCAAAAGACATTAGCCTTTAGGTGTTCCTTGAGATTAGATTGTTGATGAGCACATAAGAAGGTGCATCTGCCTCAAGGTTACTGCTTTAGTAATAAAAATATGAAAACGTGTCTTGAGTTTTATGGGTGATGTATCTGTGGACAAGTAGCTTATGTCCTTGAAACAGGTTGCTTTTAATGGTTAGCCAATGACCTTGATTTACTTGAAGAAATTTAGTATTTGAGTATATGCCTGCTGAAAATCAGCTCAGACTTTGAAGTGGCAGTGAAGACTACCATACCAAATGGCTCTAAAAACAGTGGCAGCACTGCTCTGTATTTCTTCATAGCTATAAAGAACTTTGTTTCTGGATATCTTTGTAAATATCCTGTTTCACTCTGAGTAACTGTTAAGTGTCCACTGCTGTCTAATCAATTTAAAATTGAAAAGTGAATTTATTTCAAATATATTGAAGATCCTGAAATGCTTGAGAAGTTGTATTCTTTTAGAATGCTCTTGAGTTCTGGTGCCATAGTTAGTTAACAGTGTAGGGGGTTTCTTGAGTAAAATGCCTTACCTGGGTGGATAGGGGAGGTCTTCTAAAATGAATACAACAAAGTAATTTGGTGAATATAATACAAAAAGTTTTATTAAAAATGCTATGCAGCCATTTCTTCAGTCAGTGCCTCCTTTTGGGGATTTGTTAAAATACACATGTAAATCTTTAATCCTGCCATCCTGTCTGGCTTTGTCAAGGTCACTGCAGTTCTAAGAATATTTAAATATTTCATCAGTGAGGGGAGAAAACCAAGCCAACACAGTATCTTTAATATACCAAGTATCTTGTTTTCAGATTTAACTTGCCTTTTTATTGCAATTTTTATTTGCTGCTGGATTTTAGAAGCCATCTCAAAATGCTGAGAAATGGCCTGTTCCAAGCTCTGACTGACTTTTGAATGAAGTTGCCTTAAACTATCATAGCTTGTTCCTTCTCTGCTGAATCACCTTATTTATACATGAGCTGAATGATGACAGTAAACTTGGTAATTTTGTGCCACATAGTCAAGGCTGATAGTGACAATGTTTTGATGTTATTTGCAAGGTTTAAGGTATTTAATTTTGTATTTTACCAACATTATTTTTCTAATTAATATTTGCAAAGCAGTTGAAAAATAATTGTTGGCTGCCTTAACTGTTATCTGCCTTTTTTTTCTGCTGCATGACATGTCTTGTTTTAGGATGCTAAAGTAAGTTTATTGTACTCTTGATATTAAAGCTTTCGTTTTGATACGGACACAGTATCCCCTTTTATTTATGATGGCATTGTTAATAGTTATGGAAAAGGTCAGCCTAATGTTTCTAGTTTAAACCATTTCCTTTTCAGATGCTATGGAAGTAATGAATACAAAACTGATGACAATTCCTTGGAATTTGGTATTAAACTTTCTCTGAATCTAAGGAAAGCTTTCTAAGATTAGAATTAACCTAAAACTTAATGTCTGGTGTGGAATAATAAAATTCCTGTCCTAAAAACTCTTCCCTTTTTGAAAGGGATCAGTTTGACACTAGGCATACCAAGGTACCTTGACCTAGTTTTATGAATTAAGCATGGGATCACTGTAAGAAAAAAACAAACCTACAAAAAACCCCAATCACTATTTATAAAGATCTTAAGGGATACTGTATCTTAGTTGCATCACTAGTTTCATTCACCCATTTATTCATTCTTCTCTAACAGATTTTTGAGATCCTTGAACAATTTATCACAAAATTCACTGACTCCATTGCAAGATCCTTCCCCATCCCTCCCCAGTTCCTATCTCTCTTACTCGGTTGTGATTTGTTCCCTGCTGCTACATCTGAATTGTTTTATTTTTATTATGCTTAAGGGCAGTAAAATCTACCAGCTATTCCTGTGAACCATGGCAATCTAATTAACAGCTCTGTGAAAAGTGCAGCTAATACTATGTTTGCAAACTGCAGTACTTCCATGTTTTCATGTCTTTCCAGCTTTCTTTTTCAATTTAGCATCTTCCACACTAACTCATGTACAGCGCCACTCAACAGAAAGTGTTCATTTACTACTGTCTCAAATTTTCCCTCCGTAGGAAGCAGAGACCCCACGTAGTGTACTTGAAGAAATTGGATTGACATAAATCTTCTCTTCAGCTGATGCCATCTCAGTGTTTCATACTGTAAATGTTCACTGCCTTCATTGTAACGTTTAGCTAATGGTGTAAGATGCTGTTTTGTCAGTATTACTGTTTTGCTAAGCTGCTTCATTCAGGCCTACAAGAAAAATACGTTTTTTTTTTTGAAAAGGGAGCAAGAAACCTAAGTTCAAAATTTATAAATGAAAGGGAATTAGATTTAAATTGACTCAGTGTTTCCCTTCACTGCATTTATAGGAAAATTGCATTTGACTTCGATAAGTCTACTGTTTTTTATAAGCGAACTTGACTTCAGGAAATAAATGTATTATTATGACATAAGCATAGCCTACCTAAATGAAAAGAAAGTACACTGACAACTCCAAATATGAAATGTTATGGTGTAGAAATTGTGTTTATGCAACCAAAGAATTTGTTCATCTACATTTTAGTCACCACTTGTGATTATTCTGCTTATTTCAGTTGTTGCATAAAGATTGGAAATATCTGTTTACTACTGAATTTGTCATTATACCAAAGAATCCTGCCGGGATCTGCATATCAAACTGGTAAAAAACTGTTAAGGTGATAACTGATTTTTTAAGAAAACTGATCAACTCACTAGGTGTGAAGGTGTATTTTCATGTAGCTACCTTGAGAAAAACTGTGCAAGTTGCTATACTCTAAAGGGAATGCATATAGGAGAAAAGGAAAACCAACCCTGATCAATAAGGAAACTGTTTTTAGGTCTGATATTAGCTTGCTTTGACCATGAACACAAGAAAGGAGGTCAGCTTTCTAACTGAACAGAGAGATGCATACTGAGAACTGAATACTTTTGAAAGTATGGGAAAGAAGAAGCTTTTACAGAAGGGACCTTTAATAATTTTCTTTCGAAGTCTACCAATTAATTTGTATTTATTGGTGTTTTATAGTTACGCTTTATTGGGTGTATAGGTACCTTTAGGACACACTAAGTGTCAAAGTCATTTAACTGCTTTTCTTGATCAACCTGTTAAACATGTGACACATCCCTTACAAAACCCCTGTGTGATGTACAGTTGAACCAACTAATTTGCAGTGAGAGCTCTTAAACATTAGATTTGTACAGTATATTCACTACAAATCATGTGAACTGATAACCAGTAATATTTTAACACTTTGAGCAGACTTTCAATAGGTATGAATGGAGCTTGTTTCAGATGTGGAAATGTGATCCATGTGTAGTTTTGAGGAGACAGTGGGAGTCTACACCTGGGAGTAGCCAAGTTCTGTTGCCTGTCTCCATGGAAGGGGGTTATCCCCTTCCTCCCCACCCAGACACCTTCCCCTAGGAATTTTGGCTTGTTCACTTCAGTAGTGCCATGTTTTCACAAAGCTTAGCTCTGGCGGTGCTGCTGGAAGCAGCACTTCTGTGGCCAGCTGGAGCGTGGGTTCAGTAGCACTCAGCTAAAGGAAGAGTGCAGTGTTGCCACTTCTAAGGCCCCTGATCCAGACCCCAGCATCAATACTTGTGGCAATAGAGCAGCCAGCCAGGGCTGGGCTGTGTGTGCCACTCCTGTGGCGGTACCAGGGTGGTGCCTGTGAACTCAAGCCATCAGAACCTGTCCATGGACACCCATTCTAGGATTTACACACATTCCAGATGACCAGAGAGTGTTTTTGTCCCAGGGCATTTCCCCAGTGCACAGCAGGCAGGGATAGATGAGGGTAGAGTGGTAGCGAAAGGATCCTGTGTGTGAGGCTGAAGTGGTAGAATGGATTTAAGTCAAAGCAGAAGCAATTTTATATGTATTAAACATGTTTTTAAAGTTTACACTGTCACTTGTATGTGCTTGGCCGGATTAAGCTTCGTTGTGATTGTGACAAACTGTTTGATCTCTGTCTGTCACATTGGTTTAGTTGTAATAAATGTCCATTTTTACACCATTGCTGTGTTTATATGTAATTAGTGCTTGTATCTGCGGAGGAAAGAAGAGGCCACTCAGTGCTGGCTTAAAAAAAAGGAAAATTTTATTACAGTGCTTAACTTGTTCTTGAGCACTTCATTAAAAAATGTTGAGGATACGACGTCCAAGTTTAGTTATTTACATCCATTTAAACCGCAGAGAAAGCAATAAATTAGCAAGTTTTTGGAATGCTTGCCACATTAAACATGAAATTTATTTAAGTGGATGTTAAATTGATGGGGTAGTGCCCACTCCATTTGAAAATTAAACCACATGTTGAGAGAGATTTCTGGATAATACAAACTGAATATTCAGTTCTTTTCATAGAATTCTGAGCAAGTCAATGCAATGTTTACAATTCTGGTCTCAACCAAAAATGTCATATGAATCTGTTCTCCACCTTTCTAAAAGAACTGAACTGCTTGATGTTATCAGCAAAGACATGGGGAAAAATTAACATCTTTGGGCATTTCTGAAATTATTTTGAAATTAAATTCTGGTTTTTGAATTTCCTGTCTTGTGGGGAAGCTTTGGGGAGAGCTAAAGTAAGAATTTCTGGATTGTTCAGGCAAGATGATTGTTGTCTTGAGTGTCAACTTCACTGACTTAAGTCTTTAACTCGAAGAGGCCTTCCTAAACATCTGCTGTTCCTTTTGGGGTAAGGCCACAATGATGGTCATGCTGTGGCTGCCTCTGTCAAGTTCCCACGTTCATGGGTTACACTTGTCCAGTTTGCTTTGCAGTCTGTCCCATGGCTCGACAAAGTGCCACTGTCCATGTCACGTGAGTTTTGGTTTGCAACCATAAATATGGAATCCACCTGATACATCAGTGCTGAGCAAGAGTATATGTGGAATAATCTGGGTTTGTTTTGATTACAAACATTACAATGAGCTGTACTCTTTGGATGATGTAAGAAAGTAAATTAAGCTTTTAGGTTATTAAGTACCATAGACTTCCATCTTTCATGTTTTGTAAGAAGTGCTGATCCAGGACAGGAAGCAATAGCATCTTTTAGCAGGCTCTTGCATGTCTTTAGAAAAAAACCAAGTTATTTAGTGCACAGGAATGTCACTGGTAAACCTGAGGGCAATTTCCAATACACTGAAGTGCTAATGCAAAACTAGATGCCAAACAGGCATGCTGCCATCACAGGGCAGGAAAGTGGGAGAGGAGTCACTCGGGATGGATTTTGGACGATGTGCCCCATACTAAAGGGCTGGGGCAGGAGATGGATGGGTGTCCTTAAGAAATGCCTTGCATTCAACACACAGACACGTGCCACCCCTCCTCAGCCCCTGACAGGGGTTTGCTGCTCTGTACAGGCAGACAGGGAAAGAAATCCCACAGAAGCGTCCACCAGCTACAGCTGGAAGGAAGGCATTCTGTTGCAATGGGGCAAGCCCAGGTCCCTGATGCCTTAATTCTGCTGGGTAGCAACAGTGCCTGTGCCTAGAGGGGGTTCCCACTGTGCTGCCACTATTCCCCTTGTGCTGCTGAACTGTTCCTCCTCCACTGAAGGGCAGGAGCAGCACCTGCTCCCCTTCTTGGCTGAAATGGGGCCTCTGGCTGGCCCTGGCACTGCCACCCTGAACTTCTGTGTAAATGCCAGAATTATTCCAAAGCACCTCCATGATCCCTGCAGAATTCACAACTGAAAAAAAAGTATTTTGAAAGGTGCTGCTTTTAAGTAGCCTTTAAAGACAAAAGAAAATGTGGCCAATATTAATTCACTTTATAAGGTACCTTTCTGTGGAATATGTGGAATAACACGCAAAGGGAACAGGCTATTCCTCACAAATTTAAATTATTTTCGGTGTTCTTCTGGGGCTTTTTTCCCTTTGGGAAATAAAATAATTAAGCTTAACATTAAAAAACTTCTAGTCTGTTTGTCTCTCCAGAATAAACGAGCTCACTCAGATAGTAATAAGGAAACACAAAACCATGCATATAACACTACTTAAGGTTATGAAGTAGAGAAACAATACTGAAAAATACGAACTCTAAAGTTAGAAAACAGGTGGAATCCCAGGTTTCATGCTAACAAATGCAAGCTAAATGTCAGATCTACAGCACTCAAATTCTGTGCAATAGACAGTATGTGAAAGTGAAGGGCAATCACAGCTACCAGTCCTACACTGCATAGGTACAGCCAACACGTTTGGGTCCAGACCTCAAGAAAAGTAAGCTGAAGCTTCAGCCATTGTAGTTGCAGAAATGAAGTATATTTAAAGTTTTACATGCATTTCTGAGCAAGTTTGGTTTTTTGTTTGTTTTTTTTTTTTTTAATACAGCCACTCAGCTTCCCAGATTCTGTTACAAAACTGTGGGGACAAGGAGCCTAATTACCCATGGAATTCTCACATGGTTGTTAGTGGGCACTTAGTTTCTAATCCCATGGAGGTCTCGTTTGCTTATTTCACCTGACTGGTCACAGGTTCCCACCACCCACTCCAGCACTTTTCCTTGAGCTGGACAGCTGATTTTGCTGGGATAATCCGGCTGCGTGACGCGGGTTGCACAGCGACTGCACAGGCACAAGCCAGTTCTCCCACCAGAGCTGAGGGAAGCAGGGCACTCCAGGGAATGGAACATGTTACTGGCCTGCTGGTGACAAACTGAACCAGAGTTTGCCACATGCTGTGCAAGAGACCCAGTGAGACAAATGAAAAAAAAAAAGAGAAACCTCACGGAAAATTTGTCTCTAAGGTGTGGTGAGAAAAAGGTACATTGTAAGAAACTGGCATTCACAAATTTCTCAAATGAAATTAAAAACTTAGTGCTGTCTACCCTTTGAAATACACCTTTTAAAAAAGTTACTATTTCAAAAGTTGGGCTAATTAATTACAATTCCTACATCTGTTAAAAACTAAAACATTTAATAAAATTAACTAAGCTACAGCTCAGCCTACAGTTATGACAATATATAGTGAAAGTTGGGTTTGAACTGAACATCACTTTTGTTGCATTACTCCATATTGGACAAGTTACACATGAAGAAAGAAGGAAAAATGTATAATCAGCATGCTAGGTGCAGTATGCATTTAGAAAAGCAAAATATATATATATATCATATCCAGAAGCAATGTTCACTTGATCTTAACTATCCTGGGGAAAAACGTTCTTGCTGCAAGGAATGCTGATAAAAAGTTCAGATACCCAGATTTTCTAAGGGAGTTTATGTTACATTGCTGGGAGTTGTAATGAATTCTTATTTGGGAGCACTTCATGCCTGCTTTAGGCATCTAACTCACGGGGTCTGATTGGTTCTCTAAAGGCAGGAACAGGCCCCTCCAGTTCTTTGGAGAGGCTAAAGACAGGGAAGTATCTCTACAGACCATTAGGGCACCTGTGGTGCCACAAGCTCTCTCCAAGTGTCTGAGGACATTGAGGTGCCCAAGTTAAAAACCTGAAGATAAGCCATGTGAAATACAGTACATCTAACAGCACAAATCTTTTAAATAAAAGTGAAAAAAAATATTGGTAAGGATTTATCTAACTGCAGGTACTTTGCTAATGTAGCTGTCATTTCAAGAAGGTTTTGTCCAGAAAATTCGTTTTTATGTACCCTACTCTTCACCTTGGCTTTAGGAAAGCACAGCAGTAGAGTGCCTTGAACTGTTTGTAAAATAAACCTAAAAAAGCTCTAAGCCAAGTCCTCCTCTCCCAAAACCATAAAGTATTCTTCCATGTATAAACCCTTCAGTTTCTTCAGCCACTCTGCAGCCATCTTGATTGAGCCTTCACAATCACATCTTTGGTTCCCCAGATGGACACTTTCCACCCCTCTAGCACAGGTTAGGCAGGTTGTTTTCACCTACAAATGGTGTGAAACCAAGAGGTATGCAAAGTATTTCTAATCTCACTTGAAGATTACAGTTGCATGGTCTCCATTCTTACTTGGGGATTAAGGTACTGAATAAACTGATTGTTTCTCTCTATACTTGGTTTTAGTCTACTGCAATCCCTACAGGCAATCAGCTCAGCAGCTCAGTCAGGGCAGAGAAGAATCCAACACTCATGACCAAAAAGCTCCTACTGGGCAAGCATTGTACAATCAAACAGTGATGTCTTTGAGATCCCTTTTCTCCAACTCATAAAACGATTATATTTTCTTTGTATAGAAAGGTATTTCCCGTAAACAGATGAAAAATACAAATGGCAGTCATCCACACAGACCTGGATCTGCAGTGTGCTGGGGTGTGAATTTACTGCACACTGGCTGTTCTGTACTAACTCCTTACAGGGACAGTAAACACTTAACACACACATAACAGAAATAAGCATATACCAAAGAGGCTTCACTTCTCTATTTGTGCATCCAGGTGTTGCAGCAGTTCAGAGGGACAGATTAGCTAGAGTACTTGACATTCACACCTTCTACAGGACTTAAAACTTTTAATTTTCTCAAGCTTCGCACACAGTAAACTACGTTCCTTTATTAGGAAGAAACATTTTAATGTGCAAGAACACTTTATTTGAAATTCAAATATATCTGGTGCCCTATTGGAAAAATTTGTCAGCTCAATTTTTATCAATTAGTGATTTCTGAAAGTAACTCTCACTTTGTTTTGGGAGTTTCACTATTTTTTCCTCTGCTGCTTGATCTCTTTTTACCCCTGCTCCTGGATCGAGAGGAACTCCTGCTTCTGCTTCTGCTGCGTGTCCGACTGTGGCTCCTGCTGCGACTGCGGCCTCTCCTCTTCCTGCTCCTGCTGTGGGACCTCCTCCTCTCCCGACTCCGTGACCTTCCCGACCGGCGCCGCCTCTTGCTTTTGCGGCGATTCTTTTTCCTCTCAGATTCTCCGTTTCTGCGGTAGGAATGGTCTGGGCTGGGGCTGCCCCTTCTCCTGGACCGGCTGTAATAGTCATCACGATGGCTCGATCTGTTTCTCCGCTCAGAGTTTTTAGACAACGAATGAGTCCGTTCAGGAGAAATACGTATGTCTCTATTGGCCTCCCAAAACTCGTTGTTTGGATTTTTGAATACATGAAGAAAGTTGCAGTGTTTCCCTCTTGGACACTTCTGCCTTTCAAACAAGCCTGCAACAGACGAGGGTTTGCTTTTTTATGAACCAGACCTGTTAAAACTCCTTCTTCATTATGTACCAACTGGAAGAAATGCAATAAACTGAATTTTGCTTCTCCAAATAGAAGAATGCATCTGACCACCTATCAATTTAATTCATGCAAGATAAATTTTCACTGTGTACTTTTCCTGAAATTAGCTTTTTAACAACTATGAAGATTTGTTTTCAGCTTAGAACAAACCTAATTTTTCATTTAATTTAATTAAATTTTATTTACCTTAATGTATGGAGGTAAATGTAGTTAAGACACATGTTATAGTTGCTGCTAAGAACTGCTGATACTTCTGAAACTGCTTTTGCTTCTCCAGAGATAAATGAGGATTCCTGTAGTTTCACCTTAAGATTATTATTTCCAAAGCTAGAATCCAAACATTTATTTCTAGACCATAGTAAATCCACTAGAACAATTCAGACACTTACATGACATGGTGTAATACTCCCTTTCTTTCCTGGATCTACACAAGCAAGTAAGCACATTTGTCTTCCAAACAGAAATGAATACAACATTAGGCAGATCTGAAAGCTACAGACTAATCCCTCTTTTTCACTTCCATGAGTGAGTACTCTGTCAGTAACATATTCTCTTTCCCAAGACTCACCACATATGGCAGTTTTCCATCTTGTCACAGGACAGAATTCACAATGAAGCTGTCTGCCTGCATACCATCGTCCACTGAACAGAGCCAGAGCTGCCTGACAGTCCTTCTCCCTTTAAAAAGTAAAAGTAACAGATGGCATTACCATCACACAATAATTTCAGACACCCCTTACCAATTCTGGGCTCACATTACAGTGTGACAATGAACTGCATGGATGATACAAACACTTATACATTACTCAACTCTGGAGTTTAGTTCTAACACTCAGTAAGACTGTGAGTACTTACGACTGGTACTGGACGTACACATTTCCTCGCAGGTGAGGCTCATAGTTGCAACTGACCTGAGGGGATGGAAACATGAAGTGAGGGCAATGGAAGGTTTATGCTGTACAGCAGCTCACACATTCTGAGATGGGCAGTTCTCATTTATGACAGTTCATCCATATCAACTTAGAGATGATGTGCTTCTGAACACTTAGTGTTAGCCAAAAAGAAAAAAAGCCTTTCTGGCTTATATTTAACTGTTTCCAGCATTATGCTTTGACTAACTCTGGGACCCTGTATTCACTTAGTCCACAAGACAGCTTGTACTCCATTGTCTTGCACTTGTCTGAGCCAACCCTACTGTGCAACAGCCAAATCTTGCTCTGACAACAATTAGTATCCTCAAGTGGAAATGAGGGATTCATTACCATAAGAGATTCTAGAGCAAGGTATCTTCACAGCATCCCTGTTAAATGGGTTTGAAAAGCTGAAGACACCGTCTTTCACTGTACAGTTCTGAAAAACCTTTTTTGTAGTGATTTAGCATTCAAAGTATATCTAAAGCTCTCAAAAATACACAAATTACCTTTGAGAAAGCTTGCTGCAAGTTACAGAAGATTCCGAGAGGCAGGTCCAAGCAGGTGGAACCCAGTTCTCCAAGGCAGAACTGTGATTCCAGCCTCTGTTGCCCGCAGGCCTCCTCCAGTATCTGCAGCTCCTTTCATCCTTGAACCCTGACTTACCCTCAGGGAATACCTCTTTTTATGCTGGATCAGGAAAGGGCTTCAGCCACAATAATAAGCACTTGTATAATTATTACAGAATAAGGAGTCAAACTATTTGAGATAAACCATATCAACACAAGAACAAGTGAGAACGATTTTGCCATAGACATGTTTGGGTAGGAAAAGAACCCAAGTGTTCTAGGTTAGTGTTTTATCAGGATCTTCCAGATTATGGAGCAGCTTCCCAGAAAAAACAGCCAGAATAAAACCTTGGGCTACACTGGAAAAGGAAGGCAGCTGAAAGATGGGTGTGTATAATCTGATTCTGAACAGTCACAGAGTGTCAGCTCACTCGCAGTGAAGATCCCTGCAGCCAACATGTCATTCTGAAGCATCTCTAATGTAGTGGAAATGCCTGTGAGAATCACCTTGCTGTTGCACAATTGCCTCAGAAGCCAAGGAGGGCCACACTAACAGTCACAGGGACCCAAGCACGTGCAGCTCACAACAACTGCCAAGGACCTGACTTTGCTGATAAGGCTTTTCAAGCCATGCTCCATACGAAATCTGCATCCTGTCTTCTAGTAGAGGACAGCCTGCTAATATCCCATGAGTCAAAATACGGAGGGGATGCTCCACTCCTCCAAACACCTGAAGGTTTCTTACCTATATAAAGCTCATTATACAACTATTGAAAACTCAGTCTACTTTCCTCTTGCTTGAAATGCTAATGCCATCTCAGTCCTGAGGCAGCTGTCAGTAGCTGAACACAAAAGGAGAAAAGGCACTTTGTGCCTCCTGGTGACTGCAGGAAAATGCTCAGGAATGGCAAGCAAAAAGGGATGCTGCAACAGATTCTGATACAAGGAGACTGCACTGTGCAAGCTGCATACTTTGGGGCAACATGGGACTGTTAACACACATCATTCATCTCTGAGGTCTCCATTTACAGATCCCTCTTTATCCCATAAAAAATCCCAATGTAAATGGGAAAAAATCAGTACAAAACACTGAGCAAACCAAATGCACAAACTAAGGATGGATGACAAATCTCAAGACCATTTATGTAACTTACCTTTCTATAATTCTTTCTACTGAAATATCTGCTATCTTTTCAATTCATTGTAATCTGGTACTATTTTATTCAGTCAGTCCTAAAATGATTGGGTGTACACTCCAAATACATTTCATTCCCCCACTATTTCATTCCTTAGGCCCAAATTTAGTAGCTCAGATGTATTTATATTGTCTAACAGTCTTAGTGGACCTTCTGGGGCTTAGCACAGGATAAGAAAAGAAAGGACTATGAGATTAAGTGGACTGCTAAGCACTGTGAGTAACTTGCAATATGGAAGGACAAGCTTTTTTAACAGTTCAGGGGAATGGGAGAGAAGATTCACGCAGAGTAGGATGGTGCTCTGTAAGAGCAGTGACAAGTCCACAGGTGACATGAGAGATGCACAATTTGCTGTAAGGACACTGCATAGTTCTCTAGTGCACACAGGATTTAGCTGGGGCATGCTGGTCAGAATTTCTTTTAAGGGTCATAAACTGCACTTGGATGCATACCTTGAATTGAACCACCTTCCCCACATTCTGAAATTCAGGGAGCACATCCTCATAGAACTCCAGGAACTGCTGGTAGGTCTCCTCGTCACTGTACTCGAGACTGGCGTCTGTGTCGTAGTCGTCTCTGCGGCACTGCTCCATGCCAAAGGTGATGAACATCCCTCGCACGAGCAGTGTCTTGCTAGATGTGGGGTAGTTATGCTTGCGAGAACACCTGGACAGGTGAAGTGAGGAAAGAAAAGTGGAAAGATTGGCACTTTCAGCAGAATATACACCCGTTGAAGCTTCAAACATTTGCCATTTTCAGTTACAGTTATTATAAAAAAAAATCCATTAGTGGAAGATCAAAGTATTTCAATTACTAAACCAAGTCTTTTGGAGTGAGTTTGTACATAACCTTAATGCTCCCTTAATGCCATTAACAAACACATTCTTGCTTAAGAAAGCACAGCTAGAAAAGCTATAGATACCAGTGTCACAATGAGAGCCGAAGCAATTTCTTTTAGGCCTCTAGCGTTAATGTGTTCCCATTTTCTGAAGGGCTTAAAATATTGTCAGGGGTCTTTCTATAAAGAGATTTTAAAACAAGACCCTGCTCTTCTTTGTGCAAACTGAACAACTTTTACTGAAGTTGTTCTCATCATATCAGGGTGGAAAGCAGGAATGATGGAAGAACAGCACATTTAGAACTGCACCTGGATGAGTACAAGACTGGTATTTTTCCACTTCTACCAAAAAAACCCCAAAACAAAACTAACAACCCCCCAAAAAACCCCCACAAAAACAAACAAACAAAAAAAGCAAACAAAAAAAGATTCTTCTAAATCAGTCGTATCTTAATGTGCATGTCCTTGGCAGCCACAGAAGTATCAGATCTCCCTCAGCATCCATCACGTTCAGGCTGCCTTGCTAACATGCTGAAATACAGCTCTCCCCGAGACACCTTTAGATTCAGTAAGAACACAGATGTTCTCCATGTTTATATCACTGTGTTTTATGATTCCCATTCAATACTTCCCCAAGCAACTGGGTCATGCACTCTCCAACACATTTCTCCTTTTCATGACATGATCAGAAAAACATCCAGACTAGTCTAGTCTCTTTGTCACTGGAGAGCACAAACTGCAGGAAGATCAGCTCTCAAAATGGACAATTGCAACCCAGACTTCAGCTAGGAAGTTTTTCTGCACCCAGTCAGTCACAAATGGACTCTCACCTTCTGGTTGACCCCTTAGACTTCAAAAAATAAACAACAACAACAAAAAAAATACAATCTCCAAACCCAAAACTAAACCAGGAGACAATTAATTTGATGACTGTTATATTTTTACATTTTATATTGCCTCCTTTTGCTGTTCAATTTCAATAATAGAACACAAAATATTAAACCCACCTAATATTGTCTGTACACAAGACGGTATATTCACATGACAGAACAAAAGGAGCCCAGAGGAAAATGAATGACCCAAGAATCCAATATTACTGCAAAATGTTAGGGTTTGAATTACTGGGGAAATTGGTAGTAGCAAACTCAGCCAGTTTTAGCTTCTTCAAGACACAGTGAGCTTTGACAAGATTCAACAGTTATTTGTTTATAACACTGGCTCTTAGTTTTTCACAACTTCTTCCAACCCATCCTTCCAGTCCTATCCTAGCTGTACCAGTCCTTCAACTTACAGACAGCACCAGACATTAAAATGACCAGATTATGAAGGAAGCAGGTGTATGAGGAAAAAGATGGAAGATGACAGAGAGGTAGCTGAGATCAACAGGGGTGAAAGAAGAAGGGCAGAACATGATGTTTCTCAGTATTTACTTTCCAAGAGTTGTTCATAGTTCGAATGCAAAGTTCAAAGCAAAACTGAATTTTATGCAATCTATAAACAATCCATGAAGGTTATCTCCATTAAAGACCACTGAAACTAAAGTACTGCAAAGATTACAAAGACCTAGATCTTTGTAAAAAATGCTGTTTGCAGTGACACAGCTGGTGACATTTTTATTATGGAATTCAACACATATTTCAAAATAGAAAAAAAAAGATGTGAACTTGAAGCTTCCATATAGTTGAATTATCTCATAATTATCCACAATACACATCACACTGCAACAAATTACTCCTAGGATAAAGAAAACTGCAGTAGCTAGATCACACATGTTTCAGTGATACAAGTTAGTAAAATAACCTCGTAAGTTTTTCCTTAAGATTCATGTAATAAATATCAGAGTCCTTCCCTGCTAAGCTGTTGTTTCTTCTTAGCACCTTGAAAATCAGGGATTTTCAAGACAGAAGCTGCATTTGGGTCATCATTGTTCCTGGCTGCTGATGAACATGTACTCCATAAACTCATTTATAATTCTGGCTTCCTCTATATCCTCTGGCAACAAGTTTGCCATTTGTTTCATATCAGAAAGTCCTTTCTTTTTCAAAGCTGGTAAACATTCTGAGACACCTGACTAAACTGCAAATAATCATTCCCACCCTACTACTGAGTTTGCTGTTCATCTACCCCAGTCCTCTTCCATCCCCCTCTCTGAAACCAGTCTGGACTTGTCAGCCACTTCTACAGAGGTGCTGCTCATCTCTCATCATCCTAATGAACTTCTCTGTTCTTGCCTTTTACTACACTTCCCTCCTGAGATAGGGCACCCTGTCAGTGTACCAGAATCACGACTGAAAGTATCAGACATTTAAATAATGAGAACTCTGGAAGCTACCTGACAACTTTCCCAAGTGTGCAGATTTACCTTAACTTACTTAGGCCATCTGGGATTTGAACATATGCAAATTAGAAAATACAAAAATCTAACATCTGACATATCAGACCTGTACTAATAGACCATACACATTTTGTCAGAATGTATCTGTGCATGAGCATAAGCTAAGGAAAACTCAAGTCTGACCAATGTAACCAGAATGCACCATCAATAATATGCCATAACAATAAATAGCTCAATTCCAGCCAGGCACTGCTCTGCTATCAATCCACATCCAAATATACAAAAGTATTTTATGCAGCAATATTTCCTCAGTTTGTTTATGACCTAATTAAGTTGCCTCCCTTTCATCTCCCCAACACACTTCTATCCTGGTAAATATTCAATGGATTACCTGTCTCCAAATCGGCAGGAACCGGTTTTAATATAAAATGGGCAATTCGCTCTATCCTTCTCTGTTCCCAGATTCTCTGGGGGCTCTGGGTTATGCCAACTCACACCATTCTCCAGCTGTGGAAGAAACATTAAAATAGACAGAAGTTAGTAAGGAAACGGAGTATCAAAAGTAAAACTAACAACTGAATTCACATGCAGTTGTGAGCACTATGTTTCTACAAGGCAAGCTGAACCTATTTAAAGTGTTGATTTTCAAAGCTGCCCTGTGCCTTGGGTCTCGCTTTCCACCCCTGAGTCATGGTTTAACCCCAGCCAGCACCCAAGCCCCACAGAGCCACTTGCTCACAGCCCCACCAGTGGGATCAGGGTAAAAGATAGAAAACTCATAGGTTGGAATAAAGACAGTTTAAGAGGGAAAGCAAAAGCCAGGCACAAAAGCAAAGCAAACCCAGGAATTCATTCACTGCTTCCCATGGGCAGGCAGGTGTTCAGCCATCTCCGGGACAGCAGGGCCCCATCAAACTTAACGGTTACTTGGGAAGACAAACACCATCACTCCAAATGTCCCCCCACTTTATATCCTGAGTATGATGTTGGATGGTTGGAATATCCCTTTGGTCAGTTGGGGTCACCTGTCTTGGCTGTGTCTCCTCCCAACCAACTGTGCACCCCCTGCCTCTTCACCACCATGGAAAGGCAGAAAAGGCCTTGGCTCTGTGTAAGCCCTGCTCAGCAATAACAAAAACATCTCCCCATTCTCAACCCTATTTTAAGTGTAAATCCAAAACAAAGCTCCATACTTGTCACCATGAAAAAAAACTACCCCAGCCAAAACCACCACAACCTGGCTGAAAGTTGGGACTATTTACTTTTTTTTTTTCTGCAACAACCCAAAGCTGAGCAGGCTCAGCATTATCACTGTTATGTGCATCTAGAAAAGGCTAAAATAAAAGTAACTTTCCAAAGGCCAGAATTAAAAAAAATTAAAATCATAGTTAGCACTGGAACTAAAAGTGTCCATGCTGATCATCTTGGTCATTAAGATTTCTGTAATTCAAAATGGCCTTGCCAAGTTGCAAGCCTTGAATGACTACAACCAAGACACATATTTAAAAAAGGGAATTTTCGTTCTAACCAAACACTCTGTAAAGCTGACTGGCCTAAGTTCTCATTTTAAATCAACTGAAAATTATTTTTATTTACAAGCAGCATTTGACACAGCTACCAATTCTGTTCAATACCTGAAGCCATAATTTTTTATCACCAGAACAGCCCTGTTATGTCAGCAGTAACTAAACCCTGAACTGATACTCTAATGCAGTCTCTAACAGACCACATTTCTGACTATTCCTTTGCAGACATGACTGCTAATGCATCCTGAGTCCTGGGCAGGCAACAGTTCAGAGCACTTTCCTACCCATCTTATGAAACAGATTCCCTACCTAAAGGACTGTTTAAGCATGCTTTGGAACCAAATGTAACTCCTAATGTAGCTATGTCACTCAATAAACAATCGATAACTAGGTTAAAACTTATTTTTCAGATTCATGCGGTGGTTTAAAAGAGCAAGAATCTTCATAAGTTTAACCATGCGACAGGGATGAAAACCAAAATTATTCTTTAAGGCAGCCTGTAAGATTCAAATGAAAACTGCAGTTTTCTGTGCTACACACTGCCAGCTTGAGATCCATGCTCTTCCAGGCATCCAAGCAGTCAAGCTTCTCCCTCCCCCACCTTTTTTTCTTTTCCTTAAGGATCTGTGCCTTCCTCTACCACTGAATCCTCTTATTTAGACCCTGACATCTGCTTAAAAAGACAGGTTTATCTTGCCACCCAGGACTGACGGATTTATTTAGAATTACAATTCACAAAAAAACTATCACGCATAATGTTTTTTAACCGCACACAGCAGTATTTCCAGGTTCATTTTGACTCAGACCTCCTGAACAGTCATCAGCATGCACAACTGCACTGCCACCAACCAGCCAGGAATATGCTTAATTATGTTCCACCCAGTAAATAATTGTTTACAGCTCATGCAAGCCACTATATATTAAATTTATTCAGGCCATTAGGTTCTCGAGAGCAGATGGACAGCATGCTAGAAGGCAAGCACTGGATGGAAATTAAATTACTTTTCAGTTCTTTTTTCAAAAAGTCTCTGAGCATACCTGGCTTTCAGCTTGATCCAGCATCCTCTGCACAGCTGCCTATAAATGGTGCAAACACAGGTCTAGTGAAAACCCTGAGGACACGCAAAACATCTGGTTTCTTTAGTTAAGAACCTAATTTACAATGCTCAGTGATTATGCATAATGAAAGTGTGATGGGGTTTGCTTAAAAACAGGAGATTTACTTTGGCTCTGCAGCAATTCATATACTACAAAGCTGTTAAAGGATACATCAGACAAGACCCTCACATATATAATTTTCTAAACTAAATGATAGACAATATAAAAGTTAAATTTTCTTTTTTAAAACTACCATTGAACTATTGATGCTTAATTCAATCTCCTGCTCTACTACACAGCCTGGTTACAGTTAACTCCATAATTGTTTCGTTGCCCTAAATGTTTTAACTTAAACATTTTATGGAACACACAGCAAAACACAATGTTTAGTGAGCCTCTGTTACAGCAAGAGGTGTAGTTCTTAAGAAACTTAAACATCATAAGTTAACCATATCTAGCCTTCCAAATACAGGAAAGTGAGGATATTCTTTCCCTTCCTTTTCCTAAGTGGGCTGAGCAAAACAATACCACTCTCCAAAATTGGCTGGACACTACTTCTAACAAATTGTTCTATGAAGTTCCTAGAAAAAAGATATTTAAACATAGTCAATACAAGAAAACATGCTAGGACTGGTCTAATTTGGAAGAGAATTAATTAAATTTTAAAAGAGCAAATAAAAATTAAAAAATGCAATTTGAGGACCCAGACAGCATCTGCTACTGACCACCAAGGATGTCAGGTAGTACCAGCCCTTATAAAGAAAAATGAAACAGAACAAACAAACAAACAAACTCCCCGAACAACACGAACAAGAAAACCCCAAAAAACCAACAAAGCCGAACCCACTCCTTCACCCTCCCCCAAAAAGCCTCAAACCACCACTACCCATCAAATCAGAAAATCTTATTTCTTCATTTTAGGGAGGGTAATTAGTTTTTTTTCTTGTATCACTATTAGAATTTGAATAAACTGCTGTTTCAAAACACAAGCAAAACTAATTAAATAACTTTCTGCTGCTAAAATGGGTGGCTCTGCTCCTAGCTGGGTAATCAGTTTCCCTCTGGGTCCCTGTCAATGCCCTCCATGAGCCAATTTAACTCACCATCCAGTGAATAATAACCCAGAAAAACACAAAGCAAAGAATCCAACAACCAAACAAAAAAGAAAGCTGCTTCCATCTAGTTCAGGGACACCAGTTATCCCACTGAGGGCTTGGGCAAACCCAGACACACAGAGGGGAAGAACAAAATCCTGCTGTTATCATGGTTCAACTCTCTTCAAACTATATCTCAACCCTAAATAAAGGGCATGAGCATCGTTTTGTCTCCCTGCGCTGCAAAGTAGACACTGGAACACCAGAGGAAGGAAGACAGGAAATACAACAACTGCTGCTCTTTGGCATCCCTCATTCAAGTGCTACATAATCAGTGCCACAACCAACTATTAACTGCAGAGAGCCAGAATGGTCTGCTCATGGCTCTTCTCCTGCTGTGACACAGCTGCAAGACACCTCCCAGTGAAATGACTGGAAACTTTGTGACTGTGGAGAATCTAAAATGACCAGATCCTAGAAAGCTGCAGTCACTCTTCAGTGGCGTTAAGATTCACACTGGACTACTGTACAGGACATCTTACATCTAGGTCACTGAACTTCTAAAACTTAAGAAGAATGTATTGTTAAGAGAAATGTTATCAATGACTTGTATCCTCAATATCATTTTTTATTCCACCCAAGGAGCTCTAAAAAAAAGATACGTCCCGTTGGATGAGTCAGGTAAAGAAGAGCTGTAACACATCTTTTGATTAAGAACTGTGTTAAGGAACAGCAGCAATGCACTTCCATATTCCATATCCTCTTTAGGCATTTTCTTCAGCACTGACTGTGTTCAACTGGACATTAAGGAAGGATTATCTTTAACACATGATGCAGAAAGTGCACTTATCAGAACCTGCACTGGCACAGTGCCTTCATATTTACCTGATGTAAACAATTACATACTGTGAACAACCAGATGTGTTAACAAGCGTTACACTTCAGGATACATGGACCCCCTGGATGCTCTTTAACACTGAATAATGGTTTGGTAACTTAGACAGAACAGGTTAATTAATGCATTTGCTAATTATAACAAAATCCCTCTTCAACACGCATAACCATTGCATCTAATCATGTCACAGGATATGTAACAGGTATATCCTCCCACCACCAGGAATCACCTCTCTCTCTCTCTTCTCCTGTTGCTTCTGCTGTGCCACTTCTCTCTCTTTTCTTTGCTGCTCTTCCCATTCTTCTTTGATCTTCCTCTTTATAATAAAAAAAAAATAAAATCAAGGAACAATGCTTTACAATCAATCAAAGTCAAAACTACCATGCTGCACTACAACTCCTTGACCATCAAGTTTTTATCCTGTCAGAAGCAACTAAATCTCTGACAAAAACCCTTTTAAGAGTTGTTTTCTTGTCTTTTCAATTTTGCTTTTCTATACAAAACACAAGAGTCTACCCTTTCAAACACACCAGCATCAAGAAAAATGGGTCCATCACAAAATAATAAAAGGTATTACACTAAATCCACCTTGTTGCCAAGCACAACTGTAAGGTTTTACATTTTATACCTCTTCTTCTTCTTGACGCTTTCTTGCAGCCTCTTCTTTTTCTTTCTTTAGCTTGAACTCTTCTTGAGCCTTTTCTTCTCTCAGCAACCACTGCTCATGTAATTTTTGTCTACCAAAGAAAACAGACACCGCTTAGACCACCCACTAAATGACTACCCATAACTGATTCAACTGTCATAAATACAATTCAACTTTATTACTACAGCAGTAACTGCGACTTCTCTAATCTTCTTTAAAAGAGAAAATTCAATAGGAATCATTCAGGCTTTAGAGAAAAGGACTGTGTCACCTGATATATTCAGTAACGATTGTATTTCACAGAATATATTCAAACTTTTCAAAGTACTAAAATGGAATTGATTACAAAAATATTTATTGCATATATGCCGTTTTCTAGATTTCTCACCTTTCTGCCTCAAGTTTTTTTTCTTCTTCTTCTTCCTCATCTTCTTCCACTTCCTCCTCTTCCTCATCAGACACAGATTCATCTTTTTCCGCAGCTTCTGAGAAAAAAAAACAATTCAATGCATCTAGATAACTGATGCTACAGCCAACAAAGATACAGAAAATGATATCTTTAAAATAAAAAAAACCCCAATCACTTCTAGTTCCACTGACAGTACCAAATGTTTCAGTTACCTGAGTCCCTTAGTTTGGCAAGTGCCTGCCGCTTTTTTTTCCTCTTCTCCTTCTTCAGAATTGCTCTGTACTTTTGATGGCTGAAGATGAGAGAAGATTACTTATGTTAAAACAGCCAAAGAAGTATTTTTTACTGTCATACATGCACTTAATTTCCTTCAGCAATACAAAATCCCACAAACTGCAAAATTAACAGGCATTTATTTGAAACAGAAACTCCACAGTAGCATCTGACGTGACAATGAAATCTGTATATCTGTGGCTGTGCTGTTCAGACTTCCATATGGGCAGCAGCAAGAAGACACCACACATGGGGTCTCATCCTTTTTGAGCTCTGCAGTATTTGACATCATCACCAACTCCATGAAATCTCATTCAGCTCCTGAAACTTGGTCACTAGGTAAGACCAGGGAGAAAAACTTGGGAATCTCCTACCCTACAATTTTGGTACACCTTTCAGCACGTTCTAGTCTTTCTTTTACAGTACATGAAATTTCAAGTCTTTTCTTTTCTCCTTTGATATTCTCCACAGACAGCAGTCTCAATGCACAGCTAACAAAATACAGTCCACAGCCCCCACAGACAATGCTCAGCTCTGCTCTTCTGCTACACTGGCTTGGCCAGACTCTTCCTTGCTCGTTTGACAGTTTTGAACAGCTGCCTACAAGCAGCACCATGTTTTTACTATGTTTAAAAAGCCTTTAATGTCTAAAAGCCTTTTCACATCAAGCTC
Organism: Eopsaltria australis; assembly: GCA_034509425.1. Lineage (NCBI taxonomy): Eukaryota > Metazoa > Chordata > Aves > Passeriformes > Petroicidae > Eopsaltria > Eopsaltria australis. Next base: position 3,742,514 of record JAVTVJ010000068.1, on the reverse strand, counting down.
TTTTCTGTCAAGTTGCATTCTATCTTTCCTCTTCCTAACCAGGTCATAATGGAGAAATAGGAAGGAGGAGCGATCTTCAGCTCTTGTCATTGTGCCACACCAAAAGCTGATGGGAGACCAAAACCTTCTGCTTTTGGAGTGTGTAATTTTAAAAGATTCCACAAGTGTAACTCAGCCAGGCAGGCCTTCACCCACATCTCCACAATCCTGTTCAGGATTGCTCACATCCTCACCACCTGCACACCTGAGCGTGCCAAGGTGACAGCACGGTGCTTGTCCCGGCAGCAGCAGACCAGTGTCCCCACCTGTGCCCTCCGCCTCTGACCCGGCCAGCCCGGCCGCTTCTCACCTCGTGTCCCTGCCTGAAATGGATCGCATCCCTCAGGAGGTGCCTGGGGCTGACAAGCGAGAAGCTCTCTCCCAGTTCCCTGGGAACTTTCCTTTCTTGAAACCCAAGCAAGGAAGAGACAGAAGAGCTCCCCTTACTCCCAGGCCAGCACACGACGATGTGGGCACGCATCTGACGCGCACGGAGCAGCGGCGCCCAGGCCGCTCCAGGGCTGCGTTCGCCTCTCGCTCCAGCCGCACGACACCGGAGCAAGGCCCCGGCCAAGCCCTGGAGACCCCGACCGGGCATTCCCGCTGTGAGCACGGCCGTCCTGGCCAACAGCCCCCGCGGCGGGGCTGGACGGGGCTCAGCCCGGGCACGCACATGCCGCTGCCTCCCCGCGCCGCGGCCTCCGCCGCTCCTCGCATCACCCACGGCCGCCGCTATCCCGGGCGCGGAACGCTGTTCCGCCCCGCAGGAGCTCGGGCGGGCGGGCACGGCGGCCCCGCTCTCGCCGGTTCCGGACGGGGGCGGAACCGGCAGCGCCCCCCGCCCGCGGCTCCACCGCCTCCGGGCCCGCTCGGCGCCCCCAGACCGGCCGCGCTCTCGTCCCGCGAACCGCGGAGCCCAGGTCCCCCCGCCCCGCCGGGCCACGGCCGCGCCGAGCTGCGCCACTGCCGGGCCCGACCACGGGGCGGCCTCAGCCGCGGCCGCCGTGCGCTCGGGCGGTCCCGGGCAGGACTAAGCCACGACTCTCCGCAGGGTCCCGCGGGCCCTTCCCCTCGCCCCGGGGGGTCCGGGCCCGGCCCGGCCGCGGCCTCACCTCGGCTTCCCCAGGGGGGGCTCGGGCACCAACATGGGCGCCGCCATCTTGCGGTACCGACGGGACGTCACGTGACCCCGCGGCGGAAGGGCGCGCAATCGGTTCCGGCAGCGCGAGGGCTGAGGGCTGTGGCGGCGGGCGGCACCTCCGTGAGGAGCGCTGCTGAGGGAACGGAACGGGAACGGCAGCGGCAGCGCTGCTGAGGGAACGGAACGGGAATGGGAATGGGAATGGGAATGGCAGCGCTGCTGAGGGAACGGAACGGGAACGGCAGCGCTGCTGAGGGAACGGGAACGGGAACGGGAACGGCAGCGCTGCTGAGGGCAGGGGACGGGGACGGGAATGGGAATGGGAATGGGAATGGCAGCGGCAGCGCTGCTGAGGGAACGGCACGGGAACGGCAGCGCTGCTGAGGGCACGGCACGGGAACGGCAGCGGCAGCGCTGCTGAGGGCACGGAGCGGGAACGGGAACGGCACGGGAACGGGGACGGGAATGGCAGCGCTGCTGAGGGCACGGGAGGGCAGCGCTGCGGAGCCCAATCTACCAGACTCTTCCAAAGACCAAAAAGGAGGCAGTGCCCTGAACGTTCCGTTGTCACAGAGTCACAGAATGGGTGAGGCTGGAAGGGACCGCAGTGGATCATCTGCTCTAGCCTCCCTACTCAGGCAGGGCCATCACAGGGCTATGTCCAGAGGGTTCCTGAGTATCTGCAGTGAGGGAGACTCCACACCGACCCTGGGCAGTCTGTTACAGTGCGTGGTCATACACAGTCAAGAAGTTCTTTCTCATATTCAGGTGGAATTTCCTGTGCCTCAGTTTCTGCCCATGGCCTCCTGTCCTATTGCTCGGCACCACCGAGAATATGGTCCACCACTGGACCCATCCTCTGACACCCCCCTTTGATATTCACATGTGTTGATGAGGTCTCCTCTCAGCTGTCTCCTCAGGCCTGAACAGGCGCAGTTCCCTCAGCCTTTCCTGGCTGTGTGTAATGTTCTCAGCCGTGTTGAGTACCTGGGTGCCTGTGCAGTGGTGTCTGAGCTCGCCTGGGGTGTTGCAGCACATGGTGGTACCTGAGTGATGCTCTGGGCAGTGACCGGCTGCCCACAGCCTGTGCTCTGTGTGTGAGCTGTCTCGATTGTGTTGGGAATTGTGTGTGGGATGTTCTGTGCTTGCCATGAGGTGAGCTTTCAGTGTGTCCCTTGGCTGCTGTGAGCATGGCTGCCCTGCCCCACAGCTTCTCAGAGTGGAGGGAAGTCACAGCTCCAGTGGAGCAGCAGCAGCACACCAGAGTGGTACATTGATCAGTTTAGCTCACATTGCTGATGTATTCCCATCATCGTCTCTGAGGCATAGTACCTGACCTGATTAAAAATGCATTTCATGGCAGGAAACTGTTCCACACAGACCCTCATGGGTACGATGGATCGAAATATGCAAGTTGTCAGTAATCAATTCCTCTGTGACAGGAGCGATAGATTGCAGCCCTCAGAGGCAGTGTATTTGTAGCTTTCATTTGGGCATGTTTTGCATAGCTGTTAATAATGTACATTGTTGATTAAGGTCTAAATTATTCTCCTAAACCACAATGTAGGAGCTTATTTCCTGTATCCTAGAGGTGGTACACTGCATAAACAGCTGGAGCTGCTGACGGTGAAGCACACCACAGCAGGCTCTGTCAGAATCTGACTAATTGACTGTGCTGTTCATTAACAGCATAATGAGTATCCTCCTTCCTACTCTGAAGCTCAGTGAAGTTATTCAAAGCAAGCATGTGACTGCTATAGTCAGCAGTAACATTTGCCACTTGACCAATGAATATTCAGACCACGACCTCTCTGCTGTTACTTAACCATTTGCAAGATCCTAGATTCTCTTTTAAAATGAAGGTGTTATCATCAATTATACTTCCACTGTTCCTTGTGCAGAACATACATGTAAAATAACACATAATTTGCTGTTTCTTGGATACAGAAGATGGCAGTATTGTGCATTTAACAACTGATGAGCCATTGACACCCATGAAAGTTTTGATAAAATAACCCAAATGTGTTACATATTCTTATTTCATTAGGAAATTATAATTGTAGCTTTCATCCTCCCATCAACAGAGGAAGTGCCATAATACTAACCTTCCTTTAAACTATGAGTCTGAGTTGAGAAATTCTGTTATTTCTTTCTTTAATGTGCTGCATTTCATCATGGCATTTTTCCAATGTTCTTGGGGAAGGCACCATCTTAAGCTTATATATTTCAGCAGTGAAAAGTCGGATGTCATTTTAAGAAAACACAAAACATAGCAGCTATTACAGATATCCATAATGATTCTGAAAAAAAGCAGTCATTCTCTTCAAAACAGGAATACAATGGTTGCATTTTTCTCCATTTTGTTTGTTCTTATTTGTATGCATACAGCAACTTGATCTTCAAGTCCAGGTGCAGACTTCCATATAATTTAATTGATACAGTGTCAGAAAGAAAAAAATATTCCAGGCAAGGACCATTCACATATCCAAAGTAATACTGCATTGCAGTCAGTAGCTGTTACTCCTTATACTGGAATTATAGACCACAGACCTTCACAGGCATAGTTTATTTTTGTGACAGCCTTCAGGTTGTGGAACTCCTCCATATTTTTTAAAGAAAAATACTCCTTCGTGGTTCAGTACTACATGAACCTCATCATGGGAAGGTCAGTACTGGATGTGCAGATTGTGCTTCACAGAATAGCCCAGAACAGAGAAACTTCTACCTTGCACCTTGTAGTTCCATGCCATGGAGTCACCTACCTTGCTGCACTATAAATCTCTGTGTGCCTCTCAAGATGCATGCACAGAATTGTGTCTGCACAGTAGGGCAGCTCTGAGTTCAAGTGCAGTGACTGGCACACATTTGAACTTCCTTTCCCTGTGGCTCTTCTGCTTTCCATTTCTTGTATTTTCTGCCATTGTAGACTGATCATAAGCAGATCAGAAGTGTTCACTCTCTTTTTTTTTATGCCCAAGCCCTCTGTGGAAAAAAGATACATTTTATAAGTACACATTATGTAAAAGTTGTCCTCACCATAAAATCTGCCATATGCTCCAGGAGAAGAGCGGCACCTTTCCTCATGGAATTGTACATCTCTTTTTTATTCATTGATGATGAAAATGGACATAAGAGAACATGAGGGAAATGGCAGTCAATCCCCAGCATGGGGTTGTAGGACCCAGAAAATACATGCTAAGTAGGAGACATCCAGGAGGTGTGGGCTTGGGATGTTCAGGCCTGTTTGTATTACAAACACAGCAGTGAAGTGGTGGCAGCAGCCCCATCCTCCCACCCCCTCCATGCTGGAAGTCTCTGCTCACTTCAGTGCCAGCCCTGCTGTGGGCTGTCCTTGGTGCTTTCCACTGCAAAGTGCCCTTTCCAAGGGGATTTATGGGAATGCTGGAGAGTGTGTCCTTCCCCCACCTGCATGACTGTCTCGAGAGCTGAGTGATTTCTCACACACTGCTTCTGTGAGCACTGATAAAAACTTGATGACAGCCAAGTCACTTCTGCACTGTTCCAGTGATGACAGTGGTGGCAGTCCTCATTCAACAGCCTGTCCCCCAAAACCTTCTGGAAAAGACATGCAGTGTTTGCCATTCCCACTGCACCCAGGGAGCTGCACAGCACTGTGCACAACTGGGTCTGCAGTTCGCCAGGTACATTTCCATCAGTGACTCATGGTGACAGTCGCACACTGACTCTTTCCTCATAAGACTTGGACACAACTATTTAAGACTAAAGATTAACTTCCTCAGAGTTTAAAACTGTTAATTTGTCAAATTTGAAAACTGAGGTTAAGTTTAGCCATAGCTGTTAATTAACTTACACAATAGCTATCAATATTTTACTTCCCTGGGATTTTCCATTTCAAAGACATTGAAAGGAGCAGAAAAAGTACATTGCTAATCACAAGGAGAAGATGCAAGGGGTTTGTTTGTTTGTTTTACCGAGTCATATGCTTTCTTGAAATTTCATTCCTCTCCTGATTTGTTTGGTAGTCCAAATTTTGATGTATTTTTAAATATGTATGTACAGATTGTACATGAACTTCTGTAGACCAAAAGCACTGAAAAATATTACAGAGATACTTTTATTTTCAACCAGGCTGACAAACTCATTTGGTACAATAGGAGAAATAATTCTTTGCACTAGTTCAGTGATATTTCTGGAATGCAGATTGTGCATGAAATTCTGCATGGCTATGACCTGTAGCTCCACAGTAGTTAGGAAAAACACAGATACTATAAAAGAGGAACTACTTAGAAATCTAACACTTCACGAAGTAGTCAGTTAAAAACATACCTTGCATATGGGCATGAATATTGTAATTTGAGCAAACTGATGCCTGACTGATTAACCAGTGGCAAACAAATGCAGACGTGCTTAAACAGTACTATGTGTCTGGCCAAAATGGGAGCAGAGAGGCTGAGCAGAAAGTTATCCATGCATGTAGGTTTATTACAAAGATACTAAGTGGCAGAATATCTGTCTTTTTAGATGATGCAGATGTACTCCATTTGAAAACCGCAAAGCTGCAGTGCTTTTTAGGACAGAATTTAAAAATACCATTAATTTGAAGCAAAGTTATTTTCCTACTAACACCTGGTGTAGTCTTGCATGTCCACCTGGCTTATTTAAAAAACGCTCTGGCTTTGGGAAAAGATTTATAGATGTGTAGCAATTGGTTGTTTATGTGCAGCACTCTGTGCATGTACAATTGGATACGCACATGGGCCTTCAGCTGGCTGCATTTGGCACTCATCCACGTTGTTGTGCACGTATATATCAACTGCACGATGCTCTCCCTGTGAGCTCTGAGCTGGGGTGTTTATCACACCGCTGCTTCAAATGGCCTCCTCCCCTCTCTGCTGGAAAAAATAATTTGTCTAGCTTCTTGCCAGCAAGACAAATTGGGGAAAATCAGCCATCCTGGCTGGAATTCAGCAGCTTTGATCAGGGAATCCAGTCATGTCCTCTGAGTTTGTTCATGCTGGGTGTTGTGTGCCTTCGCTGTACTTTGACACCAGCCCTGTGCAATTCTGAGGGGAAGAACTGATTTGTGGTGTTTTACAGCTGAGAGAAGTGGTGATGCTGTGTATCACGCTCAGTTCCATTTGCCTTCTGGCAGCAGGGAAAGAGTGCTTGGCTTTTCTTCTCTCCTCCCAGGTTTTTCAGTGTTTCCCCCAAAGGTACAAAAAGGTTCATGTGTTTGCTATTGAAGCAATGCACATGAATTTACCATGAAACTAACGGCATTCACATTCTTTTGAGATTTTTTAAAGTTACAAATGTTACAGGAATCCGATGGTCCTTCATACACCTGTACATTTTTCAGTGTGCTCCTTTTGATGTGCATATATACAGCATGTGAATTTAAGCTGTCATTAGAAATGAATGCATCACTTTTTTGTTTTCATAGGCACAGATTGAACATCTAAGCAGATAATGTATCCAATAGTTTTGTACCCAGACTGGGTTGCCTAGTGAGAGTAAAGAGGTACCTGGGAATCAGCTTGTTGAATGACTGATGGGATATCAAGTCCTTTAACCGTGGCTTCTAAAAATAGTTTAAATTACTGAAACAGTAAGTTCTCTGTTACCTGAAAGTCCAAGCATCTAATGTAGTAAACACTGGTTATTGTTTTTCATAAATTCAGTCCCACAGTTAAGTCAGATTTTCTCACTGTTTGTTATTCGTGTGAAGCTCTTTGGGTTTGCAGTCTGAAGACTTTCTTGGTGCTAAAGGAACAACTGAAAGTAATTCTGAAGCTTTCTTCAAGGTAGGAACTAACCATTAATCAGAATGGCTACAGGGAGGGTACAGCAACAGAATGAAATAAAGTAATCCTGTCTTGCTGCCTAGATTGCAGAGATTGTTCAAATACATGCAATACATTTCAGTTTCTGTACAGTTTTTCCTTCACATTTATTTATTTGTCTTGGTAAACATGTGATTAGTAGTGTAAAGCGCATTAAAATATTTCCACACGTGTGTGTACACATATACACAGTGGATCATGTCTACAAAACAAGAATATGTTCCTATTCAACATGCTTCCTACTGAGTCCTTTTATTGCACCTCTGCTTATTCTAGTTGCTACCGTAACAAGCCTCTGTCAGGAAAACAGCATTTCCCCCTACATATGACAGTTCTTTTCATGCAAAGCAATGCCTCAGATGTGGAGTGTTTTTGTGTAGAACAAGCTATTTGCTCTGCTGGGCTCAGACCAGCTCCTGAGCCAGGACATGGGATTGGGGGAACATGGCACTGTGCCCATCAGGTTGGCCCTTCCTAAGTGCTGTGAGTTTAAAGGCAAGTGAGGGGCAATGCCTGAGCCCTGTATTTTGGGTCCAGGGATTCTGTATTCATCACACATTTCTTTTGGCAAGGTGAAAAGGGTGTCCAGTCTTCCTTTATCCTCAAGAACCCTCAGTGAGGCTAGACAGTTTCCCATGGAAGACAGGTGGCAGCTTTCTTTGGGATCTAGTGGCAGCCAAGCTTCAGATTCACCTGCTGTGGGGAACAGTTGCCAGCTGCTTTGGTGTGACATCCCACAGACACCTTGTGTGTGTCTGACACTATGCCTGTGAGAAAAAAAGATTGGCCTGGAGCACTCTGTAAGATTTTGTATTTTTCTAAAAAGGAAGAAGGAAAATTAAATGCTTGTTGCTGCTTTTTTTTAAAATTATTTTTTACTATGGAGAAAGATAGTAAATAACTAACAGAAGACAGTTGTTTCCAGTGCCTGTTTTTAGCTAAAATAACGGGGGTTAATTATTAAACCTTTTACTTGGTCGCTCACTTGTGCTCCTGATGCTTTAATCCTGGGTCACACAAAGTTTAAGAGTGCTTTACAGGGGAGACTCACTTCTTTTTGCCTCAACCTTTCCATGCTGACGGGATGTTACGGGCTTTGCTGCTTACACTCTCTGTAGTTGCCATTGCTCATGCTGAGCTCTGCAAGCCAGGTAAGATTTGGAGCTGATTCTATAGGTAAAGTAGCTATCAGTTTAGACTACAAAGCTGCCAACTTCTCAGATGTTTATTTTAAATGATTGTCTTCAGTTTGAAGATTGATTTCAGTTCTTTTATGGGTTTGCAAATTAAATATAGAAGTTCATGTCATTTAAAGAGGTCATGGTAAACCTCATTGAAACTCTGTAGGGCTTTTTTTCATGCAAGTAACTTCTGCTCTCCTAAGCGGGTGATCATTTAAGGCACATTTGGAAACTGACATTTGTGAAATAATCAGGGAAGTAAATGATTTGAAATCCTATTTTGACTGACTATCAATATATGTTTGCTCTTTTCTCTTTGTGCCAGATGCACAGAATGCTTTCAAAGTACGGATTAGTATCAAAACAGCTTTGGGAGATAATGCAGTAAGTAAAATATCTTCATGTATTCTTCCTAACTCAATATCTGCCAAAATAGAAATAGTATCTACTGTAAAATTTTTGAAGGCAACACAAACAATTTGTTCTACAGTGTTAACTGTAATAGTTTGCTCAAGTCATGATCCAGGCATCCATTTCTTGACATTTGACTGGCCTACTCCTTAAAATGGCATTCTGTAGGAGAAATATAAGCTCGCTTGTTCATAAAGATAATTTTCTGTCAAAGATTTTTTTTCCCCTGAAAAAGCAGTAGGGGTGTTCCACTTTATGCATGAGAAGTGCTGCATAAATGTAACTCTGTATTTTGGGAAAAGCACTTCTGCTCAAGAGTGCTAATTGTAAAGTCAAGCATGTCTGGGAACAGAAGCAGGGAAAGATTTTTAGGTCTTTATGAAATGGGACTTTATATCAGGCTCTCAGACAAGCATTAGCTGTAGAGATCATTCAAGCATGTCTCATCAATTCCCTGCTAATGGAGGGCTTCAGATAGTGGCCTTTCTTCTCTGCCTGTGGTGCACAGGCTTGTCTCATGAGGGCTGAAATGCTTTGGCTTAATTCAGATCTTTGTGCTTAATGTAGAAGTACTGGTGTGAGCAGTGAGAGATACGTATGAGATTGGGACATTAGATGACTGAGTGGTCCTTCTTGATCTAAGGCACTATTTAATATGTCAGAGCCCAGTACTTTGTTAGTAGTTTTGAATACTTAGAGCAAATCTGCAGCAGGTTAACAGGGCTCAGCGGAAAATTAGATATGAAACATCCTGGATGATCCTGTCCAGTGTAAGTCTGATTATGTTATGAGCCCTGGAAAACAAAAAGCAATAAGTTACATGCTTTAAAAGACTGGTGATATGAGAAACTCCCTATGACTGTAGAAGCTGTTCTAGAATTACCCTGAAAGATCAGGTAATTTAAGCTAACATTAGCAGGGATCTAAATTTCACTGGTAACTTCATAAACCAGACAAAGTACAAAGAAATATTGAAGATGCCTGCTAAAGTAAATGTCTGGAAATTCATACTGAAGTCAGTTCTCTTGGGGGGAGACTTTAATTAAACAGTAATGCAAGCCTAGGGTTTGTTTTTTTTTTTTTTAATTATTAAAAATAGTGTGATACTATGGCTGAAAATATGAAAAATTATTATCAAAGGTCCTCTTCATGATAGCTTCTAATATTTTTATTTAATCTTGGTTCAACATAGTAGCAAAAACCAAAAATTAGCATTCCCAGTAATGCCCTTTTTAGTGCCTTTTAATTCTCCAGCTGTAGTAAAATAAGGATTGTTCGATCATTTATATTTTTTTTTGTTTTTCATTCAAAAAGGGTATGAGACAAATCATTACCCTTGAAGGCACTTTATATTGCAAGAAAAAAGCAATAACTGAGGAATCTATTTTTTTTGTAGTAGTTTGTTTCATATAACAAAAAAGCTCAAAGCATGGGACAATCAAGAACAGCATTTTAGAACAACAGCTTGCTGAAAGTGGTATGATGCCATAGAAAATCACCCACAAATAATAGACAATTTATTAAGTACACAGGTAGTAGTAGTTCCTTTTCATAGCCATTGCAGTCTTCTCTGCGAATGACTCCAATGGAAAACTGAAACTACTATGAAAATGAAATTCATTTTCATTAAAAAATGTTGGGACACTTTACTTTGTGTTATTTTTTAATTTATTTTAGCAGAGAAAAGTATAATACTGTCATTGTGTCACATTAGGACACAGTCAGCTTAGTTCATTTCCAAGTCACTTCAAGCTCCATGATAACAGAAAGTCCTGATACTGTGGGAATTTTTCTCTAGGAGTGGCAGGATTACTCCAGTGTACATTCAGGAGCATAAGAAATAGGTTGGTGCAGCTTTTTACATGGTATAGTGCATGCCATCCGCTGTGTGTGAGGCTGATGAAAACAGAACACCAGTTCTACATTTGTTCACCAGGTAAGCTGTACTCCAAGGCAGGGAGATCCATTTAGTATATTTATTTAGTTCTTATCACAATGGAGCTGCAAAGAGCAGCTCTGATGCAGTAGGTATTCAGCCGTTATCATTTTATTTGCAAATAATGGGTGTACTTAGACAGAGATGTTGTTTGCTGATCCCTGGGAGGAAACACGGTGCCTGTAGGCCTAAATGGAAGGTGATTTATGAGTCTCTCTGAGGATGGTTTTGACTTCATGAGTGGCTTCTGGAATAGCTGCTAGTCACTAGTTGCTTTCTGTTCATGGAGTCAGCAGAGGGATAGAGAGTTAAATCAAAAGGGACAGAGGCAACTAGAGAGTGAGAAGAAGTGATGAGCACTGACAAGTCTGTGTAACTTGGTGTCACCACTCATTTTAACCATAAGAGTCGAAGAGTTGGCACCTCAGGGGCTGCAGCCAGGTGAAGTAGAAAGTGCACTTCCCTTCTGGCTCATGTATTCAGACTGCTTCCAGGATAGAGGATGAAGAGGAGAAAGGCTGACATACACCTTCTGTCTTGCCACCAGATGGGATCCAGAAGTGTGTCTGTGTGTCTGTAGCCACCCTGCAGTCTGAATGGCTGTATAGTTAAGCACAAAACCATTCAGGAGGGAAGAGATCTTGGAGGGTCCCTAGTCCTCTGCTACTCAAAGCCGGGTCAACACTGAAATGAGGTCAGGTTGCTCAGAGCAATCTTGTAATACTATATTCTCATATCTTAAATTTTGGCTTTTAGAGTACTTTCATGTATTATCTCATAATTTTCTTCATTCAGTAAGAGGCATTTAAGACTGCTTTTCACAGTCAGCTGTGTCCAATTCTCCTTCTCCTCAACATGTTAAGGATGGTAAGTGCAACTGAGGCAACGTCTTTGTGTTGGTTCCTTTGTAGCGCAATGAAGATGGTAAATGTAATAGTTCTGATACCATCATGTAGTGTTCCATTGATAACAATTATGTTTACAGCGTGTGGTTGCAAATGATATTTAATGTTTCCTCCAGAGCAGCAGAAAGTGTGCATCGATAGCTGCACTGCATAGGAACATCCTCAGTCATCATCTGCACTCCAGGCCTTTGCATTTGGAGGATGAAAATGAAGCTGATAAAGCCCCGTAGTAGAATGAATTAGGTCTAGTGGAAGGTGTCCCTGCCCATGGCAGGGGAGTTGGAACTAGATGATCCTTCCAATCCAAATCATTCAAGGTTTCTTTGCACCTCTGAAAAAAAGAAAGCTGCTGGTTAGAAACTGTTTCCTGGAAATTCATGCCCAGCTGTCCTGAGTTCATACAGTTTGTTAACTTAAAGTTGTTCTTGCCTTACTTTTTCTCCTCATTATGTTGCCTCCCCCTTGTATATTCATATGTGCAGTCATGCAGAGGTTCTTGTTCACCTGGAGCCCACAGCCATTTCCATCTCCTCTACTTCTGTTTAGTCTCCATTTTCTTGAGGCTCCTTGCCCTTCTGCCCAGAAGGCTGTCAGCAATATCTTCTCCTAACTTGGGCAGACCCCTGATTTCTGCTGAGCTTTCTCTGCCAGTCTCCTTCCCCCTTTCTCACAGTTTTCTGTTTATTCTGTCTCTTTTCAAGTGTGTACTCTTCCAACTGGGCCTGGAATTCCTCACTACAAATTATTTTCCCTGTTTTGAAATACTCTTTTTGTAACTCTGACCTTAAAGAAGTGCCAGGCTACTGCATTACTTATGAGAGCTGTGACAAATTGTGCATGTATATATGCATTGCACTAAACATAAACAGACCGAGTATATGTACTCATAGTGCTACATTGTATTTGTGTCCATGTGAGCATGAAATGGAGTGTACTTCATCATTATCCATTTTCAAGAAAACTGATTGAATTATCTTTACAGCTGGTTTAATCCACTGGCTAACAAATTATTTTTTTTCCTGTCCTTTTGGACCCTTTCTCAAAGACTGCTGATGGCATGTAGGGATTCAGTCAATAGTGCCGCGCACAGAAAAAAGAGATCTTCCCTTTTAGTACTGCAAATTGTGCTTCATGGTTTATATACAGATATCTTTAAAAAGATGATAAATAGTTCTATGGCTCCCATCTGTATTAATTCCTTTACTATGTGATCTCTTTTAATACTAGTTGCTCTCATTAGTGTCATGTTTTCATCAGTGCAGTGGGATCAAAACACCGTCTTTTATAAATTTTTCCAAAGAATTTCTCTCTGTTTTTTTTGTTTTTTTTTTTTCCCAGTTTAAGTTCCCAGGCGGTCAAGCATTATCACAGTATGCTCACAACCCCCTTCATTCACGAGGCAGGAGTGGTGACTCAGAACCCAGGTTCTCAGCACTGCAGCTGCACTTTAATTCTGCTCAAGTTGTCTGCTTCCTCAGCTTTGTTCTTCCTGTCCTGTCTCATCTCAGAGAGCCCATTTCACTCACTCAACATTCACCTAGGGATGATAAGCAGGATCACTTTCTGCCCTTACAATGACTGCCTCCTTCCCTGTTTAATTTCCCAGTCCACAGGATGCCAGTACAACATGAGGGCTGCAGATACCTGGAAGTTGGAGTCTTTTTTTTTTTTTCTTTTGTGGAGAGATTGCATCTCCATGCACCCAAAATCAGAATGAATTTAAAAACCAGAATTAAGGTTTGGAATTTTCAATGCTATTTACTGCTTTTTGATGGACATTGCTGTTTTTTGAATGTGTTATAAAGGACCATGAAAAAGTAGGTCCAAGTTGACAACAGAGTTAAGGATCCACACCATTGGGTTTCTGGTTTGGATGTTTGCAGAGCAGACTTTTTTAATGCTGAAAGTTAAAGACTAGATTTGTGTTCTGACTGACTGAAGAAAGCTGTTTTTAACCTCCCTTAATATAATTCCAAGAAACTAATAATCTTTGTAATCTGCTGAAAGGGGAAGAAATTCAATCAGTATGCCTCAGTCATAGCTCCTGTTATAAAAATGTAATAGATGCAGTTCTTACAAGTCATTAGAATTGCATATGTGAATGAAAGCCCAGGGGAACCCAGTGAAGCTGTCTCAGAAAACTTAAATTATGAAGGCATGATTTTTCATCAAGACAACAGAGAACAGTTTTTGGAGCCTACATTCTTATCGAAGTAGTAAGGATGCTATTTTCTTTATTTTATCTCACATGCAATATAATAATTTGTAATATAGTTGAGTCTTCTTGTGATCAGGATAATAAGGCTGCAATCTCATTTTATTTCCTGGTGTCCTGATGTCCAGCTCCTGGAGACCACCTTCAACATTAAGAGGTTTTGTATCATTTTTGAGCAGAGCCAAGTAGTCTTTGAGGGTCGATTTAAACCTTCTACTTTAACTGAGTTTCTCCAGCAAAAGAGGCAAGGCCATGAATGCAGCTGTGGGGGGAAAATTCTAGTAATATGCCTAGTCTTTGGTATAATAAACTTTACATCTCCAGTTTGATCAGCTTTTAGAAGTATTCAGTTAAGTCAATTTCTGGAAACATTCTTTGCAGTTTGTAGAATTTATATTACAGTTCATACTGCACATTTTTTTCCCTTTGTCCATACTGAATAATGGGCATTTATTTTCTTAGCACAACTGGAGAATTTATTCATTTTCTTGATCAATACAGCATTTCAAGTTCAGTGACTCTTTTCCCTCTCTGTACTGCCAGCACTGGTGCTGAAACTAATTATTTTCCATCTTCCTTTACAGTATGCCTGGGATGCTAATGAAGAGTACCTCTTCAAAGCAATGGTGGCTTTTGCAATGAGAAGATATTCCAGCAAGAGCACAACTCAGTAAGCATCTGCTTGGATTTGCCTTATACATATTAACAATGCTGCATGTAGTGACCTGTCCTCTGTTGTACTGAGCTGTAGAAATCATTATATAGAGATTCAAAAAGCAGGCTGTTCCAGTATACTTCTGACACCCAGATACATATTCAACATCACACTGTCTCCATCTTAAGCAATGTTCAATCTTTGAACCAGTATCCCTGTGGATGTGAAGTGACATCGCTGTGGATCCCAGTGGGATGGTGCCTGTTCCCTTTCAGCAGAATGCAGCAGTAAGATTTGACACCTCCTGGAGACTGGGAGGAGGTGAAGGGACACACTGGGAGGTCAAGAAAGGCAGCACAGGTCTTTCAGTAAGCAGCTCTGGTGCACACTTCGTTAGAGCTCCTTGAAGCTTCAGCAGTGTGGTGAGGATGAGCTGACTCAGAGTCCTGGGAGGTGGATAACTATGCCAGTGCTGTGCTCTGCTGGGCGTTTCTATCCCTGATACCACAGCGCTGGAGTTACCGACCATCAAGAAGTTTCAGAAGTTGCAGTGCAGATAGAAATCAGCCTTTAATTGGTTTTGGGATTAGATCTACCCTGAGGTATTGAATATTCTTTTCAGGCTTCTGATCCTTGCTGCTCTATGAAATTAGATACCAGATTAGACCGACCATTTAGCAAGCTGTATTTTCACAATGTTCTTATCTTTTTTAAATGAAAAACCTTGTAGGTGCATTTCCATAGGCCTATTATTTTTTCATTGTTTTTTCAATCTGAAACAAAAGATTGATGGTTCTGGTAGGCTAGTGAGGATAAGGGTTTCAATTTACTTAAAAATAAAACTGCTCCAGGCTGTTATTTCATCAGGTGAAGCATATTTCACCTGGAAATGATATTAGTTAACTTTAGTCACATTATGATTATTGTGATTGTGTGTGGTTGCTGCACTTCTCTTAAGTAAAAGGGGGTTTCTCTCTCCATGGGTCAGGAGTGTTTGATTCCTGCTGTTTCATTTTTATTCCTCAGAAGTGGTCTCCTTTGAGCAAAAGAGCTGTTACATAAAGCTTAACAGAAACAGCCAAGTGTACTACTCAACCCAATTAAAATGACACTTTAAAAAATGAGTTCAAGATACAAGCTAATTACAGATGATTATGTAGAACTTTTTCTCAGGTTTTCAAGGCACCAGAGTTTTCATTCAGCATCTGATCCATAAAGATTCACTTTTGTGTACTTATTTTAGTCCTGGATCCTTTTTAAAAATAATTCTCTTCCTTCAAAGTCATGGTGTTTTCAAGCAGCAAAAAACCTATGTCAGAAGCAAGTGATCTTTTTCCTCTTCAAGCACTGTGGTTTTCTGCAGATTAAAATAAGGTTGCTGCAGGAATGGGAAAAAATCAGGCCAGTATGGAAGAGTAGAAGTTTTAATGGCAGTTATCTCTACCCACTCTGGGTAATAATGGAGTTTATACTCATTAATTCAGCTTCCTACCTAAAGAGTTTTCTCTATGGACAGATATGATGATGCCAGTGTTACTCCAATTTGGAGGTGATGTTGCACACATCAATAATTCCATGCTACTAAATTGGTCAGGAAAGTCAGTATAATATTTGGAATCAGGTAGCTGTGGGCATCTTTGCCTCTATTTAAGATGGTATCAGACTTTCTCATGGGGTATAACTTGGGAACCCTCTTGGGGTGTATGTTGGAGGTATAACTGATAACTCATGTAGGACTTAGAGACACCTTTGGGGTCATTACAGACAGCATGTCACCTGAAGGATAGCTGTGCAGCTCTGAGATCTGGCACAAATTCCTAGGGAACAGGCTGAGGAATTTCCTATGCACAGATTTCTCCCAAATCCCAAGGGACCTCAGAGTCCCTGTCTAGTGATGGAGAGGCTAGATCAACTTCCCAATATGCCTCACATTATCTGCCTGTTACATGGGAGCTGGAAGGCTGTGAAAGCCTCCATCCTGTTAGATGTCCTGGAAATAACACATTCCTTTCCCCACTCTCGTGGCTGGCAGCTGGGAGGAAGGAGTGCAGTCCCACTCCACCCCCTCTGCAGTGGGCATGGAGATGTGGGAGCACCCAGCATCCCAGAGGGAACAGCGTCACATTGTGCACAGGAACAGCACCCTGACAGAGCTGGTGAAGAGACTTTACTGTGGTGAAGAAGGAGGCACAAGCAGGAGCTTGTAGCAAATAAATTACATTGCACTGGTGGCAAACAAGTTGCATTTCACTTCATGAGTTTTGCAGGGAAATGCCAACAGATTTTCTTCAGGAGATGTAGAAGACCAATGACCAATTATTCTGTCATATAAGAACAAGCAAATTGCCTGTGGTTGCATTCTGGTAGCATCTAAACTTACAGAAATTTTGCATCTGGTTAATTGAAGTTTTTTTGTCAAAATAAAACCTATGAAAAAATCCCTATTATTTTACATAACTAAATACTGGTTCTGCCAGGGTATAAACTATGCATGTAGCCATAGCCAGGATGTGACAAACCTCCCCTTTAACATCCCATTAATTTCTAACACACCCACAGCCCTGAAGTAACTCACAGCCACAGCTAACTTCCACGAGACACAAGTGCTATTAACTTCAGCAAGCAGTATCAGGCCCCAAAATAATTTGGTTGATGGATCAGGATGACCATTGTTGCAGTATGGCCCATCATTTTTGATATTCAAAGTCACCTTTTGTTAGGCTTCTGAAGCTGGATAAAAGCCAGCCTGTGATATCAAGCATTTCAATGTGATGCTGCAAACAGCAGTTGATGCTGTTGTTGCCTTTGTGTAACCACTGAGACCCAGAACAGAATGGGGAGGATTGCACATTACATGTCAAGTTCTCTAAAGTTAATTTCCAAACTGAAATTTAATAAATCATGAAGCAGCGTTTAATGTTTGAAAGGCTTGTCAAATTTTCAAGTTTGCACAAAACAGAAGAAAGGTACAATCAATCAAATTATTCAGTAACTATTAATAGAGATACAAATAAATACTTTTTAGTGGAGAATTAATACCCCTTTATTTCTTGCTTTATATATGGCCTTTCAATTGATTCTCAATAGATATGGTCATGAACTACGTAAGCCAACCTTTGATCTCTCAGTGTTAATGAATTATTTCTGTAGCCTGTGTTAGTAACCCTGGTTTCTCTAATCTGTGACTCATTTGAAATAATATACATCTCTTTTGGGCCTGAGATTAGTTAATCTTTAGAGCAGAAAGAATGTCAACACATTTGTTTTCATTCAAATAACAGTATCTACTTTTGGTACATCTTCCCCCCACTTATAGATTTAAAAAAAGCTGAAATTTTCCTTACGAAGTGACCAGAAAAAAATTCATCAACATTATCCATTTTCCTAAGACAGGCTTTTTGATAGTAAAAATATTGTGACCATTTAGAACAACAAAATAAGAGTCTGGAGTAAAGTTGTTCAGTCAAGATGATCCCATTGCTGCTGGGAAGAAAATGATGTTCCTTTGCAGGAGCAGCTGCAGAGCCCTGTGTTGGAAGAGACGTGATGCTTTTGGGAGAGCTGGAGATAGGCACCTGGGACTTGGGGACTGTGGTTCTTTCATGAGCTAACAGCCATTGTGGGCACTCAGCTCCCTTTGACTCTGACAGCTCTTTCTTACCCCTAAACAGTTGTTTAAATCTTCGTTAAGGAACAATGCTGGTGTTTCAGGCCAAGGAATTACCAGGGTTTCCTGCACTCTACTCACCGGGGTTTGTGTGTATTAAAGGAAATGCAGTTTTGGACTTTTGCCATGGTTGCCATAAGGCTGAACCAGGATCTTGTCATTTTGATGATAATGGTCTCCTATAATCCCATGTCAAAAGTCTATCAACTGCTAAGGAAAGAGAAAAATGTCCACATCTATATTTAGAAATACACTTCATTAGTGCCTGGAGAAACCAGGTTTCTCAGATCTATACAGTGTGACAGCATAGTTGCAATGGTTCTGTGTGTTGTGAATCAAATCTGCAAGCAAATGGCATAAGAGAAAAAAAAAGTACACCACTGCACAGAAATTGCCACATTGTTGAACCAGTCTGTTTTGGTGTTTACTCATCCCCTTTGAACTTCTCATAAGTGGGATTATTATCTTTGGGGCCTGGAAGGGTTTATGGCATTTGGATTCCGCTGATGAAAAAGTGGTGGTGGTGAAGCCAAAGTTTGGATGCTTGTAATTAAGAAGGATTTTAGAAACAACAGAGAGAAGAAAATAAGCGAAATTTACATGTCCTAGTGCAATCCTTGCTCCGCCTGGTTTCAGTGCTGTTTGTTCTAGAGAGAGATGCTACCCCCATGGTGACTGACTGCCTTGTCTCATGCTGAAAACCTTGGCACTTTAGGGAAGACCCTAGCTTGAACGGTCTTTGAATGAGGGTAGGAAAGTCAGGGTGTTCTGCCAATCCTTGTCTACCTTTATCTTTCTCTTTGGGGATCAACTTATATTTCTCTTTGGGGATTGATCTTTCGTCACTTACCCCATTTCAAGAACATCTGTAGGGCAACACCAACTCAGATTTTCCACCTGGCCCAGTTTTTGATTGCACCACAGAAACTGCAGCTTTAGGAACTTTGGCAACAGAAGTTTTGGGTCCTACTGTTATAAATGCCCAGATAGAAAACTTTCTCTGCAGTTACAATTTTAGATATTCCGTGAAGTCAGCAAGAGTTTCTCAGCCACCAGCCAAAAGCAGTCATTTTCCCCCTCTCCTGTAAATTTTGTGCTTTCCTTTTGTTTTGCAAAGAATGAATCTGCTTTCATCTTCTGACTGTTGCCAGCAAACTGATATGAACATCTTTTCAAATTCCAGAGGATGGCTTTCCTCTTTTAGCCATAAAAATTCTCTCAAAATTGTTACTGTTCTAGAGAGGTAAAAGTGGTCATTTTGGCTCTGCAAAATCGTTGCTTTCCATTTTTTTGCATATCTCTCTGGAACGGGTGCTTATAGCCCAGAAAGCCAACTGCATCCTGGGCTGCATCCAAAGCCCTGTGGACAGCAGGACAAGAGAGGGGATTCTGTCTCTCTCTCTGCTCTGCTCTGGTGAGACCCCACCTGCAGTGCTGCATCCAGCTCTGGGGTCCCCAGCACTGGAAGGACATGGACCTGTTGGAGCAAGCTCCTAAGAGCCAAAATGAAATCAGCTCAGCTGGTTGGAGCATAGTGCTAATAATGCCAAGGTTGTGACTTCGATCCCTGTATGGATTGCTCCCAAAAAAGTTGGACTTAATGATCCTGTGGGTCCCTTCCCATTCAGAATATTCTGTGATTCTATGATTAGAGGACTGGCACACCTCTCCTGCCAGGAAAAGATGAGATGAGAAAGATGAGACAATTTGGTTTATTCAGCCTGGAAAAGAGAGAGCTCTGGTGTTACCTTGTAGCACCTTCCTGTACCTGAAGGGAGCCTACGAGAAAGATGTAAAGAGACTTTTGACAAGGGCATGTGACAGGACAAATGGGAATGTCTTCAAACTGCAAGAGAGTAGCTTTAGATCAGATATTAGGGAGAAATTCTTTACCAGTGGTGACTCACTGGCACAGACTGCTCAGAGAAGCTGTGGATTCCCCATCCCTGGCAGTGTGCAAAGTCAGACTGGATGGAGTTCTGAGCAGCTTGGTCTACTGGGAGGTTCACTGCCTATGGCAGTGGGGCTGGAACAACTCTCTAAGGTCCTTTTCAGCTGAAGCTATTCTATGCTTCCATAAGGTAGATAGATAGATAGATAGATAGATAGATAGATAGATAGATAGATAGATAGATGATGATAGACCTCTTTAAAACTATATTGCACTACCTGGGGCACCCAAAACATCACTCAAAAAAACCTTTCATCAGGAAGTAAAACATTTCTCCAAAATATCCATAATGAGGTAGTGATCTGCCTTGCAAGCAGATCCCTGGCTGGATGGGGAATGCCCAGGCGCGGGCGTTTGTGCTCCTTCTCATCCCTCTCACCAGTCCCCCCAGTCCCCCCAGTTCCCCCAGTCTCCCCAGTGCCACTCCCGGCTGCCGCGGGCCCGGGGCGGTGCTGCCGGCGGCCGGCAGGTGGCGCTGCCCAGCAGAGCGCGGGGCGCGCCCGGGCCCTGTCACGTTCCTGAAATTGATCGGCCTGCACTTCCTTTGCTTAAAGACTCGTGATTGTGTCATTCCGTAAGAGTTTTCTGATGTTTCTACCATTTACTATTAGGAATATGAAAAAAAAGGCGTTTAAAAGGCATTTCGCACACTATTTGCAGAATATGCATTGAGAAGCTGCCTGCCTGTGCCCCTCCACATCTAACTTCACATAAAGCTGAGCAATCTTCCTTTAAAATAGATAATATAAATATTTGACACAGCGTAAGCTAAAGGGCAGAGACCAGAGCCAGTAGAATGACTAAATTTAGCTTGTTCCCTCCCCTCTGTGCCTGGCTCTGTGAAGAAAGATGTCAAAAAGAATAACATCAATTCCACTGATCTTCTCTCCCACAAACATATCTTGCAGAAGAACTGCACACACTTGACAGTCACGTGGGCAATTCTCACTGACTGGTTCCTGTGGTATTTGCTGTCAAAACCAGAACTCTTAGTTCACCAAGGCATTTGCTCCATTATGTGGCCTTTGTCACAGCCAATGATGGTTGTTATTCAAATATGTATTTTTCCATTTGATTCACTAAATGTACATCCAGGACCATGCAAGTTCGTAATAGATTTAGAAATTCATTTGAAGACTCATTTGGTCTTCATCAGCTTGTTGTCTTTAAAAACATATTGGGAAATGGGAAATGCTGTGAGTCGTATTTCTTTCTTGAGTATTAACTGTTAACTTCTTAAAAATAAGATTTTTTTCCCCCTTAGGTAAGATCAATATTTAAAGAAAATCTAAACTATTTCAGCAATTCCTTCTATGCTTCTTTAATGATGATTTTTGTTTTAACTGTCTGCAGAATTTCCAATGTGCTGCTCTGCAATGTGACAGATCGGGTGTCTTTTTGGTTTGTGGTCACAGATTCTTCCAAAAATGTGACAACTGTTCCTGGAAGCGAGGTAGAGGCAGCCATCAGGTACAGTCACTGCTTTTGCTATATTTTCTTCCTTGTTTACTGAGGATGTTTTCTCTCTCTCGGCCTTGTATGAATGAGCACTCTGCCTCTTTAAGGATAAACTAATCCAAGTTGCTAAAACACTAGAAGGGTCAATACTCTTTAATGAATGTGAGATTAGAGGATTTTTAAGAGTCCCACATAATGCAAAGAATGTGAGCCTTGGGATTATAACTTTGGAAAGAGTCTCTGTTGTTGCTGGAGACTCAGAAGAAATCTAGCCCCTTTCTAGAGCCTTACCTGTGATGTGCTGTCCAGTGTGTGGCACTCTGCTCTCATCCAGCTGCTACATTTCCCAGTGAGATTGCCTTCTTCCTCAGGTGGTGGAAGGGCACACTCTCTGGGTGGGATTTAAATAATTTATCTTTCACTTCATGCTACATGCACATCTACACCTGGGCTAATGACGGTGGGCTCCCTTTCATTGCTTCTCACTAACAGTTCATCTGACTTAATTTGGAAGTCAGCTTTCACATGAGAAGAGCTCGTGTGAACTCCTCATGAGCAGAGCTGGCTGCATCCCAGCTTGGCTTAAACAACCTTATGCTCACATTCTTTTCATTCCAGCTTGTTCTAAAATGCCAGTCAATATCACAGCTGAGCATTGCTTGTACAAAGTGCAGTGCACTACAAATCATTTTGCTTTCTACCATCACATTCTGTAGCAAGTAAAAGGAAGACTGTGGAGCTGACAAGGAAGAAAGAAAAAAATGGGTAATCTGACTTCAATGGTCCAAAAAAACCTGCACCAGGGGTTTATAGAGATGAGTCCCTCAAGCAGCATAATGCACATATATTTCTCAAGCATGGAGTGGAAAATGGATCTCTTTGTTTTCAGGCATTCTGTGTTCTGTCTTGAAAATTCGTGTTATCTCTATGGAGGTGTAATGCCTAATTCCTGATGAATGAGTATGCGTTCTTTTGGAAAGATTAATTTAAGCTTATGAGCAGATTAAACTATTTCCTACAGAGACACCAAACAATAGCTTCATAGCATTAGTGGAGGAAGCAGATTATTTATTCACTGAAGCTCTCTGTAAGAGTGCTGGAATGCAGAGGTTTTGCATTTCTGTTATTCTTTGATACGTTCAGTAGCATAAGCTGATTTATTTAAGTCTTTTATGTGCCTTGTTTGGCACAGAAATTGGACGCTGTTATTGTTTGGTTTTTAACTGTTATCTGTCACCTGATAAAGAATATGCTATTTATGAAAAGTTTTAATTCCTACCTAATTTAAAAACAAGAAATAAAATGCTCTATAAAACTACAATGCTTTTTGTTCAATTGCTTCTGATTGCAGGCTTCCATACAAAATCTTTATTATAATTCTTCATACTACGGTAGCACATAACACTAGTCATGGACTAGAATTTTGTTGCATGAGATTCCTACAAAGTAAGAATAAAGAGGAAGGTAAATCATGTCAGAGCTCTGTATGATACTCAACATTTTTCATAAATATACTCAAGATACAGTTACACATATACAAACATGAAATGCACTTGTAGTTGCCTGCGTGTGTTTCAGCACGTAACTCTGAAATTGAAGCCATTAGATGAGGGCAAACAATGCTTATTTCAGCTGTTCACAATGATCCTTTCATATCAGTAAGGAAATCTTTTCTAAATGGCAGACAGCTTATGGAATTATGAGTCTTAAAACATGCCATGGCTTTCAGTCCTGTCCAGGAATGCTGACTTTCCATTAAGGCTAAAACTTCCTGTTTAAGGGACAGCCAAACATTATGATTTCCAAGAAGAGAAATTTGTTAAATCTTACCTGTATTTCCCACACATCTTTTATTAGGAAATATTTGCTCTGTGGGAAGTAAATTAAACTATATACAAAAAAGAGCTGCATTAATTCATACAACTACTATCAAAAAGAATCTCTCAAGACCAATATAAGTAATCAATTTTCTTAAAAATTTTTAACATTTTGAAAAAGCTAATGAGAGATACTTCTAAAGCCTCTTAAACCTGCTTAGATTTAGATCCAGAAACATCTTACAGGCAGTGAAATGCCTACAGGCAGTGAAAATGGCTGAAGATATCCATTAAAAAGTGTTATACTACTTCTGTGAAAAAGCATATTTGTCAGACTTACAGTTTCTCTTAAAGGAAAAAATGTGCAAAGTACAAATCCCTTTAGCTGCATCCTGCATGGAAGAAGGACGTGGTCGCAATAGGTGTGGATTCTTCCAGACCAAATTGGATCCTGTGCATTATGGATCTAACAAAACCTCCAGCAGCAGGGGCAGATGTAGCAGCCCATAACATGCAGGATGGTTTCATCTGAGGGACTAGGGGGCAACTGTAAGTAAATCCTGTGAGCATGGAGGGGTAGATATGCCACTCCTGTGCTAATCTTGAATGCTTCATGAGCAAGGTAACAGAGCCAGCCTTACAACTTACAACCTGCTCTGTCCTCAGGACATGGTTCCAACCAGAAATAAATAATAATACCATAGTTCAGGTCTCATCTGTGTTTCCCAGTTTTTCAGATAAATGCATGTAAAAGTCTGGTGTTCAAAATGTTCCAGGTGTGTGGATGTCTATAGATTACTGAGATCTCTGTTATAGTCAAGGTCTGTGTAATCCTGCCAACATCACAGAATTACAGAATCATAAAATCATAGAATCACAGAATCATTTAGGTAGGAAAAGACCTCCAGGGTCATCAGGTCCAACCTTTGACCGAACGCCACTGTGTCAAGCAGACCATGGCACTGAGTGCCATGTACAGTTGTGTCTTGAACATCTCCAGGGATGGTGACTCCACCACTCCCTGGGCAGCCTTTTCCAATGCTTGACCACCCTTGCAGTGGAGAAGATTCTTCCTGTTGTCCAACCTGAATCTCCCCTGGTGCAGTTTGAGGCTATGTCCTCTTGTCCTGTTGCCTGAGAGAAGAGGCCGACCCCCACTAAAGATAGACAACATCCTTTCCTTCATCATGACATTCAGCCCTGCCTAACTTGCAGCACATTCATGAAAAATCCTTTTATTTTCTACTGTCTTTTTAACTTGTAAAATATCTTTATAAAGAGCTGTGATTGTTTTGTTTTGTTTTGTTTTTTTTCCTGAAGGATGAATCGAAACAGAATCAACAGTGCCTTCCTGCTGAGTGACAAAACACTGCAGTTCCTGAAGATAACCTCAACCTTATCACCTCCTGTTGAACCATCTACGCCTGTCTGGCTTATTGTATTTGGTGTTGTTCTTTGTCTCATTGTGGCTGGGATTGTTTTCCTCATTGTTTCAGGGATTCAGAAACACAAGAAGTAAGCAGCCTAGCCTTTCTTTGTTTTAATGGAATACTGACTAGTTAGGTCAGCTGGGCTGGTTTTGTCTTTCAGAGCAGCCTCAGACAGATTAATGCTCTGCTTCTTTCCCTAGCTAGGTAAAGCTAAACCATCTCTCCTTTTCTGAGGAAAAGGCTTAACATTTTTAACTGTGAAGTATAGATGCCTTAGTAATTTTGGGATGTAATGAGGAAATGGAGAGTGTAGGAGTATGATCCCGGAGGCCATCTAACTAGAGATGAGCTTTAAAGAGACAACTGATGTCATTTTTATGAAGGTTTATTGTGGCACAGGTGAGTCCCCTCTCACAGACCACTCACATAGCTTTCAAGAGGGGAAGTCTGGTAGTGATTGTGTCCCGTCCAGGGCAGTAGTGTCAAAAGCTGGTAGGGCTAAAAAAACCATGCTGCTGCAGCTTGAGAAGACTCAGTAGAACACACAGTAATGATAAATGTATGGCTGAAGAGGGCCTGCTCACTGGAACAGTGCAGGGTTTCACCTACCTTTCATGACCTGATGAGCCCAAAATACCCAGCCCTTCACAGGTTCATGGGCAGATCTCCCCATGAGCTTAGGAGCTTTTCTAGTGGTAGGGTAGGAGGGAGATGCTTTCCCTCTCTGTTTCTGCCCTGGTGGCACTGGTGAAAAAGACAAGGGTGTTCATGCTTCCCTAGTGTGAGCATGTGGGAGCAACACAGAGAGTAGGTGTAGTTTTGATTCTGCAATCTCTACTGGCTCTGAGTTGAGCATAAGGAATAGAAATCTCTCAGCTGAGTTGAGATTCTGTCATAGAATTCTTCTATGAATTCTTCTGAAAGTTTCTACCATGATTTTGGCTGCCACAGAGTTTAGGTTTACACAAAATTATGACTTCAGCAATAGGTTCATACAGGAACAACAGAAGAACTGAAAAGGGGTAAATTCCTGCTGATAACTAGATAATATCAAAATTATTGACTGTATAATGGATTGTATGCCCAAAAATATCAGAACAAGGAATTAATATATGAAAAGTATGTTGAAGAGACTTTTCCTTTCTGCCTTTTTATTACCTTGAAGAATGTTAAAAGACCTCAGAAGAACAACACTCGTGAAGGTTAGGTGCTTTTCACAGAGAGCCTTTAGTAGTGTAGTCAGAATCCCTTCAGTTCTATTTTGCATTTGGAGGAGTTTCATGAATTTCCAAAACCCCTTCCTTTTCAAAAAAAATCCGCACAAAATTCAGCAAACAATAGATGAAAGATGCTGTTGGGGAAAGGATCTGCGAAGGTATTTGGAATCTGTGGATAGTTAAAGCCCTATCACAACCATGTTGTGTGGACTGAATTATTTCATACCCTAAACATAGGCAACCTCTTCCGTAAAACTGAATGATGTTGCTGCCTGAAGCCCACACCTGCCCTCTGTGTAGTATCATGGCTCTGTGTTTCTTTATAGTGTCTGACTTAACATTTCACATAAGTGTAATATAAATAAACTATGATAAATAGCTATGATTTTTCTAGATAAAATAATCACTTGTGCTTCATATCATGCTGAAATACAGGTTTCTCCCCTGTATTTTTGAAATAAGTCACCTGAGCTTGAGCAGTTCTCCTCAATATGGTGAAAACTGCATGCTGTTACCATCACACTGCCATTAATGTGGCTTCTTGCTGCCTGCCTGTGCTCACTTGGCACCCTCTCTGTCTCACGCTCTTGTCCTTTTAGTTGCTATGCTTTTTTCACTTCTCCCTCTGTTTCCCTACTCTACCATTACATATAACCTTTCCTCAGAGCAGGTTCATCTGTGGCTGAACTCTAATCCTCTTTTCACATCAATAACATCTGCAGGCAGGGGCAGGAAGTGAGAGAGAGAGGGTAAACCAAGCATATATTTCTTCTATCCACTGTCACAAGGACTGGAGAGGTAAAAGGGGTGGTCTGGGCTATTTGGCTTCTTGAGAAAAAAAACAAAGCAGACATCAGAGAGAAGAATTTCAAAAGTGCTGATCTCTTTGTCAGACAGTGAAGTAAGTGACCAGGTTTTCAAAGACTTCAGCATGTCCAGTAATTAGATTTTTTAGAAGTCTGTACATAGACATTAGAGCTTACATAATGGGAATCCTGTTGCCTAGTGAGCTGTGTTGGAAATCTGACCCCAAGGATGGTGTTGACTTCTCATAAATCTGTCATTTTCTCTTTAAAGGCCTTTAAAGTGCCATTTAAATACCTCAGTTCAGGTAAGACCAAAAGCACGTGCTCCAGGCTGTCAGGGAAGGGGAGTTGGCCTAAAGAGGAGTTTCAGTGTTGAATTAGACTCATGCATCATTTATTGAACTGAGAGATTTGCTTAATTCAGTGCTTACAGTGAGCTGGGTCAGACACACTGTCTCCCAGGCTTATGTTTATTCTCCTGTCCTTGCAGCAATAGGACACCTCCCTCTACAGCAATAGATTTGCCACATGCCCAGGGCAGGGCCATCCTCTACTCTTCTATCCTGAACTAGGCTGAAGTCTCCCCCTATCCCTCAAAATCCCATCTGCAGCAGAGGCCATAAACATTTGCCTTGGAGGAGTGAAAACAGAGTAAATACACACTCTCCCTCTGTTAGTCTGCCAGCATTTAATTTGTAGTTGTGGGCCTTCCTGATCTGGATTAGGTTCTGTATTCAGTAACACAATATTTTCTCTTCCCTTAACTCGTTGAGTCACCCCTTGGATTCATGGAAATTTTTAGCTTCTCTTAATTCCTCTGGTAATGAGTTTCACACATCTTCTACTCCTATGATTTCTTTTGAACCTCCTTCATAGTGAGTTTTATGTTCTGTCCCCACAGTTCTGTATTAAAGAACACTCCTTTTTATCAGTGTAAGAGCAGCCAGAGGTCAGAGGTTTCCGCTACTACACCCCAAGTTTATTTTAACAACTGTGTAGTGCCAAGAATCTCCCAAAGGCCAATAAAATTTTATTATTGTTAATATCTCTGTTATTAGCAGTTACACTGAGTCAGATTTTTATGGTTATCCTGAGTCAGATTGTTACAGTACATCTTGTGGAATAGGAAGATCAGGGAAGCTGACCTTTGAGTTTCTTATCCTCTGAAACCGCTGATGCTGCAGGCCGTAAAGTACAGCAGGTTTTTCAACTATGAACTAGTTGTTCTCAAGGTCAGAATAAATCTTGATTGAAAGGAACATCATGACCTGTTGACTGGTATTTGTTTATTACATCTTCTCATGATTGTACTTTATATTTTTTTAATGTAGATAATTCTATTCCACAACTATTATAATATGTTTTGGGGACAGCTGGAGCCTGGAAAAGTGAAAGCCATCCAAGTGTTTTCTGTAGAAAACAAAAGTATAAAATACTAGGTAGGAAGGTGGCTGCTAATGAAGTTTGAAGAAAAAAATGCAGATTTGCAGCACTGAGATTACCTAGTTCTGAAGAAGGTAATCATGGATGTGAGGGCACCCAAGTCTCCACATTTGGAGGCTATAGTTAGTCTAAGACTGATCTGTTTCTAAAAAATATGTTATATTTTGTACAGATTATGGGGTGAAATCTATGACACGCATTGCAGAGTCAGACAAGATGTTTAGTGCAGGCCTTCCTGATGTAAAAAACCCAAACAGATGTAGAGATTTTTTCAAATTTTGTTTTGCCCCAGCTTTTTTTTTTTTTTTTCACCTTCCAGTCATGTTACTGAATAAGAAGGTGAAATAATATTTAAAACATACTTACAACATGTCCACTTCGGGTTTTCTGGTCTCCAGTTCTGAGCTCAAAGTGCTAAACTAGGGCTTCCAATCTGTGGGTTCCCAGCTATTGTATTTAGGTATACCCATGTGGTGTATTTACTACAGCAAGGAAGTACACCAGATTGTACCTTTAGGAGCATAACCTATGACAAACCTCTAACTAAATATGCAGTTTTCTTTCTGTGGAATCATGGTGGAGTGCTGCAGGTCAACAGAATAAGATGATCTTCTCTTTCTTGTTTTTAGAAAGAATAAAGAGGCAACAGAGAGAGAAAATTTAGAAGAGAAAGTTGAAGTGACGCTAGAAAATGGGATTCCTTGTGAAGCACTGGATTTAAAAGCAGGCCGCATTAATGGAGTCTTTGCAGCAGATGATGAACGGTTCACATCCCTATGAAATGCTGCCACTGCTCTCTCGTGGTTTTCTCAAAGACTCCTGTGCCTACCTTTTCTCGTCACTACTCCTGAATGTCAAACATGAAGACAAGAAAAATGTCCTTTCACGTAATTTCCCTTGGCAGAACCTTTTGCTGATAACACATACACTTGAACCTCCATTACAATTCCTTGTTCATGAGCAACGCAAATAAGAAGGCCTCAGATAATATCCAGAAAAGATTTACAGAGGATGTGTGGCAGAACAGGGTTGGAACCTGCCTTGCACCAGGCATCTCATTTTTAGTGATTATTTAAATATGTCTATTGTTTGTTTTTCCCTGACATAAATATGAAACTGCATTATTCCTGAATGTCACTGGGGAGATCATCTATCACTGTCAGTTCTTGATGGGTTTCCTTTCAAGCCATATGCAAGTTTCTCTTTAAAATTACTTCTGTTTGCTGCTATGTAGTATGCCTTTTGATGAAACAGTGATCAGTGCATGAAAGTTTTCATTTATTGAGAAACAAAAAAGCTTTCTCAGCCTCTGTAAGGGTAGGTCAAAATAGCTGGATCATCTATAGCTCTGGGGCTAGCAAAGATCTGGTACTAGAAGTGTTTTTCACTTAACTGTCGAAGTTACAGATTATGTGAGCTGGAAATTAAAAGTTACAAAACTCAGAAATTTTTTTAACTTAAAAGTTGCAACAAAGGGTAGATTTTTTTACAGGTGCAGTCAGTGTTTAGTGGCCCAGCTCTTGCTAAATCATAGAATCACAGGACAGCCTGGGTTGGAAGGGACCTTAAAGATCATGTAATGTTTCCAATCCCCCTGTCATGGGAAGGGACACCTTCCACTCGACCAAGTTACTCAGAGCCTCATCCAATCCAGCCTTGAACACTTTCAGGGGTGGGGCATCCACAGCTGCTCTGGGAACTCTGTTTCCAGTGCCTCACCATGCTAACAGTAAAGGATTTTTTCCAAATATCTCATCTAAACCTGCCCTCTTTCAGTTTGAAGCCATTCCCCCCTGTTCTGTCACTACATGCCTTTGTAAATAGTCTTTCACAGCTCTCTGGAAAAATCTTGCTTACAGTTTTTAATAATAAAGCTAGAGTAGATTTCCAACATAGACAGCCTGGGTCAGAGGTACCTTCCTGTGATTGGTGGATAACTTTTGAAAGGCTTCAAGGTGCAAAATACCAGCTGCTTGGTTTAGTGCACCTGACCTGGATATGTAATAACATTCTGGCTGTCTTCAGAATCACTGGTCCACAGAAAAGGAGAGTTTTGCATGTGGGTAACTGTAAAAACAGAATGGAAATGTGTTGAAGCAAAATACTGTATCTGCAGTCGCCAAGCATCTGCCCACATCACTGGAGGCAGGATTTGACCATTAGCCATCCTGTTTCCAGTGTCATGTTCAGAGGCAATATTAGAAAACCTCTTTGCGTATTAGGATTATTTCATCAGACTCCTCACCAACAGGAACAGGTTTAAACAGAGTAAAAGCTCGTAAAGGACCATCCAGTGTCCTGAAGGGTACAAAGGTTTCTTGTTTCCCAGGGTAGAAATCCTTCAGCTTTTTGGCTGTATTGAGCATCTTTAACTTGTCTCAGTAGTGGCTCTTAGGACCAGTGTCAGCAGAAAGGGAGGAATGGGAAGAAGGGAAGCAGCAGGGTGAAGGGGGAAAGCTGAGTGGGGGAAGCCCAAGGCTAGGGGAGGCGGGGGAGAGGAAGGCTGAATGCAAAATAAAACTATGGTACCCCCTCATCATTTGCATTATGTGGTCTCATTTGTCACAGTTGTCTTTGATTCCTGCTGGTGGGTCCCTCTGGACAAGGACTGCATCTTCTCTGTGTCCCAGTGTGTGCTGCTCCATTCTGAAAAGGATTAATAAAGTCAGTTATTAGTGATAATATCTCAGTGCTTCAAAATTACCATCCACAACATGTGGATGTATTTCTCACAGGAATGTTGAAGATGAAGCTTGCCAGTGTTGGAGGGGAAATAAAGATCTCAGTGTTATTACTGCCTCAGTCATTGCTCCAAGGTCTCTCATCCAGGCAAAGTTTTATCGAGGTAATTCAGATCCCGTAATTTCTAAACCTTCACACTTTTCTCATTCTTTACATGACAGCTACACCTCAGTGTGACCACAATGGATTGCTGTGACTGCAGCATCTCTGCAAGAACCTGTGAAAGATTTTGGTGGGAACAGTTTAGTGGTGCAAGAGCAACCTCAAGCTACAGATTAAGAATTGCTGTTATCTTGTATTGTACTATATGATACTGAAATAAAATTCACTTGAGATGAAAAAGGGCCAAGCTTATCTGAGCATGCTTCTCAAGGCCTGAGTGAAGGTTCTGTTCAGCCCATGGTGCTGGCCACCAATTTGAAAATAGATTGAAATCCTCTAAACAAAACATTGTGATGTGGGCTGACTGTGGTGGTAAGTATTTAATCAGTGTCTTCCTTACAGCTCACCTTTTAGCTGCATAATTACTTTACAGTAGTTTGACTTAACTTTCTGCTAATGATGATATGGGATTCACCTAGAGCATACATCTAGCTTGCCTCTCTTATGACAGAAAATGGCTTGAGAGAAGCAAATGATACATGAGCAGCCACATACCACACTTAGCAACACTTTGAAGTCAGTGTAGGTATTAGCTCTTTCACGGAAATAGATACCACAAATGAGGTTAATCAAGGGCACAGTGCTACAGAGAAAATAAATCTCTTTTCTAGTCTGTGCAGTAGGATCATATTAGAAAACAAAGAACACTTTGATTTGGCACAGCCTGTCCTCCAGAGCCTGCAAATGGTACAACAACAATTTATATACCTTGAGGATCTCGCCCAGATGTTTTATGTAACTTCCACCTTTTTTTTTTCTCTAAACTACCTGCATCCAACCCCTGATAATACAAGAAAATGAGTAACAAGCAATACAGACTATATAGTGAACTGCTTCCTAAAACAATGAGTTGGTTCTGCTTTCAGTTACGTTTGTACTGTGCCAATGAATTCTGAAAAAAGGTATATGGTGTGCCCAAGACTGAACTGTTTCATTTTCAAGAGCTGTGTTTGAGAAAAGAGGAGAAAGGAAAATTCAATTAAATGAAGCAATAAACCCAGAGAAGTTCTGTTTGAAGAAAATCTGCAACATTTATCACTAGCTCCACATCCCCAGCAAGTCAGCATTTCAGAAAGGACATTTACAAGTTCCGTTCAGCTAACTTGAGAGAGAGCATTGATGCCTACACCAGAATGAGCACAAATCATGCACGAGTAAGTTGTTTACACTGTCAGTCATTAGCTACACATTTGAAGTGTTGAAGAACGTCAGTATAAAGAGTCTGTCTGTGGTACTCAGCCCTAAACATCTCTATCAGCCCACCTTGCAGCCTGGTACTCACAACTGGACCTGGTATTCCCCTGGGGCTCTGCCAGTGCTGAAGAGCCTGCAGGGATTAGCTCATGCACACTATATGCTCCTGTTTGTCCAGGTACAACATTTGCTTCTGTCATACTGATCTTCATGGAGAACCCTTTCCTGGCTGAGCCTTCATAAAGGGGCACCTTTATTCTACATTTTGAGGGAAGTCAGTCCATTGTACAAAAGAGATGGGTAAAGTGGGCTCAAGAAGCCTCAGGGCAGGATTCAAGTCCTGTTCCTTCATCACTGTGAGAACAAAATAATTCCCAAATTAATGCAAATCATAGTAGTAGCACAAGAGCTTCTGATTTGGGAATTTCTTTCAAGAACTGGGTGCCAGTTTTGACCAAGCAAGGGGAGTTATCACATCTCGACAGAAAGAGTTTTTCATGTGTAAACTCCCACATTTAGGAAAACAAAATAAATTACTTTCAAGCTCAGAGCAGAAGTGCAAGAAAGATGTGAAATAACTCAGTGAAAAATGGTAGTCTGTGTTTATAGATACTCTTAAAGCATGGCTCAGATGCCCTCAGAAATTTGGTCAGTTCATCAGTGCAGTAACCTGTGACTCATGAAATCAGCTGCTTTAAATATGCCAAGTTTTTATAGAAAATGCACTGACCAACTGTCCACAATCCATTAGCAATGAGCAATCTGTGCTTGGCTTTCTATGAGCAGCTCCTCTTGGCTTCTCATGGTTTTTGTTTCCTTTTAATGTGGCATGCAAGAAGGGATGAGTGCAATGGAGTGACACCACAGCTTCCTACGCAAACAGACAACTGCTAATGAAAAATTTGCACAGTTAGATGCGCCTAATTTGACAGACTGAACTTGCTATTTTTCAAATCACATAAAGCTAAACTACATCAACAGTGATGAGTGGTACACTCTTGCCAGCACAAATGTGTCAGTATGTTCAGTTTTGTGAATACATTAAGAACTGTGGATGCACTTCACATAAAAGACTTGTGTTTTAACTGGATATTTTGTGTCTGGATCGATGTTTGCATCAGTCCAGAGGAATTTCACCCTTATAGTCCAGATCCAGCTTTGTTCTGAGTGAAATAAGCAGGTTCAGTAGGAACCAAATTTGACCTAAGATCAAAATGTAAAGTTAATATTGCTAGTCTGTTCTCTTCCTTCCTACCATGCTTCCCTTTCTCTCAGAAGTGGCAATTTGAAGCTGTCAGAGCATCCTGTTAGCTACAGCAATGGCTAAGTGGAAAGCATTTAATTTTGGAGAAACTGCAAGTGTTTTTGCGTTATTTCTCTATCATCTTTGCTTCTCTCCTATAATTTGAATTATAATCACTACAAATTACAGTATGTAGCTTTTATCAGTTGTGAACCAACAGGAATTTTAGACTTTGGACTAACACTCTTGATGATATTGTATCTAAACTACTTTGCAGGTGCTGATATGTGAACACATGGTCACTGTAAAAATAACTGGGACCACTCACTTAGTAAAACGGAAGTGAGAAACACGTTGCCTGCATGCAAAGCCATGTTTCAGAGGATCAATACCTTTCCCTTCATTGTTGGGGCAAGGTGGCTTTTTGTAAAGAGTGAGGTGTAAGTGATGCAGAGTATTGTGCCCCTGAGTGATTGCCTCTCCTCTGCTTTATAAGGTATGGTTTTGATTTTTACTGTAGCCTTCAAAGTAACACTTTATGATACCCTGATTTAACCTGCCAGTTGGTACACTCATCTGCCTGAAATCATTCAGCCTCTAAGCTTTCTCCTAAACTTTGCAAAAACTCTGTTTTCCTGATACTTCAGGAAACTGGCAGCATCTTTACACAGCTGCTGATGTCCTGAGATCTGAGGCTGGCCCCTGTGCACTGGGCACTGTCCCCTTGGCAATGCTGAGCACTCTTTGACTTGGGGAAACAACCATCAGCCTGTGGCAACCCTGGAGTGCAAAGGAGCTGTGTGGAGGTGACAGCCTTTTTTAGGTCTGAAAAGGAGAAACAGGGAGCAAGTCAGTGTGTCTTGGGACAGGAGGGTATGGAGAGGTATGGATTAGTTGTCCAAGGCATTAGTCCCAGGCTCTGACCAGTGGGGTACAAAGCCCTCTGTGCTCCAGGAGGTCTCTGGGCTGTGGCTGGGCAGTCGAGCCAGCTGCAGGAGGTGGGTGCTCTCCAGGCAGCAGCCTCCCCTCTCTTCTTCCCCTCGGAGTTGGAGTCCTGAGTGGGGTGCAGCAGGTGGGGAGCCTTTGTGCTCTGCACTTGCTGCCTTTACCTCCATTCCTGCTGGGCAGCAGGGAATTAATCCGGCCAGCCGCTCATCTGCCCTTTCTCGTTCCTGCAGAGGAAGAGCCAACTAAGCCCCAACTGCTGATGCTCGAGCCGAGACTTTGTGCTGGTACGTGCCTCTGGTGGCTCAGATGTCGAGCAGGACAGGCCGTGCCTGCCAGCAGGGGAGGAGAGATGCCCACCTTTTTCGCTGTCACAGCTGCGGTATCCCCCGAGAGAGCGGACACGAGGATCTGAGAGCCTCCCCTTTAGACAGGGATGTGTCCCAGCGTGGGGAAAGCCCCCGTGCACGGGCTGGAGCTCGCAGCTGCTGAGCCAGGGAGCCAGCACCTCAGTGCCAGCACTTTCATCGGAGGAAAGGCGGATGTCACGCATGCAGAAGAGTTAGTCATGTGGGAAAAAGGCTGCTCAGGGGGATTAAAAGGACTATTTGCCCAGCCCCCATTTCGAAGCACGGGGAAGGAGGAGAGGATGGGGGATTGCCCCTCCAGCGATGCCCGGGTGCAGCCCGGCCCCTCTCCAGGCACCGCTGCACGGAGATGTGTGGAGGGGCTGAAGCCACCTCTGGGCTGCTCACAGCCTCCACAAAGCCACTTTACGGGAGTCCTCAGAGCAAGGATTAGCCAGGTATTTAACCGAAGTGAGCTGCACAGGGCAGAGGAGTGGCAGAGTGGGGCGGCCGCAGCCTTGTGCAGGCGGTGAGGCGGCTCTGCCACAGCAGCTCGCTCTCCCTGGGGATGCTCCAGGACAGGCAATCCCAGAGCCGTGCAGCCACAGCCTTTCAGAGCCCTCCACGAACTGGCCACTGAGGAACGCTTCTGTCTGTCTTTTATGCACTAGGCAGAATGACAAAGTGTAGCAGGGAGCTTAAACGGCGCTTCTGTGTGGAAAAATTGTCCCGATAATGGCATTTTAAGCCATTTTAAGGGTGTGCGGTGCCCAACACACAACACAGAGGGTTTTTATTGAGGCATGTCCTAACTGCAATTCTCTGTTATTGCAGTCCCAGTTTCCTAGCACAGCTCAGCCAACAACATGAGTGGTGAGGCAGAAAACTGCTCTAACAGAGCCAGGGTACAGATGAACATCGGTGGGCAGCTCTTTCAGCAGATGTCAGACAACTCGTACCCTGGGGACAGGACTGGGAGTATCAGGTAGGAGCTGGGAGACACAACCCCCGCTGCAGACGGGAGGGGTGGAGGGGAGAGCTGGCACACGGGAGGAGAAGGAGCCTGTGTCAGCATGTCGGGTTACAGGCAGCCTTTGTGCTGTGGCAGTGGCAAACTGACACAGCCCTTTGCTCCTGCCAAGCAGGCTGGCTGCCATCACACACAGCAGTGGATTTCCCT
Organism: Eopsaltria australis; assembly: GCA_034509425.1. NCBI lineage: Eukaryota > Metazoa > Chordata > Aves > Passeriformes > Petroicidae > Eopsaltria > Eopsaltria australis. The sequence continues at coordinate 3,706,604 of JAVTVJ010000068.1, read as the reverse complement.
GAGACACGGTTTAAACCCCCAGCTGCTCTTCTCCTATCACCCAAACCATGGCTTGCTGCCTTGCTGCCCTTGGAGGTTTGAATTTCCTGAAAAGGCTCGAGGGACTTTCCATTCTCAGCTGTTTGCTGTTTCCTTTTTGCTGTGGTACAACTGTCTCCAGTTGGGAAGCTCACCAGCTTCCCAGACCAGCATGAAAGTCCATCACAAGAAAAGCTCCTCACCCAGGCCATGGATGGCCGTCACCATCTCTGGCTATATAAATCACTCCCAGCTAAGAGCCTGGCCAGTCTGCAGAAAGCCTGCCATGGCAGTAAGGCTCCCACAAACAAGCCTGTATCACCTCAGAGGGTGGTTGGGCACTGGAACAGGCTCTCCAGGGAAATGATCACAGCACCAACCCTGTCAGAGTTCCAGAAGGACTTGGATAACGCTCTCAGTCACATGGTGTGAGCCTTGGAGCTGTCCTGTGTAGGGTCAAGAGCTGGAATTTGATGATCCTTGTGAATCCCTTCCAACTCAGGATATTCTAGGATTATATGATTCTATGAATCTAGTGTCTCCCATGTGTCTTCTCAATGGGAACAAATCCATCCCTGAAAGTTTGACGTGCTTGAGGCTCAGTGACTCCTCACTGTTTCAACACAGTTTTTTCAAAACATGACTTTGTACTAATTCATCTCACAACTTATATTTTTCACTTGTGTAAAGGCAGTGGCAAGAAAGGTGGAGTATAATTATTGTATTATTCCTCAGGTAAGACATCAAGGTTTGCTTTTAGGTATGCAGTAGAAAAGAACTTAGAAATAGGGCTGAGAATTTGCAGCATAATTCAGCATGACTCTACCTGCTCCATTTTCAGCTCACCACGGTGCTTGCACACATTTAAATGCAGGTGCAAACGCAAATCTGATACAAAATGAGGTGACACCCATCTCTGCCCTACAGGCATCCCCTAGAAATATCCTGCTATCTGGGGGCTCCTGGGTTGTGCATGTGCCCCTTGGGGATTCAGGCTGTGCACAGACAGCTGGCAGCAGCAGGTGGGAGTGAGGAGCAGAGGTGACTCCTGTACCACAGCAGGGAGGTGACAGCTACCAGAGCTGCCTTTGGAGAAGCAGAGCACTGTAAAGGGGGGAAAATAACACCTGCATGTAGAAAGGGAGTTTTGAATCAGCCAGCTGTGTTTCAGTACCCTAGAAAGTACCCAGCTCAGTGATTGTGCAATTAACTTGCCAGCACAGAAGAGAAAATAGGAGAGCTGAAGTGAAGGGTCAACATAGTCACTGTTCTCTACTGAAGAAGAAGAAATCAAGGTAATAATAGGCATAATTCTCTTCTCTGACAGACAACAGCTGAAACAACAGCACAAAACCCTTTCATCATTTCACCATGTGACGGTCTGATTGGCAAATTGAGAAGCAATGAGCAAGACAAGAATGACAAAAGGCACATAATTACTTAGAAAACAGGCTTTGTGGTTCTCAGTCAAGAAGAGGGGTCATTTTAATACCTCTCCTGAGCCTTACTGTATCCCATATCATCTGGATGTGGGAACAGAGTATCTATTGACAGGTTTTTGGGCATTGCCAAGCACTGCCAAGGGAGTCCTTCAAAGGATTACAATTCCAAATGATCATAAAATTTTGAAAAATAGCCTGAAATCACTGTGATGCACTTCTGCCCAGACAAATTCACAATGCAGTAATTGGTGCCACCCTAGAGCCAAATGTACAGAGACAACAAAGGGAACAGCTGAGCACATACCAGAAAGGCCTCAACTGGAATATGAGTTGATGTTGGCTAATGTTGCCAGAAGGAAGGTTTGTATCAGTGAGACACTGCATGTAAAATGTTCCAGTGGCTGGGTTCCTGGTCATTGACATGGTTTCAGTTGTGTTCAGACATGGGCACCATCATAAGGAAGCACAAAACATGGCAAGTCTGAATGGCACCAAGAAGAGCAACATGAAATTTAGGGAATATGACCTCTGGGGAAGGGTTGAGTGAATGTTGTTGACTTCTGCTTGGAAAAAACAAGTGTTAGAGGATTGCACATGGATGAGAGATCACTCACCCCTGGTCCACAGGACATGGGTACCAAAAGATATTGAAGCCAGGTGTTTCCTCAAGGTCCCCAGTTTCTGGCTGTGCTTGCCAGATGCTTGTTGCTGGTGGCCCTGCTGGGGCTGTGCTGGCTTCCCAAAGACCCCTGAGGGCTGGAGCTGCTCTCCAGGGTTTGGCAATGAAGGGGCTGATTCCTGCTGCTCCCATGGAGGCAGACTCACAGTGGTTTCAGAGAAACTCTGCTGGGAGTAGGAAACCAACCCTGTGGATGTGGCTTCAGAGTTGCATCTCAAAAAAAAAAAAAACCCACAAGACCCAAAACAAAACCAACCAAGTGATCCTGAGCAGAAATAGGCTAATTTAAAAATTACTAAGGCATTGTCTGATCAATAACACTCAACCCAAGCTGCATTTCCAGAGCTAATTCATGCATTGATTTTCCCATTGATTTGCAGTAACTGCTGGGTTCCTAGCTAGATTAGCAAAGGTATTTAAATATTAAGATGGAGTCATTTTAGTAGCCTTAGTCACCTCAGTCCTTAAATCCAGTTGATCTATAGTTCAGATTAGGTCTCTACACAAGATGCTGTGATCCCACAAATTCTCTTGCTGCTTTTTGATGGCTCAGTGAACACATTTGAAATTCGGGTTTTATATGCCCCGATTGCTTTGAAAATGAGGTCTGTTCCCCAAATCACCTGGGCTTTGCAAAGCCTTTAAAAACATGGTCCTAAACACCCAACCAGGTACCCTCTCTCAGGCTAACTGGGGTTTCTCCTGCCTGGGAGTTAAGGTTCTTGCTTGGTGTTTCAGAGAAGTTTCTAAATATTTTTACAGGTTATCACCAACCTGTTAAAGGATTGACAGATTCTGAGCTACCAGAGACAGGGGTAGGCTATAGATAAAGTGACCAGCTGTATCATTGACAGCACATTTGGGAAACATTAACCAAAAGTAAAAGCCTTTTATAAGAAGGCCATAAAATGGCAGGAGTAATTATGTTTTTCCAAAGTTAATCATTGACTTCTGTTTATTTGGCTTTTTATAAAAAACTTTTTCCTTTCTCTCCTATAATGAATAAAACCTATAAAAGGTCCAGCAAATTGGATTCAGCCTTTCTTCTTCACACTGGCCATGCTTGAAGGCTGATGAGGCAGAGGCCCAAGAGAGGCTCACCTGAGGATACCTACTTCATTGGGAGGTTCTCATCCTGAACATGAATATGTTGGTCCATTTCTGGCTTCTCTGCGGCCTGAGCGCTGTTGTGACCTCTCAGGATGTCACACAAGAAGCCCAAATCTTTTTAGAAGAGTTTAACAGGATGGCAGAAGATATCAGCTATGAGAACTCTATTGCCTCATGGAACTACAACACCAACATCACTGAGGAGAATGCCAATAAAATGGTAAGTGCTCCATCCTGTGGGTTTTACTGTTGTCTTAGGAATCTGACACTTTCTGGTTTGTTTTGGTTCCACCAAACTTGGCTGAAATTGGAGTGTTACTTCTCTGGTAGCTGTGGCTCATTTTGGGGAGGGTAGAGGAGCTTGCTTGAGCACAGCAATGTTCACTGGATGTACCTGGGCCACTACCAACCTCTACAGCCTTGGGTTATTACCTGGATTACCTGCACTCCACAGGGATGTCCAGAAGCTGGACTGTCCCTAGCCATCACTTCAGGTCACCCCAGTGAGTGGAGGGAAAAGGCAAGGGAGCACTGCATGTTCATCCCCAAAATCTGTGTTGGATGGAGAGAAACACTTTCTTTTACTGAATCCAACACTGCCAGTGACTCCTGGTGTAGTGTTTCTCTGTGGGTTTTCCCTTTCCAAGAGAAAGCATTTCCCTTTCCTCTTAGAGAGGGCATGTCCTGAGGGTGAAGACCTTTCCAAGGGCCTGGGGTAGGTGCTGGCTGTGGTGCAAGGAAACTGGATTTGAATCTTGCACCCATGTGAGCTCAGGTCTCCCACTTTCCCTAAGACCAGACCAACACTGGGCTCTTTACTGACACAGGCAGTTGTTTTACTTCTCAGTGAATATGCAAATATTTTCTGGATGCAGGCATTCTGTTAAATGTTTGCTGATGGATTTATCTAGCAGCCCACGCCAGTTACCCAGTGGTGGACCTTTCCCCCTGCCCCCATCTCTCTTCTCATAGTCAGGGCTCTTGGTAGACTGCCTGGAGGTATTAGACTGGGAAAAATGAAGTGAGATCACAGCCTAACAAATGCCAGCTGTGGAGTTTCTATTACAGTGGTCTAGTACATTGGTTTGAAAGTCCATTTCTATCTGAAGGAAGGACCACAGCATTTTTACTAATGCTGTCTTCCAACACAATCCTTGCTTCTCAATACCAGCCTCTGCCCCAGCCCTGGGGGTCTCTAGGCAAGAGCTTGTCAAGAGCAGAGCTATGGTCTATTGATATTGATATTGCCATGCCTCAGCTCAGCATCTTCCTAGCTCAAAGCCTTTCAAAATGAACTAAACCACCTTGAATTTTGCTTTGTTTTCTTATGAAGCTGCATATTTTTAAAAGTTAACTCAAGCCTTAGAGAAAACAATTCAGAGCATAAAGGCGAAGCTGAACATCCTGCATCTATTTTTGCCTAATGGCTGTCTTTCACTTTGTGGTCATATAACTTAATTAAAACATGGTTTAATTATCGTATTTCTTAATTAAGGCAAGGAGACTGGTTGCTGGAAGAAATCCTAATGACTAATCATTGTCAATCTGGAATTTTTTCTGAGGCACCAGATACTTCAACTGTAATGTTTCCAAACACATAAAATGAAAGCCCTATATAGTATTTTCAGCATTAATGGGATGATAATAAAATACATGAGGAGATATCAGCAATAAAAACCAATTATCTAGTGTTCAGAAAGAACTTTTCTCTGGCTTGATCTCTTCAGCAGCACTGGTAATAAACCCACTGATTCCCCTCCTCCCATTCTGTTGGAGGAGAGTTAATGAATACTGTCCCTTCTGGCTCCTTCACATCCATTTTCTTTGTAAACTGTGTCACAAACCCTACAACTATTCCTCTGACTTATCAACCAATCTCTCTAATTGTGGAAATACCAGACAGAGAGATGACTTCTTTCCCCTGGCTTTTGCAGCCAACCAGCCCCTCCTTCTGCCCTGCCACTGCTGAGGCACCTCTCTGTTCCTGCTCAGGACAAGGAGCTCAGGAACACATTTGCACAGCAATGCTCTTCCTCTGGGTGCTTACCAAGCTCTTGCCTACTGAGCTTTGCAAGCTGCTGAGGAGTGTCAGGACTGTTTGTTTGGAAAGCCTCCCAGTGATCACTGCCCTCCTGCAGCCAGGATGGAGGGGATGTGGGCATGGGATTACCACGGGCTTACATCTGTCACCAGCCCTCTCTGCTGGAGCCTGGAGCAGCTGCAGTGGGTGCTGTGCCCCTGTCACACATGGGGCTGGACAACTCGGGCACAGCCCTGCACTTCAGTGGTGTCTGCACAGGGAAGTGTGCCTGAAAGAGCTCTTCAGGCACAATGTGACATTTGTGACACCTCAGCAGGGAGGGATGGGTGCCCTCTCCGCAAGCAGGGAAGCTCTGGCATAAGCACAATTAAATAAACTCTCCTAAGGACCCAGGTTAATTAGTGCTGTTCTTGTTGCCATTGGGAATGGGTGCTGATTGCTAAACTGTGTACAAACACATTGGAAAAAGGTGAATAAGACAGTCCCAACTCCAAATGGTGTTCTAATGCTGCTACTTCATGCACTGAAATTTCGGAGTTTCACATATCATGGTCTGTAACTGCAGAAGTGTTAAAAGCAATCTCATACAAAATGTTATTTAGCATGCCCAATGTGGACACCTGCTTAGAGCCTCTTTGGCCCGAGTATAATCTTTTATTTACCAGCATTTCAGAAGAAAGTGATATTTGCCATACAGACTCAGTATCAATACCTTGGCTGCTGAGTTGTTCCTGCTACTGCAGCAGAAATGAGGATTGACATCTGGGTCACAGATCTCTTTGTGCCCTGGCATTTTTCTTCACAGGTTGGTGAAGAAAAGCACTAAGGGAAGAAAACATGATTTAGAGTAGCAGGAGACACAGCAAAGTGATGCTAGATCAATTATAACAAGCAAGGTGTGAGTAGACAGACATGTTTTTGCTATTCCCAAAGAGAAATTGTTATCTGGATGTGTGAATAAAACAAAGCCAAAAAGCTCTCCAGATATTTCACCGTGTGGTGCAAGTCCTCAGCCCACAATCCATGGGAGTTCTTCACAAATGAAGTTCTTCCCAGAGGTGGTATTTTTGTCCACTGAGTGCATCAGGCCACTCCACTCCTTTGGAGGGGCTGACTCAGGGTTGTGTGAACCCCTTGCAGAGCGAGGCAGGTGCCAAGTGGTCCGAATTTTACGAGGAGGCCTCCAGGAATGCCAGCAGCTTCCCAGTGGAAAGCATCACGGATGACCTCACCAAGCTCCAGATGAGACTCTCCAGGAAAGAGGATCATCTGTGCTGTCACCAGAAAAGTATAACAGGGTAAGTTGTTGAATGTAGTTCATTGTTTTTGGTGGGTGAGTTCAGCTGCCTCCCACAGTACCCTCAAGCCAGGGCATGGTGCTGTCCCCACCCTGCTTGTTTTGGGATGATGCTGTGTATTTGGGATGATGTACCTGTTCTAGGGGCTCACAGCAATACAGGACTGGAGGGGTAGTCTGGCCTAGGAAGCTGGTTGCCACTTCAGTCAGCAGTTTTGCCATGGAATAAATTTCAAACACATGTACACATGCCTCAGAGTAGTCCTTGCACTTATGGCTGTATTAGTCATAAAACTAAGAAAGAACATGTGGTAAGTGCTTGGTGAAGTCCAGACCTAGGGCAATGAGCAGAAAGAGATGGGTAAAGGCCATTCAATCAGTCAAAAAGGTGGAGATGGAGGAAGTCTTTCTTTCTCTGAACATGGTAGATTATCACACTGTGAAAAAGAAGGAATGTTTCATTGCATTGGGCACCCTGGGATGCCTGAAAATGGGGGGGTTCCACAGAAAGCTGCTGAAGGCCAGCAAGACTTGGCAAGAAGCATAATGAGATTTGATTTGCACTGACAAATTCACCTAAGAGGCAGGTATAGGGATAATGACTGTATGTGAAATTGGAGGGAGAAGCTATGCAGACTCAAAAGGGATTTATAACCAAACACTTGAGAGTTAAATTACTTTCCTTTTGCTGAAGATCAAATTGAAACATAGCATTAAGTCATGGGAGCCTACAGTTCAGGATCCTACAGTGCTGATTACAGAAGAATCCTGAGATTTTTCTGCTAAGGTCAGCAGTGCTGACCACCATGCAAGGGAAACAGCAGATTGGCTGGATCTCTTATCTGATCCAAGTAAGATGCATTTCTGAAAATCAGATTGTGTTGGTGGGAATGCTGGCAGTTCATACAAACATGTATTTATTTTGGATCACAACAGTGCACCAATGGTAAAGTTGTCTCTGTTGAGGAGGTTTGTTCTTCAGTGCCCTCCCTGTTTAGACAGAATTTCCTAGATAATGGCCTTTGGGGCTGAAGTTGTTGATTCATGTTTGAAAGGTGACCTTTTTTATACAGTCTGATGTGATTCCACTGGAATATCTAAGTATTCTTTACTGACACAAAAATTAGCCTGGGCACCCATTTATTTTACTGCTGACAGAGATAAAGTTAGAGCTACTCACTAACTACCCGTCCCTCTGACAGCTCTTCATAGTTCTGATTTAAAGCTCTACGTGAGAAATTGCATTGTCCTAAAGGGAAAGCTAAAAATGGTACGTGTTTTCCTTGAGGCATGAAGATTTGAAAACATTAAAAAGACATTAAAACGAAGCTATGTAGCATGGGTTCTGAGACAGAGCTGAATGATTTCAGGTGCATTCTGGCCTTCAGCTGGCCCAAGACATGAGCCACAGCCTCTCTGTGATGGAGTCTAAGCAGATCCAGTCAATCAGTGTGGTGTGATGTTAAAACCCACAGACAATAGTCAGCCTGGCAGCACCTGCCAAGTGGACCCTTTTTGCTGCCACTCAAAGCCACAGCCTCCCTGCAAAGTTTATGTGGGTTCATGCTTATGGAAGCACATTGATAAACTTTATTTTATAGTTGCTGCTGTGTATTGATAGCTCTCTCGTGACAGTCAGTGCTCATTGAATCCAGAGCTCTGTCTGATTGGATATTAAGAACCTGTAGGGTTTATCATATATTTGGGAGATTAACTGTCTTTTCCAGCTAGGTCTGGTTCAGTAATGCATTTAGGCAAATTCTTTCATTAATCTCTCCTGAGCTCAAATATGTGCTTAAATATTAAGCTGGTGGGTGAAGTGTTGATTCTAGCTCTTAAGGAATTAGCATAATTGACTGTTATTTTGCACAGAGTGGGTTCCTAACAGGCTATCTTGCATCTAACTTGCAGCTGGGCACTGTTCTAAACACAATGAGTACCATCTACAGCACTGGGACCGTCTGTAAAATCAACAATCCGTCTGAGTGTTTGGTGCTGGAGCCAGGTACGACACCAACCACTGCCTCTACTGTGTCCTTCGCCCTGAGGGTGCAAAAAGAGAAGAGAAAGCCAAAGGGTGGCTCCTAACTGAAAAAGAACAGGCTGTAATTTCAACAGATAGTTCCTGCTATCTAAAGCTTACTCATAATTTAATTGCACCTTGCAGTTCAGGGACCTCCATTGGACCTTCTGCCCACGGGACATACTGTCTCCTTTTTGTAGCAAAAAACTTTGGGGAGGGCTGCTCAGCCTGTGTGGCAGCCTGCCTGTCACCTGGGGTTTGCCTATATCACAAAAAATCTATTTTTTTATTCCCTGCCATCAGTATTGTTGGACTCAATGTTGCATTGGCGCCAGTCCTGAGAATTCTACCAGCTCAAGGGAAGCTAATGTGGAGAGAGCATTTAAGAGATTCATGATCTGCTCCATGCTTCTTAAAGGCAAGGGGAAAACTTTAAATTAGGAGAGGATGCAATGAAATAATGGGATATTTCAGTATATCAAATACAAAGTGTTTTCTTCTCTGTTAATGAATTTCTTTCACTTTGGTTCTTTTGCCTGCTGTGAAAGAAAAATTCTGCTTTTTCAAAGCCTAGTACTTTGTTATTCTGACAGGTCTGGATGCTATTATGGCTGACAGCACTGATTATCATGAGAGACTGTGGGCCTGGGAAGGCTGGAGAGCTGATGTTGGCAGAATGATGAGACCATTATATGAAGAGTATGTTGAACTTGAAAATGAGGTTGCAAGGCTTAATGGTAAGTCACTATTTTTTCTTTTTGTTTGTTTTTCTTTTTTCCTTCTGGCTTCCAGAAACCAGTAAACATACAGCAGTCTTACACAATTCTCCCAGGAATTCAAAACATATACATAATTTGCTCTTGGTGTGCATGTCTCAAAGTAGGAGGCCGTGCAAACAACTGTCATTGACCAGCTCAGAGGTTTCTTACCAGCCTGGAACAAGAGGCACCTTTTTGTTGGCACCTTTTTGTTGGCACTTTTCCCAAAGCCCATAATGTGTCAGTGCCCCTCATTACATACACTGAACTGCACCATTTGGGATTTATGGACAAGCACACTCCATTTAAACAACTTCTGAGTGTTGCTGAGTTTTGGCAACATCTCTTCCCTATGGGCCTTGACCATCTTGCAGTAGCCCCAGTCATTGGTACATTTATAAGCATTGTTCCCTAGCTGGAATGATCAGATAGGTAATGGTAGGCCTGGGACAGCAGGTGCAGCTGGGTGTTCAAGAATAATTTTGTACTAAAGGAAGTGTGCTTCCAGTCTGAGATCTCCACACAAATCATATGGAACTGTCTTTTCAAGGAACAGTAGCAGCTGCCTTCTAATTTTCTTTTCTTTTCTTCAAGGTAGCTTCTGAAGTACTTACATCATCTGTCTCTTGGCCAGACTGCAGCTGTATCACCTGCTTTCTCATACTCCTTGTTTTGCAAAAACTGTCAAGCTGGAGCTAGATAAGGAAATATGGCACCAACAGTAAGACAGGGGAAAAAGCCAAACATTAAGAAATGGTCATTATGGACTTCCTCCATACCAGCTAGGAGCCATTTTTACTCCAGGCTTGATGGAGCTCAGTGGACTGGAAGACTTAGTGGAACTGAGAGCTGAGTTTCACTTCTGGTGTCTGCATGCATCCTGGTGGTTTAGTTTCTGGAAGAGGGGGACCATATTCGATGTCTAGCAGTTTATGCCTTCTGTGGGAAGTCCTTACATCCAGCCTGAGCAGAGGCTGCTATCCCTCATAGCCACAGGAGCTCCAGTCAGGATTCTTGATTTTCTTTGACCTCCATCTCCAGAAAGAATGACCCTAACTGGCAGATAACCATGACATCAATTTCTGAATTTCTTGGAAACCTCCCAAACCTGCATGTCCATGAGACAGACCCTCAGGGAGGCTTTTTCCTCTCTGCTAAACCCAAACTGTCTTGCATTTTGCTGCTTTGCTTTGGGGGAAGACTGCAGGTCTGCATGGGATCAGCAGGGAGCTGCACTTCCCCTGCAGACCTAAGCAGTGCCACATCTGGTGTCCTCATGTGATGCATCCATGCTTTACAGGTTATTCTGACTATGGAGACTACTGGAGAGCAAATTATGAAGCAAAGTCTCCAGAAAATTACAAATACAGCCGTGACCAGCTGATTGAAGATGTGGAGAAGACATTTGAGCAGGTAGAGGAAAAGCTCCCACCTGGGTTGCAGGGGTTGTGTTTTGAAATGATGGGCTCACGTGCTGATGTTATGAATGAAGATGGATCCTGCTTTAAACTGGTTGATCTCAGTCTACATCAGTTTAACAGAAACAGATGTGAGGAGACATACATGACATTCCTACCTCTGTAGCCATTCAAGGACCAGCTTGGTTCCCAAAGGCTCTGCAGGTCCATATCTCCAGGTAGGGTCCATGGGGTAGATGGCATCCTTGATACTGCAGCTCCCAAGTTAGCAATGCTCCCTCCCTCATACCTGAGCAGGACTTCTGTGGCTGGAATCTGGACTCAGTGCCTGAGCCATGAGACAGGGGGCAAAGCTCAGCTGCAGGTTTGGGGTGCAGTTACCTGCCAGGAGCTTTTTGTCAGAGACAGCTTCGAGGCTCTCCATTTAGGAGTGATGAGTGAAACAGAGCAAAGTGAAAAAAAATAATTGTTTCCTTTTCCTCCTCTGCCTCCAGATAAAACCTCTGTATGAGCAGCTGCATGCCTACGTGAGACACAAGCTGGAGCAAGTGTATGGCCCTGAGCTCATCAGCTCCACAGGATGCCTCCCTGCTCACCTGCTGGGTATGTCAATGCATCCATGTCGTGCAAACCTGACTTTATGCACAGGACAGTCACCTTCAAGGCACATGGGTGGAAAGTAATCTGACTGTTTAATCAGGATATTAACAAAAGGGTTACAGATAAGAGAAGGGTAGAGGAGAAACAGATAAATTCCTAGCAGAGATGCCACAAGTGCTTGGCAGCAGTGGCAGGAAGGGAATGCAAGGACTGAGACATTTCCCTCCCCTCTGCAGCACTTGTCTTCAATAGAAATGAGAGTTTCAGAGAGACTTGTTTTTCCTTTCAAATTTTACTCTAAGATCCCACATTTGACGACTTGGCTTTCAGATCATGCAGCATTAAGCTGCTCTAACTGTTGTGTACCTGAACATGGCACAACAATCATGTGGACTAACAAAAAAGGATGTTCAGTTTTCATACACCTTTAGGAATGCGATCAGTCCTGAAACTATACTATGCAAGAATTGCTGATACTGGGTAATAAAAGGATCCTTCATCTGAGTTTGACCTATGCATGGCCTTCCAGAAGTGCTCCCCTCCACATCTGGATCAGGCCTGGATAGATGTATAGGAGTCCCTGTTTTTAACACTGCACAATTTATAGACCTGTCTGGCACCTTTGAGCAGTACATAATAAATCATTGAAAGTATTTATTTGTTTCTCTCTTTTTATGAAGGTGACATGTGGGGTAGATTCTGGACAAATCTGTATGCCTTGACTGTTCCCTATCCAGCCAAACCAAACATTGATGTAACTTCTGCAATGCTTGAAAAGGTAAGACATGCCTTTATGCAATATGCATTATGTAACATATCTAGATGGTATGAAAATTATGCACCACATAGCAGCTGCTCTCTAGAAATCCATGGCTGCCCTCAGGCAGACACACTGCCAACAAAGTGTTGCTTTTTGCATCCTTTTTTTGCTTTTCACCGTAAAGTGTTTATGCATTTTTCACTGCACCTATCCCCTTAGCTGTTCTCTGTTTTCCTCTACCCTTTGACTCCCTTAATCTTGTCTCAAAGTCTATTTTCCTCAGAGATACTTATCCATTCAGAGATATATTTTGTATTTATAAATATTTCAGGACTCCTCGCGTGGGCTGGTATCAAATATGACCTTTGCCAGTCATTACCATAATCAAATAGTTTGTATATCACAGTTTGTTTTATTTTTGTCAGTCTTGTTTATTTGGATACAGCTAGAGAAACTGTAATGCTGCCTGCTATCTCTTGATAACTGCATAGCATCATGAGATCTGAGTTTGAGATCTGTAGAGCTCACAGCTGTGACAGCACCTTTACCAGACTAAGAACATGGGTGAAGAAAATTCCCCGTAGTCTTGCCAAAGCCTTACTCCTTTTATAAACTAAAGGCTGAAGAGCGAATTTGATTTCTGAAATGCAATTATTCACCTGAAATCTACTCTCCTCTCATAGGCAGCACTCCATGAAAATGTTTTGTTGGTAAGAGAAAGAATAGTTGAATTTGATTCATTAGCAGTTTGCACAAGTCTGCATTAATCTCACCTGTTTTCCACTACTGACCCTCTTGTAGTCATAATTCTGTGTCTGTTGAAGTACTGCTGCTAGAAGGGAAGCATTATTTACAGAGCCTTTGAGCAATGGATGGGCTCAGCCTTGTTAGTGGGTGTGCCCAATTTGAGATTTTCATCTGGATGAGCTGTTTACCACCCAGGTCTCTGTGAGAGCTCAGTCCAATAAATGCAGAGCTCCTGTTGGGTAGAATAATAAAACTACCAGTTTGATTTTGCTGAATGCAAAATTATCCTGAACATAACCATGCAGTTTTAATCTGATAAGCAACTCCCATAGATGCATTTGCCAGGTTTTATGGTTCTGGCTGAAATCTCTCATACTCATCTGCTGGGAATGCAGCTCCACTTCCTCAAATGAGTTGTCCCCAAGTTGACTGAAGTGACTGAAGGGTCAGATCACAGTTCTGACATACAACTGTCAGGAAGGCATTTTTTATCTTACTTATCTTTTATTGAGAACTTCTCTGGTATAGGTCAGGTGCTATCTGCTGAACCTCTGAGTGCAAAGACCTATTTTGTTTGCAGGTAAAAAACATTTAATTCCAGTTCCAAGCAGAACTTACAGGAGTGCCAAAGGCAGACACTACTGACTTACTCTCAACAGGCCAGGTGCAGGTGTGCAGCTTCTGGGAAATAAATACGAATTCAGCTGCCCTGCATTAAGCAGGGCATTGGGAACAGGCTCCATGCAGAAGCAGAGGTTAATGGTAGCATTGTCTCTTTCAGGGATGGGATGCAATTAAAATATTCAAAGCTGCTGAGGCCTTCTTCGTTTCCATTGGCCTCAGTAACATGACTGATGGCTTCTGGGAAAACTCCATGCTCACAGAGCCGACTGACAACAGGAAGGTTGTCTGCCATCCTACAGCCTGGGACCTGGGGAAAAATGATTACAGGTACTGAAATTGCTGTGACTCTTTTTATACCATCTCCTAGAACAAACATATTTTCACTAAAGTTGCACCATGCTGGTTTAAGTTATAATTTTGCCTTTATTTTGTTCTGGCTGAAAAGAGGGGTAAGGAAGACAAGAGAGCAGGGATCCAGTGGGACTTTAACTTTCTGTGTAACTTTTCCTGTGAAGATCTACTCAAATTTACTAGCAGATCTACTCAAGATCTACTCTAAAATTTTAGCTGAGAAGGGACTAATATTTTTATGAATTAGAGAAATAATGACTATGTTGTAGGGCTTAAGGAATAAGCAGAAATGTTGGTGGATATCAGTGAGATTTGTGGATAACTGCACTTTTTTGCAGCAATGGTAGTAGGTCCCTGGGCAGCAAGGGAAAATCTCCTGAGAGTCCATTGTCTGTTTTTAGCAGAGTTATCCAGCTTCATGAAAATCTATCAGTCTTTTCCACATTTGGGAAAGGAGTGGGACAGCAAGTTCCCACACAATGAATACTTCCTGCAGAAATTCTGACCCCTCTTGCAGTCCCCACAGAAAGAAGCTGATGCCCAGCAAAACCTTAGTGAAACACATCAGTGTCACACCTCAGCAGTCTGGGGAAGGGGAACAGAAACCCTGTTTGGAAGACATTTCTTTAGTAGATAGTACCTACACAAGGATGAAGTAGCAGGAGTCACCAGCACACAGGGTTTTATGCATTACTGTCTTCCTAAGATTGGTGGTGGTTACTCACTCCCACACATACAGCGAGTTTATCACCAGGTTTTAGGGAACAGCTGTTCTCACAAAACAGCGGTTTTCTCCTACTCCCCAGACAATTTCAAGGTGGCTGAAGATGTTTTGCTGAGTTCCCCTTGAAGTCTTGCTGTAGCAGGATCTGCACTGCATGCTAGGATGCAGCTGCCCAGGTTTTGCACGGGGCAAAAAGCATTTGCAAGCTCTGGAGGGGCTTTGCCCCGTGGCTGTTTCAGTCAGGACTCAGGCAGCCTCTCTCTGGGCCACTGTCTCTCTAAGCACAGACACTTTGCTCTGGTGTGCAGGATCAAGATGTGCACCAAGGTGACCATGGATGACTTCCTGACTGCACACCACGAGATGGGCCACATTGAGTACGACATGGCCTACGCAGTGCAGCCCTATCTGCTGAGGAGCGGTGCCAATGAGGGCTTCCACGAAGCTGTGGGGGAAATTATGTCACTTTCTGCAGCCACTCCTCAGCACTTGAAATCTCTTGATCTCCTGGAGCCAACTTTCCAAGAAGATGAAGGTAAATAAATGCATAAATATTATGTATTTATGTGAAAGCACTTGCTGGTCTTATTTTATAGCAGAAGATTGTTCCTGCAAACTCAGCAATCAACTGACAGGCTTCTGAAAATCTCACTCCTCTAATTTACCAGAAATACTATATTTTCCCCAAATCACATTGTGAAGCAAGGATCACTACAGTGCTGCTACCTAATTTAAAAACAAATAGCTAGCATTTCATTCCTTCAGTACTGAACAACTCATCCTTAAATCTTCATATTTGTACTGGTTTAGTAGTTAAAATGAAACTGAAACCTTGAGATTTACATCTCCCACTTAAGTGAATACTGAGTGACATAGGTAGACCCTGATTATTATGCAGTTCATCTGGCTTCTGAGTACTGCCTTAGATGGATGAAGATGCACATTTTATACTTAATATTTTCAGATGTCTTCAGCTCAAAGTTCCTCAGAGACTGGAAAGGTTCTCAGTGATGTGTAACTAAATGTAAATGTCAAGGGACTAAGCTATTTAAGAGTTTGGGGAAAGAGAGAGACAAAACAGTGTACAATTCCTAAATGATCTTATCTCATTTTTTCAGTAGTATTCTTCCTTCCACTTTTTCTTTAGTGAAAATCTGTAATTCAAACAAGTTGTAAGCATTAGCTGTAAAGGGAAGCAACTTTAGCCATCTAATCAGATACTAATTGCTACCATAACCATTAACTGAACTGCTTCTCTCTTCAGAAACTGAAATCAACTTTCTGCTCAAACAAGCACTAACGATTGTTGGAACAATGCCTTTTACTTACATGCTGGAGAAGTGGAGGTGGATGGTGTTTAGGGGTGACATTACAAAGCAGGAATGGACCAAACGGTGGTGGGAGATGAAGTAAGTTTGAGAAACAAAGGGGATTTTTTTCATATGAACCTGCAAACTCAACCCTGGTTACTCAACATGCTGAGGTGTTTGTGCTCCCTTGGGGCAGGATCTGTATCTCTGGGTGTTTCTGTAAATACCAGTAGAGTGACAGCTAGAAACACCCAGCAGTGCTGTAGACAATGTCTCATAAGCCATTAACTCTGTGTACAGCCTCCAGCAGCTTACCCTGCCTCTCAAAAGACTTTCTCCCTGTGTCTAATGCCAGCTTCCTGATAAAAACAGCCCATGGCCTTTGCATGGCCTGTTCCAGATCAACATTTCTGTCCCCCTGACACCTTCCCCAAGACATCTTCATGACTTAAGTACAGCCCTTCTCTAAGTCTCATGGGTCATGTGCTCTGGTTTGCTCCCCACATCCTTAAGGACAAGTGGACAGTGAAGTTCATTGTACTTGCCACCCAGAGAAGCATGCAGATCTCAATCCACCAAGTATCTGAGTGCACCTCTTTGCTTTGTGTTTCCTCCCCACTGTATGGTGGTTTTGGAGGCAAATTGCCTGAAAGATTTCAGACTGAACCTTTCCTTTCTTGTGTACTAAAATACCACCTCTGTCTGTAAAGAAAATACAGTTCCCTCGGCAAGTAACAGCCAGAGGTGCCTTTTCAGATTATGCCCATCAATCAGTCTATTTTCAGTATCTTGGAGCAACAAGATTAAAAATAGGTATGATTCAGACTGGAGTTTGTAATTTCCCAGGTTGGTTTTAATATGAGAGTAGAAAAATGCAAAGAAACCAAAGATGCCCCACACTGCAAATGGAGCCTGAACTCGAACACGAACAGTAAGCCTCCATCACCAAACAGAATCTATAATAAAACTTGATATATGCAAGCCTCCTGACCCACTGTAAAAATCAATCAGCTTCAATGTATTCAAAAGTAGCAGAGATGTCAGAGAAACAGAGAATGACAAATTGTTCAGGGAAGCTTATCACATCTGTTGTAGTGCACTGCAAAGCTCTCTGCTTGAAATGCAGGTTTATGAAAAATATTTCCATAGAAGCTTATTACCATTTTCAGAACTTAAGGCATGGGTTTGTTTCTGTAGTAGTTCTCAAGAAACACAGTCTCAGGAGAGGAAAATAAAGAGAAAGCTCATCTCCAGCCCAGTGGCACAGGAGGCCATCTACCCTTTGGGGTTTGCCCAGTCTCTGCATGCCCTTGCCCAGAACAAAATGCAGGTCTCTAAACTTAGGATAGTCCAGGGCATGAGGTGTGGGTGTAAAGCTCATGTAGATTATTTCATACCACTAATTGCTCCCTGCACACCCTGCTATCATACAAATCCCTTCCTTGCACTATGAGTTTCCAAGCAGCTTCCTCTCTGTGGTCTCCAGCTGTGGAGCAGAACTCACTTGGGGTTACTGGGAGTTGTATGGAATTCTTATGTTTGGAAGTGAGAGAGGTGTCTGTTTGTATCAGACAAAACAGAAGAAAAGCTGAGTCAGATTACCTTTCCTTATTGTCTATAAACAGAAACCCTGTGTTTTCCCTTCATCTCCAGGAGAGACATAGTTGGTGTTGTGGAGCCAGTCCCTCATGATGAAACCTACTGTGACCCTGCTGCGCTGTTTCACGTGGCCAATGATTACTCCTTCATAAGGTAGGGCAGTGGTTAATTCATGACTTAGGTTTTGTCTACAGAACAAGCCCCAGCTACCTAAAATACCTGCTGGAGAGTCTCAGGACCCAATATTATTTTGTTTAAGCCCAGATTGAAGGTTGCTGATTTCAATGGGAGTGCTTCTCTGCACATTAGGGGTTGTTCCATAATAATCTCTGAGCAGTGAGGAGGCTGCTGAGCTTCTTGCTGAGCTGAAAAATTTAATACTGCCATCAAACCAGCAGGAAAACTTCTATATGAGGTGTTTGCGTACTGGGGAATCACTGTGACCTGTGTCACTTGGGCCATGCACATGCAGCCCTGGATGTCCTCTGTGTCCCAGCCACCTCATTTAGAGGGCTCATAGCAGAGAGCTGGACCTTAAAAACTTCACTCTCTTCTGATTTATGTGGCAGAAAACAGATTTGGGGCTCTTCTAGTCCATTTGATCTTGAAATTTTGCTAAATTTGAGTTAGTTTAGCCTATAAATATCAGCTGGCCTCTCTCCCTGCAGTGCAGGCTCCCAAGCAGGAGTGACAGCTGATGCAGCAGAACTTTCCAAAGGCCAAGGGCTTGCAGGTTTCCTTGACAGACAGCTAATAAAACCTGTGCCTCCCTTTTGCTTGCCCTTCCTTTAGGTATTACACCCGCACCATCTATCAGTTCCAGTTTCAGGAGGCACTTTGCAAGGCAGCTAACCATACTGGCCCTCTTCACAAATGTGACATTACCAACTCCACTGCAGCTGGTCAGAAACTCAGGTAACAAAGCAAATTGCTCACGTGTAATAAATCAGAGTATAATAAAGCCTAAGTCATCCTTGAAGGCTTCTGGAGTAAATGAGGTTGCATGAAGAATAAACCTAGCTTAGAAATTCAGTCTATACCTCCTCAATTCATTTTGACAAGCTGACTAAATTTATATATGCTATGGTTCTAAACATCAAAAGTTTAATTACTTGTTTGTGGGAATAAAATATCATTATGAATAGGAATAATGGGAGAAATGAGTGAATTCAGAAGCAAAAAAGAACACTTTTATACTGATCACAGAGTGGTTTTCTCATCTAGATGGAATATGACAATAACATATTACTTCTCATTCCACATATACAGAGAATTGCTGGCATTAGGGAGATCCAAGCCCTGGACTCAAGCACTGGAAAGTGTAACAGGAGAAAAATACATGAATGCAACTCCTTTGCTCCACTACTTTGAACCTTTATATGAGTGGCTGAAAAAAAACAATTCTGGCAGATTCGTTGGCTGGAAAACAGACTGGGCTCCATGTATGTATGGCTTGTGGGTGGTTTAAGGACACTCATTAGTCTTCACAGCCCTTGATTAGCAATGTCCCTCTCTCTCTTGTAGCTATTCTCCTTAGAAAGGCAGGGTTTTGGGAAATAAACACTGAGCTGTAAGTTTTACTCACAGGAAAATAGACTGGCTTCCTCACGGCCAGAGCTGGAGAAGTCAGCGCACGTTTGTCAGAGCCCCACAGTTCTCAGAAATTGAGGTGTCCTTTTTTTCATAATGGTAGCACTCAGAGTGTGGGATGGCTCTACAGAAAGAAGAAAGATTCAGATGCTTGGTCTTGTGTGGCACTTGCCTGGGAGCAGTGTGCCTGTATTGCAGGGCTGGGAGCCACTGGTCCTGGGAGCCAGGCATAGGAGCAAATCAGTACAAAAAAATTACTGCCATGCTTTTTGCTGGCAAGTGTTAGTCAAAAACAGGAGCTCAAGGGGATGAAAAGGAGGAGACTATGGAAGAATGCATGTTTCAGCTTATTGTGACACTGAGTGATAAACCTGCCAGGTTATATTTGTGTAACCATTGCCAGTACTGGAGAGCACTGTAACTCTTACAGCCCTGTGCCAGACTCTGACAGTAGGATTCACCTAACCAGGCACCAGCATCTGCATCTAAGCTGCTCATTCCCAGTGGTGGGAAAGAGGAATTTTCCTTCTATCTGCTACAAAACCAGACTTGGGAACTGACAGCTCAGATGAGTGTGTTTGCAGTAGGGGTGACTGAAGGGGAACAAAATCAGTCCCACCAAGCTCTCCAAGGGGAGCAAGGTAACCTGTAAAGAAACTTTAGCCACCTCAGCATTTCCCAGGAACAGACTTTTTGTTGCTGCATCTCTAACATGGCCTTTGTTTTATTTTAATCCAGATTCTGACAATGCCATCAAAGTGCGCATCAGCCTGAAGTCAGCTCTGGGTGACCAGGCGGTGAGTGTGTGTGTCCTGTGGCACCCTTCCTATTGCTTGGACAACAGAGGTGTTGTGATAATGGTGCTCAGAAAACAAGTCAGGGTATAGCTGATCTTTGTGTCTGAAGGGTGGCATCAGCTCAGGTGAAAGATTATCACATATAAGATGTCTTGTCTGAGTTTGTGGTCAACACTCACTCTAGAATTAGTAGAGGAACTTCTCCAGGGAGTGAGCCTACCCCTGTTAGGAAAGTCATCTCAGCTAGATGAATTGATTTACTCTGTGGAGATACCAATCGTGATTTTTTGCCTCCTCCAGAACAGTCTTGGAGGACTAACATAGAGGAACCTGTGCACATGAAAATGGCTGTATTTTTCCCAGATTTGCTGATGTGTCCACATCAAACTTCTACCTAATTTCTTCTAATTGCCATTTTCGTGGCTATGGTGGCTGCCTTCAGAAGTTATTAGAGCAGCTACTTCACATTTAAAAGCAGACTGGTGGATCCCACTTGATGTTGTGAAATGCTCTTGATTTCAAACTAAAACACATCTGTTAGCATTTCTCTGTAGATTTTTGTTTGCATGTTTACTGTAATATTTCCAGGCCCTGATATATTCAGCTGCCTCCCTGCCCTCCAACCCTGGTGCAGAGACAGCTTTGTTATTGAGATTGTGGGGGACAGTGCAGTGCAGCTGCTTCTGTTTCAGATGACGAGAAGGGCTTTCATTCCCAAGAGCTTGTCTGCTTTCCCCAATTATACCAGCTGGTCCAATAAAATGTATTACAGCAATGAAAAAAATCTCATCAAAGCCAAAGATGGCTTTTATGATTTTAAACAGAGCATTGGCTTAGCCCATCTGCTTAACCCAGGCTGAAAATTCACTCCTTATTCTAGCTCTTCCTCTTTATGCTAATCTCATGGAGGCAGTGTAGATGGTTTAAGTGCAGACATTTCATTCCTGTTAATAGCCATTTTCACCTTGCAGGACATTAGTAATTTTCCAAGAACGAGGATGTCATCAGGCAGGTCATTTAGAGCTGCATGTTGGAGCCTATTGCACTAGCAAGGACACAAACCACAGGCTCTTTTTTCATATGAATTGATGCTCTTGCTTCTATCACTCTCTCACATGCAAGCCCCACTGGAGTTTTATTGCTTCCTAGACTGCCTAGTCAAGTTAGATACAATTCAAAACTGATATCAACAGCATAAAAGGGTTCCATATTACAACACGTTTATTAGTCATTATGGTTAATGTTTAGCTTAATATCATTTTTATGCCTGCCTTTAGCCATCCTAGTCTTTTGTTGTGCAATTGAGCAGCTGTAAAACAATCTCATACAGATTACTTAATTTGAATTATTGTATGGACGGTAGGTTCCTAAGCTCTGAAGAGCAAGCCATACATTTTCCTCTCAAAACCAGTTTACATCATCAACTTGCAAGAAACCTTTTCTATTCGGTTGCTTTCTGCCTCCCCACAAATTTCTCTTTTGCTGAGCCCCCACGGACGTGGCTGAATGCTGGTATGGCAGCAGCAGGTAATGGTACATGCATGAGCTGGCATAGAGAAAAGGCAGGGGGAATCTTGGGCAGCAATCTCAGCCCATCTACACAGAGCAATGTGTTTTGGGTGCTTTGCACGGCTCACAGATGCTGTAGGTCCCCTGCAACTGTTTGTTTAAGGTGTGTTTTGGGTTGCTTTGCAGTGACCTAACAGCACAAAGCACTCTGAGTGTACCAGCAAACATTTTTGCACTTGTGCTCGTTAGCTCTGGAGGGAAAGGCAGGGAAAGGTTCCTGCCCTTGGGCTCAGGTACAGCTGTGCTGGGGGCACGGGGAGCTGCAGTCACACAGGCTCTGGCCTGTGACTCAACCCTGGCTGGTACCAGCAGGGACCTTTCAATGGCCCCAAGTTCTGGCAAATTAAGCATCCAGACTCTCGGGTGGGCTCAGTGCCAGCTGTACCAGAGCGTGCACTGCCGCAATTACCTTGCTAATTGTTTTCAGGCTGATGAGATTAGAGTTGCAGCCGCAGCAGCGCTGGATCACCAGCGCAGCCGATGAGGCTGAAACACCCCCAGCTTTGCTTCAGCTGGGGTTTATGAAAGTGCCTGCACAAGGGAAAGGGCTACAAGATCCCCACCCTTGGGCTCTGTCATATTTAAAATAAACGGTTCCAGGAGTGCCAGCCCCTGACTGCCACTTGAAAACCAGACCCCTCTCCAAACATTAATTCAAAATTCTCCACCAGGTCTGTGCCATCTGTGTGATCACGTTGTAAAGGGCTGCCACACAAGACAGTGTTAGGGAACGGAGAGCTGTCAGCCTGGAGGCATTTAGATGTCTTTTACAATGAAAAATCCTTTTTGAATCAGAGGCCACACTTACACTGTCTTTCAAGTCGCATGTGGGATCTTGGAGGGAACACACTGTAACAGAGCAGAGGTGCTTGGCAGAGTTCATTTCTCTCTGCAAGCAAAGCAGCTTCTGTAACACACAGAGTAAGGTGGGTGCCTGAGATGCCTGGGGAAGCTGTGTGGGTAGTCATGACTCAAACACAGATCAGAAGCCAGCCAGGTACTTCCCATCCACACAGCCAGTAATTGTATTTATAAAGGCAATTGAGAGGCACAGTGGCAATTAAATACATTAGACTGAAAAAGACAAAATATAAGCTAGAAAAGTAAATTATTAAAAAGTTAACATGCTAAGTACAGGAAACGTCAATAAAGGAATCAAGCTCAATTAGATCCTGGTAAAAATAATAATAGTAAAAAAAGCAGCACTGCAAGCTTAAAGATGTTGGGCACAAATAGAAAACTGAGAAACCCCGACAACAGCCTCTTAGTTGTGACAGTGAACAGTGCCAGCTGCCGGAGGCAGCAGCAGTAACAACAAGAGGTACTTTACTGCAGGGCTGTGCAAGCAGGAGATAACCAGGGTGATTTGCCTTGCAAAGGGGACTCAGCCTCAGCCTTTCCTGGTGGGAACAGCCAGGGCTGGCACAGCCCCTGCCCTCCAAATGCCACAGGGACTGCTCTGATTGCCGTGGCTTCTTGTACCGGTGCCTTTCCCAGGACCTGGTCCTGAATGGACTGACGGCAGCGGGTTCTTTCTGCCCTTTCCTCCCCTTTATTAATAGAATCAGGACTCTTTAGGTTCCGAGGGACTTTTAAAGATTAGCTAGCCCAACCCTGATGCAATGAGCAGGGACATCTTCAGCTAGTTCAAGTTGCTGTAAGCCTCACCCAGCCTGACTTTGAACGTTTACAGAAACTGAGTATCCACCACCTCTCTGAGCATGCTATTCCAATGCCTCACCACCTTCTCAGTAAAGAATTTCCTCCTAGTAACTAACCTAAACCAACTCTCTTTTAGTCTAAAACCATTACTCCTTGTTCTATTGCAAGAGACCCAGTTAAACAGTTTATCTCTGTCTTCCTCGTAGATATTTATACATCTCTCTCATTTTGTATCAGTGTCAAGAGGTGGACACTGAAAAATGTTGCTGGGTTTTATAAAGCCTTTTACAACAGAGCTGCCTTCTACCACGCCTTCCTGAATAACACTCAAGAAAGTCAGGAGCTGTGTCAGACTATCGCTGACAGCATTTATAGGCCTCCTGCCCAGGTATACCATAAACACAATCAAATCTGTGCCTCAGGGGAATAAAAAGATATTGCCACAGAGTTCAGCTGGGAATTTTCCCTTCATGTGCACATGCTATTTCACAACAGACCAGGCTGCTTTATCACCTCCTGTGGTGGTTTTTGCCCCCTGTACAGCTCTTGGTTTCTGCCCCAGAGAAGCTGTTTTTGTCTTCCACTGCAAATAACTTTGGACTCATAAGGCAGGCCAGAAGAAGCCTGCACACAGGCAGTACGTTTTGTTTTTTTTGGTTGGTTTTTTTTGGTTTTTTGGGTTTTTTTTTTGTTTTTTTTTTTTTTTTAATATCACCTATCTAGTCTCCAGGGAAAAACAGCAAGTGTGTGCTTGCTGCAGAAGTACTGAAGCAAGGAGTTTTTTACCAAAACCAGACCCCAAACAAAAATCCGAGCTTGTCAATTAAATGAATTAGTCACCTTCAAACCACAACTCTACCACAAAGGTTCTCCTCTTTAATAGAACAGGTCTGCAAATAAAATTATGTGATTAAAACAAGATCTAAATCATGAAATCTTTAAACTCAAAGAGAGTGCACAAGATTTAGTAGGAATAGCCTTGCTGATGCCTTTTCTCCCTGTAAGGCAGAGAGATGTGCTGGGACTGCAGTATCTTCAGCAGTCCCATATAGAGGTGCCAAAGGTTGCAGATGGACAGTAGGGTGTCTGGCAGCAGGGATGCCTCCTTGGTTATTCTCCTGCACAGTGCCCAGATTAACAGAGCCAAAGGCTTTGGGTTGGTTTCTGATGTGCTGTCATGGCACAAATACATAATACTGAAGTGCATGCCAGGCATTACAATTGCTGTTCCTTTTAGAAGGCTTTCTTAATGTCTCTGATTTCTTGCCTGAGGAATTCCTCTTGTGCTCTTTCTGCAGTATGAATGGGATGAAAGTGAGCTCTTCTTGTTCAAGTCATCCGTTGCCTATGCTATGAGGAAATACTTCGCAGAGGTGAAGAAACAGGAAGCTGATTTCCAGTGAGTGGCTTGCTCAGTTGTGCCAGCTATGCCTGCATTGCTTCTGCTCAGCTAACAGCATGAACTGGTGGGATTAATTGTGCCTTCTGTCAAATGTAAGGTGACAGAAACAATGTCAAACATCAGCTGTTTGCAAAAGGCAAGATTCCAGCTTGGGTACATGGTGTCTTTCCACTCAAGAGCCTGAAGTTTAGGAGTAATGTGCTAAAGTTAGGTAAGAAGGCATTGTCTCCCACAGCTTATCAGTGATAGAGATGAATCTTGACAATTTGTGCCCAACACCTATGTAGGAATATCAGGGAAGGTACACTGATTAGAAATAAACATTTCACAATGTATGTGTATCATACTGAATATCCAAGAGTTTTGGGGCCAAGGAAAGATAAACATGTTGACTATAAAGCACTAGAATGTGGTACAGACTTACCAGTCTTACCTAGGTTCAGTTACAAGCATAAAATCTTCCACCTGAAAGTGATTTTGGTAAGAAAAACAACCCTTTTGATTAACTATCTTTAATAATGTTCAGAAGCTATCTACTCAAGCTATTAGATATTACTTTATAGAATATCAATCGTGTAATATCTAGAACCTACTCCAGAAAAATCAGGAAGAAAGCTATTTTTTTCCACTTTGTACTTCATACATCACCTCATTCATGAGACCCACCCCAAACACTCTCTGTTCTGCAAATGATGATGTGCTGTGGAAAATTACACCAAGACTTGTCTTAGGTATGAGATAGACTCTCTCCAGCTCAAGTTACAAATTAGCACATAGAAAAAGGAGTTCTGGCAGGAAAATTGACTTCACTTCTCAGCTGAAAGCACTAGAAAGCATTCCCCCAGTGTAAATTAAACCCCTGGCAACGCCAATCAAACACAACTGTTCACTTGCCCAAATTTAAAGCTAATGTCATCTCAACAGTGAAAATAACCATTGTCTTCTGTTTCTCCTTCAGAATTACAGATATTCATGTTGGGGAACAGACACAAAGGATCTCCTTCTACATTACTGTCAGCATGCCAGGTAATATCAGTGATATTGTGCCCAAAGCTGACGTGGAAAATGCTATCAGGTGAGATTTTGCTCTCTGGGGAAAAAAAATACCCAACCAAACAACCAGATGGAAGGGTGGAAGGGAAAGCAATGTTTAAGTCAGCTGAGGCAGAAGCAGTGACAAGAAAGTCAGTCCTGCAGTTAAAATGGAAATACGGGGATGAGAGAAACTAGGATGAGAACTATTATGACAAAAAGAAAACAATCCATCTATCAGATGATGCCTTGGACAACAGCCAATGTAAAATGCTTCAGGGGACTTGTAAAATTGCCAAAACACATCTCATTGTATCATACCTTGCCAGCAGATCTAATTGCTCAAACTTTAACAGGAACTATTTTGTATCCTGAAATACGGAATACAATAATGATGTGTGCATGCACACGTGTGTTCTTCCTCTCAGTTATGAGAACTCAGTGCAAGAATTATTGTTAACAAGGACTCCAGAATAATGCTGTATTAGAAGGATAGCCAGATGTATTTGATGATATAGAAGAGGTCAGAGCAGGAGCTAGTTCCCACTTACAGGTCAATGAACAGCTCTTTTATAGCACAGTATGATACCACTGTAAGTCATTGCTATAAAAATGATAAGGAAAACTGCAACTCTGCAGAAGATCATGGGTAATGTGCACTAGGAGATGAAGAGGGCACAAATCTAAACACAGCATCGAAATGTGATGGGGTTGAAGAAGCAGTGAGATAAATTGGTGAACTAAGGGAGAAGAATATGGCTGTGAAAGTCACTCTGGGGTTAGCACTTAATAGCAGATGTGGAAGTTTAGGGAAAAACAAGGCACAGATGATACACCAGGGAAAGGGTTTTCAGGACAGTGAGAAACACATGAATCAAAATTGTGTAACATTGTAGGAGGGAAACAGGTAAGATGTCAAAGCTGTGGTTTTATGTGACATATCTAAGGAATTTTTGTATAGACAAGAAATGGTAAAAAGAATGAAGGGCAAATTTCAAAGAGAGAAGATCAGAAGGTTCATTTGATAAATGTTAAGACTGAGTTTGAGTCCATACAGTGTCTGAACATGTCAGTTAAGCTGCAATGTGTTAAGGGTTTAAGTTCCTGTGGTTGTCACCCACATGGCAGAAGGAATATGGGTTTAGCAGTACCTCCTCTGCAGCCTTTTCAACTGAGCAGTTCAAGGGAAGCTTGGCATGCTGGAGATTTACAAAACAACTGAAAACTGTTCCTTTCTTTCCAATAAATGTGTGAAACTCTTTGAATTTGCATTTGATGGCAGGATGTCTCGGGGACGAATCAATGAGGCTTTAGACTGGATGATAACACGCTGGAGTTTGTGGGAATACTTCCAACCCTGGCTGCACCTTATGAACCACCAGTCACCATCTGGTTAATTGTATTTGGGGTGGTCATTAGTCTGGTTGTCATTGGAGTTATTGCCTTGATCATCACTGGGCAAAGAGACCGCAAAAAGTGAGTGAAATGTTTTGATGCTATGATCATGACTACTGGAAGATGTCCTGATAATTGAATCATCAGAGTTTTTACAAATTAGGCTGCCCAGTTTACCTGAATCAAGTTAAGGAATGGGAGCCTGTTCTCTCTTTCCCATCAACAGTGATAGCCAAAGGTTCAGCTCCTGTCTCTCAGTACATAGCAGCTTTGGCAGCTGAATGCAATTTCCCCACCACCATCAGTTTCCCCAATGCTGTGGCCACAGGGAGCTGCAGGGTGGCCAGGCTTCTGCCAACCCTGCTGCAAGGAGGATGGGGTGTCCTGTGGGAACACGGTGCCTTCTCCAACACCAGAGCTGCCCACATTCATCAGCACCTGCAGTTTTCTGTAATCTGATTGTAGGCTGTGCAGTAATGATGTTTTCCTTAAATATTACTACATTAACAACAGTATAGCTTAGCTGGTATTCTATGTCTCTCCACTAACAGGGTTTCTAAGAAAACAGTAAGTTTGCTACAGCTCTTCTTAAACCAAACTCGATTTCTTTTATGTAGATATTTCCAGTTAAACACAGTATTATTTACAGTCAGGGATTCTGAGGATCCGTAAGGACTTGAACAGAACAGGGACCTTCTAATACGAATCTTTGTTACAGGAGAGCAAGAGAAAGAGGTGAAGCAGGATCAAATCATGAAGAGGTGAACCCTTATGGTGAAGAAGGAAGAAGCAACCTGGGCTTTGAGCCAGCTGAAGAGACACAAACATCATTTTAAAAGGAGTGGGTACACTAAGGGCTTCTGGTTTTTTTTTTTTGGTTTTTTTTTTTATTTCACTTTTAACAATAATGCCTAGCAAAGGAGCAAAACACTATGGATGTCATCAAGCAATGTCTTCTGGTTGACCATTAATCTACTAGTCCCTGGCCAATACCAACTAAATCTGCTGTTTATGTGGTAACTAGAAAACATGCATGGCTTTTCTATGAATTATGTGCATAATATTACACACCATTGTGCTGCTTTTCGTGTGTGTGCTGCATCCAACTTCTGTTTCCTGTGTAATGAGACAAAAGCTTGGAAGTGTACAGTTGTATACAGACCAAGACACATGAAAAGAACTCATACGCTCCTGAAGAACATCTTGATCTTTCCAGATGGAGACATCAAATGTGTTTCTGAAGATGGTGAGGAAAAAACCCTTGACTATCAGAAGAGCCTTAGTGATGAAGAACTCAATATGATATGAAATAACTGCAATTTTTGCACCTTCAAGAAGTCTGTATCAATGTAAAATGGATACTGGATGAAGACTAACAAACACTGGAACTTTATTAGAAAGCTATAAGTTATTTTTCTAACTGTTTCCTTGATCAGTATTGTAGAGATGAAATAGCCCATGCTCCCTCAAAAAAAAAAAAAAAAATCTCTGTTATGTTGACATTAAAAATGGAAACTTCCTTAATACTAAATGATCAAAGTGGTTTTGGTTATTTTTCCCTATACCTTGGCTATTGCCTCACAATTACAAATACAGCATTACAGATGCTGCTTACAACAAATACAATTGTGCTATTACATACAAGGGGCAGTAGATTGAGGCTTGGGAAATTCTGGTTGCACCTGGAAGACAAAATTGTTCACATGGAGGATAGTGCAGCACTGGACCAGGTTGCCTGTTCTGTACTCTGTGAGAGGCTGTGGGATCTCCACCTTTAGAAGTGTTCAGAGATCAGGTATGGATGATGGAGCAGTGGGGATATTCCTAATCTGAGTAAGAAGTTTGGCTGGATGACCTCCAGAGGACACTTTCAGACAGATTTTCCATGGTTCTGAGTCTTGCAGGTCCCCCTCTGTAGCTGCAACCATGCCAGTGTGGTATTTTGGTTTTTTTTTTTCTGTACACACCCAGTCACTGAAAACCACAAGGTATCTGATACTCAGTCCTGGATTGTGACAGAGAGCCAGTAGCAAACACAATCCTGCATGAAAAATGCTCAGAAAATTCAGGGACTCTTAAAATCATGGGCCTCCAAAATGATCAGAATGTGTAGAAAGCAGCCAAACATATATTTGAAAAGAACAGATTCACAAAACACTGTCATAATGTTTCACATTCATTTCCTATTTAAGATACAAGACCCTTAAATGAAGCAGTTCAAAATGGTCAGCAGATGATACTAATTAACTGCAAACTAGACACTAATGCAAAGGAATGAAAATACTTTTTAAAAGCTGCTTATCTACACCACACATTCCATTGCTATAACAGCCCCAAAGCTTAGTACTTGAGCTGAACTTTTAGGATAAATAAATCAACGATTTGTGGTCTTCCTACTTACTGTACAGTAACATGAAAAAGGAATGGCAATTCTGGAAACAATCTAATAAAGTAATTAGTCATGCTGGCCATCTTCAGATCTGTTGTTAGGAGTAACTTTTTCATTATGACAGAGTATTCATTTCAATACAATTAATTTTAAAAGCTATTCTATGAATCAAAAAACACCATTCAGAATTGTCAAAACATAAAGCCACTATAAGAATTTAGCAGAGCATTGGGAGAACATTAAAAAAAGTCAATATTTATAGGAAAAATATCAGCATTAGCCCCACCAACAGCTCAGATTTTCTGTGCTGGGGGAGCCCTCCCTCTCCTGCTTTCTCAGTGTCTGCACTCCTTCCTGACCCTTTCTCTGGGTCAGCACTCCTTGGCCCAGGCTGGTGCAGGAGTAGCATCCTACCAAGCCCTAGCCCTCCCTCCTGTGCAGCCTCCGTGGCTCCCGGGCCTGCACAGACTCCCAAAGTCATTTGCATTACCCCAAAAGCAGCTCTCCCTCAAACACACCTGCAGCTCCCCGTGCAGACAAGGATGTGCTCTCCGAGCCAGCTGCCAGTGCTGGGATAAGCAATGCTGCCAAGCACAGGCGTGGGAGCCTCTGGCCAGACAGAGACCTTCATTCTTTCTCCTCTTTCCTCACGTCTGCACCCTGCATTTCTTATTCCTTAGGCTCAGGTGAGCTCAAACCAGAGCTGAAGAGGGGTCTCTGTTAGGGCTGGGCCAGCTCCATCACAGAAAGGGCAAGCACCCATCACTTGGACTCTTATGGGCATCACACGCTGAACTAGCTCAGATATGAGGAGAGAGAAAAGGATTTATTTCAGAAATTATTTTAAAACCTCTTTATGCGTATTAGATCAGCATTTTACAGCTGTCAGTGTCTAAGTTTAGATGCCTCTGTTATGTAGCTTCAGATGTATCTGGTATCTCAAGACTTGCTGAGGTTAGCACTAATTTTTCCAGTGCTGTGCACATTTGAAAGTTGGGTGCTCCTATTTAAGCACTAACATCAGAAGCCAAATTTCAGTGCCTCAGTAGTAAAATATTTGGCTAAGCTATTATATTAATAGCACTTTCATTTATCTTCAAATTTTTGCTTCTCAAATTTTATAGAGATCAGCAAATTTACCATTTACTGTTGCAATGACTATAGAATTCTGCATAAAACATTATTTTCTTTATTTCTACCTGTTATTGCAGGAGGCAATAACACTCTAGTAGATGCCTCATCTGTTGCTAAATTGCAAATATCCTAAATATGCAGCTTAGAATGAATTCAAAAATCACATATGCACCCTGAGGGCCAAAACTAAAGTCAATAATTCTGGTGAGAAAACAGATATAATACTTTACCTGTTGTAATTTCTAAGTAATTGAAAGTGAGACTATATCTATTTATGTTGCTGTCACTTGCAGTAGTTCTAAATTTGACTTTAGGTGTCAGTTTCAAGTGATTATGAAGAAAAAACACATTCAGATGAGTTATGATAATCAGAAAACCTACCAAGCATTTATTTCCCTGTTTACATTTCCAGTTAAGGCCAAATAATGACAGCTTGGAGGCCCTGAAGGAGTGCACATAATTGGTGTATATATCTCAGTGTCTGAGAAGTCTTTTGAAAAAATGCTAACAAAATAAATTATATTCTTCCACAGTATCCTTCCAAATTCTGTCACCCACAGAGTTTCAGAAATGCTTTCTCTGTATGCTTCTTGGCCAACCCCCTGATTAAATGAGAAGAACACTAAAATACAGAATAATAAGGGTGGCTGATGCCAGGCAGATTTCAGGTTCAGCTCTTGTATAGCAGGCAGGTGATGTGGAGCCAGCATGCACAGTCATCTGTTTCTGAATCTTATTTTTCAAGCTCTGTTGCCTTCTCTCAATGCCTCAAAAGAAAGGTAACACCTGATAAAAGGCAGGGCACTGTTCTGGTAACTAAATGAAGCAAAGATGATAGGTATAGTCTATTTAATTTTAAAATAATTCAGAAACTCTAATTTGCATCTGTTTTTCTTGATTTTAGCATGCAGAAATTCATAGACAGTGATGTTGGTACAAGTTTCTGCGTGTTAAAATAAAGTTGCAGGATGTAAATAAAATTTAGCTTACTTTTTATATCTATCTTATATTGTGATAGTTTAATAGTTTTTCTTTGCATTAATATGTCCTCTAATAAAAGTCACTTTGCTCATTTTCCTGACAATTACATTAAAAAACCAAGAGAAAATCACAGTCATTTCATGGTGTCATCAATAATGTGCAACACAGTTCTTTGTTGCTGGTGAGAAACAAGTCATGGTCTACAGACAGCTGATCAAAATCTAGGTGAAGAGGAACAATAAATCATGGTAATTTTTGGCACAGAAGATGCAGATCTCAGAATAAAATGAGCATGATCAGTGTTTGACTTAGAGCTCCTAGAAGACTCATTGATGGGGTAACACATTCTTCTGTTTTAAGAGCAGGGTTATTTCACACAGACTCAGCTGTCTGTAAAGCTGGAAGTTTCCTCTATGTCTGCTGTTTAAAATCTCTGTACAGGATGGCAAATACCTGTTATTCAGTGGTGGCTAAGAGAGAAAGGGCAAATGACCATGGGGAGGCACCAGTGATGGTCCTGTAGTCATGGAAGAAATTCAGACAGTTAGTTTAGCTCAGCACACGATTTTTAAACAGTCAAAATTAGGTGAGAGGAATCTCATCCTGTATATTTTGTCGATATTGAAGATATTATGCTTAAATTTTTGCTTCTGAAAAGAAGGGAGCCAACCTGCCTTTATGCCCCATTTCCTATATTAACCATGTCCTGAATTAGATAGAATATAGAATGTATTACTTACAAGCAGTGGCTTTTATTAAAGGATATTTTCATTATGAGCATCAGTCCAGCTCTCAGCAGGGACTCCTAGTGACTCCTATTATTTTGTTTTCTCCGGTTTGTACATGCAGATGTACATCCATACCTCATACCAGCAGCTGTCCATTATCTGGTAGATGATGTTTGAAACCTGCTGTGCTGTAAAGTCTGCATCCTTGAGAAACTTTCTGCATATCACCATGAAGCTCGTAGGGCTGCTTTCCCAAAGTGAACATCTCCCACATTAAGACATGAAATGAAGGTCAAGAAATACAAGATAAGTCCTTTTTCATGGAACAGGATACACATGCAACATAAAAATGATCAGACTCTGAGAATGTTGTCCAAAACAAAAAGACTGACAAGTGTGATTCTGTACCTGAATGTAAAACAGCTCCTGCTGCAGAAGATTCATTTGGGTGATAAAGTTAGTTACAAAATATATTTAATGGGGACAATGTTAGGCTGAACTTTCTGCAGAATACATGCAAATATCCTCTTATGTGTATGTGTGTACACAGAGGGAAGGAAAAACAAAATGACAACTATAGGTATGTATGTCTATAAAATAATAAGAAAAAAATTACTGATTTTTTGAGTGGGACATGCACTTCTTTTGTATCAGAAAGATTTCTGAATATTTCACAGTGTCAGCTACACATACCTTTTAAAACTGGATTACACAGAAACACTAGAAATGCTGAATAATATAATAATCACTAATTCATCATTATAGCCTTGCAACAAATAATTTGGCTTGCAACTGAATATATGTGATAAATATACCTACCCTAAAGTAAAAAAAATAGCAAATTGGGAAATATTTATATCACAGTGATATATACTATTGGCTGTATTTTTTAAAAGAAATTTATGGGATCTTTGATTTCACTCCAGCTTGAACACTGGAGCATTGTAGTGTCACAGTGACACTAAAATGGCATCCAAATCCCAGCTTTCCTTGATGAGAACATTAAGAAAACAGGATTCTTTGTTCTCTGACATCTGCTTTTGGGATATGAATACATCAGTTCTGTTCTTTAGCCCTTTAAAGGCTCATTAGTTAAAAACAATAAAATAAGAACTGACTGATCCCACTCTCCCCTTGCTTTCACTGCATCAATGGATGGTGTTAAAATGAGAAAAATGTATTCTAAGGAAAAATAAAATTTCTCATTGAAGTTAATGCCAATATTGAAGTTAATGACAGGACAGCCTGGGGCCAGAATTTAATCAATAGGAGCAAAAAGGAAACGACTCACCACAAAATCCAACTTCTGATTTAATTGTATATATTATAAACAACTTGTAAAGGACATGGGTGATCTGTTTTTCTGCCAGAGTGGTTTAACACTGGGAGAATAGCTGAGGTTAAAGATAAGAAGCAACCTAACATTCAGAAATACTTTTATCTCCTTTACTCACTGTGATTCAATGCCAAGAACAGTGGGTTGCCAATCTTTCATCAATTTGACAGCTGCCAAAATTTTCCTGCTGGAGGAGCAGACCCAGATGAGTGGAATTCAAACCTATTCACAAAGGTTCCCTTTCCTCTGACACCTTTTGCAGACTTTTAGAAACACTGAACAGACTCCAGGGATTTTGGAAATCACAGCTTGAAACCACTGAAGCAGAAGTTCAAATGTTTGAAATTCCTGGTGCAAGGTGATCTGCAAACAGATATACTTTTTGCTGAGATACAGAGTCCCAGCTTGCAGAGACTCCCACAGCTGGGCAGCTCTGATTTATGGTCTAGGCAGATTAAAGATTCAACTTGATGTTCACTGCCAAAGTTTACTTTACCATATTAAACACATATGTGGCAAATGTGGAGTGGATAGAGTTTCTGTTTGCCTAAAAGAAGAATCCTAGGGTTAAAAAATCCAAATATGATGGGGCTTGTTTACATAAAAATATTGAACACTTATTTTGTAACTTCTTTTTATAGCCCTTCAGTGTGTTAAATGTCTAACATTTCTGCTTAACAAGCTGATGAAATCCAAATGTAATGGCATATATCCATACAAACTCGTATGTCACATTCCATACATACCAAAGGCCCGTGCATCTGACTTGCTGCTAAACTTGGTGTGATGAAAAACTTCTGATGCTGACCACTTCACTGGAAACTTGGTTCCTAGAAAACTTACATTAAGGTTATCCAGAACATACTTAAAAGGCAAGAACCAATCTTGGTTGTGAATGAGTTACAGTGGAATATTATTTACTGCTTCTTCCTACAACATCAAAAGGCTCCTAAAGAAAGCCTAGTCAGAATCTCACATTTCCAAAGGATATCTGATAGAGGCATTAGCTATAATCTAGAGCAGATCATTGCTATCAATTTACTAGGGAAATAATGCAGAATCTTAGAAACACCTATTGTCAGGCCAATCTAGCCCAGCCTTCTGCTCAGGTAGGGTTACTCCTAGCATCAGAGCAGGTCAGCCATGGTCTTAAAAGCTTCTAAAGATTGTTGTCTCCCTGACCAGCATGTTTCACTGTTCCACTGGAGAAACAACTTCTCTTGTTATCCAGTTTGAACTTGCCAAGCTGAAGCCTGTGGCCAGAGTCTGCTGTTACATGACCTGGCACAGATCAGGCTTCCATGGCTCCATTACCTTTGTAATTGTTAGTGGCTGTAGGCAGCTTTTAGGCCCCCTCTTATCCCCCTCTTCTCCAGGCTAAGCAGCTCTCACCCTCAGCCTCTTCTCAGGGGACGTGCTCCAGAGGCTGCTCATCCTCTCCAGCTTCTCTTCTTTGAGGCCACTGATTAAGATGTCTGGTCCCCAAATCAGGTGCAAATCTTGTACTCCAAGTAAATGTTGAGATTTCTTTACAAACATGAGTATTGAAATCTCTCAGCTGTGATTTGCTTTTAAGTCTTAAGTTTTTGAGACAGCTGAGTGACTCTATTCTCTATTCTCTATTCTTTATTCTTATTCCATCAATGGAAAGAAAACACAAAGAGCTGTATCACACCCTGTGTCTGAACTTCCCTGACAGCCAGCTGCAGCTGATCAATGTCAGCAAACTGCATATACACCAACATCAGAGCTTCATCAGGCTCCCAATTCTTTCACCTACCTTGTCGTCCCAAGGTCAGATACTTTCACAGTAAGTTTGCTGTCAATCAAACAGTTCCTAGCAGCCCTTAGTTGAGAAATGAAAAGAGATCAGTGGAAAGAACACAAAGAGGATCAAATGACATCAGGTGTTTGCTAATAATTACTGTCCTCTAGCATTTCAATGAATAATGACATCTTCGATTGGTGCAATTAAGTTTGAAACTGTCAGGGAATAGTAAGTTGCTCTCCTGTTTCACTTTCTGATTATTGAATGAAAAACATTCTGTACCATTATCCCAGCTTTAAAAATAAGGAAATTGAAGGATAAGAAACAGGTAAGACCTCCACATTCATCTAGAAAAACAGCAACAGAGCAAGAAACTAAACCCTGTCTTTTAAAAGGCTTCCTACTCCAGGCCCTTTTCAGTAGTCTCAGAATTTACCAAGGCATCAAAAAGTGAAAAGCATTGATTGGATTATTTGCAATGCACTACAAACAGAGTGAAAGGCAATTTAAACAGCTTGATTTATGAAAAGTTCAATAGAAACCTCTTTCTGCAAATGATCACTTGAGAACATTTATCTAGGGCTGTATTCTCTGTGTGCATGCTCATTAACTTTGTGATACTGTTTGCATCTACAGTTTTCAGTCTGAAATCAAGCTCAAGTTTTACTTCTGCATTCCCATGGTGCACAGCCAATTTTCAGGAAACTAACTTCATATTTACAGCTTGAATTCTGCTGCTTAAGTTGTCTGATACTCCTGATTTCCAAATCAGTTTGTGAAAACTGGTGAAGTATGGATTTAATAACTTTGTTTACACATAAAGACAATTCTTTGCAGTGCTACTTTTTCTCAGGGGTTTGTTCATGTATAATGCTTAACTGCTCCTATTTCACTAATTAAAAACATCACAAAATGCAGTACACATCAAAACCTTGCAAAGTGCCTTTCAGCCCTTGTGTTAATAGATTCGTTTGCTCATTGCTGCATCAGCTGCAATGTTCCAGCTGGTCAAATAGCAAAATATGTAGTAGATGTTGCCAGGAAAACTGTAACATTTGCCTCAGCTTGCTTTTCCCACCTTAACACCTGGGATATGCAGTACAGGCTCCCAGCCCACTGGAGGTTCCTGCAGCATACTCTAATGAAAGCTGATGGTTAGTACTTGTCTCCCAACAGTTACATCTGGAGCAAAAGTCTTTCACATTCTCCCCTTGCAAAGGTTCTACATCCAATTTTTGCTACCTTCTCTTCCTCCCCTGATGCCGTGTGCTGTGGTCGGATGGACCTATGCCAATGGAAAGGGGAATGCAACACCCCTTCTCTTCTCCCTTCCCTTCTCTCTTCCCTTCTCCCTTCCCTTCTCCCTTCCCTTCTCCCTTCCCTTCTCCCTTCCCTTCTCCCTTCCCTTCTCCCTTCCCTTCTCCCTTCCCTTCTCCCTTCCCTTCTCCCTTCCCATTTCAACTTCCATTCCCACTCTCATTTCCATTCCTTTCCTCCTCTTTCACTCTTGAGACTCTTCTATTCCCCCCGATTATGTGCCTGCTACATGCCATTGTTTAGATGAGACAGTTCTGGACCTCTGTTTCCCTATTCAGGAAGCCACTGTCATGTTCAAATTCAAAGAATGAATATGACCTGAATGTGCCCCAGGCTCATTTTTAACACAATGTAGAGATTTTGCTGCTGACAAGTCACACCAGCAGCATGGCCATGGCACACTCATAGAAGTGCTGCACATTTGCTGGATACTCAGTACGGAACCTTGCTGAATACAGACACAGAGTACATTCCTGCCTGGCTAAACTGAACCAGGAAAGCACCTTCTTTTCCCTAATAAATTTAAAAAAAAAAAAAAAAAAAAAAAGAATAACTTACAAGAAACAAAAAAGCGACAAAGTTGGGACTAATTTCAGTGAGCTTTAGGCTTTTACAGCGTGATGTCCAGAAAGAAGGAGACATGACTCATCTGAACACTTTAAAGGACTACATTAGGACAAGATGAATTATGCCTGAGAAATATTTCTCTCTACTAAAGAGAGGGTCTAAGCAAGTGGTTGTGGTATCTCACCATAAATATTTAAAATTTGATGAGTTCTACCCCAGCCCAGACATGAAGCAAGTTGTCTGTAATTTTGTTTTGTTGCACTTATACAGATTTATAAGTGGGGACATGAAGAGTTATTAACCCCATCTCCCCTCCAGAGGCTGTACAGTTTATAAGACCCAAACACTGCCACATATAAGAATATAAGAGCCCTATATACCACACTTAGTTCCTTTATGGTAAGAATTAAATTGATGTATTTTATATTGTCTAAGTATTTCTGAAATACTAAATAAGTAAAAAGATTCTGGCTGTACTCTATATTTGCACTATTTTTAGTCTTTATGTGGTACTCCAATCCTAACTTTTGCTTTTCAACTTTACTTCCGTTAATAGTTTGCCATACTGGGCTGGAAATTCTGGTTTTCAGAGTTCATTTAACAGCTACACCTCTATATTGCAGGGAGGAAAGAAGACACCTGGAAGTTCATTGCTGTGAAGTTTGAAGGAAATTTCCTGTCTCCTAAAGTTAAATAGAGCCAATGGTCTCCAACATCTTTGGGGACTGGGACATAACTGCCTTTCCCAATCTTTTGGCCACACTTGAATTTCATTCTGAGGTGCAGGTCTAAGGAAAAGGATAGTGAGACAAGACTCCCAAAGGATCATGTTCCATCAAAGTTTTGGGTGGCTGAGTACCATCAAGACTGAATGAGAGCAAGTAGCAAGCCACAAGAGGAAAACACGTTTACACAGCATACCCAAGAGGAAGGCATGGATGAGGTTGTGTCTCTTCCACAAAGGTACATGGACAATCATTTCTGCAGCCATCTCCTTGTGCACCTGACTGGTGCTGTGGTGCTGCCCATCCTTGCTCCAAGTCAGCTGCATCCAGTTCACACTCAGTGAGCAGTGCTGAGTTTGCTCAGGGTCGTGTTCTTGTCTGGGTGAGCTGCTTTTACTCCACATTTGTATATCATAAAACCATCTCAGAGGATTCCTCTAGACTGACCTGCAGAAAAAGCCACACTGGAGCAAACAACACAGGACTACAGGTGGAAACAAAAAAACCCAGAGCTTGAGGGGAAATGCACTCAGTGTGACTTTGTTCTAAGCCTATTTTAGAGGTGCAAAATCTGTTCATTTGTGTAGGGGAGGCATTTTCTGAAATATTACTATCAATACCAAGTCAGCACTAGAATTTCTAACACTTATAACACTACAGCTATTTGAAGAGCATCAGCATCCTCTAGCTACACAGTAGAGCAAAGACAACAGCCACAGAAACTGTTCCATGGTTGTTCACATAGAAGCAGTAAAGGATATATAGGACCTTCTGACAGAGCAGCTGCTCAGACTGAAGATGACCTGCATACCAACTACAAAGAGAAATATTTGGCTTTTTATTCACAGGCTGATTTCTGAATAAAGTACAGCACACACAAAAAATGCC
This sequence comes from Eopsaltria australis, assembly GCA_034509425.1. NCBI lineage: Eukaryota > Metazoa > Chordata > Aves > Passeriformes > Petroicidae > Eopsaltria > Eopsaltria australis. Next base: position 3,667,823 of record JAVTVJ010000068.1, on the reverse strand, counting down.
AGGCGTAAATATTTTCCAAACTGCTTTTAAAAGTCCGAGGGTAGATGTGGGATTTGTTCTGCAATGTGATTACTGACCATGAGATTACATGGAAACACCTGGTTCCCATCTGCTTCCCCTCATCAGTGGCTCTCCTTGCCCTAAATATCTGGGTCCATTCTGTGACATTGACTTTTTAGGGTAACTCCTTAGAGGAGGATCCTGCTGCCCTAAAGCTCTGCCCAGGGCTCTATCAGAAGCAGTTTGCTCTGTCTCCTGCAGACCATGACAGCCTTGAACCTGGGAGGTACATAGTTCTCCTCTAACTGTACTATTGTTACGTAACCTTCTGGTTACATAATATTTATGTAAACCAAATAAACTGACTTGCCAAATGTGCTCTGTCAGATCAGTTCAGGGAACACCAATGAAAGTCTTCACTTTTAAAGTAGCCCTTCCCCTTCATGAAGCATCACTTTAGTCTATAAGATTAATTTGTCTAAGTGACTTTTTCTTTCCCTGAAAACAAACACCTTCATGCCTTCAGAAGTCTGTGGGCAGTGATGTTGCTGATGACAATATCTACAATTATTATCATTATTATGACAGACATACATAGGATACCATTGCTGTAGGTATAGTGGACATGAAAAGTAGAAATGGAAGCTGTGCCCAAATAATCTTCTGGTTCTCCTGAAGATGGGTTCTATAAATTCACTCATGTTTAGCAATACTCTGCTCTTCTGCCAGTGTCAGTTAGCTGACATTGGAGTTTTCCCTGCAATGAAAAAACAATATGCTAAAATTGTGAAAAACTTGTGGCCTTTCAATCCTCAGAAGAGCTTATCAGAAAGATGGAGACAGACTTCGTACTAAGGCCTGTAGTAACAAGACAAGGAGTAATGGTTTTAAACATAATGAGGGTAAATTTAGACTGGACATAAGGAAGATATTTTTCGTGAGGAGGGTGGTGAGATGCTGGAACTGTTTGCCCAGACAAACTGTGAATGCCCCATCCCTGGAAGTGTTCAAAGTTATGTTAGATGGGGCTTTGAGTGACCTGATCTGGTGAAAAACATCCCTTTCCATGGCAGGGACTGGATGATCTTTAATGGTCCCTTCTAACACAAACCATTATAAGATTGAATGACTCTATGAAAAGTTCCTTTCCTGGGTCAAAAGTAATGCTACAGATACTTTTTTTGCATAGTTATGCCATGGTCTCAGGTGAATATTTTAAAAAATGGACACATATGTAATTGTCTGGATGTTTTTATCACTTGGGAAACATTTAAACAGTCTCCACTGTGCAGTGTGTTAGGAAGCCAAATATTCTCAGTGCATGCTGTAACAGGCAATGACACTACATATCCCTTGAGTGACCTTATGAGGAGATTGCATCTACCTTCTCAAACATTACATGGAAGCTTTCCAAAATTGCACAACCCTAGACTTTCCAAACAAATGTTCTTAGCATGACAGATGGCAGGAGTTCATGCGACAGAGAAAGAGGCCTCTAAAATAAATAAAAAAAACCTCTTCCACAGAAATAATAAAGATTGTTATTTATGGTTCCTTTCACAGCATACTAGAAGAGTAGAGATTTTTCAAGGAAATCTCTGAATTTTGTCCACTATGGTTTATTATAAGACAATCTCTTCTGTATGATTCAAATGGTTTGGCATACTTCTAATGCTTGAAAAGTCATGTCATCTGACTAAAAAGGGAAAGATTGTTCTGATCTGGACTCCCTTTATCCTGCACTGGACTACTCACATACATACAGAAGCACAGGAGTTCTAGCAAGGCAGATTTAATATTGAAATAAGAGTACAAAGACTGAAATCCCAGCATGACTGAAGTCAGTGACAAAACCCTATTGATTTAAATGAAACCAGGATGGTTTTTGAATTATTGTATGAGCCAAGAAGATAAAATTTATCTGATTCTAAGCATTTCAGGAAACTTTATGCTTAATCCTCAGAAGATCATTTAGAAAGAAAAATATTCCAGAAATCTTGCCTAATCTTTACTAGACTGGTGTGGAAAATATTTAAGCAGTAGATGCCTGCATATTGATTAACCTTGGCTTATCATAATTCCAAGGGAGCTTTCTCAAGTAAGTACTTGGTACAAATCCTTCATTCCCACAAGATAAACAGTTCTTGGTTTAGATATCATACATGATTGCACCTTAAATTGGTCACTTAAAACAGGAAAAGGGATTAATCAGAGAGCCACTTTTTAGAACAGCACTAACTGAAATGCTCATGGTTAGAACATTTCTGCTTTTATTTACCATGCATAAAAATACAGAAGCAATTTGTTTTAGAAAATTGCATTTCAATGAAGTACTCTTTTAGCTGGTCATTTCTCATGGGTTGACCCCAGCTAGGTGCCAGGTGCCCACTCAGTCTCTCTATCACTCCCTCTCCCACTGGGAGAGGATAATATTGAAAAAGACTATCAGGGTAAGAAAAGGCAGTTTTCTTACAGCGGGGGGAGGGGTGGGGTTGGAGGGGTGGGGAATAGAACAAGCAAGCTGGGAGTTGCGCGCGCAAGAGCAGAGGGGAAAACAATCAATCTCTACTTCCCATCAGCAGCGATGTCCGGACACTTTCTGGGAAGCAGGGCTCCAGAACGCGTGGTGGTTGTTCAAGGATGCAAACATGGGCCAGCCCTGAGTGCCTCCTCCTCCTCCTCTCTTCCTTCCCTTATATATCTGAGCTGATGTCATATGGTATGGAATATCCCTTTGGCTGACTGGGCTCAGCTGGCCTGCTGGTGTCCCCTCCCAGGATCCTGCCCACCCCATCCCCTTCAGTGGGGGAAGGAATGTCACAGGGACAGCACAGCTTGACAGTAGCCAAAACACTGCTCTGTTATCAATGCCAGCTACCAAAGCAAAGCACAGCACTGTAAGGGCTGTGAGCTTTACCCCAGTCAGACCCAATACATCACTGAAATGGATTCTTCCACTGTGGTTGGTTTAATCCAGTGGAGCAGCTGTTCCAGGATGTCCTCGTGTGCCATCTCAGGTGCTGTGGTGGACAGCAGTGACCATTGGCTGCCTGAGAACTACCCAAGGCTGGACACAGAGTCAGTAGGCAGGCTCAGGCTCAGCACTTTGCCCTGCACAATGCCAGATGAAACTGAGAAGATGTGAATATGGACAGCTGAGCTACACTCGGAGCAACTGGCATGATGGATCTATGTTGCAGGGGCCAAGAGGCATCTGTGGATTTAAGGGCGTGGACTGGATGCTGTGGCCATCAGAAAAATAAATGGGGGAATAAATTGTATATTTGAATATGGATGAGCACAGAGGGAAGAGTTCCTTCAACACAGATCTCAAAGAAAACTGATAGTTCATAAAAACAGGTGAAACAGGTAACTTCTGATGTTTGTTCTCACTACATTGAAGAAATCAAGATCTTAATTCTTTTTATTCAAGCAGAATTTAAAGGGTTTTTTATGGTGTATATGTGACTTTCCCTTACACAATCAAGACTGCAAGTCTCAGTTTCTCAACCCAAAGGAAAAAAATTGTAAATGTCCTGCCTTTTTCTGAATGTCTGTCTGCTCCTTCATCCATCTTAGAGCCCTCCATTCAGGCTCCATAAGCAAAGTTGCTTGTATCATATATTTTTACATAACCATAAATGAAGGTGTTTAGGGGCATATCTCAGCTTACCAATTTATCATTTTCTTTGAGTTGGTGGGGTCATGTTTCATCCACAACTGTGCTTTCTTCATCCACAGCTGTATGCAGTCATGTCAATTTTAAGTGGGTTTGTTTGTTGATTTTCTTGTAATTGTAAACTTAATCAGGGAATTATGAGTAGATAAAGTAATTTCAGTTCCAAAGCAATTTGAGCATCCCCTAGCTCAAAAATTCTTCCCTTCCACATTTCTATCAAGCACATAAAATTAAACTCAGCTGGTATCCATCAGGAGACACACCAGGAACCTCATCTCTTTCAGGCAACTCCTGTTTGTTGTACTGCCTTAGTCTCCAGTGAACTCCTGAGGATGTTTCCCATTTAATAACTTGCAAAATGTGCTCTTTTTTGCCCCTGATGGATACTAAAGAAAAATATCTTACTTTGCTGAAAGGAATATCTCCATTTGTGAACCTCAAAAAGAATAATTAAGCCCTGTGCAGGATAAAGATGCCCTGCCTTTGGGGAAAAGTATTGCTAAGGCTGAGTAGAGACTGAAGTGGCACAGGATTTGTGCCTCAGCAGTTCTCACTGGTTTCCCATGCTGTCTGTGCTACTGCAATTGTAATGGTGCTGATCTAAAACTGGTTTGCACCCACACATGAGGCAACATTTGTTAGGAGAGATTTTATCTCTTTATTCACGTGAAATAAATAATTGGAAAAAATGTACAGGTTCTGTGTAGACAAGTCCTTCTTCAGCCACATATGTAAAAATAAGGCCACTGGATCCTATTGCACTAGGCAGTGACTGCTGTAAATTTTATTCAACCTGCCAACCAAGGATGGTAATGAAAATGGAGTTGTACAGAAGACAATGAGGCTTCTGGAGTTTAAATCTACTGACATAATTCTAACATAGATCCTGAAAGGTGGCAGGGCTGTCTGCAGTCTTGTCTTTGAAGATGAGATATGTGGAAGACTTTAGTTATGGAACAAAAGCATTCTGCAGGGCATAGTTGCCCTTCCAAATCCTTTACTTTCCACCAGTCAGAATGATTTTCTCATGATACACAGTATTTATTGCTTCTGACAAGCTGGAGAGCTGAATTTCCTCTGCGTGCAGGGTTGCACTGAGCCACAGCCATATTGAGGGCTGACTTCTCTGGTGGCAGCCCCTGGGGCAGGACACGCTTCTGCTCTTCCAGTTTTGAAGACAGGGGAAAAAATGGTAAGGCAATGCAGCACAGGCTGCAGTAAGAATTAACATATGACATGTACATGACCACTTACATCTTCAACATCTATAATGATTAATCAGATTAATCAATGCTTAAAAGATGAGCACAGGCATGCAGTTTTTCCTTTATCCATTTAGAATGGAAAACAGCCCAGCCACTGTTGTCCACAGACTAGGACAGCACCAAGTTCCATGGTAATGACAGCAGAAGCAATTAACTCTGAGTGGAGGCTGACAGTGCTGTAATACAAAGCTCTCATTACCAGAATTATGGGACAGACCTGACTTGTGTCACAATCCTGCCACCTCTCTGAACTGTTGCAGTTCTTGCGCTCCAGACACCACAAGTTGTGCTTTACTATAACAGTGATGGGGTACTGTTGTACCAAAACATCCCATCAGAGTATTTTAAAAATAACTTTGGGGTTCTTTTAAATGGCTTTTGATCAATAGCAATGTTATCATCAAGCACAACAAGCATTAATCAATTGTTTATTACTAATTACTGAAAGCAAAAAGCCATGCAATTCTAAATCACTTCTTTTCCTTTATACTCTTTTTTGATGTTTCTGTGCCAGGCATTTTGGATATAGGGAATCCCAATTCTTGGTGCCTAACTTTCCCTGGGCAGAGCTGAATGTAATTGGTATGTGACTATGGGATTCATCTTACAAGGTTTTGACCCATGTCTTCACATGGAATATGTCATCCTACAGAAGTGTCTACCTCTCATCAGGGATTGTTGGGGATATCTGCACAAATGACTTGGATGAGAAGCCTGGCATTAAAGTTAGGTGACATCAATCAAATAATGGGCAAAAGCCTGTCTAAAATGAAGGCACTGAAATGCATTTAGAAATCAGGGAAATGTCAGACATCACAGTTCTTTAATTAAGAGCTGAGAAAATTACACTTGAAACACTGACAGTTAAGGATGAGAGAAAATAAGAATGACTTAGGAGAAAAGGCAGCAGCTGCCACCTATTTATTTATCACTTTAAAAAACTGTAATTCAATGTCAGAAAATAATGCCAAGTGTCCCTCAGCAGGCTGTGATTCCTTTAAATCAAGTCCAAGTGACCATGGCATTGTATGTATGCTTGTTTTCTATTTATTGAAATTTCTTAATTTAAACAAGAAGAAAACAGAACCTGGTTGAATCCACTGAACCAGAAGACACACATAATCTCTCCTGCAAATAAAAAAATCTCAGTCTCATCTCACCGAGTTACAATGAGTTATTCATTCTTTACACAGGTATCAGTCATAGAAGAGTCCTCTTCTCTAGACTGGAAGTAGATCTGTTGCTCAGCAAGTACTTGGTGGTTCCTGTTGGTCATATCTTACTTTGGTGGAAAGGATCTTATAGCTGAGGGCCTGAGTTTGGCAGGACTCAAATCTTAGCCTGCCTTCATGGCTTTGTGGAATAATGACAGAACTAGAGTTGCCTGCAGTTGTCAGAAATATGTGAAAAAATATAGGACAGAGATTAAACTGTTGTCTCTTTAGAGCACCCAGTGACATTAGAGCAAATTGATATTCAGTAATCATATTTATGAGCTGATGTGCACCTCTGACATTCGGCCTTTGTAATTTTTGAGAGTTTTGAAGATTAAACCACTCCTTCATTTCCTGTGGGTGTTTTTGAACCTGATCAGAGTGTCATCCTCTGATGGAACTTTCATCTTTTTTTGTGTGAGCAGAAGAAACTAGAAAACATTGGGAAAAATAAACAGTGTATAGAATTATTATAATGGAAATTAATTTTTCTTTGTCCAACCTGCCAGGGAAAAGAACCAGTCCAAGAGGAGCACATCTGTGTTTCACTGCTGGATGTATATTTGACTGTTGCAATATTCTGGACAGACTTCATCTGTAATCTGGTAGAGGTTAATGTCCTGATTTGTGTCCATATAAACAGCTTTCCTTGTTCAAACCTGGCTGAAAGCCCCAGAGCATTTCCTGAGTAACTGAGCAGATCTTATAATTACCTTCATGCTCACAGTGGTATTACTGTGGTTTTCATAATGGTAACTGTGCCACTGCCATCTACAGAGAGCCACAGGTGACATCTGAGATTCAGCTCTGATGTGCATATGAAGAATGATCATTATCTGCAGAACTGCATTTCTGTTATGCATCTGGAAGCATGTGCTGGATCACTTCAGCTTCCATAGGGCTTGTCCAATCCATGCCAATGAGAGGATATGTGTGTTCACTCAGTGCACTTCCCCCTGCTCCACTGCAGCATTGGTCTGACCTACACGAACTTCTGTCCATCGCAAAGACACTGAATGCTGGGCACCAGCTGAGGTGAAAGTGTTTCTCAGGCAGGAAGCTCCTGCTTCCTGTGGTTATCAAAGCACAGAGGAAGTGCCCTCTGGCTCCCATGAAGGGACCTTCTGTTCCCAACATTCTTTGTAATGGCATCACTCTTTAGGCACCAGATCCTCTGTGGGAGATGAGAGGTATTAATGCTGAACTGATGAAAGAAACAGAGGCATCAAAGGTGCAGGATGTGAGCGTGCAAAAGGAATGCCTCATACAAAAGTAACACCTCAGGTCAGTTGGGAAGAAAGGAAGGGAGAAAGGCTTGCAGAGGCTGCAGAGGTGAGGGACATGAACTGAGAGGCAGGCAGAAAGAAGGCTGGGGGGATGGTGACACCTCTGATGATCAAACTGAAGAGATGAAAGGACAAACTAAAAATGTGCTGAGAGCTTACAGAAGTAGCTCTGTATCTAAGTATAGACTGTTCCTCACCATGAGAAGTCAGTATTACCCTTCTTAACCTGATTCTATCATATGGCTTGGGAAAATGCAGTCAATTTGTTCTACCCAGATGTGGTAATTATAGCTTCATGTAATGAACCTGTTACAGAAGTACCCATCACAAAACTGTCATGTCCCTGCCTTTTAAGTTTAGCTTTCAAAATAGGTTCTCTAACTCAAGCAGATAGAAATGAATCATAAAGACTTAGTAGAACTCAGAATGTTCAGCAGTAGATTTGCATGACTGATGATCTCTCCAGATAGACAAAGCATCTTCTGATGGGACCCAAGCATAACAGATCACAATATTCAAAACAAGTTATGCTGCTACATGTTCACAATGCTATTGCTTTCAAATCTATCAGAAAAAAATGTCAAAAGCTTCTTTGTTCATAGCTTCTCTCTAAGGCTTTATTATTATTTCTTCTCAAAGCTCCATTTCACAACTCTTGTGATTTTTATTTTCTGTCTCTTGACAATCTATGTGTTTCTTCAAGCCCTGGCTTTTCATATCAACCACACAAATAAAAATTCCAGCTTTTCTTTCTTTAAGTTACTTTCTGATTAACAGAGAGAAACAAGGAAATAGACCCAGATCTAAATATACAGAAAAGAAAACAAATTTTAAAAAGCGCAGAAAATACAGATTTAAACATCCCATGATTTGAAGCACAATCTGGTTAAATTGTTGGAGTCTGTGTAACAATGTATAAATACACAGTCAGACCCTACTGTTAGTCCTTTTATTTAAGAGATAAAATCATCATAACTTAAGACACTTTGGTCTCTTCTCTTGTTATTGTTACTTCCTTCCCACCTACAAATGCCAATAATTAAGTTGGGCAGTAAAACTAAGGTCAAAGATATCACTATTGCTGTAGCATTTGTCCAGGAGGAGGAGATAGATGAGGAAATAAACAGAGAAGAAAATCTTCAAATTTACTTTTATTCTTCTGTCAGCTCTTGACCTTCTTGATCAAGCAGCTGCTGTGCTGGAGGGCTCAGGTCAAATTGAATGTGAGCAGTAGTTTTTGGCATCCTGGTGTCCTGTTTGCCTGTGGATCTGTGAAATCCTGACTTTCTCAGACGGACAGCACAGCCCAGAGGGTGCTGCTGGGACACCACACTCTTGGGTTCCTGACTAATATAAAGCCTGGATAAAGGCAAGAGAACACAAAGAGCTCAGCTGCACCTCCCAATTCTTTAACTTAGAGGCTGCCTCTGTAAAGTTGGGCTAAACAGACGCTCCTAAGAAGGCATCTGTACTCCTGGCCCAAGCCCAGAAGGGCATGACTTGGGACATGCCTGAGAGAAATGCAGTCCATCACTATCCCTCACCCTGCAGAGCAGGTACAGCTGTTCACAGGCCAGGCACAGTGTCTGCCCTGCACTGCTTTCACTGAGGAGGGTGGTAGAGAGGAGATTTTGGAATCTCTAGGAATGGGGACCTCCTACACACTAGGCAGCTAATTTTTATGGTATTCCCTGATCCCTCTGTAAATGAGCCTTTTACTTAGCAGACATTTCTGCAATGGCTGTAGTGAGCATTGCTACCAGCATTGGCCTTCTTGGCCAGCTGGGCACACAATGGCTCCTGTTCAGCTGGCTTCAACTTTGTTGAAGTTTTTTGCGTTGACTCTTCTAGTCTATGAATCACTGATTGAGAAATACTGCTTTCAATTATCCAGAGGTCACATGCTCGAGTCTGTTTGGAGCCATCCGTACAGAGACAATCTCCCTGTGCTCCACACAGCTCTGTTGGCAACACCAGAAACTTATTTCAGAACAAATTTAGAGTAGGTACATCATCATGCATGCATTATTATCTGACATAACTGAAGTGTTCAGTACGCAAAAATTCTCTTTTTAGTTCTTCTCTTGGCTAAGCCATCCATGACTGGTAATGGGGTATTTTCTTGCCCTTGAAGCTCACTGAGGGTTTCATGGCCTTATTTGCTGTTGCAACGAGTGATTTTGAAGCTTCATGAAGCTCTTCAAACTACTGTTACAAATCAATTGACAACTCTATACATTATTAACTATTCCATAATGATAAAACCTGTGGTAATAGTAGATAAGCAGGTGTCATAAATTTCAATTTTCAACATTGATACAGGCAGTTTTACAGTTGTAAATCAAGTTCCCAGCTGCTCACATCTACATTTTTGGATTAACTTTTAATTTTGGGTTCATACTTTTTTATTTTTGACTGTAAATGCTTAAGACCAACCAATCTGCCAGTGTCCTACAATTTCAAATAATCAAGCTTTAAAAGGCTGAAGCCCAGATATCCATAAACTGCTGCTCCCTCTACCAAACACAGTCTTTCACTGTTAAGCACGTACACAGACATAGGAGAATTCCCTTCTGAAAATGTAGCACCTAGGGGGGTACTGTTGTACAAATGTTCCTCTCTAGGCCTATACAGATAAAAACTAAAATCTTGAAATAACTGCAACTAAATTCTACAGAAAATATGTCAGAAAAGCATGTTAAAATAAGTTACTCAAATGAAATCACATTGTTTAGAAAAAAAAATATTAATATAAGAGTTTAGCTTCTAAAACTGAATTGTTTTACACTTACCCACACACTTGCTTTTACCCAATTTCTATTGCTCCTACCCATCCAGCTTATGGGACATCATGACTAGAAAGGCCTTACAGCCAAAGACTAGAATATAACTAGAGGTATTAAAAATAAAGACAAAAATAATTCCATCTGGTTTATTTGGTAGGTAAAAATGTCACTAACTTTTTGATCAAATATGGCTGATATAATTTAGTGCTTTATTTCCCCTGGTTATACTAAAAGCCACATTTTATAGCAACTATAATGTTAAAAAAAGCCTAGCACACACATGAAAAAGTATAAATTTAAATAATATAAATATAAATAATATAAATATAAATAATATGTCTTAGCCAAGGTGTCCTAAAGAAAGTTGCAGAAACAAAGGATGGCATCAAATATTTCTGGATATTCCCATCATCTGTGTACAAAAGACCTTATAGTCCACATGTAAACTCTTTCTTTCCATTTCTGTTTTTCCACATCCGTCCTCCAGCTTCTGGCTCGACCAAACGCTCATCAAGTCTAGGAACATGTCACTGGCAGCATCCATTAACAAATACTGAGGAAAAATATCTGCTCAAGGCAGCTGTGCAGTATCAGAGAATCCTGATCCAAAGGTGGTGCCTAATATACCTAATACTCCTTGAGAGGTACATTTCTTCTGTGAATTCATTGTTACCTTTTTATGCAAACAACTAGAGTCTATAACACCCATCAGCAAGTAGTCCTGCAGCTTAACTACTACTAACAATATGAACAATCAGCTTGTTTGGCTTGTTTTCAGCCTATCTTCCTTCGATGTCTACGTGATAATTACTAACATCTGCTTTGCTTTTTAGATCATGTTTAGTACTGGGCTGTCTCTGTGTGTGTCTGTGTCGGGTCAGGGTTTCATTTTCCTTGTGTACACTGCTTTTCAGTCATCTGCACAGAATTTCAAATGTCACTTTATTGCTCTTGTGTGTTAGCCCAAAGAGCTCTTGTTAAATGTTTACTCCCACTGGTGAGTACACACCCACTGATCAATGTGCCTCCAGTCTCCTCATGCAGTGAAATGGTGGAGCCCTGTGAGCTTTTCTCTTTAACATTTTATCCATCCCATCTATTAGTCATTGTCAAGCCTCTCCTCTGACATCTGTTCAGCTCTCAACATCTTTCTTCAATTACAGTCACCAGGACTAGACACAATATTCTCTTGGTGATCACAGTACTGTCAAAACATGTCGAGTGCTTTCACTCAGTGTGTGCCAGCTTCCATGTCCAAGGATGGCATTAGCTCCTTTGGCCACAGCATCACAGCAGGAATTTATGTTCAGCTGTCATAATCCTAAAGTATCTTTTAGAAAAGCTGTTTTCCCACTCCCCCATCCTGAAACAATTGCATACATTTTTCCTACTTAACTGAATTATGCACTCCTGACATAAATACGCTAATTTAAGGTAAATGTGTCATTTGGTGCCACAACATTGCGGGAGGGAGAAGGAAAAGGGAAGATTGGAATGACACTTAGGAACAACCAGGCAGTTAAATGTTAAGTATCTGTCATGGGCTTGCTCTTGGGCAAGGCAATTATTACAGGGTCATGGATTAATGCACTATTCAGTAATCTGTTTCTCACTCTAGCACCCTGCTGCTTGTGCTGGAGCACTGACACTCCAGCAGGGAATCTCTCTCACATCTGCTTGTCCCACTGCCCACAGAATTGGGATTGATGGAGGCTCCAGGAGGAACCTGAGTCGGGCATCTGAAACTGAAGAAAGGCAGCAAATTTGAAGTTATGCTTTTCTCATTTAGTTTTTGAACAAATATGCTTTGTGCAGCTGCATCTTCTAATACAAGGCACAGCCTTGGATTTCCTGAATGCGGCACATTTGAATGGTAATCAGGAAGTCAGGGGGCAGATCCTGCTCATGGCGTTGTGGCCAAAAAAGAGGAGTGGAAATTGACAGAGAGAATTAAAATAAGAAGTTTATGTGCTCAATTCTGCTTTAAAATAAATGACAATCACATAGGTATATTCCAGATAAAATCAAAGCAAGTGTCTGATAGATTTGTGAACATGAAAGAAACAAGATTTGATCTAAATTCCATGACAGTAATTTAAAATATTTCAGGAAAGTCGCAGCTTTACTAATAGGGACTGGTTCTTTCTTTGCTGCAAATATCTTAGAATCACAGAATTGTTTAGTTTGGAAAAGAGCTTTAAAACCATTGTGTCCAACCATAAAGTATCATTATCAGTAGCACTCAGTAATATCAGATTATGACAGGGACACAAAGGGTAACCATAGGATAACTGGCATATTTCACAAGAAACATAAATGAAACAAATTTCATGGCTAACCTGAAAAGAATATTGTCTTGCAGGAAGCCTTGTTTCCTCAGTATTCACTATCTTAACAAATTGGGTTTTCTCAATCCTAATTGACTCCCCTTCACTTCCTTCTTCCTAAGAGAGATAAAAACACAGCAGATTGTAAACTAATGTTAACACAATATATAGTATTCTAGTTGGATGATTTTGTGTAATTTTATGCTTCAAGATGTGTAAGTCATAGCTTCAGGTTTGTCAAATTTTAAGAGAAAGGTAGCAAAAAAATCTCCTTGATGCCCTATCTGCATCTAATATATGGATCAAATTCCTTTCTAAGTGAGTTACAAGATTTACAGGACTTAGCCCTACACCTGAGACAGCATCTGCTTCAGCTGCAGGAGTACAGAGCAGAAGAGGGGGACAGGAGGAAAACAAGGAGGAATTAAGGGGTAAATGCCTGAAGTGCAAGCCAGAAGCCAACCTATAGCATTTGTAATTTTGGCAAGGTAATGGAGTTTATTCTCAATGAGCTTCCCTGCAGTTATGTAATGGGATGTAACTCACAGCAGGAGTTCAAATGTATGAAAAGGAGCAAAAAATTAAAATAAATTGCCTGGAATGTATATTCCCAATGGGAGATTTTTTGAGTGAAAAGTGACCCTTTTGTGATATACAGCCATTCCTTAGGAAACAAGGACAGTTTAACCATCTGCTTTGTGCAGCTCAGGGATGAGATTCTGCACTAATTACGCCTCATACAGGTAAATTCTGAAGCCAGTTATTTACATCAGTTGAGAGCAAAGACTCAATAAGGAAAACATCCCTCTCTAAGGCAGTGTGTAAACATATGTCAATGTTAATTACTTGCTTAAGTCCTCCTTGGAAGGACACAAACAGATGCTCAGTGGTAAGCACAACTGTGGGGGTTGTTTTGAATATAAACATTCTTAAGCCTGTGGATGAGTGTTTTCCTGAAATGAAACTAGGATTTGATACCCTATAATTCAACTCAAAACAAAGTACACCTGATGTTCTAACACATAATATCTAATCAAGTTTCAAAGAAGGAGGTGAGAGTGGCACTGGAAAATCTTAAAATAGCATATTTAAAAATATATTTCATATGCCTTTGTCATATTCATAATCAGAAGTGTCAGAACAAAGAACCTTTTCTTGTAATTAATTGGTGATATTTTACTTTTGTGACTTCTTTAGAAGTTCCTCTAGGATTGTTTTCTTCTCCATTATATTTCCCTAAAACAAGAATTACTTTTATTGCTATTATTAATTAACACTATTTATTACTACTATTTTATTACAACTATTAATATTAAAAAACAACCATAGAAACTGTAATAATTAATATATGATCATTTTCCTCTATATGTTTTATATGTGGGCAAAGGAGGAATAGCCACCCTACTTTGGGAAATTGTTCAGGCATTACAGGGCAGGTACTTGCCCTGACTGACTGCAGGAGTAATTAGTATGAAGTTAGAAATTAGTTCATCATAGCTTAGAGAAGCAGTCATTGCAATTAAAATATCAAGTTTGATAGAAAATGTAGAAAACCTTGTCATTCCCTCTGAAGTTCATGGGGCTCACAGGGGTGCAGGAGGCCAGGAAAAAGGACAGGGGAGATGGAACTTCAGCTATTTTATTTTAAAGCACTACTCGTAGGCCCTTTTCCTGGGGTTGTCACTATGATCTTTGCAAAACCTCTTAACCTACTGGTGCTTGAATAAATCAGATCAATTGCCTGAACTGCCAGGACTGATAACATTGCTCATGTGAGAGCAGGTGCCCAATCCACATCAGCTCTAACACTGTGACCACTGAGACAGCAGCAGCTGAAGCCACATGGAATAACTACAATCTACACTTAGTGGGGCTTAGAAAACAGGCCAAGTACTTCCATTACTACTTGTGGAAACACTACCAAAACAATCTCTGGGTTTGACAAAGCTGTGCAAAGAAATGAGTAGAGACAAAAGGATTTACCATAATATGTCATTTCATTTAAATATTAGAACCTTATATTTGTTAAACTGTACCTTGCAACACTTATTTGTTAATAAATAATATTAAAAGGCAGGGAGACACGTTAAATATATCAAATACAAGTAGTGAAATAGCTAGTAAACTCCTACAAGATTCATTAAATAAGTTTATATAATAAAATTATAAGTACAGTTAAATATAATAGTTAAAATTTTGTTTTCTTGATAAAAGACACATGCTCTTCATTCTAAGGTAATTAGTTGAAAAAACCATTCTGTTCAATTCAGGTATTTGGTATCTGTGGCTATGCCCTTGCACAGTAAATGACACTGGATCACCCTGTGATCTAAAACCATGCCTTCTGCCTCTGCCTGTGGGCCTGTAGCAAGCACATGACCTACTTCTAAGGGTGCAATAGAAGGTTAAATGCACAGGTTAAAAGAAACACCTGGAAGAATCAAAAAAGCCTGTACATCCATTGCTCTCTAAAACAGAATAAAAAGTGTTCAGCCTTTGAAGGAGCAGCTGCTTACACTGCAGCATGCATAAGCCACCTCATTACTGCAGTGCTCTGGCTGAAGTTTAAAGAAATGTTACCCAGATTTTGACTTCTCATTACAATTCAAGAAAGAAAATTATTTCAACATCTAAAAAAAATCTTGACAGTGAAATTAAACTATTTCATGTCCAGATCCACTGCACAATGGTCTTTTTTCGCTTGTAGAAAAGAAATCACAACAGCGGAGATTATGCCAGATGACATGTTCAACCTTTTCTTTCTCTCTCTTTTTTTTCTTTCTTTTTTTTTTTTTTTTCCCAAAACGAGGTTACAGGTCCTGGAATAAAATATGCGTGTGTTGCACTGTCTTTTCCCTGCTCAGGCTGCCCTTCCCCTGTGAGCTGAGCCTCTTGTGCTGAGTCAGGTCATGCTTGCATTGTTGAGCTGAAGGGATGGATGATTCTTCATGGCAGAAAGTGCAAAGAGTGGCTTGTGCTGTGTACAAATTTCTGCAAGGTATGATAACCTCATTTTTTTCTGGATGTAGCTCAATTCCTTCAACTGTGAAATTTAATTTCTCCCTGGAAGAAAATAAGAAGCCATGTGGAATCAGTGGTAAACGCTTTGTTCTGTATGATTTGAAGAAACATGAAAGATCTAAGGATCTCTGATTATTTTTCCAAACTTGAAATTATGCTTGTACTGAGGAGAGTTGCATTTTCTTTGCCTTTAAAACAGAGACAAACTTAAAAGGTTTGCTCCCCCAGCAGATCTCAGAAGCAGGGCTTGGAAACTTTCCCTGTCCTTCAGAAAGAGGGTTGTTGTGAGACAGTTTCATGGAGTCACAGAATCACAGAATAGCCTGAGCTGGAAGGAACAAAAGAAACATCGAGCCAGCTCCTGGAAACTGGCAGAAGGGCCCAGGACATCCTGGAGGTTAGAGGTACTTTCCTTAGCATTCCCTAGCTGCTGCTTCTGTTTCCTTCTCTGCCACAATGCTTTGGACGTGGTGGCCACTGATAAGCATTTTCTGATGGTAGGTTGTAATGAAAGGTACTCTGTCTCCTTCCCTCCTGGTATCCTTTTTGTTCAGGAGAGTGAGCAGCTGGAAAACTAAGATGGAAAGAGACAGCAACTGTGACAGGAGAAGCTTGGAGAAAAATCTGACTAACCTATGGTGGCTGGAGAAATAGTCATGTCAGAAGCTCAGAAATGGTGAGCTCAAGGTGCAACTCCTGATTCCCAAACACATACAAACATTTCCTCCACTCAGACAAAGTAAACAAACTGGTCAGGAAGTGCTTGTCACTGTGGCTTGGCTCTGTATCCTAAACAACACGAGGCAGCTGGGGAGGGGGTGTGTGTGGATGTCGAGGAACCAGAGCAGGATGGTGGAGTGGGCTGGGACAGAGCAGGGACAGTGACAGACCTGGAGGGACAGGCTGGGCAGCAGGGAGGGGCAGGATGGGGAGTTGGACAGAGGAACAGGTAGGATGGCAGCAGCTGCCTGGTGGGACAGGGGCTCTGCAGGGCAAAGGCAGGGCTTTGTGCAGCCCTGAGCAAGGGTAACACAGCCCTGGGCTGGGCAATGGGTAGGGCAGAAGGTGGGTCCAGGGGGGCAGGAGAGGTGTCAGGCAAAGGCAGGTGCTGGGTTTGTGTTAGCGAGGGGGAGCTGCCAGAGAACTGGAGTGCTCCCATTCTGCTGCTTGGACATCTTTGAGGAAAGGCTCCATCAGCTCCCTCCACCCCTGCCCCAGGGGCAGACCGGTGGGTGTAAGGACACTGCAGCAAGCTATGCTGGCATTCCCTTTGCTAACGAAGGCCAAAGACCACTTTGTTTCATAGAAATACCTTTTATTTTTATTATACCTTTTATTATCAATGCCTTTTAGAGGTGTTCTTTCACTCAGGTGCAGAGAGAGCATTTCCTTCATTTCAGGTGAACTATTTAATGTAACTGAGCTGTTCATTCAGAGCTCTGAAACAACACAGAATTTGGAATAATACAAATTTTCTTTTCAGTTCCAAATAAAGTAGATGTAGAGGGAAAGAGCTACTAATTCTATGACTTCCAAGTTGTGGATAGACCTGCAAAACCAATCATCTCTCATTACTTACAAATTCTATTTACCTTCCTGATAAGACATAAAATTTTAAAGTTTGAATGTTTTGATAAGCTGACCTTTTTCAATCCACTACACTTGAAGTATATTTTAGTTCATTAAACCAGGTGCAGAACACTATCTTAGTGTTTATAATTCGTGATTAAGGTGATTCTAATACAAACTGTGCATGAAAAGATATCTGAAATGGGGAAAGTAATTTATTTTAATATGATAAAAATGTACACAGAAAAAATTTGAGCATATTTCCATCAAAACACAATATTTAAATATAGATATTCATAATGCATCCTCTTGGCATTCATTTTAGCAAGTCATATTTAGGCTAAGGGATGGAATGGGTTCCTGATCCTGGTGCAACAGAAATCAGTGAAAGAGGCAATTCAAGTACACATGGAAAATAGTCCTAATAATCTTAACCTTTTCTGCCTTCTAATTTTGGAACATAACTTTAAATGGTGTTTTAAATTATTCTGCTTTTCATCCCTCACTTTTCAGTAAAAAGGATATTAGGTATTTTTCCTCACATGACAAGACATGCCAAATCTTTGCAATATTTATGTAGTAAGGACTAGTTTGTATGTTAAGTGGCAGTTTAATTTCACTCCATACAGCAAACTCATCTCCCCCCCTGCCCCCAAAGCTCTCTTGTTCCATCAGGCTTTTGTTCTGTGCAATTAAAGAATTGCTGAGAGACAGAACTTATGTATACAGGATATAAAACCAAAAGTACATTGTGGGGACATGCCACAATAATTAATTATTTCTGAAGGGTATTAGTGGGATCTGGCCTCAAATCCCCTAAAATATGATCACTGAAGTGTGTTTAAACATGCATTTAATTTACTCTGGTTTGGGATTAGCCATTTGTTTACAATGTGCCAGATGAGTTCTATGTGAAATGGGATATTACTCCATAGGGTGACCAATTGAAATCCTGCTTGTTTGTGCCATGGTGCAGTTGCCCAGAGCTCGAGTTGTGCTTTGAGGAGGAGGTAGAATTCAATGACCCCTGAAAGTCTCTTTCAAACTGGACCGTTCTGTGGCTGCTTTTGATTGTTGCTAACATTATGCAAACAGTACCTCTTGCAGAAATAGGTGAGAACCTATTTTCTTGTTTGAAGGTCTCATCAGTCCTGCATTTGGTGGCACAAAGCTGCAGCTGAGGGCCAGACCTGCCTTACAGGCATTTAGGAATCAGGAAAAGTCTGATACTCTCATATGAGCACTGTTCTACTGTTTTTGTGGCCTGAGCTCCCTCTGAAAGCAGGATGGATGTAACATATCTATTATCCTACTAACCTGTCTTTAAATCACTGAGGTTTTGCAGAATTTCTTAAGCAGTCACCTAGACAAGTAAAACCAACAATGTAAATTGTATACATTTGTATATATCAGGTGCGAAATAATATCTTCATACTATTGCCAAGCAATCAAAGTAACAGGCATCAAATAACCATAAGATTGAATCCAAAAATCACTGCAAGGCTTTTTTTTTTTCAGGTCACTTAAATATTTTTACACAAACTTGAAAGCTGGTTTTAACATTAATGAGAACAGATTATTTTTACATACTTGCCTGGTTTCAGTAGCAGGAGATTCAACAAACCATGAAGTGCCTTGGAATTGCTCTATCAAGGTTTTAATCAAGGTATTTCTGACAGACCTATGTACGTGTGCAGCCACCAGTGTTGGCTAAAGAGCAGGTCTGGAACAGCACCACACCAATAGTATCAAGCTGATTGTCGACTGTCTTTACAAACTAGAGATAAATATAGAAAAAAAAAAAGATCTGTGGGCCCTGCTTGGGTGTATTTCAGAGTGCTGAGAACTTGCTGATGTCATTGCAAAGATATGTTATCCTCTTTGAAAAGTCACAGAAACCAGAGTATTGTCCTCTGGAAGAGGAAGAGAAGAGAAGAGAAGAGAAGAGAAGAGAAGAGAAGAGAAGAGAAGAGAAGAGAAGAAGGTTTGCGGAAAACTAGTTCCATTCTTCAAATAATAAATTAATCAAATATTAAATGTCAAATATTGAGAGGTATTTCTGAGGAAGGTGGAGACACTCTTCAAAAATATGCACAAGGACAGGGCAAAAGGCAACAGAAAAGTTGCCTCGGGAAGTTCTGTCTGTATATAGAGCAAAAATACTTCACTGTGGAAAGAGTTATTATTGAAATTGTCCAGAGTCGGGGTGGAAACAGCCGAGTCATATACGGATCACCCTTTCCGGCAGGAGTTTGGGACTCCGGAGGTGGCTCCCAGCCAGCCTGTGTTTTTCGGGAGAGCCAGAAGGTGGCACGGCTCAACAGCAGGAGCAGTCTGCAGGGGCTCTAAGGGCTGCTTCATGCTATAGTAAATGCTGATAAACCATGTTAATTAGGAGAAAAGGGGCTTAATTCTCCTAGAACCAATTCTATTTCAAAGAGGGTGAGTAAGCATAGTGTAGGAGAAAAGTTTACTTTCTGGACAATTTTGTATTAAAGGTGTGTTCTGTGCTGGCGTGCCCAAGCCAGGTAACACTGCTCTATTCTGGTAGCCCTTCCTGGCATAGGGTTACCCTGCAGCTTAATTATGGTCCTCCCTGGCTCTCCTTTCCTGACAGGAAGGCCATTTGACAGGTTAAGGAACACTAAACAGCACCTATAAGTGCTTTATAGGCATGCAGTTTCAGTTTCATGTACACATGTGCCTAATGAGTGCAAGGCATCGTCCTCCAACACAGCAGGGCATTACAGGCTGATCCTCAGAAAGGTGCATCACCAGTCACCAACGGGACCAGAACCTGGAACTCTAAGGAAAGAAGGCATTTGAGACCTTGTTGCTTACCTGTTTAGCCCATACCTCGTTCCTGATGTGTCTGAGGAGTCCCTGGGAAACAGAGGCAGGGAGCAGGCTGCACTCTGTGTAAGATTGTCTTCAAGAGAACAGAAATGGTTGCTAGAGATGATCGGCTCCACCTAATTTTATTGTTGATTTGTTCTTTTGTTGCTGTTACTGTACTCTGATAGAAGCCATGAATATATCACAGCCAATGTAACAAGTCAGACTATTTCTGTTGGTGCAAAAGAGTTCTGATTGAGCAACATTTGCCTTGGTAAATAGATGTGGATGAAAAAGTGAGTGAAATACCACAATGTACCATGTTCAGGTACATCCAACACAAGAGAATATTGGAGCTGAGAGGTTTTCCCAAGCTCTTTTCGGCTTGTATGGATACATTACCTTAATCCCAGGAGAAACTCATGGAAATGAGCAGACATGTAATGTAAACGTTTTTTATAAGCTGATGACTACTCACACCTGAGGGCTTTGGGATTACTGTCAGTTTAAAAAATTTACATGAGTTCTTGGAGTAAAAGCTGATTTATCATTTTAATGATGGATTTATAGTATGGAAATACTGTTGCTCCTAATTACAGGACAAAGGCAGGTCCAAACAAAGCAGTAGGAAGGTGCTTAATATGATGATATAGAATATATTTGTATGAATGTTTGAGGGGAGCAATGTGATCTGACAGAAGTGGTATTTGATAGATTAATGGTGGTAGTGGGGTTAATTTAATGAAACTTGTTTAAAATTAATACAGAAACAAATTTTAAAGGACTTACTGTTAGCCCTGGAAGCCCACCCTTGTAACACAGTGGTCAGAGTATTTGTTTTGAAGAGTGGGAGGAAAAAGAACACCTTTCCTTAAGTTCTTTCTTTGCCAGGTTTCAGAGGGAATTTGAAATGTGGTCCTGTGGAGCTTGTTTTGCTGTAGGCTGCGGGGAATTCAGGGTGGTTTCTTCTGGTCTTTGAAAATGCTTCTGTGAAATATGTACTGGATTAAGAGATGAAACCAAAACCTCCCCAAAGAATTTGTTAATCACCATCACAGTGTCAGTCTCTTTCTCTATGGCCAGTAGTTGTCTGGTACTGGAATTGGCAGGAAAGGATGAATGTAGTGGTTCTCCTCCTTTTCTCAGAGCAGGAGACAAAGCTTTAGTTCAAACTTTTACTCACAGTGAAGCAGAGAAAGAGAGTGAGCTGCACTCTTCTGCAAAGCTGCCAAGACTGCTATGGAGGACATTAGAGAGATTTCGGGTCTGTTTCTGCATCCTAATGAGTTTAGCCTTGTGTATTACAGAAAATACCTACAATGACAAGCTTAAGTGTCTGGGCTTTTTAATGTTAGTTTTTGCCAAAATCACTATTTTAACGGTTTTGTATTAACAAAAATGATTTTTTAAATTTGATTTAGCCACAAATCAAGGGATGCAAGGGATCTTGCATCTTGGAAATTCCAGCACTGCATTAATATGGTGCTTCTCAGGAAGGGTAATTAACCCACAAATAACGAGGTTCCAATGTGGTTACATTGCTGCTTGTTCTGGAGCTCATTTATTGCGTGACAGGTTGAAGATCTCTGTGCCATACTCCACTGCTCAGTGTAAGGGTGCCCTCAGTCATCTTAATGTCTTCCTTATGTCTTTTTCACTCTTTCACTCGGGAAAAAAATGACTGCTCCCTTTCCTCTTAATGTTTAACGCTTACTGAGTTTAGCAGACAAGGTGGGGCTTTAAAATTCAGTCAGTTAAATGAATTGTCGGAAATTTGCAGCAGCAGAGGCTGTCTGGTGGCCAGAAATGAAGGTGAAATGGAGAAGAACAGAACATTTCATTCTATCTTCATCTTGAAGCCTGTAGAGTCTGTTGGGTAACACTTAACTGCGTGCTGAGGTAGGGAGCTCTTTGCCCTGGGGGTGCTGGAATTTCAAAAAGGTTTGTTTGTCATCAGCCTGATAATGTCAGAGCCCGACACCAGGACCCAGCCACAGCAAAGGGTCGTGCAGAGTGACATATGGTTATTTTCAGTCTAAATTCCCTTTGAAGTAAAACAAATGCCACCAAGTAAGGCTCAGAGTGAGGACAGAAAAGGGGGAGGAGGGGAAATACAATGCATGCTCAGACATGATTCAGGGCACAGGAAACACACTCTGTGGTGTATGTTCCCTCATGTAAGGATGGCAGCATATGTGCACAACAGCACCACTTCCTAGAGGAAGAAAAAAAATCTGAATCTGTCCTTTAACTTACCTGTGTTTTCTTCATCTTAAACTGTGTGAAATGACAAAGTAGTTGATAGGGCTTGGATGTGCTCCCTGTTTACTGAATTGAATCTTTGGATGTTAACTTAGTGCTGACAGGACACACTGGTGTCACCTGTATAAATGACATTTAAGTAAAATGCTGACATCTAAGTAAAAATGTTCAAAGAGCTCAGAGTTGGGCTCAGGGTTGCTCAGGGCTAGGTGAGGTATTATATAACCATAAAGCAAGCCAACAGAACTCTTATTTCTAAAACCATAGCAAGAAACTCCATTATTGCTCTGTTATTGCTGTGCCAAATGCACTGTCCTATTTCTGGAGTGATACTGCTGGTTTTGCTTCATTCCTTTATGAAACACCACTTGAAGAGTTTAAAAGCTTAGATTTCAATTCATGGTATTCATGTTTTTCCAGACTTTCTGTGCATGTTAACAATCAAATTTTATCATTCTCACTGACTCTCCCTGGACTTCATCAATGTCCTTTCTCAAAAAAGGCTGCCAAATATTTCACAGAGGATTATAAATGCTTTAAAAGAACCAGATTTAATTCTCCCTTCCTGTTTATTTGTAATAATTCATTGGTGTTGATGGTTTCATGAGTCTTCCTCATACCCAAGCCCTACCTATGTTTTTGTGTAATACAAGAGGTTCAGCTTTCATTATGTGTGCAGCAAATTTAGGAAGCAATTCTGCAGTTAAGCTGAAATTCTAAATGAGGTTCAGAAGGTACAAACCCATGTGAAGTTGAGAGAAGAAAATATGCTGAATCTCGCACAAATGAAAATTATGCAGTGCAGCAAAATTGTTGTTGGTGAGGTTTGAAGGAAAGTGCAACATCCCACTAGCTGGCTTATTTGAACTTGAATTGTGTTTGAGAGTTGAGACTAAGTTTCGTAATGGCTTTGTCAAAACAAAATGTTTGCATTTGTACATTTGTCCTTTGGAAGAATTCCTGCCATATTCTGCATTGCACATGTTCCAACAAATGCTGAAATACATGGAATTAATACTTAAAATGAAAGCAACTTTTATGACCTATTCTGAGTCAAATATGAGCCTTATGACTCAGAGCACTGAAACTGTGCAAGATACGTTGAGCGAGGGGCCAGTCACTAATGTATGGGGCATGCATTCTTTGTATCCTAGACAACCCCAGTTATTCAGATATGTCTGCTTTAGATGAAGGGGTGCAGTAAGGCTAAATGTTGAATCTCAAGATTCAGAGGTAATGGAAAGAAAAAAAATCTAGAAAGGGTTTATTGATTTTATTTTTAACTATAGTGTGTGATGTCTTATCATTCGAATAACTTATCAATGATTGCTCAAATTACAGCTCTTATATAACAAAAATACTAGCTGTCTGATACCTCTGCATCTGAAATGTACAGATTTCACTTAAAAGGAATGTTTTCACTTAGGAGATGAAAACAAGAATCTGTGGAGAGAGCAGCCTTTGCTATTGACTGATCTCAACACTTCCTGGTGCATATGTGTCCTCAAAACACATAGAGCATCAGTGGAGAGCCTTGGTTGTAGCTGCTAAAGACTCTGATAATACTTCCTAGAATCTGAAAGATTTCATATTTTTCAGGAAATGGTGGTTTAAAATGAGGAGTTTCTTACCATATCAGGCTTTAAATTTAAACCAGGGGACCTTGAGAAAGGTGCCGAGTGCAATGCCAGGAGCTGGATTCACACTCTTTTCACATACCTATCCCACTTCCAAAGATCCAAATTGGTTTAAATTTGTCTTTGTAGAAGTGCTGTTTCTAAAGGGAACATCATCTGAGCAGCATGTAAGTAAAATTTACTGGTGTTCAAAATCCAGACCAAGGCATTGAATTTCAGCTGTCTAGGAACGCTGAGCTGGTCCTCAGGCTCACATCTCCTGAAGCAATGTTGTGCCCAAACCTTGTGCAGGTTTATACAGCAGAGAAGTAGCTCTGTGGTGGAAGATCTTCTGCCAGCTGTGCAGAGGCTGATATGGCCCCAGAGCAGATGCTGATACTGCCCCAGAGCAGATACTGGCTGGAGCCTTGTGTGCTGGAGCAGATCCCTGCTGGTCACAGACAGTGGGCACGCTGCTAGGAAGAGTCTGCTTACCTCTTCCTGCTTAGCCTCCAGTGAACAAGTAACTGGCTTCTGGTGAACTACAGGAAACTGAAAACATGGGAAAACAAAAACAAGTCTGGCCAAAACAACTGGTGAACATTCAAAACAAAAACACCATTTCTAATGGCAGGTCTTTTTCTAAATGACCCTCATTTATGAAAAAGGAAGCTGAGGTAAAGGACAAAATGATCTATGCAGGGTCACTCAGACTGCTCTCTCCTTGGCAGAGGCTGTTGGTTAGTGGCTCACCTCTGCTGTACTGTTTTGACTCACTGGAACAACAGAAGTGTCATCAGTCCTTGCTGTTTCTGTGCATTGCGTAAGGTACGCTGGCTCACAGAGGACTCTGAGGAGCAGCTAAAAGCTGGCACAAACAAGACAGCAGGGAGTGTGCAGCTGGCAAGAGCAAGCTCTTGTGGTAGCTCACCACGTGTCATGACACTGCTTCCGACACAGTGCTGGTGGCAGGGCATGGCAGAGGAGAGCAGGTGTTCTCACACTTCATTAATCTGTTTATTCTGTCTGGGAGTAGATAAAGCCAATGGCCTCCCTTTTAATTCCATAATTTTTTGCTTTGTTGTGGGCATGTGTGTGTATAGAGAGAAAACCACCTCTATTTTGAGTTGCTTTCACATTATATAGACAGGAGCAAGTTGGTTATCTTTGGGAGAAGCCATGGACAAATTGGGGGAAAGCAGCCTTGTGTCCACCTAGTCAAATTTACTTGGGAGTATTGCAGGTATAGAACTTTGTGCTTTTGAGCCAGTCTACAAAGATGTGAAATCAGCCCATTAACAAGTGATTGATTTCATGCAGCATTTTTGCTTCTAGATATGTTGAGTCATCAGGGTTCAGATTATAAACTTGTCTTTCATAGCACAAAATATTTTTGTTTGTTTTTTAATGTACGAATATTTTTCTTTGTACCAGAGCAGAAGGGCTATCAGAAAACAGTCAGTATTGTGAAATTCACATTACTATGGCAAATGCAGCTGATGCTGAGAGGGAGCAGATGTGCTGGGCCAAGGCCTGGGAAGTAGTTCTGGAGAGCCAGGAGCCTGGCTGAAGCCAGCCAAGCTCTCAGGAGGGTGCTCTGCAGTGTGTTTTCTTTGGAGACAAGAAGTTTTTGCCCTTTCTCATCCACTGGCTGCTCTCTCCTATTCCTGCAACCCTCTCAGCTGTACTAACATAACTGTGGTCTTCTCCATAAACTCATTGCTGTGTGCTAAAAAGAAGGTGCATTTCCCTGATAAGGGCTGGGAATTCTGATGCAGTGTCAGACATAGGAATCTGAGAAGGGAGGAGATGGCTTCCTCTCTCCTGCTCAAACCCCTCCCGAGGTGGTGAGCCCTTCCTGCTGTTACCCATCAGAGTAGACTCTCTAATCCTGCTGGCTCCTGCTCTTGCCTCCCCGTCCCAGCCATGCTTTCTAAAAGCAAATACAGTCAGAGCAGTATTAGTGTGAGGCACATTGATTGGATTCTTCCACAGGAAAATAAATCTCACGGAATTAGTCTCGCTTCATTTGTGCCCAGAGCCTTGTGTTGTTTCAGAGGAGCAGGACGTGTTTGTAGGAGGATGGTCATGGGAGCAGCGACCTTTAGTTGGAAATATTGCAATGTGTCTTCATCCCTTGCCTCAGGACAACAGCTTTCTTTTTTTTTTTTTTCTTTTTCCATTCCTCTGAGGAGGCTCTGTTTTCAAATTATGTTAAAAGACTTAGGGTTTCTTTTTTTTTTTTCCTTGACACTGCCCCAAACAAATATTTTCCATTGGCGAAAACACTCCTAATTTTTTAGTTACTATTTAAGTGGATTTTATTCCTCTTTCTCCACCTTTTTAAATATGGCAGAATCTCCAAGGCAGAAAATGAGGGTCTGGTTAGTTCTATAAATCTTGTTTTGGGCAGAGCATTCTGAGTTGCTGGGACCCTGTTATCTGATGTCTGTATCTGATTTGACTATTATGTAACAGGATTTGTGTAAAACTTTAATCAACTATTAAATGAACAGCAATCTCCCTTTGGAGGTTAAACTCATTCATTGCAGTAAATGCTGTGGTTAAAACCAAGCACTGTTTCAGGGTAAAGGATTGTCTCTTATCTGATGATCTTCATATGGCACTTGCTTTAAACTTGGCAGAGGCTTCTCTGACAAAGAGTAAGTGGTGACTAATGCATCTGCAAACTGTACTAGTTGTACATTGCATTTTAAAATGCCTAAGCACAGCCAGGAGTAGCCCTTCTGCAGGGCTAATACTTGTGGAGGAGCAATAGGTGCTTGATGTCACCCTTATAAAATTTTGAGTGCCTCTGCAAAAGAGAGGTAATGTTTCTCTTACTGTTGGATCTTTTCTCTGCTGTCTTATCTCAGTAATATCGCATTTCAGCAAGATATCCAGGGTCACCTGCTCAGAGGCATGAGAGTTGTCTTCTTCTGGGCTGCTGTAGCATTCCCACTTGGATGAGCAGCCTCTCTGCCAGTGGCTGCTCTCTGAAACTCACCTTAAGGAGGTGCCCCAAGGGTAACTGCATTGCCTGCTCCTGTAGTTCAGACACCTGGCAGCTCTTGCTTTTGCATTTATGCACATCTCTAGACTAAAAGTCAAGACTAAAAATCAACCTACATCTTTTAAAGAAAAATCTGTGTAAAGGTGTTGCAACAAAGTCTAAAGCAGATTTAATTGAACCTTTTCCTATAACAGATTGAAAGGGTGAAACAAAATCTGTACAAACATACTTGCCATAGATTGATCTATAGAACTTTTCTCTTGTGTGCATCCATTCAAGTGCCTGATACAACATCAGTTTTGTAGTGGTGTAACACTTTTTTCACTGCAAAGTTTCATGCATAAGTAAAAGAACAGCTCTCCTTGTGCCTTGGGAGAAATAATAAAATGCTGGTTTGAGTTGACAACTGATTATTAAATCATTCAAACATCAAAGGAAGCACATATTAACTGCATCTCAGAAAATATAAGGGCAAATAAATTTTTATACAAAGTGGACAAGAGAAGGCATCCAAAATTCAGATGGAAAAGAGGTGGAAAATCATTGGAGAAACACTGCTAATAGATTACGAGGGTAGCATTGAATAAAGATACAATATTACAGATTACAATTCATAATGAAAAGCATTGTTTTAACTAGGAGATGATAAGCACAGATTTTTTGTTTTGAAACAGTGCTTTTAGGTCTTACTACATAATCCAAGTTAAAGCAGTGGTGTGCACTGAAAACAGGAGGATTAGATGGAAATTACCAAGTTCTATGTAAAATAATACATATCCTGAAAAAACCATATTTCACTTGATGAATTTTGTAATGCAAAAACCATAAACAACAAAATTCTAACTTTATACAGTTAAAAATGTTAGCATCACTCCTGCAATTGAGGTATGCTTTAAAGTACCCTTTTTTATGTCCAGGATAAATGTTAGAAATAATTCAAGTTGAAGCTCTTTGATAAAAAGGGAAGACAGTTTTACTATAACCTAATACATTAATTGAGTAAGAATATTAATATATATGTAATTCTGGAGATGAATTAACTGTCCTTAAAATTTGACTTACAGCAACCTTCTTATGCAAATGCTGAAATGAAGTCATAGCTGTACAAAGTATTGCTGCATTGTAACACACAAACAAATGCATGTCTGTAAAAAAATACAGATGTTTTTGTTGAGGTTGTGATCATTTTGCAGGCATCTTGCAGAAACTGCTTTTTAATATTTTGAAAGAATATTTCTTCACCTTCATAAATTAAAAAAAAATTATTCTGGACCAAATTCACTTATGCCATAAGTGAGCAGTGAGTACATCATTATTCTTCTCTGTGACATGTATCTGAATTTAATCCAGAAACATGTCCCTAATTTACATGTAATTTCCTTATTCCTGACCTTCATCTGAGTTTTTATTTCTTCATTCAAAAAAACTGCATATTTCCATCACTTTCAGTGGAGTCGGAATGGCAGGATGGCTGTCATTTATTTTACTCACTTAAAGGCACTTGCAACTTATTTTAAACAAACTGAAGCAAAACATCCAAACAAAGAAAAACCAGAAAGAAAACCTCATTCTGGAGATGTGCTAGGTGGGATGTAGTGTGAGAGGGATGGTGTAATGCAGGTGTGTAGACAGACTGAGGAGATGGAGGAGGGGGCATGAGAAGGCCCATGAAATAGAACACAGGGGATTAGAGGAGACACGAGAGGTTGGCTAAAACACCCACCTGCCTGGTGTGGGGAATTTAGGTGTGATAGCTGGAGCTTTTCTCCTATGGAGAGCAGGGATTGTTGTTTTCTGCTTCCCTTTGGTAGTGACTATTGAATTGTTCACTTACACGCTGAAGCTAGGAGCTTCCTGGAGAAATAATCAGACACAGTACACAATGTCTAAAAATGCACAGATGTTTATTAGAGCAGCATGATTTCTGGAGGCCTTACTTTGTGGTTTATAAGTGTTTTGGATGGACTGTACCGAGGCTTTCAGTTGGATAGGGTGGACAGAGGCTTTTTGATAAGAATTGTGTCAGTTTCTGCATAGGAGATTATTTGGTGTAACAAGCTCTTTATTCTGGGTGATTCTAGGTGCCCAACTATGCTCCTTTATATTTGTCTTCTGATCCCCTCCTCTCCCATTTAATTTTTCTCATGGACTTCCTCAATTCTTGGCTTTATTGTTCCAGATCTGTAACTCATTCAGCCCAAGTTTTGCTCAAGCTACAAACTTCTTTTTTTTTGAAGCTGAGCCAGAGAGAAGATAGCACAGCACCATTTTGTAAATTTGGATGTTGGGGCTCATCTGAGGTGAGCAAAATCAGGTGGAGAGGTGTGTGAGCCTATGCCCAGCTGGCAGCTGAAACCAGCTGGGGCCCAGAGGTGCTGGGCCAGTGGAAGGTATTTCTTGCCTCAGCAGTTGCAATCCAGCTAAGCAGCGAGTTCAGCAGCTGGTTCACTCAGATTTAAGTTGCAGTTCTTTGAAAACCTCAAAATGAGTATTATGTGCTTGTAGGAACAGCCAGATCTGCACACTCCTCTGCAGATGTCTTGGCAGTGCTCTCTTCAATATGCTGCTGCAGGAAAAATTGACCATGGCTTGTGCTGTGGTACTTCTGCTTTCCTCATTGAGGACACTCAGGAAAATGTGCGGGTTTTGCATTAACGTTGTAAAAACTGTGGTGTGCAGTTTTTAAGGTCCTTGCTAATTTCTTCTCCTCTTTCTCCTGTCCTAGAAAAAAACAAAACAAAACAAAAAGGAAGAGGAAATTTTGATGATATAAGAATAAGAAGGGGCAGAAAAGGTGGAAAGGTTTAATAAAAAGAAAAAAATGAGGAAATGAGAGGAATAAAGAAAGCAAACCCCAAAAGTGTAATTCTTCACATTAGGAATAGAAAACCACAAACTGACTTCAGCTGTTTGCTGCAAAAGAATAGACTATTTCTTTTATACCCTGCCTTTTCTAATAGAACATGTATTTTTATACTTAGTATAAAGTATTTGAATTTGTGATCCTTCTGAATGTGAGTAGCACTCATTGGGTTAATCTGTATCCCTTGGTCTTCAAGGCTACTTAACCATCACAGGTTAATGGCTTATGAAAATTTTGGTGGACATGTGACTAAACTGAAGCTAAGCTTTTTACAGGTAAGGGAATCTTGACAGAAAGGAGCACTTGATATTTATTAGGCTCCATCTGCCTCATGTGAATTGATGAAGACATTGTAGCCTAAAAGTATTGCAGGTCTTTGTTACTGTATCTCCCTTGCGTGTTGCAACCAGCTGTTGAATTCAGCCAAAGTATTGTATCCTGCCCCCCTCCAAATGTAGCACGTTTACATTCCAGATGAACTCTCAACATGCCTTGCTTTACTGAAAATCTTTAGATTCTAGCTGCTTAAATGTCCAGCAGTGCACTGTCATGCTTTCTTGATCTGCTAAACCTTATTAATATTTCACTAATATTTTTCCAGGCGCGGTTCCAACACAGAAAAATCAACAGATAATAGACATGAAGTGATTGTATACCTAATTTACCTTGAAATCATGTAAAAGCCTCACCTATATTTCTAGCATCAAATGCAATTCTAGTATTTATTTTTCTCCACCTGCTTCCCTTAACGTACTCTCTACAGCTGAAGGAGCATAGAATGTTTATTATGCCTTTAACACTGCGAGTTTTCTACCTGTGACACCACACCATGCTTTGCCTTTTTGTATTTTGTTGTGAGTCTCTCTTATATTGCAAAATGTTTTGTGGCATTTTTCCACTCCTATGGTCCTGTCTTCTAAAATTCAGTGACTGATGATGACCCCAGAGGTGGATGCAGTGCTCCAGGTGAGGTCTCACAATAGTGGTGCAGAACGGGAGAATCCCCGCCCTTGATGTGCTGGCCACGTTGCCTTTGCTGCAGCCCAGGATGTGTTTGGCTTTCCAGGCTGCAAGCACCCATTGCTGTGTCATGTCCACAAATTTTTGCCTCAGAGTTGATCCTTTCTGGGTGCAGGACTTTGCACTTTCCCTGGCTGAACTTCATGAAGTTCCTGTTGGCCCATTTCTCCCACCTGCAGAAGCCCCTCTGGGAGGTGACACAACCACCTGATGTCAAACACTTCATGTTTCTTTACATGTTTTTATTTCCTTAAGAAGTATAAAGGCTGTTTACAGATAATGTAAAGACCTGTATTAGTAACCAGTTTAGAAGACCTTCAGTGTATTTTAGATGCATACATTAAATATATTTCAGAACTATAAATTCCCTTCCACTGAGCCTTAGGAGAAGCACATACTTGTTAACTCATAGTAATGAAAGTTATGGGCATCAGAAAGAGAGCAAGCTTGCATGCTTCTCATTATAAGTAAAAGAAAAACCCCACATATTTTTTTTCCAAATGTTTGGTCAAATAGGAACTTGTCTTGGAAAAATTTCAGTGGTGTACTAGGGTAGTATGAAATGGAAAAATTTAAATAATAGCAAAGAGAAAAAAAGCTTTTAAATTCACCTGCGTATGTAATTTCCTGTCCTGGGAGCTTTCTTGCAGCAAAGAGTGCCTTTTGTCAAAAGAAAGGAAGCATGATAAAAAGTATTTTTTTCCCATGTTTTACTTGCTGTTTTTGAGCAATTAAAAAAGAGAATTCAATCTTTCCTGTCTTTTGGGCAAGAGGTTTTGAATGTGAATGAGTCAAGATGCTTATTTTCACTCATAAGTTTGGGATTAGGATGCGATGTGTTACTAGAGATTGATTGCACGGATCTAGACAGAAAAGTCACTTTCTTCAGGTACAAGGTATAAAAAAAATGCCTCTGTGATCTACAGAAATGTGCCTTGCCAAAGAAAAACGGGTTTTGTCTTTGCTGTGAACCAGAAGGATATTTTCATCAGAAAAAGCTGGGAAGGAAAAACAAATATTTCAGGACAGCTTGCCAGTGCCCATGCTCCTGCTCCACCCTCCTACTCCCATCTTCAGCCCTGACCTTGGCCTCATCCCCTCCTCTTATCCCAACAGTTCTGTAGCAAGTCAAGGGCGTGCAAGCATCTCTGTCTGAGACGTCTCTGAGGTACATGTCTGCAGTGTCCAACCCAAGGGGAGTTCAACCCAGGTGCCCTTTCAGGCAGTGGCTTTAGAGGAGACAGCCTGCAGAATTAGAAAGAGGATCTGTGCAAAATAAACAACAGGTGTAAGGAAATGTGCGTATCACATTATGCCCTGTCATAAATCCTTTTGCTTTCCTTCTTCCCACTGCATGAAGATGAAGCTGTCTGTGGTAACTCTGAGTGCCCTAAATAACTGCCTGTGTCTTACTGTTCTGCCTCCGGCTCAGTGAGGATGGATAAGAGGTGTATTTCAGACAACTGGTATCTACAGACTGTCATTCTATCCAGTCAGAAAGCTTGTTGGTTTTGTAAGTTTCCTGTAAAGCTGGTAGGGTTCTACAGAAATTAGCTGAGCATCTGGAGATTGCTGAGTAATTGATAGGAAAAGAAGATTCTCTCTCTATTTTACATGTTCTTCAAACCAGATAAACTATCTGTCCAGGTGCTTCTCTTTCTTCTCTATCCTCACAGAAAGTAAGGCAGCAAAACCTTTTATGTAAAAACCACAGGCCTGATGTAGTTTTTTGGAGGCTAACATTAGGCTGGGGGTAAATAATGCAATGTTGAAAGAAAATTAACTGTATAGGAAGAAATAAACTGTAAACATGTAAGTAACAGGGCACCAAATTGTCCAGCAAGTCTCTACTCACAAAAAAAAATGATATAAAGGGGCACATCTACTCAGTGTTCTCAGAGTGATGTGGGATTCCCTATGCACAGCATGTATGAGCTGGTTCAGGTCTGGAGCAGGGCAGCTGTGCTGAGCAGTTTGGTGCTGTGATCAGGGTATTGTGATCAGGTATTTTTCACTGGGTATCCATGGCTTTATCCATAAGACATCTGCTCCATAGCTGCCTTACATTTGACTTGCTTGCAGCAGGGACAGAATCCACTGATAACTGTCTGGGTAAACGCACTCAGACCATCTGAGGAGCAGTACAAAGTGTACAGAGGGACGATTTCCTAACTGAGGAAGTGGGTGGTAATGGGTTCCATCTGTAATTGCAGGCAGATAAATGAAGAGAAGAAAATGCACCAGTCATTTCAGGAATGTTTAGCTTTTTTGGGCTGTTCTAATTTGTTTCTGGTAGGCTGATATTAACTAGATACTGTAGACTGGGAGTCTACACGGATCCAATTTTTTTTCTGCACGCTGTGGCTTGGACAGGATATTCCTTCCTCTTCAAGTAGTCTAAGACAGATAATAAGAGTGTATACAGAGAAAAAAATGCACAAGTTTTTTCTCACTTGACGTCAAGAGCCTTAGGGATGATAGAAGGGATTTTTGTGGGGTAGCTTTAAAGGAAGTGCTATGAATACCATCAGAGGCACTCATGTTGTGAATGAGATGTCTCCTGAGTCATCTTTCACAAAGTGTTGCTGTATTTTACTTTTTACTCTGTAGACCTCTTCCTATTACTAGTGGATGCTATCCCGACACACACCTTAGTTGTGAACTCCAGTTGTTTCATACAGAGTCAAAAACATGGAAGTGCCATGATTGAAACCAGAAACTAGGTTATAGAGCATTGCTTCACAGCACAGAGATCATGATTTTCAATTAATTTGCTTAGAAAAAGTACTTACCAGACACAAATCATTTTGCAAGTAGAAGACGCTGCAGGTAGAAATTCCTAAATGTACAAGATATGAAGATCCTGCCTTTTGATTGGAAATTATTTCCTGGTTTACTAAGACTGCACCAATTTTTTTTCTTGTATCCCAAAGAGAATAATTACATGATGGCAGCTTATTTAGGAATATTGGAGTTAATGGAAATAGACCTATCTCTGCTGCAAATCTGATGCTACAACAAATACGCATTTGCAGTAAGGTTATGCCACAGAAACAGCCAGAACTGCTTTTAGGAGATGCAATATGGGAGTAGATGCTAAATTACTTCTAAGGGAAGGAGCTTGAGAGGTTCTCTGCAAAATATATGTAGCAAAATAAAGCATAGGCCTGCATTCATTCTGATTTTAGCTCCTTACTACCTCTATTTAGCACCGTCTGTAGTCATTACAGCCTTTCTCAATTAAGATAAAGAGGCACCTCCCAACTGCTGTGCAGCCTTGATAACACCAAGAAATACCTCATTCTTTATTGTCTGGGTAGGGTGGCTGGAGTTGCAAGGCTCTTAACTTTAAAACCTCAGCAGGGTATATAATAAGTCTCAGGCTTGCAGATATGCAGGTTGCATGAAATGCTGTGATGGAATTTTTTGCATTAATGGTGCCTTTAGAAATAAGCAAGATGGTTAGGAAAATATTTGATTTCTTCTGTTATTGGTAGATGAATAGGGAGGACTCCTTTGACCACAAACTCAACGAAGAGAGAAATTCAGAAAAGACCAGGATTTCAGGAAGAGACTGAATGTCTCTCCAGAAGTACTTCCAATCCACGTCTGTACTTCTGCAAAAAAGAACCAGAACTTTTTGCTGTCACTGGCTTCAGTCTTAAAAACTAAGTTTTTTCATTATTTCCTTCTTTTAAGGAGAAAAAACAACTAACCAGACTTAAAACTACAGACAAGTGAATGTCCTCTGGTAAAGATGTAGTGAGTATTTAGTGACCACCTCATTGTGGGTATAGATAAATGGCAGCTAAAAGGACAACTTGAAGGATCAGGGTCTATTGCTACATCCAAAAGGCAGGACAAATGAGTGCTTGCTTGCCAAAACCTCTTCTGAGAGAAAAGAAGAGAAATTCCAACTGCTGGTCATGGCCCTGAATGGTCTATGTTTAGGGCAGTAGCTTGGGACACAAAACCCCGTTGTGTTTAAAATGGAAATTAATTGATGATGACTTTTATCTATATTGTGACATATTTTTTTTGTAAAGGGAATTTGCAAGTAGAATTTTTGTTTAGTTTTTAGTACCACAGGTAACTCCCACATGTCTCATTCCATTTGAACAGAAAGGAGTTAGAGAAAACTGAAAAGTAATCAAGGATTTTTTTATGTATAGAGGATTAACAAATCATATACAGAGCTACTAGAAGTAAGCAAATAGTGGGAACTAATTTGCTTTTTAAATAGAATGTGGCACTTCACTAGATCCAGGAGCTCTTGGTTTTCTGATGTTAAGAGACAAGAAGGGGCCATTAGGTGCAGGTCTGAAGTTTGCAAATTGAAGACTGATGTAAGCTAATGTGGTTTTTTTTGACCAAAAATTTATTTAGGCTTTAGTACTCAGGCTGTAGGAGGTTGTTGATGTTGAGATTTAACAAGATTCATAAGCCATTTGACAGAATTACAGGGTTAATAAACTTTCAGGATTGTGGTGATTATTTATTTTAAAAAAATCAGAATGCTATTAAACCACATCCTTCTGAGTTTTAGACAGCCTCTGATAGAAAACAGAAACACACTTAATCTGTCTGATGTGAGGTTTATTATGTTTCCTCTGGAGTGCCTAATGATTGCTGCTACTTGAAATAATGATTCTGAGCAATTGGATAGATGCTGGACTGAATGATTTAATAATTCCCTTTCCCTATGTCTCTACACATACATTTA
Source organism: Eopsaltria australis (assembly GCA_034509425.1). Lineage (NCBI taxonomy): Eukaryota > Metazoa > Chordata > Aves > Passeriformes > Petroicidae > Eopsaltria > Eopsaltria australis. The sequence goes on along the minus strand of JAVTVJ010000068.1, from coordinate 3,632,344 downwards.
TTTAAAAAGATCCCTGAAAGAGTTCAAGGCAGAAGATTTGAGTCTTTTTTCTTCTCTGGGCATTTACATATGAGCATGTAATGCTCCTGTGATGTTCCTGTTAGCATCCTGTTCTTTGCCAGGCCACTGGCACAGTAAATCAAAAAGCAGAGCTCATCTTGTGTGCAAAGATTAGAGCAGTGCAAAATCCAGATGTCTGTCTGAATTCAGCCCCTCATTTCTTCTGTCTCCACTTCCAACAAATTCCAGGGAAATTATTGATTGTATGCATCCAGCTATTTCATAGATCCCCAACTGCTATAAGAAGCAGTTTCTCACTAACGAAAATACTGATGAGAAGAATTTAACGGGGAGTGTAAAAGGCTTTAATGATTGATTTTATCTCTAACACTGACGATTTCTAACAGATGCCTCTGGTGCAGGCTTACTCCTCAGATGGTTCTGTGCATTTTTATGGCTTTGAAAATCCTGTAAAATACAGTCTCAAAGTTCATGAAGCTGAAAGAGGCTCTGCTTCTGTGGACTCTCACAGCCTGTCTCTGCCTTTGTCTCAGCTGTGTCCAAGGAGTAGTTAATGCAGCATACACACATCATTTTCCAAAGGAACCTGGAGAAATCACTATCTCCTTGTCTTACCTGCTTCTCCCAGCCCCTTGGTGCCCAGCAGTGTCCCAGTGAGAACAATGGGGTGTGTGTGTGGAGACCTCTCTGCACATGGAACTCCAAATTCCATCTTCTGTCATTTTGAGTATCACACTGTGATAGAAAGGGCTTTCTACTTTTCTGTTCTTATTACCCATTTATGCCATTCAGCACCACTGTAACTGTGTCTCCCTCTTCTTACTCTGTGAATCAGTTTTTCAGATTCCTTCCTTTCCCCAAGATTTATATTTCTCCCAGACATGGTTTCACAAACTTCTCACCCTCTGCTTTTGATGAAAGACTCTGCAGAATTTCTCCCTCCATACTGGTGGTTGACATTCCTCCTTGTTTAATTACATCTAAAAATGACATTTATGTGGTATCCTCTTAGTTTTCCCAATCATAAACACATACTTTAAATAAAACCAGATTTACATTGATGGCTAAATCTTCCATTAGCTGTCTCCCCTGACCTCTGTACTTAGATATTTATCATTACCCTCTGCTTACGTACATGGAGGTTTTCAGTCCATGTGACTGTTTTGTGCTAGTTGGCTCACATTAATTTTGCAAGTGAGATTTTGTAAGGCAGATTGGTGTAATGGTATTTGCTGCATTCTTTTCCTCCACTGATCTTGTATTTTTGGCTGAAAGCCATCATAAAGAGGCAGTAAAAGCAGTGCTGAAAGACAGAAGGTGCAGCTGAGTTCAAGATGTGCAGCATCATGAATTTACAGACTAATACAGCAGAAATACTGTTTGTAGATGAGACTTCCACTTATCTGTGTGCAGAAGTGTTTTCCTTCTGCCATTTGTCTGAATACGCCCCAGCTGTGTGAACTACTGCAAAAATGCCAGAATAGCAAGTAGAGTCAAGGGAGACTTGTGGTTCTCCTTGCCAGATGGAGCAAGCACATGTTTACAGAAAGGGAAAGAAAAGGGTGTAACTGAAGTTTCAAAGACCACAGATGGATGATGAATAGGAGGACTCTGGCCTTGATCCTGTATTACCTTTTTAGAAACATAGGAAGTGGAATTATTTCACCTGATTTTGAAGGTCTCAGCTATCACTGGAGAAGATAAGAATTTTCTCTTAAATTTAGATCTCCATTTTAGCTTGATCTGAATCAGGCCTGTTGACCTCAGGAAGTAGTTGAGATGCAAATGTCTGCATTTTATATGACTGTTTTTGATCAAAAGAAACTGTTTCCTGATGTTACTAGAGAGGAGGAGCTGTGGTATCCTATGCTATGCCAGAACAGAGAGGAAAGGCAGGCTCTCATTTTTATACATACCATTCCACAGGTCACTTTCCACATTAAGAACAGCTGTTTGCAATACCACAGATGTCACTTCAAAGTGCTCCCCAAATGCTTCTTCCTGTGCTAAGGAATGGTTCATGGCCTGGCTGTCACCTCCTTCTTCACATGAAAGTGTGAGACAGGGCTGGAAACCTGTTTCCTTACACACTTCCACAGGTCCTGGACACAGAGCTGGAGCTGCAGTTGCCACCACTATGAGCACACTTTAAAGTATTTCTCATGACAATGAATAAATCAAGAGGTGAAGCTTGGGAACTCATGTTCTTCATGGATGTGTTGGACACCACTGAAAATCAGTTTGAAGAAACTCTGCCTTCTCTAGCTCCTTCCCTTGTGCGGAAAGTATTGCCAGTGTGTGTAGCCTTACCATGAGGGTGTAGACAGCTTGATTTTTCATTTAATGCCAAAGTTCTGATGCTGTTTTGTCCATCCAAAACAAAATCTTAACTGCTCTCTGACTGTTGTGCCAATATTTTGTGGGCCACAGAGACTGAAGCTTATAAAGAATTCAGCAAATCAAGATAAGAGTAAACTATTTGTTACCAACAGAATGAAGCCAGATTTTCAGCACAAGTGCCATGGGAGTCTTTCATTGCCAGAAGATAATTGTTGCTTTGACTCAAGTGCTCATGGCATTTTGCATTTTTCATAGTTGAAAAGGCCACTGCAATTTAGGCTTTTTTCTCAGTCAAAGGACTGAATTAATGCTTATTAACTAACCAGCCCCAGTTTATAGCTCCCTACAACTGAACATCCCATTACCTCTGACATAAGCTCATTTCAGGCACTCTTGCTGCATGATGTAAGGCAATCTTATGTAGCTCCTTCATTATTATTTGTTTTGCAGAGATATATGGCTCTGTGGTTCTATTATCTTTATTAAGATTAACCTTTATGGGGGAAAGAGAAGGTGAATGCATATTACAATAACATTTTTATATGTACTACTGACATTGCAATCAGATGCCCTTGATTTTTTTCACTGGTTCTCTTAGGTATGATGGTTAAACACACACTTCTCATTGTTCTGCAGCTGTAATGTTTACCCTTATCTGTGAGAAAGAAACTATGGGAAGGGTTAGCTGTGGAAACAGCTCAGTCCTCTTGATGTTTGTGATCAAGCTGGCAGCACATTTCCAGTTGACAGTGGTTGGATGATATTGGTATCTTTCCTGCTTTTGTTTACTCACCCCCAAAAACCTCAAAAAACTGGAATTGTTGATAGAGCCAGTGAAAATCTAAACCCCTAAATACCAGAGAAAGCACAAGTTCTGTGATAGAGATCCTCAGGGGTAAAAGTAGTGAAGAAATAACAGTGGGCAAGACTGCAAAGATAGCATTAACTTGGCTGCACTACATTCACCTTGTATCTTTTCTTTCATAGTCCTTTTTTTCCCCAAGGTAGTGATAAGGTGCATTACACCTCAGTCTTTCATCATGGGACAGTGTCTGCGTGCAGTTACAGTATGTTGAACATTTAGGGGCTGTCTCCTGTGCTGTCTGCCACATAATTTGTTTTGACTTTGAGGAAAATCACTTTGGCTGCCTACCTCTCAGATGGTCATGCTCCGTGCAACTTCATCTATTTCACTTCATTATAAAATAGAGAATGAGACTATGATGTTTCACCAAGCTCTTTTATGCATGACCCTTCCCTGTCTTGCTCCACGGTCCCCTGGATGCTGATGAGTGGGGTACAGATAAAGGCAGGAGTCTGCACAATCAGGTCTAAATTCAGCTGATGTTTAACAAAACCTGTACTGGTCAGCAGTTCTGGTTCCATTCATAACTTTGCTCCCGGTAAGATTTTTATTATATATACCGGGGCAGAGCACAGGAGAATTTGTAGATATTATTTTTAAAAACCCCTCAGACTTGTGTCTGCTTATACTGTTCAGATTTCATGTCCCTGCTCCCTTTCCAAGGCCAGATGCTTGTTCTCAATGGGTGTCTTTGAACCATTGCAAGAAAAACAGCAACCACCCAGCCTACAATTAGAGCATGAACTGTGGCATGGCCCTGACCACCACTGACAAATGGCCACTGCAGGGTGGGTATTTATACCCAGGCTCACTAGTTTGTTTGTTCAGCAATCTTGCTGGTAGGATTAAGAAAGGAATAAATGAGAGCAAACAAACATTTGGGCAGGATATGCATTTTTATGAGGTCAACTCATCCTTGGGGAAAGAAGGAAGGCTCTGATCAAAGCGCAGCCTTATTGCAGAAATCTGACTGCAGGGGCAGGTTCGTTTGTTCAGGACTCAGTCTCTAGCAGGCAGCAGCCTTGAATGATTTAAGAGATCTGCCCAACAGAAAGACAACAGACAGGAAGGGGTTACCACTGCTAGGACATTTAATAGCTCTGAAGTAAACTGCTTCATTTTCAAAACAGGAAATATACTACAGTGTTGACTTTTACTGCCCTCTGGCAAAAATGTAGTAGGTCCATGTGGTACGGTTGGGATATTTTTCCTGGGTTTTCTTCACTCCCTAGAAAAAAAGGCAGGAAAACAACTGCTTTTTTTTTTCTTTTTATCATACATCTTTCCCATAACTTAGGCCAGTAATGGGAAAAAATAATTAGAAAAACCACAAAAAAAAGAGTAAATGAGGGACACTACACCAATTATTAGGTCTATTAAAAAATAAGGCAGTGTCTACCCAATCAGATAATTGGCAGAAAATATGGATATGGATATGGATATGGATATGGAAACTGGTCTCCTGATTGGCTGTCCACAGTTCTCTCTTCAGAACAACTGTCTTACTGCACTATCATTGCATCTTGCTATTTTGTAAAATATCCTCACCTAGGCTTTCTTAAAGGGATATTCAGTTGCACAACAACCCTACACACAAATCAATATTTTAATTATTGTTGATAAAATCAACGGAGGAAGTATTGTTGTTAGGGGTTTTTTTTCATATTATGATTTCTAATGGCACAAATTACTTTATCAGAAAAATTTTGGGGTGAAGTTCTGGCCCTTCTGACGTCAGTAGATATTTTGCCATCAACAAAGGGAGAGAATGTTCTGTGTGCAGTGCCTGCCTCAGGCAGGTGACATTCACATACAACGTGACTGCATTGTCTCTGACTTGTTAAAAGTTGGAAACTAAGTCATGAGACCTCATTATACAATTAAGTTTCTGGCATTGCTATTGCCTGTGCATACAGGAGCACTTTCTAATTCTTAGCAGTGAAGTCTGTAAGACATCTGTACCCTGTAACTGGCAGGCACCACTGTTTGCTAAAAATGGGGTGGAGTAATCAAGTAGAGGGAAAAGCATCTGATTCCACAAACAGAAGAAAAGCATACAAATCACTAAAAAAATAGCTAAAGGAAAGCTTGGGCATGATAAGTCATTGCTATATAGGACATTCAGAAGCCTTTCTGAGCATGTTAGAAATTATTTTGATATTAGCACACCAATGTAGAGGGCCTGGAATATAAGAAAGCCTTTCCTCTCCATCTGACTTGTTTTGCTCCAAGAATGTTATCCATGTTTTTCTCTCTTGTGCTGAGAGGCACCTTCCTATGACAGAGACAACCTGGATTCCACTGTTCACCCTGGATTGGTGAGTTCAGACAGATGCTTTGTTAATTCACCACTGGGCTACAAGTGTCTGCTGTGGCCACACTATGTTTTTTTCAGGACGTCTGTGAAAAGAGACATCTTGACAGAAGTTAAATTACAGTGCTAAGATTACACTAAGTGACTACCCAGCCTGCTTGCCAGCCCCAGTTGTTCGTGCACACTTTCAATTCCTTGTAAATTGATGGATTAGTTTAAGACCTTACAATAGTTGTATCCAGAACTATTAATTTACGCATGTTCGCATTACTGCAGAATTCTTCGCTCCTTTTTCATAAACCATCTATTTTCAGGCACTTTTAGAATGATTCCTTTTTGGGGAATTTCTTTCTGGTGTTTTTCTGTGCTTCAGAAAGCATCTAAGAATCTTTGGTATTTCTGAGGATATTAATTTTTCTACCTTTAGTTTAATTTAGTTGTTTGTTTTTTTATTTTTTAAATGCATTGGCTTATTTTTATTAATTGCATCACTTCTTTAGGAAGACATCAGTAAACATATTGCAGATATAATCTACTGTAGTAAAATAATACAGGAAAAAGGGAGACATTAATAAAAAAATCTCCTTCTCTCTTCCAAGAAGACAGCTTTGACCCAGTCAAACAAGGCCTCTCCAAACTTATAGCTTGTCTGCTCATCTGTTGGGAATGCACTTTAGCATATTCAGGATAGTAAACTCAGAGAAAATACAATTCATGATGTGCAGGTAATAAAACTTTGGTGGCAGCTCCTTTAGAGCACAGCTGAGTGTTATAAAAAATTTTATCTCTCACAGTGTTACCTATCAGAACTCTCATAATGAGTAACCTTGGCTGCAGCATCAACCTTATAGGTTTTAGGGGGAAAGCCTTGTAGCACCAGTGCCAAATGAGCAACCAGCAGAGTTTTATTTTGCAGAAAATCACATGAGTTCTTCACTAGTTTTCTCTTTCCAAGTTAAGGTTTAATATGCTCTTTGTGTAAAATACGTTGCAAAAATACTACCTAAACTTGGGAAAGATATGGTGAGACTGTTCTTACTATCTTTTTCAGAAAAGGATTGGCTGATGACTAAGGAATATTTGTGTTTGTTGTTAAAGCTAGTAAAACTAAAACAGCTCTAGGTATGTTCACTGGATGTTTTTGAAGACAGATGTCCTTAATCCTGCTTCTCTTTTGCTATCTTGGACTAGGGACATTAGCAGTTATTTTCCCATAATTAATTAATAACTTCACGGATTGTTCCTTTTTCAGTTCATAGATGTTCATACATTTGTTCTCATACATGTAAAGACTCATAAAAAGTATTTTCAAAGATAGGTTAATCTAGCTTTAGCTTTGGAGATTTTATCATAAATAAGGCTCTAGTTATTTGTGGGTTCACCAGTTAAACTTACTACACAGCTCTGTAAAGAGCCAGAGTAGTTATATGTATATAGAGCACACGATTCTGGGAACTATGGTTCTATAGGAAATTGAACATAAATCATGTAAATCACATATAAACTATAACATGGTATCTATCAACTATGGTATAATACAGTCTATATAGTAAACTATATATAAACTATAGCAAACTACAATGTTTGCAGAGTACTTGGAAGAAACATACATGTGTGTGTGTGTGTGTGTGTGTGTACACCACAAAATGAAATGGTTGTGCTTTCCACACTTGGGATTTTTGTCTGAGTCCCCTTAATACTGGTCAAGTAACTTAATCTCAACAGTCACATACTTTTTGGACATCTTAGAAGGGAAACCATTAGTTGATTTGGCACGGAGACTAACCTTTCACCCCTTGGGGTGGTCCCTTCAGGACATAAGAGAAGGCACGTAAGTGGATTAGTGTGTGCAGCTTATGCTGCTGACAGTGATTTCTACGAGCATCACATTCTTACAGTTCCAGCAGCAATACAGCCCTGCTTAAGTGAAACTATCCATCTATTTCAGCTCTATTTTTGTTCTGTTGTCTATTAAAACTAAGGGTTTCTGCTGAATTCATACCCTTAGTGAATAGTAGCAGCACGTGAATATAACTAATGAAGAGCAGTGCCCTAATGGTGTTTTAAGCACTAATGGCCAACAAGTTGACTATTTCCTGGCAGTTAATGGCCATCTGGAGGAGATCTTGATCCGTCTGGTCATTAACTGCCAGGAAATTATTGACTTGGAGATTGCTATTGCTCTTAAAAATGAAATAATTTTTTTCCTGTGCACTCTCCCTACCATCCTGCTTGCAGTGCTTAATTACTGTCTTCCGTGGCAGTTCTTTTCTTGATTGCAGAAGTTTTTTTAAGCTGTCCAAAGTGTTTTCTGCACTTCATAGAATCTCACAAATGTGCTCCCTGCCTGAAACAGCCTACAATGTGAGGCTACTATTTTGCATTTTTATCTACATAGGAAGAATCTTGAACTGGTGTGAAATTTTGTTTAGGTGAAGGGAGCTCTGTTTGCAAAAAGAGGTTTTTATCTTTCAGATGCAACTGATATACACCTGATAGATATCAAGATAGATTTGGGCAGAAAGGATATCTGTTGCAAGAGCAGAAACCAGAAAGCAACAGGAGAATGATAGCAATAAAATGGTTAAAAAGGTCTGTCTTAAGAAAAGTAAAAATTAACATGGCTAAGAGTTGCCTTGTCCATCTTTGCCTTCACCTCACACTACCTTTTATAGTTGCTATATATTTAGATACAACCTAGTGCACTATTTAAAAATTTATGTTTGTTAAGTATGGTAGTCATTTAGTGAAATTTCCATTTCTAAATCTCTCCATAAGAACTAACTTTGCCAGGCTATCTACAGAAAGATTGATAATAACTTGAGTTTGTGCTCAGCCCACTCCCTATTATCCCCAGATTGCTTTACTGGTTCTCTCACTCCCCCATTTGTTTGTGATGATTTTTGTAGTAAAAATCATTCTTAAAGCCTCTAGGACTTGAAGTCTTTTAGTTTGTGTTTGTACAGGTCATGGCAGAGTGGCATGTGGTCAGTGCCTGAGGGACCTGGATGGCAAAGTACTGCAAAGCTGCTTGAGTAAAGCTGGGCCTAAAGACTTAAAGGATTTAGGGAGAGAGCAGAGAGGAATTAAAAAGAGAGGGTGGTTGTGGAATGGCACCTTTGGGTCATGATTCATTGATGATGAAGGAAGGAGAAGAGGAAAAAGGGAAAGGCTAAATGGATGAGATGTACAAGAGAAAAACAAAGGTAGGTGAAGCAAGGTGTCAGGTAAAAAAAAATTAATGCTGCAATAAATGAATAAAAATAAAACACAGATAGTTATCAACATGTAGTTTACTAACAAACAGCAATTATTCTAGAAGGTGCATTGACTAGGTCTGAGTGAGTCCCACAGAACAGCTGTTCACTGAGTGGGTGTGTCCAGTACATGGCATTTAAGAAGCAAAAACTGGACAAAATCTTGGCTGATCCCCATGCAAAACACAGCGTACAGTGTTCCTGGAATTATGAATAACTGATTCTTCCAACCCAAACTATTATATGAATCTATGATTTTAATACAGATTCTGGATGTAAACTATTTGGTTTCTTTGTTCTGTTAGGTAACTATTGCTAGAATTGAAAAACAAATCCAGGGAGGAAGGCTAATTCACTTTTTATAGTGTCTTAAGACATGGTGTTTCATACCTTTGTTGCAAATTATACTTGGGCCAGGAAATTAAATACAATACTCGTTAGAAATTTTGAAAAATGGAGCAAGATTGAAGAAAAATATTAAATAAAAATACTTTTAAAATATAACTGTAAAATATTTATGGATACATTTGAAGCCACATGTTGAAACATTTATGGCTGCTCTGGTATGCAGACCCCACTCTGTTTCAGCCTCTCCTTGATTTCATGTTTTATATTTTGGTTCACTTTGGCAATAAAATGGACATATGAAAAAGGTTCATAAATCATTTCTAATTTGCAGGAGGGGAATTTGGTATGGACATACATGCTCCTGCCTCTCATAGTTGTGCTGGAAACTCCAGTGCCTCCCTGTTGGAGCAGCTGTGATTTCAATAGGCTGTATGGCTTATGTGTGGCAATGTTTTTTTCTTATAATTAAGAACACATTTACAAATAAAACCCAGGAAAGGAAGGAAAGAATGTTAGGGGTGATAAAATTAAAGACTTCTGAATGGAAACTCTTTGAAGAGTGCTCAATATAGGAAATTCTTCATTTCAGAAAGGGAATTTATAAATACAGTTTAGTTCTGATTCGCATGTTTTCTGTGCATTTGGTTACAATGTGAGACTGCTTGCTAAAGGCCAGTTCCTCAGCTGGTTCAGTCCTTAATTAGGGAACTATCCAGTGGTGGTGACAGAGATTGTATGGGTAAAATTGCAGGAAGGAAAAGAACATCAAAGTTCTTCAATTTTTAACATAATTTAACACTTTATTAGGAGGTAGGGAGCTCACCATCTGCCTGGACCCGAGGTACTTTGTGGCCTTTTCTGTTCCTCAGGAGATTATCCAGTTTTGAATGGTGATCCAAGACCAAGACAGACCAGGGAATTTGTCAGCAATGGAAAGTCCATCTATCATCCTCATCCCCCAAAATAAATGTTCTGGAAAGTCTATGAATCGCAGGAGAAGAAAACAAACTCCTTTGCAAAAAAGGAGATCTGTAAGAGTACAGCCTAGTCTTCTGCTGTTTTCACTCTTAAAAAATGTAAGTCTGTCTTTTCTTGGTCTGCACATAAAATTAAGTCTTAGGGTGTGTAATAAAATGCGGGAAACACAGTCAAGTCAATCTCATGCTGGTGCCTGGCAAGATCATAGAGCAGATTCTCCTGGAAGCTGTGCTAAAACACATGGAAAATGAGGTGATTGGTGAGAGCCAACACGGCTTCCCTAACAGCAAATTGTGCCTGATAAATTTGGTGGCCTTCTCTGACGAGGTGGTTAGAGGGAAGAATGAATGACATCACCTGCCTGGAGCATTTGGGACTGTCTCACGTGATATCCTTGTCTCAAAACTGGAAACATGGATTTGATAGGTGGACCACTCAGTGGACAAGGAGTCTGCTGGATGGTCACACTTCAACGAGAGTTGTGGTGGATGTCTTGGTGTCAGAGTGGAAAGCAGTGATGATTGATCCTCAGGGGTTGGTACTGGGACCGGCACTATTCAACATCTTTGCTGGGGACATGGACAGTGGGATTGACCCTTGTATGAACTGCACAGCCTACCTGGAGATGTGCTGGAATCTGCATCCTTGGAGATACTCAAAACCTGACTGGATGTGGCCTGAGTGCTGCCGTAGCAGTCTTCAAAGGTCCCATCCAACCTCAAAGTCTCTGTGATCTATTCTGTGCTGTAAAGCAGATGTTCAATCTCATTTCTCTTCAATTTTTTCCTGTTTTCTTTGATGATTTCCATTGTCAAACTTCCATTTAAACACATGTAGACTATTCTCAAATGTAACACATCCAGTAAAACTAGGATAGTATTTATCTTCCCAAATTTTAAAAGTCCATAGTAGAGCATGTACTGCCGAGTTGGTTGCCATGGATGTTCCTTAAAATATGTGAGAGATTTTTTTGGATTGTGTTCACAGGAGTATTTTTGTTGTTTAAGAGAAGATGAATAACCCTTTGAAATCTCTGTTTCTCTCCATCAGCCAGAAAGGCAGCCAAAGGTGACTACCTCAGACAGTTCAAGCTATTGGAACATTTTGTGTTGGTTCGTTGAGTTTTTTTTCCCCAATGTCTTTTTCCACAATTTCAACTACAACTTCTCCTCGCCATTAGTATCCAAACTTCATGTGCTGACTGAGCCAGGTGAGTGTAATACACCATTTTGTTATTTCAATGATGTACAAGCACTATCTTATTTTTTAGTAATATCTCCTGAGGCTTTGACATCCAGAATCTTTTTGAAATCTCTGGGTTTTGTGGGCAACTTTTTTAATGGAAAAATTAGACAGACATTAAGCATTTGTTTATATATTTTGAAATATAACAGACCCTACCTAAGAGGACTGAAATGCACTGCATACTTTTATTGTATGAATGCAGCACTAGATTAAGTCTAAGTTTCACAGAACATTGTCCTGTGAATTTTAAACTCAATTTACTTCATTTTTATCGAATGTGTATAAAGAATTCTGCAGGCTAGGTCTCCAAGAAATTGTCTACAATAAGTACTACATTATTTTGGTTTTGTGATTTCACTACAACTATCAATTCAGTATTTTTATGAAATACTTGATGAAAAGGCCAATTCAAAGCAACTGTGATATGATTAAGCATATAATTTAGCTCAGGAATTTGCCACTGTCTGGTTAGAGTGTCCAAGCTGTCCTGTCTAGGCAGAACACAGATAGTGAAAGAGGATTTCTTGCACATTTCCTGTAACTGCTGTGCAGCCTGGCACCCACACAGGTCCAGTTGGTTTGCTTATTGACAACTGACTTTCCTGTCAAATAGACATACCAGCAGCTGAAATCAGATATCAGAGTCCAGGAAAGGTCATTCTGTGACCATGCAATATGTATTTGAATATCTCTGTAAGCATAGAGCAAAACTGTGCTCCTGCTTTACTGTTGTCCAGTCAATTCTGGTCAGTTCAATATCTGCTTTTCTTTGTGGCTGTGTATGGACAGAATACTGTCTTGTGAAGCCTCCTGCAGTCTGTGAGGAGTTATGAGGAAAACTTGTGGCAGGATGGCATGGGGATGAAACGCCTTGGGGGCTCCCTAAAAGTCTTCTTAAGCTTTGAGTAGCTTTTAGCCTTTTCATAGAAATCTTTAAAATAAATTTAATTTTCTATTAAGATACTTCAACTTGTCTCAGGGATTTTCTCTGCAGGTTATAGGGAGACCATTTGTTTTACTTTGCACATTAGATTCAATAGGCCTTCAGAAAAGGACATGATCTCAGCAGCAATGTCTCCAGGAATAATCCCTAAATTGCTAACTTTGAAAAGAAGAAAGCTCTACAAGAATTAGAAGGTGATCAAATGCAGCAGCATTCCACTGAGGAAAAGATGACAGAGAAATATCTGTCAGCATTTAAACCCAGGCAGTTTTCTGTTGACCTCCTAACCTGTTCATTACAGCTGAGTGAACTAACACTGCCACAGACCCTCCCAACAACTACCTGGGCTTCTTTCATTCAGCTGCAGAGGAGAAGGCAGCAGTGCCTTGGGGTCGTTACACAACACTGCAGGAAGTTCCAAAGAATTCCCATTGCTTTTCTTTTGGGGAGGGCTGATGTATATTTTGGAAAACATCAATGTCTAACTTCAATGTGCTTACACTGTCTTTTTATTTGGTGGAGGGAGGGAAATAAAAGGCTTTTCTTATGTACATCTGGATTTGCCTCTTAACTAGAAATATTTCCAAATAAGGGTAAGCCAAGTAAACATGCACTGGAAAAAAATATTTTACTGCATTGCTATTCCTAATGGATATTTTAATTGATTTATTTATTTAAGTTCTAGTCATATCACTTGCATGGATGAGATTTCACAATTGCTATTGATTTCTACAAATTTTTTTTTTGTTATAAAATTGTGTGATGTAACACTTTGAACATTTTTGCCAGTGAATATCAGTCCAAGGGTGGCAATTCCTCTAGTTTGCCAGTAATCTCTGAAGACAAGCATAACATTTTCAGTGAAGTATAATACGGGTTAGAATTTAAATTTTCCTAGGTTTCTCTTAATTTGCTTCACTGTCTTGGTGATAGCAACATTCTTCCTACATACTACTAACTTCACTCTTGTTTCAAAGTCCCTGTTGTCTTTTGAAGAGTTCATAGTTACATAAATACTTTGACAATAGAGAGAAAAATTATGTAGTGCAGGAGCTGTCAAGCAGAAAGAAGATACAACCAGTGTGTATGACCTCATTCCTTCATAATGGACACTATATATTTCTATTTAGTGTACCTGAGAAAGTGTATTGAATATTAACCTCAGTCAGATTTCCTCTTTTTTTTCCCTGTTTGCTACTTTGGCTTTGCCTTTTACAATTATTTTTTTCTCTGTTTCCACATTATGTTTACACAGCTGTCATTAGAGCTTCTATTACTACAGCCATAGTGCTAAAAATGTAGAAATCTTCCTCAACTCCTACTCCATTTACTTAGGATATTACAGGTGACTTCCAAAGAATAAAGGAAAGTGATTTTGAATAGTGGCCCTAGACATTTTACAAGTTACAGACTAGCTTTTAAGTATATAAACAACATTTTCCTTCCCTGCTTGCTTTGTTCTTAGCCACATGCAAGTACCTGGGCTTCAAGGTGGACAAAGAAATCAAGGACACACCACTTTGTTACAGGAAAGAAGGCTATAGGTTTTGTGGGAGGAGGAAAGTGGGAGAAGATGAATATCACGAACTGGGTGTGATTCATAATGAGATAAAGTATTTCACCTTTACAGGGTGAAAAGCATGTTAATTTTGCAGTGTTCTGCATTCTGAGTGTGCGGTAACATATTGAAAAAGGCAGTTACCTGTTCCCAAATTCTGCATTTGGGACAGAGCAGCCGTGTTTGATGGGAGCTGGGCTCCTCTGTAAGGGAGTAGAATATCTCTATTGATCTCTAACAGCAGCCGCGAGCAGCTCAAATTCCACTGACAGAAAATCAACAGGAATTGAAAGATGTAATCCCCGCCTACTAAATTTGACTGAGGTGTTGGACTGGAGCATAGGAGGACACTTTTTATAGTCTAGAGGAGGCTTGTTTGGAAAGAGCTTGTTTCCTTGGAAGGGAAACTATGGATTAACACCAGAGCTGATTTTGTGACAACTTCATTGCTTTCTGGATAACAAAAGAGGTCAAAGCTCACCAGCAAGACTGAATTTCTTTGTCTCAGCTGATGATGGACTAGATGAGAGAAGAAACTTTGACTTCTTCATAGAAATGCATGCACTTGATGGTTCAAAAGACCCTCAAGTGAAAGTGTGAGCTTGTGATGCCTTTAGTGAATGAAAACTGCTTAATTCATGCTGATTAAGGAGTTTAACAGTTCCACTTGGTGTGAATTAGAAAAAAAAAAAAGCAAAAGTGTAGTTGTCAGCTATATAAACTTGTGAGTGAAGAGGCATTCCAAAGGCCTACATATGTACCCACTGTATTAATGTCAGAACAGATGAATGAGTAGGCATTTTGGAGAAAGATTTAAACACAGCTCAAACTGTACAGTTTTTCATGTGGTATTTCAAGTGTGTTGTTTCATGGTTCCTTCATTTTTTGGCTTCTGTAGCGTTCTTAATTGTCAGACTGCAACTGGAAGATTAACTACAGATGTTAACGGTAATCAGATGTTTTCATGTATTAATCTGCTACAGACAGACTTTAAAAGGGAAACAGAGTAGGATTGCAATGTCTATTTACTTCAGTCTGGAGTACTAAGAATGTATGCAAACAATGTAAGGCAGACAATATCTTTATATTTTTTTTAGGTAGCAAGAGAAGACCTTACTATGTGAATGTACCTTTGGTGTCAGTTCACGGAAGGAGATTGCTCACAAACAATTATTCAAGTGATGATGCAAACTTACTGCAAATGGAGGGATGAAGGATCCATTAAGAGCCCTGTGCTAAGGAAGGCAGCAGTAGGACTCCACTCTTCCTGACCCCATGAGACTGGGATGTTGCAGGTGCCCCAGAACCACAGGACAAACACCACTCAGAATCTGCACTTCATCAACATCTGAGAATTCACATAGGAGTGAAAGGAAAAAATAAATAAAAGTTAACACACAACCATTAGAGATGAGTTTTCAAGGAACTAGTTGTTTTAATTGCCTGGATGGTTCCTTTAAACTAGCACATCTAAGAGTTAAACAGTTGGTCAGTGATTTTGGTCTCATAGAAAACAGATGTTTCAGCACAGCACGAGAGCAGCAGAAGGAAGGCTGGGGGTTTGAAAGCAGC
Organism: Eopsaltria australis; assembly: GCA_034509425.1. NCBI lineage: Eukaryota > Metazoa > Chordata > Aves > Passeriformes > Petroicidae > Eopsaltria > Eopsaltria australis. The sequence goes on along the minus strand of JAVTVJ010000068.1, from coordinate 3,616,903 downwards.
ACATTCTGCATGGCTTGGAGAGAACCCAAGGCCACATCCTGCAGCCTGCACCCATCTGATAAGCCTTCCTCTTGGGAGCAGTTCCCCACACAGCCTGCGCCGGTCTCAGCAGTCAGTGGTTGCCCTCAGGATTAGCAGAATCTCAGCATTGCATAATTCTTTCACATTTGTAACACATTTCTTCCTCATAGATGGATAAAAGGGAATTCCTTACTATCTGTGGCAGTGGATTTGGTTTGTACCAGATATCAATTTCATTTGTAGTACAAAATACAGTTTTTAGCTGCTCTCAAATAAAAAGGCCAGATGAGGAATAAAATAATGTCAATCATTACAAGCATGTAACACTTCCAAAGAACTTCTTTGTCTTTTATGGTCATAGGTTACAAATTACTTACAGATTAGAAGACCAATAAAGATGGGAAGCTGGGTCTAGTGAATCACCCCAAATTACACATTAAATGCATCATACAAGTGTGTATGAGTAGGCCTGCAGTTGAGTGGTTAGGACTGTATTCAACTGCAGTAATCAGCATGCTGGATCTTGGCACTGAATTGCTAGAAGAATGACTGGAGATGGTCATGGCATGTGAAGTAACAGGAGCCTAGTGAGCAAATATTTTAAATTAGCAAAGGGTTAGGGTAACGAGGTGATCCGTGAATGACCTCAAGAGGTGAATGAGTTAGAAGATGGTGACTCTGATTTAGCAGATCACTTAATCACAAATACACAAATCTTCTTGCATGATGACAACTCCAAACATATTTGTAAATAGAGACAGAGTTTCTAACCAGCTCTCTGTGAATGCATGAATGCAGTAAGTGGAGGTAGCTGAGTAGTATTCTAGTTGCCATAAAACAAGGCACTTTTGACTTGCTGTTTTTGAGGGATGTCATGGGGATTTTGAATTTGCTAACAGGTAGATACACCTCATCTTTTTTAAAAGAGTCACCCTGAGTTTCTTCTGTCTCTGGATATTACCATATCCACAAGAGATATAGGCTTAAAAATGCTGAGTAAGAATTGGTGTAATGTCCTAATAAAACCCAAAACAGGGTAAGGTTTGATTTGGTCAATGATTTTATATTAGACTCTCTTTTATATTTTAGATAAATCTATAGTTATTTTAGCTGCAACATCTTCAAAAGAAGTGGCATCTCAATGGTTTTTTTATTGCAGCTTCACAGCAAGTTTAGTGGTTTTTGTTACCTTTGGTCTAATTTTTCACCAGGTGTTTTATCACTACTTTTAGCATGTTTCTTATTTTGATGGTGGACATGATGTGTTGAAGGGAAGCATTTCACATTCCATTTGCCACAAGCACTCTTCAGTGAACAATCTAATGTAAAATTTACTTCCAGGATTTGAGTGACGTTAGAAATAATTTCTTTAAATTTTAAAATCACATGATCCCTTAAATTTTAGAAATTATGGTAGGATGCTTTACCTACCTCTTAGCAGCCAAAAATGTAATTGTTTGCAGTTAACTTACGATAATTCAGAATTGCAGATAAGAACACAAATAGAAGCCAAACCAGATAAGGCTGGTATATTGTCATTGCTCAAGGTGAGAGAAAAGCAAAATTAAGCAATACTATGCAAAACAAATGGGTCAAGTCTTTTCACTTTTCACAACAGTTCATCTGATAGAGAAGCTGGAAGATATTTCTTTATCCTGAAGTACCTTTCTAAGAATACATAGTTTGGGAGGATGCAGTACTGTGCTGCTGTATCATCCTTAGAGATCTGAGCTGCTGTAACACTCTCCAGTGACTCTGGAGAATGGTATCAGCCAAATGTATTGAGTCAAGTTTACAGTTTGGCACCAGGTGCAGATGGTGTGGCATCCAAAGTCAGTTTGTAAGGTAAGTATGAAAGGAGTGCATTAGACCTGGTGTCAACAGAGGAAATTAGAGTCTGTAGTGCTACTTAGGAGTCAGGCCTTGATTTAGGAGTTAACTGCAGATGGTGATAAGTAGTTTTTAAAGGGCCATGGAGTTTCTTTATGTATTTCTAGCCTTAAAAGCTGTGGAAAAAAAATACTAAGGTACACCCTTCATTTTTTTTAAAATTATGAACTCTAAACATAAAAATGGATGGAACAGGAAAAATAGGGGTGTGAAATATATGAGATGACATTTTTGAGAATTTCAGGACTTAGGGACTACACCCCTCTTCCTGCTGTCAGAGGTGATCACCAAGAAAAATGATTCCTTGCACATGACAAGAGAAGGGAATGTAGAAAATGATGTAATATAGTGGATTCCCATCTGCTGATTTACTGCAGATATATTCCTGATACCAAATATATTTCAAAATGGAATTGGGTTATTTGTTGGCTTGTTAAGTAGTTAGTGAATGTGTGTGCATTATTTACATATGAATGTTTCTCACTGTAGTACTGATTGAAAATCTGACACAGCAAAAATCCTTTATCAGCAAAGTTATAATTTGATTGCAATATTTACTCACCTGCCTTGGAGAGCAAAGCATGGAAAAATGTGCAAAGGACACTTGACTTAAGAATTTGATTAATTTTTAAAAAGAAGTTGCTTTTAAAGTGTTCTGACACTAGAAAAAAATAGTCCAGTTGTGGAGTACTGGAATTTATCAGATATATATGTAATATTTGGAATAGCATCTCCAGTGAGACTACTCTACATCTCAGACAGCAAACCATGTCTTCTACTGGATGTAATCATTTCTCACAGCAGTAGTGCAGCATTGTTCAATACAGAACAAAAGCTGTTTCCTTTCTTTTAAAGTATCTCTCTTGCAGCCTGCATACTTTGAAAAAAATGTGGTAATAATAATGAAGGAAAGCTTCCAAAGGTGAAAACAATGTTGTACCAAAACAAAGAGATTGAATAAAACAGGGAGTAAACTGATCTAAAGAGAAATATTTTGCTAGAGGTGAATGCTACAGGATAGCAACTAGGGCTTAAAGAGTTAGTAGTTTGAAGTTATTTAAGAAATGGACAGAATTTCTGAAAGCCTAAGGGACCTGCAGAAAATTTTGGAAGACCTCATTCCACCTTGATGAAAGAAGGACAAAAATATTTCAATTTGCATGAAGCAATAACTCCAGATGGGATACGTTGTGAATTCTGCAAGTGGTAAGTTATTGGCTTGTGACATAATAATTTAAAATGCTTCTAGGAAATTGACATTTTCCAGGCAGTAAATGAGAGGGGGAAGAAAAATGCATCTGGAAAACACTGTGATTTTATTACATGGCTGAAGGACAGCTGAAGGAGTTGCTTGTGACTGTGAAGACAGAATCCACCCACACCTGAGCCAGGGTCAGTGGAGGCAAACAGGCTCACCAGAACACCATCCTCATTTCAAAGCACATGCATGTCCTTGGTCTAATAAACCCAAACACTTGTTTTTAAAAATCCAAAGCTAGACAAAATGAATCCAGTCAGAGGTACCAATAAGTCCCTTGAATAGTGAGAGATTTGGTTCAGTGCAAGCAGTTTCCGAGGCAAAGTCAGGCTTCAGATTTTCAATGCACAGGACTGTTGGGTTCCCACAGCCAAAGCTGGAAAGGCTGTGTTCATATTTACTCTGGTGCTTGTTCAGAGCACATTTGTGCAAGGTTATATATGCACAAAGCTGAGAGTAGCACATATGGAGCTGCAGTGGTCTGGTAGGGCTGACACAGATGCACAAATGTACACTTTGCCTTTGAAGGAGCAGCTAAACTCTGCTATGGAAGTCAATCATTGTCCAAAATTACCATGCTGACTGCAAGTGAGCCATAAGGCAACATTAAGAATACTCCCTGTCTGTTACTGCCTTGTTTGTGTCTCTGAGGTTGGAAACAAGGAGAAAAGACACCGTTCTAAATCTGTTCTTGCTGTCTGTCATTCAGATGGCAACGGTACCTAAGGCTTACAGACTTCAACCAGAGACCCATCTGTGCATAAACAGCTCACTGACCAAGTCTGTGAAAGCCTTCACTTCAGTTCAGTGTTGTCCTTTCTATCTGTCTTCTAAAACTCTGTATGTTAAACTTGGGTTTTGTGTCTCATTGTACTCCAGCATTGATACCCTTTATTCACAGCATGCCTGGCACGGTGTGTGGTTGGTAAATCTGTATTCAACTCTCCTTGAAGCTTCTGTTCAACTCCAAAAGCATGCCAAGATGACAAGATTTGTGGCAAACGGCAAGATGACAAGATTTGCAAGTATGTGAGATGCTGCACTTAATAAAAACAACAGAAGTCTGTGGCTGATCAGAACAACGTGCTGGTGTTTTGACAGCTTACTGCTTTCATTTCCTCTTGAGTGTCTGAGCACTGTTGACACCACCGTGCTTTAAAGAAAAATGCCCACAGAAGGGGTCTGTGTTATGAGATTATTATTTACATGCTCGATGTCATCTATCAGATCTGTTTTCTCACCTGCTGGAACTGATTTAGGACCCAGTGCTCTTCACCCTTTTATCTCCGTGGGGCTGCGTGCCTGCACATTGTTGGGGCAGGCAGGGGCCACCCACAGAGAGCAACCCAGAGGGAAAATCTGTGCCCCTGACAGCACCTGATCCAGCAGAGTGACCTAGATGTTGTATTGCAGCACTGACTGCTTAGCTGTCCTGTGCTCTTTCTGTACTAAATGGGTGAATAGGATGATCAGAGCACAGGGACACAGTTTTACCATGTTCATTTCTGCAGTTCTAATCCCCTTGCTAAGAGATTTAGGGCAATCTGTAAGTCTGCTCAATACTTCCAACCAAAATAAGACGCAGTAATCAGAATTTCAATATGTGTGCTACACTTTAATTGGTCTGGGCTGTGCGTCTCAAGATGGTGGGAATTATTGCTTAATCCTCAGTACTAGAAGAAGGGAAGCAGAGTCAATGGGGATTAAATGTGGTAGCCAATAAAAGTCATACCCTATGAAAATATTACAATTAGAAATGAAAGATAGCCTTTCCAGATAGCTTTCCTTGAGCTCTTACAAATGTTTAGACAGCCTAATCTAACCACATATTTAGAACAGCTATTTTCAGTGAGACCCTTGTGAACTGTGCTGTTAGTTAGCATTCTTGGCCCAGGTTAGCAATGGAAAATATTTCTTATCTGATTTGGCTGTATTTATAAGTGAAAGACACGAAAAATGCATTTTGTCTTTTGAAACTTTTTTGATTTACAAAAAAATAACAGTGTTCATAATGTATAAAAAAATGCCTGCAAACATTTATATAATCAACTTTGATGCTACTCTGCAAACATTTTGTAAGCAATTTATGTATAAATAGCAACATATTTTACATATGTAATCTATCTTTATATAGCTAGCTTTCCCCATTTTTATAAACTGACTTCAGTGTCTGGGACTATAGACAAAGCTCTGTCATTTAACCATGAAGCCAGCAATTGATAGTCCAGCAACAGGCCATAGAAACTGCATTTGTGTGTAATCTGAAATGATCTTTCACATAACAACATTGCTGTTTCCAGCCACCCCTTTGAAAAGTGAGGAAGGGAAAAATGAACTCATATAAAGTCAGAAGTTCAATAGTTTGGCAAACTGGTACTAGTGATGTGCAACTTAGAATTCTCAGAAAGGACAGGAGAAAATAAATTCTCCAAGGAGTATATATGCCCTTTATGAAAAAGGTACTGCTGATATATTCAAATTGCAAATTACTACATAAAAAATCCTAAATGTGGCTTTCAAAAAAGGTATTTAAGGCTTAAATGGAGGCAGAATGACAGTGAAGACCCATAGTCCATGCAACAACAAAAGATTTTGGGCTGTCCTTTATATCCAGTGTTTGAGAAAAGGCTGGTTGCACATATCTGTCTTAAAAGTAGAGAGAAAATAGCCTTCTTTCAGTCAACACTAAGAACCTAAGAACACTAAGAAAGAGTGACTCTGAATGTATTCAAGGAAAGAAAACTCCTCTTATACGGATTTTAAATTGACTGCAAGAGTAACATAAATATTTCAAAGCAAAAAAAAATCAGAAGTGTTTAGAAAGAATATATAGCCTTGTTACTGTAAATGTCTGTTTTATTCAAAGATCCTCTTGATTCTAAACAAAAATTTGAACTTCACAATAGTGTATTGACTTACAATGACTGCTCAGTTTGAGGACAAGGTGTTTCTGCCCTAATAATTGCAGTCGGAAGGACATTTCTTCATAAGATTTGAGAGTTGCTGACATTGCTGCCATAATCCATAACTGTTGGTTCATCACCTTCCTGACACCTCCTTGCAGCCTTTGAGGTATAAATTTACAAACATACTCCCAGAACTTTAGATCAGAAAGTTCCTAAATAGTTTATAATTCTTGTGGTTTTTATTAATTGGTAAAATTTTTCTTAATTTTCATGACACGCATCAATCCTTCAGCCTCTGCATTAATTGTGAAGTTGGAATTGTAAAGGGGACCTTTCCTTTGACATCATCAGGATTAGTTTCACCTGGACTGATCTCTCCTTTTAAATGTCTTTTGCCATATGAAAATGTAACTAGCCCAGAACAAAGTCCCTTTTCCCAAAAATAGGACAAAAGGACAACAATAATAGGTCTGTAGTTAAATTTGCATGCTAACTATCCTCCAGATGAGTTTCTCTTGTGTCTGGCCTATTTTACCAGACTCAAGGATCATCTGTGAGACTCTAACAGGGGAATATTGTCTCTTTGGGCAAGCAAAGTAGACAGCCTCAGTCATTATGATTCTTCATGAATCTACATCATGATGGGAGCCTCTCACCCTCTGTCTCATCTGATCTTTTGCTGTGCTCTGCTTCCTTCTATGCTGAGTGCTCTTTATTGTAGGCAGAGCAAGGGTGGGTGGGGTGTTATGCATGTCAGAGAAATATTCTGAGTGTGAAGTCCAGCTTGGCAGAAGGATTCCTAAATAATTATTTATTCAAATGTGTTTATTGTATTTGCTCTTGTCCCTCAATAGCAGAAGATAATTAAAATCAGAGAAGTATCATTAGTAACACTGCTTGTGTCAAAGGCCAGTGAAGATTCAGATCTGCCTAGAACATTCCTAATAGCACACATTTTTTAAGCCTCAGGTAGTCCCTTGGAGTATTTGTAGGATGTTGGATAAAATAAGGACAGGCCCTCTGCCTGAGGACAAGACACTTGTGTCCAGAGTGCTTCAGGCCAGCCCACCAGGTCTGAGAACACCTTGTCTGAATCTGGGCTTTGGAGCATTTGGCCTGACATCTTTAAGCTCCATGTAGTGTTCCTGCGGCTTTAATTAGTAATTATCCCTTTTTAAAGACTTTTAAAACATTATTATCCTTAATGACTTAATTATTAGATCATAATTATGCATGTACTGTGCCTTGGGGCACGGCAGGAAGACACTTGTGCATGTTAGAAGAAGCAAAGCCTGCTTGTAAAGCTCTGTGTGAGGGGAACCAGGGAATCCCCTTGATTCAGCCTTGGAAAGAGGTCTGTGGAATGATCTCCTGCCAGAACCATACTTGGGTGTTGCCTTGGAGTGAGCTGACTAGAGTGGTCCAAAACAGGACCATGGAGCAAGGTAACTGTGACTTATGGCAGAGAGACAGAGATCCAGTACTCAAAACTCTGTCACTGCCTCTTTTATATTTAACAGTCTAGAGGTCTTTTTAGTTCCCAGTCAATCCTGAAAAAATAAATTGATTAAAACCTGCTCATTGGATTAAAATCTGCTTTTTAGTATCTTTTATGGAGCCTGAAAAGATTTTGCAATATCTTTAGCTCTATAAAATCTTGTCTGCTTAAAGACTGTTACTAAAATTTTTCTGTCAAACCAAAGGGATCAGAACAGTTAGAGTTGAAGATTTAGGTATATTTAGGTAGAGCATATTTCGGGGCTTTTTCTTCAGTGTTTTAAAACTTGTTGAAAATTTGGTATTAACTATTACTGTTTTCCAACATGTTACAGCAGTGATCTATTCCCAGAGAGCTTTTAAGTAATTAAGGTTTCATTTCCTTTGGACTCATGTCTGCCTGTTTTCTTTGCTTTTTGTTTATTTATTTATTTTTAATTTCTTTAAATAAGTAACTCCTGTTTTCAGTATCTAAATGATGTTCACTTTTTTATTGGAAACTTTTCTATAAAATTTCTCCACTGTGCTTAAAGAATAATGCAGCAGTTGATATGGACTTAAGATTATCTCATTATTTCACTTGGTTCTTGTCTTTTCCCTTTTATTTTAAGGAGCATGGGTTTGCTTTCTGTTTCCTGAGTGCCCTCCTGAACTTAGAGGATTTTGTTATGAATACCCTGGTCAAAAGGCAGTGCTGGTGGAGTAAGTTCATGGTATATTCATCAAATACCAACAAGAGGGTAGTTCCCAGATGGATAAGGAGGTTTCTCAGAGCTGTTGTGACATTTTAAAATATTCTGGTTAAAACCTTACAGTTTATGTGGCCAAGTGAACTCTTCTCTGACATTGGTGGGGGATCCATCAAGCTTTCTGTGTTATCTGAGCAGAAGTGCAGACTCCCACACTTGTGAGCAGATGTGGGGGCAGCAGTCTCCTCCACAGAAAAATAAGTTTGCATTGTGTGTGAGACCAGCAGGCTCCAAGACGAATGAATGTCAGGGCACTCTCTGAGCTGATTCAGGACACCTCCTGTCCTTTGAGAAGCCTTGAAGGCACCTGGTCTTCTGAACCCTGATGTCTGCAGTGGATGGGTGCTAGGGATAAGTAGTTTGTTTCATACAGGTAACTGCCCAGATGATGATGGATCTGAAATGTTCATTGGATCTGTACACAGGCAGAGCTGGAGCAGCACTAACAGTGTGGGGATGAAAACTGTGGAGAAGAGTCAGTTACCCAGGCCATCTTTTATTTTGTCCTCAATGGGAAATACGTAGGGTGAGACTGACAAACTGTGTTTATGCTCACACATTATTGATGGCAACAGGATGTAATAAAAATAGGAAATGATGGGTTTCTTGTAAAAGCACAGAACTGCTTTTGTGCTTTAAGTGTCAAAAAGTCATCTTATTAGAGATAGAGATGAACTCTGCAGTATACACACTTTGAAGCATACATTTACTTATCTAAACATTCAACAGAGATCTCATTTATTCTCCCCTGTTGATATCAGGCAGCTGATTTGTCCTTTTATTAGCCTCGTGTCTGTGAGTGGCAAAGCAGCAAAACCAAATGTAAATAACACCCATTTCATCCTCAAACTCAAAGTTTTACCAGAAGGGTTTTATTTTGATATTACTGAGCTTTGTGTCCTCAGATAGGTATAAATTCTGAAATTAACTTTCAGTGCTTTGCTATAATTGTGTGCACACTCGTGGGATGTTCCCTGCAAGAAGAATTATGCTAAACCCTGTACTGGCTCTCTGACCATCTGCTATGGATGTACATATTGCTCCAAGGATGTCACTTCAGGGTGCTACAGAAGTAAGTAGGGAAATCACCTGTAGAAAATAAAGGTATAAATCCCTCTATTATCACCTTCCTGCTGTCCTACTTCCCACAATGTCATTTCAGTTATCCTTGGACTTGTAACAAAGTTTTCTGCCTCTGAACCTTTTAATTTCTACTTCTCTGCCTGATTTCTCTGATCACCTGTAAGCCTTTATTTGTGAAAATATCTATATGAAGAGCAGAAGTCTCTGTTTAGGAGAAATCCTGCTTGAAGGCAGTTGTTCCTAAGACTTTTTACTGCTGAAAGTTCCTGCAAAAAGCAGCTTTGTGTTCAATAAAGACAGAAAGAGACAGAGAGGGTGACTACAGGTATCTTTAAGCTGTCTTGTGTGGGGCCTGGCCTTGGAGCTCCTCTCTGGCCTTGAGGGGCAGGATGTTTTCACAGTATACTCTGGCTGCTCCCACTGGGTCAACAGTCAGGGACTCTGGCACAGAAACTGTTCCCAGGGGCATTTCTTCTTATTACAAGGCCACATCTCCCTGACAGGACATCAGAACTAGGAAGCAAGAAAAATCTGAGCCATGAAACTTGAACAGGCACTTGAAGTATTCCATATTGCATTTAACCAAGAAGTTCTTTTAAGAAGACTGGATATGATTAAAGACTCCAGAAAAAGGCCAAAACCTAATTGTAAATACATTTGACTGTGAGACTATTTATATTGTCCCGTTCTGATAGACCAAGTTTTGCCTACAGCTCCACCAGCTGCTTATGGGAGCTTGTGGCAAATTCTAGCCTGTTGTCTGAAGTGCAAAGATGAAACTAATCCTACACTTTCCACTCCTGTCACAAAGTCTGCCTTAGCTCAAAGAAGTGCCACAATGAGATGGATGAAGCTCTCCAGGAGCACTTGAATGTGATCATGAGGTAAGGACTGCTTCAGAAAATGTTCTTGCCCAAATTCAGCTTTAATTCTTCCAGCCCATAACATATAGTTGCTTCCTGACCTGTGAGAATGCAACAGTCACTAGAGTAAATGTGTATTTTCTCATATAAATGATGTTTCTCCTTGATGTCTTGTATCTGCTCTTCTGCAGATACAAGGTGCTCTTCTTCACTATCCACTCTACAGTCTCTTGAATTTTATTGCCATGAAACTCTACTGCATGGGAAGAGAGTAAATGTTTGAAGTACAAGCTGTAATGTTCCTCTGCCACATGGAACTTGCTCAAGACATTACCAGAGACTGCAAGGTTAAGGATGTTGGTATCACCTGCAGTCACATCTTTCTCTTGAGAAATTCTGGGCTTGATGTGCACAGTGCAGCAAATTTCTATTCAGTTACACAAGTTGGTGCAAGCTGTGCATACCTTAATTCCCAGGGTTATTTAGCAACAGTGCCACGTGTGCTGGAGAAAATGAGAATGTATTATTAATTTCTTCTTTATGAGAACCCGTGAGTTCATCTGCTTTGCTTGCAACACCTTCAGGATTCAGTAGTCTGGATGCTCACTGTGCTTTGCAGTTATACTTCCCTTTCTTACTGTACAGTGGCTGAATGAACCCTAGACTGAATGCAGCCACTGAACTCTGGATGTTGAATCCATCCTCTTGGTAACTTCTTCCTGCCTGGGTGTTGTGAACTGTTTCAGACCTGATTTGAACAGATAGTGATCCTCAGATGTACTTGAGCACCAGCCAGTGCTTCACAGTCAGTCTGGAGGCAAGGGCCTGGCTACAGTCAATGGTAGGTGTGAAGGATATCATCTGGTCAGAGTTCCTCCTCTCCTTCCTCCTCTCTCTTCTGTTTCTCCTATCCCCGACCTCCCCACCTTTTCCTTTCCCTTTCTTCTCCTTAACAGTGAGACCTGTTTTATCTTTATGTTCAGCTTCTCCCACTTCTCTGTAGAAAGAAATGAGAACTTATAAAATAACAAGTGAAATAAAGGCTTGTGAATGCTATTACACACCTCTGTAATTAAAGTTTGATTATTGTTTCAGTTGTGGCCTCATTAACAGGTATGTAAACACAGGTGGATGTGAAGACAAGCAGACACAGAGCTCCCATTATTGAAGATAAATATGAAAAACAGGAATCCAGAGAGAGCTCTTGCTCTCTGGATCTGGGGCTTAGAAGTTGGAGTTACACAAACAGACACAAAGGAAGAAATGAAAAACAAGAAGCACAAATTTCTTCATACTTGAGCTAAAGCTGTTGCTCAGCACAGCAGCCCTGAGAGTTTTTCTGTCTTTCCATGCATTAGACATTATAAATGTGAACTAGTGAAGGGTAACAAGGCAGCTGTGCTCTTCATGAGGTTGAGGCAGAGCCTATTCAAAACCAGAGCAGCTACAAGGTGTTTACATCTCTCAAACGTTCAACAAACAGTGTTGTTTGTGATTTGTATCTGCCTTTTGCTGACAGCACTTCTCCATTAACAAGGGCGTCCCTCCCTGGAGCAGGGGAGAGCTGAGCCAGGGGATGCTGTGGAGAGCTGGGAGAATGCCTGCCCTTCAGCCAAGGGTGTGTTTGTAGCCTGTGTAGACATTCCCTGGTGAACTTTCAGCCAGCTAGATGAAGGCATGGATAGCAGTTTAGCCACTGCAGCCTGGGGCACAGTGGAGGCACCCAGTGGGATTTCCCCTCTTCCCCAGCCAGTTTTGCATCCTGCTCTGAGCTCCAGGTTTGCTGCAGCAAGTAGACAATTAAATTATCTAATTTAAGGGCAACTAAAGAATAACCTGACGAGATGAAGCAGTGTTGTGGCTGTTGAGAAGGATGGCTCTGGATCTGGCTCTGTGGTGCTGTCCCCATCACTCCGCCTGCCCAACTTTGCCAGAGTCTTCTCGTGCTCTGAATCTGAGATTTTGTGCGTGGGATTTTGCATTTTTTTTTCTAAATTCTATCAATACAGCTTAGCATTATTGTGATTTTTCTTCTATTTGACAGAATTTTCTGATGCAAGTAGCCATTTTAATAAACATTGCTTTATTTCAAAAAATGTTTTATTTTAATAATTACTTAATAATTAGTTTAATAATGTGTGCTAAGTGACCGGATTGCCAAATAACTGCTATGTCATGAGTGTATTATTAAATCTAAGTTAGATCCTTGTTTGCAATATTTTGTAAACTGTCCAAATTTTTCTTTTTTTATGTAGTTTTCAAGAAAACAAAAGTTCTTCCATGAATGGATTACTTAGAGGGAATGTACAGATCTGATTATAGAATCATCTTGAAAATGCTTAATGACCTTAATTGGGAATTATGTTATTATTCTGAACATTGTGCCATACTGAAACTTCTAATGGTGTGGAGTTTTCAAGTCTGAAATAACTGGTGAAATAATACTTTATTTGAAGTAAAGGCTATGAACTGCCTTTATTTATTTCCAATTTTAACTTTGTAAACTGAGACTGATCAATTTAATTGGAGTTTATTTAGGGCATATCTTCACAAACCTTCCTTGAGCTGAGTAGTCCTACTGATTTATGGCTTATTCTTGTGTTAAAAGCATGAAATATCTTCCTTTGGTGTTTTGTTACATTTTTCCAAATGAAGAATTTTTTGGTTTGCTTGAGGTGTTCCCTTTTAGTTTTTTCTGGCAAACAATGACCTTAGTATGGCCTATCTGCAGGTCCAAGTTCTTTTCAGATTACTGAAGGAATTTACTGTCTCACCTGAAAGGATTTCATCTTGAAGAATAAGAGTTGTTCAGCATGGTCAGGAAATTCTTCTGTTCCTTGGATGTGTATGCATGCAAGAAATGCATGAGTTAAATAGGGTGCTGTTTTTTGAGTTCCAGTCATCTGTACTGGTCTTTTTTCTCTTTATATGCTTTGAAGTCCAAATATAGAACCCTCAATGCAGCATGGTGAGGAGTTCTAGTAAATAAACTGCACTTGGTCTGCATATCCTGTCATAAATTTAGTGGAGAGTACCAAGAAATTACGATTAATCCATTCATTTACCAAGTTCTGGGTCATTTATGTGTTCTCTTCCATCACAAAACAGAGCATAGGGATCAGTGATTCAGGGCTGGAATCAGTGATTCAGGGTTGCTGTGCAATGTACGTGAGACTATTTGGAAGAAAGACTCGTACTTCAAATATTATTGAAAAAATAATACATAAAGCTTGCAGAAAAATAGATTTAAAATTTTAATCTGAATTGTTCATCCATTTGAGATGTTGATCAATACTAGAAACAGATTTAATGAAACAAAATTTTAAGCTCTTCACAAAGGGCTGACTCATTGCCACAATATGAATGTATTAACTGCTTACCCAAAGGTGGCATAAATGTTTGAAATTTCAGTTCATTATGCAGTATTTAGCCTTGCTGATGTCCCTGGAGCTGATTATTCAGGTACAAAAGTAATTTAAATAGTCATATAAATTTTATTAAAGCCCCTTTTTAGACAGTGTTAGATTTTAAATGAATCTAAGCCCCCCGGCCCTGCACAGAATTGAGCAGGTGGTTCTACAATAGCTAACTGAGGTAAAAGAAGAAACTGGAGTGTGTGTATTGTTAACTTATGTTTGTAAATTAAATGCAAACAGAGGTGTCTGGCCAGACAGCAAGCCTGTCCACTGCTGTTTCAGGCAGTCTGCAATAAAATCTCAACATACTTCCGAGATCCGAGCTCCAGCACAAAAGTATTTAAATTGTTCTCAAACAGTAGGCAGGAAAAATCATAAGAAGGCTGTTTAAGGAGCAGAGCTGAGGTGGTGCTGAAGGGAGAACTGATTCTTATCTGGAATTGAGGAGAGAGACAAGAACTATAGGGAATGGGATGAGCACAGTGATACAGATGGTGAAAACAGTTTCCCAAAAATTCATTATCTGAGTTGCTCTGCTGTCCTATCAGCTCATTTCTCTTGCTTTGCCTTTGCTCAAAGCTTTGTTTTGAGCCAGCTTTAGAATCCTCTGCAGTTAACAAAAGGGTTTTTTCTTTATTTGCTACTCTTTGTGTCTGAGCCCTAAGGAAGAGACTAGGTACTTTTTGTGTTCTGCCTGCAGCATCTAACTTGCTCTTGTATAAACAAGTTTGATTCAGTGCCTGGGGGCCAGTTCAGTCTTCCTGCCAAAAAGCCCCCTGAAGCCAGAGGTGGGTGACCTTTTCTGATGAACAGTTTGCTTTGAGAAAGAGACAGGCCTGGTCTTTCCAAATGTATTTGTAATTCAGAGCTGAATTTGGTAAGTAAAAATGAACTAAAACATACAGAAAATACTACTGAGGTGTTTCCCTCCACCATTTCCAAACCAAACAGCCTTAATTTTCTAATACTAGATTGCTTAGAGCCCCTGGAGGGCAGTTTGTGGGCATTTGGCACCAGCCCTACCAGGGAACAGAGCAGCTCATTCTGAACTCTGCTGGAGACAGGCTGTGTAGGGATCCCACTCACCAGGCTTTAAGGCATGTGGGCACATACTGCTTCTTGATCCTCCTGTGATTCCAGGTCTGTGCTCCAAATGATCCCATAAATGAGAGATGAGTATGGCCAGACACTCCCTCCAGTTAACTGCAGGTCGATAGAAAGTTGTTTTCATGTAGTCCTGAGTTTACAGAGGTTATTTTTGGTTTGATCCCTTACACGGAAGCTGAGCATCCGAGGCTGAGGCATATCCATTTCTTTTAGAAGGCTTTCAGCTCCTGCAAGGAGATGGATATTAGTATCAGAAGTGAAGCAGAGACATTAAATGAGGTCAAGGTGACTGTACATAATCATAACACAATAATTTAAAAGGATGAATTAAATAGTTAAAGTATTTTAATTGTAGCCTACAGTACAGACACAGGATGACCCTCGTAGTGTGGGGGTGTGCAAAACTGTGTGAATGTCTCTGTCTGCTGGGTGCAGGGGAGGTATGAAGGGGAGCAGCAGGTACACTCACAAAGCAGATTTGTCACTCTCATTTCAAAGAGGTGAAATTCCTGCTGTCCATGTACTAACCAGTGTGGGGCGGGAGGGGGAGGAAGCAAAAAAGAAAGAAATAGACTGCTTTCACAAAACAAGTAGGAAAAGACAAAGCTAAAAAATCATAGAATTACGTATATTTTTTTAAACCTAATGGCAGTTAACAGACAACAACTGGAAAGACTAGATTAAAATAATGTTCTTGCTAAAGTCCATTTGTGGTCAATACCAAAGAAGAAATTATTCAGCCTAAGAGTAGGTAGAGAAGTGTGACTTGTGTTTAAGAGAGCACTTGCTTGGACATCAAAGGTAGGAAACCAGGACTCTGAAGTATTATGTACATGACTATTTATGTTAACAACTATAGCATTTGTTGATTCTGCAAACACTAAGAGGTGTGAGAGTGGAACTATCCTCTTGAACACATTATATATGAGTGTATATAGCAATACAGATTTAACATGTATAATTAGCAGAGTCTTTGTCCCTGCTATATTTTTAAATGATGGATCTCTGTTTATAAATCTCTGCTTTAAACTGCAGAAATATACAGAGAAAATGCATACTTATCTTGGAGCAGAACTGCTGGTTGTGTTTTGTTGCAATAAAAATATATTTTGTCCTTTTATATCTGTAGCTTCATAAGCTTTCTTTTAAAAATCAAAATCTTATCTGTTGCCAGAGATAGTTCTTAACTTTGCTTTTTAAAATTTATTCAGAAACCCCTATGACACATAAGATGGAACAAATGAAAGAAAGTCAGTCTTTTTTCTTTTCCCTGCCTCTTTTTTTCCTTTTTTTTTCTTTTTTCTTTTTTTTTTTTTTTTTTTCAGAGAAGTAACATAAAATATGTGTGTGGTGTAAGAACGTGTGCTGAAGTTTCATGTTTCAGGTAATCTTCTTTAAAATAATGGGAGTCTAGATTGCATCAGTTAGTTTAAAAACTGCTGTGCTATTGGTAGGAAGAAAATGGGATTTGAGCCAAAATTTGCCTGTGTTACTGCCAAAGTCTGTATCAGATTTAAGACACATGCTTCTGCAAGCTTCCATGAAGGTTGTGAAAAAAGTTTTCATACAGAGTTGGATTACAGCTCTCAGCTCAAAACACTGGCCATTACACTACCATCTTAAAAGCCTGCTGTAACACGGAGCAGAATCAAGGAGATTTCTTACATTTTCTGGACCACAGATGGATTTTGAATGTCTCTTTGTGTCTTGATGGAAGATATATCAACTTCATTAACTGGAATCCATACCTGATCACTTGTGAGTGTGTATATGTATACATACAGATATATATCTATTTAAAACCTTATCATGATTTTATTTCAAATGTATCTAAGATCTGCTCTAAGAAATTACATTCTCTAGAGGAACTTACAATTATTTTGAGCAGCAAAGAGACAGATATTTACTCTCAGATGCTGGAATCCTTTGTGAGTTTCTAAGAGAAATTCGGGAAGCTTTTCTGTGTTGGTGGTAGAGAAATGCCTTTTGAAACAGACACCTCCGGCTGTACGACAACGACTGCGTAGTAACCTGTGGATTTTAAACATCAGAATGTACAAACCGTGGGCAACTGTGAATATCTTCATAGTTTCTTTTCTACATCTGCTGCAAGGATCTGACTATGAGAATGGATCTGTGAAGGTAAGTGAACTTTATTTACTGTGATTCTTAATAATATAAATTTCCAGAATTACCTACATTTAATGTGCAAGGTAGTGAGTTTCTTGCTGTTTTGGCAATGGGTTGTTGTTTTTTTCTTTGATGATGGTTTAGTTGCAGAGATGTTTATCACCCATAGAGGAAAATGAATCTACAAGGAATTTAAATCCATGTTCTCTGTTTAATGTTTTATTACTGCTTTTACTAGTTATTAAGTACTTGTATACTTTGTTCTTGAGTTAAAATTTTAGTTTCAGCCATGGAAAACAAAAGAAAAATCTGAAAAAGAAGCATGAGTCACAGTATTTAGAATATTTGTTAAATACACTTTTTTATCTTAGGTATTTATAATTGCAGGAATTAGTATGCTGGCATTGAAATTTTCCCTGTAAAAACACGTGTTCATCAGTTGTTCACTTGTTTGCCAGATATCAGAGAAACATTTTTCTTTTGCTTCATTAGAAAAAGTTATATAGGACTTTAAAATAAACAGCAACTAGTAATAATAGGGTACATTGCCTGGAAATAAACTTTTCTTCTGAGTGTAGTACATGGAACAAAATTTAAGCTGAAGCCTCAACACGAGAGCAGGATTTTTCAGATCTGACTTTGAGACAATATGAGAATATCCTGGACAATCATTTAGAAAAATCAGAACAAAAACTGGAACAAGTTTCTACATGTGCAGTCTGTCCAAAAATGATTAATTCAGTGTGTGGTCCAGAACAAATTATTTATGTTTCACTAGCAGAGCAAAACAAGCTAATATTTTTGTTTTCACTTCAGAAAACCTCCTGCTTGCAAGCAATGACCACACACTGGTCTGTGAGCCTGCTGCATGCTGACCTGTGCTTTAGAAAAGAAATGCTAACTTGTGTGCCTAATTGCAGACTGCTGTTGCCAGCCCAGTAAGTCAGCAGTGGTGAGCAATGTGTGCCTCAGGATGACTGATGCCTGCTGACTGCTCACAAGCTTTTAATTTACAACCTCAGCAACCAATTCTTTGAAGACATTAGGACCAGAGTAATCAGCCTTGTTTAATGTATTAACTTTGTGCACTGCATGACAAATCACCAGTTCTGTACTTGTAGGAATCACTTTATTTAAACCAGAACGTGCTTTCTAATACAGAATAGTAATCATTTTATAATTGGCAAGGGTGATAATTCTGTCTGCACGTGGGACACAAGTTTGTCCAGCACAATAGTGTAACCCCCAGAAGTCCTTTAATTATAAACTTTGAATCCATATCCACTTTGCCTAGAGTAAATGCAAGAGCTCTTCTTGCTGGCTTATACTGGCTTACAGTTTATTCACTGTGATAGGATTGTCCATCCAACACATGTACAATTGTGATTATTTCCACTGAAATTTGCCTACCACTGTCAAGCAGCCAGCTTAGCCACAGGCTACTGTTCTTGAAACAATTCACTGAGAGTTTCCAAGATTATCCCAAAGGGATCTTATAGGTCACACTCAAAAAGGTATCACACTCAAATACTGTATTTCACTTGTATTGGCTGCTGATTGCCAAAAGCACAAGACTGGCTTCCTGCTTGTTCCGGGTCTTTTGGTATATACAGAGATTTTTGGCTAAACTGTTTCTTTTTCTTTAAATGTTTTACACAGGATGTTAGCTTTCTGGGTTATTTTCTCCTGTATGACTTGTGGGCTTCTGTGTGTGTTCATAGGTGGAAATACACCCCAAAAAGTCCTTCATATTACAGTGTTGGAAGGTACACGGGGTTAGGACTATTTTTACCATTTGCACCTCAAATTGAATATGCAGTACGCAGAAATTACTTATTTCATTCACCTACCCTACCTTATTTTTGTAAAGTTCTTTAAGATCAACAGTGGTATTCCCTGGGTAAAACCCACAAAGTCAAGAAGCAGGTAATACATAACTAATAAGACCTAGGAAGGGTTAAGCACCAGCAACCTGCTCTACTCCCCATTATATGAATCCAAGTTAGGTGAGCTCTCCCCAGGACACCTGAAATTTTAAACCTGTTTATGCTTTAAACCATCAGGCGGTGTCAGTGTGGTATCATGTGATAGAGTTTCGGGAGGATAAGGATTTAAATACTCTCTTATTCCCCTTCAAATATCCTGATTAAAGGTACAAATGTTAAAAAGCTTATGTACAAGCTGCTGTGATCCAGCAAGTGTCTCAATGTCAGCTGGCTTTTCCTAACCCTTCAAAAACTCCATCCTCTTCTGGGTACAAGAATTCCTTTTCCCCACCATGTTCATGTATTCCTTGCCTGTCAGAGCCTCTCCTTCCTCTCTTCATCCCTGACCCGTTCCACTCCCAGAATTTGACCTGTGTTCCCTCATCTCCAGGACTTAGTTTTCCAACTGATCTCTTGTTTGTGCTATCTAAGTGTTACCCTTCTTCCCACTTGCTTCCTCCTGGACGGGGATATCCTTTTCTCTCAGATACTCAGGAGTTTTGCCCAAGTTCCTCAGAGACAACCCTAACGGACACTTTTGTTTTGCAGTCGTATCTGACCATGGTTCCCCTTCCCTTCTCCATCTGTAACTTTTTTCTTTGTCCCTGTGGTTTCAACTGCCCCAACTTTCCTTTTCCTGACCCATTTCTTGTTCTGATTTCCAAAGACGATCTCAGCCTCCTTGGCCAGGTCTTGCCTTCCTCCATGAGTATTCATCTCCTTCCCCTCCCACAGGCAAATCCAGCAGCTTCTGTCCCTGGATGCCAGACCCCTGTGGGCTGTGGGGGAAGAAGGGCAGGTCCTGTGCTCTCAGCCCCATGGGCTGGATCTGCACCCATGGGGGGACTGCTCCACTCCCAAATGGACTGGAACCAGCACAGGATCTGACTGCTGCAAAGCCCTGGGAGGTCTCTGCTGCTGCTCTTGGAGGTTTCACATCTGGGTGGGTTTTTTTCAAAGAAGACACATCTAGGCCAAAAAAGGTTCCTCAGGTGTCAAAAATTCACATCTGTGATTTACAGTAGGGAAAATGAAAAAAAATTTTGCACAGATAAAGGAGGAGCTTCATCTTCCACTGCGATCAAACCATTTTGACAGAAAAAGCAAAAAAATTATTAAAATAATTTTGAGGCAGACATCTGGTACGGAAAGTTTCAGCCTGAGCATCAAATGTCTGGAAGTCTGAGGCACAACTGGAGCACAGGATCATGGTGGGAAGCAGTGGGCAGCCTCAGACAGGGGCAGCACAGCCACACAGGTGTCCAACAGGGCTTGGCTCCAGAGCTGAACTGATGTCAAGGCTGGTCCTTGCCTGCCAGTGGCTTGGTTCAGGATGCCAACCTAACATATGAAGTCCTCATGGAAGAGATAGATTTCCATGTGGGTTTTCTGAAGACTGAGAATTATTTTTTTAAGTTTTTTTTCATCAGGAAATGCTTTAAAAATTCCTTATTGAAGTTCTTGTCCCGACAGTCTCTTACGTTTTGGAACCTCTCAGTTAGAGAACCGCAAATTTCACTGTCTCTCTTTCTGTCTCTCCCCCTCAAATTTTTCCTCTCCTAGAGCAGCAACAGACATAAACTTTTTCCAGAATTTTAAAATTAGATGTGATGAGCTATGTCCTATATTCATCAGAGCTGAGGCAATTTTTTTGCCAAGAAAAGCCAACGATCCATTAGACCTGCTTCTGCCTTCCAACCCTAAAACTGCCTCTCTAACGAGACTGCGAGTTTTGATCTCTGAGAATTTAAATCTCATTGCTTCCTCCTCTATTCTGCTGCTTCAAATTATTAATAAAGCATTGGGGGACAGGCAAGAGAAAGGGACAATTTGTCGCTTCCAAGTTAAACAGACTCACAGCCTTTTCCTTTTGCAGAGGTGTTCTCCTCATGTTGAACCCTCCTTTGGTTTTGTGAAAGGGAAACCCACAGTGGATAGGCCTGAGGAGTGTCCCTGAACTATAAAGCTGCTTTCTGATCAAAAGACTGAGGGGTTAGATGGGCTTAGCTGGGAGGTAAACGTGGCTGCTCTCTGGTTACATGCACTCCTTTTCCACAGCTCAACCTTTTTCACTTCTGCACTAAACATTGTTAGAGCCTTGAGTGGTCATTCTTGCTCAAACAGATCTTCTTAATCTCCTACTGTCACCATGAACTGCACAGAGGGGGAAGCCACTTCCCAAACACAGCTGGTACATGGTCCCTGCCCACTGGTGAGAGTAAAGCAGCACTTCCCCAGCATCCTGAGGGCCTGGAACACCTAAGCAGAGAATGCCTTGCCCTTGGGAAAGCATGGAAATACTGGAGAGCCATCACGCCATGGGTGGAAGAAATCAGGAAGGTCTTTGCATCTCCTTTCCAAGAGCCAGCTGCAGTCTGTCTGTCTGTACAACTGAAACAGCTCCGTGAGGAAACCTGAGCAGCACAGCTGGCTGTAAGCTTTTGTCTCTGTAATTATAACTGACACTGTTTTTCAGATAGATCTACACAACCCTAAAACCTGCTAGTGAATGTTGTTTAGTTTCTAGAAAAGTTAAATTCTAATAAATCTCACATGTCATAAGATTTCTTCCTCAAAGGCAACTCCTGAAATTCCATCAAAGTGCTCAACTGCAAGGAAAAGCAACTTGAAGTGTCATTGGAAACAATTTCTCTGTTTAAACTAGGATTTCATCCTCAAATCCAGCTTCCTTTCAAAGTTAGGAAATTTTTCTAAACAAATATTATTAGATTGTGGTTTTCAGAAGTATTTAATTCTCCCAGTTTTGTCTGCTGCTTTTGATTCTCTGTGATTTCCATCTCTGACAGGCCGATGAGCCAAAAATGTGTGAAAATATACTTACAGCATTCCTGCAGAAGTGATTGCTTGTGTTTTTCCTTCAGAAGTGAGAAGCTATCAGGGAAGTTGTGAGGAAAGCAAATTTGTTCTGACTTATCTGCTACTGTCTTGACAAAGTGCACTGAAGGCAAACAGAACAACCCTGTGTTGCTATCATGCCACACAGCATCCGTCCTTGGCTCTTATCAATTTGGAAAGGCAACTACTAACACACAGCTACTTTATCAAGAACAGTTCTTCCTCATGAGAAATAACAAAAAAATCCCTCTCAGCTGTTGATCCAATCCTGTCCATCTCAGCTAGGATTTCAATGTCTGAGGATAGAGCAGAGCTTTGGAAAGTACACCAGGCTGTGTGCAGATTAATCAGATGCAGCATTTGAGAAATCCAGTAATCAGCTGTTTGAAATAAGACAGCACTAATTAAACTACCATCAGTTGTAGCTCGCATCTGAGTCTGTGAAACCAAGGGGAGGCAAGAAGGCAGGTTCAGAGGGCCATCTTTTTGTTAATTAGTGGTCTGAAGGCAACCAAAACAAGCCTTCAGCTCAGGCTCAGCATTTCTTGTTACTGTTTTCTTCAGCCTACTGGTGCTTTATCCCCCCAGGCATTTGTGTTTTTTCTTACCAATGGTGTGGTGGTATCAGTGCAGGCTCTCACAGGAGGCAAAGAGAGAAAAAGTCTGCCTGAAAACAGGGAAACAAACCGGTGCAAACTCTGGCTTGTGAGACCTCTGCCATGGTGTCTGCAGATTTTGTTCTCATCAACACTGCCCCTATTCCAGACAAAGTTTACTTGTGTCTTATCTCCTGTGGACACCACCCTGGCATTTGGGAAAAATAAATAAGCTGCAGTTGTAGGTGATATCTCATTCTTATTCCCATTAAAAAAACCTTGTACAATACTTTGTATGGCTATCACACAGTGGGATCTGTGTTTCTTTTAAGCCTTTCTCTCAGGGCAAGTAAGTCCAGTTACAAAACTGGCCTTTGTCCTTTCTTGGGCTTGGCTTTGAGATTTAGTCTCAAAAATTACTGTATTGCTGAGGGAGAAAAATGACCTGAGATATGCTGCTACAGGGAAGTAAATCTGATATGGTTACTTTCCTATAGAAACCCTTATTCCTGAGAAATTTGTTATTCCTCTCACTATGTGCCATTCCCTTATCTACTTCTCCACCTGCTTTCTACCTCCCCAGCATTCTTTGCAAATCTTCACGCATCTTTTTGGGATTTGAGGAATGGAAACAAAATGCTGAGTGCCCCACTACAGCTGCACAGACCCCACTTGCCCATGGGAAGACCAAGCAGAATATTTTTTTTTTAACATCCTTGCAAAAGAGCGATACATGAGCTTCTGTACCAATGAACAGCAGAACAATTGCACAGGCTATTTTAGTTTTCTTGCATTAAGAAAAATCCAGCTTCCTTCCTTCGTGAAGAACAGCTGTGTATTTTTTATATTTTCCCCACAAACGTGATTTAACATGTGTGGCCACTCAGCTGGTGGTAGGACGCCATCTAGGGTCCTTCTGCTTCCACAGAGCCCTGCTGAGCACAAGCCCCGTGCAGTTGGGGTTTGGCAATCCCGTGTGGGCACCACATGAATGGGTTGGGCAAGGGGTGACCCCTTGCTCACCCTCGGGATGTCAGGCTGGGTTTGCCTGAGCCGTGCTTTCATGGGAAGCATGCCGGGTTGGGTTTGAGAGCTCATGGTCACTGACTACAGTGTGGTCACTGTTGAGTGCAGCTGGGGAGGGAATTCTGCTGGAGTCATGTTGAATTGTGAAAAAGTTGCATCATGTTACTATATCATGTGTCACCTTGCACACAGAGAATGTGCCATGAAGACAGGCAAAACTCTTCACTTTAATTAGCAGCGTGACTCAGAAACCACGTTAGGATACTTTTCTGAATTGCTGGGGAAATATTACTCAAGAAAAACTACAATTCCAGGAAAATGTGCATGTGATTAGGGTAACTTAAGTTCATTCAGCGCTGGCAATTTGTGAAGTGACATTTTGAAACCCAGCTGTCCAATTGGCCAGTCACACTTCCAAAACATTTATTAAAGTGTCTTGGGGCAAACCCAAAACCCAGTGAAAGCACTAACTGAAGGACCCTTCATACATTAAAAAATATTTTCAAGTATTAAAAGAATATATAGTCATCTGATTTCATCCAGGTCTCTGTTACTGAACCATTCCAAACTCACTCTCCAAACCCCAGTGACTTCCAAAGAATGGACAAATATCAAGAGACAGTGACTACAGCCTGGACGCGCTCTTTGTAAACACGTTCAATATGCTATTTTTGATGTGTGCACTCTGTCACAGTGTTGGGCCAGCACCTCACCTTGTGCACAGTGAAGTGGTAATGTTCTAGCTGTGCTCTGTATTGAGCAGCACATCTGCCCCTACACAGTGCAGCAATGCAGGACCATATGAGCAAGCACATCAGTAGAGGCTCAGAAAACGTACTGTGAGACTCCCAAGGCTGTCAGTAGAATTTAGGATATAAGAATGAGTTACCACACTGGATATTTATGACAAATCCCCTGTGTTTTGTCATTTACCAAGTGAATATACTCTGTGTGATCACCATAGGAGAGACCTAAAGGTAAACTCTCAATGTAGATGACTAGTCTTGAAGAGGAAGAAAATCCATACCTTAGCAGACCAACTGTTTTCTTTGATCTACCACTCCAGATTTTCAATTACTGCCAGCAAACTGATGCACAGTGGATGTTGTTACCTTCAAAATCACAGTTGGAGGATGTTTCCCATGAGAGCCAAAAGACCTGGCTGTGGGAAGAAGCATCTGTTTAATGAGAGTTATATCTGATACTTAAAATGTTTGTTGGCTGGGAAAAAAGTGCCTCATTTAGGTGCAAAGACCTAACTGGCTAAAAGCATATTGTTCTGAGAGGCATTTTGATAAAATATTGTTAGTCTCTGCTTTGGACATGAAAAGTTATATGAAATACTCTGAGATTCATGTTTCCACAAAACCATGTCCAATTCTGATGTTTTCAGTTATTTGCTTTCAATATTTTGGTTTATTCAAGAGAGAATACAGCAATAAAAATGTCTCATCTCCAAGGATTTTTATAATGTAAGCGTGCTACTAAAGTGCAAGAAGTCTGATTTGTTTGCTGTAGCACCACAAAAGATCTATTCTAGTTCAAAAGGCCATTCAAAATATAAAACAGCTGTTGTCTTGATGCTACAGAGAAGTTAATATTATTTACTTGTGAAAACATATCTTCACCTAAAGTAGAAGCTGTTTTATTACCACCTTGGCCACCAAGTTTAGAAAATGGATAATTAGGTCTCCTTCTTTAGTGGAAGTAAAACTGGAGCCCAAGAAGACAGACTCTCAAGAATGGGTGTCTGGAGGAAGATTTTTACCACATTGATCATGAGGTGGAGCAGTCTAGAGCTTCCTCCTGCTCTGGTTTTGTGTCTCAGTCAGAAAATGTACTGACAGGGCTTTACCAAAAGAGGCCCTGAAACATCATGAATGTATCAGTGAGAAATGTGACAGTCTCAGATCAGTGTCTCCCTGTCAGCCCTCTGTCACCTCATACAGCACCTGGCCAGACTATTAGTTTGCCCATTTTATGTTCCTCCCAAACCCACAAGTAACATATCTGTCAGTCCTTCTCGCTGTGCTCTGGCAGCTCTGCACTGCTCTTCTTACCAGGCAGGGCTCTGTGCAGTTTCTCTTCCAGCAGCCACGGCATGCAGGACTTCAGGATGAAGTGGTGTGAACCCACAGTCACCCTTTCCTGAGAGGATGCACAGCCAAGGCCAGCACTCTCCAACTCTCAAGGCAGACTGCAGAGATGTTTTGCACAGATTGTGGGTGCGGAAAGTAAAATTCTCCTGTGCCTGTTCTTCAGTCCTTGAGCTTTTTCAGGGAAGAGGCTCCATCCCTTGGCATATTTTTTACTATGTACTTGGACAATATAGCTGTATGCTTTCCATACAGCTCTCACTGGAGAAATCACCCTTTTAAAAAAAGTGACGGCTGAAAATTTGCCTCACAGGGCCTAAACTTGTCCCCACTTTAAACAGAATGCCTCTTCAGGTGATTAATGCTGCCACTGTGATGATCAAGTGAATGTTCAGTCTGGACAAGGCAGTGCACTGAGAGAGATGAAATGTTTTTAGAAGAGATTTGAGTATTTGTTTATAACATTTTGAAGGTGGAGTGAAGTACTGCATGCTCCTGAAATTTCATCCATGCTTCTGAGATGACAAAGACTGTAATAGCCACTTTAAAATCCCATGACAGCCCATCATGTTTCAGAGAACAATTTTAGTAGGAAGTCAAAATATCTAATTGTTTTGTCTCTCAGTGGTCATGTTCACTATAATTAAAAATAACTTATTGCACTAATAATGTGCAATCATGCTTTCAGAGGGAATACAGTCAGGTATGTAACTTCAGATATCAGAAGTTCACAGCTGACATAGAATCAAAATTATGATTTCACTGGAGCTGTTGAAAAGTAAATGCTCTTTCTCTCCTCAGAAATGAAATACAATGTGATGATAAAATTACTGCATGCTAATATGTCAGACATGTGGCAGAGTTAGATGCCTCATGATAGATATTTATGGGATGATGCAGTTGCTTGTTGATAGGGCAGTAAGTCACTCCTCCAAGCCTCGTGTTTTCAAGCTGCAGAGGATTCTCTCACTATTTTATCACCTGTTATGCAACACCCCAAGGATACAAGATGCTGTTTTACAGACAATATTTGTTATGATAAAATGTGGCAATGGTTGAGCCCCTGCTACCTCAAAATCATGGCCTGTCACTCTGAGCAATATCTTCTGTGTTTCCTTGGTCTCCCTTTGGATGAATGCCTTCCTGTCTTTTCTCTTATCTTTTGCTTTGGCTGTAGACACCAGGTTTGGTATCATCTCTTTATTTTGTGTTTCTATCCGCCTCCAAACTCATAGGAGACACAATCATGCTCAAAATACTACTAATAATTATGAAAACCCTCAAAAGAGTTCTTACTGCAAAAACTCCACACAAGCTTGTTATTCTTACCAGGAAAATGTAGTTCTTTGTGTTGGCTTCACAATGGTAGGAGCTGCTTAATTTTCCTGCCAAGAGAGAACAAAACTTTTCCACGGGAACTCCCTTGCAGCTCCTTGGCCACATCAGCTCAGTCTGTGTGCTGTGAGCCACAGCAGGGCTGGGCAGCTGCAGCGTGGCTTTGAGGCAGGGAATGGAGTGCTTTCCTCTGCCAGTGCTGGCCTTCAGCCAGTCTTAGGTCCTTCTGACCCTGGTGCAGTTGCATTTCCTGGATGGTTATATTTGTGTACCTCGTAAATTGCTTGTGCTTTGGATTAGGAGAGGTTATTTAATCTCATTTGTCTCCTCTCAGCTCAGTGATCCCATTTTAGTGGGATTCAAGTCCCCTCACTATAGCTAAGATGGTGATCTGCCAACTCATCCTTCAGCATCAGTGGAGAGGAAGAGGCAGTTTGGAGGTACAGTTAATTCAACAGGCTTTAGAATGAGATGAATGTTCACCCAGCAGCCCTATTTTTCTCTATTATCTATAAGAGGAGTCTCAGATAAATAGTTCATATTCATTCAATGAATAGAATCATAGAATCAGATTTTTTGTATAATTGTAGGGTGGTAGGGAGCTGTAGGCACTCTATCTCCACAAGATGAGTCTGCAACTATAATCAGCTTGTACACTGCGGTAAAAACACCTTGGGGAATGCATTATGGAAGAGAAAAGGAGGTTATTTTCAGGTGTAGCATATACAGAAGCAAAATTCCTTGGTATTTTCATGTGGTGATGAATCATCTACCTAGAATTTAAACTGGTTTGAATCTAGTTCTGAGATTAGCCTTCAGGCAGCACTGGAACAGGGGGAATTCACCTTCTGGTTGCATCAAGTCTTCTACATGACTTCTCTTGAACTGAATGCAGTTGCTGCAGCTGCATAAAGCACACAATGCTGGCAAAATGTCCTCACATGCTGCCAGTACTCTTTGTGCACAGGTGCCCTCACTTTGAGACAAAACTTCCACCCCACAGATTAGTAAATTTTGAAAGCTTTAGTCTGACCTTATCTTATGCCTGTTTGGCCAAGTTTATGATACAATGCCAAGTTTAATGGCATTAAGAGAATCATCACTGTGCTATGCAGCTACAATCTGCTGTCGCTGGCAAGATGAATCTGTTACCTTCCTTCCATTGCTTAGCTGCTGAGAGAATGGATCATAAAACAGTGCAAGGTTATTGAGAGGTTCTTTAATCATTTGTCCTGACCTGAGACACAGTGGTAACATTGAAAATTTCCATTGGTATTTATGCAGCACTTGCCATGGTAGTGTCTGTGACCCTAACTCAGAAAAACATTCCTTATCAGAAGAATTCTTACACATGTTTAGCTTCAAGCAGAGATTTATGTCCTACTGTGGAGAAAGGCTGTGAGGCTGGGGCTTACGGGAAGTAGTCATATGTGTAAAGCTTTCAGGATGTATTTCCTGGGTCTGTGAGTGTGCTTGAGTACAGAGTGAAATGCAGGCAGATTGAGCAAAATAAGGATTTCAAACAATTTTTATTTTTGCCTTCTCATGCACACACAATATTCATCTGCATCAATGCAGATCACTCATGCATCTGTTTTCTTAAATACAACCTCACATGCATTTATGCTATAGGTCCTCAAATAAATTTAGAACCTTAGCAGGCCTTTTTTTTTTTTACTGTTGCACTCCACATCTTTCCTCTGTTGCTCAAAATACCTGCAGGAGATCTTGAAACACAGCATTAATGCAAAGACCACCTGTGTCAGGCTGAAAAGAGCACCACATGCAAAACAAAGGAGTTCTGCAAAGGTGGGTTCTAGTGGTTTTCTTGGACATAGTTTTGATGTGTTTTTCTAAGCAGGAGATCTAGGAACTAGTGAAGGATGGAGAAAAGGTGCAAACTGCAGAGCTGCAGCCCCTGGTAGGGTATGGTCAATACTGATACTCAAGAAAGAGCCCAGTTTGAACAGTGCAGGCTGCCTGTGGGATTGTGGACATGGTGCACAAGCTAAACATTGGACTAGCATAAATCAGTGGGGAAATGAACTCAGTGTCTGATTTTAGTCAGTGTCAAGCGGGAAAGGCCACTGAATGTATCACTGCTTTTTCTCTTGTTCCTTTCCAATGCTGACTACTTTTAGGGTTTTCCTGGCATCTAAGATTGCTAGGAAGAAGATAGATAGCCCATTATGGTTTCTTTTGGAAGGACAAGAGTTGTAATTATCCAAAAATCACAATGCAAACTTGCGTTATCATTTCCTGATGATTGTTCATAGCCAAAATAGAGGAAAACAGATATTCCTCTTTGAATTGAAGAATAATTTTGGAACATATGAGAGGTCAGTGTTTTGAAAAACATGTGACTTCAGTTAATTATGAATCTGGTTTTTATGTTGTGGTATGGGATCCATTTTTAGATAAGGTACTTAGAAAAATGACATTAAGAGCAGCAGCAAGCTGAGGAGATAAGAATGAACTACTTAAACTTATTACCTGGATATTTGTTATTGATAAATTCTACTCAAACATTTCTCACAGGGAATAGAATTATGTCTTTGGTGGACTATGGGGTGTACATTGATGGGTACTGAAAGTTCAGGACATTTGGATATGGCAGTGATATGGCTCCACAGATAATTTTTTCATTTTGGGAGCATAGAAATGACATTGCCGTGGTCCTTTCCAAATGACTCCTTGTCTAATTTATTTTTCTCTCAAGTCTGAATGCATATTTTAAGCTTTCTGGGGCCAGAGTTCATAATTTTGCTCCCTATGTGTTCCATGCCAAGTGCAGTGAAGTTCTGCTCCACGTCCTGGCTGCAGCCATTACAACCAACAACTTCTACAATGGTGACAGCTCACCTCAGCTGACTACTAAAATCTGTGTCAATGTAAAGGAAAGTTGGATGAGGGCATGGAAGGGAAAAAATGGATGTTCCTCTAGACCAGGAGGCTCAGAAGCTCAGCCTGAGATAGGTTTCATTAGACTTCTACCTAGCAGAATATGGGGAAAGAAGTGAAAACAAACAACATAAAAGCACAGTGGCATCCAAGCAGATCAAGATGTTGAGAGCAGAGTGGAGAATGGGAGGGGAACCTGGAAGGAAGGACTGCAGTTATCAGAGAAAGACTGAAAAGGGAGGTAAGGATATCTGAAAAGTGGGAGACAGCATGTGCAGATGGCTAAGTCAGGACAAGCAGTCAGTCAATGGTTCTGTTCCTCTTGCTTTTTGGGAGGAGCTGGATCTCCCAGAGATGTCAGTGAAATGTCAGTTTGACATCTATGTCTCTTTCCCCTGCTCTGTGGCTGAGTGAAGAGCTCCCCTCCTGTTCAAATGCTAGTTTAATTGTTTTCCACTTGCTGTCAAGGTGAGAGGACATAAAGTCCCAGATCACATGGCAGGTAAGTTTGGGACTCTGTTGAATCTAACACCCTCCTCCAATTTCACATTTTGAAACATTTATTCACATTTCTGTCCAAGCTGCACTCTTTTAAGTAGGTCTTTTCAATCAGCCAGAGTACGTCTGTATCTAAACTGGGCTTGAATTTAAACAGCAGTATATGAAAGAAGCCTCCAGACCTGCGTGGTGCCCCACGGCACTTCATCCATGGAATTTTCTGAGACTATAAGGAGTTCTCTGTTTTTACTTGGTGCTGTCCTTTTCAAAACAGGATGACCAGAAATGAATGCTTTGGAAAGATTTCATTGACAATGCTCTATTTGGTGATTCTGTGATGTAGGAAGAGAGTGGCCAGCAGAAGCAGTTCAGGCTGTAGGGCTTTGTCCTGCTAATGGAGCTGATGCACCTTCTACACTTTTCTTTTTTTAAGCTTTTACTCTTGAATGCTTTTAGGTTGTGGGCAGCCAGCTCTATGCTCAGAGCATACTAGGATGAGGATGTCCTTCTGGTTGCTTAGCTGTCTGTTGTGTGCTCTAGCAAGAGTTCAGAACAACATTTTAGATAGGAGCATTGCAGTAGTCTCAAACAAATCAGAAGAAACACATAAAGGGCTTTTCACTGTTCCTGTTTTGACACTTAGCAAGATTGGAACAAAATTCAGTGCTTTTCTTCAGATGTGCTATACCTCAGATAGCTGTGTTGAGATATGTTTGACCAAAGATCTATCATACTGATTGATACCTCTTGTGACCTGGAGAGCCTGGCCTTGCTGGTCACCCAACAGAAACACTTTCAGTGTGATTTCAAATGAATAATGCTCTAAAAGTGTCCATATTCCTGTGTCTTTGCTACAGATGCAGCTCAGGGCAACCAGCTCACATATAAAATAGATGTCCCCACTGTAAAAACCTACAACTACTTGAGATTCAGACCTCCCTTAAATGCCAGCAGTGCCTTCAGCTCACCATCTTACCCAGTGTCAGCAGTGCTCAGAGGCAAAGACTGTACTTTATCTCAGTGCTGTTGTTACAGGAAAGGGCATCAGGACATTCTGTACTGGATAGGGAATCCTGTGAAGAAGTTAAAAAGTCAGCTGTGAAATCTGTTCTTTCTAGGAAGAAATAAAATATAAGAAGAAGGAATACAATTATTCTTGTTATCATGGTAGGCAACAGGCAATCCCATTGAGCTGCAGAGCTTGGGTAGGTGTTAACAAACATGATGAGGGAAGGGGCAACAGATTCACTTCAGGGTTGTATAGCTCAGGCAATGTTGAGCAGGGCTGGATCTGACAGAGAAGTGGTAATTCTGTGAGTTTTGGACGATCATGGTTAGGTTAATTAGGATACATTTCTGATGTAGGTCTGCAATGAGCACTGCTCCATCCACTTCCTTTGACCATTTCCTCCAATTTCCAAAATATGAAAAGCAGTAAGAGAAGGAACAATCTGAATACATAGGCAGGTTTTGCCAGTACCACTATTGTCAATATCAGAAGGTTTTTTTTTAATTGCCAGAATTCAAATCCTATTGGAGATGTAATTTTTGTATAGAAATACCTCTACTAATGACTCTTCTATACATTAGTATTTGTGAAGACTTAAAGTTTGTTCGTGTTCAATTCACATTATGGATTTGTATAGCTTTAAAAATTTAAAATTCCTTAAAACACTACAAATTATTGCTTTAGATAAAATCAGTGATCTTTGCATACCAGGAGGAGGCATTGATGCTTTTTCTGTACTCTTTCCTCTTAGATTTAAAACTTATTTTACTCATATATTAATCAGGACTTGATTTAATGGTGAACACAGTGGTGGTTCTAGGTTGATGGTTGGACTTGATGATCTTGGAGGTCTTTTCCAATGCTGACAATTCTATGATTCTATCACTAATAAAACCTCTTGATATATAAGTAAAAGAAATTGAAAAGCTAATCATCCCAAACTGCTGACTCTTACAAAAAGTGCAGGGATATATCTTCTGAGTTCCAGAATGCTATCATCTCATTTTACAGGTTCTCTGTAAATTCAGCCTAGTTTAGAAGTCCTGGATGCTGATTCAGCTGGAACACATTTTTTTTTTAACCTCAAAGAGAGAGGAAAAAAGTTAATGCTTAATAGAGTTCAGTTTTAAGATCTTTGGTCCCATTACCATGCCAGTGCTGGTCCTACACTCTCATGTTTTGCAAGACCAAGGAGACAGTTTATGAATGGGAGTGAACATAAGCTGTGGTTCTTAGAACAAATAAGTCTTGACGCATTGACCTCAAGTTGAATTTCAGCTTTCCTGGATCAGCAAAATTCTGGGTATCTTGTTTGTAAAACTGTCTTGAAATTCAGTTACTGGTGCTAAGTATTCACATTCCTTCTGAGCTATTTGTCCGTAAGTATTGAGATGGGGTTTCCAGTTTTTACCACATATGAAATGCTTTAGAAGTCATTCACGTATGAAGCAGCCATCTCTGTAATGAAACATGGCAAGTTGCTAGAGCACAATATAATGTTCTGTATGGGCATAAAAAGCGAGCAAACAACTTTTTCTGAGTTAACTACTTAGGGAATTTTAGGCCAGTGGAAGGTAATTACCCGAAAACGAACTTGGCCAATGTGTACAGGCTAACATCTGTATTGTTGCAAAATAAATGCCACAGATGTTTTTATAACAAGTAACAGATGCAATCGGTGCTTGGATTTCAGATCTCATCTAAAAATCTTCCTGTTATAGGTGGCCCTTTCCCTCTCCCCTTCCCCAGTCCTATACAGAGCACTCACTCACTACTGGTTCAGACTGCTGCCTGCTAGACACCTCATTGACAGCCTCTTGTACTGCAGCTTTGCTTTAAAGAGCTGGAATTTTATTTATGACAGCTGGCACTGTAGCCCTTTATCTGCAAGTCAAAAAATGCAGTTCACTCTATGACCAGAGAGTACAGCTGAGAGAGCACCAGCCCAGTGCAACACAGACATTTGCAAAGATAACCTCTTACTTGTGTTGGAGACAATGTTTTCAGCAGATCTGGTGAGTCAGTGGAAACAAATACTGAATGCCTTGATAAAGGCACAAACACAGATGTCAGAAAACAGCAGCCAAAGAAAGCAGTATTGTTACGGGATACTGTGCAATATTAAGTGTTGAACAGCTATTTAAAAAGTGAATATTAACTTCAAAGTGATTGTGTAGGTCTTTGTAGGGAGTTTTCTCCAGTGGGAGCAGAGTGGTCATGAACATCTCACAGGTGGAAAATGCAATGACTGTGCTAAAGCTGCTGCACAGGCACAGCCCTGAGGCTGGACATGGGCATGGCCCCAGTGTAGTCACAATGGGAGATGGCAGATGCATCCTGCACTTTGCAGCATGTTGAATGTCGTGTTTGTCTGCCATGTGGATGGGCCCTCGTACTTGGTGCAGCTTCCAGCTGTATCCCCTGACCCTGCAGTGGTGTCTCATGGCTGAAATGAGAGTTTTGGCACCCTAGGTGGCTTGTTGCAGAGGTACATGGGCTGGGCTCATCAGCTGAGCTGATTCAGGTTGCCTGCAGGCTGATCTGGGATTCCCTCTGGCACAACTGGCCAGCTCAGGCACAGCAGTGATGTGATCAGTGTCAACCACATTCCCTGGGGACCAGGGACACAGTAAAGTCTGCACTTGTCAAATAGGTCTGAGGGCTGTGATGAAGAAGGAGACGAAGTAGATATCTCCTGTTTCCAACTTATGTGGGCACGAACCCTGCAGATCAGTCTGGTGCTGGGACATCTATGTGCTGCTGTTTCCACAGGTGTCCTCAGTAATGTGCTGCCTTTTGGTACAAGTGCTCCATGTGCTGCACTGGGGACAGGCTGTAAAGTACTGGCTTTCTGACCTACCCCTTTCTTTCCAGAGGACCTCTCTGTCAGCATTGGAGCGGTCAGAACAGCAGATTAGGAGAGCATCCAGCCTGGAAGAGCTGCTTCACATCACTCACTCTGAGGACTGGAAGCTGTGGAAATGCAGGCTAAAACTCAAGAGCCTGGCCAACTTGGACTCCCGCTCTGCTTCACATCGCTCCACCAGATTTGCTGCTGCTTTCTATGACATTGACACACTGAAAGGTAGGTGCAGGTGTGTGGGCCAAGTCTGATCTCAGCTTCAAGACCTCTCTCTGATTCTTGTGCAGTAAACTGTGAAATAAGGGAGTTCCTAGAATACACCCATACTGGAAACAACAGGGCATTGCTGGAAAATGACTTTATATGAAAAAGTGTCAGACAACAGCCTGAGTACACCTGCCTGTTTTGTGGCCAAATCAAGCTTATTTTCTCTGCATACTCTCTAAAGGGAAGATGTACTGTGCAGGGATTCATCAGTCCACAAAAGAAAGAGAAGTCAATGTACAAAAAACAGAATGACTGGCTGAGGGGCTGGACAGCAGCACTGTGCTACATCTCAGAACTTGCTTGCAGGCAAGCAATGAAATGAATAAACTTTACTGCAAGCATAGAAATCCCTTTCTTATTAGGTGTCCTCTGATATAAGGCACTGCACTCGCAGCAGTGTCTGCGTGGAAATTGAAAGAGAGAAAGTGTTGTCATAACCTCGATCTGTTTGAGGAAGTTTCTCCAGAGAAAAGTAGACCTTGAAGCAACAAACCAGCAACTGAAAGGGGAGAATCACAAACTACTCCCTCATCTGGAGCAAGAATGAATATTGCTTCTTGTAGCTGCAATGCTCAAGAGGCATTACATATTCATCAATGTAAAACAAAGGATCTATTACTATATTTTGGTCTAGCAAATGGACACCTACAGCAAAGCTAAACTGTAGCATAATGAAGGACAGCTTGAGACAATCTTTCTGTTGTCTTTACCTTGCGTGGTATTATCATATCACTTTCCTTTTGGGAAATTAGACGTTGCTGATCCTGTTCCAATACCACTTTTACAATAATCCCGGCCACATTCACGTACAATTACTCAGCTAAATTATGTCTGAGTAAATGCCTTAAATTGCTTTTCTGAGCCACAACATAGAAATGCCTGTGTGAAGAGGGTTTTCATTCACAGGCATGGCTTTACACTCTTCACAGAAAGTTTGTACAGAAAAGAAAGCTGAAACAAACACATATGAAGATCAGTTAAGACAGATTTTAATAGTGATAAACATTTTGCTTACATACCTTCAGAATTCTACTCAGCAACATTAAAAATCCACAGAATTATTAGGAGTACCCAGAGTCAAGTGCTGTGATCCTCTACTCACTGTTGCTCATTTAGTGAACACCAACATTTCTGCAAAACTAAAATATCCCTGGTGTCAAAACAGCATGACAACAGGGGATGTTATTAAATGTTACTGAGGCAGAGAACATTGAAATTGGCAATTTTCAATGGCAGAATAATGTAACTTAATATTTATAACATAAGTAGTGTTCAGGTAATAAGGTCACGATGCCGTTTAGTGTGCTGTGGCTAATTTGAGATGGTCACAGGGCTGGAGCACCTCTCCTATGAAGTCAGGCTAAGAGAATTGAGAGTGTTTAGCCTGGAGAAGAGAAGGCTCCATGGAGATCTAATTGCAGCCTTCCAGTACCTAAGAGGGAGCTACAAGGGAGCTGGAGAGGGACTTT
Source organism: Eopsaltria australis (assembly GCA_034509425.1). Classification (NCBI taxonomy): domain Eukaryota; kingdom Metazoa; phylum Chordata; class Aves; order Passeriformes; family Petroicidae; genus Eopsaltria; species Eopsaltria australis. The sequence goes on along the minus strand of JAVTVJ010000068.1, from coordinate 3,581,082 downwards.
TCTCAAGGGTATGCAGTGATGGGAGTGGCTTTAAGCTAAAAGAGGATAAGTTTAGGTGTGAGGAAGACACTGGAACAGGTTGCCAGAAAAGCTGTGGATGACCCATCCCTGGCAGTGTTCAAGGCCAGGCTGGATTGAGCACTAAGTATCCTGGTCTAGAGGGAGGTGTTCGTGCCCAAGGTAGTGGAGTTGGAATTAGATGATCTTTAAGGTCCCTTCCAAACTAAACTGCTCTGTGGTTCTATTTTACTGTGGTCATATAGATACAGTTTTCTGCTTGGAACAGCTATTAGGTTGCCTCCTGTTTTCCCTTCAAAAGTCTAACTCTAGACACACAGATGCCAGCTTTCTCATTAAAAGCCAAGCTGCTGAAATTCACATTAAAAAAAGCCCATTGGGCCATCTTCTCCATTCTTCCATTCAAAGTGGAATTATCCCAGGACAGAAAGTACTTTTGTTCTAATATATTAACATGTTCAAGGTATTGAAGTTCCTTTTAAAAAAACACAAGCCCATAAGCACAAGCCCATGTATTTCTTTCCCACACCCTTTCCAGTCATTAAACAGTGACCTTTTTGCCAAGGGCATCTGTTTTGTTTTAATAAAATGTTTTGATGGGAAGGCCGGGTCAAGATTTATCATTGTTTCACGAGAGTATCTTCCACAGTACTCCAAACTCCATCAGGGAAAATTCAGGGCTTTGTTCCTCCTTTCTAAAGCTTTAGCAGTGAATTTATTGAAAGTTTGTGTCACTTCATCTAACTGCAGTCTCCCCTGAGCTGCTCAATCACTAAGGACTGCAGCACTTTCAAGCTGGAGACTGTATCGCAGCCAAATTTCTCAGCAACTTCTCTGTGCTTGGTCACAGAAAGTATCAGGGTGACCACGGGGCTTCTGAACAAGATTTGACACTCACTTCCTTGGAGGCCAGTTCTTGTAACAGCCCTTCTGCTAAAGAAATGGTCAGTAAAGGGAGGATGTGTGTAGCTGGAAAGGTCATCATAGCTTACACTCATTGAAGTGACATCAGGAGTGATTACATGCACATACCTTAATGAGTTTGGCAAACACTTCATTTTCTATTTTAATGTTAGGATTAGATTGCTATTTTGATAGACTGACATTACTCTAGGAAATTCTATTAATTTTAATGATTAGTCTTCTCTTAATTTATGCCTCTTCTTCACAATTCAGACATCAAACTCTTGTTTCCTGTACTCTTTACATCACTGAAAAATGGAGCAAATCAACCTTGTGGAAGGACTTTGAAGGAATAAACAAAATTATTTAAATATACAAAGTCAGTTGAAGAACAAGTTAAAAATAGCAAAAGGAAAGTCAGAAATGAGAAAATTAGATGTTGATCTGAAGGTGAGGTACAGCACGTAGGTTAAAAGTATTCCAGAATTTCTTCTTTCTCAGAACTTCACTGTAAACGTAGGCACTGCTTTTACAATAGTAGAGAGGTGGACTGCATTGGAAGAGAGAGCATTTTTTTAACAGTATAAAAGTTGCTTTTAATCTTTCACAAGCCTGATGCAGGGGGTTTTTCATCATTTTAAGAAGAACTTAAAGCATAAGCATTGATGACTCATGAGCAATTCCATAACTTAAATCGAGTAAGCAAAAGGCAAAAAAAGGAGGGACACCTCTTGACAAAAATCAAGACTGTATTATGTAAATGTCACTGTTTTCTCTGTCTGATTCAGAGAAATGCATTATTCCTTCTCACAGTCAGAATTTGACAAACCAGTCAAGCCTCATCTACAAGTCTACAACAATTCAGTATTTGAAAGATGCCACAGTGTTTTGAGTAGACTTACACTTGAATTCATATTCCTGTTATTCAGCCTTGAACCCCCTGATGGTACTGAGGTGTGAGACTGTTTGTCTTGGATTTCACTGGGCATTCTGGAAATGGTGCTCTCTGGCTGACATCCACCAGGAGTACTCATACCCTCTGACCAGAATCTGGTAATCATTAATGTGCTTTTGCACTCAGGCTCTACTGAGTCCACGGTGGGGTACACTCAGAGAGAGAATAAAATGACAATAAGGAAGGCTACCCTGGAGCAAAGGGGTGCAAGGTGTGGGGCAGCTTTGTCACATAGACACAGTGGAGCTGGGGACTCTAAGCCAAGGGAGATCAGCTAAGAGAGCTCTACCTGATCTGCTGGAATTAACTAAGATTCTGCCCATTTGCATTGAAAGCTAAAGGCAGATAAATGCAACAACCTCTCTGCCAGTGCAGCTGATGTAAGTTACTGGGATAATTTTGCACTCAGATTCTCTGTGGTTCTTAGATTGATCCAAATAAGTGCAAATTGATCCAAATAAGTGCAAATGGCCTGCCAGCACTTCATTTTTATTTATATAATGCTTCTGCTTTACTAATCAAGAGGTTTAACTTTGCCATGATTGTTCATAAAAATGATGTTTTCTTCAGTCATAGATGAAGAATGGCAAAAGACTCAGTGTGTGCCAAGGGAAACCTGTGTAGAAGTTGCCAAAGAGCTGGGTACAACGACCAACAAATTTTTCAAGCCTCCCTGCGTGAACGTATTCAGATGTGGAGGCTGCTGCAACGAGGAGAGTCTCAGCTGCATGAATACAAGTACAAATTACGTGTCAAAAACGGTAAATGAGGCTATTCATCTGTTTTCTTTTTACCCTGGCTCACCAAAAAGGGAGGGGAAGGAGGATGTTTGGTTTCTGAGATCCTGTTATGAAAGATCTGTCTGCATTATCATAACAAACAGAAGAATTAATTTTTTATCCATGTGGAGTGAATGCAGGAGTGTGCAATAGCATTCTACATTCATGTTGCATTATTAAAAATTGTTTATATATGTGTAGAGATGGAAAATCAGGCCCTGAGAAAGTGACTGCAGGCTCATGACAAGCAGAAGTTTGATCTTGCTTTAATATATTGCTACTTGGACTGAGGACTCCTTGAGAGCATTGTCTCCTAGGAATCCTCTGTATCCAAGGTTTAACCCCAGGACATTTTGTTATGTTGGGCCACTGCATTTCAACATTATTGTCCGTGCCAAGAAGGCTGGCTAATAATTTTGGATGTGCAATTTTTGCTAACCAAAAAAGGAGACATATTCATCAGGAGAGACCAGATGCTCTTAATTAGCATGCCTCAGGATCTGAATGTCCCAAATTACACACCTCTTTGGGAAAGAAAGGCTTAAACGAGTAGTCAATTACTAAATAGGTGCAATAGGCAATGCCCAAGTTTTAACAACCAGTGCCAAAAACTGAGCATAGAGTAGTCAGACAGCTTCTTTCTGTAGACTCCCACTAGAGGCTATGCACAGAGATCTCTTGCTCCAGTGGGTGACTGAGCAGAGCTCCAAGTTTAGTACTTTCAGTCTCCACTGTGGATGAAACCAGCAGCAATCTGGTCTAGTGGACGGCACCCCTGCCCATGGGAGGGGGTAGGGGGTTGGAACTGATCTTTAAGGTCCCTTCCAACCAAGCCTTTCTATGGTTCATACCCACAAATGAAGCACAGGAGACTGTTCCTCTTTGAAGAACCTTCACCTAGTGCATTCATAGTTCACTTGGTTTAACAAATGAAATTCTACTTATGAAAAAGGCTTTTCTTTAAATCATAACAAAGATCAAGGGCAGTTGTTTCAAAAAGAAAATTGAAGCCCTTATGGGGAACAGGTCCAATTCACTTCTGTATTTATTTTGTGTTTGTTGGAAGGTAATTCCACTGTGTCTGGTTGTACTGGAATATAACTGGAGTAAAATAAATCAGGGCCTTGTCCTTCTTGCGTCAATGCTCATTAATTGCCTTCATTCCACACCAGAAGGAGAAAGCTGTTATGAGCTGCTGGCCACACACAAAAGACATCTGATCAGCTCAGGGAGCTAGGTCAGGCTAAAAAGTATTTATTTATTTATGTGTTTTTTGAGCAGCAGTTCATAAGTTTGTTGAAAAACTGAAAATTTGCAGAGTGTAACATTCCTTTAGCATCCTTCAAAATAAGCATTCCCTGAAAAGTCCCTAGCTAAGTTCCATTTCTGAATACACCACCATCAATCCAGATCTATTCATCTAATGGAATCATTCCCATATTCCCATATTAGTGGGAGGATTTTTTTCCCTTGGTATAAAATATCCTCTGAAGGGTATTAATGCCACCTAAAGTTAGACAAGGCAACACCTAAGTTTTAATGCCTAAGCAGTCTGGCTTAGGAATACTCAGTCCTGCAGGTAGATTCAGCTTTAAGCCAAGAAATGCTGGCACCCAAGATGTGCCCAATGCTTTGTTTTCCATGGGAAGGAAGCTCACTTGAGGGCCAGAGGGAGTGTGGATCACTTCAACAACTCCTACACACAGCTGCTCAAGGAACCAGAGCCTCCACAGGGCTACTCAAAGATCACCTTTAAGAGTCTGAATGCACTCAAGACTGGCTGCTTTGTTCCTTAAGATCCTGCTATAGTCATAAGAGAAGCATTTCCAGGATGATTCCCTGCAGAAACCCAGCTGAAGCAGAATGAACTTCCCTCTATTTACTCCTGTTTCTTCCCTCTCTGAGGAGGCTGTGGGGGCTAATTTAGGTTCCTAAAGATGCATTCTGTGATTATACCCAAGGACAGTTAAGTAGCTGTCTCTGTAAGTGGTAGAGATTCAACTGAGGATATAACCAAGAACAAAGTTCTCAACACCTACTTCTTTCCCATTTGTCCCTATCATTCAAGAAAGGTTTTTGTGTATGCTTGCAAATAATTTTGAGTAGTCTTGGGTGTTTAATACCTGTAATACAGCACCAGAATGCCCATTTTGGCAAGTTTCTACCTTGATGGGTATTACTTATTCTTCAAAACCCTCAGCGCACTTCTGCTCATTTATATTTATGGTATCTATCTCTGGAAAAGAGCAGGAGTGGGAAAAACAGTGGAAAAGAATATGAGATTTTTATTTTAAGTTGTAATTATTAATTATTAAATATTAATTATTAATTTAATAATTATTAATAATTAATTTTTACCTGTAGAATGGAAACTGAAAAATAAATGCTATTTTTCCCACCTAGCTCTTTGAGATCTCAGTTCCCTTGACAAGTGTTCCTGAGCCTGTGCCCATCAAAATTGCCAATCACACAGCCTGTAAGTGTACATCAAATACCCAGCAACACCAGTACACCATCATACGAAGATCTGTCCAGTACCCAGAAGAAGATGGGTAAGGTCCCTCATTTGTAAACTTCTACACATGTTGAAACTGTTTTGTTCAGACTCACATGCTGTAATGGTCCATTCTCTTTCTGTTATCCCAACATTTCCTCCAAATAACTTGGTTATCACTCAGGGTTAGAAAGGTCACCTAAACCATGTGAATTTTAAGTGAATGAACACCAGAATCCAACAAACAATAGGCCAGTTCAGCAGCATCTGGACTCACTAAGATATTTAGGTTGTTGAGCAGGGACTCAAAGTCTTCATATTGGCACTATGCTCCACTGGAGCTATTTGGGTATGTGTGCAGACATTTTCAGCCTGACACAGCAACTCTGCTCATGCATTATTTAGCCAGGGCACACTTAGTTCTGTGCTCAAGATAAAGCCCTCTGCCACACCTTATGGCACATCAGGTCAGAATCAATGTGAATTTTGGCTTTTCACTTTTTGATTCAGTCTTGGTTTGCATCTGTCAGGCTTACGAAGTGGAGATAAGTGACCTCACATCTCACTCCAAAATATGGCATAAAATACTAGTAGTACTGGTGAGAAAAGGCTACATAAATTAAATGAAGACTCTAGAAACTCAAACAGCTTGAGTGACTCACCTGAAATCAGCTCAAATGTCTGTGACATTCAGCTTGTCCCCATCACTGCCCTTCAGCTGGACATTGGAGTGGGGAGAGGAGTCCTTTCAGCAAAGCCACTCCAGCCCTCCCTCAGCAGGCTGGCCACTCCAAATCCTCTTTCTTGACAAATACAGAAGGACCTCAGTCATTTCTCAGTTTGTGAGTTCCCCTCCCAGAGCAAAGGGTCTGAAAGTCAATCTGTCCTTGAGACACTGAAATAGTCCCCTGTGCATCCATAGCATGAGCAAATTAAACTGGAGCTGAACCTTCTGGCAGCAAGGCAAAATTGAGTAAAGTTCCATGACACGAATACTGCAGACCAAAGACCACCCTGCCTGGGGTAAAGCTGTTTAATGGAAAAGTGGAGCTGCAAAACTGTAGTTGTTTCCTAAGGCTGTAATCTGAAATAGGTGCTGAACTTGATTCCTGTGTTGCTGGGAGCCAGAGAGCTCCACCCTATCAGCAGAACCACCCAGACACAATTTTTTCTGTTTGGAGCAGAAATGCACAGGTGGCAAGCCTTCACAAGGTACAAGTGACAGACCCAGCACACCAGAAGGCTCATTTTGCCAAATGAATACTCTGATATCCCTAATTATTTTTTTCTAATTCCTATCTCATTTTTTTTTTCTTCAAGGTGCCCCTTTACCAACAAATTTTGCCATAATGGATGGATCTGGGATAGTGACAAATGTGAATGTGTTATAGACACACAACACTCCAACAGACGAGAAGGTAAAGATGAAATGACCAAGAGACACTTTTGTACACTATCTCCAAGCTCTTTGTGTCTCATTCTGGTCTTCTTCTCACTTTTTTTTTCATTGATTTACAGTTTTTATTTCATATCCATAGACAGATTATGGTGTAGAAACTCACCTGGGAGTTACAGTTTTTATTCCATATCCCTAGATAAACCTGGATTATGGTGTGGAAGCTCATCTGAAAATAAACACATATATGTGCTTCCCCCCATCTCATGTTTTTTTGCTTGGATGTTTTTACTCTCACTATATTAGCAACCTGAGTAGAACATAGGAAAATATTTATAAGATTTTATGAAGTAGGCACCCTGTACAAATTTTCACTTCACATGTGCTTTAAATGATATGACGGGCATTAGGGAAACTTCTTAACTGTAGGAAAAAATGCCCTAGATACATTGCATGGGGCAAGTACTAATTTTATTTTATTTATTTTTTTTAGTTCTTAAGGAAAGAATTAATAAGGAATAATACAGACAAACCCAGTCCTGCATGTTAGCTGTAGTCAGTGCAAAAAATTATATAACCTTTCAAAGTATTTGAGTACTTTTAATGATAACCTTAAATTATTTAGGATTCCTTCAAACTGATATACCCTCAGGAGTATGTATGTCTACTTCTTCAGGTCTGTGGAAGGAAATGGAAGGGGATAAAATTTGTAGAAGAATAGTAACTGCCCTTCTTCCTCTGCTTCTCCTGTAAAATTTCAATTTGTGATAGAAATTTGCAGGAAATGTTCTGGGTGGTAACTGTGTAAGTCTAAACATAATTACTAGCAATAAATATTAAGAGAAATTAAATTTTCTCCAAGTCCTGTGTAAGGTTTCTAAAAGTTGTTTTTCTCAGGAAATTGTATTGGTCAAAATAACATGATCCTAGCACTAGAGGAAACTGGCAGAGAAGGAAACCTTGTCTTTGAGCTTTAAGCTACATTCAGCAAGAAAAAGAATAAACCATCCAAGGCAACAATAAATCAATCTGGCAAGCAATTCCTGGACTAGCAAACTAAAATAAAGTTAAATAACCTCATAAACTGGTCTACTGATTACAATCTCCTAATGCTAATAAGCAAGAAATAATTTGCATAGTGGTTTCTGTTGGATCTTTTCTCACTCTGGGTAAGATCCTCTGACCATCAAGTTAGGCAGACAAACACAAGTTAGACTTTTCAGTCCAGAAGGGATTAATACTCTGTATTTCAGAGTGAGTCCAAAGGATTGAGAATAGCCAGAGCCCTCTTAACTCAGAGTCGTTTGTAAAGTCAGCTTGGAGCATTAAAATCTGTGTCTCGTTGAACTATGGCTTTTGTTGACATTGACTCAATACTTCCTCAGAAAAAATATCATTCTCTGAAGTACATTGTGTTTGGCAAGTGGCTGGGACAAAATAACTTAAAATCTGTCTTTGAGGTTGAAACAAAGTGAGATCGAAACACTCTACACCACTTCACACATGGCAAGATTTATCACCCCAAGGGTTTGTTCTTCCAAGAATTTTGGGCACGCTCCCTCCTCCCTTTCAATAGGCATTAGGTTTTATTCTGTCAAGATACTGGTTTTTCAGCATAGAATAATAATAATGAAAGTTTCTTTCAAGTAATGTGCATGCCTTTTCTGGCCACTGAGATCAGGGATCAGATGGCAGAGGTGCAGGTTACATTCCACAGGTTATAGCCAAGAGCTAATTGTAAAGCTACAGGAAATTACCTTCCCAATGACACCTTACATGCCATGACCTTTAACCGGGGATGTGCTGCTTGCATTCTAATACAGCTTTCACAAAATGTGTTCCCTTTTGGCTAGGATTAGCTTCATATTGTACTCCAGATGTGCATTTTCAGGGAAGACATTAGACAGTGAGTTCCCTTGGCTGTTTTGGCTTTTTTTTCTGAAACGAAGTATTTTCTTTCATCTTTGACAAATATGAATGTGCTCCTTGTTGAAGTGTTAGGCCAGCCTGCCCCCTAGTAGACATAGCACTACTCCTTAAAAATTTCTGCAGTGACTGTGTAGTGAAGTTCACGTGCTGGGTGTGGTAGTTTGCATGGATGTGCCTTTTTGACATAGGTATAAACTGAATTCTTTCTGAGATTATCTTTTTAAAACTTGCTCTCCAGTAAAGACTTGAGCATTCCAAAACATAAAACTAGGCTCTTGCAGTATACACCCCCCAAATTTTTTTGCAGCTGTGTTCAACCCACAAGAAACAGCAGTATTAGAATAAAGTGAAATAATCAGCTCAATCCTCTCGAGTCCTTTTCTGCACAACAGATATTGTGAAGTCTAGAATCTATCAGAAAGTACATGTGTGAGTCCTAATGAATAGAAAACAGAAAGAGTTAGTGTCTTCAAAAGCAGGATTTAGTCATGTAAAGCTTACTGCTAAAAGATGTATGTGCTGTTGCAGGACTCCCTCCTCTTGCTGAGCTGGCTATGTGTGGACAACATATGGAATTTGATGAAGAAAATTGTGAATGCATCTGTAGACATAAGTGTCCCACAGATTTCTTTCAAAGTAAAGAGAACTGCAGCTGCTATTTGTGTAGGGAGAGCCAGGAGAGCTGTGCTCTAAAACACAAGATATTTCATGCTGAAACCTGCAGGTAAGTGATCCTTGCCATTCAGTGTCTACACTGCAAGACCTGAATTAGCTTGTTAGAGGTGCAAGTGCTGAATTGGCTAGGTTTGGGATAAAATACCTTGCTGAAGTTAGGGAGATAATAATAATAATGGAGATTATATTTACAATATTTACCTCATAAAAGGAATCTAAGGTTTATTAGTATTTTAAAGAAATCTGGACAAGGCTGCTATTCAACTGTCAATACTTATCACCTTTTTTTTTAACTAATCTTTAGGGAATGATGATTAAAACTGTACTACAACTGATATTAGTCTTTGCAGTGAGACACCTGGTCTGCAGGTAGGCAGAACCCATCCTGTGACAGTGGTTCTCTGTGACAGCTGAAGGCAATCTCATGGATGGTTAGGAAAAAAGGCTCCCTAAATTTGCACACAGAGCACACAGCACATTCCTCATCCAGTTTGTCCTCAGAGCAAGTAATTTTCTAAACCTAATGCAATTTTGTACACGTATAAACCCACTCAACCAGCTCTGATTCCACTGAGAAGCAGAAAAATTGTTCTGAGGCTACTATACTCCATGAATTTCCCTAATCTTTTTGTATTATTAGTTTTGAGGTTTTTGTGTCAAATCACAGATAGAAAATGCCCTCTTAAAACACCTGTTTGCATGGATTATTTAACTTTTTTAATTTTTCAGAAAGCTTTGGTCCCATGTAGATACCCAGGAGCATGTAGTGGTTTAGTCTCAAAGTTCATATAAGCATATCAGCTTATAGTTCATATCAGCATCCAGTTTCCCTGGGTACCTTGGCAGAGCTGCAGTTCACTGGGTGGTCACCCACAGGGTCCACTCTCAGTGGCTTCATAGGTTCATTCATAGGGAAGATGCAGTGGAAAAAGTTATCTTTCCATCTTCAGGTTTAGCTTTGAAAACGAGGACAAAGACAAAACAGCTGGCAAGTATAAAAATAGCTAAAACAATCACCAGAACTAAAAATGAGCACGAATGGTTATTTATGTATTTCAGACAGGTGGGAGGGGAGCAATGTAATCATTTGTTTACATGAATTTGGCTTCTAGAAACTCCTGTAATCTGGACACAGGACCTTAATATCAGAATTCCATGTGCAGTATTTCTGGAGGACCAAAGCTGAATCATGAAGTGAGATAAGCTATTTTGCAGAGTTTGAGGGCAGCACTATCCACTGCTGACCTTCAGGATTTCATGCATTGCTTAAGTCACAACTCTGGACAAATGGACCACTGCAAGACATGTTGCTGTAGACAAGAATTGTCAGGCAGCAAATTCTTGTCTCCCTGTGTTGTAGGATGTCAACACTTTCCCAAGCAGTGTGTAGGGAGCATTGCAGTGTACAATGATGAAAAAGTTGAGGAATACAGCAGTCCAGAATTCTCATAATAAAATGCTTTTCTCTTTCGCATTCTTTCTCCTTTTTCAAATAGTTGTGAAGACAGATGTCCATCCCAACCCAGAACATGCCCAACTGCCAAACCAGTGTGTTCCAGGCATTGTCGTTGTCCAAAGGAGAAGAAAGGTTCCCATGGGTCCCAAAGCAGAGAAACTCCTTGACTGAGCTTCCCCTATTCTTCAAAAATCCACTGCTTCGCAAAGTAGCTGTCACTGACTTTCAAACAATAGTAAACATGAACATCTTCCACATTAATAGCAGAAGAATTAATCCAGTCTGCATTTATTTATTAGAATAATCACTAACTGCAAGTGAATCCTCTGGGACACTGGTAATTGCTCTCTAAGAGGTAACAACAGCTGATGAATTTCTGGCTGCATGGAAGAAAGATTGGAAAGTACCAGTTCCAGGTTACGTTATGGAAGATGAAGCTGAGTATTGGAAATAGAGTCACAGTCTCCAGCCAGTCATTCAGAAATTGAGACTTGATAATCTCAGCCTCTGAATCCTTAGCTAATGCAGCTCCTGGGTAAAACTTTCTTCAGAAATTCAGTGTACAGGATTTGGCTTCTAATAGGTTCAGCACTGAGTTATTTGATCTACTGTCCAGCTTTGATTATCATTTTGTGTTTATTGTACAACTACTGTCAGATGTGCCATATTTAAGTGTATATAAGAAAATAAATACATCAGTTATTCGAGTGGATTTCATTTTTCTCTGTTATTTTAAAACTCTGCCCAACAAAAAGCCATTTCAAGTACAGCTTTCTTATATTTGTTCCACAGGGACTGGCTTCTGCCCAAACCCAGGTCGAAACAAGGTCACTTGACCCAATAGTTTCAGTAAAAAAGCAGCATTTTTTCCCATGTCTGCCTGACAGTATGTATGATTTATTGTTTTGTTCCTGGTGCAGTGTGTTAATCTTCCCAAGGGGATAACACCACACTAGTGTTAACTTTTCAGTGATTTTTGGAAAAGCACTGTTCACTAGAAGATGGTGTTCCTTTTAGCCTACCACGCAATGAAAATATCTCCTTTGCACTGAAATTCTTCTCCCCAGTGTGAGGCCTGAGTAACAGTGCTTTAACCAGATCAGGTAAAAGGGCACTATTATTTTCTGAGCCACTGAAGTCTGGCGTGAGCTAGTCTAGAGAAAATATTATGAGCAATAATCCTGAACTGGAAGTGACATTCTTGACATCTGTATGATTTTTTCCCAGTTGCTGAGTTCTTAAATTCTATCTTGCATTGTGAACAAAGGGAACAGAGTGTATGAAACAAGTGCTACAGAGATGGAACATTTGACATGACACAGGGAAGAGGAAATGGATTTCTCATGTGCAACTAAGATTTTCTTTTCATATAGGAAAAATAGATTGCTTTCTAATAAAATTTGAGCCAAATCCTGTAAGATTGATTGAATGGCTGGACAAAACACCAAACAATTTAACATGCCTTTAGTCTCAGTAAGGCATTTAGGATTTGATCTTGAGTGCTGTGAGTGCTTCCTAAGCCAGCTGGGACCCAGGTGCAAACATACCTGCAGGCTGTTTGTGCTACCTGTTCTGTGAACTGGCCTGGGATGCTGTGACTGAGCAGCAGAGTCTGACCTGTGAGCACATGGGTGAAGCCCCTGTAGCAGGGATTCCTCCTGGGCTACACTGGGCTCCTGCCTGTGGGTGTTCCTCCAGAGCCAAGGACAGGTGCCACCAGCATGAACTCTGCAAGGACAAGGAGGGGAAGGTGATCCCAGTGCAACTCCAGGTGAAGCAGCCTGGCAGCACAAGCACAACCTCACATCTCTCCTGCTCCTCCAAGAGGCTCTAAATTCAAACATATGTGTGTGGTGGTGAGGTCCTTGGGCCGCACAGGGCTCCATAAAAGGACTGAACTGTCCCATCAGTTCTATCTCATCTGGGGGCACCCTGATCAAATGGCTGTGTTGCCAATAAGCTAAACCTGTAGCACACTCCTCAGAAAGTCAGGGACCTGCAGAAGCAAACCTGCCTCTTAACTGGTAGCACCAGCGGTATCTCAGTAAAAATACACCTTCATGCAAAACCACACAAAAGTATTTGTAAAGCTAAATTCTGTGGAAAGAAATCAAGCTTTTACATTTCCTAGCTTAACCTGGGGTTTAGCAACTGGAATGCTGTATTAATTACATCTGTGTCTTGCCAGTGTTGATCTGTAGAGGCTTCCTTGGTTTTCTGTCCTGACCAGAGAATTACTGTCTCTCTTCCCAGAGAGACAAGTAAGTCTGCTTCAACCCCAGAAGGCACTTAGATAAAGCAGTCACTGAGGGGTTGAAAACCATGTTCCAAAGCTTTTCTCACAGAGATAGAGAGGGATTTGAACATGAACCACCAAACTTCCAGGAGATTACAATGGCCATTCAGATACCCAGGCTGAAAAGGTACCATCACTGACCACCACAGTGAACCCTGCTATAAGGTTTTCCACGCTTCCCCATTCCACTGAAAAACAGATCTGCATCTGGACATCCAATGCAGGACTGAAGATCCTGGTGGGATGGAGTGAGATGAGATCTTGCTATATCCATAGGCTTCTTTCAGTCTAAGCCTGTGGGTGAATTTAACCTTTAACCTCAAAATTTTGCTCTTAAATCTCGTGGATCACTTTGTTAAACACTTAGGCAAATATTTTTGATAGTTGTGGTTTAACCCCAGCTAGTACCATACAACTCACTTGCCTTACCACCAGCCTAGTGGGGAGATTTGGAAAGAAAACCTTATGAATTGAGGTAAAAACAATTTGATAATTGAAACAAAATTAAATATAACTGTTACAACAGCCGTAAGAATAATAATGCTATTACTACTAGTAGTTGTAATGGAAAGGGGAGAGAGAGGAATAAAACCCAAGAAACACAAATAATGTACAACACAATTGCTCACCACCCACTGACCAATGCCCAGTCCATCCCAGTGGTGATCAGTGCTCTCCTTCCCCAACTCCCCCAGTGTATATACTGGGCATGACGTTCCATGGAATGGGACATCCCTTTGACCCACTGGAGTCAGCCATCCTGGCTATGCTTCCTCACAGCTTCTTGTGCATCTGCTCTCTGTCAGAGCAGGGGAAATTGAAAAGCCCTTGATATAGAATAAGCACTACTTAGCAATAGCCAAAACACCAATATGCTATCAACACTATTCTCTCACTGAAAACAAGACATAGCACTGTACCAGCTACTCAGAAGAAAGTTAACTCTATCCCAGCCCAAACCAGGACAAACAAGCAACAGAGAATGTGTGATCATCAAAAACACATCTGGAGGTCAATGTAAAATTCAGTGGTTTTTTCACTGAATTTAACCCCTACAGGTTCTTCTCTCTGTGAGGGATTTCTATTTTGCAGAAGCAATGTGCCTGAAAGGTTGTGGATTAAGAACAGTTCTTAGGCTTGCTGTGAAGATGGAAAAGGAAACTGCTTGTGGTGGCATTCACTTGCAAGTATGACCTAAGCAGCCAACAAACACGTTCTTATCTAATTTATAGCTTCGATTCTCCTTAGAGGTTCTCAGCCCTAATTTTCAAAAGCCTTATGAATGTGCTTCTGCATGCTTCAAGCAGGATTGTCAGCTCTGGTGCAACCTACAGGCATCTTACAGAGTATTTCTTTTACAATAAATTCCTACCCCATCAGATCATCTGCTCCTAAGGCCCTGTGGCAGTCTCTGTATTACAGGGCACTGCTCTTTGCCACCCTGCTCTCCTAATCATTAGAAAATTACCAAAGCTGGAGCATGTAGTGGATATCTGTGATATTCACTGAAACACCACATGGAAAAGCTCAAGAATTTAGGCACAGTGCTGTGACTGACAGTGCTGTATGATGGTCTCTACTGCCACAGTCCCAAGAAGATGTGGATGTTGCTAACCCTGTAGTATTGCCATAAATCCTCTGTGTGGAAGACCAGGACTAAAAGGAGGGTCTGGGTGAAGATCCAAACACATGCAGATAATTAGATTTTGGTGAGGATTTATAAAAGTTCAATGTTATTCTGTTGGTGAAATTCTGTATTTTTCATTTAAAAATATTCAACAAACTTTAAAATAGAAATGCTTTATGTTATCCTTCATATCAATACATCAGGTTGACTTTTATTTAGGATATTTAATATAACAATTCAGAAGAATTAAATGAGGTATGTAAAATTCATAGCATATCTGTTTTTTGACTGATGTCCTTAGCTCTTAACCTATGACTAAATGACCCTCTGAGAGAGAAGGTTATTGAGCAGTGGAATGTTCTCTTTGAAGTTTGAAAGGCCTTTTATTACTGGGTTCAGCATGACTTGCTTTTTAGGCATATGGACATGATTTACAGATTTCACAGCCACAATAACAGTGCTAAAAATTCCTGTTGTGGTGTGTCTTAATTTTTATATAGTGAGGAATGTCTTTAATGTGATATTTGTATTATGTATGTAATAGGAATGACAGTACTTAAATAATAATTGTTAATTCTAAATAAACACACATGAAGTTTTGCAAAACATCAGTTTTTATGAGTAGCTAGCTCCTACCTACATGTGCTTTCTTGCAGAAAGGGCACAAGGAAGAATATGAATCATAATAATAGCTAAATATGCACACTGCACTGAAAGAGTCAGGAAATATTTATCTACTTGCAAAAACCATACTTGACTTCCAGAAGGACAGATGTACATGTGATCTTAAGAAATGCTGGTGACGTGGAAGAAATTCAAGCATGTCTTAAAAGTACTGCTCTCCTTTACTTCAAAAGCTATCACAGGTCATATGCTGTGACATTGCTTACAGCAAGAATTATTCATGGGAGGGCTGACAGAGCACATAAAAATCCTGTCATACTCATATACACTGCAAACATATAAATCTCTATGTATCCTTTGGGCATCAACTCCAGCTGACTCGTAAGGTCCCTTCCTATATTCCAGCGAAAACAAATGTGAATCTGCTTGGGTTTATTTTTTTGTTTTCTTGTACCATTATAAGCCAGGATTTATGCTATTAACATTATTTTGCTTTACAGTAGTGTAAAAAGAAAAGGAAAGGAAAATCTTGAGAACCCACAACTGAATCTGAGGAAGCTCCTTCAGCTCCCTGTTTCCTTTGTATTTTCTAAATAACTGGTAAATGCATTTCAACTTTTTGTCATCTTCTAATTCTGGACTCTTGGAGTGAATTGTTCTTTCTGGAACCACAAGGTGGATACTAGGCCAAGTAAATCTATGTTCTCATTTATTAAAGTCTACATTTAAAAAGCAAACAAGCAGGGGTTACAAGTGTTGTACTGCCATTCATTTTATTTATCAAACTCCTACATCAGCAGTTACTTAAAAACCTCACTAAAAACTTTTAACTCAGGGCTAAAAAATCTGTTTTAAATTAAGATAAAGGGAAAGTGCTCCTCTGGCCAATAAAACAAAATGAGTACACAAAATGATGTGTCAGGACTTGGTCTGCATTTTGACTTCTATACCATTAACACCCTTCTTTGTTTCCACTTTTATCATACTTTACAATACCAGTCAATGTGAAAGGTCATTCCAGGCTGAGTGATCCATAATTTAGCATGAACTCTTTCCTTTCTTAAACATCTAAAGGTACCTTTAAAATGTTTATGGTTGACTAATCAATGACTTAATTCTAGTCTGCATTGGTATATGCTATATATTTAAAAATACAACAAGGTTATACAAAAAATATCTAATTACGAAGTGTGATTACAAATTAATATATGGTAAAAAAGGAGGAAGCATTTCACATAGCCTTTTACCCCACGTTTTTTATGCTAAGTGGTATTTTTAATTGGTGAAGGCTATCTCTGATGTGTGGCTTAGGATCACAGGTCCAGTTGAAACAGTAATGCAAGATACCCAGACTAACCCATCAGTTTCTGCTTGGTGACTCGTTGGCAAGGCATTTATCCAAAACTTTCCCTTGACCCCAGATCCCACTGTCCATGCACAATCATGTGCCTCTTTTGCTCTTTTTCCTTGGGAAAGTCTGTCTTGATCCTTATTAATGGACCAACTGTTCAGAATTGTGTTTGACATTCAAACACAGTTGCACAATGGTTATTTTGATTCAGTTCTCAGAATAAAATCACCAATACAAGTGATGAAACACAAGGAAGAGCTTAACACATCCACAAGATCTACGCAATGCTTCTTATCAATATTGCCCTTGCAATTAACATCAGTGTTTTCCTGTAGTTCAGTTACGAAGGCCTATCATGAAAATCCCTTGGAAGTCATTCAGTCTCTCTGTGCATTTCCTCCATTTCTCTGTGCATCCCATTGTAAATCTACCCACATCTCACTCCTAAAATTTTTCATAGCTAAGAATGCCTACACTTCTCTACCTGTCCCCTGGAGTACAGTCACCTTTCACTTTGCCCTGCTCCACATCAATTAAATTAACTTCAGAGCAGCACTTTCCAGCCTGCACAAAGCTTGAAGTCTGTGGCTTCCATTTCACACCTTGAGAATGGTTTGCATGCCCCTCTGAGTTTTCTCAATTCTAACAACCAAATAAAAATTACTTCTTCCTCCACAGACCTTACCTTGTTTTTATCTCTAGATAGTCAAGGCTACAGCAACGCAATCAATTAAAAGAAACCCTTGTTTCATTTAATGGATTTTAAAGTATAATTAAAATTAATTATTCTTACTTTACAGTTTAAATCTGGATGCAAACTATCAATATATAGGATAGTTCATGCTTAATTTTTACAAGAAACTCAGTTTTCTTTAAATTCAAACTGTAGAATGCAGGCAGGTACTACTCTATAGGGCATAATGACTACAAAAAACAGTGCTAACAATGTGCTGGAGCATTTGTGTGGTAGGGGCATTAGTAGTAGGAAACAAAATAAAACAGGTCCAGGTTCTTCAGCTTTGCACAGAAATACTTTGCATTGCCACCAGGACGAACACATTTTTAGTTTCCAATAGCTCCATCTACTGTTGACACTGCATCTTTTTTTCTCCTCCACCAATAAGTCCTCACACATTCAACTTCCAGTTAAACTCATTTTATTAGCATTTTAAAGCTGAAACCCACCTGACAGTTCTGGCACTCCAGTTTGTGCCAACTCATAGAACCATACAATGTAGAACTCTATGACATCAATTGTCAGGAGTTTTTAAAAGAGTTTGTCAAGTACAATTTTAAAGATACAAACAGAAGACCTCGAGGACAGGCCTTCTCTCCTTGCACAGCTGATACAACAGTGTTAAGGTACCCTGATGTGGTCGCAAGGCTGCAAAAGCAGAAAGAGATCTGCAACTAAATAGACAGTAAAATCTAGTAAAGCTGACAAAAGGAAAAAAAGAAACTAGAACCAAGTCTAGTGTGGTCAACATGCTGTGGCTTCATAACTGACATCAGACCTGTGTGTTACTGTCAATCATTTAATCCAAATCAGACACAGCCAGAACTGTATTTCTGTCAGATTGGTCAGATGGCTTGTTAGAGGGTTGACAGTGGTGGTATGCTGGCTGCAGGACAGATGTTCCCCAGATCTGCCAGTACAAAAGCAACCAGTCCTTCTGACTTAAAATGTCAAGATTAAGCACAGACACCACTTTGCATTGTGTGCCTAGGAATCTTTTCTGCCCCATTTGAGGAGTACTTAGGCTGGATCACTGGCTTGGCTGGGAAGGTAGGAGACAGGCACCATCCAGGCTTTGTTTGCCATGACTGCTCCTGCTGGGGACCAGGCTGGACAAGACCTAGGGTTCAGGTACTGGAATGGATCCTGCATGGCAGTGATGAATGACACTTGCAGGTGATGTAAAAGAGGATTATTCTCAGTAACAGGTAATGCACTGGGAGCAGCTGTCCTGTCCTGGGTTCTGCTGAGAGATGTAACCTGTTCGTAAGCCCACAGGACTGGAAGCTACTCCTGGTATATATCCTTTGACTGCTCCCAAACCCTCACGCTCTTCTTCATCTTCACCAACCTGATTTTACAGGGAAGAGAATGCTCTGGGCTCTGGGATGGAAGAGCATTGCAGCACACAGAGCATGACCTAGTGATTGAGACCTCAGGGCATGCATGAGAGGCACAGGTTACACACACGTGAGAGCTAACACGCACAGCCTTCGACATTGCCAATCGACTTCTCCCTTCTGTTAGCAAATTCATATCCCACAGATCAATTCCAAACTGCTTGGAATGGAGAAGTGTCTGTAAAATGGAAAACCAACTTATTTTCTGAAATCTAAGAGAGAAATTTGGCTTCAAGAAAAGAAGCCCTTTCTCCAGTTTGTGTAGAATGGTAATTTCCTTCACAGACAGCACCGTGGTTTGTTAAGCCTTCAACTTGAAACCTGTAATTTCAGCCAGCTTCTGTGGGATTCCATGAATAGGAAAACCCAGGTGCTTGAATGAGAAAACCATGATTTTTCCTGGCTGCTTTATGGGAGGTATTCTAGCCAAGGAATGCCATTGGCTGTACACAGTAGAAACCAGGCAAAACGAACCCTTCTAAGGTATTTTAGAAATCTATTAGATCCTGTTGCTATTTCCTAGCAGCAGAAAACAACTGCTGAGGTAGACAGTTGGATACTCACTCCCTCTATGCAGGAATCTTAGAAGTGACAGGCTCTCCAGCCTTACCCTGCATAAGTAAACTAAACGGAGGGACAGTTTGTCCTTTTCAGAGGAACAATTCCAAATACTGCTTTCATCCTCGTTTTGGAGCCTATTTAATTCCAGCAGGATCAAAAACTGCAAATACTGTCATGTTTCAAACAAGGTGTTGGGCTTAGTTTATGATGCATCTATAGGCCACAATTCTCCGTTCAGCAGTACTATTTTTCACTGATGTTCTTCTTTTGTGGCTTCCAACGGTTTCTGCTTTCCTGGCTCATGAAAATTAAATGTCCTTCACTTCAAGCCAGTTGTGCAGTCTCACACCACTATTCCACGTCACAAGATTTCTTTTCCAGGAGCCCTATGGCTCCTTTGTCATGGCATCAGGCTCCAGAGCAGCACAGCTTCACAGTTTTGTTATGAAGCACTCTTTGAACAACTGATAGCTTGATTCAGTCAACTACTATTGTTTTGTAATAATAAATGTGTATGCTTTAGGCATATTGAGTGTAAATAAATGCATTAATTTAATACACCAGCCTATAACACACAGCAAAGCCACTTCACCAAATAGTGACAGTTTTTGCTCCATACAGACATGGAATAGGAGCAATGTCATCCACCAGGCTGGGGGATAGAGTGGCAAATTCAGCCTGAGAGGAGGCTGAGTGGGAAATGAAAGTACAGAGTACTTGGCAGAAGGTTTTCCCATATTTTCAAGAACACTGAAGAGGTCTCCTTGAGGCATAATGGCATCTGCTACCTGAACAAAGACACGGGAGTCTCTTTAAGTGTCCTCCATCTTCTCTCCCCATTAACTCAATTTATGAGATGTTTTAGAGAGCATTCAAGGACCAGGATTGGAAGTGGCAATTACTCTGCTGTCACAGGTTTTACATCTTTTCTCTCTACTCTATTTATCCTACAGTCTCACTCTGACCTTGTATGTGCTCCAAGTGAGGGACTGAATATATTGAGTGAAGGCATTTAGAAAGTAAGAAAATTTGATTCTTTCTTCAGCTGTTGGTCCCTTGAATATCAGCTTCACCTCAGATCAGGGCAGGATAGACTCTGGATATGACCAGGATCTATGACAATTTTACGAATAAACAATGTAACACTACAACCAGTGAAAAGTGCATGTTATCCCATCCTTGTGGACCAGCTGTGGAGACTAAATTTAGCAGCACCTTTTTCAGCTTGGCAGTGGCAAAGGTTCCTCTTCTTTCCATTAAGGTTTTTCCTAGGCTTATTGGTAGACAAATTTTTCAAGTTCCCTTGAACATGACAACAGGAGAAGGCTGCTGATACAGAGGGGTGTACTGGACCACTGACAGGTGTGACATTAAGCTCAACAACACACATTTAATGAAGAACACAGATGTCAGACCACCAAAGCCAACATGCCAGGCCAAAGGCATGAATGTTGGCCACCATCCCTGATCTCCCTCAGAAAGACATCCAGAGCCTATGATCAACTGCCAGGAAAGTAAAGAAAGGGGCTGCTATGTCATGTACCAGCAATGATTTCTCTACAGATTTTTTAAGCTTGCATACCAAGAATTACAACTTCTCTAGAAAACATAGATGAAGAACCAATCTGAAAAAAAAAATTTTCCAAATAGTTAAAACCATAAGCATTGTTTTCCTGACAGCTAAAATTGGAGTGACTTGACTGCTTGAGTCACCAGGGCAGTGACAGCAAGGGAGGTCACCACCACCATTCACCAGAGCTCACATCATGGGGTGCTGCAGTGGAGAACCTCCATGTGCATTCCTCCTTCTCCTGGCACTACTTTGGTGGCTTTTTCCTAGATGCAATTAAAGGCCACAGCTTTACACTCAGGCTACAGTTTCTTCTGAGAACTAGGATCCCTAAAACTCGTGCTTCTCAAACTCTTCTTCTTTTACATCCTGCTGTTGCTGGTGAGAAGCTTCCCCTCTTCTGGCCTCACACTCAGCTTCTCATCCTGAAATTCAGGTTCTTGACATGCCAGAGAAGCACCTGATGATGAAACCAAATTTGCCAGTGCTGGTCCCGCCTTTCTGAACACACAAGAAAAATTCAATCAATGAGCAATGCTTTTCTTACTCAAAAGAGTTTTTCACATCTTTCTGTCCCCACAATGAAGTGCCTGTTTTCCTCCTTAGTCCTTCTTGGGATCAGTGCCTCCAAACCACGTCTGTCCAAGCTTCAGTCTAACTGGAATCCAGCCAGCACTCCAGCCTAGGTCAGCGTGTACTGTCAGTCATAACAAACATATTTGTATAGGAGTGATGACAGAATCAAACCTGATAAAATTCATATCAGAAATCTTGGCAAGAAGAAGGAGCTGCCAAACATAATTTTGGGAACATATGGGAAAGGCAAGAACACCCTTCATGGCAGCCAGCAGCAGCCAGGACAGAGTTGGAGCTGCAAAAAAAGCTGATGGTAATGCTCCTTGAGAAGACCAGGAATACACAGCCTAGTGATGCCAACCCAGCTCCTTTCCCACTGTTCAAGCTGCTGGACCGTCTGTAAAACACGTTTTATTTATTTATTTTCATTTAAAGACAGCAAGCTGTCAGCACTTGTGGCACGAGAGTCTGAAACATTTTGGGAGCCCCAGTTATAACACACCAAATACACCAGCAAAGCTTCTCCACGGCGGCAGAGTAAAGCCTTTGGAATTTTGGAGCAACCACATTCCTACAAGACATTTAGGTCACGTTTTTTCAATAGCTCCGGACTACACTTCTTTGGTAACAACCGTCCGGGACCAGCTTCCCACTACAGCAAAGACATCGCTGCTGCTGCAGCGCTCTCCCCGCGGCGCCTGGTGCCAGGAGCGAGCCGGGATCCCGGGATGCGGCATGGGGCGGGGCGGGAGAGGGGTGGGATCCCGGGATGAAGAGCTGGGAGAGAGGCGGGAGAGAGGCGGGAGCGGGGCGGGATCCCGGGATGCGGAGCTGGGAGCGGGGCGGGATCCCGGGATGCGGAGCTGGGAGCGGGGCGGGATCCCGGGATGCGGAGGGTGGGGCGGGGCCGGGAGCGGGGCGGGATCCCGGGATGCGGAGCTGGGAGCGGAGCGGGATCCCGGGATGCGGAGCTGGGAGCGGGGCGGGATCCCGGGATGCGGAGCTGGGAGCGGGGCGGGATCCCGGGATGAGGGATGGGGCGGGGCCGGGAGCGGGGCTGGATCCTGAGGGAGAGGCGGGGGCGGGGCCCTCTCGCTCCGCGCGTCCGGCGCAGCGATTGGCGCTGGCTTTCCCGCGTGACGCAGCGCCGGGCGCTGATTGGCTGCGGCGCCGCTAGGGCGGGCGCGGCCGCCGCGGTGACCGGGAAATGGGGACATGGCGCCGGGCAGCGCGCAGGGAGCGCCGGCCGCCGGCAGGTACGTGCACGGTCCCCCGCCCTCAGCGCCACCCGCGCTCCCCCGGGCCGGCAGCCGCGGTGACCGGACTGTTCAGAGGGCCGCGTCGCCGCCCCTCCCTGCGCGCGGCCTCCGCGGGACGCCCGGTGGGCCCGGCGGCGCCGCCGACACCGAGGGGGCCGGGGGTCGTCGCGGGCGAGTGATGGCGCCTTGTGGTTCCTTTCCCCGGCAGGAGCGGGCCTGGGATGGCGGGCGGAGGCCCGGCGGCGCATAGCGTGTGCATGGTGTCGGACTTCTTCTACCCCAACATGGGGGGCGTGGAGAGCCACGTGTACCAGCTGTCACAGTGCCTCATCGAGCGCGGCCACAAGGTCCTGGTGGTCACCCACGCCTACGGCAACCGCAAGGGCATCCGCTACCTCACTAGCGGGCTGAAGGTCTACTACCTGCCCCTGAAGGTGATGTACAACCAGTCCACGGCCACGACGCTGTTCCACAGCCTGCCCTTGCTCAGGTACATCTTCGTGCGGGAGCGGGTGACCATCGTGCACGCCCACAGCTCCTTCTCGGCCATGGCCCACGATGCCCTGTTCCACGCCAAGACCATGGGGCTGCGGACGGTGTTCACTGACCACTCCCTCTTCGGCTTCGCCGATGTCAGCTCGGTGCTGACCAACAAGCTGCTGACGGTGTCCCTGTGCGACACCAACCACATCATCTGCGTTTCCTACACGAGCAAGGAGAACACGGTGCTGCGAGCAGCCTTGGACCCTCGGATCGTCTCTGTCATCCCCAACGCTGTCGATCCCACCGACTTCACTCCAGAGCCCTCGAGGAGGGATGACAGTACAATAACAATCGTTGTTGTCAGCAGACTTGTTTACAGAAAAGGTAACGGGGAATCAAATGTATGCTTGCTTTGGTTGTTTTCTTTCTTTGGACAGGTCTTGGTCAGTTATCACATAGGCTGTATCTGTGATATGGGTGGAATTTTCACTGGGAGTGGTGAGGTGGCTGTTCCAAGCTTTTGTGTTTGTGAGCTCAAGAAGAAGAAATGTACATTTCTTTTTGCACATGTTAGGTTCAGAGGTGTGTTTCCTTAGTTATCCTGAAAATTGCAATTTGTAAAATGGAAAGTTTGGCTTATGTTGGACATAAGATTTAAGGCCTACTCTATATATTTTGTTAGAAATGTTTGAATTGTTTTTTATTTAATCAAGTGACAGCAACTTAAGTGGTTTTTTTCCATATTTGTCTCCTAAGAGGTTAGAAGTTGTCTTTTTTTTTCATAATTTTGTGTACAGCAGTTTAACTGTCTTCAAGAAACTTTTTTTCATTTCTTTTGCTCTTGAATGGAGTTCTAGCAAGGGGCTACATCATGAAAAGTTCTGAAATCAAATGCAATAATGGCTTGCCCTAAATTTTCTACCCTTAGGTATTGATTTGCTCAGTGGTATAATCCCTGAGCTCTGTCAGAAATATCCAGAGTTACATTTCTTAGTTGGAGGAGAAGGACCAAAACGAATCATACTGGAGGAAGTTCGGGAAAGATACCAGCTGCATGACAGGTTTGTTCTGTGGGTGGCTGTGACCCTTCAAGGTACTTCAGGGGTGGGAACTGCCTGCCTCCCTCTGCCAGATAAACCCCAAAACTTGAGGATGGAGGCCTAAAGGCAAGGCAGATAAACCAGACACTGAAGATTTTAAGAGCTGGACTATGATTCTGCAAGTTAATTCATATTTCCATGAATAGGCCCTGAATGAGCCTTCGCTCAAGTCATAGAAAGCTGACTTAGATATAAATTGATCTCTGCAACCATGATGCTTGGATCTCATATGGCATCAGGTGTTAACAGCTCATTTGTGCCACTGCATATGATGATGAGTGCTAGTAATTAATTTTATTATTTCAGTATGAAGCTCTTAAGCATAGTGCTTATCTCATATGTGTTCTTGTGGTAGTACAAACATGTTCCTGGTGCTACCATGTTACCAGAATGTTGCCATGATTCATATGCCTTTATGTATTTCTTTGGTGTTTTCTTGACCAAGAACAGTTTTATGTTCTTAAGTTTTCATTTTCTTTTCTAGTTTTTTTGTTGCCTGTTTTGTGCTTTGGTCAGTGAGTCCCCCAATTCAAATTGTCAGTGTCATTCTCATTTTACCCATTACTGTTTTCCAATATCACTTCAAAATGATAGGTCCTGATCATTGTATCTCAAAAACTTTTTCCCTCGTCAGACTCAGATTGGTTAGACCTCACACTGAAAATTCAGATAATGCATTTGACAAATCTTAATTATTAACTGAATGAAGCCATTTTTTCTTGCAGAACTAGAAGGCTCAGTAGCAGTGCTCTGGAGGCAGTTGTCATTAAAACAGCAACTTCTCCCACCAACTTTACTGTCAGAAGTTTCTTTCAGTGTGACAGTAAAAAAGCAGAATCTTCTATTTCTCCATTGCTGGAAAAATTTAGAGAAAACTAAACCAAGGTGCCTGTCTTTGTTCTTGCACTATATAAGTGTGAAGCATTGGTACCTTTTTCAGAATATGTGTAACACTATACAGCATTGTTATGGCCCAAATCTAGTGTTTATCTCAGGTTTTTTTGTTGTTTTTTTTTCTCTTGTATGCAGGGTGCGTCTTCTAGGAGGCTTGGAACACCAGGATGTTAGAAATGTCCTGGTCCAGGGGCACATTTTCCTCAACACTTCCCTCACTGAGGCCTTTTGTATGGCTATTGTTGAAGCAGCAAGCTGTGGTTTACAGGTGAAAAAAACCCTCAATATCTAGAAAGCATATATCCATTTTAAACTAATTTCACAATGAAATAATATGTGTTTGTAACAGTTTATTTCATCTGAGGCTCTGTCTTTATAGAGGTAAGCAAATATTATCCCCAGTTACAGATCACCTGGAAGCTGAGACTGAAGGGTTAACTGAAATTGCTTAAGCTCCAAGAAGAATTTTGTGCAGAATTTGGAATAACATGTAAACCTACTCCAAGTTCTCTGAACTAGCCAGACTGCCTCTCCAAAATACTATTTTGTATGTACTCCTTTACAGAGTTTTGGAGTAGTTGTTGTTCACAAAGGTTTACTTTGTCAGTACTTTGAAAGGACCTGCAGAAAAATTGCCTTAGTATGTAGGGATTTAAGATAAGAGTTGGAGAGAGAGAAAACATTAAAAGCCCTTTTTAACTAACTTAGAACCCAGACTGACAACTCAAAAAGAAGTTGAGTCAATAGCCATAAAGAACTTGTAGTTTCACATTAAAATATAAAGAAACCTTATTAAAAAGACAGACTGATAAGAGTGCATAATTTACGGTAAGTATAGAAAATGTGAGTGACTTCTGTTGTCTTACTTCAGTACCCTTTCACAGCAGTTACTATGTGTGGTAGTTATTCCCTTGTCATCTCTTTTCTTCTCTAGAGGTGAGGAAGTTCTGCAGTTTCTTATTGCCCAATGTTTACAGATGATTGCACAATGTGGGTCTTAGCAATTTCTGATTTCCCTTTAAAAATTATAGTTCAGATTAAAATTACTGAACTGATAAATAAATTTTTGCAAGTGTTCAGTAACCTAGGAAACTGAAATTTTAAGTATGTAGTAAAATTATCCTCTCCAAATAGAGGTAACAGTTTTTTTGAGATACTGTGTAGGAAAAATCCAAAATCTGGTTACACAGGTTTAGTTGTGTACTGTGGCAAACACCTTCAGAAAGATATCTCATAACCACTCATTAGACCAAATCTTCTGTTTTATCTTGGCTCCAAAGAACCATCCTAGAAAATGTTGAAGGTACCTGTTATGCTCTGTCTTCTCTGGGGTTTACACCTTTAGTTCACATACAGGTCAAGTTCCCAAACCATGATATTTTCCTGTTCTTTTAAACAGCTGCATCTAATCCATGTAATAGCATTGTCATCACACAGTTTTGTTTTTTATGTTGCATATGTATTTCGTTTGTTTGTTTCACAGGTGGTGAGTACAAGAGTTGGTGGGATTCCAGAGGTACTTCCAGAAAATCTCATCATTTTATGTGAGCCCTCTGTGAAATCTTTGTGTGATGGAATAGAAAAAGCTATTGCCCAGCTCAGATCAGGAACTCTGCCATCTCCAGAAACTATTCATAATGAAGTAAAGACATTTTATACGTGGAGGAACGTAGCAGAGAGAACTGAGAAAGTATGTATAATCACTTCTTTTAAATTCTCTGAAAGTACATTTCTGAAACAATCCTTGCTTTAAAATATTGCTATGCACATTCACTGTGTAATAGTCCAGTGTAATTTTTCAGCGCTTCCTGTCAAACATACATGGTTTTAAAAAGTTCAGAAAATGCTTTTTTTCTCCAAAATACATTCCTGGATAGGTGATTTTCTAACATGCAATAACTGCTGGTAAATATTGTGAAGAAAAGCCTAGATCTTTACTTAGATTTCTACTCATTTATTTATTCAAGTCTTCACATGAAGTAACTTTTCTGGCATAACTGGAAAACGTTCTGCATAAGGTATATGACAAGGTAAAGACAGCTCATGACAAAGCTTTGCCACGTGCTGACAAGTGGTTTAAATTTATGAGAGGTAGTTCAGTGCTGGAAGGCTGAACATGGCTGAGTTTACATAAGCTGTGGTTGTAATGAAAATTTATTTTCATAGCATTGAAACCATATTTCAGAACTGGAACTGCAGTTCAGTATAAAAACTCTGCCTTTAGAGAAGAATGTTGATTGCAGTAATGTTACAAACACCTGTGGAGATGTGTCACTTATGACTTCACCTCCTGTGTTTTAGGAAAGAGAGAGTAGCTGAACCCCAGGTCTCTTACTTAGACTGCAGTGCACTCAGCTCTGTATCTCATATCTGCTCTTCACCTCCATGAAGTGCCAGGGACAATCAGTTTATTTTACTATTTTCAAGTGCCATCAGTACCATTCATTTTATGATTTTGTAACTGCAAGGAGCATTTGAATTGCAAAGTTTTTACAGACATTAGCCTAGATTTGAGTTTCCTTTATATAGCATTTTCTTAAAAAAATCCACCAGTTCTTCATGAAGGAAAATGTGCATAGAATTAATAAAAGTATGCATAGATCTTACACTGTACACAACACAGTTGTTTGTTAGCTTATTGTTAAGTTTCCTATAGGATGAAGTTTGTAACATTCTAAGGTAAAAACTGTGTCCTTCAAGCCTTTTTGGAGTGGTTTGTAATGGGTTTGTAGTTGGCTGTGATTGACATGTACAAGTCACTAGTAGCATGTATGTGCTTTGTGCAGTAATTGAACTAGTGTTTCTTTAAATAAAAATCAGGAACCTGTTATGATTTGTTTTATTGTTCAAATACAGAGAGGATAATATTTATCCCATCTGTAAGAACTGATCACTTATTTTGCACACTGACAGCAATGTACTGCCTGATGTTTGAGGCAGAAGCAACACGTTTTTAAGATCTCACTTTCTGTCTCCTCCCTGTTTAGGTGTATGACAGAGTTGCAGATGAAGTGGTTTTGCCGATGAATGAGCGACTTGACAGACTAATGGCTCACTGTGGCCCAGTGACTGGGTGTCTTTTTGCTTTTTTTGCTGTTCTGAACTTCCTTCTCTTGACGTTTCTGAGGTGGATGACTCCAGATTCCATCATTGATGTTGCAATAGATGCTACAGGACCTAAGGGTGCATGGACTAAACAGTATTTTTTTGGGAAAAAAAGAAGAGTTAACAAAGAACTTCCAAACTCCTAAATTGCTCAAGTGGAGAGGGAAGAATGCATCAGTCACTAAAGGTTTTAATGCTTGCTGACAGAGACATTACTCTTAAAATTCTTTAGTTTCTTTCTGAAGTTCTTGGAAAGAAACTTGGTTCAATGTGCTACCTCAATTTAGGATGACGTTCTTGGTTCAGTTTTGGATTCATGCAAATTTATAGGCATCTTTTTTGCACTTAAAGCTGGGAGGAGAACATGGATTTTTTTATATATGTCAGAAGCCTTGGAAACAAAAATACCAGATTTTTCTTGATAACTTGAACACTGCAGAAAGGGACTTAATAGTGTTTGGGAAAGCAAAACACAAAATTTACCAGCTTGCTGTAGTTCCTACTAATCCCTGATAGTTACTGTGATTTTTATCTTAAGACCTCTTGAAAAATCATTAAAAACTCAACAAAATACACCTTTTTTGTCCTAAAATGAAAATGGCACTTGAAATTAGTCATAAAGTCCATTACTGTGTAAATTTCAGACTTAGTTCTAGCAGTAGTGTCCCAGTGACAGTGTTTTGCCTGCATGGCATTATTATTTTGAAGTTTTTCCCTAGTCAGAGTTGCTCATACTGTTGCTAAATCAAAATTCCATAATGATTTTCTGATATTTTCAGAGGTGCTAAATTTGTGCTGTTCACTTACATGTGTGAAAGTGATGTAAAGCTCATAGTGGTTTTGGGTTTTGGTTTTGTTTTTGTTTTTCGGTACATAAGCAAAGAAATAGTATTATTTAGAGACAATACAGCCTTCAGAAACATCTCAGGCCTGAAAACTTCCAGCAGACTGTGCCAAAGTGCGGAGTTACACGTGTGTGAGAGAGCCAAATCTGTGAAGGGCTTAAGAAGCACACTTGTGCTTACTTGCTCTCTCCCACCTCCCACCACCTATCCCTTTTTCCCCCCACTTCTCTTTCTCCTGCCCCTTCTGACCAAAGTGGCATTTCAGTCCATCTCTGGGAGGGACAGTTTTCACGTGAAGGATTTCACCTCATCCACATCAGAGACACTGTCTGACAGGTTCTGCAGGTGAAATCTTGGGAAGGTATCACTTCAGTGGAAATAATCAATGGCAGTGCTTTCCATGGAGAGAGACAGAGAGAGAAGGAGCATCTGTGAGGAGTTCTGAGTGGTGTGTATGTGGGGCAAGAGGCAGCACAGCATTGTGCCAATGTGTGTGGGAGGCATTTATTTCATTTGTGTCAGCCACCTCTAAAATTGCCCCTTGTCTGATGCACTGGGTTAATTTCTTTTTCAAGCATCACTAATAATGATAAGTTTACTGTTTTATGACTCTGGAGTATTCTGTGCTGTTGGACGCTATATTAATATTAAAACTGTGCAATATTAAAATACTGTTTCCAAACCCTTGAAGGATAGTATTTAACACACTACTTCTGCCAAATTCATCTTGTTTGGGTAGAGATGGAATTACACAAGCATTTTATAATTTCATTGAACATATTTTCATGAAACACAAAGATAATGTACATAATTGCCATATATAAAGTCTATTTTCTTTTACTAGAATTTTTAGCCTTTGATATGTAACATACAGTGTGTAGTATTACAGTTTGAGTTTTCAAACTCTGCATTAAAAGTGGAAGTTATCTAAAATGGTGCCACAAGGTTTAAGGATAAATAGGTGGAATTAAGCTAATATTTTACTTTTCTAAGTTATTCTTCTTTTTATATTATTCCAGCATTCAAATTTCTAACAACCTTTTGAAAATACTGATTGTCACTCCAGGTAAATGGAAAAATATATATATGTGTGTGTATTTTTAATAATATTTTGTTTGTTCTCTTTTATTTCTGTTTGGTTTCTTGCAACATCTACAAACTCAAATCTAAAGGATTGTGTGTATCTATTCAAAATACTTTTTTCTTTTGTGGAACATTGTGTACTTATGAATAACATAATAAAACCTTGTTATAGTCTTGTTTACAAGACCAGTGTAAAGTTTATCTAGAGGTTTATTTACCATTCCATAAAGAATGGATACATTTCATTAATGTGCAGGAACATATAATTAGAAAATACAGAAATACAAAGCAGAATGCTGCTTTCCACTGTTGGTTGTTGGAGTTCTTATGAGAATATTTTTAAATAATGATCTTTCTGTACAAGCAGCCATACAAACTTAACACATGGCTGGTTTCTCAAATAGCACAACCTGTATTATACAGAACTCTGTGGGAATGTTTTGCTCACTGGCCTTGTGCAGTGGAGTAAAGGGTGATGTCATAGAAACATTTACAGTTTTACAAAACATCAGTGGGTAGCATGAAAAAGGTTAAATAAAATAAACAGAATACTAAAAAAAAGATTACTGAGATAATGAGTGTGGTTAGAAATTAATAAAATAACTGGTTAAAAATATTAAAATGTTTCAGTTGTGCTTGTGGGTAACATTTGATCATTGTGAAATACCAGGGAAATGTTAGCAAGGAGAATGATGCTAATTAAGCAGTGTCTTGCACAGAGCAGAGCCTCTGGTGTGTAGAAGGAAGAGGTGGAAGACCTGTATAGAAGGTCCCCCACAATCTGCAATGAAATTCCATCCCCAGGCACAAAGAGAAATGTTGTTTCCAATATATTATGTGCAGACACTGTCAAGTGCTGAGAATTGAAGATCGTAGGTTAAACCCTACAATACACCATACAAGCATCAAGTAAAGTATAGATGTGAGGTTAGTCTTTCAAACTGTGTTTTAGTTGGTGTGGATAGATCTGTAAGAAGGTAAATACTGTAATTTTTGTGGTCAAGTTTTTCTGCATCTGTTTATATTTTTCCCTTTTTGATATTTATTTCTCTTCTTCAGTCTTTTTTTTTTTTCATATGTGCTTAGGCTTTTAAAAATTAATTGTAAAAGTCTTTCTGGTGCTTTCTACTTCAGCAAAATACAGACTTTATGTAAATAGATAAAAGAACAATCAATCTCAAAATGGTGTAATATTTTGGGGTTTTTTTAAGTTAAAAGCATTTCAATATTTTTAGGGTTTAATTGCTATCATTGAACTACTCTCATGATATTTGCTATGCATCATGACACTGTAGTATGTTGACTTTCACAGTTTTCCCTAATGACTTGAGCATAGACATAGCTAAAAGGTGGATATTTTTTAAGGGTACAAAACTAAAGACAGGATGTGGTTATGCATCTGAATGTATTATTTTACCAAAATTATACATTCTTGTAAACCTAGCAAGTAGATTAGATTACTTTCAGATCCTGACATTCTTCAGCAGTGTCTTAACTTTAGAGAAGCTAGTTGTGTGGGATTCAGCTGTGCATGACTGGTTGTCTTGTACCTGCTGGTTCTTCAAGCTGCTTGTTTAAGCAGGAGGGACTGGTGCATTCCCTGGGAAGCACAGGCACTGACTTCAGACAGGGGAAATTAAGTGCTTCCTGGAATTTGCTGCCTTCCTGCCCAGGCAGCAGCAGGAGTTTCAATAACCAGACCCTGTGATGGGTGTGATGGGTGGCAGATTGGTGAGATAATCCCACACTGGCTTGACAGCAATCAGTGAGTCACCCTCCACAGCTCTTTAAAAGCAGGAGTGTTGCAAGGGTGCTGACCTAAGGATGCAAATGAGACAAGGCTTGTATGGGAAGCACTGTCATTTATGAGATCAAACTGATAGGAAAGAAGTAGCCATGCTCTGTATGGATATCCTTGTTCTCATCTCTCCTGTTCAAGTGTTTCTGAGTCCTTTTTTTCCCCAGTTGCCTTACTTAGTTTGAATACATTTGATATTCTAGTCCTAACTACATAAATTAGAAATACACTGCTGTAATTCCAAGTGTGTGTAGCATAAGAATAAACCAATACCTCTTGGAACTTCTTTGAGATGAGGATCCCTCGAATTTTTATTTCCTTGCCAAATTCATCAGGTCACATCTGACATTTCTCCTTAAAAGATGGATAAACTTAAAGTGAACCTTATTGAAAATGAGTAGTTTTCTAAACTGGATTGCCTTTTTTTTCCTGCTTATTCCTTGCATATTCGTAAACTAAGCATATGTAAACATCGCCTTTCCAGTTTTTTGGAGGATCTAGCTAAACTACTTCTATTTAGCATCTCATGACAATTTTTTTGAAGGATTAATAGATTGTTTGGACATTTTGATTTAACAATGTAGTAGTTATCCTAGAGTTAAGGCAGAATGGTTCATGGAGTAGTTTGGGCATCTTGCAGAAGTTCTCAGTGAGTTGTGTCTTTTCTTCAGGGGCTGACTTCTCATTCAAGTCTATCAATGGAGTTGTATAATTCAGCTCACAGCAATGATGCTCAAAAGAGTAAGGGAGGAAAAATTACAATCCTGTGTCTGCTCTGTCATTGCTCTTCTGTGGTGTTCTGCCTGTTCTCATGCCTACATCATGTTGCTTATCTCTCTACTTTCAAAATTACCAGAGGTTTCTGAGTGATCACACCCGATCTTGCTGTGGTTTACCTGACTACCACCTTCACCAGTGTTCATACTTTCCACCATGCTGTTCAGCTGTCTTCCCAATGATGATTTTCTTTTACAGCCACTGCAGTAATTTTCCTAGTGCTCTTGTACACGAAGAGCAGATTAAGAGATTACATGAGTTTTTCTCAAATGACTCACTCAATAATTTAACTGAAAATCTTTATTTGTCTTGTTCTGAAGCCAGGAGGGTGATTTTGCTGCTACACAAATAAAGTTGGTCCTTCTGGGAGAGTCCCATTCCTGTGACCACTTCCAAGCAATCAAACTTTCTCATGGTTTTCTAGAGCACTTGGGGAGCTCTTTGGTATTATTCCACTAGGGAGAAGAGAATTTCAGTGGAAATCACCAGTTTCTTGTATTCTTCTGAGTTTTATGGACAAGTACAATTCTACATGGCATCTAGCAAGCTGATTGTGAAAGAAATCAATTAATCTCCTTTGCAACCGAAAGCCGGTTTTCTGGTTTTTTTCCCCTTAAAAGGTGCTCTTCCTTCTTGCTTATGCCCTGTTGAGAGCCAGTTTTGTAAATCCTACATAAGAAAGATTTCTTCATCATTCAGGCTGACTTTACTTTGTAATGGCCTTAATATTTTTTATGTGTTCTTTTTCTCTGCAGCCTACATTTTTTTTTTTCTTTACAGCTTTTACCATTCCTCTGGCTTCAGGAGCAATGTTTTCATTATCTCAGATTTTTTTTGGGCTGACCATTTCTTTTTTTGGTCCACCTTTGTTTGCTATTTTCTCCTCTTTGTTTCTCAGCTGAGCAGAATTAATTGTTTTTCTGTGACTCCTTAACTGAACTTGTCCTGTAATCCATATCTTCAGCTGTCTTGTCCTGTGGCAAACTATATTAAAGGGACTAAAAAGAGGAAATTTTCCTTTTTTGGATTCATAAGTATTATAGTTTCTACAATTATATAATATTACTGTGTAAGGAAAGGTAGATGTAATACTTTTATAAGGAGTTATGTCAGAATGCAATAACTTAGTTTAATTCAGAATTTTAGAAAAATTGGTTCACTTGAGAAAATTGCTTGGGGTGTTTTGTCTCAGCCTCTGCACATATTTTATATAGTATATTAGTGCACCTGGGAGGGCTGAACACTGAAGACAGCAAGGTACTAAACCAGCTGTATTGCCATAAACCAAAAGAAATTACATCTAAAATTCCCAGAGAAATAATTTGCTGTATAATTTCCATGTGCATATACACCATCTCTTTAGGATCTCTAAACAGGAGTTATTTTGCTCTTTTACATGACAGTTGTATGAATTGAAGGCTAAGAGAATCTGGGCAAAGAAGGGAATCAGGAAACAAATAAACCCTCCTAAAGTGGTGCATATAGTAAAAAAGAATAAATAAAAGTTTAAAATAAAAGGAGATGGGGTGTTCTAGGTAGATTCAATTAAATACATGCAGAAAAAACCCTTTGTTCTCTATGAAAGCCATGCGTCTTCAGAAAGTAAAAAGGCCACTTAAAGAAAGGGATGCATCTTGTTCAATTTCAACTATTACATCTTTGAATCAATGGAGAATAATGTAAAAATATTTCCAAAACAGAGAATGCTGTTTGCAAGAGATATCAAAGGACACCATTCTTTATCCCTGAGTAACGGAAAAAAGATACATTATCATGTGTTTCTTTTTGTGCAATTTCAATGCATTTTTCTCCTCCTAGAATAACTTTGGCTTCTTAGCCCTGGCTTTGGCCATGTGAGTTTATTTCAAATTCTTTCATGATAATGCTTTTCTTTGACATGTTTGCCTTTGTTCTGTATCTGAGTACCAGCTAGGCCTGTTCTCAAGATGGAAAAGACAGAAAAGTATTCCTTTTGCAACACTTGTGAACAATTTTGACAACTTTATCTATGGAGTCTTTGTAAATGGAACTGCCACCTTGAAGAATAAATCTAATGTGGATGTATAGGCTTTCAGGTGGTATGGAGAGCATTCTCATTTAGGTAGGTTAGGAAAGGATTTTCTCATTTGTTTCCTGTGTGCAGAGATGTTCAATATATCTTATCCTCGATATTGTTATTTAGTATCAAATACCTCATACCAAATAAAACCAGGATGTATTTTTGGTAACTGAGGAACAGCAGGTCCTGAAGGGTTTAAAATAGATGACATATGATACCAAGAATAGCCCAGTGCAACTCAGCCAACCTGAGAAACTGAAACAGCAAACCAAAATGGAGGGCAGTTCTGTACTCCATTCTTTCACTAACATTTATTTTGCCATTTTTGCTTTGTTTTGCTTCAAGCTGTTAATTAAGATCTCCTTGGCTTTGCTGACCCATTTCTATATTGTTAAAGGCAACAGAAAAGAAGCTGCCAGGATAGCAGAAGAGATCTATGGAGTAGTCCCAGGTAAAGTAAAAATATGGACTCTCTAACATTTAAATGTTTATTTGCCACATTTTTGTAACTTGATGTTTTAAATCAGCGAGTTGCCATGAAATGAGGGATTTTTTGCTAAATGCATGGGTAAACGTTTTAACCTGAAGTGCCTCCCATTTCTGGGGTCTTTGCAGTGTCAGTATGTGTTGGCATGATAGGTGTGCAAAATATGAGACTCCAACAATTACCCAGCTAGAATGAGGACAACATTTGCTCAAGGCACTATGGTAAATAAAAATATTTTTCTCAGATGTAAGGTGTTCTTTATCAGGGGTTACAGATGGTTTTTCTAAACACCCAGTTTTACTGCCAGAGAATATTCAGGGAAAACTTTTAGCACATTGATTTTCTGAAAGGAGATGCTAGGAGGATATAATTAATGACTTTATGAATCCAAGCCAAGAACCCTTGTTTAGTTCAATCAGATGACAAAAGTGAATGCAGCTAAAATTGTTCTGAAAAATACACAGCACAAGAATATATTGTATTTCATAGGTTACTTAGTAGGTTATGGTTTTGGTTTTTTTCAAGTGATTTTAGTCCTTCAATCACTGCCATAATAATGAATAGGCATGTGTTTGCATTCCTGTTAACTCCACTAATTAAAATGTCACAGTATTTTCAACTTACTGCTAATGAGTGCTTATTTTCCTAGCTGAAGATTCTTATCAGCATTGTGACATCACACATTTCTATGTGATTCATTTTTTGGGCACTTGCTTTGTGATTGTGCCATCATGAACAGACGAATGAACGGCATCAGAACAGAGACGGTGTGGGATGGCCACCCAAAGCAGGGAGATTAAGATCTGGCCAAGAGAAATACTGCAGCCAAGCATTTTTGACAAAGCCTTTATGAAGCCTGTATATATACAGGCATGTCTTAGTTATTAATTTATTTTTTATTCTCTAGAATATGATTCCAATCATTTATTAGTGTCATTTTTTTGTAAGCACCTTTATGCAATCATAGCCCGACATGTGGTGAACAGCAGTTTTTCCTTCATTCCTCCTATTGAGGTGCCTTGAAATTCAGCAGGCCATAACATATTTTTATCTGCAAGTTGCCATTTGCAGAAAGCCATTAAGGATAATCTTACAAAACGTAAGATCATGTGATGTTGTTGCTGGGGCACTGTATCATATTACAGTCAGGGCTTCACAACCTTTTCTCTCTGCAATGAAGTACCCCAGCAGCAGCAGGGCTGTGTAATTTTTCTGTAGGCATTTAAAAAGAGCACTTTCAGCCATGTCATTCCCAGCTGAGAATGGGAGACGGGGCCTGTATGGGAACTATATTTGCCACACGTTTCAGGGAGGTAGGTTGTGTGGCTGGCTGGAAGTGTGCAGCAGTGTGTGTTGTCCTGAGGCTGTGTGTGCACGCACATGCATTGGAAATGCCCTGGAAATGCATGTGAGAACACGCACTCGCACGTGTTGTACTCTGCACAAAAGGTTAAATAAGGCCCTGTAGCTCTGTTGTCTGAGTAACTCCTGAATTATCCTGCTGTATAAGGGCTCTGGGCTTTGTCACTTGCAATGTCTTCTGACTTTCTGAACTGAGCTTGCCTATTTCAGTCACCACCGTGATGAGAGGTGTGGGGTTTTTGGGGTGTTTTCAGGAAGATGTTTCTTGGTCCCTACTTGGTTCCTGTTTCCATCATTTTGACTGATATGTCATTCAGAACCTTGCCATGTATTGTGCCAGCTGATCTTTCCATGCCAGTTTCCTGCCTTAGGATCCCAGGAAGTGCTCTGTAAATAAATGGAAGCAAAAGTAATAACTATGGTTAAAACTGTAGCTCCAATGGCTGAAGTGCATCCTGGTCCTTGAGTAACAAAAGGAGACTCCTTTGGCCAAGAGTAAAACCTCTGCTGTGTCCTCGAGTCCCCATGGATGTGTCTGTACCTCTCATTGATTTCTCCCTGCCTTGGGTAACATTTGAAATGGAGATAAATCACCCTTTCCATTCTCTCTGGTGTGCAGCATAGCTGAAAAAATTAAACAGGACAAGGGTTTCAGATACAGGGCCCATGGGGTTGCTGTACAACAGAGCATGAATGCAAGAACTGGTATTGCTTCTGTCCTGTGGCACTGGAAATGCAGCTGGCCTTTGGAGAAATCCTTAGTACACACTGTGTCACAGTATGGTTATAAATTTTAATATAGGACAAGAAAATTTGCTCTCTACTTGAGTGGCAGGGATTTAACCTGAGCTGAATGTCTATGCCTGCAGGTAGTAGCTAGGCTAAAGAATTATTTTTCTTGGCACATTAATAGATTAAGATAAGAAAAAGGGCAAGCAAGCCTATATGAAGGAGTCTGAACAGTCCAACATCTCAAAATTATTGAAGAAAAGTAAAGCCTTCAGGCAGAATTTGTTTTTCCATGTATTTTCTAAAGTATTTCAGTGAAGAGGATGATTAAATCTGTTACATGGTAGTCTGAGAGGGAGGATGTTATTTATGAAATTGTCAGTTCAGGAAATACAACTGCCAAGGACATGCTAGAATTCATTTGATGGACAAGTCAACCCTGCTATGGGGCTCTTAACAAAGTGTCAGAGAAGCTGGGATGCAATTTGTGACAAGAGCTCCTGAGGAAATGTGGAGGCTGATACAGTTCTGAGTAGGAGAATTACAGGGTTCTGAAGTCTCTGTGTGACACCCAGCAGCACTAAACTCGTGATCTTTGCTGAAACATGTTTTTAGCTGTTCTTTGAAAGTTCTGCTGAGAAGCTTTTGTTTAGGTCCCTTAGTGAGCAGCCAGCTTTGTCAGGATTGCTGACCCCTCAGCTGCTCTGCTGAAATCAATTCATCAAACAGTTTCACCGCTGAGCCCACATTGATTTCAGTCCTGATCTGCATTTACACGTGGCTGTGCTTCCCCTGCCTCCCAAGATCTGCTTTTGCTGCATACCTGAATTAACTTCCATGCATTTGCTGTTTCAGGCAGCTGGGCAGACCGATCCCCTCTTCATGATGCTGCCTTCCAGGGACGCCTTCTCTCTCTGAAAACCTTGATTGCACAGGTAAAAGCCCACAGGTAAAGAAAAGTCTGGGAAGCAGGGTGGTTTCACATGAATTGCATCTATGGGCTGGTGAGCTGCTAACAGATGGCAGGGCATAAGAAATACGGCTGTATGAATAATAGATCAGCACACACACCTCTGGGCATGTATTAGTTTGCTCAGTTAAGAATCTGGGGACAAGCCTGGGACAAAGACTAACACAGCTTGCAGCTTGCTATATGATAAACAATGACCCTTATGCTCTTTCTCAATGATGAATCATGAAAATAGGCTTGAGAATAGGGACAATAAATATGTATATGTAGGCTATTAAAAAAAATCAGTAAAAAGCTGTAAAAGTGCATCTTGCTCTTTATAAACTCAGCCTGAAACCCTCTGCTCCAAAAGTAACCAAGAGTTCAGGCAAAAGAGAGGAGAGAATATGTGAGAAGGACAAGAAGCTGGATATGGAAAGGGATAGGTTATGGTTCTTTGTGCTCTGCCAGTCATCTTCCTTACCACCTTTGTTCAAACTCAATGTCCTCATCTGGCACCAACAGGTAACTGTCCCCCTCTCCCTCTTGCCCCCAAGACAACTGCAGGGAAATTAATTCCCTGAGTGTAAAGTTTTTTACTTGTTTTTTTATAGTCAAGGTAAATAATTTCTACCAGAGAGGCCACAGCTCTAATGGACAACATCCTCAAGGAGTGGTGCTGCACTCCACTATCTCTTGAGGCATAGCTGCAGCTAAAAAAAGATGCTGTTTACAGACAGCATTCGCCCTCCCATTTTCTGATCCCTCTTTTCTTCACCTGCTGGCATAAAATGATTTTTATGGAAAAGGAAGTGATGGAGGTTAGAGATAGAAAGAAGGTTTATTCCTTCAGGATTTTGATGGATTTCTGATCCCTCTGTCTCCATTTATGCTGACCTTACACCACCTGATTCGTGGAGCACCTGGTGTTGTAGTTATTCACCAGATTGCCCTGGCTATGCACTGATTGTAGTTGTACACCAAAAAAAGCACCCAGTGGTATGGTTATATAATTTAGTTAATGCACCCTTTCTCCTTCTCCTGAAGACATTTGATTTTAGGAGTAAAGGCTTAAGGTCCTTACTGATGAAAAGAGGTCGAGGCAGCAATGTCTGTAGAGCCTGAACTGGAGCTGAGTCACCGCAGACTGATAAATGTAGGGATGAAGCTGTTCATGAAGCAGCATAATCATTGCTCATTGCTTCCTAGATAGTTACACTACTACCCTGAAATTAAGTGTGGACTGTCTTTGAGAATCTGTGGGACACTCAGAAGCCTCTACTGCAGCACCACAGCTTTCCAGAAAGTCAGGGAGGCTCAGGCTGCACAGGGAATGCCTGGACATAGGGAGGCAATGTAGTGCTGGAGATTTAAAGCAGCTCAAGAACGCACCAATGCCTGTTTCAATGCCTGAAAGAGAGCTTGATTTTTCATGTACATTGAAAGCAAGGTTTGTCATGAGTGACGTTAGGCAAACAGCCATTGTAAGATCTACAACTTATTCTCCATTTTGTAATGGAAGGAATTGCTGTTTTTCCCAAGGTATCAGTGTTTATTCTTTCACTTGAAATGACTGAGTTTTATTTGTTAAATATATATATATATACACACATGTGTATATGAATAGTGATTGAGAATACATCTCCTTATTAGGAGTCTCTAGAAGACATTCATCCTGAAGGAATATGCTGATCACTAAGCATGAAACAACCATACAATTAGAAATGGAATAATCTCTATTTTTTCAAGGTTTTATCTGTTCCCCTAGCACCATTGTAATGCATGAGAAATTTTAACAACTTTTGCATTAATAATATTTTCACATGACTGAAAAATATTGTTTTTCTATCATATAATGCTTAGCTTGAAGTGATTACAGTGGTTGCTTTTAATACTCATGGCATCAGGACTGCTGACTTTTTTGCCGTGTGTAGCTGCTCCCAGGTACTCCTTTCTGCCCATTCTATCGGATACTGTGAACCAAAAAGTGCATTGCTGCCATCTGGTGAGCTGTCCTGTCTATAGCACACCAGGCAGACACCAACTGTGCTTCAAAAAGTGACATCAAGTGGAAAATGGAGCTGCTTCCTGGCCTGTTCTCACACATGGCTGTAAAATTCTGATTACCAGAAGATTTACTTGCATTCAGAGGAAAACACATATGACAACTGCTTTCCCCTTTGTGAATATGTCTGGTTTGTCTTTGTGCAGGAACAGATATGGCAACTGTCAATCAGGGAAATACCTGTAATAAGGCATTTGTAAATGACTGTCCTCTCTTCCAGTGTAAAACATTTCCTGGATGGTCAGATAAGAGAAACTGATTTGTGGGTGGGATTTTTAGGTTTACCAGGTACTTACTACTTCTGAGTGAAACACGTTTGGGTACACCATATAGTCAGTGAAAAAACTTAGGACACAATTCATCTGCCCTACTAGAAACAGCTGCTTTAGCATGAGATGAATCCTCCCCACTGAAGGAGCTGCCAGCTCCAGCTGAGCTGCAGATACCTGTGCCAGAAACATCCTTGTTCAGGGAGGTGAATCCCTCCAGCTGTAGCTCCTGGTGCAGGACTTCATAGGGAAGGGAATACCACCCTTATAAGTTAAAGATTTGTGATGTCTTTCCTGCAACTGACAGTGTATCATAAAGAACTAGAAACAGAAGGCATAGCTTGTAATTGCTCCCTCTTTAACCCCATCACCAGCTGTGGTTTGTGGGGACAAGAACTGAATCACTGAACAGCACCAATGCAGCCTGAGCCCTTTCCCTGGACACACACCCACTGACAGGACTCTCCCTGCCATGGGCACCCTGCTCCCTGCAGGAGCTGTCTCCTCACAGCCCTGGTCCCACATTGCAGGGTTTCAATGTGAATCTGGTGACAACAGACCGTGTTTCAGCTCTCCACGAGGCCTGCCTGGGCGGCCACGTCGCCTGCGCCAAGGTGCTGCTGGAAAACGGTGCCCAGGTAAGTCCTGGGGATGCCAGTGGGGCCGTGGGCACCTGGGAATGGATGCTTACTGCATCAACGGGGATGTTGGACAGGCTGTCCATGCGGCAGGGCCAGGATGCAGGTGAATATCTCAGACAGAAATGTGGAAAAATGTAACAGTGTTCCATTTCCCTGGGTGATAGATTTGTCTCCCCCTTGCATCATCCCATTATTCTCTTTTGTTTTCCCTTTGTGTGTGAAACATAGTCACGGTTGATGGAAAAGGAATGAAAAATGCTAAGTGAAATAACCTTGAAGAAAGTAAGATACATCTTTACCCTCCCCCTCCCCCCTCAGCAATGATCACTGGAATTACATCTGGTTTTCTGTGGGAAGGTTTGGGAGTCTCATGTAAGTAAAAATGGATGTGCTTGAAGCAATGAAGCATTTTATCTGCTAATAAAATAACAATTCCCATGGCTGGACCTAAGGCAGAATACATGTTCACAGTGGAGATTAAGGAATGCATGAAATATATAATAATATTTTTATGTCAGCTGGGTTTTCAAGTAAAATTTATATGGCAAGAAACCAAAACATTCAACAGACCTTCAGTGCCTCCAGCAGCTCCAGCTACACCTGCCTGGTGAGACTGGGAGGAGGTGAGGGCAGTGGAAATCATACAAATAGGCACGTGCTTGCATAATCCATTGCTCTTCTCCAGTGTGCCACAGTTAGAAACACGCAGTTTTGTTGCATAAATTGCCCCTGAGGGCTTGCTACGTAGTCAAACATAGCATAAACAGGGATGTGGTGTGATTCTTGGGGTGTCCTGTGCAAGGCCAGGAGTTGGATTCCATGATCCTGATGGGTCCCTTCCAACTCAGATTCTGTGATTCTGGGATCTGCAGCTCTGCTGTCCCAATGGAGAATGGCAATAGTGGTTCTTGCCAGGTCTTTACATTAGAAGTCGGGGAAAGAAAATTTTTTATCTTGCACAGACACACATGCATATCAACTCTTCCAAGCTCCTTTTCTGTTTGGGATTATGTTTCAATGAAAATTTCTTTTGCTGGAAATGTGTTTTCAGGTGAAAGTATTAAACAGACAGCAAATGTTTTCATTTGAAAAGCAAAGCCATTTTCATTTGAGGGTGTTCCACCTTGAGGCTGATGCAAACTGAACAATCTTGAAGATTGTTCACATTAAAACTTCTTCACATTAAAAAAAAAAGGAATAAAAAATTGCATTTTTAGCAGCTCCAGGGGGAGTATTCTTAGCAGGCAGGGTCTCTGTCCTATGGCACTAACTATCTGGGAAAGAGGGCAGACATCGAAGGAGAATGTTATATATGTTATGTCACAACATGTAACTCAGCAAGCTGTAAATAAAGTAATTCCTGAAATTGCACAAGACAAGGGTCTCACTCTGGTGCTCTCCTGGTGTGCACAGGAGGCACGTTGCAAGGGCGTTCCTTTTGAACTCAGGATTACCCTGAGTGTGCCTTGCCATTGCAGGTCAATGCAGTCACCATCGACGGGATCACTCCTCTGTTCAACGCCTGCTGCAGTGGCAGTGCAGCCTGTGTCAACATGCTGCTGGAATTCGGAGCCAGGGCGCAGCTGGGGAACCACCTGCCCTCGCCCATCCACGAAGCAGTCAAGAGAGGTGATGTTCAGGGTGTGAGGGGTATGAGTGAAGCCAACATAACTACGAGACAAAAGCGTCTTTTGTTGTTGACAAAGCGTTTTAAAAATATTATTTCCATATCAGTACGGATAAACAGGCTTGGCTTTTTCACAGCTCTTGTGCCTCACAGTTGTATCTGGGTGTGTTCTGGCCTGCAGCAGTTCAGTGACAGCTCTTCCCTGCACAGGACACAGGGAGTGCATGGAGACCCTTCTGGCCCATGAGGTTGACATTGACCAAGAAGACCCGCAGCACGGGACCCCCCTCTACATGGCTTGCACGTACCAGAGGACAGAATGTGTCAAGAAGCTTTTGGAGCTAGGTACACCTGAAAAAATGGCTGGGGGAGAGCTGTGGAGGTGTGAGCAACTGCTCTCTCTGAGCTGCCTCTCCACTTAAAATATCGTGGGTTATTTGCATAAGGATTGTTTGGGAGCCTGACTCTCAGACTCATTTGAGTTCATTAAAAATTTCCCCTATGTTGATAAGAAATTATGATTTCC
This sequence comes from Eopsaltria australis, assembly GCA_034509425.1. Lineage (NCBI taxonomy): Eukaryota > Metazoa > Chordata > Aves > Passeriformes > Petroicidae > Eopsaltria > Eopsaltria australis. The sequence goes on along the minus strand of JAVTVJ010000068.1, from coordinate 3,537,678 downwards.
TAAGTAAAAAGCCCTCTTAATTATGGATGCCTCCCTGAGACTTTCTGAATGTGAAAACAGAATTCTTTTATTCTTCTAGCATGATAACAGGAAGCACAGAAAATGCTGGCGAATATTACTGACCAAAATCAACTCCTGCTTAACATAGCAGTTTATCAGAACCATTAATTTCACCTACTCCTCAGTGGATGATAAGGGCAGCAGTAAAGCTGCTTGGAAGAATAATCACTGCAGGTCCAGGCACAGACTATGAACTAGCATAAATTTTTGCTGTCAGTGTTTATTAGCTGACTTACACCTGCTCAAAGTGTGGCCCTGCTGTGCCCAGCCAGCCTGGGGCAAGCATTTTGCTTGCTGTGCTTCCAGAGTTATTACAATGAGATACCTAAAAGTTTCAGGGTTTTTTTTCCCTCTGGCAATTAAATTAACATAATCTATGTTAAATTCTATGCTATTAACAAATTTAAAGAGCATATGGTAGGCTTTGAACATGTATTGGGTTGAAGGTCGAGCTGCTCAATTCTGAGCATTGCAGACAGGGTTTGGTGGCTCAGAGAACTCTACAGAGCAGATGTTTGACTTGATGAGTTTTGCCCAGCTGCTAGTGAGAGATGGGGAAGTCCCGTGTGCCATCCATCCCCTTCATTTATTAAGGCTACTGGTGGAAACCAGCCTGTGTGATGCAGGTTCAGACAGTCCCAGATCTGACCATGAGCTCTTGTTCACCCAAGGAGCCAATGTGAATGTGGGGAAGCGACTGGACACGCCCCTGCACGAGGCAGCGAGGAAATCCAGTGTGGAGATAGTTGTCCTGCTGGCAGACTATGGTGCTAATCTGAAATGCAGAAATGCTGATCTCAAATGTGCCCTGGATCTCGCCACACCCAACAGCAAAGTGGAGCAGGCGCTTCTGCTTCGGGAAGGTAATGGTTTCCTTCCTTCTCCTCATCTTTTAAGTAAAACAGTATTTATATCCTTTACCAAAGTTGGTTTTCTTAACTGCGGTTATAATTAATGTTCTATATAAGTTCTTTTACCTTCTCTGCTGTCTTCAAACCTGCAACACATGACACAGGAATCAGTTTTGTTGCTAGATCTGGCAGCTGATGCCACGGTTTTAGCAGGTAAATCAGACAGTTATTCTGTGCTTTCCTTTCCTATCTACTGGAGGAAAATTGTACATACTTACCTAGTGGGACTCTTAGGGTTAAAAACTGCCATGAAAGTTTATTAATAGATAATATTTTAGTACCACCATCCAGTGTTCAGCTCTGCACCATGGCTCAATGAGTGAGTGTGCCCTCGGTTGCCAGGAGAAAGCAGAGCTCTTTGCCAGGTGACTGTTCAGCTTCACAGCTCTTCCATGTGGTTTATGGAGCTGCAATCCCAGCACAGACTAGCACTTTGCTGTTTATGTCCAGGCTTCCTGCAATTAATTATCTTTCCAGTTTACTGGAAGAAACCTCTGAGTAGAAATTAATCAGGATCCTCTTGTGCCATTTTCACCTGCACAACATTTGTCCAGAACTTGGTGCATCCAATAGCAATATCCCTGAGCTATGGGCTTGCAGAATTAGTCCCCCCCTCCTTTAATCTCTGTGTTTCCCAGCTCACTGGTACCCTGTTAGTCGCCCTGTGGCCCCCTGAGGCTTTGCCAAGGTGGAGGATGAATGCTGCTCCATCCATGCCCTGCAGCCTCCCACCTTCCCCACCAAGGACCAAAGCATGATGTGCACTACGAGCTGATTTCCCAACAGGTCTGGCATGGTAAATTAATAAATGTCAGTGTTGCACATGGGCTTTGTGCCAACCTTCTGAACACAGGTGGGCTTTATGGAGAAAATGAAACATTAGCTTAACATCCTTCTGCTCTCTTCTCTTTCTCCATGACTTTTCATGCAGAGCTTTAATTTTTCATGTCTAAAACCTTCTGGGAGGGCTTTTGTTTGAATGCTTCTCACCTCTTGTGACTTCTGTCCCCATATCTGAGTTCTCAGGGCTCAGCAGTGGCAGGCTGCAAGAGCAAAAGCAGTGCTGGTAATTGTCCTGCTCCAGTTGCCCTGTGTGAATCAGAGTTTGTGTAGATAAAGAAATATCCTCATATTAATAATTTTCTCTTCCTGAACTTTCCTTTTGATTTCCACTCTCAGCTTATCACTCTCTTCTCCCTGACAGTCAGAGAGGCTCTAGTGGCATTTCAGTTCCTGTTGACTCATTGTTTTTCAGGCATGAGGTTTCCTCAGTTTCCTCACCTTTGGTCCCACTTTCAGATATTTTGCTATGCTTTACATGCAACTATTTTCCCCTACTTTTGTGTTTTCTGAGGTCCTTCTGTTTGCAGTAAGTTCCCCAGGCTAAAGAGTTTTTCTACCCCTAGCTTTTCCACTGTGGCTACTTAGATGGGTCCCTTCAATTGCTCCTCTCACTAGCTATTAAGTGATATGAAATATAAAATGTCTGTTTTCTTAAATGCGTTAGGAGATGATTGTTTCTTTCTTCACTTCCAGTGACAGTTGTACAAGTGTTCTTTTTTATATATCCCATATTTTTCTATTAATTTCTTCTCAGAGGGGATATTATCAGCCTTCTAAATTTTCCTGTAGTAAAAGCACAGGTTATGAAGCTTACCTTTTAGATATAAGAATGGGCCTTTAAGCCCACATCTCTACCCATCACTCGTCAAACACTGCTGTGATTGCTACTGTTTGGACAGAAACTGGAGTGGAAGGATAAGAGAGGGTTTAAAAACTGATCACCTCTGGGCAGGTGTAAAGGTTGCTCCTGGAGCAGTTCTGGCAAGAGGAAAGACAAGGGGAGGCAGGGACACATTCACCAGCAAGGTGCATTTGCATGTGCAAGCTTGTAATTGCAGGAGCAATGGAGCCTCATTTCCAGTGGGTTTGTGCCTGGAATGCCCCTCACTTGATCTGTGTTGGGGTGTGGTGGGGACAGCTCCTGGTCGCTCTACAGGGAAAACACCAGGGCAGCACCAGTGTGGTCAACACCAGTGTGGGCAGTACTGTGCCAGCCACTGCCCAGAATGAGCCCTCTGACAGCTTTCCTACCACTGGACCCCCTGATGTTTAACAAGAGTTTTCACGTGCAGCAAGGGAAGGACAAAAACATTTCTCATCTTCTCATCTTGTTTTTTTGTTGTTCTTTTTTTCTTTTTTTCTTTTTTTTTTTCTTGTCCTCAACATATTTTTGAAAAAAAATTTTGAAGACTTTATATCTTTGAGACCTTTCTTCAAAAGCTATCCCTTCAGTCAAACTTAGTTAAAATTAGATGGCACACTAAGAAATGTTTTGAGGTGCACTGGTGGACTGATTGCCAAATATAAATATTCTGAGACTGTAGTCATGTAAAAAGGCTAAGTTGCAGTTACTACTTGTGCAGGTACCTGCTGAGACACCAGTAATTGGAAAAAGCACATTCTGTATATATGAACAATTAACTGTGCTTATCCTTTATCCTCACAAAAATGCTGGGGGTTTGCTTATACCCTGAGCACGGACTATGCATCCCAGAGCTCTCTCTCCAGTGCAGACACTTTATGGTATTTTAATGTTTGCTCAAGAAAAGATGCCAAACAGCTGAGCTGTGCATACAGAAAAAGGTGTTTAGTGCTCACAGCTTTCAAATTGCTGAACCAACTCTGGCAACACACATTAAATATGAACAATAATGTAGCTAACTCTCCCTGATTTCCGCAAGTCATTATGTAGTGCTTGGTCTGAGTTACAAATCTTGCTGGTGTTCGTTGCTTTGACTCATACTGGTGGTGGGATTGAGGGTGTTTATTCTTGCCTTTCATCTTTCCCCCAGGTCCTGCCAGCCTTGCCCAGCTGTGCAGGTTGTGTATCAGAAGGCACCTGGGTCGGTCGTGCCTCTACACAGTTCACAAGCTGCACCTGCCCGAGCCACTGGAGAACTTCCTCCTTTATCGATAACTCTGTCACTGTCTTTAGACTGGAAAAGAAAAAGGAACACGTGGCTGTTTACTCCAGGATTATTATACCAAAGAAAAAAAATCAAAGGCATCATTTACTGTCTTCTGTGGCTACCAAACATTAGCTGCTATGGGACAGTGAAAACTGAAAACACCTTTTCACAGGCAGTGAATGGTATTATGGATACAGTTCCCTCACAATCTATTGCCGCATCGACTTACACCAGCCTGAGAAGTTCTACTACATAAACAGCTCACTTAACACATGTCTGTAGATGCATATGCACACATCCACTCACCCACATACACACAGAGGTTTGCCCTGCCTTTAGGGCTGTATTTATTTGTACAGTACCTGTGCAGGTTCTTCCCTTTGTCTATCGAATCTCAATGCCAAAATCAAGGCAGTGGATGTTATCCCTCCATTAATATGTGAAAATGAAAGCTTTCAGTGACAAACATCAGACGTATACAATATACTGCACATCTTTTATCAGCTTTGATTTTGCATCCTTTCATCTCCTTCGAATTGTCTACTGGAGCCCTATCAGTCTCCAGCAGGCTCTGGCTGTCCAGACACTGTGCATCCCTGAGCCCTGAGCACAGCTATCCCCAGTGCCAACACATCTTGTCCTTGGAGGTACAAGTGACATTATGAAAGCAAGTGCAGGGATTTTGAGTAAACCCACAAAAATGTACAAAAATCTTAAAAAACCCTTTAATATCTTCTAAAAAAATCCCTCTAAAGTTATATCACCTGACATCTGGCTATATTCATTAAGTGAATATTTTTTCATAGCTTAATTCCATGACAGAACTGCAAATGTTTTTACAGGCATAGTAGCTGATATTTCAATGTCCATCCTTTGAAAGGTTTAAAGAAAAGCAAAGGAAGGAGTGCTCCTTTTTTTGGCTTTGCATGCTTTGACACTTCTCAAGGTAAGTCCTTGGACTGTGGAGCTGGAGAGAAGCAGGGCCACTAAAGATGATTGTGCATGACCCAAATGTTGTCCTTTTTGGATTTTCCTCACCAGGAGTGGTTTGCAGGCTTGTCTGCTCCCTCACCCCCTATTCTAGAGGCTTTAATTGCCTCCCTTGGAGAAAGGATTTTGGGAGTGTTATAACCTTGTCCATTGTGGTATTAGTTTAAATAATGTGAGGATTAGTAGCTTGGAAACAGCAGGGCTAAAAGCATACACCTCTTTGAGCTGGGAAATGTGGGATCCAGTGACAGTTGCAGTGCCTGTTTGACTTCATAAAGGTTTGTTTTGTTTTTCATGGGGAGGTTTTTCTGGGACATGAAACATTTCTTCAGAGCCAAGTTCTGCTAAACTTCTGCCATGAGACAGGCAAAGGTGTTTCACTAGCTGCAGTAGAATGGGACGCAGAATTAAAAGGAGTCTGTCTCTATTTTGCTCAACTTCACAGGTCCAAGAGGCTGCTGACACATTTTCAGGCTGTGAAATGTAGTGGTTTCTTTATGAATTAGGCATACTGGTACCAATTTTCACTGCCCATACATCTCAAGTCAGAGGGAATTGGCCTGCTGGAGCCTAGAATGGGACTGGCTTCCAGCAGCATTTAAGCTCCTGTCCCTGCTCCAGCAGCAGCAGTCTCTGGTTCAATGTTAATCCCTTAATGTCACCATGACAGTTTCTCTGATACAAAAGTCTAATGTTTCCTGTACTTCTTTATGATTAATTCAGCACAAGTGAGATAAATTGAGCTCTCAGCAGCTTATGAGACTGGACCTTCAACATTACAGCCAAAAATGGATGCAGTTTTCAGCCTGTGTTTGCACATATTGAATGTTATCTGATGGCAAGAGCTATTGCCCATGAAGTTGTTAGTGACATCAATGACCATATATGGTATAATACATCATGAATCTCAGATATTTGAACACTAAATTCTCAAGAGCTTTTGAAAATCAAATACTGTCAAGAAAGAAATGTCTATATGAATCTGTCAGCAGATCTCTCTCAGTTTTATCTTTACTGAAAACTCACCTGCTCTGCTTATAAGGTGGCAGTGAGAATATCATCTGCTCTCTACATAGACAGTCTCAGCTGTGTGAGTTGTCAGACTTGCACTGCAATCAAGGGACTAAGGCAATTCATGGGATCTATTTCAGTATGTGGGATGCTGAATTGATTTCCTGCTGCGATCATCAATGAAAGCAGTATTTCACTTGCATAGGATTTTAGATTGAAAAATTGTATCTCCATTAAGAAAATGCAAAGTCTATTCAGCCTCTCAGAAAGGTTCATCTCAAGAAGCAGGAGAAGGTGCCCTATATTTATTCCTGATATTAGCTTCCCATCAAAAAATCACCTTACCTTTCCTTCTTCCTGGAGGCATCATTGTCCCTGAAATTCTGCATATGAGAGAGTCTGACAACCTTAATAAATAACAAGAGAAATTCAGAAATCCTGAGATTAGGAAATTTCATTAGAAACTTTACCTAGACTTTCTTGCTCTTATCTCAAAATATTAAGTTACCCATTTAATTCTCATTGACTCTGCTTTGTGTTATAACAATGCATGGAAATACTGAGGAAATAGCTGGAGGAGGTATTTAATTTTTTTTCAAAAATGTCATCTCATGTGAGGATAGGGAAAGACTGGGACAATTTTCTATGAGATTTTTGAGTCATGGTGATTTTTCAAAATGAGTTTGGAAAACATCTGTCAGCTGCTTTTCTGCAGGAGGAAAAGGGAAACTTTTCTTCAAAACAAATGATGTCTTCTCTGTCATTTTATGATCATTGACTGAAATCAGTTATTTGGGTAAGGTATGGTTTTCTTGGGGACACAGACATTTTTATGTGCTGCAATTCCACTGCTATACAGTGCTTTCTCAGTCTCTGGATTGCCCTGGATCCAAAGGTTTCCCTGAAGCTTGAAAGTAATTTTTCTCGGAGTTTTTTCTGCAAGCATTCTGGCCAATGGGCCATGTCCTCAGGGACATACAACAGTGAATATAAATAGGCAAACATATTTTGGGAGGGTTTAATAAGCACTATTTCTTAGGGTAGCTAGGAAAAGAAGTTTCATTGTGATTTGGCTTCAAAAAGATTTCTGTTTTGATCTCCTGACCAGCCTGTTGGGTTCAAGGCGACCTCTGTCTCCTACAGTGCAACTCTGCTATTGGCATTTAACAATCCTCCATCTTCTCTAGGACTCAGCTTTTCACAGCAGATCTGCCAGTCCCTGAATTTCTGTCTGTTCAGTTGTATCTGTCATTCAAGAGTAAAATTAAAAAGTGTAGGGAAACGCTAGACTGCTGAAACTTGTTGTTATGCTGTAGGAGCTGAAATTCCCCTCATCTGCCTTGAGGTGCCAACACCCCACCTTCCCAGGCAGATGCAAACTGTGAGGGAGGCTGTCTGTCTGTCCACCTGTGTGTTCTCTCCTCTCCTGTGCCACTTTGGGCAGTGGGATGGGAGGATCATCCCCTCCTGTCTCTGTCTCCCCCCAGGGAACTTGAGCCTGGCCAACATCCTCCTCAAGGCATGGAGATTTCTTCTCGCCACACGTGCTAGAAATAAATGTTTTGCTGCCCCTGTACAAAGCCCTGCAAAGGGGGTCAGTGTCCCCTCAGTGCTACTCTCTGCCCTCCCCTTGCTGTCTGCTCTGCAGGACAGGAGGTACAGGGGCTGCCCAGCACCTTTCTGTCTCAAGCCTGACCTTCTTCTGCAGCACAACTCTGGTATTGGCCTTTAACACCCCTCCAGTCTTTAGTGGATGGAAAATACTGATGGTGTATCCCAGCAGGGCATTAAGGCAAGTCTGATAAGAATGAAAATTAAATACATTCACTGACTCTTGGTTGAAAAATCTGTCTGACCTGTATCCTGGGTTGATGGTTCCTGATGCCTTTGTGTAATTTTTTTTTCAGAAATTAGCATTTCCCACATGCCAATTGCTCCTCACTGTGATGTTTTTTTAATGTTTTGCGTGAGATGTATAACATATTATTGTCAAATACAGATTATTCCACACAGAACTTCTACCTAATTTGATTTTTATTTATTGATTTGATTTTTATTTATTTCCTTTATTCTTAATTTGTATACTACTTATAGAAACTCACGATGCACATTGCAAGCAAATGGAAAACTATGTCAGGTTCAAAATTGAAAAATCTTCAATAAAGGGTATCAGGAGTTGCAGAATAAAGCATAATCTGCATATTCAGTTGAGAACAACATCTGGAAGTGGGGAAAAAGATGAATCAGCAGAGGATGTCATACCTGCAGGGCTATGATCTCATTGTCTTCATGGAGATGTGATGGGATGGCTCCTGACTGGAATGTTGGAATGGAAGGATACAGGATCTTTGAGAAGCGCAGGCAGAGGAGATGTGGAGGAGGTGCCTCCTCCTCTGTCAATGACCAGCTGCAGTGCATGGATCTCTGCCTGGGTATGGATGTGGAGCTGACTGAGACCTTAGGGGTCAGGACTAAAGGGAGATAGTGGGGGACATTATAGTGGGGTCTGCTGCAGGCCACCTGACCTGGAGGACTGAATGGACAAGACCCTTCCAGACAGACAGGGACAGCCTCACATTCACAAGCCTGGTCCTCATGGGGAATTTCCACTGCCCCAATATCTGCTGGATGGACAGGACAGTGGGCATAGGCAGACCAGGAAGTTCCTGGAATGTATTGATAAGAACTTCCTTCTCCAAGTGAGAGAGGTGCCAATGAGGAGAGGTGCTGTGCTGAACTTTGTTCTCCCCAGCAAGGAGGTGCTGGTGAGAAAGGTGAAGCTCAAGGGAAGCCTTGGCTGCAGTGACCACGGAATGATGAAGTTCCTTAGGGCACCTGGAAATGTTGAAGGCCAGGCTGGATGGGGCTTTGAGCAACCTCTTCTAGTGGAAGATGTCCCTGCCTAAGGCAGGGAGTTTGGAACTAGATGATCTTTAAGGTTTCTTGCAACCCAAACCATTCTATGATTCTATGAATTTTTCAGCATCCTGCCATATTTTTAGCTGTTTGTTACCAGGGACTTCCTAGCAGTATACTTTTCTGGTGAATGGTTCCTTTTTTCCAGGTCTACCTGCTGGCTATAGGAGTTAACATGCCCTAACAGAGTAGAAATTAGACAGAATGGGAAAAGAGGGAGATGTAAAGATTTCCGGAGAAAACTTGTTCTTTCATTTTTTGTCCGAGGAATGTTAGTGAAATGTGGGAGTTTTTGTCATAGGGAGAGAAGAATTAAAGACTCCACAGGCTTTATGACCTACTCATTTTATGTTGCCCATACAATGCTCCAGCAGCTTCACAAACATGATTACAAATTCTCTTTTTTTTTGGGAGGGGGAAGGTTGCGGGGGGGGGGGGGTATTGTTCTCTGTACTTCTCTTGCACTAGGTGCTGACTAAATACCTGTTTTACTCTGGTCACAATGAACAAATTGTTATGGGCAGTAACAGTAGCCCTGAATTTCTTTGAAGGTTGGTTTACCAATCCCCATGAGGGTGATAGGGTTTACTAACAGTGGAAACAAAGCATTTTTTTTTTCACATTTTATGCATTAAAAACAAAAGAATGTGTAAGTCTCAAACTGTGAAAAAACCAGTGTTCCCTTTTCATTCTGTCTCCATCACAATGTAAGTAAACTGAAATATTTTTAAGGACATTATCCCAGAGGCTCATCCTTTGCATGTTATTTGTATCTCATTATCCTATAGGGAGATGTTTGCTCTTAACCGTTTCAGAGGGTGAGTACTTGCTGCCTGGAGCCTGATTTGTATAAAAATACCTTGACTTTGTCCCAGCAGCTTTGTGCCTTTCATTACTGAGTACCTGTCAAAGATCACTTATCCTCAAATATCCCAGAGCAACTCCTAATTAATGAGTGTGATAATTTTTCTTTGCTACTTGTGCTTTCAGGGTCACTACAGATTTACAGCAAGACATATATATTATACATGGCATCCTGAATAATTACAGTGACTGAGAAACACATTTTTTGGGTTGGGAATTTCCAAGACTTCAATGAAAACTTTCTTTTAAATCTATGCCAACAAGTAAAAGTAATTCCAGCTTGTTTCCACAGACAGGTTTCTACAGGCTGTTGCTGTAGAGAGGGCAAGGCATTTCCCCCTGAGCTGACACTGCTTTTTTTCTCCAAGTGCATTGCAGTTTTACCCCCAAAATGTTCCCCTCCCACTCACTGTGGGCAGCCACTGTTGCAGGGCACCACAGCTGTTCTGCTGGATGCCTGGCAGGATGGCATTTCATTTGATATTTATGAAATTCTTTAAGCTGAAATTATTTACTGTGCAGAAAATGTCCCTGTCTGCTATTCGTCCATTGTAAATGGCTCAGAAATACCTGGGCTTTTCATGCTTGCAGCAGCTTGGGAAAAAGATGGTTTTGCCATTGACCATTAAATTACTCATTAGGGAATTATTTTTTTGGAGCGGGGTTGTTGTTGTTTTGTTTGTTTGATTTGGATATGTCTCAAGCATGCGACTAAAAAAGGCTCATCTTTGGTATATTTTAACAGATAATTCTCTTTGCTGGTACAGATCTCTAGCAAACTTTGTCGTCAGAAGAAATGGTAATTTGAGTGAGGGGCTTGTTCCAGGTCTTCAGATGCTTACCCCAATGCTGCCACAAGAAGAGGTGATGAGAAAATAATAACCACCGTTTCAAGCTGGAGAATGAATTAGAGAACTCTTGTTTTGTGGTCTGCATGTGCAGACAGCTCTCAGGTGTGCTCTGAAGAGGGCAGGTGTGTGGAGAACTGGCCCCTCCAAGCAGTCTAAGGGGATGTGTGGGCTCTGAGGGTGCAGGAGCATGTGGGTCTGGCCCGCAGTACCTCCCTGCAGCCCTGCCAGGACAAGAGCTGCCTGCAAACCTTTCCCTCCCCACCACTCAGCAAAGGGCTGTCAGGATCCTAGGGAGGCTCTGCCATTCCTGGTTGGGACATGGAGGATGATCCTGGGAGTGGCCCACACCAGGTTAGGTGTAGGCCTGGGAGGGAGGGGCTCATCTGCAGCCTGCTGTGCACCAGGGATGTCCCACAGCTCGAGGAAGGGAAGGGTCAGGCAACCCTACCACACATTTCCATCTTTATGCCTCAGGTAAACCCTGCACTCTCTACATCAGTTTCCAGAGGTGGTTTTCCTTCTGCAGCAGCACCAGATATTCAGGTAAGTGGCCAAGCTGGATATGGTACTAAGACAAAATTTCAAAACTTGTCACTGTGCTCAGCTCATAACCCATTAGGAAGGGAAACTCTTATTTTTAAAACAGCAGCATTGTGAATCAGCATCCGTTGGCTGTTTCAGAGGATTTCCAGCCTCACGCAAAACAAAAGCCAAGCTGTGCTCAGGGACAGCAGAGGAAACTTCTACCAGGGCACACTACTGCTGTAGATGGCTGCTTACTGCAGCCCCAACTTTGCATTTTCAACAGAGAAAATGCGGATAGCTCCTGGTCCAAGCAGCTAATCTGTCCAATGCCAGGTCAGTGGATTTCTTAGAGCTGAAAATAATGTTGGGAACAGTTCAGATCCTATGGGCCTGACTGTTCTACACACGCTCTTCTCCACTGCACCAAATGCCTTCTTCCAGGAGCAGGGCAGGGAGACAAGTATGTTGTTCAGGGGAGCTGAGTAACTTCACTCACCCTAGTAATATAGTAACAATCTTTACCAAAAGAAAATGGGAATACCTGCTATGCCTGGGATGCAGGAGGGAACAGACCCAGATGCAGGGTCTGAGGACATTTTCTTTGGCTGCCATTAATGCTCAAGCACTTGAGCTGGCAGTGTTGCTTTCTGAAGACCATTCTTGGAAGCCAACAGAAGTTCCAGTTCTGGACAAGGATTTAGGAGATCATGGGCTAACTTTTGTGTAAGCCCACAAACTGCATTTTGTGGAAGTGATAAGGTGTTGGCAGCTTTCCCCGAGGGGAGTTCCTGGGTGGTGATGGTTGTGAGAACAGCTGGAATGTGCTGGCTGTTCCCATCACACACAGAAGTGGGAAAAGATGTGCCACGTGAGGGAAATTTCTAGAGGTGAGCTCCAAGGTCTGGAAACCAGCCTGTGAGTGTGGGTGGAAAAGCTTATTGAAATGCAATGTGCTTGATAAGCTGTGAGCATCTCACCCCAGTGAAACTCTTCATTAGACACCTCCATCCCATGAGCCTTTTTTCACCATTCCATCTGCCTTTCCAATACTCCTCAGGTGTTACTGCTGTTGCCTCCTGGTGCTGATAAGCAGTGAGAAGAGACTGTGACTAGGGAAAGGCATGGAAATTTGCTTTGTTTGGGAAGACCCACTATGCAGGGAGCATGCTCTATGTGGGAGCTGCCACATGAGAGCTGCTTATCAGGGCCAGCCCAGCTGACCTCTGTGGCTCTGAGCTTGCTTGTGCTACATTGGGGTTTTCTCCACACTGGTCTAACCACTGGGATTAATGGGAAGTTCTAACTTTTTCTTTTTATTTTAATGCAAAGTTTCTTACAAAATTAATGTCTTTGAGGAAGTAATTTTGCTTTCTTCAGAAATGGCTTCTTTACACTGGAAAGTTTGGGAACCCAAAAGATTTGCCAGCAAACCAAAGAATTCACACTGTTTTTCAAAACGAATAATGAAAAGTTAGAAAAGAGGAAGAAAGCTGAATTGAAATCTACTGTATGCCTGGATTTGGGATTCACTTAAAGCTGGTATTGGACAAGACTCCGTTACAGTTTGCCAGATGCTGGCAGACTGTGCTGAAAAACCACCACAGCTCTCAAGTACTGGGTTGACACTACCTGTTGTTACACTTACTGTCTGCTTGCTGGTGAGTACTTGTCACATGAGATGTTTCACCACACTATTCACCTGGCAGTGTGGGCAAACCATGATTGCAGCCCACGAGAGAGGACAAAAAACACCCCAAGAATGATAGAAATCACAATTATTTTGAAAAAACAAAAAAACCCAAAACCCAAACCAAAATTAAACCCACCAGCTTTCAGGGTTTGGATTCTTTCTGCCTGAGCTGGTGTGTATATGTTTCAAATCCAGTTCAGAATGTCAAGATATATTTTGTAACATGTGAAGATGCTTACACAGATGTTCACTGAGAGACAACTGGCACCAGAGGTGAAAAGTGGATTGTTGTTACTTTTCTCTCCATGAGCAGAATGCTCTTAATCCCCTCTTTGCCATGATGAAAATACATTAACTGTGTTTGCAAGCTCTCATGCAAATTTTGTCCTCCTCCTTGGAAATCTTGGCGCTTCTGCACATCTGCAATGAAGTAAAGCACAGATCCAGGTGCTACTGACGTAGCCAAGATGCAACCAAGATGTGTTTGATGCTTTCTTCAAGGTTTGTTTGTTTGTTTGTTTTGATTTAGAGTCCCTCTTGCTAAGTAAATTGGCCATCCTGCAGAAGGGAAGAGTTACTTGCAGAGGTCTGTCTGGTGCCCAGCCAAGCTGACGGGATGTTTGCAAAGGGAAGTTTCTGTGAGGGTGAAAGGAAGGAAAATGAAAACATTTCATGTCAGAAAAACTGTAAAAGAAGGAAAGCCTCTGGAGGTGAGACTTGATTTGAGAAAAGGAAATTAAGGATACAAGAACTGGACAGTATTATTAATTTCTCCAAGGGTGAACTTCTCCAATTTTGTGTCAGCTCAAGGATTTCACAGCAGCTTTCCAAAGAAAACCCAGGTACCTCTGGAAATAACGCCAGTGCTTTAGAACTCCTGCGGGCAACCTCTGACAGATTTAACTGCTGTGATTTAAAACACAGCTGTGTCAGATGTTTGGCTTACTTGCTGGCTGGAAATTCCTGCCTTAGAGGAGGATGTGGCATGTGCTAGGGTATCAGGGCTCCAGTTTACAGGCTGGAGAAGAAATCTGCTTTTATAAGTTTTTGAGCTGACACAATGGACCTTCTACTGAGACAGCTGTGGCATCAATTTGTGGCCAGTGCTGCCATCCCTTGTACTGGGTAATCTCTGCTGAGAGTCAGGAGCCAGGCAGGGAGCAACAGCTTGGATCAATGCAGATAAATCTGTCTGAACTGTCAAAACCCTGCTCTCTGAGGTACAGACACTCCAAAGTTGAGGCTCTGTGGTTCAGGCACCGGGCAATGCTGGCCTTTGTCTGTACTGAAGATGTTTCACCCTGAGCTGCAGCACCCAGAGGCTGTGCAGGACAAGGCACAGGACAGCACCCAGGGGTGTCAGAGCTGGGAACCTTGGCTGCCAATTCAGCCGTATTTTAAAGTGAGTTTCAAATTCTCTTCTCATGACTTAGGGATCCCTTTTACAATCAGTGAAGACTGACTCTAAAGTTCCAACATGTGTTCCCCCAGAGCAGACATCTAAAGTAGGTGAGACAAATCATGGTTTGAAAATGCCTTTACTTCTTCGGTAGCACTAAGGAAAATGAGGATTTCTCACCCTGATTCTGAAGTTAAGTTGAACAAATCTTTTGTGTCCAATTTTCCAAACATTTTTGTAATTTTGTGGTTTGCATCCTCAGAAACCAACGCTGGATTTTCTTGCGAAGATAGATTTACCACCAGTGCATTTTCAATTTTGTAGCAATATTTATGCTAATAAGAATAATAAAATTGTTATAAAATTTATCAGCACAATTAAAAAAAACCTGCTTAGCAAGTGGAAGAAGAAAAAGAACCAAGATAGTAGAACAGTTCATTGGATTAGAAAAAAATTATATTTTTGAAGGAGGAAAAAGGAGTGGTTCCTTTTATAAGACATGCTGTAAACAAAAAAAAGAATATTAAGTGTTGTAGATTCCACTTTGTTGTGCACTTCTGTCCACCAAGGATGGCTGCACTTGAATAAGGATGAAGTAATTTCTGTAGCTAGGCCTGTTTATGTAGAACTTGGGGGTGTATTTGCTATTTAAATGGAAAACAGTATTGTAATGCTTAAAAGCTCTGGTGTGTCTCTGTGTTGCATAAGCAGTTTCTAATCTGATGTATTTGACGTTCTCTGGTGTTTATCTTGAGATCCAGGTTGACGTTAATACATGCTCCCTTTTTACTGGAGAATTTTGTGCTTGCTTCCAAAAATGATCATCAACAAAGGAGATTAAATGAATCAAAGCCTTCTTGCATATTCCGGCCCTCAGCAAGGCTGAGAACACCCTATAAGAATCCCCTGGATTTGGGATGTGTTATTTGGGGAGTTTAATTCAGCTCGATGATGCCATTCACATCAAAATGATGCTTAAGAAGCAAGTGGTTCTAGATGGTAAAATAATACCATGGTGAGCACCAGGCCAAAGCCACACACTGCTTCTGCAGGTATGTCTGAATTGTTAGCTGAAGCAAAAGTTCAAGAGATGATTTATGTTCATCAAACTCTTAATCTGTGTATTTCCTAGCTACTCTGTGCTGTAATCTGGCTGCATATCAGCGGATCAAGGGCTTCTTAAATGTAGCTCAGAGGAGCACAGTTGTCATGACAGACTGGACTGGGTTGGAAGGGACCTTGAAGTTCTTCTAGTGCCAAGCCCCTGCCATGGGCAGAGGTGCCACTCTCTAGATCAGGTTATTCAGAGTGCCATCTAATCTGGCCTCGAACACTTCCAGAGATGGGGCATTCACAGCCTCCTAGGGCAACATTTCCAGTGCCTCACCAGCCTCTGAGTAAAGAATTTCTTCCTAACATCTAATCTAAACCTGCCCTCTTTCAATTTAAAATAATTGCCCTTTGTCCTGTCAATATCTGCCCATATAAAAAAATCCCTTTTCCTCCTTTTTATAAGCACCTATAAGGTACTGGAAGGCCACAGTACGGCCCCCCCAGAGCCCCCTCTTCTCCAGGCTGACCAACTCCAGCTCTCTCAGCCTGTCTTCATAGGTGAGGTGCTGCAGCTCTCTGACCATCTTTGTGGTCCTCCTTTGGACCTGTTTTAACAGGTCAATGTCTAACAGGACTCCAGAGCTGGATGCATCACTCCAGGTGGGGTCTCATGAGGGCAAAGTAGAGGGGCAGAATCCCCTCTCTCCACCTGCCACTCTGCTTTTGCTGCAGCCCAGGGTGCCATGGGCCTTCTGGGCTGCAAGCGCACACTGCTGGCTCATATCCAGCTTTTCATCCACAGGAACCCCCAAGTCCTTCTCTGCAGGGCTGCTCTCAATGACTTTTCCCAGTCTGTGCCCATGTCTGGGACTGCCCTGACTCAGGTGCAGTACCTTGCACTTGGCCTTGCTGAACTTCATGAGGTTCTGCAGGCCCACACCTCAAGCTTGTCTAGGTCCCCAGCGATTGAATCTTGTCCTTAAGGAGTGTCAACTGCACCATTCAAATTCTTGTCATCTGCAAACTTCCTGAGGCACTGGATCTCGCTGGTCATTATTGCATTTATCTTCTTGGACATCAGAGAAGATGACAACACAGCTCTGAGCTTGCACATTTGGATGCATATGCTAATTCCTTCTGGTGGTTAAATTGTTGACATGGTTGTTAATATTAGATCTGCTGGAGATATAATCATACACAAGATGTGGCAACCTAACTCCTAAATTCAACCAACACTAAAGGGGAAAAATAATTTTTCCATTCCTTTTACATGTTAATCCTCAGAAAAAATACCTGCACCATTTTCTCTGTTCACACATTTTTTCCTCAACAGTTTTAGTGTGGAAATGGCTAAGACACAAATGTAATTTCCAGGCAGATCAAAGTGTCAGCTTGTATCCAACATGGGAGGCTGTGCTGCATTCAGCAGGGAGAGCCATGGAAAGAGCTGACCCTGTCCTCACCTGTGCCCAGGCTGCTGTCACAGATTCCCTGCTGGCAAGATTTGTGGATGATGTTCCACATCTTTTAATAAAAATTATTATTTTTAAAGATACGGTCAAAGAAACCCAAAATATTATTTCAGATCTCTTGCATACATTACAGAGAGAAATAAAATTGAAACCAAATTTTTTAGGCTCAACTGAGTTAGGATGAGAATTAACAACTTTGAATCCCCAAATACACAAACACAAATTTTGCTGTAGTAGTCATACAGAAAAAAACAACAAAAAAATTTACATGGTTTGGAATTTGCATGGAAGTTCTGCCTACTTGCACTTATACACAAATGGGCAAATATTCAGTGACACAAAAAGGATTTTGTGCTTGTAAATGACACTAAATTGGGAAGGAAAGTACTGCAAATAGAGATGATCTGTGAGAACAGAACTTTTGCAAACAGACCCAGAGAAATGAGGCAGAGGTCCTGGTGAAAAAAAAGTATTTTTAAAAAAATCTTTTTCTATTAGGTTTCTGATGGCTTGTTTAGGCCGAGAAATTGCTTAAAAATAAAAGGACACTGTTCTGGTTCAAAACCCCTGGTGAGATAGTGACTCAGTGAAATCAGCTGAACACGGTAAAGGAACAGGAGCTCTGCTGCAGTTTCCACTCCACGCGGAGAGCGCGGCCCCGGCAAAGATGGGCTCTGTGTGTGCGGGACAGACAGCGCTCGGTGTGTGCGGGACAGACACGCTCGGTGTGTGCGGGACAGACACGCTCGGTGTGTGCGGGACAGACACCGCTCGGTGTGTGCGGGACAGACACTGCTCGGTGTGTGCGGGACAGGCAGCGCTCTGTGTGTGCGGGACAGACACTGCTCGGTGTGTGCGGGACAGACACTGCTCGGTGTGTGCGGGACAGACAGCGCTCTGTGTGTGCGGGACAGGCAGCGCTCGGTGTATCGGACAACACGCTCTGTGTTGCGGGACAGGCAGCGCTCGGTGCGTGCGGGACAGACATGCTCGGTGTGTGCGCGACAGGCAGCGCTCGGTGTGTGCGGGACAGACAGCGCTCGGTGCGTGCGGGACAGACAGCGCTCGGTGTGTGCGGGACAGGCAGCGCTCTGTGTGTGCGGGACAGGCAGCGCTCTGTGTGTGCGGGACAGACAGCGCTCTGTGTGTGCGGGACAGGCAGCGCTCGGTGTGTGCGGGACAGGCAGCGCTCGGTGTGTGCGGGACAGGGAGCACTCGGTGTGTGCGGGACAGACACTGCTCGGTGTGTGCGGGACAGACAGCGCTCTGTGTGTGCGGGACAGACAGCGCTCGGTGTGTGCGGGACAGACAGCGCTCGGTGTGTGCGGGACAGGCAGCGCTCGGTGTGTGCGGGACAGGCAGCGCTCGGTGCCGGGCAGCAGCAGCAGCTGAGCCGCTCTGCCGCTCTCCCCGCCCGGCTCCGCATCAGCGCGGTGCTCCCGCACGGGGCGCAGCGAAGTTGCCCGCGAAGCCCGGGCTGGAGAGCGGGGCAGAGCTGTGCTCGTGGCTCTGCCGGCTCTCTCTGCGCATCCCCTGCAGGCAGAGTTTGCTCAACTAGTCCAACTGGCTCTTTCTGTCTGGTTTTTTGGCAAACTGAGAATTTCCTTCCTGATAAAAACGAACGGCGGGCGCCCCGATTGGGCGTCGCGTTGCAGAGGATGTGACATCAGGCACATCTCTCGCTTGGCTGGATCGCTGGCTGCCGACCAGGGCAGCCCGGGAACTGTTTTGTTAAATCCCAACCCAGGTACTCGAGTTTCTGCACAGGGAACTGCCGGCACCACGTCCCGGGCTGCTGCAAGCTCTGCTCGGCTCATGCGTGCACAGTCTGTTCCAGAGAGCACTCCGGCCGCTGGGGGCTCACCGGGGACCATGGAATTTGAACTCTGGAAACCAACCACAAAGTGAAAAAACAGCGGCTGGCAGGCAGGGCTGAGATGGATGATGAGAGAAGAAATCAAAATGCCAGCAAATTGCAGGGAGTTGGAGGCCAGGCATCTGCAGCGTCTCCATCAAACCCGCTGATGAGGGGTAAGTGACACGCCTGCTGGTGAGGGGTGAGGGACACTCCTGCCTGGCTCAAGCCTCAGCCCTGCCAGAGGGAGCAGGGGGCAGGGGCAGGCTGAAGTGGCTACTGCTCCTGTGTCCACTTCTAGGACAGGTCCACAGTCGCCCCCACAAAACACCCACATACCTTTGTACTTCTGAGGGGATTTTAAAAGGCTATTTCTGTTTGATACTGAAATTTTGGTTGCTTTTTTTTCTTTTGTATTATAGAAAAGAGTGTTTGATTTTGTACTGCAGTTTGTGCCAGGAGAAACAAATGCAGCACTTAGACCCTGCAGCACACTGAAAAATAAGTTGAAATGTGGCATGTTTGACTTAAATTAGTGCCAGCAGGAAGATCAGCACTGGCTGAATTCCTCTTTTTTCTTTTTCTTTTTCTTTTTCTTTTTCTTTTTCTTTTTCTTTTTCTTTTTCTTTTTCTTTTTCTTTTTTCTTTTTTTCTTTTTTCTTTTTTTCTTTTTTTCTTTTTTTCTTTTTTACTTTTTTTCTTTCCTTCATTCACTTCCTCCTTACTCTTCTTTCTTTTCTCCTTTCTTTTGGTTATTTTATTTTGCATTTTTTTTTGTCTTCTCTTTCTTCTACTTTTTCTTTTTTTCCTTTATCTTTTATCCTTTCCCCTTGTCCTGAAGATGAGCAGACCTAAGTGTTGTTGTTTGGGTTGAGCCACCAACCCTAGTGGGTTCTTCTGCAATGGCATTGTTGTGACCAATGCTGTGACCACATAACAGTGAACAGTAACAGACAAATGGCTTCACTCTGGTCATGGCTCTGTGTCTGGCCCAGAGCCATTGAAAATATGACATGGTAAAAAAAAGACAAGTAATCTAACTTCATATCCTTAGCTGGATGTGTTCCATGTTGCTCTGTTTCTATGAGGTTACTCCTTCGTCTAATGGTGAGTGCAGAGGGAATGAGGTAAATTCAGAAAATGTGACTTTACGCTGTCCTTGCTCCTTTTCTGGGCTGTTCAGAATGTTTCCATTAATGCCAAATAGAAAACTAAGACCATAAAACCAAAATGCAAGGCTGATCAGCCTATCTGCAGTGTAGTCTGGCTGTCCTCATGTGTGTCACGCATGTACTCCTGAGGCTGGCTGAGAGGGAGGGCACAGCAATACTATCAACAGCATGAATAGAACCAGTCCACGCTGGAGATGAACTCCAGCAAAATGGAGGGTGGAAGGAGGGAATCCCACATGGTGCACTGCTGGACACTGATCATTTGGTCCTTTGAAAATCAGAGTTCAGTCCATTCCTTTTGTGTCTGCCTGTTCCTTAGCAGAGTCAGTAAGCTCTGCTGGCAGTTTCCAGCAGGAATGTATTTGGCCCAGGCTATGTGTATCACAAGCTTTAAGGGACAGCCTTGTGTATGAAAAATACCATTTGTAATACTGCTCTATATAATGCCTTAGGAATTTCTGTCTGCAAATATGAATGCAGGAGCTTGCCTTCACTGGAAGGACTTCAGAGCCCCTTTCAGCTGCACTGTGCGTGAGAGGCGTGGAAGGAAACCAGCCTGGGGACAGGCACGGAGGGTACAATGCCCTCACATGGTCAGAGGTTGGAAAAAGTTGCTTCAGCCATCACCACAAAAACCAGTGCTCTAGAAAGGTCCTGTGAAAGCTCTGTTGTGCACAGGGAGTGGTCAGAATTTGCATGTGTGCGTGGTTATTGCTATAAGGCTCCCTCTGTATACACCACCCTGCCAGTGTCACGTGCCCAAGAGATGGCAATGCAATCAAATATGACCAGAGGTTTACTGTAACCCCTGGGCTGGCTGGAGTTTTCTGCGGTGGAAGGGGAGCTAGGTGACCCACAGCCTCTGAAAGCCAGTAGGATTTGGATGTCTAGATGCTGAAGTACTGGGGTCTGACTCAGCCTCCCTGTGGACTAAAGTGTTGGTAAATCTCAAATTTGGACAATGATCTTGTTTCTCTGTGAAAGACCATTTGCGCATATTTTTGACAATCAGGAATCCTTGTTGCAGTGGTGGTACATACAATGAGCACAGCTGTGTCACCCACAAACACCAACCTTGCTACTTCATGTGCATCACTAGTTCAGGATTTTGAAAGCTTGAGGTCAGCTGGAACTGGCATTTGCTTAGGCCTTAATACAGATATTTTATATTCTGTCAGTGTGCCTCCTGTGAAGTGTAAAAGAGGGCAGTGAGACATGAAAATCCACTGGAGCCTTCCTTCTCTTCCAGGCAAGAAACACGAGTTCCAGCCTGGAGCATAAAAAAATAGAAATATTGTCATTTGCTAGAAGGTGATGCCCTGAGTCAAGAAACTGGGGAAATTTCCCCTCCCTTCCAGGGGGCTTGCCTCCCTGGTCTTGCTTCAGGGTAGAGGTGTTTGCAGCAGATGGAGATACTGCAGGAGAGACATCAGCCTGGGGCCTTGCAGTTCCTGGCAGTAGATCTGGAATTATGCCATTGCAATAAGTCATCAGTCAGGCCTTTATCACTCCTCTTCCCAAGGGATCTGAGGCTGATGTGATGGACTCCATAGGACTCCCACCTAGGATAAAACTCTCAGTTTCTCTCAGCTACAGAACTCCCAGCTAGATTATTTTTCACTGACATTTATTTTTGATGCTCATATGGTCAATCTTTTAATTCACTTTTAAGCCTGGGAAAATTGCAAGCTAATGGCCTGTCCACAGATGGCTGGTCTGGCTCTTTTTAGAGTTTTAGTAGAAGCATGTCTTTTCTCAAGCAAGGACTGAATGGATAAAATCCACACATGGATATGTCCCTCTTAGTAACCAGAATTCTGACATGATGATATAACAAGTCGGTAGATTGCACAAACTCCTGCCTATATTTGTGTGGCCAAAAAAAGCTCAAGTTGCAGCTCAAAAAACTTGTACTTCAATCTAGATTTTTAGAATTT
This sequence comes from Eopsaltria australis, assembly GCA_034509425.1. NCBI lineage: Eukaryota > Metazoa > Chordata > Aves > Passeriformes > Petroicidae > Eopsaltria > Eopsaltria australis. The sequence goes on along the minus strand of JAVTVJ010000068.1, from coordinate 3,516,000 downwards.
CTCTAAACATACTTCCCTTACACCTCAAGAAATTTAGGCAGTGGCATTAGTTTCTAAATGGGGAAAAGCTTTTTATGTACCCTGGAAACACAACTGACTGTAACACAGGCGGGATCAACAAGAACAACAGCACAGTCAGATAAGCATCAATTTGACACACATCACTTAGAGCAAAGCTATTTTAGTCAGTTAATAGTACTGTGCTTTAATAATTGTAGCCTAGTTTTGCTATCCTTATGAACCAGAATTGGCTGTCCATTTGCTAAAGCCAAAGGATGTTTGGGAACCTAATGAAAGTGTGTAACTGTTGTGGGATGCAGCCCATGGAACACAGAAGGAGGCAGGCAGAGCTCAAATAATGCTAATAACAAAGAATACAAATTTTTTTAAAAGCTAATTCATAGACTCATAGCCTAGTTTGGATTGGAAGGGACCTTTAAAGGCTGTCTAATTCAACACCCCTGCAATGAACAGGAACACCTTCCACTAGACCAGGTTGCTCAGTGCCCCATCCAACTTGACATTGAATCTTTCCAGGAATGGGACATCTAGCACCTCTCTAGGCAGCCTGTTCCATTATTTCACCACCTCATTTTTATGTCTAGTCTAAATATACCTTCTTTTCATTTAAAACCTTTATGATCATCAGCTTATGTGTAAACATTATTTTAAAGAATTATAGTGGCTTATTAGGGTTTTTTGCTGAAGGCAGACTTCCCGCTGTTAAGGTTTCCATTCCATGCATGTGCTCTACAATAGTTCCTGAGAACCTCAGCAACTCAACCAGCAACTTGGTCATTGGAGTTTTCTCTGCAGTTAGTGGAGGGAGAGTGGGATGTCTCCAGAGAGCAGCAAAATGTCTTTCCACAAGAAGTCATGTGAAGTGCCCTCTGTAAAGGCTTCCCTTCCTTCCCAGGGGGAACCTGGGACATTGACATAGAGCAGACACTGGGTTTTGAATGCTGGGATGTAAAAATCTCCCAGAGGGATTATTGCTGTCAGTTGGCCCTGAGCCATAAGATCTGTAATACTGAAGATCTCCCTCTATTAATATTTTCACGGTATGTATGTGCTGTATCTCACTTTGTGGTTTCAACAATGCAGAGAACACAGCTATTACTTAAAATGCGCCACTCACACCAAACACTGAAAACTGAAAGACAAAATCAACAGGTAGCACAATTTGTCTCCTTGTACTTTGGTCCCTTCTGTTGCCCAGTGTTGTTGACTCTAGTCCAGCTCTGAGCAGGGTAAATGACTGATCAGCCAAACCCTCTTCAAAACATATTCCTTTTGAGATAACTGGTAAAATGTAATAAGTTTGTGAAAACAAAGGCACTGGAAATAATTCAAAGAGAGGGACAAGCTCAGATGGAGCCAGGTGATATTCTGCAAATCTCTGTCCTGTCTTCTGAAGGGGAGCACAGCTGTGCAGTGCAAACATGGGATGAGTTAAAAATGCACCCAGAGAGAAACCATCTTCTTGTCTGTCTCACTCCCATCATCTGCTCCAAAGAAATCTTGGCAGTTCAAATAAAGTAGAAGAGAGGTCATAGAGTTGAAGTAAAGTATGCTAGTGAAATAGAGTTTTTAGCCTTTCCCCTGTCTTTGTTTTTATACAGACTTTGTTTCAGACTGGTCTCCTTTACATGAGGCCTCCATCCATGGGCGTCTGCTTTCTCTGAAGAAACTCATTGAACAGGTACCTCTCTGCTGGGTTCATGTGCTCTCTGCAGGGTTTGTTCAGTGGATGAATGCAGTCTGTGCTTTACTGTGAAACTTCCAGGGTGAGGAAATCATGTTAACCAGGCCACAGTGAAATCTGCATGTAACAGGCTTTTTCATTTCTACAATCAGTTCCTTGCCCAGCACAAGCTTTGTGCACTAATTCGATGATGTTCTGAACTATCCTGGGATACTTTAACTCTGGTACAGGTAATTGGACCCTGATCACTAGGATCTCTGGATGGCTGAGGGCAGCTCCTCTGCAGCTCCTGTGCATGCCTGTGAGCAGTTTTTGGTGCCTAACTGAGGGCCAGCTCTGGTTGAGGCTTCAATTCAGTCACCCAGACATTTGTTTCTGAGCATATCCCAGGGCCCTGGTCTCACTCCAGAAGGTCAGGGATAGGTAGAAGTGATTTCTGAACCTCACATCTTTGTTTCTGCAAAATCCTTGTGTTTAACCTACGAAGGAATTGATGGAAAGGGAAGGGGCATTGGAAACTCTTCCAGCTTAGTCTTCTGGAGCACTAAGATTGCTAGAACTGAAAGACCTTGTAGAATCAAACCAATGCTTCTAATGCATTTCTTTCCTTCAGTGGGTGCCTTGAGGCAAAGAGCAGAACATACTTCAAGAGCATTTCAGGATTGGACCCAGTGAAACAACCACAGACTCAGGGGGTAGGAGGTCAGAAGGCTTGAGCAGTGATAGAAAAAGGCAGCAGTCATGACCCTACCAAGAACTCGAGTAGCAACTTTTCATCATTTTCCTTTATTTCAGATTTTGCTTTCCACAGTGTAGTACAAACCAAATCATGCTGAGTTCCTAACAGAATGTGTTGTCCCACTGAACACTAAGTTCACTAAGTTTTCTGTGCTGGTTTTCAGTGTGTACACGGCATGCCCTCGGGTACACTGTGCCAGTATCCACTCCAGCCAAACATCACAGCCCCTCCATCCCCGTCATCTGCTTACTTTTTGAGATTAATAGCTTCAGGCAGTTGAGGAAGGTCTGGTTACATAAACCTTTAAAGACAAAAAGGGTTTTTTTTTAATTGCTGCTTTTTGTATGGGAGTTTTGGTAGTTGGTTGTAATGACATTTTTCATTTTCTTCTCAGGGGGGTGATGTAAATCTTGTTACAGCAGACCAGGTGTCTCCTCTCCATGAAGCCTGCCTAGGGGGTCATGCTGCCTGTGCCAGTGTCCTGTTAAAGCATGGTGCTCAGGTGAGTATGTGATGGACAGACCATTGTCTCTAGTGTTAAGATGTTGTATTACCACACTTCAATGCTAACTGATGTCATGGCAGAGTATCTCTGTGATTTACACTCTGTACTTAGCTCTGCTTAAGGTACTTATGAAATGCACTTCCTAATAAAGCAATCCAAAAAGCACAGATACAAGCAGCAGTTATTATTGTTCTTTAGAGGAGAATGAAATGTTCTCATCTTTCAAAAGAACAAGGGGAAGTTCATCTTGCAAACCTTTTATAATCCTGCAGCAGTTAAGGGTATGTTTTATTTTATGCACACATTAATTCTGTTGGTAGCAAGATGCAGAGTCTTAAGTAGAAGCACAGGAATGTTGGGATCAACTGACAATAAAATGGGAAAAAAATGGAAACAAGATGCAAGTAAAATGGTGAAATGGTGTCTCATAGCCCCTACCTTTCAAGCTAACATCAAAATTATAATGAATAAGAAAATTAATTCATACATACACTACCTTACCATATATAACCTTTCAGTTTAAAATGAAAAAAAAAAATTAAAAACAAGGAAAGACTGCACACTTTCAGCCAAAAATGGACTGTTTCAGGAGAGGGCTATGAGTAGGTGTGTTTCATCTAAGATAACTGAGAAATGGGCATACATTTAGCTTCATAACTCCTGAGAGACCCTGGAGTAGTGCTGATCAATTTTTTTTTTTTTTTTTTTTCAGTAGGAGAGACTTGGGGGCAATTTTAAAAAACTTTTAAAATTATCATTTTAATGAAGAGTTTTAGTCTTCAGAAGCACTGGGGACTTTTGGCATGGAATAAAATAAAAAACCTTGAGAACCCTGTTTTCTGCTAAGAACCTGGTTAATTGCCATCAATTCTGAAAAACTGAGAAGACAAAAAAACTTGCCAGATTGTGTTATTTTCCCCCAGGTGAATGGAGTGACTGTTGACTGGCACACACCACTGTTCAACACTTGTGTCAGTGGCAGTGTGGCTTGCTTGAATTTACTGCTGGAGCATGGAGCCAGCCTACAGCCCCCCTGTGACCTGGCATCCCCCATCCACGAAGCTGCTAAGAGAGGTAACCCCACAGGCAGCAGCCCTCCTTTCCATGTTGCTAGTAGTGTGTTGAACTGGAGGAGATAACTTCCTTGGTTTGGGTCATGTAAAATGCCTTGCTAATTGGTCTCATCGTGAGGGGTGCAGTTCTTCCCACCCTATTGCTCATCAAGGGCAGGTCAGCTCAGCTGTCAGATCCTCTGAGTTCACATGGTGGCACCTGGAAGGGGATGCATTGTCCAAGTCAGCTGCCTGCAATGTGGACATTTGAGGGAGACGTCTGGCTATCTTTGAAAGGAGTGGAGAGAAACATGGAGTGATTCATCTCCTCTTCAATCAACAGACATCTGAAATGAGTCAGATGAAATATGAGGGCTTTAGCCTGTGAGGCTTTAGCCTGTTTTGCTGAACGTGGCTCTGCAGCTCCTGTTTTGCTGGCTGGATCCACTGGAGTGGATGAAAGTATTACACTACCATCTCTTGACAAAACATTGAATCTCTGCCAAACTACACTGCTGCAACAGAGAATTTGCTGGGAAAAAAAAAAAAAAAGCCTGATCTCTGTAAGTTGACTCTCCCTTTATCCCTTTTAAGGTCATGTGCAATGTGTCGAACTCCTCGCGTCCCGTGGGGTAAATGTAGATCACAACATCAAGCACCTGGGCACTCCGCTTTATGTAGCATGTGAGAACCAGCAACTCACCTGTGCCAAGAAGCTGCTTGAGTCAGGTAAAAACAAAAATAAAGAATGGGGTACGTTCATTTCCTGCAACATGTGTCTTTGGGTTATCTTTGTGCCAGAGATTTAGAGGAGCTCCTGCTTTGGGACCAGGAGATGTTTCACTCCTAATAGCAGCCCTGGTTAAATGTGGTAGCAGGGTGATCAGAGTCTTCTTGACCCACAAATTCAGCTTTATAGCTCCCAACAAAATGATGGGTGATCCTGAATTTCACATGGCTGATTGTGCCTGGAACAAACTATCCTTTCCAGCGTCTTTGCATGTGATGCTGCAGTTATTTGAAGTGGACAGGAAGAAATTTCATTTTTTTCATTTTACCTGTTCTTTACCCCAAACAATTGACTCAGCCACTTTTCCATATTATTTCTGCAAACATGTTTTAATTTTCAATGAGTTCATAAAATGTTTGGGACATTTTCAACACAGAAGAAGGTTCAGCACTATATGCTTTGCATCACACAAACCTAGCTGTAAGTCTAAATGCTTGGATAATTACACAAAACCATTTCTTGTTATCTACAGTAGTACAGCTCTTCCAGTCAAAGAGGCCTGTAACTTAAAGTAGCCACATAGCTGGTACAAAAATGATGGACCAACAAAGCTACTTTAGAAAAAACAAGCAAAATCATATATATCACCTTTTAGGTTGGTCACTGTTTAGTACAATGACCATTTTTGGGAAGAAGTCAAATACAAACTAATCTAAGTATTAAATATTTGGCAACTATTTTCTTTTTTCTGCTATGTTTTTTTGCTGCCTCCTATATATGGGAATGTGTACTATAAAAGCATTATAAATAGTTTTGAATTAATTCTGCAGCTCACTTTCCTCAGGGTGTTTTAGGAGCCATTAGTCCAGGCTAATGAATAGGGGAACTCTCATCGGGGGTGCTTATGCCCTCTTCTACCTAGGCCCTCTAGAACTTTTCCATCCTCACATTTTTTCCCTGACTGATGCTTTGGCATTTGGAAACCCCACCAGCTTAAACCTCCAGTGCAGAGCATGTTGAAATGCTGTGTTTATTTTAAGGGATGGGAAGCAGAGGTGGGCCACAGGTGGGCCATAGGAACTACACCTTTGTTCAAGATATCCTGGGCTGGGCTGTGGGTGAAGGACTTCCTCATGCACCATTCCTCTGGGATCATTTTCTTAGTCACAACCTCAGTCCTCAACCAGTGAGAGCTGTGCTTGTGCAAATTGTAGCACCAAGCCCCAGCATAAAGGAGTCCAGCTCTGGGTGCAGGCTACAGCATTTATGTGTTATTCAGAGAAACATCAGCTTTTTATTGCAGTGAATGAAAACAGGCTGCTGTATAGTCATTGTTCTTTTCATTATTCTTTGCCCTCTCCTATTGTTCAGGAGCAAACGTGAACAGCGGCAAGGGCCTGGACTCCCCTCTGCACACGGCTGCCAGGAACTGCAGTGTGGAGCTGGTGAAGCTGCTGATTGACTTTGGAGCAGACATTTGGGTGAAGAATGCTGAAAAGAAGAGGCCAGTGGAGCTCGTGCCACCTGGCTGCCCTGTGGGCCAGCTGTTCCTGCAGAGAGAAGGTGCCCCTTAGAGCTTGTTTTAGGGAAAAGCCACACAGACTGTTTCACAAGGCTGTGCAAGTCCAGGCTGCTAGCACTAGAAAACTGGGAATAACTGAGCTTGCCTCCGTTTGCTGACATAGGGACATTGTACAAGTGCCAGAATGTAATGGTGCACTAACAGTGATAATGGTTAAGAAAAATAACCCCTCCTGAACCTCCAGATTTTGAATCTACTGCATCAGGATGCAATCATATTGAGCTTGCCATTTAATGCAAAATAGAGTTTAGGGTGAATAAACAAGCAAAAGACTCCTTAGAAATTAATGGTAACTTTTTTCATTACCTAAAGCTTTGAATTTAGTGAGAATCTGTGAGTTCCCCTGTGTCAGACAGCAGTAGACTCAGGAGTGTTCCATGGAGTGTGCTGACAAATGCAGGCAGCAAATCACCTCTGATGGGAATTGAGGCTAGGTAGTGAGGCTGAGGTTTGGGATCTCTGGTTATACAGTATGCTGATGGTCAGGTTTGTCTCAGCATATGCATAAATGCAGATTTGCAACCCAAAAAATATTAGTGCAGGTAATACTAAAAAAGGTACATTGAAGAATTTGGTTTTTAATTATTTGCGTTTTACTTTTATTCTTGGGCCAAGCTTTTACATAGATACAAAAGTATCTTTAAAATTAAAAACTACATGATTTTTTTCTGGATATTAAGGAAAATTGCACAGGAATGATATAAGGAATTATATATTTATATTCATTTATACACTAGACTTTCTTTAAAGACCAACCTTATGTGCTGAATAATAACTGCAGTATCAAGCCATAAGCTTAAACTTTAGAAAGAGTCTATTTCATACTTGTAAATTAAATAGTCCCAGGTTATTTTATTTTATTTTATTGATTATTAAATCTTTAATGAAGTATGGAAAGAAATGTTACTTATTATTATTGAGGGAAATTAGAATACAATCTATAGTGTCTACTCATTTTTGTACTTGTAGTCTTCCTTAGATTTTCTCATTCAGTCAGCAAGCTATATACATGACTAAATAATCTGGATTTTCATTGTTTTAAACAAATTGGTGTTGATGCCGTCCACACCAGTTACACATTGATGAGATTGTTGCTACAGAAAGGTAAAATTGGAATAACAAAGTGATGAATCAGGCCCTGCTTGAAATAGCAACATGAAAGTAGCATGGAAACAACTGTGCTGTGCATAAGAGCAACAGATATTTGGTTTCCCAGTATAATCTATGGCACACAGAGCAGTGATCTTTTTGAGTTCCAGTCTCTTGCTGCATTTGATTCCTGATTCCTGTGGCACTGCATGTGTCCTGTTTATTTGAGATAGAAAAACATTTCAGGCACACCCTGTGGAGCTGGCCTGAGAAATGCTGCTCAGGCTGAGCTGACAGCATGGGCAGTGAGGAACTTTTCTATGTGAAATTCAGCAATCAAAATCAGAAACAATAAATGCCTGAAGGGAATTTTCCTGTGGAATAGTGTTTTTTCTGATGTTCTCCAACGTGCCCTTCTCTGAGTGGGGTCATGCCTGTGGACAGCTCATGTCTGGCTTCTCTGGCTGGCTGAACAATTGTGATCTAGGAGAGTGGTGCAAGAGCTGCTCCCCTGCCCTGCTCCCATGCAAGACTCCTCTCCCCCACATCCCAGCTGCTGCAGCCCTGCAGTCCACAGCCAGGCTGGCTGCAGGGAGTGTGTTTTGCCCCCAGAGATGAGTTGGTGAGCGTGCTGACCCAGTCACCCTCCCAGGACCAGCCCAGAGCAGCTGTAGTACATGTGGGGGTTCTCTTCCTAGCAGTTCACCATGCTGCTGGACCATCCCATACTCTGCTTACATCTCAGGGACAGTCCTGTGTGTGCATGGGTGGGAGAATTAGTGAATGCACCAAAAATGTACTGTGTTTTTGAAGAGTGTGCTTGTGTTTGCTAAATATTTTCCAGTATAGTGTTACTGCTTGTGTTTTGATAAGTCTTCATGTTTTGGATTTGGTTGTTTTTTCTTTTAATGGAAGCTTTTGTTTTTCAAAAGATGTTTCCAGGCAGAGCATTTATCTGTGGGATCAGAGTCAAGCACAAGCGCAGTGTAATACTTCAGGAGTTTAACTAGCCTCATGTGCCTTGTTTTGTACCCAAGAACAGGGTAACAACTCATGCTGGCTCCTAGCAGAAGGGTGCAGCCCTTTGCATGGCCCTAGTGATAGCACAGCAGCTTTCAGCCTTGCAGAGCTGCTGAAGTGTGGTGTCCTGCACGAGGGAAGTCTCAGAAGCTGATCAAAGCCACCACCTCACCACATTTTTGTTGAGGCCTCCCTTCCTTCCCTCTGCTCTGCAGGAGGGAGGGCACCTGAACTGTCCCTTCCCAGCTCACTCACCTCCCTCTACCTTTCTGCAGTGTCCCTTCTCATGCCTTCCCCACTCCCTGCATCCAACCCCTCCTCATCAGTGCCCATTTTCTTACCTGCCCTCCCACAGCCCCAAACACCCTCACATTCATCACCTCTGTGCAAAAGATGCACTGGAGGCTTCAACACTGACAGGTGCTGCCGGTAAAACTTCACATAGGATCCTCCTCTTCCTGAAAAGCATAAGTGACCCAAACAAGTGTATAATGCTATTATACTTAGATTTTTTATAAAGTGACAAAGATTCTTCAACAGGGCTCCCATCTATCAACATGGGACTGGTTAACCTGGAAGGTTTAAATAAAGAACTATATAATGTTTCTTTTGCTTTGTGTTCATCACTGTTATGAAATATGCCTCAGGAAAGCAGTGGACTGAAAACTTTGATCTTGCTGGGGAATGAGAGGAGGAAAGGGCTTTTAAAGTAGCATCAATCATCGCTTCTCAGACAGTGCAAACATTTGTGCAGCTTAAAAGGGAAAGACTGATACTGCTGATGCCAATTGAGTAATGACAGAGTGACTCGGCAGGGGCTGGTGGGCAGGTGTCCTTCGGGGAATGCAGGTTTGACTTCTCACTGCTGAGTGTGAAAACCTGGTGAGAGGTGGGTTGCAGGAGGTGGGTTGCAGAGCTGCTGTTTCAGGTTTATAGTTTTGTCACTATAAAGCCATGAGTGTAACCTCTTCCCTGGATCTTTCTCCAGGGCCACTGTCCTTGATGCAGCTGTGCCGCCTGTGCATCAGGAGGTGCTTTGGATACAAGCAGCATCAAAAAATAACTGGACTTCTCCTCCCAGATGAGCTGAAACATTTCCTTCTCCACATTTGAGCCTTTTTATATTCAGAATGGTGCCTTTAATAACACAGCAAGGTTTGTTGATTCTTTTTTCATAGTGTTTGCAATGATAATTTATGGCAATTTTTTGTCTCCAGTAAAGCCCGGGTCTAAGAAGCACAGGACTGACCAACTCTCTCAGTCCTCACTGCCGTCACCCACACCAAATCCATTTGGAAAGAAACAATCCTGCGTGGTTGCATGGTGGAGCTTGGAAATGTGATGTGAAAACGCCCTTGAAAGAACAGAAAATTAGCATAACATTTTAAAATAGATCTCTTGATTCTCTGGCACAGTTTGAGAGGTCTTGTGGTTGACAACCCCTTACAAAGAAAGCACATATCCCAGCCCAGCAGTAACTGCATTTAATGTAAACATTAGTCTCATCAGGAAAGCTACAGAGAGCTTTCTTTGTAAGCAGTGCTCATGTGCCTGTTTTCTGTGAGTGCTGTGCCCACACTGCCATGGGTGAGGGGAGGGAACACAACTAAGCCCACTTGCCAAGCAAGGAAGGCCCTCTGGCAGAAGTTATTTATTTTCTAAGGGTATCACACTGCAGACAGATAAGCACCAACCAACAATCATCTGCATTTAGGCCAGCATCTGAAACAAGCATTTCTGCCATGACAGCAAGTAGGTCACTGCTGATGGCAGCTCCCTACAGTGCAAAAATAATGGGGCAAAAGTTTTTAATCATCCATTAAAATCAATTACTCCTGATAGTTTGAGACACAGAGGAGCTACACTTCAGAACTACACATTTTCACCTTGTAGCATGTTATTTTTCAAGGACACAGGCTAATGGGCTACCAGTAGCAGGCGTTGAGTGCTCCCCTTTCCTGCCCTGAAAATTAGGTGATATTTCCTAAGCATTTTTCAGCATGCATCAGAAAAACAACAGCTTCTACACCCCTTCTCCACCCAAGAAAAAATTGAGAGTGAGATAATATTTTTTCTTGAAGAGTTGCTACCTCGTTCATAGCATTTTCCATGGGAGTGGTAATAATAATGCCTCTAATGTGTGGTCATAAAACAAACAATGAAATCAAAGTCCATTCCAAATTAAAAAAACTACAGACAATTCCTGCCCCCTGCTCAGTTGCTGAGCTGTTGACTGAGTGTATGATGTATGTGGTTCTTATTCCACTGAGGTCATAAGAATAAATATTTCCTCCAGCTAAACTTTAACACTGGGCATTTTTCTTTCCCTTTCAGGAACGGGTCCTGCCGCCACAAACCAAAGTGCAGTTGTGACCACTTGGGTGCTCCCCTGGGAGTATCAAATGCCTGATCTGTGTAGGAGCAAGGATGCTGAGAATCCACCTCTTCTTCCCGTCACCCTGTTTCCTCTTGAGTTCTAAACCAAAGTGCATCTGCATCACGTGGGAGCAGCAGCATGCCCAGCTCCCTGAGGGGCTGCCAGGTCACCCCTGAGCTGAAGGGGCAGCCACACACTTCAGTGCTTCTGGAGATCCTATTTCACTTCTCTGTGGAGACTCTGTAAGAGTGGGCTGGGAGTGCAGAAACTGATGCCATCACTGGCACCAGCAAAGAGAGATAGAGAGTCTTCATCTCAGAAGTGGAGAGGCTGGCAGCCTTCAAATACAGGAAAGCTTATTATGGTGTTCACCAGTGTGCCAGTGTGTGCATCCTTCCCCATGCATGTGGCAAGTCAAAGAGTTCAAATGCTACCTGGGTGCTGGTATTTGATGCAAATCACAATTCAAATCCTTGTCTGCACAACATGATTGCTGGCTGTAGGTATCCAGTGTGATGGTTTGATCCCTTTGTGCTGACCAACCACAGCAGAGTTCTGTTGGGTTTGTGGGACACTAAATTGTACCCTAATGGGACAAAATGACAAACACAGTTAGGTCTGGAACTCCTCTGGTGACAGAGACACATGGGAATGTGTCACTTTTCTGACCCAATTCCTCACACATATTTGAGCCATGTAAAAATTAACAGGCTGGTTTAAGATGGCCTTCTATATGGTTTCCCTCATGTCCAGGGAAAAAAGTAGACATCTCTCTTCACAGAGATTGAATAAAAGTAGGTATCTGTGATGGCAAAGGTATATCCCTCTAAATCAGTGTCTTGCTTAAGCTGAATCTGCATTGAACAAGCAAGGAATGGAAAACAAACCTAATGCCTAACTTTTGGAGAATTAAAGCATGAAGAATCCCTGCTTTGGTGATACAGTGGAAAGCTGGAGATTCGTCTTACTGTATTTTAGATTATGAAGAAACGTTTTTGTATGTACCAACTTTGCTTTTGCCTTTAGGCATCTTATTTTGTAACTTCAGTCAATGGGCTTATAGGAGTAATGCTAATACCAGGAGGAAATTGCTCTGAGAACCAGGTGAGGGTGTTGCTTCCAGTTTGCTTTTCTTATGAAAATTTCATGGTATGAATCTGTTTACTTGAATTTCTCTGCCCAAGTGTAATTAGGATGAATTCTGTATGCTCAACTTGTATCATCTCAGTGTGTTTACTTATTTATTTTCATAAAAATTGTGATCAACACTGGTGACTTACAGCTTTATGCATCAACACTTATCCAGTTATAAACTGTGAAAGTTGTACAAGATGCAAATTGAATAAGCTCATTATAGGCGAGGTTTGGATTTTTTTCTATATTTGAAACCATTCAAAATGTAGACTTTAATGATTGTCAGGAATATATTTTATCAGGTCCTTTCCTATTTTTATGTTAATAGTTTAATGGTAGTTAAGCCACAATTTTGTAGGATATTTTCTGAGAAATAAATAGTTTATACTCTTTTGCTTGTTAGCCTGTTTTCATTCATTTTTTAAATGATAGCCCTAATTTTGTGGATTGACTGATACTATGGAGTTTTGAATTTTAATTTCTTGTAATCCCACCCTGAGGCAGGTAGTGAGCAGAATATTTCCTTTAAATATAACTATAGTAAAGATGGGACTAAAATGCAAATACCATGCAAATCTTGCCTTTTCTTGATGTTTTTATGTAGACATGGACTCCTGAAATTCCTTCTTTGCTCACTTGAGGGTTAGTGAAAGGAGATAGAGATTCCACAAAGCAGGAAAAGATGTAAATTAAGATGGTCACTGTCTTCAGCTTGGGTTTGGGTTTTTTTAAACTGATTTACATAAATTTGTTTCTCCTGCCAACTCAGCTAAAAGTACATGCAATGCTCTGTTGCTATTGTGTGTTCCTACACAACGGGAACCCTGAACTGGAAGGGAGAGTGTGGAGGTCCCTGTGTGGTCAGAAGTCCAGCAGGTGTCTGTCAGTGCCCTTGGGTACACTGTCAGGCTGGGGAGGTGTGGAAGGACCAGAAAATTGCTTTACAAGATGTTGTTTCTGCTGGATACAGAGCTGCTTATGGAAACTGTGGAACTAAGAGCACCTCAACAAAAGAAAACAGTGGATTTAAGCAAGAAAAAATGATCTTTTGTTTTATTGAAACACGTCTGATGCAATACATCTTTGCAGTTGCTGGGTGGGATCAGCCACATCCCAGGACACGGCTCTTCTTTCTGTAGTTGTGTGCAAAGGTCCACAGCTGTCCTGTCCATTTCTGGTTGTTTTATATTTTCTCTTAACTGGAAACCACAGCCATGCAAATCTAGTAAGTGTAACATACAGCTTTGGAGCATGTGCAGAGAATGTTGTCTTGCCTGCCCACTGACATGAATTCTTTTCAAGATGACTAAGAAGGAAATAAATTTACTTTACTAGCTTTACAAAATGGGACTGAGTGGCTGCAAAATAGCAGGTTAGTGGTGAAAAAGAGCATACTTTTATGCCTATTATGGGATATGCACAATTCCCATCAGACTCATGTTCTTGAGAATCTCAGGTCTGAGACTTGATGCTCCTGAATCCACATTTTCTTGCTTAACACATGCACTGTATTTATCAAAATGGAGGCTGCCTTGCTCTGCAGTTCCAGCCTGAATCCTGCTGGCTTTGGATAAAAATTCCCAGGAGTTATTTCTGTGCATATTAAGCAATTATTTGTCGTTTGTTGACACATTGCTCAGCTCACTGCTCCAAGGGATACTCACTTTCATGCACACAGGCAACATTTGATGCAAAACTGCTCTCTGGGATGCCTAGGGGAGTCCACTTTCCTTTAAAATGACAGCATGAACTCCCAGCATGAACTATTGCTGGGAAATGTTTCAAATTCTAATATCATTCAACACAGTAACCCTCACTCCAGCCCTACCTCAGAGCTGGAGAATACCTGGCTCACATCACCATGCAACAAGGTCTTGTCTTTTTCTATTCCAGGTGAAGCCCTTCCTTTCTGAACTAGTTCCCTTTGCACTTTTAAAGGTCTTGAAACTCATTAATCATCACTGATTCAAGTGACACAGCACTAGATTCATGGTTTTAGTGACTGTGAAGTAAAATTGAGTTTGTAATCTGTCAGCTGTCTCACTTCACAAATTAAACTGTGGAGTCTCTGCTGAGTCTATGGCTTTTGAAATCCCTGGAGCCTTTCTTTCTGTAGTTTGTAAAATGCAGCAGTAGCAGCTAAAGCAGTTCTTTGTCTCATGAAAGCACTGACTCTGAATCACAGAGGTTCATACAGACATCTTGGAAAGATGTTATGAATAGGACAAGTATAGGGCTGTCTCATTGTCAGTGAGACTGCACTTTTTATTACCTGATTTCTAGGAAAGGGAGTTGCATTTTTTTTTCTCTGATTAAATAATTGTACCAAAACAGGAACAGTTGGTGTTGGGAATTTCTGCACGGGGAAAAGCTTCAAGTAATTGCTTTGCTCTCCCCAGGCCTCTCTGAAGGACCATCACTCCTGCACTTGATTAATCTTTTCCACCCTCTGGTCCAGCAGGGGGACTGAGACTGACAAACTCTTTGTCCCTTCCAACTCTTCATATATAATTTTTCCTGTAGGTTGGTAGGCAGAACCTCTGCCTTTCCAAGTCTCTCCAATGAGGACTGTGGACATCCCTTTCTGAAATAGCTCCATTCTCACCCATCGGTTCAGAATAAGTGACCAGTGTACTTCTGCTCCTCAGATAATCATACTGGTGAGCACAAGGTGTGAGCACATCCTGACTTCATTGGGATGATTTCTATTCACTTGTCCCATAGGAAAGATGGAGCACTGCTCAGGTTCAGGAAGTACCAGCTCAGTCTCTTTGTTCACTGAGCACTAGAAGGGGGCAGTTTTGTCTGCAGTTCCCAGTCATTTTTTCAGTCAGCCAAAAAACCCTAAACAAAACCTTTCCTTCATACAGCAAAAGTTAAGAAGTAGCTTTTTCTCTCTTTCAAGGTATTATTACTTTTATTATTTCTCTGACTAGAAAACAAACAACCCCAAACAGTGCAATCCAAGTCAAGGAAACTGTTCATTTTTCTTGCAGGAACAAAAGAAAACACATAAAAAATATTATCTACCAGTTGGGCTATTGGGATGTATTTGTTAGAGGTGATGGAAGCAAGTTCAGATTCTCTCCTAGAATGAAATAAATTCTTTCTCCATCTTTGCTATCCCTGGTGCTTTGCAGCTATATCCTCCTTGTTTTTGGTGAATCTAAGAGTTCCTCTCATCTAAGAGTTCCTCAGTTCACTAATATTTTCTCACTGAATGTGCCTCAGTACATAAGAGCATAAGACCAGATATTCGGATTAGGGCATCCCTGGGCAGGGACTGGCAGCCATGGGTGGCTGAAATGGGGTCATGGGACAGGGGCAGGGGGAGCCCCAAGAGGCTGCCATGGGGCAGGAAGGGCTGCTGGTGCCCTCAGGGCCTGGACATCTGGGTAGCCATGCAAATTCTCAGCATCCGTGACATCCATGAACATGGCAAGAGATCTATTCATCCACCACATATCTTTTGTATGCCTAATCCCTTCCCTCTTTGTTCTACAAGAGTTTCCAGCTAATTTTATGTAAGAAAATGAAGAATTGTTTCTTACTTGCTCCTCATTACTCCCTTGATAGTCCTCTCTCTCATCCCTCCCTCTTAGCCTCTCTTTTTTCCCAGACTCCCAGCCTCTTTAGCCACTCCATGGACAGAGATCTGGGTGATCAAAATGCTGTGATTCTGTCTGTAAAACACACATCCCCCTCAAAAAAAAAAATAAAAAAAAGACAATCCAAAGCCCAGCGCTACCTAATGCTCCCTGGTTTCTTTCCCTCAATGCCCTTTACTGTTTTGAGATACTTGTCTGTTCTTGGCTCATGTATTCAGACATCTTAGTCCAAAAGAAATACCTAGTAAACACACCCTGAGCTCAGTTCCTCAAGGGGTTTTGCATATGCTCTCTGCTTTCAGTTATCTCATTCCATAAAATTATCATAGTTGTTTTGAATGCCTCTCCTGGATTAAAGGGGGACTGCTACGTGCAAAACTCCAACAAAGACATAGCACAGAGAGCTCTTCTTTCCTGAGATATGAAAAAAGGGTTGTGCCTGATTGCTGTGCAGTCTGCACTTTTTGTCTGTTATTCCGTGTGCCTGGACAGCTGTGCAGAGAACCGGACAGGCACAGCATTTCTTTCCCATTAAACATGACTGTGAAAAAGCCCCAAACCTTATGAACCAGGACTGAAAGACAGAACATTGAGAGACGTGGGATAGGAGTGACTGGACACATTTCTGGCTCGGAAGAGATCGGGATCTGCTGTCTCGCCCCCTCCACAGCAGCTCCTTCCCCAGCGCTGGCTGCTGCTGCCCCAGGCACAGGAGCCCTCTCGGGGGAGGAAGGCAAGGGGCAGAAAAGTGGCTGCCTTGGGGGCTGTCAGCCCCGCCCTTTGCTCACTCCTTCCGACAGTGCCAGGTTTAGCCAGCAGATGGTACCGCTCGCACACATCTCTGCAGAAAAGTTTTGCGAGAGGAATAGTCAGTGAAAAAGCCGAGCTGGAAAAAATGTGGTGCTGGTAGTGAACACAGCCTCAGGCTCACACAGACCGGGGAATCTCCCATTTCCATCTGCAAGTGGTGCAACTTTTCTTTTTTACTGTCCTACTTAATGCCCAACCTTTCTACATTCGATTGTCTGAAAGTGGCAGGATGCATGCAATGCCCAGGGTTTGTTTTAACTGATAGATTAACTGTACTTAATGCTTGTCTTCCTTTTCTTTGTGAAATCTAATGTTTTTAGCATTCATACATACTGTGAAGAAAGCACTGGAGAAGGCTGAAAAAAATGAATGTAAGCGCTCTCAGTCACTGGTTGTCAATGACCTGTAATTAGAGGTACCCTGCAGCACCCCCAGTCTTTGAAGGGTCTGCTTAGTTTTTAACATAGCAGCTTGCTTAATACATTTTTCTTCTAACCTCCATTAGCACTCGACAGAGAAAAGATCAGTTCCAGAAAATGGAACATCCTTACCTACTGAAATTACATATAATTAACCAATTAGAAACAGAAATCTGTCTCAGTTTTCAGAAAGAGTGCTTACTGGCATATAATGCCGTTCAAAACCCCTTCTCTCTTCTAGGAAAATAATTACTGTTGCTGGCTTCCTAATTTCACAGGCTGGCTGTTATCACTTTCTAGACAGCAGCTCTAAGCAAGAGTCCTTCCCATAATTTATTTTGGGTGAGAATGATCCTTGGAGTCTTCTCCTAAAAATCATGTAGCACAGAATTTTAGAAAGCCATTTGGTGTCACAGCCAGGACTTGCCACATCTGTGCTCCATGCTGTGCAGAGACTCTGATTTCAGGGAAGTGTCTTATTTCCATGTCCTCTCTAAAATGTTTTGTTTATCCCACTTCCCGTAGTCTACAGCCCAGGAGATGCATGCATTGCATATGATGATCTAATACAGCTCCATGTCATAGAAATAAATGCCTTCACATGCTGACTGAATGTAGGCTAGGCCTCTTAAACGTAATATATGCTGTGAGTTATTATGGCAGACTTTCACACATCCTTGCAGATAAGGTAATTTAGTGAGACATCCAAGTGACTGCCTGGTGATGTGCGTTTGCCTTTGCACAAATGGAGGCAGCTACTTTGACAGTGCTCTCATTTCTTTGAATCTTCTACAGGAGCTGCCTTGAGAATTGCAACTATCAGTGAGTAGAACATTAGGGGGTAGGAATGGCATCACAAACCTGATGTGTTTGTGCTACTTCTGTTCAGCAAATTGAAGATAGTGGGTGTAAATATATAGTGTGCACAGCTCCTTCACCTGTCTCTTCAGGCTCCACAAAAGCCATGAAGAAAGGAGACTGGTGCTCTGCTTTGCTCTCTACCACCTGTGTGCCTCTGGAATGCCTCTGTGAGAGGGGAATGATGTAAGCACTGGAGAGCTACTGGTTCATTTAATATGGGTCCCATCTTAAACTGATGCATATTTTAATGCAAAATTCCAGCTGTGGTCATCCTGAGGCTGCTGTTTCTTCAACAGAGCTTTATTTTGTGTGCTGGCTGGTAATACAATGCATGAGGTGTGGAAACCTTGCTTTGTATCACACACCAGCCTTGGAAGTTATTTTGGTTGACAGTAAAAACATAGTGGTTTAACCACCATTTTGGCCTTTCCAGACTTCTGTTAAAGTGCAGATATTAAAATATAACCAGAGGAAAAAAAAGAGGATTTCTTGGTGGAGTTTTGTACAAATTGCTTCTGCTCTCATCTCTGATTTTAAGCAATTTACTCTCCTAGATCCCATTGTTCCTTTCACTAACACATTTATTGACTCATATCTGTGGAAGCACCTTGCATCCTGGCTTTTTTTGCTGGCTCATTACTTGTATTTATTGCTGCATTTCTCTGAAGCAATTTCATTACATTCTGCTTTATGGTTATCACAAAAATCTGCTGTTAGTATACAGTGCCCTTTCATGTTCATAGGAAGTGCAAGTTCATTCTGTCCCCTGATTTTTTAAATCCCTTTCAGTCATTTAAAAATTAAAAAAAACACCCAAAACAGTAAAGTTACTGCAGGATTTTGCCTCTTTCCATTAACAGCAAAATAAAGCTAATTTCCCGCAGCTTTCTGCTTTTAGCTATAAAGCTTTGGTGTGGATTACTTTTTTGAGAGCTATTATGATTGTCCACAGGCAGAACAACTTCAGTAAAATATCAGCTTCTGAATCTCCAAAGAAACATTCATTGGGGAAAAACTTGGAGCTCTTTGTTTGCAGCATTTTGTAGTTAGTTAAGAGACATTTATGTAACCTTCATCTCATGAAGGGTGACTGCTAGCATTAGTATTTTTAAAGTAACACAATTATGAGGCATGAATGTGAACATTGTTGAGGGAATTTGAAAATGCTTTTGAAAGAAAAAGGCAGATGAAAAAAAAAAAGCTAAAAAAAAAGCTAAAAAAAAAAAAAGAAAAAGCTAAAAAAAAAAAAAGAAAAAAGAAAAAACCTGCACAACAAAGCTGAGAATTATACATTGGCTCAAAGGTACTTCTACATCCACATTCAGGACAAAAAAGAACCAAAAATAGACACCTGTAATTTTTGATAGCTATTCTTGATGTTCCAAATGACACTCATAAAACTTCCCTTGACAGCCAGATCCTCAAAGCTATTCAGATGCCATAGTACAGAAATTTTGTTTGGGCCAGAGTGTGAGGAAGAGGCCCTCTGGTCTCATGGGTGGCCATCCCTTGGTGTAGTGGCGTGTGCATTACCTTAGGAAATCCTGTTGCATTTTCAAACACATCTCTTTTATAAGTTTCAAGGAAATCCCCACATTCATCACACTCCACAGTGCAAGGTGTACAAGCATAGCCTCCATGTCCCTGGTAGTTCCTGGATGCCTTACAGGCAGCTTCCATGGCTACAGGGGACCTGTATGAGTGACCTGAGGGTCTAGGGTCACACACCTGCACTAGCATGGCAGCATCTCATCCATGTGCAAAGGCAGTGCATGATGAAACCGGAATTAAGGACTCTCTCCAGAGGTTTCACAACTGCTAAAAAGAAGCCCATGGTTGATTTGGCATCACTAAGGCTGAACAACCTCTGGGTGCCACAGCACAACCTGGTTTCTGCTCCATATATTGCGAACATCAGGGACCGGACTAGAGAATATTTTTTCTTCCTTCAAACCACTGTGACTGGATGTATTTTCCATAAAAAGGAAGGGGGTAACAGAGTGGAGATAGCATTTACCTGAATCTCATCCACCAAGGAGGCAGAACGATGATTTGTGTACACCTGGAACAGCAGGGTGGTCTGATGGTCAGATTGTAGAAGTATTGCAGCAACTCTGAGAACCATAGGATGTTGTTCACAGACCTTACCTAGCTAAAGGCTTCAAAGGCTTTGTAACCTTATTTATCCAATAGGTGGGTGAGCAAGGAAAGGGTGTCAGAGTGCTGTTAAAGGAATCAGAACAATTTGGCAGTCAAGTATTGGATAACATGCTTCTCCCAGAGAAAAGAAGTGGAAACATGTAGGCTGTCCCGGAGAAGGGTGTCTTGCATTGCCTTTCCCAACTGCTCTGTACATACTGCCATCTAGGATACATAAACATGGCCTTTAAAAAGAAGCAGCTGTACTGGGTGTATTTCTTCTACATCCAGTTTGATTATCAATAACTTTCTCCCAGTTACGACTGAAATGAAAACCAGCTGCATATTAAGAATCTACAGTGTTATGTATCTTTAAACAGTTATGGAAGAAAATTACATCATAAACCTCAAATGGGTATCCAAAATTAGGAATCTTGCTGTGACTCTGCTCCTTGATTGTACAGCAGAGACTCCTTGCTGAGGAGCAACAACAATGCATTGACTAATGTTTGTGTCACAGCAGTGATCAGCCCTAGAGAAAAACACTGGATGAAATGAATAACCTTATCACCAGGGCATGGCTTGAATAGCCCTCGATGAATGAGGCAGACTGCCAACACAATGAGCAATGAGAGGGAACCACATTGCTCCACACATGTCTGCAGTGACAACACAAGATCTAGAGAAAGAACAGCTATCCTGTAGTTAAAGTGGATTCATAGGTCTAAGGGGATTGAACTGAAGCTAAAGGGGCAGAATTATTCCTAGCACTGCTCAGCTTTGTAGGGAGTCATCATGAAGCTTTAGTTATTGTGATTGTAATTAGTTGATATGGGTTAGTAAGAAATGCACTAAGAAGGAGAAAAAAAGAAGAAATTATTTCAAATTATTTCTCTTGCTTCATGTGTGTTTAAAAAATAGACTTAAAGGAAAGAATAGGGGTCATGAAATATTGGTGCTGGCTTTCACAGTAGTATTCAGGTTAAGTCCTGTAAACTTCCCACCACTAACATCCAAAGCTCTCATCCAGTTATGCCTCCTAGAACTCGGTCCTTTCCTGAGGGAGACCAACCCTGAGGATGGCTGGGCTGGGTGGGTTGATCTGAGTGCCTGCCACAGCTCCTCACAGAGAAGGGCAGAAGAACCTCAACAGGACTGTTTGATGACCCATAGTCTCTCCTTTTCTTTATCTGGGGCTCATCTCTCATTTTCCTTGTCGTTTTGGCACCTGAGATATCTCAAGGATGCGCACACTCCATGCAGTCCATGACTTCTGAAATAGATGAAAACATATGGCATCTTTCAGATGCTATTTAATTTAACAGTTAACAATTAGGTAAGCCACAATAATGTTGTGATGATTGCTGCAAAGACTAACTCATTTTCTAAATCCTTGAAAGCATTACTTGGGGTTCTGCATTCTGTCACTTTGCTGGGCTGTCAGGAAGAAGTGATAGATGGTCTGTAAACCCAGTAATTCTGTTGTACATTACAGCTTCCCATGCAGGTAAGCTTTGAAAGAGTTTAGTGCAAAAGCCTGCAAACCTTCTCATAGCTTTCCTTTTATTGTTCTCCTTGGATGACATGAAAAAAATTGGGCTAAGGTGATTTCAATACTCAGAGACATTAATGTCCTCTTGTCAGGGAGGCAGATCACCTCTACCTTAATAGACTGGAATACTCACCATAAGAAGTTGTAAGACTTTTGTCAGGATAGATAGAAGTCATTTAACTACAGAATTGCTGACACTTCATCTATCTTCAAAAAGCAGAAAAGTACGATCTGGGCAACAAAAGAATTTACACATCCTTCTCCCTCCAAAAACTGTCCTTGATATTACCCAAAATTGCATGGGGAGATGCTTAAGTGGATGAGGAGGTAGAAGATAAAAACATATTGATTGTCTCAGTAGCCCCGTGTCCATGTTTTTCTTCTACCATTGCTTCTTGTCCCTGGCAACAAGGTGACATCGTTACTGTTGGGAAGTTTGGGCTCCCTGAGCAGTTTGAGATCTGAGTCATCCTGTGGGATGAAGAGCTTGCTGAATAACATCTTATCTGAAGGGCATCCTTTGTAGGAAAAGGACTGTGATTGTGTAAGATGTCCAGTCATCAAAGAGGCTCCTGAAGGCGGCGTCCCCAAAGACAAATTGTGAGTCACTCTGGTTCCTTTGCTGATCTCACTATCATAACCATAGTCACTTTGGAAATTGATCTGCTGTTTAGCTAAGTGTGATCCATGGGGTTGTTCAAAAAGAAGGGATGACTCTTTTCTTTCTCTTCCTGTGGGACATATATTAGATAGTGCGAACTCAAGCAAAGGCAGAAGAGAATTTCTAAAATTTGCACTTGTTAATTGCAGTCCTCAATCAGGAAACGTGAAATATTTGTGGTATAGAACACCTTGCAGTGCTTGCACCCACTACTCTTTTTGAATTCTCTGCTTTTGGGAACAGACAATTATACACTGGTCCATAATTCACTCTGCAACAATGGCAATAAAGAGGTGTAATTCTGAAGAAAACCTAAGAACCGTACATAGAAACTTCAAGTTCCAGTTTCTCATTGCAAGCTAGGAAATAAAAGGTTATAGGTTAAAGAAATACATACAGTCAGAATTGTTTCATAACAGTGTATTTCTCTTGGTGCTCATTTTCTCTCATACTCTCAGGATGCTTCCTGGCCAAAAGAGATTTAGTACGAATGTCAAGAGCTTCTCTTCTGAATGAAGCCCTCAGTTCTTATTACAGTGTTTCCTCCAGGACAGCCATCTCAGTGTTTTCTCCCCATTATTCAGATCTGGAATATGAATGTAAATGTATTTGGTGGCTCTGCTGGGAGACTTGGGTTTTGGGTTCTTCACTCAAAGATTTTAGGTTCATCCCCAAATGAGCACTGTTTGTATGGACTGTGAAAATAATGTGAAGTGGGATGTGGTGCTGGTGAACTCACACCAAATGTTATACAGGCTGCTGATTATAAATGTCTTCAAGCAATCCTAGAGTTTCTGTTATGTTATTAGGTTTCCACATGGAATGCAACCAGGCATTAATGACAGACTGTTGGTTACTCTGACTGAGCTCCTCTATGGGACATCAAACATCCCTGCTTTCGACAACTGTTTCATGGGATTCTATGTCTTGCAGCATATTTGCTTTAATATTGAACCTCTACAACCCAGTTTCTCATCTGAGATTAAGACAAAGGGCCCAAAATCCAGAATGTCTGAGGCTAAAGGTTTATGGGAAAACAGGGTTACCCTAGAATGTGTTGCAGAGGTGCCCATTCAAGTAATGTTTGATCTTTTTGATCCCTTGGTCTGTCTTTTCATTCCCTGGCTCTTCACATGCATGCCCAGGTTGATATTCTTGAAAGAAGCACCTGTATCCCATTGCTGTGGAGATAATTGTCCTCAAAATTCTGAAAACAAGGGGGACTAAATTACTTTTCTGTACCTTCCACTCACTTTTGTGAGGAATCCTGCCTTCAGAAGGCTCACAATTTGCTTTTCATAAGAAAAACTCTCAGTAAACGCTACTCCTAAATAGTTTAAAGGTGTCATTTATCATAGCTTTTATCCTTATATTTGAAGACTCTTCTGTGAGTCAATAGACCTCAGTATTCAGAAAACTTCCTTGTATCAAGCCTGTTTTCCTTTCCTGCATTTCATCTCATTAGCCCAGGATCTATTTTTCTGCCTTCTCACCCTGCACATGAATAGTCACCTATGAAAGTAGGGGGAAATATAACCTGCATCAAAGGGGACTCCAGCAAAGCTCTGAGACCATGTCCATTCCCAAAAAGAAAAGAGGGAGAAAGAGAAAGGGGTCAACTGTGTGGCAAAACCAACTTCTAGAAAACAAAAAATGGCTGAAGCATGGCAATGTTAGGAATGGGAAGTCCAATAGTGACTTCAGCTGTTGGGTGACAAAAAAAACAATATTTGCCTGGAAGGGAATACTCTGAGAAGCCAAAAGAGGAGTTGAAAATCAGCACTGAATATTGATGGTACAGAAGACTGTAATTCTTAAAAACAACTGCATGTTCAGGAATTTGAGTGGCTCACTGGCAATAAAGCTGACAAGGTAGGTTGAATTTTACAAGGAAAAACAAAGCTGTAAAAAGATGACTTATTAACCAAGGTCCTAATAAGAGATTGGAACAACCACAAAAAGAATTTTCAAATATCCATGAAGATTTGGGGTTTTTTTCCAGTATAAACATAACAAGCTCCACAGCTGAGCTGTACATTAGTGGTTATGGACTGACAAAACACTAAAGCATTGCTATGGCAAATGTTTTGGCAAATGTGGTATCAGGAACTAGACAAGAACTAACATGGCTTCTTTTCTGTTCCATTAAAGCTAGCCTTTAGGATGGGTTTTAAGCTATGACTGATAAGGGATAGTTAACAAGCCATTAAGCAAACAGTTTTACATCCTCACCTGTCTATTACAGCAAATTGCATGTGCTGTGAGAGTAGCTGGTGTCAGGCAACCACACATTTTTAGGAATGTACACAGTTGTTCCTACCTTGAAATATAAGTAATTGGCAAGGATGAGTGGTTTCACTGCTGAAAATAGGCAGCACTCTGCATCTGCTGAGGTTCAGTCCATCCTCACCAGATTTTTTTATATGTGGAATATATATTATATTATATTATATTATATTATATTATATTATATTATATGCAGAATTTAAAGAGAAGCGCCCACCAAGAGGGAGCATTAAAGTTGTTGCTCTTCAGGGGACATCTCCTCTCCTCTAAATGATCCTTTTGTTATGAGGAGGGTTTTTACATATACGATATGTAAGCAGGGATAAAGGTTCTTTATCTCTCAAAATGTCATCCAAGGGTTGTCATTCAGCTCTATCTGGATAGGAGAGCAATACACATTTGAAAAAACAGAGGATCCCAGAGACTCCAGCTAGGTTTTGAAGATGGCCACCACTGTTTTGCTCACTGTTTGGAAGGGAGAACATGCATTGTAGCAGGCAAATACAAGGGATCTGACTTTGTAAGATACACATTAATATTTTGAATTATGCAGCATATGCAATATCCTGCTAAGCATTTTCATGAAAGGACAATAAATTTCTGCTTAGAGAAGTGCACCAATACAGCTCTCAAGGGAAAGAACAATTAACGGAGAAACTAAAGAACTGGCTTCCCAGCCACACCAAAGTGGTCAGTGTCTTCTGAAGTGGCAGCAAAATATTGCATTCACAGGCAGTCCCACTGTGTTGAAAGGTTTTATTCGAAGAGCTGCAAGTTAATTAGAGGAAAGTTGAAAGGCTGTCAGATAATGCTAAGCTTCATTAAATATTGGCTTCCTAGCAAAAAAACCCTAAGAGACAGACAGGATACATTTGTTTTAATTGCTTTATGCTTTTACCACATCTTGGTCACCTTAAATATCAACCTCCTACACAGATATAACTGATCAGGCAAAAGGGCGAGGACAGTAAGGGTGCATCACTGTCTTGGTAGGCATTACACTAAGCCAAAAAAAGAAGTAATTAGTGAATGTAGTTTGGTTTATATCAGCCTGGCAGACAACATAACAACAAAGTATCCTCACTATACACTGGAGCTTTTATAGAGCTAGGAAATGGGACATATAAATGTGACAAGCAGAGTTAAGCAGAATGAATTTTTCCTCCAATTTGCATAAAATCACCTAATTTTGCTTTCTGTAGGCTTATTGGGATATTTTTGCTCTCTTTACAAGATGTTCTCTCTTATACAAATAAAACTTTAGGACTTCAGAGAATCCAACAGGATTTGGATTAAATTTGTAGTAAATGGGCAAATATAGATGCCTGCTGAAGACTAAAGAGAGACTAAAGAGATTAGAAGAACAGAAACAGGACAAGAACAGTGATGGAATCAGAAAAAAGTAATTCAGTGCAGTGGTTTGGGGGACACTCAGATCCATAAATCCATTCACATGGCTATTTCTACAGCATAGAGGTATGGTAATTAGAAGAGCAAATCATATCTAAGCAAGCTGCAGTACACTGCAGAGAGGTTTACAGGAAAGTAGGTAGGAGTCTGCAGTTGAAAAAAGGTTACAAACCACATGTTTAGTCCAGCTTAAAAAGCAAAGCAAGAGTTCATGGGTGTCTGGGGTCCTTTACACATTTGTGGCTGTAATTCTGAGCAGCCTGACCATACACATGCACTGTTCTCAGCAGTGATACTTCTCTTATTTGTAGGGTAAATCTTTGTGGGATTTCATGCATTGTTTTTAGAAAAATAATTTCTAAATCCACAAAATCTATGGCCATTTAACAGTACAAACCATACTGAGTGTTTACTCAACAACTCCTGTATTAAAAATCTTGACTTGAATTCACTAAGTTGCCTCTTCCAGAGAGATTTGAAACACAGTGAGAAAAATTTCAAATCACAGTCATCACTGAGTTGTTGCAATGTCTCTCTGATGATTAATTACACTTCAATTTCAAGTTGAATTTGCCCAGCTTCTTTCAGAGGAATGTATTTTTCCAAGACCTTCTTCTCCCATACTTTCCAGACACCATTACTTATTTTAGGAAACAGTGCAAAAGACTTATTCAAATTTATGGGATTTGGAGGGGATGAGAAGCAGTCAATATTGTGTGCTTTGGGAGGAAAATTATCTCCAGGAATGGTGCACTAAATTGCAGCCTCAGCTGTGAAACCTTCCCAGGAAAACCATACAATAGCAAAGTTGCAAATTGCAGCTTTGACTGCTTTTTCCTGTTTACAGCTCAGCATAGCCTTGCCCTTATCAGTGATCATTAAGGACTGTGTTCAAATCCTGTCATTCAGTCAGATTGAGAGAACTGCTTTGACAGAACAAGGAAAACACCTCCTCTCTCCCACTTCTGATGTTTTCTGTGGAGTTTGTCTAAAGCATAAAACATTTGCTAACAAGCCTCTGGTCATTGACATCTGATTTTCCTCCAGGTATGACTCTGTTACTGTTTCTGGTGCTACGTTCAGGAAACAAAGCCTGATGCATTGAAGCAGGTGTCTCAGAGGGACTTCATCCTTGATAAGCAGCACCTGAAGCAGCCTCCTGCATCCCTGTCCCTACAGGGACACGGAGAGGGCCAACACAGCCCAGAGTACCCTGTGTGGGGCTTGCTGTGCCCTCCAGTCTGACCCAGCATTGCAGGGTCAGCCTGAGGTACTTCTGGTCTCCCCAGGCTGTGTGGGTGTCCTGCAGCTGGGTCCCCTCTGGAGCAATGCTAAAAATGCAGCCACAGCCCCTGAGTTTTATACATAAATGGTCTCTGCTGGCAAAAATCACTGCCTGCGTAACCTTAGCGTTACAGGGACACTCAGACTTCTCCCCCTCTCCCAGGGAAACAGCAAGAGGAAAGGGAGGACATGGTCTTTTGGATATCTGACTCATTCTTCCTTCAGGCTAAACAGCAGGAAAGTAGGGAAGCTTCTAGGAAGAGATTATCCCAAGGAAGATGGAATCATATTGCATATGTACAATGTGAGGCTGACAAAATGGCACCAGTACTTTTTATCTGAGTGATACATTTTTTATTTCACTGCCAATTCAATGGCTAGTGTCCATCTACAGGAGTGTTTTATCAGGATTACCTTACCCTGTGGAACTGGCAGTCAGGTAAAAATGAGAATTTATTTTCCAAGGAAAACCAAAGACCTCTTCACATCTCTAGTCAAAGCACAAAAGTATCCTTGCATGCAGAGTAGCAGGGCTATGGCAGCACACACATTTCTGTGGATGCAGGGACATGCACTCTTGCCTCTCCCTGTTTGTGCAGCAACTGGGGAAGCTCCACCCATGGGCACTTTCCCCACTATAATGGGATGGGCGCTCAGTCCTCTGGTTGATAGTGGAGTGGAAACACTGTGCACAGTGTTTCCACTTGAGGTTGAGGGAAAAGCTTGAGGTTGGTCTCACAGCAGAAAGCTTTCCATGCCAACATTAAAACACAAAAGTGTGTTTTGGAGGACAGGTCTAACCAGCTCTGCCAGGCAGCCTCCTGCAGGGAGCTCTGTCTTTTGAGTTACACCAAGCACTGACCTGAAGTCCAACTAGAAAAGTTACTCCTACATCTTGATCTGGGCATTTTTCACTCTGAGTCACTGAGCATCTCACTTGCCTCGTTACATTGGTATCATTATCAATGACAACCTGACCTGCTATAATCCCCAGTGAAAGTCTACTTCTCCTTTAGCTGCTTTTCTTATTAAGAGGATGAATGCCTGTGTGAATTAATTCAGCTGCATATTTCTTTGGGGTCTTTTTGACCTGTTTTGTGATATCCTTCTCTTCCCTTCTTCTTCTGTCTTTAATCCTTTTTTTTCCTGGGTGTTATGTTATTTATTCAGTCTGTGGTTTCCCTCAGGCTTATCTGGTGAAGATCTCGAAGATAAGTTTTCTTGTAGACCTCTGTGAGTGCACAGGGGAAAGATTTGTTTGAGGGTATTACATTGCAAAAAAGGACAGTGTATATTATTTGTTATCATTATTAGTCTAACAAGCCAAGAATATTCTAGTTATATAGCAAAAAACAGGAAAAATTGGACAATGTCTTGTAAAGGACCTTGTTACAGTCTCTTGGATGTCCATTTTCCTGCCTAACCTGAGTTATCTGCTTTGCCAGGTTGAGGACAGCAACTGAAATCTCCACTGAGGGTTGCTCGGCAGGCACATACACATCCTCTTTCTTTTGTTGTTGTCCTGTTTCAGCACGTTCTGGTATCCAGTTTGGGTGGAGATTAAGCTCAGATGTTGCCAAGGGTTTTCTCCAGGATAAGAGCCACCTTGTGTTCAAGACGAGAAACTACTTGTGGGATTTTTTGTTTAAATGGATATATTTGTTTTGATTCAGAAAATTCTTTTTCTGTCTTTTCCTCCCCTATTTAAGCAATCATAGCAGGCTAATGTTTTGTGAGCCTTTGTTCATCAGAGATTATTTTTTATTAGATAACCTTCAGTCAGGTTCCATCCAAGGTCGTGGGTGAATGCAGCTCATCTCTACACCTCAATTTCCATATTGTGAAAACACTCATTGTGAAACAATGAGAAAGTGTGAGTGTCTCAGGGCTGTGTGCCCTTCTGCCTGACTTTTTGCATGCCTGACCACCAGAATGGGGTGTACTATTCCAGAGAGCAGAAAAGAGAAAAAATGAGAGATCTCAGAGCCAGATAACCAGGAATTAGTATGTTGAACAATGAGACATTTAATGTCACCACTCAGAAATACAGGGAAGAGAATTAATCCCAGCCTACTGTGGGATATGGGCACTTGCCTCTTGGCCACAAATCCCCACCTGGAAGCTCTGCACTGAACCCATCCCTCCACTCTTCCCTCTCCACAGGTAAATGCTTAGCCAAGATTTGCCATAAGAACTCAGCTGGATCATTAAGGTTTAATCTTTTTCTCCAAGGCAATAAAACTAAGGCTATTCAGGTTTTTAGTCAAAGGGTATTCAAAGTTATTCAAGGTATTTGGCTTGGTTTTTTGTTTTGGTCTGTTGGACCCTCCAACCAAAGTGTTCTAATCACAAAGCTAAAGCTAAAGGCAATCTGAGATGTGCTTTGGACATGAGGGGACATGCCTGTTGAAACTCCTCCCTGTTGGGGAAGGCGTGGCAGATGTGGGATTTAGTGGCTGGGCAGCTGATTTTGGAGAGGGAGGCCATGGGGTGACTCAGGAGAACACAGCTTGACTGCCACTGTGCTGGGACAACCTTGGGCTCATGTGGTGTAAACATACATGGCAGATTGGGCTCCTGCACTGGCTCAGGGAGGCATCTAACTTGTGGGTGCCAGGAGGATGCAAGCATGGGCCAAGAGAGGGGACACAGGATTTCAAGGCTTGGAAACATAACTTCTACTTGGAATATTTAAGTCTAGCTAGAGTTCATATGAATGTTGCACTAGATATCCATATGCACTCCCAGGCTTTGAGCACTAGATGAGACGGTTTTTAAAGATCACAAGTTCAGATTTAGGCAAGATTTGAGTACTAAAAGCCTTTTTTTGGCTCTACTCCCAAGTAATTTTGAGTAATTGGCTGCCTGTTTTCCAGGGAAAAAGAAGAGTGTAAGAGGATGAATATAGAAGGCCAGCAGTTTCCCATTAATCACTCTTAGCAAGGATTGATGCCTGAAGGATTTTTCTGCTTTTCTTCTGTGTGCTTCTTGCACTGTTCCCTACATTCACAAGTATTAGCATGCATACTTGTGATGCTTTAGGTGATAGTTTAGCCTGGTTTCATGGTGTTTAGTAGGTCGGTAGACTAAACACCCCTGAAACTACGTGGAGTTAGAAGACCAAACACTCTGTTTTCGTGGGCCCTCAAGGTCTCCTAGTAGGACAGATTTTGTAAACTAGACGTTAGCGCACCCAAGCCCCTTATTGGGCCCTCTTGTTAGATGTGCTAATGTGTAGAGTCTTTAATTGTATACTCGACTGGGGGGACGGGGCTTTTGCGGCGTGTTCTACATGGATGGCAGAAGCCGTGGAATGGGATCCTATTAAAATACCGAGGTAAACGACCCCCAACCCTCTAACCATGTCTGAGCCTTTATTTCCTAAGACCAGAAAAAGGCATTAGATTGTAGATGTAAGAAAAGCTAAGCATCATCCTTTCTTCGTATCCCTGAATGCTAACCTCATCTGCAGATGGACTTGGTCTCTACTGCACTCCCCGGGTTGTGCTGGGATCACATCCCAGAGGAAATCTTCTGCATTAAGTATAGATCTCTTCTTGCCATGTGCTTCCAGCTCACTGGTTGTCCACAACAGATATTTGGGACATCATCTAACATAGACCTGTGGTGTTTCATACATTAATGACCTGGAGAAGAGCACCAATACTACAAAAGTAATGCCTGCAGCCACAGGGAAATGTGGTCCCCTGTAAAAGGGTCTGTACACAGGACAGAATGTCTTTGGTGCCACTGGTTTGGCTTCAGCTGTGTTGCTCAATTCACACTTAAGTAAAAAGAAAACATGGAGAGGTGAAGCCAAACATTTATTCAAATTAATCTTTTTCTCTTTTCTATAGGAAATACACAT
Source organism: Eopsaltria australis (assembly GCA_034509425.1). Lineage (NCBI taxonomy): Eukaryota > Metazoa > Chordata > Aves > Passeriformes > Petroicidae > Eopsaltria > Eopsaltria australis. The sequence continues at coordinate 3,485,169 of JAVTVJ010000068.1, read as the reverse complement.
TTAGTCTGAAAAAATCTCCAAACCCAGCCCAGAATCCTTATGAGAATTTTTAATTGCCTATTTCTAATTGTATCTATTGGCCTTTCTTGTCCAGCTTATCCTGAGGCCTTAACTTTAATCCAAAGCAGCTGCAATGTTGCAGAGATGAATCAGCCAAGGTACTTCCAGGTTGAGTTTTAACCAGTGGGTAAGCCAAATTGTCCTTTAAAAATTATTTTCATCAAGGTACCCTGGACTAGACATTCATATAAACACACTTGTGCAAGTGTGAGCTTAATTTCAGAAGAGTCTCAAGTAAATCTAATATAATGCTTTTTCAACTCCCTCAGGCCTTAAGTAAGTAAACTCTTCTCCATTGGGAATGCTTGTGAGTGAGGAATGGGGAGGGCAAAGAATAGAAATAAATTTCCTAAATAAAACGTAAGTAGGAAGTATGCAATATTTCAGGTTATTTCAGGACTGCCATGTATTAAAGCACTGGAAAGCATAAAAAGTAGATAAATCATGAAGCCTGAGTTGATTAGAAAGTGTTTTGATGCAGTAAAAATTCATTACATACTAAAGAACATACAGTTTTTATAGGCTTCTAGATTAAGATGGAAGAAAATGCCAGTTAATGAACCCGTTATTTAAATGATTTTAATATAATACTAGTCTCATCCTGATTTTTAGTGTGATATTCATTCAGATGTGATAATAACTTCCAGATGTTTTAGCACCATCAGTTTTAGATGGCTGCACCAAACTGCCATTAATTACAAGATGCTACTTTTGTTACAAAGACTGTTTAGAATGTGTTGATAAAGCTAAAATATATCAAGAATTACTAAGAGCTCTCTTGGCAGCAGCTGAATTCACAGCTGGAAGAAAAGGCTTTTTTTAAAATGAGTCTATTTTTACCTCTATGACCAACATCAATACTGGAGTAGAGCACATTTGCTCTGTTGCTGCTGAGGTCCAGGGCATTGATGGAATGGCAAATGAAGTTGTTCTACATGAGAGATCACAAGATCTACCTGTGAGATCCACTAAAGCCTTGAATTCAGTTATCACTCAAATAAACCAAACTGTCTGCCCTTTTCCCTCTGGAAAATTGAATGTGGCAGAACTCTGCAGATGCCATTCCTTGATACTGCCAGAGAAGGCTCTGTTCCATCCAAAACTGGAATAATAACTTTAAAAAAAAATATTAGCCCAATTAGCAAAATTGTATTTCCATTAGATAAACTAATACTTTGTGGTAGTGTCAAATTAATCCAAGTTAACAGTTAAAACTTTCTGCTGTAATTAATCTATAGCAACTTTGAAAAGAAAAAAAAATGCTTAAAAGCATTTAGGATGCTTATTTTGATAGCTTCAATTCTCCTTTTCATTGTTTTGCTATGAAACTAAAGTGATACTTTCCTAGGAAATTGTAGTTTCCACAAGTCACAATGGAAGATTCAAGCAAGTTTTTCTTGTGTCCTTAGCCTTCTCCACAGATCGTGTTTCAATGCCTGTGTCAGGACAAATGTGCAACCAGAATTACAAACTGTCTCCTCAAAATCCACTTCCAGTGAAGAGCAAGGAGAAATTTGTCTCCCCTGACCTGACACCTGATGTCCCTTGTACTTGAACTGGTCACTGTAGTTTGATGTGGGAAAGAACATAAGGAAAACTCTCTCTAAATAATTTTAAAACCCTATTCTTTATCTCAATAAGACTTTTATTACTAAGCCTACTTACTCCAGCAAAGTAAGGAGGTAAGCACATGTTTACAACCACATGCTGATTGCTCCATTACAATTGTGAAATAAAACTGAAGGATTTATGCAACTTTACTTTTCCTGTTACTTGAGATTCTCTCATTTATCACATTCAGTGCTCTGGAGGAAGGTACATGCCCTTGCTGACAACCAGTTTCATCAGACCCCATTTGACTTTTATGCTTTTTGAAGAATGAATGTGTTCAGCCAATGATACTACCAGGGGCTGCAGTCCATCTTGTGCTGATAATTTTAAAAGGTCACTGAGTCAATGGTGGGTCTCCATGACTGTACAGGGTATGAATGGTGTGGATTTGGTGGCAGGGGGACTACAGAAGTGTTGTCTGTAAGAAGGTGCCAGGAGCTTCCCCCATTTCTGATGGAGTCAATTCAGCAGGCTCCAAGATGGACCTGCCACTGGCCAAGGCCGAGCCCATCAGAGAAGGTGGTAGCTCCTCTGGGATAATATATTTAATAAGGGGAAAAGAGTCACAGAAATGACAATGTGAGACAGAAAAAAACCTCTGCAGACCCCAAGGCCAGTGAAAAAGGAGGGAGAGGAGGTGCTGCAGGTGCTGGAGCCGATTCCCCTGCAGCCCGTGGTGCAGACCATGGTGAGGCAGCTGTGCCCCTCAGCCCATGGAGGATCCCAGGCCAGAGCAGATGGATGCCCAGAGGAGGCTGTGAACCCACGGGAAGCACACATTTGGGCAGGCTCCTGGCAGGACTTCTGGACCTGTGAAGACAGGAGCCCACACTAGAGCAGGTTTGCAGGCAGGGCTTGTGGCCTGTGGGGGACGGGTGCTGGAACAGGTTGTTCCTGAAGGAACAGCACCCTGTGCAAGGAGCCGACACTGGAGCAATTTGGGAAGTGCAGCCTCTGAGAAGGAATCATGCCGACAAAGTTCATGAGGATTGTTTCCTGTGAGAGGAACCCCAGCAGCACGAACAGGTGATGAACTGACCACAGCCCCCATCCCTGTCCCCCTGCACTGCTGCAGGGAAGGAGGGAGGGAACGTGGGAGTGAAGTTGAGCCTGGGGAGAAGGGAGGGGTGGGAAGAAGGTTTTTTAAAATTTGGGTTTATTTCTCATTACTCTGCTCTGATTGGATTGGTAATAAATATAATTAATTTCCCCAAGTCAGACCTGTTTTGTCCATGACAGGAAGTGGTGAGTGATCTCTCCCTGTTCTTATCTCGAGCCATGAGACTTTCACTGGAGGAGGGGAGTGACAAGAGTGGCTTTTGTGGGCACCTGTCATCTAGCCAGGGTCAAACCACCACAAGTGACCAAGGTCTTGATGGATTTTCTGTCATGTAATTTCACTCTTTGGACAGATGAAAAAGATTCTTATACTGTGGTTATATTGTATCCCATCAGCAATTCAGCACAGACAACAGAAGGAATCAAGTTCTGCCTTCTTGGTACTTATGTCCAGTATATGGTATGCTGAAAATCAGGCCAAGAAACAGATGTGATGGACAGATAAAACTGCCAGGACAGGACCTACAGTCTCCAGAGTTCTTCACTCATAATTAAAAACCATGGCTGCTATTAATATCTGCCAAAGTGATTAGTGTGTACCTGTGAGCATAAGTACCTGTGCATGTGTGCATCAGCGATATTTGCTTCTCATCTTACCTAAAGCTTGTTTTGTCTCTGTCATGGATGTTGATTTAAAACCACATGAGAATAAAATGGGAAAGATTTGAACCCAGTGAAGGGATGTGATAACTTATTGATCTGGGATTAATGTGAAACATTATATTCTTAATAAGAGAATTTACTGAAAAAATAAACATGTTTGTATTTTATAATTGCTGCACACTCTTGTTGGAGAATAAATGAGTTTCCTATCCCTCAAGCTGCCTCTGTGACTTCTGCTGTATAATGTCTCACTCTCAACATACTCAGTTTCTCTTATCACTGTCAACTAACATGAGGCCCCTCTGGCTTTTCCTGGGCTGCTTTCCTAATGGAGTTTAAAAAATTAGTTTATAGGTTTCTGTTCTAATTTTTCTTCACTTCTCTGGTTGCTCTTGTTTTAAATCAGCTCTGAGCATTTCTAGAGCTTGTGTGTTAAAACAGAAAGCATGGCCTTAGATAGGAATTTCTTAAACTACTTGTGTGTATTCCCCAGTAAGATAGAAAATAAAATAAAAATTAGAGTAATAACACGTAGTGATTGTCCCAAATAGAGGTTAAGGATCATTGGAAGATATAAAAAGAGGTCAATAAATATATTCAATACCAGACAAACTCTGTCAGCCCCACTTGAAGAATGCACATCACAGAACTATGGATTTGTTTTTCAGATTAATGGTATCTTTCTTGGACTTCAAAGACTTTTATGTGGAGGAAAAACTTGGAGATTAAATGATCACTGCTAGAATGGAAATTATTTTGTCAGCCAATACAGTTCAAGGTTTTCTGAGCATATTTGTTCAGTGCTGACTCCCAAGTATTATTGAGGAATAGGTTCATCCCACAGACATTTCTTCACCCTGATAGGATTTTCTGTCCAGAGGAAAAATAATTTTGCTTGTGTGATTTTACATATTCTGGTTCTGCAACAACATGCAGAAAATGTTTGAAAAGAATGATGTGCATAATGAATGAAAATTAAAACAATCCTGAAGGGAAAAAAGTAGATATATAAATCAGGGACACCTGATTAAGAAATTAAAAAGAAGAAAAAAATATATAGGCAGAAATCTTATGCCTCTTATTTAACTTAAGCAATTAATATGGATGATGATATCTTCAGATGAAAACCTCTGAATGAAAACAGGTTCAAGGACAGAAAGATGAAAATGAGTCTGGTCCTCTCATTTTCTCAATCAGCATTTTCATAAGGTAATTGGATGTGATCAAGCAATTTCATCTTAGTCTAAAAAGGTAAAAAATATTGACTAATTCATATTCAGGACATTTCTTTTAATCTATTGCCCATAAACAACCATGGCTCACCATTTTCTCACTCCTGTATAATATATTCATCCTGTAATCACCACTTAATGTAAGTATAGGTAGGTTGATGGATGCTTCCTTTAGAAGGCAAAGAAAATCTTTTAAACCACTCATGCTCCTATTTATTGACTAATGGTTCTCATAGCAATTTCCTGCATTATCTCATGTTAAATATTACCTCTTGGTTGACTGAAGGAGAAAGGCTACGTCTGTTTCCCCTGAGCTCCAGGAGAATGAATCAACAGTTGTAAATTAGGGGATTCACAATGAAGACTTCAGTCTAAGTTCCCTGCATCTCAGAAATACATCCTTCAGGGGGCTGTAGGCTCTGGCCAAGGGAGCAGAGAGGTAAAAAGATAGATATGAAACATATCGACAGGTATAGATGAAACTCATGAAGAGATATCTCATTTACATACATATATATATGTATATGTATGTGTGTATGTATTTGAGATTGTTTATAAGGAGAGAGAGAGTCTGGTCAGGCAGTAAGGGGGCAGGGAAGGGAATAATGGTTATTCTCTTGGCATCCCTTTAACACTCCCATCATTGAAAGTCTTTGTTGGGTGCATTTTTTTAACCAGCAGAAGTTGACAATAGAGACTTTGCCTGTGCCTGAGGATTCAGCGATTTTTCTAGAGCCAGGTTCAGAAAACAGCAACAAATTCATACACTTGGACTTGAGAGACCTGTTTGCCAAAGGATGTGTTCATTACTCAATGAACTTTCCAGCTTCCATGTCCGTGCTGCATCACTAGCAGTGTCTCCTCTTGTGTAGGAAGCATAAGGAGTGCTCCCAGGCTCCTGATTTAATACTTGGTTTGTCCAGTCAGTGGCAATGCCAAGGCTGGCAACACGTTATGGCCAGAGCACACTGTCAAAGCAAACCCAACACGCTTTTATTGGGTTGTGAAAATGTTGGTTGATGGTGGGAGAGAGGATTATGGAGTGCAGCACAATACAATACACACAGGCAGAGCTTTTCATGGGTGAAGGAGCTCATTTATGTTATGACCCTTGGCTGAATGATTCAGAAGATGGAATTTAATGATGAGTGAATCAGACATGTTTATACAGGAAGGGATTGCCATGCCCTGCAAATAACTCTTGATAGTGCTATTCAATACGGTTACAGCTGGTGGTGAGGTTTTAGAAGGAAAATGGAAAGGAATAGGTGATAGCCTGGAACTAGGCAAGGGCTATCCTTGTTGCAGTAAAAAGAGAGGAGAAAATACTGAGTGAAGATTTGACAAAAGGAATAAAAACCTTGAATTTACATGCAATAGGTATTTGCTCTCCAATTAATAGGATCCAAGATAGGGGCAAGAGTTTTAATTATCTTGTAGCCTGTGTTAAGGAACTGCAGATAAAAACTTTTGCCTGTGATTCAAAAGGGCCTGTGGACTTCTGTACATTTCAAACAAAGTTCAGAAGTTCAGACAAAAGAAACAGATGGTTTCTTCACCAGAAAGAAGTAGAGGTAAGGGCTCTTGCACACAGTGTTTCCAAGTATCAGCAGGTAGGTCTTCTCTCTGGTCATGAAACCACTGAATGGGACTCTCCATTGCTCCTTTAAACTTGATACATATGAGTTTCTCAATGAAAGCTTACTTTCACTTCCTAGTTTTTTTCTTTTTATAAAAAGATTAACTTATTTGCTAAACCAAAATATTTTCTGGTAAGAAACCATTCCAGCAAAACGCTTCAGCAAGTTTGCATACCACACATTTTTAGTTTTACACGTAACCTTTTCTGGAGGCACACACTTTAACAAAAGCAATCCAGCTTCTTTCTGTTAGTCTATATCAAACACCTTACTGGAAAAGATTAGATCATGCATATTTCCATCTCCTAACTTCACCTCTCAGTATATTCAGCCTTTAATCCCCCTCTCTCATCCAATGTCCAAACCAATTATGTCACCTGATTCTGTATTTAATGCATTTATTGCATTTTACATCACTCATCCATAAATCATTGGTTATTGTTGCAGTTTTTGGATTCCTGCCCAGGTCCTTCTCAGACCATGGGCATAGTTTAGGCTGAAGATGTACATGCACATAGACAAAATCTCTCTAGACATCCACCAGTGTATCCTAGAGACAGGCTGTGACAGAAGGAGGATGTGCTACAAAAGGAAAGAGCCTGTTTGCATTTTGCAGCAAATTTGTAAATTGGCATTATAAATTTTCATGAAGAACTCAATCTCGTCTGAAGGGTTTTATCACCACAATTCCAATGTGTCCCACTGAGTACACTGAAAGAGCTGAAAGGATCATAACTGGCTGCAGTTCAGGTGTTACTGGAGCACTGCATTTCTCTTATGTGCTCCTTGCAGGATAAGTGCTAGTTTGTGGTGGCTGGAGGGATAATTTTCTTCCCACAGGTCAGTACTCAGCAGCACCAGCCCTCCACCCGTTTGTAGATGTGCAGCAAATGGTCTCCAGCTCCTTCCAGGAGAGCATCTTTGGTTTTATTCTCTGCCCACTGGGAGACAATGCATCCACCTTCATTAGTTTCACAGTGACTGCCCTTGCCTCCTCTCTCACTCTTCTCTGAACACAGGAATTCTTAATGGTAAAGAAAAAGCCAATATTTGTTCACCAAATCTGAAGGGCAACTATTTTGGGGGAAAAGTAAAGATTGCATATGAAGCTGCTTTTGTGCAAACTTGAGAAACTTGCCTCATTACCTGTGGTTTGTTCAGTACTTGCCAAATGAAAAAATTGTGAGTGAGGATTTATAAAATGTCTCTCTTCGCTTACTCATTCTGAAACCTCACCTCTGAGACTTCTCAGTTTGGTTTAAATCTCTAAAGTTCAGAGCCTAGGATCATTGCTAAATAGAGGAGGATTGGAAGGAACCCCTCCTGCAATCTGGAGGGATCAAAATTTGTTTTCTTGGACATGCCTATAAATCCCTGCCTTCTTCCTTCCTCACCCATCAACTCTTACCGAGTCCTTTGCCTCAAAGGAAACAGAAAACAATATAAAGAGACTATAAGCTGAATAGCAGAAGGTATGTTTTTGTCAAAGATGTGAACTGCAAAATCTGAAAATCCTGAACATTTCACCCCTTCATTTCATGACACTTTTTCTTTTCATCTTCTCTATAGGCAGGCAGGTAGAAACAGTACATTTTAAATAAATTCCAGTGTATTTTCCCATCTTTACCCACTCCAAAGAAAAGGATAATTGATCTTGCTTGTTAATTTTCAATTGTTGGGGTTTTTTGTTGTGGTCGATTGCTTTGTTTTGGTGTGGCCTTTTCATTTTATTGTTGTTTATTTTTTTTTTGTTAAGCACAGATCACCTAAGAAAGTTTTTCTCTCAAAAGTTCATGCAAATTTAGTCCAGTTTCTGTAAATCCCTATGCAAATATTCTTCCTTCAGGATGGAAGTCATCCCAATGGACTTAGTTAAGTAACTTTCAAAATGTATTATACTAAACTAAATTAATTCTACTTTAGGCCAGGCAGTACCATAGGCAATCCAGTGGCACGTTAGGGTATGCAAGCATACTTGGGTGCTGGAATATATGTAATGCTATCAGCATGGAGCTGTGTCCCAGAGGATCAGCTTCACTGAGGAACAGCATCCATTAGCACGGGGGAACTGCTGTGGGAGTGCAGCAATATTGCTGCTGGCTCCTGAGCCTGGCTGAGGAACTCTGTGTGACAGCACTTTGGGCAGAGGGAGATGCACACCCTTAGCTCTGAGAAAGAGCCTCAACTGGTTTTTAATGAAGTTTAGCTCTGCAGTCCTCAAACTGTGAAGATTTGCTTCTTTGCAGTAATTGCTTCATCTCCATAGTGTGGAATGAGGGCATCACCTCAGTATGAGAATGTCTGATTACACTCAGCCAGCTTAAATTCCATTTTTATTTTATGCTCACTACTAATTTATATCAGTTTTCCCAAGTGTTCCTCAAGTCCACTATGAAAGAAATGAGGTTTGTGTTCAAAGGGAGCAACTCTGCTTTAGACAAAGTACTTGGTATCTCCATCATATTGATCTTCATACAGAGTGTGAATGAATCATGGGAAGGAATGAATAGAACAACTCTGTGTGGACAGAGCACAAGACTGCCCATAGGCAGCACCTGTGGGAGTAAAAACTGCTCTTTGATGCCTGTACTTGCTTTGCTTTCTGCCTGTCCCTGTGCCGTGAAATGAGGCAGAATGGAATTTATGCCATGTTGAGGGGAAGTCTTGTCAGTGCCTATCTACCTGTAGCTTGAAATCAGCTGAGTGAGAGCTGAGGGACCTCCTCCCTACCCTGGCTATTTGCCTTGTTTAGAGGGAGGATTGATCTTGCTTTGGCTCACTGCATCAACTGGGGGAAAACATAAATTTGTAAACCCATATCCCCCGAGATCAAGATCTCCTCCTCCCCCCTCACTGAATTGTCATATGACTGAGAGAATAAAACAGTCAGACTTTTTATTTTACTCCTAGTTTTCTTCTTTCAAAAATTATCAACTCAGCCTCATAATTCAACAGCAATAAATGCATAAATCCTCAAATATTCTCCAAGGAGTCTATGACCTACACAGGGTGAGATGTTATTTTCTATTTCCCTTTGCCTAATCTCCTGTGAAATGCACAGGCTTCATAAACAGGCCACGAACAGCTCGTTTTATTATTAGACATATGCTACTTATGTTTTCATTCCTTACTCTGTGTCCTTAGCAGTTACTCTTTGTATCCAAGATTATGCTAGGTTATTTTTCTTTTTCCTCTAATAATCTTTGTATTTGTAATCTTCTCCATGTGATACATTTGCTTGTATCCTTAGATTCCACACCTCCTTCACTTTTCTACATCCTTATTCTTTGTGTCCTCTATCACATATGGACAACTTCCTCTCTTCTCTTTTCCTCCACGTTTCTTGGTTTTCACACTAACATCACCCCTTGAATGGTCATAAGATCTTTGCAGTTCTGTCACTGGATCTTCTGCCCTGAAAACCCCTGGAGACACAACACTCGCTGCTCTCCCACTGTGCATTGACCCCAAATGATGCTGTGGAAGGCTCCTGTACCCATCTGAGTCCATACAGGCACTCCTTCCTAAGCCATCAGCACTCAAAAAGTGAAAAAATACACAGTTTTTGTGCAGGTGCTATGATCAAGAATTTTACCTTCATGATGCGGTGTTCTTGGTAACCAATAACATCAGTATGAAATAGGTAGAATTGGGGGAAAAACTACAGTGTGAGATGGTATGGAAGGGAAGATGATATTTATCTACAAAGTCCTTAATCTGGTTGACTTTATGAACTCCTTCTCCCTCAGAGTTCATTTTGCTGTGCTGCCACACCCCCATCAAGCAAGCAGCAAGGGGTGTGTGTGCCAGTGGCTTCCACTCAGCAGGAAGGACTGAGGCTGTTGGGTCCTCCTGAGTGTGTCTCTGGGCTTTCTTTTGCCTGGTGACAGCAAATGTCAGTCTGGACAGACCTCTTATACCTCTCCCTAACAGGGAGCTCTTACGGAGCAGTGCCTACCCTTAGCATGGTTCTGGCTCCAGGACTATAAACCCTAGGTAGGGTTGCTGCCCATTCTGTTTTTCTTTGCCTGGAAAATATCTGTTTTCTGCTAGACTGATGGGAAAGTGCATAATGTGATCTGTTGCCATATTGGTGTCACCATCCTGTTGCTGGGATGCAGAGTTTGCTGGAGAGGCAGCTGGGCTGGGGTCTTCTCATAGTGCAGACCTTCTGTGCTTGGTGTAACAACCTGTACCCATTTCACTGCTGGAAACAGGGTCCTAGGCATGGTAATCCTAAGCACAGTGCCCTTTGTTGTCATTACAGACCTTCTTAAAAATCCTCATTCATCTGCTTCTTTCTCTGCTTACACACAAAATTTTTGCTCATCTGTTCAAAAAAGGCTAAATTGTACAATCTGGCTTGTTTAAATTCATCTTTCGTTCCTCATTAAGAGCAGAAGTTAAGAGAGTAAATCCCCCTTATCTTTCTTACTCATTTTTAATACATATATATTCACACACAGAGTATACTAATTTAAAATAACTTATTTATTCCACTAAATATACTAAAAATACAACGCAAATTTAATTTCAGAGCAAAAAGTAAAACAGCAAACGATAATGTAATCAATCTAATTCTCAGTGTTTCTCAGTAAAACAGGACATGCACTGCTTAGAACAGCACATTGATGTAACTTCAACACTAATTCTATCAGATTTTAAGTACCTTTAGTCATTCTACATGGATTTTTACTAATCTAGGGGACAACATTTAGGAAAAAACCATATTTTTCTAAGAAAAACACAGACTCTCACATCAATTTTAATGTTTTTGTTGCAAAAATCTAGAAAGTCACCAATAAAACTAATTGTTCAACAGAGCAATATATTCTAGAGATAAATTACAAGAGAAGTGTACAAAACACCATAGGACAAGTCTTTATAGGTATTTAGAAATCTGACTCTGATGTGATTCATTGATATTAATTAGTGTATTTCCTGTATTATTTCCCTCAGTCAAGCCACTTGTGTCATTCTCAGATGAATAAAAAGATGTAAATATATGAGTGTAACATAGTACTGCAAGACTGGACAGAGTTTGGCAAGTCTTAGACTGAGAAGCCCAAATAGTTTTCCTAGGAACTGAACACTGACTGTAAAGCATTGGACTGAACAGTGAATGCAATTGACTTCTCAGTGTAGTTCAGGAATGAATTGAAATTTCCTCCTGTTGAAATTAAGGATCCTGCCAGCTGCTTTGACAGGAAGAGGATGTACTCCTAACTATGCAGATTTTTAGAAGCTGCCTTCAATACTGAAAATGCAAAGATATTTTACATCTGTCCTGGCAAATTTCAATCAGACTGTTCTAGAAATGTATATCCAATATATACTGATGAATATATGTATGCTTATATTTTTATTATTAACCATTGTCATATTTCAGAAAATACTATAATTTAATACTATTTTATCTGTACTGTTTTGTATCTTCTAATAATAAAATACTCCATGATTTGTTTTAGAGGCATTTCTGGGACCTGCAGAGCAGAGCACAGCTGTGAGAGTACAGGATGTAAAGAATCCTTGGGAAGTTTTTCATTATGTCCTGAATACTAAGTGCAGTGACAAATGGACTGTGCTTGAATTTCTTAATGAAGAGACAGAATAATTTTAGAAACAGAATAGTAGTCCCTGGTTGCTATCAAACCCATTGCACAAGCAGGTCTATTGGGTTTTTTTCTTAAAAGCTTAGGAAAAATCTGACAAAAAGAAGCAAATGGCAATAGGAAAAAAAGGACTCAAAAAATTACGATCTTTTATCATTTGTAAAGAAAAAGTCTTGGAAATTCAAAGAGACTGTGCAGCAAAACTGCAATCCCCATCAATACTTTCTTTGATGCAAAGCTGGATAAAAAATAAAGAGAAAGCTGAATTTAGTCCAACATATTGATTTTGGCTGGGATAGAGCTAATCTTCTTAATAGTATCTGATATGGGGTTATCTTGTAGATTTGTGACCAAATCACTGTTGATAATGCAGGGATATTTTAGTTATTGATAAGCAGCACTTGCACAGAGTCAAGGCCTTTTCTGTTCCTCACCCCAGCCCAGCAGTGAGAGGGCTGGGGGTGCACATGGAGTTGGGAGAGGACACAGCCAGGACAGCTGACCCCAACTGACCACAGGAATATCCCACACCACATGGCATCATGCCCATCCTGTAGAGCTGGGGGAGAAGAAGGAAGGAGAGGATGTTCAGAGATACAACTTTTGTCTTCCCAAGACACCCCTACAAGTGATGGAGCCCAGCTTTCCTGTAGGTGGCTGAACACCTGCCTGCCCATGGGAAGCAGTGAATGAATTCCTAGTTCTGCCTTGCTGTGTGCAGCTTTTGCTTTATGAATTAAACTGTCTTTATCTCAACCCACAAGATTTCTCAGTTTTACCCTTCTGAATTCCTTCCCCATCCCACTGAATGAGAGTGAGGGAGCAGCTGTGTGTGGTTGAGATGCCCACCAGCGTTAAGCCATGGCATCCAAGGAAACAAGCAAACAACTGTTCAGATAACAAATGGCTTAGATAGGATGGGAAAGGATTTTGAAGCATTAAACATAGGTTATGGTTCTTACTGGACACTGGATACCTTTTGTGCAGGTGATTATAGTTTCAAATAATGACATGACTGATTCCAGTAAAGGAAAGTCCACCATCATAAAGGAACAATAGGGACAGAAAACTGCTTGCCCCCTCAAGCTAAAGTGGGCTAACCACAGGCAGGACAAAGTACAGCTTAACTGCCCTGGAAATGGAGATACTCCCTGACTGCAACTGGGTCTAATTAAATATTTCCCTTTGGTTTTATTATTTTTTCTTTTTCTTAAGACTGAGGTTAAAATATCAGCTTTTTTTGCACTAGTACAGCAGTATGAGCTAAGACACAAGGTAAAAAATCTCAGCTATTCTTTTCAAATCACAAACCTGCAGATTTCCTCAGGACTCTTCTCCTCTCCTGCCTGGCTCTGTCACCTGGGGAATTTTAAAAGGAGGGTAAACAGATCTGTGGGGTTTTTCACTTACTGAAAAAGGCCATTTGAGCAATGTTCAGAGGGAGGGGATTACCAACTAATAGAAATGAAGGGAGCAAAACATCCCAAAAAAGCATCCAGAAAGCATCCTCAAGCCCAGAGGCCCTAAAGAAAGCTGCAGGGATCTGCCTTCCCCACAGCTTGATTGGTGTTGCTGCTGCAGGTACTTCAAAATGCTGGTGGGCTGATGGCTCTGTGAAAACTATCCCTTCACCTGCCATTCAACCTATCTCCCTAGCACGGCAGCTGCATGAGCAGTATAATTGCTGCAATTCTTCAGGCTTATGCAGTATTAACACAGTGGGAGTTTTTTTAATTTCTGGGGTTTTTTTTTTCTAAATTAGACAGTCTCAGGGCTTATCTGCCCAGTGAACACACTACTAAATGATGACATTAACAAATTTCCCTCCTTCCCCCCCTAGAATCAGCATTATCCACTAATTGCACAATGCCTTTTGCACAGCTGCCTTCGATGTGCCCGTGCCAGGATGGGCAAAGGGAGAGTTCCCAGAGCAGCCCGAGGCCCAGGAGATGGCACTGTTTCATAGCTCTTGTGCACACCTGGTCTGTGCTACAGCGGCTAATACAGCAGTTGGAGTAAATAACTTTCCTTCAGAAGTGATAATTTTCTGGTAAAATGATCAGCAAATGGAATTCTCCGAGTTCAGAAGTCTTAGTGGAAAAATACCAGATGAGTCTGAAGCTTTACCCTCTGATGCCAGCGTAAGAAAATTGTTCCCTGACTGACCGAATCAATTCCTTTGCTAACTAGTGGTGTAGGAATAGCTTTTTTATTTATTGGCAAATAATTCCCTCAGCTGCTAGTTTCAGTCAAATGCCCAATATTTAGGCTGCTGCAAAAATACTCTTGCAGATAAAAGAAAAAGTTAGAACTTGATCTGCCACATAAGACACACAGGGAGTGATAAACAAAAGTAAAAGTACGTTATCTGATTCCTATGTGCATCATTACCTGGAGTTTACTGGGATTTAATCAGTCAATCCCATGTTATTTTTGTTATTGTGCCATTACGGGGACAGTGTTCAGGTAAGTCTGCAAAAGCAGAAGACAAGGCAGTCTCTGAAGGTGAGGGACAGAGCACAGGAGCTGAGCATCTGTCCATAGGTAAGGGTGGGACTGGGGACAAGTACCTCTATCTTACGCATGATAGCCTGAGGTCTGGGAGATGCTGGGCAGAGAATCCTGCTGTGGACTCAGGTAGGGTAAAAGAAAAAGATATTAATTTTGTTTGCTTATTCCCCTCAGGGGTAAGTGCTCAGTTTGCCAGCCCAAAGCATTCCTGCCCAGCCACAGCAGCACACACACCTCTGCAGGCATACACCCTCCCATTTTGTGGCCAAGCACTGCAGGTCTGTGTTGAAGATTTAGGTCTCAGCATGCATGAAGCCTGTCCTGTTGGGCCAGGGCAGGAACAGTGTCACAGCTCAGGAAGGCAGGCTGGTTACCACTGCCTCACCTCCATCTCTGTGAAGAGGCCAGATCCCACACATATGCCACAAACACTGGCCTTTGTGCTTTCCAAAAGCCTTTACCCACCAAAACCCATCAATAACTTGTGCCAAAGCACAGAAAACCACAAGAAACATGTGAGAGACATCCCATCATCATCCAGGACCTGCATCCTGCCCCCATGGCCACCCCTCAAGGCAGCTCACTCAGCTTGTCTGACAAAACCTTCCCATCAGACAGCTGAGAGAGGCAACCCCCACAATGCACAGCACCACAGTAAAAAGAATAACAAACTGCCCCCTCTCCAAATGCTTGTGCCAATTCAGAAATTGCCATAAATTCTTCTTTGCTAATAGCAAATATTGGGAGCAGTCTGAATGAAACCATCCGCATCCCTTACCTAATTAGACCACAGTTTTGCAGGTGGGGAAAGAATTACCCACTGGGATACAAGTCTTTCCTCTAGAGCAGTTTCTGTATTTCCATCTCATATCCTGTTGAGTATAACAGGGCTAGTTGCCATACTCTCTCTAGCCTCTGAACCAGCTAAAATCATCCATTAAAGATGAATATTAGACTTATTCTTTGCGTAAATACTCTTAACACACTCATGAGCAGCTGCTGTTGTTTGTACCCTGCCTTCTGAAACAGAAGGAACATATAGGAAAGTTAATAATGTGGAACAACCTTAACTGCAGTTGAGTAATACAAGACTAATGATTTGACTATTTGCTTTTTTTTTTTTCCTTTTAATAAACCTCTGTTTTAATATTAATTTCTGAAGAAAGCTGAAAATAAGATTTTTGAGGACAGACACAGGAGACCTGGCTTACAGGCATTGATTTTTTTCTGATTCAGCATCAGGGGAGACATAAGCTACCAAGAATATGTTTGCAGTACAATCGAATCTCATTGCTGCACATATCACATTCAATACTGCTTTACAAGAGTGCTTTCCCAGACCTTGACAACTTTTTCCAAGGCCACAGGAACTGAAGCAGTGTCATTGCTCCTGCACTCATGAGCCCAGAAAATATTACTGCATTTTTCTGTTTTGTATTTTTTCCCCCAGGATATTTTAGTGAGCTGATGTGGCTGTCAGTCCACTGCCTGCACATTTAAGAATCACATGTTTAAACACATGCAGAGATGGCCAGTGACCAAAAGAGGTGAACAAACACTCACCTTTGAGCATGTGATTAGGATATTTTGTAAGGTGGGATCCCCAAGAAGGCATGTACTAGATTTTTGTGGCTGAGACCTCTCTTGTTTATAACCAAAAGTAAGTCTGCTCCTTTGGAAGCAAATGTAAAATCCATCTCTTTGGTTACTGTCATGGCTTGGCCATGGCCTTTTTTTCCCTAAGATTGAGCAGACCCACCCTTTTCAGCTTCTCCTTCTGTGTCTCCATAAACCACACATGCCTGTTGTAAAATTTGCTTACCAGTGCTTTGCCTCTGCACCTACTGGCTTTCTCATCTCCTTTTCTGACTCACTCCCCAGTATTTCTCACAGAGCACCTTGCCTGCTGATCACAGGCTGCAAAGTAAATGCACTTTGAAGAGCAATCACTGTGATTTGGGCACAAATGGAGGCAGCCCAGGAATGGCAATAAGATGGCAGCAGTAATGCAGTCAGGGAATCCAACCCGTTGTAGACAAACTCTTAAAAATCAAGTGGCAGTCACTGCAATTTTGGTGTTATTTCTGCTGCTAGAGCTTCTAATTAAAAAACTATTAAACATGCATCAATTAATAATTTGAGTCCCCTAGATTGTTTCTGCTAAAATTAACATTTCTGTTGCATGAAGGATCTTTTAATGAACCTCCACTAACAAGAATATCTCTCTAATTAACTCAATGCCTTTAAAACAACAAGGCAATCGTTGGAGTAGTTTGCTCTTATCCCTGCATCAATTATGCTTGAAACTGAGATTTTGTAAGATTTGTCATGCCTGTTAGAAAATAAGAAAAAATTGTCAGAGATTAAAAGGAAAATTGCATTAAACTCACTAGTCTTTAATACTCTGTTGTTGAGTCTGAAATAATATGCAGCATTTGTGGGGAGCAAAGGTTATAGATAAAAATTAAAGAGATTCAAACTAAATTAGAAATTTACACTTTGACAGAAGAACATCCTTGTTGGATGGGTTCAAGAAGCTGGAGATTGCTCAGACAAGAATCATAGGTTTTGGTCAGCAAAAAGAGGAAAGTAAAAAGAGGAAGTGACAGTTGTGCCCCTTTCCCTGAAGGACACCTGAGAATCAACATTTCCCTCTGCAGTCTGTCCTTGGCTCCAGGCTGGTGATCACAGCAGAGATGTCCCAGCATCAGAGGGGCTTCTTTCAATACACAGACCTTGAGCCAGAGCAGCCTCCTCGTGCAAGCACAGTGCTTCAACACACATCTGCTTCTTCCTCAGGCCAGCAGAGGGGCTGCACTGCTCTCCAGAGGCTTTGGGAGTCTCTTCTGCAGCTCACCCTCTCCCTCCACAGCAAGGGTGGACAGGCAATCTGCTTACTGGTGGTGTGAGTGCCTGTGGGCAGCCCATCCTCGTGTGCTTAACAGCTCCTAAGCTGACAGCATGCTTATGAGTTGGAGTGCTGAGGGATGTGAAAGGTTTGATGCAACCCCCAGGTACATCACCAATTTAGATGAAAGGGAATTATAACCACAGATTGGTCTCTAACTTGAGAACCCTCCTGGAAATCCACCAGTCTAGGACTGAGATTTCAGACGTGATCCATTCCCTCTCTGGAACAGAGCTCACAGTTTATGTCCAGATGTTCTCCTAGACTAACACTAACCCCTCAGGTTGATGATTAGAAGGCTTTAAACCTTAGAGAAAAAGAGAAAAAGGCAATGTTCACACAGCTGAAGAAAAGCAAGCTGGCATGTAGATGTGTTTTCCCACCATGACTTATTTTAAATTTAGTGTTGAGAAACAATTGTCAACCTCTTGTTCAGTTACCCAGCAAAAGATCGCCATTTTCAACTTAACACCTTGATGCTTTGATCTTGAAATTATGTAATTTATGGGGCTTATATCCTCAAAGATATTTAGTCATCAAAACAGAACTTTATGTAGGCATTGCTGAGCACTCAAGACCTAGTTTAAATGCAATTAATACTCCCTTGAAATGACATGTACTTCCTTTGATATGCCCTCTTTCACAGATAGGGTTTAGCTGATGCTGTGGCAGCCATCGGTGACTTGATTACAAAAGCTGGGAATATTAACACACCCTTTCCCCACTGGCTCACACAGATGGATCCCTTCACAGCAGAACGATGCCAGAAATAAAGACAATGTAATAAAAATTCCTACATGCACTGCTTGAATATTGCATGCATTACAGCTAGATGAAGTCTATATCCATACAATCACCTAGTTCTTTTCAAGTTTCTTTTCAAAATCACTACAACCAATTCCTAAGTAATTCAAGGTCTGCCTTTACACAGACTGCCTAAAACCGCTCATCTATTATCCAAACACTTTTAAAGGCCTGCATTTGAAAAACGAAAAACCCTCAAATTCCCTGCTTCACTTATCTCAGAGTTTTTATCCCTGCTTGGAGAATAAGATTTTAAGGACAAAAGTTTTACATTTGAAGGACACCTTCTGAAAGCCTGTCAAATGAACATGGCAAAGGTGCCTCTTTTATAATTTCCTTTTTAAAGCCACAATGGGGCTTATACATGGAATAGATCACATTTTTCACAGTTACAATCTATTTGTACACAGATGCACCAAAATATTGTACCAGCTGACTTATATGTAATAGAGATAAAATGAAATAGAATTGAAATGAAATAAAAAACATCCAAGCATGTAACGGCTATGTCTGAAAACAGAATAAAACCAAATTATCTATTCCCAATTCCCAGATTGTGTATTCCAGTGTCCTCATTCCCTACCTCCTCTTTCCCACCCAGTCTGATAATTTCTGCTTTTTCACAGGAAAACAAATCAAAGCAACAATGATGAAAGTAGCAAGAGGAAGCAGGTAAATAACAAAAATCCTTGAATGCTGTGGGAAATCTTCCAATTGTTGCCAGTTTGCATATGAGTCCCCCTCTGATGGCTTCTTCTGCTGTGTTGCTGTGCACAAAAAAAAAAATCTGCTTGAAAGCTGAGATTGTGCCATCTCCTCAGAGCCTGGCTGCCTGGGCTCAGGCCCCTGAGAGCTGGACACCCCAATGGCTACTGACATTCCAGTTTTATGGCTTTCTTAAAAAATAAACACTGAAGATTGATGTGTTGCACCCATCTCACTGAAAAGTCTCTGAACCCACCTGGTTAAATGGGCTGCCTAGGCCAAAGTGTTATGATTAAGATTCAAGAGAGCTCTTTTTTACTTTTAATAAAATTATTTACCTGAGGCTATATTTAATTACCTGAGTCTTTAGCCCCTACTGCATTCAGCATTGATATTTCCCCATGATCTGCTGTGTATTTCCTTTCAGCTGTTGTGACAGAGAGATTTTTGGCATTGCCACCAGCAGTTCTCTGATTGCCATGTAAGCATCTAAATATTATTATCACATCTGTAAGTTTACACTGGGGCAGCAACAGCAGGGAACAGTGGCAAGAAGTGATTTAGCACAGGCTGGGAGAAAGCAGAGAGGCAGGCAGAAAGAGGAAGAGCCTTTCCTTTGCTTCAGACTGTGAGATATATAAGTGTACATATAGATTTATATTAATTTGGGTTTGTTTACAGAATGACTTACAGTGGGGGCTGTGGTAATCTACATATGCTCTTTCACTCTCATTTGTGGCAAATCTGACCTTTTCCCTTAATGCAGTATGTGAAGAATCAGTTTTAATTTTACTTCAAATACCATCTCTGAGTCAAAAGTTTCTCTGTGAACAGGGTACCTTGAACTGAGACAGCAGAAGACAAAAGGAACTTGATGCAAGCACTAATGAATGAATAAATCTGCCAAGAGCATACCCCACTAAGGGAGACAGCAGCATCTGCTGATTAAAATGAGATGGGAAGCACTGATAGTAGGCTCCTTTTCTGTCCCCTGCATATACTTTCTGTGAAGCCCCTCACAGATTATATTATCAGTACAATATGATGGATATGCTCAGTGTTCTCTGTCTGGGCTCTGCTGTGCTTTGCCCCTGCATGGACTGCCAGAGGCAACTGTGCTGTGTGTGGATATGCAGAGGCTTTAGCTGGAGGAGATCAGTTTCTTATTTTCTTAGGATAAACAACATCAAGGATAGGCCCTTTCAGAAAGTGATTTAGATTCTCAGTTCATGTGACTGAAAACTTGAAAAAAAATTTTATATTACTTACATGTTTCTGTTTTTTAAACACATATTCTGCTCTACAAACTGTGTGAAATCAAAGTGAGTGCAATAAAACACATGAAATTTTTTTGTTAATATGTGAAGAACAATTGATTTGGCACTATTTAGATTTTTATAACCCCCTCAAATTTCAAAGGTTTCGCAATCTAGTATATAAATGCCGATACAAGGAAACGGACATCTTTATTTTTCAGCTTTTTTTCCTTTTTCCCTTTTACTGTAAATCAGATAGGACTCTATAAAACTTAATAAAAATAGTCAGATGCAAAACTAAGGATCAGGGAAATACTTAATTGATTTAACTGTGAATAGGAGAAATGAATACAAGTTCTCTTCGCATTAATTTAATCTAAACAGAAACTCCAGATTTTACCGTAAAACATTTGCCCTGGAAGACCTCCTTCAAGCACCAGAAAGATCCTTCATATGCTGATGACAGCTGCAAGGTAGGTTTGCTAAATCTATTCAGTCTGGAAGAAGTAGAAATCTTTAGGAAATGCTGGAAGTCATAGTCCAGCTGGCTTGCTCAGCCTGTCTTACTTTTGGGAAGAGACATAAGAACCCCTTTGCAACTGGGAGGAGTGGGGGCACTCCATCAGAGAGGATGATGATGATGATCTCTTAGTGTCTGCAGCCTGTGGACATTATAAATTTGGTGTTGTTTATGTTTGAGGCATCAGGTAGAGGGAAAGGTCTGGGAGTTCCCACCATGCCAGTGGATCCCCAGTGGTGGGGAGCCCTCTGAACTGGGGGAGATGGAGCAGCTCAACACCACAGCAGACTGAAGCCTGGCCAGAATGCTGGAAATGCCCAGTAATCCATCACAGATCACCCTGCAGCTATATCCAGAATTTCAAGCACCACATTTTCAAGTCTGACTTAAGCATTGATTTTGAGCCCTAATTATGGCAGGAGGGACTGTTGTTTAAGCCCACTGAGTCCTTGTGTGTGTAAAACTACAATAAGTCACTTTGTTCTGACCTGGCATTTCTTCTTAGGCACACAAACAAGCACGTATTTTGTGATGGATGTAGTTGGGTGCTTACACTGCTCCTTGGGAGACTGTCTCCTTTTGCTGTGACAGCACAAAGGTTGAAAAAATAGCAACTGAACTTTATTCTTTAGCCACGCAGTGCTGACACTTCCTTTGTTCAAAAACCACAGGCTCAGCTGGGAGATTTTGATGGTTTTCAGCCATGGGCTTTCTCTTGAGTACTTTTTTGAAACTTTTGCCCTGAGTCATATGGGAGAAAATCTTACCCTTTCAAACAGAAGTGCCTCATTTAAGAATTGGACTTCAAGAAAAATCAGATGTCATAATTTTGTAAGACCTGTGACTTTGTAGCTGGAGCTGCAACACAGCTTGCAGAAGAGAAGCTTGCAGGAGTAGGCAAGTGCTGCTGGATGCTGGTTCTTTCTGCTGGGAGGGGTGAACACCTGCTAGTCTTTAAGCCCCACACAGAAATACCTCAACCAGCCTTGCATGGACAAGTTGGGCTACAAGGAGCAGGACAGCAATGGGGCAATCACACTGTCTTTGTGGCCCAAAACCCAGGAAGTTAACCCAGGAAGTTAGCCCAGGAAGAACACCACACAAGGAGGACTTCTTCGAAGGTCCAGGCTTCTTTCAGTCTGGCTGTGTATTGGAATGTGGAACTGTAGGCTTTGAGCTTTCTCCTGGAGACCAGAAAACACACATTTAATGAGGACAGCAGCGATTCACTGTCCAGCCATCCCTCTCTGTGAGTGAGGATGGAGGAAATCCTACAGTGGGATGCACTTTGTTTCTTGATCCTGCTTCCCTGAAGGCCCAGCTGTGACTCCTTGAAATGGTGATGTATAGCTGCCAATCATAGAATAACAGCATAATTTGGATTGGAGCAGACCTTAACAGGCCATCTAGTCCAATAACCCTGCAGTAAGCAGAGACATCTTCAAGTAAATCAGGTTGCTCAGAGCATCACCCAGCCTGACCTTAAAAGTTTCCACTGATGGGGCATCCACCACTTTTCTGAACAACCTGCTTTGGTGTTTCATCATCCTCATTGTAAAAATTCTTTTCCTCATATCTAGTGTAAATCTACTGGTTTTTAGTTTAAAACCATTACCCCTCTTTCTATCACTACACTTGCTGATAGAGAGTCCCTTTCCACCTTTCTTGTCAGCCCCCTTTAAGTACTGGAAGGTTGCTGTAAGGTCTCCCCAGGGCCTTCTCTTCTCAGGGCTGAGCAGCCCTTTGAGGTTGCTGCATGTGAAAACTGAGGTTACATGCTTCCTGCCTCAGAGAGAGGGATGGGGCTCAGGAGCTCTGGAAATCATTCCAGCTTCAGGACTGGTATTGGTGGCAACTTTATTTCTAACTGCACAGCACCTGGCCAGGTGGCAAAATTGCACTGGTGAAATTTTTTAATTCAACATGAATTGTAACAAAGCCAGGTCAAAGGAACAGTTAAGTGTTTCAAACATGGCACAATTCTGTTAAAAGTTCTTCAAAGATCCCCTTTTCAGCTTGTGGAGAATGTAGCAATTAAGTTTGAAGTTGCTAAGAAAAAAAGAGACAGGAACTTTTCAGCCATTATCATCAAGTAATTACCAAAGGTTCATTACCTACCAGAGCTGTGCTTCCTGTAAAATTTGAGCAAGCAGTGAACACTTTGAGCAGACTCCAGACAGTCCTTCATCACCTGTGGCTGAGGAGAAAAGGAGGAGAGGACACAGGTTTGGCTTTCCAGCATACTTACCCTGCTGACAGGCATTTTCTTTATGGTGCTCAGAGACTGGGATGATGAAATCCCTTCAAAGTCCTGTTAAAACATTGAAGCAACTACCAGGACTTCAGCTATAGCTTAGGAGTATATTGTAATAATAGTTAAAGGGTGATATGGCTATCAATCTAAAATTACGTATTCTTCCAAAATCCTTCAAAAAATACCTTCTTTTGGGGAATTCTGTCATGTGAATGTTATATAGGACATAAATTACATAGGACTCTTGTTAAAATATAGCCCGAGATTAAAGTGGTAGACGGTCATTAAATGCTTTTATTTGTATGAAATTACAGATGTTTATTCTCTTGTTTATTATCTGCTTGTGTGAGGTGCTGCTTCCAGGCATAAGATGTGGCATGTGTTCTTCATTGTTAAAACAAAAGCTTTTCGAGTTTTATGAAATTATGCAGACTGAGGTTGTCCAGAATATTTTAATAAATTCTCTCTGTAAACTCAGTCTTTTTTCCCTGAAAAATCTGAAACACCCTTAGTTAAGAATCATGTGGATCCAAGCACTCTCTTTTGGACTTTTGAAATCAAAACATTAACCTTACAGAAGTTAGTATTTTTAGCCCAGTCAATAGCTTGCTTTTCTACTTTGGCAACATAGATATTAGCACCTTCAACTGACCTTCTCTAAATCATTCAGGAGGTACGTTAGAAACCTTCTCTTCTTTCCAAGCTGAAGGTTTTTACGAGGGGTCCAGAGCTGGCCCAGAGCCTGCCAGCAGCTGCCTTTGGCTTCTAGCCTGCTATCAGCCTGTTTATTTGCACTCTGTATCAGGAGCTATAGATGTGCTGGAATAAACTATTAGGGTTTCCTCCAGCATGAAAGAAATATTACAAACTAAACCTAGAAATAGTTTGGAAACAGACAAGGATTTCATTCTTTCAGTGGCCTATGTGAAGCTGTGCCACAGCTACGGAAGAGCGCACACGTGATGCCCCCGCTAAAATGTCAAAGAGAAGAAAATCCATTCTGTTTCACAAGGTTAAGTGGAAACGTCAGCCTGATTGACTGATGCTTTTAAAAGAGAGACTCGGTATCTGGTAGAAGAACCCAAATTGGCTTTTACACTTCATTTGTTCCTATCTTTTGGACAGCAGGGTGTCTGTGAGGGCAGAGTTTCCCTCCCCTCCCCTGTGTGACTGTGAGGACGGTCTCTGAAAGACACCTTGCCATTAATGCTCTGGGGGAAAATTATCCCCAGCCTTAAGCTCACTGTCTTCATGAACTTAGGATGAATTTAACTAACAGTTCCCATGGGAAGGATTACCAGCAGACCTGCTGTCCTTGTGTATTTTATAGACACACATTTTATACAGACAGTGAACTAAGCTTGGGTCTCAGCTGTGACCAAAGAAACCAACAGGTTTTCTTGGACTAAATGCTGTAGAAAAGCCCTCCCTGTGAAATAGTCTCACTTTTTCCCTATATATACAAGGCTGGCGAGTACAGAAGATAAACCTCATTGAGAAATGGCTGATGTACTTTTAAATTTATTGCCTTACCATCACTGCAAGTGCATTCAATAATCCATTACTAAAGGAAGCCTCTTATTTTTTCTGCAGTGACAGTGTATAATGCACATCTATTCTCAATTTAAATGGAGATACCAAGAGTCATTGTTGCCCAATTTATTAGATGGCTTTGGCTGTTCTTTTTTCATGGTCTAGTCAATTTTAAACCTGCTAAAACAAATTAATCTGTGCACAACAATGGCACGCATCCCGAGCAATAACTTTCAGTAGTGTGTATGCACGTCTTGTATGAGACAACTTGAATGAAAGAAAAAATATGGGTGCAGGAGATGAGAATTTTCTGATAAAAGTACATCTCATGTTGCTTTCAGGTTTTGTCACTTATTTAATCTTTCCCATAGATGTAAAATTTCCATCTTTCAAGATAGTTTTTTCAATAGATATTGTTGATTTAAGGCTGGCAGGTAGACATAGAGTTTAAGAACATGACACTTTCATCTACTAGGTAAGATGCTGAAACATCAGAGATATTTCTATCTATGATATAACAAAAAAAAAGAAAAGAAAAAATCTTCATACTTGACCTCTAAGATAATTTTTGTGGCTCATGCCAAGCTTTCATATTTTTACCTAACTGCTGAGCTTAGCAGAACAACACTGATTTCATGAAAAGGTTGAAGTAAAGCTGCTGCATTTAGTTCAGCTTTACCTTTGCACAAAAATGTATTTTATGTTGTGTCCTCCTAATCCATACTGCCACTGCAAATCCACATACACAAGCACATTTTTCCTTTATCATGGAACTGGATTGAAAATAAATATGTTCTAGGATGGTAAGCTATACAAGTTAGAGTGATTTGTTATTTAATGTATTCTGCTTGCATCCAGATATTTACTGTTTGGAGCTAGATGTGGTAGCTGAATTTTTAAAATTTAATAGAAGGGGCTGAGGGGAATAAAGGTTCTCCCTGGAAAGTGAAGCTTCACCTTTCCATATTCTCAGGGAAGAGCCAGCAAATGGGTATAGCATCATTACTGCCTTATGACAAATGCTGCGCACGTCCAACATGCTTCTGATGAGACCATTTCTGCAGCCACCACTCTGCAGGAGGAAGTGCCCATTATGTGACACACCAAATTAATGCTCTCCATTTATAGGCTGACCCCATGAGTTGAAGAGCACTGTATAATGCATGATGCTGCATAATTGAAGCAGGAAAACTGGAGCACAAAGTATGGACAAGAACAAATCACTGGCAAAGGAAAAGAACCCTTCCAGTTTTTTGCTTATATTTCTGTTCTTAGAAATGTGACCTCAACTCAATTAGTATTTCAAAAGCTTTGTGGAAGTCCATTATACTGAGGTGGGAGTGATTATGTATTGCTCTGCACAAAGTTATCACCTTGTTATCAAGCTGCATACACCAGTCAGGGTTGTCAAATGATTTTTAGACTCATGGTACCTTTAGTAATTTCCTTGGTGGGGAATTGAGGTACAAGTATGCAGTA
This sequence comes from Eopsaltria australis, assembly GCA_034509425.1. Lineage (NCBI taxonomy): Eukaryota > Metazoa > Chordata > Aves > Passeriformes > Petroicidae > Eopsaltria > Eopsaltria australis. The sequence goes on along the minus strand of JAVTVJ010000068.1, from coordinate 3,459,322 downwards.
GTGGGCCAGCCAAACTTTTTCTTAATTAAGTCTTGAACAAAGTATTGAGGAGCCACGGAGCAGGCCATGCAGAGCTGCAATCAGAAGACTTGCATAATTCTTCCTATAGTGATGTGGGTATGAATGTTTTTAAACAGCTGACTTGACCACCTCTTGCTTTCTAGCTAAGAAAGAAAGATGAACACCTCCCTTCTTCTCAGCACCTGGCCTTCTAAGCAACTACAGTCTGATAAACTGGTAATTCAGGACTAATATGTTAGTCCCTAGGACATAATATTTCATCAGAAATTAATTTGTGGGTGATTTCCATAGCATGGATATGAAAGACAACTTATACATTCAGGTCTTTGTTTATACAGTACAAATTTATCAGTATAGATATCATTTAGGACAAAAATATATAACATTGGGCAAAAAGCAGATTGTCATGTGGCCTGATGTGTTCTTTAGTACCTTTAAAAGTCTAAATTTTACTAAAATTTTCTGTCCCTCTGTTAAACCAAGAATATATCAAAATACCACTCAGCATCTTAGTGAGCTTTTGAGCCAGAAGCTCAGTTGGGTTTCATGGGATCATGAGTTTCCTTCTTCCCACCTCTTTCTCTGGTCTTGAGTCCCCAACACACTCTGACCAGCAGAGTGAAAGCAACTCCCAGTGAAAGGGAGGTGAGCAATGAAGTCTGAGCAGAAGTTTTGACCATTGCTCTTTGGATCTTTTTTTTCTTCAAAATAGATGCTCCAGTGTCACAGGAAATTAGAAAAACAGGTCTAAAAGCAAATTCTAGTCTTAACAGAGGCATATCTAGCATCATCTCAGTAGCTTCCAATGAGGAAAACCCCCCAGCTTTCCAGGACATCTGTTCCAGACCACTCTCTTTTCTGAAAATTGGCATTTTCAGTAGTCTAAAAAAAATCTCATACCCTGTATGTTAGGTTCATGGCTTTTTGTTCTGTTCATGTGAGACATGGAAACCAGTTCAATTAATTTCTCTCTTCAGCAGCTTTTTCATACAGAAACAGTGACTTGGTGTTTCCCTTCAGTCTACTTCCTATTTGCAACCTCTATGTCTTCTAACTGCCCTCAGACTTGTAGAACTGAACTTTTATCTGTTGCTTTTCTCTCATTGATGCCTTTTCTGAAGCCTGAGTCCCCAGAGTATTTTGGATGATGTGTAACAAGTGTTAACCAGAGTCACAGGAATACTTTTTGTGTGCTTTACACACTTATGCTCAGATATGTTCTCCATGGAAAGCTTACCTATTTTGGGATGTCTGTACCACTGTCATCTCATTTTCATCTTCTGATTTACTAAACACAGCAGCTCCTTTCTGCAGGGTGCCTTTCTCCCACCCTCTCTTTGCAGCTGCCTAAATCAGAGTGGAATTTCACCCAGTACTATGGGACTGTAAATCCAACTGATCATCATTATTGAAAATTCTAACCCTGTTCTTCAATATAAGGTCAGCTTAGAGTACTCTTACCAGGGAAAATTTTCTATTTCATCATTTGTGTTTTCATCTACTACACAGTTAGCAAAAATAATGAACAGGTCACAAGAACTTAATAAAGCGCTGCCCAGTACTTTTGTGCTATGGGGACCTATTGTTATCTACTCCCTACATATATTTAAACAGTTTTGAGCACCCTTATATTAGTCTCATGTAGACTGTATCTCTTAGCTGGGAAGAAAGCCAGGCAGAAGAGTTTGATTAAGCTTCCCAGAGTCTAGTGGTATCACATTACTGAGTCTTCCCTTTTCTTTAGAATTGTTGCACTATCAGGAAGGAAATCAATAGTCTGATATGACATGTTATTTAGAATTTCATCTTGGCTCTTTTCTTAAATGCTTGCTATTTTCCCAGCATCTGCAGTTGTTTGTTGAGTGACTCACTCCAGTAGTTTTCCTGGCTCTGAAGCTGAGCACTGCATCTTCCAGCTCCCCAGCAGTTCCTGTGTCTCCAGTTGGAAGATGGTGCTATAATTATTCATTTTCCACCTTCTGAAGTGTCACCTGTCCTCAGCAGGCATTCTCAAAGATGACCTCTGATTGTTGTGAGATTAGTTCAGCCATTCTTTAAATCTCTTAGGATAATTTTCATCAGGCCAAGAAAAAAAACACAGCTACACCGTCATTCCTAAACTTTCCTTTTTATATTCTAACCTATCTTCTTGCCTTTTGATGCTGATGTTAATTCAGTTAGAAATCCTCTTACAGCCACATTTTATGTTGAAGAGTGGAGGAAAAAAGAGACACCAAAACCTTTCTACCCTTTTCCTGCTATCCATCTATAGCTTTAGCTTTGCTGTTTAGAGCCATTTCCCTGCAGGGAAGCCAAAGAGAAAAGGACAAGGGTCCATACTGGATACCTGCCAATGTCTTTCTACTCACTCTATTAGACTGGTACAAAAGAAGGTGATATTCATCCACACAAAAGCCAGATAAAGACCTTAACAAGCATAAATGAAAATGACAGGGATTCTGTAGAAACTTCACACTTAAGGGTAGAAATGTGAATGCACATATGTAATCACCTGTCTCTTTTCTATTTCATTTTCAAAACTGGAATAAAAAAGGGTACCTTTTAGCCTTCCCATATTTGGAAAGCTGCCAGAAAGGAACTAGAAGGTTTGATTTCCATGACATTATGAGAAAAGAAAAGAAGGATAGAAGATGAGCATCATCTTCCAGTGGGGTGATCAAAGCATATAGCTCTTCTTCAGTTTGAAAGAGAAAGGATCTAAGTGTGAGTCAGTGCATTCAAATGATATATTCCAACTAATTTTAGCCCCCTAGACCATGGCAGGGTGAGGAATGCTAGAAAATTAGTTGATACTAGTGACAACATTTCCCAGAAATGAGCAATGAAAAGTGATACCCGGAATATAATTTCTTTTCAAACAGGCTGCTTATTTGTCTTCAAAATGTCTTTTCAACTGAGAAGTAGTTTAACTACATCACTTCTTAGTGTGCATGTAATAACCAAAATATGGCAGCATTCCCTCATTCATTTTACATATTTATATCTATTATGTAATCCATTGGAAATCCATCTTACTCATTATATCTTGGGCTGGTTTAGAAGGTGGTAATTAGCACTCAGTTAACAACAACTGAATTAAAACAAAATTAAACTATAATTATTTACTGGTTCTTAAAGGTTAATAATAGGGGTCTGTGCATCCTCAGGGCTCAAAACTGTCACCAAAATATATGCAGGGAAAATTCAGTATGAAAATATTTGTCTGGTATCAGCAAAAGAATTATGAGCATGAAATGCATGTAATAACAAGTTGTTACTCAGAAGCAATTACACTTACACTGTGGTTTTCCATTAGAAAAGCAAAGGCATAATTATCTACTAAATTAAAAATTCTGCTTTCTCACTAATAATCAAAAGCAACATTATTATTTGTGCAATAATAACACAAACATGACAATAAAGCAACTAGGATGAATATAGGTTTGATGTAATCATAAATAAATGTCAGCAGCAGCCAATAAGTATTCGACAGCCTATTGTATTTGCCAAATGCAGGAAAACTAATAAAACACATAAAATATGAGATGAAGGCATGTTTAAGGAGAGGATTATTCCAAAGCACTGGCCCAGGACCCTGTTGCAGAATAGCAATTAGTACTTGTCCTCCTCCTCTGCTATAAGCAGAGCTTGTATGAGGGAAAACTGAGATGAGCAGGGAAACTTTCCCCATGACTCAGTTTCTGCTGGATTAAATCTGTGGGATGGACTTTTCAGGAACAAGTCTGGCAAAAACTGCAACTACTTACTTACTTCTGATGGATCCGAGGCATCAGGGTATGTGCAGGTGACAGAAAACCCTTCTGCACCCCAGGGGAAGAACAAGCAGCCCCAGCCTCTGCTTGAGGAGCGTGCGCTGCATCCGCTGCCCATCGAGCACCTGCACATATCCCATCTGAAGGATGCTGCTTTTCCTGTGGGGAGGTTTAGACTACAGGCCTCCTTTTCCAGAGGCAGCCCACCACCCCCAGGAGCCTCCCTGGCCCAGTTCAAAGCTGTCTTAATGGGAACTGGAGTGCATATTTAGAGAAAGTACCTATTTGTGGAACCGAGATTTTAAACAAGCATGGCAATTAATACCAAGCTGGAGTTTGTGTATGTTAGATATGTTTCCACTGGGAAATGAACTGAGTGAGAAATTATTAATTTCACATGGCCCATCTGATGCTCAACACCGAGTTTCTTTTTTCTGTCAGTTGTGTAAAATTTATACATTTTAATGCAGTACGCTCTTCAAGAAATCTGCATAGAATATTCCTTCCGAGCTGTACATTACACAATCTGTCACATCCAACCAAACATCTGAAACTTTACAGCTTAATATTCAAAAGGTAAAAGGCTAAAAGACATTGCTGTTTATGAGATGCAACGAGAAAAAAAAATATTCTTATGCAAGGTGCCTAGATGGAACTGGCAGGCAGATCAATGTGTTACTCAGCAGTTGAATGGAGGAGAGGAATATTTGTTTCCGACAGCACTGCAATTGCAAAAATGAGTCACAGAATCAGACTATCCATAATTTTATGAATATTTATTATCTTGCCATATGGATCATGCTTCTATTTATAATATCTTTTAAATATTCAGTACTCTCTAAAGATGTCCATAGAAATGTAGAGGCAACCTCTTTTTATATGTGTCATTTTATTATAAAAATATTTTTTCATAATAAAATAGAAAGAAAATTAGAATTCTATTTTAATTGGAGGTGGTATAAATAAAAATAAATTAAAGATGAATGAACTGATGCCTTAACCAGTCCTTTTCTATACTTAGTTATTTCTAGAAACTTCCGCAAACCAGATATTTAAATGAAAAGGGATTGCACTTTCTTAAGCTGTGCTTTTGGCAATTTTTTTGTAAAAACCTAGGAGAAAAGACTTGATAAAGAAACATGTTCTCAGTTTGAAAGTTCAGTTACTCTTTGATTGAAAACAAGACCTTTTGGTTGCTTGTGTGTCCTAGTTTTGTCATGAAACCCCTGTAAGTACTACAGATGATGTCAAGAGCCCAAGCTACAATGGAGCACGACTGACTCACCTCACTGAAATACTGGTAAGAAAAATTTTGGGCCCTGGGTGAATCCAGACCCATAGGTCAGCCATGTTGTTGGAATCATTTTTCTCATCACTGAGTTTCTTGAGATTTGTGGTCGTTTCAACTTTTACAATGTTTCAGAGCAGAGGGCAGTTATTGGTCTGTGCCCTGGTCTAATTGTAGTTTGGGTAATTTATGATCTGTCCTCCCTAGACTTTCCATGATCATGAACTTCAGAATCCATGGATGAGGCTTGCAGCTGGTCCACTGGGTTCCACATAGACATTTATTTCAGCAGTGGGTAATGGACATCTTATTCAAAGCAGATAAAAGTAATTTATTCAAGAAAATAAAAAGGATTTCTGTGAAGTCTGTTGTTAATTGGTGTCATCCTAATGAATTAATAAGCATAAACTGTGAATGCATCAGAGGAGTCAGTTTATTTAAAAGCCACTCCACAACAGTATTTATAGATAAGATACTGTGGGTTAGATCTGGAGGTCGTGATATTCAGAGGCTTTATGCTGATTTGTATCATCTTAGAGATCTTGTCCTTTGGAAGAATTCCACTGTACATCAGAGGAAGGTAGTAATTTTCCCAGGAGTTTGCCCAACTGAAAGCTATAGATCAAACTATGCATACTTTTAAAAGCAGTACTTTTGCCTCTGGTTTCAATTCAAAAGGTAACAGGAAATTTTTTTTCTATATTCAATTGTCCCTTAGTTTAAACCTCAGTAATTCACCCTAATTGCAGAACACTGAATTTAAGGCTGAATCAAATCTCTCAGGTATAGAACTTTAAATTACTGCAGGTCTTTAAAGAAACTACTTCTTGCTTTGCCATCTATAGCTGTAAGTCCAAATTAAAGAAGATAAAAGAGTACATTCTGCAGATCTTTTTTTTTCTTTTCTCTCACACTATTTTGTAACAGCATAACTTCACTGTTTTTCCTGGAGCTGCTTATCATTTATACTGGTGAGAGAATAAGGATAATCTTGGTTCATCTGCAGATATATTAGGAAGGGAATAGGTGAAGAAAATGTACGTCTTGAGCTGCATTCAGAGCTGGACTAAAAGGAATCTATTTTGCCAAAATACAAACCTCTACCAAACATCCTGCCATCTCAATTGCATTGTTTTATACAATCTTCTGCCTGTCAGCTTTTGATTTAACCCCTCTAGTAGCTGCTGTGACCTGAATTCAAGAAGAGATCAGCAGAACTGTTCCTGGGAAGAAAGAGCTCACAAGTACCTTCCAGGTACCCCCCAGCAGTGGGATACAGCAGATTACTTTAAATTGTATCAATTCTGACACCTGAATTTCAGTGCCCGTATGGGAGTCTGGTGTTTCAGCTCCTCTTACAGGCAGTGAAGTCAGCTGGAGCCTGCCAAACTCTTCAGCTCATACCCAGACTTAGTACAGCTGTCAAGATGTAGGCACCTAGCACTGTGTGAGGGCCCCTGAGCATCCTGCCTGCCTTAGCTGCTGGACCAAACGTGTGGGGTCATTCTCTTGGCCCTGGGCTAAGCCTGAACGTCAACTGGGAGCATTTCAAACACTCTGGGGCACCTCAAACAGCACTGTGTTCACACACCTGTGTGGGGTCATCTGACTCAGCCCCCTTTGCCTGAATAACGAGCTGAATAACCCTCCTGACCCCCATGGATCCATTGGCTCACCTTGGTGCCCTCTCACAGGTGTGCAGGGGTACCTGTGATGCCCTGGAATGTCCCCAGGGGCTGCCAAGCAGGACAAAGATATGTGCCCTTCTGAAACAAAAGCTGCAGGGGAGGGCGACCCTGTGACCCTTGATTGATGCAGCTGAGGGCACCTCCCTCATCCCCTGCATCTCCCCACAGGCACCAGGGACACCTGTAAGCTGTCATAAAGCACCTCCAGTGTCCAAACGTGGAGATGAATCTCTCCCTATCCAGCAGCTAAGAAACCAAATCTGCAAGCCAGAGAGTCGTTTTAACTGCATCCTAAATCAGGGCTGGGAAAGCTGAGAACATGGGTATGGGCAGCTACTAGGTATGTCCTCATCTGTCAAGTGGCATTTTAGGGCAGTGTTTTCCTGTCATCCTGTGAACTTCAGCTCTGCCTAGAGTCTCTCTGCAGTCCCTACAGGCTGTGCTGACACAAAAACTATGTACTGGTTATTAAACAGATTTAAACCCTTAAATTTGTCATTTCAAAGTCATAGAGGAGACAGGAAATTTCTTAATGCTAAGCAGGAACTCCAGTTTGGTAGGTATGGCTTTAAAACATAAGCACAGGCAAAGAAGGAAGGAAAAGTAGCTCATATCAGCTTAGTACTGGGATATACATTCTCATATTTTAAACAAATAAAATACCAAGATTATATTAGGACTAAAATAAGATAAAGTATTAATATTAAACAAAAATAAACCTCACAGAGTAATTGGAGTTGGGTAACCTTCCAAGAACCTACCATTTTAATAGCTCTCATTACAGTCTCTGAAGAATCCATGACAAATTCATTCTTACTAACCCCTCCTTAAGTGGAAGAAGAACTGTTAAAGAGTCAAGAGCATTTAAAACCTCGTAACAGCTTTCTGACAAGACTGCTCTAATGTCAGAAATCTTATAATGAGCAAGCTACATAAAAATGATGATAGAATCCACTGTTGGTTTTTTTTAATAGTTGTTTAAAATACCAGTCTCATTAAAACAGCTGCTGACATCTTGTTAGATCCAAACTGAAATGACTCCCAGGCCAATTTCTCATTTGAAACCCCCAGACTGACACTTTTCCAGAGAGATTGCAAAGTCTGCATGATATTTGTTTCATTCTTTTGAAGACAGAATGCAAAAAGGACAGCACAGGGGCATGTGGTTGTTGATTGCAGTGTGTCAGAGCTACGTTTTCATAAGATGAAAGAGAGGTGTCTTGAGTATCCTTATGTACCTTCATGGAATCACAGAATCATAGAATTGCTTGGCTTGAATGGGACCTTAAAGATCATCTAGTTCTAACCCTTCTGCCATGGGCAGATATCCTTTCCCTAGACCAGATTGCTCATAGCCCCATCCAGCATTTCCAAGGATGGGACATCCTTAACTTCCCTGGACAACCTGTTCCTGCGCCTCACCACTCTCACAGTACAGAATTTCTTCCTAATATCTAGCATAAACTTACTCTCTTCCAGCTTGAAGCCATTCCCCTGCCACTATATACCTTGTAGAAAGTCTCTCTTCATCTTTCTCATAGGCTCCCCTCAGGTACTGGAAGGCCACAATTAGATCACCCCACCAAAACCTTTTCTTTTCTAGGGTGAAGAATCCCAATTCCCTCAGGATTGTCTCACAGGAGAAATGCTCCATCCCACTAACCATCTTGGTGTCCCATCTTTAAGGAGAAGTGAGTGCTCAGGATTGGCAGGTCCTCATGGTTGAAAAGAAATTACAGAAGTCAAAGGGTCCACAAAAGAAACTTACAGACTTTTACTGTTCATTTTGCATTTGGTATGGATACTGGTGTTTTAGGGTCTTATCTTCTAGCAGAGGGGAGTGGGCTTTGAATAAGGGGTAGGGTGAAAGAAGAGAGAGAGGGAAATTAGAGAGAGGGAGAGATACAGAGAGAAAAAAAGGGACAAAGAGAGATCACCAGTCCTGCCTTAAGGATCTATCCAGCTAACAGAGTATGCAGTATCCTGAGATGCAGGTGCCCAGGCTTTGTGGGGGTATCTTTTTAGAGATAAGTTTCCCTCACCTAGAGATAGGTTTCTCACTTTCTACACAAATGAGTTACTATGTGCAGTTCATTGCTCTAGACCTTCCTGGAAGTGGGTCAGAGGGCTGTGGGTGGGTCTTTAGTGGTCCTGATCCTCCCCCCCACTGAGCTGACCTTAGGACAAGCGTCCATGTCTGCTTCTCAACTTCATCCCTGCTGGCCACGCAGGATGTCATAAGATTACACAGGGAAACACAGACTCAAGTTGTGCCAGAGGAGGTTTAGATTGAATATTAAAAACATTTATTCACTGAAAGGATGATCAGGCATTGGAACAGGCTGCCCAGGGAAGTGTTTGGGTCCCCATCCCTGGAAGTATTTAAAGGATTTGTAGATGTGGCACTCGGAATCATGGTTCAGGTGGTGGACTTGGCACTGCTCGGTTAACAGCTGGACTCAGTAATCTCAGAGGTCTTTTCCAAACTAAATGATCTATGATTCTAAGTATTTTCCTGAAAAAAATATACCTTGAGTTACTAGCAGTTTGCAAAACTTCATTATCAACATTTTTGCCCAGTGACTAAGAAACTAATATTATTCCTTAATAGGAAATAATAATTAAGTCTGAAACATTTATTCTCTTCTTCTTTAGGTGTTAGTTTGACAAAGTATCATTTGGCATAGCAGAAAACTATCCCATTCTCTTTCACAATAATTTTGAATTACGTATTTTCTTCTAAATGTGGTACTTTTTTGATACAGTTCATGACAGTGTTGCTAAGTAATAATTTAGTAATAAGATCACTTAGCATTAAACTAGTGCACCTGCTGCCAGTTCACTGTTGCTAGTGGCTGTGAGTTGGTGCTCACCCCAGTACTCTTCCAGTTACCTCTCTCTTGTCCAGTTCATGCTAATTCTCTGCTTTGCTGTAGCTGCTAAATGCTGCATATTGATTAGTGTACATCTAAATTATATAAGGGCTCAAGAAATAACAGCAACTTTTCCTCAACACAGTTATTAGTAGGGGTTGTTAGTTTCAAGAAGCTGAAATGATATTTTAACATTTGTTAGTGTGATGTTACCTCCACTGGAGAGCTGACAGCTTCCAAATATGATGTGTGATTTACTCTGGAAATATTGTAAAAATGTCAGTCACATTTCAGTATGGAAAAATATTGAAATTTAATATGTTTTTCTGGCCAAGTGTATTAATATTATTATGGCTTTATATAATACAGTTTTCTTATATGTTGTCATGACCAGTAAATCTCCAGTTTTGATATAAAAAAAATATAGTGTTGATAGACACCAGCAGTTCAGATTGGGAAAAAGGTAATGGCATGCAATGCCTTCTCCCTCAAACATAATGATTTGAAATCCTGTGTACAATTCTAAAGTGTGAATTGTCAAGCGTCTCTGGAAAGTGATGACTATTTAGGGCCTGTCTTTAAATTATTATGGTGGGTTTAGCCCAGGCACAGTATTCACATCTCAGTTATCTGGTGCTATCAGAAAAAATAAGAATTACCTTTTTTAAAAGATAAATAGGTAATTTTGAATGTCCAGAACTAATTTAATGAGGACTGCTTTCATGTGGTCCAAATGGGTAAGGGAAGATGACAATTCAGGTGAGACTGCTCTTGCAACAATGCTCTTAGACACTTGATCAGATCTCACGTTGCTTCCCTTTCCTATTACACTGGAAAAAGTTTCTTAACATGAGAGACACAGGACAGGTTCCAAGTATAAAATACAGAAAAATTCAGCCAGGTCTTTATGTCCATTTCAAGACCCTTTGCATGATTAGGATTTTGGAAGGTATTTCAAGGTATTTCAAGATCCCAGTGATCTTGAAGTGGTTATTTCAAATTTTTTCTCATTTGGGGTTGGAACTAGATGATCTTTAAAGTCTCTTCCAATCCAAGACTTTAAATGATTCTAGACTTTATATGATCATATTCTATGATTCTATGATTGTGGGAACTGCAAACAAATGAGTAACATGTCTGAGACCACTTCCAAAGGCTCTTGCCCCCCAGAGTTGCTCCTTAAGGGGGGAAATAAATCTGCTTAGATTCCCTCTAAGCAGCAGACTGCCAGTCGGCCACATGAGGTGCATTTGACATGGAAAATGGTTGTAACAGGAAAAGCAGTCTGGGAAGAGAAGTTTCAGATGTAGCCCTGATCCTAACCTTAACACCAACCCTAACTCTGCCCTCCTTGCAGAGCTGAGGGAGGAGTCATGCTTGCTGCTGCTGCTACTGCTGCAAAAAGCACACTGCTACAATCAGCTGGGTTTGCATTCCGAATGCACATAAACACCCAGACCTTTCACCAGTAGCAGAGAGGGGCTGTGACACCACTGAGCCAAAAGGAAGGTAGAAGGAGAAACACCACCCAGGAGGGAGCCCCTGACAGCTGGGTAGGTTTCTGAACAGCAGCATGGCACACCAAGGACAGCTTCCCTGTGAATTTGTTTTCATGGCAACACGTTCTTGGCACACAGAATAACAGTGCAACAGGTTCTGCTGCTAAGTGTAGTGTTTATATTTGGCCACATTGACTCTAATCACTTCACTGCTTTTATATCAGATGAAGCTCAAGGATTAAGAAGTACATAGGTGCTTTTTAGAGAGTAGACAGAATATATCCTGAGAGATGGCTTTGGATTTGATAATAGCAGTAGGCTTTTCTTGAGGTAATTTATAGCAATATTATAGGGAAAAAGAAGACTTAGTATTATGAAGGTCAAGTTTCTGCTGCTCTTTTTCTGTGCTAGCACACTGAAGATTTTCTTTCATTCACTATGCTATTCAGTCCAAGAACTGATTTAATTGTCAGAATTTGAAGTATTGATTAGAGCTGATGAAAAAGAGTTCCCTGGTATCAGAAAGCTTTGAAGAACAGCATAATATGAATTCCAGTCATGTGTGTGCCCTTTCACAAGTCACTATAGGCTTGACGATAGCAGTATCCCCTAAATGTGCATTAGCATTGATCACCTGTTAGGCACATGTGACACCTTTAATTGAGATAAAAGACAACTTCTTCCAATTCTTTTCATCTCCTGTGGTAATTAGGAATAATGCAGTTTAGTGTTTATGGACCAAACAGACGTGAAAGATGTAAAAGAGCAAGGATTGATATTTTTCTTTGGATTTATTTTAGGTAATAATCAACAGTGCATATTATTATCCTTCTCTAATGCACTTCTCTCTCCTCTTCATTTCCCAGATCAGACATTCAGATGATTTCTGCAGACAGTATTAACTTAAATTCACATCTGTGACTCTTCAGTGGTAAGCATCTTTTTACTGCACCACCTCATGTTTCTAGCTCTGTTTAACACAGGCATATCCAGCCAGAATCTTGGTGCTTCCTGATGCAAACATCACTAAACATTTAACTCTCTATGCACACAAAGTAGCTGTAAGGCTGAATTATTTCTATCATGTGAGTGGAGACTCATACTCTCATACTAGACTACACTTTAAAAAGTACAGTGAAATGAGGTTAACACCGTTTCATCTTACTCCTGTTAAGGTGTAGGTCCAGTACCACCTTTTGAAGTGTCAAGTCAGAATATTTCATTATCTTGTTCATTTATTCAGCAATGTTTTGTGTGAAAGATTTGCTGGAGGTCAGCAAACTTCAAGCTGGTACACACAAGTGATTTACATCCAGGCTACTCATTATCAGGCTCCTTTTTGGTCAGCAGAGAGGAGCAGACAGTTTTGGGGATGATCCATGTGACAGACATGACATCTGCTTTAGGATGTGAGGAACCAGTGCCTTGAGGTTGTGATTATGGTAGCTGTAGGTAACCACATTGCAAACATCAGCAATTATGTGGCAGACTTCATCATCATATTTTTATTTGGTTGTGGACATGCAGACTGCTTGTGTTGTAAGAGTCTTTATGAAGCAAATGTGTGAAGAAAACCATTCCCCAGAGACACTGAAGATCTTAATAATGTGAGAGGGCTACAGATGGCTTAATAAGTTACTCATGTTTAGTGTCAGATGTTGATGTTCTTGTTTAGCCACAGAAATGAATCAAACTGCAAACCATTCTGCTGGAAGACAGGGCATTTCTTCAGATGAGAGATCTTTTTAGGTAGAAAAGTCAGTATCACAAAAAAAACCCTGAAGCTTGCTGTATGTATTTATACATGCAAGGAACTGGGGGTAGCACTTATTTTATACACATCACCTGAGGCAGAGAGGAGCTGAATGAAAACTCATCAGCTGGACTCCTGGGGAAAGCTAGGCTCTGCCTGGATGATGCTTCTCCTAGAAATACTGGGATGCACCAAGTTTGAGATTTAGCAGTAATAAAGCTGACCACTACTGCAATTAACTTGACAGTGAAATATAGGAATGATTGTTTCTTTCAGTGATCCACATAATGAAAGGCCTAAAGCATCAATCCTTAAACTGCTTAAGGAGGAAAGAAGACAGTTCTTCTATAACTCAACACCTGCCAACTTGGTCTTTATGTGTGAAAAAACTTCATGCATTCAATACTCTTGATGAGCACCTTAGATTTAAAAGCGGTGCCCTTTTCAGTCAATCACAAACCTGAATTTATGGCTGCCACTGCAGAGGATGAATCTAACCAGAGAAATAGGATGAGAATTAATGCATTAGCCTTACATTGTTCATCTGCATTCCTTTATTTATTCTCAGATCACTTGCTCACCTTCTTGACATTTTTCTCAATTCAGCTTGGAAGATGTCTTCACTTCTTTTGCCAAAGTAGACTTTAACTAGACTTTCAGACATACTTTGGAATTTATTGCTTTTCTTTTGGACTGTTTTTATTTTGGCTTGTGCTCCTTAAGTTAACATAATTAATCTCATACACTGTGAAGTCAGAATACTTCATTATCTAGTTTATTTATAGTTCTCTTGTCCTAGTAAAGCCCTCTGCCTTTGCAAGAATGTCTAGGCTACTTCAGAAATACATCCATTTTTGCAATTGAATGATACCATTACACTACCGACTTAAATATAATTTAAAAATAGAGATATGTATTTACGAATCTCCAGTTAGGTCACATTGCCAAATGAAATGCCTTCCAGTGCACGGCATGTCAAATAGGAGCAGCTGAGAGTGGCAGTGGGGGAAGCCAGGACCCTCCCTTTTTTCCCAGGGAAAAGCAGTAGATAACTCTAAGAAAATTATTGGTTTTTCTGCCAGACACAAACTCATGAGATTTTACTCTGTAACAAACCAAAGCAGACTGTGCTGTGGCTGTTCCAGGGATGCAACAAGCTCATTGGTTTTTATGTAAACACACTACAACAAGACCTCCAGGAAAACTCACTAATAGACTACATAGAAATATAATAAGGTAAAGGATAGGTTGATAAATGAAAGTGAATTATCTTAAAAACATTGTGTATCAGAGCTGTTACCTTGGTTCCCACAACAGCACAATTTAAAAAATAAACCATAAAAAACCAACCTTGTTAACTGTTCTGTGTCCTTTCTGACCTTAGTTAATAGGCCAAGGCTCAGTGGGGAGTTCTGCCTGCAAGGAAGAAAGGGACTTATGCATTGCTGATGTGATCAAAGATATTTTGTCGCAAAAGAAAAAGTTAATGTTGGGACCTATTTTCTCTGGCCACAGCAGCAATCAGAGAACAATCTTTCTGCTCCCAGTCTCCCACAAAAATTATCCTTTATCTCTTTCTCACACCAGATTGCTAATGATGCTGTTAATGCATCCTGTGCTTTTTTGCTACCATTTTCCTCATAGTCAGGCACCCCTTCCTCTTTCTGTCACAGATGGTAGGCAATCACAGTTCCAGCAATCAGTTCTTACATGCCTGCATTTGCCTTGCCCTACTCCACTACCAAATGATTCATCTTGTTCTCAGCCTTTGCAGTGTGTAGGCCAATGATTGTGACAGCTTTCCCATAATTTCTGCTACCTGGCTGCACAGAGCACTTGAATGTCCCCTTTTACACTTACCTTGAGTAAAAGGCAGCTCTTACACTAAGCAACTTCAACAACTTTAGCTCAGCTCAAGAACTTCTTATTTTGCAGTTAAAGATGACACAGGCAGGCCCTAATGCCTCACCCACTTAAACAAGTTAAATCTCTTTGCCTTTGGTGGGGACAGAATTATATTTGAATATGTGAAAGTTCTCCTCTGAGGTGAGATGAGCTATTCTAAAGCAATTTTTAAATCTCCCAGTTTAATCAGGGAATATGACTCAACTTTGCTGTTCTCATTCTCCGCTGTCAGATTCTGAACCCATAGCATAAATCTGCTGTCAGATTACTTTCTCAAATACTGAAACTCTAAAAACACTGAAGTGGATGCTTGAATTGAGGTTGAAGGAGATAAGTTTTATTTTAATTATTGTTATATTGTTATTAAATACTAAGCATCATTGTGGTAGTGAATAAGTGCCTACTGAGGATTTTTACTAAAAATTGAGTCTGGATCAGAACCTTTTCTTGCAGTTATGGGGGGATATCTATGATAGTAAAATGATTAATGATTTTATAAAACAGTAATCTGTTTTTCGGTTTTTATTACCCTATGCTGACTATTCTGCTTTAGTCACACTAGGATTAACAGGCTAATTTAAATTGTCAGTGGCAAAGAAACCTGTTTATTTTCATCTCCACTATGTATCTCTGGTTTTATAAAGAAACTCGTTCTAAATTAAAACTTGCCTGCAACTGAGGGTTCCATTAAGCAGATGAATGTTAAAGAGGAGCAGGTTAGTAGAGTCTATATTCTACATGTAGTCCTGGTGTGCAAGGTTCATGGAAAAAAACCCGAAAAAATTAAAACCTTTGTTGTATATACAAAATAATTTTCCATGGAGGAAGCTGACAGCACAGAAATTAACATTTAATACATGGAAAGGCTGAGTCTTCTATTCACAAGAAGTAGTTTCATAATTAGATGTGCTTATAACCTTACAAAAAGCTAATTACTGCTTTGTTTTTCATTACCAAAATAGTTTTGCTTGTGATGTTCATACCAATTTTAAAGAACGTTTTGTTAGGCAAAGAGACAGTAAGCCTTTAGCAATTGAATGCAACCTTGTTTATACATAATAAAACCAGATTTAATAAAATTCTTGAAAGAATTCTATTTTTCCACTCATCAAATCTTGCTGATTGTCCTGTGTTACAGAGTTTTAAGTGTACAGCTCTACAAACCTGATTCAGCACAGGAAAGTCCCAAACCTGAGTAATTAGTTTAATATTTGATATGAAATTACCTACACTTTTATAGTTTCCCTGTTTCCACGTATTCATCTTACTAACTGTCCAACCAAAGATGGTTCAAATGGTTCCCTAAAACTTGTTCTGTTTTGCTGAAACCCACATTCACAAGTGCAGCAGCACATAGTTGCTGGATGTAGCCAAATGCAGCCAACTGGTGTAGAGTCATGAAGGAAAACACCTGCTACACCTGTATGATGGATAAAGCAATAAATGCCTTCTGTTTTTTGCAATTCCCTGTATTTGAAGATCTAGAGATGCACAAATGAATGGGCTTTGGATTGGTAAAAACTTGCTAATATGTTAGGCAGATTCAGTCTCAAGATTGTTTTTTACATTGATCACTAGAAATAAATGTGAGCTTGTTGACTTTCCTCCAACAGAGGACTACTGCAGTAAGTCAGAAACAAGTTACCATAGTGACCTATTACACACAGGGAAAGTAAATTTCTCTGCAATTATTTTTGGAGCTTTCTGTAAGGCTGTATTGTCAATAAAACACCAGTCATGGAAGCAGTGTATGCTTCTCACTTCTTCATTGTGCAATGGAGAAAGACAAGCATGTTTAGGATGTAACACACCAAGGCATCTCAGTGATACAACTGCATTTTGGTGCTTAATTGAATGGGTCAATTAACTCTACCCCAGCCCAAATCAGCACATTGGAGAAAGAACTACCTTTTTTTTCTTTGTTTTTTTCCTTTGTACAGCAACTAGGACATTGCTTGACCATTAGCATAGGTACAAAGAATAGGAATATTCACGTATTTGTTACCATTTTTTACCCTAATATCATGTTCTCCCTGTAACATAAATATCTGCCTGTAGGCTTCACCTACAAGCCATGAATGTTTTTACATCTGCAGAGTTCAGAAAAGATGGTCTGTGTCTTCTGTCTTGTTAATTGCTTTTTTCTTTCGATTCAGATTTAAACTTCTGGCAGCTGATGTTGACTTGCAAAAATTATTGCCAATATACCTTCTGCAATCGGCTGCCTGGCAGGGATGGCTGATAAAGCCACCATTCCCAAGGCTAACTTGTCAAGGCCAGTCTCTCTCTCTCTGCAGGTCTGTCTCTACTGTAGCAGATCATGGATGTTTGCAGCCTCTCTAAGGGAAAGGTGGGTTGACAAATAGCCCCATAGCATTTCTATTAAAGCTCTGCAGCTCATATCCCAAATTCCTGCCAGTACGCCTCCCACGTGGTTCAGCCACAGGTGCTAGGATTGGGTCTGTGTACATTAATTCTACAATGACACTTGCCTTCCAGTCAAGAAGGGAACATTATTCTTTGTCTTCTCTGCTTCTGCAACTTCTCAATCCCTTCCCATAAGGTCAATAACAAACATTCATGAAAGCTGACATTTTATTTCTACTTTTCGATGATGGAGACATTCTCTGAGGAAGGGTCAAAAGTTCTATATTCTGAGGGTTTGGTCAGGAAAGGGTTCATTTTTCACTCCCACAAATCACTGCAAAGAAAACTGCCCCTTTTCGATCCTGGTGAGTTGACTGACTTGGAAGGAGCTCCTAGCACTTAACATATTTAACCACACCAGAAAACAAACAAGGAGCTTTCACATCAAAATCTTTGACACAAAGCAGTGCCATTCACAGATGCCTTAAAGATGGAAGATTCATGCTGAGCCCAACAGTTGTCACTTCTTTGAGAGGCATTCTCTCTGAGTTGTGCATAACTTTGTTGCATCCATGTCACTTTAGGCACATGAGTGACAGTGACAGTCTATCAGTGCTGTAACCATCACAACATACAGCCATTGTCTCTGCAACCTTGCAATCAAATTGATCTGCAATTTTACTCAGCAGAATTAATTTTTCAACAGTTGCAAATTGAATGAACTGTTTCTTGAAAACATATTGCTTCCTTATTACTCCACAATGAAGTATGATAAACTGAATAAGGCCATATATGGCTAGTCAAAAGACAAAGTGAATATGCAGAATAAAGTCTATATGATTTCGATTTCAATTTGTTAAACAGGTTTTCAACCACTTATTTAAAGACTTATTTTCCAATAGACTTACCACATTTCATGAAAAACTGTCCTAAAGTCCATACAGTGTAACCAGATTTGACCAAACATCAAGATAAAGCCAGTGGCTGTATGAGCATCCCAAATCCATGTTTTGTTTCTTACTAATTGCAAAGCAGAGAAAACAGTAAATGGAATTAACTTCAAATAAGAGGAGTACAGTACCAGCTGTATTAAGAATAATATAAAGAAAACTTGAGTGTAAAATATTGGGCAGAAAACAACAAAATGAGATTAGTCTTTACTATGGATAAGCTTGTGTGGAATAAAAACTCAACCCCCTTCAACATGCTGTGAAGATGTCATGGGATAATTTTAATTTCTGTTTTAATGATATAACTGTCCAGAATGATTACAAATGAGGTAGTATCATGACTTCACATTTCTGTCTACTGATGACCCAGAGTTTTAACTCAGGATCAGGTCCTAGTATCTGGCCAAGAATTAGGAGTGGGATAGCTCTCACTGCCCTTTGCACTAGCAAACACCCTTAGGTCAGACTGCTGACTGTGGGCTCAGGGTGATGATGCAGATAGCCACTTTTACTTCTTTACATGAGAGAGGGATGGGCCAGAACCAGCTTTGTGAAAAACAGTGTTTTCTTTTTGCTTTACACGGGCTGTGTAATCTGAACTCCTCAGTTCTCCATAACAGAAGTTTGCAAGAGATGACTCATTCTATGTGCAGTAGTCTCCCCCTCCTAATGTTAAGGTGAGATGAATCAGCATTTATAGGTCACTATATTTCTATAAGGATTACTGCATTTTCCTGACTGACTACTTGCTGTTTTTAGTGCTTGCTACTTGCCTAATTTGATTAACTCTCAAACTCTTTTAAATGACTAAAGTTAGGACATTTGTAGCTCACTTAATGAAACACGGTTCTGGTTTGTTCACGAAGCAGAAAAACTGAATGCCTCTCTTTATTTGCAACTCATGACAAACCTGCTCTTCAGCATACTGAGCAAAACACCTCTGAATTCTTTCATCCTGTGGCATGCATGAAAATCTTATCCCGCACTTTCATATTCAGAGCTCTGTTAAATTTTATATATGAAATACATCCCATGAAAGAGACAAATTAGAGTTCTAGTCCTGACACAGCAAAGTTTTTATATATGCATAATATTACTATTTTATTTGTGTCCTTGCTTAAATGCTAGCAGGTTATAAGCCTATAGTGCAATCAAGAATACACCACAATAAACCTTTAGAGCTCTCCTTTTGCACAGAAAATCACTGTTGAGAATGTCCTATTATGCAGGAGGCTATAAATTTATAGAAGAAAATCTAACAGTAAGACAATAGTCACTTGGAGACCCTCTAGAGATACTGTGAAGTAAAGTAAGCACAGAGATAGGGAGCATGTCATGTCATGCCACTCTCTACTAGAGTGTGTGTATTGAGAGATGAGATCTAAATATCACATGGGCCTGTCATCGCAACATCTTCTTGGTTTGCTCATTTCTTTGTCCATGAGAGAGGGCATGAAGGTCATACTCTGTACAAAGAAGCCTTGTTAATTCTAGCCTCAGTAGTATAGGTGTATGAAGCATAAAAAGTTGATTGACTAGGCACAGGGTTTACATCCAGAGGTCCCACAACAACACAGCTCAGAACAGATTCCCTTAGCTTGTTCTGTACTGCCAACTATTATTCTGAAACTCATGGCAGGCAAGTTCTGGTAAAATTATCTGCTGCCCTCAATTATTCATTCTGTATTGATAGGAAGGAGAGTAAGCACTGGTTCATAAAGAGGAAAAGGAAGGCATTGTCAATTTTTTCCAGGACCTGCTGGCAACTCCTAGTTATGTTTCTTCTGTCTTTATATCCTTAATATTTAAAGCCATGTCTTATAAGCTTGCTAAGAAGCAGCTTCTCAGTGACAATCGTATTCTAATAACTCAGTTAAGACTTAAATACTTAACAATACTTTAAACACACTTGTTCTTGGGGCTTGATCCCATATAACTCAAGCAGAGAGTATTGCCTAAGCAGTAGAAAAGCTAAGAAAAGTTAATAAGCAGGAGAAGGACTCAAAAGCCATTGCTGTCTACCCCACTAAAGGCCAGAAGCAATATATAAAAGAGTACTTGATTTACCATCCTCATTAGGTGATTGAGCAAATGTAGGAGATTATTTATAAAGACTGTAGCACGAAGGTCTTGTTTCCTTCCTTCTGCAATAGCCACCAGGTGATTACACCTGAGAACATAATACATTTACCTGTAGCTACTTTCAATACCCTTTTAGCCCAGGACTCATTCTTTTCACACAGGTTACAGACACAGCTCGAGGAATTACTTCTGCAGTATAGCTTGCAAATTTTTAAGCACCATCCTCACCTAAGACAGTACTTCCACTTTATTTCAAGCATTTATGAGAAGGCAGGACAGGGCCTTGAAACCCATAGCAATGGAGAACAAAGGCACAAGGATCTCCTCATACATCCTCATACATTTTATTGTAGCAAACAAGGCCTTTTTATACTTTAAACTCAACAGAACTCAACCGAACCTTAACAGAACTTAACTGAAACCTAACAGAGAAAAGCGCTCATTGGCTGCTGCAGCTGCAGTGTCATTGCCCACGCGTCCCTGCATCCAATCAGCTTCCTGTTCACATGGTCCTCACATCTCCCCAGCCAATCACTGCCTCACTACCAACACCCAAACAACAGTCAATGGACTCTCAACCAACTCTCCATGATGACCGCCCGATCTGCAGCTGAGCCCTTCCCCGATTGCCTTTCGGTGAACGGAATTTAGCAATTTTAATACATTTAACAAAGGTAAAAACTATTCTTCTCTTTTACAGAAACCCATGGCATTTCTTACTTCCTGTGAAATTTTCAAATTTGCCTTCCATAATTTGCATGTTTTCTAATGAATTTTGATGGTGGAAAGGAGAAGTAAAATTTCTTGATAGCTACAGCCCTGCTGTTTGGCATAGACATTACAAAGCATAGTGAAGCACTGCAGAGAAAACGCAGTCATTTGTCTGTCAAAGGAAGTATTTGGGATGGTTGGGAGATGCAGGTGCAAACATTGGTTTGTCACATTCTCTTGAAGATCCATCCATTTGCATATGTGCACTTGACACACACAAGGCGCAAACAAACACGAGCAAGCTTTGTCCACAGTCCAAGAGAAGTGCTCTGCCAAGATACTCTTTTAGGGCTGGGTCTATGATAATGTCTTATGCTTCTCATCAAGCTTACAGACCTGGGCTTAGCACCATGCTAATCAAAGCAATGCAGCTTATATAAATACTGTTAGCAAGTGAGACTGCACTTTTATAGTAAAAAGTCAGTCATATGTTTCTGGAGCCTCAGGAGCCTCTAGCTCAGCAGCTTTAGATAAATTATCGGTACTGCCATTTGTTGGTTTCTTAATCTTCCACATCCTTACCAGTGCCAGTTTCAGGAAACCCTGGTTTTTACATCCTCAGAATGTTTAACTTTGGGGTTGTTGGGTCAGGCTGGTGTCAACACTTCAACACCATGAGCAATGTGACTCCCCTTCCACTCACCACTGACAATTTTGAGCTGAGCCACTTAAGCACGGCATCCTGCTACACTGATTTGTTAGTGTTTGGCTGATCAGCGAGTAGAAAACTTCAGTTTAAAACCAACTGTGAACCTCATTCTTCAGAAACAGGAGCCTAAAAATAATTCATTTTGAGCTGTCTGTGCAGATACAAGGAATATAGCCAAGCAATATCCATC
The DNA here is from genome assembly GCA_034509425.1 of Eopsaltria australis. Lineage (NCBI taxonomy): Eukaryota > Metazoa > Chordata > Aves > Passeriformes > Petroicidae > Eopsaltria > Eopsaltria australis. Next base: position 3,437,513 of record JAVTVJ010000068.1, on the reverse strand, counting down.
CACTCTGTATACAGGTTGTGAGGGCGCTATAATTTCAGTAGCAATGTCTAGACACAAATATGAAAAATTAATAAAAATAAGGTGACACATCTAATTATTTGAGAATCTGATTATATCTAGCATGGAAATACATCAGATTTAGTGATCTTTGGCACAAGTGCTCCCCTCTTTCCATAAGCTATCACAGGTAGCTGTAATTTTATCAGAAGTTCCCATGGCCTCAGATTCCTGGCGTTTACAAGTGTAGAAAACCTTTTACACAACTTTAGATAGCTCAAAGCCACTTACCTAAAACTGAGCATGAGCAGGTTATCATCAGGTAACACAAACAGTATTAGGTTCTTGTTTTTAAGCACCTGAACTGAGCCCTAGCTGTCAGAAGTTCCAAATATATATTTCATATCTTCCTCCCCACTTACCAGTATCTTAATTTGATATATAGGATTATCCATCTCTCTTACACTGTGCACAGATTAGGGCAGGTTTCTCAGATAATAGTATGAACTATTTACTTTTATTTCCCATGCAAGTTAAAAATTGGTATTTTTAGTTCCTCATATTGACTCCATAAATAGTTTGCAAAATTTCTTTATGGATTTTTCTGCAAGATACTTTGTTCTGATTCTAAAAAATGCTACTAGAAAGGAATGTGTGTAATGCTATGTAGGAATCAAGTCTAGGTGTCCTGTATCGTTTTAATTTGGCATTTAAGTTGGCAAGTACTTCATATTATTGTTCAGGTCTCTTTCAGCATTGTCCATAAATAAGAAGGGCAGGAAACCAAATCTAATCACTCATGATGAGTGTGAGAACAAGTATTTAAGTCTCTCCCGACAGCTGGCATTATTTTCTTTATAAATCTATTTACATTATGACAGACACGACAGCGTATTTTCACTTTTCATCATTGTAAAGGGATGGTGGCAGCAGTGTTGCAGAGAGGTGAATAATGTAATAGTTAGTCCACAAATAATGCAGCCTGACAAATGCTGGTGACAAATCTCAAGAGTTTGGAAATGTGCTTCACATCAGCATGCAGGAAAGTCACTGTTCCTCTGAAGGTTATCCAAGCATTTCTGCAGCACTGCTCTGGAAATCATGTATCCTGGTTTAAGGGACAGGTGTCTGCCAAGGAAGACGGTAACTTCCCTTGGAATGGAAAATATGACCCCCTTCCTTCCAAATTATTGTGAACTTTGAAATTAAGGGTTTTTCAAGCAAAGATACGGGAAAAGGAATAACAGTTCTTTTCTAGTATGTGTATGTATAACAAAGCAAACAAACACCAGAAGTGGCAGTAGCAGCAAACAGAACAGAGACCCAGTGATGCTTTCTCTCGGCCGCTGGCGCTGTCCCTTGGTGCAGTTCCGGTCACAGCCGGCAGGGGCGCTGCTGGCTCCCGGCCGGGCAGGGCGGGCGCGATGATTCCCCCGCGGCTGCAGGGGGCGCTGTGGCGCGAGCTCGGCCGCCTCTCTTTGCATGGTAAGGGCGAGTGGGCCGGTGGGAGAGAGGGAAAAGGAGCTTCCTTTGCAAACCCCCGGGGCAGGGCCAGCCGGGCTCAGAGCCACTCGGGACACTGAATGGACTGCAGAGGGAAAACCTCTGAGCAACACCAGCGGCGGGCACACACGGGATGACAAACCAAATGAAGCAGAAACTTTGCAGCTGTAGCAGGAGCCGTGGTGGTGGGGCGGACACAGGCACGGGATGTCGAGTTAAAGTGTAGTGAAAAACCCAAAGCAGTGGCAGAAAAAACAGTGGGACTGGGTGGGGATCAAAGGGTAATGACCATTCCAGACACAAAACAAAACAAAAACAACAACAAAAATGGATGTGGGATAAAAACCATCCCCAAGACATCATGGAAACAAAGTTTCTTTCTAGACAACTGATACTTCTCTAATTTATCTGTGGAGAAAAGGCAGAAATAGTTCTTTCTTAAAACTGACACTCACAGATGAAGTACTAATTAGAATTATAGTTTTAATTTTTATTTTGTAAATGTCAGATAAAGTTTATATGGCTTGTAAGATAACTGGGGCTGGGACCCAAGGCTGGACTGTGCTTTACACAACAGGGCTGCTCCACAAAACAAGACTAAGAACATACTGTCAAGGTCAATTTATTGTGTGCAAACCCATTCCTAACTAGGCTGTCAACAGATAAACGCAGAAGAAGATGTGGTAACACTTCAGTGGTTTTTAACTTCTTTTCCCCATGCATCTGTAAAATGTCAAGGAGATTGTAGAAACCTATCCAGTAAATTCTCCTTCTGCTAAGCTGCTCTTGTCTCCATAGCAGTTCTGATTCCCTGCTGTGTGGCAGGAGGCTGCTTATATTCTCTGCTCCCTTACTCCTGCCTGGAGAGCAGTTACAAAGATGTTGACGTGAAGAACATGTAGAAGAGAATCAAGTTATGCCATCTCTGAACGGGATCTGGCTGTCATGCCAGCTACTGCTCACCAAGGCAATTAAATGAGGTGCTGCTTCTTTCCTCAAAATTAGGTGAGGTATTTGAAGCTTGAATGATATCCAGACACAGTCTCTCCATCACTTTCAGACAGAGATAGTGACATCAGCCAAACCTGACACAGCTCTGAGTATTTACTGCCTCTTTAATAAACTGATGGGAAGTCCTGCGTGCACTGCAGAGTGCTGAGAGTTTGGGCTTGATGGAATTTGATTGAAAAAGTGGGGAGTTAAACTTTTTGTTATCAAAACATAGAATAATAGTATGCATATTGATTAAAAAGAATTGTAGAAGTGCCTCTGAAGCAGAAAAGTATTTTTCATACTTAACTCTATTTGACGATCCAAATAACCTATATTTGCCCTAATTTACAGGAAAAAAAAATGAATCCAGGGAGATTATTGGGAAGAGAGGTCATATCAGTCAAAAGTCACATATATTGTTGTCATCAATTCCAGTTTGAAAAAATCTCACTCACTTCTGAAATTAATTAGTGTGCTAACAGTCGATTATAACACTGGGTTGTATATTCAAAGTTTCTCAACTCTTTCTTATTTAACTTAAAGTATAACTGGGTCTTTCTAAGGCAGTCAGGTGCCTTAACCAGAGAAAAAGAATTCCAGAACTGATGAATTGCTTGATGTCCAGATACCTCACTAAGCAGATGAGAATAGGGAATTTTTCCCTTCTTCCTTATTCTTCAGAAAGCTTTGAATTAGAATGTGTGTCAAGACAGACATTTTTCTCCCTGCTGCATGAATGTACCAGTCCACTATTTTGCAGCTCTTCAATACTGAGATCTTGGCACTGATGCTTCCTTAAAAAACCAGGAAACTCAAAGCTATTTCTTCACTGAAGAAAAGGGAAAGAATCAGAAATTTAATGAGTGCAGGTACAGGAAAAAACCCACAATAATCACAAAGCCTGGGGTTTATGCTTTCAGAATATTCTTAACTTGTAATGCAATTAAAGAGCTAATATTTAGCATTCACTGTTCTTGTTTACAGGTGACTTTTTTAGCTTGCTCTCAAAACCAGGATTTTTGTTATTTTTCAAAGTAAAATGGTTAAAAACACAGGTCACAGTGTGCTTTAGTGATTAAAAGCTGGGCAGACAACTGCACAGACAAGCAACCACGACTTACATGCAAGAATTGACAATTAGTTGAGTGTTGATGGAGTTTCTGACCCTTATGGTCTGCTGTTTAACCATTTTAAGCAGATCATTTTAGACTAAAAAGCAGCTATAAAAAGGGAATTACATCAGACTACAAAGCCAGCCTGTCAGCCTTCATCATTCTATTCTTGTTTGCACCAGCTGAAGATCCAGCTGTTGATTTTAGCTCCTTTTCAAGTTTTCAAAGACTTCACTTCTTGTTTTGTTTTGGCCACAAGCCCAGATCTAGCTTTAGGGAAATGAGGTTGTTTTCCAGTCTCTGCCAGCACAAAAGTTGCAAAGGATCTTGGATGTTATATTGGATTAATTTTGCTATGCTTCAGGAGCAATGAGAGCAGTGCTAAGAACATATCTTTTGTGAAGTCATTAAGATTCTACTTCACCATCCCAAAGTCCACACCCACAGATGTCTTGCCAAAGGCATTGCAGTAGCCATTATAGAATATTTCAATAAAAAGAATGAATTTTGTTTCCTCAAAACTCTTCCATTGCAAACTAACAGGATCAGGATCAATAACAAAAGTCATTGGACTGTACAAAACACCACCAGAGTCAGTGGATGACTGGCAGGTAAATATGAGGTTCTCCACTAAGCTTGGAGTCACCCACTCCAGGTCTGGAATTACCACAGACTTGCTTAAGTCTCTGTCAGGTTTGGCTGACTTCAAAATTTGGTATTGACTCAACACCAGGAAGATTTCAGCAACTGAATATTCAAATGATTGTTGGCAAACCTGGATCTTTTGGCTATGTAAAGCAAATAAATTCCTTCCTCTACAAGGAACTATAAATTAAACTCCCAAGAATTTGTCACTTGACTTTTTCTTTTTCATGGCAGACATTTGTCATGTGTCACTTTGCTAATTACTGCATAGTGCATACACAACCTGCATAACAGTGGAGTTCCTCCTCAAGATTTCTTTCTTAAATTAAACCTCCCAATGTATTTTAAACATTTGTTTAATGAGAAAGGAGAAAGTATTTTCTCTTTATCTTTTGCAGTACAATATAAAGAATAATTCTGTAATAGAACAAGACAAGTGAAATTTTCAAAAATCATGTGACAGCTATAAACCCAAAATGAGAAGTGATGCAAAAATCTCATGGCGTGTTTTTCTTCATTAGAAGGGACTATTTTGCTGGAACAAAGACTGTTCAGGGAAACAGATCAAGTTTTGTGAAAAGCTTAATGCATACATTGATTTCCTCATTTCATTTCAACAATGTCATTTTGTTGCAACCGAGTAAAAATATTTCTTCAACATGATCATTTTATCAGTTCCATTAAAGTGCTTATTTTTGCATATATTGTTTAACATTCTTTTTAATGTTTGCAGAAGTTCCGTTAACTATGTCAATGCTATCTCTGGTTGCTTTATTGGAAAGTGTTCCACAGTCTCCCAAATGACAGCCCAAGGCTCAAATTGTACCCCAAGTAGGGATCATACCCAAATGTGCACTACTCTCCAATCTATCTTCATGTAGTTTGCCACTCCCGCTTGATTTTCTCTGTGGACAGTCGAGGAAGAGCAAAGAAGTGGCCACTTATTTTCTAACTGGAATAATTATCCTTTGTATCTTAATATAACCTATTTAGTTTACTTAAGATTATTTGGGCCATAGGGCCTGAAGAAGTCGTGGCTAGTTTGGATTATCAAATAAATCAAATAAACTGACAAATCTTAAAACTGCTGGGTGCACAATCAGATGCATTATATATGATTTATTGCATTGTTTTGTCTAGAAAATTCAATATTTCTAATGCAGAAAAAACTTTAAAGTACCCCAAAAAAGCAGCATACAGACAAATTGAAAAGTTATTCTGAAGCCCAAAATTTATTTGATCTCTAGAAAAATATGTAAGTACTCAAATGCCAAAGTGAGTGCCTTCATATATTTAAGGACCTGGGCTTTGTCCAGAAACTCATTCAGGTGCTGGATTTTATAATTACTCTGGCTTAGATTTGGCAGCAGTTCTGTCTATCTGTGAATTATGTGTGAAAGAAACAGAGGTTTGGGAGAACTAGAGTGAGAGTTTTATACCATACCAGGACTGAAACATGCTTATTTTGCTTTCACATTGTGCTCAAATAACACAGAAACCCAGCTGATTCCTGATATGGGCTCATAGCAAAGTTTCCTTGCTTTTCTATTTAATTTTATTTTATCAGCTTCCACTCCTAATTTGCACTCAGTAAAACTGCAGAAACAGTACCTGTAGTACCCTTCTGCAAGGAATGCTTTGCTTTGGGAGGACAATGCTGACTGATGGGTGCATAGAGAGACTCCCGGTGCCACCGATAATGCTGGATTTGGCACCATGAGGCAAATGCCCTCTAAGCCAGGATTCCACACAGGTCTGGACAGGGGAACCTGTGTGACCTGCAATGCATCTGGGCCCTTGACCAATTTGCTAACTTAATCTATGCTGTGAAAAAAATTCTGTAGCTATCAGTGAAGGGTTAAGGAAACAAAATAGATTCAGCTTCTAGAAAAAACAACATTTCTTGATAAATTAGCTTTTCTTTACCCTGATGGGTATTACCCTTATGAAATTGCTGTCTCTAGTTTTATTTGCATTCAAATCAGTTCCAATTGCTAATGAAGTAGAAATGGAAAGAATGATACATAAATTTGGTGACTTTGTGTGTTCGTGTCCCAGCAGTAATAAACAGAATGTATAAAAAGGGTTTCTGTGGTATTTCACTTGACACAGACATGAAAGGACACTCTATATCTTGGCTGAAGCAAATATTTTGTACAAAGGGAAAGGAGTGATTGCTTGCACTGAGCCAAAGGGAAAGTTTTCCTCCCTTATTTGAATTCCTGAGGAAAAAAAGGTGTCAGAGAGGGCAGCAGAGTCTTACAGTTTCAGAGGAAAGACCAATGCTCCCCTGGGCACTGGCTGCTCCTTTGGGCTGCAAAGTCAGCAGAAAATCTTCGACCACTGTATATCAGCCTGTTTATGCACTTTGGAGCGTTGGCCTCCAGCATTACCTGGCTTTTCTTCTGTTTTAGATACCACTTGAAAGCACAAAGAGAATATGCAACTATTCAAGAGCTCACTTCAGCTCTGTACCCAAGTTTCCAAATGATTGGGTTCTTTTCTCATTCACTTCTCTGTCAGTTTGTCGGAGGAGATCTGAAGTAGATTCAAGTAGGAGATTACAATCAGTCTGCAGAATGGGGTGCCTGGAAGTGCTCCTGCACACTCAGCATCTGCTGCACCAAATCTTAGTGCTGAGTAGTGACACCCAGAGCACACAAAACAAATAGTCATCTCCTGTTTCTGAGAAGAAAGTTGTTGTACTGGTGGTACCTATCACCTAGCCTTTACATAAACAAGGACATTGCCTTTTTTGACAAACCTCAATTAGCAGCATCAAAGTGTAGAGGAAGAAACAAGGGGAGAAAGAAGTTTGTCACCTCTGCAAAACTACATCCTCTCAGAATCAGTTTCTAAGAAGAGAGAACAGAGATTTCTTTGCACAAATATCGGTCCCACAAACTTGCTCGTTGGTCACTCTGAAAACAGTCACAGTAACAAACCAGAGGCACAGTTTTAAGCACTTGATTATAGCCTGTAACACCAGATAGTACTAGCAATCATGGTTTTACAAATTTCCTAGTCTAGGGAGAAATAGAAAGATGGGTTAGACAGTGTTGGTACCTTATGTTCTGGACTTTTTTCTTCTAGGATGATGAGGATGCAGAGACCTTGAGCTCTGTCTTGTGGTCATTTTTGAGTCAGTGGTGAGTTTGGGAAGCATATCTTGAACATCCTTTATTCCAGGACTGGTTTATGTAAGCAATAAAACAAAATTGCACTTGGAATATACTTGAATATATTGCTGATTTTTCTTCCTGTGGGGCATCAGGATAACTGGCCTGAATGCCTGCAACTGAGTATTAAAAGTGAACAGTAGTGGGAAAACAAGACACACTTGTCAAGAGGAGGTGACCCATCCAGCCAGCAATGTAAAATATTTATCCCCTTGTTCAAAATCAGTTTAAGAACTTCCATGAACTTACTCCAGTCTGTTTTCAGAAACTCCTTTATAAAACCATTGTAAAAAAATCATGCACTCCTAGGTATGCCTGGCAGTTGCAGAGAAGGCTTCTATTTCAAATGAAAGGGGACCAAATTCCATGGCAATAGGCCCACAGATATTTGTTCACCAGGAAACAAACTGAGTTCTCTTTCAGATGGCATCTTATGAATTTGAAACAGCTACTAGAAGACAATGTACAAAACTGAGCAGACTTCCAGACAGTATCATTCTGAATGTTGTTCTTTTGCACTGAGGAATCTATAGGCCAATACAGATTACAGAGGTTATGAGATCTTGTTACCAGACAAGGGAAGCTATTAACAGTTTTTAAGAGGTATGAGGCAAATGGAGCACAAGATTGCAAGTACTGATGTATCTTAATTTTACTATTTAAAACTCCAGGTGTTACAGATGAATTTGCAAAATTCTATCATTTTCACTGGAACAAATGTAACTGTTTTTGCATTATGTTTCTGATACTTTTAAACAGCCTATCCTGAGGCTGTAATTGTCTGGAATTGAATTCATGTTTTATGCTGAGAAATTACTGCAGAATATTATTTTGGCTTTAGCCCTTAATATTACAAGTCACTTGCTCTCAGTCAGAGGTTGTGCTGGTGTTTGGCACTAGCAGTGATTTTCCGTGGTGCTACCTGTCACAGTGGCAGGTATTATGTACAATTGACTTTTGTTGTAGGTTCACTGTGCTTCTTACAACACTAGAAGAAGTTTTAAATGCTTTTAGGGTTTTGCTGCTGGTGTGACAAGTTTGGATGGACGATACTAACAATCTTCACAGTGAAGAAAATTGGCTCCCACTGACATTTCTCTTGGCAGACGGTGAGAAGAGTTTATTATTGACTGTTTCTCTGGTCACACTCCATGCTTAAAGAAGAATAAAGTAAGAAAAGTAGTTTAAATTTAAGGGGTTTTGTTGCTTGCAGAACAGCCCTGAGATACAATGCTGAGAACAAAGGGAGCTCTACATCTGCTGCAGGGTGTGTTGAGGGGCTCAGTTTCACCCCAAGCTCACCCTGTGTAGCTGCTCACAGGAGGCAAAGCACCACTGGGAGAGCTGCCAGTCTCAGGACAGGAGTGCATGGTCGTATGACTCATGGCATGACCACATTCAGTGAGTTAGGACATTGCTTTTAAGTGAAGAAAGTCCTGATTCATATCTTTAGCCGTGGGATAGCTAGTGAGTAAGGCAGTCTGCTTCACACACTGAGAATTGTAAAAATCTTCTAATAAATGAAGGTGAGAGACTTTTCATAGAATTGTTGAATCATAGAATTATAGAATGGTTTGGGTTGCAAGGGACATTAAAGATCATCTAGTTTCAACATCCCTGTCATGGGCAGAGAACCTTCCCCTAGACCAGGTTACTCAGAGACTCGTTCAGCCTGTCTTGAAGAGCTCCAGGGGCAGGACTCCACAATCTCTCTGGGCAACCTGTTGTAGGGTTACACTATGTGTGTTACAGAAAAGCAGGCCTGGAAGGCCCAGAGTGAGCCTCTTCCCGAGGCCCAGAGGTGACCAGGAAGCATATCCAGGTCACCAGGGATGAACATGAAAAGAGGATCATGGGTTTATGGCCTTCTGGACCTATTGTGTGTGAGCATTGTACTTGGTGACCTTATAGGGTATTGTTTATCTTTCTTGTTAATATCCCCACACATCCTGTGTGTGGGATGGTATAAAGGGAATTTTCACTGCGTAGTAGGGGGCAGTAGCCATAAGGGAGTAGCCATGGCAGTAGCCATAGTAGGAGTCATAGGAGTAGTCTTAGCAGGTAGTCATAGAGTGATCTGTAGTAGTCTTAGTCTCTGTATGTATAATAAAGGACCTTGCAACATCACAGTCTCACCAGAGAAGTCCATGTCCCTTCTTGGAATACTGCAACCTGTTCCTGCCTCACCATCTTCATAGTAAGGAATTTCTTCCTAATATCTAATCTAAACTACCCTCCTTCAGTTTATGGCCAATCCCCCCTGTCATATCACTATAGGCCCTTGTGAAAAGTCCCTCTCCAGCCTCCTTGTAAGCCTGTTTAGGTACTGGAAAGTGCCCTAAGATATTCCCAAAGCCTTCTCTTCTTTAGGCTGAACAGCCCCAACTCTCTCAGCCTGTCTTCATAGGACAGGTGTTTCAGGCTTGTGATCATCCTAGTGACTCTGCTCTTGCCTTGTTCTAAGAAGTTTTCTTTCACCCTCCTGTTGTCTCCAATGGTGTCTCTGAATTGCTCACAGGAGTAGTTTGCTGCTGCCGTTGGTGTTCCCCACTGTCACCAGCTCTTCACATCTTTCACGTTGGCCAGAAGCACTGGCCAAACCCACCGGAGTGACTCCCACTGCTGGGCTCCTCCTGGACTGCTGCAGCTGGCACAAACGCATTCACAGACACAGGCAGATGAGCACCAAGTGATAGCTGTAGCTGATTAAGTTTTGATCACATAACAACAATGCATTTCCTGCTGTTTCCCTGCTTGAGGTTAATGCTTCAGTAACAGAGCTGCCATACTCAGTGTGGGGCTCGTTGGGAGAGTTCACACCTGGCATGTATTTCCATGGTACAGATAAATATTCCCACATATCCCATAGCCTCACACCTGAGAAACCATTTTGTCTTTTCCCTACTGGGCTCTTGCTAGAGAAGGCTTGTATTGGAATCTCCAGTCATCAGCTTTTGTGTTTACATAATTTTCTTTGAGGCCCTGGAGTCATTTAAGGAAAGGGTTTTCTATTTGTTGTCTTCCTCCAGAAGTGAGTAATTACCCTGTATAGTGTGGATTTGCTGATATCCGACTCAGCTTTGGCAGGTTTGCCTCTGCAGCTGTTTTCCATTAAGGCAGAAAACAGTCTTCAGCTGAGCTCCCAACATGTAACTGACCTCCTAAGGCTCATCTGATGAGAAGCAGCAGTGTCATTTATCAGAAAGTGTCAGAGCATTTTAGAGTTCTTGTTCATAAGTTTACAAAGAAACCCCAGCCAGTTCAGTCAGAGGAAAGATTGAGTCCTTCTTGAAGCACTCCTTTGTGTAAGCCCATAGATTTCCATAAAATCCCACAACAAATTCCTGTCTTGTTCCGAGTTATACTTCCATCAGTGGTTTTCTGTGCCAATGAGGCTCTTACTAAAATTGAGGAAGAGAAGGTGGTTGGGAGGGGATGGAGATAATATGGCATGTAAGAGCAGATTTTAGCATGACAGGTTCCACTTTCGAACCTGTATATATAATTTGTCCTGTTAATTGCATATTGGCAGTGTTTCCACACTGGAGTGTCTTTTTCCCTGTTAATCATACTGCACAAGCAGTACCTGCAATTCAAACACCACATGAAATCCCATGCCCATAGCTTTTGAAATTTGTCATCCAACAGCTACATAAAATAAGAAAAATCTCTAATTATAGGCAATTCTTTGGAAAAAACTTTTATATCTCTCTGCCTTGTGTACAATGATCAGCCAACAGCCTACACAAATGAACCAACAATTTGAAGTTAATGACACTTGAATTGTGGTAGCCAGAGCCCTCCATACCTCAAAAATGAAGAGAAACAAGAGCCTCAGCATTTGACAAGGCCATTTTTGTACTTCATGCTGAACAGAGTTCCTGCATAGATTTATGTTGACAGCAAGGTACATGTCTAGTTCAAACAAAATACTCTATATAAATGAAAAATACAGTTTCAAACTTAAAGGGGAGAAAAGCATGAATGAATTCTGGTTCCTGGTATAGAATCATAGAACCATAGAATCACAGAATCATAGAATGGTTTGTGTTGGAAGGCACCTTAAAATCATTCTGTTCCAAGCCTGTACCACAGGCAGGAACACCTTCTGCTAGACTAGGCTGCTCAGAGCTCCATCCAGCCTGTCCCTGACCACTCCCAGAGGTGAAAAGGGGCACAATCTGACCATATAAATATAGCAATGAATGACACAGCCATGTAGATATGGCAGGTAGCTATGACAGTGAGCCTTACAAAGCACTGCTTTATGCAGTTGTGCTTCAATGGAAATGCAGCTGAAGTTTCCCCTGTCACCAGGTGCCATCCTGCCTCAGCCCGAGCAGCACAGGCCCCACGTCCCCGCTACCCTTCACAGCATTCACCAGCATCCAGCCACATCTAACCATCGTAATTAGGCCACGTTAAGCAAGAAATCAATTACGGCTTCTCCCTTGCCCCTCTTCTTGACTGTACATGGTACCATTTCCTTCAGACAGGTCTCCTCTAAGAGCTGTATTTTGTGTTTCAGGCCCTGCAAGGAGGAGAAGGCTGGGGGCAGTGGGGCTCTGTGCTATGGCCTCTTTCACAGCAGCTGGACTTGCTGCCACTGCCTGGCTGGGCTGGAAAGCGGGGTCCAACCTGTCCTCGTCAATTTTTTTTTGAAAATCAGTGTTACAAGTGGAAAAAGTTCCTTCTGGTGTGGGGGTGGAAGGTTCTGCTGGGTGCCAGGCGGGCCCTGGGCAGCAGGGTGTGACTATTTTATAATTTGTGGGGGGCAAAAGCAAACTAGAAAGATTTTCAGAATGAGCAATTCCCTTTTTATTTCCTTCCCATAGTGGCAGGGTGGGCCAAAGGCTCCACATTTGCCATTATTACAACATAATACAAACAGAAAGCAGTCACAGGAGTTTTTCAGTGCCCTGCTGACTTGTGATTTGCTGCCTTCTGTCATCTCAAGCAGCATGGAGCTGAAGGAGTGATCACAGCATCCTGGCACAGCATGGTCCCCTGCCCTGTGTTCTCCCAACAGCAACTCTGAAAACAGAGAGCAGGAGAGGAACCCTTTTAATTACATTTCAACACCACAGGGTGGCCAGAAGCTTCTGTTTTGTCTGACTGTAGCCACCTGGATCCATCCCCGTTTGGAATCTGTCTGATTCACGGTTTCCCCAGCAGGGTATTAGTAAAGTATCAAGGGTGGCAGTGCTTGATCAACAAAGGGAAACAACTCAAAGTGATGCACAAAAGGCAAAGGACTTCTTAAGAAATTGCTGCCTGAATAAAAAGCTATCTGGTGGCTCCTCAGTGTTTGGCATTTTATGTCCTGTTAGAGGCCTTGACAGGACAGTCAGAAAAGTGGGGAAAAATCAGTTAATTCCTTTTATTGTAAAGATCATACATGTGACATGGGTATCCCTAATCTGGCGCTTTTCAAACACTAAAAGTTTGTTGCTGCTTTCCTAAAGTGGGCAGATGTTTTATTTTTTTTGCAGTGTTCCCAGTCAGCATATCTGAAATATGCATCTTCATTTGTGTACACTTCTAAGAGGAATACTGGAGATTTTTTTAAAAGATCTAAACTTATGAATATTTCCTTTCAGTGTTTATGACAGGTAAATAAGTCAACATGACAATACAAATGATCTCAAAGCTATTCCATCCTGCCAGATAAAATATTCTAAGATGCCATAGGATCCTCTAAGCTGTGATTGGCACTTGTACCTGCAGGGTTCACACGAAGTTCAGGATTCATTAAATATGTGTAAACTGGGGGAAACTGTAACTCTGCTTAGAATAGAGATGCCTCTGCTCCTGATTTTGGTGCTTCAGGTGTCACCCTTATGAGTTTTTGTGGAAGCTTCTCCATGTATGCACCTCATAGCCAGATAAGCCCAGAAAGGTTCTGGTTCCCAGCACACTTACTCCAGCTCTGTGCTTCATGTAACTATTTAAGCTAATACTTCCCAGAGCATTTCCATAAACATCCATAGGAAGCATTCATAAAAAGCAGCACTCATTCTGATACAGGATTCAATACCTGCTTGGGCAGAGATACACACAGCTTGGCTTCCTTCACAGTCTGAGGAGAGCAGAAGGTGCCTATTTTCTCTCTGTTGATTGTTAAAGGACACTAACATGCAGGCACCTGTGCTTGCTGAGATCAAAAGCTGAGTTGGTCAACTCTCATATGAAATACGTTGCAGCAGTTCCCAGTTGCTGCCTGCAAACCAACAGCAAGGAAATATGAAACAGCAAAATGTTCAAACTAACACAACCACAGCAAAGTCACAGGCAGTGACAGGTGAGGATCAGCAGTGGCTAGGTGTTTTAAAAGTTCCTAGACTGCTACTCAGAAAGATTCTAGGATAGTAATCGTCAGTGTTATATTGCAATATTGTACATGTTAGCAGGAAACAGTGAAGCAGAAAATGTCTTTTTGGGATAACTGACTTGTATTAATTTCTGAGCTTGTGTTTTTGCCTGTATAACACAGGAACCGAGAGCACTGCTTTCTACTACAACAGGCCATACACCACAGAATAATAGAGCTCTTTTTGATGGAAACTCAGTGTCAAGAAACTCTGTAATAAGAGATGGCCTTAATACACTCTGGCTATTTAAGTTCCATTCCCTGCAAAGTGAATATTATAGAAGGCTATTTCTCTATTTCAAGCTCAGTTTCTTGGCAGTGAGGACAGAGCTGGATGTTGCACTGCACCACTGGATAGTTACAAAATAAAAGAAAAAACTAGCCACTTAATTTCATTGTCAGTGCTTTCATGCTTCTGGGGTTTTTACATAATTGGTCGTAGATTAGACAAAGCTCACAAAGATTACTGGTCTGGTTTTGAGGTATTTAATATTATTTCCTTGGTGGTGTGTAGTGATATTCAGCTATTTCCCATTTTGCCTCTGACCCAGGTGTTGCCTAACCTTTTAAGTTGTATCTAATGTATGTGCTGCTTATCCTGATGTTGACTGGGATGTCAGGAAGGTTGGAATGAGCTGATCTTTGAGATGTCTTCCAACCCAAGCCATTTTATGATTCTGTGTCCAAGGGAATTTGTGAGACCCAGCCAGAGCGGTGGCTGCTAATGTGAGTCCGCCATAAATCTGAATTGTAACTAACTCATGAGCTTACAAATACATCATTTCACTCAGCTCTTTGTCAAAGCACTCCACTGTCCACTAAAGCAGGACATCACAGCAGCTCAGTTAAACACAGCATAAGCTCATTCTTAGTTTCCCTCTCTGTCACTGGCTAATGCTGATTCCCCTCTGTGCTTCTTTTCATGGGAGGATTGTCTCACAAACATCAATAAAACATTGATTAAGGTAGCTGTGACAATGAGGAAGGTATATTGCCCACAGCCTTAAAGTGGCACAACTGAGACATAAGGTTTGCAGGTACTAAGAATAAGTTCATTCCTTGAGATAAAGAAAGCACCTAAATTTCCAGGCTTTTATTTCTGTAACTTACTACAACTATTGTTTTATTCACATTCTCACTGCTAGCTATCACCTGAAAATTGGAGTAGACTCATCAGAAACCTAAAGGTTGGTCCCTTCATCAGTGCCATGCATTGGGGTACCTGCTTTATTACAGAAGGGAGAAAGTTGTGGGCAGCTCCTCTGCTCCTCCCTTAATCACCATTCCTGGACACACATATGGTCTGCAAAGCTGCTTTGGCTCTGAAGCACAAAGTGCTGGAAGAATCAAAATTTTCCCTGTTTAGAAGCAGTGTGCCATTTACACAGAAAGTTCTGTGAGTAGGAACAAATTGTGTGGGATAGTTATTTGTGTTTTCTGTTGCTGAGAGGCTGAGAACTGCAGACATGTTCATCAGTAAGACAAAGGCCCTTAGTCATGCGTCTGCTACTGAAAACACAACTCTGCTCTACAGTTGTCATGACAACGCTGGTTATATAAAGAGACATATCAGAAGAAAGATCATTTGCTCTGTGCCCTATATTTCAGTGTAGCAATACATCCTCTCTACAATAGATCTGTTCTATTATAGACAAAAACTGATATTTCTGGCAAGATAAGAAATGCTTTGTGATGACACAAAAGTTTATGGTGCAAAAAAGGCTTACAAACAAATGAAACACCTCACATGAAGGCTATTTCTGTAATTTGAACATCATTGGGACCAAGTTCCACTGAATGTGGGGGTGATTCAAAATGTTCAAATAAATTTCAATTGCAAAGATATTATTTTTGTGAAGAGAGATTATCACTGACTTAGTAGCATCACAGGATTTAATAAGGTGAAGGGAAAGTGTTAGTCTCAAAATGCCTATAAAACCACATCACCTTAAAAATTTCAGCACAATCATGTGCCTGGCCTGAAATTGAGAAACACAGACCATATTTACTGTTCAGCTAAAGACAGAAAGAAAATCAGCCTGTGACTCTGCAACCTACTCACCTTGCTAAAAGCTAAAACTGGCAGGACACTTTCATGGCAGCGTCTGATTTTGTGGTATTATGTTAAATGGCATTTTCAAAGCAAAGAGGCCTGGGGAAAAACAGTAAGCTATCCCACTAGTTTCAGAAATCTCTCTTCTTCCTGGAATTAGATTCTTCATTACCGAAGAAGTGTTTGCAGTTGTCAGAGAGGCCAACAGCAAAGTGATGTGATGTGAGGAACCATAAATCTGTAAGTCCCATGTGAACCAACAGAATTGCAAGTTAATTTTGAGAACTAAAGGTCCATGCAAAAATGTAGTCACACAGCCCTGAAAAAGTATTTTCAAGTGTGCATTTTTTCTGTAGTTAATCTAGCCAAGTTGTGTGGCAAACAATATTTCACTAAATTTTCTATCAGCAGCAATGCCTCTTAACGGTTGAATCTGCAAAAGTTCTGTGGTCTTGCTTGTAACTCCAAAGGAAGGTGTCCGGGACTCCAGGGTGTTGTGGATGAAACCCAAATACCCAGATCCAACTACTGTTGATAGGAGTCATTTCACCCATCAGCAGAAATAGATTGCTCCTTCAAAGTCCATCATTTATGTAACAGCTGAGTTTTACCCAATATCTCTGGCCATATGAAGGATTTAGACATCCTATCCCAGTCCTGAATTTCCATCTCTTGCCCCATGTTGCTATTTTGCCATGTGTGGTGTCCCAGGAATCTCACATCTGTGCCCTTTTCAAACCACAAACACAGTGCCCAATTAGTCTTGCTGTGTTGTTCTCTCCATGGTGACCACCTGATATGCCCTTTTCTCCACTATTTATTCCTGAAAGGCTGGCAGAGCAGAGGCAGAAGGCAGAACAGGACAATTCTCTGTAAAATGATGAAATAGGACTGCAGTGCACTGCCTTGATAGAAAGAAAATGGAGGAGTAATAAGTGGGTTTGGAACAGGAGTAAATACATGATTCTCTTTAACTTGACTGAATCAATTTAACTCTTAAAATGAGAAACCCCCAGCAGGTTTCATAAGGCAAATTATTAGAGACTCAGTAGAACAAATTGTGTGTTTGAAGAGTGAACTTCATGAACTCACCTCTCTGTCATGTGTACTGTGCTCAGCAAACAAAGGGAGATTTTACTGCTAAAGCTTTAATGTACACAGCAATAAGATCTCTAGGACATATTTAGAAGCTGATGGACTGAAGTGACTCCAGTGTTTTTTCTCTACCTACCTGTAATAACTCTCCTTGTCATATTAAAGCACTGCATGGAAATGCAAGCCATTAACTGCACAACATTCCTGTGGAAGCTGGCAGGATTAGCTGCTCCCAATCTGGTATACATGAAAAATTAAGCACAAAGAGCAAATGCCCCTTCCAAAGGCTTCTTTGAAATTCAGGTGCTTACAAGGAATAAGAAATTAGGAAACTAAATATGGTCTAGGCCTGAGAGTCTCTTCCAGTGCTATAAAATAAGCCTTCAGGAGGTTCAGAAACCAATTTGAGGAATCTTAAGAACTCTCTGTGTTCTTAACCAAAATCTTTCCTTTTCTAAAGAAACCCATACCTCCAAGGATTTCTTAGTAATTGCTCTTCTCCTTTTATAGTTTCTAGCTCATAGCATATATTTCTCTGACAATATTTCCCACTTTCTATCCTGCAGGAATGGAAATAGAGATAAAATAGCTTATGTTTCTGCTGTGATGAGGGAGAAGGCTGTTGAAAGATTTCCTACCTATCACCTGTGTGAGGACTCTTCTCTGCTTTGAAAACCCCAGGCTAAGATTTTAAAAAGTCACGAAATCTTTAACTGCAAGGTGAGGCTGGCCAGAAGCATTTCAAACAGCTCTCACCACAAGGATTTTAACAGTTCACCAGAGAGAAACACCAGACAAGTCTGTGGAGTGGTATCAGTAGCTAACTTCCCCTCTCATTCACCTTCAGTATGACCCTCTGTATTATCATAAACAGTGCCCTCAGTTTCATGCAGGAAAAGTATGTCTTAATCTAGCAAGAAATGTGGAGCTTAACGGCTCCATTCACCTATATTTATCAATCTGACATAGCTCTTCATTTAGAATTATTTGAAAGGGGAATGGAAGAATGGGAAATAACAACTGTTTCATGCTGAAGTTAATGTATTTTGTCTCTCTTGAACAAAAATAAGACTTAAATAGAATACGCTTGAGAAATAGTAGAGCCATGATTGTAACCTAATTTTCAAGATAGGGAGAGTAAGATATTCGGAAAAAAATAAAATAGACAAGAAAAAAGCAACTCATATCAGAATGTCGTGAAGATATGAAAAAACCCTCAGACTTTCTGGGAAAAAATTATATCCTGGATTCAAATGTGCTTTGTTCTCATTACCTTGAACCTTTCATCTTCCATTAGACTTCTGCAGAGTGAAAGAAGAGTTTGAATGAACCTTTTAAATCAAAGTGGTAACCTTTTACATACACACAGAATAGCTGTGAACACCTGCTAAATTACTGCAGACACTGCTTTATTATTGCCACTAAGAAAATCAGAGCAGTTCACTGCATACGCAAATCAATTCAGCAATTATATTAGGAAATGAAATCCTGTTGTTTTCTTAAATTTCCATGCATATTAAAGCATCAATTTCATTGCTTTCTAGACATTTCCAGGAAACATAAAAATGAGAGAGAACTGCTGCAGGTAGCCCTTTTCCATTGTTTTTGAAGTGAATCAAGATACAACTAAGTGAGTTAAACAATAAAGGAAATAAAAGTACTGAGGTTCTGTGGAAGTCCCTGCAGGTCATGTCTAAGCTAGCAGCCTTTGTATGCACATCTCAGTTTGTGATTTACTTCTACACTGTACATTGCTGAATCTCTTTTAGATGACCAAGTTTTTTCTGTGGTGACCTGAAGTGCACACGCTGTCTCTGTGCCCATTGCCTCACAAATCCCCATGGCTTACCAGGGTACAAGGGGCTGTAGGAGTCATGGCCATATCAGCACCCAGCATCTCCACTGGCCTCTGCCACTGCTGTTGCTGGTGACTGGCTGAAATCTGCCTCAGGGTCTCCACACACATGATGGCAGCTCTGTGTGGTGCAGGATTGTTTGTGTGGGGACTCCTTAGATACAGAACAAACTTAGTGTCTGTCCTGCCCTTCCCTAGATGTCCCATCCCTCACAAATTGTTACCATCTGTAGATTTAATACACATTATCCTTCGTCTTTCAAGCCATAAGTCAAAGTATTAAAAAGTACTAGGTCCAAAACAAGATTAGGCCACTGCTGCCATGTATTAATACTGTACCACTGAGGATTAGTCCGTAAATAGAGTTTTGTACCTATGCCACAGAAATTTCTTCCAAGCCATGGCTCTCTAGACTCCTTCTGAGAAGGATCTCCATCTGAAATGCTTGCCTTCAGTCTACAGGAGCTTTATATTAAAAGTCATGGGACACAGGATTTACTTGCCTTATGTTGCTGTAGCAGTACACGTCCTACCCCTGTCTTATCCCTCAAAGTAGTTTACTAGCCCTGCAAAAGTGCAAGCCTGACCTTCTGTCCCCTTCCATGGATTGGTATTTCCTGAAATTCCAGAGTAGATTTTTTTGTATTACTGAATTTTTTGCTATTTAATGCCTATTCAGTACAGCCCTTGGAAATTCATGTTTTTCTAACTCCATATGCAGTGGAGGTCTGTATTTCTGTACAGCTGAGTGTACATTAAGGTTAATCCATGATGAAAAGACATGTCCAGGACTCATCCAGATCCTATCTATCTTTGTTCTGCAACCCTTTCCTCCTTGCACCTATATTTCCAGGAAAAAGTAGCCCTGGCAAACAGGGCAGAAGAATGTTAAAATTACTTCTACCAATTCCTTGACCTGGAAAATAAGAGGACTAGGACCCTATAAGACTTCCTAGAGGATGAGTCTAGATGCAATCTCTGAGTATATACCATAGATTAAATCCTATTTTGCCAATCCTGCACTAACACACAATAAAAATATAATCTCTTCCACAACTTTATCTAAAGTCTTCCATTACTGTATTTTGTAACACACTAGTAAAAGAGAAGTCTTTATGTCTATAGCCTGCTTTTCTTGCTGCAATTAATTCATGGCTTTTGCTTCGATGTTTTTTTGTGCTATTGGATTTTTTTTTCAGCTCAGAGCTTGTAACTTGAATCCTAGTGCCAAATATTTTTTTCTTTCTAAAAGCACATAATCTGTAAGGCAACTGACAGACATCCCTCAGGATGAAAACTGCCACAAGTGGTCTGGTCTGTTCCAAACCTTTTCCTGCAAGTCATTTATTTCAGATAATTTTCTTTTCATGTCTTACAAAGTAGAGGCAGTCTGTTTTTAAGGGTCAGCCAAACTAATGTTAAATTGGCTTTTTCAGCATTTATTGATGTGTAATGTAGCAGATAAATGACTCCACTGGAAGTGAATACCCTTGAAATACTTATGCAGATGCACATAAGGACCCTAAAAACAAGTGAACTGTGATGCTGCAAGGGCATCCTAGGCTAGCCATGGAAAGAAGGGCACTGAATAGATAAAAACATCTATGCAAAGAATGGCACTGAATAGATAAAAACAGGTATGAAAAGGGAATTAAACCTCAGCTTGAGCAATGAGAGTTTCTTTACTAATCAGAACAAACACTGAGTTAGCTGAGAGAGACCTGTTGGGTTTGGGTTTTGTTCTTGTTGCTGTTGCTTGTTTGTTTGGGTTTTATTTCCTGAAATATTTGTGAATTGAAACTTCTTTGCTGTACAGAAAGAGATTAGGTGCATCTTCTACGAGGAGTGTCCTAGAGTCTGGGCTTGGTTCCCCACTCAGATGGACAAGACTGGACACACTGAGACCACTGTGAGCGATGTCCAAGGCAGCACTGAATGGTCCAACTCTGCAGCTGGAAGCCATAGGAACCCATTCCACAGTGGACACAGAAGTCCTCTTGCTGTGCTGCACCTGGGAGCTGACACAGCACATGTGGGGTGTGCAGGTACACATGTAAACCACCCTGGTTGTAGCTCTTTACTGCACAACCAGGACTTTGCCTCAAGCTGAGACAGGAAGGTCACACAGAAGTTAGAAAGGCCATGTTCAAGGACTCTCAGTTTATCTCTCAGTTCTTTTACCAGATCTGTCCTTAGTTTCAAAGATAGTTTTGTGTACTCAGACCCCAGAAGACTGATCACAGCCTGAAATTTATGATGCTTGTTAGAGATCTGGGACTCCCCCTAAACCCATGTCCCACTGTCTGTCACCATTATGGTACTATTTCTGACAACATTATGGTACTATATTCATATTTCTCACTTTAAAAAAGCATATTTGTTATGCTCTGAGAAAACAGATGACATATTGAGAGGCAATTAGCCGATCTGTGCTTTCCAGACAACTTGCTTTCATTTTAGATATTTGGAAAAAAAAAGGCAATCAAAAATGAAAACAAAAGTTTCTCTCTTGTCTGTCATATGATGCCATACTGAGAATACCCTCCAAGCCAGCTGCCTCGTGGAAAAATGGCACAAAACTGCCTGAAGATCTAAGCTGTTAACACATGTGAACATATATTGCATTAGACTTTCCAGCCACAGAGCAAAATCCAGCAAAGTCCCAAACCTGAGTAATCAGTTTAATATTTGATATAAAATTACCTACACTTTTATAGTTTTCCTGTTTCCACGTATTCATCTTACTAATTGTCCAACCAAAGATGGTTCAAATGGTTCCCTAAAACTTGTTCTGTTTTGCTGAAACCCACATTCACAAGTGCAGCAGCACATAGTTGCTGGATGTAGCCAAATGCAGCCAACTGGTGTACAGTCATGAAGGAAAACACCTGCTACACCTGTATGATGGATAAAGCAATAAATGCCTTCTGTTTTTTGCAATTCCCTGTATTTGAAGATCTAGAGATGCACAAATGAATGGGCTTTGGATTGGTAAAAACTTGCTAATATGTTAGGCAGACTCAGTCTCAAGATTGTTTTTTACATTGATCACTAGAAATAAATGTGAGCTTGTTGACTTTCCTCCAACAGAGGACTACTGCAGCAAGTCAGAAACAAGTTACCATAGTGACCTATTACATGCAGGGAAAGTAAATTTCTCTGCAATTATTTTTGGAGCTTTCTGTAAGGCTGTATTGTCAATAAAACACCAGTCATGGAAGCAGTGTATGCTTCTCACTTCTTCGTTGTGCAATGGAGAAAGACAAGCATGTTTAGGATGTAACACACCAAGGCATCTCAGTGATACAACTGCGTTTTGGTGTTTAACTCAGTGGGCCACTGGTGCCAAGCAAGCTGCAGCTCACTTTCAGGGTTTAAGCATCACAAGTTATGCGCCTAAATGCTTGATCTTGTCTCTCCTTCGTTTGTCTCATATCAAATACAATCACAGCATCTCACATTTTGCCAACATAGCTTTTATTTCTTTGGGTAGCTTTCAGTATCAGTTAAGAGGACTGAAATCTTCCATCTCTCTTTCCTGGCCTCCATAGTGAGTTCCAGCCTCCATGTAGCTTTCCCACTTGGTATCAAAACCTTTTGCTTCCTTCACTGGACATTTTCTTTCTTCCCTCCACATTCACAGCCAGCTCTGGCTGTGGCAAGAACATGAAGTGAGAACAAGAGGCACTTCTGGATGTCTTGGTGCTCAGTGATCCTCTATGCCCAGGTGATCTCCTGTCCCCAGCAGTGGCAGAGCAGACCCCCACACTATCCCAAGAGATGCTCCCTGTGTGGGATGGCGCTGGTGTGTTGCCATTGCTAACAGGCAGTGCAACCCCAGAGCTGTGCTCCCAGCTGCTCACCCACACCCCCTTCTGCTGCCAGTGTGGAGGGAGAGCCTGAGGGCCACCCCTGATCCCCAGCCTGCACGTGGACATGGAGCCACTGCCCACAGCTCCCTGGCTGCATCCATCTGGCCAATTGCTCGTGCCCTCCAAAGCCAGGACTCTGCAGTGTCAGGCTTGGGCTGTTGTGTGGGGCCGTGTTCAAAGCCTCACAGGGCTCTGGGTACAAGTCCTCAAGGCTGGAGGATGCTCCATAGCACTCCCAGTGGGTTCAGCTGGAAGTGAACTTTGTGATACAGGCATGTTGTGTCAGGGCCCTGGGTGATGCGGGATGTTGTGGTCCCTTGTGACATGGCAGAGCCCCGCCCTGACGGAAGAGTGTCAATGGGGCACAGAGCCCTGGGTGCCCAGTCCCAGGAGAGCTGCTCTCTCAGGACAAAGCAGCTCCTGGGACCCCTCTGCACCAGAGGACGTGCGAGATGGAGCAGGACAAGGCCAACCCCATCCCCCAGCCACCTAGGCTCTTGCCTAGCTGGCTGGAAGACCAACAACTTTCTGACTGGGAAGAACACAATGAAGCAGGCCTGTATTCCCTCAGAGAAGTTGAAGGCTACAATGAGCCATCTGACTGGGAAGAATCTATTGGCCAAGAGGTTTCCAAAGAGGAAGACACTGTTGGCCAAGAGTTCTCCAAAGGGAATGGTAACAGACAGTCTGTCCAGTTCAGCTGGGAAGATGACAGTGACAACAAGCTCTCTCAGGACAATTGGGAACACGTGAGTGTCCAGAGCGTTGGAGTCAAGCCCTTGCTGCGGGAGGAGGATGACTGGGACACACTGAGTGACCTCGAGCTGTCTGAACAAGACAGGGAGCAAAGACTGGAACACTTTGCAGAGGACAGGCTCCCAGTGCCTGTCCCTTGGGAGACCTGGGCTGAGCGCCAGGCATTTGAGCCGTGTCCCCAAGTGCCGTTCTGTGCCTGGCCTCCCCACAACCCGGTCCCTGCCCTGCACTGCTGCTCCAGCCCCTCAGCTCCCCAGCTGCAAGCCAAGGATCCCCACAGGAAGCGTCCGTCCCGTGTCAGGTTGGTTCTGTGGGGTGTGTGCAGCCTCTTCTGCTGCCCTTGGCCCTGCCTGGCACCACTGCCCGAGGATTAGAGCCCACTGCCAGCACCAGCCTGGGCCCTGCAGATGGCGGCTGGCACAGAGCCTGGCCAGCGTCCTGAGGGAGCCACATGGGCTGCCTTCACCTGGAAACAAAAAAAAAGAATAATAAGAATAGGAATAAGAATAAGATGATGAAGAAATAGTAGAAGTAAATAATAAGAAGCAAAAGTATAGCAATAAGAATACTGAGTTAAATAACAATAATAAAAGCAAGACTATGAATAAGAAGATAAAGAAGTAGAAGAAATAGTAGTAGTAAAGAAGAAGAAGATGTTGAAGAGGAAGAAATAGTAGTTAGTAATAATAAGAAGAAAAAGAATAGGAATAATAAGTTGAATTAGAATTAGAAGAAGATGTAGAAGAAGAAGAAGATGATGATGAAAAAGAAGATGAAATTGTAGTAGTGGTAGTAATAATAAAGTCAAATTAAAATACATATCCACACATCTTCTAGAATCACTGAATGAAGGAAAGGGTCTTAAAGATCATCTAATTCCAATTGATTCTCTTCTCTCTCTCTCGCTCTCATTCTCTCTGAGACCTCTTTCTTCATATGTCCTCATATGGTCTCATTTGCACCTTCATTTGGGCAGAGACAACCCTCCCTGATGGAATGGTGACATCTGGGCCGGGTCCCTTCCAGCCACAAGCATTCCGTGATTCTGTCAGCTCCTCACTTCCCTTTTCTTCTTCCATCTGCTTTGAGCTGGGAATGTGCTTGAAAATGTCCAGCAAAGAGACCTTTGCTGTCTGCTCTGGGAGCCCACACAGCCTGGGGACCTTGTCACCTGCACCTACACAGCTCCCCTGGGAGCCATAGCAGAACCAGCACCCCAGGAGCCTTGGTAATTCCCCTCTGGGATCCATGGCACACACTGCAATGGTCTGCAATTCCCGTTTCCTGCAGGGAAAAATGTTCCTGCCCTTTAAGACAAAGCTCTGACAGGGCTGAAACCAAACTGGAGCAAGACCTTACAATGACATTTCACAACCAGCCTTCATAACTTAATCAAGAATTGTTTTAGCACCTGGATTGGGAAAAAAATCAAAGGAAGGTGTTTGGCTGAGAGCTGCATGGGTAAAGAGAGACACTATGAAAGAAACCAAGCAGGCAAAGAAAGGCAGAAAGAGAAACGAGGCAAAACAAACAGCACTAAGCTGGTGGCACTCTGAAAAAACAAAGTGGAACTCACTGAAGAGCAATGGGACTGAAATAAAGAATTCTGAAACTTTGATTTACTATCCAATACAATTTCCTCTGTTGTTCGCAAGCCTCCTACTGATAAGAACAGCCATCCAACATACTTTTCAGAAAGTACTTAGTTCTGCATGATGGTGCAGGCTGCAGACATAAAGAAACAAGGAATTGGTGTTCTCCTCTTTCTGGTTCCATTGACATCCTCAGCAGAGGAAGCACCAGGAAGAAAAGGGCAGCTTTCAATGGGATGTGGAGGGGCAAAAAGGTCTTGTAATCTCTGTAGCTGTCCCCACAGGGATGTGAAGGCTGATGCCAGCCCCCCAAGGGGCACATTAAGGGGTGCCTTCATGCAATGCTCGCTTGGTATTGAGGGGCAGAATGGCAGTTTTATTCACTGGGCTTTGTAATTCTGCCACAAGCCAGGTGAGTAGGCCTTGGCCTCCTGGACACAAAGATTCTGTGATTTTTCTTTTTTGAGGAAGAAAGTCAGGCCCTTTGGTAGCCAAAGCCCAGTGCCCACAGGTGACATTAGCAGGGTTATTTATTGTGTGAAATGATGTACAGGACTGTTCATGTAACTCTTTGGAGTTGTTGCTTAGTGTGCAAACAGTATCACTCAGTAACACTGAGGGAAAGGGAAACCTTTTGTTGAATGAAAACCAACAAAACCTCTCCGTTTGGCACTGGGTCAAAATCAAACAATATATTTATCCCTTATGCTTGAATCAGAAACATTCTGCTTTCCTGATGACAAAGCTTGAATCAGCCCCTTTTCAGTCATCTTAGTCCATGTTGCTCCTCCCCTACCGGAACTGCCAAACCCAGGTTGCTCTTATATTCTTCTCCCATCTAGCTACCACTCACATTTGCAGTGTAATTTCCCTCACAAGGGAATATTAAATATCAGGAGTTGTGAGCTACTGCCCAGGCCTCCCTCCAGCCACTTCTCAAAAGGCTAACTTGCCCTGCAAAAAGTGGTGAAGATACTGAGAATCCAGCTCAGGGATTAAGTGACTGAGGAGAACATGTTTCCTTTAATGCTATGGAATTTCAGAGACATTTCAATCTGGTGCCATATACATGTGAAATGTACTCTAAACTGAAATGACTTACACATTTCACACAGCAGAAGCGAAAAGACAGTTATGGCATGTTTCATATACACAAAAATGTGGAGATTAAAGTAACCCTAGGGCAGCAATTATGCTCTTTGAAGCATATCTAACTGATCAGCTGAAATTCTTATCTGCAGCAAACACTGGTGCCAATCTGGATGTCTTGTTACAATTATCTATAATAACGGTGTCACAGTAATGAAGGGCAGTTAAGTTAGACACACCAGCCGAGTTGCTGGAGTGTATGACTCATTATGTTGTGACTAGAGAACCCTGTGAACATCTTGTATTAATTTTAGTAATTTAGAATTTCTCCACGTAAAAAAAAATAATTTTTTGAGCCCTGATGTAGTCTAATGACCCTTTCAGTAATTTCTGGATTTGCTTAAAAGGCTTATTCAGCTCCTCTGTATTTCAAAGGCTACATGTGTTCAATTGAATGTGAACCCAAGAGCAAGACCTTCAGAAAAAATTGTGACTTTGATGTGTAAGTGAAACAAAATTCAACCCCGTGAAATTATTTCTCATTCACACCTCCTTTAATGTACTCAGAATTAGGTTCTTTGTCCTTAAAAGTTAATATAAGAAAGTGAAAGAAGTCAGCTTCTGAAAAAAAGGTAATATTTTTATGGAAAGAAATAAGGGTGTACTTAAAATTTAACCTTCTCAGTAACAGCTTCCTGACTGTTTCTGGGTGCTCTCCTGGGCATGTGATGTATGTATAACTAGGCATGATTTGCCCTTAAATGAATGAAACAGCCTAAAATTCACAGTCCTCAATGAGAGTTTGTCTCAACTTTGACTCCCAGGGGATTGTTTTGAGTCAGGTTTTAGCTTGCTTTGATTTATACCTCAGAAGACTGTGCAGCACTGATGATTCTGGTTTTGTACCCTCTTGTCCCATGAAACTCCCAGCTCTGGTGAAACTTAACAAAACTGGTTCCGAGGTTTGGGACAAGACTGTTTCCTTCCTCATCCCAATGAAGAACATATGTCCATAAAACTGTTCTATTGTTAGATAACTGCAGCAGTCTAATCTCAAAAGATAAGGAGATAGTATTTAATTATTTCATCACCATTTTATATGTCTGTTGATATTTGTGACATCCACATGGGAACCAATTTGATAAATAATCCCTGAGAGATTTGGACATTTCTGGAATACCACCTGGGAAGGATGCAGAATAACCTTGGGCATTTGATATAGCACCAGAAACTTATGTGGATGCAACTGAATCGAATACACAGAATAGTAGGGTTATATTGCCTCTAGGATTTGTTTCACAATGCAGCAGAAATTTTATACAGCCTTTCTGAGTAGCATGGGTAGAATTCCTCTTCTGCTAGAGGGGTTTTAAACTCATTTCTCATACGCCTTAAGCATTGGGATATATCAAGGTCTTAGCATGATGTATGCTTGAATTCCCCAGCCAAAGTTACTGCATTTTATTTTATTGGCCAGGGACAGGTTGTTGGCATATGCTATTGTACATCCTGTGCAATATCCCTCAGTAGCAGCCACCTCATTACAGTCAAGTCTTCCATGTCTCCTTGGAGTCTGGCCATCTGCTGGAGCAAGTTCTCTGTGACCTGCACCTTCTTAAAAAAACTCACATTGGCTGGAGTGTGGGATTAGTGTAAAGGACACCTGAAGAATAAAAGAAATGGGAAGTCAATTTACATTCTCTAATCTAATTGCAATTTCTTATAAAATGCTTGAAATCCCCTGGAAGAGGAGAATGGAGCAATGATGAATAAAATGGGCTGATAAAAGCCTCACTGCTGGGTTAGAAAAGTCCAATGGGTAGGTGACATAGTGCATGTTCAAACCCCTGAAGGAGAAGTTGGTCAGAACTCTTAAATTTCAATGTGAGAATGAACATCTCAATTTCTGGGCTGAAGAATATCCTTTCATGAAGTCTACCGTTTTTGTTTTGCCCTAAGCCTGGCTGGGAGGGAGCACAGATGTGTAAAACTCTCAGTGAGAGGTGATTTAGGAAGCTCCTGCCTTATAGGCAATATGGTAACAGCAGGAGAGATGTAAACCTGTGCTATTATATCATATGTGATAAACTACCAAGCACCCCATGAATGCACTGAGTGGTGTATCTCACCTAACATATCTTTCCACATTAATGGATTTCGGATGATTTCAGCTTTCCAGGTCATGGAGATTCCTAGGTACGAGTTTAACACTAGAAATGTGAGGCACATCTCTGCTCCCTTCATAACTTTACTTTTTGACCTGTGAAGGGATGTCTTTGTGCTCTGCCCCCTTTTTGTTTGTTGTCTGATGCCATTGTACTACTGAAAAAAAATGAAACCAAGCTGAAATTACCATTAACTAGAGCTAATCAAAGTACAGGGAAATTTAAGGTCTATGACGTCCCATTTTTTGTTCCTTTTTGTGGATGGTTAACGTGAACACATAAATTTTAAGTTTTCTTTGCTTGTTTTTTAATGAAATCCATCACTTTCACACTGTGGAGAGGCAGCCATTTTAGTGAGTTTACTCTATGGTACATGGCCATACAGAAGAATTGTCAAGGATTTACAGATGTTGTCTACCATTCCAAAGTCGAAGGGAGTCTTCTCTTACACATGGACTGAAACAAGATCCTTTTGGTGCTTGGGCAAAATAAAATGTGACAGAGTACACGACTGAGTTGTCAGTGGGGTCCTTTAGTGGGATATGTTCTTGGCCTTTGATTTCAATTCAGTGAGGATTTTTTGTTCTGTAGATACAGAGTCTTCATCAGTCAATACCTGTATCTTTACAAGAACTCTGAGGCAGTAACATAACATAAATAAGTATGAATTATAGAATAGCATTTGAAAACTTAAATCTAAAAAATCCGTCAGAGAGCAATATGTATCTGAACATATAAAAAATCTCCTAGAAATGCTTTGTTGGTCCAGGGTCAAGAGACTTGACCCCAAATCCATTGAAGTCGGTAGGACTCTTTCCAACAACTTCATTAAAGCATTTTAACTCTAACTATGTGTGGAAGTAAAAGTGTACTCTGGCCTTGAGTGAAGGAACCACTGATTTACAGGACCAGGAAAAAATTAGATGCAGATCTCCGTTGTTTAAGCACATACTGGCAGGCAGTCTTGGACAGGGCCCTTGTCATGTTATTTTGCAATTAATTACTTACAGTCAGGGTTCATGTCACTGTGGTTTCAGCTCCATTCAAAGACTTTTTTATAGACATCCAATTAGCTGTTATACTTTATCTTAAAAAAGGCAGCTGCATTTGCAGAGAATTTCTGAAGAGACCTTTACAAAATGTACCTGATAAATGTGAAAATAAATCTAAATCACAAGCTCATCTTCTTTAAGCAGAACTCCTTGTGCAGATCAGTATACTAAAAATGTGTTTGAGCTTCTAGTATCAGCCACCTGTTTTAAAATCTCATATTGAAAGGGAAGGTTACATTGTTTGTGTATATACATCACATCACACATGTGTGAGGAGTATAATATGCTTGTGGGTGTGGAAAGAAGAGCATGTAATGAGAGGTTAGGATGATCATCTCATATTTCAGTTGTGTAAAACATTCTGAAATTGTCACAGATGAATATTTCTTCTCAGATACTGTGCCATACATACCCCAGAAGAAATCTCAAAACCTAAATGTGGTATGTTTATGTCAGCTGTTGTGTGTATTCCTGTCATCTGTGCTAACATAGCACTTACAAACCTCCCTCCACTCTTGCACAGGACTTAAATAAGTTGTTAGGCACTGCTCAAATACACAACAGACTGGCCTCTTTCCCAAACCATCTGTCTAATGTGTGGCCTACATTCATCTCATTTAACTTAGGCTTCTCTATCCAGTTTGAAAAGACTGACATAATAGAAGACAAAGATTGGTAGTCACATACAAAGACCCAAACTCCAACCACTTTCCAGCAAATCAGCGATTCTGTTATTATGGGATGAGCATCCAATGCTGCCAAGCTTTTCCTTAGGAGGTGAGTATGCTGCAACAGGGCTGTTTCCTGCCTAACTTGCCACTTCTGTGGTTTTTTTCAGCTGTACATATTTTATTCATTCAAATATGGAATGAAACAAATGCAGAGATTCTTTTCTATGCTTTTTCATTTTTTTTTTCATTAAATTAAGCTATTAATTTTTGTCCAGGTCTAGAGGAAGGCAAGAAAAAGCTGATTTGAAAATCTAGTGCCCTTGAGAAAGGAGATGAATAGGCGTGTTACTGGTTTGGACAGATAGGGAAAGGATGGATTTCAGGGGGTGGAAAGGAGGCGAGAGGTGACAAATGACAGGGAAGTAAAAAACCATTGCAGCATTTTTTTATGCCAACGAAGAATAAAAGTAGTCAGTGGGGTTTTGCACAGCACAAATCTGTGAGAGATAAGGTCAGCAATAACACTGAGTGGCTCCAGAAGTTAAATATCAATACATTTTCTTCCTTAGTTCTACCATAACTTGAGCACAGTCCCCAGAGAAAAATCCCTTCATTTGACTTGTGAATAAGGTTTTTGTCCTGAGGATTTGAATACAGCTTAAATGAAAGGTTTGAAACAATACAAACCATGATATGAATTGCAAAGAAAGAAGAAACAAAGAAAATCTTACTCTTCTTATGCCAAACAGCAAACCTGTGTCTGCCACTGGTTTCCTAAGTAGTGCTGTGAATGCACATTTCTACCCTGTGAGGAGTCTTACGGGTATCAGTAAATCATGCACAGGCAAGAAGCCTGCACAGCAAATGTAAAGCCCTGAAGTATTTTCTGTAAACCAAGTTTCTGATACAGAGAATCTGTAACAGCATCCAGAGTAAATTATAGCTGTAGTCCTGAAACTGGTGTCCATCTTCCACTTTGAAATGCAGAGCAAAATGAATCCAAATTCAAATCAAGCTTTTGTTAAAAAAAAATGAAAGAAAAAGGAAAAGTGTTTAATGACCTTTTGCATTTGGTGATGCAAACTAATGCACAAAGCACAGAGCAAGTTACCACAGATGGCAATTTTCTAGATTAAAATACCATCATTATAGTAGTTTTGACTCAATATAGGGTCTTTTTCTTTGAAATGTAGCCTTAGATACCACGTAAGGAGACTAAAAGGCATCTGGTGTTCTCATTTCCCTAGGTTAGGACAAAAGAACCTGAAAATTAAAAGGACAGATAGCAAATAATATATTTCAGATGAAGCAGAGATGGCTAGAAGGGAAGAGGTAAAGCATGAGGTCACTGATTTCTACAGTCATAGTTTGGACTTTGAAATATGAATTTATGGGATTTTCTGCCAACTCCACAAAACACTACCACACTTGCGTGTGTCTTCTTCAAATATGTGCAAGTGACAAAATAAAGAAACTAGTAAATCTCTAACACTTTGAGGAGAATGGCTTGATTGAACCACAGTGTGGCAGGGGAGGCTGCAGAGGAGCACTCTGCCCGTCAGAGCAAAGCTCTACATCTGTGCTGCCCCCAAATGCCTTTCTTGGGGGCCATTCTTTTATAATTATTTTTTAAATTCTTTTTCTTTCCACACTAGGTCCCCGTTTCTGTTTGAGTGACTGGCAGCACAGTGGCACTCACCGTCCGTGTGCTCAGTCATGAGGCACTTGTGAGTGAACAGCAGGCCTTTCTGCAGATACAAAGTGTTGTTTCATCCAGCAATTCATAGTAGTTTATACCATAAACACACAACTTTGCTCTGCCCTCTGTTCCTTCTTCTCTCTCCCAGAAGGTCTCTAGTCAGCTGGTGGGGAATAGAAAAAGCTGCCAGTATGTAAGTGACAGAAGAACCAAAACAAAGATTTTGCAGATGCCCTGGAAAACGATACATGCTCACGCAAGTATTATCTGTAGAGACACCACCTACTGAAGAGGGCTTACAGTAGAGAAAAAGGAAGATAAATTTCATTTGCAACCAGCTGTGTGTTTGCCAATGGCACTCTTTGTCTCTGAAAAACATACTGGGAGTAGGATCCAGTTGTCCACATATGTGTTTGAGAAACCCTGGAGAATCCTGGGTGAGCTACACCTGCCCTTCGAGGGAACAGTGGGTCTTCCTAGGTGCTGTGACAAACCTGCCAGCCTATGCAGGTGTCTCAGACAACTCACATGGCACCAGGTCTTGTTTGCCTCTTGACTCCTCTCATGGTCCACATCCTGCAAGCAATATAACTGCTGATCTAAATATCCAGAGCCACCAAAGATGTTCCAGGGTATCACAGGAAGGTAGGTATGAGAGTAATGGAGACTCACACAGAAAAGATTGATCATCTATGGACCCTCTGTTCAGACTGACCTTTTCCCTTGCTCTACCAAAGACATACTGAGTCTGTGCCTTGTGGGTTCATTTGGCCACAAGGACCAGTAATCTGGCCCATGGTATCTTGTGTTTTGTTCTTAAGCTCAATTCAGAGAAAAACAAAGGACTGTGGGCAGATAAAGTGTCCTGGTGGCAGCTCATAGCTGTTTCCAGTCCTCCTCCAGGCTTACCCTTCCTCCATCCACCACTGTGTATGACTAACACAGTTGCCTTGCATAATCTGCAGAACGAGGCAATTCACAGCTCTGCCTCCAGGACTGTGCTCCCTCACTGTGAGCGTTTATTTAGCTCAGGTCTGCCCTGTGCAGATGTGAAGTGGTTGTGTAGCTTCTTACACTCATCTGTATAAGCAGGACTCAGAGCTACCTGTTGAGATTGCTGAGAGAGTGTCTTTCTAGCTTTATTACACTTCTGTAAGAGAGCACCAAGCATCAGATTTTTTTTTTCTGAAATGACACAGAAGCTTATTCCTAATTTGACATAGAAAAGTTAGTGGAGGAGAAGGAACAGAAATTTAGGAACTGGAAAAATTTAAGACATGGCCTATATATATCTTACAGTCTCACATATAAAAATGGGTGTTTTGGAAGCAACTTGGGATTTTTCCTTATTCACAAAAGAACAGATTTTTCCAAATTATTCCAAAGAAGAAATATTAGCAGCTAAGGAAGAAAGTTCCTCAGCAAAACTGCATTTGTTGCTGTGCATTTGGTTTGGTTTTTTTTAGCACTCTATGAGATAGTAATACACTCTTCCCTACAACAGTCTTACTAGAGTACACTTCAAGCAAATGATCAACCATGAGCATAAGAAATATTTCACAAGACATGGCATGTTTGGCACAGTGGACTCTCTTCTGGCAAATTAGGCAGAGACCAGGAAGATTCCTGGCTTGTATAACTCTCTGCAGTAAAATTATTATATGCACATTGGTGGCTCATGGTCAACCTGACCTCCACCAGGACCCAAGAGCCTTTCCCTGGAGAGGTGCACTGCAGCTGACCAGCCCCCAGCATTACTGGTGCCTGGGGTATTTTCTGCCATTTGGCTTTGTTGAACTTCAGGAGATGCCTCACTGGCCAGCATTGCAGCCTGTCAAGGCTGAATCTGCTGCAATGGTCACTCCTCCCAGTTTTGCATCATCTGCAAGCTTTGTGAGATACACTCTGTCCCTTCATTCAGGTCATAAATGAAGTTATTAAACAGTATACTTCCCAATGGTGACCCCTGGGAGGCACCAATAGTGGCTGGTCACTGCTCAGACTTTGTGCTGCTGATCACAAACCTCTGAGCTCAGCAGCTCAGCCAGTTTTCAGTCCACCTCACTTACCTATATATCTAGTCTCTACTTCCTTAATTTAACCATAAGAATGGTATGGGAAACAGTGTTAAAAGCCTTCTGAAATCAAGATAAACAACATTCACTGTTCTCCTCTTGTCCATCAAGCTAGTCAGGTTGTCAGAGAAATCCACCAGTTGGTCAGGAGTGATTTTGTGTTCACAAAGGCTAACTAGCTTCTTCTGCCTTCTGGACCTTCCTACTTTTGGAAATAGTTTCAGAGTTTACCTGTCATTGCAATTGTTGCAGAATTAAGTAGTTCTCTATTTAGCAATGCTGCCTGAGAGAAGGGGATCAATGAAATAAGGGTCGGAAACCCATTTTGGTCAATAGCATCACAACTATTCCAGAGTTTTGGGGTTCAAGAACAGGCTGTTTATAGACTCCTTGACTCAGAAAAGCCACTCCTCAGCACTTGTGGCAGCATTATATGTTTTCTGCTGTAAAACAGTCAAGTGGAGTCTGAAAACTAGCTAGGAAACCTCACAGGAGTGGGTGCTTCTGAGTTTCCTTGTGCATGGTGGGATACACCAGCAGTCAGAGTACCTTTAATCTGGCAGCTTGTGGAAGCCAAGCCAAGCAGTGAGGTAGTGGTTGGTGCTTCCAGAGCCAAGGCAGCACAGGGAGCAAACACAAGGAATGCAGAAGTGCTTCCTAGGCAGGCTTCTTGCTGTGCACAGGAAGAGTGGACACACTTCAGAGTTCTCTGTCTTCTGTAGCTGACTCTGTATAACTTTTAATTTTATGGATGCTCAGTTTCCTCATATCAAGTGTGATACAGACTGCAGGAAGGCAGGCATGCCTTCAGCTGAGAAGGGTGTGATTTTCAGTGTTTAAATGGGCATGAGTAAACAGTGTGAGCTGGGCCTTGTGTGGGTAACACAGGAACAAGGATACACAGGCTTTCCTGCTGTTGAGTTGATTTTTGATCAGAGGAACAGCACTGATGATTTAATCCATCATGTCAAAAGTCTTCAGAGTCAATACAGAAAGAATAGTAATTTAAATCTGTCACTGACAACTGCCCATTTTCATCTTTAGCCAACAATGCAGCTCAGAAAAGAAGAAATGGAAGCTATACTGACATGAAAGGGGATGTTTTCTGTAAATTTCTCATAACCACGTCCCTCACTAGAAGAGGCTAATATTTGCTTTCAGACACATGTTCACCACTCCAGTGACTAATGTAGATTTAATTTCATCACTTTCTTTATTAGCAACTAGCTGTATTTTCCTTGCCATGATAACATTATTAGAGTTTATTCAGTAATAGAAAGACAAAATGGACTAGCTTGGAAGAGTTTCTAGGTCTAATGGGCTTGAGTTTGCTGACAGCAGAGTCTGTAGTAACGTGCCACTTTCACTGGGTAAAAGCTGAACTGTTGACTAAGATATGTCTGTTCATCAGCCAGCTCTGTGACTGCAAGGATTGCAGCCAGAGCTAATAATTAGCTAGATACAATCAGTTAAAGCCATCAGTAGTGCTGTATAGACACCAGAATGACCTGATTGCCCAAGTGTGTGCTCAGGATGTGCTCAGTATTTCCCACATCACTGCAGCTTCCTGGCTACCACCACTCCAGGATGCTGGAGCTGACTCTGATGTGATCATCTGCAGTTGCAGCAGGGGGGAGAGCACAACCTGGCACAGCCATTTGCCAGCCTCATGCTCAGCAAGGGTTTAATACTTGCACTCCATAAAACACTTGAATACAGTGGTAAATGTTTGCAAAAACAGTAAAGACCTTTGGCTCAGAACTTTCCTAACACAGGAGTCAATCAAGAATTATTGCCAGGCAGTGCTGGGAGCCACAGGAACTACCTTCTGGGCTGGGTGCTGTGATGGTCTCTCCAAGACCTCTGTTTCCACATGTGCAAAGGAGGAATGGAATTTACTGCCACAAAGCAGCTTTCGTGTAACTTAATTCCCTTGAGAGCTGTGAGCTCTAGAGGTGCCTTGTGAAATCACCGCAGAAATAGGGTTTGTTTATTTAGAGTATCTGAATGATACTGTCAGTCAGGGAGATACTATCTATTTCTAGTCCGAATGTGAAGAAACGAAGGGTGTTACCCAACACCAAATACTGATTTAGCACCAGGCAACACTATCAAAAATTTGGCAGACGAGTGTACTGAAAGCATTAGTATGGTACCCAAATCTGTAGAGAACTACATCAAGGTAGCAAATAAACCCCTTACTGACTAGGTGATTACTTTAGGAGCATGTCTTTTGCACATGTATTCTTCTAGTTATATCACCCAAAATAATTTTTCTGCAGAGAAGATTTCTAAGGAGCAGGGCTTACTTTCATGCCTTTTCTATTTTTGTGATTCATAACACAGTTTAAACAGTTTTTTCTTCCAGAGTTTCCTCTGCCCCAAGCAACAAAGGCAGGCATGCAGTGCATGTTCAGAACTATTAGTTCTGGGTGCCAAAGTGAAGTGGTGCAACATTTACAAGGTATGTATTTATATTTGGCAAAATATTTTAGACAACCCTACTATCCTTCAAAGCAAGTAAGAGCTTTTACAGAGTAAGGTATAAACCCTAGATGCAAGCTCAGGAATATGCTATCTCCCTTGCCTATTGCAGATGACTCAGAGATGTCCCTGTCAAGTCAAAATCTTGATCGTGGAATCCTCTTGAGAGGGGAAACACAAACTGAGCACATACTAACCAGACACATTTCATGCTACAGAAATAGAAATAAAGACATTTCTCAGTATGAATGTGTGTGAGTTCTCAGTCTGTGTTCTCAGTCTTGTCCATAATAGGTTTTTCTATTTTCTGATCAATTGTTTCTGAAAACAGAGCTTTTACAGGGCTTTAAGGTACGTTCTCATTCTGCAGATGGCATCCTTAATACAGCTCTAAAGGTAGAGAGAGTAAGCTGGATTAGAAAAGTACTGAAAGCAGAAAAAAAGAACACAGTTCTATGTCGTGATATAGAAATATCTTCCAACCTTCATGGACATCCAGTTCTGTACTCATGGAGTAAATTGTTCCTGCTGTACTGAAATCTGGAACAAGATTCATACAGTGGTTCACGAATTATTTATGGATCAAACTTACCTTATGATGATAAAAGACTGGCCAAAAATAGTTTCCACTTTCATTGTAAGAATATCACAGAACTCTGCAGACATGCACATACTACCCTGTGAATATATCCCTAATGCAGTCCTGGAGATGGAGTGAAACATGCACATATCAATACAGTGTACACATAAAGATTATTGGCTATAAGAAGTGTTTTAGTTCCTCTAGGGCTGACATATGTCTAATTTTTTTTTATATGCAAGATGTAATATGCTACCACAGCAGGATGTGCACTAAAATTTGCAAGCCTGACCAGGTCCTTGCGGGTAATACATGGAGTAAAGCGAGCACACAAACACCAGGTGGTGCTGCTGGGCTGACACAGTGAATGTCCTGCTACTCCACTCACAGACCATTTTGTGAGAGAAAATCCCACCCAGGAAATCTCTCTTTGACTCTCCACTTTCTGAATACTCCACCCTTCACATGGCAGCTGGCCAGGAAATAGTGCTCTTGTTTCACAGAGATGGTGCAAGTCTGTCTATTGTCTTTGGTTTATCAGTATTTTTGGTGTTATTTTTAATCATGTACCTGTTTCAGTGGAGTACAAATACCACACAGATCTTTCACCAAAACCTCGGTCAGAATGACATAGGGTAAACTTTCAAAGTGCCTAAGTGAATGTCACAGGATGCAGGATGCATACCAAAGGTCCAAATGAGGTGTAAATTCCCAAGCCATCTAGATACCTTTGCAAATTTAACTCCATGGGATCAAAACAAAAGATGCCTTAAACCACTTTATCCCTTGAGGATGGAATTCACATCTGTGTTTTTAATAAGCAGTTACACAATACACACTGAGATTTAAATATAATAAAAGACTGAACAAGCAATTTCATTTCATACAAACTATTAATACAAGCAAATATGGAATTGTAAGGTCTCACAATGCAAACATTTATGGAAATCTTGTGTATGTGGGTGTGCTTAATTCTTTAAGCGGTATCATTTCATGCCAACTGAATTACTGCCATAAATGTTCAAAATGCTAAGGGTTGAGTTCTGCAGGTGTATGCTGATGTGAACTGAAATAATTCTGCAGTTTCTTAAGGCTTACACCAGTAATACAGAGAAGATAGCCAAATTGTTTTGTTAGCCATTAAAAATTAAATGAAAGCATGAATTATAATAGCAATGACCATGTTTAGAATGGCTCCTTACCTGAAGGAGAATTCTCAGCAAAATTTGAAGTACAGGGGGAGTCTTGAAATATGAATGATGTCCTCTAAAGTGTAGGTTTTCCCATATTATTTCCTCTAGACTGACTGTACTGACTCTATTGCTGAGTAGTCAGTCTGCCCAGGGCAACCTTTATGTCTCTTAAGGGTAGTTAGTGTTTTGATAATCACAAAGTAATTAAGGTTTGCCTAATCATCAAATGGATGCAGGTTACTTACTGTGTTTTGAAGACACAGAAGTTGCTGTACTCACAAGGATGGTTGCATACACAGGCAAAACTAAATAGGCATTGCTTTGCTAGAGAAAAAGCTCTGTGTTGTCTGTCATCAGCTCAAGACAATTTGTTTGAAAATTTTATCACAAGAGCTCTCTTCCTTAATTAGCGCAGTGTGGCAGGGCAGGACACTTGCTGTGATTGTGAAGAGAGCCTCTCCTCTTTCTAAAGAT
This sequence comes from Eopsaltria australis, assembly GCA_034509425.1. Classification (NCBI taxonomy): domain Eukaryota; kingdom Metazoa; phylum Chordata; class Aves; order Passeriformes; family Petroicidae; genus Eopsaltria; species Eopsaltria australis. Next base: position 3,399,009 of record JAVTVJ010000068.1, on the reverse strand, counting down.
TTGAACATGAGTGGTCAATTTGTGATCACAGCAGTGGTGGCATAAAAATCTGCAATAAATCTTCAGTATCCCCAGGATTCATTAGGTAAACCACTGTTCTTATCCCTCACATTCCTGATGATGAGACCAAAATCTGGATCCTAGCAACTGTATCTAGACTTTTGATTGGCTGATTACTCAAAATATATTTCCCTCCTTCACTGTTTCTTCCCAAAACCAGACTCTCCCTTGTGACAATTGTCACTTTATTGTATCATTAGAAAGACAAAAATTCCTGCTGCTTTATTTAAGCAACAGTCTCTCGTGCTTTGTGAACTACATTTATATTTTACAGAGATATTCCCTGGTAACTTACTTGCTCCTCTGAATGGTGTCTGCCTTTTAATTTGTTGTGCTTCAACACCGTGTGGGTTTTTTATTATTGTGTGGAGTGCTAAGTTCCCTGTTGATTCTCATTTTGAAACATTGGCACCTCCTTTCTATTCTTGAAGAAAAGAAATAGCAACAATTAAAAATTCCTCTTTATTTCCCCCAGCCTGTGCATTTTTTCACTGTCATTGGGCTTTTTACAATTCCTACTGTAAATTTCCGTTGTAAATCCAAAAATGTACTGTAGATGGAGCTTTAAGGTCTTTCCAAGAAGAAATCTATTCACTAAGCCACAGAGATGTCCCAGTGACAGGAGAAGGAGGGGAAGAATCACAAAAGACGAGTCAGGGAGTCAGGTGATGCCAGGTACTTTTGTGATTTGGATTTGTACTCTTTGCATTTGCCTCTAACAGGGGAGCATAGAAAACAGACTCAGGAGAGTCTTGTCTTCATACTCTCTGTAATCCTCAGAAAATAATGAAAGATTGATTGGAGGTCCCCTTAGAGCAGGGAACCAAAGTGTATCCCACAGAAAGGAGAGACAACTTTTCAGCTGGTGTGTTGAAAGGAACAACACAGCCATCACAAAGCAGAATTATAATGTAATAAGTGAAAAAGATTCCTTCAATCCACAGTCTATGTAAAAGTGAAAGGTCAATGGCAAATTCTAATTAACATAACATTTTAAATGGGATTAGTTCTAGACATGTATCAGCAGCAGATGCAGTCTTGCAAAAGGAAAACTCAAATGGGCAAGAGGTTAATTATGTAGGTAGACATCACAGGACCACTTTAGCAATAGCCAGGAAAAAAAACTGCTGTAAAAGAGTAAAATTGTCCTATTCATTTGAAAGTATATTTTTCCAATTTCTCCCCATTCAGTTGGAAACTCCAGAGAATCAGGAGCTGCTGTGTTCTGGAAGAGTGACAAAGATCCAGGTTACCGTAGCCTGTTTTGCTCTATCTGTATTTCCCTTCCCTCTCTATCCCACACACACACACACACATACACCCACAAACACACTCCCACCCACCCCACCCCAGTTACCCTGTAGTTAACAGTCCTACCCTGTGACATGTAGGAAATAAGTACCCCTATAAACCAAGAAAACTGAATTTAGTGTAGGAATGTGATTTCATGCCAAGCAGCACTACTGCTGAGCTGATACTGTGGGCACTATAGGATGGAGAGCCAGAGCAGCCCAGTGGTAAGGGAGGCCTGTATCTTCCTTATCTTTAAGATGTAGCTGAAAATACTTTGAAAGCTCAGTCTTGTCTAGTGTGGAGGTACAGAGATGAGGACATTAAGCCCTGAACTGAAATGTCTCCCAAAGCAAATGAAAACTGAGTAAGACTTTGCTCTTCTTGCCTTTTACAACTGTCTTTGCATACACTAGAAAAACTGGATTCAGGCTCATCCTCACCCTCAGGCAGCTCACATCCATATCTCTTATCCTCAAAGGAGCTGATAGTCAGAGGCTGTTTGGTGGTGAGTTCATCCTCCCTCTCTTCTGCTGTTTCACACTGCAGCTCACCTGGGTTAGAGAATGGGAGAATATGTCTGTACTGTAGTGATGCGGGGACTGACTGAAGTCCCTGCAGCCATTGCTCCATGAGTTGGCCATGAATTTTTATTAGCCATGTTACTGCACCAGCCCAGAGACCAGTAGCCAGTGCTCCAACAGAGCCTCATGGCAGATCAGAGCACTGAAAGGTGCTTGTGCTCCTGCAGCCCATTTCTCCAGCAGGACACTTGTGCTTGCCTTCTGCTTTTACAGCAGCAGCCCTGGCACCCCTGTCAGGTGACCTGACTTTTACTCCCAGCTCACTCTGAAGTGATCCAATCATGTAGCCAAACCTCTGAAGGGAATGCTGCAGTCAGCTGGAGAATATAAATTTAGTTTACATGTATCTACATTATTAATAGACATTTTAATAAATTGCTGTAGCCAGCTGGAGCAAGACCATCAGGTGAACAGGCTGTCTAAAACAGTATCTCATCCCTACCTACTGCCTTCAGTTGGGGTGCATGTATCTATCTACTTATGTCAGTAACACACTGGTAACACTAATTAACCCTCCATAAACTATTTATAGGTGTTCCTTTTATATAGAAATGTCATCTGAAATGCAAACACAAGTTTATCACCCTCCAGTGCACTCCTGGCGTGCAACAGCCCGTGCCTCAAAGTTTAGATTGACAGCTGGTCTCTTTCTAAGCACACCGTGGCATGAACCCCCCCTTTCTTTCAAGATTATTCAAGTCACTCAGAGGTGAGTTTTCAAACCAGCTACATGGGGCTGAGAATCAAAGTGGTAGTTTCTGTGTGCGATAGGTGCATTCATTAAATGTGTCAGTGCATAATGAAATTACCATGTCGGAGAGAACACTGCATTAGGAAAAGGATCTGTATAAGTCAGCCAGTGCATTATTCCAAAGGCACTTTTATCTGGAAAACCTCTACTCTTCTCAGATTTCGTAATATCATTAATAGTACCTACTGCAGTTTTATTTGCAGTTAGCACTATTTTTTTAGCTCCCACTCTTCAGAAGCAGAAAAAAATCCCACAAATTAGATCTCATTTTCTTACTGTGAAATGTTTTATTGTTACCTGTAGAATTGATGATGAAAACATATTTTCCTCAGTGTCCAAATGAGATGCAAGATCAACTTATTTCTATCTGTTAGATGTAAACACTGTGTAGTATCTTACCAATGATCCACTTTAAATCCCCCTCATCTTCTGAAATCCCCTCTATTCAGATTACTGCACAAGCATGACAGAAAATACAATAAAGTAATTCTGAAATCCTTCTTTGATCTACTTTCAAAGCTGCTTTGCAGTAAGTTAGCTCCAAATTGATTTCAGGAGTTAATCATCAAATAGGCAAACAACATCTGTCAATACCATATATTAGAAAAACTTCCCAATCTAATGGTTAAAAAGATTAAGAGTTCAGAAACACTCTCATTTATTTAATACTTGACATTATGAATCATAAATACTAATTATAAATAAACTATAAATCGTACTTTTCCACTATAAATAGGAAAGTTTATAACAAGAACTTTAAGTCAGGGTTCACATAGTGTTGAGTACACATCAGAAGACTGCCAGTTCCCTTTAAAAATGTTGCTTCTGGTTCTACTTTTTGTTTCTATTCTGCAGTGCTACTTAAAGTCAACTTTTCCTCTTGATGACACACACAGCCACATGGCTTTTTAACATTACCTGGTTAGTTTTCCAAGATGCAGCTATGATTAGATAATTTTGTACCAACTTTGAGAGGGCTTCATAGGTGTTTAGATTATGTTTATTTGTGGGAGTGGGCTTTGTGACCCTGTGGTTTTTTCATATACCTGGAGCATCTGCAACTGCAGCATTGTTTGAAAAAAATGCAACCCACACAATGAAGTGTTTTCTTAACAACAGATGGTGCAATGCAACATGATGTTAAGAAAATGAAATGTCAGAGACTCCATCCAGCCACCATTGTACCAGTGAACTCAGAGCTTTAAGCACTAGTCATGATTTCAGCGTGCATCTGGGACTATTTCTCTGGCTCAATTTTAAATAAGATGAGTGTTTTTCTTTCTACTCATGGCCTGTGATTGGTATCTGCCTAGCTGCAGATTTTTTAAAGTCTACAGAGCTGCTCCCTCCAAGGGGATGGTCTAACAAAATGACATTTGCACTATCATGATATCATGTGAAATGATATGCAGCAGATTGTGCAATACGAGGATAAATAGAAAGAAATTGTGTGTTAGTATCACAGCCCAGATACAGACTGGACTCTGTGGTGCTTCATGTACATCTGCTTCTTCATAAGAAAAACAGGAAGTAGCTCCATCCTGACTATACATATTTCAAGGTTTTTTATGTCAAGACAGTGTGTTCACAGCAAGTTCTTACCCTTGATCCACCATTGACACATGGCAGAGCCCTGCACTGCAGTGCCTGGCACTGCCTATTTTAGCACCACACAGAGTCCTCAGCCCTGCACTGAGTGCCCAAAGTTCACAAAATCAAACACCCCAACCCATGGGTGTATCTGGTATCCCACAAGAAGGATTCGTCTTAGACAGCAGCTAATGGAATAAATGAGAAAACTGGTTGAAACAGAAAAGGTTGCAAGGAGGAACGTAGCTTCTAGGGCTCACAGCCCTACTATGGGAACTTGTGACTTTGCAACCCAGGACAAGTCTGTACATTATGCAGTCCTGGTCACAAAACATAGCTGAAAGAGACAAAAATTTTACAACATTAACCAAAGATGTGAGGGATGCAGCAGGACCTCTGCAAATAACATGCAGGATGAGAACTTCACTCTCATCCATAAGCAAGACCAGGGTGCTATGGCTGCAACTTTACTTATGAATAAAATTATCTAAAAATTGGCATAGCAAAGCTCCTGAGGTCACACTTACACTCTCCAGCTTTCCCAAGACAGGGTTGCAACATCCAAAATGTGCATCCAAGGAAAAGATCCTTGGAAAACTATCTCCCTGGCCCTGTCTATCAACATAGCTCTTGTCCAAGTGAGCAGACATTCAGGAAAGTCTAGTCCAAAATTTACCCTGATAATGCTGATCTGCTGCTGTGGAAAAGTTACCTCTAGCCTGAGTCAGAGAAAAGGACTGTGCAGAGCTCAGAGCCTGGCTGCTAGAAGACTCACATGAAAGATGAACTGTATAGCCTCTCACTGAGTCAGAGATTAAATTATTAAGACATGAATATTAAATGTGACTATTGCAGACTAAATATTTATCTCTGCTGGGGCTGAGCTCCAGCCCTCACCTTTCCTAGGTGGGCACTCTGACTGGGCTTACTTAATATCTTCTTAATAATAGAGAAGAGACAGGACATGGACAATTCCATGAATTACACATGCAAGTTCTAAATAGGAATGCTGAATATAAACACATTATTTTTGAGGCACTTGAGAATGAAAGTTTAAGCCACATAAATTAGAGAGTGGGCATTAGTAGAATTTACTATTACAGTTTGTGTAATACAATGGTTAACAACCACTCTTGAGCCACAGTGAAGTTGTGAATATATTGTCATGAGCTCTAAAATACAGCCTCAACATTTCAAGGGATTAATGCACTCTATTTATGAGTTATTTCTGTATGTCACATGTTCCTTTCACATCCTTGTCGTTGCTAACATGACAGCTAAATACACTCACTTTCCAGTAAGAATGTTCATTCTTGTCAAGACATTTTTGCAGGCTTAAAAAAGCACTTATTTATGCCCAAATAACATATTCCAAATGAAGGAAAAGCCACAAAACATCAAAAGCAAGAGTCAAGTCTCTGAGAGAGAAACTGTTTGTCTTCTCTATATGCTAATGATTTAGCACAGTGAAGCAGTGCTCAAGTGGTTTCAGACCCAGAAAATGTAAAGGTGCAGAACACAGGAAACCAAACGTTTCTTTGTTTCTTAGTTTCTCAGCACACACACATATGGCACATTTGCCAGCTCTAAATTTCATTGCAGTGATTTACAGAACAAGAAGTAACTGTATGTCTTCTTTATAGCTTCCTATCTTTAATATAGATCTCTACTAGAACAGCTTTTCCCAAAGGTAGCTTTCCAGGGGGATGTACAGAGCTTGGATAGTAATTTATCTGCTTTTTACTACATATGCAGCCTGGTGTTGGGGCTTACAATGGGATTTGATTTGCAAGGTAATTCCTCACTGATGAGCAGTAACACCTCACTCACAGCACAGGCAAGTCACAGTGCTGTGGGCGACTTGCTGCACAGCTGAGAAAGGGTTTCCAAATAAAACCTGCCACCTCACTGCTCAGTGGGAAGGAGAGTCCCTGCTGCTTTTTTTTGAAAGGAAGAAAGTGTCTTGTCCCACATTTTTCTGGAGAAAGGGGGACATCCTCTCTACTTCCCCCTGGAACAGGAGGTCAGGCTGTGCTGCCTTGCTTATAATTTGAAGCAGGTTGATAACAATTTCTTTGTCCTTGTGTATCTTGCTATGATCTGGGTTTCCTGAAGAAAAAAAAGTCATGCAATGTGCTCATACCTTCCATGTGAGATTCCCCACCTCTATGAAATGATGTTTCAGGACCCATAATGGAAAAAAGTTTCAGAATCTGCTCTTCCAGGGTACTTAATAGAATGAGCATTGTTTGACTGGCCAGAACAAACAGGATTGGTTTTATTCTTCTGCCTATAAGTGTTCATTGCCTTCACAGTCTGGAGCATTGAAGATCAGGAGTCCAATCACAATCTCATGGAAAGCAAACAAATTTTTACCTCTCACTCCAGCGTGTGCTGTGGGTCCTAAATACTTTTGAGCTCTATTTCACAAGCTTTCTGCTCTTGTATTTCAGACAGTGTTTCTCAGTATATATTTGGCTGAACTTTCTGGGCCAATGAGCATTTAATAGCCACTTTTTTGGAAGCTTTTACATTATATTTAAACACAGAGTGAGGACCCCAATTTTTAAAAGAGGACTACTTCATTGCAGGAACATAAATGGCAGCATCATCACTGCCAAAACACGGTGTTTCCAGCACACCACTCCTGCCATGGCTTCTGTCTGATGTCCACTGTCTGGCTGATAAGGTTAGTCATTCTCGTGTTAATGACATAATGACCCCTAACCCTGGCACATTCTTGTATCCTTATTCCAACCACAATTTGGGATACTATTCTTTTGCATTTGACTTTTAAAAGCAGAGTGGTTGGGAAGTCATTTCACACATCAGTTTAGGGACGTGGTAATACCTGTTAAATTACATTATTATTCTTATCTTTCTTCTTCTTCTTCTTCTCCTTCTTCTTCTTCTTCTTCTTCTTCTTCTTCTTTCTATTGCTATTTTCATCATCATCGTAATCATCATCATCATCATCATCATCATCCTCATTATCATATCAAAATTGCAGATTCCTTATTTCCAATTTAAATACCCTCCTAAATCTGCATTTACCTTAAATATGAATCGGTAGCAAACTTCACCATTTCTCAACCTGTGACACGGATTTCATTGAAAGAGCTTCTCCTACCTGTGTAAGTGTTGTATTTCACAACATGCATCTAACCTTCATTTTTCAACAAGAAAGTCCATGCTATGCAGAAATCTGTGAGATTTATATTCTATGCTCAATTTTTTTATCTGAGTGGATGTTCTAGCACATTTCAAGTAGGAGCTGTAGGATACAATGCAAAAATAATATGCTGGCTTGCAGTTAGTAGGCATCTTGCAAGGTCCCTGATAGCTTCTGGTTTAGCCTTTTTGGACAATTGCAGATAGTACTATTCTTTATGGGCTTTCTGTTGTGACTAAAAATGAAGAAAAGGGATACGTTTTCTAATAGAGCCCAGTAAATTTAGTTTTAGGTACATTGTTACCAAGGGAATTAACTAAAAGAAATAAGTACATTTGTCTTTTCAAATGTGCTTTCTAACACACATCCAATATATCTGAGAAGATACAGACAAGATCCACAGAATGAATATATATATATATATATATATATATATGCTGTAATCTCTGTGACTTTAACCAAGGATTGGAAAATTAAATAGGAATCCACTCAAAAACCTGGGTAATTTTCCTAGAATCATAGAATGATTTGGGTTGGAAGGGATCATCTTGTTCCAACCCCCCTGCCTTGGGCAGGAACATTTCCCTGTAGACCAGGTTGGTCAATGCCCCATCCAACCAGGCCTTTAACACTGCCAGGGATGGGGCATCCACAGCTTCCCTGGGCAGCATTCTGTGAGAAGAGGGTAGAGGTGAAGGGAGAATGTGTGTCCTGTGGTGTACAATTAGGCACATGAGAACCCATTCACATGGGTGCTCTTCCTTTCAGATTTCCAACAGCAAAGGTCAAAGCCTTCCTCATTCTCAGTCACCTCCCACAAGCCCATTTTCTACAGCTGCTCTTGTTTGTTGTCCCAGAAAGGGTTGTGCTGATTATTTAGACATTAGGAGGAGTCCCTTGACAGGAAATGTGGGTACTGGCCCATATCTTGATAGCTGTGACATTGAGGGCTGTCAATGACCTGTCGATCCTAACAACACTGATGGATTTGAGCTTGTTGTTAGAAGCAACTCTTTGGGTAGACTTGACATTGCAAAGCAATGTTATGGATCTTCCCTGATTAACTGATGCCATGCAAAAGACAATTTACTCAGGCGTAGTTGCTATTGGGACATTGATACAATGATTAAATGCAAATTCTAAGCATGAAAAAGATTTCAGATGTAATTTTTGAGTGACATTCATCTGCTGTGGTCTCCATGAGCAGTCAGCTAGGTTCATACAGCACTCTTCTGCAATTCTCTGTGAATCAGTGTGCTTAGTCAGCCTGAATAATTAGAAACATCAAGCTTTGTCCAGTCGTTGACAGGTGAACTCAAAATAGCACCTAAAAGCACATTTCCTTAATTAAAATATTTCCTAGTTAAACACTAAATATTTGCAGGTCTCATCAGACTCCGATATAAATATTAATGAGGTGTAAATTTTGAACACACAGAATTTCAGAAAGCAGTTGTGACTTTCAAATTACCCAGTGCACTGTCTGGTACACAATATTGATGTATTCATCTGCAGACACTCCTCCTGAGTTTGCAAAGTTATTTCTGCATCTGATAAAACTTCAGAGGCTTCCACCATATGAGCTCATGTTATATACATCTTTCATCTTCTTGCTCAGCCTCACCTTAAGCCCATTACTGCAATGCCAGGTTAGTGTGCTGTCTCAAGATTACTTCACATGATCTGTTCAAAATAAAATGTAAAATCCTGAATCCAAAAATTTCCTAAGAAAGTTGACTTAAAATTAAAAACACTCTAACACATAAAATCATGGAGTTCTCTGAATTCATTAATTTTCCAAATTCCTAAAGTATATTATATCTGTCACCTGTTTTCCTACTGTTTCAAAGGTGTCTGGAGTATAAAATCTGTGACATGGAAATCACATTATAGGAGAAATTACTTTGGTTGATGAGACAGCCATTATGCCTGAATTCTCTTGTTTTTTTGTGGGTTTTTTTTTCCCAAAACTCATGAAGAGACCAGACTGCAGTCACAATCTGGAGGATGTTGTCACCTCATCTGATATTTTTTCTACTCACTGAAAGAAATAAAAATGGTTAAAACATGCAGAGCCAATTTTGTATAATAGTGATCCTGTTTGCATAAGTGTTTTATTCCAGAGTGCTGTAGGATTCACACTGGCACTTCATGGTGTGGTGTTGGCTCATGGGTTTGGTCATGAGGCAATTGTGTTCCCATGAATTTTCACACTACCACCATATTTAGGTGTTGAGCATCCTGTGCCACTGAAATCGTGCTTTGCAGTTTTCTCAGGTGCTGGATAAGTCCAACATAGATATACAGGTTTAACAAATGCCCACCATGCACAACTGGAGCTGCAGGGTGACATTTGGCACCCCATGGCAGACACCCCACTCCCCCTTCCTCATCTATCATTTTAGATGTGCCCCCTCTCTGCTCTGCTTTCTGGGATTCCCTTCACATACTGCTTCCTTAACCTTGCACCTCCTGGAGGGGAAGTCCTGCTGAGCCTCCCTGCCCTACCAGAGCAATTATTAATTAAATTACTCAAATGGTCACTTTGTTTTTATCTTTAGCCTGAAGAGATTAAAAATCTTAGTTTTTAGTTAAGCTGGCCTCACAGTCCATTGACTGGGAATTTCTTTTGGATGTCAGATGCCAGCAAGTCACCTGCAGTTTGATGTCCAGACATTTTGTAAAAAAAAACCATACAAACAGGGAGAAACAAATGGAAATTGTAGAGATGAACATTAGAATTAGGTATGAAAGTGTCCAGAACTCTGCTTTATTTCACTTTTATTAGTGCTCTTCCAATGAAAGATTTGTATCTGTTTTCAAGAACAAGATGAATCCAGTTATTCTTTTTTTCATGTTCTGGCCACAGTCAACTGTTCAACTTCGTGAAAGCAAAAATGACTTTTCAAGCAACTTAACCTGCCACATCTCCAACCTCCTAAACTGTAGAAGCTTGAAAGTGTTATGTATATTATTTTTAAAAATTAAAAAATAAAAAAGTCTAGCTTAAAAATCTGTGTCTCTAAAATTCCACTGAATCCTGGCACAGACCCTGAACATCTCAGAAGGATGTAAGAAGGTTTGAATGTTGTCCCCAGACTCACAAACCACATCTGTGTCACACACAGGTGTGAGGTGCAGTAATCTTTGCATGCTTTCCATGCTCAAATCAAACATGTGGTTACTTCTTTTAGTTTACCTTCCAGTGAAAAGTTTAGCCTCCAATTGTATGTTTTCCGCCAACATGGGGTGCTTCTCAAGGCATGTTTAGTAACTTCAGACCTGAAATCTGAAAAACACAGAGATTCTTTTCTGGGCAGTGATGCATCCCCAGGTAAATGTCTCGTAGCTCCCAGCAGCACTTGATAGCAAAAGGCTTTTGCAAGTCAGAGGTGATTGTGACAAATATGTCACTGAGAGGGCAGCTTGAGATACTACCTGCCAAGTAAAAAAGCATTTGCCTGTATAAAAAATCCCTCACTGCTATCTTGGATGCTCACCCAGGTGTATCTGTGTCTGTACAGCTTTATTGGAAAGTGATCTTCTTATCTTTTGTATCTGGAATTGCAAGGAGAGATTCACAGGATCATTCATGCTGGGAGGGACTTTGAAGGCTGGATAGCCCAACCCTCTGCTCATAATAGTAAAACCTAGATCAGATTTCTGAGAGCCTTGTCCTGTCATGTTTTGACAGTCTCTGTGGGGAAGATCCATGCAAACTATCTGGGTAGTGTCTGGCAACCCTGGTGGTGCAAAATGCTTCTTCCTACCCAGTCAGAATTTCCCTTACTGCAATTTGTGCTCAGTGCCTCTCACCCCACCACCAAGCAGAGTCTGGCTCAGTCTTGTCTGTAATCTCCCATTAGAGGGTTACATGCAACAGCAAGACTTTCCCACACCCCTTCTCCTTCTCTTAAGAAGACACAATGAATCCAGCTCTCCCAGATGCCCTGATAATCACAGGTTTCTACTGTCCTGAAAGCAGAAACCTGCACTGAAATACCTTGGCTGCAGTCAGCAGCTGGGCACAGCAACACACTGTGTCCCCACAACAGCTGTAATTTCTGCTCAGCACTGTCTTCTTTTAAGCAAGATGTTACTGCAGTCAGTGGATGTTTCTCTGGAGGGTAAAAATTGGAAATAATTCAGCTGTGCTAAAACCAAGCAACAAACAAGATAAAAAGCAGGTATAAACAAAAAAGAAATATCCAGCTGTCATTGGGCATAGTCCAATTCCAGCTGAGGTCTCTATCAGGTCAATGCTTCAGGCTCAAGTCTGCCCAAGTGTTCACACCTTTGATGTGTATTTCCTGTAGAAAAGCAGAGGTGTAATTGTAGCATGGCTTGTATTTGCCAGAGTGGGAGGAAGCCTCCCATTCCAGGTGAATCCACAGCCCAGCTGTGAGTGGTTTATCAGTGTATTTGCTGCTGCAGAGGGAAAAGTGATAAATTAGAGCCCTGGCAAGCCCAGGGATACGTTTAGCTTTGCTGTTCAAACACATGCACACTCACACACACTTGTCAGACTTCTGCCCTATTTTCTTCTGCAGACACAAGGGCAAGGAGTTGAGGCAGTTCATAATCCAGTAATGATTTCTTGGTGCTTAGACTGGCTTTATATTTGTGTCTGTGGACACAGATGATGGCTGTTCTGTGCCTCAGTTCTGCCTAGAATCTGAGGCTGCTGGAAAATGAAAAGGAGGGGTTGGCATGGCTGCCAGTTAAAACAGTACCTGCTCACCTCAGAAAGGCCAGGCAGAGGAAATGCAGTCATGCCCCTTTTCTTTTTATCACTAGGGGTTGCTGCCTTTAATGCAGAGAAAGCTGTGTCCCTCAGGGTACCTTTACCATTCTCCATGGGCTGGCAAAGTAGGGCTTTGCCTTCTGACATGTCTGGAAGTCAGAGCCTGCAACACGTATTTGACATGAAGTATTCAGAAACAGCTATTTTACCAGTGAGAGCTGTAAGAACCCCTTAATACTAAAGATCAGACAAGTTCACTCAGTGCTCAGAGCTCTTGAGTGATGAGGGAGAATCACAAAAATCCATCAAGCTCCTGGATGCCCAGCCATGGCCCCAGTCTGGCAGCACCCATTGCTCCCCACTTGCCCCCAGCCCCAGCAGAGCTCACAGGAGCCTCTGGGCTCTGCTGCTCTCCCAGGGGCTCAGCAGGCTTGGCAGCCTCAAGCAACCACTTCCTCTTGAAATTTTAGTATGGTTGTCACCATTTTTTTTTCTCTTGAAGGTTTATCTACAGGGCCCTAATGTGAAACAGGAGGCATTGATTTTAGATGCTTTTTTGTTTTGGTTTTTTTTTTTCAGTTTCTAGCTAGCCTTTATTCAGGACTGAAATTCTATCAAGTAATAAATAATAGAGTGAGACAATATGTTTTGCTGTCATTTTTATGAGTGAATTCCATATAGCCAGCAACAGAGTATCTGAATGTTAACACATCCTTAAAATCTTCAAATCTGATTTTCCACTAGTAATCTGCATCACCTCCTTAATCAAACATGTAACATTTTAGTGTCTTATTTTAAACTAAAGTATAAAATGAGCAGAAAGCACCAAGACAGTTATTGCCATAGATGGGAGAGTACAAAAACTACCTTTGATGATAGCAAATATCTCTCATTTCTGCACTCCTGGGCTGAAATGTGCATCTACATTTTATGCCACAAGGAACAGTGAGGTGAACAGAGTGTATAATCATCAAATTAATACAGTGTGTTAACATGGCCAGAAATGGACCTGTGTCCCATCCAAGTGCAGAAACACAGTATCTGTTATCCAGATTAATATTTCATGCTGAACAAACATGCAGTCCTGGCCAGTGCAGGTGCTGGACTCACTCTTTGGCAGATCTTGGATATATTTTCTTGAGCAGTGACACTTCTTTCTGAACGACTGGGAAAAATAATCCTGGCAGTCATCCTCTGTATTGGTTTTTTTCCCCCCCTCTTTCAGACTATAAAACAATTTAGTGAGAAGTTTTCCAAAGTGTTATGATCGTGATTTTCAATGAGAGCTGTCTAGGAAAGGGCCAAATTTTTATGTAGAAACCAAAAAATATTTTCAAGAATGACTATACTTCAAACTCTCCAAGATGCCCACAGAAATTAGGCGTTCAAGGCCCTTAGCACTTGGAAAATGAGACTTTGGTTTCACTCAACTTTGCAAGATTTTAAAACATATTCATTTAAATGTATTTTCCTCCATTGTCCCAACTCCAATCTCTAATCTCCAAATGACACCTGGGCACTCCTTGGCACAAGAGATTTGGAAGTTTATTTTTTTTCTGAATAGTTTCCAAACGGGCAGCTGATATAATCCTCTTTTCAGTCACACCTTTCACTAATTCATCCATTTTCTTCTGCAATGTTTCATGACTGCTGGCTTGAATTTCACTCTGTGAAGTCTTGCCTTTGCTGTACTCAAAGATAATTTTTTTGACTTGCAGATATCAAGATTTCAGTCAGTGTATCTGTCTGACTCTTGACCCAATCTCAGCTGGGCTTCCCAGGTGCTGTCAATGTTTTCAGCTACTGCTCCATGATCATCAGATTGGAAGAGAAGTAGGACTAAGAGGTGTATAAATCTCCACAGTTAGGTTGCTTTGAAGAATCACAAGCAAACAACCCACACCTGAGCACTGTCTTTTCAAAATGGGAAAGTTCACATTCAGAGCTGGATCACTGAGAATGACTTGCCTGTATTTCACACCTGGCTTTCATTCAAAGAGATGCTTTGCTAACATTTGCAAAAAAGCATTATTACTTATATAGCCCAAGTGTTTAAAACTCTGCTCACGGAGGAGGACTCTACTGTGATAAATCCCATACAAACAAAGATAGGAAAGAGCTTAGATCTAGCCCAAGGACATTCTAACATGGGAGAAGTGATAATATAGAAATGTAGACAGTCTGGAGAATACTAAGATAAAACAAGTCAATATTGCTCAGCATATCAGACAATAATCCTAGCACACTGATGGTCTAAAATACATCAAGCATTTCTGAGTAGTTCCAGACACAACAAAGAATTAAACAGGGATTTCTAGGAGAATGCTATATGGCTTGGCACAAAGAGAGGATCCCACAGCTGCAAAGTTGTGTAGGTAAAAGAAAAAAATATTGCTTAAAATTGTAATAATAATAAAGATAACAGCAACAACAACAACAACAACAACAATAATAATAATAATAATAACAATAATAATAGTAATAATAATAATAATAATAATAACTGATTTATAGAAGCTCAGGTATGGAAACCATCTTCTTAATCCACAGTGAGAGATGATAGAGAAGTGAGGTGGGCCAGAAGGGACCTTTAATTTTGGGCAAAAATGCTGTTCTCTGTGTCTGAGAAAAAGCTCCAGGAAATGGGGCATGGCCCCTTCTACAGAAGCTGTGATTTGGTTCTGGCTCTTGCCCAGGTCCTGCCTAAGCCTGGTAGCCTTGACCATATGCATTATCTCATATCCTGTTCATTCCCAGCCCTCTGCACCCTGGAAGACACCAGTGGTTGGGCAACAAGGTCAAAATACAGGGTAAAGTTATTTTTGCAGCCACATTTCTGTAAGCATAGACAGAGCAAGGGTGGGATGTAAGAGCAAGAGGAGCATCCTGCAGGTGTGGGCAAAGGACAGCAGCATCAGCCACGTGGGTGGGCACCAGCAGCCAAGTTCAGGCGGTTTGCAACAGTGCTGAAATAAAGCTGGGAGTAAGAACCTCAGGTGAGATTTGGCTCACAGAAATTAGCAGGTAACAGGAGTATCTGCTGTAATATAATAACTGAGATAGAAATTGTGGAGGAGGACTTAGGAGGAAGGTGACAGAGGCTGGGTTTAGCCACACTGAGCAAGAGCTAATAATTGAGCCTCCAAAGGATCTTAGGGACAAACACTGGAGATGTTCTTCAGGCATGTAAAGGCAAGTCTAAAGCTGATGTTTGGCATCATACTATCAGTAAGCTACAAAACATGATATATATCCAAGAAAAGTTCTTGAAGAATTAATTATATATCTTCACTAGAAATCAAATAATTCCATTGTTCCCTGGAAACAAATTATCTTGCTGGAATAAACTTTTTGTGTTGACTGTTCTTTCTTCTGAGAATAGAAATACATGTATTTAATTGGTTTTTATTTCAATGAAAGTGTACTGTCTACATCAAAATGAGGTTCTGTACTCATGTCCTGCTGTTACTGATTTCTGTCTCAACAGTTGCACATCTGATCCTCATCATTTTATTTCCTAAATTCAGTGAGCAGAGAGGATCAAACGTGTTTGATTGATAGAATTTTGCTCTACTAGAAGAAAGCCACCTTATGCCTTGTTTATTAGACTTTGTTTCAAATGAAAAGTGTATTGTAGTATCCTTAGCCTCAGTAGGCACACTGTTGTGGCTTGCTTTCAGTAAGTAGAGTCATAAAATCGGAGAACAGGTCAGGCTGGAAGGAATCTTGGATATCATCTGATCCAGCCTTTCATGGAAGGAAGATTAGATGGTATTATCTGTTGCCCTGTCCAAATGCATTTTGAAAACCTCCAGTGACAGGGTCTCTACCACACCCCTGGGGTGGCTGCTCCAGCCAATGATCATTCTCACTGTAAAAAAATTCTTTCTTACATTGAGGTGAAACCTTCCCCTGGGCAACCTCTGCTGTTGCCCCTTTTCTTCTCCATCTGGTGCCTTATGTATTGAGATCCCCCATGCCCTTTGTGGTCACTTAAGTACCAGAATTCTGTGGCTTTACATTACAGTACAGAAAAAAAACCCAAGGAAAACAAAGAAAATTAAACTCTTCTTCTTATATTAATCCATTTTTCAAAGGAGAAAGTCGCTGCTTTCCTTGTTAGGAATTTTAATATGTTTCACCTTAGGTATTTTACACTTTACAGATTTCCTGGGGGAAAAAAGTTTGGAAAATCACTGTATGGAAAATATTTTGCTTTACATTCTTAGTGGGTGAATTATGGTTGGTTCCTACTGAGGAAATGTTTTACCTGGATTCATGCAGTTGCTTCAGAAGTAGGCACAGACATTATCTTTGAAACATTACCTTCATTTTTTAAATAATATTTTACTCCATATTTTTAATTGTTAGTATCTGCCAGCAGACAGATATTCACAGACATTTAATTATAATCTGAATTTCTTACCTTCTCAAGAAGGTAAGTGGAGTGTAAAGTGAATTCAATCATATTTCTTATGTGGGCCAGTTGTCATGACACAGGATGATTTCTGGTCCAGGCATTTATTTAGCATTTGTTGTTTTCTGAGGAGGGGAAGAAGGGCAAAATATTAACTGCTGATAGAAGATATTCAGGTAAGATGAAATTATTGAAATTTCATTATTAGCATACAATGGATGTGTGAACTTGTCATCCTGTCCTGCTCCCTTTACCTCTCAGAGCACAAAGTAAACAGATATTTTCCAAGTAACTATTCAGACAGGGAGATGCCAAAATCTATCATCTTAGCTAACAAGCAAGGCCAAAGGGTAGATCTTCTGCAAGTATTGCACCATTTAAGCATTGCAGTGATGAGTAGGCTCTGCTGAAGGTGCCTGCCAGGTCTCATGAATCACCTTCCATCCAGTCACCCCCAGTAAAAGTCTCAAGTCCATTCCAGCAGCACATCCTTGCCTTATGTCTGTGCCTGCTGACCACAGAGCAAAGGTGTGATGAGTAACAGGGAGGGCTTCTGCTGCCACTGCTCAGCTGGGCTGGTTACCATGGAGCAGTGCTGGTACTGCTGGTGCCAACAGGCCAAGACAAGCAAGAAGCTCATCATTCAGATGAATCAAACCTGCTCTGCAGTCAGCTGTATATAATTTTTGCCAGTTATCAGAAAGATCAGAGATAATTTTCAAACTGGCACAGGTCTGGGAATGGCAAACACATGATGAGGATATGGGCATTTATACAGGTAAGTGGGTGTTTAAGGCATCATATGCATTAAATCATCAAACACTCAGGGAAATAATTTAGAATACACATAACCATTACACTGAGGGTATGTGTGGGTGTGCATAAATAAATCATAAAATTACAGAAAGATTAATTTTGGAAGGAACCTCCTGGGGTGAACAAGTCCATCTGCCTGCTTAAAGCAGGGCCAACTTCAAAGTTATGTCAGGCTGCTTAGAGCCTTCTCCAAGTGAGGTATGCAAATCTCCAGGGAGGGAGATGACACAACTCCACTGCGTAAGCTGCTTCAGTTTTAAGCTGTTGTAAACACTTTTCTCCTCATACCCAGACAGAATTTTGTCTTGTTGCAACCTGTGGGTGTTACCTCTTCACTATCCACCATCATCTGTCCTGTTCAAGAGGTAGAAGACTACAACCATTCCTCTTTTTTCTAATCTACACAAAGCCATTTTCCTCAGCCTCTTCTCACACCTCACGTGCTCCTGTTCCCAGCCAGTCTGCTGTGGGATTCTGTTCAGAGTGATGGCACACAGATATTGTGTGCTGAGGGCACCTGGAGTACCTGCTGCTGGAGAATGAAGCCCCACTTGTTATTTGTGGTTGTGCTGACACCATTTTTTTGCCCAGCTAGGTGTATAAAGAGAACTTGGGCAGGAGGGAGGTGCTGTGCTGGGGTGTGAGGCAGTGACCTGGCAGGTGGCACCCGAGGTGTTCGTGTTCACTCTGCAGTCACAAGACGCAGTGAAAAGCACACCCCCTGTCTCTGAAGGGTGCCCTAATCAGAGTGTGTGCTGAGCACAGCATCCAGCCTACTGAGAATTTCAGTCTATCATTTACTCAGCACAACAGGTGGCTGATTTGAGGCAGCCTAAATTCTATCTGATGAGACACAACATCCTATTTCAGCTAAAGCTAAATCTGGGGAGTTAATACCAAATAGATTAATTCAGCTTAATTATATTCTGAATTTCTTACCTCCTCAAGGGAGTGTAAAGTGAATCCAATTATGTTTCCTACATGGGCCAGTTGTCGTGACACAGGGTGACTTCTGGTCCAGGCATTTATTTAGGATTTGTAGTTCTCTGAGGAGAGGAATTAAGGGGAAAAAAAATAAACTGCTGATAGAGGAAAATATCAAGAGCTGTAATATTATGAACATATTTCAGGTCTTTTTACAAACCAGAGAGGGACTTTTTTGTCCTCTGAATTTCAGAATTAAAACAGACTGATGACAATACTCATCCATCTGCCAGACCTATTCTCAAAATAAACTCTTTCCACAGAAAGTTAACACAGAAATTAACCTGCAGCAAGATCTACCTCTGACCTTTGGTATGTGATGTACATAGAAAACCTTAAAAATTTCCTGAGAAGTCAACTTTGGCTATTTTTCAAGGCTTGCTGTGCTTCTTTGCAATTCCTGGCATATGTGCCCCCTTTAAGTGTTCTGAGACTGAAGTGGACAATAAATTCTCTTCATCTGGAGAAGGTGATCTGGCGTGGGTCACTCCAGTCTCTGTACATGGCACCCAGCCCACAGATGACACCCATCTATCCTGTTTTCAGATTGGATAAAGCATGTCTGTTCCTGCAGGGCACAGAGGAACAATGCCAGAGTGGCTGGCATAGGTAGAGGGGAATGGATCACCTACCTAAAGCCAGACATTTAATTCAGGCAGCTCTAGGGTGTCTGAGACATCTCTGCTAGCCCAGCAGATATGGCACAGGACCTTCATGGTCCCTTTGATAGTCTGGCGCAGCAGACAGAGACCTCTCTGGACATGTGGTCTCAGGTGTCATGTGGTGTCATACAGCATCTCAAGTGGCATTGGACACCTTGGTGTAGGCAGCTGAGTCTCATTCTGTGTCACACACAGCTCACAGACCACAGCATTTATGCAGGTGTCATGTGCTGTTGTTCTGCTTGCTTGCGTGATCTGCTGAGAGGTAGGAAAGATTTGCACAGGGAACTAGGCAGGCTTGATGGACAGGCTGAGGCCAGTTGTATGAGGTTTAATAAAGCCAAATGCCAGGTCCTGCACTTCAGTCACAACAACCCCATGCAGTGTCGTAGGCTGGGTCAGAGTGGCTGGAAAGCTGCCTGGTAGAAAAGGACCCGGGAGTGCTGGTCAACAGCCACTGAGCCAGTGTGTGTGCCTAAGTGGCCAAAAAAGCCAATGGCATCTTGGCTTGGACCAGAAATTGTGTGGCCAACAGGATTAGGGCAATTTTTTCCCCCTGCACTTGGCAGTGATGAGGCCACATCTCAAATCTTTTGTCCAGTTCTGGGTTCTTCAGTACAAGGGAGTGACTGAGGTGCTGGAGTATGAGCTTGTCCAGAGAAGGGCAATGGAGCTGGTGAAGGGTCTGGAGCACAAGTCTTGTGCAGAGCAGCTGAGAGAGTGGGGATGTTTCACCTGGGGATAAGGCAGCTCAGGGGTGATCTTATCAATCTCTACGACCTGAAAGGAGGCTGTAGCAAGGTGGGGTTCGGTCTCTTCTCCCAAGTAACACGTGATATGATGAGAAAAAATGGCCTCAGGTTGTGCTAGAGGAGGTTTTGAGTGCATATTAAGAAAAATTTCTTCACCAAAAGGGTGAAAAGTGTTAAACATTGTAAAGGACTGTTCCAGGAAATTGTTGAGTCACTGTCCCTGGAGGTGTTGAATAGACATGTAGATGTGGCACTTAGGGACGAGGTGGACTTGGCAGTGCTGGGTTAATGGTTGGGATAATTGGATGCAGTCACTGTCTGTGTCTCTGTGCCAGTGGACATTTGTCAGACGCCAGGAAAGCTCTGACTTGTGCAGAGCAAATATCAGTTGAAAGCCAAAGAGAAGAGAAACAGTCATTGCCGCTGGTGTGGATTTTCTGTGACTCCTGATCCTCACAGATAGCTTCAAAACCTGATGCTGCCTGAACATGTCTGCTTCATTGCCAATATTGAATTGACAGTTCTTGACCTTCTTTAATCCTTTAGGTTTAACTTTATTTACAGTTCATTTAAATTTAATGGCTTCAGGCAACCACGGGCAGTCATGCCTTACTCTCTTTAGAATTTTTGTTATGTGCAAGGACTCTCAGTCTCCTGCTGTTACGAGCCTCCCAATCCCAAAGGCTCCTCAGAAGGATCACGAGTTTTGTCTTCAGTCAGAGCCACTCATTGTAGCCACAGTCTGGAAAAACACAAAGTAGCTCCAACCAATTTAGCTTGCACATATCTGTGTTTGTTTTTTTAATGGACTCTCAAGCTTGACTACTCATCCTTGTCATTGACTATACATAAATAATACATGTTGCTTGAACTAGGTGAGATGAATTCCCAGCTGCATTCAGCCATCCTCTACCTGCCTCATTGCCTTGGAATATAAAACATGCCCATCTATTTTCAACTATTCAAGCCCCAGGCCAATACAATTATATATGTAGAGACTGGTGATTCATTTGCCCTGATTGCCTGTATTAATGGAGATGGGGGCTGTCACTACTAAATAAAGTATTGTTGGCTGAGAGGGAAGTCAATGCCAAGGCCATCTTGTATCAATAGAACTTGAAATATCGCTATTAGGCCTTCAATCCTAGGGCTGATTCCTAAACTGTTTATATATTTTTCATATATTTGTAGTTTTGTAGTTGCTAATGCATGGCTGTAGCTCCAGTACTTTTCCTACCCTTTTCCCCTAGATTTTAGAACAATAAGCTAACCTTGTAATACATTCCTGAAATACTCATTGGCCTTAATGCCAGGAGGAGGACCTACAAGAAGAACATGTTGTTTTCCAACCAGAATCTGAGAAGCCATAGCAAGAAGCAGAGCAAAGAAGTCCTTGGACCAACTCCAAGGGGTGGTCTAGTGGGGCAACTGAATCTCCAATTGGATGTACCTGTTAGATATCCTAATTAATTAATCTGATACAATTGTAGAAATCTGGTGCTGGGTGTGCCCATCACCACTGGGACACCTGGGAGCTTCCGGTAAAGATCTGCATTTTACTTTATTATTCTAACACTGTTGCAAGGGTTTTTTTCTCTTTTGATTTTGTGCAGCAGGGCATATAAGACCCTGTTGCAAAACCTTTGGCCTGAACCTTTCTGGGATAGCTCATCAGCATCAGGGTCCAGCTCCTCGGAGGTAATTCCTGTGCCACTCCCCAGGGGTGTCTGATTTGGGGTATTCTGAGCATTGTGTGCACCACCATGTGGTGTCTGTGAATATATTTGCTACTTCTAGCTACATGGGACTATATTGATATATTCAGTCTGTGTGTAGATCCACATATTTCCATGGCAGAGAGAGGTTACTGAAGGGAGTGCAAGAGTAATACTAGAAATCAATTCCCTCTGACAAAGAGAAAAGGGTGATGCAGTACTTCTTCCTTTCAGGAATACACTTGGAGGTGTGGTGGAAATCCAGGAATCACCTATGCTTTCAGTTCCTCTTCAGCTTTCAGTTTGTCTTTCTTTGTTACAGATGAATAAGGGTGTTTTCAGAACAAGAAGGTCCGTTCCTTTGTAAGTTTTCTGCATTTTTCTGTTATTTTGCTGAGTTGGTAGTGGTAGGTTCGTAGCATATTTCATTTGCTGGTAGATGGGTTGGAGACAGTAAAAGTATTTTAAAGTCCTCTAATTTATTACAGAGGACACTCTTTCAAGCAGCAACTATAAAAGAAGTTGGAGACTTTGGTGTGTTAGAGAAAAGGTGCTCCCAGGACCCAGGGAATTGCCAGAATAACACCAAAAGAAAGGCTATAGCCCTCACAGGGTAGATCTCAAATCTGGCTACCAGCGCTCTCTTTTTGCCTGTGTTCATGACCTGCAAGTTTCATGCTGGGCATCTCAGAGGAAAATAAACCATCATAAATTGAAAATTTCAATGTTGAGGAAGGAATGAACTAGAGGAATGGATGAATTCTTGAGCAAAATGTTTCCTGTTGGGGTGTGATGAAAGGCAGCAGTGGGCACAAAAACCTGCATAGCACCAAGCTCTCCCTGGTCTGGAGAGGACTTTCTACTCAAATAACAGCAAAGGTGAGAAAACCCCTCATTGTTTACTTAAAAGCAGGAAGATGATTTCATTGTAAATAGTTTCCAGTTGACAGCTTTGAGCAGCAGGGGCAGCTCTGAGGGAGCCCATATGCAGGGCTGCACTGCCCTGGGAGTGTGGGGGACACGGATGGGATGGCAGGGGCCAGGTCAGCTGTGGTGGAGGCAGATAAAGCTGGAAATGGTCCCTTGGCTGGGATGCACCACAGTGGCTTGGCTTCTTCTGCAGCAGTGGGGACATCTGCAGTGAGAGCCCATCCTGTGGCTGGGATAAGTAGGAGCCCATGAACAGGGCAGCTTCACTGGATAGGTCCAAGCTAGTAATATCCCATTTTCCAGCCAGCATTCCCACCTCACTGACAGGATCCCATCAACAAAGGGCAGTAACTGGGAAGACAGTGGTGGCATGCAAGGAGGGAAGGCTTTCCAAGCAGAGCAGCAGAGACATTTTCCAGATGACTGTGCT
This sequence comes from Eopsaltria australis, assembly GCA_034509425.1. Classification (NCBI taxonomy): domain Eukaryota; kingdom Metazoa; phylum Chordata; class Aves; order Passeriformes; family Petroicidae; genus Eopsaltria; species Eopsaltria australis. The sequence continues at coordinate 3,376,112 of JAVTVJ010000068.1, read as the reverse complement.
GCTAGCAGATCTGCAAGTTGAAGGTCTGACTGCCTTAACATCACTGCAAAGCAAATACTTCCAGGCTGTCAATAAGTGAGGAGGTGGAACCTGTAAGAATATTGACCCAATTCCCCTGTGGGCAGTGACTCCCCCATCCATGCCTGTGTCCTATTGACTCTGGAGTGCCAGCCAAGTCAGACAGTGAAAGGTTTGAGGAAGTCCTTTCTATTCATCCTTTGCATCAACCTATTGCCTTCTCAAAAGATACTTCATGTGGGAAATCATTAGAGGCAGTTTTGTGAACTCTATGGATGATGTCATTATTCACCCACTCCAAGCTTGGAGTCCCTTTTCAGTAGCTCAATGCAAGTGCTCATTATTTTCACAGGCTCTGCCAGTTATCTAACAGCAGGGACATCTTTCATCTTCAAGGATCTCAATTTGTTGTGAGATCAAAGGTATTTCAACTTCAAATTAAGAACATTCATTACTAACACTTTCTAAGTAATGTGGGTTCAGAAAAACTTTTCCAGTGAAAATAAATTGACTGGTTTATGTATTGAGTTGTCACACAAGAGGTTTCAACCAGTGTTATCAGACTTCTAAAAACTCTGAATCTATTGATCTGATCTATCTGGATCCAGTTGACAAATATAATAATGTTTTTGTTTGCTGTTATGCTTGAAGACCATTTTCTTAGTAATGCTAGTGTTATATGCTTCATGCTGGAAAGTTCTGCCTCTACAAGAGAATGAATTTCAGCATAAATTAATGTGATTTCTGTAATAACAGCTAATGAGATCTGACAAAGCACAACCAGAATGCACAGATGACAGGAGGAAGTGTGTCTGGAACAAACTTCAGTGAGACATAGTCACACTGTCTTAGACTTTTAGTGGAGTTAATTTGTGCAGCATTGTTTGTTCCATGGTTAAACTGCTGTACTGAGCACAGCTGCCACAAAATGAGCTCTCTGTACACTGTACTGCAGTGTGCAAGGTGAATGCATTCAAAGGAAAAGTTTCCCTTAGACAAGATTAACTTGAATTTGTATAGAACCCAGCTGAAAAAAAGTATATATAGGAGAAAATATTGTAAAACATATTAGAGTTTTTTGAAAAAGAGATAAATGGTACAAAGCCTATTTTTCTGAGTCTATGGAAGACCATGTATGCAATCTATAGAAATTAGTTGTTTGGGTTGAAAGGGGAAGTGTTTGACACTGATGTGGAACTCCCCAGCATGCAACACACAGGCTTGGGGAGGTGATCCCAGGTCCCTCAGCTGGCCTCAAAAATCACTCCAGAAGATCACATTTGTCTTAAGCCATTGCCCAAAGATTGCTGGTATTTCCTGACATGTTTTATTCACACTCCACCTTTGATGTTAACGCATCATGATGCTAACTGCACCATGTTAACAGATTGGTTTACTCCATCCTTTGGAGCTTAGTGAGTTTATAAATCCCTACTGGAGTAGTTCCCACCAAAGGCAGAATTTTGTTCTGGAGAATAAATGATGAATCGCGGGGTTTAAAAACACTCATCATTAAATTATCCTTAATATCATCATCTAGATGGGGCCTTGAGGAGAAAATCAAAAATTTCAGAGAAGATAAATAACGTCCCAGTGCTGACCAATAGTTTGCTGGGAACTCAGCAATAGAAGACATCTTGCTCTTGTATAATCAATACACCAGCCAGTGTCTATACTCTCAGGTATGTGTAAATACACTAGTAAATATTACCATAAAAATGTGCCCATGGATCATATATGATTTCTACCCTTTTTTGGGGGAACGTATCCCAAATTATGAAATACACTTTTGATTGTTGCCAGCACTTACTAGACCTATAGGGAGAAAAAAAGAAGTCTTTTAGAGTCTTCTTTAAAATTGAAAATTTTGCTTTAACTTCCTCAGTTTTTGTTTCATAGTAGCAATGTGTGAGTACCTAGTTCTGACTGTCACAAGAACAGATTATTAAAGAGTCTTTTTTGCTTTAAATCAGCAGATAATTATATTGGCAGTGTGCTATCTTGTTATGGTGCAATCAAAAGTATTTATGAAGCTATTGATTTCTTTTTCTGGTCTTGGGAAATAAAGGCTCAGACACGGTTAGAGGGTTGGGGGTCGTTTACCTCGGTATTTTAATAGGATCCCATTCGATGGCTTCTGCCGTCCAGGTAGAACGCGTCACAAAAGCCCCGTCCCCCCAATCGAGTATACAATTAAAGACTCTACACATTAGCATATCTACCAGGAGGGCCCAGTAAGGGGCCTGGGTGGGCTAACTTCTAGTTTACAAAATCTGTCCTACTAGGAGACCTTGAGGGCCCACGAAAAGAGTGTTTGGTCTCTAACTCTACATGGTTTCAGGGGTGTTTAGTCTACTGGCCTGCTAAGCACCATGAAACCAGGCTAAACTATCACCTAAAGCATCACAAGTATGCATGCTAATACTTGGGAATATAGGGAACAGTGTAAGAAGTATTCAGAAGAAAGGCAGAAAAAATCCTTCAGGCATCACTATACAGTGTTTTAGAGGAAAAAGAGGCAAGCCACTGGTGTCTGTTTGGTGCTTCAGTGTCTCCTGTCTGGATGAGTCATGTGAAGTAGACTGAGTATTTGCCCTAGTGAATGAGGGCAGGAGTTCAGGTCACCTGAGTCCTGGTCCAGGCTGTGCCACAGGATCACTCCTCACCTTGTCTTGACCTTTGATTTCCACAGTCTCTCTTCCATAAAATTCCAGTGGGAATTTCCTCTGGGTAGGAACCAACTATAATATGTCAGTTCAATGTTTAGCAAAGTAAACCTTCCAGTCCCAGAGACCCTGTGCTGTTTTTCACATTGCAAAAGCACAGCATCACATCTCAGTGCTGAGGCACATCTCCATGGCTGCAGCCACCCAACCTGATAGCCCCCAGGACCAGGGCCCTGCAGAGGAATGCCCAGCCCATCGACAGGCACACACTTGGGTTGGTGGGTCTCTTTCCTTTTCTCTGTACAGGAAAGGAACCAGTAAGCCTCTGTGTCCAGGAAGACATTGTCATAGCAGATTTTATCTGCTCATCAGTGCTAGAGGATTCAGGTGCTCCTGTTCCCATACAGCTTAGTGCTCTCTGATTTGGACACAGCAGAAATGCAGACATGGCTTCCACCATCTCAGAAAAACCCATGTGCACACAGAAACCTTTCTACCAGAAGGTATCCTTTTTCTGAGGCATGCCAGGAGCTCAGTACTAGACTAAGTTAAGCAGTCTTTAAAATCATCTGTCAGTGATAGGAATCCAGAGCAGCTGGGTGCTCTATTTAACTGAAGTTACCCAGGGAAGCAGTACTCCTTTCTCGGTGTGTTTTTCTCCTTAAGAAATCAAGGAACCAAATATTGTTTATGGATACACTAACATTTTTTTATAAATGTCCTTAGAGAATAGTCAGCCTATTTTATGACATTTCCACAGCTGCCTTATGAGGAGGCTGTGGATCCATATCTGCATTCATCTTGGAGTAAAGATGCCTTTATCTCCATCCCTCACTAGCCTCAGGAGTAATGCCACTGGAGTCAATTGAATTGCAACTCTGTAAAGCCAGCATCAGCAAAGCCAGGCACAGAATGCAAAACAGCATGACTCACTAGCTGGGGGAGCAGAAGGATGTGCCAGGTGTAAAAACTAGTAAGGAATGAAGAGCCATGAGGAGATTCCCAAAGCAGTTTGGGTGGTGGGAGCAGCTTGCTCTGGAGCAGAGAAAATGATCCAGAAAGCAGCCCTGTCCTAGGGCAGCTGGGCAGGTTCTGGTGCTCAGTGACCTGGCTGGGAGCAGGCTGGGGGTCCCTGCATCGGCCACTGCCATGGATATGCCACAACAGGAAAGTGTGAGAGAAAGTGAAGTAAGCTTCTCTCCACGCTGGGATTCAGGACTTGTTTGGTTTGGTTTGGTTTTTTTTTTCAGTTTTATTGATGTATCCAGAATGAATGATAAGACAAAGCACATTCCAGTCTTAAGGGCATCTTTTTTAAGTATCTGCCAGAGTTTCTTCTGACCTAGAAAGTGAAAAAGAACAAAATAGAACAAACAATCCCCACTGCACAAGATCATCATTTAGTTGAAAGTATCTCTGTTCTCAGGCATTCAGCTGAGAATAATAATATATGAAGTAAGAGAAATAGGGAGAGAACACAGTTTCTCACATCTTTCACTATATGAAACTCTGACATTTTACACTACATTTTTAATTAGCTGGTTTTCAAATATTAATGTTTAATACCAGATCTGGATTTTGGAACAGCTCATTTTAAAATAAGCCTCAAATTACCTCATAAAATAAGTAGTGATGTAATATAAATTCTGCATCTCCCTGAAAGTTCTTTGTAATTTCAAGGAAAATAAACCCGAACATGTCCTCTTGAAAAATGTGAAATTTGTTTGCTTTTGGAAGGCAGAAACCCTCTCTGCTTATAAAGGGACCTTGTAGAAACACTTAGTGCACGTGCCCCATGATGTATTATGCCACTGCACCAGAGCATTATCAGCTCCATGGCATTCTGAGAATGGATTAGTACTGTAAGTCACTGGCCCTTAAGTGCAGATTTTCCTTTATGACAATGAAGGTGTGATATATTGCTCCAAAATATGGTACCAGGAAGGATATACTAGATACAATTGAAAGTATGTGAGGAAGAAAGCCCTTCATGCTGTGCTAATATTTTCTGATATATCTCTGACTTCCTCTTCTAGGAAGCCTCTGTAAACTAACAGTTTCCCTGAAGATATAATAAGCATATAATAGAGCCAAGTCAGGGAAGAAAATATGCTCTTAGCTGGCATGGTTCATATATTTTACAGCAAAGTAAAGAGTTTGAAAAAAATTACCATTTCATGCCTGTAAATGAAAAAAATCCATTGATTTACATGTGATCCTTTCACAATCAGTACTGTGTGTTTAACAGAAAACAGTCTTTGTGGTTGCCTGCCCTGAATGGCTGCCTTTCATGGATGAGATGGCTGCCTTTAACTTGTCTGAAATGCTGGCATGAGGTGGATTCAGCAGCATCACCTTATCCTGCCACCAGCTTCTTGCCCAAGCCAGCACACTTCCTCTCTGTGTTGCTCACTTTCTGTACTGGGGACTTTTAAGTTTCAGAGTCTTTCATCTCTAGACAGGCTTCAGCAGCTCATTTTTTTTCTGGGTTAATTTGCATTAAAAGTTACAACCTACTTTATGAAGTAAAAATGGTTGTGGGACAGTGCAACTAACTTTGTTAACCTGAGTATTTTCATAGCAGGCTTCCCCCTGAAGAGTCAGCGCAGTAAAACTGTTGGGGAGACTGATCAGCTGCCCAAAGCATTGTTTTAATGGCTAAGACATGAGGAATAACTGGGAAAGTTTTATCCTGCAATAAGCTGTATTGGGCTACATGCTGAGCTCATGCTGCTGAGGAATAACCCGAGGAGTAGCAGGGGAGCCAAGTTCAGATCTGTTTTCTCAAAAAGATACAAATACAATGCTGTAAAATTAAAGTCTGGCCCTCTTCCTTCGAGCTGGAGGTGATTCCGAAGGCACACCTTTCCTGCAGCTGAGGAAATGGGAAAGGTCCTTTAGGAAGAACTAACAAAAGATGCTGGCGTTCTGTGTGTGTGTGCAGCAGCAGCCTGGCCAGTGATTGGAACATAGATTTTTCACTAGAGGAAGGAGAAGGGAATAATTTAATCTCTAATTCTGTTTAGCTTCTTTAGGGTGAATATGAAGGAGCTGCGGATTCAAAGTCCAGTTTAAGCAATGCTTTTGGTTTCAGGCAAATTGCAGATTTGCAGCCAGGTGAAGTTTCTGTGTTACTAGGTAAAAGATGTGACACAGTGCATCTAGACAGATGGCAGAGGTGTAGGCAGAGAAATGGACACTAGCATGGATGACAACAAGGAAGGAAACCAGCACTGTGATGCTGAAAGCTTTATTGGTAGAGAGCTAATGTGCCGTGATCCCTGGGCTACAACAGGCATTAGATGTAACCTGATGGAAGAGCTTTCCTTCTGTCTGAATCAAGAGGAAATTAGGTACTTTTTTCCTTCTGGAATCTGGACTGGAGGATGGTGCTGTAATCACAAGAGGCTGGGCACAAAGTGTCTTGGGGAGAAGAACAGGAACCTCTTCAAGCCCCAGCTGTGGGAGTTTGGGAACTGCATGCATGGAGCCATGGGCAGGGAAGCAGAGTGGTCACCAAGAGAGGATGGGCAAAGAACTTGGAGAGGACTCAAAGGGGAATGGCCCAGCACAGCTATTCCAGGCACAGGCTGCAGAGGCTGACTCAGACTTGAGGAGCAAGGAAACTGTCCTGGCTTGGTTCAGTCATGCTCAGGTGAAAGGATAGGATTTTGTAAAATAAGATACTTCCTTGAGAAATCCCAGACTGCTGTTAACTTCCCAAGAGAATCAGATGGGACACACAACAAAAGTCAATAAACTACAGCATCATAGGACTTGATAAATCTTGTACATTTTAGCAACATTTACAATGTTAGCTTTTGTGTTTTCTAGACATGTCTTTGATGCTATAGCTTCTGAAACTACCTAAGCACTGGCTGCCATGATAACAGACATGCTTAGACTGTTATGCAACTTGACAAAGAATTTAGATGTCAGATTTTAGTTTATATTAATTGACAATGTTCTATGAAAATTAATGGAACTGCACAGCTTTGCACAACTTAAAGGTGTTGCCCATTAGTTTCAGTTTTTAAACAGAAATAACAGTGCTCTGGTATGAAAAAGTTTCATACATGTATTTTTTACTTATTGCTTTCTTGTATTTTAGAAATATATGGTAAGGAAAAAGTGATTTCTAAAATAACCTAGATTATTTATGTACTCTGGCATTAAAGATTTGACAGTACTGGGAAATACCTCTTCTTTTCTATAGTAATCAAAATAGGTTAAGAGAGAAAAAACCCATAAATGATGACATGCAAGTCCAATTATGCAATGAAGTCCCTCTGTTTGCTATATCAGACAAATAGAAGCTTTAAACTTATCTTGTGCACAGATCCTTTTTAACAGTGCAAGGAGCTAATCAAGGAAACCATAGGGACCCTTTCTGTTTTCCAGTGAGTTTCTTGCTGAAGAGTTTTATTTCTAGAACCAAGTTTTTTTCAAACACTGTAGGTATCTTCCTGTGGATATCGATGCCTTGCCAAGAGAATTTGCTTTGATGTTGCACCAGGGAGAAATATGGTCCAGAAGGAGGAACACTATTTCATAGTGTGCAGCTCAGCAATACCATACTTGTACATGCCTTACCTACTCTATACAAAACCTTCTGTTCAAAAACTTGCTGTATTCCTCACATTTTCCCTATGCCAAGAATCAAGGTGTTCTGAAACAGTGCTCTGGTAAGGCAAAAAAGATATGCAAACCCTGAGTTCTACCAATGGACCTAATGGAAAAGATTGTGAAATTCTGCAAAAAATGCATGTATTTTATATTTCATGGATTTGTGTGTGCAAATTTAGCTGACAAAGAAGTAAGCTAAAACACTAGACACAAGGAAATTTTGTTCCCCAAAGTATAAAAATATATTTGATATGGGAGCATATATGTCATAGGGATTTCTATCCTGATAATTCAATATTATTTTCCTATATACATTTTAGGATAGTGTATTAGAAAGCTGACATCTGCCTACCAACTTTCTACTCTATTTCAAAGTAATCTGACATGATGCCACAGAAGAACACCCCATCATACCTATATTTTATAGGAGATAACCTGGCAGGGTGGCATAAATTAGAACCCAGACCTCTTTGAAATGCCAGTGAGCTGTTCTTTTTATCCAGATCAGTGGAAGAGTCTAATTAATTTGGCAGAATTCTTGTGTCCTCGATTACAACATCTGCTCTGCTGTGGAATGATCCAACACAACCATCTGTCTTTTGCCATGCAAAGCAAGTGGCTGAGGGAAGATTTAATGTTTTTCGACAGCAAAGGTTAGAAATGAACACAATATCAAATTTAAAGCCGTGTTCTTCAGACAGTCAAGGTTAACTACTGGAGTTATGCATAGACCAGCATATTGGACTGGGGAGAGGTGGTTTGTGCCAGCGCGTCGTTAGAGAAGGACAAGCAGCAAAGGCACTCTACTGGAGCTCACAGGGTTCATTACAGTTTTTGTCTCGACTACTTAATCAGCATCAATCCCAATATTATGCCTGAGGCATCCTTTTTGAGGCTCTCTCAAGCAGAGTATAATCTTGCAATCCCAAATGTGGTCTTCACTTTGAAATTAGTCAACAGCTCAGTATCAGTGAAAACAGCAGGGGGGAAAAACTTCTGTCTTCCCATCATGACAGGCATGCCAGCAAAACCCACAGTGTATATCAAATTATGCAGGCAGACAAGTAACTCTGTCAGCTTAAATATCCTGGTTTTGAGAGACAGCTTTACCTTTACTAGTTTGGAGGGATTCTCCTGCATCTGTCAGGGTTTCATTACCCAGCAGAGCTGCTTGTCCATGGAGAGAACATGCCTGAGAGATGAGCCTGTGCCTTTCATAGCTGTGTCCTTCTCCATCAGGCTTTGCTTTGGCTCCCTCACAGCCAGGTGTGAGTGGCCAGGTGTGCAGTTTAATAGCCCCTGTCAGAATGAACATGTGTGCCTAGTTCTTCTTTCAGAGGCACAAATCCTGGGTTTTGGGAGCTATCAATGTTTCCGGTGGGTAAATGTTGCTTGCACTTTGTAACATTTTTGTTGTAAAATTACTGGTGCAAAATACCTCTCTGACTGACATGAAAAGTTCTGCAGTCTGTAGGGCTAACGTGGGGTGGATCCATTCATTTCACTGGTAGGAAATGCTGGCTGGTCAAAGGCAGCAGCATCACAGACAGGTGTTCTTCGCTCATTCCGTAACTTGCAGCTCCAGTTTGGCACTGGTTATGTAAAATGCAGTAGCCATATGAAACTGCATATGGCTACTGCTTGTCCACTAAAGGTAAACAGAAGCTTTAGCAAGAGAGCCTGCCATTAATAGCAGTGCCTTCTTACCACATCAGATTGATGACAGCCAGTTGTGAAGACACCCTGCTGTGATGCCAAAAGAGGTAAATTTGGGTTTAAGATAAAGCAATCCAGCATTGTTCACTGGTGTATCCCTACCATAAAGTGCTGATTTGGAAGAGCAGCCTATGGCTTGTTTTATCCATAGATTCAGTATTGCAACCTGTTCTGCAGGAATATAGTTCCTGTATCCTCCTTTGATTTTTTTTTTTCCTGTCACACTCAATTTACAGCAGTGCAAAGTTTTATCCAAGTGGTTCGTTGGACTTTTACCATGCATCTCATTTTCTTTCCTCTTCTCATTTCTCAGTTGTGTCTATCTGTATTTTACTCTCTTATGTTGTGAGAGTTCTGTGGTTTTGCTGGGGTTGTTGGAGTTTTTATTTATTTATTTATTTGTCTCCTAAGGAGTGCCAGTGGCTTTCCTCAGTGGCTGCATTGGAAGCAGCATGAGGAGATGAAGGCAGCAGCCTGCCATGGTGTGTTCAGGCAAAGCCACTGGGTTTATTTACTATTCAGTGCCCCACTTTCATATATGCTGGCTCCAAAACAGAAATTCTATCTGCCAACTGCTGCTGCCCAAGCTAAAGAAGGAGATTATCTGGCATATACTCTACCTTCCTAATCATACCATAGATGCCATCCAAAGCCCATTGAATTCAGTTCCTACTAATTTCACTGGTCTTCAGGGAACATGGCAAGGTCTTCCCACCCAACAGCAAGAGATGGTGTACATGGACCCCCTATAAAGCCTCACTTTTCTCCTCTTCCAAAAATGGGGAGACTGCACAGACCTTGCTGCTTGTTAAAGCTCTGAGTTAACATTCTGTGGTAATTTGTTTGGCCTGAAAGGTAGCTACAGTAAATGTGTTAATGGGAACATGCTCCTTTTATTCCTTCCCTCCCCAATGCCTCTGTAAAGCTGTGGTTTGCACAGAGTTTAATTAGAAAAGAGGAATTTTGCGCACACTCCAGCTGAGCTTTCTTGGATTTAATTGTCATTTTAGCTTTTATTTTTATTGAATTTGTAGCAAAACAAATTGGTGTAATCCTCCAATTCAAAATAGATATAATCCTCCAAACCAAAAGGGAATGTAGTAATGGAAAGAGAGCTATGATAAAAATAACTCAGTTCAATCTGGAAAATATCTCCATCATTCGACAGAAGCTACCTGCTGTCATGAAGACCAAAATCCCTTATTTCCACCACTCTATTTTGATCTCTTGAGTGTCAGAGTTTACTAAAACTGATTGAATGACACATTTTATCTATTTTTTAATTTATTTTTTAAAAAAGGTGATAACATAGTTTTCAGTCCAGAGTTCAGGGTCATTGCTGACAGCCACAGACTTCAGCAAGAATAGGGTTTTGCTGTTTTCTTCATTCTGACATAGTGAAAATCCCCATTCTCCCAGGTGATCGTTGGTCTTGAACATCAAGCTGCCTCTGTGCAAGAGTCTGATGTCTGCATCAGTGACCCGTCTGGCAAGAATGAATGGGCTTCATTAAGGAACATCATCTGACAGGTGACATGCCAAAGCCATGACACAGAGATTACTTGTGGCCAGTGTCAATTCTTCACACTGCCAGCTCAAATCCATGTCCTGCTCAGGATGAGGGTGATGCACATCGACACCTGGCATATGGCTACAAAGCTTCTGCATCTCCAAGGAAGGAAAGGTGAAAACATTTGTGTCAGCTGTGGTGGAGGAAAATCAGAACTGTTGGGACAAGACATTGCAGCACTGAGACAAAGTGAATTAACTTGTTTTTCGAATGTGGATGACAGATACAGGTTTAGGCACAGAGGTTAAGATCTTTCTTAACAAAAGCTCCCCCTGCAGCAGGGCTTAGGAAAAATTTAGTCATCTAGGCCACAGGCAGCTTTCCAAACTACCCCAAATAACCCCCTTTAACCACGGTGTGTCCTGGTGCACATACACACCCTCACACGCAGAGTCATCCATCTCTCTGCCTTACAGCCCTGGGTGCTTGATATCCCAAGTTCAGGGTGAAGAGTGTCCTCTGTCCCAAGAGCCCAAAGCCTCTAGTCTGAGCTTCTGGGTGTGGGATCTGAGCCTGCTTTGGTTAAGGATAACCTTGGTCATAGTGTCACACCCATCACAAATCCTGCAGTCACCAGGGATCATTGTGAGAGATCTTTGCTAATCCAGATTTATTCTTAGTAATTTATTCCCCTTTCACCTGCTCTGGATCCTGAGAACCTGGTGGCTACAGGTGGTGACCTGGGCACACGTGCATGCTTACATTAGGTATGAAGGGCTTTGGTGTCACTAGAGAGACAGCAGCTCTCCTAACTGATGGCAGGTGTCTGCATCACCTACAATAAGGCCACTTCCTAAATCATGGATATTGTACCACCTGCTGCTGCCCAGTCAGGAACCAATGAGACACAACTCTGCATTTAGAACAGCCAGTGGATTTTTTACAGTCCCACAGAACTGGTAAGAACCAAAGGTCTGTGCTATTAGTACTAACACTGGCTGGGGCTCTGGCAGGTAAAGAGTCCAGCTCATTGTTAAAGTGGAACAGCTTCTGACTCTGAGCAGTCCAGGGACTCTGCACCATTGCTATGCCCAAAGTGAAGGCTGGGGATAGAATGAGGGTAATGACCAGAAAAAGGTGGAAAAGTAACACTGGTGCTGGACCCTGTCTGCAGGCCTACTGCAAGAGCTGCTGCCAGCAGTGTAAATGATGTGTTCAGCCTTAAGAAAGGGTTGGAGATAAGGCAGTGACACAGAGACTCATGTCAAAAATAGAGTTTAAGCTACCATGAAATGATGACATAAATTTGTTGACCAACCATCAGAAGTTTACTATGTTTGGGAGGGATTATTTCCGGAAACAAATTACTTACTTTTAGATATCTGGTGAAGTCACATCCAATGTTCAAGTCAGACAGCATTTGAGTAAGAGTTTAGATAAGTTTGGCCTTAGGGGCAACAGAGTCGGGGAACTTTTTGATAGATTTCTAAAGGCCTGCAGAGACAAGGTGATTTTGGACAATGACAAATACAAGTAACTTTTGACTGATTCCAAGATGGGCTATGGCTAAGACTGGTGCTGGGGCTACCTCAGTATCCCCATCCTGCTTTCAGGCAGTAAAAGCCTGAAGGAGGCTTGTTGGCAGGCCAAGCCAATGCGATTGAATCACTTAGGTTTTTGAGGATGCCTGTCAATTGTCTCTAATATTACAGGGAGATTTTATTTGGGACTAGATTAGGCTCTGGGCTAGAGAAAATATAAAGCTAAGTTTGAAGCTGGATTACTGTGGAAAATGGAAGGTTGGTGAAGCTAGGATGAGGTGTGGTGTGGGTGAATTAAATGGTGTTAACAAGAGTCACTGGAGTGTTAAAGCACAGGTCAGAGAAGGCATTTAAGAGCACATGTAGTGATAAAAGGGCTGAGCCACCAGATTTGTCACTGGATTTTCCAGTGACAGATGGAAAGAGCTTTGTGTTAAGTTGGTTTAATGAAAGGTCAGACTTATATCTTTACATCTAAAGTTAGGACTAGAGGGAGATTGGAGATTTTTTGATGTCAAAGACAGAAAATGCAGTGTTTTATTTGGGCTCTACATTGCCCATTAATATGTCTGGCCTTAATAAAATTTTACTGTATAAAGTTATGTTCTTTTTATTTATTTTTTTTTTCTTTGCAAGAATTGCCAGACTCTGATGTTAGAGAAAAGGTTAGATTTAGCTTTAAAAGCAAAGGTTTAGAATGGCAGAATTGAAGAATACAGTTTATAGCTTGCTACCAAGAGAAGTGATCAACAGCAGTGAGATTCTTTCTGGGTGAATGACTTCACAGCCATTGCAGGATGTTTTTGGATTTTGAGAGAGTGAAGGTAAGAACAGGAGCAAGATTTGCTACTGTTACCTGGCAAGGCAAATATTGACAGGCAAAAATGGCATGGCAAGATAGTCACTGGAGTGTAAAGGATAGGGTTTGTTTAGGGTGCAGACTTGTCAGAAAAGTTGCTATCAGCAGGGGAATTGTGAAATGCAAAGTTGGGTGCTAAATGTGGATGATGGTGAGAGGAACAAATATCCAGAATCTGCTAGAGGCCAGTGGGTTAGAATGAGAACCAGCTGCAGTAGGATCAACTGGTGTAGAAATACTTTTGAAGCTGTTGGATTCACAATAGATAAATTTTTAATATTTGAAAAAAGGTTAGGATTCAGTTTTATTGTTGTGGGGTTCCTAGATCATTCCCTGGGATACATTATATATAGGTTTATTACAAAGGAGGTAAAAAAGCAAGGTGCTTTAGTGTCTGCGGAGTCCCTCACACTACACAAAGGCTATAATCCCAAATAAAACCTACCCTAAGTCTAACCATGGGACCCTGTTAACTAACCTGCTCAACCTCTTCCTCCTCTATCCTGGCTGGAGTCTGAAGACTCATTAGACCTTTTTCCAGGGTGTCCAGAGACCTGTTATAAGCCTTACAGTGTTGAGGATTTTGAAAAGGTCTCAGAGTAACAAGTCTGAAAGACTGGTTTGTTTTGGTTTGTTTTTTTTCTGTTGGAATTCTGAAAGGCTGGTTGACCAATGATGTTGGCTTTTCTCTTTTTTTTTCGTAGTGTTTCAAAGACACTGAGCCTGGAGCCTTCAATGATTTATGGCTATGTTTCTCATTTCAGCCCATGGAGATTAGAGCACTGCTTTTTTATGAGAACATTTGAAACTAGTACTAGCTCTTACCAGGCATGGGAAAAATGTCTTGACTTTTGTGGGATTTAGGTCGGTATTCAGGATAAAAGGACTTGAAGAACAATTTCCTTCATGACTCCTCAAACTCTGGCAGCATAACAAACGGAATAGTGCTGGGCTTGAGGTTGCCAACCAAACAGTAATTTTGCAGTATTTCAAAATGAAGAAAACAGGGTTCAGTACAAAGGTGCTGAGCCAGATTAGGGTCTGAACCTGAAGGCTGCAGTTAAGGCATTCTTTGAGAAAGGATACACAGAAAAGCAGTTCTGGTTGTTCAGTGTTGTTCAGTCCATTGGGGCAGGCCAGGGGGTTAATTTCCTGTAGTTCATAATAGAAACTTTAGTTTAGAGTGAAGTAGATTTCTGACTCACGTCTAGAATTTGTTTTGTTTAAACAGGACACATCTCTTTTTTTTTTTTTTTTTTTTTTTGTGGCAAGGATGAACAATGTTTTGGTGACCTGGTATTGATCAAAATCTTGGTTTGCAGTTAGGTTTTGATTTATAACTTGAGATGTGCTGCTAACCCTTGATGGCATCATGTCACATACTGCCCTGGTGATCTTGGAGGACAAGCTCCTGAATGCTGCCCTAGTTAACCCTAACTTGAGTCCAGTGGAACTGCAGGCTTGGGCTTACACAGCAATACAATTTACTCTTCAGTTTTCTCTTGCCCTGGTAGCTTGTTCCCTTCCCTCCTGAAAAGCTAAAAATAAGGCTAGACTTATACCTCAGTCTTCCTCCTTTCAGTCCTAATCCCAAAGATGACTCAGTCACGAGATCCACTTCTGCTGCAGAGCTGCCATTCTTCCCCTCCAGCACCAAACTTCACTCTGGGTTTACAGGACTTCCTAAACCAAACAGCAGTATGGTGTTGTTGCTACCAATACTAAACCCAATCCTAAACCTAAATTCAAACCTGACCCATGTCACATATACAACAGATTCATGTCTGCTGCTCTGGGCACATTAGGATTTCAAATCAAGTCTAGATTTTGACATGCACTTGTTATTCCCCTGTATTCTCCTTCCCTATTGGTGGTAGCATGGGATAGGCTGTCAAAACCAGATTGTGGCCAAACCCTGAATATAGATGAACAGTTCAGTAGGCCAGATCTGTAACAAAACAAAAAAACCAAACCAAACCAAAAATTTTAGAAATATCCAAGGAGCCTTCCACCTTTCTTATAAATAAAAGTCAGGAAAAATCCTGTTTCCTTTTTAAGCTCCAGTGATTTTTTAGGTGCCTAATTCTTTTGGAAACAATACTTGTCTTCTGTCTTATAAAAGAAGATTGGATATTGGGCAGACGCAGAGTCCAGCCTGTGAGGAACAACTCAGTAGCCACCTGGATGCAGCTGTGACATCCAGTGTAGGAGTCCCAGCATCCCATGTTGACTTCAGGTAACATAGTGAAGGATAGGATAAGATAAAAAAGGTGAAGAAGAAGGAGAAACAGAAACCTTCTGAGTCCCACTGGTTCAACAACACTGGGATGTTTGAGCTCAATCAGTGTTTTGCTTGCATCCCAAAGTGTGAGGTGAAACTAGTGGGCATTTCCATAGTGTTGTGCTTGAACAAGGCTGGTCACATTATTTTGAAAATATTATCCTTTCTCCCAGGATGGAAAGGGGAGAAATTTTGAAAGAGAAGCTACATAAACCTTGCTGCACATCTTGCTCAGATGCAATATTCCAGGCAGTGTTGGATGGCTGCAATTGATAACACAGCCTTTGCTATACATGAATTACTATGTTTTTGGAAAAGCAGAGGATGTAAAGAGAAAAAATCCACATTAACTCATGTCAAAGATGAGAGGATTTGGGGTGAGAATTAGTGCAAAATCTAAGTTAGGTTTCCAAAAAAAGCCTTTCCAAAAGGAATGCATGAAAACTTTCTGTCTATCCTGTTTTGGTAGTAGTTGAATCTTGAATGTCTGTTGGCTTCTTTTTGTTACACCATCCTGAAAATCCTTACTCCCTTATTCTGTATGTATAACCAACATCAAAACTTCCATTTCCATGCTCCTCCACCAGCATATAATTTGCATTGTAAAGATCTATCTATAACTAATTCTTAAGACCAAAGCAGGAATGGATTTGTGGATCTTGTTGTAGGAATCCAGTTGGATAACACTTGAGAAAGCCCTTTGACTTCCAACAGAAGGGGAATCAGTTCAAGGATGTAAATGAAGGATGTACTGCTGCTCTTATCCAGCCTGGATGCTTGTTTCCCAGGTGAATAAGAGGTTGAATCATTGTTCACATTGCGTGATGGCACTTGGGAAACAGGCCTAGGGCCTGTATAGTTTAGCAAATATTTCAATTTTTATCTTTTTTACTCAATTTTTGGGACAAATGAGTGCTGCACAGCTAATGTGGAGAATATTCAAGTAAAAGCTATTTAAATATTCTCCCTGATATGCATTTTTTGAAAGCCCAGAGGGAGTCCCTGTGAATTGGAGACCAGGTGCATGAATGTCTGGAGTGCATGGCAGCCTTGGGGTATTGAAAGAACACGTACAATACCAAGAGGGATTGCTTTTCTGTGTCTTTCATATGGAAACTCTCACTGCACACTGCAAATGTAATGCACCACAGAGACCTCTTCTTATTCCAGTTCAGATGCAGGAGGATTCCAGGTGGATATTTTCTCTCCCATGAGATGCTTTGCTTTTTTCTCTTTGCTTGCTAACTTTATGACTTTGAAACAAAGGCTGTGTTTTGTTCTGCACATCTCAGACAGGAAACAATACTGCTTGTGAGGAGTCAGAGGAAATCTCCTTGCAGGACAAGACATCCTGTTCTCCTGTTGTGTGGCCTTTGCAGCAGACTGTGTGCTCAGGGATGGCGAGGGGTGCTGCTGCTCTGGCTGCTGCTGCAGTGATAAGCTGTACCTGCACTCAATGCTCCTGGTTCATGGAAGTGTGTGTCTTCCTCAGGGATGCTGAGAGGCACCAGCAGTACACCCTGCACACACCAGCACCTCTCTGCCACCTCAGACAAAACCATAGTGCCTTTTCCTACTGGCAGTTTTAAGCTGTTACCACCACCTCAGCTCCTACTGAGGAGTAGTGGGAAGCCAAATAATTCATTATACAATTAATGTAACTCTGACACTCATGGGAGAAATGCTGTAATTAATTGGGAGTAATGTAACTGTTATGCTACAGAGGAGAAATTAGGAGTGTTTTGTCACTTAGTGTAAAGAATTATCAGAGGGCAGCTTATTACCATGCTAACTACTGTCATTTAGTTATGAAGTCACAAACTGTCTGCAACGTGATTTAGATGTTTTCGGCCATAATGCACCAATCCCACTGTCCAGATGCCAAATACTGTTTTGAAAGTTTTTAGATTAAATTCTTCAAAAGTCCTCAGATGACATTATGATTGAGACTGTTCAATGTAGTTTTCTTAAGATGACAAATTAATTTAATGGCATATTCTCTGACTTGGAGAACTGATCAGAATTCAATTTTACAAAAGGGACACATTCAGATATTATGACAATTTCTGTATGTAAGCAGGCATTACTCACACCCCACCTTTTCTGGATTTACTGTTCCATGGATAGTTAGGTGAAGACATGGACATTTCATCACATCCACAGAACCTTTCACTCCGATGTATTAGTTTAGCTAGCTTTGAAATGAAGTTTATTCGCATGTACACTAATGCTGGCATGGCTGAAGTTGATCATAACTGATGAGAAACAATACATCTCTAGTAAATGATGAGGCAGTGTGAGGTCAACTCACCAGCTCTGCAAAACAGATTAGGAGAAAAATAAAGAGCAAGGAAAACAAGGAGTCCAGCACATGCCACTATGCACAGCTGACAGTGAGAGCATTCCTGCTCTCCCATGGGACATCCCAGACTGCTTCAGCCACTGGAAAAGCTTCTATTGGTTGATGAGATTTATTTGTTGTTCTCCTGATTATGCTGTTTCTCTCAGTGAAGGCTCTAAAAATATTCAAACATCTTTTGGTATAGGAAATACTAGAGAAGGCAGATAGCAGTAAATGAATAAAGCCTTGCAGACAAGAGCAGCAGCACTCAGTCCTAATGTTTCCTCTCCATCACCATGGTATCTATTGTGCCTAGTTATTACAGTGTGTCAATAGATATCTGCCAGGGAGAGCTCTAGCTGCTGCAAGAATGAGCATGCTACTACACTTTTAAATGACCTTTGTTACACATGTTTTCTTTGTATTTTTAAAAGACCATTTCTCCTCCCTCCTCACAAAATCCTGTGCAGGTAGAGACCCAGGAAGTCAGCTGGCCTGTAACAAGACAAATTCTTGACTCAAATGTCTGTTTTCAGCTACTTGTACAAATTCACTACCCTGATTAGTACTGCTTGAAATTGATACACAGGGTACAATTTAGTTGCCAAAACATGGGCCTCAAGGGGTTCCTGCCAGACCCTTGGTGCTTCCCCCATGAGGACATGGAGGACACGGGTGTCCCATATGCCTCATGTCATATGACCCCATTTTATGCCACGAAATCCTGGATACCTTGGCTCATCTCTAAGGACAGCAGTCATCTCCATGTAGGCAATGGACTCTTACCAACAATTTGGTGTCCCTGGGCTGGTGATGCTACAGCCATGAGCAGCAGATGCTGCTGGGATCACAGCCCAGCCTTGCTGGGTGGCTTTGCCACTCATGGAGGGGGAAAGGTCCCAGTCTCCTTGGAAAGCCTGTGCTTGCCTGGTTCCACAACTTTGCCTCACTCTGCTTTAAAAATGCTGTTTCCATGCCAGGCAGCTGTGCCACAGCCCCAGATTCCCAGGGCCAGCTATGCTTCCCCACTGAGGGCACTGGGACTGGGGACTGTGTACAACAGGATGTCTTGCAATGCTGCTCCATGGTCTGGGCACTTTGTCATCTCTGCCTCTGCAATTACATCAGAGCACTTCAAACAGATTTCCTGCACATCTGTGTTGCACCTCATAGCACAATCAAAACCAAAGCATCATAATAATACATGTTAACAAAAAAACCCCAAACAAAACCAATTACCAGTACTGTAGTTAGCACTTGTGATGATCTAAGGGTAAAGGTAAATATTTTTAGACCAATTCCATTAAAAGCAATGACAATATAGATACATAGATACTAAAAAAATCCTATTACTTTATTTTTCAGAGTCTTAAATATGTCTTTACACTGGGTTGTAATTTTTCTGTTGAGTGAAATTCCCTTTGTAAAATTACCTGTCGTTCTTCTCAAGCCCAGTAGTTCACTTTGGCATGCATTTTCTATTGTCCTTGCCATGGCTGGATGCCTGCACATTGAGGAATATCCAAACTCAACAAAACTTTTATGCCCCTGGTTGTGCTTCTCAGATACTATTTCTGCTAGCCATGGAATATGTGTCTACCATTGCATGCTGCTGGTGATCTGTCTGATCCAACAGGATCAAAGGACTTGCAATAATTTTTCAAGTTACTGCAACATCTAATGGACCTCTCAGGAATATTAAGGAGCCAGGAATGGGTGACATATTTGTCTCTCTATTCTCAAAATAAGCTCAGGTAACGATTGTCTGGACTTTTTTAAAGAGATCAATATATAAGAGAAATTATTTATGCTTAATATTTAGATGCACAGACATGTGATGAATGGTGTGTGAGAGTTCCAATATTTGACATTAAAAAGACATTAAGCTTTTTGTTATTACATATGAGTAATTAACAAGTTAATTAACCTAGTCCAAAATGTCATGAAGTTTTTTCCTTCCTCTTTCTCTGTCTCCTTTTCTTTATCCTCAGCACTCAACAAGGTTACTTGAAGGTGTTTTCACTGAAGTCATTAAGGCTTTCCACAAGCACAGTTTTGTGATGACAAGGACCTACACTCAAGGAACACCAACATTACAGTGAGCAGTCATTTTATTTACCATCTTTGCTGTAGACCTGGTGAAAGCAACTCCTAAAAATGATAGCAGTGTTGCTGCAGAAATCAGTGACATTTCCCACAGGGAACAGCCAAGGAAAACTCTCCCTTTGATCATGTTAATATAAACCAACCTGACAATCAACGTCAAGGATGACTGTCAGCCACAAACTAGCACACAAGGGAAAAAAAGACTTCTTAGGAAAAAAAATGAGATGGACAATTCAGCTACTGTTGATATTATACCTAAGGACAGTTATTTACAATTCTAAGGTCAGGCATTTAAGTAGAAAATATTAGGAAATTCAGCTTTTTTTTGCTAGTATCAAATCCTGTTTTTTTCTTTAGGGAAACAGATTTTCACACATGGAGTTAAAACTGCATGACAGCTAAAATGTGGGAAGTAGCAAAGTCTTTGTTTATATTACCCTGGGTTATTTGGTGTTCTTATTGCAAGTTATATAATAAAATAATGAAGTGATATTGCTTTGTTTATGTTCAGTTGTCAAGGAGAAGGAACAATACTCTCTGAGCTATGCAACATGCCTCCCAGCCTTTTTGATTAAAAAAGACAATTGCTCAAGATTTGTGGAAGCACCACACCACCTGTATTAGGAAATATCTCTCTCTAAAAAATTTCATTATGAAACAATTTCCTTTAAGAAACACATTCTCTCTCTTTCCCAAAGATGCAGTGTGGCTGTAAGGAGCACAGGTTGCCACTTTGTTCTGCACCCTTTGCACTGGTTCTGGCCCTAAAGGTTTTGACTTCCAGTTGTGATGCTGTTTATGGCTTGTGAGCCAGATAACTCCACAGCAGCACAGATTAGCCTGTTGCTTTGTTATCTCTCAACACTATAAAAATTAATATCCTTGGATGATAATAAATGGTTCCTGGATTTGCATACTATCAATGATTTATTGTGACTCTCAGTAGAGATTCATCCAGATGTAGGTCTTGGTAACTTGAAATAAAGCTTCTGACCATATTGGCTGAGTAGACTTTACCATCTCTCACAATATGTGTCCTAAAAGAGAGGAGTTCTTATCAAGTTTCAATCAGTGAAAGTTTTGCACTTTTCAAAATGTTTCAGCACAATCTACTGACAAAGGTGATATCCGGGAAAAGTGGAAGTCAGAACACGGAGATGAAATGAGCTCCGTGAGGTCTCACAAGAAGTCACAGTAACAGATGCAGAGGTTCCTGACGTGCAGCCCTCTGGTCTGATCTCTTGATAACATTGCCTTCATCTTTCTTGACCCAATGTCATTTTCAAGGTCTCCTGTGAACTCCTTCTCTTCCAAAATTGAAAACTATCATATCCTACACAAATCAATAAAATTAAGACAGGAACACAAGACACAGCTGTCCTGGGTTAGGCCAGAGGGGTCAAAATCTAGGAAGTGATCTGGGCTGCAGGAATGCAGGAAGAAATACAACTTCCTTCCTGCGAGAGAGAGAGAGCCAATAATCCTAGGACGTGCAAGGCATATATAAGCAGAGACTTTCTGGCTCTTCCTCTTTGGATGCTCTCCTGACTGGTAACATTGCCTTCTGGAATCTTTACAGCTCTGTGAGCCCAGCCATGTCATTGCCCTGTCAGATGGTCTCCTGTGCATTCAGCTCCTGTTCGTGATCCTCACACTGCCCATTAACTCTCTCCATGCCTGGACTAAACTCACAGACATCGCAGAGAGAGGAACGAGTATCTACATAGTGCAGCGCAGAGACTTTACAGTCAGTGAGGAAAGCAGAACTGATACCTAGAGGGAGGTGCATGAGAAGTTGCTTCAAAAATGAAGCTGAAAACTCTTTTGGAGAACCATGGTTGGGGACTGAGCTAATAAATTCTCTGTAATATATGAAGATATAGCCTTACTGATAGCTGGTCTCTTTTCTTTTTTCACAAGGATGCTGTTTTCTTATTCCCAGTGAGTTTTCCCTCAGTTTTCCTGTTATTTTAAAAATGGAGTGTAAAACTGTCCTAACTATTTGTCTCAATAGTGCTGCCCCAGCCTAGAATCCTGTCTGTACTGGTAATGTTGATTGCATGGCCTTTTTGGCAGTCCAGATTGTTCTATCAATGGCAAATGAAAACCCTGAAAGTAATTTCTTTCCTCATCTTTCCCTAATTCTGCACATAATTATGCATGCATAAAATACCCAGTTATTTTCAGTATTTCCACACACATTGTTTGTAGGGTACCCAGACTACTCTTTTCCCCCACATTTTGTGACCAGATGGGTTCATACACATCCATGTGATAACAAAAATTTGATTCTATGGTCCCCTATCCCTTGCTGACATCCCTATTTCTCATATTATTCCTCTCTAATTTTGCATTTGTTATCTGGTAACATGCATCAAAAGCAGTACTTTTAAAAGGCTGTGAGATGTCTGAAGTAGGAGTTATATGCATCAGGATTTGGAATTTTTCACCCTTTTATTAAAAAATAAAAAAAAGAAAAATTTTAAAAAAGAAAATGTATGTTAAGTGGTTTATATCACTTTGTTCCTATTTTAGCCATATTTAGTCTCTCCTTTTAGCTCTGTAACACATTCTGTTATCTCTGATTTCTCTGTGAACAAAGTGTGGATACCGAAGAAAGGCAATATGCTATCAGATTTAGTTACAGTTACAAGTTACAGCTAACCAGCCAATCCAAATACTGAAGGATCATTAAAACAATCAATAAGATTATAATTTCAAACAAGTTCAAGTAGGCACCACAATCATGTCTTTAGATTGAAATTCATATTTTGAATACTCTTCGTATCCAAGAGATGCTTACTATGTCTTTTTTATTAATTTTATTCGTCTGTCAGTGACAAATATTTCTGAACATGAAATTAAATACACTTTGCTTTTACTTGTTAACATCAAATTCTGCCACATTATGAGTATCAGCAAGGGAATGGCTGTCCTTGTCCCCATTACATTTGACACAGTTGTCATTTCACAGTGCTTCCCCTCCATATACACACACATCCCTTTTATATTTCTTTTCTTCTTTTCCCATCAACTCTGAGCCCCGTGGCTGCTTTTAGCACTGCTTTTAATGACTCCTTTGAAGTCTGACACTTCTATTATAAGAACAAAATTAGAAGACATTTAACAGCCCCTATTTCATTTTCACTATAAAAAACCAGAATATTAAATGCAGGGAAGCACCAGTGAAAGTCATGTCCAGATCCACAGGGGACTGATTTTACTGAGGGTGGCTCTGGGTGGTGTCTGAGTGTTTAGTGCTCCATCTCCCTCCCGATCTGGCTGGGGGATACAGGAGGCAGCTCTGCCCATTGCCTTCCTGTGGTTGCCCTGGCTGCTCTGCTGTGTTTTGTTCACATTAATATCAAACATGTTAGACTTGTTTCATCCCAGGAGGCCTAGCAGACTGCTGTGACTCCTTCCCTGTCTCAGTCAGCTTCCCACAGCATCCCACAGCCCGCAGTGGAACACCCTCCCCGGAGCAGTCAGGCTCCACACCTGGCTCTGTCACTGGAGTCCAACCTGCACTCCAGCACCCTGTGGAGAGCAGCTCTTCCATTGACACATCTTCTGTGTTCAGTTCAAATATTTGATGCTTAGTGTTTCCCAGTAAATCCTTGCTTTAGGGAGTAAAATGAACAACTATAGTAATAACCCTGTGACTGCCTTATCCAGGGAACACTAATGAGATTGCAAATGGAAAACAAAAGCAATGAAAAAAATATATTGAATGGCCACTAGTTTCACAAAAAATGCTGCAATACACAGCTTTTATTATTACAGCAAGCAAGAGGAAAAACAACATTAAAGATTTTTAGAACACCAGTAAGTTGCTTCAGAAGCCAAGCTCAGAGGCAAATCTGTCTAGGAAATATTTAAGATAGCCAGGAAGCAGAAAATATCTGACAAGGATGGCAGAGGCCATTCCCAAAGACAACAAACTTTATGTTCCTGAATTTCCAAGTGATAAAGAATCCACTAGAAGAGTAACATGAAATAACTTTCAAGTATCAGTGCAAAGGTCTCTGCTGTAATTTTCCTATCCTTTGACAGGCTTAGATAGCGTCATTATGCTGTTATAAACACTCTTGTTTAAGAAACAGGTTTGAACACAACCTTTAAGGAAAATTGCACAAGGGGGCAGAGAAAATCAGTCTGTATTTGGTTTGTTTTTAGCTGGATATGCTCTTCTCAAAGTACCACTCTTGCCAACCAAGGGCAAAACATTGCAGGACAATCAGAGAGAAACCAGTCATGACTCTGTTTAGGCTACAGAAGCAAGATAGACCTGAGCCATAAATTATGGGAAACCCAGGTTGTTTTCTTTGCTTGGTTGATTATTTTTATATATGTTTGCAGTTATGGCTTGGAGCCTCCTGTGTCTGATTAGGATTGTCAAGTAACCAGAGCATCCAAATATATTCAGCTAATAGGATGTGCACGACTTTGCAAATAACGATGTCAAGTTGTAAGAGGAGAGATCATAACCCCTAGAACTGTAATATTGCCCTTTCTCAATGTTTTGATTCTTATTTTCCCTCCACACTATGCATTAAATTCATATGAACTTGAATGATATTTCAATTTGGTGAAAACTTAAATTATAAATGAGTCTGTGCAGCTGGAAGAAAATTACCTCATATAAGTGTCATGTTTGAGGTATTGAAATAAGGGAATTTGAACCCACTCTCAAATAAGACAAAATTATCAAGATATGTTCAGTAGTGTTTGTAGAACACAGTAATGTGAAGCAACTCTCTGTGGCTCGGAACTTCCCTCATAAGGTTGGATTCTCCATCCTTGGATTCCATGTAAATGGTTTTGGGTCCTCCTGTGGAAAGAAAACCCCGTGCTTGTACTCACCCCTACATACCAGACTGATTCACTTTCTGACCTCCAAGTATCTCCTTCAACTTCTTGCTGAGGAACTGTCAGTTCCAGCCTGCATCCCTGTGCTCAAAAGGGTCTCTCCTTGGTTCCTGGGTCTCTCCTTGGTTCCTGCTGTGATTCCCTCTCCCCACTCTGCCCTCCATTTTCAGCTGCAGTCAGAATCATGTAAGGAGTGAGAATTGTGGGTGTCTCCAGAGGCCCTGGCAGTGTTTGATTCCCTGTCATCACTGCAACCCTGTTAGATCTAAAATGCTGAAGGGACCTGTTCCCACCAGCCTCACCGTGGGCTCCCAGGGGAAACATTCAGCACAGTCACAGTGGAAACCTGCCCAAGCTGGTGACACACAAGTTTGAGCTGGTCTACAAAGCTCTCCAGTTGCTTGGGGAAGGCTGGTCTGCATTTGACAAGAGCAAGAAAAGGTCAGGTTTTGTGTCTGGTGCACTCTGCATATTTCTGCACCTTTAAAACAGCAGCAAGACACTGTGAGTCTCAGTTATGAGTCTCTTGAAAAGGGATTAGAATGTTTTTCTCATGTAATAACAGCAGAACTAGAGCGGTGTCATGGCAAAAGCATTTTCAGAGAGACAGCTATTTCCCAATTTTTCTTTTTCTGCTGATAGACAATGCCAGAAATTGATGTCATTTATCCTGCAGAGTCTATTGAAATGGGTAAAAATAAAGTATTTATGCAAATAGAAGTGCACAGATAAATAGAAACAGACATACAGATGTATGCATATGTACCTGTATAATCACGAGCAAATGCATGCTACTCTTGATTTCTGCAAAACTATGAGTTTATATGAGAAGAGCAATGTTTTTTCAGGGTCTGGGTAAGAGGAGACTCCTTAGGTGTCAAATGCAAGGATTTGACAGGACAAGCAGGATTACTCAGAGGTGCTATCTGTGATTTTGCAGCAGCAAAAATCACGCTGAGATGTGTCAGCCTCCATCCTGGGCCCAAAGACCTTCATGTACTGCTCTGTCCTGGCACAAGCACCAGCAGGGCTGGGCACAGGTCATGCTGTTTGCAGGGAAAATGGGAGCTCCCTCTTGCCTCCTGTCTCCACGGAAGGCACAGGGCACATCTGACACGGGAAGAGGCGTGGATCTCCTGTGAGTTTGGGGTGAGAATTTCCACTCTTTCCCCCTGTTCTCTCAGTTCCTGTTTCACAGCCCCACTCCTGCCCTGCAGGATTTCAGCTCCTGCCAGCTCTGGAAGCAGCAGGACATGCACTGAGCACTGAGCACTCTGTGGCATGGCAGCAAAGCCTGCAGCAGTGTGAAGAAAATCCCTCATTTTTTGTGTATATTCTGGGAGTCTCCCCTCCAGGCAGATGCACAGAGTGTCCGGGGGAACTGCAGTCCCTCTGGAATGGAGCATGGACTTTAATCTTGTCTCAATGGACTGAAGACCACTGCCTTTGCTGAGTTGGCCAGCTTTCCATGCAGTAACACCTGCAGATACTCACTCCTGAGGTTTAGCCCAATTTCTCCCAGCCATGCTGGGCCAGATGGGGTCCATCCATCCCAGTACCCTGCATTTGTGAGCACCCATGTCTGAGACAGTGAACAGAAACTTCTGTTACTTCTTTTCTGCCTTGGAATCCTCAGGCTTGGATCTGAGTGAGTTTAAGAGGAAGAAGTTTAATTTCCTAAAGTTTGGGGGGAAAAGAAGTGGTTTATATTGCTATGTGAAAGTCTATGTATTTTCATGAGAGAAGAAAGTACCTTATGCAGCACTGCAAAAAGAAATCTTTCCCCTGGAGAGTCATACTGAGCTCACAAAGAGAAAAAACAAATATCTGTGAGGAAAGCCAGCTTGCTTATCCAGTCTTCATCTTCAAGTAGCCTGCAGACTTCAACACATTCACTCTCCATCAGAAAATTTAGCACTGGTTTCTTAGTTGCTAGACTTTCCAAGAGCTTTTTTCTGTGACAGCCATCAAGGATGGCAAAGCAGCACTCATTTCCCCAGCTTGTCATTTTTGCAAATCTCTCTGAAATGAAATGCCTTCACACAGACTTTGTTGATACAACAGAGAGCAGTATTTAAAACATCCGTGGAACTCACTTGGCACAAAGAATCTCCTGGTGGATGTGGCAAGAGTACTACCCAGCTTTGGGTTTAAACATTTCCAGCAAAGCAACTGAGTAATTTTTGCCAATGATGCTGGCTATTCCATCTGTGCAAATCCCATCTGTCTAATTTAGATCAATCCACTTAAAGAACATTACTGGCTGTCATGCCTTTGAGAGATTTTCTCTATTCTTCACACGTCAGAGCCTGCGGTCAGAGTGCTGAGCAATGGGTCTAATTTAGATCAATCCACTTAAAGAACATTACTGGCTGTCATGCCTTTGAGAGATTTTCTCTGTTCTTCACACGTCAGAGCCTGCGGTCAGAGTGCTGAGCAATGGGAGACCCAACAGTTCTTCATCATAACAGAGTTTTCAGCCTCACACTGAAGAACAAACAGGTCTGCCTTCAGCAGCATTGTGATTGTTATAAATTATGAATAGTGCTTATCCAGAGCCAAGAAATCTCTGATTTGTGCTGACAGACCACTCGACACCAGGATAACACTAGTGTATGTGCAAGTGTAATCCCAGTTGTTTACCAGGCTTGTGGGAAAGGGAGCACTAAAACTGAGGGGTTCTACTTCACTCCTTGAAAATTTAGTCATCTGGAAGAATATTTTCTTTTTTGTGACAGTAAAATCATTATTATATGCAATATCTACACAGACGTTTCCAGATACAGTATTAACAGAGCTCAGTCCTGTCTCCTCTAGGTTTTTATTAAGACTTAGACCTTTTAATGTTTCTTTTTCCTGTACAATCAGATTGCAAAGCAGACCTGATAGAACAGTTCAGAACTGTTTCAGTGTGGATTTTGGAAAATTGCTGCTTTTCACTACAGCACCACTATGACATATTTGTCTGGACCTGCTCCCTTTCTCCAACAGGCACCAGCTTATCCAGGCAGGGTAAATCACTTCCTTGTAATGTCAGCCTTGTATTTTTAAGCTGATACATTTGATCACCTAGCAATATAGTACAATTTACATGAGTATGATGCAGAGCTATTAGGGAAAAAGACTGCAGGCAACTCCCTGCCTTCTGGGCTCTTTGTTCCACACAGCCTTCTGCCTCCTGAGCTAGGCATGGCCAGTGAAGATGCACCCAGGGCCATCAGCCCCCATCCTCCTGGGAGCCTGCAGTGTGTGCCAGCCCTTCGCTTCAGCAGCACCAAGTGCCCCTTGGCTGAGACACATGGAACAGAGGTGTTTATTATTCTCATTTCAGCTGCTAAGTAATTTGTCCTTTACATTTAATAACTTAAAATTTCTTTCCAACCCCCAGAATTCCTGGAGTACCTACCACCTTTACCCAGGGCCCTCGAGGTCTAAATCCTAGCAACATACTGCCTTTAGTAATCAAATGTTTTCTCTAAATCCGTAATATTTTGATTCCCTTATCCTCCAGCACTATGTTGCAAACTATATTGGGAATTGTCTATCAGTTTCTCCCACAGCTTCTGGCAGAGTTGCTATGAGTTATCAGATGTGTTCTGGAAGGAAATCCAATTGTAAATAGCAGCACGATATATCCCTAACTTCAAAGAAGACACAGATCCCTCCTCCAAAAAGTATGTCTCTAGATACAGAGTTGACAACTCATTTTCCTGATGCAAAACTCTACACATTTCCTTGAGAAATTTAGAAATTTTACTCACAAAAAGAAAAAATTAACTGAAAATCTTTAAGATATTTTATTATCGAATAAAAAAACATGAAATATAATTTTCTTATATTTTTGATTATCAGTTCATAGGAGATGGTTCAGATTACTTTTTGGTATCAAGTTCTTTACTTAAGAAGAGCACTAGTTTCAGGCACATGTCTCTTTTCAGCAAGAGAGGCATTTCTGTAGTTTATTTTTCCTTAGTGTAAAATTGAAAACTCCCCATTCATGGCTTTACTACTACATACTACTATTTTCTTTTTAGCTGAGCTAGACAGAAGTGTCATACAATTTGCAGTACTTACAGTTTTTATATTACTTACTTTTTCTTACAACTAAAATCGTAGTCCTCTACAAACAGGTTTTGTATCCAGTTACTGCCTGCACTGATATCAGGGCAATACTGAAAAAACTGGCAATTTGATAACTAAACAGTCCCCTATTTCTCCTTTTACTTCTCCTGAGGATCAATTCACTATTCAGCCTCAAAATTGTCCAGTATTATACATGTGTGGAGGCCAATTTTGCTGGTGTGACAGAGCTGTATTGGAAGCATCATCCCACTTCCAGGCTGAAATTTGGAAGAAAACATGAGGGCAGCCTTCCCCCCACCCCCCAGTAAAGCCAGGCTGTGTTTTGGGAGCACTGTAAGCCAGGGGTCCTGCCCACTGGTCCAGACAGGTTCCCAAGAAAGGTCCTTGCATTTATGAATATGGTTGAAAACTCCTAACACGTACTTTGCTTTGAGAGGCAACAAATTTACCTGCAAGGGCATTCACCTGCCCATCATTAAAAAGAGATGACTTTGCTGGTCAAGACAACATTTTCACAGCGTGGATCAGAACAATTTTCAGTTTGGCTACCAAAGCAATTTCCACTTCTTCCTGGAGAATGTTTGATTTGCTCCACAAGGACAGCGAAGCCACTTTATGCTTGCACACTGCAAGTATGAGGTGTCTGTCTCTCTTGTACCTCCCTTGGGCAGGTTTGAAAGCCTCTGCCTCAGTCCTGCATGAGGCCAACAAACACAGGGCACACTCTGCCTTGCCACAGACTTTCACTAGCAGGGCCAGACTAGGGCATCTGCCACTGGGTACCTTCCCAACAGAAATTACACACATGCTGGCAAAACAGTGCTTGGAAAAGTTCCTGTAGGCTGTAAGGAAGGTAGGAGTCTTCCCTGGACTGTGATTTTGCATGTCATGACCAAATTCCAAATCATCCAGAGCTTTGATGCAAATCAAATCATGATGCAAATCAAATCATGTCTCCTCTGTATGTCCACTATTCCAATAACACTGCTTCCACTACTTTTGGCCCCTATTGGCGTATTACAACATAAACAGGAGAGGAAGAGGTTTTAGGTGAGACAGGTGGAAACAAAAGTTTCAACAATAACTCCCTGCCCTGGGTCACTGGTTTGCAGGGCAAGGCCTTTCCTCCTCTGTCTTTAACTGGAACAACTTTTTTCATGGTTATCTTTGCATCATGTCAAGCAAAGGAAATTCAACTTCCTCTCCCCAGAGACTCCAGTTCCAGCTCTCTCCCTCCATGCCTGTCCCTTTCTACAGCCCAGAATCCCCCTGTGGCACACTCACTGCTGCTCTCAGAGTGGTATCACCTTTCTGGAGAATCTCACCTGCCCCGCTGAGCAGTGGTCAAGCAAAACATTAAAGTACATTACATACAACTTTCCAAAGGAGATACTTTGTGGTTTGTAATGTGATAGGCTGTACTTACACTTTTGCTGTGAGATGGCATCTAAGTGACTAAGAAATTTCAGATATTTTTCCAAGGTGGAATGGTTAATGGAAGGTAAATCTCACTACAAATGGGCAAAGCATAAAATGAACATGCCTACAATGTCTTTTCAACGTGCAGCTAAGAGTAGACAATTCCTTGGCTATTTCAGCTTTTGTTTATCCTGTATTACTTCAGGTTTTCCAGCAGATGCACTTAGGTAAAGAAGTGAAATGAAGTAGTTTCTCTTTCTCTGATGCTTGTGCAATTTCTCCTCAATTTGGGAACTCATTGGAGTAAATGAATGCTGTCTCTGAAGACTCTCAGAACAGAGTGGCAGTACCAGTTCCCAACATTCCTTATCCATAGACCAGCATGGGACAGCCAGCATAGGAATACTGGAGTCTACTTTCAGTATGGGCTAGGAACATAGGATTTAACTCCTACTGTGAACTCCAACACACATCCAGTGTGAATGGTAGGAAGACACATCATGCCAATCACAATGCCTGCTGGAACAGCAGTATCTGGGATTATATATACATCAACTCATGTTTGTTCAGGATTGAAGTTAAAATTTGCAACAGATTAGCATGAATGAGCACTGCTGTTCTGAAGTGTCCCACCTAATTCCAGACCACACTCAGGAGCCATGGTTATACATCCTCTTTGCAGAAGAAACCTTAACCATAAACTTAAGAAGAAAATGCTACTTTCTTTAGAACACACTAAAAAATCTTTTTGTGAATCATCACCATCAGCTGCAAGTTTAAATTAAAAAAAAATAAAAAAAACTAAAGAAAAAAGAAAATATTATAAATGCTACTTGGGTACAGGAAAATATACTTCAGGGCATGTAAATTATAGTAATTCAGATGCCAGTAGGTCAAGCATCAATCTGTAAGTTTTAGTTGTACCAGATTAATGAAGCATATGTGGTATTTGCCCATTCACTTTTCCTTTCAGCAATTTATCACTTGTAGCATTCTGGACAAAAAAAGTTAAAGAAATTCTGTTAATGCTTCTTTTTCACACTGCTGTTGTAATCTATGTTTACTTAAATGGTGTTCCTTATTTTTGTCATTTTCCCTGCAGTTGAAGAACAGGTGTTCAGATATAGCTCCAAGCTGTCAAAAATAAAACTGGCAATGACTTTAACAGACACAGGGCTGAGGAAATAGAAGAAAGCTGTAATTTTTAAAAATTAAATGCCACAGAGGATTTGTTAGACTACATCATGGTTGCCCAGAAGATATTTTAATTTAGATTTCATCATAAACACAAAACGGGATTGTGGTTATAGTGGGACCGATAGTGGAGACTTGGACTTTAGTTCTCTTGTCTTGCATTTCTTTGCAAACTTAAGGAAAATACAGTGGATCAGAATGTGTCAAGATTGCTTTTGATCCCTTTCCTGAGGCCTAATTAGGGGGGTATTTACTCCAGAGAGACCACTGATACAGCCTGCTGGGGGAAGACCATACCCTTATGTAGCATTTTTCCACTTTGCCCTCCTGAGTGTCTGGATAACATTGACCTGTCGGGTGAATCTTTATCACTTATTGTCTCATTGAGCAGCAATGTAAGTTTATTGTGCAGCTACTTCTCAGCATCCCACAGCTGTGTACTGGAACAATATGAGTATATGAAAACCCTGTTATTTGTAGTTGGGTCTGTAACAGAAAGTACATATCCCACTATCTGTTCCTTCTGGGAGGTTCCCACAGGCCAAGTTTTTTGCTCCTTGGTTGAGTAAACTTTTGTAGATTCAGGAGGAAGTTCTTATCGGAACTAAAGAAAAGAGAAGCACAGTGAGTTGTTTTTGCAATAATGGAAAAAAAAATCTTGAAATACTTTCAAAGAAAGCACTGCTTCTTGCCAGCTCCCATCAGGTGCTGGCCTATCTTATGGATTAATCAGGATGAATAAAACACATAATTTACCACCATTCTAACAAGGTATTTTTAAGATAAAGGAAAACCTTCAGAAATACTTTGCATGAAACCACCAAGCAACAGTAAAATTATGAGTACATTCCATTGCTGCCTAAAGAAAATGAAAATAACCAAAAGTTACAGACACTTGTTTCATATCCAGGTTTTCCAGCATTCCAACCAACTCCAGTACAGTATAGCACAACTAGTATTAAAAGAATTAAAACTGAATAAAGAATTACTAACAGACTGGCATGAGAAAGACCGTAGCAGTCCTTTGGGTGAGTTGCTGCTACACTTCAGGCTGTGGTGGAGACAACAGCAATGGGCAACTGATAAATAGTTGTGTTTTTTCCCTTAAAGGGCTTTGTATAATGACACATTATTAACATCAGAAGGAATCGCCTCCTGCAATCTAAAAACCAAGAGCTAATAGCTGCAATCATACAGCAATAATTGAGCACACAGTGCTTCTTTCAGTGTTTAGGAAAACAGAAGTGACTTAGAGCATGACAAACAGATAGGCTGGTGCACCACTCTTGTGAATAAAGCCAGGAGATGAGATACCTACTGGCAAAAATCTGTCCAGCTGCTAATTTTTTGCTCATACAGCTTGGGAATTTCAGTGCCTCTGCTGAGAAGTAGCAAAGCAGTAATTGCACAGATCTACCAAGAAGCTCCATAAATCAGGCCCAGAAAAGGGCAGTACGTGGAACTTCAGTCAGCTCCTCCACAAAGAAGGAAAACCTCTCACTCCTGCCATGCTCCTGGAGAGATGGATTTCCTGTGCTTTATGTTTTGAGTTGTGTCTCTGCATTCTGTGTCTATGTATATTGTGTTACTGTGTGCAACCACTGTAAAAGTGTCAAAAGCAAGAATAGTGAGGTTCCAATTGAAAAGTGGTACTGAAACTATTGAGAAAACCGAAAGAGGGAGGTTATGTTTCTCATCAGCTGCAGTAGGCACGGAGCCAGAAGGAGCTGATGCTGAAATGTGCCACAGACACAGGCGTGCTGAAAAGCCTAATTGGAATCATCACTTACCTGTGCTAACACAAACAGAATGGAAATGTAGCAACTGCACAATACCAGGCTGATAATTCCTCAGTGAGCCATCTTCCAGGGAAAATAAGGCATGCACTGCAGAAACTGACTGAAATGTCTTATTTAACCTCAGAAATGAGGACACAACCTGCTCTTCCTGGCTGATTAGAAGTGATTAGCTCTTCCTAAATTAATACATATACTGTACATAGACACACTCGTGTCTTGATCACCACGCCCTATGGGGCTATACCATACCTAAACCAGTGCATTCTTACAGCCACCTGGGATGGGCTTTGCAGAATATTGTTACTCTGCCTGAATGTCCAACTTCACAACAAAGCCATAGAAAATGAGTGAACTAACAATGTGCTTATCAACAGAACAGCATTTACACCTTATGCTGCCAGTGCAATACACAGCACCACCAAGGCAGTGCAGAGACTTAAAATGCTCTCCCATAAAACCCCATATAAACTAACAACCTCTGGAAATAGGGACAAACAGAGATTCTGAAGGCAAACAACAGAGACAAATTAGTTACAGCAGGGAATCATTGATGAAACACAAAGGTAATTTAAAACCCTTGCTCCTGCCCCTACTGCCCCTCACTCCCATGTTGTTTTTTTTTTTTCTTTTACGAAATGTCTGATCTTTTACATAGCAAAGTAAATCAATGAAGCTCAGAAGAGGGAACAAAAATTCCTTCCTAGGAAAAAGAGACTGTGCTCTTCTGGAGCACAAATTGCTAATTTTCAGGATTACAATCTTTGCTGTCTCCTAATTGTCTGTAAAAGCCAAAATTAGCTGCCAATCTACAACAAGGGAAAGGAAAACTAAATCTTAGATCTTGATAGTTCATGTAATCAAATCCTATTTTGTGAATTGTCTAAGTTCTAAAATGCTCCAGTTTTATAAACTGAGTTTCCCATAGTGTGAAAAAAAAATTAGAAAAATCTCTGTTTCTTCTCTTGATTTTGGGTATCAAATCATTTTGGGTATCAAGTCTGCAACTTCAGTGTGTTTTAAGCACAAAACTTCCACAGGGAGACCCAGTTCCAAGGGCTGTCAGACAAAATCTGAAACTAATAATGACTGAAAGCTTGGAAAATACTGTGAAAATACTCTGTGACGATGGAAACAATGATGTTCTCAAAGAAGAAAAATACAAATTGACTGTTGTCCATTTCAAGTTAAGAAACACTACCGTCACTTTTCCCTTTTTTTTTGTTATATGTATTTTTCCATTGTCTGTGTGATGTTTAAGCAGTAGTTCATTTTACCAAGATCCATATAGATATTAGCATTGTGTGCACTTGCATCCCTTGTGCCATGGTACCACTGACATGCCAGTATCCTGTCTATGTGATTCTGTCCAAGAAGCCATTATCACCTATTTTACATTTGACTGACAGTACCATCACAACTTCTGTTCCACAACAGGCTATGGGTCACCACCATATTGACCCCTCCCATATTGAGTATCTGCAGACTAACAAGAAAGCAGAAGCCACAGGAGATGCAGCTACTTTTAAAAGACTAAACATTCAAGACTATGTATTTCCTCATATTTATTTTTTAACTGTATTTTTCTAAAACATATTAAAATAGAAAAGATGTTCATCTGATTCATACAAAGAAAATACCAATAATAAAATAAGTAATAAAATACTGAAAATATATGAAAGCACCAAAACATTAAAATATTCATATTGGCAAAGACTCTAAGAATATATGTCTGGCAATTTTACAGTAAAGTGCTATTCAATCCACTCAAATTAAGGAATTGGCATTTTAATAGCATGGTTATTATTATCTTAAGGTTACAAATTACTTTGTTACTTTTCTCACTAAGATAACAACCCATTTTGTTGGAAGTGAAGCATTTGAGTTGCATGCACATAAAAATAACCCAAGTAACAGCTTTGTGATAAGCAGTTAATATAAATTGCCAAATCATTAGGAATACAAAATACTGAGAAACAAGCTAGGCAGA
Organism: Eopsaltria australis; assembly: GCA_034509425.1. NCBI lineage: Eukaryota > Metazoa > Chordata > Aves > Passeriformes > Petroicidae > Eopsaltria > Eopsaltria australis. Next base: position 3,341,097 of record JAVTVJ010000068.1, on the reverse strand, counting down.
AATGAGATTAGTGAAAAATTAAGAAAATGCAGATGTGGTAAACCATTGTATAAATTAAGAGAGGACAGAAGACTGTGCACCAAACATTTTTATAGCCTTGCTTTTTACATGGCATTTTTTTAGTAATCATATTGCTGGCTTTATTAGTTAATCTGTTTATTATTTTAAACTGCCCTTTTCTACTTCCTAGAAATGATCCTACATCACCAACACACTGTAAGCAAAAAGACAGAAGCAGAGTATGACCTTTATTTTTCCTTAATAATCACTTCTCATCTATTGAGTCAGCAAACAAAACTAATAAATCTGTTACAAAGCCTATTTGTAGCAAAAATTAATTCAAGTAACATAATTATTTTAAATTTTTTAATCTCTTAAAGAGTGAAAATTTTAAATGTATGAAAGATACCATCAGTCTTCTTTTAAGTTTTTATCATTTTAATATACATATTTACAGCAATGAGTACAAAGAATCCTTGTTAGCAAAGTTCTTTCTAGCTTCATGCACCATTTCCACAACTATTTCTGTGAAATGGCAGATATAATACTTTTATGTTGCCTTCAAGTGTATTTAATCTTCCTGATTAACTTGCTTTTTCCATAATTTCATATGTAATTTAACCATATTGCGTAACTCAGAGTAAATTCTTTCACTGACTATTTAACAGCCTTTCTATGAACCAATTATCAGCCATCACAGTAAAGGAGTCAGCTCCCACTCTCCTTCTGTAATTTGAATACAAGTTGTTTTCCAAAAAAAAAAAAAAACCCAGAATGGGAATAGTGTCTTGTCTTGTGCGTATGTTCCTTGGTAAGAAATGTTTACAATAACTTTTCATTTAGAAGAAGCACAAAAATAAGGAATTTAACCAATGGAAGCAATGAGTCTGAATTATCAAAATAATTACTAGCAATGAATATCTTCCTTTATGTGCATGTACATAGACAGATTATATAAAAAATCCACATGTACTACATAATTCCTGTAAATTTTCCTGGATGAATAGATTAACCTTGGAATACACTAAGTTGACTGCTTGCATCTTCTATGGGAGTGATTCAGAATGTAAGAATGAATATGATGAAAAGAAATAAAATATTGTATTTAAAGTAGTTGAATAGAGGGGGAAAAAGCAAAACAGTCTTAAATAATGTTGTATTTGGTTTCCTCCTTCCAGTTCAGTAGTTTTTATTGAGTTGTACAGTGAAAATAGGTCCTAGCTTTAACATCTTCATCATGCCCTATTGTAAGTGTCAACTTAGACGATAATTTCAGTAATTTCATTTGCTGGTCATTCATTCCTTCTATCTTTTTTTTTCCCAGTAAACTGTTCCTTGTTCATTGCTGTAGGCTCACAAACCTGATTTTGGCAGTTCCAGAATCCAAGTGCAGCACTGCAATCTTTCTGACTCTAATGAACCACGATAGGCAGCAGCACATCCAGGGCACAGCAATTCTTTTTAGCTTCTCTGGGCAGACGCCAGGTAGAAGCAGAAGGCAGCAACAGTAACTGATAGCAGTGATAAAACAACTGACAGCTGCTGGAACCAGAGGCAGCGATTCATCTGCTCTTCAAGTCTTCTATTAATCTGCAGTAAATGAGTTAGCTGAAAATAGAACAGTTTCATTAAGTTAGAATTACTGCACTTGAAAGTACTTGGCAATTTTGAGCTATTTTGGCAATAACTATAAGCACAGAAAATAAAATAAAAAGCCTTTTCACAGTGGTCTCCCAGCAATGCCTTTTCTATCACTACATACTTCAGGAACTGTTCCACTAAAGGAGCTTCAAATCTTAAGGATAACCAGCATGCCCTGTATCAAGCAGGTGACACCTTTACACTCAGAAACAAAAGATACCGCTGATGCTCATTGATATGCCAGGTCTGTATATACACAAGACTGAGCAAACTGCATTGAAAATTTAATGATTATTAAATCATTATCATTAAACAAAATAATTAAATCACTATCACTGATGTAGTTACTTTCAGTTACTGAGATGTTCAAATATAATTAACAAAATACCAAAAAGGTTCAGTAAAAATTCTTTTTATCTCTAGCATATTCTCTAATTTTGCTGAATATTCAACACAAAGGAATACACTATTACCTGCATATGCAAATCTTCGTTCGTTTTTGCTGGAATATTAAATGTATTGTCTTTTAATGTCAGAGAAGAGGGCTTACTACTTTCTATGACATGACACCTGAGCCTGTGAAAAGGGAACAAGAACACAAACCAAAAATCACAAATTTAATACAACATTGTATAATTAAGAGTAAACAATCCATCTTAAGTGGATAAAGTCCCTGCACATTTAAAATTTAAGACACAATAATTATAATTACACTACATTTAGTCTAGGTTTAACAAAAAAAGTAAAGGTAAGGTTTGTATTAATCAGTAACTACTGTACACAGCACACTTATCAAATAACCTTTCTCTAATAGTTTCAGGGTCTGTCTTAAAAAACCTCAAATAAATTGCAGCACTTACGCAAGGAAGCTTAAGGTCACTCACATGATGTAGATTTTATTCAAAAGGGAAGTAAGGGATAAGCACTTGAAGCAAATACAGAACAGGATTTAGGAATCAAGACTCACAAAGTACTTTTTCCACGACAGTTTTGGCCAGGAGGGGGTAAAGGCAGCTCCAAAAACAATCAGCCCCCCCAAAACCCACAGAAAAATCCCAGGAACAATCTAAGGCAAAAAGCCAGTCAAAACTGCAGGGAACTTTTCCTAGACATGTTCAGTGCTACAACCCAATGTGACTGGATGAGAGACAAGAGTAACAGGTGCACTTAAAAAAGTGTATGGGGAAATGTATTTTTCTAGTGATTTTTCTAGATGACTTTTTCACTGCTAAATATTGAAAATACACATACAAACATGTGATAGGTTTTACAGAAATTTTCTACAAAATTCTGATTTTCCCTAGTACAAAGGGATCATTTTTAATATTGTCTAGAAAATAGTTTTGTGCTTAACGAGTCTGCTTTCCTTAATTGCTTCCTTTTAGAAAACTCAAGTGACACATTCTTATTTAAAAACCAATACCCCTACTGTCCATATGTATTGTCACATGCATTCATATTTTTCCCACTTAACTCTTAATTAGCATGAGAACTACAAGAAGAAAAAAAGAAGAGCATGTGCAGAATACCATGATATTTTATACATTAAACCCACATCTAATTATTTAAAACAGAGCAAAAGTCTCAGTAATGTATTTTGGTCAGTAAGCACACAAGTGAGTTTGAAGAATCCTTCATTGATTATGATACACAAATGCTATAAATCAGCTAAATAATAAAAGCTAAAACAACCCCAACCCCTTTTAACAGAAAACCATATGGTTACCTATGTTCCATCACTTTGGTCCTAGGGACTTCTTTCCAAAACTGAGTCAGTTCTGGCACACCAGCTCCAGAAGACTGGTCCATTTCTGCTGCCATTATAAGGAAACGATCCTGCAAAGAAGCTGCAAAACCTGCCCTCAAGGAAGACAAAAAAACAAAAAAAGCAACAGTGAGCTTAGATAAAAAGACAATATTACAAGGAGGATAGAAGTATTTTGCACAAAAGTGCCATATAACAAGAGCTTGTTTATTGCAGGACACCAGACACTGACTTACTAGAAATAAAAATAAGGAAATCATTCTCTAAAGCTCAATAATTCTAGTTATTGTTTTCCCAAAATTATATAGGTTCATTTTAACAGAACTGGTTTCATCTGAATAGCTTAAAGACAACCCAAAATTTTGTAAAGAATGTATTATCCAGCAAATCCACCTGTCCTTGCAACCATTTAGGAAACTGATTTACTGCAGATAAACTCCCACTGTAATAATGAACCAGCAAGACAACTGCCACTCAGACTTTTGGTTTTTTAAGACAAGAAACAAAATGGGTTGCAGACAACAGCTGCTTATATCCGAGTGGAGCAGAAAATCAGTACAGGCAGTTACTCAAATCCTTTCTGACATCCATGTTTTTTAACAAATGGTACCATTCTCATACAAGAGTCAAGCAGACTTGGGCATCAGTCAGTCCTACACACCAGCAAGCACCCACAGCCATCAGTGTCTGGAGCATGTCTAGTAATGCAATTGCCCAGATTTCTTACAAACTCTATTTAACATTTTTACTTACCACCATGAAGAGAGACTATTACATCTAATGATGTGCCAGGTTCACAGCTGCTGTTGCTGGGTTTAACCCTGTATTTTTCAGGTGCAGTTGTTCTCACCTATAAACAATAAACGTGAAGGATACAGTGAGTGCATGTACAAACAACGATTGCTTCATAAGTTCTCTCATTCTGTAATAACTAAATCCCCAAAAGCTTGACTATTAGGACAAGTCTCTAAAATACATTATTGTATAGGCATAATAGGACTCCTGCATATTCCTTTTTCCTCCCTCTCGACTGCTTTTATCCTTTGTTTTCTTGCATTTGCTCTTTTTCTTTTGCATACATATTTAAAACCAGCCAAGAACATGTTATAATAAATGGGAACATATGAAAACTTTAAGTTATTTTTATGTGCAGAGAACGTGAAAGATTGGGAAAAACAATGATGCAAGTAAACTCTGTATTTCTGAAGGAAAAATAACTAGCAATTCCTTTGATGGTGACATTTGCAGATGGATCTGCATCATTTGAAACCATTGCTAACTTGTTTCCAGCCAATATTGAAAAAGAAAACTTCTAAAAAAATGACTTTTCAATGCTTAAGTCTTTCTTTTTCAAGAAGTATTACTCTCACTAAAAAGCTAACCATCACTTTAGCTCTTTTTTAGTCAGTGCTCCAAAGATTTGTAATACTAATTATCCCCTTTGAGGTGATACATTGTAGGCATAAATTCAGCTCGAAGATTTCTTTGATCTGCCTCAAACATCACTACACAATAAAAAAATTTGCCTGTAAAATAGATTTAATAGTATTCGTCCTTCTTACAGAAAACAAGAAAAAGTTACACATTTAGTAAACCAGGCCACACATAAAACACTTACTTTAAAAGCCACTACATTTTTAGTGACGTTTGTGAGAACTATCAAACATTTTTTCTCTCCAGTTTCTTTGGATCCAAAATATAGCTCTTCTGCTGGGCTAATGGGAAATTTAAAAAGAATTAGTTTCTTCACATTATCTTAGCAATAGATCATAGAAAAAACCTGACCACACTTCCAGAAAAATAAAATATTTTCTACCCTGCAGCTACAGTCAGCATAAACAGGTTCTCATCAAAGAGCTATGAAAACAAAACCCAGAAATTTTGTAGTGAAGCTCAGGGTTGACTCATGACAAGCAGAACTGGCTGCCTCAGCTGATTACTGCCCTTGACTTCTGCCATCTCTAAGAGCAGGAACAGCCAACAGATACACGGAGCCCACTACTGACTGCATCTTTGGACAGTGTGTTAAGGGAAAGCACCCCTGTTTTTCATTTATGCTCATTTTAAGGAAAATAAGGTGTCACAGACAGGGAGTTATTTCCACCTCAAACACCTATCCTTGTCATGGATATAGGGCACGCATAAGAGAAGGCAGATATCCAAGACTGGCAATTTCAACCACGACAGCTGAATTCACTTGTACTTATGAGTCAGTCTTCACATAGTTGTGGTACCACATGCATAAATAAAGTTATTGCTTGTTTTTAATATTCTTGTGCAATTAAGAGAGTCATGCATGAGATATTTTAAACCACATCAAACTAACACAACTCATTTTGGATAAGCATTCAAATGAACACTAGTAGGTAAAAGGTAGGGCATGCTCATATAATACCAGTTGAAAGGAAACTTGAGTAGCAAGTGAAGAACTTTTTTTATTACGTCACATTAGGAGCACGCAAAGAACTGCTGTTCTACTCCGTACTTCAGAACTGCACAGTTTTTCAAAACACGTGATTTTTTTCCCATGTCCTCTTTTTAGAACGCCAATTTCATGTTAGTTTGACCTCCTCCTCAAAAGACTTCCTTTTATGGTACCAATCCTTCCTCCTTTTTCCACTCAAACCAGTGTATGAGCCAATAAAACCCCCTGGTGCTGCAGAGCAAGGGTGAACGCCCATGCCGGAAGCAGATTCTAGTGGTGACTGTGATGTTGGGGTGCTGATGTTTTATAATGCATTAGTCAGTCCACATGACAAGACTACTTCTTTTGTGGTGGGAAAGACGGAAGTGTGCCAAATAAGGTAGAAACCAAAAAACTGATGGATTTAAAACAGCTTCATAAGTTAATTCTCTCCTTCTCTCAGTATCTTTTCATTTCCAAATTCTCAATTTAAGTAACAAATTCTAGGGAAGGGAAGGGAAGGATTGTAGCTTCAAGATGTTTCAGCTATCTTAATACTGAACTACTGCAGCTGTGTGCAACAGCAATTGCAAGATGAACCATAAATGGAACAAGATAACATTAACTAGCATCAAAACACGCCACAAAAGTGATCAAGGGAAGGAACATTCTGCCAGAGCCTGATCTTTCTTGTTCTACCACTCATGGCCATAGATCAAAGGAAAAAAAGAGGCTTGGGGACCATGGCTGTATGGCTTATCTGTGAAATCAAGTTCCACAGTGTTGGGGGTAGGCGGTGTGTAGCTATTGGGAGGGTGGAGTTGTTTAAACAAACACCCAAGCTTTCTGATTTTTACAGAAGCACGAGTTTCTTTACTCTGATGTGTGTGACATAACCAGCTTGTACTAGAAATTCTCGTACCACAACACACCACGAGCTGCTCTTCTGCCAGACAGTGCAAGGAAACTGCTGCTTTTTGTCTGATCAAACAAATTCAGTTATTGAGGAAGAAAGTCAGAGGCAGCCTTTCATTGTAAGGTATACAAGGGAACTACAATTGTGGTCTAAACGAGGGAGACAGCTGACTCATGAGCATGAGTACAAACACAAGAAACAAAGAGCACAAGGACCCAGCTTTAGTCCATGATTTTATGGTGCCAGAGCTGCAGTGCCTGCTGCTGCCTTCACAGGGCAATGCTGGGAGATGAGCAAGGATGCAAGTTAATCGTGGTGGCAGAGCTTATGGTCTGTGTGATAGGTGCCTACAACTGGTTATGAATGGCACTATAGATTATTGGTTCAACCACCTTCAGTTCAACGTCCTGAGAATCAATGCAGGAAAATGAAAACTAGTTCTAGCTTCTACAGAGGAAGAGCATTAATGAAGAGCAACAGCTGCACTCAGGAGTTTACTTTAAAAACAAAACAAACAAACAGCACGGACAATGGAGACACCAGTATTTTATTTTCCATGACAGCAAGACTACAAGTATTAACACCACTATACTTGACTAAGTTTACTCTTCCATGTGTTGCAGTCCATGTAAGTCACTTCTATTCAATGACAGTTTGAAGTATTTTAAGAGGAAAAAAAAAGGCAGTTTCCGGGGGGTGTTGGGGAGTGTTTTGGCTTGTTTGGATTTTTGTTGTTGTTGTCTGCTCATCATTTCTGCCCCTTTCTTTTTTAATTAAAAAGTGGATGGAAAAAACACATCAAGTGTTTGTGATTGTCACAGAAAACGTTTAACATTCTTTTATAATCACAGTTCTGCAGTCTACACCTTTGTCTTGCCGTACAAGAAACTAAGGCTATACAGAGGAGGTTTTCATTTCAAAATTAGGAAAAATTTACACATACATAATATTTTTATGCTAATGAGCATGTCATTATTCAAATTCATTCCAAAACTAATTCATTACAGTACTTAAAAAGTTAGCTAAGAAATTACCTAAAAATTAGATATTTTCTTCATTCATCTAATAGCCAACTGAAAATGAAAATAAAAGTTAACATCTAAATCAAATTCTAAACAAGCATCTTAACCTAAAAGGCAGTGGAAAGAAAAAGTGGTATTGGCTAATTGATTTCTTTTTTCTAGTTTAGTGATAAAAACCAAATTAACTGCAAGATGTAGCATCTTGGATTACAAAACCTTCTGGGTAAGTATGTCATTTATAGAGGCCTTCCCAAACAAAATAAATTGGACCCATTCATTAAGTTAAACCGGTGGAAACTACTAGTGTAGACATTTGTATCACCATAAGCTAAAAGAATTCAAGTAAGATTAAACAGTGAAAACTGTCTTGATAAAACATTGTTTTTTCTTGAGCCAATGCAATCGAACAATGTCAAACAACTGCTCTCTTTACAGATAAGGACAGGCTTAACTTAGTGAGATGGTTTCTTAATACAAACAAAAAACTTCTACAATTCTACAGACTGTACACTTATTTGTACAAAATGTATGCCAATCTTTGGTGACACCAGGAGATTCACTAAAAACTTGTAAAACCAGAAAAACTCTTTGAGCTTCGTAAAAATCCTTCTTAAAAAGTTGTTTATAAATTGTTTTCCTCAAATAGTCTGAAAAAAGTTTATTTTGAAAACCAACTAGTTCAGTACTCAAGTGTCCAAGGCACATTATAAAAAGAAAATTAAAGAAAATTATTATTACCTGATATGTAATAAAGGTCCTTTAAAAGTAGTTAATGCTTTCTTTGCATTTTTTGGTTTGACCTCTGTTTTGTCAGTTTCCTCTGATTTGGAAATTTGTTCTATAGAATTCATCTGAGTAAAAATGATAGTTATAATGATTAACTACAAACCTGGATTACATGTTACAGAATCATGCAGATATTTCAAAGAATATGATGAGGCTTATTTCAACATTTTACATATTATAGACCAAGCTTTATATATATTCATTCCCTGAAGCTGCTTGAAGTCCCCTGAATAAAATGATTTACTATAGAAGTTACATTACATATTAAACATGCATGAAACAAAACTTCTGCTTTGGTTTTTTTTCCATGTATTTTCCAGCTGCCCAGGTCGGTTTTAGAAAACTCCAGACATGCTAAGTTATAGCACTTCAAATATCTAAGGTTTAAAAGCACTGGTATTATTCATCCACTGCAAATTAAAATTAAAACAGATGTCCCAGTACAATCACTGTACCACTGAAGAGAAAACACAGTACCAACTCCACACTTCATTGCATTGCAGGGTTGCTAAATGTATCTTCATTGCTTTTAGATGAAACCTTGAAGTATTGCAGAACACAAAAGAAATAATGCTGATTGAATTGGTGCTTTCAAAACTGCAGGTACATCTTAGGTTCTGAGGGTTTTCTTTTATAACATTAGGAAAATACATGCAAAATAGGGCAGGTGCTGGGGGAATACAGAAGACTGAAAGAATTAGTGACATCATGATTCCAGATCAGCTGGCTGAAGAGTTTGATTAGCCTCCTTTTTATTCCACTTTTAATACAGAGAAAAGACATGAAGATAATTCAGTTCATGCAAGTTTGAAGTATGGGAATGAAAGGAATACAAAACTTTATATGAAATAGGCTGTATAAGAAGAACCCACACAGCAACTTTTTTCTATAATTATATAAAAGTGGTAAAAAAAGGTTAGTGTGTAAATACACTACACTACTTATAAGTTAGGCTTTGCTCTACATAAACTACCAGAAAAAAACATTACTACAGAACACACAAGTGGAAGCACCTACAGGACAGGCACTTACTAACCAAGTTTATAAATCATGATTCCCTGTACTGAAAAATAATTGAGTAGCACCTTGGTTACCCTGTATAAAAGTGAAAACAATTATATGCTTTATGGTATTTCAAGAGTAAAAAAAGTAAAAAAAATAAAATACCTTAAGCTAAGTCACCCAAGCAAATTAAAAGCCAACAAACACTGAGGCTTATTAAGCACTAAAGGTAACTCACACACTGAGCAGAAATTCTCCATGTTTCTGTATCTGAGAATCATAGTGTGCAAAATATGCTACAAGCAAAACAAGCTACTGAGTCTAACCATGGTTATGTAATGCTTCCTTTTGACCTTAAGGTCAGTGAAATTATCTTCTTTTTTTTTTTAAAGCTAGCCAAGTTGCAAGTAATAGCTGGACTACTTAGTGAGCTGCACATTTCAAGTTATTCTGACAAACCTGGAATAGTAAATGAAACTGTATTCTACTCCATTAAACAGAAGTTTTGCAAGTAATATTCCAAAATTAATTATGGCAATAAAATAGTGAATTTCAAAATTTTTATACTTTTTTCAAGAGCAATTGCTATCACTGTGTATTCCTAAATATCACTTCATATAAACTTGTGTAAAACAATGCCTTTATTTCTAGATAAAAAGACTGCAGGAAGATTAGGTTGCAAAACATGATTGATGCAGTAGGAATACAATTTCTCCTGAGAAAAAATGTAAACATTTATATGTTGAGATTTTATCAATAATTTAAGAAAACAAATTAACATCCAGTACTGCATAAATCTTTAACTTAATATTTTCTCATGTACATACTGATTTAAGCATCAGAGAAAACTAGATCCATTTCAAAATGGTCACCACTAGATATTCCAAGATTAAAAAGAAACCCACTAGAAAGACAACCTTTGAAAATAAAATACAGAAACCTTTTTCATTTTACTGTACAATTCACTATATTCCAAGAGATAGACTAAATATTTGGTGCACATTTTATGCATTCTGAAGCATGAAACTTGTCTTAACAGACCAAGAGTCATGGTTGAAACTGCAACTATAATTTTTTAGTTTTCATGTGTTCTTTTGCCAAATTGAAAGACAGAAAAAATGTTACAAAATACAACACAAAGACAGACAAGTAACCAAAAGTATGCATCTTGTCCCACCTTGTAACCACCTAGCTAGTCGTGCCTAAATCTTCACTTAGATACCTTTTTCTGATTAACGTTTTGTGCTTCATTCAGCTCCCCAGCCTCCTTGGTGTCTGTATCCATCTCTTCTTTACTTTCATGCTCATCTTCACTTGTAATGGGCCCATTTTCACATAAAGGAGTTTGAAAATCATCATCAACCAATGGAGGGTAACTGTACTTGAAAGAATCCTACAAGATAAGGAAATTTATAAAAGATGAGTTATTCAAGAGGACTAGGAGTGCCTTCTCTAGGATTTTTTTAAATGGAAATATTGCCACTGTTTCTTGTTTCACGTTACTTTTATGTTTCAATTATCCATTTCAAGTTGCACCCCTTTACAGAAATATGACACCACAAGTTTCTATTTTATCATTAACAGATTAATAAATACAGTCATCCAATGAAGCCAGTAAACTGTAACTATTATTTATATTCACAGCAGAACTGCAGAAGCTGGTCTATCAAGGATCAGCATTCAGAGTCTTCTTGCTGAAGTTCTCTTAGTTCTCAAAAATGTGGTTTAAAACTTATGACAGCCACTTCTAAAAATATTTAAAAAGTGATTAAAAACATCAGTTGTTCCTTATATGTTAGTTTCATAATGTCCAGTCTAGAAAAAAGGAAATAAACCAAAGCCATGAAACAACCCCAAATAATCCCTGAAGTTTAATGTAATGCATGGACTTTTAGCATATCCTGCAATTCAGACCTCTAGTCTTTGGAATGCCAAATCAATTTGCAAGCAGCAAAATACTTCAGTTCTCAATGACTGTACAGTAAAGGTACCTTTTCCATTGGAAGATCAGTAAAAACCAATTTTTGCTAATTAGGAATTCTCTTAATAGTCTCAAAACAGTTTTATTATATGTAGTGTTAGAGGAATGGGGATCTCTGTACCTACTGCATTTTCGAACAGTTTTAAGCATCGAGTAAACTAAATTAATCTGTCAGCTTTTGCAATGGAGAAAAGTAACATAGCTTTGATTCCTGTGAGGCAGAATGGAGCAATGCCCCCACTTCCCACCTCCCTCAGCAGGGATTTACAAAAAGGTGTTTCAAGACAGTTCTCCATAAACAAGTACATTTTCTCAAAACAAGGAACAACATGATGTTAAGAAAAATTAAAGGGAAAATTCTTAGATAGAACCATTCAATGAAACCACAAACAAAACAGCGTACTTCCTGCTCATCTATAATCAAGGTCTAAATCTCATCTACTCTTCAGGCTGTAGCAACAGTCAAAGGCCTCTAGGTGAATGAAACAGGTATTCCCTGGCTCAAACAATATTCTATTAAGGGTCTGAAGGACAAGCTTTAAGTATCAGCTGCAGACTAAATCACTATTAGAAGAAAAAACTGCTAGATGAATTACAGTAGTCTTGCAGAATACTGACATCCCCATTTGACAGAAAAATCCAGCTTCCTCTTATCCAAACCAACAAAGCCTTTTCACTCCCTCCCAGCATTGGATGAAGGGCATGTAACAAAGTGACCTTAATAGAGGGAAAATAATTTTGCTGCGTGCCTTCCTTGGTCTTGTTAATCCATGCTGCTGGATAGCTTCAAGAGCTGAATAGAATCTCTTCAGTGGGACAACTTGAAGTCCCACACTTCACAGTCACAGTGCCTAAGTTTCAGTGACATGGGTGTATCTACTAACAGGTGAAAACCTCAGCCAGGTAAACAGGACAGATTTATCCAATGCCTGATACATCTATACTATAGACTTATTGTTCTTTTTTATAGCAGATCTAGAGAATTCATCCTACTATTTTTGGCAATTTTTTTTGGTAGAGGTGTCTTGATCATAGTAGTGATATTTTCTAAGATTACGTGTACACAGTGGCCAAGAAGTCATATGCAAGCTCAGCCATGTCTTAACTTCAGGCCACTGACCTACATAAGGTACTTCCAAGAAAAACCTGTGGGCTTTAATTTAGATGCCCAAGTGAAAAGCAAAGCAGTTGCACACATTGTTCAATACTGGCACCAGTGATCAATTCATCCTTGTAAAATTCATCTTCTGACAAAGAAACACTGGGCAAAACAACAAATCAAAACCGTACTGTGTGTACATGCCTTGCATCAAAGTGTATACTATAGGGACATAAGTCTGGAAGAAAATATTACTGAAGAGACAAATCTCCCTGCTCAGTCAGAAATGTGCAAGCCTTAAGAACTGGACTGTTCCAACAGCTGGAAATGGCAGAATGTACAATTCAATAGATAGGAAAGCCAAAGAACACTGAGTTAGGAAACATTTATTACTAAATGAAAAATATTACCAAGTGGCACTTGAGCACCCAACCCTAATTTTCCAAGCTGGCTAGGATTAGCTTGCTCCTAGATCTGCCTTGGGCAATTTTTACAAGCTCTCCAAAATAAACCTGCTATAAAGAAAATGACCTCTGTGCACCATGGACAAGAACAACTCAAAGCCATATACGTGGTATGTAGCATGTATGGAATAGCAATATGGTAACAACCACAGCCAGCAGACATTGATGAGGACTTGAATGGAATTTGGATCAAATTCATGTTCCAAAGTCCTGAAAAACCCAAGTTTCTGTTTTCCATAATTAGTTTAAAGGCTTTTGATACTCTGGAGACACCTTTGCCCACTAGTTGCCTAAAATCAAGCATGTAATATTCCTCCTTTCACAGCCGGATGACAGTCAATCAAAGGATTTTAAAGCTATGGAAAGTTTCTGATCCATCTTTTGAGTGACCCTGAGACAGACAAAACATGTTTAAAGTTAACTTCACTGAGACATTGAAGCTTGGAGGCTTCCAACAGACACAAAGAACAGTATCCTTAGTTAAGCAAAGTAATCACTGACTCCAAGGTCAACATTATTAATTCTATGGATTTCTTTTGTTACTTCCAGAGCTAGTCTCTAACATTCTTCTGGAACACAAAGAACATAAGTACAGTGGCATCTGGGTATCTCCCCAAATTAGCCTGCCAAATGATCTGATCCAGCAGTTGTTTACATCTGGCAAGATCTGGCTCTTCAAAGTTGGATCCTAGTAGGGGACACAGCAGAAAAAAGATGAGTCTTACAGGTACTGTATTGAATACAAAGGATGCACAGATATGCTGTGCTCTTCACTGGCATTATGCTCATTGCAAATATGAAGATCTGTAACTATATGTGTGGAAATCAAAGATGACAGAGAAAGAATCAGAAGGAGGAAAAAAAATTCCCTCACAAACAAAACCAAACACTTGAGAGAAAAATGTAAGGAATCAATTTGCATTTTAAAAAAGCCAGGCCTGACAATACTAATAATGGTGAATTGTTCTCTATCTAGTTGCCTCAAGAGAAGCCAAGGTTAATCACATCATGAAAAGTTAAATTCTGAGAAAAGGCATTAAGTTGTCTGTTGTCTGGTCACTGAAAAACTCCTTGCTATCAGAGAGATGCAAAGATTCTGCTTTACTGTATACACTAAAGAAATCCTGTGAAGAAAGATGCAAAGCACAGTTTTGGAGTCTCAGTGTTTGTTAACAATTCTCCCAAGTTATGCCAGTTCTAGGTTAAAACCTCAAAAGGCCCATCAAGTGAAACTCAATAGTTACAAAAAGCATGTTCTGGTTCAAAATACAGGGCTCTCAATATGCAGAGATACAGCTGTTTTTCTGAAATTGTCAAAACCTCTGAAGTTCTTGTTAGGCAACTTACTCCTATTCTACTACTTTCTTTTTCCCACTTCCTACCCCAGACAAATGATTTGGGTAAGCTGCCTCCATGATTCTGAAACTTGCTAATGCTCTCAGAAGATGGGCAACATGATCAACAATCACTAATGAGCATTGAGACCTTTCAGGCCCAAGGCAGGATTAAAGATAACTCTAAGATTGCATGTTCCATCAGATGCTTCAGAAGTTTTTTCCACAAGTTCCTTCTTTAAAGACATAGGAACTATTGGCTAAGACAGTCTAAAAAGCAGTGGGAGATACTCAGCTTTAATGAGGAAAAAAACTTGTCCCTCTATTGCAACAATAGGACAATACCACAGGAGCCAGGCCCAGAACCACTGCTAAACAACATTCAATTCCTTACTGAAGCCACTTCAGACATCACCAGCCCTTTCCTCAATGCCCACTACTGTCATGCAGCAACTTCAGCTTTCTTCCACCTGAGAAAGTTCTTACGTGAAACTGGGAGTTGGGGCAGCAATTTTCCACGGAGAAAAAGGGTGTATTTTCTTCAAGAGTCACATGCACTTTTTAAGGGCTACTGATCTCAGTCAAATAAAAATCAAGGTAACATTCTTTTATGATCCCCAAACAAGTTTCTTGTGTTCTGGTCACAATAACACTACCCTGAATTCATATACAAAGGAACATGGCCTCCCCTACTACTGCTGAAACACAACCCTCCTTTCCTCTGTATTGTTACTACCACAATGCCAAAAGTACTTCAGAAAAGAAATAGTAGAAAAAGAACAATTAGAAGTAATTCCCCTGCAGTGAGCTTATTCTACTTCCATAAATGGCCTATAAACATTTTAAAGCATCATTTTCCTGCAAATTTATTTTAAGAATTATGCAATACTGATCTACTAGCCTTGTGAAAAGTCAAACCTGTTGTGCAAGATGCTTGTGCTGTTCCAGTCTTTAGATTGCACTAGAACTGGATCCTGGTTCTGTTAAACTGATGCTGCCTGAACCACTCTGGAGCTCTACTATACTCTTTGAAAAGAATCTTCTACAGCCATGTCTTAAAATGCAGCCTTAGAGACATAAAAGGAAAAACAGCCACAATCTAACTGTCTTTAGTGAATCATGGCTTTGGAGCAGGCCTAGAACTCTCAGAGGACCATGAAACCTACTTTCTGTTGATTGAACTTGTTTCATAAACACCATCTCTAATTCATCAGGGAGGGAAAAAAGTACAAGGAACAGACACTTAAAACCAATAATTCTTCTTATAATTTCTTTTTGCTGAAAAGCTATGTGATTTCCAGTGATTTATAAGGGGATGAGTGATTCAGGAAAAATAGTTCTGTATTAATTGAGAATGCAGACCAAATTTTCATGAAGTTAACCTATTTTATATTACTGTGATTTTAAAATTATCATTGGCAAAAGAATTTCAAGAAATCTCCCATCTGTGAAGTGCCAACCCTCAACCCCACATGGGGTTTATACAGGTGTCTCAACCTATCACAACAGGAATGTTAATGTTATACTTACAGTTCCACCCATGTGAGGTGGCAGATACTCTGCACTGATGTATTCCTGCACATCATTCTTGTTTGTGAACTTTAACATGCTTATTGCATCTGGGCCAAGCCAACCCTTCACGATCTTAAAAGCAGCTTTAAAAAACAAAACAAAACATATACATGAGTTAGCAGGAAGGGAGTTTTGCTATTTTGTTTGGTTTTGTAGGGTTTTTTTCAGTGTATTGATAGATCCTACGTAACACAAGTGAGTTACATTCCTCAAGCTATTTCAGAACCTGCTCTGAAAATATCTATTATAATTGGAATAAGCAATGCAAGGGAACAAAGGTATTATTTACACAGAAAATTAAGAGTATCTTTAATTTAATAACTGTGAACTCTGCTGTCTTGGAATTTAGCCCTTGAAGTACTGAGTGGGTAAATCCAATTGTATTTCCAAACTTGAATGAGGGAGATTGGGAAAGATATGTATACATTCTTCCTTCCTGAAATTTTGCTGATTTAAAGGATATTTGTTTAGATCTACAAAGCATTTACAAAGACCACTGTTATTTCAGGGATAGTAAAACATGAATATGCAGGAAAATATAAAGCCAACATCAAAATATGTATTCATAGGGCAACATTAGAGGAATAGCATATTTATCCTGTCCATTGTAGTTACAGATAAACATTGAAGTATCCATATCAGAACAAACATAACCACATCAGAATCCAGTGTCAGGCATGTATCTTAAACTACCTTCTAGTTTTGAGCTGGTTATAAGCCACCATCACTGCTGATGATAGGATTCTTGAAAGGATTCTAGTTTGAAGCATTCAAGGAATAGACTATTTATCAACATCTCCCAACCTTTATAAACTACAGGATGAATACAGACTTCATGTAAAGTATGATACAAAATATAACAATAGAAGGAAAAATAAAAAGTATGCAACCTTTAAACTGACAGATGTAAACATGTTTAACAAACTCCATTATTCATCTGTATCTATACACAGCAGAAAAATACTTCTTATTCATGCTGCTAAATTTTAAAAGTTATCACAATCTGGAAAGAAAAAAAAAAGAAATAACTTACCGTTCATTATCCATGGCATTTCAAATATTACTATCTTTGCTGAAAAGAAAAGAAAAACCTGAATACCAAGTGCTAAGTATTTCTCTAAAAGCAAGCAAAGCAAAAATGTTCATATAAAAAAAATTAACTTTTACAAACCACTGTGTTCACTTCCCTGTAAAACCTATTGCTATTTAGAAATATTAGCTTTTTGCTTGGAAAACAAGTAATAAAATTCTGAGTTATATATTGTTTATACACTTCCTGGGATATTACTTTTCTGACATATTGTTACTAATAACTCATCTCACAGATAAGGCAAAGAAAGGCAAGATCTCAACCTGACCTAGAAAAGTATCTACTGAACAAAAAAAGTTTAACAGGTACATTCAGCACCTCCTACTTCACAAACAAACAAATAACCAGAAGTCTTTGTATATCTGCTTTTTCTAAATATTCTTTATTTTAGCATAGAAGTTGGAAAATATTAAAGTGTCCCAATTTTTTTGCACTTGAATGTCAAAATACAAAGAACAGTGTTGCACTTGCCTTTAAGTTTGATCAAAGCTTTGAGCTTTGATCAGCAAGTTAAAATATAATATTCAGAGTTTAAGCAGTTGCTGCATGGAATTTCAATACTCACAGACATTTCAACCTGAAATTTACAACATATTTAAGATGAACTAGCATAAAGCATGCAGTGTTTGCCTATGCATAAAAAAATTAGCAGGCAAGTATGGAGGGTTTTCTAAGTGTGCACACAAAAATGCCTTTCCAGAATAAACCATTTTCATTTTCAGAATAAACCATTGCTCCTCATAATTTTCTTTGACCCCTGAAGACTCCTGAAGGATACAAACTGTCATGAAAGTGTGTAAAGCTTCTACCCAAGTAACAAGGAGCAAAGGAAAACAGATCAATTCCTTTCTATTATATGTCTATAGTAATTTTTACCATGTATAAACATGTATCAGATTATTACTTCACAAAAAGACAGCTGATTTTTGATGAGAGTAAAGTTTATTCACAATACAAAGTTGGGCTAATTTAAGGACACAAGAATATCCTGACTCTGTAACATTCACATGTTCCACGAAGTTATCCCAGAAAACATGATCTTATCTTCCCCATCTTCTATCATGCTACCAAATGCTCTTTTTACACAAATCTACAATGCCAATTATTTAATATACAATACTTACTGAGGAAGTTTGGGTAATAATCTGTAAAACAGTTGACAATAAACCGGACAAAATCCAAGTCCTAAGTAAAAAAAAAAAAAATCACAGCATAAATGCAAAGCAAACCAAAATATTGAAAAATACAGGTTAAGACATTTAATGAATATCACAAGATAGGTATATTGTAGTCAACTATGCTCAAATTTTACATACACTACAAACATCCTCAAAACACAATGCAAGGCTTTTTCCTTCATTAAACTGCTGCAGGATTGTGGTCACACTTCCCTTTATGATCTAAGAAGTCAACAGACCTCTGATCAGTGCAGTAACTACTGCAGAGTACCAAAAGGACTTAATATGTGCAGGAAAGACACAGGAAAAATAAACCTTTAGCACTGGAGAAGCTTGGCAGACTGAAGAGTACTCAATACACTGAAATTTTCTGTCAATAATTATCCTGCATACTGCTCAATATACTACTGCACTCAGTATTTTATTTTCAGAGGAAAAAAACCAGGTTTTCCTTTGAAGAGAATAGTTTGGTTTAGTAGTAGCTGGTGGCATGCAGAGAAACAGTGGGCAGAGGCAGCACTCAAAAGAGCTGCTTCTATACCACCCGTTTTCAGGATGCCTCTATCCAATGAGCAACTGCACAGAAAAAGTACAGTCAGTCTCCTTTGCAAAACCCAGGTATAATGGAACTGGCTACACAGTAAAGGGCAAGGAATGCTTTCTATGAAACAGCTATAGAAATAAAGTAAGAGATCCCTTATCACAATAAGGTAGGCAGGTGGGAAGCCTGCTGTGAGTACTTTCCCCAGTCCTTTTAACAGAAGTGACCATTACTACTACTTTCAAAAACAGTACAGAACATTTCTGGCTGAGCGTCCAAAGCCTGTCAGACCAGTAAGAATGGGAAAGGGGCTCCTACATTGAGGTAAACACACTAACAAAATATTTGTGGACAGAGTGAAAAAAGACCTCAAAAAAATTATCACTACGTAAGAGGACTACCCACAACCTGAAAGCTTTGTAAGTGGTTTCAGCAACAAGAAACTAACTGAAAGCTTGACATCTTCAGAGGCAGAAGGTGGCCTCTAACAGAAGCATTTATCTCAACTGTCTGTTGCTTGTACCAAATGCAATTTCTTTCATTTAACTGCACAAACACAGTAATAGATTAGAATTATTAGAATCTCCATTAATCTGGATGCTGCTCTCCATTCTGCTGCCTATCCAAAAGCAGCACTATCAGATAGCAGAAGGATAGATTCGTTATTTTGATGAAAGTCTGGAATCGGAAGTGCAGATTTCACAGACAATTCAATAACTGCATCTATTTTAGTTACCTGAACTGGTGCAACAAACCATGAGCTATCAGAATTATCTCCTGCATACCAGTGATAAAAGTGATATAGTAGATGTCCATAGCAATGGAACAAACACATGAGCCATGGTCTGGAAAAGACTCAGGGACCCAAGTTCTTTTTCTTTTAGGATAATGTATCAATTATTCACATGACTACAAACAGCTGTTAAAAATATTCCTGTTCTGTGATAAACATACTAACTGCAAAGCAAGACGGTACAATGGGACAGTCACAGACAGCACTTGCTGAGATTTCATCTCTGGGAGTCTCAAAGACACAGGGGAGAAAAAGCTGCTTCAGGATATACTCCATAAAACCCAAATCAAATTAGTCTTCCACATCAAGGAAATTCTTACAATCCTTTACTCCTGTTATACGAAGCTGTGGTTCCAACATTATCTTTGGGAGCATGAACAGACAGTTCTCACTGTACAGGTAAGAACACCAACCTTGCAAAACAGAATCACACCATATTTATTTGTCAAATTACCTCCTCATAAGCTGGTGGCCCTGTACTGCAGAGCTGCAAGGTCCTAATGCAACATTAACAATCTTGCCTATGCTAGATATAAACAAGTTTTTGGAGTTGGGGTTGCGTTTTTTCTGCTTATATTAATTCTTGCCATACCACCACCACCAGGAAAAAAGCACAAAGACACAAGTTTCAGCCATTCCTGTAATATAAGGACAGCATGGCACTTGGTAAGAAAAATGTAATTATTCCATAGAAATACATCTTGTTTTTTAACCTCTAGACAATCTGTGGGATTTTTAGTTATTAGATTAACTCAATAAATATGTACTGATAGGCAAGATCTCAACCTAGCAATCTAAACCAGCTTGGATTCAGCTCAGTCAACAAACTAAAAGCAAGTTTTCAGAAGACAAAGTTGCAGAAGACAAAGTTTATTATGTAACAAAACATTTTGGAAACTGCTCATGTCATTTAAAAGTCTCTACATATTACTGATCTGAATGATTGCTAAGTTATTTAGGTGTCAAGGACTGTACAGCAACTTCCTTTATTTCTGGGAACACAGTTTGAATAATTCCAAAAGCAATCAAGAAAAGACAGTAAAAATACTTACTATGTGACTGATTCCAGTTTCAGCCATGTCAAACACCACTGTTAAAGGCTTTCCATGATCTCTCTTGGCATAATGCTCTAACCAAAAAGCAACCAGTTTCTTTTTGTCAAGTTGCTGTTTAGGATCTCTTGTATGATGTTTCACTTTGAACCAAACTTGGACAAAAACACAAAAGACAAAAGTTGAAACAAAGATTTTTAACTAACAGAAAACATCATGCAAATAACTATAGAGGATGAACTGAAATGTATTAACACCTCCAAGTCTGTATTCTACATTTGTCCTGATTTTGTGACCACTGAACGGCCAGAACAACTGCATACCTCTTCACATACCCCACTTTTCTAACTCTCATTTTTTCACTGTAACATTTAAAAACTGAAAATGCAAAGAATTACACCCCACAAGAAAAACGAAAGTGGGAAACCACTTTTTGTGTATTTAAAGACCACTTACCTAGATTAGCATTTCATAATTTAAAATTAAATCATGTGGTCTTCAGACAATATTATGTTCAGCATATATTCTAAGCATTGCTGTAAAATTAATATTTCCTTTTCTCCTTAGGTTTCCTACAGTATTGCAGTTAATCTGTTTTGAAAAACTATTTATACACACATTAAGAATTATATAAAAAGCAACACATCTTTCTAAAATAAAATGAAAAATTCCAGAAGGTGAGCACCATTGTATAAACAAAAGCCCAGTACATATCCTTCTGGCATAAAAAAATGAGTCATACAGAGACTTGTTTTTCCATGAAAAAAATCCCACAGGCACAATTCAAAATAAAAGATTTTATAAAAATGTCTGAAACCAAGTTACTGATTATACAATAAGTGAGGAAAGAAATATTCAGGGCAGTAATGTGAAGAGTAGCTTTCATTTTTACTACCTTTACAATATCAAAGTTAGACAAGCCTGAAAACAGCTTTAGATATACACAATATTCTTCTCCCTGAAACTTGGAAAGTTGCAGTAAAAACCAGATTTCTTCTCTACATCTTTTACTTCCAATTCCAAAGCTAAAGAAAAAAGTACTTTGTTTCATGTAAAGAAACAAAAGTTTTTAAATATAGCATGTTGGCTACTCTGTGTACTTCAAGTTTAAGACAAATCCCTATTCAAACACAGAACCTACATTAAACTATTATATTCTTGTTTAAGACAGTGATCACATCACCAAGCCTGTTGAGAGTCAGCTCCATGGTGTGATTCTGAGGTTGCCCTGTGCAGGGTCAGGAGTTGGACTCCATTATCCTGCTGGGTCCCTTCCAACTCAACAGATTCTATTGTAAAAAAAATACTTTCTTACCCAATTACATTTTTAAGTAAAAACATCTGCCAATACATACCTATATCTGCTCTTAAAACACTTATTTTTCAAGATGATAAAATGGTGGAAACAAAATAATGATCAATGACTGAAAATAGTCTATTCTGTATAACTTACATAACTTATAGCCCTCTTTATCATATCCATGCAGAAAGAGAGCACCAATTTCAAATAACCATTTTGGAAGGACAGATTCTGACAAGTCTGCAAAGCAAAATGAAATATTATTTCAGTAATCATATTAATAATCACATTACAACTTAGCAGAAGTCACTAAAAACGTGAAAATCTAGCTAAAAACCCCAAAAACTTCTTTATAAGCTACTTTCCAAGGTGTTTACTAAGCTAATGTAAATATTGAAGTAATTTCAAATCTTTACTATCTTCCCATGAGATAGCACAGGATCTATTTATGAACTAAGAATAATTGAAAAAGATCTACATAAGAAAATGCTGCAAATGTTTTCTTTTTTTCATATTTGAAGCCTCTCCCACCAGGCTCTATTGTTTAGTTCAGAATGTGAAGTCCTGTAGATAGAGTTCACCTTCAAAATATTTTCACAGCACAAAGACGAGATCTCTTTTATTTAATGCACTGAACCGGTGCTATTACAATGAACAAGAGAGTCCTGTTTGCTGTGGGGTTTTTTGTTATTTGCCTTTTTTTAGGACTCTGTGATGCAAAGAGATAAGACAAGAAATAGCTGCCTTTCTTCCTTCCTTCCTTCCTCTTAAACAACCTTCCAACAGACATATGGAACCACAACAAAACTGAGACACTACTGATCAACATAAAAAGCAATACTTTTTCTCTTTTTTTTTATTTTTAAAAGTTCTTGCTCAGCTCTCCATGGTACTTGCAAACCTTTAAGAGGTTCTTAATGAAACTACATATAGAGGTCAGTGGTAGTTCAATAGCAAAGCAACATGTACCTTCAAAATCACTATATAACATAGCTTACCATTAACTGTGTATTCTTTCCTCCACTGAAAGCTTTCATCAATCATCTTTAAAGTATCATCCACAACATCATGACGCCAAATCAAGTAGTTTTCAACCCATTTATCATCTTGCTGAAGTCTTTCCACATCTCTAGAATCATATTTATCTGATTTATCTAGGAAATAAATAAGTTAGTGTCTATAGGATTTGCCACAGAAACGTGAAGAGATTTGTCAAGCGTATGTCTGTAAGCATCTGACAGGTACACAGGATTTCTCCTGCAATTTCAAATTTAAGCAAGCAAGGCACAGCATGATAAATTGATGAAAACCATCTATCTGCTGCAATGATATTTAGGGACACTACAAGATTACTCTCTCTAGGAAAATATTTCCTGTGATTTTTATGCAAAGAAAAAAAACATAAGAAAACAACAAGGTGCATTTGGGACAGGTGTAAGTTTACTAAAACCAGTTTTTGTAATTAACATGAATTAGTATATAGTCTTAGAATTTCTCTATTGATGCATGTATGTATTAAACATCACTAGTACATGCTAGAGTTCTCAAACTTATAAGCATCAGCCTATTAGACCATAAAATGTCTGAGAACAAATATAAAATTAGTGGTTTTGACTATGCACTATACATTATTGCATGAAACAAAACTGTTTTCTTTTTTAAAAAATTACAGTTTAAACTCATTATAAATTGTTACCCTACAGAATAAAAACTACATGCAACTCTAGAGTAGCACAAAAGCCTCCAAGGCTTCTTGTATCTTCTTGTATCACATCAGCAACACGATAACAGGCTTACACGCTTCCGGAAGTACTTCAGATGAAAGAAGACTTGCTCTGTTTCTTTTATTTTTAAACAGGAAAGTAAAACACAAATGCTAAGTGGATCTATTTCTGCTGTAGTTATGCTTAAACAAAGGCTCAGTTTTTAGATCAATGCTCCTCTGTCTGAGAAACTGGTATAAATAAAATGTAAATCAAGAACCCTTAATAGAAACAGGCTTCTCAAAGCACCAGATGCTGATACACATCTCTGCTAACTACTAAAAAAAATCATAAGCTCTTAAACTATTCACTTAAATTCATGATTGCCATGGGAAAAAGTAAGACTGTTAATAAAAGATTTAATTTCCACACACTGGAAAGACTATTCCTCTATCAGCAGCAATAAACTGCTTTCAGAGCTATTGCCAACTATCTAGAACTGACAGAACAGCTTGGGAATGTGTATTTCAGAGATCTTAACTCTGAGGAAGGAGTTAAGAAAAAGACACTATTAAATTCTGCTACTATTTGCTGTTTTACGGGCCTACATGCAAAAATATGACCTATTTTGTCTTTCAGTTTATAATTTCCTGTTACAAATTAGTCAATATAACTGTAAGAATGTATCAATTTAGTGTGTCCATCGATTAACAGAGTTGTTACAGTTGCACTCCCCAATGCATCTTTTTACACCTGTTTCTCACATACATCATCTACCATGTTCCCTTCTACATTAGGTTTCCAATTTCTCCTTTCCTTGATCCCATCCCCCTACTTTACTTGGTCCCTTAGATAAGACTAGAATTTAATCCCACTTTCCTTAATCTTAGTCCCTTACTTTCTTCTCTGCCCAAAAGCCTCTAAACCACTAAAAACTTTTTAACTACTGAAGTCCCTTTTCTCATCATGTCCGTATTTGTACCAGACAGCTGATTTCCTGTATTCTGACAAAGCCCAGTGAAGTGATCACTCAGCACCAGGCTGAAATGTTTAACTTCTCCGTGGCTCTAGAGAAACCACAGCTGAATTGCAAAAGTATGGGTGTGAAATTTTGTAGTCTCAACTGCTCATTTGAAATTTGTAGTTCCCCCAGTGATTTGGGAAGCTTTGTCTGAGAAAAGCTAACAGCACCTAGTTTCAAGTTAACTACTTCACTTCACCTTGGTTTAATAATCTCTGACACACTGGCTTCCAGCTATGAGTGATGCCAGATAATCAATCAGCCAAGTACTTTGCTGAGATCAGTCCCACATACATCTTATATAAATAAGGGATTTGGGGACTCTGTAATTAAAAAGAAAACTCACCACCAGGTAAAAGCTAACAGGATAACATTTCACACCACTTTCTGAGGCTCTCTTTGCTTTCAGTATCTGTTTGAGAGCACAACTGTCAAAATGAGAGAATGGTGTGCCTTGTATCAAACTGCAATTTGAAACCATTGACATATCATTATGTGGAACAAACCTCAGAACACATTCCTCGGCCACTAACAAGTTTTCCCAAACTCTGAACTTAGAGAATATTTTTGAAAACATACGCATTTAACTTTGTGAATATTTTAGGAAAATGAAAGTAAAAGAGAAACAGAGAAATGTTTAATTCAAACTTCCAACATCAACGGAAAGCAAGCTGCGTTCAGAGATAGGGATAGTTGAAAAAGCATTTATCCCTCTCTTCTGTAACTAAATTCTCAACAAGGCACATGTAATCTGAAATTACATATATGCTACAATACACCCTAAAACCAGGGGAAATAACTCATCACATTCTGCATCCACAAGAACTTGCAGAATGCCAGTATTTGAAGCAGGTTAGCTTAAGATTGATAGAACAACAGTACTGAGTACTGAATACTGTATGACTTTTACCTGATTGGCCCAATTCTTGCTACAAAATAAGTGAAATTTAGAATGACAATGTGAATCCAAAAGAAAGGTGTTTTGTGTCACACACAGAAAGCAGAGTAAAATAGAATTGACGGAGTCCTTCCAAGAACCCAGTGACTGAAAACATGTCAATTCAGAGGACAAATTCCTCTTCAAATCTGTACATGCCACATAATTCTACAGACATCTGGAAACTTGTTTTCAAAATATGCTGTGAAATAATCCAAATGTTTCTAATTTTAAATCATTCATGGAACAGTTACTGTATTATTAGTTACTGTATTATTAGAAACTTCTGGAGTTTAATAAGAATTAGTTGAAAAAAATGACATTTGGGATTCTCAGTACAATTTAAATACATCCTGCACAACAACTAAGAGGCCAAAAAAGAAACAGTATTTGAGGGGCACCCATATGGAAATTCAGGTGAAACTATAAACTGAAGTAACTTACCTCAGACAATCTCCAAGCCTACCCATTTAAGATAGTTGTAACCACACACTAATGCTTTTCTCAAAAGAAAATTAGGTGTTTGTTTCTTCACATTTGCAGGACTGCCACTAGGACACTGAGACACTAAGTTTAGTCACCCTCAGCTCAGGAAGAGAGACATCTCTGTAATTAAGTCCATAATGAACAGAATTTTGTAAGGTATTTGGAACACACATCACTTGCCCCAAAGGTAACACAAGGAACAGCACTACCAGCTATTTCTGTTCAGAAAGAGCTACTGAAAACCACGTGTGTAGCACCAGTGCCAGACTTTTGTTTAACATTTCACAGTCCAAAAGCTTGGAAACCTGGTTGCTCCCTCAGTCCAAGACACTCAAACCTTTCTGTATCATGTTCCATAGCCCTTGGAAGAGGCAAAACTGGGATGCTGCAACCCTTTTCCATTGACCCAGGAAACCATAGAAACTAAGCAAGACTCAGATCCAGCAAAGGAGGAAAAAACGTAATCTGCCAAATTCTCAGTGATAAATAAGGGAGTGACAATAGCAAGGAGATGTGGCCATTATTAGCCACATCCCTTTACCTGGGAAGTTCTTGAGGAAAATTTGAGTGAGCAATACTGACCGGGTATTTAACCTTATTTTGAAAATAGTTGGTTAAAGTCACTTTCATTTTCGCACTGAGTATTGGAGGTCAAAAGAAAAGACTGGAAGAAGAGAAAATCTGTTTGAACAGCAACTTCTTATATTACTTGCCTTTTTTTTTTTTTTTTGCTTTAGTGAGGACTTCTGTTCTTTCCATGTGCGCATTCTGCTGTTTTAAAAGTCATCTTCTTCAAGCTGAGAAGCTTCCAGTGAAACTGTATCACTTAAGTACTATGTTTCAACATAAAGGATCTTCTATGACAACTGTAGAATTATGCAAAACTAAATGCATGCAAATTTCACTGCAATACTTTCACTAGAAGATTTCATTAAGTCCTTTGAGGTACAAATTGTAAAATCCCTTCTCTTTACGTCACTTTTTTTTTTTCAATGCCACCTAATCACAATACCAGAAGCCCCTGGAGCAGGTCCAGTGGAGGGCTGCAAAGATGATTAAAGATCTGGAGCACCTCTCTTATGAGAATAGGCTGAGGGAGCTGGGTCTGTTCAGTCTCGAGAAGAGACAACTGAGAGAAGACCTCATCAATGTCTGTCAGTATCTGCAGAGAGGGGTCAGAGGACGGGCCCAGGCTCTGCTCAGTGGTGCCAAGCAACAGGGCAAGAGGCAATGGCAAAGACTGATGCACAGGAAGTTCCACCTGAGTATGAAGAAGAGCTTCTTTACTGTGTGTGACCAAGCCCTGGCACAGATTGCCCAGAGAGGGTTGGAGTCATCCAAGGACTGTCTGCATGCAAACCTGTGCCCTATGCTCTGGGATGACCCTGCTGGAGCAGGCTGGACCAGAAAAGCCACTATGGTCCCTTCCAACCTGACCCATTCCATGATTACCAGGAGAACAGTGTTGTGCTGCTAGGTTTTCTTCTAGTGTTCATGCTTTAGGAAAAATAATAAAATTTTGAGAATATTCAGCAGGAATATAAAAGAATAACTACAGGACTCAAAACCTGGCAGCACAGCTAAGCTCCACACTAAATTAATCCAGAAAAAATTAGAATTAAAAACCTAAATGACTCCTCCCTTCCGAAAAAAATTCTTACCTAGAAAAGTAGTGTTACAGAGCAAGCCATACATAAAATTAAGTAGGGACAGCAACTACATGTCTCTTACAAGAGAAAAACCCCAACAAGTTAATTGCACAAAGTCAAGAAAAAAAGCAACTTAGAAAAGTATGTCAAGTATTACATTACACAAAGAGACTCAATGTAACTACTGTCTTAAAGCTGTTTCAGCCAAGAATTCTTGGTCTAAAATGGTCACAATCATTTCTCTGACTTTGGTTACAAAGAGGAAGCCCATTTAATTGGCTGTTGATGCCAAACATTGAGCTAAGTACTGTAACAACTCAGGTACATGCCTTCAGTTGCTAGCTGAGAAAATCAGCAAGACTAGAAACAATTTAAGAAGGTCAGTAGCCATAAAAGGACAGAGACTATTTCCATTCAATAAGGAATTATTTCAATAACCTCAAGTAGCAATAGACAAATAAAATATCTGCCTCCATAAAATGAGGTAAACAAACTTTTAGCAAAGCTGAACACTGTCACTGACAACAAGGACTACTTTCAATATAAAGCTCAATCATTACTGTTACAGAGCTTTTCATGGAAGTATGTTTCCCATCCTATCTTTCACCACTCTCAACCTAAAAGCCAAGAACCAGGGAAAAGAGACTTTTCAGAGCATAAAAAGACATATGTAGGTATGCAAAACATCACTTTAAGAGTCTTCTACAATACTCCTATCACTAAGTTTTAAGTGTGTCCCATATGTCTAAAATTTTATTTGCAATCAGCCCATACAATTAACAAAACACTTTTGCTAGTGGCTTAAAGAAGGTCATGGTGAAATTTAATCCTTTACATTGGAAGGATGGGAAACCTCTCTTGCAAAATCTTTTCCAAAAATTAAGCTTTGCCTAAAGGACAAAGGAAAAGGACGTAAATGGGGAGGGCCAGGAAATAACAGGCAATTAGAAATGGTTAATATACAAAAGGAAACATGAAGAAAACTAGTTTACTGAAAAAAATCTAACAAGACTTGACTGTAAATAATTCCCACTGTAACATTAAAATAGAAAGTAATAGCCCAGAAATAAAAGCTAATTTTAGAAATCATCTAAGGAATGGAAATTCACTATAGGAAAAGACACGCTTGTTTGCTAGAAAACATTGTTAGTGCCAGTCAGTACTAGAAAAAAAAACCTTTTGTTTTCATTGTTCCTTTCACCAGCAAAATCATTTACATCACCAACTCTCACAAAGAACCCAAACAGGCAAAACAAA
The DNA here is from genome assembly GCA_034509425.1 of Eopsaltria australis. Taxonomy (NCBI): domain Eukaryota; kingdom Metazoa; phylum Chordata; class Aves; order Passeriformes; family Petroicidae; genus Eopsaltria; species Eopsaltria australis. The sequence continues at coordinate 3,312,104 of JAVTVJ010000068.1, read as the reverse complement.
AATTAGGCCCAAAACCAGTGAAGACGAAGTGCTGTCTGCCTACCATATCAGACAGCATTGGACTAACAGGACCTGTCCACTATTGGAAATAAACCTTTTAAATACAAGGGTTTCATTATTTGAACATACATTCCTCACAAGATATGAAGTGGTCTTTGGAACCCAGCTAGAAAGTTAACTGAAGAGAAAAAAATCACCACAAGATTTCTGTTAGGATTAAATACCGCTTTGCAGATAAGATCCAACAGCAGCCAAGCTTTCCTTCTAGAACTTCCACTACAACAGCCAAATTTGCTGAACAACTTCAGCAAGAAAGTTCTCTTGCAAACTTTGGGGAAATTAACCAGTAAGGTTATCTTGTACACTGTATCTGACTATCAAAAGCATTTTCTGATTTGGTCACATAAACGACAACAGTATAATTCAAAAAGCCAAATTTATGTTGCTTTCAATTCCTGAACAGAACTTCTCCCATCCAACCTTGAAAATTATCAAGACCACAGCATGTTATTATAATGATAATTATAATACATGTTGGAATATTAGACTTCTATGATTCAACTATGTAATATGTTTTTGTAGAGTCTACTTTAATCTAAAAATTGTATTCTGACAATAAATAATTTCAATGAAAAAGCAGAATTTCAAAGACCCTCTAAGTTTTCATTTCATAACAAAAATAAACCTTACTGTAAAGCCATCACAGCATTTTTGAGCAGTACCAATTCTTCCTGCATGAGGAGGGAAACCAGTAACTATGACTTAGGCAATATGGAAGAACCACTTCATCTTGGATGATCAGAATCACTGTGTTTCTAGAATAACCAGTTACATTGTTTTCCTCAGAGGGAAAACAAACCTGTGGCAGCTGCAACCTCCAGAAAAAAAATTGTCTGAAAACTTTTCTCCAACTTTAACACCTGCAGTTCACCTGTAAAGAGAATAAAGTTTGCTCTGTAGAGGCCCACAATTCTATGACCACACTAAACTTTACAGGAAGGATCAGCTTCACAGTGTAGCCTGACAGTGCCCTTAGTTTTGAAAGCAGACTAAAATTGCTGGGTATGAGGCAATCATTTGTATCTTTACACCCCAAAGTCACAGGTTTGAGGGTGTCTGCATACATGCAACCCCTCATTCCTTTGATTAAGAAGCATAAAAGAACACATTTTAGAACATGCACAGTAAAGGCTGACAGACCAGTATAAAATTAAAATCTTGTGTTTTGTACTCTTGATTGTGGTCATGAGAACATTAATTTGCTTGTGGCATTCCGAAATTTGTGGCAGAGTCTTAAGAACACAAACTCAAAAAAGTCTTAATCCTATTTTCTTGAAAGGGTCAAGAGCCCCAAACCATGACCCAAAAATGGGCTTACTGAGAAAACATGTTCAAAATACTGCAAATAGGATTACAGCTTACCTTGCATCAGCATTCAGTTATTTTAATGGCTGTATCAACCAACCCAACAGAGGCATCGTTACAATTACAGAAACTTGTGGAATTCTAAGACTTTAAGTGGTAGATCAACTGAAAGATTAATACTCCTTTTCCACAACTACTGTCCCAGAGCAGTCCTAGGCTTTCTGAAGTAATTATTTATGAAAGTGACTCTGGGATAATAGAATACAGAGCAAGTTGAATCACCTACCATGTAAAAGGATGCACTAACTGAAACCATTAAGAGGCAGAAAAACTGAGAATTTAAGATGATCCTCCACTCATCCAAACCTGAGCTTTACAAAGATATCTTTATTCACTTAGAAATATCAAATGGTAAAATAAGCCCTCTCTATTTCAAGGTTTTCTAATAAATTTTGTCATCAGAAATAAAGGTCATCTCTCACCAAGGCAGAAGTAGTCTCCCTTACGAAAGTTAGCAGAGTAACCATATGAAACGAAGTTATACCACCCTCAATACCTCAGGTTTTCCAAAAGCGTGTTCTAGCCCACTACAGTGAAGTCAAGGAACAACTCATAACTGTTACATAAAAGTGACAGATAGCTAGGTAACCTCAATAATTCTGATCAGAAACATCAGCACAAGGCATTTATTTGCAGAACTGAGGCTCATATTAAAGGAGATGCAGGCAACACAACTGGACTTTTACTGTATTTGCATCAAAAATTGCATAGAAGCATGTGTTTAACAGAAAGTCTCCAGATAGTCACAGTGAAACATATTGCTTACTGCAGTTAGCATACTCTACGTTCTTCCAACATAAGCAATGCAAATCAACCTTGAAATAAAAGGAAACCACTCTAGGCTTACCCGGTCTTCCCTCTCCCCTAGGCATCCCCAGCATCTCCCTGCCTTCATTTACAAATTTACGTGCACCTGCACTTAAGAACCAAGTTGGACATGCAGCATGATCTAATTATGGCCTGCATGAATTTCAAGTGCAAGCTACTCCAGAAAAACAACTCTTCCCTTGACAAACTCGGCGAGCTCAGATTGTCTCTCTTCCCCCTCCCCTGACTTGTTTTAAGTCCAAAAGAACACCAAGCACAGCAATGTCCCAGGCCACACTCTCCAGCCAAACAAACACAACTGCAAGAGGAAAGGACCGAGAGCTTTGCCCCAACACATCCTGCAGCCCAAGAGAGCGACCCAGAGACAGAGAGCACCGAGGGCCAGCACAGAAACCTGCTGTGCATCGCACCCTTCCATGACTTTGGGCACCCTAAGTGCACCAGGGGAAATTCAGGCTGGACCTTAGGAAGAAATTTTCAACACAAAGAGTGATTAGATATTTGAATAGGCTGTCCAGGGAGGGGGCAAAGTCACCGTCCCTGGAGGTGTTTAAGGAAGGACTGGACGTGGCACTCAGTGCCGTGGTCTGGTTGACAGGTGCTCAGTCACAGGTTGGCCTCGATGATCTCGGAGGCCTTTTCCCACCCAGTCGGTTCTGTGGAAGGGCACGGACACTCCCACACCTGGGAAAGCGGGGTACCCGACGTCCCGAGAGGAAAAGCGACAGCGGACAAGCCCCAGAGCCCGCACCCCCGCTCCCAGCTCACCTGGCAGGTAGTCCGCCTCGAAACGCCGCCGGGTCTCGCTTATCAGCGCCGCCTTATCCTGCCGCTGCTGAAAGGAAACAAGGAACAGGAGGGCCGTGAAAGGAAGGGAAAGGCCAGGGCCCCAGACCCTCACCTGTACGGCAGGGCCCGGCCACCCGTCCCGCCACACCACCAACCCCTGGGGCTGCGGGCAGCGGTAGGGGAGGGAAGGGAGGGAAGGCCCGGCAGGCAGGCAGGTGTCAGGAAGACAGCAGTGAAGGGGCAGGGGCGCAGGGACTCACCTCAGCCATGATCCAGCGGGTCCGCCCGCGCCGCCCGCACTGAGGCGGCTCCGGCAGCGCGAGGAGCGGCGGGAAAAGGGGATGGAGCGGGGCCTGTGGGGCGGGGCCCCAGCGCGGCGGGCGGCAGCGAGCCCCGCCCCAGCCCCGCCCCAGCCCCGCCCCAGCCCCGCCCCAGCCCCGCCCCAGCCCCGCCCCAGCCCCAGCCCCGCCCCAGCCCCAGCCCCGCCCCCGCCCCGCTCCCGTCGTGCTCCCCGCGGCGGGAGCTTCGGAGCGGCCCGGCCGGCCCGGAACCGCGGCCTGGAACCGCGGCACGGCCCGGGCGGGAGCGGCCCCGCTGGCAGCCAGGAGAGGCCCCGGCGGCGCGGAGCCCGCGGTCAGTGCCCCTCTCTGTAGCCCGTCTCTCTGCGGGAGCTCGCTGGCCGGAGCCGGGCGAGGGGCGTCACTGCGGACCCCGCAAATTGAGTGAAACTTGGTGAGACGGCTGCGGTTCCCTCGGGGTTCCCGGGGCCTTCTCTGGGCGAGGAGGGAAAGTGGGAGGGTGCCTACATGGCCGCGAAATGACTGGATGCTTCTTCAGAGAACTTTCTGCTTCCAGGCCTTATAATTTTAACAAAGAATGATTTATAGCTATTAATAAGCACTACCCCGGAGAGAAGGCTCTTTAATTTGAGAATTCAAAGCACCGTTACTTTCCAGTCTGCTCAGGGTATTTGTGGTGCTGACACTTTCAATGCAATCACAGGAATTGTGAGTGTGTGGTTTGGTTTCTACCAAAAAACCTTCAGCTGTTGAAAACCAGAGAATTCATACTTTAGTAAAAAAAGTTTCTGAAATGCTTCTGTTACTTAAATCTCAGTACAAAGTTGCTTAACTTCATTATTAATCTGTGATATTAAAGCGCATACTGGGCTCATTCTCAAATTTTTCTCTTATTGCTTTGCAATGCATAGTTATTCTTAAGGATCAGTTCAGCTAGTCCCAAAACTTTTAATTTTTTTTTTTCTTATTTGCTTTTGTAGATGGAAAATGTCCAGAAGGGTTAAAATTTCCACAAAGAAATTAGCCTGACAGAAATAGGGGCACATACGATTTTCTTCTAGAGGAATATACATAAAGATAAATCAAGATGCTTCTGAGTGAGCAAGATCAGTTCTTGTCCTACAATGGTGAAGTCCTTGTATTTCAATTGTCAAAACCAAAGCATGCAGAGGAAGCAGATGATAAAACAGTGAATTTATGTGTCAGAAGGATGGTGTTCAACAGAGACACTAAGCTGTTTGTTCAGAAGTCTTCTGGAGTATTCAGCATGGGAGTCAGTCACTCAAAAATTGAGATGATTTGTTGTAGCTGCACAACGGATTCCAGAACAGGGATTATTCTTCCCTGCATTTTGATGAAGCAGAAGAAATGGAACAATGTCAAATACTTTTTATTGTTGCTTCACAGCTCAAACAAATTTGAGCCATCCTTTTATTTTAAATTAGATTATGAGCTGAAAGAAGACATCAGGTTGTTTGCTGGCCCATCACTGTTGTGGAGACATGCCAACAAGCTGTTCTACATCTCTTCCAACACCTGCGTGGTTCAAAGTGCTCCTGTTCAGCTTTCTTCTGTAGTGTGGACAGGTGAAGTTGTAGGTGAAGGCACTGTTGTCTTAGGAATAAGAACTGCTTGCCTGCCAGCGACTGAAGATGCAGATGGGTTTTCTGTTTCAGACAGAGCTATCTGGGGTAGTGAGTTCTTTGGATACGCAATTCGAACACAAAAAATGCTGAGTAGCACGTGCTTCATGCCTCATGCTTACAGCAGAGTGGTATCTTCTGTCTACATCTGCAAGAGTGAGAGACTGAAAAAGCAGCTCCAAATATCACTTGTTGCCATAACCCATAAGAACCAGCTGATTTGGTTCCAAAATGGTGTCCCTAAAGGTGTTTGTGAACTTCCTTATGAAAAGCCATGTTCGGTAAAACCAGCTCTAACCAGAAGGAATGATTTGCTATTTGCTGTGTCTTTTGCCACTGGAAATAGCTGTGTTGTACAGAGGAGAGACAGCTTACAGGTACTGATGGCTTTAAACAGTTCCATTTTACTGCTGTTCTTTTTTTGTATATATTGTCTTATTGAAAGTCCTGCAACTGAAAACCTGCCTTTTTAAGTTCTTTAGATTTTTTGTTTATTATTGTTGCTGCTGGTAAAATAACCAGTATGACGTTGTTTTGCTTCCATTGCTTGCTTATGTATCTGAAAAATGAAGCTGGAATTCTCTCATGTAGGAATACATTTATGAATCTGACCAAAGCTTCTGTTGCTAATTGAAAACTGCAGTAATGTGAGAACTTGAAGTTGTAAAGCAGTTATGAGTGTGCCTAGATGATTTGTGTTAGAAGTTACCTGATATCATTGCAAAGTATAAACTACTCATTGAAACATCAAAGCTTTTTGAGCCTTAATTCCTAATAACAAAAAGTTGTTTCTAGAAAATATTGTTTCATGAAAATGACGAGAAAAGGCCTTGCTATTGTTTCCTAAAATTAGGAGAGACAAAGTTTCTGCTTGGGTTTTGTAGTAATCTGACAGGAAGGCTTGTATAAGTCAGGAAATAAAAATTTATGCTATTTAGTTGTTGCATTATTGTAAAAATTTGTCTTTAACTTTCAAACACATTAAAGTCTGTTATGAAGCAAAGATATTTCTCAATGTCAAAGGTATAATGCCTTTAACTGATCTTCAAGTATTACTTCTTCTAAGTAAATGTTACAACATTCAGTTGTTTGAATACACTGAAAAGTTATCTTCTCTGCAACCTGTAATTTGGAAAGTGATTTTTAAAGAGAAATGGCTAATTTTTCCCAGAGTTACATAGGCTCTATATGATGGGGTGAGAGTGAGATCTTGAAACTTCTAAACATTATTGTATTTCACACAACTGAATTGGCTCCCTCTTAATGGAAAGCAAGCTTCACCAAAATGAGATCTCAAATACAAGATTTATTCTAATAAATGTATTTTAAAACCTCTCCTACTGTAGGTGGCTTCCAAATGGCAAAATGTGAAGTGTGTCCTGGTGGATGATTTTATTGGCTCTGGAAGTGAGCAGCTGTTACTGCTTTTTAAGGATGACTCCAGTGCAGACGTGTTAAGTACATTCAGAATAACAGATCTTGGGGAGGTCAACTATGCAGTAAGTTGAGCTTGCCTTTTTCTCAGCTACTTAGTCTGTGCTTACTAAATTAAGAAAACCTCAAGAAATCGTTTAAGTATTGATGCAAAGTGAAATTGGATGTGTGCTGTGAAATGCCCTGAAGTTTGAATACAATATTCCCTGCTATAATCTTAAATTATCTGAAGACATCATTTTGCTTCTTTGATTGTATCAACATTCTATTGGGAAATTAATGCAGCTGAAAATGCTTCACATACATAATAGTTTTGCCACAATCCTTACCTTTTGGCTAGGAACGCTTAATTTAATTAAAGCCATAGTACTTGTTAATTATCTTCTCATAATTGGGTCTTTCCATTATGTACTATCAAATTCTAATTGCTTTCAGAAAATAGGATTTTTCTTATAAAAGACATATTGTGATTCTCCTGGCTTGCTGTATTTTCCCCAGATTTTTGTAATGCTGTCTGATAGCCTGTACCTTACTTTCAGATTTTTAATTTGCTCAGGGTTTTGGTTTTGTTTTTTCTTTCAGAGTGATATCAATTATAAACATGATGTTCCTGCTGCAGAAGGATTGCAAGAGAATGGTTTGCTTACTGTCCGAGCCCTTGAAACAAGATTACAGGTTTGTACTCAACAGTTCTGCCTCCATGTTTTCTATAAATTACTGTCCTGTGTCATTACATTATCTAAAGGGTGAGGCTAATGATACTGTTATTATTGAAGAAGTAGTTCAGGTAAAAGGACAGCATGGTTAAGTATTTATTCTTGAATCCGTGGGAGTCTGTTTCAGTTCTGTCAGTTGTTATAAGTGCATTTAGGTAATTGTAGAAGTCTGATTTAATTTTAATTAAAAGTTTGAGATAATGTTGAAGCTATCTTATCAGAGCTCCTTAGCAGTCATTTTACTCATAGATATTTAAATACCTGCTTAAAAAAATTAGAATGTTTATTTCTTTTGCTCCCCATTACTTTCAGGTCACATAGTAGCAGGTTCCCAGTGAGTGCATTTGCACAAATTGATGACTGTGGTTATTTCACCACTTTCTGATGTTTGTGCTCCTGTTATTAGTGGTTTTATAAGGATAATTTTGAAAAGTACTGTAGATAAAGCTAAACTGTATCCTTCTTGTATCTGGCATCATTTATAAAACAAATTGAGGGAAACCCAGCATACTCACCAATGTGAGTGTTTTTGCAGTGTGTATATTAGCCTATACCAAATGAGTAATAATTGACAAATAGGAAGATTATTTAAGAAAAAATAGCTTTAGCAGAGAATATAAATCTCATACTGAGTCAATGATGTGAGGCTATTGTTAGCTTGCTAAGGGCGCTTTAAAGACAAGACATGAGGTAATTATTCCTGTCACTTGAGAATTAGTGAAAACTAAGTAGGATATTGTGGCAGTTTTATTTCCAGCCTTTAAAAATGAAGCAAATTAATTGACAATAGTTTACCAGTTAATAAATAAATAAAAGGAGGACATATTAGGAAAAGACTGAAAAAGAAAATACTTTTCTAGTTCTAATGGCAAACAAGATAGCTGAAGAGATATTGTGCATCATCCTAAAGATAAAAGCTATTTGGAGAACAGTGTGCAAAATGTTTTTTCCCTACTGGAAGGCCAAGAAAAAAGAAGCTGGATTGATTTGGAGGACCTCTTGAGGTCCCTTCCAGTCCTACATTTTTACAGTTTACATGTTAGGGGCCTATTGGCTTTACCATGCAGAAGTACAATCTTCCTTCCAAATGCATTTTTTTTCTGTTTCTGCATTTTTTTCTTTTTTGACAGTCATATTTTAAAACTGACTTCACTGCTGTATTCTTGCCCTACTCATTACATTACTGATTACATTACTCTTCTACAAAACAGAAATCAGTTTGTGTCTCTTATTGGCTACTCCTTCCATGATTGTAGTGAAGGTTGTCCACCCTGCCATTGACAGCTGTACATTCTATGTTCCATAACTTTGTTCTTTCAATACACCAACTGGCTTCCAGCTGTACAGCTCTGAATCTGTGTGAGGATCAAATGGATTATCTGGTTTGCACTTGCTACTGGTTCTGCTGGAAACAAGCCCTTGGCTGGATATTTTATCTATCGTGTGCTGATATAGTTCTTACAGACACAGAATCCTTCATAAGACCTAGCATTTCTGTGCTTTTAGATCTTTTTAATCTCTTAATTTTCAAAGCCACATGCTAGCACAAGCAGTCCAGGCAAGTTGGAAATTTACTGTGTTTTAATGCTGAAAATTTTTTAAATTGTCAAGCTGATGAATTTGGAAGTAGGTGCAGATATTTCTTTTTAACCTTACTGTTGCTTCCCTGTTGAAATCCCCATTGTTCTGTATTATATTTGCTGAACAGTGAAATACTCTTGCTGGCTTTTATAATCTGATGTATAATTGAATTTCAAGGATGCTTGTTTTGAAGCAATAGTGCATGGGTTCTGCTTAGCTTGGGAATTTTCAAAGGTTATTTAGTCTTGAAGTGGTGCCTCTTGATATTTATCATCAAAATTCAGGTATTCTAGAAATTTGCAATCAAATCAAGTTTTCAGTCTCCATGGAATCTTGTGTTTTAGAGTGCAATGAAATAGCAGATGCAGCCCTTTTTCATCCTTGTTGCTTAACCCTTGTTTCATGTCTGCACAGCTGTTTTCTTAGCCATGTGAGAACTTTGGCAGGAATAAATTATAGTCCACTGTATAAGTAAGTTGCATTTAAGTTATACACAGTAATATATATAAATCTCATTTTGCAGGAAGTGAAATTGAAAAATGGATCAGCTTGAGCAATTTTGAATTGTTCTATGTTTATTTTGTATGCACTATTTTGGGCCTGAATCCAGCCTTTTCTCCTTTGAAGTTTTCTTTTCACTTTAACATGTGTTTTGATATCTCCTAAAGAAGACATCCTTTGGTGGAGGACTGCAGTTCCATTACAATAGCTGAGGTTACAGGTTTCTCGTGGTTTTCGTTGATTGTTTTGGCAGAAACAAAGAAGTGTCTTTATGTCCACTGCTCTGTTCTCCCCCTCATGACTTGACAATTATAAGGACTATAATTCTGGATTTACTCACAGCTCTATTGTCTTTGGCTCTGGACTGCCTTGTTTTTATGTTCATGTTTATTTTTTGTCCTAAGGTGATCTAGTTTTATTTTCTTAGTTTCACAGCACAAAACTTGTGACTCCTGCTGCTGCTCGTAGTGCAGTACATCTCGGCGTATAGCAGAAAGGATGTGCCTGTCACTTGTGACAGAGAGTTGATGGGGGACACAACTCAGTCTTGGGTTTGCCATGGTAGAATTCAAGTCTCTTTCTTGTGTTGCTTTAGGAGGAAAAGGGCCTGCAAAAGTCAGATTGGTCAACAAGCACACAACAGTGAATGTTTGGCCATTCTGACTGCTTCCACCACCATGCTTCCCTATTTGCTTTCTGTTTCTCAGTTGTTTATTCAGGAGTTGGCTCCAATGGGAGTAAATGATGGCTTAGTGTTCTGATAACCTAAATTAAGAAGGTATTGTAGACTCATCTTTGTTCTTAACTCTTCCTTTTCCTCTCCTAACTCAAGTCTGGCACTGGATTATTGCCTGGAATCTGGTGCTTAGATCCACTGTTTGATAGGTGACAATTTTTTTACAGAACTCTCATGAAGAGTGCTGCTGGTCGAAATGCCCTTTGCCATTGCAGCTTGAGCAGAGGACATCGTTTCACTTACAAGAACTACTTTTTTATTTAGGCTTATAATGGATTGATGTGTGTTGTGTGTTTGGGGGGATTTTCTATGGGGAGGGGGAAGAGGGAAGTTTGGTTTTGCATTCCAGGGGTGAGTTTGTTCTGTCCTTGACAGCACTGGACTTCTCAGAATCTTGCTTTCATATAGTAGCTTTGAGGAGCTTTCTTAAAACCTGAGAAGCTGGCATGCTTTTTTCCTTTATTGTTTGGTTTGTGAGATTTTTTGGTTGGTTTGTTTTGGTTGTTTTTGGGGGGATTTTTTTCATTGTGTTTTGTTTAAGTGAGACATAGCCAGCATGTGTGTCTGCCTGTAAATCTGTCAACTCTTCAATATATTTACTTGACCAATAATCAATACAAATCTTGAGAAGAAAATGAAACTGCTATCTATGAAAAAGTGAAGCAGGGTTAATAATGAAAGATAGCTACAGAAATATATCTGAATATCTATGTAATTTGATTAAGTCTACCTTAATATTTATCTTAAACTCTAGGTTTAATATTGAAAGACCAAGATTCTGAGATTCACATTTTAAAAACAGAGTAGCCTGACCTGAACATTTTTTAGAAACCTTACTTGTGATACTTGCATTAAAATGGAAAGCTGGAAAGATACTTTGATAGCTTTAATATCCTTTCTTATGTGCAGTAGTCTAATAATTATCTTTTACAGGCTGGTTGGACTTCTGTTCGAGAGCTACAGCAGCATTTAGGACTCCAAAAGAGGGTTATTCTTGAGTCTTGCAGAGCATTAATAGATCTTGTTGAAGAAAGAACCCATGTTCTACCAAACTCAAAAAAGGTAAAATGCAGGAGATGGGCCAGATCACTTCTGAATTCTGCCAAGCCATTTGTAGAGGGTGCTGCCCTCAGCCACTTACCAATTTCACCTGTAGAGGCTGCAATGATCAAAACTCATGAATCTGCTTTTTAAGTCTGGTTCATTTTCTTAACTTGCCAATATATGTAGTTAGGAGTAAATTAAGTTGTGCACAATACCTCCTGACAACTGAGTTGTATAGAGGAGAAAACTCTAACAGAGTTAGTGACAAACACGAGGGGAGTGTAGAGTCCTAATTGGCACAGTTGCCTAGATATTGAATATCTGTCTGTAATCTAACATGTTACAGAAAGGGAGTTGTCATAGAACTGTGGGAGCAAAATTGATTTTATAATGGGGCACAGTGAACTGCGGGCTGAGAAGGTGATGGAGGTTGGGAAAATTTTATTTTAATACATTGCTCAAAAGAAACCTAATTTAATTGAAATGGAGTTGATCTCCCTTTCAGTTACCATTGTGATATCTTTCAAGTTTTCCAGGTTTGGACAACAAAGTACTGAGCAATTAAATGCAATAATATAAATTCTAACACCTTAAATCTTTGGACAATAAATTGTATGACAGGTCAAGATTTCAACATGTGATGTTTACAAAGAGAAAATAAGTTGTACTTTACATGATGATATAGCGTGTTTTAAGAAAATTCAGTTCTATTTATTGTAGAGAATAAACTAGTTTATAGATATCTTTCATTTTATGTATCTTAAAAGCTCCTCCAGTGGTCACTTGTAGTAAAGCATGAAGTAATGCAGTAAAAAAAGAGCCAATATCTCTACTTACTTTATCTAAAAAAGCACATTTTTCTGTAAGGAAGGCCTTGTCTCTCTCTGGGATGATGTAGAAAATCCTCCTCATTCTCTTAGTAAAGAGACATCATTGGCGTCCAAAGTCCCAGAGCGTTTCACAGAGGAGTTGTGGCAGCGTGTTGTGGGTGACAGCCTGGTAGTTGGAGTAAAACTAACTGAATCATATTATTTGTAAGTATATACACTTATCTAATAATTTAATTGATAGTATTATAGAAAATTAATATGGAGGTTAAGCTCTGCAGTAAATTTGAATGTTCTCATTTTTAACATGTGTATAAAGTGTTTCAAATGTCTTTGTCAGTATTCTTGCTTGCTCTCTAGCACTTCATATAAAAATACATTATGCAGCCAGAAATCAGTTGTGTGAGTATAATTGCAACATTACTGAAGACTTTTTACAAAAGAGTTTTCATTGACAAAAATTATGGTTCTTTATAGTCCATGTAGCCATAGCAATGCTGACATCAGTATGTGTTGTAAATTAAGCTCTGTGTTAGTTTCTGATGCTTTACTGTTAGCAACTTGCCATTCCTAACTGATTTGCTTCAAGAAGCACAAAAGAAAATACATTAAATTCTCTTACCAACTAATAAATACTTAGCTTTTGAATGGAGCTCTTCTAGTCAAGTACCTAATCAAAATGCAAAGCTTGTATTTTGTGTAAAGCATGTGGAAAAATCAGCCATACAAAACTTAAACCTTTAAAATAATTTGTTTATTTTTATTATCATCTTTAAAATTATTTTTTTATTCTATTATTTTAATTACTCAGTTCTAGTTGTAAATACTGCTTATGTCATTTTCCCTTACAGAGAGGGTGCTACGTTGAAAGACAATGTGAAAAGAAAGGATTACATAAAATGTAAAGTTACAACGAGAATTGTATAATGTAAACTTTGGTGGAGTCAGAACTTATCTTTTGACCCACATTCCCACAGGCAGTGTAGCTGAGACTGTGTTAAGCTGAATTCAAAGACTACTGATGCCACTGAAAACCATTCAGGTGGTTGTGAGGGAGCTGACCTGTTAGGCCCTCTGGCCATGCTGCTGGAGCTGTGGGTATATTCTTTCTCAACTGCCAGATTGCTGTAACTTTACAAGAAAGTTGCCCTCATCCTCTTGATAGCCTCTCTTAAGAGCCACTGAGGCAAAAGATTGTTTTTTTGCCTTTTTAGTGTTTGTTCTTTTAGCTTTGATGATGATGCCTTTGCTTTTTTTTAAAACTGAAACACTTCATTTCTCTATAACTTCAGACATCTTCAGCAGATTTTAAAAACCAGCAGCAATCTAGCTCTCTCCCCCATTTTTACAGATGAGAAAAGATCTGTAGAGAAGCCATTTGTCCAAGGTTACCTGGCAGGCCAGCAGCAGAACCTGGGTCTCCTGAGCTCCAGTTCAGTAATGTGTGCAACAACCTATGTTTGTGGGGAAAAGGACTTGCTTTCTCTCCATCCCCAGCACTGTAATTCTTTATTGATTATTTTTGTGCTTCCTACTAATTCAAGACTGCAGTGATATCATAGATTGCATTATGAGGTGATGATACTTCTCAGTAAAGAAAATTAGAGATTGATAGGACTTTCAAATGTCAGTGACATCTTGAGATTTAATTGATTGACAGAATAATATATTCATTGAGAGAGAATCTGAAACAGTAATATTAGGATTTCATTGAAATAACCCTGTGTTGAATAAATAAAGTGCTTCATACATTTCAGGAAATTGCTGCATGTTCAAGGTAATGGTATCTTAAGCCTTTTCTTTTACTCTACGTTTAATTTTGTTTGAATATCTATCAAATGTAGAGTATCAGAAGAGCTTTTAGTCCTCAAAAGGGCAGAATTGATATTTTTCACATTTTTTTTTAATTAAAAAGATCAAATCTTTAAAAAATAATTTATAAGTGTCATTGAATATCTGTATAGGTTATGTAGAATTTTCAGTTTTTTTCTGGCTGAGTTAGACATCCAAATTCTTTTGGTTTAAAGGCATCTGACTCCTAGAAGCTCTTTGAAAATGCAGTCCACATTTTGAAAAATCTTTGTACTAAGTTTATGTGAAACAGTCATGTGGAAGACATAGCCTCTTTGCCAAGTTTATGATTTAATCTGGAATGGTATTGGAATTTATGATAGTCTGAAATGTCTGTATTTATCTGCAGAGATGTGGTTATTTGTCAGAAGGCAAAAATGTGAACTGGGAGTGCAGTCATATTGTATGGATTTTCACAGGTCACTGAGTGATGTCAGTTTGTCTTTAGTGATGGATCAAGACTTCTCTTCGATTTCTCCAATTATCAAGTGTCAAAGTAAAATCATTAAGCTGAACAAAGCCTTCTCAGCATTGGCTGTCTCCTCAAGTCAAATTGAACCTCCTCCAAAAAAGATGAAATTGGACTTTCATAGCAAGAATGATCCAAAAAAAGAGCTTTCTAAGAGATCTTCAAGGATTCAGCTGGATGGAGCAAAGACAGTCACTGCTGTCACCAGCCTTTCACCATTACTGGCATTTCATCGTGTGTGCTGCGTAGTTCTTCTGCATGCCAGGAAGCAAAGCTGTCAGAATGATAGTTTACAGCAGAGCAAAAAGATTGCTGTACTCTGTGGGAAAATTTTGTTAAGTCTGGAAGATATTTCAAATGGCAGATATTCAGTAAAGATGCTAAGGGATAATAGTTGCTGTACAGGTAAATGGATTTATAAATATATATATTTGATTCTTCTGTTTACTCTAGGTGATGCCCATCTAGGCTTCTCTCTGAACATGAACTGTACAGGCTTTTTGGGAATTAAAGCTGGGTGAAATAGGAGATGGAACATTTTTCAAAATGGAAAAAATGTTAAGTGAGTTGCTGTAAGGTTTTGCTAGCATTAGTGTGATGAAGGATATCTGAAAAGGATAATTTTGAAGATAAGTTTGAGTACAGAATGCTGAAGCTTATGTTTTTTCTATAAGATACTGTAACTAGATACATAAGGTTTTTTTCTAACATACTACTACCTCTTAAATAATACCAAAGTAATTGAAGCTCTTCCTCATCTGCATGTATATTAATGTAATTTATTTTCATTTCTTTTAATATTCCTGATTGAATTGATTTTGAACTGGGCTTTTGCTCAGGTGATGAAATATCCTTTTTATTGTTTGCAATGAATTTTAATGTTTCTTCCTTTGGTGGTGTGTCACTGCTAAAGCCAACATGTTATCTTGCTATCACAGGAGGCTATTAATAGTCTTCTTTTGGCAAGATGATGTTTATCTTAAGAGCTTTCATTACCTTGGTGGTGTTCCATTAATCAACTGTTTTGCTTGACAGAGTAGGGATAAGAATTTAAGTGAGAAGAAAATTCCCAAAGAATGCCTGAATTCAGGTGCAAATACTTCACAAAAAACTGGGAATATGAGCCAAAAATCTAAGCTCATTTAATGCATGCAGCATGATCAAAATATTTCATTTAAATACCTTTTTTACTGTATTTTCTTGCAGGTTCCATGGAAGATATACTTACTGTCCTTGCAGTGTCTCTCAGATTCTCCTTTCAAATTGTGTCTTGTGACTGCACATTGACTCCAGTCAGTTCATGGTTACTGGGAGAAATGGAGTGCACACCATTTAAGGAATGCCAGGACAACATATTCTGTCATAAAGCAGGAAATGTCCACGGTACAATTTTTAACTGGAACCTGAAAAATCCATTCGAAGGAGTTCTAACAATATTTTGCAGGTAAAAATCACTTGAGAAGTGTAGCTTATATTCATATTCCATACACTCTTTTTTATCTTTATGCTGTTTCTTACTGGTACCATAAACAGCAGCCGAAATCATAACCAATAGGCTGCCAATATGATGATAACAATCAGCAATAACAGTACTGTTTTCAGATCAGAACTATGACAGAACCTGAACTGTGTTGTTTAATTTTGTCTAGGCTGGAACATTGAATTACAAATATGTCTAGTCTCCATTAATACCTGCTGGGTACTATTCCTTCTCTTCATTTTACTGGATCATAATTTTATATATTTTTTTCTTGCATTATTCTTAATATGATGTGTAATTTTTTTCTTCAATGTGTGTTAATTTAAAAAAATCCTAAAGTATTAAATATTTATATATTATTAAAAATATATATTAATATTATAACAATATTTATAGAATATTAAAACAAAAAAACCAACCAAACAACAAATCCCAAGTGATATTAAATTTATCGCTAGGTCATTTTTTTAGTTTAGTACTGCAATATAAATGTAGTGTCATTTTGTTCATGATTCTACTCTAGTTATTTCCTATCTACCATGAGTATGTAAAGGACATAATCTGAAGAGTCTCACTGATGTCCTTTCTTATGCAGATTCTTGGACAAATATTTCTTAAACCAGGTTAAGCAAATTAGTAATACTGCCATAATTTTTGACTTAGCTGGATAAGGCTTATAACATAAAAAGTACTTCTGGGATATTGACAAATATTGCTGTTTTGAAGAGTTCAAGCTAAAAAATAAAAAAGAAAAGGTGTAACTGTTAAGAGTGTATTTTGTAGTGAGGTTCAGTCTTTTCCTCAAATTAGGAGTTGATTTTCTTTATGTAAGAGGAAAGGCTGAAATGTTTAAGTAATCAGTCAGTAAAATTTCAAGTCTCAAGACTTTTGGTTCCTTTCAGAAAGTGATTCTACTTAGTACTATTCACTCTTGATCCCGTTTTGTTACTAGTTGGTGAGCCCCATGAGTTTGGGCTAACTGTGATTGTATTTTCTGTATCTTTTATTCCTGTGTTTGGATTGATCTTTTATCTGGCTAGGATATTTCTGTGATAGGTGGAAACTACAGAATATTTTTTTTTTTACACCATCATCATTTTGCTTTACAGAAATCTGACTGTCTTGTTCCAGTGCCTTCACAGCCTTACGAGAGTTCTCCCTCCAAACTGTAGTGTAAAACCCCTGAGATGTGGAAGCAGAGAAGTACTTACTGAACAGTTAGCACTGGCTCTGGAAAAGGAAATGCTCACCTTGAAGAATTCCCTTTCCTTAAAAGAAACTAAAGCTGAAAACAGCTTGACATGGGGGAATGAGTCTGGCAAGAAAATCAATGATTCTCCTCTGGCTTCTTTACTGGGCACTGAGGAAGGAGTCCAGCAATTCAGGAAGAAGTTTCAGAGTGAGCGAGAAGAGAGCGTGCGAAGTATGAACCAAATAATGAGTGGTGCCCTGTACCAGAAAATTGCTTTGAAAATAGCAGAAGCTCAGCTCAGTTCAGATATGATTGTGTGGAGACTGGCTAAGTCCTAGAAAATACTGACTAAATTTATTTTGAAAAAAATGTTATTGAAGTTATACTATTAAATAATATTTATATTTTCATAGGTACTTGTACTGCTTTGTATTCTATAGCATTTCTGTGTTATTTCTACAGATAAACACTGGTATTTTAATTGATGACTATTGAAAGACTTTAATATTAAAGATTGAGTCACTATTTTGTTACAGATTTTGAAAATATATTTTTAAAGCATTTTCTAGTGATCCCTACTCCAAAATCATAGTTCTTGGACTACAAAAGAACTATTTTAGAAAAAAAAATAATAAGTGTGTAGTCTTTAAAATAGTTGTATTGAACTTGAAAGATGACTACACATGTAAAATGGAAGCCTTTTATAGAAATCTTAAGACAGATACAGAAAGGATCCAAGTTATACAACCAATTGTAATTCATCATTTGAGTGTGGAGTTTGACAAATTCAAAGAAAAGGCAGTTTATCTTCATGATATGTCAAACCTTTTAAATAACTTCTAGTGATACCACTTGAGGAAGAAAACTGTACCTTTCAGCCCTATCTTCTGGAGCCCACCCTCCAGATTTATGGAGTATTTATTGGAGATGGAGAACCAGATCAGACCTCTTAACCAAATTTCAAGACCTCATGAAGATTCATTGCACAATGAAGCTGCTTCAGATTTGAGAGGTCCGTTTCCACACTGGTAAATCTTGGCGGCAGCTGTCCTTCCTTGATGTTAACCTAGCTTCAGTGTCAGAAGATTAGCTTGCTCAATCCCAGAGTCAGATGATTGTCTGCTGATGCTAGCTGCTCAGTGGTTTTGGCCTATCTCAAGTAGCTAAATAATATTGGGCAACTCTTCTATTATTATTCCTCCTTTCGCTTGCTTGAATAAGATCCTGCTTATGCTTCCAGGAAGAGAATGGCCTGTACTACTTGCTGAGATAGTAATTTTTAATCAAATTTTTCCCACTAACTTCATGAAGGGCAGAAAGGTTAGAAAATCCCAAATCACAGTAATTTCTCTGCTTTATGTAAGTAAAACATTCCTATTGCTTGTCACCATTTTTCCGAAGTTGTCAGAGTTTTGCTTTTCATTTTCTCTGCAAACAGGGGTAATAGTTGACATGTCCAGCATCCGCTCTCTCCAACAATAAAAGTCTGGCAGGAAAAGTGAGAGATATTTATAAACTCAAAGGAATACTGATGTTTCAGAATAATTCTTTTTTCTCACCAGAAAGTTCAACTTCTGTATGTGTGTCCTCTAGAAGCATTAAGTGGTGATCTTTTTCAGTCCAAAGCATCTTCTCATACTGGCAACAGGAGTGAACTGATGAACATTAAATGCAAAACACTGGCTAGAAAAACAGTAAATGAAAGAGCTCTGCTTTGTAAGCTTAACCCAGTTTAGTGATATAGCTTCACTTTTAGATATTCAAAGTATTAAATTACTCCCTTTTTAGCTACAGAGAAGGGAAGTCTTTCATAAAGATGTCAAGAATGTCTTAAGAAATGGTCACGGGTATTTGAATCTCAGTATTTACTGGATGAGAAAGTTGAGGGTTTTTTGCAATTTCTTTGCTAAACCACAGTCAGGCAATAGTCAAAGATTAAAAACCCATTGTTATAGCATGGCAGTCAGTTGTCACTGAAATTTCCAGAAGTTCCTGAATATAAACACTTTAATGAAGAAAAAATCTCAAAGTGCAATCCTGTATCTTGCAGCTAAGGGCAAGACCCTGCTAAGCCATCTGAGCAGAAGCCTTCAGAGCAACAAAGCTACTGTTCAGCTCAGGGCACTTGAAGGAGATTTTGCAAAGCAGTGTAAACAGTCCTGCAGTTGATTTTTGTCAGCAGCCTGCTCTTGTGTTGTAACTAACCATCATTGGTCTGTCTGTCTAAAGAGAAACTTCCATTTGTGTTCACATCCCTTTATTGACCTAACAGAGCGGGACAAATGAAGAGAAGCTGCTAAGCACAACTGTTGCCAGTTTCTAATTCCATGGAGTTGTTACTTTAAAGACCCAAACAGTGAAATCACAGCGGTGTAGAAGTGAAATTACTAGAGTAAAATAGTAACAACATGTTCCTACTAAAGAGACTTTCCTGAGGCATGAAAGCTTAGTTTGTAAATCTTCAGATGAGGTCATTAAACACTTTCCTAACAGCTCTAAGATTCCTGGGAGCAGTTCTCCAGCTGACTGGTAATGAATAATAGCATGGTACACCTTTCAGTGGTAGTGATGCAGTTGCTAGGTGTTCTGCATATGTGCCATACTTTTATGTGCCAAAATCTAAAGGTCTCCTGGAAATACTTGAAAGGTTTCTGCTGGTATGTGTGGTTTTTGGCCAGGAATAATGGAAAAATGGAGCAGGCATTAACAAATATTCAGGCTCTCTAGAACCTTATCTTCAAGTGGCAGCAGCAGGCATTGTGTTTAGAGGTATTTGCTTTCCTAAACATGCCTTTCAGAAGCAAAAGCAACCAAAGGTGTTAACCTATTTATTTGGTCTCTTGTGATGATTAATGTCTGCACATGCTGGTGTTCAAATGAGAAGCCTAAACTGTATGGACTAGAAAAATGGTTAAGTTGGCTAACAATGTTCTGTCATGAGCTATTGGAGTCCCATTTTCTGGACTTCCAAGGAAGTCTTGGAAGTGAGATCTTGCATGAAGTGGGTTTTGCAAGTACTTTTTTGAACCAGTCATTTGAGAAATTAAATCAGTGGCAGCAGCAGTCCTAGTTATGGGGGAATTAGTATTGCCAAGAAGTAACTGATAAAATAGTTGGATGTTTGATTCTGTAAATACATTCCCCTTTCCATGATAGTGGATCAAGCTGGGAGAGGTACACATCCCAAGAAACAGGAAGCTTTTTGCTACTAAAGCTGTTACTAATATCAGATCACTATTCACACAGGCATTCACTAAGTCTAACACTCGTGACTACTACAGAGTAGTCATGAGTGTTAGACTGGGAGGTCAGTCCCACCCTGGGCCTCTGGCTCCTAGGTAGTTACAAAGTCCTTTGAAGATCTCCTTGCTTCATCAGGTGTGTATACATAATCCTGCAGGGTTTTTGTTTGCATGTAGCAACCACTACCTGTTTGTGCATGATCCAAGTTAATGCAAACCATGGTTGATACTAATGTGTGTAGTAGCTTTGTACACAGCCAGCAGGCTCCTGGTGCTCTGAATTTATCAGTTCTGGTGGATTTAACAGAACAACTGGTCTCCAGATCTTACCAGTCCTAGGAGACTTTCACATGCTGCTTCTCAGCATGTAATAATCTCCTCAGCCTGCTGCTTGCTGGTAAACATTCCTCCCTCCAGAGCTGCAGAACCCTGTCACATAAACTCACACAAAGGGGCCTTTGATAAAGCAGTAAAATTATGCCCAGAAACAACTCGTCTTGATCCCAATAGTCCTGCTTTCTGGAAACTGGCAGGTGTCAGTGGTTTCTGACAGGTATCTATAGCGATGGTTCCAGTCTTCTGGCCATGGCAGTGTTCTGTGTGCAGATATTTACTTTGCAATGACTCTTTTATCACATTTTTCAAAAGACTGGGATGCAAAAAGGAAATCTGACATAGGAAGTATGAGCTGTCATGCCTGGATGCACTCTTGCGTCCATCTTAGCACTTTTAAAGTCAATATGATTTAAGACCCTAAGAAGAGGGATTGTGTGTCAAAGAACTGTTTTTTCTGGCCAAGTTGATGTAATAAATAGATTAATTTACAGTAATTTTTCTCTGTCATTCTAAGGCCTCTCAGGGAAAAGAAACCTGTCTGCTCTAGAGTGGTTTCTGTTGGACAGTAATATTTCCTTTTTAAGTTGGTTTGTGTATGTATTTCAAATCAGCCACAGGCTGCTCAGTTGTTCATAGTAGTAGAAATCAAGCCTTCTCTCTCAGCAGCTAATTTTTGTTTTCCCACGTCTTTTAACAATTTGGGAACTGTGACAGTCATATGACTGCTCTCTTCTGAGTCATACTGACTCTGCTGACAAAATAATAATGGTAACATGTTTATCCCTGAGTGAGTTATTCATTAGAGGCTATTAACAAAGATGATAGGCTTAGCAAAAGGAATATTCAAACAGTGGTAGTTTTCTTCTCCTCCCTTCTCTACTTCCCTGGGAGAAATGAAATTTTAAACAGTGGAAAGTAATTAAATTAAAAATCAGTGCAAGGATTTAAATCTCAAGTAGTTGTAAAGGCACAGGTAAGAGCATTTTGTTGTTGCCAATCTTGTTTATTTTTGGGTTTGGTTGTGGGTTTTTTCAGTACTTCCTTTTCTGCACTCTAGGCATGCTATTGGGTAAGGACAAGGTGAACATCAGTTTCTAGCCAAGAAAATCCTCCCAGGAGAGAAGCAAAGAGTAGGAGGTTTAATGCTGCTATTTAGTCATGCTAATTATTGCTTTAAGGAGGTGATACTACTTTGGTCTTTTCTGTGACCTCAGTTTTGTGGTATGTGACAACCTTACCCCGTGAATATATTGAGAAATTCATAATTCATAGGTGCAAGACAGCAGCTGCATGTTTGGTCAGAGCAAAGGCTGCCCAGCGCCAGGTTTCTATCAGTCCAGCTCCTGCCTCAAGTCCTACATTCACAAAACCCTGGTGCTTAACTGTGGTATTTAGGTCAGAGACACAGGTTGGTAAAGCAGTCTCAGGTGAGCTAATCCTCCTCCTTATTGTCTAAATGGGGAGGCGGTGAGTCCTGTGCCGGGCTGTGATCCTCACCTGCGCACAGAGCTGGAAAGGGAAGGCTTTGAAGCGAGTCCTTCAAAACAGCGTGCGCTGCCTCTGTACCTGCCCCTTCCCTCTCCTCTGAGCCCCAGTTACAGTTTCGAACCGAACATGTGATGTCTTCTTTTGTAATCCTGCCTTTGAAATGTTCTCAAGCATGAGGGGAAACGCAGAAGCTGCCAAAAATTTCCAAAATTCATGGCTGGTGGGAGTCTGCTGTTTCTGACAAGTCTGTACTATTCCCTCTGCACAGGCTCTACTGGCTGTGTATTTTCATGCTTCTCTCTTCCCCTCGCCTCAGAGATCAAATACTGAAAACCAAAACCACAATCACTTCTGAAATGCAAAAAAAAAAAAAAAAACCAACTTTGCTGTGCTTTGTCCTGTAGGAAACAGGTGTATGTTCTTTTCTAAATTGCTGAATCATAGAATCTACACCTAAAAGTCATGAACAAACTGGATGAAATTTTCAAGTGCTGCAAGTCATTGTGCAACACAGAAAAAAGGATTTTCTCTCCACAACCCTGACCTCAGCTTTCTATCAGCTTTTCATTACTGTTTATGCTGATAAGCTGCACAGGGTTGTTTGTTTGTTTTATACGATATCTGCAGTTAAGTCCCATTTGCACTTCTACTTTACTTATTGGTAATACATTTTAATGCTGCCTACAACAGTTTAAGCTTTTGTTTTAATTTTGCCTCTTCTCAACCTCACTTAGGAAAATTCAGGACTCATTAGATGGGTTAGTATACTAGTAGAATTTTTAAACTATGTTTGGATATGAGTTGTTAACAAACTTCCAGAAAGGAGTGAATTTTTGGGGATTTTATCAGAATCTCCTTTCTTTTTTTCAAAGTAGTATGAAATCTCCTAATTATCAAATCATCCAGATGTGTCTGAATGCAGGTAATATACCAGCTGCTTTAATCACCCCAAATCAGCTGCATGTGATAGTTACATCAGAGAAAGCAAAGAAAATTGTGTTACATTGGAGTTGCATGTATTTTTGAACACACCTATAAGGAGAAATAATACAAGACTGTCAGGCCAGTTCAGCAATCTTCCCTGTTTGACAGCTTTTGTTTGTTAGTCAGCATAGGGTAAAAAAGTCCAGGAGAGCAGCTGTTGGATTTGAAGATCTCATGACCTTTCTTAGAATATGCAGTGTCTGTGAGAATTAATTCTCACTTGTGATCACATTCATTAGATTATGAATTCTTCCCAAGCTAGAGAGTCAATATAGCTGTCATGTTGTACACAGGATGTGCTTTTCAACAACTGTCCCATCCAAAGGCTGTCTGTGAATTAATAACAGGAAGGAAAATACAGCCACCATGCTATGGACAGCCGCAACTGTGACCTCAACAGGAGCAGAACTGAAATTACACATTCCAGTGGGGAATAATAGCTGATCACCTAATGCTGGTGGCTTCACTGGGATTGATTTCCCTAATGATGTCCCTGTTCTCAAAGCACATGATTTCTATTTACTTACTCAGAAAGGGTGTTTCTGTTGTGATAGTTTTGCTAAAACACTCAAGAATTTTATAATTTCAGTTTACTCCATAATTTAGCAGTCACTTGGACAGAGGAGTGTTTGTGTAAATGCAGAAATGGAAAAAACTGTGTTCTTAAGGTACTGTCTTATTTGTTCACTTACTTTTGCAGTAAGTGAACTACTCCAGTGCAAGGTACCTCAATAACACACACTACCTTGCCAATAAATGTGATTTTTTTTTTAGCTACAGATCAGCTTTTAGTAATTTTCTGGAAAGAATATACCAGTTCTGTTCATTTCAAAGTAGCTCAATTTTTCAAAATGTGCTCTGAATATATATAGAAAAGTGCATGTGACCCAGTGTGTAAAATCCATGATACTTTAGTACTGGGGTGTATTTCAGATAGAAATAGCTAATTTTAAAACTTTTCCCTATATTTTGCAGAACTGGGATAATGAAATAGACTTGCCAAAAATAATCAAATGGGGTGAATAAATGATCTCTGCTTGTTGCATTTTCCCAAAAAATGAATATATTGTCTTGTGAAATTACAACTAAGTAATCAAGGGAAATAACATAAAGTGTATAATCTTAGAAAAAATTATGGAAAGGCTTGGGGGAAGAATAAAACCCTCCTCTATTTTCCCATGAAAGAAGTAGGAATTTGTGCAAACTGGTGTATTTTCTTGATAAATTGGCATGTTATGATCTAAAAGAGGATAAAGAATAGAGGAGCCCTGTCATTATGAAATCAATTTCTTCTACAATAAGTATTCTTTTTTACTGGCTGTCGAAAACACTTGAAGTGAATTGAATTCTGCAACAATCCACATTAACCTTCTGTAAATCAGTAGCATGTCTAAAACAGTAACACATTAACAGAATGAATGTTCCAGGATTTGAATGATTTAAGTGACTGTGGATAGCCTGAGGTTATAGTAATGATTCCTTTTACACCATCTGAAGTGCTTTTCTCTTTTTTTTCCCTGAAGTTATTAAGAATTTGTTGCATATTATCCATATGTATATCATACACATGTAAGTCTAGCCAGTGATACAGCTCATCTGTGGAGAGCTCCCTCCCCTCAATGCTGTGTGCCTTCATGAGCCATCATCTTGCCTAGTACTGGTTCTCATTCCTTCCTAGCATGGGTTTTTCAACCCACTCTATGTACCCCCATGCCAACATTGCAGCTGTACACCTAAAAATGTTAGAATTTTCGCTTCTAAAAATCACAGAATTTTTGACTTATCATTTTGTTTCCGTGTGGCTGGGAGGTGTTGGTTCATCTCTATATAGCTATGAGTGCCCTTTCCCTCCACGTGTCAATTTTCAAACCTCTTGGAATCCAGTGCAATGCCTCCTGCTCTCCACTGCCTCCCCTTCCCCCATCCTGAACTCACTTTTAGACCTCTTACACTCTTTAGCTTAAACTTTGACTTTATCCAAGACAGTGGTGAGGCTTCCCGAGAGCTTCCAAGGTCTGCACAACCCTGCCATGATTCAGAACCTGCTTTTTGTCTTAGCAGGGGGGGTCAGTGGGTTTCACAGGCCCAGATTCACAAATAATCTACTCCTTTGCCCAGGCTTTTATCACCTATTAGTGTAATTTTTTAGTAAGTATGACTTGGCTTTCTTTCTAAAGTGGTAAATGTAGAGAGCTAATAAATACTAAACAGAGCAATAAATTCAGACTTGCATTTATTTTGCAGTTAGGCACTGTTTATTTGAGTCTCTGTTCCTATTTGTTTTATATTTACATTGGCAACAGATGTGATGCTTCAATTTTATTTGAAATTGTTTGCAGTAAAGCTGGCCAATAATGTGCCCATATTCAACAAGGTAACACCATACAGCTTGTTGTACTCATTGATAATGATATTTCAGGCTGTATATCTTCATGGCAAACTGCACATTTTGAGGATTGAATGAATAAATACTAAAATACACATGCTTGGAATGCCAAGGTGTGCTAGAAACCAAAAGCAGATTTCAGTTGTGAACTATGAGAATTCATTAAAGTTAGATTTAATTTCAGAGCAATGAAACACCATTTCTTCTTCATGTTATTGTAGAAATACTGTATGGGGTCTTTTTCCATTCTAGGTTCAAGTTCTTTTAATATAATAACAAAGGAATAAAGACACACATACGAGTTAATATTTACAACTTCTATCATAAAATTTTAGAGACACAACAAGTAACTTGAAAGCTAAATAGTGCTCACAGATATTAAAATAAACATCTCCAGAAGGAATTGCCAAATTATTTTGAGTATGTCAGCTAAAATATAGAGTTCATTGTCCATTACCCTTCTACTCAAAAATCACCATCATCCTTGTGACAGGTGCTATTAAGTGAAAAAGTGAGACTGGAATAATGAATGTAGTTAAACTACATAAGCTATCTTGTGAGTCTGAAAGATGAAGAATAGAAGAATTAGGCCACCAGCTGTAGGGTGCTCTGAGGTGATTTTGGTAATTTGTGAGACTGCAATTTGGGAAACAGCTTCCTTGCTTTGAGGCATTCTTTATAAACTATCTGTTGTCTTGTGCAGATAGTGATGTTAGTACAGAATCTCTTATTTAGCTTAAGAAGTGTCTACAAGATAGCTGATCCTGATAAAATGCTTCAAAGGCATCTGTCAGTTCTAAACAACATTGTTACCTTAGATTACATACTTAGATTCCTCTGTAGTTTCTTGTACATTTAAACAGGGTTTAATCTTCCCTTATCGCTTTAGAATGCTTATTTTTATTGCAGGTGATGTGTATTGATTTACCTCACCTTTGTGCTGGAATGCCTTCCCAATCTATTGTGAGTCAGAGCAAATCTTACCTCAGTAAACTGTGCTGACCGTCTCCATTTCTAACATCCTGCCATTACAAAAACATTTGCAAAATCATGTTTTTTGAAAGAAAAAAAGGAGTTGAATTTGTATTGTCTTAAAAACAAGATTGTATCACTAAAGAGAGAATAATGAAGTTCATTTGATAGCTGAAAAATGAACTATTATTTCCCAAAGCAGAAGTGATTTCAATATATTATTTGAAATTTGCAAAATACAGCCCTTCAAATACTCTTGGGAGGAAAAAATTGTATTTAAATCCCCCTTTGGCATTTACTTACTTTTAGCCTACAGCATGTCTGCTGACTAATAATCACTGGTGGACTAAGATGCCAATCAGTGAAAGCACATGTGTCTGCAGCTGGCCTTTGAGAATACATAAAATGGGAAATGATGCCATGGGGTTGTTTGTGTCTATGTGCAGGGAATGTCTTTCTTCAAACTGTGCAGAGACTTTTTAAGACAACCTTTTCAAAGCTTTCTCTGCTCTCTGGGAGAGTCTCCCCATGTGTTCGCCCTTGGTGGGTTTGCCCTCAGTGGCTCTGGGGATGCTCTGTGCCCCCCAGCATGTCCCCAGCTCAGGGGAGTGGCCCTGGCTGCAGCAGCAGTGGCACATCTCAGCCAGAGGTAATGCTCCAGGGGATGTGGTGGCAGAAATAGCACTCCTGCATGTATAAATAGTGCCACATACTGCTCAAGTGATGGTGGCAGGGTAAACACTGCTGATTTATTTATATCTGTGGAAGTGCCTCGAGCTTCGTAACAGAGTATCAGGCTTGTGCTGTGAGTTATTTTGATTGTTTTACCCCTCAACACAATCTAATTCATAAAAATCCTTGTTTTTCTCCATCAGTCTCAGTTTCTTGCCTACAGTGATAGCTACCAAATAAAGGAGCAGATCCCAATTTGGGAGCACCTTTAGAGGCAGCCCAGAGTGAAACTATGCATTGATTCATCTGTTTGCACACAGAGGACCAGGACACACAGGCTTGGACACCCCCATCTTTCCAGCTGCTGCCAGGCTAGGATTGACCCACAGAATTTGTGATTCAGACCTGAAGCAAAAAAATTATTGAAGAGTTGTGTGGTTAGATGTAACTTTGCAATGCTGAAAAATAAACATCTCTATTTCCAATTTGAACAGGGAGCACTACCAGCTGACTTTCTGTTCCCAGCAGCAGTTGATGGATCCATTTCTGAAGCACTCAGCTGCCAGGGGGTGGATGCAGCTGGCAGACTGAAGAGCAAACATGTCAGGAAGGGAGTATTTTTGACATCATGACTGGAGATTGGCCATGTTCGTGCGGTGATTAGGATGCAACAGGAATAGTTTGTGGTGAGTAGGTTACTGCATTAGTCTCATGCAGATGTCTCACCTTTAGATGGACCTCCAGTTTCAATTCTTGCTTTTCACCAGAGGAAGAGTCCAGTACAAGGGAGGTAAAGCTGTATGTAGCAAATCATCATAATTCCCCAACTTCATTAACTCAACAATTGGTGTTCATGGCCCTGACTGCGTGTATTGGAAAAGGGGTGATGGTGATGAAGACAAAGGAAATAAATGGCTCAATAGAAGACTTGCAGCCACTTTTTTCTGAGAAACAGCCTCCTCCTTGGATGTAAAACAGGCTCCTTTATACAAGTGCATTATGGCAGTAGCATTTCTGATGGAAACTGAGGGGCTGTCCTCTTAAAGCATATTTGTTCAGGTCAATAAATACACAGTGACTTACATCCAGCAGTACAATTTTTTTGCAAATATTAGGGAAAGGGACATCTCAACAGTCATATATCGACAGAAGACTGATAGGGGAATACTGATGGGAGCTAT
Source organism: Eopsaltria australis (assembly GCA_034509425.1). Taxonomy (NCBI): domain Eukaryota; kingdom Metazoa; phylum Chordata; class Aves; order Passeriformes; family Petroicidae; genus Eopsaltria; species Eopsaltria australis. Next base: position 3,284,028 of record JAVTVJ010000068.1, on the reverse strand, counting down.
GTATTTTTAAGTCTTTGCTAGTACTTTGCTGTTCAGTACAAAATCCCATGTTTTCATATTAGAGATGAGGCAGGGTGGATCAATGTGTAGAAAAAATGTTTAATTCCTTCATAGCATTGTATTTGCCCAATTTTTTTCCTCTACAATTTCACAATAATATAAAGTTTGCTTTTTTTTTCCTGTAAGAAGTGCCAGACCTGAAGTTAAAACAGAAAAACTTCTCAGCCCCCTTCCCTTCTGCCTAGAAGCAATTCTAGAAGCAAAGTGAAGGAGGCAGTTTGTATTAGTTTTTATTCTTTTCAAAGAGCAGACAAAGCATAGTTTTTCCTTCTAAAAGATTTTTTTCTTCCTTGATTTGTCCTTCAGATGACAAACAAAACTTGATCTCTTTCTTTCTAATCTTTTGCTGGAACCAGAGGGCACCTCATTATACACTGAATTCATATTTTCACAGACCACGAGGGCTCAGCAGCACTTACACCTCAGTCAGTATGAAGCAGTGGTTTGTACAACAGCAGGGAAGAGGGGAACTTGCTGCCCAGTTGTTTCCTAACTGGTAGGGCCTGTTTCACTGTGACCTGGCTGTGTTTGGTGAGGCAGCTGCATTTTTACAGCCCTTTGAGACTGGCGAGGAGTGACCAAGACAGATTCACATGAGGGAGGGAGGGAGAGAGTGGGGAAGGAAGGAAGGAAGGAAGGAAGGAAGGAAGGAAGGAAGGAAGGAAGGAAGGAAGGAAGGAAGGAAGGAAGGAAGGAAGGAAGGAAGGAAGGAAGTCAGTCTGATCTGTACAGGAGCAGCATCCCAGACTGATGTGGCCTCTGCAACTGTGTGTAGCCATCCTGGTACACCCAGGGCTGGCTGGGGTCATCATGGGAGCCCAGTGGTTGTTTGCTTTCCCATGTTTTATGTGAGCCTAAGGGCAAAATGAGCAATGTACCTGGATGCCACCTGACCAGTGGGATGACAGCCATGTCACTAATAGTCACTATTCTCTCAATAACAAGCTTATCCTGAGATTAGCCTTAGTAACATTACTTATCATCAAGGACCTTACAGTAATCTTAAAGTATTTTAATGACATATGTATATTTATTCTAGATTTTTTATTAATCTATATCTGGCATTCATCTGCGTTCTTATTTCTGAAACCTATCTGCTGCTTACATTTCATTATTCTGTACAAAATGCAATATTCCATTTCATTTACCATCCAAAACTGAACTCTTCCAACACATCCAAATGCCACCCAGTGATTACAGCAGGAATTGCACTCGATTGCTCACACTGCTGCATTGCATGCAACAAACTGGATTAATTTTTAAAGACAGATAATTTATTTTTGTGATTAGAGAACTCTGTTATAAAATCAACACTTACTGTGACTAAATCAATTTCTTAGCTCCTCATTAGAACACTGTACAGCTGTGAAACATCCTTTAATGTTCTTGGGATGCATTTTCTCCCAAAAAAATGCTTCTCAGTCCATTTTAACCATAGTTTTTTATACATAGCATGTAAAGGCATTTCCCAAGATGCCTCTTTTGATGTGCTGCAATGGACAGAATGGAGAACCAGCTGAATAATATGGAACATTTGTTTTGCCTCCTGCATAGGTGACATTTTGCCATTTCTGAAAATCCACCCAGAATTCTGTTATGGAAGAGCATGGTATCTTCGTTTGTATATTCCTTAACTGTATTCATGTCTCTCCACTGTTGCGTCATTCTGTTTGGAGATGTTTTGTGAAGACAGAACCCATTTTGTTGACAGAAAATGCTTTGTTTAGCCTGGTACGATTCCATACCAAGAGTCCCCTTGCAGGCTTCTGCACTCTCAAACCTGCATTTTTCTAACTGAATTTTCCCCTATTTGATACCAACTAGAAGCATTTCCTCCGGGGATCAGTCCTGTGGGTTCCCTTGCATTCATGGGGAGCAGTGTTTGTGCTGGGTATTCTTGCAGGGAGCCAAACCTCAGGTCGGGACAGGTCCCTCGGGTGCATCTTGACACTCTCAGCCCTGAGAGAGGAGGGACTGTGCCACCCAGGGCTTGGAGCCGCCTGCCTGGCCGAGTGTGCCCTCCAGGGTGGGGAGAGAGGCTGTGGCCCCTGGAGAGCAGGCGGGCATCAGGGGCTTTGCTGTGCCCCGGGGAAAGGCGCTATGGGGAGCAGGGGCAGCGGCAGAACTCTGCCCTGGCACCTTCCAGCACTGCCAGCATGGGCTCACAGCATTGCTGCTGAGAGAGGGCAGCACGGGGCACCCCATTTCATCAAGTCTCGTGCAATGAGTGATGTAATTTTTCCTCCCTTACCTCCTGTGATGTATCATTAGTCACAACCTTATAGCTTGCCCTTACCCAGCCTGGAATACAAAATTAATGAATGTAGAGTGACTGCTGTGATGCCAACAAATCCAGTACTTCTCCAGGTGCAAAACACTATCCCTGATCCTCTCTTGGTGTGAGAAGTGCTTTTGAGAACTGTATCTGGTAGCATCTGACTCTTTGCTTGATCTCTCTCAAAGCACCACAGCTCCTGATGCAATTTCCTGTTGCTCTGCACTCATTCCTCTTGCATTCACCCACAGGAAGATGTTAAGAAAGGAATTAGTCACCCACCTTTTTGTGTTTTTGAGCTCTGAATGGTAAAGATTGTAAACAAACCAAATAACTTCTCAAAATAAACTGGTACCCAGAATGCAATGATGCTCTCCAGCAACAGAAGAAAAGGCGTAAACTCGTCAAATAAACAGCACAATTTAAAAGAGACACGCATGATTCTTTCAAACTAATTTTTATATTTGTATCATTAATCACATAGAAAAGAGAGAAAAAAATATTTATAGTTCATTCTGGCCAAACTCTTCTCTGTGCAACTTCTCCGATGTTTATGAAGTTATAAGAAGAGAACATTTGGCCTTTCATCTTGATAGTGTGAATGTGCTAGGAGCAGAAACAAAGGACTTATCAAAGATGAAGATGGCCAGTACACTGTATATGTAATTTTTGGCAATTTTTTGGAAAATTTCATTTCTTTCTTTTTTTCCTTACTGGAGACGTCTTTATAAAAGATTAAAAGACAATTGTGATTAAAGCTTCTGAAATGCTGGTTTACTTTTAAATGGTGCAGTAAAAAGAGAAACAAATCCTTTTTACAGGAATCAGTAGTCACTTATAAGAGAGCTGATCTCACCCAACGGACTGTGAAGCTGATAATTAACCAGAAACAGGCAGGTTCATCATTCTGTAATGAGCTGCCTGCAAAACCATCTGATGAATAAAGGCTGTCAAACAAAGTCTCTTGGCATGGCACATCCACCTGCAGAGCTTGCTGCAGATGGCATGACAGTGTCTGACCATCTGATTCAGTCAAGAGAGGCCAATGAAAAAGTGGCATGTCCTCCAAACAATATTTTCTAATTCTTCACATGCTGCAGCAACAAATGGTGGAATTTCTATATCCACAACTGAATTTCAGGGTAGGGAGGGAAACACAGTCTCAGTCCACTGTTAGAAGCAAAACACAGCATAAAACACCAAAATTACACATGCATTATTTAACACCATTACTGGAGAAGATGCAGTGGTGGAGAAAAAGCTACTATAAAAGGATGAAGTGGAATCCCAGAGCATTTGTTATATCCACCTTCCCTGTGGCACAGACTGGCATACATACAACTAGCCACTATTTGTTGCAATTTGTTCAATTCAAAGCTATTTTCTCCCTATTTTAAAAGACCTACCCTGTAGTCTTTACTCAAAAGAAAACTGTAAATGATAGTTTCTGAAGGCTGGAGCTCCATTCATGCAACAATACAGATCTGAGTTGTGCAATGACAATTTTCAGTTTGTAAGGCTGTGTTGCAGTGCTGAAGGCACCACAGATGTTAAAGCTCCATGGTGCTTACAGGGTACCATGCAGTGCACAAAAGCCAATTGGACAGAAATATAGGGTAATAAAGAAACATAGCCTTCCTTTCTTCAAACCAAACTAAACCAAAGCATGTTCTGGCTATCATTCCACCCTCTTTCTCAAGGTGTAAAGTTTCACTGGCACTCAGCCCAAGTGAGTCACTGAGAGCTGACCCCAGGCAAGAGAAAGGGCCCACCATGGTCACATGCATTTGTCCACATGGGTTTGCAGGACCAGGGGTACATGTGAAGTTCCCAGGGCCAGCTGCTTCCAGAGGTGAGGGAACTGTTTGGGAAACAGCCCAGCTGTCTCTGCTCAGCCATGGGGGCTGCACCATGCAGAGGGAGCAAGGAGGTTGCTCTGCAGAGACCCCCATTACTAAGGCTCAGCATAGCTCCAAATACCTGTGTGCACCTTCAAATGTCTTTCAATGCAAAGTGCTTCTCCACATCAGCTGTCAAAGAGCTTGCACAGGCCAGGGCAGATCACCTGCTGACATTGCCAGCAGATAGCATTTCCTGGATAATTTAGGCAAAATGAGAGGCAGGTATACAGCTGCACCAGTCACCTCTGTGCTTGCAGTGTGCCTCGTCTCAGGCAGGGAGTCTGCCTGGCCCAGGAGAGCCCAAAGGATGGGGAGAAACATGCATAGAAACATGAAGATTACCTGAAACAGAGTATGCTTGAGCACCAGAACTGGCAGAACAAAGAGTTAAATGCATAGATACTCCCCTCCAAAAACACACTTCCCAGCAGTAAAATGGAGACAAGGGTGGTTATACCAAGCCCAGAAGACCTGCGCTATGAAAGACCCCAGCCCAGCTGACTCCCCAGCAGACCCTGCACCCCAGCATCAGTAGAGTGGTATCAACATAGCAACAGATCCCATATAACATTGTATATGTGCTTCTACCCATTAACCCACAAGGAAAATTTTCCAAACAAGAAAAAAGGCTCAGTGACCAGCAACCTGGCCTAAGGAGTAAAGACCTGGAACTAATAATGCTCATACTAGAGACTGCCCCATAAGAGATGATAGATCCTAACAAATATGAGATCTGTCCAAAATGGGATTTTGTGTGGCCCTCAAGAAGAACTCCAGGGACAAATGGAGGACATGGCAGCTTGTATTCTTTGTCTGTGGTGAGACATACAAGTGGTTCAAGTCAGACATCTTGTTGCTTGTACATATGTGGAATGAGAGAATGGGTGAATAAAGTGTATGAGGGAATGACTGTGAACAGGTAACTTCAACTTTCTTGCAGATGTTTGAAAAGAAATATCACCTCCCCCTCCATCATATCTTACACCAAGTTTTGTACCACTGATTTCCAACCCAGTATATATATCTGCCCAGGTTTAATAAACTTGCTGCCTCCCAGGCAGGCTGGATATGGGTGAGTTGTGCATGTGGTGCTTTGCCTAGCTGTAGGGACCATGTGCCAGCAGCCCCTGGCTGGCTCTGTGTGTGGGGAGCTTGGGTGTGGTAGGCTTGGTCCAGGTGTCTCACCAAGCTGGAATGGCATATCCATTTCCAAAGGCACTCTTAGAAACAATGTAGCCATGTTCACACCTAATAAACCTGGCTCTACTTGAGATGCCTCTGATGGAGCTTGTGTGTCACTGGTGCCAAGGAATGGGTATTTTGGGATGAGAGCAAATACCCTACTTGCATTTTCTCCAGGGCATGATTTCCTGACCACTGAAGGATACTGGCGTGTGAAAGGCAGGAACAGTGCCTGATGTTCTTGTTCCGCACCTGTGGGATTTCCTAGAGGGGCTGTCAGCAACAAGTTGGCCTGCTGAATCCCATAATGGTCTATGATTATGGATTAACTCCATACAGAGCCACTTGCTGCAGTTTGTAAGGGCAAACAAAGAAGAGAACGACATTTTTGTTGTTGGTGATATCGTTGGTTGCTTAATTTCAAGGTAATTGAGACTAATCTTGCAATGACTAGAAAAAATATTTCCCGTTTCCCCAGTGTCAGCACACACAGGACACATATGACTGCTGTGGTGACACCATCCATCTTGAATATAATTTAATTTGCAGAACTTCATGTGTGCAGCAGTAAACAGTGTACTGACTATGTCATTTGACTGAACTCACAAACCTTCACTTAAATTGTATTTTAAGATTTTTTTTTTTTGACGGTTAAGATAGTTTAATTATGAAGGTTAGGAGCAGCTCCACAGGCGGGGTTAAAATGAATTTTGTACTCAAAATCTCTCATTTTCTTAGTATGTGCCCTTCCCAAATGACATCAATTGCATTTTTTAAGGCATTACAAATTAAACATACTGATTAGAAATTAAAATTAATTCATATTAGTATGCCAGAGCACGTAGCAACCAATGTATGATTTTTTTGTGCCTGTGTCCTTTATTTGCCTAGCAAAAGCACACAGCGTTATCTCTGGCTTTGTACATAGCAGCAGCATTATGAAAGCACTCCCTCTCCCCATTCCCCCAAGCTGAACTCAAACTGACGGTATTTACTCACAAAACAGGAAGCCTGCAAGCTACACAAACCCTGCCATGTCACCTGGCCTCTGAAACAGAGTCACAGAGTGGGTCAGATTGGAAGGGACCACAGTGGCTCCTCCCTGCTCAAGCAGGGTCATCCCAGAGCACATGGCAGAGGATTGAAGCCAGAAGGTTCTTGAATATCTCCAGTGAGGGAGACTCCACACCCACTCCAGGCAACCTGTTCCAGTGATCAGTCACCTGCACATAAAGTTCTTGCTCACGTTCAGGTGGAACTTCCTGTGCATCAGTTTCTGCCCATTGCCTCTTCTCCTATTGCTCAACACCACCAAAGTCCCCTCTCAGTTATCTCTTGCAGTCTGAACAGGCTCAGCTGCCTCAGCCTGTCCTTGAAAGAGATGCTCCAGTCCTTTAATTATCTTTGTTGCCCTCCACTGAACCCACTCCAGGAGCTCTGTGTCTGCACTGAGGAGCCCAGAACTGGACACAGCACTCCCAGTGATCCTCACCAGGGCTGAGGGGCAGGGTCAGCTCCTATGACATGCTGCAAATGCTCCTCCTGATGCACCCCAGAATTCCATTGCCTTTCCTGGCAACAAGGACACACTGCTGGCTCATGGACAGCTTATTGTCCACCAAGACTTCCAGGTCCTTCTCTGCAGAGCTGCTTTCCAGCAGATTGGCCCCCAGCCTGTGCTGGTGCCTGGGGTTATTCCTTCTCAGGTGCAGAACCTTGCACTTGCCCCTGTTGAACTTCACTGGACCAGAGCCCCACTGGAGGTGTTACAAAATATTTTGAGGGCTGACCTGCTACTTGACCACACAGCACAGAGGTGTAGCTCACATATATGGATGTCTTATACAAGTATTCATTTCCATATGAATGCCCTTTGGAAAAGCAGTGATCATTTGCAGCTGCTCTTCCTCATAACCAACAATCCCATGGACACCCAAGACAGCTGGTCACTGTAGTTTGCTAAAACAGGGGACATTTCCCCAAACATTTGCCTCAGGAGAGGTGAGGCCACACAGCCCTAAGTGAGGGCCATTTCCAGGAGCACATCTCTGATTCCATTCTTGGGTCATGTCTACAGAAACTTCTGTAAAGGCTTGTATTTATGACCAGTCTTGAGTGTTCAACAAAAAGAAAAGGCTGGTGAGTAGGAGAGGGGCCAGAACAAATTAACCCCCTATGGGTGCAACCACCAGACTGATCCCACAGCCAAATCTGCCAGGCCAGACCAGGCTCCCACAAGGAAGCCACCTCCAGGTCACCCTGGGGCTTTCCATTGCTCTCCAGGAGGCTAAGCAATTTATTCTCTGACACAAGCAATAACAGATATCTTCTTCTAAAAAAAAACAAGACAGTTTTTAGTGTAAGATAATTTTTAGGCGCAGAAATAATGTCAAAACCAAATGTCGATCCTAAACACTTCCTGAAAACCATGAGATAATTGTATCTCCTCTGGAGAAGAGGAAAAACAGAAAAGCAAGTGAGACTAGAAATATTGGATGGGTACAGAAGAAGTTGAGAGATAGTACAGCTTAACAGAAAGCTGTTTGTCAGGATGGTGCCATAAAACTCCACGTTGTCATGAGCTGCTCCAGGAGACCAGGCAGCTCTCTGTCCAGGTATTCTTGTGTTTCCTGTTCCTTTAGCATTGATTTGAAATGCTCATTCTGGTTATTTATTTTTAATGTTTTCCCCTCAAGGTGTCACTGCAGGGTAGACTTAAGGCTGTTTACAGGCGCCAGCTGAGTATTCTCATTCCTGAAATTGTTTCCCTTTCTTTGAAATAAATCATTAAGTATAAACACATTGGGTAAATAATACATGGTTTGAACATAATGCAACATCTCCATGTAGTGTCACTCCCCCTAATGTAACTCTTCTGCACTTTACTTCTTTGTGTTTTCTCCATCTTGGTCTAGTTCATCTGTGAAGAGGAAGACTTGTGAATGCCTAAGGCACTGGCTTTAAACCTGTTTAAAAGCAGCTCTCTTGCTGGTACCAGAGAAAAGCTGATTTGGGATATCACAGGTCCTTCTTGCCCAGCAGTAGGGTTGCTGCCTGCACTAGTGAGCTATTGACAGCCCTCTCCAGGAACCCTTTAATTTTCTGTCAAAATCTTAAATCCAAGAGGCTCTCAGCACTGATTGCCTCTTTACCTGGCATTGCAGGTGGTCAAAGGCTTAGGGAGAACAACACAGGCTTACTTAGAGTGATTACCTCTTTGCTGAACAGGCATTGAGATGGACTCTTTTTTCGCTATTTTGTCTTCAATTGGTGCCATTGGTAAGACCCTTCAGTACTCTGTGAAAGGAAAAAATCAGTTATACTCAAAACCTCATACTCAAAAACCTTCCCTGCTTTACAGTAATTTCAGTTTCTTTGTCCCTTATGACAACTCACTCTGAGGGCAAGATACATGCTTGTTGCACAGCAAGCAATTGTTACAAGTATGTGTTATACCCGAAATCTGCCTAACTCTTCATCAGGGAGATGAAGGAATTAATTTTTTCCCATGAGATCTTAGTTTTCACATATCTTTTGCAGTATTTTAAACATGGACCTTACTACCACATTTGATTGCAGTTACCCAGGGAGCTCAAAAGCTGTGATTCTTAAGCATTGTTTTCTTAGGACACCAAGCTACTGCATGTAAAAGATCTAGTAGGTGAGCTAGGGAAGTTTCTTCTAGTGTGGCTCAGATCCTGCAGAATCACTTATCTACTTGCTCATATTCAGGTCACAGAGGTGTGTGAGAAGATGTAACACCGTATTTAAGCATCCACTATAAAGTAACTAGTATTCAATTGGCAGGGAAGTGGATGGGAGTCTGGTAGTATTTGGGCTGGTACCTGCTCAGGCTCTGGTTACTCTTTGTCCTATATGTAATGCATCCAGCTGCTAGTGACAAGAGCCTTCAACACAGATGGTGCTTGCCAAAAATATTCACCTCAGTAGTAGTAGATGCAGTGATAGAGCCAATCAGCCATGGGAACCATCGCCTCGATTGCTTCATGCATGTCGAGATCAAATGTGTCTTGGTGGGAGAAGGTGGTTTTCATTCCACTCCTGACTTCTAGATGTTTTGACTCCTGGCTTTTTTGAATTTTTTCCCTATCCCACCTGCTTAGCCAAGTCTAGCACACAATGAGTGGGAACAAAGGAATCTTGTTTCTACCTTTCCTCTTCCCCCGACTGCATTTTGTCTTGCACCCTTCATCTCTTTCTTGTGACATTTCCCTGTTGTTGACATCTATCAGATATTAACATTGCTACTTTTGCTGTCAGAATGTCAGAGCTACCTCTCAGAAGAGTGATTGGATCAACAGTGGGTATTATGGGGGGAATTTGAATAAAAGCACGCCAGGCTGATGCACAGAGAGATGTGAAATGAGGGGCTATTATGCTGAACATCTCCACTTGTGATACAGTTGTGATGGTGTTTTAAGCCAGCCTCTGTGATCTAATTATATTCACTAACTATATTAAGAAATTCTTTTGAGTGATAATTCAATCACTCTGAAATTAGAAAATATCTGCACTTAGGTTCTCTTCAGTCCAAAATGCATGTTAGACAACAGTCTCCAATTACTATCTTTTAAACAAATTTTAAAAATCACCTTCTAAACTGAAATCTAAATACAAGAGCAGGACTTGAAGGCTGGTCCAAGATGTTGGCTGAAATCTTCCCTGTGGCTGGCATCCTAGCTCATAGAGTGTACATGCTAGTGAGGAATTCTTCACATCCTCCAGTTCACACCCCTGACAGCTGTCAGATGCCTTCAGTCACCTCTTTTCTCACCCTCTCTTTCTGTTCTCTCAAATAACATTACTCTTGTTCAGCAGGACTGGGGTGTACTGAGCCCAACAGCCTCTTCACAGGAACTGGCTCCTACCTGCAGATTTCTGTTCAGTGGACTCTCATCAGGATTTCTTCCCCCTGTCTTTATATATGCAGGCACCCTCTATGGCAGGTGGACTTCACAGTCATCATTTAACACTGGACTTTTTTGAAACTTGGTTGCTCCCTGGTAAAAGGACATAAATGAAGAATGAAAATCCCTTGGTGTGCAGAGCCTGGGACCTGGAGTGGCCCAGAGTGATGAGTCTAGAAGGGCAGTCACCACCAGACCAAGAATGCATCAACGTGCAACTCATTCACAGGAAAAATCATCACAGATTACTACCCCTGAACCTGCAAAATTTACGTCTAAATTGCAGCCACAGCTGTGATTTCTCTATATGCTGGCATATCCAAGCAGGCTTAACCTCACTAATTCAATAATAGTGGCAATTCAATACCAGTACAAGCTCAATCACAATAACAGCAGCAGTGCAGATATAGCAGCAACAACCTCCCTGTGCTGCTCTCCAGGCAGCCAGGCTCTCAGATTACTCAGACAGCTTGAAGTTACCAGAGCACAGATTTCATTGCATTGTTTTACCCGTCCACTACATTAAAGCCAGCTCATATGTGCATTACTGTGAGTACCTCGGATTTTATCACAGGTAAGAAGCAGCCTAATTTAAGAGGGCCATATACCATTTAACTGTCCCTGGCTATGATTATAACAAAACGAATGTGAATACTGATAATCAGTTAGATAAGTTGTTATTTAGTTTCTTCAGGCATGGCTAAGTGCTCATTTTCAGTAAGACACAACTATGTGAAAAATTTGAGTAATCTATGCCATTGCTTTATCAAGCTCGTTAGAGCCAACCACTATGAAGCAACTTGCTCTGAATGTGAAGAAAAAAAAAAAGGAAAAAGAAAAATATTTGTTTGTGAACAGAAAAACACCATAACCCATGAAACCTCAATATTTCTCTGTAGAGAAAACATGTATTAGATTTTTCAATAAAGTTCCTCAGAGTAACCCAGACTTAGACCACAGGGTAAAGTTAGGATGTTTTTTCTTTTCAGAAAATATAGGCAGACCACTGGGTTACCCAGACCTGTTCCACTCTTCAGCACTCCTGAAGGTGCAAATATTGAGGTTCAGAGAACACAGCAGTCACCTTGTACTCCAGGATGTATAACTGCTCTATCCAATTTTACTTGCCCTGCTTAATGCAGTATGCCAATTCATGACACATTGATTCAACTCATAGAAGTAATCTTTTTTTTCCAGTTCATTTAAATTATCGTTTAGACTGTAAATGCTTGAAGGAGATGTCCATAAATTATGTCAGCTTTCAGTAAGTCTACATTAAAAAATGCAAAATAAATCAAAAGTGCTAACTAATTTTTGTTTAATTATTGATTTAAGCTTACTCTGCTTTGGAAAATGTAATTACAAAAGTTGAATTTGGCCAGATCTACAGAGGGTTATATGGATTCAAGTGGTAAAGGAAAGCAGTCTCCTAGATCAATTATGAAAATGTGTCCTTTGACAATGGCTCCAAAGAAAAAGTCCAACAGCATTTCAGCGTGCCTGTTTGTCCTTCTAGCCATTCTCCAAAGGAAAGAAAACATCAAAGTGTTTCTGGATTCTCTTCAACATGGTATCTCACTGAAATACTGACGAGGGTGATGCTTTTTGAATTAAAAGGAGGTCAATTAGGTATTGACCTAAAATTAATGTCTGTGCATGAATGCCGTATGCACAAATTACGCCTTCCTGAATACCTTTTTATTATCCTCAGAGGCTGTTTTACTTTTCCTCTACACCTCAATATTAACTTTTACAGCAAAGCAGGGGAGTCTTTTCAGGAGGCTCTCAGGGAAAGAGATACTCCTGGAAGCATCTCTGCCATCCTCAAACCTTTGAAGCACAGAGGGACAGAGTCCCAGGCCCTGACATGAGAAAAGGCCCTAAATAAGGATTGTAGTTTAAATTGGGATTATTCAAATGGATCCTGCATGTTGCCCAAGAAGGAGACAACTCCATGAGGTTTTATACACCTGGAAATCAATCAAGTCCTCGGGAGAGGTATTTTGACCAGGTTGCTTCCATCCATAATGTTTCCTATGACCTAATCTCGACAGACCAGAAAGCTAAAAAGTTTTAAACCTAAATTTTTAATGTAACCTTTTCTGATCATCAAAATATGAATTCAGTTTTCTTTAATGACTGCCATAGTAGTTGTGAAGGTTAAATTTATTAGTCTTAAAATATTTCAGTACTGATAAAATAAAAATCTTTTACTGATAATATTAGGTTTGTGGGGGGATTCAAAAGATTGTTTGAGGGATAGTGAAACATTTTCTGGATAACCTCAAATTCATGTTTTTGAATGATGGCATCTTCAGTTTGGAAACCACAGGAGGAAGCTTTTCATCCATTATAATTCTTCAGCTTGCTTTGTCAGGAAAACAGGGGGCTCTGAAGGGATTCTCTTTCCCAAATAATTTAGGTTTGCTCACAGCCCTCCACAGTAGGAGCTGTTTGTTTTTCACTTGTTTGCACTGCTGAGCAATTAGTGGGCTGAGAAGTAAGTTGGGACCATCAAGGAGCTCAGCTGCACTTGCTCTCCTCTGTCTGCTCAGTTCACCAGACCTTTGCCAATCCCAGAAATCTTTTTGGCAGGGCAGTGAGAATACCAGGAGTCTTTGTAAAAGGATTTGAAGGTCAACCAGGGGAATTCAACTGGAAGCAAACATTTGCTGCTGCAGGAATCCTTGTATCTGTTCAGGATCAGCTGGGAAAATTGATCATGGGAAAATCCTTGTGCTCCTTGCAACATCAGGGAGCTGGGATCTGGATGGGTTTTTTTCAAGGCTGTACATTTGAGAGTCTTTTCCTGTTTAAATCTTTGACTCATGTAGTACCTAGAGGAAAGAGATTTCTGTGAGAAGCTGAGATAAAGTTGACGCATCCCTGCCAGGAGTTTTCTACAAGCAAAAAGCAAACGTGCTCTCGCCCTGCTTGGTCGGCAGCCGGGGAAGAAGTTCCTGCTCACCAGGCAGCTGGGGTTGTCTCCCTCGGAGCTCTCAGCCAAGAGAAAACAGCTTGCAGCCCATGTGGCACTTCAGCGTGAGCAGCAAACATCTCAGTAATGTTTGTAGGAGCCCAATGACCTGTCACTGTGGTTTGGCAGTGCTGGCTGAACTGCCCCAGCAACCACGAGCCGTGTGTCCGAGGCAGCTGGGAGCACTTAGGGACAGCTTGCCCCTGTCCCTGGGGGCTGCACAGGCTCGGGGAGGGGGGCAGGGTGCACTGCCTGTGGCCAAGCTCTCTGTTCACCCACCATGGGAGGGAAAGCAAAAACTGAAATAAGGGGGAGCCCCTATGAGCTCAGCTCTACCCTGGCCCAGGGGAGGCTGGAGCAAAAGGGGGGATGTTGTTGGTATCTGACACATGCTCATGGGCCAGGGTAGCACAGAGGAGGAGGAGGAGACCTGTCAGGTCCTACATAGCCACAGGCTGGCAACCACTTCCGAAAGCACAGTGGCAATTAAAAGCCACTCCTGGTGTTCCAGAGGCTCAATCTCTGTAAAGCTTCCCTGGGGCTGTAGCTTCATAAAAACCCATGCTTTTGCCTTTTTTTCCATTTTATTTATTAGTGCTGTTCTTTCCTTAAAATAGAGACTCAACATCTTGCACAGGTATGTGGACTGGAAAACTGTACAGTCTTACCATAGCCAGATAAGGATATCTGCAGGGAAATGCTGGTTGAGGAACCCTGGCTGTGTTGCTTTCCAGAGGGCTGCTGCAGAAACCTCACTCATTTCAAAAGTGTGATGGTGCTGCCAGGAGGTTTCCTTTTTCCCCAGGGTAGGCTCATCCTCTCTCCTGTGCAAAGCCCCATGGCCTGCCCTATGCTGACACCAGGATGTGCCACTGGAAAAAGCAGGGGTCCAAAACACAGGAAAAGTGCAAAAAATGGTGACATGCAGAATCATGGTAGAGCAGCCCATGGCTCCTGCTAGAGGACAGTGGAACTGATGTGACAAATATATATATGCATAGTTCCAGGAAGGGGACAAAACTGAGATCTGCATTCTGCTTGTGGGAGAGTTACTCTTGAATATTGATTGTCTTCTGAAAGCCTCTGCTGAAAATCATTCAGAAACAAGGAGGACGTATTTTCTGGGAAGATGTTGGTGTCCTTTTTTAATGTTCTGCTATAAGGTACATGGGGAATGTTAACATGATGGGATGACCTTCTGAACTTGCTTTTTTGCTAGGATGATGCTCTTAGAAAAATGTCTGACAGGCATCTTTTCCAGTTTTTCTTTTTCATGTTAAGGGAACTTGTACAGTCCTCTTCTTGCTGCAGAGATATAAAATACAACTCACCATGTCCCCAGGGGTTGTGGCCTCTGGTGGAAAGGCCAGGAGTCTGCTCAGAAACTACTCTTTGGGAGAAGAAAGAGAAAGATGGAGCTGAAAGTAAGTGACCAGGAAAAACTCCAGGCAAAAGTAGCTTAACCATAATATTCCAGACTGAGATTTCCAAAAGCACTTAATGATTTTGAGTGCCTCACTTTTTGGGTATTCCAACAGAGAAATCTCTGGAGGCCTTATGCTCAGAGAATAAGTGCTTGGCATTTCCTGAGAGTTATGTCTCCATTAACATATTTCAAGTGGTGCATGAAGAACAGTAGCTATTGAAATATCACATGGCCAAAATATTCTTTAGTGACTTAAAACAGTCAGACAAAGCATATTGTCATGCTCAGACACAGCTCTTCAAGGATTTTGAACATTTTTTTTCTTTCTCTGAAAGAGATTAAATAATGGTATATCTTAAATCTTACACTGCACTTCAGTTGTGTCATGAAAGATAGAATTCATTTTTGATATTAATGGAGCAGGTGAAACGTGAAATGATATTTCTTTAATCTTTAATGAAATTTCTGGTTTTAGCATTTAGGTTGTCTGTTCAATGACACAGAAGAGCTAATAATATCACTGTTTTTGAAGAATTCATTCAGTACAGGCAGCCTGATTTTCTGAATCTGTTGGAAGCACTTTAGGTGCTCCAATGATGCATGAAAAGCATAATAATAAAAAAATCCTTTGTCCTTGAAGCCCAGTGATCATAATTGGAAACATATAATTAAAAAAGAGAAAAAAAATCTCCCAGTAAGCCACTACTCTAGAACAGAGATGCAGTAGTTTAGAAAATAACAGTTCTACAGGAATTAGCAGGTACAATGGGGTTTCAGGAACTCTTCAACCAAGTGTGCTCTTTAGCTTGGATTAACACCTGTATGTTCAACACTAAAAAGTTGAATGGTGCTTTCTGAAGCAAACTGTTTCTCTGCTGAATGACTTTGTTGTTTTAAAATTTAATAATTGCTTTTGCAAATCCCCATGAAACAGGAAAAGTTGGTAAAGATGCTGCACGTTTTTGTGGGGAGAAACTGATCTTTTTCTCACAGGTATATGCAAATGAGAAAAGCTGTGCATGACAAAAAGTTTGCTATGAGACAGGGCAGAACTAAGGGGAGGTCCCAGGGGACACACATCCAGTATTCCATCTTTAGCCAGTCACTTTGAGGCCAAAGTACATCTTGCAATCTCTTAAGGTCATTCACATCTTGATTTTTCATTATTTCAGCCTAGAATTTTAGTTTTTCTTTTGAGGGGCCAGTGCTAACCTTCTTGAAACCGGGGAACATTGGAGTACTGTCCAAAGGATACAGTAATACTTCCAAAAATCATAGATGCTCTCCAGTACCATTAAAGCTGGCTGGTAATGGAGATAATATAAACCTTGGCCATTCTCCCAGCTGACTGCCCTAATAATAGAAAAGCTCCTCTGAGTGAGTAGCTGATACTGGGGATCTGCCAGGCAATTTTCTTTAAAAGCAACAATTGGTGACAACATCCTTGAAGAGGTGGAGATCTGCTTGCCTTATTCATATGACCACTGAAATGAGCAAGAGGACCCTTTCTCTCTGTTTTAAGTTCTCCTTCTGCTTTCTGCAAGAAAGTTAGCACTTTCTTGAAGTCTCTGATCTTTTCTGAGGTATCTCCTAAACCTCCTCCGTTTTCCTTTCCAGTTACACTTTATTTTTTGCACACACAGAGCTGCACCCTCTTGCCCTTCCATCAGCTCATGGGGAACCTCGCAAGCCAGTGTGGCTGAGCTGGGGAGCAGCTCTCTGGATGGTTTGGTGTTGGCAGGTAGGTTTTTTCTCTGTCTTTCTTATTTTACAGAGAACCTGGCTCACTTCTTCTGTCCAGCCTGAAGGGAGAATAGCTAGTGAAAATGGGAGGGCAGCTAGAAAACCCCTCAGGGAAGTGCCAGAAGTGAGATGTGCACGAGGCAGTTGCAAAAGCCACCAGTGTGTAGCCATGTGATCATCTAATCACAGCTTGAAAAGAGAAGTGTGAACATTAGGGCTTGGGCAACCTTGAAAAGACAATTTGTTCAAGCTGTGGTGAGGAGAATAAACCATTTGTAAAGTAGCCTCTTCTTGGGCTGCTCCAAGGATGAACATTGCTGATAGTGTAGTCTGGATGTCCCCTGACCTGTCTGCTGCTGCAAGGCAGCCCCTTTATGCCCTGCAGGGTGTCTGGGAAGTTGGGATTGCTTCCCCAGGCACCATGAGACCCTCCCCAGCTGCAAAAGGGGCTTCTGGTATCCTTCTGCATTGTTGTGGCTCTTGTGCTGGCACCATGCAGAGGTTAAAGAGTTCTCCCTTTTTAGTAAATTATTCCCTTGTGATTTATTAACATCAGTTCAAATTTTAAGTTGCAGGAAAGATGTCCATCAGTAGTAACCACAATCACATTTTCTGCTGAAGTCTTTAGATGTGACCCAGAAACCTCATCAGAGAGCACTGGGCAGAGTGCCTGCTTAGCAAAACCCACTGCAGGTACACCCCAGAACTGCCATTTGCAGGATGTCTGAGCTGTGCCTCAGCTATTTCATATGATATATATATATTTAATCCATGGCAGCATATTAGCAGATCAGACCTAGATTAATCAGGCTAAAGATAACTTTTGGACCTTTTCCACATCTAGGTCAGAGAAAAAGAAGGTAGATATTTATCTGTGCTACAGCACTAGCTAGCACTTTGTAGCAGATGAAATTTTCAGGGAAATCAGTCAAAGAAATCCTGCAGTAAGACTGAGGGAAGCAAAGTGAAAGGAGTGTGTGTGTGTGTGCACAAATGCAATACAATCTTTACAATTTGCAGAAGCTATCAATTTCCAGTGAAATTCTCTCTGCTATTATAGCAGCAAATATGCAAATTTCCTTTATGCTAAAATATCCTCCTTTGTTTCTTTAGTGCCATAAAACAAGTCCTGCCCACTGATATTATTTCAGAAAACTACAGATAGAATAACAGTGCAGCTGTTCAAGGAAACCTTGCTGCAAGTCAGGGACAGGCCCCATGTTTTGAGCCTTGGTAACGCCTGGAATAAGTCTACAAATGCATGGGAATTAGTTCTTTTAAAAATAGATTAGGTCACATTTAGGATGTTTAATGTGAAATGTTACTGTGGGTATTAATGGAGCACTTCTTTCCTGCAAATTAAAAACTGAGCTAGTGTTAATAAATCAAAGGAAACATTAAAATGCTCTTTAGCCTCTGCCAGGTTCCTTTTGAACAGGCTTTTGAAGGACTGTTATACACACAGATTCTGGTGAGAGGAAAATTTCATTGAAATTCTAAATGTTCTTTAGCAAATTCTTCATTTTTGACCTCACTTACTGACTTGCAACACCAGAAGGGCCAGTGATGAAACCTCTCATGATGGTAGTTCAGGAAAACAAAGTCACTGGGCTCCAAAGTGAGAGGCAAATGTGCCACAACAGCAGACAGCTAAGATGTAGGCTGGGACCCTGCCCAAATTCAAACTTTCACCATCAACCTGTAACATCTTGGCTTACATCCTAGGTCAACATAAAGGTTTCTCTTGGTTTTGACTTGAGCTACTATAAGGAAAAATTGTCAAGAAAAAGATACTTTTTCTTCTTTTAGCTTTGTTTCTTTCATGGATTAGTGGAAAATTGTGATATCTTCCAAGCAGAAAACATGCTTTCAAAGTCCTATTATATGTAATGTAATACACATGGAAGGGGAACCCAATTTTCCTGCAGCAGGCAGCCCTTTCAGCTCTTGTTTTTTAAGATAATGACTCAGTGACAGCCCTGGTTTTCACCCCTACTCTGAAGAGCATCTTTGGCAAACCCCTGTTAGGAGCCTCATTGATTATGTCCCTCATCTCTCCCAGAGGACAGAATTCATTACCTTATTACGGGAAAAATGCTCTCACTCTCCTTTTCTAAAGGTTAATTAGCTCATCATAGACATTTGTCCACGCTGCTCTTCTTGGTCTCCCCCAAATGCAGCCATACGTGCATCCCCTTTGAACTCCAAGCAATGGCTAAGAGGAAAACTTTAACCACACATTGGCAGCTTCTTCACTGCCAGACTCTCATGCTTTTTCATAACATCTCTGCCTGACAATGCAGAGAGAGGAGGAGGTGGTGTCTCCAGTGTGAATTAAGTGATTACTGCTCTCATTTTCTCACTGGAAAACCCTGCTAAAGACTCCCTCTGGTTCCATATGCAACGTTATGATTTCTTCCTGTTTGGACCATGGTGCCCAATCAAGCCTTTTGCTGTAGAATTTGGATTTTTATTATGGGATTGCACTCAGCAGATAAGACAGAAGACATTCTGTAAATACATACTTTAGACTTGACTCATCTTTGATGAGTTCTCCTCCTTCCTGTTAGTCTGATCTGGGAGTCTGCTCTTGGCTGTTACTGGGCCACTTCCCACCCCTGGGAGTCCCTGGGAGTCCCACCCCTTTCCTTGTTTCCCTTGGCTGGTCCAGCCCAGGGGACACTGTTGGGGACAGTTGGCTCCTGCCTCAGGCCAGGCTTGCAGAGCAGCCCAAGAAGGTGTCTGTGTTGACCATCTCGTTCCCACATCTCCCCATTGCCTGCATCCTTGAGCTCCCTTTCTCCTTGCACCAGCCCTTGTGCCTCTCAGATCCCTCACTGCATTCTCCTAGGTCAGGGAAAAACAGGCAATGTCCTGGCTACTTCAAGGACACATCCTCACACAAGGGTCTTTAGCACTGATGCAAATACCAATAATGCATGGGATTTACTTTATGTTTCATACATTGGCATAGCTCTTTTCTCTTTCTCTATTAAAGGGAAAGCAGGGAAAGTATTCTCTGGAAGCCAAGCAATAAATATATGATTTCCTAATATGTCCAGCCACAGGCCTGACCCTGTGATATCAAGGGTAGCACTGTTCATCACCTTAGGGAAAATGGATTCATGCCAAAGTAAGGTGGAAATCCGTGAGTCCTTCAACTGCTGTGTCTAAAGCATTTTCATTAAGCACTGCTATGGAATATGCTCCCTGTGTGCACTCTCAGGGATCTTGCTGTTTTTCCTGTGGGAAGAGGAGAGATGCATCCAGCTGCCTTCTTCCTGGCATGGCACCCACTGTCCACCATCTCCACAATGGGAACCCACTCTGCTGGACATCAGATTCAAGCCTTGTGATAAGGTGAAGAAGCTGGTTTTGAAGCACTTGTACAGCTATTCAGATGACTAGAGAGGATATTATACAATTTGTTCCAGTAAAATCCCATTTTTAGCACACGGAAAATGCTATCAGGATCCCTGATATTCACTACTTTCCTCTTAACATTGCCTCACAGCATTTTTCCATAGCAAAGATAATTACTTAGCATGTTCATTTCAGTGGCAACTTAAAGAACTGAGTGTATGCATTTCACAGAGTCAATTTTCCTAATTATTATCTGAGATGCTTATTTTGACTCAAATTTCTATTCCTCCTGAGAGGAAGAGAGCTAATCCACTCTGAATATTTTCCCTCTAAGATTATTTCTAGTGCTTACTGTTGGAAACCAATCCTTTATTAGGAACTGATCTAGAAGCTATTGAAGAATTTTTTTTTTCCTTCTGCTTTCAGTAAGCACTGCATTAGATTTGGAAGTAAATTGAATGGATGAGTTAGTCTGGAACTAGTGAAGTTTGTCTTGTTCTGCAGCTAAGCCCTAAATGTGATGAGATTGTACAATTGCCTTGCAAAATTAGGAAAGATACCTTCAAAAGGCAAAAATATCTTCTTTTTTTCTTCCTGTTAAACTAGAGAAGATTAAGTTTTAATGTAAAATCTGTGAGGGGCATTTGTGGAGAAAACATGTTCTTGATTAGAGTATTTTCCCAGGCAGAAGTTTCTCTAGGCAGCCTTGGTTTTGGTTTTCTAGTTTTCCAAAACATTGTAAGACAAAAACTTCTGTGCCAAAAACCATTAGAATAAATTACTTTTAAAGTCTGGCAGAAGATAATTTTCCACAGATACTACATTATAGATAATGAAAATGAATATATTAAATGAAATTATTTTCATATGACTTTATGTAATACAAAGCTCATTTTTGTACAAAGACTTTGTTTCTTTGTTCATTGCTGTGCTCTAATTCTAAATGAATAAGAAAGTTGTGCATATACTATTTACAACCACACATTAAATATATTTCTTCATGTATTTAGAAATATATTTCTAAATACAGGAATGCCACTATTGTACTGAGTCACATCTTTTGAATTAGTTCATGAAATGCAACTTCCAGGTGCAGATGCAGAATCCTGTTGCTGAGGCAAAGACACCAATTCAGCCCAATGAAAGCCCTTCCCAGAAAGTGCCCATAACTGCAATCTCAAAAAGTAGCTCAGATTCCTCCACAATATTTCCAATAACATCAGCTACAAAAGGCTGCAAGTTTGGGCTGGTACCTCATGTTTGGGCAGCAGCTCCTGTGCCACAGCTGTCAGGCAGATTTGTATAAAGATGAAGAGCTGTAGCAGTTCAGCCTGTAGTAGACTAACATTATTTTTCCATCAGCTCTTTCCTATTGCCTTCAACATCTCATGCTGGGAAAAAAAAAGGAATCAAAGTGAGAAAATTTCAGTGTCTGTGGATGAGGTTCACTCTCACTCCTCACCTCGGTAGCACATGAAAAAATCTGACCCTAGAGTCATTGCATATCCCGGAGTTGTCCTCCAGCAGTTATGAATTGCTGATATCTCATATTGGATACTCCAAACACCTCTATTGCTACACCACATTTGATTCAGTACACCACAAGTGATGGCTCTGCCACCTAAAGAAATATGGAGAGAAAAAAAAGCAGGAAAGAATAACAAAGAGAGATCTCCCATTTCTTATTGCACTTTTTTTTTTTTTATTTTTCACTTTCCTCCTAATGTAATAAGGTTTGTTTTTTTTGAAAGATCTCTTTTATCAATTAGGCTTTATCACAGCACCTGACAGCATCTATCTGGTGAGAGATGGCTAAACATTTCCCTTGACTACTGAATCACTCAAGTCCAGCCTGTAACAACTGGATGCCAATGACCTGACCTGATGTTGCATCCTTTAAAGATGTGCTTAAAGTTTTTAAAGCTTTCTTGGTAAATTGGAAGTCATCATAATTGTTTTATAACTAAATGCAAGTAGTTTAAATGCCCTAGGGCTTAAATTTTATTTTACCAGCTAGAATTGTAGCATGCAGGCTTTCCAATATATGTGGAAGCTCTTCAGAATTAATTCTGGGTCTTTTTCCTTCCATCCTGCTGCGTCTCCTGTTTTATAAAGGCTATTTGTCTAAGAGTTATTTTCTAAGCCTTCTTTTTCCTCTTGCAATGGTGTCTTGAAATAAAATGCTTCACTATTTAATTCTGCTGCTTCCCTGAGTGCAAGGTGATCATTTTTTTAGTCTTTTTTCCTCTGTTAAACCTACAGCATATTTGTTTAGAAAAGTTGTGTCCTTCTGTAAGTCCTGCTATCCTTGTTAATTGACGTTTTATCTGCAGACAGTTTCCCAATCAGTTTCTGGTGCCAGCGATGTTCTTTGAGAGAAGGTTTTTTAATAGATGGTCAGTATCAAACCATCTCTGTATCAGAGGGTTCACAGGCCATTAGCCAGCACATGACAACTTTTCTGTATCATGTGGCTGTTCCTAATTGTGGTGCTTGGTGGGCCTTGTCCATTCGCACACACTGTTTCTTTCTAAAATTTAGTTAGATAATTTCAATATTCAGGACTAGCTGAATAATTACCATGTAGCCATAAATTCTGTCTTCAAAAGAGAGAGCTCTATTCAGATTTTGTGCACAGATTATTCTCATGATTGGACCAAAGTTTACAGAAGGCAACAGCAGAGCAATCTTCCCATGTCAGCAAACCTCCATTCTGATCAGCAAGATATTTTAATGATTTAATAAACACTGATAGCCAAGCACTGCAATGAGTGCAGTTGAATTTGTGGTGTGGATGCTGGAGGCACATGAGCTTCACCACAGAAAGGGACATAAAGGCATCCATCAGCTGAGAGCAGGTTTGCATTCCTATTGCAGTGGTTGGCAGTGATTTGGGGCAGTAGGCTCTGACATTCATTATAATCTCTGCAACACATCTGGGCACTGAGGATTAACATTAATCCTGGAATTACACCTTCATTTGGAGCAGAGTTTTTAGAACAAGGGGTTAGTAATGAATGTTTTTGTACCAGTGGAGGCTCCTAACTTCCCATACAAACATGGTTTACAGCAGGGTATCCTCACCCTGCTGGAGTTCACGGTACTAGGATTGTGCTGGGGATTTTCTCTACTACGCTATCCATAATCACATACTGTTCCACTTTAAAAATTAATAAAAGCAAACCCGATACCATAAAAATTGCAAATATTATGATACTTGAATTTGCATCAAAAGCTTGTTTTTCAAAGCAGAATAGTTTGGATGGATGTTTTTAGTTCTCACTGGTTACCCTTTCTGGGGCTGTCAGTCACATCTGGATCCATGTTCTCAATGAGGTGGAGGTGATGTTGCCAGTTCCATCAGAGGTGTAAGCAACAGAAAAGTCTACAGAGCTGAGGAGGGTATAGGAAGATAAAATGCATGACTGGCTTTTTGCCATCAATTTATTGCCAGGGATCAGAGTTGTCATGACCTCCAGATTCCTTCCCATGTCCTGAGGAGGAACAAAGCCTGATAGTTACAGGCAGCCATGTGGAGAGAGATGGGAACACAAGACACAGTCAAATAAACACACAAATACAGGCTCAGACAGGCTGTGGAACCTGTATTCTCTCAGCAGAAGCTGGTCCAGGAGCAAAAGCAGAGTGAGAGGTCCTGAAGGTTCAGTATGTCTCAGTATCACATCCCATTAGGGGAGTGGGAAAAAATGTCTGTAGTGGACAGCTACAGGGTGAGCTACAGGGTGTGAGTTTGGGCCTCACAAGGGAAGGGCAGAAAACTGAATGCAGTTTTTAATTTGCTTTGAAACTATTGGTCATTCCCATGTCTACAAGAGGCAGATGGCTCAGGACATCTCAACATGTCCTTTAGCTCACAGAAGTGGTGAAGCTGTAAGAAAGCCTGAAGGAAGTTCAGGACACCCCCAAGCCAGGCGCAGCACATGTGAAGCTGGGGTGCATTTCTTGCTGTGCAGAGATGCTGTGAGAGGGGAGCAGCGTCCCTCCTCCCCCAGGCCTGGCTCAGCATGTACAAATGTTCTACAAATGCTCCCATCATATCCAAGACACACTTCTGACAGTCCTTGATGTACTCCCAGGGGCTGCAATAGTCCCTTTGCTGCGGGATAGATAGAAAAATTTGACGTGCTAAGTGAGGTCAGCAGGAGGCTGCTTTTCACCCTCTTTCTGCTGACAGAGCAGTGGAAAAGCTGGGCTGTGGCACGAACAGCCCTGCTGCTGCTGCTGCAAATGAAGAAAAGAGTGAAGAAATATTAGTACCACATTTAGCTTTATTGAAATTGAACAAATACCTTTTTTTAATAAACCCTTTTACAGCAAGTGTAAAATTTTAATGTTTTACTCATCTTATGTTACAGGTTGTCTTCTTCCATGTAAGCAAAAATACCATCTTTTTTTTTTCTTCTTTTTTTAAATTTTTTTTTAAATTTTCTACTTTAAAACATGTAGCAAGGATTTGAATAACGCAGATCCGGCACCAAAAGGTAACGGGTTCTGAAAATCACAGTACAGTTTTAAAATTCTTAGGTTAATTAATGATATTTAAAATGATAGCCACTTTGAGTAAAGATATAAATTAGAGGTCTGTAAACAAGTTGTGTTTACCTATAGAGCTATTGACTGCAGCTACAATGAGAGCGGTAATAGAAACTCAATGCTAAACTGAGCTACACCTTTGAGGAAACAAGTTCTTACTAAGTAGTGTGGTACAGGGTAGCACAATAGGTAAAATACAGTTTGGCACCTCAAGTTGCATGTAAAATCAGCATAAATAAAATGAAGTAAGTGCACTGTCTCCCAACAGAAATAAACCGGGCAGTTTCACTGGTTTTGGTGTCAACTATCAAATAAATCACACGACACACAAGTTCAACCCCAAAATTACAATTCTAGTAAAGCAAGATAATATTAAAATGCACATCCACAAGGATAGTAAAGTATAAATTTTTTTTTCCTTTTTTTTCCTCTCCCCTATCAGTAGAAATAATTTACAACCCACAAAAGGACTCCTTGGTGAAACCACTACCTACAGACATGGTCATGGAATGTAGCTCAGTAGACTTGTTTCAAATAGAAAGGCAACATTATCCTGAAAAATTTTGGTCCTCTTATAACTCACTGTACTGTAGCCACCACAGTCTCTTCATAGATGTTTTAGAAGAATTGTTTTTCTTCTCATTCTCTTTTGTTCTGAAAGGTAATATCTTGGTGATAAAGCTGGGTAAAATTTGGCCCCAAATATAGATGTCTGATCAATGCTGAATGTGAGAGAACACACTAGGAGTACATAGAGGGAGCCTCTTGACTGGTCTCACGGCGTATTTTGTAATGGAATCACTTTTCCTTCTACACTTCTTTTCCTCTTTGCTAATTTTTTCTCCAGTGTTCTGGGGGAGTGGGGAAGAAATCCTTAGTCCATATGACAGACATTTCACTGTTTATTTACATGTGGATCACTTTGGCTAAGAAGTCCTGGTGAACCAGAGTTGCCTATTTCTTGTGAATGTCCTCATGCCGTATAATTTTGTATGTAATCCAGTAAAAGATGTTGAAAATGAGGAAGGCGAGTGGGAACGCAGCACGCGATATTGTATCAATCCTTTTAGCACGGTCAACAAACTTCTTTTTGATGGACTCTGAATCCTTTGGTGGTGCTGGAGGTGGGTTGGGTGGCGTAGCCTTGACTGCTGTGCCATCTTTGACTTGGAGGCAGTGGCCCATGCCATAGCCACTGAAATTGAATCGACTGTCACGAGCAACTTCATCTTCCTGGAGGAAAAAGAAGACAAATAAGACACACAATCACCTGTCTATCGAGCATGCCATGTAGTTGAGTAGCTACCCCTCCGAAGCACCTCAGCAATTTACCTGGTTAAGCAATGATACAAAGTCTGGGTTTTAAAGCCAAACAAGAAGTTAAAACCCACACAAAAATACGTGGAACTTAGGTGAGTTCCAGTGTTTGTGAATCTGAGCTTTATTTTTCCTCACTATGTCTAAATCAAGCGCCCTGAGCAGCAAGCTGTGCCCCAGCCCTATAGGGCAGAGATTTCACTTCCCAAGTTTATATTGCTCTCCTTGGGATTTCTGTGGGGAGGAAACATGGTCATGTTGGTAGCAGGGTGTCTGCCCCAGCCAGGCTGAATTGAATGACTCAGGGATCCAGGGGCCCAAGTTCATGTCTGTTTGCATTGCTCAACCTCACAGCAGCCTTACAGCTCCATCTCAAACCTATGAAACAAGGGTAGATCATGGTCCCTCCTAGCTCACAGAAGTGCTCTGACAATCAGTACTTCAAAGTGCACTGGGCACTTGGATTTAGTGATAGCTGGGAGTCAGGTGCAGTAGCATGAGCTAATGTTACACCACCCTGCAGAAATCCATTCTCTCTTGTCTGAGTGGGTGATATTTGTTTTTGGAGAGGTGAGTAACTACCACTGAACTTTATCACTATAATAACTGTGTGATGAAAGGCTTGTGACTGTGCTGGTAAATTCTCCCTGATGTTTCTCCTGTGTGATAGCACAATAATACACAAGTTAACAGTCGCTGGCTGCTCTCCATGAAGGATTCAAAACCAACAGACAAAGCAGCTCTATTCCTTTTCATGCCAGCAGGAATGAATTGTAAGTTCAGGAGCTTGTTCTAGTTAAAGACCTTTTCTTTGACCGACAGATGCTTCACTGTTGACTGAAAATGACCACTTCTTGGGCTGACAAGGAGCCCAATCCCTCACGGAAAATACTCCCTCATATCTCTTACCAAACCACAGCCTTCTGAACTTAACAGAGAATCAAAAACTGCAAGGAAAAAAAACACCACAGCAGCAAGATATTGAATAACAAGTATATTGTCTGAACTTGGGGGCAGGAAGGGAGGATAATTTGCACCTATTCAGGATGTAAATCACTGCCCCTTCACAGAAGAACCTCTTTCAATAGTAGCATTTTTCTCTCTCCCCAGCTCCAGGACTGGAATTGAATATATCACCCAACTTTCTCTCCTTACCTTGGAGCTGACACACAAAGGTGAATAACCAACCATGTATTCAAGGCTACCAAATGAGAAATAGTCACTCTGACTGCTTAAGGCATTGAATGCTTATTGAAGGAGGATAGGCAGTAAACAGTGTTTTGGAGACCCTGTCACTTCAACCTGAAGGTCTATTCTACAGTGTATCCACAAGCAGGTGGAAAATTGCATCATTGCAAGGCTGTTTGAGCACTTATCCAGGGCTTATAACCTTTTTATTTCAAAAGTTCACCATCATTAAGAAAAAGAAAGATAGTCCTCTCCTTTTTCAATTTTATTTATTTGCAGTTTGCAGTACCTCTATGAAAACTCTGCTTGTCCTAGTGATTATAAGTATGTAAAATATGTTAAAGATTAATCTACTGAGACATAAGTTTTGGATAGCTTTATCAGGCAAGGTTTCTCTTGCATGACCTAATGACTTGATAACACTACCAAGTCCCCCAATAATACCGGGAGATGCCTTCCTCTCAGAGCTTTTCATTTTACTGAGTTTGAAGGATAAAATGCATGCCCAGGACATGAGAGGTGATTAAAAAGGGTAACAGATTTTCAGCAGCTGTGTTGCCATATGTACTTCATTCATTTTTAAAAAATTTAATTTCTGTTGCTCCTGAGAGATCTGTGGGAAGAATAAAAAGTACTGAGCTCAACACAAGCTTGGAGAGTCCTGACTTCCACTGTGCCCTGGTGGATCACAGCTTTGTCACATGGGGCTGAGCAATTCATCTTCAATGTCACAGCCTTCCTTTTGAGCTTACACTGTGGCAACTTGAGCGGGAAGCAATCTGAGATTAGGGAAAGGGATGTTTAAATCAAATTCTTTCAGGTATTCATCACCCAACCTGAACCATAAGGAGCCACTTATGTCCCAGTGGGATTTAGAGTCCTGCTTTTCCCACTCAGACAGTTGTCTGTGCCAGTTTTTCCTACAAAAGCCAGAGGGAAGCATGTCCAGTCTCCATAATATCTTTTCATTCAGGACTGCAGTAGATGTGATTTACCCTGGATACAAGTGGTACAGCATTCACCTGGAGCATGAGTGACACATGCTCAGTTTCCCTCTCTGCTCGAGCAGATTTTAATCTCCTTCTCCCTGAAAAATCTCTGGATCAGGTTATTACTGTTTTCCCAACATGGAGCTGTTTGCTGGTTGCAAAAAATATATCTATTTATGTAGGGGTTTTTTAAACCTTTATCAGAAAAACCTTTTTCAAATACTAAACAATCAATTAGGAGAACAGCATTGTGTTGCTATATCCATTTGTTACTAAGCCTGGTGTTATGCATTTACACAAACATAGCACTAGAGACACCCAAACTGTAGCTGTTGCAATCATTTGAGTGCCACTAGGAGCAAGGAAAGCCAGAGCTCTTACAACCCCACCTCCAGCCCTGGAGATGTCACAGCTCCATAACCACCATGGGATTTTTAACAGTGAAATCCCCCAGGAGCCAGAGGGGCTTTGTGGTCTGGCATGTGCCTGCACTCTGAGCACTGCCAGGTCTCACACGCAAGACCTGACCCCATCAGAGCTTTCCTACCTGGAAGACCTTAGGGTGTTGATATCTCTGCCCCTTCCAATGAAACTGGCCAATAGTGTTGTAAGTTAACAATGAAACCCGGGAGATATCAAGACCCACATGTCTGTGCTAAGAGGATGCTTTTCCCAGGAGATTGCAGAAGTGGGCTCATGTCCTTTCGTCCCACTGAACCCTTAAACTGCTTCCACCCAAAATGAAGCAGAGGAGACAGAAAGGCTTCCTCCACGCTGCTGAGGGGAGCTGGGGAATCAGCCCAAGTGCCAAAAGTTCATGTCCATGCTCACTCTGGGGTGAATCATACCAAAAAGTTTTCTCTGAGACAAATCTGCTCCACTGGGGACTGATTCCACACACTGCCATCATGAGCCATGTGGTGATATCTGGCCTCAGGAACAATAAAATCCCCCATCTGATTTACTTTAGCATTATGGATGAAGTTAAAAAAAAAAATCTGTCTCTAAACCACCATAACCTTGCAACAAAACTACAATTTGATATTTCAGATAATCTTCCAACATCCTGCTACATATAAAAGACTTGGGGAATAGTCACAGAGAAAGAAAAACAAATTTATATGCTTTGATAAAGAACCTTTTCTTAAAATTATATTTCAAAATGTGAGATGAAGAAGAGACCGCAAGTGCTTTCCTTTAAGTAGTGGGTATGTCTTCCTTTGACCTAGAGGGTTGGTGAACTATTGCATGACTTGGGTACCTTCTCGTGGGGCTGCAGTCACTCCTCATTCTCATGGTCATATTCAGTTCATGCCATCTGACATATCTACCATGGACACTCATCCATTGGCAGTCTTCAACCTGTTCACTAACTCAGTCACTGATTAAATAGTCCAAATGCCTTTTCAAACATCTCTTTATTTTAATAGGACTACACTAAAAACGTATTAATTTAAAATGCAATTAATTTAAGGATCTCACTTGCACAAATTCCAGACTGTTTATGTGTTTACAGATTTTAGAACTGAAATCCAAGAGCAACTGGAAGCTACTGGACATCACCTGAAGTGGCAAAATCTACTGCCATTGAAGCTATTAACTTCATCCTCCTAAATGGATGTGAAGTGTTACATAATATGGAGTCACAACTCCATCTGTGCTTGATTAAGGCATAGGGAAAAGAATCACTAGCAAGGATGAGAAACAGAAAATAAACAAACAGCAAGATGAAAGTGTTCTTTTGATAGTTTCCTTTTAGATGTTCACACCCTGAGTATTTTAGAAGAATTACCCTTTGAAAACCAATTATATTTCCTGAGATTTGGGCAAATATTTTCTATAGATGCTTTTTCAACAACGTAAGTTTATGTGTATTGTCTTATGATGCTATGAACAGGCTTTGGTATTGGCTTTAAACAATTTTAATCAAACAAGAATTACATATTTTTCTCAGTTTTTAATTACCCTTTATGAATTTAGTGATTTTTTTTTGTGCTTTACAAAGTGATGGCATTGAATTCTCTTGACTTAACTTTACAGTAAGCAACACATAAATGGGGTAATACTTTTGAAAAGGCTTTCTTTTTTCATCTTTCATTTTTTTAAAACTTTTATTTCTACTCCATCAGGTCTAGAATGTATTTCATACTACCAGTTTCACACCAAAGCAATCAGAAAAGGGGAAAACACTTTAGAAAATCTAGCCCATTCAATGCCTTCAATGCACAGCTTTCTGTACAATGCATTTTGAAGTGCTTTGTCCTCACCACTTTTAAATGCTTATTGTCAGCATTGACTCAGTTTTAACAATGAGGAAAATGAGAGAAAGGCTGGCTTCAAACAGTGTATTTAATTTACTCTCTGATGTGATTTATTCTTTTAATTTTGCTACTCTTTTTCCAACATATGGTGGAAAAACTATTTAAAAGACTATCTGGTTTAATTAAATTTCAAGGACACAGATGATTAATTTTAGGTATAGGATACAGAACATCAGAGGAATTTTCGTTTTTGTATTCATAAGCACAAAGTTAGAAACCCAGAATCAATTCAGACTTGAATGCAAAATGGAATCTTTAGGGAATGGACACCAAAATATCTTTGGAGATTTCATTCTTAAATCATCTTTATGACTTTGAGCCACCTCCCATCTCTCAGTACTTTACATAATTCATGATGTGGTTTTGCAGACAGTCATGCTTACATGGTTTCAGTTCTCAGGAGTCACTGAGTATGTGGATGAAGATAGTTCAGCAGAGAAGCATATTTGGACTTTCAAATCCCCTTTGGTTCCTCACAGAAGCATCTTACAAAATTCGATTCAATTCAATTCAACTAAATTCAATTCAATTCAATTGTGAGGAGATGAGAGGGAAGGTCCTTTCATAGATTAACTGTTTAAAAGGCAGTAATGGAGTTTAGGAGTAAAAGATCAATTTCATAACTGGAGGATTCGCTGGAGGGGATCTCTACGAATCTGTGTGAGAATCACTCAGAAGGAACTGAGTTATAAGTAAATTGGGACAAAGGTACCCAAGGGAAGGTACACAGGTGAAACAGGATGTTCAAAGCAGAAAAAGCTAAGACAGGCTTTCCAGAAAGATTCCAAAAGATGAGTGACTGAGTAACAAGATGGCAATAAATTAAATACAGGATTGATAAGTGCAAGGCAAAGCACAGCAGAATATAACCCTAATTATGCATAGATGGTAGTGGGCTCAAAATATTTTTTGGTTTTTTTCTCATTTATGAGTTTGGGAAATTACCACATATATGATTCTGACATTAGTCCTCAGCTAAGCAGCAGTCAGGCAATGGGCACAAAACAGAAAATGCCATTCTGCCATTTTATCTACTCTCAGTGTGATCAGTTTTTGGAGACAAAAGGTATTTCTGGTCACTCAAGCCTAGTGAAGACACAGCAGAAGTAGATCAAATACAAAGAGGAGCAGCAAGGATGATAAGGGCCTTTTTTTTGCACAAGGAAGAAGAAAATAGTTGAGATCTCCTCATCTTAAAAAAGCTGTGTTAGGAAGGTGATATCACAGGATCCTAACAATATTCTCTGATTTCTTATAGCCTGAAAAGCTCTGGATCTCAGCTCACCTATGCCGGATGTCATTCCCACTTCTTAATCCAGACTTCAGAAGAGCAGAAGCTGATGTAAAATTATCACCTTCTCACCTCAATCCTGCTCAAAGTATAGACCAAATACTTCCCAGAATTTGGTTTAAATAATGTTTTTCCTAAATATTCACCAAGATGCTTAATCAGAAACATAAACAGTCTCTGACCAATCCTACTGCAAGATGACACTCTATCAGAACCCATCATTCTGCATGTGACAGTGGCATTCACCCCATTTCTGCCTCTCTTAACAGCAATTTTCCTGCTCACTGAGGTTTGCTTTTGCTCTCATTTGAACCCTCATGCCTTATGGAGTCTAAGTAAAACAGACCTAGTATCATAAATAGACATTTTAATTAATGGACGAGAAACTGGTCACTGCTGTCTTTGATAAGGGTTTCCAATGGACAAATTTAGGTTTGTTTTGCAAATCTGTGTTTAGTAGTGTGTCCTCTCTCCAATAAACAGCACAAAAATCTCTGAAGCATGAGTGATTTACTTAGTCTGTAAGAACAGCAAGTGAACTGTTGTTAATGCAGTAATGAAATGGTAGTTAATGCAGCTTCGGCCTTTTCAAGTAGGAATTGAACATTATCCAGCTGAAAGAGTAACATAATTTAAACATGTTATGAGCAAAAATATTTTCCTGCCTTGAAATATCTATAAGTAGAATCTAAATTTTTCAAGAATTACTTTAATAATAAAGATTATACAGTCAGTAAGGGTGACTGGTTTGCAAAAAAATATAAATTCTTTTTCTTTAGTAAAGCAAGGCTTCTGTCTCTAAATTTTGAAAATACAATTAATGAAAATTTCTTATTTAATTTCAAGTTTTATATATAATATAATGAATGTTTTCATGTTGGGGGAGGGACAACCAGAAGAACTACTATTTGGCAAAGCACCATAAATGTTATGATAGAGAGTCATTCCTCCTAAAAAAACCAGCAGTCTTGGTTCCTTGGTTTCCCTTTATTTTAAATGAAGGTAATGCCTTAAAATATCCAGATACGTTAATCTGTGAGTCTTATAGGCATAATTTGACTGGATATTAATTTCTCTCAGGACAGTAAAATCTGGAGACTCGACTGCTCTTGGGTAACTTTTGCCAGTCTCTCTCCAAAGAAAGAAGAGGTTGGCCAGTTCATCAGTGGGAATGGCACAATTATTCTGTTTTACATCAGACAAATAATGTTAGTGACCTAGATTTGAAGGATTATCTGCTCTGACCAGAAATCTGTTGGACAAAGGGCAACTGACTTCTGCTCATCCAGACTGCATTCAGGGCTGAGTAAAACACAAGGCTAGCATTTAAATATGTGACTATTTCAGCTAGAACATGAAATAGCTGTTAATGAGCACACCAAACTAAACAATGTAAAGCAAGACTACATTTGCTAAAATTTTAGAAGATCTAAAACCTAAAACACCAATGGAAACATACCTAAGATTCACTTACTCCATTTTCTCTTCCTTTCTGCCAGATGCCTGCCTCAGGAGAGACAAGCAGACTCTCACCTTCCTCCCTTCAGCAGTGTTCAAGCCTGACCCTCAGACTTCAGTGCTCTTCCTCCCCAAAACCTGCAGCAGGGCCAACATCACAGGACAAGGGCACACGGTGTCCCCAGGTGGGTGACAGGCATGGGGGAACTGCCACAGCAACGTGGGGCATCTGTGGTCAAATACTCCAGGCATGTCTGAGGAATACAGGAATATCTGAGCACCCTACCCCACAGAATTTTTCCTGTCAGGTTCTCTGGTCTTTTCCTCAGAGCAGATTTAAAGACTTTGGGGAAGATTATTTTTATCACACCATTGTGAAATTTCTCAATGGCCTCTGCCTTAGCTGTAATTATCCGAGGAGACTTTGCTAGACCACGCCTGTGCCCTGGCTGTGCCATCTCAGAGTACCTCCTTGGTCAGTCAGCCAAAATTAAAAAATAAATAAATTTCCATACAGGGCCCATAAACAACACTCATGATTGGATTCACACAAATTACCCTCTGGAACAACATATTGCCAGGGATGTTTTATTGCTCAGGTTTTGATTGTCTCAGCTCCCCCACATTTTGGGGCTGATGTGCAGCCCACCCTGCAGGCACTGTCCTCCCTGACTGGGACCTGCAGCATCCCTACACCTTGCTGAGGTCTCCAGCTTGGTGCCAGGAAGGGGCAGAGGAAAGGGACAGGCAAAAGGAGGGAAGAAGAAAAGATTTTTTTCCTCCCTGGTGGTGGATTCTCTCCTTCAAGTTATTTTCTACAACAAACACCCAGAATAAACTCCAGCAAATGCAGACAGAGTTTACCAGGGCTTTCTCAGACATTCATGCATTTAATTTATGCAAATACTGAACAAAATGAATTAAATATTGCAAATTACATTAATAATTTAAATTCTGTAGCTAAAAATAGTCAAGAATATTTGAACAACCTTAAAGTGTTCACATGCAAATTTTATAAATTTGGTGGGGGGAGGCTGTGGGGGGTTTTTGGTTTGTTTCATTGGTTTTGGTTTTGGTGTTTTTTGTTTCTGAGGGGACAAGCCTTTCTTTTCCAGTTATCAGTTCATAATACCAGGCTTCCAATAAATAATGTTTTGGGGTTGATTTTCTTTTCTTTTCTTATCTTCTTTTACACAAGTTATCCTTTCTGATTTGCCATATTATTTATTTCTCATTGTTAGTCAAGATCTCAATGTGGATTTCTCTAGCTATTCTTGCATAGGTCCAAAGCATCATTGGGTTAAACAAAATATTTTCCAGCTATCTGCCCTTCAAACTTGTTTCCAAAATTAAATAGTTGCATCTTAGAAACAACTTGACTGTTTGAATGTATTAGAAATTTACTACCCATATAGACTTCTATATTTTCATTTTTATTTGCTTCTGTGAGGGTTGGTCTATGAAATTCTGATATTATTTACTCTCAGGAAAATAAAAATTCATCATGACGTAAAAATTGATGACATTCAATCCTATAGCAACTTGACAGTGCAATCTCTACATGGAGATGTTGGGGTGTTTATTTCTCATCTGATAAGTAATAAATCCACAAATTCTAGAAGGTCATTGGAAGTATGCATACAGTGGAAATGAAATAATATTTCATTTAAAATGGGTTAGATAGGTTTTTTTTTTTACTGTATTACACACAGACACAAGGGTGTACACACATGCACAGTCTGCATGCACCCATCCATGGAGATATATGTACCTACATATAGGTGTAGGCATCTATTTAATCTAGTCCTCTAATGTATTCCCTGAAGGCATTAGTTAGTGGCAAGTTCACCTAGTGAGAACATTTTTATTCCATTTTAAAATTAGGAGCACTCTTCAGAGCATTTATTAATTATTAATTTTTAATCACTTCTCAAAATGCTAACTTTTACTCTAGCATTTTCTCTGCAGTAGTTCTGGGGAGCAAGGATACTGAACACATGGGCAAGGGTCATTAAACCTTCCCAGTCCTCTCTGTCCATAAATAGGCTCTTTGGTGGGGTGCTGGCATTTCTCCAGGAGGACCATCTGCCCAGGCCAGTAGCTAAGCAACAGATCTCCTGGTGATGGCCTTTTATTACTTGGCAAAACTGATAAAGGGATAACCTGAAACAAAAGATTTAACTGTGTATGAGAAAAGTCAGTACTGAGAGGTACAGACAGATGAAATGTGGAAGCATGGCTACAGCACTGGAAAAAGTATTCTTGGGAGAAAGTTTCAGATGGTTATCTGAACTCAAGTTTTGTTCAAGAATATCAAGGAAAACGGGAGACAAAATGCCCAATTAATTTCTCTAAAAGAGAGCTAACAAGAATAACACAAAAATAAAGGGCTGCTATGCCTGCAGCCTTCCTGAAATGTGCACCTTGTATGTTTTAAACCAGTGTTTGCAGTGCCAGAGCTCTGGAAGCCTGTCATGCGGTGCATGGAAGAGTTCAGGACTCACTGCGACTGCCTACAACCTCCTGACCTTGAGGTTCCACTTTTGAGAAGGAATGACACCAGAGGAAGGATTGTATTCAGAAAATATGACAGTAAGTCAAAGAACAAAGCAAAGCAGGAGTCCCCCAAGAGAAAGGGAGACCTGGCAGCACAGGTTTCTACTTCACTGAATATCCAAGAGCTTCATGAGTACCAGGCAGGAGCATTCTGTCTGGATCAGACAAGATGAGGTGTTTGGTGACAACCTTAGTACTGCACAGTAGGATATCACACATGCTCTGCAGTCACAATGGGTGGGCATTAAACTGATTTATTGTCCTCTGAGCTGGAAAAATGAATGGAGTCTTAGAACCCCTAATGTGAAACACAGGCAAGTTGATATCTACTCTTGGTCTTTTGCTTCCCTGTCTCCTTATTTCTGCAACTGTCTCTTCCCTTTTTAACTCCTTTTTAACGATTTTTTTCCATCACACATATTACCTTACTAATTCCCAGGTCTGTTTTTGCCTACCTCCTCTTTGATACTTTCATCCTCACTGTTTTCCTTATATGTGGCCTTAACCTTCTGCTTGCAAAACTCAGTTTCTTCTTTAAGTCCCATCTGCACTGAGCCTTTCTGCTCTGTGCAGTTAAATTATCTTCTTCCAAAGAAAAGGCAGGCCATAAAAGTAGAACTCCACCTTTGCAAGACCACCTCTAAACTGAGAGGTGCTATTCTATTTTTTAAGAATATCCAGGAAATAGTTTGGAGGTTTTTGAGACGGTTTTTGTTTGTTTGTTTTTGGGGATTTTTTTTGGTTGGTTGGTTTTTTGTTTAGTTTTTGGTTTGTTTTGGTTTGTTTTTTGAATAAAACCTTCTACTTTTGGATATCCACAGAGCTGATAATTGCTCAAAGAGTTTCCATCACCATAAAGCATTTTGAAATGTGATGCTTCTCATCTGATCTACTGCTCATGACACACAGCCTGTCCCATCACTGGCATGTAAAGCTGAAGATCACCAAGCATGTGGGCCCATGCAGCAATCTGTGACTCTGTTCTGACCACCCAGAACACACAACATGAACCTTTTGGAGGCTTTAGAAAATGATCACAAGTGCTGCAAAACCAGCAAATGGAATTTCATTTTTATTCTATGTTTAATGCTCTGGAAAAAAAAAAAAGAGCTGTTGTTTGTGCACAGCACATGTTGTTCCTGTCTACTGAAAACTGAGTAATGTGGTAGTATATGCAAATAGTAATAGATTAAAGATTTGGCATGCTCCAGAATACTCCAATGACATGTCCAATCACAGCAGTGCCATCTGCTTTTCCTTATTTGTGCTAAATTTATAACACTGTGTTAATTTCTGTAAAAGTTTTCTCACCAGTTTCAGGAAATTATACTTCACAGACATGCAATATTTGGGCTTTGTGGCTTACTGTAAGCAAACAGTAAATGCCACTTCAGTTACTCATCTCTATTCTTAGACAAAGGACTTCAGAAATCAATAACATAGATTATGATTCTTAACCCTGAAGGAATGGCAGTGATTTGCAATTCAAATGTTCATTCCCTAAGTTTTTGCTCATACTCAAATTTTGACAGACCCAAAGGCAACTAGACTTTCACCTGGGGCTTGGACACCAGTAAAACACAAGTCTGGTATTGTACAGCTAAATTAAAATTAACTCCTTCTATTTGGAGTGGAATTTTTACCAGATCATTTAACTGGACCTTCTCTTCAGGCAGTTTGACCCAAGGAGACTGAAGAATACTGGCAATATCCCCTTCATAATTCCTCACTCACACTCTGAGACACAGGAAAATAGAAAACCAGGCAAGGAAAGGCTCCCTTCAATGGCCATCTGGGGTTTCCATAAGTGTTTTGCCCTGTTGGCTTCATGGCTGGATGTTTTACTGATGATACTGGAGTTCATTTAGAGTGTCTCTACATGGTGCTGTGCTGAATGATTTCTTCCCACAGGATGAAAGGCAGAGTTACCCCTTCTTTGGGTCTGAAGGGAACAGGTATTTCAAAGTGTGAGACCATTGAACCTGAGGGGACAGTGGTCTAGAGGATATTTTAAATGTGTTTGACACACTTAAATAGATGGTTTCAGCTGGCCAATTTTGGAATGGATCCTAAAATAAAAGTCACTATAAAGAATAAAGCACTTTGTATTGGATGATTAAGAGAATCTGGTTCATATATCCAAGGTGTGACAATTCCAATCACATCTTCATTTCAATTTACAGGACAGAAATAAACTAGGCTTCATTATTGTTCATACTGCTGGTGCTATATATTTGACATGATAATCTACAGTATTAGTCAGTAAATTGACTCACTGGACTGCCCTTGATCATATGCTCCATTTTCTGCTCAGCAGGGCTCTCTCTAACAGCTATATATAACCAAGGAGGGGAAAAAAAAGAGCCGGTTCTCTCTTAGATCATTATAAAATGATGCTGCGTTCAGTTTTCCTGTTGCTTCAAAGGTTATAAGTGATGTGATCTTTTCACCATCACAGATAATAAATGGCTGCTGTTTGTCTGACTTGTCAGCTCCTCACACAGAAATCCAATACTTCCCTCTTGTCACATATTCATTTCAGAAATGTGTTCTCTTTGCAGGCCTGAAATGAAATAGTCTCTGTATTCCTATCTGCCAGTTTTCAAGTCTTGTCTTGTGCAGTCTCTCCTTGTCATACCACGGTTGTCACATTAGCAACCCATATGAGTACTTGCAGCAAATGTAAAATCTCCTGATTGTAATTAAAATTCTACATGCTTTTCTATTAAATAAAGTAAATCATCGTGCATCATAATCCACATCTCTGCTCTTCTCCCACTGTTTTAAAATGTCTGACTACTGAGCTAATTGCTCAGGCAGGTTGTTTTTAGACTGTATAATGCATTTATGGGTTATATATCTCTGTCAAAATAAGTATTGGATTAATCTTGGCTCCTCATCTACATGTTGAGAAATTGCTTCCTCAGTCGAGACAGAAGTTAAAGTCAGGGGCAGCTTCTAAAAGGGGCTAAAGGGTGAAGGGCAGCCAAGAAAAATGTGATGCCAGACACAGAAAGCAGACATCTCAGTAGAAGATTGGTATGAGTTAAAAAATACAAACTTGTGTAGCTGTATTTCAGCAGCGTATCTGCAGCTGTAACCGGTGTTGCTGTAATAGGAAGGGGAACCAAACACTGTTAGGACAGAAAAAGCATATCACTATTCCTGTCCAGAATGGTAAATAATTTTTCAGAGACTTTTTTTACTCACCTTTGTTCCAGAAGTACTTGCAAGTCAAAGACAATTACAGGGTGTAAATCAGAAATACTCAACTGTGGGTCAGCACATCCACAAAAAGCTATAATTCAGCTCACAGTCTCCCTGAGGAGCAATCCCTGACAAATCTCACTTAAACTCATTCCTGATATATTGGGCACATCACAGAAAAATGTTTAACAGCACTGATTAATATTTTCAGAAACTGTAAATTGTCCAGTGCAATGCCTGATGCTGGCCCTGCCAGCTGGCTCTCAAGGCTCTTCTTGTCCTTTTCCCTGCCATCGTACAATTCTGTGCTTGTAGTTTGAAGAACAGAATAGAAATCAATAATGGTCCAGGCCAAACAGCTTCCTCTATATTGTAATGCTTTAAAAATGCAAAGACGCTAAAGTCTAAGCCTCTTTGCTTCGAAGGTTTGAAAGCTGCCAGCAGAAAAGATCCCCAGATTCATACGGTACCAGTTCCTAAGACATCTTCACTTTGAAATCGAAGGCAAGAAGGGAAGACTTATGGTAAAAGAAAGGTCAAAATTTACATGTCATACTGATTACCCTTTGGGCACCCCTGTACCCCTGGGGTATGGTGTTTTGGCTAAATACCTTTCCATCTCCCCTCAGATGAACGAGCCCTCACAGTGGGAGAACGGGGTTCTTGTTTCATAGCTGAAGGAGGCAAATATTTGGCAAACTCACGAGAGTCAGGTGTGACAGCAAGGAATACACAGCAGTGACAAGAAAAAAGTGAGACTGAGAAAACTGGCTGGGATGCCACATACAATAAAAACATCACTAAGCTGCACGTGGGGTACAAAAAATATTCATGAAATAGCTGCTGTTAGATTCAAACACAGCATTTGATGAAAAAGATCTGTTGTCGTGATATGTCTGATATTCAAGCCCAGCTACACAAATACCCACAAGAGAACTCACCAAACAAAGAGGAAAGCAGTAACAGTACACAGAAGTGTGACAAAAGCATCAGACTCCATACATCAAAAAGTAAAATTCAAATAGATTATTTTTACAACAAATAACACGATATAAGCCGCAAGGGAAAGTTAACAAAGATCAAAGAGCAAACAGGAGACAGGCAACATAAACAGGCATCCCCAGTATCTAGAAGTCAAAGAACAGCAGCATACATCACCAGAGCATCTTAAAAAACTGTCATGTATTTGGGGAAAAACATCCTTTGTGCAAGCTTGAAAAAAATGAGTATTTACATTTGGGAAGGAAGACAACATTTTCTGTTCCTGCAAAAAGCTACCCTCTCTGGACTTTTTATTACTTTTTCTTCACAATCCTGTTTGGTCCCTATGAAAAAAAAGTACATTTTGTGTCTCCATTTTGTGAACATCCAGCACAGATAACAGTAAGGGCAGAATAATAAAAGACCAACCCATTAGCAAAAAATACAAAACTGACTCCACCAGAGTTCATGACAGACAAATCTAGGACATCTTCAAGATAAGGAACAAAATGGCAGCGCTCAAAGACATTTTAAAAGAGGACTGCAACAGCTAGAGAATCAATTGCTTTTACGTAAAATCTAAAGCCAAGGTGAAGGTTTTGAACAGCAGCATTGACTTAGTGTTTAATGATTTCCTTTTTTTTAATGTTTTTAATTATGAGAGCAAATAATCTTCTTTCCCCTATTGCTTTTTCTTCTTTGCATGGGCTAAGGACCACCAGTAGCCCCCCAGCCACCATCTGAGAAACCTGAAAAGGCAGAATGAAATTGTCTTATTTTAAATCTCTAAATGTGCTGAATTTGTTCCTGCTCTTGTACGTGTAATTGTGCAAACAGAAATACATCAGATAAGGAAAGAAAATTAGCACAACTACCTCCCCTCCTTTCTCTTTCAGCACTGCCCTCCTTGCAGGCACAGTCACTGAACTCAGGGTTACTTTGCTCATGACAAATACCCACCAAACACTGCAAATATGAGCTACAGTTCGCAAAACCATTAGTCATCCTGTTTGCTTTCATCTATTACAGCTTTGGTTATTTCTGGTTTTGGATTCACCTCACACAAGATCTCCCTTCACTTCCAATACCCTTTTCCCTCCCAGTGTGCACTCCTGTTGACTCCAGTGGCCATACATATTCCTAGTCCCACAAGTGCTGCAGACCTAACATGAACAACTCATAGCAAGTTATAGAAAAATATTTTAATAATTCATAAATCATCACATTGAACTGGCTGCTCTATCCATAAATAGCAAAGCTGCTCATCACAAAAACACCAGCTCTAGTTTAGAGAGTCCTTGAGCTGCAAAATTCTGGAACCCAGGAGGATGAATCAAGGACATATTTCTGTCACACAGAGCTTCCTCTGCCCAACACAGGACAGCCTTCTTGGAGTTTGTCATCTCCAGATGGAGTTCACCACAGCAAAGAGATGTGACCAGTTGCTGAAGAACTGCCTCATGAATTTCAAAGTTACACTGGCTATTTAACTTAAAAGTCTGGACAATGATCCAAATAAATGGGCCTAAAAAATCCCTTTGCTTTATGACTATAATGCTTCATGTTTAGCTTGAAAAGGTGACAAGTCTGTTTTTCCTAAGAAGCAAACCTGAAAATAAGAATGCAAATTCAAAGTTATGCCTTTCCATAGGCATTGCTAAAACAATTGTTTACAAGCATTTAAAAAAATAATCTGTAATAGAGATATATTTTATTTCTGATAGGAATCCAGCTTTATGGGGTCCATTATAAGAAATTAGACTGTTGCTAGGTAGAAAGGTAGAGCTGAAAACAAATGCTACATGAAAAACACATTGAGTAGGTTGAAAAACCAAAAAACAGACTTGCAAATGAGGATGAGCATCTAAGCTCATGCTTGGTAGGAAAGAGATGAGAAGTAATTAAAAAAAGAAGCTATATAGAGCAAAAATTTTGAAAGTAGCAGATGAATTAAAAAAACTAATCCTCTTTAATTTTGCTAAAGAATTCATAGCTAGAAATATTGGTGAGGCTACCTGGAGTGAGAAGCATGATA
The DNA here is from genome assembly GCA_034509425.1 of Eopsaltria australis. Taxonomy (NCBI): domain Eukaryota; kingdom Metazoa; phylum Chordata; class Aves; order Passeriformes; family Petroicidae; genus Eopsaltria; species Eopsaltria australis. The sequence goes on along the minus strand of JAVTVJ010000068.1, from coordinate 3,242,276 downwards.
CCCAAATGTAAGACACTCAAAATCAGAATCAGAATTAATAAATTCAGGAAAGGTGAAGCCCAGGCATGGCAGAATATGCCAATATATGGGAAAACTGGCAATTACTAAGCAGACAGGCAGAAGCCTCTGTGGGAAACACAGTGTAAAGCTAATGTAGGGAGAATAATACCTAAAATAAGTTTCACCTCCTCTGCTTTTTTGTCTTGGACACTCACTCACATACATGTGTGTGTTCCAAAATAAATGTCTTAGAGGTATTTGTTTGTACCCCAGGAGGGACCTGTCTGGTGGAAGATTAGCTGACATTATGGTCAAACAAGGAAACTGCAGTCAAATAGCTGCATAATTTGCCACTGCTCCTCTGGAAAGGATAGGGCAAGAGCTTGCATCTCTTGAAAGAAAGGCCATTGTCTTCTGCAAGACCCACTGAAAGGTTGTAAGTAAAACATATATAGCCTATTAGTAGGGCAGGAGTATTACTGAATAAGAGCACATGGTGATTTTCAGAAGACTTGATTATCCACTCATTGGTGTACACGCACCCATTCTGGATAAGCAATGAAACCCTTGTACCACACAAATACCCCTTAAATCATCTAACTAGGCATGTAATGGTGAAAAAAGAGCATTAGGACCTTGAAGGACTTCCAGACAGACGATACCAAGGACTGTAAAAGAGCATCCTGTGATGCACAATTTGTCTCTATCCTTATCAACCTCATAGTGGCATCACACTTGATTAGATTTGCTGGAATTTCTCTTGCCTGTGAGGATCAGCACAGAAAAAAAGCCTACAAGATGAAAATTCTGCTGATGGGGCAAACAAGTAGACTTGGTATCTGATCCCTCTTTGGAAGTCAAAAAGAAAGCTGGCATAAGTCAACAGACATCAGATAGATAAATTCCATGGAAAGTTTGTGCTAGAGAGTGTCAAGGCTGCTACTTGCAGATGCCTGTAAGACTTTACAGCCTGAAGAGGAGATGCACTACTTTCTTTCCTAGAATGGTGTGCAAGATGTCACATTTGTGCAACTCAGATAATCTCTAATGAACAGAGTTTGTGATCTTTCTTCTTAAGTAGCTATTCTTTTGACAGATGAAGATTACAGAGAACCTTAAAGCAAGCCTCTACCACCAGCAGGCTTGGGAAGGCTTAACAGAAAAATGAATGAGTCAGTCACAGGCAGAGCACTTCCACATGACTAGCAGAAAGGGTTATATCAGAACACACATGGGAGAGAGTGAGGTGAAGCATGAAAACAAAGGTGTCATGTCTCCTAAGAGTCTTGTCATGTTATTGCAGAGAAAATAAAACCTTGGACCCTTGGTAAATAACTTGCACTTACACAGGTGGATTATTTGTATGTAGAAATGCACAAACAGTATCTGTATGAAAAATTACATATACAAGTTAGAAATTAAATGAATTTAAGAGTTATGTCCTTACTCAGAGAGAAGTTACAGGATTGATGTAGAAATTCACAGGTAGGATTCTGGACTTCTGGCACTTCATGTGGATTGGCAAACACAGCAGCCTTTTCTGACCTTTCCAATCTGTTTCTCCAGGAGCTAAAAACACTCTGACATGATCAGTATGCCAGATATATTCAACCAGTCACTGGAAAACTGAGCTTTACAATAGTAAGTCCTTCTTGACATTGATCATACTGTACTGAAGACATATAGTGTGGGAAGAGCCAGTGGACAGCTCTGAGATATCGTTGGGAGAGTCTATCCACAGAGACTGTAAGTGAGTAAATTTTTAGTGACTTATGCTTGGGTTTGGCATGGAGTTTTCAGGCGCTTTCAACTTGAAATGAGTCTTTGTGAGGACTCTGGCAAGACTCAGCAACAAGTACTCAGAATATGTAAGGTTTCAAGGTGTTTATTCCTTACAGTGTAACTATCCCTGGCCCCCGCCTCATGTTGTAGAAAAGAAAATTTCCTTCCTCACCTATCCATCTACTCCCAGTAGCATGGAGTGCAAGATCAGTGTTATCCCCCCACCAAAAAAAAAAAAACAAAGTAACAAACAAAACCAAAACCCATAAAAAAACCAAACACAAACAAACAATCAAAAGAATTAAAATATCAGGCCATAAGAGAAATACCCAAGTATAAATTATCATATTACAGCAAATAGCATCTTTCTCCAGCAGTGGATCAAGAGAAATAAATGCATCTGATCCTTAAATCAAGCCACATGTGTCAGAATCAGGCTCTGAGTGATCAGTATGCCATAAGAAAAGCTGTCAACTTGAACAGGAATGACTATAAACAAGGCTGTTTTCCCTTGGGGGAAAAAAAACATGGAGAAATGAATGGTTTCAACACCACTTTTTTAAAAGTACTGTAAAAACTGGATTTTACTGGAACTCATGAAGTTTTTCAGACTTGAGAGAGAATGAGCTTTCAGCAGTCTGGTTAATACAATTTGGTTTTGAACAATGTCATTTGGACAACATCGTTACAGAATGCTTCACAATTAATTACATTCAAATAGCAGCTTCTATCCCCTGTGGAGAATGGGATTAATTGGGTCAGATGTAAATATGCATTTCATGGATCCTACTGAACACTTGCCCATCTCACCAATTTACCACGTAATTTGATACAACTGGTGTAGTATGCTCTGGAGATCCACAGGGCGAGCACAGCTGCTAGGGAGGGTAGGAATACACAGATACAGAGTGCTGGCATTCTCAGCCTGAATTATGCTTGGCTGTAGCTGCTCGACCCCTTCACTCTCTTGTAGAAATACTAATTTATATTTACTAACACTGAAATACTTTGCTGTTGAAAATGAGGCTTGGGACAGAACTCAAAGCTGACATGAAGCATCACAACAGACCCCTGGCAACGATGGATCAGAAACTCTTCTCCTGATGTCTTCACGTCCTCCATTGGAAAAAGGACCTGGCCATTGCAGCAGTGAGAAACTCTGAGACCAAGTCCTTACTGGGTCCTGACTCTGGGCATGGAAAGAGTAAAGATAAGATACCTACAATGAAAGAACAAAGGAACCAACTTGGGGCAAAGTTGTCTCCTGGGCTGCCTAAGCCTAAATCTTGGGATTATCATGGCTTTTCACTCTCTTTCTGGAGTCTTGGGTAGGGGTAGCTTAGGTTAAACATCGCCCTTCTGAAGTCCACTTTCCTTATTTTTTTTTATCATTAACACATATTTGACAATTTTTTGACTGGGGTTTTTTTTTCCCCCCCATGAAATGAGGTGGGCCAGAATGCACCCAATGAAAGAGTCACCATTTTCTAAAGTAATCTGGAAAACAAAAGCTGGTGCCTGTGGCAGATGGTTCTTGAAAAGCTACTTCTTGTTGCTTTAAAGCTTTAAAAATAAGAACACTATTTCCTGTCTCTTTCTAACTTCCTCTGCCCTATTTTCAGTTTGCACTCTCCCCTAGGTATAATAAGAAATAAGACATTTGCACCCAGCTGGAGAGCACCTTTCATGAGCTGGAAAACTGCAGAGTTCATTTTTGGCATGTCTCCTGCTGTTCATGAGTAACTAGCAGGACAAACTCACTCAGTGAAGTGCAAACTTCAGTCCCTAAGGCTTGTCAGTTCAGAGCTGATCCTTTCAGCCATAGCGTGCTGGGTAGGTACAAGAGAGGGCTCGGAGTTTCTAAAGCAAAGTTCCTCTATTGAGCAAGCAAGAAAAAACTTTATCAAGTACTCCTTCTGATTTTCCAATCCTACCTTTCCCACATGATAACAGCACACAGTCACTTCATCACCCCTGACTGGAAATACTGTAATATTGCTGTTCTGTAGCTTATGTCCTGTTCCTATCTTATTTAACCTTAAGGAATAATTTGCAAGCTGGCCAACATGAGTCATTGTACTATACCATGTCCTGCTTGCTGCTTTGGTGCCATGCATGGTCCCTAGAGTTTCAGTATCTGTCCCCTGCCCCATAGAACACTCTTTGTTTTACTACGGATCAGCTCAGTGGGTATAAAGATTCATCATTCTGCAGCCTTACCTATTCCCCTCGAGTTATCCACTTCTCTGGTTTTCACCCTTTTTTAGACTAGGCATGGTTTCCCCATTCTCAGTTTCTGTGTGTTTCTTTTGTTTGTTTGTCTGCTTGCTACAGTTTCTTTTTGGTTTGGTGCTGTTTGTTCGGATTTTTTTTTCCCTCCAGAAATTCTAATTTTTTCTTCTGATACTGCTCTCCTGGTTTTTTCTTCTACTTTGGTACCAGGATTCCATTACTCCAGCTTGTGCACTGGCACTCTACCCACTTCAATTGCTGTTTAGATATTTGAGACTTGACATGTGGAACTGGTTTGACATGTTCCATAAATTAATCTGCCTTTTATTACAGAATGCTTAATGGTTTTTATTTGGTTTTCAGAATTCTCTCCCTTGAAATGCAACTATCCATTTTCTCTTCTTAGTTTGGGGTGAAAAATCCACCCCACAGAGTCTATCATCTTTTTGTGTCCAAGGCAGTAAAATACACAAAACACTGTGATTTGTTTAGAACTTTTAACCTTCCCTCCTGCAATAAGGGAGGAAAAAGCTTCCACTTCAACTTCAATTACCCTTGTAAACTGGACACTATGAAACCCAATTTTTCTCTTCCACTGTTTCTTTGTCTGAGTTTGCTTTTCACTGAAAAATGTACATTTCCAGCAAGCTTAGTCTCTCCATCTGGTCAGACTGCTCTTATTAGAATTTTTTGATCCAATTCTTGGATACCACCCCCGCAGCTGAACTGCTTTTTTTCCTACAGGTTGCTCTTTCTTTGGGGATTCATGTCTCTAGACTTGTGTCTAGACCTAGAGTAAGGATTTATATCAAGATAATTTTCAAATTTGAGATGATTGTTTTGTTTAAATGTTTAAAGTACACGCGGTATGTCCATTTTATAAGCAATACAGCTACTTCCACTGATATTAACGAGGGCCATTCCTAGCCTATTCATGCTCACAATAAAAAGACAAGGGCATTCAGATGAAGTCACAAAGTGACATGGCAGCGTAATGCAATGAATTGTGTGTATTGTTTAACTACAGCTAAATATTCACTCTAGTGAATATTATACAACTGCAGTTGTACGTGGAACTATAACTTCAAGCTAAATGATCATTTTGGTGTATTTATCTTCTACTGGATTTTTTTCTGCACAGTTACATTAAAGTGCTAATGCAATTGCCCTGGAGAAATAAAAGTAACCACAGTATCTTGAGGGTGTTTATCTACAGCAGAAGCTACATGCTCTTTAATCCATTAAGTAAGCAAGATGAGAGAGAGAGAGAGAGAGAGAAAGCCATTCAGACTCAGATTTCTATTTTTCACAATGAAACTCATGTGTTTGAGCTCGCTCAGTGAGTACCAAAAATAGCTCAGCAAAAGGGCTTTCCTTGAGCGCTTCCATTATTCACATGATGCGGCACCTTACATAACGCGGAGCGTACGCATCCTCCCGCCGAATGCGGCGCACACGGATGGCAGCAGCAGACATTCCCACCAGGGACAGTAGTGCCAAGTGCTTTAAAGGCAAAGTCAGGCTGAAGGCACTGGTTTTTTTCAATGGGCAAGTCTAGAAAATCTTAGAAAATTATTTGGGGGATCTGACAGAGGGATTTCAGCACGATTAAAATGATAGAGATGGCCTACTAAAGCTGGTGATACCCAATGCATATCTCTTCTCCTTTTGGAAGATAGAAATAATGTATTATCTCAGTAACTTTGGGCACCTGTGGTACTTGCTTCACCACTGGTAGCTCCATCCAAAGGCCAACAATTCTCTGAAGCATTTGACCAGGTGCTTCCAGCTTTGCTTAGAGGAGTTATCCTTTGCTCCTGTAATCACTTAGTCCCAGTCCCAGCTCTTTCACTTGGAAACACCATTTGTGCCTCCCTTGGCTAATCTGTATGCATATGAACCCCCTTGGCTGCAGCATTGTTATTTGTATTGCTCTGTGTTCCCTGCACATGGGATTAAATCTGTCACATCTTCCAGCTGCAGTTTTTCATTCAAGCTATAAACTACTGCTTTTAACACTCACGGTCCCAAACTTAACCCCTGGTCTTGGTCACAGTGGTAACCATCGCACATATAATTTAGGAAGCAGTCTTTGAGATGATGATATGAATGCTAGTGTACAGCGACTCATTTTGACTACTGATCATTTAACATAATAATTATTGTTTTCAAAAATGGATGATTGAACCTGTGCAAATAGTTCTGCTTCCCTGGAAGCCCATCATTTTGAAAACTAAGAAATCATGTTTGACTACTAAAAATCGTATTTTAAAAAGAAGTTATTTTCTTTCAAGTGATCTGGCACCATAAAAATTTAGATTTTAATATAATGAAACTTCACTGCATCCTCATTACCATTAGACTCCTGGCTTCTGCAGCCTGTCCTCTCTCTCTGTACCATGATATACAAGAAATAGACAACCATTTCTCTCAACAATCAAGTATTGCTACTGATGGGTGTATTTAACTTGAGAAAAAAGACTACATGAACCTTTAGGACAAACTTTGAATGCTTCCTCCAAGAGAAGCTGTGTGGGGAAGACAGAGTGAAGCACTGATAACTTGAGGATACAAGGATTTAGTCTGTGTGGAACATGCCAACAGGTCCTGATAAAGTTGTCTTTTCAAATGGTTCATCTGTAATACAATTTCTGGATGATCAACAATACAACCCAGACTTTTCCTAGAAAAACATTAACAATTGGGTCTTTGACTTAAGAGATTTGATGGTCTCTTAAGATGTCTGCTTTCGTTCAGTGCTCTGAAGGCTGCAGCACTAAGAAGAACAAGACCCTGCACAGGCAATAACAAAAGCAGTGCCAGAGACATAGGCTTAAAAAACTGAGAACAGGTATTTTCCTGTTTTGTAGATCAAATTGCAAATCCAGGAATCATGGTCAGGTGTGATTTAGCAACTTTTTTCTCTCCCTAGATTAGAACTGAGTGATGCAGTATAGATACTCAACCACATTCTTACACTGTCTTCTCTTGACTATGACTTCTACATTTGCATTCAACATAAGCCTTGGTTCAGTGAGTGAAGACCTCAACAGGTCATGCTCCCTGCTTGTGAGGTTCCTTGTGGCACCACAGGCTCTGGTCCTCTGTTTTCTTCTGTGCATAAACATCCTTCTCTTGAGCAGAAAAATACCAAGCTGCAACCATGGTGGCACTGCTCCAGAACCTCTGCCTTGCTATGTCTCCTCTGTTGACCTCTCAAGTGTGCATCACTTATGTGATGGGAGTTCTCCAGGGGAAAACAATGCCAGAGCAGCTCCAGCTCTTAGGGCTCTGCAGCAAAAGCACTGCAGCGACACAGCCCCTCTGTGCACTGCCCTGGCTGTGTGTGTAATGCACAATGTTCTAATGGAGAAGAGAGGTTTTACAAGCTTCCCTAAAGGAGGGGATAACCACAACTTACACAAACTTTAGCTGGACTACCAGCACTTTGTGACAGGTAAGACATGCAGCACTGAGTACTTACTTGGACTGCTTTTGTAGTTGTACGGCATCAGCTTTTCAGTGGCAGCATACTAATACTGGTCATATCTCCTCAAGTGACCATTATTTTCCTTTTTATATTCAGCTTTTGTATATGTGTAAATATGATTATTTCTACAATAGCAAGCATCCAGAAATTAAGGCTCTCTTTTACTGTTTGATATTGTAGCTCTGAAAGCGAATGATTTATTGCATTGTAAACCCTCTATCATGATTTTGCTATGTAATATGAACTGTGGGTTTTGCTTTGATTTTGGAAGCTACTAATTCCCTTTACAGTGTACAAAATTCACTGAAATCATCTGCATCTTATAATCACATGACTTTACAGAGCTTGATCAAAGTTAGAAGCCCTTTACAGCTCAAAAGTAGCTCAGACAATGTTTTTGTTCTGGGAAATCAAGTCCTGAAAGATTAAAATCCCAGTCCCATTTAATTTAAATGAACACATTTCATTCCTCAGCCACTAGTAGCAAGCAGTGAGCTGCACACTAAACTTGTTTCTTTCTCCACCATTGATTTTATTACCTCCACAACTCACCCATAATCTGGATCTATCAGCTGCTATCATACTGCTTCTGATCTGCTACATGTTACACTGTGTAAAAGATTTCAGCCTCATGGCTCTTCTCCAAGCAAATAAAAAGAAACCAGTGAAATACTTTTCTTCATTCATAGCTGTTCATACCCCACTAAGCAGGGCTCAGGACATCATGATGAGGAAGGCTGCAGGTTGACAGTTCAGGAATAAATACCACAGCAATAAAATCACGTTTTGTTATACATACCACTTTCTGTTGGAATACGCTCATCTGAAAAATGACACAATGTGGGATTTACTGTCTCAAGGCACTTCCTATGGCCCTGTCCCCCCACCCCATTCACTCTATCTTTACACAGGACCAAGCCGCTGAATATACATGCACTTTCCTTAAGAGGTGGCACAGCCCAGCCACAGTAAAAAGCAAGCATAAGGATGGGCCATAAGAATGTACAACATGAAACTGCTGCTCATGCTGGGGACAGTACTGTGGATTTTGTGGGGGCATTTAGCAAAGAGAATGCAAGAGACTACTAGTGATGCCATCAAAATGGTCCATTTTGCTGATTTATGGCATCGTTGCACACACTAAAACTCCCTTGCTTTCTCTTTCTCACTGCAGTTTTACCCTCAAACTTGAATTGCCGATCTGATTCACTGTCCCGTAAGCTGATGACTCTTTGCTCCGCAAGCCATTCATGCGCCGCACGGACTCAACGCTCTCATTCCCAACAGCCACAGCCTGTGCCTGTCCCCAGAGTGTCAGCATAGACAGCAGCAGCAAGAATGGGAATACCACAGCAGTAACATGACGACACACACACACAACAGGCAAAGAGAAGAATGGCTTGGTTAGAGAAGACCATCATGCAAAACAATGAGAATCACTTTCAAGGCAAAATAAACAGAGAAAATCGTGAGAGACAAAATCAACTACAGAGATGTGGAAAATATCTCCTAAAGAAACTACCTTAGTAACATTGTTCCCTATTTTGAAAGTCATGCAACCAGATTCATGGGAAAAAAGCAAGCCTCTGCAAATGGATAGGTGTCTCTTATACAGCTGCATATTTCCTTGTATCTAATTATGTTGTGACCTATTTTGCAAAGAATCCGTGCACCATCTGGCTTAGGATAAACACAAGTCTTCTGATGATTTTTTTTTAAGTAACTTTCTTTTCATAGTCACCAAAATAATAGTTTATGAAGCAGATGAATCACCACTTCCATGGACCAAAGTCTCATAAGCTTAAGTAGTGTCACTGGATGCTGTTACTTACCAAGGATGGCTTCTTACCTACTTGTTCACCTCTAAAAAAGACCTTGTATCCAAAAATGAAATTACAGATGTCATACAGAAGCTTCTTCTGCTGCCATGCTGGGTTTGAAAACAAAGGCTTCCAGTGGCAGTGTGTGTGGCCCGTGTGCCTGTAGACAGGCAAGCATGTCGGCTGTCCTGTAATCTAATCTCCACTGGAATCTCAATTCATCTGACAATAATATTAAACTAGAGAACAGCACTGGATTGCTTCCCAGAGCATCCATCAAATATTACATTAGCTATAGAACATTTATTAGACAGACCTGTCAAAACACAAATGCCCTGTGCCATTGTTGTCATCCTTCTTGTAAAGGAAGCCATTACTTGTGGCTTGAAGCACTCGTGTAGCTCGAGCAAATATTTACTTCATTAGCAAATGTATATGTACAGTTTATTGTTCCCATATTCCCTAGACATGGGAATGGTCATGACTGGAATAAAACTCAATTTAGTGTCTACTCTTGTCTTCCCATTTACAGAAAAAAAAAACAAAAAAACAACCCAGGACAGATGGACAGACTTCTTAAAATTATTTCTAGATTGACATCTAGGTTACAAACAATCTCCTCTTCTGCTTTTCAGTCACTGGCATAAAATTGTGTGGTAATGACACTCACAAAGAGGTCTTTTGCTAAAAATTTGAAATTTGCATCAGTAGCAAACTGTGAAATGATAGAATCCAGAGAGGAAATTCTCCTAATCCTTCTCCCTTTCTTAAAATGGCCATGTTTCCTGGTTTCAGCTGGGAAAGACACCAGTTGCTGGTGGTCTAAAAGTGAGGGCAGAACTGCCAATCATTGCAATGGGCTTCCCTAGGGAACCTCCCATTTTAGCATAGCTAGCTAGGGCAGCTCTAGAAAAGACAGGTCTCAGGCATGTTCTGATGACAGCACATCTGGATAATATTATTCCTCTGTCTAGGTCATTGCATCAACAGCTCCTTATCCACTGGTGGTGCCACACAGTAGCACAGTATTTGTAGAGCTCCAGCTGCCTCAGCAATTGCACGAAGAGAAGAAAATTCCTGGAACTGTTGTCCAATTACTGGCATTTGTTGATAACTTCATAAACTGCAAATAAACCCAGCAGCCAGTTATCAGCTCTTTATCAAGGAGCAAATCACTCAAAAGGAAACTTTAGAATAAGACTGTCCTGCAAGGGCAAGAGGTGAGGTAAGAAATCAACTGCACATGAGCAGGGCTGTCAGGGCACACTCAGTCACCCCAGGTAAAGAGCAGCTGTACCTTGTTTTGTCTTCTTTGCCTTCTTCGAAGCCTCAGAAACTCTTTGTGCTGCCGTGAAACAAAGTTGACTGCTGCATATTCCAGCAAAGCAGCAAAGACAAAGAGAAGACACACGGCCATCCAAATGTCGATAGCTTTTACATAGGAGACCTAGAAAGAAATAAGACACAGCATGTTATATCTCAAACTACTTTGTAAGCTGAAGATATTGATGTGAAAAAAATAAACACATTTTTGCACAGCATGAATTCCATGAGGTGGTATTTTTTTTGTTCTGTGTTGGGAAAGATCAGGATTACTCTAACAAAATACAAGTGTTCTCACGGTCCCAATCAAAGTTTGGAAAAAAGTATACAAACATAAGTTATGGCAAAATACCTATTGAAAAACAATTGTAGAAAGTTTCTAGGTTTCACCTGTTTAATTTTTTAGGAACCAATTACCATATTGCTAAATTAGCTATCTTTGGTATCCACAATCACAAAGTAAACTCAGGGTATTCTATTGTATGGGCTGATACAATTTTAACAATTAAATATTCAATCCTAGTTGCTTGACCTTTAGCCAACATCTCTATAAGAAAAATAAATCTTCATAGATATTATCTACTAAAAATACCCAAACACCAGCTGCCTCTGTTCTAGTAAAAATGTATTCTGATTTGAATTGAGTGGTCCACAATAAAGTCAGATATATTACAGCACTGCAATGTCACAAGATTTGGATCATATTACCCACACTGGGCCAAACAGTAGCCAATTAATGAGCTACATACTATGTATATCAAAGGTACATTCTCCATAGGTTTGTTTGGTCTCTGCCTTTCTTTGTAGTCTTGCAGTTTTTAAGCAGAGATCTTATGATTAGGTAACAGCAGGTTGTCTCTGTTGTTTATCAGGTATTACCTCCTGAGTGGAATTACAATGATCTGACTTAATGTCTACAATGTACATGTGAGCTAGTTGCATAAACTACTCTGACATAAATAAATCAAGGAATGAAGAAGGATGGGCATATCTAGGATGCAAGGCATTTGAACAGTTTTACATGTCTTCTCTACAATGAGATTAACACCCAAATAGAGTTTCTTCTTCTTCATGTCTGTAAGGAGGAGCTTATAACACTTCTGTAAGCAAAGGCATCCTGGACTTTACTCAAATGTCTAAATAACAGCATCACAAATTGACACGTTAGGTACCTAGTATCCATTTGCTAATTCAGGAGAACACAAATCTTTAGTATCTCACATTAATCAGTCCTCTGAAGATGTCTCAGATACTCAAGGTCATCTCAGTTTGACAGAGACCCATGGCACCCCCATACAGCTGAATCAAGATAAGCAAAATGGATCGTATCTAAACCCTGAAATAATATAAACATTTGAGTAATACCCTGCATGCAAAAAACATTTCAATGCAGTCAAAACATATAGTGGTCTGAAAAGGCAGTAGAAAAGGATGTGTTGTGTTCTGACACTCATGTTTAGGAGACCAAATCTCCGCCTTGGAAAACTCCACCTCTGCCCTTTGCATACTATTCAAAATGACCTCGCTCTTCTGGCTGGACAACCATTTCATGATGGAAGGAATCACACCTCTGTCAGTGGGTTTTGCTCCTATTTGCCATGTGCTTGAATAGCATCATTTTGCAAAGTCTGTAGAACATCTTTTGTTAATGTCAAACAGAATATACTGCACTATGTGCTTCAGCAAGCAATATGAGCAGAGGGATTGGCATTCAAAGCACAACAGAAAGGATACAGAGCTTCATCCTGCAGATCCTGAACACTGAGAAGGACATTTTAGAGGAGCCAAGCACTGTTTTTCAGCCTGCATCAGAGGAACATGCCTTTCAGTAGCAATAGTGCAGCTCCCTGGGGCAATGCCCACCGTACAGCTCGCTCAGGCTGACATGTAGCAGGCTGAGGTGACACCATGAATCTGTGCCTTTCAATTAGATACACAGCAGGTATGCAGTTCACTCTTCCACACATAAAAAATTGTACAAGTTACATCTTTACTAAGCATCTGTGAAACCCAGGGAAAGCTCAACAATGTCCCAGACACTCTGTGCCACAGGCTGAGGCGCTGTAGGAATCAAGTCACTGTAATTTGTGTAAAATTAAGCTGAGTTTAGATTGTTTGTTGCTTTCCTTGAAGGGGCAGTTTGTTTTCCTTTACAAATGCCCTTAGGAGATGTATTAGACATGCATAAACAGCTGGACTGTGCTGCCAGAGACAGCACAATGCAGGGAGCTGAAGTCAGAAGAATCAGCATTTCTGACTGTGCAAATCCTGTCCTGGCGGGCTTAAAGCAGGGAAGGCAAAATGATAAAGGAAGCCCTGTGTTAGCCATCCTGCCACTTACACTGTGCTACCATAAATGGCATCCATATAGCTGCTGAGCCAGCTGGATTATTTTAACTCCAGCCCGCTGGGCTGGAATCAGAGAATCACGATATACTTGGCAGATACATAGCTTGTTCTATTGTTTGGCCAGTGCCACACCATGGGACAGCTTTAAATGAGAAAACAGAAAGCAATTGCTTCCAGTACCATATTAAAAATAAATAAATGGTAAAATCCTGCAATGAGTAAAAGAGGACACCTTTGTTTCCAAATCAATTTATGTAGTTTACATATGAATCTCCAGTATGTACAGAACTGTGCTGCTCAAAGCCTAAAAATCTATGGAATTTTCTGATGTGCTCATAGAAGCTGGAGTCTGCAAAACTGAGTAAATCATGATAGCCTAGACACATCTGTTGCTCAGGCAGGTTCTTCCATCAAACCCAAAACCAATGTTATCAGCTAGGGATTTTTCCCCCCAGACCATAGAATAGCATGAAAACTCAAAGGTTTGTTCAGCTTAAAGGCTTATAGCATCTGCTTTGGTAAGAACTCATCAAACAGTACTGTATCTCCAGATTCCTTAGCTACCATGCCCATGCTTCATGCTCCATAGTCACTACTGTGGACATGTAGGACAGTACAGACTGATTTTTTGTTGGAGGTTTCTTCTCACCTAATTTAAAAATCACTATGTGCATGTAGGGATTATTTTCTATTAGTGCTGAGAAACAAGCAATTTTAGGACAAAATTCGTTTGAGTGGAACATAGATACCTACACTACAGTCACATAAACTGAACCCTAAAAATTCCAGCCTCTCCTTTTTGACCAAGATTGAAGTTTTGGAAGGCTGTTTCAGGTATACATGTATGTTTGATATACGCCAAGTTCAGCTAGACAAAGATTATAAATTATCTCTGTTAGCCAGTACCTTGATGTAATCCTAATCAGAGCAGAACAGAGTAACAGAAATGACCCCACATAAGCCTTATGTAATAGAGACTGTTACCTAAGCATTTGCCACCTTTCCCATAATTTCACTTGCAGCACAGAATCCAGCAATGCTACAAATTCCAAGTTGACACTATTAAGCTAGCACGTATAAAATGAAAAATAAGTGGGTTTCTTTTTCAGAGATAGGCCTTGTCAAAGTTCCTCTGAAAGGCCTGTAACAGCGACAGCGCACCAGCTCCATTTACTATAAACTGCTTTTAGAAGTGGATATTTGGAAACTGCCTTCCTCAGTGTTATCATAATCAGAAGGCTCAGTAAGATTTTCTTGTCCTTTTCTTTCTTTAAATAGCTGCTCCATTTTTTACTGCATGTTGCCAAGCTTCCTCCCTAATGCTGTTTGGGAGGAGTGCATTTAATGGCTCCCACCAATAAAACCATAAATTATATCAATTATTCAGATGCTTTGTAAATGTTTTAGGGCCAGTTAATGAGGGAACTTTTTCAGAATTAGAGCTGTCTGCATCAAGAGTCAAGTATGGTAAGGCTAAGTATAGTAAATGTGACAAAGCTACTTTTTTCCCTTCATAATTTTCCTCATTTGTTATTTGGCCATATCCACTATATAAAAAAAGACCAGTTTGTTCTCTGTACAGCCCTGCTGTAGCATCAATGACCCCAGTGAAGTTCCTGGAAAAGAAAGTACACGGAGGATTACACTGTTCATGAAGGACTTGTGGGGATTAAACCTTCCACTTCTCAAGCTCCTTTTATTTTATCAGTGTGACTCCACCACAGCTCTCGGGCCCCTTTCGGCACTTTGCCGTGTGTCACCACCAGAATGAAGAAAGCTTTTGTGGAGAGAATCCAGGGGAAATCATGGTCATGGGTCCTGCAGCTCAGCAGCTGCCATTTGTTGACATTTGTGAATCAACCCAAATGTGAGCTCTGTGTTTGGTACAATGCCAGTCTCATGAGAATCCAGACAACTGCTTTAACTCTCTGGTTCTGTCAAACAAGTGTAAAATGAAAATAAAGACACATCCACCCTCTCCCAGGGTTCTGCTCTGTGAAAATAACTTCAATATGAAGTGAAAGGTACTCGGTTTGTGTTAAAAAACATATATCCATTTGTTTTGGTAGGTAGAATCTAATGAAAAAAATACCTTTTACTGCTGATATGAAGCCCCAAACCTCTGTTTTTACACAATACCATCTTTTAGGCAAGGTTTTTTGAAAGAATAAAATTTTCAGCTACCATGAAATCTTACAATTTGAAATTAACTTCTCCTATGCATTAGAAAAAATTCTTGGGGAAAAAGGTTTCAACGCATTTTTCAGATAGGAAAGGTGTAAATAGAACAAAGTATCATTTTAAATCAAAACTGAAACAAAAGTTACTTTAAGTGAAAATGAGCAATTTTCAAAACAAAACAAAACAAGAAACAAGTAAGAAATACTTAATTTAAACAGGATGAAAAAAATTCCACTACCTTTCCTCTATTATTCAGATCCCGTATGAAAGTATCCACCTAGCTCAGCAGGGATTCACAAGTTGTTCCAGCCACCCAAAGTTGCCTTTTTTAGTGAATAAACTATTCATCCAAAAATTTTTGCTCTATTTCTATTGCTGGTTCTGCCAAGTCATGAGATGCTAAACCTCCCACTCACTGCTGATGCAGAAATAAATGCTGACTGCATTCAAGAAATGTATGGGAAACATTTCTGGTTTGTTTATCCTTCAAAGATAAAGGGAAACTTTCTTCAAGTCTTTGAAGAAGATCAGTGAGTTAAGGTATTTCCAAAGATGTTCAGAGAGCCCCCTGGGCAGGGGCCAGAAGAGGTGATCACAGGCATGTAACAAAATTCACTAGTAGAGCTAATACCTAATTTTGTTGTGCTAACCAGGCCAAGATGCCAAAATGCAGGCCTGGTTTGTGAGTGGTCAGAGCTACCTCTATGCCAATTCCATCTGTGTCCCAGTGAAGAGAAATCTCCCCAGCTTCAGAGGGAGCTGGCCCCAGTTGGCCCTCAGGAAACTGCAGGAATTGTCCAACACTCTGCAGGACATGGCTAACACCTGGTTCAGATGACACAGGACTGTGTTATAGTACATCCTGCTGGATGTGAAAAGGTGAGGACACAGCAATAACTTCACACCAGAGACTGACATTTCTTCAAATTGCCTAACTATATTCTATATGGAACATCACAAAAAAAAGGAGTAAACTTGTCTTCCAGGTGAAGTAAAGCCACTTTAGAAAAGCAATAAAATATTTCTTTTTAGCATGGGCAGTGTGTGTTGACACATTTTGATGTTTCTTCTCAAATGATGTATTTCCACCTTTGAAAAGCATTATAACATGAATACAAAATCACTTAGCAGATTGGTTAAGGCAATACTGCTTGGGGTTTTTTCCCAAGGGCATATGAAGTATTGGCGTACTCATCATGTATCATTTTGTGCAATCATGTGGTGCAGTTGCCTTGTATTTCCCATTCCTGACAATTCATTCTTTCTGTACAGTGAATTTAAGACAGGATGCAGCATTTCCAGTTCATCCTGCTTGAACAGGGAGCTTGGACCAGATGACCCACTGTGATCCCTTCCAATCTTACCCATTTTGTGATTCTGTGATTCAAAAGCCCTCAACTTCTCTAAAAATAGGATGACTATTTTTCAGACAAATAAAAAGAAGTCTGAGTGATAGCTTAAGGCACTTTTTCTAACTGAGCAGGTTATAGCTGAGAAAACAAAGGCTTGTGATTTGGACAGATAATGGTGCTGGTGCTCCACTGGGAGCAAGCAGTGAGATTTTCTTGTGCATTGATGATGCAGGGACAGGCTGACCTCTGCCACTGAGCATCAAGTAACACTAATTGAAATTGTAACTGGGGTCAAAAGCTCACTTTTGCACACTGATAGTCAACCGCATGTTGTAACACTTCTAAGATGACAATAATGTCTGGAAATGTTTCATATCTCAGGGGTTCAAATCTAGCTCAGACCACTGCAGAAATGGTTAACAAGAAGATATAGAAGTGATATGTTGAATTATTTGGAAACTGGAGGTTCTGATGGCCCCACCCCAGAACTGTGTTGAGTTCATGCCTTGTAAACTGTGGTGGAGTGGAACTAAGATTGAACAGAGCCTTAGCCCCCTGGGGAAACAGATTGAAACCATAGACAAATGAGTGGGGAAACTGCAAATTCCTCTGCTCATTATTTATTAGGACTTTGGCATGCACCAGGGCACTGATGACTTTCCCCATTGCCCTGATCCTGAAAAACACCAGGGAGGAACAGATTGGGGACACCACCACTCCAGCCAGCTCAGACACATCCTTCACACTATGTGTAGATGGGAATGTGTGGGTTTTGCAGCTCTTCAGCCTGGTTGCCTCTCTCTGCCCTCTTGGTGAAAAGATTCTGGCTTAGCTGGCCAACAAAAACGTCCTCTACAGTAGTGTTGGAGACCAAGAAGCACCTCAGGCCACCCAATGTCATGGGCAGAGGCTGTACTGTTTGGTCAGACTTCAGAGAAGCCAGTGACACCCGCAGTCTGTGCTTGAGCTGTGCCAGGAATAAACCTGCAGCACCAAACATCAGCTTCTCACCACCTGTATTCTGCACATCTTTGCCCTTTTCCTTGGTGTCACTTTGTATGACAGTCTTCTACTGTCTTCAAGAAATTGGCCTTAAATAAGCACTTACAACCACTTGATTAAGTTTTTTCTCCCCCTTGAAAACCAACCAGACTTCCGATAAAGCTTTCTACAGTCAAAGGGAGAAGAAATACTCCTGCCCCACAAAAACCTTAGGACTCTCTGTGCTCACACAGCCCCCACAGGTTACTACAGCCCCACCACCTCAGCACAGCTCAGTGCCCTTCCTTTGGCTTGTAAATAAAGCAAGAACACTGGCAGAAATAAAATAAATAATAAGAATATTTGTGATAGTTCTTGTGCATGAACCAAGGAGAGTAATCAACAGACTGGTGCAGCCATGGTGATCAGTTTACAAAGGTGACAAATAAGGATTGATTTCTCTGCTACAAGGAAGCAGCTTCTTATTGCTAAGTAATTGAAAGACATTTATCACACAGAAACACCCCCACATATGAGTTGAGCTCAGTGCAAATTGAGAATTATATGTGGCTGCATTAAGATATGGCTAAAACCACGTCCTGTCAGCCCTTGCAGATAGATGACAATGTCAGTCTTGGGTCTCATTTACGAGAAGATTTTGGCTCTTCCTTCCCAGTGAAATCAACAGATAATAATTCTTTAATGTCATTAAATGCCCACTTGAATACTTGGACTTTAAGTGATAAATTTTTCAGTGGATAAGAGCTTGGATAAAAACAATCACTAAGGAGAAAAAACTGAGAAAGATTGCATGATTGCTGGCAAGAACCACAGGCAGAATCTTTGAACAATGTCATTAAATTAATAAACAGAGTCAAATGCGGATATTGACCAAAGAAGCATTTATATTTAAGATTAATTTGAAATCAGAATTCAATGTGGTATGTGTCAGAGCACAGCCAGAGTGCCTACTTCTGTAAGGTCAGTTTTCCTGCTGTGATTACACTTTTCTGAATTATTTTTTTTGTTAACTCAGCTTTAGAAAACTTCTTGTTTGTAGATCCAAAAGTTCCTTAGCTGCCTCAGGTGAAAAGTAATCTTCATTCAGCTCAGCCATAGCCATGCAGGTTCAGTTATTACCTCTGCCATCCAGTCAGGAGAATTGCACCAAATTGCATTATTCACTGACCTTTGAAGAGTTAACTGACTCAGTGCATGAGTGTTATCAAATAACAAGTCAGGATTTCATTTTTGTAACAACAGGAACAAATCTCTTCTTTCCAAGCAAAGCAGGTAAGGATCACAGAAGTGGTGTATGGCAGTGTAGCTACCGTGATCAATACCAAGCACACGTGCACCTACACATACACATTCAGGTATTATTTCTCTATTGGATAGCATAAAAATTGTGTTAAATCTCAGATGACTTCAGAACATTCTACAACATCTTCTCTGTTCTGTATTTCCTATTGTAGTCACAACTAAGTGAACCACTAAAAGTGATCCAATCCATTGAACCAAACAACAAAAACCTAAAATTAGAAAAGGATGCCTAGGGCAATACAGCTTTTTTCTTCCACTTTTGGTTTCTGTTGTTTGCAAAAATAGAGTTAATTTTCTAATTATTCTCTAAGATTATACTCCTAAATTTTGGATTTCCTAGGACTTTCAGCAATGTAATGTGGTGGGAAAAGGTGTTTGTTTATTTTTATGACTGCCAGTCTCTCTATATTAGAGATGGGTAAATCAAACTAATCCTTTGGTCAGAGAAAATTGCCTTATTCATAATAAATATAAGATCAGACTAAAAAAACTGAGAATGAGATGGGTCATTACTCAGTAACTCCATTTGCTTCTTTCTTGACTATTACTTGATCAGTTACATTCCTGAGCCACTTATCACTCTTATCTTAGCATATCTTCTGGCTCTGGATTCTAAATTGCTTCTTTCATCTGATTAAACTGGAAGGGGGGAAATGCTTTATATTTTGATAATTTAAGCAATTTGTAACTGACAATAACAGTATAATAAATAGATCTGTATATACAGTCCATGAAAATTCTATCTTTTATCTTTTTATATTTCTTTTCTTTCTATCTTTGAAAAAAATGTTTTAAAATTAAAAATAGAAACATCTGTAAAAACAGATCTTGAAGCTGAGCTGAAGTCAGAGAAAACATAGGCTCTGGCAGGATAAGATGGTCCAATTCCAATTGCAAGTGTGAGTCACATTTCATGTACAGTACAGCACTTAAGGAAAAGCAGAATTGAAAGAGGATGTAAAATGGGAATAATAGAATATGGCAAAGGTGGAAATGTACGTTGAAAGAAATTGATGGTCTGAATATTAATAAACAGAAAGAAAGAAAATGGGATAAAGAGGGCAGGTTAGCGGAAAGGAAATGGAACTCAAATAAAGGGGAATGAACAGCAGCATTTAGCAAGGTTCATACAAAGATTCCTTTTTTTAATTTAACTGAATCAGTTTCCATATTCTAAAGGGATCAGACCTGCTACATTAATGTAAATATACCTACCATTCACCCAAATTACCTTGAGCCTGTAGGCTCAGGACCTGGGATCACCACAGGCAGTGGTGACATGCAAACACAGGTTGCATGCCCAGACATCTGTTTTTCACCCGCTTGGGATGGTGGAGAAGTGATCCATACTTTCCCATGGACTTTTCCAACCAAGAACCTGCCTGACCCTCTCTTGGGTCCCACTAACCAACTACAGACCTTCAACCCGCACCACCTCTTTTGAAGAAAACTCCAGGGCCTGAGGGCTCCTGGAGCACCAGCTTTTGTGGTAAAAGCAGACCTGCACATTTTGAAACTACTGACATGTACCTCCTTTCCTGTTTTTCCTACTCACATTCTCTGAAATACAATGATATTTTTATCCTCTTCTTCTTTTTAGTAGTACTTCCTAACCAGGATCTCCCTGTTCTTTCCAGCCAGAGATGTCTGACCAATTGACATTGGTAAGTAAATTATGCTTTCAATGCCTTTGTGGAAGATCAGTCCTGAAACAAAAAAGCAGAAAAAACTTGCAGAGGAATACGTCATTGTAGGCTCCCTTTTGTGTTCACGTGGAACCACCAGGAACACCTGCAAAAACCAACAAGGCAAGTTCCAAATGATAGTGGAACTTTTCTTCAAGCACAGAAGAGACAGAGTCACCTTTCATGCTCATTTCTGATGCAGATTTTGATTATTGTAGTAACTTGGTGATGGGCGGCTGCTCAGTTGTCTCCTTGGCGATTCAAAAGACAAAATGAAAACCCCATTGATTTAGAGTAAAAAATTGGTTGTCCCAAATCCTGAACCCGTGCTTCCAGGAAAAGTCTAAGGTTTTCCTTGCCAGCTATCATGTTTTTCACATAATTTCATTTTCACCTGAGCTATAATCCAAGAACATTGTTAATCACACTGTAATGTTAAACTGTCCCCAGGACTCTTATACCAAGAACTTTGTTCAAAACAGTGTCATCACATTTCACTCAGGCTGAGTGAAATCATTTTCCGTCACAATAGTTAGGAACCTAATGCAAATATGTAATAAAAGCAATAACTAAGAACACCACCACTTCTCACTGAAGATGTTTGTGCAGTCTCATGTATGGAGCACATTTATATTCCCTTCTCAATTTAACTTTGAGCCAAAGTACTGGACTTTCATAACAGGAAAATTGTTTTCTAAAGTTTGTTTGATTGCTTAGCCTGAAGGTCAATGTTTTATAAACTGCTCTTTTTTCTTCATCCCTTTTCTAAAGGCATGATGACTATATTTATTCTGTAGTTAAAGTACCCAGAGATTCTACAAGGAGTCACAAACCACTGAGCACCAGCAGCACCCACAACACTCAGTGCCAGTGACAGAAGCAGTCTGGAGTACCGATGGAGAGCTCTTTGAAGGACAGCGCAGGCACCTCTCTGAAAGACTGCTGGATGGCCCTCAAGGTTCAGAGCACAAGCAAAGGGAATGGTTTTCGTGCCAGTCTGATACCCCATGCTCAAGGCTTGTTGAACTCTGTTGCCCTGTGGCAAGCAAAAACATGCTGCCAGGATGACTTCATGATGCTGACAGATGAAGGTTCACCTTATGAAAAGGCTGGAGACAATTCTGGAGGGAGCTACTGAGGGTATCACCACTGCTCAGTGAAGATCTGCAGTGAAGAGTGCTCATCTGTGCAGGAAGTAAGGACCAGGTAACTTCGGGTTTTCTTATTACTATTTGCAAATCTATAGGGTCTTGCATAGGATGTGTTGGGTTACATCCTTTCTACAAGAATAGCATTATAATTGATGGTTACATTATAGTCCCTTTACTTCTCTTTGTGTATGTGTTCCCAGTTTGTGTCATATACTGTGTATGTAAAACAATAAATAGATGAGGCTGAACCACCTACAAGGAGGAGAGACTTCTGCACCCTTGAGGAACTGCTAATCCTGCTCAAATGGAGAAGGTTCAAAAGCCTAAATGATATGGGATCTGGAGAAACTGTACTGAGAAACTCTCAGAGATGATGGCCAGAATAACTTCCTGAAAGTCCAGTGGGGACCAAACTGAGTTTTCTGCCACTTAAAATCATTGGGATGGCTGTAATTGAGGACACAGTAGGTGGGAGGAGGGCTGTGCATGAACTTTTCCACTCCTGCTTAGTCTTATCTAGTTGCTCTGACTTTTGTTCATTTAAAGAAAATAATAAAAATATAACTTTTCTTGTTTTATTCATGTTCTGATGAAACATGGGTAATTTTTAAGTTCAGCTGAAACTTTTAATCTCTTGTAGCATCTCATTGTGCGATGATAAAGGCACATCCACTTCAAAGCTTTGGCCTGGGATTGCTGGGATTGCAAAGTCACAGACCTGGTGCCCAGACCTATTTTCTGCTGTCCCTCCGATCGTGGGGACACCTGGCACAGCCTCTGCACGAGCCCAAGTCCCCAGGCTGGGCACAGCTCATGTCAGAGGCAGGAGAGGAAGGGGAAAATGGAACAGCTTTTCTGACTCTCAGGCAATTCTGGCATGCTCAGCTGACTCGTGTAACTTAAAAGAAGCTGCAAAACCGAGTCAGCCTACGCAAGAGAAGAAAACAGCCTATGTATAAATAACAACCTATATAACTTTCCCCCTGTCAGTTCCACAAGTAGCTGGAGAAGAACAAAGCTTTGAAGTGAGTCATGTTACCCCCTACCCCACCCCCAGTCTCTCTCTCTCTCTGAAAGTTCTAAGGAAACTCAGAAAAACAATGGTCAGAATTTTAAGTCATGAAGATCAGGGTCAACTATAACTCTTTCCGGAGATTTTAATGACCTGCCAGGAATTCTATTTGCATAATGGGAAATGAACATGTATCTTTCTTGAATCATTCTGTAGGCATTTGCCTTACTGATAAGCCTAGAGTAATAATAGCTCACCACAGGTTTCTTTCCAGCACTGAATATTCTTACAACATTGGTCTGTTCTTGCTGCTAACTTAAATGTAGGAATGCACACCTACATCCTTTATATCTACATGGTCATTACAACCTCCATTTTCATTATGAATCAGCACATATTACACAGATTTTACTCTTTTTAGATCAAAAGAAGAGTCTGCTGGTCCTGTACAGGACCCTGGATTGTATTGCCGCGTTACCCAGTATTCATGTTCAGCATAAATAAACGTATCTTTTGAAAAATCCTACCTCTTACTAACTCTAACCCCACTATCAAGTTTCTGAGGAGAGTCATACATGGCTAGAAATACAAAGAGACACACTTCATATTACATTTAAAAGCTCTCTTTCAGTTTGATAAGTTATTAATAGATGTCAGAAATTTCAGTTAGACTTGCTCCATCATTACTTAGAGCTGTCGGGAAGTACTTGCCTGGCTGGTGAACCCTGTTATATGTTTCTCACATGAACTGACATTTAATCACTTGCAATAATGGTGGAGATAGAAAATAAAACAAACAAAAGAAAATAAGAGAACTATTTTTCATGGAACATCACAAGTTAGCAGAGAGTAGATTGCATCTAATGAGACTCAAAGACCAAGGAGTATTTTAAATTACAAGTATTTGAAAAAAGGAGCATTTCTCTGCCTCTTTCTTCTGAAAAATCTTAATGAAGAGTCTTAAAGAAGCTAATCCACCTGCTTCTCAATGAGCATGTGCAATGTAGAGAAATATTCTTAGCTGCATTTTACAAATAGGAAAATTCAGGTGTGTACATTGCCCAGGTTTTCAGGAGGAGCCAGTGGCAGAGCTCTGAATGATATCTTAATCCATGTTTTAGAGTTCAGATCATCCTTCCCAAATCCACATTGTTGACTTTTTCCACAGAGCTGCCTAAATCCACAAGAATTTTCCTGAGGAGACTCTGCATCACCAACATCCTACAAATGGGATTTTGCAAAAAACGCATATTTGCATCACTGTCAGACACATCAGGAGGAGAACAGGAGATAGACAGGGAAAAAATGTACAGTAATAATGCCCACTCCTTCTTGGCTGTTGCTGTCAGCTTGGTTTTGGACATAATAAGAAGCAGTGAAGAGAAATTAAACAGATCTGGGTTTTTTTCAGAGTAAGCCATAATCATGGGTAAGGTGAAGGGAGGGCAAGGGAGATGTTCCAGCATACGCAGCAGCAAGAGAGACTTTTGCTCAAGTTGTCAATACAATGTTTATTTTGTAAACATATTTGTCAATTTTGCAACACTTACTCTGCCTAAAGGGGACCTTGAACCTAACATTATTTCAGCAGCCATGACTTTGATTGATTGCACATCAGGAAGCTTAAGTGCAGAAAACTCCTACACAACAACACTTTAAAGTATGGAAATTAAAATTTAAAGGCTGCTTTTTTACCATGCTTTGTGTGCCAGAGCAGCCCAGCCCCAGTCTGAACTCTGAGGGCAGCAGGGAGGAAGGGCATGACAGCCACTCACACAGGACATGTCCTAGGCACAAACATTACCTGAAGTGGTGTCAAGCTGGGAGAGGAGCATAGGAACAGAGCTGACAAAGCCTCTTGTTTCTAATAAACCCACATGTGTTTAACATCCCCAGCTGCCAACTAACTGCAGAACAGCATAGAAAAAGCCACAAGCAGGGCCTGGTTCTCCAAAAACTGTGCTCACCACATTCCTTTTCACGCACATCCCATCAAAGTCCATCAGTGCCATTCAGTCAATAAGAATATGCTTTCACCAGAGGAAGGGGTGCACAAAGCATCCTTAGGCAAAAGCTTCTTATCCTCAGTGAATAGCATCAGAGCTGCCCTGCACGTTTGGCAGCAGCCATTCCTGCACAGAATGGTCTCCACAGAGGATCTGCTGAGCTCCTGGGAAGCTCTCTGCATTCTTATCTTAGGGCTGTTATTTTTTGAGTACTCCTCAATACACCTTCAGGAAGGCTGAAAGTCAGCATTCCTCTTGGCACTGGTGTTGCCGTGCAGCAGGTGCATTGGCACTGATTTTCCACTGCTACAATAAAACTGCACAATCTCTTTCCTGAGGAAAATAACCCACTTTTACAGGGCAGGTGAGTTCTCATGGCTGCATTAGGTCCAATGGCCTGTAAAGTAATTTGCTGTATCATAGTATGTTCTTTCTTTCAACTCGACTCAAGCAATGTTCCCCTCTTGGCCTTAACAATCCAGTTCTTGTAAGTATTTACTCTTTTCTTTTTTACCCAGTAGCTGTACAAAGGGATAAAAATTAACTAGAGAGGAGTGTTTATTTCATCTTTCCTCTTTATCCAATCCCTTTGATCACAGATACAGAAAAGATCTAAGTGTTTAAGTCCAAACACTTTGCCCTTGTTCAGCTGCTGCTTAACTCTGGAGATAAGTTCAGTAGGTTCTTCACTGTTTGACTTCAACATTTTCTGGGCAGCTGAGTTCAGAATCCCTCCTTCTATGCGCAGGGAGGTATCTAGCTCCAGCCTGGGTCAAACATGACTTGGGAGCTACAATAAGAACATACAAGGACTGTGCACAGGAGTTTATTCAGAGTCCACCAAGCACATATTGACAGCCTTGGGTCCTTTAAACAAATGTCTCAGTAACTGCAGGAATAGTAAAACAAAATTATGCCAATCTTTCTATTGGAAGCAGTGGCACTCATCAAGGAAGAGGGAAATACACCTTAAATACCTTTCCAAGCCTGATAGGATATTAGTGCATCTCTTCTACCTCCCACAATATAAATAGTAGGCCAAAAGCAAGGATGGGAAGAGAAGGGGTTTTAAACCTCAAATGGGAACTGTTCTGCTGCATAGAAAAGAAAGCAAAATTCCTGAATTTTGTTTCAATGAAGAGGAGAAAAGAGCTATGCCTTAGTTGCCTCTTGTAATATTGTCACTCACTGGCTAGAGTGAAGAAGCATTTTATTTGACTGGTAAATTATTTGCTCTCTGTTCAATTTGCAATGATGGTGCAGCTGCTGTCCGAGGAAAGGTCTTCAGCTGTGTGAATGATGGGGGGAGGATCCAGCTCACCATTTGAACAGATAGGGAGCTCCAGGGGAGATTTCAACCCCTCTGCTGTAGATGTTGATTGGCCATAGGGATGAATTGTCTCTCTGGAAGTATCCATTTCTGCTCACTGAAGAGGGAATTATGATAAAGGATACCTGCTGGCCAAATCGATTTGTAAAACCAGGTCATGAATTCAAAGGGGGAGAAAGAGGAGGACAGAAATATAGGGGAGAAGAATCCAATTAAGTTAACTTGGGGTTCAGTTCAGAAAGTACAAAGCCATAGGGTTTCCTGATTCATTCTGTCTCCCTTCTTGCTGTGAATAGTCTTTTAACCGGAAGAGAAGTTCCCATTTTTTATACTGGTTTGTCTATTTATCTCCAAGGCTTAACAGAGACAAACATTATTAAAACACATTTTGGAAAAGCCTTTCAACTCTGCCATTTATTTTAAATATTATTGTTTAATCACTGATTTTGCTCTGGTAATTATGCTGTCTTTAGGCTTTGGAGTTTTTTAATCCGTGTTTTCCTGTGGCTTGGGTGTGATTCCTGCAGAAGTCTTGTAATAACCAAATAACTAGGACAGTCTAATCTAATAATTTGTGCATGCATATGATGTTCAGGGGGATTATTAAAGTTATTTTCTCACTAAAATGTTATCAGCTTAGAAAGCTGAGCTGTTCCAGGCCGATGGCTTTTTATTGCAAAAATGTTTAATACTGTCATATGCACCAGACTGCAGTTGCACACGTTAATGTCATTTATTCCATTGATTCTGCCTTTTGAAAGGAACCTTGCTGGTCCCTATTTTTGCTTAAAAATATCCTAACAACCAAACCAATTTTGCTCAAATGGCAAATGTTTTCTGAAACTGGAGTATTTGTTTAGACTAAAAGGGTTGGATAGGCTTTAGTTTGACAAGACTTGTTATTAGCTTAGGACATGAAGCCTTGAGAATTTCTTCTGCCATAAGAGCATTTTATTTCAGGCCCCCAGCACAACTAATTTAAATGGTTACAGGGGTAGAACACAATCAATTTTGCAACAAAGATGGAAGTCAGTTGCTTAGTAGTAATTTCCCTGCAGGATAAAAAAAGTGATAACAAAACAAACAAGGAAAAAAAGAAAAAAAGGAAAAAAAAAAAAAAAGGAACATAATGAATGCAAATAGCATTACTCAGACGTTTTTTGTTCTGCTGGAGTAGTCTAAATTTCAGAGCCACCTCCCACACATATACTTATATATAACATTTAGAAATACAATACTTCCTTAGATGTTGCATTCATTGTCATACAGTTTGTTCCTAGATATGGAGTATTTTGCTACAGAAATCAAGACTACATCAGTATTTTTCTGCACTGATGATTCATCCTGGACATTGAAAGAAAGAGCTGGTACACAATAAAACAGAAGCACAAGCAAAGGGAAAGAGATAAAGATACGGGCAGACAAATGTCAAATACTATTCAGTTGCTTGGGCCATGATATGCACAAGATGTCATGACTCTGCAGATATACATGCCTCATATTTTGCATTTGAATGATAATCCTTCTTGGTGTAATTGTAGCAAAAAGTCATGCTGCAATTAACATTGTATCCATTATTCTTTCGGTGAATTATTTTAAGATTTTTTTTTTACCTTTCAGAACCCACACTAGGAAGGCTTTGCTTAATCAGCTAGAGAGACCGCAGCAAACTGTGACAAGCCTTTCTTAGATTCTCTAAGGAGACAAAGGCATAACCTGCTGTTCATATATCATTGTTACTTAGCTTTGATGATTGCAAAAATAATGATTACTGCAGAAAAGTTCAAATAAAGCATCGCTTTCTAAGATTCAGTTGCAGCTGAAATGTTGGCCCATTCTTTTGGAAGTGTTTGCTTAACAAAGCCTCTTGTTAAACAAGGTCAGTAGCAAATGTTGTAGGGATAATGAAGATATCTTCTGGTCCCTGAGGGATGTGGGGACTGGTTGCCCTGACCAGTCTCACCTGAGCCCCCAGCCCAGTTTGGACTGTGTCATACACAGGCCATGGTCAGCCAGGTCTCCTTCATGGACCTTTGACATGTGACCTGTGTTACACTTGGCCCTGCCACCAGCCTGGCCTCCAGCTGTCCTTGATCCATTGACTACAAAGATTAATGTGTTAGTATGCTGAAAACAATGACATTGAAACCATCACATCCTGTAATTAGTTGGTTTTGGTGGTGTTTAAGATGCATTGCATTAAAATCAGAATGAAATTCAAGAGAAGGAAAAAAAGGAGTCAGGATGATATGATTTTGATCCCCTACTGTGAAATACAGAATGGGTAGTGATGAACATTTATACCACTTGTAACCTTTGCAGGAACATTTATTATATGTATATGTATATGTATATGTATGCATATATATATATATATATATGTAATGGGAAATAACTGCTTTTACTGGACAGTTCAACTGTATCACAAAAGGGGAATATCACCAATTTGTTTATCAGAATATGAGCATCATGTTTCTAAAAGTAGTCATCAGTCACAAATCTGGGGTAGAATATAAGAAGTTCCAAAACAGGGCCATTTTCAAAACTTTTTTGTGTTTTCCAATGACCTTACAGTCACAGAAATTTCTACTGCCAGGTAGAAGCTCCTTTTTTCCTTCTTTACTGAGCTCCAGCACAGCAGAGATTTTTCCCTTAACTCCTGTGAGCCTGACAGAAATTACATGTGTGAAAAGATGTCTTAACTGCAGTTTGTAAGAATATGGTGTAGCTTCTTTACCTGATCTTACATTTTCTGGCTCACTGAAGTTGCCTTTTGATCAATGCCAATGTCATTTCTAGACTCATCTTCATTTAGAAGTAATGGCAGAACCTCCTCTCTCAATTCTTATCCTTAAGCAACGGCACAATGTCCATGATTTTTGGGTACTGATTGTTTTGTACAAGACTGGAGATGACTACTTTGAGAAATGCAACATGATATACACATCACTTCTTTGGTCCTCCTCAGACAAACGGAACGACATACTGCTACATCTGAGGAGCCTGGTGCTATGGTAACCTGCCTCATGAAGCATCCCTAGGAAGCCCCTTATCTGCAGCAGATGGGAATCAACTAAAGTCTCCAGCAACACACAGTCTCCACATAAACACTCATCCAATCCTTGAGTCAGTGCCCAGCTGCACTGCAGGACCTCAGCTTCACATTTTACATGCTCCAAAATGAAACATGGCTAGATTTGGATAAAGGAGGAGCACTCAGCACCTGACACAACAGATTCTAACAAAGCCAGCAAGGTGACTTCTGACAAGTGGAAGTAACTTCAGTTTTCCCTAC
The DNA here is from genome assembly GCA_034509425.1 of Eopsaltria australis. Classification (NCBI taxonomy): domain Eukaryota; kingdom Metazoa; phylum Chordata; class Aves; order Passeriformes; family Petroicidae; genus Eopsaltria; species Eopsaltria australis. The sequence goes on along the minus strand of JAVTVJ010000068.1, from coordinate 3,212,964 downwards.
ATTATTATTTTACATGTTTTCAATAAGTAATTTTTAATTCACAGTTGCATATGAATATGCAATTTCAAACCACTATATTTTCCCTGTAAAACATGTAATTTCCCTGCCAAAAAGGAGATATGAAGAACTTGAATCCCTTTTAATCTATATTTGGCCAACATGAAAACATGCTAAAATCCCTAAGCACATCTTGTGTCTCACCAGCACCACAGATGAAGAAATGCTATTTAACCTTCCCCAGCCCCCAGCTGGCTCCTTCCCTTTCAAATACTCTATTTATGGATAATGATCTCTGAGCTACAAGAAAGCCTTGGTCCCCTTTTCACTCCTTGCACCGAGACACAGAGGGATGGAGGCATGGAAACCTCCTGATCTTGGAGACACAGGAACTGGCCATGTGTGACTGGATAGTTTGGCCACTCCCAAGCTCACCCAAGCACACCAAAATTCCTGAGCCATCCTCAAAGGTCTTCTGCTCTCAACCAAAATGAAGTCAAATGCTTAGCAGACTGAGGTACTATCTTGTGTTGTCGAGGTGTAAAGAGTAGTCAGGGAGCATGGTCTGAGCAGGACCACACCTTTTCTCCACCATTTGCACACAAATCAAACAGGAGGGCAAACAGGATTCACCTTTCACACATTTCACCCTTTTTTCTATCACTCAGAGCCAATGACCAGGTGCTTATCAGCTGTGATCCTGTAAACTCTTCTTCCCCTGGAGGTGCAGTAGGCCCAGGCAGTCTGTTAAACTGCTTGGAAAATCCTCTTCTGGCCCAGGTCTATTGGCATGGTGAGCACATGCACTTACAAAATGTCACAGTTTCACACCAGCCAGTTCCAAGAACCTCCATTCTCCCCAGGGCCCTGCAATTTTAAAACACTTGAAATGTATTTGTATTGTGTTTATCATCTCCATTTTCATGTCCAGGGAGCCTTTCAGCAATTTGCTGTGGGGATGGGTCCTGTACAGAAACACTGGAAAATCACCTGCCATCTTTGTCAGCTCGATGCAAACAACCCGTCAGGCCAAGCACAGCTCGCTGGTTCTTGCTCTCAGCACAGGACAGAGCTGCAGCATGGGCACCTAAACCTGGGTGTGGGCACCTAAACCTGGGTGTCTGTAGGGTGTCTGTAGGTGTCTGTAGGTGCTGGCTGCACCACCTCAGCATTCAGCTTTTCCTTTTTAGGCAATGTCACACTAGACAGGTAACCCATACAGTGATTTTGTCTCCTGGGAATGTGCAAACTGGCTTCTGTAAACCACAGGTCTGACCCAGAATTTTTTTAAGGGCCCATTCATTGCTGTTGGCAATGCTTTAGAAATAAAGGCACCTTGTTACCGGTGTCTTTATTCCAGAAACTCATACTCTCAAAATTGCAGTATATACAAGAAATTTCTTTGCCTTCATTGACATTCAAACACACTGCACGTTTTCCCATAGTCAATAGTGTGCTGATTTGTGTGGTCTCAAATGAATGTGTCAGTTTGAAACCTTATAGCATGCACAAGAGAAATGAGAGAAACACTGTATATGTGTTTTCTTGATTAGACATCAGTTTTCCTTTGAATGTGGAGCCAAAAATCAAACCAGCTAACACAATGCTCTGCTTGACTGACTCTCCAGAGGAACTAAACATCCAGTATCATGTCAGCTAATTACGGTTAAATAGGTGACAAGACAGAGAGTTCTTTTCAGTTAATATTGAAAATTAATGGCTACTCTGTTGAGTCAGGTTAGTCACGCCATTAAATTGTGATAAACCAGGTACCATTTTTGGGAAATATGCACAGCACACATGGATGTGCTCCAAATGATGGACCTGGCAGTGTGTCTTCTGTCAGGGCAGAGTTAAAGAGAGAGAACTGGAAACTTGCTTGTTATTTTAATATTTATCTGAAGTTGATAAAATATAACTGTGATCACTTTTGGTCCTCTGGAATTTGACTAACATTTTGGGGTACTTGCATAGACACCCTTCCAGGGTCTGGCTATCTGTAAGGCACATAAAAGTCATAGCAGAGAAAGGCAGTGAGTAAACATGATATCCATCCAAATTACATCATGTTAGCATGTGCAGATTCTTACTTCTTTTTTTAAATTCAGGATCAGAACACAAGTAAAAATGTCATGACTGAAGCAAGAATTTCAGTAAGACATTTTTCAGAAAACAGAAAACAATGAATCAGTCTTGTAAAGAGTAAATAAGTTCTTGCCCTTCTCAAGCTTTGAATAACTAGTTTTGGTTTATTACTCTTATTTTTGTATGGAGATTATAGAGCTGTCATACTCCTTCTCTTCCCACAACTCACCCACATTGAATACATGGGTCATGCAAAAATACTTACACTAAATGTGAGAAACATCTTACAAAGCTATTTGCAAATTATGTGCCAATGACACCATCATTGATCTTTTAATTCAGCATGCATTCATGTAAAAAATATAAAGGACTAGAAGGCCTGCTGTGAATCCTAATGTGATTACCCTTTTGTTAAAGGAACTGAAAAAGTGATTTAATTTTGCCCACGAACTTTAGTATTTTGAAGGTACTTTAACATGAGTGTTATAGATTCATAAAACTCTTTTTGAACATTACTTCATGGGCACTTTCTTGAAATTTTCCCCATAGTAACATGAAGCTTGTTTCTTGAAAAGAATCTTTTCAAAATCTGAGTGATTTAAAGATGGGAATAGAACAAGTTTAAAACAGGATCTGTCTGCTGTATTTTTCCACAAGACAACAAAATAGATGGTATCACTAAAGTTCAAGTTTGTCCTCCTCCACAGAGGAACAAAAAGGCAGGAATTTTCTAGTCTTCCATCACTATCTCACTAAAAAACCTGGCTTTATTTCTGAAGAACTGCCAGCTACAATGAATGGGCCCTTAAAAAAATTCTGGGTCAGACCTGTGGTTTACAGAAGCCAGTTTGCACATTCCCAGGAGACAAAATCACTGTACGGGTTGCCTGTCTGGTGTGACATTGCCTAAAAAGGAAAAGTTGAATGCTGAGGTGGTGCAGCCAGCACCTACAGACACCTACAGACACCCTGCAGACACCCAGGTTCAGGTGCCCATGCTGCAGCTCTGTCCTGTGCTGAGAGCAAGAACCAGCGAGCTGTGCTTGGCCTGACGGGTTGTTTGCATCGAGCTGACAAAGATGGCAGGTGATTTTCCAGTGTTTCTGTACAGGACCCATCCCCACAGCAAATTGCTGAAAGGCTCCCTGGACGTGAAAATGGAGATGATAAACACAATACAAATACATTTCAAGTGTTTCAAAATTGCAGGGCCCCGGGGAGAATGGAGGTTCTTGGAACTGGCTGGTGTGAAACTGTGACATTTTGTAAGTGCATGTGCTCACCATGCCAATAGACCTGGGCCAGAAGAGGATTTAACACACTGCCTGGGCCTACTGCACCTCCAGGGGTTTAAGGTATCCTCCATTGCTTCTATCTCCATAGCTACTATCTCTCTACAGGACTGCATCTACTGGAGTCTGCAGTATGAAAACCTAAGGAGAGTAAAGGTGGAAGTCCTATGTTTGCAGTGTGTTTTATCTCTATTGAGTATGGACATCCTGGTAGTCTGCTTCTGGAACTGAGCCATGCCCTACAACCTCACAGAAGTTGTGAATAGGTACCCTGAATCTGAAAACACTTGGCCAAAGGAATGCTGCAATTCCTCATCTGCATCTCTACCTGTATCTACTCTGTTTCCAGAGTACCTCACATTGAAGAGATGCCCTTAATTAGTGGCAGGAGCTAAACAACAGGATCGAAACCCTTGAGCCCTGAACAATAATCACCAGGAAAATAAATTAATTTTGATGGGGATGTACTGTAAGTACTCCTCAGAGCCCAGATTAGAGACTGCTAGGCTCAGAGCCATTCCTTAGGAGGCATCTGTTTCTCACTGCCTACCTTGGATTGAAGCACCTTTGAGCCTTTCTTCTCTCCCAATCAGTGAATTAATTCCCACAATGGAAAGCAAATTGAATCAACCTGGGATCCCTCTTGCCTCCTCATCTGATCACTGCACATGTAACTAACACTCTCTACTGCCTCTTTTTCTCCGTTCCCCACAGCCAGGTCCCTTCCCCAGTATCTCCAGCCCATTTGCTAATTTCCTGCTCTACATACCCCCTGCTCAGGAGATGGAGAGTCCACCAGAAAAGCTCTTGGCTTTCCAAGGAGCAATGTGGAGTGATGAAGGATGCCTCAAAGTGGCATTTACCTGCTGTCTCCTTCCAGCCCCTGCAGCTGAGACTACACATTTGCCTTTCGCATTTGGCTTCCTCTCTATAATAGCCTGCAGCAGATGTTTGATATTTCACTCAGCACTAACTAGAGATGCATATTGTTTTAATTTCCATTAGTGAATCCCTGACACTTTCAAAGTCTTTCTCTCATGCATTTTATTACTTAGCTGATACTGAGCACAATTAAATGATCCATCTCACAGTGGCTGTTCAAAATGGGTACTGAAACGTGGATCTTGTCTTTCTGAAAAAAAAGTAATTAAACTGACCATGCAGCCTACACAAGGGATGCTGCTGGAAAGGGGTGGCCACAGAGTGGACATAGGCAGGGACAGGGGTGGTCCAGAGAAGTTTCTGAGGTAAAACTGTAGTGTGTCAGGAGGGCAACAGGAAGGAACCTTCAGTGAGGCAAAAGAGAACTTTAGATGCAGTTGCACCTTTTCTCTGACTCTTCCTCTGATTCCCATCTCAGCTGGAGCAAGGATGAGGAGAGGGGAAAAAGTTCTGTGGCTGGAGAGTGGATGGCATGGCAAAGACAAAACAAAGAGGGCTTCAAAAGGCTCGTTCAGACCGGCTGCTGTGTATGTGGCAGGTTGATGTGAATGTTCACACATGAGTTAGGATAAGCTGCCTTTTATTTCCAACTGGAAATATATGATCTGTTCCAAAGGCAAAGGAAATGGAAAGGAAAATGGTTCTCTCTGCCTCTTCTTGCCTGCCTTCATATCGGAAATTGTGATTTGTCCTGCTTCAAAGTGTTTAAGTTGCACAACATAGAGATTTAAGTAAAAAATTGACTTTATCCTGATCAGGCAGGCATAAAATTAGTTTTCCTCCATTTAATAATAACAGCAAAAAAGTAAATATGCCAACGCATTGACAGCTATTTCCTTGATACAGTAAGTGAGTTAAATCTCATTACTGATATACTTTTCTTATAAAAGCATCAGTTCAATTTGTCCATTATCCCAATATTTGCTTGAATTTCTACCCCAAAGAAATACTATATGTTCAGAAAACAATTTTCTCACCAAGAGCTGTGTATATGCTCTCAATAAGGAAATTGTCATAAAAGGCTTTAAAGAATGTTTCTTGCAATAGAAAGAGTAAAAACAATCTCAATTATATGAGTTTCTGAATACTGTTCCTCCAACAGCCTTTCAGCCCAGTATCTGCCATGGCTCAGTGTTACTCCAAGTATTTGCAAGAATGTCCCTCCCTTTTCCCACCTCTCTAAACACTTTATCTGCACTCACATGCCATGTTAGAACCCCTTCTTCCAGAAAGTAGAACTTGGCTGAGTTGGGCAAGAAAATTATGAACTTCAGGGTAAGAATTTATTTTCGTTCTAAAAGTCATGAAGCATCATTAAAAGCATTATTTGTAGTCAGGAAAGAATACTCAGGTGTTCTTACAGGGCTTTTCTGTACTTAAATCATGGATATAGAGGCAAATCAGCAGCAGATATTTTGTTGGATTTTATAATTTCTTTGAGAGGGTACAAAGGGCAACTCACTTTTCCTTTTTATTTTCTTCTAAGACTTGCACAGTTATTAAAAATTCATGTGTGCTGTTGTCCTAATGATTCTGAAGTGGCACAAATCTGTCTCACAAACTAAAAGAGGTGACTGATGCTGTTCATAATTCTTATGTAAAATCCTGCCTATCTCAAGGTGTTTTCTGCCTCAGTCCTTTCAATTTGCTTCTATCAGTGTCAGCCATGGGAACTCAGCAGTTAATGTGGCTTATTTTCACACCTTTTTAAAAGTCACAATCAAAAGCAGTAGGACCTCTGCCCTTAGGGCAGGGAGGGGGATCGGCACATTGCAAAATAGTTGTTCTTTTTCTCTAAAAGGTGAAGTCACCAATTATTCTTGTCCCTTTGCACGAGGCTTCCTTTGCCCAAGAAGCTTTAATTACTATAATCTAAACCTCTCTTTCCTGTGTCATCCTAGCTAACCTGCAGTAGATAAGTTGCCTTCTAAAGGATTTAATGTGAGTGGGCAGGACTGACTCCTTATAGAGGCTAAAAATATTTGCTCTCTTAATGCCATGGTAGGTTCTGTCCATAAGAGGATTAATTAAACCATGCCTGTGAATATACAGATTTGGTCACCAACTGCAGAGCACATTTGCACACACCCACAGTGAAGTGAATTAATGTCTCCAGAGAACTGTGTCACTTTATCTACCAGCAAACTTTTCCATACAGGCCCTGTTTGGCTGCCTCTGAAGTGGGGGCAAGGGACCTCAGCCCAGTTTTGGGTCCTTCCAACTAGGACTGAATCCTAGCACACAGGAGACTGCAGGGAGTCCTCCAAACCTCTTGTCCTGCCTCTACACAGACCCAGAGCATGGCAAGAGATGTCTGCCAGGGAGTCCCCAAACAGCTCTCAGGAGACTGCATCTCACTGGCAGGATTAACCCACGCCTCACCTAGGAAAGAGTACTGCAGATAAGTTTACAAACCAATTGTTTCAGAACTGAGGATGCCACCAGGTGTTCTCTGCAGGACAGGGTGTCTTGGTAACCTTAGGGTGTCACAAGGTGCTGGTAGCAACAATATCTTTTTTTTCTAGGAGGACAAGTATTAGTAGGTTGGTCAGAGCAGAGCAGAGGGCAGCACTGGCTCCCCTGCTGTATGTCAGCTTGTGACTGCTATTTCACTTGAATGGGTTTGGAGTTCACAAGTAACATTCCGTGATGCAGAGCCTAGGATAGATGTGTTAACTCAGCCAGCAGCTAAGCACCATGCAGCTGCTCACTCCCTCCCCACTCCCTGCTGTGGTGTGGGGGAGAATCAGATAGAGGTAAAACCCATTAATTGAGATAAGAACAGTTTAATAATGGAAATAAAGTAAAATAACACTACTACTGCTATCATTAATAATAAAAATAGTAGTAGTAGTAGTAGTAATGAAGGAAGAGGAGGACAGGGGGAAGAGAGAGAGGAATAAAACCCAGGAAAGAGAAGGGATGAAGAGTACAATTGCTCACCCCCCACTGTCTGACATCCAGCCAGGCCCCAAAGAGTGATTGGCACCTCCCAGCCCTCTCCCTCCACTTTATATTCTCGGCATGACATTGTATGGCATTGAATATCCCTTCATCTCGTTCAGGACAGCTGTCCTGGCCACGTTCTCTCCCAGTTTCTTTTGCACCTGGTCTCTGTCAGAGCATGGGAAATTGAAAAAGTCCTGGAGTTAAAGTAAGCAACAACTGAACCATCAGTGTGTTATCAATATTATTCTCTTACTAAGCCCAAACCACAGCACTGTAGCAGCTGCTAGAAAGAAAAGTAACTCTATCCAATCTGAAACCAGGACAGGACATAAAGTACATCCAGAGCTGGTCACTCATTTTCAAAGCGAAGTTCAGGGCTCCTCCCACCAGGGCAAGCCCAGGTCATCAGGTCCTGACAGCATCAGGGAAAAACAGGCACCAGCTGAACATCTTACCTCCCAGTTACTGCCTACTCGAGGAGATAGGAACAGTGCCAAAAGATCAGGTGAAGGAGAATGGAAGAAGGAAAAGGAAAGTGTTTTCTCTACTACACAAACAGTAGACTTTTAATGAAACACATTTCAAGAAGCAGCTTCCTGTCTTTAGCTCTAGGCAGTGCAAGAGGCTAATTCCAAATATTTCATATAATTGAAGCATCAATGCCACTGGGACATGGCTGTGTCTCACCCCTCTCTGACAGTGCTTACAGCACATCCTCAGCTGGGGAGACATTCTGGCTCTGAGATTTGCTTCCAAAGCTTCAGCATGAGCTGGGGTTCCTCTGTCCTTTCGGGTCAGTGGTGACACTGGTGCTGAAACACCATAGAGAGCTTAAACCTTTGGAAGATTTGGCTGCCAGTAATGATGTGTGGGGGTCCCTAAAAACATAATGCTATCAGTCCTCGTTGCATGGCACACTTTTTTATAGACCTGCAAGCAAACTCTCTGCTTGATGCTGACCACGTGATAACACTACAAAACCAGGCTGAAGGGGACACTGGCAGGGCATAACTTGTTCTGTCACAGTCCCCCAAGTTCATACGCACCTTAGAGGGCCACAAAGCAAGTCAGGCTTAAGCACAGGACTTGGGAGTTTAATGTGGTTTCCCACTGGCTCTTACTGTGCTGCCCTTGACCGTGTCCAAAGCCAGAGGAGTGCAGCTAAGCTGGACACTGAGCTGGGGCATTGCTAGCACACCAGAGACAGCTGAGCAAACAGATGTTCAAACTGGTTGTGGTTGGGAATGCATTTTCACTTATCAAAAGACAAAGAAGAGAAAATAGAAGTGAAGTTCTCGTAAAACAATTTTGCCATCTGAATTTCAGTTCTGGATCACATCTTAGGACAAATGAAAAGGGGAGGAAACTCTGAAAAATATTCTTATCCCTTCTGTCAGTGCCTGTGCTTTTGTTGCCTGTATAAGTGATGTGTGTGTTTACTGACTGCAGCTACCTGCATGAATCTATCAGGCCACACATTTTGTTGTATAAAATGGCAGGATAACGTCAAAGGGTTTCAACACAGAATGTGAAAAAAAAGAGGCTTGTAATCTCAGCAAAAACCAGATGAGAATAAAACAGTATCCAGGACCATTTCACAAAAAGTACAAATTTTAGTTTTATGAAGTAGGTAGTTTTATTTTCCCTGGTCACATAAAAAAAGGGATTATACAAGTGTTAGTCATAAAAATGCTATATAAAGACATAAAGTTATCTTTCCATTCACGTTCACAGCTGACTTGCCCATAGACCAATTTAGACCCTTTTAAATGGTATCTGTCTGTAGTCCTTGTGTAATTGCTTGTCCCCTATGGTTTCTAAAACTGGGGTTTACTGATTTCTAGAACATATTTCCTGAAGTGTGAGTATGCATGTGTAATACTCTGAATATAACAATTTTGCGTTGGAAATAGTTGGAGTAAAACCAGATTCAGAGATCTCTATTTCCTGGTTTTGTGCTTCAGTCTTCTAGTTGCTCTTGGATCACAGAACAGCATCTTGTTCCTAGGAAGATTTTCTGAATTGGACAAAACAGATTTTTCAAATTAAAAAAAAAAAAAAAAATTGTGCTGAAAAAACCAAACCGAAACAAAACAACAGTAAGACCAAAATCCATCTTTACCACCAGACAGATCTGGTGCTTAGGTCCATGACTGAGTCCACAGCATCATTTGGACCTCTGTGCACTGCTGGTGGTAAAGAGTAGTTGATATCCTCACCTTCTTTTGCTCCTCCAAAAGCCATAAATGCTAGGTAGTCTCCAGGCCAGTGAAGCTTAACTGAGACAAATGTGAAGAACACATTTTCCATCCCGTGAAAGACACGGAAAGAGCCAATCTCAAGAAACACATGCTCCAGTATTCTCCTGTATTGATGTGCCTCACCCTGAGAGTGCTTGTGGAGGTGCTTCTCACACACATCTGAGCCTGCCAACACAACATGGAAACACCATGAAGAGAAGCCCTCTCCAAAGCAGTCACAGTTCTGTACCTGGTCACAGCTGGGAGCCCTGCAAAAACAGCCTTTCTCACAGTATCCTGGCAACTCTGGATGGAGTGTGCTTATGTGGAAGGGAGGAGAGACAGAGGGGGGAATGATGTGGTGCTGTTTTAAAACACTTGTATAAATATGTACACTTCAGGTTCATTTTTACAAGTGACATGTGCAGTACAACAGATTGCTTTGTACTTTTTCTTTTCCATTGCAGCTTTGGTTTTCTATGAAACCACCAATTTGCAGATTTTCACCCAAGTTCCCAGAATCAGAAATGACAGTTAAAAGCAAAAAGGTTGCAGGATAATTACTTTCCTTCAGTTCTATTCTAACACTGAAGTCCCTGTTGCAGGGCTCTTATCTACTGTTATTGCTGGGCATTGGTAGCAATGGTGAAATAGTTAAAGGCTTTTTGTGATGCAGCTGTAAGCAGAATTGTTGAACATGTACAATACCCTTGATAAAATTCTCAGAGTGGAATGCTTTCTGCAGTTGGCAATGTGCTTGTTTGTTAGATAAAATGTAATTTCATTTTTGGTTTAATCTCTCCATAGAATTCTTGCATTTCAATCCATTTTTGAGAGTCTGAACTACAAAACATTCTGCCTACATCACCAAATTCATGTATAAACAATGACATCTGAAAATTTAAATATTTGCATATGAAAAGAAAGGTGTAATGTGACCACTGCTAGTTTTAGAGCTAAACTGCTGCACTGGAGATTATCGAGTAGAATAAAATAAAAGCAAACACTTTCACAAGAACAGCATTTTGAGAACTGGCTGTAGTTTCATAGATCTGTTTTCCTTAATCAGCAAAACTTCCTGCTGTTTTGGGATCCTAGATTTAGAAGTGACCAAGAGACAGCTTAGGGAGATGCTAAATCACAAAAATGGTTATGTCAACAGTGTTGAAAAATTAACAGCAGATTCTGTGTAATGGAGCACTGGAACTAGCAAGATCACACACAATATACACGTGTCAGCTTTCAAATTTGGAACAAATCAAAAATCATTCAATAAAGAAGGGCTACCACATGTTTTCTGGGATATGGTTTAGCCCTTTGTTTTCCTGGGTTACTTGTGAACCCCTAAATTTTGCATTGAAAGAAGATACTTATCTGCAGAATACTGATTTAGTTAAAAAAAAGACATCTTCCATTATAAAAATAAATATACTCAAATAAGTTCTCCATTTGGTAAATGAGTCAGAGGCTGTGTGTCATGTTAAAGGAACTGAAGATTTAGCTCCCACCCCAAAAAGCAGATCTTGGTTTTATGGTGTGTGCTTGCTCCATGCATAAGAAAAATCCATGGATCCACACAAAATACTGCAGAATTTAACCAGCAAAGCTCAGCTTTTTATTTTCTGTCAGGCTGCAGAATCTCCCCACACAGCCTGTTGGCACACTAGAGTAGAGGACTCAATTAAATACTTTATATTAGATTCTGAGACACACTTGTAACCTTGCTCACGTACTGACCTCTACAAGCATTTACACAGAAAATAGCAAATAAAACATGACCCCAATGAGCAAGAAGGTCTAACATTATATATTGAACACAAACACTGATGTTCTGCACAGAAGGGAAGGTGCCTCCTGAGTCAGAGACTTGCATTTGACTCTCCCTTCTCCAAATGTCCATAATCACTGTGACATCCACAAAGGCCTGAAAATCCACCATGTGGATAAGTGCAACCCAGAGCTCTCATAGAATATCATATAAAGGCTCAATGCATGGCAGATCTATGCATAAATGTAAAAATAACACTGGTATATAACTCTAAATGATGCAAGAAAACCAATATTGGCTCTGCCACTATGAAATGTAACCATTTTATAAACAGGAGGATTTGATAAGTTTAGTTGATGACAATCCCTTCTTGAAATGCTTAAATCATTTTTATCCAGAAATGCATGCATTGAAGAAACCACTAATATCAGCCTCTGATTCCCTCCTAAAATGCTAGTTTATGCTGAGAATTGATTTTTTAATCCACTGTGAAGTCACATGTTTGAATTATTTTTACTTTGTATGTTTTCAATTTTCTTTTCTAATTTACAGCTCCAAGAGTCAAACTGAGTCTTTGTGATAGCGCAGTTGCAGTTCTTTGCCTTGAAAACTGGAACTGGAGACTGAATTATGCCCTGTGGGCAGCCTCACTGTCTCTGTGCAGGGTCTTACAGGCACCTCCTGTAACCTATTTGTCTTTAAGATTAACAAACCTGTAACAGACTGAAATGAAACAAGGGTTTGGATACCACCTCATCTACAATTAATTTCCTCTAATCCCTGTTGGCATGTCACGTGAAAAAGAATGAGAAGGAAGAAATTAATTTCTTTTCCTCAATACAACAAGTTTGAGCTTAATCCCACACAAATAGTAGATGTAGGTAAGAAGATTCTTGTGTAGCTCCTTGTCTGAAAAAAACCCATATAAAGTCCTGAATATTTCTGTGTTATGATGTGCTTTTTAGTACTTTTCATATTGCACGTTTGGGATGGGATCTACCTCACATTGCTTCAGACATCTGACTTTCACACTGGCCAGCCTGGCTTCCCTTGCTGACACTTGAAACAAGAGGTCATTTAACCTACCTCACATACCTATGTGAGTGTCAGAAGAACGTGGCAGTGGAGATGCCTCCTTCTCTCAGGTGACTAGAAAGACAGCCCAAAACAACTTTCAGCCACCTCAGTTCCGACAGCTGAAACTCACTTCAGGTTTACAAGTCAGTTGTATACTTTATGATTTAAAATTAATGCCAAAAACCAGATGCATATAATAAAATAGCCACCACTAGTAAAAGAAAGAAAACAAAAAATTTCTCTTGCTTTCTCTGGACACTTTCAGGAATTCAAATGCAAATGGAACACTATTTCTTTCCATTATGGTCTATTTTACTCTTTCCTCAATCTGTTATTATGAACCACAGCTGAAAAATAGTCCTCTATTCATATTTACATAGAGCTACACATGAATATTTTGAGTGCATGTTTAGAAGCATAGAATCATAAAATTCTTAAGCTTAAAATTCTTAAAGACTTTTAAGATCAAGTTCAACTGTCAATGCAGCACCACCACAGTTTAATTGACTATTAAAGCATGTTCTCAAGGGCCACATCCACACATTTTTTGAACACTTTTGTTCCAGAGCTTTGTAACCCTTTCTGTGAAAATAATCTTTCCTAATATTTAATCTAAACCTCCCTTGTTGTACCTTGTGATCATTTCCTCTTGTCCTGTCATTTGTCACCTGGGAAAAGAGACTGACTCACCTGGCTGCAGCCTCCTTTCAGGCACTTGTAGAAAGCAATGAGGTCCTACCTCAGCCTTCTTTTCTCCAGACTAAACACCCCCAGCTCCCTCAGCTGCTCCACACCCTTCACCAGCTCTTTCTCTAGACAGCTGCAGCACCTCAATGTCTTTCTTATAGAGAGGGACCCAAAACTGAACACAAGATCACTAGTGATGTACATCACTAGTTGATTTTAAGCTATTAAGGGGTTTGTTACAGATTTCTTCCTCTCTTCACCCTGCCCAGGTGAAGAAAAACATTTTTATCTTGCTTGGATGAACAAGTGACTTGTTACATTGGTACAATTCCTCTAATCCAAAAGGAGTTCTAAATTTTGAACTTTTTCACTATTTTTTACATTGCCTTATTCACTTTAATTGATATTAGAAATTATTGTCTGTCCACTTTGCTTATGAAGAGTTTTTTCTCTCTCAGACTGTCACTGCTGTCACTGGAAATCTTTTGTCTTATAATTAATGAAACTCATACGTTTATATGTTCCATACACATCCACATTGTTCCCATTTGATGATACAAAGACTTCTTAAAAGTTCTGACTCCACCACCCCCATACACCTAAACCATCACTTGTTTGTCCAGCTGGGATCTGAGAGGCTCTCAGGCAATCACAGTTTTCCCAGCTGCCCTAGGCTCTACTGCTATTCAAGTGGCTAAAGTGAATATAAACTACCATTTTTTACAACTCTGTCTGATACTCCTCCTAAGTTACTACTCATTTTAATCAAACTTTTCCATTTTTATTTCAAGAGGCACAGAAAGGGACTGGCAATGGAGCATCAGCTCTGCAAAGCTGTGGGGGAAAGATGAATATGAGTACTGAGTCTATAAACAGAAGAGAGGAGGAGGAAAAGGAAGAAGAAAGCTATATCAAGAGTTTCCACGGCAGCGTAGTTGTGGTTACTATATTTTAAAAGACTACATTGGCACAGTGAGAAAGATACAAGATTGAAGGTTGACAAAGACATTGAATGAGTAATAGACAAAAGAAGCTCAATTTGTAGTTTACAAATAACAAAAAAAGTTCAAAAGGTCACTTGGTTTCATCATAGGATTTCTTGAATGAGAAGACACTGGGTCTGGACAACATTTGTACAGCAAACAAGAATTGCATAGCAAGGAACACTGGCTGGAGAGTAAAGCCAGAGAATCCTGTCTTAAAAAACACTTCCCTTTAAGAGTGTGCCTAGGTAGTTATTGAAATAAAATTCCAAACCCCATTTTCAAAAGAAGATTGCACACGTTCAAGACATGCTTAAGCCAAACACAGAGCATCTATAGAACACAACTGTAGCAGAAATTGGATGCAAAAAAATAGTGTTATCCTGGAAGGTTACAGTGTCCCTTCTGGACTTGGAAAATTATTTCTACAAGTCACTAAGCCACATCAGAATTCAAACAGGTCAAACTATGCCCCAGTGACTAGAAGATTCATATGCTGGCTACAACGAGCATGGCTGGAGCTCAGTGTGAGGCAGTTTGATTTAATTCTCTTCTCAGTGTTTGTGTGCCTGAGCTTGATCTTTAACTAGAGCAACTTTTCTCTGAACTCTTAGTATTATTCATGCTTAAAAAGTACCTATCAGTATCTCAGTAAATGTTAGATGGGAGTAGGAAGCAATTTTTCCTTTCCCTCAAGATATTTGACATTCCAGAAATGTCTTCTAAATTACCATAAAAAAATAAAATACAAAAAAAAAGACATAAATCATAAATTTGGGGGTTTTTAAATAATGCCAATTGAATAATTTCTATAATTTTCATGTTCAGGTCAAACTTTTCAGATATTTTTAGACTGATTAACTTTTGGTTTCCAGGTATCGAGGCATTTCAATAACAATAATAAAAAAATTGTTTTTGAGAAATCAGGAAGTGGTGGCTGGAAGTCAACAGAAATTATTTGGGAAATTTTTCCAAGAAATGAAACATTATTCTAAAGTACCCTTTTCATAGCTCCGACAAAGGGACAGGTTTCTTACAAAAAGCAGTTCCTCAGAGAAAAAGCCTGACCCCACCTAAAGTGTCTGTCACTGCTGGAGCACAGATCTAATACAATGTGTACTACACAGACAAAGAGGAGATAGGAAGAACTATTTATTTGATTTTAGCTGTAAACTGCAGAATTCATTTGTAGCTGAAGATAGTATATCTGAAAATTCACTTTCATTCTTTCTTCAGGGTGATTTTTCACTTGCCTGTTAGAAAAGCATCTCAAAAGAGTATAAATTGAAAGAAAAAACCAACACAATGAGAGCAACAGCCAGCAGTGCCAAGGATTTATTTTAGAAGTCTCTTTCACAGATGGCAGACAGAGGAGCTGGGTAAGATGATTCTGCACTCTGCTGTGGTCAACATCTGCTACTGAAAACACCTTGCTTTAACTAAGAGGGAAGTACATCTGGAGGAAGTCAGTCTAATCATGGAAATCACGAATGAACCTGGCCAGATGAACTGCCATGAAGTGCAGTTCCCATATTCAGGCAATCCACAGCCTTTAATTAGATATGTCTTTCAATTTGGGAACAGCTTTTACTGAAACCTCATTAATGTAAGAAGCTAATCAACTCTTATAACTGCACTCACCAAGAGAATTTTACCTTTAAACTGTTCACCCTGAAATAATTTGCCGAGCTACAGGTCCTTCCTGGAAGGATGTGTAGAACACACATTTTTAACTCGTTGAGAAACATCTGTCTCCTGTTCCAGTCAATGAAGGCTGATCCAGTCTGCTGCAGCTGTGTGATTCACACATAACACTTCTAGTATGAGCACTGCAGTGTTTATCCTGATTCTAACAGGGCACTGGAAGTTGTTAGGAAAAAGAAATCTCATTTCTTATTTACCAAAAATCCCCAACCATACCTAGTTAAAATCAACACTACACCATTACTAAAACATGACAAATGAACCAACTTCAGAGGGAATAATTAACCAATTAAGAGAATAATTATGTGTTTTTCTTCCCACTCACTAGACAGGGTAGATAAAGGAAACAAGATAGCAAAACAAAAAAAAAGACCACATTGCTTCCTAGAGTGGTGTTTCATCCTTTTTGAGATACATAAAAACAATGTTGGGGTGTTTTATTCATATCCAGGCATAGATCTATGCATAACTGAGTTGTTCTGTGCTATCTTTGTAGCATAACTGTCATCCCTGACTTTGGGGAGCCCTGGTAAAAATAAGGGCAGCAGTAATGCCTGAGAATCTGAATGCTTTAAGTCACATTATTCCCAGTGACAGGATTTTATTTTCATTCTGAGCAGATTCTGTTTGTGCTAGAAGATTCAGGAGACAGCAAAATGCAGCCAACAAACTCATAAAATAGATCCTGTCAGACAACTACAGCTTCCTTAAAAAGCAAGTGAGTGCCTTGATTATTTGAATTAGAAAAAGAAACAGAACACAGTGTATAACTATAAAGAGCTTTTATTATAATCCTGACATTTGGGCTGCATCACTTTCTTAATTTTTCATATTTTCTTTGTCAGTTCTATGGAAAATCAAAATGTTTTTAAGTAATTTGTTTATGAGCAGAGCACACTCAAGCATAGAGTGGTGTGGTCCAGGAGGGTGGTATTCTCATTACTGTCTGACACCAACCTATAAGGTTCCTTCAGAAATTAAGTGATGTTTTCAAGTTGACCATCCCTTAAAAAATGGATGGACATCAATGTCTCCTGACCACAGATAAATCTAAAAGGTAGAACTGTTAACAAAATTTTAGCACAAATAAATCAAGGAAGTGTTTCAATTGCCATTACACGCACAAAGGAAAATGCCCTTCTGCAGAAAAGAGACAGAAAATGCAATCATTTACATCAATGAAGTAATTTAAGGCAATTTTTAGTTTCTTAGTAGACAACCTTATTACAGAAAGGGTTTCTCCAATAAGTGACAAATATTGATATATTCTCCTTATAACAGTGTCATTATCAATAATTATTTGTAACATAATTGTATTATCTTTCCTATGAATCAGTGAACTGAGCAACATTTGTTATGCGTTCTCCCTTTTTCTTAGCTTATATTTTCTGCTGTGACTCAGTCATTGTGCTCCTCTCTAGAGCACTGAAAGTTCAGGCTCCATTCTCCAGAGCCTTAACCTTTGGTAGAATGAGGGGAGACAGCATACTTTGTTTCTCACAAGCAGGGAAGCCTAACACCAGATAGAAGTTACTCAGGATCAAAGTTTTTTATTCTCACGCTCCCTTCTCTTTGAGACAAGATATCTCAATTAATTCCAAGCTTCTAGGAAGAAGACATAAGGAGAAAAAGGCACTATTTCATCAGGGTTTAAAACTTTAATACAAGGGTTTGTGAATAATGACACCTCCTAGAATGCATGACAATGCCTTAAAAACCAAAATTATATCGCTTTCTTGTTAATACCTAGTTTGGAATTTTTTAACTTCCAGAACTAATCTTACTTCAGCGAAGACTATTGTGCCACACTATTGGTGAACTAAAGTTGTAGTTTTGTCATAACACAGATATCATATGTGAAAACAAGACACACTGAGTCATTTAGTTCCTGCTCCTGCAAAAGTTTGTTTGATGCATTAATGAAAAAGTAAATTGTCTCCCTCTGTTTTCCTTGCAGAGAAGAGGAAGAGGAGAAGAAGGAGTTAATACTTTCAGTTATCAGTATCAACAAGAAATTCTTTTTTCCCCATGAAAATGTTTCCCAAAGGGAAAAGAAAGACCCATCATTCAAGTAACAGATTTCAAATGGCTCCATTGTCACTCAAAGACAACTTTTGGGAGTAAGATGTCAATGGCCCAGCTGCTTCAGCAGCCACGTGCAGTGAGCACTGAAATTCAGACTGGAAGGCAGCAGTCTTGAGGTAAACTGCAAATGAAAGTGGTTTTCCCAGACTCCAGGGGGTCCCATCAACATTATTTCAAATGAAATATTAACAGAAGATATTCATAAGTAATATTTCTGGATGATCTAATAGAGTCGAGTCTTGCAATTACTTGAAACAGATGAGCCACAACAGAGTAGGTCAGTGCTTCAGAGCGGGTTTGCAGTGCTTATGTCTGTGAAAGAGCAGCACAAGGCACTCCTCAGAGAGACACTAAAAGCCACCAGAAAGTCCTGAAGGGTGTTACAACAAATCTGAAGAGCTCCAGTATTGTGCCAGGGTTATGAAACAATCAGCAGACTGGTGTGCACAATAACTTCAGCCCTTCTCTGATGCTTGAAATAGGCTCTGCTGAATGCCAGCCCTCCCAGAAGAATGCATTATAAAACCTGCTGAGGAAGTGCCAGGAGTACTCAAACTCCATCCCAGAGGTATTCAGACACATCTTACTGCTTATTTTTAGCTGTCACACATGACAGCAGCTACTGCTTTTGTTGTACAGTAAATATCATTGTCTTCACTACACAGAAAAGTAAACTTTAAAGTTTAAATTAGTACAGTGGGAAAGGTGACTGATTTACTCATTCATTTTTCACTTTCATAGAGTAGAACATGCTCTAGATCCTGAAGTATTGGTATTAAGCAGACAACAAAGCAGTCAGTATTTCATCAGACAGCTTTGCACAGAATGAAGGACTGAGAGAACCACTAGAACCTACACATAACAACTGTAAGACCCAAAGATTGTCCAGGTCACTATGTATCTGTGGCCAAACAAAACAGAATAATGTGACAATTTCTAGCATCAGATTTAGGTGCTGTGCTTAACTTTTATATCCTTCCTCCTCCTGCTCTTCTCACAAGTAGCATGGATTCTGCTGGGTTTTGTCTTCTTATCTAAGCAGAATGCTGAAGAAGAATACTGAAGAATAACTTCAGTTTAATAGAATCAGAAACAGTTGTGGTATGGAAGAAAAAGATTTTTTCCTATTATGTATGCATGATCATAGGATATATAACTGTGCCAAAGCTCATCCAACATCATTTTAATTGAGATTTCTGGTCCCAGTGAAGCTGTAACTGCACAGGCTAGCTCTGTATCTACCTAGATCTCAAAGGTGCAAAATTTGCAAGAAAATAAAGTGCCTTTTACAAGACCAAGTGCTTTAGCTGGAAGCAGCAGAGAATTTTCTGGGCACCACACATTCCAAGGATGTATTTTCAAGCTGGTACTGATATGGACACAGTGCTATTAATATTTGAAGTGGCTGGGAAGCTCTCCCTGGTACTCCACGTCTCACCTGATGCATGTACCACATCTCCCACTGCCATTCAAACAATCTCCTGCCCTCAAGCACACACACCTCCTCAAAACCACTATTGAAAAAACATAATTAAAGGGAGAAGAAATAAGAACAAACAAATGGAATATGAAAAATTGTAGAGCAGAACCAGAAAACACTTTCCTGAACTATAAGTTATGAGCAGGTACCTATAAACTGCTTGTCAGGAGTTTCTTCTATAGCATTTTGTAGGACAATTTACACACAAAAGTCTATAGTTAGTCCCAATTAGTTTTGTACCCATTTAATTGTTTCAGTAAGTCATAGCATGCAAAGAAATGTTCACTTACTTAAAAGCTTCTTTTACTTTTTGAATTTTTTAATTGAAAATTAGGTTCAATCTGTATTACTTCCTTTGTCATACGGAGTAGAACAGATTTCTATATCCAGATTCAAATACTGTATGGAATACACCAATGGACATTGAAAATATTGTCTCAATACAAAAATTAGTTGTACCTAGCTTTGTCAATGCCTCCTCCCCCCCAAAAAAAACAAAAGAGTTAAAGTAGGTTTCAAGATCTGTAATATTAGTAAAAGTAGGAATATATGTTGTATGTTAAAATTCCGATGTGAACAGAAAAGAAAGTTATATAAGAATGCTGGAAATTAACAAAACAGGTGAGACCTAAAACATTTCCATGTAGGCACATGACTGAAGACTAGTTCCTCATGGCTACCTGACAATGCAGCCTGGCTTCCCAAGAGTTTGGACAGGACACCCTCTTTCACTCTTTTTAGAAAACTGATAACCTATAAAATACTCCAGGGTCCTGAACAGATTTTTTAAAAGTGGAAATGTGTTTGCAGTAACACTATCAGGATACATAAATATGTGATGTAGACCAGACATATTAAAGTATCGAGGTTTAGGACCATTAGGTCTCCAGCAGGAATTTGTAAATAGCTAATAAAAATAGGGTTTTCTTAATTACTTAACCAGTGTGTAAAATGCTCAGACACCCACATAATCCAAATGCCAGTTAACAAACCTCATGATTGCCAAATTACTTCTATATTTCCTCTTCAGATCCTGAGACTAGACTAAAAGTAATTTGTCAAAAATTGCATCCATTCCAAGTTACTTCATTATTGCTTTTTTACCATAATGCAACACCAAAATGTATCATTTCTGTGCTTTCCCAATGAAAGAGTAAACAATCACCTTTTGTGCTGTACTTCCTATGAAAACAAATGAACACAGAACAAAATTATCACAGGTAATAGCATCTATTCCTTTGTCCTTACTGGTATTGTTTCTCATTTCATTTTTTTCTCTCTTTTGTTATGGTATCATTTTAACCTTAATTTTAAAAAAAAGTGCCATATTCTTGTATCTTCTTTACTGGATAGCTTCTGGCATTCAAAAAAAAAAGGAGAGACTGGCCTGCCAGAAGACCAAGAATCTTTAAAAGTCTCCAAATATGCTGGGGGTAGTGGATGACACATAAAAACAGTCATTTCCTGCCAAAAGGGACAGATTTCATTGGCTTTGGGTTTGCTAGTCTCTGCACCTATGCTTTTATTGCATTTGGTAATGTATGTAGTGATTTAAAGCAAAATGAAGTGAACGAAGGGACTCCCAGAAGTTTTGGTGAGCTTTGAATGAGACATTTTTTCTGCACAGATTGTTCCCTGGGGACAGAAAATGCATTCATTAAGCACTAAAGTAACACATTAAAGTAAGCATTAAAGTAACACAATATGAATGCTATGCAACTGTGTAAAACACAGTTGCTATCACTTGACTTAAAATATCCTGAAATGTTTTGCTTCATAGCATTAAAAGTAACTCATTTTCTTGGACTGTTGTTGCTAAGGTTTGGTTTATGTAAGTGTTTTAAGAAGAAAGCAATCTGAAAAATACACAACTAGCACAGCAGAGAACTCATTATTCTTTCAAATGCCTCTTTTGAAAAACCTTTCAAACTTTTTATTCTGTTGATTCAACAGGAGAGCCATTTACAAGTAAAAAGAATAGCAAGTAAATGGTGCTTCAAAGCTCTGAAGAAAAGAACTGTTTTGTAACACTTCTTAACAATTCTGCACTACCGGACCTTGCATTCCCCCAGCTTTACTCCCCCAGCTGATACTGGGGACTGGAAGTAAAGACAGATGTCCAGGTGTCCTTTGTGGTGCCCAGACAATCCTCAGTCCCTATTTTGATGGACACATTGTGCCCTCTGGGTCCATGGGTGTGATACTTCCAGAGGACAAGCACGAGCCCTGAGTGGATGTACCACAGGTCACATCAGGTCCCCAGCTGGTGTGTCCTGGAGTTCCTCTGCACAGGTGAAGCCCAGCCCAGCCTGGGTGCAAGGGATGTCCCTGGCTCATGCACAGGGCTCACCCAGAAAGCTCAGGGTTTCACAGGGATTTCACAGTGGATGTGTGGTCACAGTGATCACCCAGCTGGCACCCAGGATTTCTGCTCAGCTGGCTGATCTGCAGGAGCCACTGGTGCAGCTGGGAGCACAAACATCACCTAGATGGAGTTTCAAGTGGAAAGTGATGACGTGACCAGAAGAATTCACACATAAGACTATCAGATGTGGGTAAGACTTATACACATGAACCTGTGGGAAGAGGAACTGATCATAGGAATCCTGCTATTTTGGATCACCAATCCTGGGCATCCCAGTGATGGATTGGTCAAACTGAAAGTACTGTATTCCATCCCAGCTTTCTGGATTAATTCTTTACCACCCTGTAACACAGCCAGCTAGGGCAATTCTGTCTACAGGACCCCTCATGAGTGTTCTGTAACAAACACAATTTCATCACTTTAAAAGAGATTGGCTCCATGGAGAATATTTCTCTGCAGATACTTCCTACACAGAAAATCATTATTTCATGGACTCACAGTGCATCATTGCTCAGTATATGCTAAAATTGTGGAGGAAGAGAACCTTTCTGCTTTCTGAAACAGGCACTGCAGGTCACCCTTCCTAGAACAGTAGCTTTGCTGTGATGTAACCTGATTCATAGTCTACTCTTGCCTTTGGTAAGAAAGAAATTAGCTTTGCAGAAGAATAAGGGGGAAAAGCATATTGGTTTCTTTATTACTGTGCTGCTGATATTGGAATTTCAACCTACATTCTTAGACAGAATTACAAAATACTCCAAATATAGTAATTCCATAGAAATATTACAAAATTTACCAAAGAAATAGATTTCATTTAGAAGAATGCATTCTAGATACTTCTCTTATATGCAGCAAATATGAACTTCAGATTGAATTAATTTCATTCTTTCATTTCCTTTTACTTTCTTTTCTTTTCAGCAATCTCAATCTTATGTTTAATTTTCAACAGCTGAGTGCCTAATGTCTGTGTTGCTGTGACCTACTATAATGAAATCTGTGTATGGAAATGAATGTTATTAATATGGAAAAGAGCAATTTTAAGCAAACAGAACTTTGTTGTGTTATCTTGCACCAGGGTTGAGAACAATATGTAGGTAATTACTTCTAAACAGTAACACTTTAGTAATTTAGATAGTAACTTGGAAACAGACAAAAAAACCTAAGGAATCTTACCACGATTCTTCTTTGCCTTTCTCTAGGTAAAGGAATTATTCCCTTTAAAGTTGGCAAGTTTTGATACTTTGTTATTTTCTGTGCTAAAGCTCTATTAAAATAGAGAAGAATAGAAAGAAACTCTTGGCATGAAACTGGGTAAATTAAAGTTAAATTGCATAAATCTATATTAATAAGAACAGGACACAAAGAAGGATGGGGAAATTATAGCTCTTGTATTCAATCCTAGGCTGCTTTCACAAAGCAAAGTTGCATCTGTTTTTTTCAGTATTCTTACAAAAATAACCCTCCTGAAATATCTGTCTGTTAGACATTCATGCTTGGAGCAACTTTTAAATGGATGTTTCATGGGCAGCCTAACTTCCTGTGTTTTGGCAATACGTAGACAGGGCTTAGAAAACCATTATTTTTAAACAGGGATTTGGAGACTTCAGATCTGACACTGATTTGATTCAATTCTTTTCATATTTTTATTTCTAAGTGCATTTCAGCTGGACAGATTTTATTAATAAATACAATTTTGATATTACGTTACAGATGGGGTTTTAAAATAGCTAAGAGCCTGCCACAGCAATAGCAAGAAAATCCTTTTTCTATGAATAAGGAATCAGGTACTGGTGATTCAGGACCTGAATGGTGCCCATGTTTCTCCAAGCACCTGAATCATCTGGGGTGGGAGTCATCTGGCTGGAATGCTGGTATTTACTTAAGATCACATTTTTAAATCAACTGACACACCTTCAAAATTCCCCACAAGGATTAACTAATATACAGAGATCAAAGCTATAACATAGAGCTCAGCTGAATTGCACAGAGAAAATGCAACACCCAGGTGCAGCCTGACTGAAATAAGTGTATATGGGATCTCTGGTGAGATACTTTTCTCAGAGCCTGTCTTCTGGCAAAGGAACACAGCAGAATAGGAGAAGATGGACTATGGACAGAGCACCACTGTTCTCTGACAGCTGCTGAGATAAATGTATTTAATCCTGAGGCTGGAGAAGAGCCTCTCTGATAATCTATCATGGTCAACATATTTTGCATCTTCCTATTTATTCTACTCAGCAAATACTTTTCTACTCAAACACAACAGAATGCAAAATGAAAAACATTTCAGCTGGATCAAAGACCTATGATGAAAACACCTCCAAAAGCATCAGCATTTGGGTAATGCTAACACTGCAGAGCCTCTCAGCAGGGTTTGTTTGCCCAGTAGGAAATCTCCACTACACTGATTGTATTATCTATTCTTCCCAAGCCAGATAATTTATAAGAAACTTGGAATATTTCACATGGAGTCATGTGCCATCTAGACAGTCTTCAGTGACTCCAAACTTGCTATTTAAAGAGCCTGTATGCTTCTTGCCAAGATTATCTTTTCAGACTTTCTTTTCAGAATGTTCACTGGTAATATCAACTGAATTGTCTGAACAAATGTTTAATAAATTTTCCATTTGAAATTCTGAGTTCATATATGAGAGGCTTTCAGTTCGCATGGAAAATTATGCATATCTCCAAGTGAATAAGTGAAGCTGAACCAAATGTTGTATTCACCAGATTTTTAAGTGATACTTTCTCATTACTAACAAAGGAATAATACAATCTGTGCACTTTTTGGAATTGCCCTGTATTTTTGAAATTGCCCTCCATTTAAACAACTTACATATTTGGAATGAGACTTAATGTGATAGTGAGCGTGAAGCACCACAATATACAGCATGCTTTCTTGGAATGGATCATGATCCACACAAACACTCAAAATTTGTGCTTTTCACTGATACTATGAACCCAGTCCCTGTGATGCTGGACTTCTGGAAAAGGACTCTTCAGCGAATGTATCTCATAACTCCTTAGACTATTGCAAGCTTACCTACCTCTGAGCTCCCTTCCAGAAAACTTCATAAAACCTGATCTCACACATAAAATTCTGCTGGGAATGCTGTTATCAGAAGCATTTGGGCTGTGCCTATGCTGAAAAGAGCTGTCAGCCTGACTAAACAGAGAATTCAGTCTGTAATCTGTAAGTCCATCTACAGCATCTGGCCAGGATTAAAAAGACCACAAAATCTGAATGAGAGGATATTTTTGTGCATAGACAGGATGAAGGTCTTCAGATAATGAATGAATGAATGTGATATGGACAAATTCTGCTGTGAAACAAAGACATCAGCAGTCCCACATTAAAAAGGTTCTCCAAAGAAGTCTTTTAGGTGTTTATATGTTACACACACGTACTTTATATATACATTTTTGGGAGGTATATTTATCTATTCATTGGACTAAGTGCCTTATCTAGAAACATCAAGATATATGACAGTCTAACAGTCCAGTGTTTTTAAAGTCCCCAGTCTGAAAGAAATCCAGTAAGATATCTAAATACCTCAGAAAATCTGTCTTCTAAACACTTAAAAATAAGTGCCAAAACTAGTAGAAATTCATTCAAAATTCATACTGCAGCACCATTCAGCCATCCACCAAAACAGCAGAAACATTCCTTAATCCAAATGCAAGGGTGTTGCAAGTTTAACATCCCACTGTTACCACTTTCTCACTTATCCTTATGAGATCCACATTTACACAGACCTTTCCGAAACTTAAGAGTAGCACAAACATTTCTTATTACAAGGAAATACATGGTACAAAATTATTTCCTTACTTTTGGGAGGGAAGCTCTGGATCCTGAGCTTTGCGTGGTCATAGTCAAAACTGTAGTGATACCCAGTGCAACTCTGGCTGGAGCAGCATCCATGTTGATCCAGAAAGAAACCCAGGATAAAATGACAATCAGCAGGCTAGGAATGTACATCTGGATTAAATAGTATCCCATCTGACGCTCCAAATGAAACTTGACTTCAATGCATGTAAACTTTCCTAGAACATGAAATTACTTTCATAAATGCTTTTTGCACATTTATATCTGGTTTTCTGAACATAAGTTAGATGCGTGGCCTGTTTCCTAACCTAATCCTGCAATCAGATCCTGATACACAAACAGTAGCCAGCCACTTGTTGCATGCTAGCTTATGGGGAAGCATGGGACCACTGAAGTAGATTGTGCCCAGTTCTTCATATTAACTGAGAAAATGAATATTAGCACAATTGTTTCGCCTCTGGAAAATATAACGTAAAGTTTCTTTTCTCAAAATTTTTGTTACTTCAGTCAAATATAATGCTATGTATTAAAAGGGGACAGCATTTTGGTCCTTTAGTGGCATGACATTAAGCAATCGTGACTGAACAGACAAATTGTAAACTACTCCTCTTACAGTCCCATGGTAGGTCACACTCCTTCTCATTCATTTGCCTGTATCTGTGGATTATGTCTCACAGAAAAATCAACTCAAAGTCTACTTTGAATTTTGCTAAAAGTCTGACTCCAGGAAATCTAAACCAATCTCTCGTGGGAGGCATGTGATTCTTCAAACACCAATAGCTGCTGCACAGCAGTCCTGGAGGACAGAGGTTTCAGGTTGCCTGACAGTGGAACTGGTTGTGCAGCAGGAGATACAGAATCCTGAGCTGCAACAGCTCATCAACTACTAATGCAATCACTCTGTGCTGCTCTCCAAATTACTCTGGGTTAGGTACTGTGAGGGCTCTCACTCCAGGCAGACTACAGGAAAGCCTCTCATTCCTGAAGTGTCATGTTAATGGTTTCAAAGGACCCCTTTTGTGTTGGCTGGAAAATGAACGAAGATGCATTTTTCCTCATTCACCCTTTCAGGGGAAGTGAGATTCTTTGCTCCTTTTTGTGATGTCCCTATATTTTTCTGGTGGTCTACAATGCTGGATGGTGGGTGCAAGAGGTAGCACAAAGGGGAGTGCAGAGGCTGTTTGACAAAGAAAGGAGTGGAGACTGAATAATATTCTTTGACAATACAGAAGTTCTAAAATGAGGGAGCTGTGACCTGAAAGGCAGATGCTGAGACCTGGCAGTGACTGTTCCTGACCAGTCTGCCCATCCAGAAGGGGACTGGGAAGGGGTGTGGTGGCCATGTGTGGCAGCAATGGCATGAGTAGCACCATCTGTCAAAGGCTTTCCAGAATTTTGTGGCACAGCCTGGACAGTGAATTTAGGAGAAGGCTCAGTAATAAGTTTTATATACATTTTAATTTCACACTACAAGCAATCTACAGAGAAGACAGTAGTGGGGGTGCCAGTCACAAAGTTTTCCTTCCTTGGTACTTTGGGCTCCAAAATGAGAGGCTGCATTTATAAAACTAAAACCAACATTTTTTTTCATGAGAAATAAATGTGACATTATTTTTGGCAGAGGCAGCACCTCTCACACTGTGTTATTTCATAGAGTGAAACAAATGTATTTGATGCAACCAGATCAGCTCTTACGCTGAAATGATGAAAAAGCTATTTTAGATGAGAGGGATTATATTTAATCCCAGAAAGCATCCAGAAAACTGTTCTCTAAATGTTGTCCCCATTAAATAAAGTCCAAGCAGCTAAATCAAAATTTTAACAGAGTTTCCTCTTCTCTGAAAAGCTAAAGCTAGAAAACACAGCATTATAAAGTCCTAAACTGCAAATGAAGGAGAAAACTTCAGAGTATTAAACAAACACTAAATTTCTTAATGTTCCATGTCTGTACTCTTTCAGATCAGCAATGAAAACACTGTCTTTCCATATGCTACATCTCATAAATTAGACTAAACATAAAAATTGGTGAAAATTTGGTATTTTTCCTCACTGACAATTTGATATACTGGAGAAATAAACCAGCTTCAGAAAAATCAGTACTTTAAAAGTGATGAATCAATATTGAATAAAAGAGTTAGTTTGTTAAAAAATGTTTCATTTTAAGAATACCAAAACAATTAGATTTTTATCAGTTTTTCAATATTTTAAATACTTTAATGATTTTAAGGATATTAGAACACTTTAATGAAATTGAAGAAAATTTGGAAATTAAATCTTTCAAAAAATAATGGTGGGAGAATTTCTTTCTTTTCATATTTAAAAATCAGTGGAACTGAATAAAATTTATGTTCAATTTTTTTTCATTTTTCTCATATTTTCCCATTAGAAATTGACAAAAGGTACCATTGGAACAATTGATAGAAAAAAAATAGAATAATGCTCACCAGTGTTGTAATGTTTTGTGCAATAACCAAGTTCTTTATCTTCTTTCAAAATAAACTGTGGCAAGGTTAAACCCTCTGCAACTTGCACAGGTCCATCACTTAGCCACTCAAATATCAGATCATTCATGGTGTAGCCAACTGCAATAAAGAAATCAGAGTTCATTAGATGGCAACTGACCAGAAAACAGCAAATGTTCTTATGTCTGAGAAGCATGTCTTTTATTGCAATATGTGTTATCTCAGTTACATTTTCAAACTGTTCAATCAACAACAGCACAATTCCTCTTGGTGTTGGTTGCTATAACTACACCATTGCTCTATTAAAAGTAAGAAGTAAACACTGTTATATTCCAAAGTACTGCCCTGGTCTGTCACTATTAACTAATTTTGCTAGCCCAAACCAGTCTAACATTCTCTAGGCACAAAGGCAGGTGGCAGCCCACAGTTCATAGCCATACAGCTAAATCCTTTGCTACCCCAAATGGAAAAAAACAGGGTGGACTGGTACCTGCTGAATATTGGGAATGATCACTGGCACCTGCCACAGTCTGAGCCACTCCTAGGTTTGCCTGATTGTTACCTGGTCAGGCTGAGGCAGTGCTGTGGTGTGTGCTGGCAGCTACCCAGCTGGAGGGTGTATGCTGGCTCCTCAGTTCAAGCCTTGCCTGTGTCCAGCACACCAGCTGAAATATCACTAATGCTTCATCAGGTATTTTGCTTCCATTTTGCAAAAGTGAGCCTAACTCAATCAGACATAGCAAATCCCTGGCTATGTAATAACTGTTCTCACTTTCCTGAGATTTAATAATTTCTCCCACACAGCATTGCTGTGTTTACCCCTGGAAGTGATGCAACTCTGATGGGTAAGGTGATGTGAGCCAGGAGGGAGAAAGATAAGGGAGCTGGAACAGCACAGAAACAGGCAACCCTCATGTTATGGTGATAAACATAATTCCGTTACAAAACAGGAATACTGAGTCTCACAACACAAATGTGATAATGAAAATACAATCAAATCACTGAATGTTACGGTAAAAACTTGTTATTTGATAGATAAAGCAACTGGGCACTCACAGCTCTCTAGCTGCATTGTACATGTCTGTACATCCATAGGAAAATTCTTCAAGTCCATGGGACAGGACAAGGTTAAAGTAAGCCTAAAATTAGAGGGGGAAAAAAAATGTTAGGACATCTACAGGTTTCATCTAAAGCCCCATACTTAGAGTTCAAAGGACCAAGACCAAATCTTAACACCTCAAAGGCTGGGCTCATCTCCCCTTTGAGCTTTTAAGCTCTCACATGAGAGCTGTGGAGACAAAGTGTGTGAGCAAACCAGGCACTCACAGCCTGCACTGGCTAAGCAGAGTAGAGGCAGAGAAGACAACATCAGGTTAGTAAAACATGCTCTCCACTAATGCACCAGTGAATATTTTATGTACAATACTGAACCAAATAATCCAAAAGCTGAAATGTCTGATCATGGGACACATGTTTTTATGATTTATTTTGGAAAAGCAAGAAAAAGGAAACAACAACCACGGGGTTTTTTTAACAGAGTGCTTTTGTTCTGTTGGAACAAGGAGTCCCATTTCCAAGCCTTCATTCTTACTGTTTAGCCACTAAAAGAAGGAAAAAACTTTATACAATAGAAGAATCACATTGCATTAAAGGAGTACAGATAGAAGAAAGTAAGCCTAAAGGAACATAGTCATACAAAATATATTTCTCTGTTAATTTTTCAGTTGTTATTGCCCTGGATAAAGCATAACTTTACTTAAATGGGAATACTTTTAATGTTTCTTTCTTTCTTCTTTCCTTTTATTTAAGTTGATTTAAGCTTTTAACATTTGATTGAAATATATTTCAAGACTGTCTCTTCTGTTTTATTCCTTTTTTTGTGTGAGCTCATCATTTTTAGCTAACCAAGATATTGGGATAGCCTAATTACAAACAACTAGCTTTGATAAACAGTATAAATACTAGAAATTTTGTTTTAAATAATATTTTTAAAGTAAATTTAATTTCTGGTTACATTCAGCATTAAATTCAGCACCACTTTGAAACAAAGAAAGAAAAAAACCCCAAAATCCCTGTGCCCATTTATTATGAAGGGCAGTAACCAGACCGTCTGATTTGAAGGGGAAACATTTGAAACTGAAACATTAACACAGTATAATGACAATAATTTTTCAGTTATGCCAATGAACCCACAGGTCAGCTGTTTAGAAATATAACCTTGAAACTGTGTTGTCCCACAAACATATGTGACCTCTACAGAGAAATACTTGACTAAGTTCTGCCTCCTACAATGACTGTGGTTCTTACAATAAAACTGATTCAAGATCTTTCAGTCTATTCTTCATCATGTGAACTTTTGGGGACCACCTGGTTGGAGCTTCTAGCCATAAAACCACTGTGACAAAAAGATTGTATTTAGGTAACTGAGATCAAAATTGTCTCAGCCAGATCTAAGATCACATTCAACCTTACTGGTGCTGCCTACATGTGGGCTACCTAGAAAAAGTTGTCTGGACTATCTTCATCTTGACACAGTCTTCAGCAAACAAGATGATAGTGTCAGGAAATTAGAGATAACTTTTATGTGGCAGTGAGATGAAGAGAAGTCCCCAGTACTCTTCTCAACATCACCAGGGGATGTAAACTCACTTTTAACCTTTGGGACCAAATAGTGGAAATATTTTAAAAATTAAATTGTCATCTAGAGAAAAAAGTTTATCTAGTAGATGTATAAATGTCATTGAAAATCTGTCCTTTCCTCATTTAAATATTTTAAGTCGTTGCAAATGTTAACTAGTCTCATTTTTACTAGGTAATTTCCTTCATTAAAGATTGAGCTAATTAAGTGGCTAATCCCCAGCATTAACGTAACAGTGTCTCTGCCTCTGTCCTGAAACATTGCTATATCAAACTCCCTTCTTTTCAATCATTTTCTAAATATAGCTTAGATGTTTTAAGTTCTTTTCAAACATGCCTTTATGCAAATGCAGCCGTTGTAAATATGTAATTTGTTTGCATTCATTGGAGTAGGCATGGGTTATCCACCCCTTCAGTTTTACTGACTGTCAGGTGTGGACTGCACACTGACCTTGTTTCCTTTCTCCTTCATCCCTTTCTACACCCCAAAAATTCAAGTAATCTGTGGGTTTGACAACACACATGGTCAGGAAGGTCTCTTGTTATATTAATATCAAATGTATGAGAGAGCAAATACACCCAATTGCAGCTTTCAAGATTCATGAGGAAAATAATTGATCTCCATTGATATAAGGCAGATATATCAATTTTTTTTCCCTGGAGAAGAGATGAGAAAATTATGTAGGCTTATTTTGCAGGTCCACACAAAGCCTAATGCCCTATTTTCCTAATCATTGTTGTCTTTCACAAAGACTTAATTATTCTCTTCTCACCCTGAAAAATGAAAAATAATTTCTATTCACTGTGTTGATGAGAGTAGCTCAAGACACCATACTCTTGTAGTTTTACCTCTACCTGTTGCTCACCTCAGCACAGTAGCCACTTAGAATTAACATCTTTGCCTCTAATCCCTTTTAGCAGCAGTAATGCAAGTGTTGAAACAAATGGTCAGAGCCTTGTACCATCCACAGAGTCACTCATTTTCAACAAGATTGCTACATACTAAATGTTCAGCAGCTTGAATTTGAAATAGATCCATTGAAGTTCATGGTGGTGGGTCAATTTATACCAGTTGACTCTTTTTCAGTAAAACTATGAGCCTGCAAATGTTTCCAAACCCTGGTGCAATGCCACTACTTATATATCTACATTAATAAGGACACGGGGTCATAAATGGAAAGTGTTAGACAGATATAGCTACCCACATTGCTGATAATAACAGTGTCATTGACAGAAAATATTTCAGCAAAATGAATGTCTCACACTTGGCAAATTCAAGAAAGGCCCCTGGAGGTTTGTAGCAAAGAGCAAATTTAATGGGGAATTACACTGATGAATACTTTAATCGTTAATAAAACAGAACAAACTGCTATAGAACAATTATTTTATTTTTCAGGCACCCCGCCACCAAGGCATTTGAGATGCATAAACAACAGATTGGTAGTGGAGAACCATAAGACACTGATGGGAAGTGCTTTATGAACCGTCTGTAAAACTGAAATGAGACGAAGCTGACCAGGGAGTTGATTTTGCCTCTGTTACCTGAGCACACTCCACCCCACGCCAGCCAGACCCAGGTGGCACTGCTGGCTCACAGGAAGATCTGGGGCTGGGCACGTTATGTTTTCCAGCTGAGCAGAGAGGGCTCATGAGGCAGCAGGAGAGAGTCACGTCTCCAGTGCCTCAGCACACCAGGCACAGTGCCAGGGACAGCAAGCTGCCTCAGAGAAGAGGCAAAGCTGCTCTCTTCTTTCCCTCCCTGCTCCCTCACCCAGCCCACAGCCAAGGAAGAATCAAACCCCGAAATAATGCAAATAACAGTATGAATAGAACAAAATACAGAATCAGAGCCAGAAAGCGAAGAATGAACAATTAGCTGCCACTGTGACAAAAATAATAAATAAATCAATCAATAACATTACTGTAACACAGACAGGGCTATAATCCAAGTACTCCACAGCAGCATTCTCTGTATTATGTTTTGGACCCTCTTCCTGAGGATTCCCTCATACACCAGGCAGGTCCTTCTGAGCAGCATCTGCTGACACTTTAAATGCCTTCAAAGTGCAGCAGGCACTGCTAGGATTTCTTCACTCAGCATTTCTTTCAAACTCCCCTCTTTCATCCCCTGGTTTCACAATGAAGTGCTGAGATATCAGGAAGACTTGGGTTGTGGGCCTGTCTCTCTTCCCTGCCCTGCTCAAAATCATTAATTTCTGGTCACTCCAGGGACCCACTTACAGCATCACTCAGAGGTCTGCATTCCCCAATTTCTGCAGGCAGGAGGATAAAGTTCTCCAGGCTGTGGCATCTGTTAGGGAAGTCAGAATAAGACATCTCATGGGAAAAAGTAAATAGCCTGACTACATAAGCAGAAACTCTCATGCTGGTTATCTTTCACACCTGAACATGTTTTGCAATGCCAGTGTTTTCTGCTGGTGTGAGCAGCCATGGCCCCAGATGGGCCAGCAGCGGAACTCAGCACAGGTACTGCTCTGCCCTGAATGCAGCTGCTGCATCCAGCCACCACCCTCTGAGGAACAGGCAGTGGAGGGGTGACGCACATGTGCAGCCAGGGGGGCTCAGAGGTGTTTATGTGCACTGCAAACAAGTCCTGGGCTCAGCAGTGGGGCTGAGGTACTGTGTTTCCTGCTCATCCCTTGACCACTCCTGCCTTTATCCCGGCCTTTCTCCAGCCTGGAGACGTTTTCCCCTCATCCTCCTATGCCTGTCCATCTACCCTACATCTCTCCCAGGGATACCTACATGACACAGAGCCCAGACATTTTCCTTCACCTCCTGGTCTGCCCTCACACCCTTTCCCCCTCCTTTTCCTGTTTACCAATTCCTGTCAAATGCCACTCCCACCTGCTTTCAGGGTATTAAGTATTGAGGCCAGTCTGCCTTTGACAACTGACCCCCAAAGCAGCACCATCAGTAGAGGGTAAGGGTCTTGAATTTAAAAAAAAAAAAAATTCAATAGAAATAAACTGTTTGTAAATAGATTCTTGCCAAGATGATTTCCAATCTCATTCTTTCACTTGAGGGTTTTGAATGCTGGAGCCATCACACCACTTCTCTGATAATCTCACAATGCTACAAAAACACTTCAGAGTACTACACTGACAGATTCCTTGTGAATGGTCTGCAATACAAATCTGAAGCAATGAACTGCTAGTATTGTGTTGAACACTTAGAGAATTGTGTTTACACATTACATAATGCAGGAATGTTTTTTTAAAATACATTTAAGAGAATATGTAATTTTAACTGAGATTTGACATATTGCCTTGCCTGCAGCAACCACTGAACTGTATTCTAACCCTCTCTTTTACAATCAGCTATCACTCTTTAGCTGATGTCTTGCAAGACACACAAAACTTCACTTGATCTCAGTGACATCTCATCCCAGAGGAGGACACTGGTTCCACAAGAGAAAGGCCCTGGGGATCATAATCTGTGGTATATGATAACAGGGGAGTATTCTTTTCATTAATTTTTCTGCAAGAAGTGTTGGTTGTGAGTGGGCTACAGAACAACAGCCTCCTCACAGAGTTTTTCTAATGGTAAATAACTATGATCAATCCTGTTACATATAGAAAAACTGCTGGGAATTTAAAAAGTCTTGTAGATAAGGGTACAAATCCCTTCCGTCTGCAAAAAACCCCCGTGATTATCTCCTCACTAGCATGAAAAGCAACAAATGCCTCCCCATGAGTAGGCATCGTGTTAAAAATAACATTTTGTTTCTATTCTTATCCCTTCATTCTTTCACGCTACGCCCATCTGCACCTCAGCTGCTGGGACAGGAGATTGCACAATCTCGGATTTTGTGCTGCAAATACCAGAACGTAAATAGCACATGCATGATCACTGGTAGCATGTGCCATTTTTATCAAAAGACTAATACCTGTGCAAACCCCTCAGTGTTGGATTTAGTGAGACAAGTGGGATTTCTTTTTTCCAGCATTGTTAAATCTAAAGATGCTATTGTAAATTGCAAGGTTTCTGGTATTTTTCTTAAAGCTCCAAGCTGACAATAAAGTTAAAGATATTTTAGTGGTACAATTTTTCTTTGAAAGATTAAACTCCTGATCCTTCTAGCTGCTGAAATAACATTAAAATATTACCTAAGCACAAGCAGACAAAGTTCCCTATTAAATTGGCAGGGGAGATGAAGTTGCACAGCAACCATGACAGCATTGCATGACACAGGAGCAAATGCCATTCAGGCTAGTGACACTGAAACAGGGAGGAGAATCTAAAATCCCTATATTCCTCCCAGCCCCCTCTCTTGGGTGCCTGAAAGAAGGGCACACACACTGTTCACTTATCAGAAGGGACAAAAAAAATAAAATTCCCAGTGGTATTCTTCTTTTAAATGTCTTTTCATTTTGTAGTCCATCTCATTATTTTTTCAGGGACCTGACTCATCATTTTGAATGTCAATTCTGGTAATTTTCACAGTCTATGGGCTTTGTCCTGTTAAATGGAACAGTCAAAATGACTGTTTTCTTCCTGATTTTTAAGGAGACCTGGAATTCCTCTCTAATATTTGTCATTTCTGCAGCTCCATTTCTGTCAGGTAGGAATGGGCTCTTGCTGAACTTAGAGGAGACCTGGAACCTTCTCTGCTACGGCAAAATGTGAGTTATAGGCTGGAGTTTCACGTACTGCTGTTTCTGAGCATGTTCTCACTCCCTCCAGTGCTTTGCTTTGCTTCATGTACTGCTTAACAACACAGGAGCTGGCACAGAGCAGGGTGGTGGATTTCTCATTACAGGCATCTCACTTCTCATTGTAATGCAATCACTGTCTGCAGACACACAATGCCAGCACACGAGCTGCCAGCAAATGATTTTCCAATTATTGCTCAAACAAATCTATGAAATTAAATTCAAGTGTGATTGTGTGTAACAGTTAAATTCTGTAGGCACGTTATTTCCTTTACATGAGGAACAGTATCTCACCTTTTCTTTTTTCTCTGTCATTTTCTACCTCAGTCTTCCTGCAGTGTGTTTTTGGTATGGTCTTGCTGTCCTCCTGGCATGATGACATCTCTGTTCTAAGCCATGTATTGCAATCCAGTTGGCAAAAGACCTTTATCCCAGGGACCATGTTCTAGGAAAACATGCTTTTTTGTACCATTTAGGAAGGGTTCTTTCACCTACATCATTTTACACCTAAACTTTCACTGCTCCAGTGCAAGTTCAATGGTTAAAGGAAGTGATTGATCACCAGCAATCAAGGACAGGCATTGCCAATAGCCATGAGGAGAGCAGGTACACAGACGTGCTTTGGCTGTGCAATCATCCTGTTGGCACAGATATCCACAAGTAGCCACCTGCCAGTATTTTTTGATCCTGCCAGCCAAGATCAACTTCACATCTCCAACAGCATTTCTCACTTTTTTACTTAGAACAAAGTCTTCCTTTTTAATTGAGACACAGGAATATAGGGCTGTGGAAGTGACATTTCATACCATCAAATCTGATCATCTGCTACCACCCAGAGTCACATCCTCTCAACCCTTTCAAAAATGATCAAAGCTCATTTCATGGTATCTAGCGTGTCCCCATTTCTGTTGGAACATTACTGCAGGAATTCAAGGTGTATATGGCTGTAAACTTTGTAATTTCCTCCATGAGCTTACTTATGACCAGTTCAGAGCCATTTGTTCTCCTGGCAGAATTGTTCCTCAGTCTAAGCAGCTCCCCTCTTGAGCTTGTATTCGCCTCCAGTGCTCTCGTGCCTCATCTGGGGATGTGCATGGCATTAGAGGAAGAAGTGAGACAGTACATGCTCAGATATAATGCCCATATCCCTGCTTTGCTTTAAATGCCTTATGAAGTGAAAAGCAGCTAATTTTGTGTCATTAAAATGTAAATTATTCTTTTCTTAAACAGCATAATCAATGGGGTTTTCACAATAGCTATGTTAGTTGCATAACAAAGTACCCAGATTAGGCT
Source organism: Eopsaltria australis (assembly GCA_034509425.1). Taxonomy (NCBI): domain Eukaryota; kingdom Metazoa; phylum Chordata; class Aves; order Passeriformes; family Petroicidae; genus Eopsaltria; species Eopsaltria australis. Next base: position 3,176,416 of record JAVTVJ010000068.1, on the reverse strand, counting down.
TTATTATTTATTTAGGAGATTTTATTATTTGTTATGCAAAGCAAGTACTTTAGATACAGCAGGAAAGTAAGGGTATTGGGAACCTGGTGCTAGATGCTCAGACTGAATTTGTAGATTGAGAGGGAATGAGAAAGAAGGGAGTGGGTGATGCAGTTAAGAGAGTATTCGGAAACAACCCCAAAGGATGAGAAGAAGTGGAGTTTATTTATTTAAAAGGCCCCGAAAGGAAGGGGAGTGGGGCTGGAAGGAGAGACTGGAGTAAGGGCAACAAGGAAAGAAAAATAAAGGGTGAAAAACAAGAGCTAAGTGATAATCCAAGGACATTGGGTTCAGTCATAATGAGAACGGCTGCTTGTCCCACAAAAGGTCTGCAAATTTTTAGTTTCTGCAACCATTGTTATTATTGTAATCATGCTTATGGGAAGACAGTTTGTCAAATTCAATGGATTCACATAGCATACAGCCCCAACTGGGGAAGTGTCCGTGTCCCAGTAACATTGTGCAGCATAATAAAGTTTAGTGATTGTAGCTCTGTAAGACCTCAGCCTACAGTACATACTAGCTGTCAAACACCAAAATATTTTAGATGTTCTCTGCTTTAATTAGCATTTCCATTGATTATTCATTAATGCTTTGGTTTGGTTTAAATGTAGAAAATTTACTTTGAGGTATATGAAGATATTTTATGCTTTTGGAAAGTCAGGGCAGTTAGAATGGGGCAGTGTACTGTTTTGCCAATGCAAGAACAAAATAATTTTCAATGAAAATGTCCCTGTGCTTATTGACATCCACTTCTAAGGGAAAATTGCCACCTTGTCAGTACCAGTGTTGTTCTGATTGGACCTGAGGTAATAGATATGTTTGTGTGAGGTGGGAGTTTAATAAGCAAACAGACATGTCAATCATGATAAATGTCTCCATGATCCCACCTCTGCCAATCTGTCACATGGAAAGACAATGCTGCTAGTAAAGTCCAAATCCTCTTAAATCCCAACACTAGATCGTAAAATAAAATTGAAGTCATCAAATTAAAGCACAGAATGCACACAAAGCTGTAGAACATAAAATTTTCTACCCCTCTGCTAGACTAGACTGTGCTGTGATATGGATGATTTACACACAATGGGTATAAGTGGATCCTCAATACCATTTAGCTGATAAAGTCTGTACCCCAAAATTGTTTTAGAAAACCTACACCTGGCTTTACTGTAATATGGCAACATATTCTATAGTAGCCATGAAAAATATCCAAGATTGTATCTTATTTAAAAGTAATATATTTCAGGAGGATAGTGAACTTTTTGCCATGAGCAGGCCGTTTCAGAGGGACCAGCAGTGCTACCTAGGTATTTTCTTAATCTGCTTTTCTTTCCTATAGGGCAAAGAACACGAGTACAGAGGAGACTACAAAACACAGAATTTTCTCACAGAAAAGGTGGACTATAAAAGTGCTAGGGATTACTTCTGATGATTTATGTGATGGATATGGCAGTCATAACTCCTGTTCTAACACCAGGTGGTGTGTGGGGTCGTGAGGGTGCAGGAGGGAGATGACTCAATGCTCTGTCCCACAGCACTTTGGCCACACTTGGAAGAGCTGATTTTGGAAACTCCTGAATAAGGCAGCTGGGATGGAAGGCAGCATTGCAAATATATGTGCTGTGTTCACAGACACTTGGCTTGCATAAGCAGGTGAGGGCTTAGGGATGTACCAGCTCCCCCTGCCAGCTACTTCTTGTGGAATGGAGGGCTGGTAACCATTCCCAGAACAGTTACACAAACAGAGCAATCCAACAGCTTGAGCCTTCTTTGTTTCCTACAAAGAAGGAGTGCCCTACAGCACAGAAGTGATTTCTAGCAGACACTCTGCCCTCAGCCATTGTAACATTTACAATTAAAACTGGGTCAATAGTTGAAACCACAAGGAACCAATTGTCTACATAACTAACAATTCTGGCACTGGGAAGACAAAGAAAGGCAGAAAAACAAATATTTTGAAAGACTTGAGGAAATTTTTCCTAGGCAGTTAATTGCTCTTTGAACAGGAATAGCAAAAATAGGAGAAGAAATGTAATTTGTGAATTTGCACAGATCTCCTCCCTAGAATTTCAAATGTCTCTTGTCAAATTATGCAACACATTCTAAAATCTTCTCATATTTAAAAAATATGTAGTAATCTGCTTTGTAACTATTTCTGGCTAAAAACACTGGCACTACAATTTAGAGCAAAGCTTAACTGTGAGTGTTTTCTGGAGCAGCAAGTATAAACAAAAAAAATATATATAGTTCAGTGTTTTTAACTTCGTGATCAATATAGTCTAAATTCAATGCTGTGGATCAATATTACAGTTGAATTATATCACCTTCTGAATCAATCTCATATGGCTGAGAGGCACTGAAAATATTAAAAAGAGAAGGAGGCAATTAATGCAGAAAAAAATCCACAAACCTTAAATAAAACCACTTTCTATCACTTTGCTAAAATAAGCTTTTTGGCAGATGCTAATATTCTGAGCTGGCTGGCAGCCTGAAATGAGTTTGTGGGAATCAGGTAGCACAAATGGTTGGCTTGGAGAGAATATAAAGCCTTCTGTGAGTTTATTTAGCATTTTGCTGATGTCCCAGGTGTCGTCAGGGGGCCAGAGAAGACACGATCCTTGTCCCTGGAACATAAAGCCCATGCAGTGGGGTGTGCAATGCAAATGCAGGTGTCATAAAGAAAGTGAGTGCCTGGAACAGGATTCTTGGTACCATCACACAGTGCTGCCGCACTTTTCAAGTGCAGAGCCCCCTCCAAAATCCAATCCAAGAAGAAATCAGTCAAGGATTGGGAGCAGATGAGTCACAAGTATCTAGGGGTTGACACTGCGTGGGTTATGATTTGAACTCTTAGTGTTTTTTTAGCATACAATATAAACACAAGGTAATTTATTAAGCACTACTATTGCAAACATTTATTGTTGACTGCTCTCTACAGATTACTTTAAAATAAAGGTCATAGCTATTTAACAGTTTTTCAATTGTTGTATTTGAGTGGAACTGAGACTGATCATGACTTAAGTGAAGTTGCTTGCTGAATATAACTTTGCTGTAATTGCAGACTGCTCAAAATACACGTGCCTCTAGGAGCTGCTGCTACATCTCCAGTGGCAATAGCATATATTTGCAGTATTAAGTAGTTCTGGGCTCCCTCCACAAGGTTCTAGTTTTCCCTGCAGCACCCAAAGGTTTAGACCAGCTACCCAGCTATAGAGCCTGAGACTGTTTCTAGCATGCTATCTGAGATCAAAACAGGTATCAAGGTAATCATCTGAGCATGCAGCAAACATAAAAATGGAGTTGGATTCCTAAAGTTATGTTTCAGAGGTGGGTACATCAACATCAACAACTTTTTATTTTCTGTAACAACTCCCAGGGAATTAAATATAGTTGTAAGAATCTGCAAGCAAGAGCATCCTGATTATCACTAAGGCAAACTCTGATGAAAATCTTCATTATGCCTCTTCTGTGCTGTGTTAGGCTTGTTTCTTTGAACAACTATACAAGAGAAAGACAAAGAGTCTCATACTCACCACAGGGTGAGATAATTCCCTTAGCCAAGCACTGCAGTGGAGGTGATACACAGCCCAAACCCTCACTCACCCTTTCATGATTTTTCTGAGCACCCATGTCCTACACCAAATGTCTCATCTTAGTAAAATATGGACCATGAGCTGTTGTTCCAGGTGACTTTCCAAGTTCTATTCAGAAAGGACAGGTTTGGCCTCTGAGAGCATTTAAGAGCATAAGCCAGTTCAGCCTCCTGCATGGTGTATTTTCATGTTTTCAGTGCAGTGTAGAGAGAAGAGGGATATTTAACACACACACACCTTGCTTCTTTCCCATTAATTACCAGGACAACTTCTAAACTCATTTTATGCAATGAACAGTTTGTATTTATGCAAAATTAATTTTCCCTTGATTTTGTTAAATATGGAAATATGACAAAACAGCCTGTCTGCTACATCCCAGAGGTATTTGTGGAGTGCTTTAAACACTTAAAGCACACTACATGCTAAACATTAAATATCACAATGACAGGCAAAGTGCTATTGGTGCAGTAGTGAACATTCACAATGTACTGAAACCAATCATTAAAATATTGCTTGTTTCTGCATAGCATGACTACAAGCAGCTGACAACAAAGAGAAGTACCTAGCCCAGTATCTAGTGAGTAAGGACAAGTTTTTCTAATTGCTCCAGATTTCAAGTTTCCGTATTCTGGAAAGTTTTCCTCACTGTAAAGTGTGAAAGTTTTCCTCACTGTAAAGTGTTAAAAAATTATATGCCAAGTTAGAGATGCTGGGTGAGCCTCTGTTACTGCTGTGCGATACAGATGAGAAGCGATGAGCTTTGCTTAGTGCTCTCTTGGAATACTGCTTACTCTGCTTCAAATTAATTTGCATTTAGGTGTGGGAATTTTACAAATGTGATATGGCAGCTCAAAATATCACTTTTGCCGCATGAGCAAATGTCAGGAAAACTATCCATCTGCATTCAGAGCAGCACCCAACTGCACTGTTTCCTCCAATAAGATTGTGTCTGATGTCATTCAAACAAACAGATGCATTCATTTCTTTCTCAGGGTGAAACAGGAAATATTTGTAAGTGACAGCATATTTATCACTCTGCTAGTGCTGGTACCATCCTTGTATCCTATTATTTTTCTCAAACTCCTCAGGTACAGCAATTTAAAACCCTGCTCAGTAGGTTTCATCTGTCCAAATATTACAGGGCTCTTATCAAGGAATTTCCACAAGAGTTACGTAAGTGGATGAAGTTCCATGCTAATATTTATTTATTTGACATCCTAAAGAACACAACTATCCCGAGCCTGGATCAGTAGTAATTCCTTAATGAAAATGCAGTCAAAACCAGAATATCCCATCAGAAATAACTGCCTTCTAAACTAATCTGCTTTACAGATGAGCAAATTCACTCAACAACCTGTTAAACAAATACTATTGTGTTTACTTTTCACAATGCAAGAAAGGCAAAAGCCAAGAAGCATTCCCAGGAAGAAAAAAAACCCAGTAATTACTTCATTTTAAACAATCCTAAGAGCAATAATAGAGTGTTTTGCATCTTTGGCTACCTCTATTAAGCAATTAATGGATCACAGTTAGCTGAATGTCAAATGAATACTGCAGGTTGTTTGCTGCTATTTATGCCTGTGGAATGCAATTTTGTTTTTCTGCTTATGTCCCATTTTATCAGGTCATATCAAATCATATTTTGTCAGTGTCTATTAATTCAGCTAAATCTAGTCACATGACACACACTTCAATGCACTTAGTATTAAAAACAAATGCTTTCCATAGTTCCAGGGGTTTTTTTCAAATGTGACTAGATATATCCAATTAACCAGTGACTTGCATGTCCAATTTATTGCATTTCAAGCATGTTTTTACTTAAAGTGTTGAGCAGTCATTTAAATAATATTCCCCTTTACTTTTAAATTGCAACCCACAGACCGCTGAAGAGATGATTTCCTCTTGTAAGAGGAATGACTTGAGCTTCAAGTTTTCAACAAGACCAAGAAGGACTGCTGTGCCACTTACAGATTATTTTGCAAAAAGTAGATCATTGGCAAAGAAACATAAGCAAATTTTCCTTCTGCCCTGCTATTGCTAAGTCTCATTTCAGTTTACACATGGGACAACAAAAAATTAAACATGTACATTGCATCCAGAAAAACAGGGAGGGAAAGAGAGGGAGGAAGAGAAAAAAATAAAATAAACTGGTTTACCTGATACTGTACAACACCTTTCCAGTCTTAGAAATCCTCAGCAACTTGTTGTCTGTTGTGACATCATGGAAATTTGCTCCCTTCTCATTGGCAAAGAATAAATCTGGCTTCCAAATAGAATCCAACATAGAGGGATCCAAATCCAGGGAATCATCAGGATATTCGCTGTAAGCCAGACGTGAGTCATTCCATTGCTGTCTCAAAAAAATGTTCACTCTGTAGTCCTACAGAAATGTCATGTAAGAAGGTTACTAAAGCCACCAAAACTGGAAGCCCATTTTAGCTTGTTTTATGTTCTTAGACTTACTGCATTACCAGCATTACAGCAAACATTTGTGTTATCCTTTGAACATCAGAGTTGTCATTTGCAAATAAAGCTGTCAAAATGCTACACTGAACCAAATAAACACAACTGGTACATTTTCCAAATCAAAGTTCCTTCAGTGATGAGAAAAATATTAACTGCAATCTCCACTATTAAATATAAACCCTCTTTCAAATGTTGTGGATTAACTAAGAGATATTTGGAAATTCAAAAAGCATTGCAGCTAAATATATACAATTTCATCAAATATTCTGTAAAATTACCAATTTAAATAAATTTATTCCAATATGTAAATCATTTATGTTTAATGTACACATGAATGGTTTTTAATTCCAGTGAAGCCAAAATTGTATAGAAGAATTTAAATCCGCTCTTCTTATTTACTATTTGTTTCCTTTTCCTATTTACTGTATGGTTTCTGTGTATGTTCCTTCATTTACTCCTCCCTGTCTGCATCCTATTAAATTGGCCTGATTGTAGTCTTCTGCTTGGTGGTCTTCTAGTCACAACTGGGAAACTCAGCAATTACTTGGAGTTCATTTAGGACCAACACTAACATTATGTCAAGAACTGGTTATTAAAGGGGAGTGCAAAAAGAGCTCTTAGGTTCTAAACTCTCTGCGGGGAATGGAAAGAAGCAAATGCTTACTCTCCTTATCCCAGGTTTCCAAAGTCAGCAAAAAAGATCTTTGTCTCTCTGAAATTGCTACTTTTGGGTTTTTTGTGAACACTGTCTTAGAAATACCATCTACTCTTCCTCTAAAAAATATATTTTATAATATTTATATTGATTATGTTACCTGAAGGAATGCTTCATCAAATAAATCTGCTGACAGTTCAAATAATTCACATTTAGGATTTACTTTATGATAGCGGCTGTAGGTTAAAATGGCAGCACTGTGCTTTTGACTTGGAAAATGTATGAGCTGGCTGGGTTTTAGGTAATTGCATAGAAAAGAACTTATCACCCTTGAAATGTTGATAAATATTCTCACTCTGACCAGAACTGCAGAAAGCAGTTTGCCCAACAGACAGACTCTGTGAATGAACCCCTCTGAACTTCAGCTTTCGCACCCTTTGCTCCATGGGGTGGGACTGAGGTGTGCTGCTGCCCTGGAAGAATGTCTCTGACATCCAAACTGATGCAGGTTTTGAACCCAATGGGAAGATGCTTTACAATCTCAGTAGGTGAATAACTTTTCTTTGTTTTCCATTTTCATTTTGCTCTTGGGTAGGTGTGATTCAAAACAGAAATGTTGACTAATCAGAGCAAGACAGATCTGAGAGAGGGCTCAAGAATAGCATTTATTAAAGATACTTACAAAAGCCTGTGTCTGTTTTTCACAAGTCATTGTATTTTTTATGATGATCTTGTTTCAGACATTTAAATATCAAATTGCTGCTTGCAGTTCTGAGCTTATAAAATGTCATCACCTCTTGTGAAGATACACTATCCATAATCATACTATCCCTTATTTCTCAGTCTTAGAAACTGAGAGTGTATTATGTTTATAATATGTCTTTAAGCTTATGTGTATCTTTAAGCATATACATGTCTCAGAGTTTATGTGGGACAGCTTCAGCTATAAATCCAGAAATGCACTGATTCTAATTCTGCAGAAAAGAAGGCAGGAACAACAGCTGACAGAATAAAATTGCTACAACTAGTTGTGGGACTGCCTTTAATTCTTCCTTGTAATATGATATATAATGATGTCTATGGAAAGCAGAAGGATTTTTCCCCCCATGGTGTAGAAATAATAAATAAGTCAGATCAGTAAATTGTATAAAAATATCTAAAAAAATTTCTTTGATGAACTTCAGTGCTTGGTGATTTAGATAATAAAAAACAGTCTGAAAAATCTTTATTCATAGAAGAGATTGCATGTGGTAATATATATTATACCAAAATCATAAATAATGCCAATAAGATTACACTATATTTTTCAATGTGTCCCTTCATAAATACATCAGAGACATCACACCAATATATTTAGAATTGCTTTCCCTGTGCAAGCTTTCTTGTTAGAAGAAAAGCAGAATTGAAACCTTTGTTTACATCTGATATGCTTTGCATATATATTGTAGATATTTTAATAAGAAATTAAAATGTAAATATAACATGCACATCACAACAAGAGCATTATTTTTTTCTCCTATGCTTGCTGTATAAGCAGTTGAGAGGGATGTGTGTTTACACAGTCAGACCTAACTATGTGCAGAATTTTGAATTTACTTTTCCTGAGCTAACACTGTAACTATGTTTTGAAGGAAAATTCTCTTGAGAATGGTAGAACAACATGAAGTTGAGGCAGACTACAGTGTGTATTTTGCAAGGTCCTGAGGGTAGAAGTGGGTGGACTGGAGTAATGCACTCTTGCACAACCACAAGTACACCTACTCTGCAAATTCTTTCTGACAGCACCAGTGCTCTGAACAAGGAGTGTGGACCTGAAGATTCAATCTCAGATGCAATACCAGTGTCAGCAACAGCTCAAGGCAACTCAGATAAAGAGTTTTCCTCTGTTCTCAAGCCATAAGCTCAGAGTAATACAAACATACTGAAAGAATATTAATCCGATTAGATTTAGTAGCTTTATCTGAAGATTCTGGGACTTGATCCACAGATAAACTTAGTTTGTATTATAGGAATGTAGACAGATATAATTTTTCAGCAAATCCAAATCCAGATCCACTGCCCACAGCAAAGCTCTGGATGCCTTTTGTCCCAGGTACTGCTGTGGCAGGAGGAGTGCAGGGAAGCCCCTGCCCTGCTCAGTGCTGCTTTCTGTCTCTGAAGCAGCACTTGTCTTAGGTCTTAGCTTTCCTCCATCTTCCCCTCTGACAGCAGTGACAGCCCAGGAGCTGAGTTGGGAGTCTGAAACAAACAGCTGACTTAGCTGGCCTTCTATGAATAGGAGGGCTTTGCCAAAAAGACTACTCTCTGTCTGTCTCTCTAAATCCTAAAGATGAATGCTAACTCCAAAGTAGTGGTTTGATGACCTATTCCAAGGCCATGCAACAGAAAAAGCACTTGGCTCCTTATGGGCCTAGGCATACAATGTATCCCCAATGGCTTCAGTGTGTGTCTTTTATTTAATTAAAAGTATACATGTGAATCAATCAGGAGCTTATAAGCTTATTTGTAATTATAGGGTTTTTTTTCCTCTGGCTGGGAGATAGTATCATACAGCCAGACACAGCAAAGCTTCTAAAATTAAGAAATGGCAGTTTTTTCTGCTAACATAAGTACTCAAAACACAACTGGAGTTTGAATAATTTACCCTGACAGAGAACCTACTGCATAGTGTCAGGGCATAACAACAATAGTAATGTGCTCACACTTAGTCATTTCTGTAATTAACAATTAGCTTGTCAATGTACAAACCACTCTTAACTTCTCCTACAGCTGATAGCTAAAAAATCCTGGTCATTAGGACCACTGAACATCTGAATTCTTTGGGATGCTGCCCAGGCTGATGTAGATTACTCATCTGTGATACTCAACTGCAGTCATGCTGTACAGTGAATTTTCTGCCAAATACTGCATGTGTAAATACTTCCAAAAATAGATACAGGCTTTACTGGTATAACTGCTTTATTCAGTGAAGTTACTCAGGAACATATTTTTCTCTTTATTTGCAAGTTAGGGCTTAAATTAAAGATAAATAAATCAATGAAGAAGATTTTCAACTGTATCATCTTGACTCTGGCCTTTTTTTAATGTTTTCATTTTGGTATAATATATGTAATTTAATAAGGAAGAAACACTTGTTTTGCAGGAAAAATAATCTATTGGGTTACTGTCCCATATGTGCAGTAGACACATAGCATAGAAAGACAGCTGTATCTGCATTTTCTTTTCCTATATCTTTGGGAATAAAACTCATGAAGAGTCCATGGAATTAATCCATCTGAATCAGTGTAAAATCTTGTTTTATTTCTTAATGTAAGGTTTTGATTTTTAGAAGAGTGTGCTGGACACTGGAGTTGTTCTGGCCTTTCACACAGGGAGGAATTTTATGCTGTATTGTGTGTCTTAATCAGAGAACAGAAACTACTCTTGATAATGTTAGTGAGAACCTGCTTTGCTGAATTTAGTAAGTCTGGGACTGTAATCCTGTTTGCCATGTTAATTTCTCCTACTGAAAGCTTTTCTGAGCAAGTTTTCATCTCCCAAGTTTCCAATGAACTGCTGTAGATGGTCCAAGTTATATTCTGATAATGTCCCTTCAGTGTATGTACATGGTTTCACTAAGCATTCCTCTCCTCTGAGACAGGAGGGTCTCCATTGAATTTGCAATCCATACATTTAAATGAATCATTTAGTTTTATGTCAAAACCATCAAGAGCATATTATAGGGAAAAAATGATTCCTAGGAGTCAAACAAACTTGTTATTTATCACAAGGGATGCCAACAATTTTACCACATGATTATATCTATTTCAGCAAGGCAAAGTAGTTGGAACAGTAATTGATGTCTGCCTCTCAGAGCAGACTCCTAAAACTAGTCATAATAGTCATTAAATAAGTGACAGCATTAAGAAAATCAATATCAAATAATTGAACAGCATCTTAGAGAAATCTTTCCACACTTTCAGCAGATACAATGAACAAAGCAAAATAAGAAAGCCAATAGTCTTTGTTTTCATCTACTTGAATGTTTGGCTGTTTTCAGCAAAATGTGTTAATGAACATTGGAAAGGTGCACATTAACATATTTGATAGAAGGCAAAATGCAATGAGGGGATTTAATCAAAGCAATGAAGGAATCTAATTAATGCAATCAGCATTAGGTCGTGCAAATATTTTCATTGAATGCCATCTTGTAAAGCTAGTGACGTGCAGGATTTTTGCTACTTAATGTCTCTACACACTAGGATCAACAGACATGGCTGGGTAAAAATGCTGCATTCACAGCTATCTTCTCATAATCCTTTAAACACAAGAAAACAATTATTAATGTTTTCCAGAAATAATGAAAATTAAGTCTGTTGATAATTATGTTTTAATTATCCTGATATGCTTTTTCCCTGTCAGTTTTAAATGGATTTTAGTTTTATTTTAAGGTGTTTTAAAAATATGATATGTAGTCTAAAGCAGTAACTTATCCGTTTGTTTTATAGTGCTGTATGTTACAGCTTTACAGTCATTTGTAGCAAAGTCTTTCCCACACTGTTAAAGAAAGCAATCTCATCTAGCAATAACTCGGCTTTTATCTCTAGAAAACATTAAATAACAGGGTGGGGTTTTGAAATAAAATTATTTAGGTGCAGAAGATTTGTGTTCCTACATTCTTTAGTCACCGCTTACTAAAATGATGGAATGAATTACAATTTAATCTAAATTAATATTAAACAAAATACTTAAGTCAGACTAAAGATCTTCCTTCCTAATGCAAGGCTTGCAAGGCAGTATCTATTCTGTTTTATAAAAAAATACTTTTTTGGTTTACTTCAAGTGGGTAGCGAGTTCATTATAAATTACCAAGATCCCAGTCCTACAGGAAGCCAAGCACCTTTATTGCCTCTGGCTTCAGCAAATCCAGAAAGACCTGGAAAACAGAGCTACATTGCAATTTTTTCAAAAGTTCCATAGATATAAGCACCTAATAATTATTATGACATTATTATGATAAATCCTTCAAAAATATCTCTGTGGATTAACCCCATAGTTGAGTGTATGTGGGCTTGAATAAAAAATTCATCTTTTTTATTCACTTTAAAAACGCAGCATCTTTTTAAATGGAATCAGAAAAATGTTTTTTATTTTTCTTAGCAAATATTGAAAAAATATAATAGACTGATAGACTTCTAGGGTAAAAAATTTTTTAAAAGTTTAAAAAAAAATTTAAAAAAGGATGAAAACTTTTATTTTTCTCTTTTTAGTTTGATGCTATTTATCCTATATTTTGATAATTTTTAAAATTAAAATCTACATTGTTTTTTTTCTTTTGACTGTGTTCTTTGCATTCAGTCAAAATACAGATTTCAATCAGGTGGAATTCCATCATTTCCTAGTACTAATTTAACCTCAAAATACTTAAGTCATACCCACATGTTCTAGCCATTTGACTTAAGTTTCACACTTAGTTCTGTGACTGATGTGGCTGCAGTTCACAGAGATCTATCTCAGTTAAACAAGACCATTTTCTGCAGCAGCCGCAGAAAATTCAGGATGTGGTGTAAAGCACATTCAAATATGGTGCACTTGGCAGGTAAACCCAAAGCTGAGCTCCTCTGTCTCTTCAGAGCTAATGAAACCTGAGAAAGCAGGTTTGCACACTCCTATATTTGCTGCCAGCACAGTCACTACAGACTGTGGTGCATCCCTATCAAAGACTTGATAGGTGAGTTTGATAATTTATATATATATCTCTATACATATATTTTTCCTTTTATATATATAATTGTTTTATATTTACATTATGTTATTTTTATTGAGATTTTTAGTAGGTTTTTAGTTACTTCATAACTTAGCAAATGTCCCCACATCCTGAGCCTCTATTCTACATCACATCCCACTCCTTCACAAGATGGCTTCAATGATCAGTCCCACTCACCATTGTAGTTTCTGCTATTGAACCAAAGCTGTTGATAAATATGTTGCAGGTAACATTTACAGGAGGACCTGCAAGTTGAACAATAAATAGAAAAATTGACAGGTTGTGTTCATGACATATATTAAGTATTGTTGTTCTCTTGCCAATGGCATCACAGCACTTACCATTGTGGTTTCTGTGACTGATCCAAAACTGTTGATAAAAATATTGCAAGTAACGTTTACTGGAGGACCTGTGGAATGCAATAAAAATGTTGCAATATACATTGAAACAAAAGTACAGATCCCTCAGCCTCCGTACAATCTGGTACAGATGTGGCTGAAAACAAGTAGAAAGTGAGTTTTCCCAAACAGTTCATGTAAATTTTGATAAAAAAAAAAGCCATTATCAACATTAATTTATTTAACCTAGTTTCATTAGAAGTTGTTATATAAACACACAGAACTACATCTTCGCATTTGGAGTTTCTCTAGAGAGTTGAGTGAGGGCTTTTTTCTTATCCACAGTACCAGCACAGAATATACTTTAACACTGCAACCACTCCTCTCTCCCTTCTCCCTTCTTCCAGGACTTAAAGTTAAAAAGTTATCTCTCCACATTTACCCTACTCTTTCTGGCAAAGAAATTCCCAGCAAGGGAAATTTTCACATTGACTCCAGTCCACAAGCAGCTCTTCATGCACCTGATCTGGAAGTGTATGGCTTGCCATAACCAAATATTTTAGCAATGTCTATTCTGGCTTGAATAGACAGCTTTCATTAAACAGCTATTTGTATTTTCTTCCCTCCCACCACCTTTGCTGTTTTTCAGCAGTCACTGACGTGTGGCGGAATGAATGGGACTTTAATATTTAATTAGTTGCCTATTAGCCTCCTTGATTTTTTAGGCGTGATGAAATAAACAGGGATTCTCAACAGAATTAAAAAGGATTAATGATGAAGGCCTGAATTTCAATGACACAGAAGTTGGTACAAGCACTGAGTATAAAGTACTTTCTTCTTTCTTTTACCATTATTATTTTTAATCACATCATATTACTTATAAATGAAAAAATGTCAGTGATGAGAACATAAATATCCCCATTTGATTTAGAATTTAGATCTGAAATTTATTTACAATAGACATTGTTACTTTCTTTTTTGAAAAATGGAAAAATAAACTAATGAGCCCAGTGAAACCCATTGTCAACTTCCTGAGTGCTAGACCACCCACCTTAAAGGAAATTATCATGTTGGTTTTGGGAATCAAAGCCACAACAGTAATGTGTTTTGAGGCTGTTAAATTCCAATGAAGTGTGCTGTTCAACTCATTTTTTTACAAGAATTATTTTTAAAACACTTCCTTATTAACTTGCAAATGTGTTTTCATTTCTAATACCGTCAAAAACAAGCCAAATAGTCTGCTATTCTCCTTTCATATTATCATTTTGTGCCTTTGAATTGGTGGTATTTCTACTAGCTAGGCACGTTGAACAACGTATTTCTTTACATTGAGACACACTGAATCACTGTGTCATTGAAGCTGGAAGGAACCTCTGGAGATCATCGAGTGCCAGTAGTCCATCTTGTCCCAGAGCAGGATCAGCTACAGAAGGCTGCTCAGGACTGTGCCACATCGGATTTTGAATATATCCAGAGATGGACACTCCACAGCTTCTCCAGGCAGCCTGTGCCAGTGTGCAGTCACACTCAACAAAATGCTTCTTACGTTCAAGTGGAGTTTCACGTGTTTCGGCTTGTGTCCCCTGCCTCCTGTCCTGCAACTAGGCACCTGAGAGGAATCTGGCTACCTCTTCTTTACTTACACCTAATCAGTTATTCATGCACGTGATTGAAGTTCCCCAGAACCATTTTTCCCCAGGTTGAGTGGCCTCAGCAGTCTCAGCCTCTTCTTGTATGACAGATCCTCCAGTCTCTTAAACTACCTTCATTACATTTTGCTGGACCCATAGCAATAAATCCATGTCTCTCTCATACTGGGGACCCCAGAGCTGGACTCAGCATTCCAGGTGTGTCTCACCAGTTCTGAGCAGAGCAAAGAATCCCTTCCCTCAGCCTGCTGGCCATGCTCTGCCTGATGCATCCCAAGAGTCCATTGGCTGCCTTTGCTGCAGGGGCATGTTGCTGGCTCACATTCACCTTGGTGTCCACCAGGACCCCCATGGCCTTTTTTGCAAAGCTGAATTCCAGCTGGGCTTCCTCCAGACTGTTCCTTTCAAGGTGAAGGACTGCATTCCCTTTCCTGAACACAGTGAAGTCCTGTTAGCCCATTTCTGCAGCTTCTCCTGGTCCTTCTGAATATAAAACTCTCTAAGGCATCAGCCATTCCTCACAGTCTTCTATCTCCTGAAAATTAGTTGAGGATGCACCATGTCCCATCATCCAAGTAATTAATGCAGATGTTAAACAGTACTGGCCCAGCACCAGGGCCTGTAATACAACAGTAGTGACTGGTCACCAGCTGGACGTTGTGGTGCTGATCACAACCCCTTGAACATTGCAATTCAGCAATTACTTTTCCATGCCCATTTAGCTGGTCTGTTCCATGTTGTGAGATACAGTGCCGAAAGTCTTCTTAAAGTTGAGATATACACTGCTCTGCCCTGATTCCTGAAGCCTTTCAAGTTGTCATAGAAGGCTATTAGCATTCCAAGGAATAATTTCCCTTCAGAAACCCATGTTGACTACCAGCAGTTATCTTCCCATCCCTCACATCTGGAAATGGCTTCAAGAGGATTTGCTCCAGGCTTCAAGGTAAGGCTGGCCAACCTTTAACTCTTGTATTCTCCTGCTTGTCTTTCTTAGAGATAGAAGTGACTTTTTTTTTTCCCACGTGATTAGGAACCTCTACCAGTTGCCATGACCTTTCAAAGATAATTAGGAATGCAATCACTCAGCTTCCTCAGCTATGCTAAGCACTTGTGGGTGTTTCCTCTGGGGTCTCATGGACTTGTCTGTGTCCCGTTTGCCCAAGTGCTCTGTAGCCTAATTCTTCACCACTAAGTTTTTGTTGATCTGGACTTTTTTTACAGGTCTCAGCGGCATGGGATTCCTGAAGACCATTCTTGATGGTAAAAGCTGTGGAGAAGGAGGCT
This sequence comes from Eopsaltria australis, assembly GCA_034509425.1. NCBI lineage: Eukaryota > Metazoa > Chordata > Aves > Passeriformes > Petroicidae > Eopsaltria > Eopsaltria australis. Next base: position 3,160,646 of record JAVTVJ010000068.1, on the reverse strand, counting down.
CACAGCTCTTGTCTCACAAAGGCATCATATGTGAGCATCACAGTGCCAGCTCCTGAGTGCCAGCAGAATCTAGTAAACATGTTTAACTTTATTAGGAAAACATGGTTTATGTATGTTAGGAATATGTTGCCACATCACAGACTGCAGTCCAGATGTGCACAAGTAGGAACATGCCAGAGTACTGTATTTTACAACAAAGCAAATACCTCCCTCCATTTCCGCACTTAATTATATCTTTGACTTGCCTTCTGCTGGTGTAGTGTGGAACACTATAAAAACTCAGTAAACTCAGTAAAAAAATAGAGAGATCAGGTTTGTTCCTCACCTGAGGAACTTGAATTTAAATTACTCTATGGACATTATTAGATGCATCCCAGAGTCTTGAGGGAATTGACTGATGTAGTTGTCAAATCACTCTCCACGATATTTGAAAAGCCATGACAATCAGATGAAGTTCTTGGTGACAGGCAAAAGGGAAGCATTGCACCCATTTTTAAAATGAGAAAAAATGGGATCCTGGGAACTACTGACCTGTTATCCTGACTTCTGTGCCTGTGAAGAATATGGAACACATCCTCCTAGGAGCTGTGCTAAGGCACATGGAGGACAGGGAGGTGATTTGGAACAGCCACCATGGCTTCTACAAGGCTGTCTTGCTCGACAAACCCAGTGGCCATCTATGGCAGAGTGACTGCATCAGTGGTCAAGGGAAGGGCTACAGATGTCATTTATCTGGGCTTCTGTAAGGACTTTGACACAGTCACCCACAACATCCTGCTCTGGAAATTGGAAAGACATGTAAGGTTTGCTCAGCCTGAAGAAGAGAAGGTCCCATGAACACCTTATTGTGGCCTTTCAGTAATTAAAGCAGGCCTGTAAGAAAGATGGGAACAAATTTCTCAGTGGGGCATTCTGCAGTAGGACAAGGGGTAATGGCAAATGAAAACACACTTCACCCTATAAGATTTTTCTGATCTATTAGCTCAATTAAAATGAAAGCAGCAAACTTCTGTGAAGTATAGCCAAGGTTTGAAAACACAATCTAAAAATCTTCAAAGGCAAAGAAAAGAATTAATTTTACTTTACAGCCTAAAATCTAAAAAGAGCTGACATTACCCACAAAAAGTTAAGCAAAGTATACTTTATAACTAAATCCTTTTCTCCCCCTAGTTTTCTTTTTGTCTTGTCCAGTGCAACAAGGTAACAGTCTAGGGGCCTTTCAGGCACATTCAAGATAATCAAAGTGATCTTTGAGTCATAAGGAAAATGCTTCTCAAAAGGGCTCTGGCAATAAAACACCAAATCAAGCCCAAACCAGGCAGCTAATGCTCAAATCAACCAGAAAGTACATGTCTGGTACTCTGATAAACAGCTAAGATATCGCTGCTGTTCCCTGCAGCTCCCTTTCCCTGCTCCCCCAGAGGGATGGCTGCTGCTGCTGCTGCTGCTGCTGCTGCTGCTGCTGCAGCTGCTGCTGCTGCTGCTGCTGCTGCCAGTCAACAGGGCTCTCTGATACACTGCCCTCCTGAAAAACCCTGACATTATAGCGTGTCACACACCTCCTGTGACTTCGGAGCACTTCGCACTTACAGAAAGTCCCTGGCACTCATCTGCTCACCTTACCCATAAGAGACCTGAATACACAGAATAACTGCCCTGAATTTGCTGTGACATATCGCCTCAAAACTCCTGTACCCAAGGTGTCTGTGATCTTATTGTCATCTGGCTAGAAAATGTATCTTTTCCTTATCAGCTGCCAGAGGGGGTGAATCCATCCCAATCAGCAGAAGAGCTCCCATATGGAGTGATGAGTGCTGAAAGAAATACATTTGAGCCCCATCCAACTCCTAACTCCAGCCTCTGATAAATATTCTTTAGTGTTGATAGCACACAGTCACAAATCTTGCTTCAGTCGGTACATTCTTGAGAAGATTGACTTGTATTCTTCCCCTGGGGATTCTCCTAACTGCAACTAATCATATCTATATCCTCAAGTTCATCCCAACTCTTGTCTTTTTTGGTGTAGAGTTTCCAGGTTGCACCTGGCAGCCTTTTCTCTTCACATTAATTCCAACCATATTGCTAAATTGTCCTTAGTGGGAAGGGAATATTATAATCATACAAGAGATTTAAAATTATACCTGTGCACTTGCCAATTTTCTTTGATATGGGTATTTATTAAGGGATTTTGTAAGGCAAACTAAAATACAGTACACATAGAGCACTGTGGGCAAAGCAGAGGATGTAGAAGCAAAAATAAAAGATAACAAGGCAGAACCCTCTTATGGAATGACAGTGGAAATATTGGCAAGATATTTATAGATCTCAGAGAAATCTTGTATCTTTTTTTATACATAGTATTTTCTGGTCTACCTTCTCGCTTTGACCCTTGTGCCAATGCAGAGTGTTTTTCCCCACTATCTCAAATTATTTATTTTGTATATACAGAGGAGAAAGATGAGCCAAACCTCCCTTCTCCCCTTACCACAAAGAGCAGGATAATCAAGACTATTTGAAAAGACTAAAATCAATCCCACCTGAGTGTGGAAATAGAGCAGGAATCCAGGAACAAAACTAAGGGGCTAAGTGGAGAGGCAGTGATCCCACCAGGGACTGAGGATCCCTTTGTCTGTAGGACAAGGATTTCATGTCAGAGTTCAAACAAGGAAGGTGATCAAAAAGTGGGTGATGGCAGGACAAAGACCCACATGCTGACCTGAGCACCAATAACAGGGGAGCAGGGGAGGACAGAGAAACTTGTTGGAGATGGTTTTTTAGATGACAGTTCTGGAGACAGCTGAGGTTTAGAAACTATTTATCCCCTATCAAACTGAACAGCTTCCAACATCCATCAGAGTCCTCATGAGACCTGGAACAGAGCAAACCCCTGTGGAGGCCTCTGCTTCTGCAGCTGCAGTGCTACAGGTGTCTGAATTACCACTTCAGGAGCTTGCCAAGGCACCTCTCCATGGCCCTGCAGGCATGTCTGTGTAAGTCAGACAAGGATAAACTGCTGCTGGGACACCTCAGCTGGCCATGGTCATTAGACACAGTCAAGTTGTTCACCATCCTAGCTCCTTCCCTGCTCTGAGTGTAGCACACAGGATAAAGACTGGAGAAGTGCTGTCAAAGGCAGCTCAGCCTGTCCTGTGGCCAGTGACCATGGGTGTTGGGCCAGGGAGACAAAGATGACTTTGATGCACTGAAAAAGTTCCTCTGAGACAAAGGGATCCTGCAGCTCCAGAAGTGCAGCTGCACACTTGTTTTCAAGGGCCTGTATAATGCGTAGTCCAAACCCTGATGAGAAAATTCACAAAATTTAATGAGTGTGCTTAAGGTTCTAGTAAGAAATCAGGAGGCAGACCACAAGTAGCCTTTTTTGCAAGCACCTAGGTAAGATTTCTCTCTTTCCCTATCATTTTGCCTTTGGGCAAAATGAATCTTTTCCTCTATTTAAACATCATCATCTCATTAGAGTCTTAACAGCTCAGTCACAGGAGGCAAAATTAATGGCACCAGGACAACGTAGTTACCCCAAGGCTTACAAATCAAGGTGACATTTTTTTGCTGGGTAATGATGCCTTTCTTCTGTGAAGTTGTATTTCTATGGGATTTCTGTCAAGTTCATCACCCTGACTGCCGAAGTATAATCATGCCCAGTAAACAGAGAATTCCTTCTTCCTTAGAAGTGTTCAACACAATCCAATGTGGATTATTAAGTTTATGTCACTTATTATTAATTCATGATAATAATACCTGCTAAATAAGCAAACAAACAAACAAACCTCCAAATTAAAAAAAAACCACCAGAAAAAACCAAACAAAAACAACAACAACAAAAAAACCCAACCAACCAAACCGAACCCAAAAATCCGTAGGGCCAGAGGTCTCAAGAAATGCAGTAATTGTATGGTACTTTGCACTGATTCAATTTGCTGGTAAAATCAAATAAAGACAAAATTATTGTTCTGCTTCATCAAGCTAAAACCAACATCCTCTGAAAGTTCATCTGTCATATATAATAACTTAGCTTGCTCAGAATGCCATTTGTCCTGGTAGGAATATGGCAATGATTTTGGGTGCTTACTGTTGCATTCAAGACTCAGAATTGTATTCTGTGTAATCAATATATATTTGTGACCAACAGACTAAGGCTAAGGGTCACAAAAGCACTTACAGAACCAGAAAAAAACCTAAAGACATCTCTAGGTGTCTAAAATCTTTTTAGGACTCTCACTCCCATTGATATCGCTCAGTCCAAGAATTAACAAGTCTCTAAGGAATACATGTGAGCAACACCACTTATGAAAATAGTATCTTTCAGACTGGGGGAAACACAACATGCCCTACCCATAGCAGGTACAGAGATACAGAGGCAATGCTGGATGGAAGCAGCAGGAAAGCATGACAGATAGTAGAAAGTACAATTTTTCCCTAGTTCCAGCTGCTTATTTCAAGAAGTGCACATGCAGGCACACATGCAAATATATATGAACGAAAAAACAAAAAGACAACGCTACTCCTGCATCAAGATTTAAGCTGCTTCCCTTCAGTTGTTTGAGAAAGCATCTGAGAAAGAATGTGGCCCTATGAGATGACCTGGATTTGAAAAGGGTATGTGATATTCCAGAACTGAAAGCTCTTCTTCAGCAAAATACCACTGAGGCCTCCCAGGACAAATACTCCAGTGATTGTTAGATCCAGGTTATTACAGGAAGAGTCACAGAAAGAAAATTCTCTGGAGTAAGTACTGCTAAAGCCATCTCTCTATATATATACATTGACACAGTTTGAGCTCAAACAGTGAATAGTCAATTCCTGAAGTGGTATGTGAGTTTTCAGCTGTGGGACTATTGCTGAATGTAACAGGAGTCATGCTGGTAAAATCCTATCAACATTTCAAGGAAGGAGAATCCCTGCTAAGATGCACTTCTTTGTGCCTTAAAGCTCTTGTGAAAATTGTTGGATTGGCATGCTTCACATTCAGTGAATGCTTTTGTCCATAGACCCAGTTCTGGAAGAGGAAGGTAAGTCTTACTCTACAAAGCCTCTTCAGTTCTGCATTTGGCATTACAGGATAGTCCATATGATGTGTTCATTCTTCCCTGACTCTTTCTGCTGAGGCTGATAACAGAAACATACATTACTGTCAGCTCTGGGTTACAGTGGGATATATCCACATAGGTTATCTAATAGACACTGAAGAAGAACAATTTTCGGGCGCTATTTCATTTCGCTTCACAAACCAGGAGTTCAGAAAAGAAAAGCCCTTTAAACAGCTGACATGCTCCTGATTTACCCAGCTAACCTGAGCTAGTCTGCAAAGAATATATAGCCACAGCAGTCACAACAGATTGTATAAACACGCTAGAGCTGGCTTTCTTGTAGGTAGTTTGAGGGATGGTACTAGTGTAGTCATGGCAGACTGGAATTCACTGGAGGCCATTAACCTCAGATATTATAGCTTGTGCTGAGCTCTGTATCATTGCAGAGCTGTGCAGCACATCTCTGAGCAAATCACTTGAAAGCTCACTCAGGTATTTCTGCACAATCCTTAGCAACACTTGTGACTGGGTGCAGCCAGTTCCAGAGCTAAAGTCTTCCATGAGGAAATGAAACTGTGGAAATAAGTTTAAAAAACAGAGAATCAGAAATCTTACATCTAAAAACTTCCCACTGGAACTACAAGATTAGAGTGCAAAGTTATTTAGAATTTATGTCAACTTTAAGAATATTCAAATCAATCCTTTAATCTTTTGTATGTCCATCAAATTGTTTTTCTTTCTCTGAGCTTTCCACTAATCTTTAAAATTTCCAAGTCATGACAAGCACCTCTTTGCAGGCATCTCTTTTTAAAGATTTCCTTCCTCCAATGCAATAGAGCAATGGATAGTACCTGGGCAAATGGAATTGTTTGCTTTTCTTCTGGCATGAAAAGATCTGGACGCCTATTTCTCTTATCACAAAACAGTGCTCACTGAAGAGGCTCTCAGCCTCTCTGGGAGCAGATGGCAAAGATGCTCCTCACACCTGATCCTGAGAAACTGCTCAGTTGCTCTGCTTTAGTGAAAACAGAGCTCTTCCCTGCTGATTGGCATGTGAACAGCATAACGTGTGCAGAAGCCTGGGACACTCCTGAATGTGGTTAAATAAAAGATGGCATTACATCTATAGTCATGAAAACTGCACTACAGCATAAGGGTCAGACAAACTCCTTCTGGGTAATCTTATTAATGATATTTTATGAAACCAGGGTAGCCAACTCATCTAAGAGACCGCATGGAACCACAAGATATAAATATGTTCACTGAGAAGAGAAGGTGGGAGGGAAGATCTACTTAATGAAAAAAAGAAAAAAGAAAACTATTAATAATAATATTAAAATGTTGTTACCAGCCTAGATTTCTAGTTCCAGTCAGAATGGACTGATTACTTTTTCTTGGCACACTCATTTCAAAATATTTCTTTTGAAAGAAATGTTACTTTGTTCATTTCTCTATAAATATGTCTTACTTTGTTCCTTCTCTGTGATTCTGATCTTGTGTTGCAGAAATTAATGGAAGCTCAGCTATAAGTGTCAATAGCTATAGTCTCAAATAGAGGGCTTAGACAATACCTATCTCTGTGGCCACAGAAAGGACTCAGAATCGATTTTAACTCTTTTCTTGTTCCTCTGAGCTTCAGACATTCACTTTATTTCACAATTCTGCAAGCTTTTTATAATGTTCCTTTTTTTACTGTCTGAAGGCATATGCAGGACTTGAATTATAAAAGCAGCTTGGGTGACTAATATTAGAGAGCAGACATTGATTTATGGCTGATATGGAATTATACACCAAATGATACATGGGGGACACAGGGGAACAATGGGATTTAAACAAATAGGATGGCTCAGTGGACAAATGAACAAATAGCAACAGAAATGGTCAGCAATGGTATAGATGTCAATCAGCAACAGGTCAGAGACACTGACACAAACACCCACCACATCTTGCACTGACAAAATAAAATTTTCCTTTTATTTTTAAGTATTTCCCATTTTTGCCTCCTTACAATTAATTTCCACACCATGTGTGCAGAAGATTATTCTGGAATTAATTCCTCCATACTGACTCTCATCTTCAATGCTCCCATCAGCTGATCTGTTGCTTGTTTAACTCAGCTCCCTATCCCTCTCCTTCACACATCTCCTTTCCTTTTGGGAATCTCCTATCTTGTCTCTCACATTATAAATACAAAAAGGGATTTGTGTTTTTACTGCAAGACATTCTTAAGGTACTTTGAGAGTGTCTTTCACAAGTATTTTTTTCTGTCATCAGTTCTTCGTATTTATAAAATGACTGGAAGAATAGGAGGGGAACGAGAACTCTTTCCCAGCCTAAAAAATAAGCATCTCCTAAATTGACTGTCTTATTTTTTAATCAATACCAAACCTGCTCTTTGATGCAGGATGTTCACTGCATTGCTGTGAGGAGCAGCACACGGTTTTCACATAGGCTCAGAGCTCTGCTGATATAAACCATGTTGCAGGGTCAGGGCACAGGATTTTTCTCTGGCTTCTACCACCAACAGTCACACTGCTCAGAAGTCTTCTACAAAGTCATCCAAATGAGAATATGTCTACACTGAGGAACTTACTGATCTGAATTGAATCTACTCCTAATTATTTTTAACTTTAATAAGTGAAATTTATATTTTATTTTAAAAACAGGGAGTTAAAGTCTGGTTTTAACAGACTGTGCGTGCTTTACCTCACACAGAACACACCTCAGAAATGTGACAAAACCAAAATTCTCACGGGTCTGAAGCCAAAGACCCCTCTATTCACAGGGGTACAGAGCCACAGAGCTGAAAAATTCCCCCAGACGCTTATTTTTGGATGTTTCCTATAACCAGACTGGCCAAAGGCTTTTAACACCTCAGTCTGCTCCATCTGATTGGATATCACTGTCTGGAAAAGGAAAATTGCTGCATTCTGAAACTTATATGGAGTGAACACATCTTCAGTTTTGGTTTAACATGAGGGAGAGTATGCCTATGTATTTATGCACAGGCAACAGGCAAATTCACAACTGGAAAAAAAAAGGAGTTTTTACATATGCTCCTGCTTTAGCACCATGCATGTAATTTGCATCTCTTCAACAGCTGATTTAAATTGCAGTGTGAGAGTTTATAGCAGCATTCTGAGCAAACTGTTCGGCTGTTTTATTTATTATTTAGGACTAATTCTTTATCAGACACAGTAAACAGTGCAAGAAGAAATAGCAATTCTGCTACTAAAGTTTCATAGCCTGAGACACAGACATAAAAACAACACACATTGGGAATGTAGTCATTAGAGGCAGCCTAACATAATGAGTATTGATCTGGTAAATTTTAATCCTAGGTGTTCCCTGACTAATTATGTCATTTTAAGGAAAGCATTTAGCCTTTTCTCAGATACATTTCTCCAAGGACAAAAGCAAGGGAGATAACCCATGGTTGTGTTCCTGGGGTGGAGGAGCAATGAGTTTGTTCGTGCAGTGTGTTTCAATGGAGTGTTGGTTACCATTCTTTAAGGGAGAGTGCCCACAATTCAGCTAGTCACAGATGTGCCCAGTTGCTTCTCTGCAGCCTTGGGCTTTGGAGGCACAGAAATACACAGGTAGATGTTATTAGCTTTTGGAGAAGGGCATCATTCTGCTACTGTGCTTCCCTGGACAGCCCACTGTTTATTACAGCCAAAACCCTCTCAGCCCCATGGCAGGCAGAAGGAGTTGAAGTGGCTGCTGCTTTGGTGCAGAATACCCAGGCCCTTGTGGAGGAACCACGTGGTCCATGGGCAGATGCTTCAGCACAGCAGGAGCAAGTAACCTGCAATGGGCTCTTTGTGAGCCCTCCTGAAACTGTGATTTTCTGCAGGGTTGAGGTACTTCCTTCAGGATCCACTGCTCAGACCACTCTGCACCAGATCAACATATACAACCTTACACTGAAAAATCAGTCAGGAATTTCAGTCTTTCCTTCTAATACACTATCAGTTTTGTGGCCAATAACAAAACATTGAAAGATTTCATGCAGAAAGGATCCTTTATAAAAGCTTCTGTGCCTGTCTCAGATTGAAGGGATGCTCTCTTGCATGTCTTTAACTACAAGGCTGCAGGTTTCTTGGAAAATGGAATGGGATATCTCTCACTGTCTCTTATTCAGAGGAGGTGGGATTCATCCTGAAGTGCAGCTATACTCACTGCTAAAAATACTCCTATCTTAGGGCAATTATCAGGAAATGTGAGAGAAGTGCTGTTTCTCAAACCCTGTCCTTACAACATTTTCTGTAGCAGTCACATCAGTTGCCCCTAAGGTGTGCTGGCTACAACAGGCACTTCTATGCATCTCATCAAAGTGGTCAAGAGAAAAGGCTCTCCTTCCTCAGACAAGCAGCTACATTGTAAGGTGGAAACATCAAGTTCCCTTTGCATTTTTTCCCTGGCTTAGTCAAGTTTGAATTCTTTGCTACAAAACAGACCTCTCAGAATCATTTATACTCCTTTGGATCAGATAGAAAATACTTTAGACTGAGGGAAAATTGGACCAAAAACTCTATGTATTGTAGAGGATGGCAGGCCACCCAGAAGACACTATTTATTTAGGGGTGGCAGTGTGGCATGTTAAGTGATTACAGATCCACATAGAGAGGAATCTTTTTCCTGTGGAATCTAAGACAGCCTGTGAGATGCCTGGTCCACATAGGGAGATGGAGGTGGAGCAGTGCCTCATCAGGGAGTCTGAATTTGGGTTAGGAGAGAGGTGGGTGCTCAGTGAAGCAGACTGGGGCAGTTCTGTGTGCACTTGAGAACAATACTGAGAGAATCTGAGGAACTTTAACTTGAACAGTATTGCACTGCCAAGTGTTACAAAGCAGGTGGATCAGAGATTTCCAGGGAGCGGTCATGGGAGTTGTTTGTGGGCTCATATTCCACCTAAGTCCTATTTTAAGTGCTTTCTTCTTTTATTGACTCATGAAGTGCTAACATGTAGTTGATGCATCAGGAGTAATCATTATGTCTTCATTCCCTGGCAATACTTGAGGATTGCTGGTAGCTGGCACAGTTCAAATAAGCCACTAGGCTGCTCTTATTTAACCCTTAAGTAACTAAATTTTTGGTGAATTACACTTCTCTGTCATGTACTGTATGGCTTAGATAGTGCACAGTTTCCAGTATCAGAGCCTTTCTAAACATTTAGAATTTTAATCATGGACTTGGTATTTATGACACTGGTAGGTCACTATTTATGTAATTCATTGTGCACCCTTCATCTTAGAGTTCTGCCAGACCCTCTCTGCATCATCTGGAGGGCTCCTCTTGGCAGACTTAAAATCACAGATTTCTGTAAAAGACTGTGAAATGCGTATTTGGAAGCTGAAATGTCAAACATTCATTTTCTGATGACTTAATCAGAGATTTATACGGACCCACAGCCCACGGCCAAACTGCAAAGAACCCCCCAGCACACACAGAGGGAGGGGAGCAATAAGGCAGAAGAATGGAACTTTGAACCAGCAAGGACCTGCAGGAGGAAGAGACTTCCCCTGAAGGCTTAGGTGCCCTCCCAGAATCACTTCACCGCTCTGGAGAGTGGAGAGGAAAGACCTGTCAGCTCAGGATTGCTGCTGGAACCAAGTAAAGCAGCTCCATCTGCTCTCTGTGTAACAACCTGTGCAGCTGAGGAAAGGTGACAGTGCGTGACTCTTGCACGAGCTGTGGAGGGAGGACCCATGTGCTCTCAAGAGATGTGAGCTTCTTACCCTCACACAGCCCACTGTCACCCACTGCCGCTGGATCGTGGGGGCACCAGGGACACTGCCAGGAGCAGCCCATGGAGTACCAGGAAAGATTGGAGAGCCCTGATCATGGTGATAAGGGACTCTGGAGTGCAGGAAGCTCTTTCATCAATCCTGCTAGAGTTGCCGTCAACAGCTCAATGTCAGCATTGGGACTGGTGCTGCTTGACATCTTTGTCAGTGACATGGACAGTGGGACTGAGTGCACCCTCAGCCAGTGTTCTCATGACACCCAGCTGTGTGGTGTGGTCAACACACTGGAGGGAAGGGATGCCATCCAGAGGGTCCTTGAGAGGCTTGAGACGTGGGCCTGTGTGAACATCATGAAGTTTAATGAGGCCAAGTGCAAGGTCCTGTATGTGGGGCAATGCCAAACACCAGTACAGCCTGGACAGAGAATGGGTTGAGAACAGCCCTGAGGAGAAAGACTTGGACATGACCCAACAAAGTGCATTCACAACCCCAAAAGCCAACCCTGTCCTGGGCTGCATGAAAAGCAGTGTGGGCAGCAGGGACAGGGAGAGGACTGATCTTTGCTCTGCTCTCATGAGACCCCAACCCAGATGCTGCATCCAGCTCTGGCACTCTCAGCACAGGAAAGACATGGATTTGTTGGAACAGGTCCAAAGAAGGGACACAAAAATTATCTGAGGGCTGAAGCACCTCTTCTATGAGGACAGACTGAGAGAGCTGGAGTTGTTCACCCTGGAGAAGAGAAGGCTCTGGGGAGGCCTTACAGCAGCCTTCCAACCCACCTAAAGAGAGCCTACAAGAAAGCTGGAGAGAGGCATTTTACAAGGACACATAGTGACAGGACAAGAGATAATGGCATTAAACTGAAAGAGAGTAGGTTTAGACCAGTTATTAGAAAGAAATTATTTTCTCTGGGGGTGGTGAGACACTGGAACAGGTTGCCCAGAGAAGTTGTGGATGACCCATGCCTGGATGTTCTCCACGCCAGATTGGCCTGAGACCCGAGTAATCTGGTCTAGTGGAAGGTGTCCTTTCCTGTGGCAGACAGGTTGGAACTAGATGATCTTTAAAGTCCGTTCCAACCCAAACCCTTCTAGGATTCTATGGAAATCTATAGAGGAAAAGAAAATAAGGTAATGAATCTGTCTAATAAAACTGCATATTTCTGTTTTATTAATTAATTTTCTAATAACTGTGTAAAATAGGTTTGCAGATTATAAATGCATATACTTATAGTAAATTCAATGCACATGTTTTTATGTGTTCTAAGTATAAACTGCATGCTTTCTTAAACAGCCAAAATACAACAAGATCCTTAATGAGTGAACCAAGGGCTTTGGCTTCATAAAAAATTTAAGTGTGAACATGACACTGGATGTGACAAAAACATTACACTTAAATTAGAATATGATCAAAAAAATAGCATCTCCTCCTTTGATATCAAAGGTCTTTGGCTCTGCTTTGACATTTGTTTTTCATAAATCCCCTCTGCAGTTTGCAGAGTAGCAGAATAATATTCCATGACAACAGCCAAATCTATTGATATATCTTAATTAAATAATTGGTTCTGAATAAAGGCAACACAACAATACAATACGGATGACAGTGGCTAAACATTTGTATATAAAAGAAGACCTGGACAGATCCTCAGCTTGGATGCCAGGAAGCATTGGTTAGCTCATGCTTTACACTGCTGCGTGCTCACAGCCTTTCTGGCTTGCCTTGGAAGCAGCTGGCTGCAGGAAGCTCAGAAAGAGATCCAGGAATGAGCAAACAGCCAAGCAGTGTAGCTAATCAGGAGTGCCTTGAGCTCACTGTCTGGCCCCATTTGTCTTGTAGCCCAGACATAACCTAACTAGCCATGCAACTCATCTAGCCTATTCAAGTTCTCAGAAAGAATCTGAAATTAAAGTTAGAGAGGAAGTGCTAGGTCCATAGCCTTTTTTTTCCCCTAGCAGTTTTAAAAGAAACACAATTAAAAGGATCCTTCTGCCTGAAAATGTTCATACCTAGGGCAGAGACTGAGCATAATTTCCTTAGCTTCATTTTTGCAGTTAAAGAAAAATAAACCAAAACCAAATCAACCCCATGTCTTCTGGGTAAGTATCCTCATACAGCATCTTACTGTGCAATGAGGTGTGTGTACACATCTTTGGCTGAAAATGTTGCAAAGTTTTATGTGTGTTTCAAGACAGAAAATAAACTGGAAGCTTACCTTCCTAATAATATATGCTTGCACATCTCAAGCAACTATATTTAGGGAGTGCAATGATCTGGTCAGATCTGACAACTGGCCTAGTAGTCTCCCTTCTCCTATAAGGAATCTTCATCCCTTGCCCTAAAACTTGAATGCACCAATAATTTCTTACTACACACTGCTCTGCTTGAACAGGATTTGAGTCTCCATTGGACTAGGCCCTTTGAGCCTTTGAACTTGGCCTTTTGTGAAGAATAGCCCAGTACAGGATATTCACCACATCTGACTTCATGGCCAGTAATTATTACCAACTGAAGGGTAGTGGGAAGGTTGTTAACTCAAGAGAACAAATTGCTACAATCCCGCTTATCTTAGGTATGCTTTTCAACTTTTATATGTCTACATTAAGGTCAACTTTTGCAGACACATCCTCTTATCATGTGCATAGAAACTGCTTTTATTTATTAAGCTTGATGCCATTTGTTTCACCCTTAAATGCCAGTCAGTGTTTTCCATTCATATTTTTCAAGCACTTCATTACTGGCCAACTCAGGGGCCAAATAAGTAAGCAATGGGTTTTAACATATGGGAAAACCTGATCCTTGCTGCCAAGGAGTTAAAGTATTAAAGTGCATAAGCCATTTCCTGTAACAGTTGTCAGGCTAATTTTCAGTAAATTACTTAGTCCATGTGTTTATTATTCAGATATAAACCCATGGACTCGGCATGAAAATGGCATTATACTGTTGTAATCACAGACTAATCTTTTACAACTATGGCCCTACACCCCCAAACTGCATCACTAATGAAACAGCAGCTTTTGAGCAAGTTAATTCACACTGTATTGCACTGTCCAGTGATGGGGGTAACATTAATAAGCACTACTGCTGCACACCTCCATGTAGTTCCATAGAAATCAGAATAATCTTTAGTAAATAATGACTCAATGGGAAAGATTGAATTTAAAACATGGAATGAAATTCAATACAAACAAAATCACTATCACATTCATTGCAAATGTTTCCCATACCTGAAGATAACACACTTCTGCAGCTCTTGGTGACCAACTCCCCTGCTCTGTACCCAGTGCATGACAGCCAGCCTATGACTTTAAGTGTTTGGCATAAGGGACATAGCAGAGCCTATAGATAATGGTTTTTTCTATCTGATAATTTCTAGATTACGTTTAGATTTTAAGTGATGCTAGATGATGAAAGTGTTAAAAAGCCAAAATAATTTAGGAACCTCTGAAGATCAACACCTGCTCAGAAATGTTAAATTCAACCTGGCTTCCCATTAGCCCCACATCTCATGTTGTGATTCAGTTTTAGATTGAGCTCTTGTGTTCATGGCATTACATGCAGTGCTCTTGAGCCTGAGCTGAATGTCCACTAAGCTAACACTTCACCATCCCTGTTTTCTAGCAATGAGAAAGCACATTCTTGGCTAGTTTCATAACACAGGTGCCCTACACTGCTACTTCTGGTTTTTATTTCACTTTGAAAGCAAAGTGTGCACTGGAGAAATTAAAAGACATTGCTTCTCTTGGGTTTTATCATTTTAAAAAATAGAAAATTAATATTAATAAAGTAAAAATGCATTATGCAAGCCTCACCTTTTAATATTTTACAGAAACTATGCTTAACTGATGTTATAATTGAAGAAGAACCTGCAAATCAGCTGATAGGACCATGAGCATACATTTGCTGTCAACATAAAGACTCTCAGGGACTTCAGTTAGTACGAGATTGCAGCCTTCATATTTACATTTAAAAGTATTCCCCTCTGTGTCCTTACACAAATTATTAGCCTGTTCAAATTCAATGGAAGATAAGTGGAAGATGAAAAAGTATGTATTAAATATCTGACAGAGAGTGATTAAAGAAGGGCAACTTTAAGAGCTGTCACTCTGACACTTCCTTCTGGCTTTTCATCAGGGGGAATATCCCCTCTTTGTGTCTGGACATTTTGTATCCAAGCACTTGAAAACAAAAAGAAAAAGAAATATGTTCCTCTGCATTCAAATGATTGTGTAAGACAGAACAATATGAGTAGAAAGTATCTTTCATTATACGGTACTGCTGGAAAAAAAACAAGCACAAAACCAAAAAAACCCACACACAAAAAAATCACAACCCAAAACCCTGTTGTTGATGTCTAAATGTTTATATATTCACCTGTTGCTCTCCCACTATCTTCCTGAATTTTTTAATTTGCAAGAACAAGATAGGAAAAAGCAGCCACTAATGAAGAAATGCTTTATCTGGATAAAACACCTTGTTCCAGTAAGTAGCATTTTCCTCTCTCTTTAGAGTGCACAGCCTTTATTTCAAAAACTAATCTAATAGCTGCTGTTTTCCACTAATTCAAACTAGTCATAAAAGTATATTTAATTATTGTATAATCAGTGGCATAAGATAAATGTGTTTTACTCAGTTGCATTTCCATGAAATCAGACTTTTCTGAGACTTTAAAATGCCTGTAGTGGACTCAGAAAAAAACTGCGTAACTGGTCTAAAGCAGAAAAAGCTTGACAAAAGCATGAGTAGAATCAGAGAACCACAGAATAAACTGAGTTGGAAGAGACCATCAGGATCATCAAGCCAAAGTCCTAGTCCTGCACAGGGGCTGAGAGAATCCCACCATGTGCCTGACAGCATTGTCCAAATGCTTCTTGAGCTCTGTCAGGCTTGATGCTGTGACCACTGCCCTGGGGAACCTGTTCCAATGCCCAACCAATCTCTGGGTGAAAAATCTTTTTCAAATACCGAACCTAAACCTTCCCTGGCACAAATTCAGGCCATTCCCTTGAGTCCTGTCACTGGACACCAGGGAGAAGAGATCAGTGCCTGCCCCTCCACTTCCCCTCATGAGGGTATTGAAGACCACAATGAGGTTTTCCCCCAGCCTCCTCCTCTCCAGGCTGAACAGACCAGGTGCCCTCAGCCACTCCTCAAACAGCTGCCCCTCAAGATCCTACAAGGAGAGTCTGAATAGTGGCACAACTATCTTGATTCACAATGTCTTTTCTGAAACATAGTAAACAAATATTATCCCCAGACTAAATTCAAAGCCATATAGAACATTCCTAGTTTAAACCATTGCTCCAGTAGCCTCTTTTATGATAAAAAGTTCTTTCCTTAAAATATGAAAAGTGTTATGAATCAGGTGCTCATTCAGCATTTCTTACATTCTGTAATTTATAAGATTCAAATATCGGTATTTTACAATAGGCCTTACCCCCAAAACTATCTTAAACATATTTATAAATGTTAAAAACTGAAACAAGTTATTGACACAGTAAAGACTCAGTAAAAAAAAGAATCTTTATCACAATAACTTCAAGCAAAATAAATTTATTTTGGCTCCTTTGCAGCTGTCCTTATTCTTTAAAAGGAGGAACTATACAATATTGAACAATAAGTATTTTCAATTTTTTTGAAACATTAATGAGACTTGGGCAACTAGGACATGGATGTTGACTAATAAACAGGGTTATTAGCTGACATGGTTTTGACTGGTGACGTGAAGTTCAAAACTGCATGACTTAACTCTAGTTCTAAACTCTGAGATACAAAATATCATTCAAATGAACATAGGAAAGGGCAAGAAGAACAGCCAGGACGCTCACCAGAAGGCTTAGAGCTCTGGGAGAGCTCACAGGCACGAAATTATGAGAGAGCATTGAAGATGTGTTTATCTGTTCAAACTGCTGCAAAGTATCATCCTGCTATGGACTGTGACTTAACAAAAGATACCAAAAACCAAAATATGGCAGATGCTTTGCCAGTAAGGGTTCATAGCTGTCAACAGGCAGCAACTTCACTTTGGGAATGCAAACAAAATACAGGACTCAGAGGGGAGAAGCATCTGACAAACAGCTCAGCCTGCACCACGCAACACCGTACACACCATACCTGCCCTGCACACTTGAGGGTCAGGGGAGCAAAGCTATGAGCCTGCCTCCTATGTTTTTCATTGAATGGTTGTAGACACACACTGGGGAGCAATAGAGAGCTGTCTCTAAGTCATGTACATGGGACTGTTGCTATTAGTGTTTTTTGTCTGACAAGAGAAGAAGACTTTTTAGTGCCCCTCTCTCCCCCTCCATTTAAAGAGCAGGAAAATGTTCTTAAGGATTGATGCCGTGCACAGTCCAGACAATCTCTGCCTTCATTTACCTTCTCTAAAATTTCACTGATATTCATGCAAGCACATAAAATGAATGTGAGATACTAATGCAATATTACTTACTATAAACTGATGTGGACACCAGTTCAGGAACTTAATAAGCACTTTGAAAAATACTCTGGAATTAAGACTTTAGACTTCACTGATTCTCTTTTTAACTTGTCAGCTCTCAAACCTTTGGATCTAAAATCCATACTAGTTACTCCTCGCTCAGGCATAGGAAGCAGTCAAAAAAAGGCACTTTGTTCTAAATCTTGTAATTTGCACATGTGGAACAGAGAGAAGAAACTGATCTTTGATCTAAATTTAATTAAACACTTTTCTCATTGACATGTGAGCTTCTTCTCTTCTTACAGTTCATTCACTGGCTAAGAAATGATTATTTTTTCCAGCCATTATCAACTTTCACAGCACTTCTACAAAGGCTTAATACAGGAAAAAATGCATTTCAGTGACCAAAGGTAATAGATATGAATTGCAAATGTACACTGTCTTGAGATTTGTTAAGGGAGAAAGCATTTTATCAATTTTCAAAGTAAAACCATATTCTGAGCTTTAAATTGGCATAGAAGAGATGATTTCTGTGGAATTATAGGACTCTCCCAAAATGTTAAGTATTGGCAACAAAAACTTCTCTCCCATCTCTTTTCATAGAAAGCCATAAGATATTCTGTGCTCTCTTCTATAGGGATTTAGAGGACTACAGCAAGGAAAACTTGCTTTGAATAATAATGTTTGCTAAAGAAACTTCCAGTACACAGCCTTCTTTGTGCTGGGAAGGTGGTGATGATGTTCCACAATTCAGCCCAGATTTTGGAAGAAAAAGGGGCTGTCATAGATGTGCCAAACAGAATACAGTTTCTATATTTTACAGATTCTGAGACATACGTTCTCATTATTCACTAAGCATTTGCAGGATAAAATCTTCTGTGTACATTCCTTGAGTTCCCCCTACCTTGAGGAAAAAGCTTTTACTTTCTTTGAGTTGAAAGAAAACATACATTTTTTTCTTCAGGCACTGCTATAAAGAAGACAATATCTCAGCATGGAAGTTTTAATGACATTGTCTTTGTGGCTTAAGAATTTCAGGAACAAGTAATCTCATTTGGTTTTAGTCTGAAGCCCATAAACCTATGGACTAAGTAAAATTAGCAAGGTCTTCAGAAGCATTTTCTGACAGCTGAACATTACTGTCATGTCAAAAGAGGGTTTTCAAGCTCTGGACCCTTATCACCTACACTGCTCTCCTAGTCCACCCCATGGATCAATGCTTTCCATGGCACTATAACACAGGGAAAGTGAAGTTATTGGAAACATAATCTAGATCAAGAGGTTAAAAATCCCTCAAAAACCTATAATTTGTCCCAAACTTTATCAATTAATCAATTAGAAGTATTAGAAACTTACCTTTAAAATTTGGCCTGATTCTAGCATCATACCCCGATGTCCTTCCCATCAATTTGTCCAAAAAATCTGAAGGAGACAGGGTCTGTGAGGGGGATTTTCCAGATCTTGAATCATGTTCTTTACAGAAAGTCGTCCTAAATAAATTATTAGCCACCATTAGCTAATATTTAGCTTGTATTGTATTCAAGTCATGGAGAAATTACATCACTAAATAAAATTGTCTCAACTCAGTGAAGGTAGCAATTAATATTTTTAAAGAGCAATATACTCTACCTTTCATCTGAAAACTTTATTCTAGAAGTAAAGATGAGTTTCAGGTATCATGCATGAATGCAATCCATCTTAGAATGACTTTGATATCATATTTTATGTCATTATTTTAACTGCATGGGTGCTGTTAAAATGCTAACACTGGTTTAAGTTGGTCTTAAACTTCCAAACAGCCAGCAACACTTAACAAGCAACACTGAAAAATATTTGGTTTGTTAATGCTGGGAAAGATATAGATGAAAAAAAAAATTAAATTGTTTTTTACAGATGCTACCCAAAAAATATTGAAATCATGGTAGTGAGTATCTGGATTCTTTCCCAACGTGGCAAAAAGGGTTCCAGAGTCAGTCATAACTGATCTTAGGGGGGGGTTTCACTCGATGAGCATTGAGTAATAAAATTTAGTATTGCCAGGTGGTATTTATATGCAAGTTCTTTGAACACATCTGTTTTAAGGATTTAAGAGAAAACTTCTGGTACCATATCATGTGTGTGAAATGCTGTGTACATAGCACATTACATATTGCAAGCATATAATGCATTGCAGAGAAAGACAATTTAGGAGTTTCCCATGGTTGTTCCCCAGGGAGAAAGAAACTAGACTGAAAATGGTCGTATTTGGTGTGTAGAGGCACAGATTTAACAATAAAACATTATCTTGAGTCTTAAATAACCAATTTCATTGTGTCTGTTTCCACTTTATCTTTGAGCTAAATTAAAAGTAATTCTGACTCTGACTTCTTAACCACTCTCTGTTTAAATATTTGCCCAAAGGGAACCTCTCAGTTTCAGGAGTATTTTCATGCATCTACATGCAAGTATAAAATAATCAGATGTACATGTGATCATCTGAAATGAGAAGCAAATATCAAGTCCTTTCTCTCGCTACAAAAGAGAAATAATTCACCAGAATTGTTAAAAGGCAAGGTGGTAGTAAATTCTCGTGGTGTGATTCCACACATTTTTTTCAGGTCCATTTATAGGAGGCGGTTGCTTCCTTTTGCTTTTGTCAATGACAGGGTACCATTACAAATATCTTTAATATTTAATACACAGCAGATGATATATCCAACTTAAATAATTAAATAATTCAGTTAAGAAAATAAAAACTGGAAAATTAATATAGTACTCCTACTCCTAGACAAATTACTGGTTTTCATTCAGAGCCCACTAGTTATGAGTCGTGTTATGAACCCAGGCTCACAAATATAAACACTGTTTCACTCTCACTATATGTATACCTCATTACTCTTAGAAAGCCACTTTTAGGTGTAGCTACATCTGTACGTGCAGAAGCACAGCAGCACACAGTACAATAATGAATCTCATCTAAAATGCTATTCTGGTTAATAAGACTGACCTGTTTGCTTAGCACCACAAAAAAGTCAATGGCAGAAGCAAAAGCTTGTGAAACATTAAAAAAAATTCAGAAACACTGGTACTTTAAGTGAACACAATAGTACTCTGATCCAGGGTTTTCCCAAAATCAGAGGTCTGGTTCTCTAATTTCAAATAACTCCATCCCTGACAAAACTGGTACGATCATTTCCAAAGATTCAAGAGGAGGGAACCAAAGCAACTTCTAAACAATCTCTGCCGGGAGCAGAGAATTTGCATTTTGGAAGAAAAGCCGAAGAAAATGTTCTTAGCTATACTGATATACAGTGAAAAAACCCACATCTTTGCATCAGAAAATGGAAAATAGATCACCCAAACTTGAGATTATTATTTTTTGTGTTTGTTACCAAGCAACGAGTCTCTGAGTGTAAAAGGGATAGTCTATATAGAATGAACACAAAACACTCTGAAATACAGCAAACAAACTAGGTTATTGTGACGTAGTATCTTTATAGTTATGATTCTCACAACCTTTTGACAAATATTATTACATAGTGGTATCACCTACCTGAAGTGGTTTGTCTCTAAGAAAAATGCAAACAAGGTTGTCAAAATTTTCACTAGCTGCCGGTTCATTCCTCCTGCTTTCTGTGATGATTTGGAAATATCCCAGAAACGATTCCAGAGAGATGCAGGGAAAAAGTAAGCTGCTGCTGCCTAGATTTCCAAATTCAGCAATAATTTAATATTCTTGACAATCAGGAAGAGAAGGTCTGGATCTTTACAAACTGGGGGTAAAAGAGAAGTGCCAGTCCTTGGAATCATGGTCAGGTCAAGCCTAGGCTCATCTCCAGCAGTCAGCACAAAAGAGATAAGGCATCAGACACAGCCGTTCCCCAGACTTGCTTTTGGTGATGGAGGGAAAAAAAAAAACAAATAAAAAGGAAAAAAAGAAGTGGAAAGAAAAGGGAGGAAAAGAGAAAAAGGAAAGAAGAGAAACCCAACTATGCGAGGAGCATCAGGCAAAAGGGACCAGCGCTGAGAGCAGTTCTGTTGCCGGTATGTTTTATTCCCCTTTCGCTGGAAATTAGTATTTATGAACGGTGGTGGGGCTACTGGGTGGCTCTGCTTTTCCCCTCTTTGGGTAGGGAAGCGTCGGCGTTGCCGGGGAGGGCGGGAGGGTGTGAGGGAGGGGGCTGTGGGGACGGAGGGAGCGGGGCCGGGGGAAGCCCAGCGCTGTGCTGGAATGGGGCGGGCGGGAGCGCACGGATTCGGGATTCAGCGCTCGGACAGCTCCGCGGCCGCGCTGCGCATGCGGGGGGTGCGGGGGGAGTGTGCGCGACCGGGGGCGTGTGCGGGGTGCGGGAGCCGTGCCGGGGGTGCCGCGGGCGGGGACCTGCGGGCCGCGGGTGTCTGCGAGCGGGGGCTGTGTGCGAGCGGTGTGCAGGCTGCGGGGCGCTCCGGGGTGCTGCTGTGTGACGGGGGGCTGCGATGGCGGGGGTGTGTGTGTGTGTTTTTGGGGGGAGCAGCGCGCAGTGTTCGCGGGCGCGGCCGTCACGCGTGGGGCTGCGGAGCGCCGCTGGCAGCGCGTGCAGTGCGCGCTCCCGCCGCTGGGGGCGCTGGCGCGCCGCGGGCACGGCCCTGCCAGGCGGGAGCCGCCGCCGCCTCTCGGCCCGCGCGTGTCCGCGGGAATTGCGCGGAAATGCGCCCCTTCCTCCGCCCTGCGCTGGGCACCCGCCCCGCAAAGAGGGGCTCAGACGGGCCCTCATCATCGGCTGTGAATAGGAAAGCGGAGGTGTCGAGAGGAGAATGCCAGGTTCTTACCGGTGGTGCCGACCGCTAGGAGGGGAGGCACCGGGCAGAAGCTGATGCGCAAGTTCCACCTAAACATGAAGAACTTCACTTCCCACAGTGTGGAAATCAGTTCCTGCAAAGAAGCTGGGATTTTTACCCATCCTGTACTCCCCAAATAAAAGGTACTATTGTTCTTTCTTCAGTTTTAGGTTCATCTGTATTTTTTAAGTCTGACTGTATTCTCCTGCCGCGGAACCAGTCCACCTGAACACCGCTTCACTTCCACAAGAGTATTTGCACATGCACACATTTCTCTTATCTCCAATTAAAAAACCTACTGCTTCATGACAGGTACTGCTACCATGTGTCTAGTCATCTTAAAAAATGCTTCTGAAAAAGAGTTGTTTTGTTCACACATTACCAAGAGATCAAAGCCACATACTGTTCATTAAATGAAACTCAGTTGTTCCAGTTTGTTTATTTTAGTTTAATAAGGTAGGATATATCTGTAAAAAATAGAAATTAAATAAAATACATAAAATTTTAAAATATAGAAAATCATAGAATGGTTGTGGTTGGAAGGGACCTTAGAGATCATCTAGTTCCAAACCCCCTTCCATAGGCATGGATACTTTCCATTAGACCAGGTTGCTGGACCTTGAACACATTCAGGGATGGGGTGTCCACAACCTCTCTGGGCAACATTTGCAGTACCTCGCTAGCCTCACGGTAAAGAATTTCTTCCAAATATCTTGTATAAACCTGCCCTCTTTCAGTTTAAGGTCTATCACTACATGTCCTTGTAAAAAGTCCCTCTCCAGTTCTCTTGTAAGCTCCCTTTAGGGACAGGCAGGTGCTATAAGATCTCCCTGGAACCTTGTCTTCTCCAGGCTGAACAACCCCAACTCTCTCATAGGAGAGGTGCTTCATTCCTCCCATCACCTTTACGGGCTCCTCTGGACTTACCCCAACAGGTCAAAGTCCTTCTTGTTCAGGATGACCCCCTGAACCTGGACACTGCACTTCAGGAGGGCTCACACAAGAGCAGAGGGGGAGAATCACCTCCCTCAATCTGCTGCTCACGCTGCTTTTAGTGCAGTACAGGATGTGTCAGGATTTCTGGGCTGCAAGCACACATTGCCAGCTCATGTCCAGCTTCCTGTACACTAACACCACCAAGTCCTTTTCCCCAGGACTGCTCTCAATCCATCCTCTGCTCAGCCCATATTTGTGCTTGGGATTGCCATGGTCCAGTGCAGGACCTTGTTCTTGATCTTGAGCTTCACAAGGTTCATGTGGCCCACCTCTCAAGCCTCTCAAGAACCTTCTGGATGGCATCCCTTCCCTCTACCCTGTCAACCACACCACACAGCTGAGTGTCATCATTAGACTCGTTGAGGATGCATTCCATCCCACCATCCATGTTGCTGTCAAAGATGTTAAAATCAACCTTATTAGTGATTCTTAGGCATGAACGCTGGATAATGCAATATTTTATGCACAGAAGATTGAAATAACTGAAAGAGCAGCCCAAAGTTGCAAATGTAAGCTAAATCCCTTACTGCTTTAGCTGCTGAGTCTCTATCAGTGGCATAAATTTAGGTCCAGTAGAAGCAAGGCCACTGTCTTTGCTTTTATTAAAACTGTCAATGTTTGTCATTAGACACTGAGGGCTGATGCTGAATCACCGCACTGTAACATCACCTAACCCCTTCAAAAGATAGGTCTTCCTTCTGTCACATTAAAGAAGAGAGGTTGAGTTAGATGTCTTACTGCAGTGTCTCATTCTGAGAAATAAAGCTCACAAAGCTGCATCTGGAAATAATGGAATACTGTTGAGTCAACAAAGAAGTGTATTTCAAAGTTTGTGCCTGGTCCCATCTAGATAGGAACCCAATAATAGTGCTGTGTATTTTTACCTTAGTTTGAGATAAATGGGCAAATTGGAATGCATGATTTCTATCAGCTGCAGGAAAAATCTATGTCTCTTTAACCTACACTGCCACCTACTTAAAAGTGTGGGGAATCTCAGAACTGCTTGCAGAGTTCCTAATGTAGAAGTCACTGAATAAGGCAGATGTCTTTCCAACGAGTCTGTTAATATGGATTTTGTGACATGACATGCTTTTAAAGACCCATAAATGTTCATTACCCTTTTTGGTAACTGCAAGTAACGAATATTTCCTCAAGTTTTCTAACTAGAGAAAACCTGCTTAAAAGTCTGATTTCCAAGATTTAGCTGCTACTGGCTATTTTCTGCGCTTCATGGCTTATTTGAAATGCTAAATAACTATATCTTTAAGCTAAATAAAAATTGCAGGAAGTTCTTCAAAGCATACTTTCCTTAATTGATGTGGGCTTTTTAAAAACATGGAGAGAGATGTCATGATGAAAATTTAAAATACCTGCTCCATGATTCCTTACACTTCCAAACATCTAGTCTTCAGTGAGATATTACTCAGCATGGTTGTTACATAGAAGCACCAAGCAAAACTGAATTATTAAGGGTTGAAAACAAGTGTTACTGATGCTTATTTAAGTAACAGCAACAGTCATTCAAACAGTTCTCTGCTTGAAATTCTTAGGGCTCAAAGCAAACGTTTTCTCTAATCAAAGAGTTCCAGATCATGTTCCCATCTATGCTGGAGGGAAAGGGGATCAGATTTCAGTCCATCACCAGTTTTTCATAAATTAACACATGCATGGAAAACTTTTTACTTTCAGCTATTCTTGCAACACAGTTTCTCCTCATCCTCCTCTCATAAAAAAAGAAAAATTGTTTATAGTTGTTTTGAGTACTGTAAGTCTCCGAGCTGTCATTCATTCACAATTAAATGGTATTTATAAAACGTGCAGCTGATAGCAAGGGATTATTCTCTGCAGAGAAGGGGAACCATTTAGGAGCACAGTGCCTCGATGTACACAGCAATTTCTGATGTTCCCCTCCTGTGCCAGAGCCAGAGCTGTGAGCAGTAGTGCCACTGATGTGCAGCAGTTTCTGGATGAGCTGTGTGTGTTCAATTGCACAGATGTGATTCTTTTCTGTGTCACTCATTTGTTATCTCCCACAACACATTTCTGACAGCAGAAGTGTTGCAAATGAATAGGAGTCAAAGACTCCCACCTGGGATTGGAGGGGAGGCTTGTAAAATAGCACAGGGATGTGCACGAAGACAAGATGGAAATGTTTTCGGGTGAAAAGGCTAAATAACACATCCCTGTGGTTTCCCAGGCATACACAGAAGCTTAATAATTGTGCCAAATATGGCATATTATTTCAAGTACGAGCTAATTCAGTCCATTTCTCTATTCCACCTGAGTTTCTTAAGCACTAACTACTGGGCAGAAAATAGGACAGAATTACCTTTTCCATCTAAATGGTTTTATAACAGTTAGTTGATGGAACATGATTTATGTTTGTTTGCACTGCTTATGCATTCCTGAAAACCTAAGAAATGGAAGAAATAAGGTCATACCTCTTTCTCAAATTATGATAAATAAGGGATCCAGAAGCATGCTTCTGAGAGAACAAGATCCATCACTTCCAATATGCAATTAATGTCTCTAAGAAGAGAAAATTCAATATAACTTTCAAAATAGTATGTCAAATTATCATAATTGTTGGATGTTGGTTAACAATGACAAGTGTATTTCAATATAGTGCCAAATATAAATGAATCGAGAGTACAGTCTATGTAAAATGTCCAATTATAGTGAAGGCAAAAGAAGCCAAAACAAAAATCTGAAGGTAATCTAATGTGACTGCATGTTGAGCTAAGGATAAGAAACCAACTGGCCTGGATTTTGAACCGTACATAACTGTGTATGAACCATAACAAACTGTGTATAGGATTAAACAATGCAATTAAATCATCTTTCTTTTTAATTTTGAAAACTTTGTTAATAAGAAGTCTCTTTCAGTGAATGACAGTGATAGCTTTAGTTATGTCAGGACAAGGCAATAGCTAGATTTTTGGCTGCCCAATATGAAAATGAATGTTTTATTTAAAACATTTTTATACCTGACATTAACAGATACAACAAACCATTTGTCAGCACAGCTCCATTTTGTGTATATGCAAAATATTTTCACATCCTTCCTTTTTTTTTTTTTTTTTGGTTATTACTTGCCTTAGTATCTCTAAATTTAAAAAACTCCCACATAGACATTCCTTATTGTTCTATATTAGGCAGTTTTTCCTTTTAAATAGTAACAAAAAGAGCTGGAAAGAGAGCATAATAAATTTACTTTTAATGGAATTAGGTATTTTAAATATACTACTTGTATCGAGTTTACTTCCTGTATCTGAATTTTGTCTTCTGAAATCTTGAATATATATTATATATTAAATTCATAATAATTTATAATAAATGCATGTATTTCTCTTTGTATTATAAAGCGCCTTGGAATATCAATTCCTGGCGTCATTTTTTGCACTGCAAATGTAAGAAATAAAGAATGAACTAAATCTTATTTGAAAATTTGTTGTCTCCTCCATTAAAGGCCTGGTAATTTTGCAGTGTCATTATGTAGGGAGCTAAATAATTTTCACCAGCTGGCTTAAGCAGGTTCACCTGTTGGGTTTTGGCATTATTGGATTCTTGGTTTGCATGATTTGTAACACTTTACTTCTCATGTGGTACCAGTGGTACCTTTACAGAATACAGGAGCATTTCATACAAATAAAGTAAAGATATGTGACATTTGGAATTTGATAACATTGGAAATAAAGAGAAAATATGAATGAAATGTTTCAACCTGACTGCAGGAGAAGGCAGGAAGGTTAAAATGAGCAACTCATTCAGTCCCTGACCTTCAGCCCCAGTATGTAATTCATATTGGGAGGGGCAGTCAGATACTCAAAGAGGAGAAAAAACAGTAGTCAGAAACAACACAAAATTTTCTTATTTCCCCTTTCATATTTCCTCCTGGCAATTTATATATGAATTTCAATAATTCCTATCATTTTGAATTTCTTAAGATAACATGTACCATATATTGCATTTTAAGAAAGAGGACCCTTTCCTCCAAGGCAATCTAGTCATAATGAGAAAATCTGTCTAAAACCTTGAACTGGTGTCTTTTCTGAAAATCTTCTCTTGTGAAACCAGAACCTCCTTACTTGGAAATACTGTCTGGCTTAGAGGAAGGGATCCCAGTAGCCAGGAGTGATTCCAGACCCATTCCAGCAGAGCATTTCTCTCTCTCTGCCCTGTGCTACTTCAGTTCATGACAGCCAGGAGGCAAAGAAGGCGGCATGAATTGACAAGGTAGCATCCATTGCCTGCCTTCATGTAGGGTCCAGGGACAGAGGAAACAGCAAACAATCCTGTTTGCTTCTGCACACTTACACCCAAAATATAGTTGAATGAGTTGTGAGATAAGTTCTTGTTCCTTTGAATGAGTCTGGGCTTTGGATCACCACCCGTATGTCATCACTGCTGCAGGAAACCAGATTAAGACTCTTGTTTTGATCTCACTTGAATGGAAACATTAGTTACAATTTTTACATCATGTGCAAATTGAGATCACTAAATGGGGCCACTCAAAAGGAAAATCAATGATTTGAATTAAGTCATGTTTATATTTACTGTATACAAACCTGTATTCAACAAATTTATTGTAAATATATGCTATTACCCACCTCCTTTGTTTACTTTCTCTGAACTAACTATAGCACTGAAAGACATTATTTTCACATAAAATCAACAGGCCATGCATTTCTTATAATTTAGCAGTAAAAATTAAATGTCTGACCAGCATTCATTCATCTTTAGTATTTCAAATTTTTTAAGTTCTGACAGAAACAGGAGCAAGAAAAAACTATACAAGAGTTTTATCTAATGTATATCTGACAGGGTGACTAACAAAGAGCTCTGTTATGTTGAGATGATTTATCTGGTGAACACTTTCTTCCTATATATATGTATAAATACATGAAAATTCCATCAAGCTTCTTGATTTCATTTGCAGTAATTATTTTGGGCCAGCTGTTGTATATTAACCTGATGGATAAAATATCTTACTTCTACTGTAGATTAGATACTTCAGCAGACAGCAGAATTGTATAATAACAATGACTAATGCTGTGCATAGTAATCAGTTTAATCATGTCTTCCCTTAATGCTTGTAAGCTAAATTTGCTTCTGTTCTCATGGTATTATTTTGTAAATTTTGGTTTTTGATATTCAATCAAGTATGCATTCTTCCTGGCTTGCAACAAAACAATTTTTTTACCCCATTTAATGCTTATCAAGCTTACTCAAAATAACATTTTAAAATAGATTTTACAATATGGTATCTGATCTAGCCATAAAGATGCTCTGATCTTGAGTGGTATAATCATGTATGCAGACTGAAGAAAAGCTGTAAAGCTTAATTTATTTATAAATGGATCCCAAGAGTTTGTCAAAATTGATCTTTTAATTTTATATGCCTGCTGAAGAGCATGATGGAAATAATCATGATACAAAACATAGATGTTTTTGATAATCATGTGTGTCCTGCTTATGCTGGTTCTACCTTGTCAAGATTAGCTACTCTCTAGCAACTCCAAAATGCAGACATATACTCATTTCCAGTACTGCTAACACACGTAAAAACCCATCATAATAGAAAGGGGAAAATACTTCATCCCAGGTGATATTTGGGACACTTTCCTGTAGCATAAGAACTGCTATAGCATGAAGTATGCAAGAAGGTACCAGCATCACAAAAAAAATACTGATGTGTGCTCTGAAAACTTCATGTTATGATTTTCCACGCCACTGAAGTGTCTTATTTCTATTTTTCTTCCTAGTGTTTACTAGAGATGAGTATCAAGAGCAAATGTGTGAATGTGTGGGTGCATAAATTCTTTGCCCATATCTTTTCCATGTTTCTACTTACCAGGAGGGAAAGTGTAATTTCTACCTCAGCTGAGAATTTCTGGCTTCTGTGGTGCAGCGTAGAGAGAGAGGCTCTGCATTCCAGTGACTCACTGCTGGCCCTGCAGCTGCCTGGTAGCAGGCAGAATTTGGGTATTCCTGTGATCAGGAGTCTGTTGAACTTCAAAAGCAGAGAAAAGACCCAGCAATGTATTGACTCCAGCCTGAGAGGCTGCATGTTTTTGGTATGCATATTCATAATCGGTTTTCTCTGTGAATAGAGATATCTGCAAGGTATTGTCTGAGTCATTAGCAATATTAGGGCTATGATTGCTTCTTAACTTTAGAACATGCGTTTGCTTATGCCAATAAGGCATGCTGTGGAGGGGTCAGGTTCTTGGGATATAGAGGAATTAAAATTCTGCTGAGGTATGTCTCAGTTCCCTGTAAGGCTGTCTGAGATCCAAAGAGGAACAGTGTTGCAAAAAGGGGTGATTTATTTGTAAATATATTGAGCAACATTAGCAGGCTATGTCATTTTATAGAAAAGACTTTCTCGGATTCTTTCTAGCATATACTGAATAATGGATAGCACTAGGAAAACTGCACAAACCAGTATTTAAAACATGGTGAAGAAAATAGTTTTATTCAAGAAGTTATATACAATCATGAAGTTGTATACAATGATATAATTAAAGACTATAACATAATGCATTGTTCATTAGGGGGTAAAATGAGCATTGCCCATACATTTCCTGAAATGCTTAACAATGCAGGTCTGTATTCTCTCACCATGCTTTTTATATGTAATTTTTATTATTCCAATGGTTTAAATGTTCTCACATCTGCTGGTATTCACTGACAAAACCAGTACTAAGTAACACAGAGCTACAATAAAGATTTTTTTTTTTTTTTTACAAAATATATCTATTAGCTAAGCCCTTTTCTCTTTGGAAAGTATTTAAAAAACAAGTTTCAATTAAACATTTTACCTATATTAATCCTACTGTCCTGATAGGAATTTGACTAATGCTTATTAATCCACTGCATTGAACAGTGGCCTATGGAACTGTTGTAATAAGATTTTATGAAGAGTTACCAATTTAAAATTTCATTTCTTCCCAGTGCATGTACATAATTACTATCGACACCAATGTGAGTTATGGATTCATTGCACAGTACACACTGAGAGGAGAGAAAGGCTCCTACAGAGAATGTGGATCTGTTCATATCTATCTCTCAATTGTTTACACTCTAGGGAATAAGTAAAGGTCATTCTCCCAGGCTTTTCTCCTTTCCTGCCAAAGTATGAGCCAAATTAAAGTCAATTGGAGTTTCATAGGAGCTTTCAGACATCATAAGTATTCAGCTTGTTAAACAGGTTTATTTCAAAGATCTTATACACAACAATCCCCCCCCCCCAAAAAAAAAAAACCCAACCTTAAACAAACAAAAAAAAATAATCCTCTTTTGTAAAGCAATAAAAGCTTCAGTAAAAGCTGCCTGTGCCAAGGTTTCAGTTATCTCCACAGTTATGTTTAGGTAGATACTGGCTCTTCTAAAACCATCTGGGTGATGATGTGCCTTAACAATAGCTCTCAGAATCTCCTGTTCATAAAGGAATATATATTTTTCAAAATTGGAGTGATCAGGTTTTGCTGCTTCAATA
Organism: Eopsaltria australis; assembly: GCA_034509425.1. Lineage (NCBI taxonomy): Eukaryota > Metazoa > Chordata > Aves > Passeriformes > Petroicidae > Eopsaltria > Eopsaltria australis. The sequence continues at coordinate 3,130,118 of JAVTVJ010000068.1, read as the reverse complement.
ATTATTACTATACAACAGAAGACAAAAAGAAAATAAAAATAACAAACCCAAAGCCTTCCTAACAACATAATCTAAAGATACTTAGATTGTCTTGCAGCTGTTGATCTCTATGTTAAAAAAAGACAAGAACACTGATGTTTTGAAAGAAAGATATTAACCACCTACTAGTTAAATTTATGTAGTTGTGGAATTAATCCTGTTAGCAAGCTAAAGGTTGACACCAATACAGAAAGACAGCCTTCAAATTGATTTAAGCAAATACAGATCCAGGAGTATTCAACACCCAAAGCATTGCTACAGAGCCTTAGTGATACACTTCGACTGTTTCCATGATCCAATTAGAGACATAGGGACCCTGGACTTCCAGCACTCTCAATCTTTGTCCTTCTTAAACTTGAGGTCTTCCAAGTTAAAACATGCAGTCTTCTGTATAATGTTGGGTGACTCAGTCACAAGAACTCTACAGTATTTTAAAACCATGGTGAAATACTTTTACAATGATACCAACCAAACCCTACAAATTATGGCTTTTTAATGACACTGAGAAGGAGGCACCATTAAAATATTACCGAGCCTGGATCTTTGTTTGTTTGTTTTAAGGAAAAGCCTCCCCATAATATGAATAAAAGATCCAATAGAGTATAGAATGTCCTCCAAATTAGATCTGGCAAAACAGGATTCAGAAAAACTTTGAAGCCTGCGAAGCTTTCACTGAGACTCAGAAAACAGTAACTTATCACCCAGGAAAAAGTAGCAACTCTCTTACATCCTCTAATCTCTCTCTGCTGGTGCAAGCCAAGACAGCTCTTGCACCTGGCTTCCAGATCTGATGTTTCAACAATTCCTCAGCACTTCTAACTCTGCTGTCTTGGATGCCAACCAAAATTTTTTTAGGAGAGGGGTCAAGAAAAAGAATATTTATACTATAAATGCAGGGGAAATGCCACCATCACAGCAAATGTGTAGCTATTCCATAGCATCTCCTAAAAGAGATCTTGGAGCAGAAGACAGTGAATGTGTCAATTTTTTATTTAAGCTCAGAATTGCAGTTCACTTGCATGTCAAACTTTTGGGCACCTGCAGGCAAGCTTCTAAAAGACCTTCAGATAAGTTAGCATCACTTCACCTTAGCTGTCCCACCTAGGCCATTGCAAACAGTGAGTTTCAAGTGTCTCATGAAACCTCATGCACTCCAAGAACAGAAAGCTCAATGCAGGGTGTGTATGTTCCTCTGACAGCAAATATTTCAGAGCTGTGGAACTGGAAGTTCACAGTATGTATTGAGAAACAATTGGTGTCTTTGAATTAACCAAAAACTGATGTGTTTCAGTTTACTCTCTATTCCTACATCTTCTAAGAAAAATTTGCTAGGATGCCGAGGTCTTTCTTTTGGCAGCATGATTATTTGGAATCTTTTAGTGTGGGCATATCCTCTGGTATCAGTTGTTGGGATAACACAAAGTAACTGGAACATGTCACAAACTTAAGGTAAATGGTAATCAGTGCATAATTAATTAATCATCTTCCCTCTTGTGCTCAACCCAGAAGGATAATCAAATGTGCTTCAGGCCAAACTGAAATGTGCTGTACAGTACCAAGTGCAATAAGTAAGCAGGTAAATTGCTTGCAGACTTTTAAAAATTTAGATTCATTTATAGAGTGGACCTAACTGATTCCTTTAGAGTGCTAATGAAGATGTTGATTCAACCTGTTTTGAGTATTTGAATGTTTACTGTACATCACTGATAGCACTTTTTGTAAATAAGCAGTGCAGAGTCTGGAAAAGATTTATTTGGTGTATACTCGGACCACATCCTTCTGTTACATTGCTACCTAATTTTGTCTGGAAAAGGAAACTACCCTCAATTAATAAGGAAATATTTGCACAGTTAAATTCACTAAAATATTCCTTATCTAGCTCATTAATCAGTGTTGCCTTTTTTTTCCTTCTTTTTTTACAGAACCTCTGATAGGAATATATTTCATATTTACTTAGATTAGTTTTTTTTTAAATCTAAAGTCTCTTCCCTGACCTGCACCACTGATTTCTACACATCTTTATACATAACTCATATTGGTATCAAGAGGAATTGTGAATATTTATGACTTGAATTACTTCCTAATGCAATCAAAACAAATATCTGTTCTGACTTCAATTAGAACTCATGTTCATTAGGAAAAGCTGAAAAAATACACGAAGAAAGGAAAGGGAGAACTCAGGTCTTTGATGAATTTTTTGTATAATTGCTTTTGAAGCAACTTTTTGGAAATATCTATGAATAAGACTGCTAGTCTTTTCCATTTAGCAAACATCGACCTTTTTGTTCTGCATTTTCTTTAGAGCAGTATTTCTTCATTTAATTTCCTTTCTTGTGATGAAATATTACTCATGATGTCTCAGCCCTTTGCAACAAATTCACATGGCAGTGTAGTCCTTCCACATTATTTATTTGCTTTCATTTTTTTAACACAAGTCCTCAAAGTAGCTTCCCACTTATTTATATGCTAGACACCGCTTCAGTCCCACAGAAAGCACTGTTCCCTCAAATAATCTTCACAGAAAGGATCATCTAATTCTTGTGTAGCCATGATCTTCATCAAGGGCTTCCTGCTTCATTACAAAATTCAGGACATTGCTGAAATGCTGCGTCACTTCATGATCAAAACAAGTGACAAATATCTGTAATAAGAAATGTCCCCTTTCCCAACACAGAGCTATAAGGCACTTTATAGGATTGCTCCCCATGGAGACAAATCTAGACTTACTCTACAATATAAATAGCTTAAAAGGAAAATTATGTTCAAGCTAGAAGGGAGCAATCCTGTATGGATAAACAAGGGAGTATAATTTTTATGTGGGATCCTGTATGGATCTGGGTAAAGATCTGTAAGTATTATCCAGATTATATCATTACTGAGTCTGATGAACACAATCAGATTGCAAGGCAGTGGTTCTGGGTCATCAGTGCCATGCTTTTCCAATAGAAATCTTGTTTCAGGACAGCTGCCTGGGAACACTGAAAAATCCAAATCTTCCATGTCCAGTATGACATCTCTGTGACCCTTGCAATACTTTGAAACAGGGGAGGAGGAGTCTTATAACCACTAAGAGTAATTTATCATGACCTGTTCCCTCCATCAAATAATTTTTTGTTTGGCTCCTTATCATACCTCTAGAACAATGAAGTCAACCTGATATCCTTTACATCTGTTTTTCATTAAAAAGTAGTAGGACACACAGATGCAGAAAGAGAAAGCTACCATAACCATCTTATAAGAGATAGATAAATTAATAGCTACAGGTAATGTTTAATGGAAGATGTTAATAGAATTTCCACTCTATGAATAAATGAAATTTCTAATCTGATGTTTAAAAACATATACCCATTGAAAGTGCATAGTACTTTAAATAGCAGTATGACACTTACATATTAAAGTTTTAATTTCTCAAGTAATGAACTTTTTTTTTAATTAGAAGAACAGATATCTTGCCTTTTTTATTATTTTCTGCTGTGCCATGCATTCTGCTAGGTCTGACTGCATATTTATTCAGCTTATGACTTTGCCAAATATTCTTTTTCAAGCACTAACTTTGACACCCAATGCTGTCAGTAAGTGGAATCAAGCAGTGAAATCACAAGAAAGAAAATGACTGGCTTGCTGAGGTGTTTCAGACCATTCCCTGCCAGACCTGTCCATGACCCCTCTACGGTCTCTCTTGTGTCTCTGAGCAGCTTCACCTCCTGCCTCCGGGTCCCTCTTGCTCTGTCTTTTCTGTCCTGCCTCCCCAGTTGCAGTTCACAGTTGTTTTCCCAGTAACAAACACTGGCACACTCTTCCCACGTGTATATGTCAGGGTCAGATATGTAGTCTTCCTTTTGTAGTGGTTTAGTGACTGGATGCTTAATATTGCAGGAAAAACTAATTACTACAGCTGATTGTATGAAAGAACTGAAACAGGAAAATCAACAAGCAAATCAACAAGCAATCAACAAGCAAAAATAGCAGGGAAAAAAAGAGTAGTCTGCAGCAGATTTTGGATCAAACAGCTTGAAATGATGAGTAGAGTTATTTCTGTGTACAAAGAAAATAAACCTCCCTAATATAAACTGAACTGTAGCTATAAGTGCTAAGTATTTTCTTATTTAATGCTAAGCCCTGGAAATTATCTTATCCATATTGCTGGTGAACATATGTGAAAATGCCATGTGTGACATGTCTGTTCAGATTTAAATTTAATTTTGTCTTTCATACCCACAGGAGACTGCAAGAGCTTTGTGATCTATGTCTCCTTGTATTAATGACTCCCCAATGATAGTCCACACTCCACTGGTGTCTGTGAAATCGTCAAAAAATATGTTTTCAGTTAAAAGTTTGAGATAAAGAATGCCCAGTAGTCCATGAAAAGTCATGAAAGTTGGCAGTAATTTATTAAAGGACTCTGAGGATCACTGTTATAGACAGCTTATGAGATGAATGGGAAGCTTTGCTTTTGCCTTGAGTTTAGTAGGAGGGGCACAGTGCCAGCACTCCTGACATTTGATGGCTTTCCTGCTCTCCTGAACACAAGCTTCTTTCATCTGTATGCCTTCAAAACAGTAAGTACCTGAACCTAATATTGCTTGGCATGTCTCATTTAGCTTAATAGTCACATTTTGTCCTTCAGTTCTTTAAATGAGCAATAGCTCTGCACCTTTCAGACCAGGATTCATTGGATGTGCCCCATTCTGCCATAGATCTTTCACAGACTGGCCTCAAAATCCTCCCTGGTCTCAGTTTTCCTCATGCAGGAAAGCATCCAATGACTACTAGTGGATTTGAAGGATGGTATCTCACTGATTTTTTACTGTAGTTTGAGATAGAAAGAACTAAAAAAGGTTTCTATAAGGCATCATTATTTTACGTAATCTGAAGTTATCCATCCTGTGCATAGTACTCCTGAGGCATTCCTAGAAGCATTAATTTAAGTGACAGTGTTTTGTTGGTAGGGAAGGCAGCATTCCAAAGCCACCTCATTATTTCTAGATGTCCCTCTGAATATGACTCTTAACAATTGTATTTCATTGCACAGAGGATTAAAATTACAACATAAAAAGTACTGTAGCTAATAAGGAACCGACCAAGTACAGGAACTCTGCTTTTTTTTAAACTCCTTTGCCACGAGTAGGAGATTTAATGCAGCCTGCTGTTCTTTCTGATAACAGATGACAAAGCAACACAAAGTGTTTGCAATAATTAACTGAAAATGCATGCGAAGATATTATTACTTAACTGCAAGTATTCATTGCTTTCTTTCAGAAGAGGTCATTTATTTCTCTAGCACAGGGGGCATTTAGGAAAGTCCATATTCACATTTTCCTATGAAATACATCCCTTCTAAGTACTGTAGCACTCCAGCCAGTGTTCTTCTCTAATTTTTGTTCCTTGTTGTAGAGAGCTGTATCTCACCAAAAGACAAAATAATAGCAATGTGATAATTGAAAAATGTTTGAGAACACTTAGACTGAGGATCATGCTTTAAAATGCTTACAGCTGAAGCTGAATCAGTGATATTATACTGATTTTAAAATGGCAAAATTGTATTGAGATCTATTAAGTGGAGGCTCATTGCTAAAACATTTCAAATAATCTCAGTTCTACTCAACACTGGGAAGGTCTCACCTGTAGAGCTAGGTCCAGGTTGGGGCTTTATTTTCCTGAGACCCATGGACTCATTAGAGAAGGTTCAATGGGAGTAACAAGAATGTTCAGATGTCTACATGCCCTGTGAACTGAAAAAATCTGGGTTGCTTAGTCTAGGGAAAATGACCCCAAGGTGATGTACGGCTGGCCTCAGCTGGAGAAAAGGTAGCTGCAAAACAAATGATTAATGAACTCTTCTTTGGCAGCACTGAGTTTAGGGCAAATACAATCAGTTTAAATTACATCAGGAGAGGTTTAGATTTGATGTCAAGGAAAAGTTCCAAATAGTAAGAATTTTTGGATGCTGGAACAAATTTCTGGGAGGCTGTGAAAATACATGTCTGTGCACAGAGAAAATTCCCAGTACTTCAGCCTTGAAAAACAACTGATAACAGGTGACATTGAACTGGGACAGGAGAGACTAAATGGCCTCCTGAAACCTTGTGCAGAGCACTTTTCTATGCTTTTTATGTTATAAAAATACAGCTATGGAGTCAAAGAGTAATTTACTTTGTAAGAGATCTCTGAAGATCATCCGGTCTTATTTACTTGGTCAAACAATGCCAATTTATATTGCAGATGCCCTATTTCATCAGGCCCCTTGGGTCTTATTTTTTTCTCATTGCTTCAAGAGGAAAGTATCCATCATGGTTTGTGTAGTCTTTTCTATATTTAATATTCTATCTCCTCCATCTTTTATCCTGGAATCTTAATAACTCAAAACTTTGTGTACTGGCATTCCCATGAAAAGGACAGTTGTCTTTCACAATCCATGCAGATGAGTAAATGCATCTTCAAATTCCTGAGTCTGGAGCAACAGCAGTGGCCATGTAGATGGAGATAGAAAATTTATCAAAACCCTATCAAGAGGGTAGTTTGAATCCAATGATGTGTGGAAGCAGTGCTTGACTTCCGTGTACTTCTAGAAAATTGTTTTTCTGAATGTTTCTTGCAATGTTCATATCTTGAAAGAAACAGGTTTGAAAACCAGAGCTGCAAGGAGCAGTTCCAGTAATCAGTGAACTGCTTTTCTTAAAAGCATCCATAGCTTGATGAACAGAAATAGCTGAGAGGAGACAGATTCTGATGAGTTTCAAACACTGCTCAGCTCTACAAATGCCAGACAGAAAGCACTCTGAGAACACCTCTTATAATTCCCCCTATTCAAAGTGTTAAATTACTCTAAAGCTATAAGAGATAGCACAGGTTTAATTTTAGCTGCATAACATTCCTCCACAAATTCAAAATCTGTAACTATTAGCTCCACCAAACTAAATGGTCAATTAAATTGGAGCCTGGAACTTCAGAGCACAATAATATGCATAGCTACCACCCAGAAATCAGAAGACTTCCTCAAAGACTCCCCATGCCTTTTCAATAACCTCTGTAATGTAGATGTTAAGAACACCACAGAAAGTAAATGCCTAGTTATGGGAATGGGAATTCTGAAATTTTCACAGAGAGCATGAAATAGATGAGAATTGTTTCTAGCTGGATAACAGCTTTCTGTGTTAAAGATTAGCTGGGTTAGGAATTGAAACTTGCTATTTTACTTCTCACCTTGGGGAACATAGTGGCCTGATTTTCAGTGTGAAAGCAAAAGTCACCCATCATTGCCTTCCCTGCAATTTTGAGGTACTTTTGGGACTCAGTGTAAATCAAGTTAGTCCAGCACTATGTTTGTCCTAGACAGTGCTCAGACAATAGCCTCCATTCTTAAGAAAGATCTGGAGGTAAACACTGTTACAGAATGCCTTGGAATCTTCTTCATTGGATTTGATTATAGACAAGATAAATGTCAGTTAGCAATGATGAAAGGTGAAAACTTTCTCCCTGTTCTTTGGGACAGGGATTGGACTTCCTGCCTTTCAAATCTTTGATGATATTCCCAAAGCATACAGATTTACATAATCTGATATTTGCTTCCTTTGTCTCATAGAAAAAACAATTAGGTTATTACAGAGTTTTCAGCTTTCTAATTTGATGTGTATTCTTGGGGTAGCTATCCAAAGAATCCTACCATTAATGTTGTACCTTTTGCAGAATTATAATATAGTCCCAAAGAGACAGAATCACTTTGAATGTACTTACTTTTAATTTGAAGAACACTGAATTTAGGAAGAACAGTTTTAGTATTTTTAAGAAACTGGAGATATGCCAACATTACTGCTACTAAGATTTTTTTTCCTAATTACGATGTTGAACATGGTTAATTTCATACCAGTCATGGGATTTTACAATAGTTTGTAATATACTGTGAACCTACACTTCCAAATTATATCAGAAGTGATAATTGCACTGTACCATCCTACAATAATGGTCCAATTAACCTATCATACTCTGCTCCTGTAGATCCCATTTTGATGCAGTAGATTTCTCTAGTTAAATTTAAAAAAAAAGAATTAAGAAAAAGAAAAAATATCTTCACTCTAAGCATTAAATAAGTAGATAATTCCTCACTTCCTATGACAGAGAGAGCATTACATCCTAAATGAAATTATTTTCTTCCTAAAATCTGAGTTGTCCAAAGAAGGGTACCCTGGGGCATTCTGGAATATCAGCAATAAAAGTCTATCTGTGATGGAGTAATTAAACAGAAGGGTCTTGCCAGTGGCCTTCCTCTATTAGTTTAAGGCTGATACTGAAGAAAACATCTTGGGTTTCTATAGGTGCCACAAACATTGATTTGGGGTTTCAGTTCATCCTACTGAAAGCTGATTTCTATAGATCAATTTCTCAGTATTTTCCCATTTTCTCACAATTTCCTTTTTGGGATTTCTGAAGTGCACTTGCATTTCAAATGAACTTATACTAACATTGTGTTCCCACAATCTGCCAGAAACAGTGAATTGTTCAACGTGGGCTACCATGGGGCTGCTCTTTTGTCAGTGCTCCCACATTCATTTATGGCTATGCCTAAAGGAGTGTTTGTGGAGCACGTCCCTTGCTTCACACCACCTTGACTTTTCACTCAGGAACCTGGTCCTACACCCATCTTAGAGTTCCCATAGGTCAAGAGAAGAGGAATGTCTATTCCAGTGAACAAACATAGACTGAGAGAAGTAGAACAATTCAGTTCTCAAGGAAAAATGATTTGTATTTATATAAAGCTCTTTCACAGTGAGGAAATCACAATGAACAAACATCCCTACAGTGTGGCACAAGAGTACTGGGGAGAAGGAGTGGTGACCTTTGTGTCCTTGCTGTGAATTCCCCTCCTCAGTTCAAGGTTAAACTTCAATCTATCCTGCTTGACTTATCCTGCACTCTTACAGCTATATAAGTGTTATATTATAATCCGCCACTATCTCCATGAGTGGGATGGATTCAGGGAAAGGCTTCAAAAGCATTGGTTCTTTTTCCAAAAAGCAGCTGCTGGAAGGAACTAATCCTCCTGCTGGTGGGAGGCTGAGGCTGACTTTCAGTGGAACCAGTTTTTATAAAGGGTCTTGATACAAGTGTGGATCTTCAGAACTAAGCTAAGGGTGATTTTTTTCCTGTGGTGAAACTTAGTGGAACTGCAGGGACTGCAACTTAGAAATAATTTTCATTAAAAGGGTGAGAAATCATTCAGGGAAGATGAGCACTTTTACTAAGGTAGATTAATGAAAAGTGAAACTGACATAAACTGGAACTATTTTGGCAAAGCATTAATATCAAAGATAGAAACATTTAAGAAAATATTTAAGAGGAAATAGTAAAGAATTGAGGGTCACTCAAAGGGAAGTCAATTAAGCTATTGTACTAAAAATTATCTAAAAAACAAATACATATTGACTTGAAATGTGGAAAAAAAAAGGGTTTTTTACAAAATAGAAATTATACACTTCGTTTTTCTCATTACTGTCACTAAGCAATATCTAAAGTCAAGTTCACAGAGTATAACTGGCAGATTTCCATTTATGCCAGTTTCTTGTTTCCTTCACATTTCTGTTTCTGGTACCAGCAAAAAGAAGTGTTAATTAACCTTAGCAGCAAAGCAATGTAAGACTATGCTCTAAATTCAAAATGTCATCTGACAGGAGACTGCAATCTGTAATGCTGGCCTGTCAATTAAACAGGACAAGACAGGGAAAGAGGGCAGGAGATCTTCATATTGTTTCCTTGAACCAAAATGATCAACAGCTCAGTCAGCCAGAAATAATTATCTGCATTAGTCTTTGCAATTTCTTTTAATGGGACTGAGATAATATCTGCACTCTGTGCCTGTGCACAACTTCTGAGCCAGAGAGATGAAACAGGGCTTGTTCAGCCCTTTGAAAGTGACTCGAGGAGAGATGTTTCACTGAAAAATTGTAGGTGTGTTTCAGAGAGAAATGCACAGAACCATGATGTTCTGTGTGTTGTTTGGAAACTGACACAACACACTCTGAATCCAGAGTTATTCAGACTGTTGTATTGGCTTGGATAACAACAGCAACGCTATTCATGGACTGGCAAAATAAAACTTGAAGAGCTGCCTTTCCATGGAAGGGAAATTTTAACTCCAGTGAAAACTGATAAGGACCTGTATGGTTTGTGTTTTTGAGGGCATTTATGAGAACAGATTTTCCTTGATCCCCTTAGAGTTTAAAAACCTGTGTTTTTTCATATCTTGTTAGCTTTTTATGTGTTTTTAATAACCAGTTGATGTTTGCTTGTCACAAAGCTCATATTAATCACAAAATGGGAAAATAATATTTCTAGAAAAATGGTCCCAAAATTCAAATGACATTTTCAATATGTAGAGTCAAGAATGATTGAGGTATGTGAGGGATTTCGTTTGTTTGCTGGTTTGGAGTAAATAAGTGTGCAATTAGAAGTCCATTAATTTATCGAATTAAATGCACAATAATTAAATTTTAGCAGCAAGCTAGAAAATATGATAAACACCACAGGCCTTCTTAGTTTTCTGATAATTAAAGTTTCACATACACAAACAAAAATTTATTAAAAAACATGCACAAAAGGGTATGATTATGGATGGCAAACTTCTCCTTAATTAATTAAAATCATCATCATGAATTTCAATGGGATTTTTTTTCTTGAGGTATTTTGTTCTTTATTCTACTGAGATCTTCCTGCTTAAAGAGTCTACTGCTTGTTGTCCAAATAATTTCATGATTTTTTGAATAACTAACAAAATAATAAATAACAAAAATGGGGTTTGTGCCAGTAATGAGTACAATTTCAGTTCTGAAGCTGCAGACTACTAGTTCTACAAGGATGTGTTACCCCAAGAAATTTTTTTAAATCTCATTTACTGACCAATGTTGCGCTCTGTTCGCTCAAAGGTTTTTGCCACTTACTGGCAGAATCCAATTCTTCCACCTTCCACCACTCTTGAAAGACGTATTTAATTCCTTTGGGAAGGGTGTTCACTGTAAACACAGTCTGCATAACATCCGTGCATTGAATTTAAGATTTCTGCTAAAAAGTCGCCCATTTTACAGTTTGATTGCTGCTAAAGACAAATCCTGCTTTTCATTGTCATGACCCCAATCTCCAGATTCATATTAAAAGTATGAAGAGATTTTTTTTGCCATACATTAACTGGAAATAAATGCATTCTGGCATTCATATGACCAGTCCAATATCTTATGTTTCAGAAACAATTTGCTCACATGTTTTGCATGGGCAAGGAAGCATGAAATGGCTTGTCCCTAACATCATAGCAAAGACAGGAGAGTCCACAGCTTATGCTGGATCTATCATTTTCATTTCTAATAGCTGAATTCCAACACCATCAACTCTTCCTCTGAAATTATTTAGAATTGCCTGCAAACACTTGTGGTTTTCTTTCTCACTCTTAAGACAAAGGTGGACATTCTACTTAATATAATTTCCAACTTTTAAGTACCACTGTGTTTCTGCAGTCATTAGGATGCCATCCAAACAATTCTGTGTAGCAGCTGCTCTACACTGATTTTTAAAAAAATGCAGTGCTGGATTCCTGCATCCCAGGGCAACAAGTTACACTGGAATAATCCTGTCAATAACTAATGACAAGGCAGGGTGACCAGCCAGCACCACCTTCTGGTAAACAGGGACTAAGCTCAGTGAGCCCCTGCCCTCCTGTGATGGGCTGAGGGAAGAAGGCATTGATCCATGTCTGAGGAAAGATTAATTGCTATTTTTTAATCCTCATAAATTTGTGCATTGCCATCTGTTTTCACTACAGCACACATAAAAGAGGGAAGATTATCCCTTCATTTTCTATTCATCTTCCTGCTCTTCTGTTTCACAGAGGCTGTTCCTTTGAAAGCTTTTGGGGGCTTCTTTATGGATTATGAAACCACTCTGCTTCTGGACTTGACTTTTAAACTTGACTTTTGGACTCAGCACCGTTAGTGGAGCTTGATCCTAAGGTGAGCATAGACATTTGCTCAATGAGGAGATCCCTGCTGGCCGAGCACGCTGCCCAACACCTGACCTCTCTCACTCCCTGAGACCAGCTGGGACAGCAGAGTCCTGTAAAACTCCAGACTCCCACCTGCTCTTCCTGTCTGATGCTCCCCTGTCTGCTGCCAGTGCCCAGCAGCTGCCAGACCATCACGGGAGAGTATCCAATATTCTGATACAGTCACCCTGCACACCCAGCTTCCTTCAGGCAGGGAGCTCTGCTCAGCCCCTCAGGCTTGTACTGACTGCAGTGGTAGCACCCATCTGCCAAAGCATGCTGAAGGTGCAGCCTTTTACACCATACTTTAGGCATAAAACTTCAAAGAATTCTGCATTTTCTGTCTTACTGTATTATTGAACAGGGGTGACCAATTTTTGAAATGAAGACAGAGATAACACATTTCTTTAGAGAACTGAAAAGCAGCAGTTGCATCAAAAAATCAAGTATCACAAGTACTGAGATCTTACATTAAAAAACCCAGGTGGTGTGGCAAACCCTTTGTCAGTTATGCCTTTGCTCTGGCTAACTGAGAAACTGATGAAATTCCACATTTAATGGTATTCTACTTTTCAAACCCCAGTTCTAATGGTTTTGAGATTTTTTAGGGTTGTAACAGACTGTTAGTCTTTTTATCTGCAACAGTAAATAAGGAGTTTTTTGTTTTGCTGAACCTATGGGTCTCATGAGCTTTATAAATAAAAAACATCTCTAGCGTTGAAACAAAAGCAGCAAACTTTCAGTGTCTCATCATATCCAGGTACTTTGTTTCTAAGTTGCTTGATCCCACCTTGAAGAGATGAGGTTTATTTGCAATTAAATTAAATAAAAGAGAAGATAAAACCCAAGAGCAGACAAGTCTTCAATTTGTGTGTGCCTCAAGTAACAATCACAGAATCAATCTTTAGGTTGGAAAAGACGTTTGAGATCAAGTCCGAACTACGACCCAACACCACCCTGTCACCCAGACAATGACACTGAGTGCCAGGTCCAGTGTTTCCTTAAACACCCTCAGGGATGGTGACTCCATCATCTCCCTGGGCAGCCCATTCCAATGCCCAGTCACTCCTTCCATGAAGAAATTCTTCATAGTGTTCAACCTAAACCTCCCTGGCACAACTTAAGTCTATGTCCTCTTGTCCTATTCCTTGTTCTGCTTTGCTTATGTGCACAGCTTTTCCTTTCCCTACTAAACTGTCTTTATTTAAAACAATGAGTTTCCTAACTTTTCTGTTCATCTCCCCCATTCTGCTGGGGAGTAAGCAAGTGGTTTAATGGTATTTGGTTGATTACTGGGGTTAAACCATGACACTTAGAAAAACCAAAAGGTTTTTACAGCTCTCAACACACTCTGTTATTCATACTGCATTTGATGGACACAGGTGCAAGGAGGAAAGTGCATAAGGGAAGGCCAATTTTTTTAAATTTTTAGGGGAGAAGAATGAAGGATCCTTTAGCCCAAACTACATTCCACCCTGACCTTTGCACATTTGAAGCTCTCTCTTCTTCTTCTTCTTCTCTGTTTAGCTATTAACTTAGCCTTGAAAAAACTAATCTTTACAGAGAATTTTGCTATTTTTCATTATGTACTAAATCTGAACCTTGGTGAACATTGTCCTGCAGCAGCCTCTGGCTCCATATGCTTCTGTTGTACTGCCATACACCCAATGGCATCCTCAGACTCTTCCTGTTCACCATCAGCTAGTTCAGCCCTCAAGGTACCTATATGGACTCTCCTAAAGCCCCAGCCTGTGACACCTCCCTGGTCTTGTTGGTGAACACAGCAGGGCTTTAGGGAGATGATCTGTCTCCTCCTGTGTCAACATCCTGTGATGGGAAAGATTAGCTCCTTCCAGCTGCACCCTGAAGAAGAGCCATGCTGTTTTCCAGTCACAGTATAAAACATGTACTTTTATACAAGGACCCAGGAGTACAAGAGAAGATCACACATAATCACTGGAAACCAACCAGTCACCACTGAGAGCCAGACGCACTGTGCACGATGTTACCCTATAATGCACAGTGAAATTTTATAAATCCTGCTACAAAGAAACAAGATTCAATCCAGTTACTTCTAGAAGCCTCTTTCCTCTTTCTCCTTGTTTTGTTGGAAACTTATTCCAATCTCTACATGATTTAACAGTAGACTTCCTTTCCTATTCTCAGGACAGGAAAAAATTGTTCACATGTACAAAGCAAACGCTTGAGAAAGTCAAGCCTGAAATACAGTCAGCAGGCTTCAGCAGGGACAGGAGCTAGGAAACTACTGGAGCTATTTGTGCAGAGAAAAGCCTTTAAGATTGCACAAGCTTAGGATAAACCATTGGGAACAGAAGTCAATTTTATCCCTTTTTTTCAGTGATCTGGAATTTTACTTCTATATTATACAGGAGAAAATAGCTATCTATAAATTTTACTTGTTAGCAGCAAATGAAACAACACTGGCTCCATGCCATAGAGATAACTGCTCTGGCTCGTTCTTCTCTGAACTAGTCTATCCAGCAACACAAGCAGTGCACATCAATGCCAGCCCATTTTCAGCAGGGCCCAGAACAGCTGGCATCCCTATACCTGAGCAAGAACAGGTGACCGAACAAATGGTTCATCCCTCCATCTCTTCAGACTGACTGGATAACTGACTCTTCACCAGATAACATGGAAACTGTTGCTGCCAAAAGTGGTGAAAGATGGGAGAGATGAATTAAAGAACTTCAGTGTGAAATGGAAAAAAGTCTGCCTATAATGATCTACCAGAAGAAAAAATGGCATTGGAAAACCCTTTTTCATGCTGTTATAAACCAATGCATGCTGAAAGGCATTCAGAGTGAGCTTTTAAATTATTTTAAGCTTTATTGCATATTGCCCTGAAGATATCTTAGTATGACATGGCATAAGTTTGTTGCCCATGACATTCATTTTAATTCCTACAATCTGACAGTTTGCCATTGCATCTGCAGAGCAACTGAAGAATGGAACAAAGTGCAAATAAATGTTAATGTGCCATATGCATACGACAATTAAATTTGCTGCTGGCAGCTTAATTTGAAGCACTATTCAGGAAACTTCTGGTCATGGCCCCTATGAAAAATGTCAGTCTGCTGTAAAGGATTTGAATGTACACAAACAGAAATAAAAACACAGACTTTTTAAAATTATTGGTTGGAATATGCTTAAACTTTTTAACTTACTGCTACTGACACCAGCATATACTTTCTAATCTTGACAAAACCTACCTTTATGAATGGAATATTGAACAAAATACTTTATCTTGTGAACAAGATGGGCTTCAAGCATTAAAATAGTTTAAGATCCAGGATGTTAATTTTACTTTTAATTTCAGAATTTTATATCAAAGTTAAGAAAATTTGGCTCAAAACCAGTAAGTATTCAAAAAGAGTAACTACAGCAAGTTTGGCCACAATCCGTGAAACCAATTTATGTTAAAGAAACTTTTTGTTCAGGAAGAGTCTCCTAAAACAACACTCTTGTTGATGTCTGATTGGTTGATGCCTGACTTCTGATGAAAGTCTGTTTCAACAAAGATCTTGTTGCCACTGCAAGGTATTTCTTTGTTGAAGTAGAAGAAAGACCTGATGTGCTGATATAGCCAGTAGAATATATACTCGCAAATACTTTCTAGTAAGATTGAAGCAATTATTTCTTTTAACTTCAGAAAAAATATAAATCAAGGTCCACCATGTTCAATATGCTGAATGGGAAACTAATAAAGAAGTTCCAGGGAAAATTGTAGGGGGGGATGATACAGCAGCTGTAGCCTTCCTTTCATGTCAAGCAGCAATGGAGAGATCCCCAGTATGCTCAGCCCTGTGTCCTTGGACAGTGAGGACATCACTACAGCCCTGGTATGTACCTGCTCACTGTAATTGTTGCAATACACTGCACTGGTCAGATACCTGCCTTCTGATGTCATCACATCAAAAGTTTTCAGTCTTGTCAGGACAGAAGTAAATGTTAACATTTTTCTCAATGGCTTTTGATTGCACTATAGACATATATAGTGTCAGCACTTTACATAGTGTATGTGTCTTGCGTGTTTGTGTATAGGTGCACGTGTTTGCCCAGGAAAATCTTTCATCAAGGTTTTTCAAGAAGCAATTGCAGGACATACAGATCTCTCTTTAGTCAGTTTGTTCTAATGTTGTTATAAATAAAGCCAAATGCAGGCAGCAAGATTAGATCCATAAATATACATCAAAGGTGTCTGTGGAATATTTAGTCCTAACTGGCTATGTTTATGGGTTTTGTATTCATCGATGTTGTGACATTATAAGTTAAAACCCATCTAGCTGTGTATAGTTCAGATGGGTTTTGTTTGTACTGTGGTGGAACTCTAATTACATTTTAAGGTTTTCAATATATTGGTTGCACAGAATGGTTGGGGTTGCAAGGGACCCCTGGAGATCATCTAGTCCAACTCCCAGTTTCACTAGTGTGAGTTCTATTTCAGGAAAAAGTGGTTAACCAGTATTTTCAATGTACAGTATTTTCAATCCAGGTAAAAGCACAGCTTCCTTACAAAGATACAGCCATTGATTTCCGTCTGTGGCCAATGAGGCCATTCCAATGGACCAGGTTAGCAGAGCTGGGCACAAGATGACTTACATTTATTGATTAAGGAATCTCATTTAAGAGAGATCCTCATAGCTTGTTGAATTTGAGATTCTAAAATTAGCCACCAAGTGATCTTAACTTTGCTTTTTTGTTGCCCAGAGAGAGGTAGTAGTGTAGTCACCAGACTTGGTCCTACTGTATAGCCTACTGTATATTTCATTCAAATAACAGCAATAACAGAGCATCAAATCCTGGAGGCTGTGCATCCTGAAGAAAGAAGTTGGTAATAATGGTTAGAAATATATTCAAATGTGCAATATTCCCAAGCAGATATACAAAAAATCCTTCACTTCATCCACAGATGCTGGGATAAAGCCAGTAAGACACACATAATATGCATGGCTGTCTTTGCCTTTGCCCTATTCCCTTTCACAGCAATGGCACCATATTCCATGCCGATCTGTCTTGCTTCAAACACGCAGTATTTCTGGGAGTGCTGGGCCATTCATTTCTCTGAGATCTCATCCTTACATTCACAAGAGCATCACTGCACCCCTCCTGGCTCACTTCAGCAGGCAGCTCTGCCCTCGGGGCCCTGCATGCAGCCAGACCCATCCCCAGCTATCAGCGTGACAGTGCTGCCCTGCTTGTTCCCTTCTGCAAACACTGGCACATCACTCAGCTTTCAGGATGCTGAGCAAGGGCTTGAACAAGCTTTAGACACAGGAGCCTTTGAAGCTTTGTGCAGGAATAGGAGAGGGTGTCAGTGAAAAGAAAGGAGTGTGACCTCCTTCAGTCTCTCTCACCCTGTGGGCACCAAGGCAGAATATGCATTAGCCTTAGAGTGTTTTGAACTAATTTGTACAAATGTGGCTCATAATGATTTCATGGTGCTTTACGTACATTGTTCTTGAGGTGCCCTAAAGCAACACACATGTTCTAACATAATCTACACCTTCAAAGACAGTTACAAGAGCTGTGGTGTACCAGCTCCCTTCCCTATTGCTCCAGTTACACAGTAAGGAACAGAGGGCTGGAGCTTCCAGGGGTTCCTTATCGTCTTTCACCCAAGCAATGTGCACCAGATCTCACCATTTAAATTCTAGCAACAAACTGTCACAGGGCACAAATGCCTTTGAAGTCTCTAGTTCCCAAGTTTATTTAAATAGTTGAAGGGTAAAAAACGATTATCCAAATCACAGCTCAGCTGTCTGAAGCTGTGACAGATCTCATACCTCATGATATATCATTTTTCTAAGTGATCTGACACCCCTGCAGGTATGACACACACAAGTTCTGTGATTCCCCAGTCTTTGGGAAGGCTGTTCAAAAAATCCTTTGGATTTTCATTTGTATGGTGTGGCAAGCAAAGTAGAGTGTTTGGATAGCCATCTTTCATTAGGCAAAGAAAGCAGGTGTTTTCTGTTCACTGGATAGCATCTTTCATTCATTGCTCACAGAACTCACCTCAAGAAATGTGGAAGCTGATGGTGTGGGAAGCTGTTCCTCTCACTCCAGGTACATGGGCAGATAAGTCCCTTCTCTTCTTCAGGTGTGGCCCATGTGGACACGAAGACAAGTGACCTTTATCTCATTCACACTGGCCATATTTGTCTTTTGTTCAGACCTTGTGCTTCTGGCAAGATTGTTTCTATTTAACACAGCCCAGTGATTTTGGGGGATTCCGTGGAACTTCATGTTGAACCAACTCTTTTGGTTTGTTCAATGTAAAGTTCTATCTTCATTTTATCCCCATAGGATATATGAACTGATATATGATCAAGGAACAAAGTGGCACTTGATTTTTTTTGACTGGCACAGAAAAGGGCCTTTGAAAGACTCACCTTTTCACCAGAAGAAAAAAAAAAAGCAGAAAACGACCTTTTTATTAATTAGGCTGGGGAAACAATTAGTAAAACTAATGAAAGCAGTGGAAAACTCTTTCCACTGGCAAGTGTCCCTTTACACCATTTCACTTGAAACATTTCAATTCATTTATTTTGTCTCCATGAAGATAAAGGTGGATCTCCAAAGCTTTCTGCTCATGTTAGACAATTCGCTGTAGTGAACAATGAATGTTTAAACCTCATAGTTTTAAAAGATATGGGGGATACCTCTTCTGAGCCTGCTTTTCAACCTTCCACTTCAGGAACAGTGGAAGGGGTCTGACACCCTTAGACACAGAATCTCTGAAGTCTCTTTAAGAGAATATGATGGGAAGAGATGCTACCTGCTGAATGCTGTGTCTGTCTGTTATGCCTGCTCTAGGTAATGTAGGATTACAGATTACACACTTTAGTTTTACTAAGTTCATTTTTTGTCACTTAAATCAAAGTTGCTGCCACAATAACCCTCCATAAAAATTCTGTCATCCTATTTTCTAGAATAATTATTGCTCTTGTTATCTCTCTGTTCTCTCCTGAGGAAGATGTTGCATGTTACTTCATTTAAATCTGTGTAGTGGCACAACCTGCACTGATGACAAAAACTAGAAAATGACTTCTGGATCCCATCCTTAGAAGACCTACAAGAGAGAGCTGTGTAATAGCTGTAAGAAAGACAAAGCACCTCACTCTCTGAGGGCAAGGCTATTTAACTAAAAACCAAGACATTCTACCAATTAATATAAACTTTAAGACAAACTTAAAAATTTTCTACTTATGGCATTTCTTTCATTTTCTTTCCAGCAGGCCCTGGGGTTTGGGCCCTTGGTTTCATAATGATGTCAGGTTGTATGAATTCATTTTCACTTTTCAAAGGAAAAATTCTGTCAAGGCTGTCAATCAAAAGGTAATTTGAGTAGTTCTGTTCTGCTTCTGCCTTTCTCCTGCCTCTTTAAAATATATCAAATCAAATATTTCAAATCAAATCCAGCTGGGAATTGTGAATATTACACAATTGTGTAATTGTGTATATATATATATATATATATATATATATATAATTTTTTATTTTAATTTTCCTGAATTGTCACTACTATCCATGAACATTTTTAAACATCTCAAATTATGTTTTATTTAGTAGGGACTATGAGTGTCCCCTTTTGAAGGTACTCTAACAGCAGGCTCCTAAATCTAACTTGTGTTTCTTGCCTTGTCTGAGAATATTGTAAACAGCCAAGTTTAATCTCAGGGGAAACCAACTTAAAAGAAACAACTGCAGAGAAGTTCCTTTTAGATATGTAATAAGGTGTTCTGCAGAAAGAAAACTGTAAGCTCACTTTTCTCGTAGCTGGAAGGTAGTGGAGTTTGCAGTGCATGAATAAAGTGCTTGTGAAGGCTCAGCCAACCGAACCCGAATTCTCTCCTCCGCGGTTATGGCTGTGTCTGAGGGAAACCAGGTCAGCTCCCTCTGTTCCTCTGGCAGGTGAACAACTTGTTCCATCCTTTTTCAGTTGTTTGTTTGGAAATCAAAAGGAACAATTTTCGGAGAGGAAGCTGATCGTGTATGCATTAATCATAGCAGTTTGTGGGGGAATCTCCCCTGGGGCTGTACAAGGAGAGGAAAAGCAAGTAGCTGCTTCAGGAAGCAAGCCCTTTGGGACACCCTGCAAAGGCAAGCCAAGGCAAACAGTTGCCTTATTGATGAGGGTAGGCTGAGGAAAACCTTGCTGTAACACACCCCAGTAGTGGGACTTGGAGGAAACTATGTAGGGCAAGAGTTTTCAGAATATTTCAGCACATAATAGATACAATCAAGGGCCATGGGATTTCCCAAAGCATTGGAGCAACACAGGTGCTTTACACCTGCTTACTGTAAATTCCTGTCTTTTTCTACTGCTTCAGAACTTGTTAATCTGTCTGATAACCTGCACATTATGTACCCACAAATGCCCAGAACTCAGTGGGAAAGAGATGGTCCTAGAAACTTTCCTTAGATGTAGAGCCAAGTTAACAGGCCAAATTGTAGCTGCACCAAGGCAGCTTGCGCAGCCAAGTGCCCCATTGCCACAGACTTTGTGGCAGCTGAGGGGACAGGTTGCAAAGACATCAGCAAATGTGGTTTTAATGTGAATTTGTAAAAGTGCAACTTAATAAATTTGGATGGCAAAGTTCACTCTGTTACTACATAGATGAAATACACAAAGGAAAATCAAGTTACAAATGAGCTAGAATAATTCACACAGAGACCAAAGACTCAAAATGACAAGGGAGACCCTCCCATTTAGTCATGAGCCTTGGACTGGGCACCCTAAACACGTGATGGAGCTCAGGTGCAGTTAGGTCCAGTCTTAGTCTCAGGTTTGGGCAATGATTTATGTCTAAAGGAATTAGCTACACGGTGTCATTGGTGTTGATTTAGCATGCTCTCAGCCGCATCTCAATGATCTGTTGTGAATAAGGCACCTCTCCACTTTGGATAAAGAAAATCTTTCAGTTCTCAAGTAAGGTATCTCAAAACTTGAAAGACATCCCAGCTCCAGGGGAGAGTCGCTGGAGTGCAGTCCAGTTGAAATTTGGAGGGAACTCAAAAGATCTATCATTAGTAGAAGGTCTCTCTGCCCTAAGGAGTAACCTTGAGAGGTGTCCCAGCTCAAGGGTAGAGCTCTGCCCCTCAGCCAGAGTGCCTGACAGGGAGAGCTCAAAGGCAGCTCCCTTAGTCTGTCATAGTTATAGGGCAAGAGGTTTGCCTGTGGTTGGATTGCACACATTGGAAAAGATGTGCATGAGACTCCTTGTACCTTCACCTTTCTTCACAGAACCTTGAAGAAGCCACCAACTATTAATGCGTTAATGCACAATCAGAATTCTAAGCTCATGTGCATTGATGTTCTCTGTGTCACAGCTCCTTTGTGGGTTTCCTAGAGGAGTTCTTAGCCCAGCTACAGCAAAGGCCTTTGCCTTCTTTGGAGCCCGTACCAAACTACTGCTCACTTGGTAAAGGGGTCAAGTGCATCTGTTGCATTCCCTTCTCACCACTCTGCACCACCCTGCACTGCTGGGAAACCACAGAGATCCAGTGTTCACTTGGACTTCAAAACACCCAAAATACCTTTTCTTCTTTTTTTCCTTTCCTTTTTTTTTTTTTATTTTTTTGACATATGTTTGAAGGTGCCCTTGTAATCGTGCGTGGTCACATATAACCACTTTGAGGATTGCTGTGGTTTCATATCACCATTAATCAATGCAACACATATTAACTAAGTACTTCATTCTGCTTTTGCGTGATTTATTAGGTCTTCCTTCATTAATGTGTTTGATCAGAAAACTAATTAAACAATGAACTGTGACAGTAACACATACTTTGCATCCATCATTAAAAACAGGTTTCTTGGGATAAAAATGTGGTAATGAACACTTGAGTTACCATAGGCTACACTTTATTTCCAATTATCTGAACTGTTATTAACACTAATCCTTGGCTTTCCCATTTATTAGCAAGCTAGATATGACAGTGCTAAAAAAAAGCATGCTAAGTTTATTTCCAACACTAATACTTTAAATACTAGCAAGTAGGGAGTAAATTCCAAGACGTGAATTACTATACAGGAACAGTCTATAAATTAACATCTGCTTTTTTAGAAACAATGTAAGGCCTCATTTTTCATCTTCATTACCAGTCTCTGAGTATACACAAAACACATCTGGAGTTTGCAGTGTTGAACACGAAGATATTAGGAATGTCTTCATGGAAAATGCAATATTTAGTACTACCCAGAATTATAGCTCTCCTCGTTTTGGGCAGGAGAGGGAGTTAAATTTTTCACAGTAGCTGTGAGGGGGCAGAGCCTGGAGCCCTGTGGGCGTGTCTGGGTTGTTATTCTACCCCACTCACATCACTGCCAGGGACAGAAGTAAGGGACTCTTGCCTCTGGGAGGAAGGGCCACGTTAAGGCTGTTGTGGTTTAGGAATGGTATTCCCCAATTTAGTATTCCCACCTAAAAGAAAACCAGGCGCTGCTGCCCTCTCTCCTGCAGTGAGAGAGAATAGAGGCAGAGATTACAGGTTGAGATAAGAGCAATTTACAGCAATAAGACAAACAAACAGCAACAGCAATATTAATAACAAAAGCGTGCAAAGGAGGTGATTTACATGCAAAATGTTCACTGAGGACCCTACAATGAACAATGGTGGATGGGTTTCCCCCTCCCACCACACTTTTTCTCAACCTGAAGCCACT
Source organism: Eopsaltria australis (assembly GCA_034509425.1). Classification (NCBI taxonomy): domain Eukaryota; kingdom Metazoa; phylum Chordata; class Aves; order Passeriformes; family Petroicidae; genus Eopsaltria; species Eopsaltria australis. Next base: position 3,107,364 of record JAVTVJ010000068.1, on the reverse strand, counting down.
TCTTTCTTCCCAGAAGCAAGAATCTCTTATTCTCACTCCCCAGGAGTGACGGGGTGGTATAGAATAACAACCTAGACATGCCCACATGGCTGCAGGTTCCAGCCCTTCAAGGCTGTTGCAAAATATGAACCCTGTCATGGCCAAAACCAGGACATTATTTTAACAAATTTCAAAGCTATTTTCTTACTTACTCTTCGGAGCACGTTCTTGCACCATTGTACTTCATTTTCCCATGGTTTATTGAGCCAGGTTTATGGCAGTCAGATTACCCCTGCTGTCAGACATTCAGGGCTCACAGATTCAGAGCTGCTTACCTGCCTGAAATTCATTCCACACACATTCCACCTTCTCATACTGAGAGTAGTGCTCAGGGGACATAGTCTGTGTTTTTTTTCTCACAGTTATCTCTGAGGAGAGTCTCTCATATATTTGTGTAATGGAAGAATAAGCATGTATAAAAATAACTATCCCACACCCCTAAAGAGAGAAGTAATCAGTATTGCTTTTTGTTACATGCCACACTGCTATTTAAAGGCCCTCTTCCCTGTCATAGTTGGGGATTGACACAATAATCCAGCAAGCTGGCTTGATTCCTCAAATCAGAAACCCAGATGTTTTGAGAAATACTGCATCCCTGGAAGCATGCATTTGTATGGGCCATATCAAAATGTACAATTGTGAGAAGCAGTTTCCCCTGTATTCCCATGTTCATCCAACTGTAGCTTTAGCATTCTACACCATCATTAGGTACTTGGGAGTGAATTTCCTCAGTGACAGTTTCAGATACTGCTCAGATCATCTCCCAGATGAGGTTGGCCATGAGCTGACTGGCTTGTCGATCCGTAGGATATTTGGAGCAATACATTTCTGTCATGAGTTTTAGCTTGTGCCAGGGAAAGTGAGAATTCCAGTGAGAGAGAGTTTCCCACCTTTCCTGTAATCAGCTGACTGTGAACCATTGCAACCTGACTTACAGACTTGCACACTCACTCTCACCTGGGTGAGTTACTGAGGTGTCTGCCAGCATCTATCCTTCTCTTCTATCTGACAACCACAGACTCTGCAAATCCCTGTGCTCTGATGGAGACCAAAGATAAGCAATCAGAAATCAGAGGGGTTTATAATCAGTGTACATTTCTTACAAATTCTGTGTTCCTGAACCTTTGCCACTGCACTCAGCTGAGTGTAGCAGTGATCCTCCTCTAAATAACTACTTACTCTCCTACCAGCTCCTACTTCTCTCTTTTAAATTGGTGTCTCACTAAAAGAAAGATGGATCTATCTTTTTTCTGTCTTATGCAGATGCCAGAGCACATATACCCTACACATGCAAGAAGTATGTAAGAACCATGCATGCTTCTGTGTGTGTCAAAATGGGCTGCTGTTTTGAATAAGGGAAGGATTTAAAATTAAAATTGTTTGAAATTCATTGATTCATTTCACTACGACATTTTCTCACTATGGATTTAGAAATATTCTACACAAATTCTCTGTTTCACCTGAAAATTTTAACAAGTTACAATCAGTAACACAGCTCAATCCTCAGTTTTCATGTCACTAAAAACAGACTTTTATCCAGAATTCTCTAGCAGATTTAATTTCATTAGACTGTACAGCGCAAGTACCAGGATGTTTTGAAGCATTCTAATGTTATACTATAACATGCTTAACATTTATGTTATACACTACTAGATAAAAACACTATTTCAGTGTTTACCCTACCTGCAGTATGGTAAATACATTATACAAGCTTTTGGGCTTTCCAGGGCTTGATACAGCCTCACAGCTCCCTCATATTGCATATTCTAGAAACTGTCATTAATTGTGATGTAGATAAAAGAACACTATTATCTGTGGCGGGGGGAAGAAAATAAGAAAACACAAAAAAGTACTAACACTTCTTCATGCAAGAGACACAGTCCTTTTCCTTAAGCAAAAGGTAATTTAGGGCCACCGTTAGCTGTTATCTGCGATAAAGACTTAAACATCAAACCTATGAAAAATTCACTCTGGTAAGAGGGCAGACGTGCCTCTACCCAACCCACAGCACTCTCACTTGTTTCACTTTCCCCACAAGTTGCTGTGTCACTAACTAACTCTTGTTCTGCATTATCAGCTCCCAGCCTCGGGCTGAGCTTTCAGGCCCCTGTGCCTTTTGAACACTGTTGGCTTCGTACTTCAGAAAGTTATCTCAGGCACTTTGTGAAGGTCTGATTAAGGATACTTTTCCAAGTGGATGCTGGAAACAGAATGCTTTGTTTTATCATGTGCCAACTTAGCTGCAGCCCATGCTCCCTGTGCTGGCCTCTGAAAGGGATTTTAGCTTGTAATATACTTTACAGTTCATTCAGGGCTCAGAGGCCACAGATCTGCACACATGTTTCTGTTATGGGCAATGTCAGAGATCCCTTTAAGATGACATGTATTTATGCCTTTACTGCAGGCCAGGGCACAGACCTTCAGAGCCAAAGCAATTTCACATTGTCCTGACATTGTCCAGCTTCACTGAACTGTTAAAGTAAAGCTTACTAAATTATTCTAGCTGCCTTGGGATATGGTAGAACGTGGTGAAAAGTGTTTCAAGGGAAATTGTAATGCTGAATATTTAATGAACTTTTTTCAACAAGTTCCTGAGCTACAGATGTGATGAAGAATGAAGCTCTACAGAAAAAATAGTCACTTCAGAGAAGATCGCACATAGGGGTCAGATGGTGACAGAGTGCTTCTGCCCTGCCAGCTGCCCAGAAGAACGTCTGCTCTGGAACCTTGTCTCCACAGGAACATCTTCCTCTTGAAGCTGTTTTAACTCAGTATTATTTTGTCCTAGATTTTGTATTTCTGCCAGTACCCAAGCTGACCGTGCAAGAACTGGCTATCCAAGGGCACTAGAAGAGGTGATTTATCCCTCTGTTATTGTGAAGAAAAATCTACTAACTTGTTGATAGAAAACTACAAATGGAATGTGGTTTACATTTCAATCTGCATTTTGCTAATTACTGCAGCATATTGCAGCTGAATGACTGATGAAACAGCAGAAAGAGGAGTTTTAAGGCCCATTCACTATGAAGAGTTATTAGAGAGGGACCACTTAAAATGAAAGCATAGGAGCTGCTACTTTGCTAGGCATTGCTTTGAGACAACTGTTTTATAAGCCCTTGTTTTTTCCCCAAAATGTTTGCTGACAAGGCTTTAAATTACAGTGCTTCTGCCAGTTATAACTCAGCTCCTCACTGATGGGGATGGCAGCTGAAAATCCATGGGTCTCAAAGATCTCTCAGTTATACTCTCACTATTCTATCTGTAGCAAGAAAGGAACTGTCCGCACACTGTTTACTGCTTTCCTGTCAGACTAATTCCTTGCCTTTGAAGACAGGCAGCTCAAGACTTTAGTACACTTGCTGCTACTTCAGAGTTATTTGTGTAACAGTCTGGCCCTCAGTCTGCATCAGGGTGGCAGAACGAATGTCTGTACTTTTTTTCATGGTTATACAAAGTACTGCTTGAGCACAAACACAGCCAGCCTTCTGTCACTACACAGAAGACGTACAGACTCACATAAAAAACAAAAAAAGTGCCCAATTTTACAGTTATTTGAAGGAACATGAAGATCCCACAGATATAAACCAGCTGCTGTACATTGATATTTCAGCCTTCAAAGAGCTCTTCTTCCTTCTATATTGAGCCACTTCCCATGCTGGGAAGCTTTAGATGGATTATTTATGCCTTTCCAATGTCCCGTTAGATTCCACAATGTTCTGTACTACAGGAAGGAAAAAATGTGCTGGTTTTGGAGTCAGATTAGGCTTTTCTTAAAGGATTGAAGAAATAATGTTCTCCAAGAACAGCATTTTCTTACTGAATTATCCTGAAGCAGTTTTGCTGCAGACATGACTCTAATTAGACATTGCACTTTTTAAGTCATTACCACTCTGTCAGCTACTTAAGCATCACTGAAGACAAAAAGCAGATGCTGCTGGGGAATGTCTGCATTCTTCAGACCAGACTTGATCCCATCCTTCTTATCATGGTACAATCAAGAATAATGTATGCTTTTGTATCTCAAGTAAAACTGTCAGATTTCATCCCAATGAATGGTGTTAATGGTCAGGTGAACATTTTCTTTTCATACCATTTAATCAGACATTTTTTCAAAACAGAAAACAAAGCATATAACTCAAAAGTGAGTGTTATAGGAACAGCCATTAGACTAGAGTTAAACCAAAAATAGTTTCTAAAGCCAAATGTATTTTATTTGACCAAAACCAACCAAGACCTCTTTCCCTGTCATTTCTGTGCACTTTTGTAACATGCTCAGAAGGTTGTGTGTTCTAAAACACACGTAAGTAAAATATGAATAATGCCATCACACAGTAGTTGGAACAATTTAGAGAACAGAGAATGGAAGTCCAAATTAATAGAACATGTTCTAGGCTGTGGAAACTGAAGTATGAGGAATTTTAGGCAGATATGCACTGTAGGAAGAAGCTCGACCCCTGAGAACCGGTCTTTCACCCTGCTGTTAGTTCCTGAGGCAGACAACACCAAAAAGATGCTTGTGTATTTCTGGTCCCAGAAAGTCTGACTGGAGTACTCTCTCTCCTGTCTGGGACTAGCAAAGGTGGTCACGGTTCCATCCAAATTTACTGCCTACACATGAAACAACGGAGAAGGTCAGAGAATTGCACCTACTACCACCAGCACCTGAGAAGAAGGGGGCCGTAAGGAAGGCAAAGATTCTTTGCCAAGAGGCATTTTAGGTGTGCAAGGTAAACATGTGAACAGAGAGTACCTGTGCCTGAAAGCAACTCAGTAGTCTGCCAGCTGCCTGGCACATCTGAGGGCAGGTCCAGCATTCCTCAGCAACAGCAGCAGCAGCAGCAGCAGCAGCAGCAGCAGCAGCTTTCTGTACTCTTGTGCAGCCCCACACACCCCTGCAACATGCTGGATGCACACAGGTGCTCACCCAGAAGACTGTGCCACAAATGTAAAAAATGAACCTGCAATTCACACACAGCAAAATAACACTTTCATGTAACCATCAAATGTGCTCTGCTGAGTAACAGGAGAAAGGACAAGCCACCTGAAAGAGGCAGCTGATACCAAGATTGCCACTCAGAATGTTTTAATGTGTGCCTTCTTTTAGACTCTTTCACTTTATTTTGAAAAAACTACTATCATGCAACTTCCCAATATTTTCTTTCTAAATATAATGTAAATTTGCTTTCTAAATGTAGTGTCAATTTTCTTGAGTATATGAAAGGATACAACTTTATCTCTGCAACTGTATTTCACTGCATTTTTGTGACTAAAAATTCAAAGCAAAAGTAGGGTGTCTGAAAGCATTTACATTTTTCTGAACATATTATGTCATACTTTAAGGAAAAGAACATTCTTATCCAATATTTACTCAATTTTATGAGGAGCAGCTGAGGTCATTTGGTTTGTTCAGTCTGGAGGAGACTGAGGGAGACCTCATTGCGGTCTTCAACATCCTCATGGGGGGAAGTGGAGGGGCAGGTACCGAGCTCTTCACCCTCCTGACCAGTGACAGGACCTATGGGAGCAGCATGAACCTGAGTCATGGAAGGTTTAGGTTGGATATCAGAAAAAGTTTCTTCATTAAGGGCGTGTTTGAGGACTGGAACAGGCTCCCCAGGGAAGTGGTTACAGCACCAAACCTGACAGAGTTCAAGAAGTGTTTGAACAAAGCTCTCAGGAACACAATGTGATTCTTGAGGTGTCCTGGGCAGGGCTAAGAGTTGGACTCTATAACCCTTGCGAGTCCCTTGCAACTCAGGATGTTCTATGATTATGTGAAATACCTGAAGTTATTTTCATCAGGTACTTCTAATATGTACTTCAAATGTTCTTTAAAATATCAGACTCAGAAAATTAATCGTAAGCATTCCAGACATCTTTTCACATTCAGTGTTCAAGAAACCTGTATTTCTCTGTGTACTGTACTTCAGATATACCCTTCAAAGGAAGAAAGGAGTCTTTACAGGTCTTCAGGTACTTCTGGTATTGACAGTTCTCAAGGTTAAGTGCTGGAGTTTAAACATAAGCAGTAGCAGAAAAGAAAATATTTTCTTCACTGTTTTCTCCACTTGTACCTCCACAATTTTCAGGGACACTAAGAAAATATTCTCTTTAGCTCTTTGTCCATTCCTTTGGTAACTGTACTGCAGGTACTATAAGTATAGCTACTTTTAGAACTCACCGAAAAGCAATGCAAATACAAATTAAGAATAAAATTTTCCAGTAAATACGGCATCAAGACTTTTTCATTCAGGCTACTACCAAAGGTAATTGTGAAGGCTCTTTTGTCAGTACATGCTTCCAAGCACAATAAAATGAAATCTTTTAAGGCAGGCAGTCACAGGCTCTAAAGGATATCACGTAGAGCACAATGACATTTAAAGAGGCTTCAGAAGTTCTGTTAAGTGCAACCTGTACCTAAGTCAAGGCATTATATCTCAAACTTGAAGCTGTACGGTTTAATATTTTGCTTCAATGTGACATTAACTCCCTTTGGCATCTTTCGAAATCATAAATCCATACAAATCAAAAGTTTAAATATTGTCAAGATAGATAAAACTGTAGTGATGTGCCTGGAAGGACCCTTAAGGTCTTTGATTCCTTTTAGAAACTCTGTCACCAAACTGAAAAGAAGTTGGGCTGATTTTCCTGCTTCTGAAAGATAGCACAGTGCTGGGTACTGCCAGAGCTGAAGCTGTGGGAATGGGAAATGCACTGCTGAGTGTGATGCCCTGGTTAGTGCACTGCATGCCATTCTTCCTCCCCACTCATCTCAGCTGCGTTGTATTTTTTGAATACAAGCAGTTCTGCACAAGACAACAGGAAAAGGAATGAAAAACCTGAGGAAGATTTCTCCATGTTGTGTCCACAATCTCAATTTCTCCTGAACCAAGTGACTAACTTGTAACGTGCAACAGGCTCAGGCTTCCCCTCCCTGTCACTGTTTAGCAATGAGAAAGAGGAGCCTGCTGCAGAACTGGGAGCATTGCCTGCTATTCAGCCTACAGGATTTCCCCTGTAAATGTACCAAAAACTTAGATTCAGAATTGCAACTGTTCTTTTGCTGAAATGCCAACTTTTTTCTTTACATTTATTTCTATGAAAAGGTGGGACATCTAAAGAAAACATCTTTATAAACAAACAGAGGGAGGAGGGATTAAAAATCAGCTCCAAAGTCAGACTGTTGCTCCAAGTGTGTTGTGCTCTGGCATAAAAAAACCTGCCTTATATGCAAAACACTTCATAAACTTTCCATGCTATACTGATGATTAATTAAGACAATTAATGATGACACACTGACAAGTCTGCTGCTCTTACTATCATAATGAGTTTGCAGCTTCATTGATGTGCCACTGTACTCAGGGGTCATCAAACAAATTCGTACTAGACCATTAAGTATTGCTGATTTTTAATATAGATCAACTAGAACCAAGTCCTAGCCAAAGACAAAAAGTTTTAGGGTCTTGAAGGATAGACAGAATTTTATGTCATGTATAGACCCCCCTCACAGTATTAAAAAAAAGGATAAGGAAGCATAAAGGTGTGCATACACACACATACTTCCATATACCACTGCATGTGTATTTCCTTCTGAATGTGAGAACTGAATTAAGAGACAAGGAACTGTGAATATCAGTGAGAGAGAGTCTCCATTTTTGAAATTTCCAAAAGTCATCTGGACATGGTCTTGGACAATTATCTGTAGGTGTTCCTGCCTGAGCAGGGGAGTTGGACCAGATGACTTTCAGAGGTCCCTTCCTATCTCAAACACCCTGTGACTCTGATTTTGTGATTTCTACAACTAGAAATAATAACAGTAAAAATCAAAAAAACTTAACCCTACTCTGCTGAAATACAAGGCAGAAATTCAAGTTTTGTTATCTTTCTAGCACTATTATAATTTCAGATTAATTAAAAAGAGTAAATGTGGCACACATAAAATGTCCATCTCTCCATCCATCCATCTGGAAAGTGCTCTGACAGCACTTGTCTCAGAACTTGGTGGTGGGATGTAGGGATGTCAAGCAGGTGGCTTTTTTGTATTGCCTTTCCTGCCTGCACCCCTGAGTTAGGATCTATCCTCAGCTACATTTTCATGCTTGTTTTTCTTTCTGCTCAGCTTTTGTGCAAGTAGAAATTAAGTCCCTTGTCCTAAGCTGAAATGTCAGCCTTCCCATAGCTACTGTGAGCATCAGAGGAGTCTGCAGGCTGTCAGTCAGTGCATTCAGTTATGACTTATTTTGATGCCATAATTGTCTCATGGAATGCTAAGGTCTACAGTGCAGAAGTAAAACTATTATTAGCAAGTTTAAAATGTACTCGGTGTCTGCCCACACCTTCAGTAACCAAAGTTCAACTGGCAACCTACCAAATCCAAGAGGAAAAGGATCTTAAACTGAAATAGGATGATCCTCTGAGAGTGTCCTTGCAAATGTCATGAAGTTTGAGGCATACAGCCATTAGAACCGAAGATTTTGTAAACTCTGAGTGAACTCACCTGTGAACTAGGATTTTGTTAGCATGTCTCTTGGGCATCAGTACTAAGTATTAATGCTTTACTGTCCCACAAAAGAAAGGAAAAAAGCATCTGCAGAAAAAGCAGATGAGCAAAAACAAACAAAGGGCAGAATGGTTCACCAGTGATGCAGACATCTGCTTGTGTTAAAGTATCACAGAGAGAAAGGTCATGAGTGAGAATAAGGTCCCTTGGCCCCACCACAACTCAGCCTTATGTGTCAGCATTTCAAAAATAAGATGTTTGCTTTGTCTTTCTTAAGGTACCTAAAGGTGATAGAATAATAAATTCCATGTAACAAAAGCGGCTGATTGGATAAAGCATGTAGGGATGGCCAAGCCTAGAGCCGTGATTAATCAAGTTCAATACCCTATTTACAAGAGTAGTAAGTGCCACATGTTTCAGAGAATGTTACAAAAACAGCCTGTCATGGACAATTAAGGGAATTACTTCTTCATGGAGGGAATAATCTTTCAGGCTCTGGGTCTTAATCAACAGAACCAAGGATTGATCTGTGAATCCAGTCCCTTGCTATTTTAAGCATCCACATCTTGTAATGTCTTTCAGGAAGTGATCAAAAAGAATTGGTTCAGCCCTGAAGTGCGAAAGTTTATCTCATTACTCTAAGTGGATCTGTCTCCAATGTAACTATGATATATTTACACATTTCTTTTTCATCCCTGAATTCCTTCATCACTAATGTTTTATGACAAAATCCAGCATATGCTAATACCTTATATTTGTTGGCAGGCTTTAATTTTACAGCCTTTCAAAGCAGCAGGAGTGGAGTCCAGGTCAGATTCAGGAACCAAATGTGCATACTGTAGATGCCCTAAATTTGAAGGCTGAATTCCTACAATCCCTGAGGGAACTGAGTTGTTTATTCTGGACAGTAGGATGGTCAGGGGAACCTCATTGCTCTCAATTACCTGAAGGCAGGTCATAGTGAGATGGGGGTTGGTCTCTTCTGCCATGTCTCAAGTGAAAGGATGAGAAGGAATGGCCTGAACTTGTGCCAAGGGTAGTTCAGATGAGATATTAGAAAAACTGTCTGACTGAAAGAGTGGTTAGGCATTGGAATATGCTGCCCAGGGAAGTGGTGGAGTCACTGTCCCTGAAAGTGTTTAAGAGGCATCTGGATGTGGCAGCTGGAGATGTGGTTTAGGGGTGATTATGGTGGCACTGGGTTGATGGTTGTACTGGATGATCCTGAAGATCTATTCCGGCTTCAACGGTTCTGTGATGCCTGTAGTTAATTTAAACAAGAGCAAAATACAGTGTAAAGCAGTGGGAAGGTCAGAAGCTGTACTTCAAGGACCAATTTTGAACCTGGCCAAAGCCAAGACATTTGAATTCAGAACTCAAAAAGCCAAATCCATCCACAGATTCAAGATATCTCAGTTGGGCTAAGAGGTGACAACACACAAATTAGCAGTTTACTTCTGATTTTTCTTAAAAGATAATCAGTTGAGGTGTGCTTTTCTCAGATTGACATTTTGGAACATAGTCAAGTGTTTCTTGAATTGTTGTTGCATCCATTTATGTGCCAAGATATTTTCTATGTGTTAATTACAGATGCAAACATGCTGTTGGTGTGCCTGAGCCCAGGACTTGAAGCACCTGTGTGATGTTTAAACTGCAGGTGATTCCTTTCTTTCCATGAGTTGCTGCCATCAGATTCAGCAACATTTCAGTTAGCAACTCAGCTGACTGAAGAAGGGAGATTTAGTTTAAAAATAGGAAATAGTAGATAACTTCTAATCTACTTGTGGTAGGCAATTTGATATTAAACGATTGACAACTTTAAGACTGAAAACTTTTCACTGAACTTTTCTTGATTTATGAGTCTCGTAATTATGAAAATTAGGCCTGAAATGCTTATTTTAAAGCTTTTTTTCCTATTTATTCAAACCCAACTGGAAAATAATCTTATAAAGACTCAGAGAATTTATTTAATTACACTCAGCTGATGTTAGAAATTTTTTGCACTGTGCAGTCTGAAAGTTATAAATCAGTTAAAATAAAAAGTTTGGAGAAGAGACTAGAATCTATAATTAAATGTTTGAGTGTAAATTTTTGTCTTACACAGTGTGAATAGGGGCTTTATACAACTCCATAATTTTCTAGAGAGAGGTTTTAAAAGGTGATAACATGGAGTGACTGGTGTAAAGAAGAGAGTTAATAAGCTGTGTTGTAAGCCTGGAGTTTAAATAGGTGATGAATGTATCAATCTGCACAGGTGGGTGGGGTTGAAAATTTCAGGTTAATCTGGTTTTGGTATAGAATAGGGTTTTGGCAAATTGCATGTTTTCCTCTTAATCAAGAAATTATTGCAATGACTTGGAAATAGCCTCCTTCTAATTCAGAGAAGTTGTATTTCAGTCCTCTCCTGTACTAATTCTCCCCCACTGGCTGCTTTCAGTAGCTAAACGTCATTTTCAGGTCATTGATACTCATCATGAAAAGGGCTCTTCTCTCACCAGAAAGGTAAGTCTTGCTTCTGTTATGTATAGTATACAGAGAAGAATGGAAATTTAAGGCAATCAAACTACAGCCTCCATGAGAAATCATGGAATTGTTTTCATGTTGAGAAGCTAAAAGCTCTTAGTATGATTTTTTTGGGGGGGCCAAAATATTTAAATTTGTGCTTGAAGAAATACCAGCACTTTAAAATCCATTTCATTTGCTTATTTATTTCATTTATTTTGGTAACATTTTGAAATGTGTATCAACACTAAGAGGAGAAATATGTGTAGCCCAACATCAGACAAGTGCAGACAGGCATTACACAGTTACGGATGTCAAATTTGGGTTGTTGATTTGCACTTCTTTCACAGCTACAATGTGCTGCAGTCACCAGCCAGCTCTGCTGTGGTTATGCTCCTCCAAGAGCACGGAGCAGCATCAGCCATGCTTAACTGGGCAGGCTTGAGTTGTTCGGTGTTGCCAGAATGGTGTGACCATGGGAATCAGATGCAGCAATTTCCCTTTCTCATAGTGTAGCAAAGAGTATAATCTCTTTATTTGTGTTTGCTCACTAAAACCACATTTCTTGACTTTGTAGAAGAAAAGCTATATGAAGAAACTGCACAAGCCCAGCTGGGGCCCACTTAGTTATTGTGCAAAACCCATGAGAGGTAACTGGCTGCTCTGGTAAGTTATTCCATCTTCTTAAACACTGGGCAAACTAAGAGTCAACAGGGAGACTGACCCCTGTCCAGGAAGGCTCTTCCATTCTTACACATTACGTACGAAATTGAGGAAGGGGAGTGGTACAAGACTTTTTCAATCTCAATCATGTTCCAGCCCCAAACTGACACTACAGAGTTTTAAAGCCATTTCTGTTTATAAACCTCAAATACTTGGGGCCTACACTGTAAAAGTAACGATGGTGTCAAAGCTGTAATATCTGTCAGTTCCTATGGAAGCTGAGCAATTTTCTCAGCACAGAAACATCAAGCTTGCAACTTCAGTTCACTGCAACCTTATGATCTCTTGGTTTATAAACCTGCCACTACAGCTTACTTTCATAAACTCAAATTGAAATTGCTTTAGTGCAATAATGTCTGGTCTATTAACTTAGAAATTGTCTTAATCCTTTGAAGATGGCAGGAGTTGCATTCCTCAACAAAGAGCAGTAAAATAAAAAAAGAAAAAATCTCTCATCTTGCACAGAAAATGTTAACCTACTGCACAGTATCTGATACGAACTCTAAAGCACAGGGGAGGAAATCTGTGTTTAGTGTGTTTGGTAAATAAACCCAGAGCTCAGAGCATGCCTGCCACAGGGACTAGTTTATAAGTTAACAAATTGTAAGGTTTCAGGGAAGAGAGGTGCCAAGTCTGATGACTATCTGATGAGAAAATTGCTTATGGAGAAAGAATTTAAATTCCCTTTAAGTGAATGTTTGAGCAAGTAAGTTTCATTTTCCCTAAATACTTATGGAAGAAAAAAATTAACAACAGATATCTACAGAAAGGGAAAATAAAACACATTATGAGGGGTTTTCTTTGAAATTACAATTTAAGAACCAAAAATACTTTCAGTAAATACTGTAATAAGTATATTTTCTTCAGTAGTTACCAAGAGCTTTTTGAAGGTACCTAGTAGGCAAATAGGACCTACACCTACAAGCACCATTCAGCCAACTGTAACACAGTTACACAGAAGAAATCAAACTGTTATTCTCTTTCTGTATTTTTAATGCAATTGCAATCTTATTTTGATTTTTAAAATAACTTTTAAAAAATATTTAAACTATTTTTGGTTTTTTCTCCAGTTGAACTTCTCCTTGGGCTTGAAGTTAAACTACAATTAAACTCAGAAAAGATATCATGGATCACATCACTATATCTTTAGGGACATCTCTTGGCATAGCAGTCACTTATACCAGCTGAAGACAGAAGTGATAAACTTTGTAGAGGCTAACTTAAACATCCTTTTTCTATTTTTTGGATTTTCTTCTTTAGTTACATTTTCTTCTCTCCCAAAGCTTTGTACCAAAGCACACATCAAAGACAGAGCCTGTGATGATGGATATCCGGTGTGATTCTTCTCAGCACTCAGTGGGCTTTTCCTAGCATCTCCCAGTTGCTTCTTCCTGACTCTATTCATTATCTGCCTTCAAAGCCTTCCCACAGACCTCCCTTCTCAGGAGGATCTAAGAGTTCTTACACAGCTCCCACTGTGCACTGACAAAATCTGCTCAGGACTGTCTTCACCAATTTCTATGAGCAGTTCTGCTTCATATATTTCTTCAACATTTTTAAAATTAAAATAGCAACTTTGGTTTATTCAGCATACACTCATAATTAGTTTCCTCCTGATTCATTTTTGCCTCTCATTTCCAAGTGGAAAATTGTCCCTCGGAGACACTCTTTGTTCTAAGTTAAGAGCCAGGTGCTTCCAAATCACCTGGAAGGATTCACACTGAGTCCAGATGAGCCTGACTTGAAAGAGAAGACGTTCTGGTTTTCTTTCAGCTCCTTGCCAAGTTATCCTGCATTCTTGATTCTTTATATGTGAATATTGACTGATTAACACTAATGTAGCAGGGTTGAGTTCCCAGTCCATCAGTGACATGTTCAAGCACCACCACATGACACCTCAAACTTACCCAGCCAGTCAGCCTTCCAATGCAGGGTCAGATCAATCAACTCCACAAAGGAGAAGACTCATGCAACTGCACTGCTGTTCATGTCGTTTTGTACCTGTAAATCTACCTGCCCAGCTGTGGAAAGCTACACTAAACTCTCAGGAAGCATTTACTTAGGCAATATGAGATGGGTTGCAGAGCAAAGTGCCCAGCTGCTGAATCAGGGCTGCCATCTCACTCGTGATGGGAAAGGACATTGCTGTGAGATTTTACATGATGGAAGCAGTGCAGTGCAGAAAAGCTCTGGGAATAAAAGAGTTTGAAGAATTAATCAGCTTGTTTTGAGGCATGTTGATGGCAAAGGATTTGACTTGAGGCCATTCATGTCTGACATTGTCTTTGCTTGCACTGAAACTATTCACATGGAAAGCATTTTGCCCAGTGTAAGTAACTCACAAAGACAACCAAGACCAGGGTATCTCAGGCTGAATTCCCTTCCCTCCTCCCTTCTCCTTTGAATAAATGAACTTCCTTACACTCTGACAGACTGGGGAGATTAATTCAGACTGTGTGTGCACAGTACACCTGGCAGAAACGATAAAGACTGGCTCAAAGAGCTAAGATGAAACAAAGGCATAAATAATAGTGGAGAAGGACAAAATATGGGCAGCCACTTAATGGTGACAGTAATAACATAAGTAAATGCCAAAACTTTAAAGAAACAAGAGGAAGATATTAATTAATATTTAAGTCTGAAACACGTGAGCATGTTGCTTTGCCATTCAGAAGGTTATGTTCCTGTCTTATCTTCCTGTGATAGATATGGGAATGGATATTAACATCTGTTGCAGGGCAAACTGTTACTGGTTAAGGGCCTATTGATGCCCAGATGCATTGAAACCAAGAGTCTTTTTATTCACTCTGAGCACCTAAAAAGGTTTATACCATTCCTGAGTCTAGCTACCAGTATGGAAACAAGCAAATAGCATAAAGCACTCCAGATACCTGTAAAAATGAACAGTGCAACAAAAGCTCATTAGACCTAAACTGGAGTTTACAAAGACTGAACAACATCTCCAAAGACGTGTTAGCTGTCCCAATCAGCAGAATATTCCAGAATCAAGTGAATGTAAATAAAAGGTCAGATTAAATTGAGTATATTTCATTCTGTATTCAAAGGATGCGAAACTCGGTGTTTGAAATGATGGGCTCTTGGAGGTCTGTTATAACATGGGAGAAAAATCTTGATTTTACCATAGACAATTTAATGAAAATTTTAGTTCAGTATCTACCAAAACAGCAGATCAGTATTCACATTAATTAGGAAAGGAATAGAAGGAGAGAAAGACCCCAACTTTATTATGCCCCTCCATAATGCATTGTTTGCTTAATGAAGTCTTCCTCCTTGTATATCAAAAGTTATAGAATGTAATTAGAGATGAGTTGAGGGCAAGAAGAGTGATCAGAAATAAACAGTGGCTTCTACATGGAGAATGACTTTGTCAATTAGATCTCATCAGCATAGTAAAGGTATGACTGAAGGGAATATGACAGAAATCTACACAATGATGGCAGGAGAATAAGGGGCAAAGTGTTACATGCACCCATTTATTGCACACTTCCCTAGATACCTGCTTTTGACTGACATTGGAAACAGTTTATGGGCTATGAAACTTGGATCTAATTTAATTCAGTCACACTTGAGTTTTTACCTAACATATCACATAAAACTAAGCAGCTGTAGAAGTTACAAAGCTCAATGTGGCACAACAGTGTTATCAAATGTTGGAGGCATTTTCTGCTCATTTGATTAGTTCATATTTAAGCCTTGAAGAATTCCATTCTACCTGAATCCAGAGGAAAATATGAACACCATTTTATATTGCAGCTAACCTGCTTCTTGACAGGTAGAGGTCATTCTTGACTGGTATGAATTACATAATCCTCATTATTCTCTCAGTTGCACTATAGACTAAAGCAGCAGCCTCACAGGGCCACAGTTAGTTGATAGTTTTATATCCCTGCTTTTTTTTTATTTAATTGTGCCAAGCACATGCATGTCTCCAACGTGTCACATTTCCAATAAAGGCCATCAAAGATGACCTTTAAATCCAGAAAGGGTTTTATATTGCAGACATTTAAAAAATATGATACAGACAATGCTGAACACACTAGTATCAAATATTTTCGTTTATTGCAGTGGTTTGTTTCAATTGCAACTTTTACCTGGAATAAAATTAGGCAATGAACTAGCACTTACTCACTTGACATACTTTCAATGGTCCTGATAAATGCTCAACAGCAGAATATGGGATACTTGCAGTTAGCCAGAAGGTCTCTTCTTTGTTCTTACATCTGACTAATCTAGGTTTGATATCAAGGAAAATCATTTAAGTTAGTCAATGTTGGAGAAAGAGAGACTGTTTTAATAAGAGGTAAGTGGGAGAATTCAATTTGATGGCAGTTGAATACTATTAAATCCTGTAATCTGCCACACTGGGCAATCTCAAGAAAGTTCCGGTTTGAAAAACAATGACGTATTTTAATTCTAAATTATCATAAGTGATGAAAGAAATTATAGTTAGTTATTAATTAACCATAGTTAATATATTTTAACAACTCCAGTGAAATCCACCAAGAATTTACTTCTTTTTTCAAATATAATTTGGAAATACAAGTTCTTCTGCAGAAGGAAAATAATGATATAGAGAAATTCTGGTAACAGGCATTAAATATTTGTCTATACAAGCTATTTGCTCTAGTGTAATGGCCTATATCTATTCTATGACTAACGCTCATAGGAACTCAGCACTGGAAGGGGCAACCTAATCTCCAGTGACAAGGACAGTTTTCTGCAAGTGTCAATGATCAGTAAGTACTAAATTGTTCACAGAACATCTTCTGTCCATTATTCACACAACACCCTTACCAGCCTGTGTTAATCTGAAAGCCTTCTCAGTTCTTAGCTATCTTCTACATTGTTGTCATGAAGAAGAGATTTTATTCTTTAAAACAGTAATGGAATAATAAAAACCACAGGAATAGGGGCAATGTGAGTGCAGAAGAAAGAAACCAGTAACTTTGAGAAAATTATGTCTTGCTTTTCCTATTTTAAAAAGTCCATATCTGATGGAAAAAAACCTTTAGGAATGAGAATTGAAGTGCAGCTCACACGCATCATAGCAGGACCAGAGGTCCAACTGCCAGCAGTGTTTGTGACTCCACCTGCTCCTTCCACTTCCAACAGAATTCATGATGCTTTGTGGCAGTATGGAAAGATCAACCAGAAGGTGAACTATCCCAGTGATGTTGTGTGAATGGTGGCATTGATCTGAGATATCCATGGTCCCAGACTTTTTCTCCATATTTGCCTTATGCCTTTAATGATTGAAAATAATAATCTATCAATTTCATAGCCAGATGAGAATACGTATTCTCTTGCATAGATAAATGCTGCTTAGGTGTTTTCAGACATTGGCATTCCTTATTTGCCCAATAATGCAAATTTGGCCTCTGTATTGTATGGTTTCAGTCTGGGGTTTTGGGGCTGACTTTATCCCTGATTATTTAATCTTTCATTTTCATTCAGAATCATCAATCCCAGTGTGAAAAAAAAATTAAAAATTTATATACTGTCATCCCTACCTATCCCACCACTACCCCAATCCCATGTGAGAGACTCCAAAGAAACAAGCCATTTTCTGGAATCACAGAGAATCACTTAATTGCTTTTTTGAGTGCAACTCTAGAAGTTAAGCTTTTCCAAAAAAAAAAAAAAAACCAAAAAAAAACCCACAAAAAAAAAACCCAAAAAAACAAAACAAAACAAAAAAAAAAAAACCAAAAAAAACCCAACAACAACAACAACAACAAAAAAAAACAAACCCACAGGAAATCTATTCATTCAGTGAATTAAGTGTACAGATGCTAAGCACAACTCTCAGAGAAACTGGAGCTCCCATGAGACTGATTTCCCTGGAGGTACTAAAACTGTTGGGGCCTTGCTTAGTCCCATAAGTCCTTCTAAGCTTCTGCTTTTCTAGAAGCAAAGCCAATTATTGCTCCACAACTCCAGGAATTTTCTGCACTCTTAAAGCCAAATTGAGCTGGACCAGTGTCCTGCATCCCAGCCAAGGTCTCTCACCTTTCCTGTTGCCAGCTATTATTACTATAAGTCCAAATGTGTACCTGTGTTCTTTACTAAGCACCCAGGCATTTTGTTCCAGGAGATTAATCACCATCACCTTGTCTGCTCTGCCACAAGCTGTCGACTCCAGCATGCTATTCAGGAATGTCTATGGATGTGGGCAGGTTCTGTCTGCTTTTGTATGCTTTTCATACTCAATGAAAGACAGACACGTTACTAATACTCTGCATATATGGGCACAACCCCTCTCTCTGTAGAACCTGAGAGGCACTAAAGGCCTTCTACATGGCTTCTACAGCTCCTGGAAAGCCTCTGCCACCTGTAGTAGCTTAACAGGCTGTTGGATGGCTTATTAAAATTGGATCATTAACACCTAGTTTTTCCACACTACTTCATTTTGTCTACTAAGTTTAGGGCAAGACTAGGCTCCTCCAGGCCAAAAATTGTCACATTTAGTCCACCTGTTGCTATTTAGAGTAACAGCACTGTGATCACTTTCCAGAGGAATTTAATTCTTCAGCTATGTGAGATTACCATTCCTTTCACTCAACTGTCTCAGGCCATACAGTCACCTCTGAAAGACACATCCAGCTTCATTTGATGAGAACTTCTTGTACCTTTTCCTCTACATGTACTGTCATGGTCTAAGACACCCAGCCCTATACATCCCAAGAGCAGCTGGTTCGAGGAAACATCAGCCTCAGCTTCCTTCATTTCTGGCGCTAGCAAGAATTCTACTGTTGTTTATTTTTGACCCTTCATCTCACATGCACTTTCAAAGGCAAATTTCTGAAAACTTCCTTTTTCCATAGAACATATTACTGACTTCCAATGGATGATCCATTTCACATTAATGTACATCTATTTATTTTGCTTTGGTCTCAAAAAGTGGAAATTGGTACTTTAACAGGATTTAAAACATCTACATTTAAAACCCTGTTAAACCATGATCAGAATTTAATGAGCTTTTCTACTTTCTGATCTATGCATTTATTCCACCTACTCCGACAGCTTTGTACACTTCTGCATTTTCTCCACCATTTTTCATTGTAGCAATTAAAAATGCATAAACCAGGCCTTCGCTGACATAGGAATATATCAAATTCTTTTTTTAATCATGTGATGAAGCAGAAGAAAGTCTTGAATACATTGTGTTTGCCATAATAAACTGTCTTGTGATTCACATAATTCTTGAGAAGCTCTTGTAGTGCTTTGCTTTGTAGGTATTTGCATACTACCTACAACAGTCTAGCTCCAGACTTGCTGCATGCTGTGAGTAAAGACACTGGTGTCCTCCACACTGGCTGGAAAGGTACAGGATACAAAGATATCTTGCTAGTTTTTGCAGTAGGAGTGCATCTCCAGGTTCTTCTTATCCAGGTTAAAAACTCTGTGCTTATTTGCAAAGACTTCAGGTGAAGCCTGGTCCTGCTGGTACCGTCTCAGACTAATACATTCATGTATTCTGGTCCTGGAAGGATGAGCAAGCTCCTTGCACAGGTTTCTCAGAGGCATTCCATTCCTTTGAGAGAAGTTTATAGACAGGACAAAGCAGCATCTGTCTTTCTCAGGATCTGCAACCCTGTTCATGCAGAGCACTGGGACTCAAATGAAGAGCAGTATTGATCACAGCACAAGACTTCTCAAGGAAACCAAGTGGGACCCTTCACACACCCTCTTTGGTCTAACACATCTTTCACAGTCCTTGTAACAGGGGTGTTGCACTCACTTGGATGGGCTCATGTGTCAGTGAAGGGCAGAATTGCATGGCTGTTCATGGGAGAAGGTGCTTCTCAAAACAGCCAGCCCACCTCTAGGATGGTTCAGTCCTGATTCTCAAGGATTGAAACCCAAAGGATGACACTGGAAACTCAGTTCATCATCCTAATGGATACTCAAAATCACACACACACACACAGATTATTTTAGCACACTAATATTTACTCCTACTCTCACCTCTAGTAACGTCTCACTTCCACTGGTAATAATTACCTGGTTTTCTTTTTACTCTGTCAAAATGACTAAAAATATTAAAATATATGAACTTTTCTTGTCCTTGTTAGCACCTCTCTCTGCTCCAAAGGTACCAATCATCCTTTTATTTCAGTTTTATATGGATTACCATAATTAAGTTAAACTCAATTGCTACTAGTTTGCTCTTAGCTTGAAGTGTGACGTTTCTCCTCCTTCAGAGCTCAAGAAGGGCTATTATGTTTCAAAATTCTATGTGTTTCTTCCAATTCAGCTGGAAAAAAAAAATAGGCACTACTCATCTCTTCAAACTTTGCCTTTGTGAAGTGCAGAAAGTCTCTCAGCAGTGTGACACTGACATGGCTGAGCCTTTGTTTGACTTGCTGACTCATCTCTGAGGACCTTCTCTTCTTGGCCATTTCATATTGTTACAATCATATAGTGAAATGCAAGACGCTTATGTTGACTAAAGCCGTGACAAGGGCTATAACAACTTCTAAGAAGGTGTTTTAAGGTGGGAGCTTTTCAAAAAGAAAAAATAAGGATTTGAGGGATTTGTCCCACTACACCCCACAGAGGTGTATAACCCCACAGAGATATATAACTGTACAAGCTCAGCATAAGAGGTGGTCACACAAGCAGTCTAGAAAATGGCGACTTTAATTTTTGGTTCAGGTCAATGAAACACAGAAGAGTGTGTTGGTAGTAGAATTGTTCATTACTATGGTACTAACTCATCTGTCAACAGCTGTAAGAAAATAATGCTATAAGATGTTTAAAAAGTGTGAATGAAGGTCTTAACCCAATAATGGAATGAAAAATCACTATAGATGTGTATTAAATACAAATTTGTGGTGACAGACAGAAAACTGTTATCTGTCCCTAAGGCTTGACCTGGTGGCTGTGGCACATGAGAAGGCACAAGCAGAATTGAGGAAACAAGAAATGTTTTCACTGTAGATAGGGTTGGTACATTCTGCACTGGGTCTGCTGAAGGCACCAAATGTCTTAGTAGAGGATGAATGGGGATACATTTTCAAAGTCACTACATTTGGCAAATTGGAAAGCTAAGTTTACACAATCAAAGCTGCCTGAAGCATAGTAGCAGATGGCACTGCAGACAGATGCTAGGGAAAAATGTTATTTTCTGCAAACATATATAAGCTGTTTAGATGAAAAGGTTTCTCCCTCATGTACTAGTTGCTAGCTGCTTTTTCAAAACCAGGACAAAAACTTAAACTTTTCCTTGACAAATGGATAAGACAAAATAAAACCATGTTTTAGTTTATGCACTAAGGTATTATGACAGAAAAATGAACAACTTGGGTCTGAGTTCTGTCTCAGATTCTCTCCCTTTTGTTAACTTTAAAATATTGTATTAGGAAGAAACACTGACTTCCAAGTTTAACAGTGCTGGCTTATACCTTTCTTGAAGACTGCCAAGATAGTGAACACAGAGTAGAATCCTAATGTTATACAATATTTCTTAGGCTAGTTAAAAACCCCATCTGCTACAGAACTTTATTTGCATGTAGAGTTGTTCATTGCTTCTTTCATAAAACAAATCTTCCAATTAAAATCATAATTTTCCACAGAATGAAACTCAGAATACCCTCAGTCCTAAGTATCAATTTTCATTTTTAAACATTGAAACACTTCAACAATGTCATATTTTACACATATAATTATGTTAAATATAGTGTGTATTTCAAGTTTACTGTTAACATACAGTGCACAAAATTGTATACTTTTCCATTGGAAATGAAGTTTAAGGAAATTTATTCTCATTACGTTTTTAATGAAATCCCTGTGAAATTCTCCTGATTTAAGAATCTCCATGTTCTAATGGAAGATCGTTCCATACATTCCAGCAGTTGTCTGCTGGGCAAGATGAATATTTCATTGTAGTGATGTCATTGTCATTTTTCACAGCCTTATTTAAAGACGTCTACTCTTCTAATTTCCCTTCTCTTCTCCCCACACCCTTAAAAAAGATCCCACCCAAACCCAAGAAGAGAATGTACGAGAAGAAATTGAATCAACATTGTCCTGTGCTGCTATCTAAACTCTGTTCATGAAGCAGGTGATTTTTAAAATTAATTCCTCCCATGGAATACATCTCTGACTAGAAGAAATCCAGGCTGTTTTTAACAGCCATGTCTTTAGGTACAACTATAATGGAAACCACACTTGTAAATGAAGATTAAAATGCTTTAGAGAAAAGGCATGGAAAACATGGACCCCTCACTTTAGGGTCCTGAGAGATCAAACTTTCCTCTCTTGCTCTTACTCAGTGTAAGCAATCATTTACTGGCTAAGGTCTGTTTAGTGACAAAAAACCATCATGCATGTTTTAGCTTGTTTTTCTAGCTTGCCATTTTAGAACAATGTTAAAAATACTATCAAGTTCTTTTGATGGGTTTCTGATTTTAGCATAAGCAGAAGTGGTACAGTAAAGTTTTACATGAACTAGAAAATTTAATCATAAAATATTTTAATTGTGTTTTCTAGTTACAGTAAACAGGAACGATAAAGTAAAAACTTCCAACAAACTTAATACATTGTTCAGAAATATGAAGGATAATAGTTCTTCTCATTAATAAAAGCTATTACCACTTAGGGTATTAAGCTTTTTGTTACAGCACAAAAATCTGTCTGACTTTTGCATTCATCTACTCTATTGGTATATTTTCATATTTTTCTTGAAAATACCATTGCAAAAAGAACATTTATGGCAGCTTCCAAATAGGTGTGGAGTTTTAAATGGTCATTCCATCAATCAGTGCCTCTTACTCTGTTAGAAATTGACAGGAGATAAACCAGACTTAAATCTTTCCAGGGTAAACCTTATTAGGCAATGGTCAAGAAGATTCAATCCCAATACTATTAAGCAGAGAAATTCATGAGATCTACTCACTCTGGGAGAGAAGCAAGCTTTCTGGTTTATATGTGAAAGTATAAGTATTCAGAAGTATAAAAGGCATTTTTAGACTGAGTGACTTACGCATGTCAAAAGTACAGTTCTTGAGAGAAGCTGTGAATTAAATGAGAAGCAACAATAAATTCAGTCTTAAAATATCAATATGCAGATTTTTTTTTCCTTTAAGATACATAGCAGCAGATCAGAAGCATATTTTAAGGTACATATTTTAACAACCATGGCAGTTGTTTGGTTTTTATAAACCAAGCATAAGGCATACATTTAAAATAAAGCAGATGCACAGACTAATTATACTGCAAAGCAAAAACAGCATGTTCCTGTACACAGAATTACCAAAGTCATCATCCTCGAACTAGATCTGGCTACTTAATAGTGTTCATTAGTTGGGAACAGTTCCCAGGGCCGACTATTAAGGCAATTTCCAAACCACCTTGTCCTAGATTGGGAAGGAAAATTAGCACATGTCCAAACAAAACCTGCAAAAACATTTTCTGCTCTCAGAATAAAAAATTAAACAAACACTCTTGAATTTTCTTGTGCATGACACAGGAAAACAATAGAAAAATAATAAACAACAAACCAAAAACCCATACAAACAAACAAAAAAGTGCTTTTTTGACCATGAGCTGTTCTGTAGTAAACAGTTCCTTCTATTGGCTTTATTAAATAGAGAACCTCATTATAAGCAGTCTGCCTCTGACTTTGTGCCCATGTGAGGATTAGAAGGAACAGTAAAGAAAACTGTGTTTATATGTATTTTTATGAATAAAGATGAACTAAGTCACTTCACTTTTTGTAGCACAGTTTTCTTGCTTTCAGGGAACATCTCTATTAGCAATCTCCACCTTTGTCAGTCCTTCTCAAAGTGCAAAAGAACACCTTCCAGTTTCTAAGGCAAACATATATCTACACGTCTGCTCACTCACTAAATATCCATGCCTTGATGCATTCAGGCTTCCTCTTCTCCAGATCATAACTCATGCAAGTTCTCAGAGCAAACGTGGTAAGAACTACTCATGTACTGAAAAGCAGACTAATAAAATGCTATGTAAAACTTGAGTTTTCATATTGGTAGCTGTGGCAGAGATGTGGTACACCTTCTCTAACCTACAGTACATTCTCTGTTCTCTGCCTTGTCCTTACAACAACCACAGGGTACTCAACTGAGAGGTGATATAGACAGAAATCTACCAAATACACATAGAACATTTTGTGCCAATTAAGTCTCTCTAGGCCCAGCTGGACTACAGCCAAAGGGGTGCAGGTCTCTTGCAGCCTTATAAATGTACCAGGTGTCCCTAGGCGTCTCAAATGACATTGATGCATAAGCACCTGAGTACTGCCCCATGATTTGCCAGGTGAAAATCCCAAGAGTATCTTCAGGCTTTGGTTCCTCTCATCAGCTGGTTTGTGCTTTCAACTATATCACTGTTTCTTGGCCAGGAGGGGGAAAAGTGCTCCGTTTGTAAGCCCTTTGTGAGCCAAATTTCTAGTACAAGCTTGAGAAACCTTAGCACAGCTCTTTCCAAATCACACGCAGCTGCAATTGTGCCAAAGCACTGCCATCCTGCACCCAGGAGAATACAGAAACACCCTAGATGGGCTTCCTTTCTTTGAAACCAGGTCAGTATTTCCGATATTATGATGCTGGTTGCAACCAAAACCAGCATTGACAGCTTCCAGGAGAAGCCAAGCCAAATAGCAGCAGCTTGAATTCTGGAACAAAGATTACAAGTGAGGGAAAGTATAACTGAAGGGTCCCTCATATTCTAAATGGATCCCTAGAAACAGGAGCAAAATAATGCTAGTAGGAATGTTGGAAGTAGTACAATGAAAAAAAATTGAAATAAGTGCCCCAAAATGTAATCATTTTCTTTGCAAAATTATAGGTTGCCGATAGGACAGCTTTTGTACTGGGTCCTCTTTCCTCTACATTGAATTTTTAAAGAGATAAATTTATTTAGGAATTGCAGTCAAGGGTAAATAAAAGTATAATAAATGATAGCCTAGGTTTCACAAAACAGATAAAGACTCTACTCAGCAAAGTGGTAAAACATTTTTTTGCAAGAATAATTGTTTAAGCTGCATTTATATAAAATATGTGTTCTAGTGATTATTGTAATGTATGAGTCTACCTGTATACCCCAATGAGCCAAACCTTTGGAAAAGTGATGGATTGCTTTTAATGTAGGACTAATTTTCCAGGTCTCATTTGCAGTGTATCCTTCCTGCAATAGTGAATCATGAAAGCATTTAGCTCGATATTTTGCAATTCATTTGCTCATGCCAAGCAGCACTGTGAATAAAAATAATATTAATCAAGTATCCATTCAAGTGGCAGCCTGTCAAGACAGATAGAGTTCATGGCTATATTTTTTTGCTGAATGTGCATACATACTCCTAGGATTTCATCAGAGCTGTCAAATTACGTCAGCTCTAAAATTTTGAGTATATCCTGGCTTCAAGCTGCCAGAATTTGAGCTTTCTTTCTTCCTCTTTCATGCTGCTTTGTCAATTTTATTACATCTTCTACTTTAGTTTTATTTGTCATCCATAGGAAGAGATTGTCATATCATTGTTCAATTTCTTCTTTAATAGTTCAATCAAATGAGAAATGGAATGTACACAGAGAAATAAATGTGGCTGTTGATTGCTTTCTAAATTCCTCTAAAATATGATGTTTGCTTAAGCTTTGGCTGAGAAAAAAAGCTATAATTGTGTGTAGTAGTACAAGTACTCTCCCTCAATTTCCCTGTCAATACATCAAACTCTTATTTGAAAAAAAAATAAGATTTTTTTCTCAAAATATATATAATATATAATATTTTTTCTTATTTGAAAAAATGTTTGGAAGGTCCACTTGCATATAGTTTACAAGCCAGTTCTGTATTAGACTTTCCTGCCAACACTAGAAGGAAGATATCTTTTTGCCTGTTAATTGAAATGGTGCCTTGGAATTTTGGACATTCTTCACCAAATGTAAAGTGTGTACAACAATAATCACAGTAACCAGGGACTTTTGTGAGCAGTACTGAAAAAGGAAAAAAAAAAGTAATTTGGAATTAAATCCTGACCCAGCTCTTATACACTCATGTTAAGAGGTCAAGTACATCCTACTAAGCAATCTGAAGGTAGCTGCTTAAAAACATGAATGAGAGGTCATTTTTCTTCCTGGTGTCAGACCATCAGAAAATACAGCAGCACTCATATCTGACTGGGGACTGGACCTGACATAGCCTGACCCTTCACACTGTAAAATTAAAAAGCAGGCATGAAAACCTACACACATAATATGGCAGAAAAAATTCACTGCAGCAACAAAATGCTGAGTACTTAAAATGTTAGTGCTAATGGAAATTTGCTGAGTGGAAGCATTCACTCAGGCTGTAGCAGAAGGAATATTTTAATATGTTGCAAGTGTTCAACCCAAATAAGGGAGAAAGAATCAGTCTAGAACACAGAGAAAGCTCAAAAATTGTAGTTTTATCAAAACTAGTGATGCTGGAGAAAGCAATTTTTTGTAAGTTATTTCTTAGACGTCATCCTTTATTAATATCCACACACCATATTCCATTAGATCAACCACTTTCACAATTACACCTAAATTATATTCCATATTTCTGCCTGCAAACTATTCCTGACTCTTTTGTGTTCCATTCATTTGTTCCTTTTCTTGAAACTTGGCCTTTTAGTCAATGTGTTTGTGAGTGCAAACACATCATAATTTCACCATTAAATATTTCTGACTGTGATGGTTTAGAAAGATTCATATCTAAGATCTGTGCTTGCAGAAGAAACTCAGTTTGGATATAGAAAGCAGAGAAGAAAGTGGGGGAAGGAAGCCTTCCTGTGAGCAGGTAGAGAGGATTCTGAGGGGTTGAAATGGGTTCTGAGCCATGGGCAGGGTGGGGGATCTGAGCTGAGTGACCAGGAATGGTCAAGGCTTGTGGTACATCCAGAGACAAGACATTTTTACCCTTTGAAATATCTAGAAAATTTACTCTTCAACATACCTTTAAAATGACATAAGCCACAGTTTGAGCTGTATGTTAATAGGAAGCACTGTGGCAGGAACCACTCCAACAGATGGAGGACAAACCTCACAAGAACCTGGAATGCAGGAATAAAAAGACAGTTGGAAGCAGGTGCAGGCAACCCAGGAGGACTGCAAAGATTTTGTAAGGTTATGCACTGAGAAAATGAGAAGGGACAAAGCCTAGCTAGAACTTAATCTGGCTACTGTTGTAAAACACAATGAAAAAGGTTTCTATAAACACCTTAGCAACAAAAGGAGGGCTAAAGAGAATCTCCCTCCTTCACTGGAAGCAGGGGGAAAACATAGTGACAAAGGATGAGGAAAAGACTGGGAGACTTCTTTACCTCAGTCTTCAATAATAATTGCTCTTCAGGTACCCAGCACCCTGACAGGGATAGGACACAGCTAGGACAGCTGACCTGAACTGACTGAAGGGATATCCTATACTACAGTGTTGGGCTAGCAATAAATTTTGGGGAAGGGAGGAGGAAGTCATAGGCATTTCAAGTTCTGTCACCTGCCTTCCCAAGTAACCATTATTCATACTGAGGCCCTGTTTTCCAGGAACTGGATAAACATCTTCTTGTCAGTGGGACGCAGATAACAAATCCCTTTGCTTGTGCATGCAGCTTTCCTTCACTTATTAAGCTGTCTTGATCTTGACCCACCAGTTGTTTATACTTTTGCCCTTCAGATTCTGTCCCCCAAGAGTGAACAAAATGAGGGCTTAACTGCCAGCAAGGCCTAGACCACCACCACTGTCATAAATTTATTTTTAAATAGAGCAAAATAAATTTTAAAAATCTTCTCATGATGTTTCTTACCATGCTTAAATAAATGTAATGCATTGGAAGGGAGGAGCTAGAAGTTTCTTGTTTTCACGTGTGATGATGAATAAACATTTTCAACACTACCTACTGATATAAAAGTGCTTTGGACAACAAAATCCAGACTGGGTAACACCATATGTGAGCATTCAAAATCTATTTTAGTCAGCCACAGTGTCGTCAGGTCACAAGCTACACAAGATTTCCTCTGGATAAACCACTGTTTGAGTAACCTCATAAAGCTGTTGTTTGCAATTTGGGATGAAAACTAATCACCCCGAAGAACACAATCTGCTCAACATTCCCAGGAAAGCACAGAAGGATGTCTCTCTCCATCTGTGGGTACTACTGCCCTTCAGAGGTGACTCACAGGACACATTGGAAGGCACGGAGGGGTGTCTGGAAGGAGGTGCTCTGCCTCCTGCTTGGGAAAGCAGGTACAAACACATGCAGCCTATCCCTGACAGATCCATCTGGGAAATCTTTGATGGCTCTTCACCTTCACTGGACTTCTCATCCCTGCCCCAAGCCTCTTGTTTTCACTAGCCAAGATTATACTTTGTCTTTTCTCATCCCAAATAAGTATCACTGCTATCCTAGAGCTGTCCATGATTTTCTGAGTTTTTAGTAGGAACAGTTACATGCAGAAAAAGAATTTTCCCCAGTTAATAAACAAACAAACAAACAAAACTTAACAAACCAAGCAAACAAAAACCCATCACAAATTCATGGAAGGATTTCCAGCCAGATCTTGTCTCTCTCACTGTATTTCCCACCTATGTAAGGACTGTATTGGCAAAACA
The DNA here is from genome assembly GCA_034509425.1 of Eopsaltria australis. Classification (NCBI taxonomy): domain Eukaryota; kingdom Metazoa; phylum Chordata; class Aves; order Passeriformes; family Petroicidae; genus Eopsaltria; species Eopsaltria australis. The sequence goes on along the minus strand of JAVTVJ010000068.1, from coordinate 3,078,989 downwards.
CTTTCACAGCTGCTCTTGCTGGGCATCATGTCTCCACACACACTGATGATCATCATCAGAAGTATATCAGTGGAGCTGCAGTGAGAGGAAGCCTACCTCACTCTCCTGTCCTTTTTGTGGGTTAACATATGTCAAAAAAAAGAGCAAATATTTCTTTCTGTTTGCACCTGGTTGTCCTTTCCATTAACCAGGCAAATTAGACCACTGAGCCTATATGAGGAAAAACAGTTGTCAATGAAGTCATTCGGGCCATGTAGAACAGAAAATGTGGTGCTCCTTTGAATCAGGGCAAGGAGAAATCTTGGTAGGGAATTTTTTAGAGATAAGAACGAGGTATTACTAGCAAGGGAAAGCCAGGTGTAGGACACAGTGTAAAGGAGAACAGAGACCTATACAGTGTCGCCTCATTGGTATTTACTATTAAACTTTCTGTTCAAAAGCAAAAGACAAAACAAAAACTAACTAGACATTGACAAAGTGTCTTCTAAAAACTGATGTTCAAAAATAGTTCGACTCCAAATTTAGCTGGCTGGTGGTGCAATGCTGAGAAGAAGCATAAACCCCTGAAGGTGATGAAGAACTGAGAAGTTTAGTGTCAGCGGAGCAAGTACAAAGAAAAATGTTTAAGGTTGTTTGAGCACCTTTCTGAGTCAGAAAAAGACTTCCAGGCCAAGCTGACCTTCTCTGAGGATGATTTGTATCTCAGTATCTGGGCACTCAGAAGAAATATTCCTGTTGAGTAAGCCACTCCTAACCACATCCCAGACACATTTAAGTAGCTTGTTATCCACTTGTTAAGCTGTGCTAGCACAGTCTCCATAAGGCTTGGTTTTCACCGTGAGCAGGCCTAGCTCTCAAGTTACACAACTGCTTTTCTGCACTGATGTTACCATGATAGTAAATGGGACACTGGGTCCAGAAGTGATCCTCGTCCTAAAACAGTCATAGTGTTACTAGCATTCAAACCTATAAGCAGACATAACACCCATATCAGTCAGAATGGAAAGCTTTTACTTACTTCTGCTAGAAATTATTGCATTTAATTCTTGTATGCTATTTATTTTATAACTGACTGCTACCCATTTTACTATAGTGTGAGCAACTGAGCACAGAACCTTTTATCTTGGTAACTTTTCTCCCCAAGAAGGAGCTCTACCTTTTATGGATTGTTTTAACAAATCAGTCATTGTCTGATTTTGTCACTCCAGCCCAGCATCTTTTTTTCTTTCAGTGACTGTGCTTAACATGCTTGTGCTGCCAATTCCATCCCTTGTCAGGCTGGATCATGATGTCTTCTGGCTGCTCTCTGCTCCTGAAATGGGATTTGTGGCTGAGATTACAATTTAAGATATTTATCCCCGAACTTGACTCTATTCTCATTTCTCAGGAATCATTTTCTTGCCATCATGTTTATAAGCCTAAAATACTGTTGAGGACTTTCAGGCCACCAAACAAATTTAAATTTAATTATTTCATTAAACAGAGCTACTCCCTTGAGAAAACACTGGCAGAAACCCTGCCAATGATATTAAACAAGGAGTTGGGTGTGAGATTCAGAAGCATGGCTGCAATATGATCTCACTTTTAGTATTAATGATTGTTAGGCAAAAAAATTTGCACTGCCTTCAGAGCACAATTATGAACCATGAGAGGAGGTAGATTCTCTGTTAGACACCTAATTTCAGCAACTCTTTCTAAAATGTTCCTTTTTTTTTTTTAACTGAAATTCTTTAGAATTCATCCCAACTGCTTTACCACTATCGTTCCTGTCTCTACCACAGACTGAGCTCAGCAACACTTACAAGAACTTCAAATATGAAGGTGCTTCTCAGCTCCTCATATTTCCAGTCCTTCATTGAAACACAGACACAGACATCTCCCCAGGATATCCATTTACACAGGCATGGTTATCACAGAGCTGACCGCAGCAAAATTCTCCAGAGCACTGTGCATTACACCATGACGAGAAGAGATGTTAGATGTCTCCTTCATCCTTGAGTCCAATGCTAACAAGTCTAGAAACTACTCCTAGATTAGACACCACATCTCCATGAAGACAGACACCTCTCCCCATGAAGCAGGAGCACAGAACCCGTCCAAGGTTTGTGTATCAGATCTTCAGCAGTGGTGATCACAAGGATATATCCTGGTTAGCAAGGGCTCTCTTCACGACAGTTTGGTACTTCATTTTTGACATTCTCTCAGTTTTTGTGTCTAAGTTGGAACTCCAGGAGGGAGAAGTCAGTGCTTTCTGACTTTCAAGACAAGTAGCCTGCCCAACACACGGTTTTTAAACAATCTTTTTTTTAACCATCTCTGTTTATAAATGGTTTCAACCTTCAAGATTTTCATTCACCAGCAGGCCCTGATAAACACCTCAGTTATAAGTGAATAAATGGTATAACTGATAATTTAGCATAAACACATGCTGGGATATTTAGGGTAAGTAATTCACAGAGCCAATTGTGTGTCAAGAGCTTGTCATGTGAATTTATAGCTTTTCCTGTGTTATTCTACTACAGTAGTTCCATCCATGCAAACCTGGCAGTTTGCTAGGCTAATCTCAGAGAGATACTATAAATTGCATAAAATAGGACATGATTTCCACATGGGGGACTATGTTGTGACAGAATATGAACTGGCAACAAGCTAAATATGAATGTAGCACTTACCTCAAAAATGCACATGATAAACAATCCCTGAAACTGTCTGTGGAACAGGAATAAGACTCAAGCTATACTTAATCTTCTTTAGTTTGTTTTTTTTCTCTTCTATCAGGTCTGTAACTTCGCAGCAGTTTACACCATTGGCCATGTGTTCATGTGAGGCCGTGTTACAGATCCTAGCATCTGTAGCTCCAGCCTCAGATCATTTATTCTGAATTTTAAACCTGACCAAAGGGACCATAGAAAGAAGTAAAGGCTGTTGGGATGTGGGTTGCATCCATCTTTATAGAAAACACCTCTGAGTCTTAGTTTTGCCAGAGAATGACCTCCATGTTTCTGATATAAAAACTTCACAGACAGTGAGAAAAGGAAAAAGTATTTGAGCTTCAAAGTATTTCTGCACCTTCCTCCTGCTGATTGCCTAATATCACCCACAGTCATTGCCATTTCAGATCCACCCTTCTGCTCTGACTCTTCTCACATGGTCATGTGCTTTTCTGTCTGGAGTCCCAAACAATCCTAGTAACATTATCTGCTGTGAGAGAAAAATCCACCTGATACCTTTTCTGACACTCTGGATATGTCTCAGCTCTCTGGCAGTCTGCACCATTTGACAAGTGTATACCAGGTCAAACGACCTCTGCAAAGGGCAGAGGATGAGGAAAATGTGCTGTTACAGCTCAATCTGAAAACAGCCTGCCAGCTCTGGAAAGTGGAAAGCAGACTCATTATCCTCAAAATTGGATTCACATGCTATCTTCTGCCCTCTTCCATTAGCATCAAGAAAATTCCCTGGTTTTGGCTCAGGAATCAACCATCCAAACAGAGACAGCCCCTTTCAGTACAGGAGAAAGAAAGGTGACCCTATTACTTATTATTTGAAAGAGACTTCAGCTATTTGAGCTATGATATGCAGGCCACTGATCTTAAATTACACTTTAACCATATCTGGCAAGAGAAATACTACTCAGCTTTGCAGGAACCTGTTTCTTACTCAGTATTTTTCTAGGAGGTGATCCTTTGGAAACTCAGATTAAATGCTGGTATTATCACTTGGATACATTAAAAGTATCTTATCTTTTGCTGAGAAAACACTTTCCACTCCTCCTGATCAGCAATGTTAATCATAATTATTTTGTTAAAATCAAGATCCACTACATATTAAGGTTTGTTTAACAAGGTTCCTGGCCTCCAATGTCTTACTTTATGTCATTCAGTGTTGGATAGACGCATGAAGACACATGCCTCCTTTCAGCTTGCTTTTTGCATAAAGAAGTGCAAAACTTGATTTTTCTTTTTTTCTCTAAATACTTCTGCTTACTGTTCATTTCTTATTTCTGAGATATAATCTACTGCCTTCTTCAATTTTTTAATGCCTTGCTAGGGGATTGAGAAACTTGTCTGTGGAGTTTTCTCAAGGCTTGAATGTCTAGCAGGTGCCCAAATTAATTCAGAGTTAAAAAACGGACAGGGAAAGAGTTTTAAGTATCCTGGATAGAAACCCATGTCCTCTTTCTCACTTTGCACTGCTTTTATTCTTCTGACAATAAAAACTTGTGATTGTCGGTTATCCATAGAGTCCTCTGGGGAAAAGAAAGTAGACTGTGTCTGTATTTCTGGTGGGAAACTGGAATACAAATAATTTAAAACAAAAAACCAAAATAAATATTTCAGGCTTACTTTTTCTAAATAAAGAAACAAAAAGACCACATGTCTGAGACACAGTGTCCATTTAAACTCTGTTAAAATTTGAAATATTCAAAATAAACTGCATTTGCAAAGGTTTTTCCTTGTGTTGTACACCCACGGCAGTATTCAGCAGCAAAGGCAGCCTCCGGGTTAAAGAAGGGCCTTTTATCCATGCTCCCCTGAGGGTAGAAATGGGATGGATGGGGTCAAGTGTGCAGAGCCCATTGCAGCCCATAGTGACCATGTGGCCTGTGATCCTGACGTGCAATGAATGGCCATCAGAGACATTAGAAATCACAGGCAAGGATCATCCCTTCAGCAGCTTGCCTAGGTGTGTTCTGACAAGAAACAGACATATTTCCCAATAACTGAGAATGTTGCCTAACTGCAAAACTCACTGCTTCTTCCAAAATTCACTTTTGGCTGACTCAGTCCAAGATCAAGTGACTCTTCTCTGAGCTAAATCTTGTGTGGAAGGGCTATGTACCATTCATAGAATCATAAAATTGCTAATTTTGGAAAATACTTTTAAAATCATAAAGTTCAACTGTTAACCCAGCACTGACTAGCCCACTGCAATATAATTCAATTCAAGAACTGCAAAAGTTATTTTTAAAATGTCTGAAAATTCAGATCTCAGTCCTTCTGGTATCATTCATTTCTTCTTCTGAAATAAGTAATGCTGCTGAAAGGGTTACTTACAGAGAGCTCAAATAGTGGTTGAGACCATACATGCTATGGCTGACTAAACATACAGGGCCTCCAGTTGGAATAAAAAAGTGCCTTTCAGGAAAATTACAAGGAGAAAAACTATGAGAATCATTTTTTTCTTTGACTAATGAAGTAAGCACCCTGACAGGAGAGTCCTGTGCTATATTTATTCCAGCAGTGCCGACTTATCTTCTTTAATACTTGAGGTAGAGGAGAAGGCAGATAGCAGATAATGCTGGAAATGGTAATAGGATGTGGAGTCAAATGACAGCTGAGCTTGTGCGTGTTCCTCCTGGATCAGCTCAGATCCCATTGGGGGTCTGCCTGTCAGGGACATGGAAAGTCATCAGCCGCCCTCAAATATAGTTGAAAAGTTGAAAAGTGACACACAATCACAGCCAGCTTAAGCTTTTCAGAAAGATATGAATTCATGTATCTCCAATGCATTGCAAATCACCATGTGTCCCAAAGAAGTATAAGCGCTCTCAGCTCCATGGGATACATGTTGGGATTTATTCACCTGATTCCTTGAGGTCTGGGACACAAAGGCAGTGGAGAACAGGGACTCAGGGCCCCCGACAGGAGCCCTGTGTGCCACTCTAATCACAGAATCATAGAATCATAGAATCATAGAATCATAGGATCATAGAATCATAGAATCATAGAATCATAGAATCATAGAATCATAGCATGATTTGGGTTGGAAGGGACCTTAAAGATCATCCAGTTTCTACCTCCAGCCGTGCACAGGGATCTCACCAGGTTCAATCCTTCAAGGCTTTCTGAAGCACCCTTTCTGCCCTCCCAGGCATCCTGAAGCCATACTCCTGCAACATCGATGAAATGGATTCCCCTTCCTCTCAATGGCTGCTGCTGAAATCAGTAATAGGACAGTATATGATCTAGCTGAATTACTAAGGTAAAAATGTGCCTGAGAGGGAAAAGAAAGTAGAAGGCAAGTGTCTTGCCTGCTGCTCAGATCACAGTGCATCAGATCTGTATTGATGATGGCCCTCGAGGGAAGAATAAGGGAAGCAGGTGAGGGAAGGCTTTGTATCCTCTTCCTATTGGACTGACCTGGTGCTGTAGCCAAGGGTTAGCCAGGGGTCTGGCTGCTGGCTGCCTCAGCTCCAGAACTGGTCAATGCCTGGGGTCACTGTGTCTGTGTCTATGGATACCACGTGCTAGCAGCAGCCAAAACAGCAGTACACTGGGTGAAGGGCAGAAGGCAATCAGATGATCTTTAGCAGTATAGCAGCCTAAATAATTATACAATAGTCAGGGTAAATTTGGCTGTGTCAGAAGGCTGAAAGTTTTTTTCCTTGAAAAGCAAAATCACCCAAGCTCCAAAATTATGTCATGACAAAATGCAGAAATTGGTCTGTTTTTTGAGAACAATGCTGCACCAGCAAGTGAATGGTCTAGGAAGGTAACTTAATGCTTCTTTTTATCAGCACTCTTATTTTCAGCTGGACTCCAGCCACAGGCAAATAGAAAATGGCTTCTCTTCAAGCACAGTGAGTGTCAACAGGTTTTGAATTCCTTTTCACCTTCCTCTTCCCCAGAACCCAGCTGAGTTTCTGACCTCAACAGCTGCTCCATAGAGGCAACAAATGAACCATCCTCCACCATCCTGCCATTTATACAGGTACTCCCTTCGTCTGTCATGTATTGTCTCATTACCAGAAGCTGCAAATGTCCTTGCTGTTTTCAAGGTCAGCTTTTACTCCACAGTGCTATTTCTGAGAGTTGTATGTTCAATGAATAACATCCTCCTTTTCAAACAAAAGACTCATATCAGGAAGGTACATGATCCTACAGAGAAGGTGGATTTATTTATCTGTGAAGAGATACACATTAAACCTCCCCACAATACTTATAGTCAGGAAGATAGTTTATTTTGGCTGTAGGAGAGGAACAACTCTACTGAAAGAAAATGAAGCCCCAGATAATTTGTTCTGGGCTACTAAGAAAGCCAAGGAAGAAATTCTCAGTTTGTTAGAAGACGAATTCCTCCCACTCACTTGCAATATAATTCCTCTGTTACACATGCTTTCAAAAGGTTTTGTTCTAAGAAATCCCATGGAAAAAGCCACAAGAACAGATTTTGTATGATGTTTCTAGTGACTTAATTTTCTGAGAGCATCATCATTTTTTTCTGAGAGCACTTTGTGCTATTTACTTCAGATTTCTAGTCCCAGCCTATGGCTAAAACACATTGGATCCATCCAAGGCACACAGCTCTTGTCTTCCCTCTGATTTATGAGGTGTCCCCAAGCAATTCTAGCAGAAGGACCAGATGAAGCTCTACCTTCCAACTGGCTATATGCAGAGCTGACTGAGGTTTTTTGATAAACACTTCTTCCAGATCTGTCTGAACAGATTCGCCTATCCTTGCTGTGAGTGAAAGCAGACAACTCCTATGCAAGGTTTCTGACTTGTTGTGTATGTGGAGAACACAGTTCTCCATGTGACAATTAGAAATGAAAAGTGCTGAAATGATCACACTGTGTAGAGTTACTGGAAGCCTCACAGTATAATCTAGATCCCTCTTCCAAACAAAACCTCCACACTTGTAATTACTCAAATAATATGCACAATTGTACAGAGAGAGAGAGTATAAAAAAAACTTTTAAAGAAAACTAAGCTATAAATTATGGAGATCCACATTTGCATTTGAGAAGTAAAGTGGCATGCGTGTGATAAAACCTGTCTTCCATCATCTTTCCAAAGAAATTGGCTTGCGTGTGACGGCGTCCCCTGCTGCACTGCACCGTGAGTTATACAGGCTGTGATTCTCTGACCTCTGAAGCTCCTGGCCCTTCTGCAATTTCCTTTATAGATTTCTAAATTTATAAAATTATCTCCATATGGAACTACATAAATTTTTTTCAGGAAGAAGTGACAATCAGAAAAAGAAAATGGCAGGGAAGCCAAATCTAAAGGATGCTAAATACTCCATCTTCTCATAGGGTCCAAGCTTTCTTTAAAGATGCTTTAAAGAGAGTAGCTCCCCTCACTTTAAAGATGAATTCAAATCCAACAGCATTAAGATAATGGAGACCGAGGCCCATATGCCTTAATGAGCATTGAAGTACTCAGTGCCTTCCAGGCAGCCCTTAGCCATTTGGATAGTCAATCCCATAAAGCAAACACCTTGTTGGATCATCCTGAAGGATAGGGGCAATTTTTCCTGACACCCTGCAGACAGCTTGGTTGTTTGTGCACTTGCGCAGCAATGTTTATTCTGAGGAGGGTGAGAAAGAAGCTTTATATTCACAGAGTAGACATGGCTTTCAGAAATATATAAAACATAAAAACGAGGCATATCCCTTCAAATCTGTGTTAAAGATTTGCTTATTCAAATTGGATTTTCACAGAGTTAAGAACTGAGTCCTTTTTAATGAGTGTTTTAACATGATCGATTGACTGCTCCATGCATCTGACAGATAACTGGATTCATAAGGTATGGTTCTTATTCCCATATTTTAAGCTAAAGAATGATGAATAACAAATATCAAACTTCTTGTTTGTGGATGAATAGGCAGCTTCACATTAAATCTGTGTTAAACCAGCTATTCTATTAATGCTGCACAAATAGAACCATATTCTCTTCTTGTTTGCAAATAGAAAGTTGCAAAACATCATCAGGCCTGGTAGCTACCACGCATTTAAGTTAAAAACTCTATTTTAGGTTTATCAATGCAGTAAAAATATCCAAGTGTTGGAAATCAACATTTTTTGGTGGATTTATCAGCCTTAGTTCTGAAAAAAGTATGCTAATGCATGCTTAGCTTCAGGCCTACTGACGTCTGGGCCATACTCATCTGTACAATGCTAAACTTGCCAACATTCCCTTTTCATTTCTCTGAATTAAATCAGGTTTAGGAGCAATTATATCAATAAGGTTCCAGCATTTCAGCAGGAAAATCTGAGAGGGGAGAGGCAGTCTAGACACCAGCTGCTACTCAGAAAGCTTTTCCTCTGGATAAGGCTCCTACACAACCTTTGATAAAATGAGAGTTTGTGTTTTATATGATCCAATGTCCTTATATTTTCTTATAGTAATGCAGTAATAATGAAATTACTGCAGTTTTACTCTTTTCCTAAAACACAATGTTCTGATATGTTTTTTCAAATATCACAGTATTGCCCTTTTCAAGCAGTCTTTCCTGTGTTGATAACAATCTTGGGGTTTGCTTTCTAGCACAACTGCTGTTGAACCACATACAGTGACAACTTGTTATCTCTGGCTCAAGAGACATCATATTCCCTTTTTTTGTATTCTAATCTACTACTGAATCACTGCTGAACTGCTGAAAAAGAAGTAAGTAAGGAAGCAAGCATTTCCTATTTGTTCTACAATTTTTTAATCACTGCATGGAATAAAAAAAAGCAAGAAAAAATGTGTTGGGGTGAAAATTATATGTTATACAACATTATCTATAGAAATCATATGTTTATGTTTTATACTGAATGTTCTCTGAAATTGTCAGAACAACAGCAAAAAGCAGTAGAGGGAACCAAATGCTGGCACAAAATACTTTTTTACATACCTTCCTTCTTCAGCTTGGCTTTTCTACTCCCACTTCACAAAGACCACTCTCAGCAGCTCACAGTTTCCACTGATGGGAGTTGCATGATCAGAATTATTTGTGGTGTTGAGCAAATGCATCAGTTAGACAAACCTCACCTAGAGCTTGGGCATAGAATAGAGCTGAAGTCTGATTGTCTCTGTGCCTGAAATGGTTCTGTGATCAGTACATCTCAATCTCTCAAGGACACCTTTCAGATCACAAAGGTAGCAGTGGTGTGCAGAGATTTTATTTACTTTTCATGTGTGAAGACAGTGAAACCAAGGTCAGGTATGAAGCAACTTTTAAGAATGACCTGCTGCTTTTTTTCAGTGCTACTAGGATGCTGCCCTGCAGGCAGCACTTGTTGAAGATTTGAAAAAAAATCCTCCTTTTGGTTTAAATATGTGTATTCAGCTTCCATATGTTCTTTTGTAAGGATTTGGATTGCTTTCCCTGTATCCTTGCAGTTCTGCAAAAAGCAAGGAAAGGCAGAGACTTGGGGAATGCAGGGTACAGAAGACGCATGGTTGCTGCAGAGGGGTTTTTTTGCTGGCACACTTGAGCATATGTCCTGTTATAGATATTCACAAAGAAAATTGAGAGAAGAGACTATTTGTGGTTTCTGCTGAACACTAATTATTGTTTTGCCCTTCTGAACTTGGCACACGACCCAGCATCTAATCCCAGTACCTAACATTCTGTAAAGATTAATGACTTACACCATGTCACTGTTTGCTGGTTTCTGATTTGGCATATTTTTGACACCCTAAGAAAATGACCTCTGAATTCTGCTTCAGTCAGCCTTGCTGTCTCACTGGAGAGCTATGCCAGCTACACTCTTACATGCTTTTCAATCCATACTGATATTCTTTCAGACGAGATAACTTGACCTTTAGGAAACCCATCTACAGCTGAATGTGCAAGATGTGACAGCCAGAAATGGTATGTTCTTGTCAGGGTAATAAAGCCGAGCTCCAAAAAAGATCTAATGTATGCAGATTCCTTTTCTTTCAGGGGTGACTGTAATTTCAGGGAAAAGGCAAGCAGGTGATTGATTTGTTTATAGTGAGTCAGGAGAGCACATTGGAGGTGAATTTCAAGTCTGCTGTCTGTTACAGCTGTGGAATGATGCACAAGTTTAGGGGTCAGTCACAGTGCCTGCAACTCAGATGTTGACCTGGCTACCTGTTGGGGTACAGAAAGATTGTTCAGGGTGAAAGGTTGTAAAGAGCATTCCGGGAAACATTGTAAAAGATTATGAATAAAACATGGGAGGATTGAGTAGTTAAAATTGTAATTTTCCTTTGGAAAATTTTCAATAGCAATGATTAAAATGACCATCCAAGATTTCTAAAAGACTTGTATAAGGCTATATAAATTATGAGAGTTTCTTTATAGTGATAAGTGCTCAGAGATTTTACAATGATTGCTTGAAGGAAGCCTACATGTTATATGTCAGCATTTGTTGGTAATGGCTTCCATTTGAAGAACTTCCTCTACTGACACAGATTTTCCTGATCTACAATTCAATTTTCTGGACCTGTCAGAGGTATTCACTCACCCATCAGCTTTGGTTATGGCTTTGGGTCTGTGAATGTCCATGGTATGGAGAGATGGGTATATTGATAGCTGCCTTGGACACTGAGTAACTGCTGTATATCCGTCAGCCAACACTGCCTCAAGTCAGTTTAAGAGTAGGATTTTTTCCTTTTGATTCTGGAAACTATTCTGGGAATTGGATAATTCACTGAAGAGATTGGTTTCTGTATCACTAAAGGAAAAAAATCAAACAAACCCGTGACTCAGGACTTAGGCTCCCTCCAGAGGAGAAATTCAGACACTTCTTTTAATCCCTGATAACATGTAAACCTGTCATAGGGGATTCCTACAAAGGATGGACCCTGCATGATTGGTCATACAGAAACTGTTTAGCAGCTGCTGACATGTTGAAAATGAGGGGAATAAGAAGTATTTTCCAAAAATCTATGCTACATATTATGATGGTGATGGCACAGTGGCACCCATTTTTCAAAGCCATCCTTATGTGATTTGTCAATTGTAGCATGTGAATTCTACCCAAACAACCCTTCCAGATAAAGAAAGGAACTGAAGAAGGTAAGTGATGCAAACACAGAAACTGTAAGGGTGGATTTATGGCTCTCTGTGACCTTGCAATGGACTCCTACAGGCATCTTGCTTGTTTGTGTTTCTGCTGGTAGTGCAGCCAGCAGAATGTTGCCCAGACATACCAAGATAATGGGACTATGCAAATTTATAATTCCAAAGGGACGTCTGTTTGAAAAATTCTGGAATGATGACTTATTTGTAATACCAAGTAAAGTACAGATCTTTTATCTAACTGTCATCTCAAAATGACAGTGAACTAAACCCTTGGTAATGGGCTCATTTATCCAGCACAGTTAAATTCCAATTTATCTTTCTAGTTTGCACTACAGCATCACAGAAGGAACAGTTGTTAGGGTTTAACATGTTGCTGTGAATCACTGAATGCAAAGCTGCCAAAGCTCTATCAGATTCATAGTATATGTTTGGCACAATTCAGTCTTCATTATTGCCAGAAACAACAGGATATGCAAATTAATCAGATTAATTAAAATCAATTTGTGCAAATGAAAGATGACCTTTTTTCCCTTTTATGATGTTGGTAACCTCTTTGCACACTGCTGAAAATCCAATGTAAATGTGCATTTTTGTTATCACATAGGAATGTGCACTTATTTATATTCCCAGAATACAACTATCATAATAGTGGATTTTCTCAGACTATTTGCTAAAAAGTATAAAGTGTAGTATCTGGGGATGATGTTCTGCCACAGATTATATTCCTATAAATAGCTTTGCAAGGAATCATACTTACACCCAAGGAGGTGGCTTGGTTAGGGAAGACTCCCTGTCACTGTTTTAATACAACATTTCTCAAGTCTGTAGTATCTCAAGCTGGTAGCAGGAGAGATCTAAAAGTAAATTCAGCGTCTCAAACTCTATTTTGATTACATTTATACCATATACTAACTCTGTCTTTTCTGACCATGAGGCCTCAAATCAGTTGAAAAATATACCCAGAGTCTACAGAACAAAATAAAGTCCTGCCGATTTGGGGTTTGTAATACAGGGCATGTTTTGGCCCACAGCTGTTTTATGTAAGCTTTTAAACAAGTACCTTACTCAGATCTTCCATCAGCATCTGAAGGGCCTGAAAAAAAATCTTAAGTTTCACAGTGCCTCTGTTTCTCCATCTCCTGATGTGACTCATATTTCTCTTTGCCATTTTGTCACTAACCATTAAAAGCAGCCACAACTCAGTGTTGCAACTAGGAAAATGTTCTGGTTTTTCAAAATTTTCTTGCACATAGTCCTTTATATAAATGTGTGTGTGTGTTTTTAAATATTTCCTTAACTATACTCAGTTCATAAGCATTGCCATTAAGATCTGGGAGACGCCCATTAAAACATGTGGATGTTACTACATTCTCAATAAGGCTACATGATTTCTGGCCATGTGGAAGTTTCTCGTGTTGGCAACAGAACACAGGCAGTGTCTTGCTCTGTAAACCACAACTGAGGAGGTTTTTTTCAAGACTATGTAAAGTACTGTTCTGAAATTTTAATCACAAGTGTGATGATTAAAATCAGATTCTTTTCAAAAAAAGAGAAAGAACCAGTCTGCCACTTTGGAACAGTTGTTTAATACATAATTTCATATATAAAATGACATTTGTTTATGAGATCCATCAAAGACTCAGTCATTCAGTAAACAGTCTCTGACCAAATACATACAGAGGAGACAGAGAAAGAGAGAGTGAGAATGTGCTTTCTTTGTGCCTAATCTTATAAACAGAATTTTACAGGAAATTATGTCCTATGTCAAATTTCAGCACATGAAAATTTGAATTATTTGTGGAATATCCACTCTAGAATATATTTATTTCTCTGGAATCTGTCCATATTGCAACTGACAAGGTGAAGAACAAGTTCAAGCACAAGCTGAATCACACATATCTTAAGCAGATGATTTACATGTACAATATTTTGAGAGACAACGAATAAACTGAGATCTGTGAAGTTCCTCTGAATTATGAAATATTTCATAGGGTAGCTTCTTTTCCTGAGAAAGTAGTATTTTAGTCATCACAGCCTATTTTTTTTCCCACACACTGTGCCATTAACACAGATTTTCCTTTCACTCAGTACCTTAGGTGTAGATAATCAGGAATGACTGATATATTGTGCTTTCTGTCCTCTTAATGTATGAATGCATTTTCAAGCATACCTGTATGCACAGAAGTGTAGAGCATAGAGACCCCACTCTTTAAGACTGACTGGAGAGGCAAAAAGGAAATAAATCCTGCTTGCAGCCTGCTGTACATCAGTCTGTTGGTTTAAATGAGCTGCAACATCTCCCAGCAGCAGAAGCAAAGTGAGCCTGCCCCCCGTCTAGGACTCAGCATCGGGGCGAACAGGCAGAGCCAGTGCCAGGTGTGCTGGGAAGCTGGTTTGTTCCCACACAGATGACAAGGGCCATCTGCAGGGCTGACCAGGGCAGAGTCAGGCCATGAGAATGCTGGGATCTTGACAAGATCCGTTCTTTCTTCCACTCCAAAATACAGAGCAAGTTTGCAGCCTTCAGTACACAAAACCCTCTAAGTATATATTTAAATAAACTGAGCACAGGCGTTTGTACATATGCCAGGCCTGCTGTCTGGCTTTTCCAGCCTGAGTGGCAGGGAGAGCATCTGTGCATAGCTGTAGTAGAGATACCATGCCCTGCAGGCCCAAATGCTTAGCCCTGCTGAGCTCTTACGCTGCTTCTTTGCAAAATTATTCTTCAGTTCCTCTGGTCGCTACGAAATCAACAGATCCCAATTCTCTCCCCCTTTTACTTTGCCAGACTCCCCTTTGATTTGCTGAAAGAAGCCAGATGTATCAAGTCTCTTTAGAATCAAGAAAGTGAGCGTTTAGAAACATGTGCCCCATAAGAGCTGGCTGCTCTTGGCTTCCCTTGGTCTTGTGCCATGACAGTGGTGCTTTCTCCAGGCGCCTTCTATCTCTCAAAGAGCTTCTCTACTGTCATTCCTTGACTCTCCATCTGCTCCGGCAAATGGCAAGATCCACAAGACTTCCCCCCAACCCCACTTTTTGAAGTCAGTGTTCCACTTTCAGGCCTCCTGCCATCCTGCAAACATCCACAGATTACAATGTCTATTTAATTCAGGGACATAGACACAATCCCTTGTTTGGAAATACCATGCACAAATGCTTTCCATTGCTGGTGGTGGTCTACCAGAGAGCTTCCTACAATAATGGCTTTTGCCACAACATAATCAACCCATCTTAAACCTGAATTATTTCACAGAATGGTGTGGGATACAGTACTACCAGTAAGTATTAAAATATGTAACTTGATTGGGTAAGATGCAACATGGCAAAATGAAATACTGAATTGAAAATGAACTGCAGCCCCAGCAGAGAAAATATACTCTTTAATTCTAACTGTGGCTTCAAAAAAAAAAAACTACTTTAGACACCATTGTACTAACAAGACAGTTTCACTATCTCTGAAAAGGGATAATTTGGAGCCTTCTTAAATCAGCTCTTGTGCATGTAAATAGCATTACCCCTTTGTTTTCCAGCTTGCATTTTGCATAGCTCAGTCTTGGATCCCTATTCTATTGTGTTTTAGATTGCCAGTCTGGCTTGTTTGCTTCTCATTGGCTTGTGAAAATCACTATAATAATAATAAAGGGCTCAGAAAGCTGCCTGTACTGTGTGTCAGGGAATAGCTATGTACTTTTATTCCTGCTGAGAGACACTCACCTGTCTTTTCACCACATTACCTAGAATGTCTTGTAGCACACAAAGGAGATTTAAAAAACAAGAAATGAAAAATACTGTAAAGGCCAGTCCAAAGAGTTAGGAGAGCAAATGATGTTTAATCAGAACAGGCAGGGTTGTGAAGACAGGTAACTGCAAAAAACAGAATAGGATAGAGAGTTTATTGTTTCAATTTCCAGAAACTGTAAGCCCAGGCACATACTGAAATGGTGAATCTTTTTTCTTCATCTTGAGTGTACATGGACCTCACTGGACCAAAAAATGTCCACTTGAGTTATACAACTAGTCCAGTTAAATTCCACTGGAATACTGTCCAAAACAGCAAGATGTGTCAATATGAGCCTTCTGTTAAAAAACAAATAAACAAACAAACAAACAAAAAACAAAAAACAAACAAACAAACAACAACAACAACAAAAAAAAAGTTAAGTCTGCCCCAGCATTTACATACTAGTACAGGCTCATTCCATGTAGCTTGTTCTTGATCAGAATTACAGATATGTGACACAGCTAAAAAATAATTGATTAATGATTTTATGTTAAATTAAGGCAAATCAGACTCTGAGGGTGTTAGGGAGACACTAATTATATCTGCCAGAGGGAAAGCAAATAATACTTAGAAAGCATTAAACCAAATGTGCTCTTGAGGCTGCTGCTGTGAGCCCTTGTTCTTACAGAATGCCTTAAATTAGTTGCATAAAGCCTCACCAGCTTCAGTAGAATTTTATTTTAAACCAAAATTAATTTAATTTTAAAATTGAAGAAATTTATTCAAAACTAGATTTGATAGATTAATATTACTTTATTTAATGTTACTAATATTAGCCCTTATTAATGAAGCACATGGCATCTGCTAGGGCCAGCAATTAATTTCTTACTCATACATCTCTCTCCTGCAGCTCCTGCCAAAACCCCACGTCAGTCTGCCACCACAGCCTGCCATTCAGCTGATAGCAGTGCCTCCACAATCTGTTCATTCTTCATTTACTGCATGGGGTTGGCTGCGACCACAGCAAAACCAAGCTCATTTAAGTTCATTTCAGGACCTCAGCACCATGCACAGTGCAGAAGTCACTAAGGTAGACTGGGCCATCAACAGCAGCTCTGTGCCTGAAGGGGCCATAGATCCATCCTGACCCTACAGAATTAGGTAGGAATGGGGCTCACAAGCTCAGTGGGCACAGGGCAGACCCTGCAAGCATCCCTAGTGTAGGTGAGGTTAATGGCAACAGGAACTACGAGGCACAGCGGTACCAGGAGAGAACACGGACAGCTTGTCTCTTCTTGAGGTCACTGGGCAAGATTTAGGGCAGTGACTGGCAGAACCTTCTGGATAAGCACCAAGATTCCTGGCTCAGAGATAAGGTAATTTGTCTTTAGGACAAAAGAGACAGGTAACAGCATCAGCCTCAATGTTATTCCAAGAAATCTCACTCCACTATGTGTGGGAATTTTGCCACTGACTTGAACAGCAACTGAGACTCACCACTGTGCCTGTCAGAGGAAACTGAAACTTTTTGCTGGCTGCTGAGAAACTCCAGTGAAAGACAAACAATTCTGGGTGTCAGAATTCTTAATATGCTAATTTCCTATTGAAACTTTGATAAATAAATAAAGTAAAAAGCCCTTAGTAACCCTCCCCTTTTAATTATCAGACAGTGACATATTAAGTCTATTGACTCACTGTAGTGGGTTGCATAATGGAAATGCCCTTGGAAACGCATGCTTTTGTACCCTTTGTGTCTCTCCATCATAATTCCATAGATTTATACATCGTCAGTGTGCTATTTTGGGCTAATATATTGCAAGGACATAGGAGTGGTGGCAGTTTATCAATGACTTTTTGTCCTTTTTTTCATTAGTGCTATTTAAGAAGGCAAGCTATTTCTGTCAGGAGCTTCCTATAAACATAATGGATTTCACAGTATAACCACAATAGCACAGTACTATGCCTGTCCCTTCCTTGTATTAATTATGATTATATTTGCATTCAGGATGCAACCTTATCTGAATCCAATGCAAATTTCCATCTTTGAAGGAGAAAGGCACTAGCACAGCAATTGTTCAAGCTGTCCCTGGAGGTAATACGGCACTACTGCATGTGCTACCTAAGGGCAACACCAGAGCAATAACTTTCTTGATCCACGCAAATATATCTCAAGCAATGTTTCTCTGGAATAGGAAATTATGCATTGTAATGCAGATTTGGAGGTAAGTCCAGCTTTTTTTTGCCTTTTTTTTTTTACCTGTACATTACCTCACTGGCATTCAGTCAGTGTTATATAAGACTATAACCAGGTTCACCTTAACATACTTTCTTTTCCCAATCAGTCAAAATAGGCAGCAGTCCATTTTGTCATACTTATTACTTTTATTAAGAGAGATTTAATACTTCCTCTTGGACTGCAATCTACCCAAAACAGCCTGGTATTTTTCATCTACCAACTTCACAAATGACAGGTCAATATGCTTTTCCTTTTTTTGCCTGGGTACCTAAGTCAGCATCATTCACTTTCAAAGGCTTCAGCTCTGAGAGCAACAGGAAAGGCATTTAAGTCCATTCTTAAGGCCCACATATTCAGTGAAATCAAAAGTATGGCTTATGTCCCTTTCAATAAAACAAGCATCAACTCCATCTTCAAGGCCAGATAACCATGCATGCTTGTGTATAGTGTCAACTAATAAACTATCTCTCCTGTTTAAAATACATGTACAAGAGCCCTGTTAAAGCTTGACCTTTAAGTGATATGTATACCAGAAGAGCAGAGTAAGGCCTGGAAATGTCTGTCAATGGTGGTAACTGCTGAAACAAGCAAATCAGAGTTCACTGACTTGAAAAGTAACGTAACTTCAATAGTTTTTTCTCTTTTGCAAAAGAGAGGTGCATAGGTTACGCAGAACTTCAAAACACTTAGTCCTTCTGCAATCTTTGCCCTTGCAAATGAAGAAAATGAAAGAAAATTGGGGAAAAAAACCCCTCCAAAACATAGAAAGTTGCCTAATCCAGACGAGATTTATTCTTTTTTTCACGGTGGTATTGTTTGGAAAGGGACATTTAAAAAGGGTTTAATCACTTTTCTTCTTGAAACAGAATGGCAGATGGAAATTCTCAGGTAAGACATAATTCCACAGATTTATGGACTTGAAATTAATTTATGGACTTGAAATTATGCACTTGAAATTGTGGATGATAGGTAGACATGAAGATTCTTATAAAATAAAGCTGCCATATCTCCCAGTGCCATCAGACCTAATGTGTAAAATGAAAAAAAGTGCAGGTTTGTCTTTGTTTTCCAGGTGAATCCATTCAACTGGAATTGGGAAATCATCTTGTATATAAAGAACTAAAAAATGTCCTTAAAATAGAAGGTTCCCATGAAGCACCCCAGAAGCTGCAGCGAGAGCCAAGAGCAGTGATATACCAAGTGTCAGGGCCCTGAGGGTACCAACAGGGCCTGGGAACCTGCTCCCATCACCACCTCCACCTCTCAAGGGCTCATGAGTCCCATTTCAACCCAGTCTGGGCCCATCCATCCCTGATCCAGTGATGCTGCCAGAAGTGCCAGTCCATCAGGGAGTGGGCAGCCTGCACTGTCCCCTGACAATAAGCAGGTAGAGCTGGCAAGAATTAGACCCCACACATGTTGTATGTATCTTATGCATGCTGGACACCTGTCCATCCCAACAGTTCCCCTGAAATGGCACCTTTTTTTTCCATTCTCATTATGAAGTGTCAGAAAATGTTCAGTTGATGAGGACCTCATGGTTCTCTGCTGTGCCTTTGAAAACTGCACACTGTGGGAATTACACCTGAGGGGCAGACCCTGAGGACAATAATTCAATAGCTTCATGAGTTTTCCAGCTGCTTTTAACCATGCTTTCATTAAATATCTATTCATAAGATCACCACTTAATGAAAAAAAACAATCAAATGTGGAAAAACATTTCCAGAAAATTACAGATATGTGTGTGTCTGTGCAGATGCATAATGGATTTGAAACACTTTTAAGAAAGAGCTCTCATTTTCTTAGAAATATATACACAGAAAAGGACACACACACAGAGAAATGTACAAGCATAGGCAAGGGCTCTCAGATTTTATTTTCCTAATAACAAACCAGGCTGCTCAAGGCTTTCCAAATTCAGTTAGATGCCCTTTGCATTACAGAGCTTGCCCAACCCATCTGTCACACAGCCATCCTCAAAGTGCATGTATTAAAATTTAAGCTAGGTTGTTTACAAAATAGTTCCAAGGCTGTCCCTTTGTGGAGGTGCTGGTTTGCAGAACATCTGTTGCTTTCGATAGTCAATACAAAGACATTTGTTTCATCTGAAAGCAATGGCATTTCCCTGTGCTATAACCATGCTCCCATGAATCAAAAGAAATATGTTAAGACCATTCAGCCATTATTAATCTTTTATCTGGGGACTCTGATTTTCTCTGATCACATATTTATGAGCATTAATCTTGGCTTGGTTTGTAATAGCATGTTCTCTGTGATGATTTTCACAAAATAGGAAGACAGACTGAATGGGTAGAATGGCTCAGTGCAGACTTCTCAGTGGTTTTGGCTTCATTTCTGTGTCTCCCCGTTGATCCATTTTGTTGATAAAGCAAGCAACAATCAACTGTGTCAGCTTCCCTTTGGCTGTCACCATCTTCTCTGAAAAGGAGTTCCAGCAAGCAGCATCAGCCTGGCCTATAGTGGTTCCTTTTTGTTTTCCTCAAGACTTGCCCTTTTTGTTTCTTTCAAATTTTGTTGGTGTTGGTCAGAATTCAATATAAATTCAGTGTTCATAGTAAGTATTATTGAAGTTACATCACTGGAAAGGTAAGGCAGCCTTAGAGTCAGAAGTGAAAAACATGATTTAAATACATCATTACCAAAATATTTTATTTAAAAATGTATTTTTCTTATCCATATCACATCTCTGTATGATTAATGAAGATGTCTGAAATTAAAAATAAGAGCTTGATTTTTCTCTCAGATGAATTTGTAGAGAAAGTATTGTGTTGGTTCATTCTGATTTTGTAGACTGTCTTTTCACCAGCATACAAAGCAGTATGAGTTCAAGTAAATGCTATCTTGAAATGGTGTCTTCAGTAAACCTCTCATTGTAAAAGCTACTGCAACTTCTGAATTCAAAGCATCAGGACCAAAAAGCTGTAAGGATGTACAACAATGGCAAAGCAACAGAAACATTTCTAGTTCATGTGATGCTCTCAAACTCTGTGAATGATATAAAGATTAAGAGGAACTCCTAATCAGCAATTTGATTACAATTTTAAATATTAGGTTTAGGAATTGGCTTGGGTGAATGAGTAAACAGATTATATGTCAGGAAATTCCCTCTAGCTTCAGAGATGCATTAATATACTCAGCTGTTAACCCTTCACAGGGAATGTCTTACATTCGGGGAATAATGAATTAATAAAAGAATCAATTTACAAGAAGCATCTGAGAATCTGGAGAATTCTTCCTGATAGACTGCACAAGCTGAGACTGGATATCCTATTTCTTGGGAGGCATGGCCACAACATCTTAGGAGACAGCTGATAGTGTGAACGAGCTTGTTAATTTTGGTCATGGAAGACAAGTCATTGGAACAATGGTTACAGTAGAGTCACCTGCAATTAGATGGGAAAAATGTGTTTGAAGAGGAGGGATCTTGAGCTTACCTTGCTCCAATGGTAAAATTTAAAAATTGAAATAAAAATAGTTCCTTTTAAGAGGAGCTCTGAGAAATTAATTTTTAAAAAATAAAGCTGGGCAGCACTAAGCATTAAATTAAACAAATGCTTTTCCCTTTTGAATGTCCCCCTTAAGAAGGACATGATAGATACTTAAACTGAAATGTGTACAGCCCTTTCTGGGTCATATACACAAAGCCAAGGTGCTTCAAAACATTTTCTTGGAATATAAAAACAATGTGTAAATTATTAAATTAATAGTATATCTCTGCTGAAAAGAACTTAGGATCTGGAAAGCTTCATTGCAAGATCAGATGTTTATTCAAACAGCACTTATAGATGGACAGAACATCAGAATATGTGCTCTCACAGACAGGTTTGGCTCTTCCTGATTCCATCTCTCTTCCTTATTCCTCAGGAAGCATAGCTGGCTGTTCTTCCACTACAAAGCAACTTCTTCAGTGAACATTGCATGAGAACACCATGCTGCTGTGCTGAAACATGGCCCTGCATTAGGCATTTTAAACATGCTAATAGGTTATGCCTTGGTACCTTTTAGCTTTTCACAGACCTAGGCCATTAGTGAACAAAAATGGTATTAAGGCAGTGGTTACACAATTAGAATAATCGAATAAGGGCCTTTGAAGGCTACAGCTCCAGTGCTTGCATTAGATTGAAGGACTCCTTCTGCCATCATATTTTCTGCCCATTTGCCTTCACAATGGAAATTCTGGTAATCATCATTCATTCCAGCCATCCCAGCCATTTCACCTGATGCATAGAAATCATTCTGCTGCTTCTCTCATGCACGCTTCAGACTGCAGAGGCTGTGAGAGGAATGCTGTGTGATTCCACCAGTAAAGGAGAAGAAATAGGATGTCTGGAAGGAAACCTGAATTGCTGCTTGATGGGAGCACATGCTCAAAATATGTGATTTCCACCAGCCTGTAATTTGAAAGGTTCTCTTTCAATTTGTGAGTTTTAACATTTGTGCAAAAAGTTCTGCCATTCGAAAATTAATAAGGTAATTTTTCACTTAAGAATGCAAAAGCAGTTAGATTGCCATTTCATGCATCTGTTTATTTAAATATATTTTCCAATTAGAAATACTATCAGAAGCAACTCACTCTTGTGGCCATATCCTTCTTGCAACATGAGAAAAAAAAGCAGGGAAAATGTATTTGCAGGATTTTTTTTCTAATTTGTTTGAAATACAACCCCATCTGGATTCCTTCTTGATGGTACCTCCATTTCTGCAAGCTCTGGATACAGGAGTAGAAACAAAAACCCAACAACCCAAACTATTAGTAAGTAACACTTTCCAGGGGAAGAGATGAATCCAGGGGAGATGGTGTGCAATGCACATTCCCACTTTGTGCAGCATGCACAGTGATTGGCTACATGTCTCCGTTTTCTCATGAGCACAGATGGCAGCGCCTGTGGATGTGAGGAGCACTGAGTATGCAACACAATGAATTTTGGCACATTCATCCTTCCTGAACAGCAGCCACTCTCTGATTGCCTGTGAGATGATTTAGCTTTAGCAGTACTTTTTCAGGGCAGCACCTTGAAGGCGTCACACAGACCAGCACTTACCAGATGCAGTGTAGTGCAGCAGCTCTAGGATCTGTGAGCTCCCAAACTCAGGGAAAATCCTGAGGCACAGATCATGGTTCTGGGCAAGTTCAACGCAATTAATTAATGAAGCTGAGAGCTACACAGGTTCAGCATTAGAGAATTTTGGAAGGAAAATTACCAAAAACTTTTTCAGTTCTGATATCCATTCAAAATGTTAAATTTTTGTTTCTAACTTAGAAATATCAAAAAACCTCAGTGTCTTTTTCCATCATGCTTTATTTTTCAGCTGAGATCCAGTGGCACAGGTGCAAACTGAATTAAAGACTAGGGGGAGGAATTAACTGTCTTCATGCTATAACCATTTGGATTTGTAGCTGCAAAGGCCTTTCCAAGAGAATAAAAGGTAACTTAATTTATGATATTATGATGAAAATGGGGAGAGAAATAAAGTGATAACTATTTCAGTTTTCAGACTTCCATTGGCAATTTTATTTTGTTGTAAATATATCACCTTCCTACATCTGACTCAGAAACTAGCTCATTAAGTACTCAGAATGGCTGCAGGGTAGAGAAACCTGTAGGTTATGAAGAAGGAAGCCCTTGTGGATTTCTGTTCTTGCCAGGAATAAGAAAGCTAGAAAAACAGATCTCTCTAGGCTAGGGTTGGGGGATTGAGGTTGAGAAAGTATTCTGTCTAGGTATAAATACAAGTTCCTTTACTCTTAAAAATCACAAATATATGTGGATTTCTGAGTAATTATAAGAAAATATTATCAACAATCTATAGGAAAGTTATCTAATATTTTACACTATAGAGCTATTATAGAAGTAGCATTACTGATTCTCTATCCGGATGAACTATTCCACATAGAGAGATTTACAGAAATTGAACAAGTTAACCACATTCAGTACCCTGTAGCAATCTATAAATCCAGAAACTGGTTTTATGTGTGTGTGGTTTGGGTGAGGGTTTTTTCCTTCCTCAGCATTCATTCTTCACCTTAAAGGTTATTGTCAAGTGCTTTGAATTTTTTGCTGTCTGTAGGAGTAGTTAAAGTTCACTTTAGGGTCACTGCTTTAAACACTCCATGCTGGAAAATCTCTCACTTCCTCATGTCCTGGTATTTCCTCTTCAGTTTCCAATTTTAAAGTGCATTCTTAATTAACAGAAGTGCCCTTATTGAACTGAGCAACAGGATTCCTAGACAGCTAATGAATAGTTGGGGTTTCCCCAGAAGATCATTTAAAGTTGAATTCTTCTTGTCAGAATGGAATTGTCTTAAAAGTTTATCCTCATGGATAAAATTATGTGATCAGTAGAAAAGAATATGCCAATAACCGAGGAAATTATCTGGGTGTGTACCAAAGCCAAAAATCTACTGAAGTGCAGTTGACCTCATTCAGAAGAAATAAATCTGACACAAGAGAAGCCAACTGGGGAATTAGCAAGCCACCAATGGCACTGTGCAGAATAGAAGATCAAAGAGAAAACAGGGAATTTGGAGAATAATTACCAGATGTAACAGAAATCTGATTAATTAAGCTAATACAGAAACAGGAAAGGAAGTGGTGAACTCACTATGCCTGGAAGTGTTCGAGAAACAACTCAGCATAGCACAAAGTGCTTTGGTTTAGTCGACACGTTGGTGCTCATTCAAAGGTTGGACTCCATGACCTTGGAGGTGTTTCCCAGCCCTAATGATCCTTAAGGAATTAGCAAATCTCAAGACAATATGAGCAAAAATGAAGCAACAATGAAAATAAATTAAAAGAATTCTTTGAATAATACTTCCCCACCATTCCACAATAAAATTATGCAGTTTCTAATCTAGGATCAAAAATTTCAAGTAGTGAGGACAGGCCATGAACAGAAGTATAAGAAGAGAAGCTAGAACACACTTGCAAACTGAACAACAACTCATCAGAACTGGCAGATACCTATCTAAAGATTACCGTTGCTGAAAACAGGTTTTATTAAAATATAGCAAATAAAATATGCAGTCTCTGGTTAAAATGAGCATCAATATTGGAGGCCTGCAGGTTAGCCACTGTTCTAGGTCTAAAAAAGTTACCAGGGGTCTATGAAATCAAAAATCAAAGTATTCACTATCAGTTAATCTTGTCAAAACAATAATTTAAATAGTCTTTTTTTAAAGATAATTCTTCTAAAACATGGTAGGAGCATGGCAGGAGCAGCAATCTTTGTAGCAAGTCTTCATCTCTCTTCAAGAAGGGCAAGCAGGAGCATCCAGGTAACTACCTAAAGGCTGGCCAGCCTCACCTCAGTCCCTGGGAAGGTGATGGAGCCAACTGCTGTCATCTGTGATGCAATGTCCAGCTGGCAGCCACAGCCAGCATCATCCCTCAGGGCTGGGCACTGGAGCAGTTGTTTATCTGCTTTGGTTCCTGTAGCAACACAATTCAAAATGTTTCTCTGTCTGAGAATACAGGGTGATAATTGCTCTGAACAGTGAAAATTATTACGGCTTGTTTTGCATGGAGTGACTGGTTAGAGGAATAATGAAGTCAGTGAAGGACTATAAGAAAAAAGAAGAAATATTGACAAGGTGTCAATATCAAACAAGACAGGCATATTCCAGCTGGTGCCAGAAATGCTACTCAATAGTTTGAAATCTTCCATGCCTAGATGAATCAGTCAACAGCATGCTACCAGCTGTATTAGAGTAGAAAACACTGCAATCACAAACAAAATGGAGGGAAAATGAATGACAAAACAATGAGAAGCAAAAAAAAAATAGGTCAGGTTTTAAATAGGTAAACTGTTAAGGGAATCATTCAAAACATAGATATTTTCCTGTGTGAAGTATTTTAAAATATTAAAATTATTCTACCTTGTGCCTGAAAATCAAAAGAGGTATCTGCTTGCAATGCACTATTACTGTATAATACATTGTGATTGGAGGGAATGATAGTCTTCAAACACATGTCAAGGAGATAAAATCTGTTGTTTATCACAGTGGCAAACATCAGCTACTACACTGCACACATATCCCAGCACTTCTACAGAAGAAAGATGCCTGTGAAGGATTTTTGAGAAAAGAAGAGGTGATTTGGATGTTTCGATTAGCTGAAAAGCTGCCGAGAGCAGAATACTACCAAAGCATTTTATAAACCCTCCCTTGTCTTAGTACCTGGAAGACACGAGGTCACACTAGCTACTCAGCTAGATGTGACTAAAATAAGAGTCCTTTTCTTTCCTCTTCCTTTGACAAAAAACAAAATTACACCTGCACTCCACATATATTGACCTTATTAGTTCTGTAACTAATATTTTCTAAACATATATTCCATCTTTTATGTGACAGCCTATCAGTGACCTTTCTTCCTTCAACAGTCCTACCAAAGCCTCTTTTTGTTTTTGGGGTTTTTTTATGTCTTGGGGCATTCTTAAGACAAGGAGTTTAAGAGTGGGATATTACTACTGTCTTCAACCACCTAATGGGAGGCTACAAAAAAGAAGTGTCACCCTTTTCTTGAAGATACATAGTGGAAAAGATGAGAGGCAAAAGACGCATGTTGCAACAAGGGTATTAGGTATCTGCTTAGGTATTAGGAGAGTATCTTCTGATAGGAAGAGTAGTGAAACTCTAGAACAAGTTCTTCCACAAGGGCTGTGGAATCTGTTTCCTGAAGAATTATTCAGGACTTCCCTGGGAAATGTCCTGAGCAATGTGATCTAACCTGTACCTCACTGAAGCTCAGGCTTGCTTTGAGTCTCTGGATCGTTTCCTTTCATGAGTAATTCTGTGCTTCTGCCAAATCTCTGGAGGAGAAACCCACATGACTGATGCCCTTTCATAGGCCAGCAGTGTCCAGAGGGTGAAAGTGGGTGACATATCTGGGTGCAGACACGTCTCCAGCTCAGCTGGCAGGTACCTCCATCACTGCACCTAGCTGCCCCACTCTGCATATGACACAGTTTTTCCATTAATGTATTCAGAGTAGGATTCTGTCTTTTGGCCGTGATTATGGCAACAGGATTCAAAAAGTGATGATCAAAAACTAAACAGGGGTGGAAGACTGCTCCTCTTACTGCTTGTCTTCAGGTTTATTTTGCTAATTTTTAATAGGATCATCTTAATTAGAAAAAAAAATAGTTTCCTTGAAAAATATATGGTCTGGTTCCTCAGCAAGGGCTTCCTTTGCTTACAGCTTACTTAAGAATATTCATTTTTTACGCTTCCTTATTTCTGCCAATGATAAACCCCCAGCTCAGCTGCAATAAGTTCTTACTAATAAGAAGATTCACAAGGCACATCTGAGATATTTTTGTTGATTTCAAACAGCTTATGGCAGTAGTAATAGCAAGCTTTACCCACATCACAGGTCTAATATGCAATCACAAAATTAGCCTCTCCTGACAAATGGCAAGGGCTCTGCCTGGTATCAAGTCAAATTCAGCATAATGTTAAAAAGGAACGTGCTCCAAAAAGCAAATTGTTCTACATGTATTAAAACAGCATCAAGGATTCCATGGACAAGAGGATTTAACAGAGAGCAAGAGAAAGCTCCCAATTCTTTCAGACACCACAGACGTTCACAGACAAGATGTACCACTCACACATATGGATACAAACCACTCCATGAAAATAAGGGCAAGGTTGCTTCACAAGCACAGGAAGGTATTCTGTTACTGGAAAAGATCTACAGGAATGACTTGGGTTTAAAGCAGTAAATAAAGTGATTTTAGTGCCATTTTCCAATATAGGAGGGGTTTAGGGGTTGTTCCTTTTTTATCTTGTGCTGCAACAGCTAAATCCCTTGTTGTTCCCACCACCACAGAAGGTACATAGACAGGAGTTTTGCAGTGATTCCCTGATAAATCCAGGCTCCCATAATTGCAGGAGCAGGAACTGGAAACACTGAGCACATCTGACAAGAGCTTATGATCACAGAAAAAGGAGAGGAAAATCTGCTGTCAGTCTTCTGCTGCTGGAAACCTCTGGATATTGCATATGGTGGGAATTGTGAGCCAGGATTAGACATTTCCTGCCACATTTTCTATCATTCTGTCTGGAGAAAGCAGCCTCCAGCTAACAGAGTACAAAAGGGCCCTGCTTGGTTCCTACAGAAATCAGTAGGAGTAATGACACTGAGTCCAATGGGCCTTTAATTATCAGCAAAGGGCAGCTTTTGAAGAGACAGTTACTGCTACAGGAGTGAGAGTGTTATTTATTTACCCTTAAGGGTAATCATAGCCACTGTGTACCATTTCATTCTTCCATTCTGCAGTATCTATCAAACACTTCATGGAACTGTGAGCACCGGAACAAATCACAAACAAGTGTAAGGAGGCCTAATTACTGTGCTGATGTCTCAGTCACTCACCAAGCTGATCATTATCAGACTCGATAATTTCCCTGGTTATTCTATTGCTCTTTTCAAAATGAAGAAGAAAAAAAAGAGAACACTGTTCTAAAGAAAAGGGACAGATTCTCTCACATTTAATCATACTGAAAAATACCATGTCCCACAAGCTCTTCATGCAAGTCAACTGAGAAAAGGGACATTTCTTTCAAGGAACACAGGCTTTGGTAAAGCACATGCCTGGCAAACTATAACACAGCGTGAGCAAGGATGGAATAATAGACAGTAATGATGCTTCATGACCTCTTTTTCACATCACAGCAGTGATCTCACCAGCCACCTAGGCTGGTGGTGTGCAAATTCAGAAGTACCAGGGTGAAAACACCTGTCCAGAGTATTGCAACTTGTCCTAATACTTGATACACAAAAGTGTTGGTGTATGACTTTGAAGTGGTGGTATGACATAGCACCATTTATAAGATATTTCAACAGCTGTGTGCCCAGTTTGACTTTGTGAGTGAGACTATGACCTCTTTCACAACATTTTTGCATTCCACACGAGGAAAAAGAAACACTTGTCAGTCTCTGAATAGGTCTAAGTGTGGAGAACACTAGACCCTCACAATAAGATTTTTCTTACTTGCAACCAATTCCCTAATTCAGACTCTTTCAGCACTTCAAAAGGATCCTGAATATCCTGCTTTCATACTGAGGATAATTTCCTTGGCATTGCAAGCAGAACATTCAGAAGTCTCATTACAAAGAGTCTCTCTGAGCAGCAGAGCCTGTAGCCTCACACAGAATCTCAATTCCTTTTTTAATCTTCACAGATAACTGAAAACCTTTCAGGCAACAACATTTACATTTTTTTCTCTTTAGGTATTCCCTCAGCTGGAAATGTTAATCTCAAAACTCATACTTTTCTATTTTTAACATCTTCTGGAGGGATTTTCTTCATGGGAGCTTCTAAAATAACACTGTTATTTACCAATTAATCTTTGAAATTGTTTTCCAGAACTGTCTCTTTTTAGATCTCTTGCTGTTGTCAGTTTCATCATGACAATATCCTGATTTTAATCTCCACCTGTGCTTTCTTTCTAATGTGATGCTTCAGGTTATGTCATTAAACTTTTCAACAGATATTCAGAGGCAGGAAAATGTAGGCACTGAGTCTCTGCCTCATTTTCTGATGTTCTGACAGCAGATAAATTCAGATTGCTTCCTTCGCTTTTTGAGGTGTTTGAAACACTTTAGCAAGGTAGCAAGGTTTGGACTTTGTAAAAGATGCAAGACCTTTCTAATTTCCCCTTTGGAACCTGCTTGGGTGTAGGTGCATGCAGAGCTCGTCCCCCCAAGAAGATACAATCAGCCAGGAGAATGAGAGGTCACACTCACTGTGAGTACACCCCACTGGCACTGTCCAGCTTGTCAAAGATACCTTGACCACTCCCATGTGTTTATACCTCTGCTGTCAAATAACCATGCCTGGTCAATGGATTTGGGTAGAGCTACTTGGTGGTAAGAGGAGTTTAGACTGATGGTTAAGTAACATCCATAAAATCCTCAAGTCCTCACAACTTTGGGTTATAAGAGATAGCAACAAAATTGCAGCAAGTCCAGTGCTCAGTAAAGATTCAACAATCAACTCTTCTAAAAGGCACAAAGACAGCAAGGCCAGATTGCATTCTGTGTGACCAGGAGAAGAACTTGACCCTTTCCTGCTCTTTCCAGTAACTACTCTGGCTGTTGCAGAGCACTCACCCATGGTCTGATTTAGGTATGCATGAACCACACAGAGACTGACCCAGCTCCTCCCAGCTCAAAGTTCAGGGAAATGCAAGGGTAAAGGTTCCTTTCTATTGGTGAAATCACACCACTTACCAAGTTTAAACTGCTTGACAGCAAAGAGCCTGACCACAAAATATAGGCTGTCCATGCTATGAACCCACACTATCAGTGGGGAGCCTCTCTCTTTACAGGAAATTTTTAAAAAATATAATAGCTGCCAGGTGACAAACTCCTGTCTCTGTTCCCAAGGGACAAACAAAACTTGGCCAGAAACTATGCCCAAGGACAGCTCAGCCTCTGCCTCCAGGTTCTAGAACTGACATCACAACTCATCAGGGCAGCCAGTTCTACAAAGTACCAACTAGAACCATTACTGACATTTTAAATTCTACAGTATTTAAAAGACCCTTTCTTCCTAATTTTCTGCAGTAGTAGTCTGTTTTCCCTGCTGACATTTTATGGGAATGGATTAAGTCTCTCCTGGCAGCCAGGGTCCTCACACCACCTTTTTCAGAGTTTCATGAGTACACATTTTGCCCTAGTTTCCTAGAGAGGTTCAGCAGCTCCATGGTGGGATGACAGTAGAGCTGATAAAAGGATCTGTAAAAGGATCTTACAACATTACCAGAGCTAATTTGTACATGCAAAAATTTGAAAATTCATCTGGCAATCAGATGGTTGGAAAGGTTCCTGCAGCATCACTCCAGCACAAAATCTACCTGTTTTCAACATAGCTAAAGATACCAACAGAGTGGTATGGGGGTTTGAAAAAAAAAATTAATAGGTATTTACAGAGCTGCTGAGCACTTACTGACTTTGACCAAAAAGACATTATTAGTTTCTCTCACAATGAGAATTTCAAGCAGAAACACACAAATCTCCACACCCTCCACAAACCTAAAAAACCTGTACTAACACAATGGCCCACAGACCTAAAGAAAATTATCTTTTCTTGCCTCTACATATGTCTCCTGCAGGGCCACATGGACCAAAGAGATGTCTAATTAGAGTAATGCCTAATGGTAATGGTCATTGAAAGAAGGCTGAAGAGTTTTCCTTTTAAATGAGAACAATATTCTACATTTTGAAAGTGAGCAATTTCAGCATTAACATCATTTACACATTTTCACTGAAAAGATTAATTCTCCAATATCTGGCCTGCCAGAAAAGCTGATTTGCACAATTTTACACTCCCTGAGCTCTCAAATACACTATGGAGGCATTTTTCTGAGTGAAGAAAATGGCTCTCATTTAAGAAGAACAAAACTGGGTAGACATTTTATTTTACCAAGTAAAAATTCTCATTCCAGAGGTCTCTGTTTTGCCAAGTTTTCTACAACTCTGTCTGAATGCTGGGTGGATTAATTGGTTTAATTAGGCTTTTAAAGGAACAATGTCTGACAAATTATTTTTCTCCTATCTGAAAAGTTCATTCCTGTTTTCTGACCTGGAAAATTCTATTATGTTCTCAGAATTCATACCTATTTAGTCTTACTATTGCTGTTTGTATTTATCCTGACACCAAATCTGATGTCTCAGGTCTTTCACTGGAAAAGCTATTAAATTATGAATATATACCCCTTGGGGAACCAAGACAGGTAGAAACGTAATTTAATTGAAATTAAAAGCAATATTGAAATATTGAAAGTAACTAATATCACCCAAAGTTCACTTTCCTGTGAAGGAGGCTCAATGAATTAAACCCGTTAATGAAAGAAATGGGCTTTTTTTTTTTTTTTAGCTGGAAGGCCAAAACATTGCAAATCTTCCTCCTGACAGTCCCCATACCCTGCATGAGATATACTGTCTGTGATAGTCTGCAGAGCTCTGGATACATACAGGGTAGGTGCCATTCAGACAGAGAAAAAGTAATATGATGAATTTTTGGGTTTTCTTTATTGACTTCTAAGGGAACAGTGGATTTTACCCTTGCCAAATGCCAGATGCACATTTGTTCTGAGTTCTCCAGTGTAGTGCTCTAATCTGCAGCATAGGCATAGGTTTATGCTGAGGGCAGAACAAACCAAGGCCATGGATTTTGTTGAATGCCTCAGCAGCTCTATGCCACCAGCTTCTTAAAAGCATTTGGAGATTGCCAGGCTCTTCAAACAGTGAGGTCTTCTTTCATATAGGAGTAGACCTAGTAACTATGTTATTCGTTATTGCACCATGAAAACAATATTCTATTTTCTATTATTTTGACTGAAGTTCTCTGATACACTACATATGCTTTACATCTTGCTGATAATAAAACATTATTAAATTTCCCTGCTCAAACTCACTGCTGGTGTAGATGTGCTAAACCAGTTTTTTTGCTCTTTGAGAAAATGATACACATTTTTCTACACATTATGAAAAAGACATTTATGAGCCTTTTTTTCCAATTATTTTTTTATCACAATCAAGTCTACATTTTCTGTTGTTTTTCTAATCTGCAAAACAAAGGCATTTGCGGGAGATCAGTGATGTCAAAGGTTTTGTAGGAGTAGGGTTTTGATAGCTGACGTCTTAGTACCAGTCCCTCCCTGACCAGACAGACACTTTTCTGCCTAATATTTATGCTTAGTAAAGTAGGATGTGCACTGCCCCAAGGGGGCTGGCAGATGCTGCAACCCTCAGGTATTACTTTTCCAGCACAGTTAGGTTTGAGACAGGCAAGGAAATTTTCCTATCTGACTATGGAGAGCTAAAATTCACACACAATGACTTTCCATTGCTTTCAAGAGAAAAGCATAAAATCAACCCAGCAAATGCAGGACCTTTCCACCTACACTGGGAAAAAATCTTCCAAAATAATTATTGTCATCATTGAAGCACTTTAATGGTGTTTTACTGAATTCACATATTTTTGTATTAATACATTCGAAAGTATTTTGAATTATTATTCCAGTTCCTTGTGCCCTTGGTGGATCCATTTGACATTTAAAATTCAATCTCTGCTGAGGATGCACACAGATTAAATTTATTACATAATGTATCTGAAAGGCAATAATGCACAAACATCTCCCTATGGTGTCTTTATTCTCAAAAGGGAGTTTCAGATCAATGTGAGGCAAGGTGGAAAATTCTTGTCAAATACTAAGTGACAAAAAAACCCCCTTCTTCTTCAGATAATTTGTGAAGAGATGAAAGTAAATCTTAGGAGACATTTTCTGATCTGAGCACCAATCATTTGGGACATTTTTTTAAATCAAAACAAATTGGTTTGGAATCTTAACTATTGATACTGGAAAGCATGAAAACATCCTTTTCTCGGTTGGCTTCCACATTGCTCCACTGAGTAAAAGCAGTGACACAGCACAGTCAGGTAACACTGAAAAGGTTAGTAATGTTCTAACAGAGTTTTCATCCACAAAAAGCCTTGGTCTGATTTATCTTTAACTTTAGATCAAGATAATTTAAGTGAAAAATTAATAAATAGTAACCACTCAAAGACTAACAGCTATTCTTATCAGCCTCTTTGCACAGTCCTATCACCTGCCATTTTATCTTTACAATCTCCATATTCCAAGACCCTTCAGCAGATCTTTAGATAGACAGAATTCATTTTCATTATGTTGAATAATTTTATACTGTCATCAGACTTTGTCACCTCTTCATTCATGTCATTTTCCTAATGACTGATAAAAATTTCAAGTGGCACTGATCAGGATGTCACTGATCATGCTCAATCTTTCTTCCTGCTTTGAAAACAATCCATCTGTCTCTTTTTGTTGTTTTCTGTGTTTTATACAGTTATTCATTCATAAGAGCACCTTCTTTTTTTCATTTTCTGATTGTTTCATTTCTTTAAAAGCCTCTATAGACAAGTCTTGCCAAAGCCTTTTCAAAGCACATGTATATTGAATCCTCTTTTATACTGGCCCTCTTTTTTTGCTGCATCTCTGGAGCCTTTCAAAACTTGAGACACGGTGTGAGGTATTACCTTCTTCTGCAAAACTCTAATAAGGTCCTGATCATTATATTAATATTTTCTGGTGTGTCCATTCATTCTATATTTTGCTATTATTTTTGCCAGTCTGACAGATACCTTTCTTCATAATGTGTGATTTTTTTAGAACATTCTTAGATTCATTTTAACCAAATTAGTGCCATTTTCATATTTGCCGGAAACTTAGGTTCTTTTGACTACAGGTGATTTAGTGCTATCCATTGCAATCCAGCAATTCTCTCTGCTAACTCCCTACAAACCTGTGAGCAAATATCATCTCATTCAAGTAAAATCTTAATATTTTTGACAATTTATTCTACAATGTATTCCATGCCTTCATTTTGAATGGGCTCTTCAAACTCGTATCCCACTAAAGATTGTAACCAATTTAGGAATATTGCTAACCTTTTTGTACAACAAATGCTGATAGAGACAACTCATGACTTTTTCTCCTTGAGTAATCCTTCTATGCTTATGCCAGCTATCAGCCCCATGGATTCTCTGGCAGGCTTCCTGCTTCCGATATTTTTTGTCTTTTTATGGCTAGTTTAAATGCTTTTAGCAATTTTCTCATCAAAATATTTTTTGGCTTGCCTTGCTGTGAATTAACTTTTAACTTCCCAGAGTTTGTGTCTCTTTGTACTTTGGTCATTTGAGCATTGAGACATTTTCTTACATACAAGAGTTTCCTTCTTTCTCTTCCTTTAGTGTGGTCTTTTTTCTTTTTTAAGATCCTCTTCAAGTCCTTTCTGAGTTATGATACGCTTACTCTGAACCTAAAACATTGATTTGCGATGCACATTAACTGACACAAAAAATTAGTCTGAGCCTTCAAACAGTCTCCACACTGTCTGCAATATTTTTATGCTTTTATCCACTTTCTAGCTAATCATTTGCTAACTTTTGGGTAACTTTTTACTAGAATGTACATTTTGGTTTTGGGTTTTTTTCACTTACCAGGATATCAAATCTGATTACACTGTTATAGGTGACTGATAATTCTGTCTTAAACCAGTCCCTGTAGATTATCCAAGATTAAGTCAGGAGCTGTTTTTCTACAGGCAGGACAGTGTGCTCTAGGGAGTACATCTAATGGTGTTTGAACACTGAACCAATGTGTCATGGTGATATAGCTTTCTGATCTGAAGTAGACCTGGGAAGTTACAAACATTTGATATTACTCATGTTTTCTTCTTTGCCTTAGACTGCTGGTAATGTCTCCCAGGCATATGGGGGAAAATCTCATACACTTTCTGGGAGGTCAGCACATCTGAGTGCCTCTCTGAAGAACTGTACAGCATTGCCTTCAGGGTGAAAATAGGAGGAACAAAGGTCTGTGTGCATCTGCAGGCAAGCAGTCTTACTGGCATTTGGGATAGCCTGAACAACTGGAGTCCTTCAGATAACTGGAAGAAATTTCAGTTTTTCAGACCCTGATATCTGCTAAAGGGGTGATATAGAGTGAACAACCATCCAGATGGCATTAAGGACAACATCCCAACACAGCTGGGATACTTAGAAAAAGTCAGTCAGGGATGTGAAGGTCGGGAGCAGCCTTGGCTGTAATAACCATGTG
Source organism: Eopsaltria australis (assembly GCA_034509425.1). Classification (NCBI taxonomy): domain Eukaryota; kingdom Metazoa; phylum Chordata; class Aves; order Passeriformes; family Petroicidae; genus Eopsaltria; species Eopsaltria australis. The sequence goes on along the minus strand of JAVTVJ010000068.1, from coordinate 3,043,600 downwards.
ATGGCAGAGTTCAGGATCTGAGTGGAGGCAACAAGGCAAAAAGCAGCAGGATCACAACCCTGGTTCAGAGATGTGCTTGAAAGAATTTCCTACAATACAGCACTGGAGATTAGAGTGGTCCATCAGAGCTGGTTGATTCTCCTTCAAGCTTAAAAATGGACCAACCCAATGAGCAGAATGTCAAGCAAAGGTGGCAGATGAACATGGATGAGAAAGGAGTTCTTCACTAAATTCTAATATAAACAGGCTAAGCACAAGAGCTGAAAAGAGCAACAGGTGAAAGGGAACAAGAAGGGCTTCTACTGGTACATATGCTCGAAAAGAAAACAAGGCAATATGTGTGCCTGCTTCCAAATGGGGCAGCAGCCTCATTTGTTGTCAGCAGCAAAAGACACAGAAAAGCCTGAGGCTCTCAATGTTTTCCTTGCCTCTGTCTTTCCTAACAACACTGGCCTTTAGGAGTGAATCCCAGGCTCCAGAGATCAGTGGGAAAGTCTGAAGCAAGGAAAATTTACTCTTGCTAGAGGAAAATCCAGTTCAGGAACTCTTGAAATACCCATGCCAATGGTGTCTGATGAATACACCCAGGAGCGGCAAGAGAGCTGCTCAGTGTCCCTGCGGGGCCATGCTCAGTTATTTTGGAAAGGTGGCTGTGCCACCTCTGTCCTTGGTGTTTTTAAACCCTCAACTGGACACTCCCTGAGCAGTACAGTCTGACACTAGAGGTGGCCCTGCTTTGGCACAGAGACCTTCCAAACCCACTTCCCATCTGGATGGCTCCACAGTAAGAAGCATCTCACGGCTGCTGGCTCTCTGTAGTCACTGGCTCCACGGATTGCATGGGCTGTCATTCACACTGCTGCCACACATTTCCCTGCCTCTTTAGGTGTGAAATTCCCACCCACAAAAACCCCATGGTACATCACCTTATTTCATTTATATTGCCTTCTATTATCCATAATTTATTAATAGATACATGATTTCTGCAATGTTTGTCCTTCTGAAATTCTGCCTTCCACTTACTTTCTAAGAAGAATACAAAGCAATTTTTAATCCAGGCATCCTATTTCACCCATTTTAACTTTCAGACTTACAGTCCAACTCTGCCATCTCAAAAAAAAAAGGGCGTGCTTTGGCTCTAAAAATTAGTGTATGTATTTCAGAAGTGTAAAAATATCTCACAAATGTGCATGAGAATTGCTGACTCTGCTAATGAAAACTAATTTTTCAGGCACTTAACGATGGACTTTACACATTCGTGTTTGGCAGAACAGAGAAAATCACACAAAAAATGAACACAGTTTTTTTGCACATTATTTTCCGGACAATACCACCCTTCAGGCTAAGCTGTGAACTTGGCAGAGCACAGGCAATGAGGAGATGGTCTTTATAAATACATGACTCAAAATTAGCTCCCTTAAGACAAGTTTATAAGACTTTAGGAAGCTTGTCAGGTTTTTACCTTTAAAAATGGATATGCACTATTGCCTTCCTCAAAACAGGTTTGCTCATATAGGAATTATAAGATTAATATGTAGTCAATAAATAATAGCATTTAAATATTACAGAGGAAAAAATTCTTTTTCTTTCATCTTGAAAACACATGCACAGCTGTAGCTATTTTTTGTATTTTTAATATGTATTTCTGCAATATGTGTTTTTTGCAATGGTACACATTCATATAGAACTGGAGTTTCCTAGAACAAATATAATAATGTAAAACAATTACAAAAAAAAAAAGAAGAAAATCATTTCATGGCAATTTAATAGTAGCTCAATATACAGAGAGTGCCTGCAGGTAAAGTTTGAGTGCATGATCTCCTGGAAAATGTGATTATAAGAATGATCAATATAGTGTTCCAGTAAATAATCAAACTATATATTCCTTTCTGCAGCTGGCATAAGTGAAATGTAATTATTTTGACTGGGACTTTTGTTGTTGTTGTTGCATTAATTCCATATACCATACTATTGTGTTGCCTGACAAATGAATTCCAGGCTCCTGTGGAATTTTTGTCTTTTTTTGTCTTTGCTTATTTGTTCTCACACACTGAATGGAAGAATGCAGACTCACAGGAACTAATGAGGTAATTCGTAAACCTGTCAGCAATAGACATGAGAATTAATCTAGTGGTGGTCTGGTGAAAGGGGAGAAGAGGATTACAGGTACATGGTTGCCAGCCAGCATGCATCCACAGGAGACCTGAAACACCTGAATTTTCTCTTCCCCTAAATCCCACTTGAACCTTCCACATTTGCACTGCATTATTTCCTTCCTTGTGCCTCCTTGCCAGTAGTGCTGTGCAGGGTATAAACTCTGCAGCAGATGTGATATTCCATCTCCAGCACTTCTATTCTTCGCACAAATGTCTGATTGGGGCCCCTCTGAAGGAGACTTCTCAAGGATAAAATTGTGCCAAAACCCATCAGAGCTGTTTATTGCCTTATTATTTTTATTCTATAAGATTCTTAGCAGCAATAGCATGTTTTTGAGAATGTACTAAGTGACAAAGCAGGACTACATTACTAATGTTATGTGTATTTTATTTTTTTAAGAGGGACTGAGGAGAGCAGTCCCTCATGTAACTTGATGTTTATTACTTTTATTCTGCAAGGAAGTGAGAGGGATCATCTATATCTGCTGCTATGCTTTGTTTTTCATGGGGGAACAAGAAGTCTTACTGGCTTTACTGCTGCTCTATTTTTCCTACTCACATTCTGAGGAGAGACATCCGGGGAGAAGGCTGTGAAAATGTGTGGGACAAGAAACACTATTAAAGGCAAGGGAAGTGGTTTTATAATAACCCATGAGGAAAGTTTTCTAATGGGAAAACAAACTTTGGAGAAGAAACTACAAATGGAAATGAAATTATCAAGATGTTTGTATAATTATTGTCTTACCCGTATTATAAGTTTCTAAGTAAGTAATGAATTTTTATGGATAAGACCAATCTGTTTTGTTGTTCTATTACTTGGCAAGGTTTACACAGTTCCACACTGTTGCTGATCTCCACTGGTTATCTGACCTTTCACCAGTACCGTGCTGAACAAAGGGTCCTTGGGAAAGCAATAACCTTCAGCCTTGCAGTGGCCACAGAGAAGTGAGTTCTGTTTGACCTTTTCTTGACACAGATGCTCAAAATCTTTGTGTGCCATGATAAGAACACAACATCTTCTAAGACAAGCTCACTAGACAAGACTTCAGGAATTTTTACAGGTTTCACTGACACTCATACACTATACTTGAGGTGATTATTTATTGAAAGCTTTCAGAAGAATGTTCAAACCCCACTTTCCACACCATATTCTTATGTTCTCAGTTCCTTGAATGCTGCCATAATAATAAGGATGAAAAAAAATACTAATCAATAATAAGAAACTCCACATCTGTCTTAGACTTCAGAGAGGAGAAAGATGAAGATTTGATGTCTTGCCCTGTAAACAATAAGTACATGGGTCATGACTGAGGTCATGAATTTGTCAAGAAAAAATCCTATCAAGAAAATCAAATGTGCTATCACAGGACAAGGTTTTGGGGATAAAAGGGGAAGGAGTGGTTAACATATAAATTAACTTTAGTAAGGTTTTAAGGGCAGAATCCATAGGAAAGTAGCAAAACCCTTCAGAAATAAAGCAAACATGATCTTCAAGGAAGAAAAACTCAGGTTTCTTGGCAGTAAGAGGAGAATGCTGAACAAAGCATATGGGAAAAATACAAAAGTACATCCAGAGCTGGTCCAAACAAGAACAAAATACATTGTTTCCCTAATCTGTAGTCAGCAAGACAAGATACAGCTTAAGGTGATTCATGGAAGAGTTTGTGCAGACATGAGGAAAAATGAGAAAAGCAAGTTAAATTAAACATTGGGGTATGCAGTTGGATGGATAAAGGGTATCTCCATTATTAAAGACTTTCAAGAACTGTCTAGACAAACAAGGGTCAAGAATAATACACCTTGATACTGCTTTCCAAGGGGTTGATAGAGTAGGTGCTGTCTTAAGGCACCTACTGACCTTTCAATTTTATAATATATATATTTGGTTTTAGGTACTGAAAATAGGTGGAGTATTTTTAGTAGAATACACAATCCTTTAACAGTTCTGAGCTGATGAAGAATATCCTAGAATGTTTTTCCCCCCACATAAGTTTTTTTAATTAAAGCTGCATTCTTGCATATTGTTACTTCTACTCCTTGATCACCTTATTTTTTTCCAAGGGTTGGGTTGCTTGTAAATAAGACCTCATTTTCCAGTCATCAGTAAAGGGTTTAGAAAACATTTAGTATAAAATTCTAACAGGAAAATGATCAGCTTCATGTAAGAATTACAGAAACTTTTGTGGAGCTTTATATCTGTTTCAGAGACCTTAGAAGCTCTATTTTTCAACCTAAAGAAGACATGCAAGGGCAGTGGGAACAAAAGTTATCACCCTAGCACCCTGTTAATTAGCTGCCACCTTATTGTAAAGACAAGGTGTCGTTCAGCTGTTTTACCTGTCCTATTCATTATCTCTCTCCTGAGCTTGTAAAACAGTAGAATAATGATTTCATTTATATGATGCTGTTAACTGTCCAGAGGGAGAAAGTCTGTGATCATCAATTAATTTCCCAAAAGTCACCCATTACTTACTAGTAATGTCTTGAACACCGGGATTCATCTGAGTCAGATGCAATATTCATATTCTGCTTTGCTGTCCAGAGTCTCTATTAGGCAATGTTTGCATGATTTCTGCATAAAATTTTGTGCTTCATGTGTCACAGTTCTACAAGCACTTTAAACATGTACAAATATGACAAAACAATAAATGCAAATGTTAATTAAACGAATAGTTCACTTTGTTTTTTAATACACTTTTGAAAGTCCATTGCATGGCAAATTGTCAGTAAAAACTTTTGAACACAGCGCCACTGGACCTGATTTTGCAGAGGTTTACACAAATATGTGGGCACACTGGAAGACAAAACATTTCTCTTTGGAGATTTAGTGGGACTTTGAGCCAAGGAGGAGGTATAGCACACATGAACTGGATTATCAGTGACAAAGTACAGATTAATAATAAGGCTGAGAGCTATAGTAATTAATTCAAAGGAGGTTAATTAAGCACTGTGGCAAAGCCTACTTCCAGGTGACTCTTAAACAGAAGACACTGAGTAGGTCACTGTCATTGTCCTGTTAAAAAGTTTGCCAAACCCTCCTACTGCAGCTCTTCTTTTCAGCTTGCCTCTTCCTCTTGTATCTCAGTTCCCTCAGGTACACCAAAGCTCCCCATTATCTCCAGTGCCTGGACCTGAATGCTGATACTGGTGGCTATGGCTTAAATGGAGCTCATCCATCATATGTGAGAAAGGATAAAGATGGGAAGAAGCTTAAAGTTTGTGGTTAAATTACCTGATTATGAGAACAGCGTTTGGATGAAGGTCAGCAATATCTACAAAAGAAAAAGATAAAAGCAGGAAACAAAATACACTGGATTTGAGGAAGCAAGCCATCATACAAAGTGATTAAAAGGAATGAGAATTTATTGATACAAGAGGAAATTGTGCATGATATACTAGTAACTCATTTCAATGTAGTCAGTAAAATAAATTGCAATAAAAACATTCTCATCAGTTTGAAACCACTGTAGACACTAGCAATGAAACAGTAAGAGAGGCAAATAATATCAAAAACATTATATAAAGCAATATGTCTAAAACCTAACTAGAAAGAGGTAACAATATGACCTGCCATACTAAAAATCTGTTTATCTTCGTAAGAAAAGACAACAATAGTAATAATAAAACCTTATATGTAGAAAAAATACCCCAAACATGGCCTAAGACCTGATGCATTCACACAAGCAATCCCATTTTAATGCATGGGAATGCTTATGTGAGTAAACCCCTTTATCTCGGCTTTAAAGTGGCAGGATTTTGGGGAGTATTTACTCTGGGGTCTCTAAACCCTTGTATTTTAAGTTGTTTCTTCTGCTCATTCAGCTCTGTCAGCATTAGCAGGAGTAGGAATCTCATCTGATGTGCTGTGGTATCCCCTGTCCACACTTTCTGTGTTCTTCTATTGCAAGAAGAGGAACTGCTGAGCTGCAGCATTTCCAGAGCAGAGGCCACCAGGAAGGCACAGTCATTCCTACCTGCCTGCCAGCATCTTGGGGAGTGCCTCTGATGTCCTTGTGCACATCAGGATTTGTGTTCTCAGACTTGGGTCCAGGAGCCAGGTATCCCAGTATGCACAGAGCAGTTGCTCAAGACAATTTCCTCTGATTTCAGTGTGAAATATGTTCAAGGAACTCACATCTCTGCCCATACTTGGGAGCTGTCATTCTGTGTACATCACACTCATCCAACCTCTGTCAGGGTGTCAAGGCTTGGGCCCTTTCTCTAGCACAAGTGTAGAGACCCCATCTGATATCCTCATGCTGCCACCGTGGATTTTTTGTTTTTGTGTACCTTGATTAACACGATTTTCCCACCTGCTCCAGGCCTTTGTGAGGAAAAGTATGAAAATGGGGCAGGATGACCTCCCTTCTCACAGGATCTTCAATGTTTGCATGCCTTGGGCTTTTGTTGCCTGATTGTCTGAGATTGATATTAAGGGATACAAACTATATCTAATAGAAAGGTTATATTTACTAGAAAAAGATTTTTCACCCAGAGAGGGGCTGGGCACTGGAACAGGCTCCCCAGAAGAGTGCTCACAGAACCAAGCCTGTCTGAGTAAGGAGAGTTTGGACAATGCTCTCAGGCACATGGTGTGATTCCTGGGGTGTCCCGTGCAGGGTCAGGAGTTGGACTCGATCCTGATGGGTCCCTTCCAACTCAGCGTATTCTGTGATTCTATGAAGTGATCATTGAAGCAATGCACCCTGGCAGCAGCATATTTACAGGTAGAATGAATAACCTAGAGAGAGGAATTTCAGGGATGGGTAACTGTATCTCTCCTTTCTTATAGTTTTGTGTGCTTTATTTTCTCAGTGCTGTCTTTTCTCCTGGCTGCCATCACAAGTATTACTGCTTGCACTCTGTGTACCTGTCAATATCTTCTCCCTCTGCCTGTCTCTTCCAACCTTCACAAAAACACCTGCTTCATCTTGAAGGTGTCTAACCCTAAAATTCCTGTCCTAAGCACTAAAATTGTTTCTGTTCTTCCTTGTCCTTCCTCCACTGTAGGATTTTGCTACCTTTTCCCCCATTAGATAATTTGATTGAATAAAAGGATTTTCTTTGATCTCTAAGTGTTGAGTAGAAATGTGTGATGTAAATTGCAGTGATGTTTAAATGAGTGTCCAAATACGTTTATGAGAAACCAAAACAGGAAGCATATTCTTCACTTTCTCATATGAGAAGATCACATCAGATTATTAGAGGCAAAAAAATGGCTGAAGAAATATTTCCCAGAGCTTTTGCCTCTATAACACCATCGAAGGTCAGCAATCCAGGGAGGGCAAGAGGAAATAAATTCACTTGTGGTGACAAAAGCCACTCTATTTTCCTGGGCAAGCAGACGTAGGAAGTATTCTGCATTTGAGACTGGGGTGAGACCATACCAGCACTGGAGGATCCACATGGAAACAGCTCCTTACAACGTGCAGTCTGTCGTGTCCCGAGTCCACTCCTGTACAACAGGGAAGCAATGAGGGAGAATGTGCTGATGGAGGGCAAAATGTTCCATGGAGACAGAGCAAGAGAAATAATGCAAGAGAAATGACTATTTGAGAGACAGACTACCTGCCCCAGGTTAGACAGGGGTACTTCTCTCTCACTTTTCACCCTCTTATCAATCCTCAAAGCAGAATTGCAAGCTTCTGCTCTCTTTGCAATATGTTTTAGCCCAGAGATATTAATCAAATAGTGATTGTAGACCAATTACTGCCATAGTAGGGAAAACTCCTTTCAGAGACAACTGAGGCCAGACTCTCCAAAGGCCAGTTGTGTCCTTAGGCTCCATCCCTCCTTGCCCACAGCACTGCATACCTGAGCTGGCTGTGAGTTGGCAGCAAACATTCTCCAGCTTTTGCTTCCTTGAGTTTGAAGGACAATATAATCCCTACTGAGCAAGCAGGTGATGTTTCTGACTCCCTCTCACTGTTCACACAGAGCATGGAGCAGAGAGAGTGGCAGAAAAAAAATACCCAGCCAACACCTGCCATGAAGCTCATTATTTACTTGTTCAATGCCTGCAACTTGTTTGCTTCTGTGTAGAGCATCACATCTACACTTGGAGGCAAATCACTCAATGCCCTTTCGTTTTTCCTAGTACTGTCTCTTTTAGTACTCTTGTCCCACTTTTTTGTCTTTTGAGAACTCTCCCCCCACCTGCTTTGATGGAGAGTGGAGTAAAAGGTGATGAACAGAGTTCTCTTACAGTGTTTGGTAGAGATTTATGATGCTTCCTCTCATTTCTGCCATAACTCTCTGTGAGTAAAATCAATGACACTTTTTCACTTGGCAGAAGAATCTCACATGTGATATATGGAAATTATTGTCTCAGGTATGTGATCTGAACTCTAACAATTTCATTTCCTTCCCCTTGCTCCTCTGCTTCCAAGATAACTTCTCCTTAATTGGTTGGCACTGTTCAGTTACAGTCAAAGCAACTTTTCTCACATTGTATTTACCTTTGAAGGTCAGTGCTACCCATTCCACCACCCATCTTCTAATTCACATCTCCAAGGGCCTTATATAGCTTCTCTATATTTTTTTCCAGTCAGTCTAGGAAAAGGAATCACTTCACCCTACAAATCTTATGAACATGGCATGCTGTCATTCATACAAACTTACTGGGTAAAATTTATTTTCCATCTACACACATGACAATTATACTCATGTTTAAAAAAAAGAATAATAAGTATGAAATTAGCTAGGATTCAATGATACCAAGCCAGCTCCACTAATTAACTGCAGTCTCATGGTCCCGGTGACAGCCCTGCAGCAGGACCATGTGATTCTACTGTGCCCTAGCCTACATCCTTCAGCAGATGTCCTTCATGGTCTGTTTGAAGTCGCCTTGGGCTCAGCTGATAGCAGTAGGTCCTGTTGTTGAGTCTGCATGTGTTACCTTCACTACCATGATTTTGATACCCAAAGCTTTCATGATATTAAAAAAAAAAAGGGAAGGAGGGGTTTTGGGGGAGGGGGGATGAGGGATGGTAATGAAGAATTTGAGTATAGAAATATTCTACAGAAAATTAGATCATTTCTGTTACCCTGAGTTAACACAAAAACATAAATATATACAGAAGGCAGCACACATTATCTGCACTCTACCCAACAAGACAAGTGTAAGCAAGGATGTCCTTTTTATTTCTTTCACACTTTTCTGTAGGTTTAATATCCTTCAGATTAAACAGGTATGGGATTTTTAGGTAGGAGATCTGACATCATTGTTGCGATCAGTATGTGAGGAAAAATACAAAGCACTCTGACCTGAAATAATTGGAAACTGTCTACCTGACTGTAAAGGAAATGAGAAGAACACCAACTTTGAAAAACACTTTTATGATGCCCTAGAAAATAGGGCACGTAATATTGTTTGTAATGAAGCATTATGTAAAATAATCTCTTAAGCATAACCTGCACTAATTTCATGTCAACTTTCAATGCAGGTCTACTGTCATCCACAAAGTCTACTAAAATCATTAGAGGTAGGTTCATCCCAAGATTTGAAAGCTCTTCTCATCCAGAAGGTTTGATTGGACAAAATACTGTGCAGTTTATCTTCCCCTTCACTCCATTACTTCAACTCCATGGAAGAAAAGCAAATTTCAGAGTTCAGAAGGCAGCAGCATGGCACTCTGGCAGTCTTCCAGCATGGATGCGTGAGGACCATGGTTGTGCTAGGTGCCCACAAAGCCACTTTCACTCTCCACATAATCTGTGAATCTTTCCTCAACATCAGCAACTCAGCTTTGGATAGGGCACTCACTCTCTTAACTACTGTTAAAAACACTTCACATAATTAAAACTGGTACAGCTGGGAACAAAGATTTAGTACTGCTGGAACTCAAGGAAAAGAGAATTGCTTCATAAGTCCTCCTTAGCACAACATGGTCACTCCAACACCTGCCCTGATCTAAGTTATCAAATCAGTGAGCTGTATTTGCTGCCACTTTTCTTGCCTGAGAACGACCAGCTAAGGCTTCAGATGAGCCTTTAAGAAATTAGTTTAGGATTTACTGCAATATGAGCAAGTTACAAAGCAGATATAGGCACTAGTATTTGGACTCAAAATGCATGAAATCACCACCTTTTCTGCTGATCCCACTCACTTTTTTGTCTGTCTTTCCCACTTTCACCACAGAGCTCACAGAGAAGTCATTAGAGATTGGCAGCTCTCTCCTTGCTTATGTGGCCAACTTTCTCCATGAAATCTGTTACTTAACTGCCCTCTCTGTATAAAGATATGTTAGGGCACAGAGGAAAATGCTTCGATACCTAGTTTTAATAGAACACTAAAAACATGGGGTGTAATTCACCTTTGTGATTTGATAACTTTTACCACACACATCATTAATAAATCCTTCATGCAATTTTCCTGAACTAGTATTTTACTGCTATCATTTTTTTTCTTGACCCCATGTTTAAATGAAATGGCTGCAAATTCATATGTTTAAAGCTGAAGAAAATGCACAGAGAGAACTTTCGAATTTGCCATTGAGTCTCATGAAACAGAGCCTGTTGCCAGGGCAGTAGAAATGCAAGGCCCAGGCTTATGAGCAAGCCTCTCTGTGAGGTGAGTATTGACAGAAGGACTATACCTCTCAGACAAAGCTATTATATCAAATCCCAATATCAAATCCCAATATCTTCACTTTTCAAGGCAAGGGAGATTAAGAGCTGACATTTCAAGACCAAGTCAGAGAACATACTGATTAAACACTAATCCAAAATGTCCTTTCTCTGCCATAGTCAAGGAGGAGAGTGAGCTATATTAAAAGGAAAGTATAATTCTGTTGATTGATTTGCAGAGCTGGTGCATGTTTCTCAAGGTTATGACATAAGAGTTTGCAGTGAAACATGGAAGTCTAGTTTTGGTGTATTCCAACATGAGAACAGAAAATACTACATACTCTGTTCTAGTGATAGCTAGTTAGATTTGTTAGTGTAAATTACTTGCGTTCTCACAAATTTTATTCTTGAAATATATTGCCCTATCACATATGTGCTCAAAGAAATCCTGAAAAGATTTTTAACCACTGCTAGGCTGATTAGACTAGTAATATCTCTTTTCTTAGTGTTGGATGCAGCCTTCCTTTGATGTAAGAGTATCTTTTGGCAGATGATCTGGTACACCTAATGCATTCACCATAATTCAGCTCTGAAGTTACTATGGTCAGCACTGGAATAACAGAAACCCAGGGATTAATCAATCAGTACAAATAGTAAAATTTTGAAAATCATATTTTAAGATGACTCTTTGACTTCACATTCATGCATTTGTCTGTTTTATTGTTTCAAGAGAGAAATACAGATTTGTTGCAAAACAGGTGCTACTTCAGTGCAGAGCTGTCCCCTGCACTGCATTTTAGCAAAACACTCAGCCAGAATCTTACGGTGTTTGGGGACCTAGAAGGCAGCAATTACTGTGAAACTAAGCAGATGTGAGAAAAATACCAGTTCAAGATATTTGAAACTGTCCTTTGCTAAAAATCTTGTGGAGCATAATCCCCTTACAGAATACTCTTTCCTGTGGTTTTGTTCAAATCATTGCACTGATATTATATCAAGAAAATAAGATATTTTCTGATATAATTTTAAAACAGAAACCATGGCAATACCTAAATGCTTGAAATATCACTCCTGAAGACTATATCCATGATTTCTTGTTCTTATTGCAGATCTACTGAAGGAGTTGCCCATAGAGCAGGGGTTTGGTTGACCTCCCTCCTTGCCATTAGTGTTACCATCCAGACCACCTACCTTTCTGTTGGGTATGACAAGCACAGGGCTCTGAGAATGCCAGGAAAGGAGTGAAAAATACACATGAACACCCCACTCACCCTTTCTTGCTCCTGATTGTTTGGGTTTGGCTTTTTTTTTTTTTTTATCTTATATCAGCAAATTCAGAATTTATCAGTCCAGCAAGTGAGAAACATAGGCACATAAATAACACATACCACACTTTATAGAACATCAGTTGCATTCCTCTGTGTTTATTTTTGTTACAAACAATTAATGAATAAATTACTGAAAGAATTTGCAGACTAAGAATTGAAGCCACATTTAAATCCCTTACAGGCAAAGTCCCTGATCACAAGGCTTCACAGCTTTGCCCTTGTTGACATTTTCTTGCTGGTGAGTGTGAAGCAACCACACTGAATGGCTCACAACTGGATCTGCGTGGGGTAGTGCAGCAGTGAGATGACTTCTTGTCAATTTTTTTTTTGTTTGTTTTGTTTTTTGTTTTGGTTTTTTGTTTGTTTGTTTGTTTTTTGTTTTTTTGGGTTTTTTTGGAGCTTAATTTTATTTCCCTACTCCAAAGACCCAAGGACACATTGAAACCATTCTTGTACACCGGACATGTGCCCCAATCAGCATATTCAACAGCTTTGCCTTAAAATGATGTAGAAGTGTGATGTGTATCAAAGATGTATGTAAAGGGCTGCTGGGCAGGAGAGAAGAGCCCCCAGATCCATTTGGACCAAGAGCAGGAGATAAGGAGAGATAACTGAGGGCCTCAACTGGCATCAGGCCCCTTTGTGTGAAGAAGCAAGTCAAGACCCTAGATCCCACACAGACATCTACGTAGAGACACCTAAATTCAGGAAATTAATTAAATATTTGTATATAGAATCTCATAGGTCCAGCAAAATGGTCTAGCCTTCAGTGTAACTCTTTTTAATGCTTTCATAAGATCAGGAAATAAATTTTATAAAAAATATTATTTTGTTAAAATTTGCTACCTCCCTATGATACTACAGAGCCCATTCTCTATTTCCAAATTCTTCTACCTTTCTCAGGGGAAAAGGGAAACTGAAACCAATACTATTCCAATTAGACCCTTCTGCCTCTTGCAAAAAGTGATTGATAAAGACTATACTGGTGTCTAGTCCCTGAGGGGCAAATAGCTCTGTTTGCAAAAATCTCTTTAAGCTGCTGCTGCCTTACCCTCTCATTCCCACCTGTGCTTGATGTAATTTATATAGGCCCAACTAATGATTGCACTGACCTGAGGAGGGTCACAAAGTGCTGCAGAAATTAGAAACTGAAAGGATCATGTCTCAAACAGGTTTTGCTAAAGACTGTTTTCATGCAGACCTCTGCCCTTAGAACTCAGGTTTCTTACTGAGCTGCAAATGAATTATGCCTGTTTCCTTGAACTCTTCTCAGATCTCAGCTGGTTTGGGAAGGGTGACACCTGTTACTCTGCTTCTACACCAGCATGGGATTTCACCCCTGAAGTCTCTCATTTGAGCAGTAACCAAATATAATCTCTGTTTCAACTGTGTGATACTATGAGTTCACAGTCTGACAGGGGATCTCTGGCTTGGGAAAAAAGGCTAGATGTGATGAGACTTCCTTCTTATTCATATCTCTCACTTTTATCTCAATCTGTGAGTGAAAGTCTTGCTTTCACCAACTTCTAATTTCAGGATTTCAGCTTTTGCTTAGCAAGACATTCCACTGAAGCCACAGATAAGGTGCAACATAGACATGCTGATTATCAGATCTTCCCCCAGACAACAGAAGAGGTATCAGCAGCACAGAAAACATAACCAGTTTTGGCCTCTTTACATTTAAAAAAGTGGGAACTTTTCCTATCAATGAAGAGCCTTCTGAAAAGGCTTTCTGGGTTTGAAGAGAACAAAGCCCTATTCCTGTGCTATCCAGTGCTATGAGATGAACCAAAGATACACAGGCATTCTGGAGTTCACAGTGAGTTATGTTGATTCATCCCATGATAGAGGGGGCTTTAAACTGTTTTCCTAAAGCATGTTTTCTTTCCAGCATGAGGCAAGGCAAAGATAAGAGATGCATAAAACGAATATATAATATGTCCTTAAGTGAGAAAAACTGAACCAAAAAACCAAGAAAAATAACCCAAAACCTAGCAGCCAGACACATGCTTTGCCCGCTAAGAGAATCTCTGAAAGAGCTGCTTGTTCAGGGCTCAGCCAAGGCCCCTTTGCAATAGCTATGCTACTCCTGGGTGCTGATTAAACAGACCTGGAATTTATAACTATGCTAAATTTTTAATATTTAAAGGTTAACAGACAGCATATACAAAGACTCATTTGTTCTCCTTCAGTCTGTTAACTGTGCCAGCTGGTCAGCCCCACCCTGTATATAGGTGGTCTGAGAGACAATTTCAGCAGTTTAACTGGGCAATGCCTATTAGATATTCTCAATAGATTGAGAATAAGCAGATCTGCAATGGAGTCTGGGTTTTGCCACTTTTGTTGGCCACAGAGAAGCCCAGAAGGGCCATGCCTGAATGGTACTTTTAGGAGGGATAGCACTTCCCACATGAGCACTGAAAGGAAGCACTTCTGTCTTCTCCCTTTCCCTACATGTAAAGCATTTTTTAAATCCATCCATTTGATTAAACAGAAAGAGAATGCAAACTCATCAAATATGCCTGTAATATATGAGGGTGCAGCTCTCCTAACTTACGAGAAATTGCATCTTGTTCCATTTAAGGTAGACTTGGCTTCAGGTTTGCCCAGAATACATTTTCCTTCATAATTTTATTCCATTTAATCAGAGTAGTGGGTTGAGTGGTAAGGGAGAAACATTAAACGATTCTCAAAAATGTAAGGAACATGATAGCAAAGGTGCCAAAGCTATTATGTTTTCTCTTGTCCCCCAAATGTGCTAGCTGCCATCCACTCTCCCAGAATGATTATGGAGTGGTCATAGCTGCAAAGAGCTGAAGTAGACATAAAGACAGGTCAGAAAGGACACCTGAACATTAAGACTGATCATCTCTAGCAGTAATGCCTGAGTTTATAGTTTTCTATACCTTTCTCTGGAAAATATTTGTGAAGGGACAGCCCCCCATCCCCAGGAGCTACATTTCCTGCAGCAGGAATTATCCACCTTGGATGGCCATTGTTTTCTCCTAAAACACTTACAGTTTTCTCTCCTCCAACAAAAACGGCATCTTTCAAACCAGCAATAATCTGTATTGAATTTCTTATCTTTTTAAAGTTGCATTTTTCAGGGAATGAGGAAAGGGCAAGAGGAGAAATATGACATACTGCCAATTTTCTCTTGAGCCATATCTGTAATGTACTCTGTGGGATCCTGTTACTTTAGGCAGCCACTCACAATTGAGGGATTGCAGCATGTCACCTTTAATTGGCATATCATAAAATAGTTTTTAAAGCATTGAACATTAAGGGATTTAAATCTCTTTAATGCTCCTGGATGGCAATCTCTCAAAGTTCATACTGAGGCCAGACCCTCATAATAAATAGAAAGAAGGCAAAAAAGCAATAACACAAATTAATGACATGTATTGTAGAAAAAGTTTGAAACAGCTGAAATAAGATCTCTGTGAGTTCTGAGTTTCCAAATAAGCCACAGCATTAAGTGGGAGGAAGGAGAAGAAATTTCTATTCCTTCACCATGCTGAGTTAAAGTCATTTATTACTCTCTAAGGAAAAGATTTTATGTATTTCAGTACAGGCAGATCCAGATGTGTGAAATCAAACTCACACAAAGGAAGGACCCAATCCAGCAATCAGATTTGCATAGTCTGAGGTACAGCAATATGAAAACCATTGCAGTAACAGAGGGATGCTCCTGAGGAAATGAGAGTATTGCCATCAGAGATGGTAATATTTAAGACATTTAAGTCCCTCAGGTACACAATGCAATGTGAGTTAGCTAGGGAGATGTAGTAGCTGTCTTTTCCTAAATATCCATAACAACCATGTAATTTCCAGAAGTCTGTGGGTATCTAAGAAATGTACTTAGAGATGCGTATTGGAAAAAGTGGTCATTTTTACTAACTCTAGCATTTTCCTGGCAATTCTTTGTAAGGTAAAAACAAGACCTCAGATGTTTATGTAACTGAATTTGCTCAAAATGTAAGTATTTGAAAAATTATGTAGGCACTGTGTGTCATTAATGAACAGTTTCAAAAATTGAGAAGCTCTGTCAAAAATTGCCACCCATAAACTTACCAAAACATATTTGGATTTCAGTGCACCAGATCTGGTAGGAGGAAGCTCCTTTTGATAGCACATTTTTTCCTGTTATCACAATGTCAGTCAAATAGACTCTTGTCAGAATATTTTTTTAGTACCCAAATACAATTACACAAATGTGTTTTTATTTTATTAAATCCTAGCACAGGTGATAATGGTGGGGTTTATTTTTGTTGATATTTACTTTAAGAGTGTTTTGGTAGGTTTTAATGTCTGACCTAAGTATATTTTCATTATTTTTCAGCCATTACTGTTATGCAAAGTACTTGAGGGCATGTATTTGTAAGTACCCTTGTAAATTTGCATGGTACATAAGTACCAAAAATTTTCCATAATAAAGGCTAGTCCTTGGAGCAGCAAATTCATTCTTGATTATATAAAACATTTTTCCTCATTCCATCTGAATTATTCCAATCACTTAACAACCTTTTTCTGCTTATGTTAAAAGGATAAACAAGTATGTCACTTGTAATTACTATAATCTTTCTGTCCAAAATCTCAGTCACAGCTGATTGAAGTTTTGGAAATTCAAATTCAAGAAGAAAATGCCTTCAATTTCCTATTACTTACATACAAACTATAATTGCCAAGTTTCCCTCAATATCCTGCAGCCAAAGAAACTTCTAATGTTTCCTTTTCACAGACCCTTCCCCAATTCTAAAAGACATTGTCCATAGAACCATGATGACTTCTGTGTTTAAGGAAGTCCATCTGTTAGGTATTAAATTATTTAAGTGTCCCCTTTTCACAGCCCAAGTTTGCATTTAGCAGCTTTCCAGGAGCAGCACCTGGTGTTCACCCAAACCAAGGCTGCAGCTGAGAGTGATAAAAGTCAAGGACTCTCACTAATGGTCTGTAGTGACCAGATCAAGGTTCAATCAACCCTTCATACACCGAATCAATATTGTAAAGTTAGGCTCAAAGTACAGCAAAGCCAAACTGGGGACTTCTGTCCTGTCCTTCCCAACAGAATGAATGGTTTAGATACACGGTTTAAGGGGGGGAAAAAAAAGTTTCCCTCAGCAATCTGAGCATGTGCTCAATTTAAAGCTGAAAATTATTATTTCTTAATCAAAATGAAAGGAAAGAAGACCTTTGAAGGCAACTTGTATGGAAAACAGCCAGATACAAAATTGAAGGACCTTGATCTTTTAAAAGAAAGTTTAGGGACTGGAAACAGTTTAAAAGCAGCCTTGTGAAAGTTTTGAAACTTCCTTAAACAACAACAAATTCATGACTGCCTGATCAGATAGGATCAGTGTAGCAAAAAACTCATCAGCCAAGTATGAAGAGAAAAAGAGGAGGTTGCACTGCCTGGACACCAAGGCTAGGAAAAATGGGAATTACATATAAAAATGTAATTTGATAATTGCAGAGAGAAAAGCAGGGAGAAATGGCTGATTGCTGGGTTAAAGCATAGAGAGGAATGAATATAGCTGAGATTCTGCCAAGGAATAAAATTAGAAACTAATAGGTGACTTTGGGGAGATGAGCTTTATTAGCTCAAGATTGGGATGGCTGAAGGTAAAGGAAAAGAATCATCTTAACTGTAACAAAAAATTTGGCATTCTGTCTAATGTTTCCCTATGCAGTCATTGTCAAGCTGTCTTTGAGCAACCCTAAAGCCATTTTTCGTTTCTGTTTAGCCTTATAAGAGACCAAATGCACACACCTCAGCATAAGGTTTCAAGGAAAAACTGATTACCAAGGTACAATAAGGGATCTGAAGACAAGGACAGGAAAAAAATACCTACCAGATGAGAAGCCATAAAGTTGTAAGGGCAGGTGATGCCCAGGGCTTTGGGTATGCTTCAGAGCAGGGAATATCTGTATTTTTGTTCAGCATCTCCATGATAATTGTCTCCATGGTAAAAATTCTACCTTGTACATTAATGATATCTGATCTTTCACTGGGAGAAAATCTATTTACTAATTGAATTAGTTAGCTGCAAATGTAACATTTCAAAAGTCCCAAAGCTGTTCACTCACAACCTCTAGGGGTGCACATCTGTATTTGGGAGAGACTAAGATACAAAAGCACATTAAATGGAACCTGCCTTCCAGGAAGAGATGTCAGCTTGACTCAAAAAGTCACCCTGGGACTCTCATAAGAACAGGAGCATACACCTCAGTGCAAAATTCCCTAACAGTAAGCCTGACATAAAGGTTATCTTAGAATGTACCTTTCCTGTGCTGGGCTAAAACAACCAGCCTGGATCATTGCTCTGTGCATCTGTCCCAGCTGTCAATTTGATATTGCAATGTTTTAAGCTTCTTTCACAGAGCCATCATGTGTGGGACTTTGCTAAGGCCTCCAAAATTTAGTGTGCATCAGTTTGTTGCAGAAGAGCAGCTGTTGAGCAAAAAGCCCAGGACATACAGTAGGGCAGCAAGGACATTTTGCAGAAATGCCCCAAAATAACATACATGCATGGTTAAGAAACTTTAGAAAACTTCCACAAAAAAACACAGATACTGCTTCCATGAGCTCTGCAGATGTTCTGAAGGTGTTACAGTGGTTCTGACTGAAGACCATTGTACATTGAGGAGGCAGCAATCCCCACAGCAGTTACCCTGAGCAGTCAGGCACATGCTGAGCTGTGCAATGCTGTTCTGCAAGCCCAGCCTGGCCTTCAGGCAGTGCTGTGCCACACAAAGATCTTGAGTGCAGGATAAACTCTGCCAGTTTGCTGTAACAGAGGAGCCTGCAGGCAGCTCCCAATGGCTATCAGGGATTAGGCCACCAGCCTAACCCCACCTTTATCTAAAAGTATAGCAAGGAATTTCTAAGTTTGACACTAGAAATTATGAATTGAGCCATTTTCTTGTAAAAAAATTCTATAATAGCTCAGATTATCAAAATGGGCCAACCTATTCCATGGGCAAGGTCTGCACTGCATGGATCAGAGGCCCCTTCAGCTGCACAAACTGTGGTTTCTGGCACCTAAAGGGATACAAGATTATCAATACTACTTTATCCTCCAGTGTTAGTGCTAATAAATATCATTTTAAATAATGCCTTATGAAGTCTGAGTACCTTTCTTACACGGATCATAATGGACCATCACCTCCAGGACAGGAAGTCTTTTTGATTCTCAAAATGAATAAGATGCCCACATCCTTTTTAAAAGACACAGAACAGTTAAGCTCTGCCCTTGCCAACTGCAATCTATATTTAAGAACAGCAATGTGTGGGAGACTTTACATGGATTATTAAGACAGGGTTCCTGTTTTCTATAATCAGCCCTCTAAAACTAAGTCAAACCTGAAGCCAAAGCTCAGATTTCCTATATATTGAGCAAAGAGGTGATTCAGTATGGATGGATAGCAATCAATCCCTTTTTAAGATAGGTATCTGGAAAATTCAAAATTAAGCTTCCTCTGCAGATGCACTTAGTGTGTCCATAGCAGCCAAGTCTGATTTTCAGCCAGCTTAAACTTCATATCTAACTGTTATGGGTTCAGTTAAGTGAGGTGGTTTATTCTGCCAGTTGGTACTGACAGAGAAGTCAGAACATGTTGGAAGCAAAATGTTTGCAACATACTAAAGACAAGATAACTATAGCCATCTGGTTTTTATACTAAAAAAATAAAACCAAACCAACAACAACAACAACAACAAAAATCTGAGAAATACATTTGTCCATCTGGTACTGCTGCATTCATTCACTTTGTTATACCCTCAGTTTGCTCCACACAGTTTTGCAGGCGTTTCTCCAGGTTGTAATGAATGACCCATCTGCTGGCACAGACCAGAGAGATGCATTGCCCTGTCAGTGGCTGGTACAGCCCACCTCTTGTTTATGCCCCCTTGCACTCTCTGTGTGCTTGCAGGCATTTCTTGTGACCTCAAGAACTGATTATGAATAGGAGACAGGTAACTGATCTATCAGGACACCACCATTTTCTGTAAGGAACAAGCTGCTTGAGATAAGGCTGCTGTAAAATTATTGCAGACACAGTTGAAGATAAAGGATCAGAAGAGTACAAAAGAATTGTGGTGCAACAGGAACTTATTCGCATATAGTGCATTTGCTACCATTTCATGTTGATAACGTGGGTCTCAAGTTTGTGCCCCAGCTCAAATTTTTTCAAGCTTTTGCAAGTCTCTGGCTCTTGACTGGAGATTGGAGTGGAGATGCACCATTGGGGAAGCACAGGCCTTGGGATGCAGGGAGGAAAGGAAAGTCCCTGAGCACAGACCTTCTGAGGCTTTATGGCCACAGAGTTACTTGGCTTGAGGAACTTGACAATGACCTGAAGGTGCAGTGTGGATGGGTGGGTGGGTAGACATATCTCTATACACACAGTTAAGCATACGATGGGGCTGGACAAAAAGAAAGGTATTTTTAACCATTTCTGTAATACAATATTTATGCTTAAAACACTTTTGTTCCATAATTTAGTGACTGAGTTACCTGTCAACAATTTTCTGCTATTTGACCAACTCCAAATGTAAAGCTATACACATACAAAGACAAAAACATTGTTTCAATTTCCTACTTACATAAACTGCTGAATCTAAGAGCTCAAGAGGAAATAGTTGGATTAAGGCTCTGTATTCCCTTAATTTTAAGTACTTCTTCAGCTTACCATCTTAGATCAGAATTTCTTAGTGATGTTTGAGTGACATCCATCCTTGCTTCTTCTTTTCTCTTGTACTTCCTTCTTGCTTTCAAGAAAATAAATGATAGAAATGTGATGATAAGTGACCAATTCTGTGCCTGGATACTTCTGTTTTGGCTGCAGGGCTTATCTTTGTCCCAAATGCTGGAATTCGCTAGGTTTTTTCTTCTTGCCCCAAGTATTTCCCCCTTACAGGAAATTGGAAAATCCCAGCTCCATCTGCCATGAAATGTAAACAATAGCTTCAGGAATATATGCAAGCATGTCAGTCACATTGCCTGGCCGTTTTCCAGGCTGTTGGGTATTGTCCAACTTGAACTTGGGTCTACTGCATCCCTAACAGGCTGAAGGTGAACCCAGACTGTCACCTCCACAACCAGACCAGGTATTGTCTACTCATCACATGTGAAGAAGAATCTGATGACACAGTCTCTTCCCCTAAATATTTCAGAACTCAGTCTAAACTTGCCTCTCCATGAATGTTTCCAAGTACAATTGAGTGCAGAGGAAGAGTGGACTAAAGAAAAGCTCAACTAAGAATTAATCAAGGATTAGTTAATGATACAGGTACGATAAGAATTTCCTTGCACCTCCACCTCCCTTTAGGTTTCTGCGGTCTAGAAGGGATGCAGTCTTAAACCAGAGACATAGAATAAAATAGAGATAGTGAGTTTCACTATGGGGATGAAAGCAATGGACTCCACATATTTTTATTAAGAATCTTCTGATTGCAGCATTACATTTACCACAGGCTAATTCTCTGCGTCTTAAGTACACTCAGCAAACTAGCACTTAAACCCTCCTCTGTACTCCCATGACAACCTTCACTGACAGCCAGAATCAGAAAGGAGTTAATGCCCCAGAGGGAAAAAGAGAAATATGGTGGAAGTACTGGATTTTAGTTAGGAGATTAAAAAAAATATATAAAAGCCTGGACAAAGAATTGGAAAAAAGTACAGTTAGACTTATGACCTTCCCTGAAATACTGACAGTCAAGTAAAAAAAGCAATCACAGAGACTCGCAGACCAGAAAATCCCAGGATCATGCTCACTCAAGGAGGCAGGTTTTTAATTGATCACCTACATTCATAACACAGTTGAATGTATTGCAGAAAAAAAAATAAATTTGTACCCAGCTCCTCCAGTAACAGCCAGTCAAGGAGCATGAGAGGTATTGGATGTCCTTAACTCAGCCTTTCAAGAGCTGTGTCAGTGGCTGCCCTGGGTCTCTGATCCCCCACTTCAGCCACTGAGGATCTCAAGGTTGCCACAGCGCCCCTCTCCTGGCTCTGTGACTGTACCCAAGCTACCTTGTGGCATGCTCAAGATGTTCTGTTGTGTACTGAGCTCACCAGCACAACCCATGGTCAGCCTCCAAGGCACCCTGCTTGCAATGCTTCTGCCAGAGGGGACAGAAACCTGCCCTTGTGCTGGCCTTCTTGCACCTCCAGTCCCTGGTTTGGACATATTCTCCGGGCAATTCAAATGCTGCAATCTCTGTCATATATCCATGACAGAGATTGCAGCATTACAAAACAAGAACTCACAATACCACCTACAATGCCATTTGCAACAACATCTCTTTTAGTATTTAGACACACTTTATGTTCATATTTAGGGAAAAAAATTCATATTCAAGGTCAAAATTTTCTCAAACAAAAAGAGCTTATCACTTCCTTTAGCAGTCCCAAAAGACACACAACTCATTTTCCTATTTTGTCTGCACCATGCCATTTTGTCAGTTCAACAGACTCTTGAACTGTTTGCAGCCTGTAAAACCTATTTTGTTGCTATGGTGACCAGCTCTTCAAAATATCACTACCATATCAAAGAAACCAAAACAAAACAAAACAAAAACCCCACACATCTGAGGTCTGATGATTCTGCTGTGATTTTGCTCAATTTCACAACAAAATAGTTCTACATTTAGGACCTTGAGAGATAAGTGGTGGTTCAAGTCGAGAGCAAAATGCTGAAAAGATGTTTCTTCTGTGCCCTGCAGCTCTAAACTGGTACATTAATCACCCCAACAAAATGATCGGAACACAACTCCCTGATAAGCATAGAAATTTCAGAAACACAGGATGCTCAAAATTTATATTTATAGCAGATTTACTTTTAATTTCTATCAAAATGTAATACTAGCATTCAGACCTTCAGTTGATCTACGATTGGTTAACATTAGCAGATACATTGTGAAAGATCTTGCCACAGATATGTAAAATTTTACAAGTTTTGCCTACCTTCCTTGTCAATATTAATCAAATTGTTTGGCATTGTTGAACTGAAGAGTGTATTCACTACAGACATTAAACTGCACTGTGGAAAGCCCTGTAAGCACAGATGTAAGATTATCTCAGTGCTTTCATTTTTCACCAGCTCTCTCTTAACATGCATTCCAGGAAGCTCACAGAAGACAATGACTCTGTAAGATGGAAGCCAAAAGCTATACCTTCAAATGTTAAGTATCTCCATAGTTCCTTCAAACCACATAATTTACTCTAGCAGAAATTTTGGCCCTGAGAGCATTGGCCCAGCAATTTTAATACAAACAACTGGATTTTTCCCCAAATACAGAAGTGAATTGTGACATCAAGCTAATTAAAAATTATAGAATTTTTTAAAAGTCAATTATTAGATTCTCCCAGATAAAGGCTTTCACATGCTTTGAATCAGAAGAACAAGAATATTCTGTGCCTCAAAGGACAATAACAGAATACACCATTGAGTGAAATCAAATATGGTGCGTTATTGAAACTAGTTTGAAACATGTAAATAATCATAAGTGGTATTTCCTTTTACACCTAGCATTAATAATCAGATGAAGCAACCAAATGTGTTTATTATGTTTCTAATGAATAAACAGTTCAATATGATGATCAGGTGATCAGACCCAGTCAGTAAGAAAGGTGATCCTGCTTGACTAACCTGGTCTTCTTCTATGACAAGGTGACCCACATAGTGGACGAAAGAAAGCCTGTAGATGTTACCTATCTGGACCTTAGTAAAGCTTTCTACACTGTTTGACACAGCATTCTCTAGGATAAACTGCCTTCCAGTGGTGTGGATGGGTGTATTCTTGGCTGGATGGATGTATTCTGTCCTGGGTAGGACAGCTGGGGCCTGAGAGGAGCTACATCCAGTCAGAGGCCAGTCACAAGCAATGTTCCCCAGGGCTCAGTGTTAGACACGATCATATTTAAAATCTTTATCAACCATCTGGGTGAGGGGATCAAGGGCACTCTCAACCATTTTGCAAACAACACCAAGCTGTGGAGGAACACTGACCTGCTGTAGGGTAGGAAGGCTCCACAGAGGGATCTGGACAGGCTGGATCAATGGGCCTGGTCCTGCATTTGGGTTACAACAACTCCAGGATACAATTCAGGCAGGGGGAAGCGTGGCTGGAAAACTGCTCAGCAAAAAATGACCTAAGGGTCCTGGCTGACAACTGGCTGGACATGAACTAGTGTGTGCCCAGGTGGCCAAGAAGGCCAGTGGCATCCTGGCCTGGATCAGCAATAATGTGGCCAGCAGGACCAGGGCAGTGATTGTCCCCCTGTGCTCAGCACTGGTGAGACAACAACTCAAATTCTATGCTCAGATGTAGGCCCAAAAGAAAGACATTGAGGTGCTGGAGTGTGTCCAGAGAGGGGCAATAGATCTGGTGAAGGGTCTGGAGCACAAATTTGATGTGGAGTGGCAGAGGGAGCTGGGGGTGTTTAGCCTGTGGAGAAAAGGAGGCTCAGGGTGAGACCTTATAGCTCTGTGCAACTCCCTGAAAGGAGGCTGTAGCCGGGTGATGGTTGGTTTCAGGTAACAAGTGACAGAACAAGAGAAAACTACCTCAGGTTGTACCAGGAGAAGTTCAGATTGCATATTATAAAAATGTCTTCATTGATAGGGTTATCAGGCATCAGAACAGGCTGTCCAGGGCAGTGGTTGAGCCACCATTCCTGGAGGTATTTAGAAGGGTGTATGTGGCACCGAGAACATGGTTTAGTGGTGGACTTGGCAGCCAATGCTAGGTTAGTGGTTAGAATCTATTATCTAAGAGGTCTTTTTCAATCTAAAGGATTCTGTGGTTTTGATTTCAAACCATCAGCTTGAAAGTCTGCTCACTCAACAACTATTTTCAACACACATTGGAAATCAAAAGGTGGCAACGAAGATAAATGTGTTATTTTTCTACAGATGAGACATCAAAGAGAATATGGTAAATAATAAAGCCTCACAAAAGAGTAAGATAGAAAAATGCACATCTTCCTCCAGTCCTTTCATGCATCATGGGTGGATATGGACATAATCTTGTCAGCCTTGATTGTATCTTCTTAAGAAAACACAGGTGCCTAGATGAGAAGATTTCCATGGAGTGTCAAGTAAATGAAAGGAGGAAGAATCAATAGAGAGAGATAAAGCCATGGTTTACCCAATATGACCACTGCAAGCTCATAGGTTATTTTATCCCCTCACAATTACTTGATTGTGTGCAAATGTTTTCACATTATTGATTTTGCAATGAATAGCTAGATGGAAATTTAGTTGGATCTAAACACTTCTTTTACAAGCCATTACTATTTATTTGTACACTGCTTTCAAATTGAGTGTTAAAATTAAGATGGGGATAGAGTATTTATCACTTTAGTAACATTGTAATTCTAACGGAACAGTCAGATCCTTGTTGCATCACCTTGACTCCATATCCCGATGATATACCTCCATTTTACATCTAGAGACCTTCTCATTCTTCAGGAGACTGGCAAAATGAAAAGAAAGCAAATTATTGTCAATGGTTTAGTTTCAAAATTGTGTTCAAAACCTAGCATGCATATCCTCTGATATTGTTGGTCAATAGTTACAATAAATGTTTTCCTTCAACATCACCAAAACATACTGGTTTTGAAAGTGTCAAAGACATTGGCTCAAGTAGATGGAACAATAGACTCAAATGCAGTTTTTTTTATTGCCAATAAATATCCTTTATGTAAGTGTTCTCACAGGTAATTCATGCACAGTTCATTTTAATATTGATTTGTTTCCACCTAGTTCAACTCTACAGTTATTTGTTTTTTGAACTTTCATACTGCTGCAGCATTCCAGTCATCAGCCATAACCCCACTGACTAAAGACTGAATAAACAGGACGCATATCTGCCAAGTGGCCCTGAGAGAATGAGTCTGCCTTTAGTCACAAAGTGTATAACTGAACACCTACAAGGGAGAACCAAAGAGAGAAACCAGGATTTGGTAAAAGAGAAAATCTGTTTTTCTGTCTTCTTAGGGACCAGAGCTGTGTTTGTTTTCTGATGAAATTATTCAAAGACAGTGCATGCTGATAGAGTCATAAAACAGCTACTGAAAACTCACAGAAGGTTAAAGGAATTGTCTCCAAAGAAACATGATTAGAGAACAGGAGAGAAGCCCAGGGAGGACAGAGTCCCTGGGGAAGGGCAAGAACTAAGGCTCATGGTTAAACATGCTGCATGAGCCTGACAGCTTGAAAAAGACACCGGATCTGAGATGCAGCTACTGTCATCAAAGGCCTTGGTGAGAGAAGTTTTAGAGATATGTCAGGGATAGAGGAGAGATTGGAGATGGGATGAAGAAAAGAGCTTAGAGTAATAACAAGCTTAGGAATGGAGGAAAAGGAAGGTCTGAAAAGAGGTTTGAATGGTGAGGGTTGTGAGTGGGCTTCTTAAGTGTGGAAAATGGGAAAATTCTCTCAGCTAACAGAGCACAAGAAAGGCATCTGAAGACACTGGGAAATAGTAGAAATGGAGAAAAAATATTTTTGAACAGAAAGGAGTAGTGAAGATAAATCAAAATCAAGAGAGTACCTGTTGTATTCTTTTTTAGTCTAAGTCTTCTCTTTGAAGAAATTAATGAAAATTTAATTGGGGAGAAGGACATGGAGGCAAGAGGAGTTATATGGAGACAAGACAGTATTAGTAGTCCTAAGGGAATAAGGTTTAGGGTTTTTAATCTTCCAACCAGGGCTATTTTCAGAAGACACATATTTTATCTGGAGGAGATAAGAGTTTAGGACCCCACAAAGTGTGTCTGTTTTGTACTCTCATCACTGGGCACAGCACCATGACAGCAGGAATTTATGTCCATGTGGGATAACCACAGGCACTTTCACTGGCATGGATCATTTTCCAAAAGAATTTGACACATCTACAACCTCACTATGTGTAGAGAAAAGTTTATTTGAGAAAACTGAGCAGTATTTCAGTGCCTAGGGCTAGGAGATTTTTTAGTAAACCCTCTATACTTGGTACTGTTCTGCCCACAGAAGATTTTTCAAGTATTTTGAGAAATGCTTTATGTCTTCTGCAATGCAAGATCCTTTGATATGATCTTTGGGTTTGCAGAAGACTGTCACAACAGTCTCTGTGCTAGTGGTATACACATAAGATTTGGAAGACTCCCTCCACTACCTCCACTTATGGTTTGCCCTCAAAAAAAAAAAAAAAAAAAGACTCCATGATTACCCACATATATTTTCCTTCACAGAAATCCCAATTACATGTTTTTGTTCAACACCAGAGGCAGGTAAAACTTTCTGGATATCTGTACTAAAGAAAATATAATTCATTCTTACATCTATTGCTACTTAAAAACAGCAGGTGAACTGCAGGCCTTTTCTGTCTGCTTGATTTCTTGAAGCTCAAACAGTCATTAAATATCACAGAGGGAAAAAAAACCCAAACAAGATTGTTTCAGGACTTTATGAATCAGACTTTACCAGGAATATCTTCCTGAGTTTAAACCCCACCTTGGGGCTAGAAGAAAGTATCCTTTTTCTTGTCATCCCTATCAAGCACCCTCAAAAAGATCCTTTTTTTTTTCACTGCATCTGTAAAAGATTCTGTGATGCTTTTAAAGGGAAAACATTCATTGCATTTACAATTCTAATAAATTCTACAAATAAGTGACTCAATCATCAAGCTAATTATCATTTGCACTTCTCTATGACTCCTGAAGAATGTATAGCTGCAGAAGGTACCAAAAAGAACTCAAAAGTTTTGTTTAAAGATATAATTACCCTATTTGTTTATATATATATTCGTTTAACATAATTTCTTGCATTATGTTTAAAATTATAATTGCCCATATTAGAGAGATAATTGTCTCATCTGTGTAGACAAAAATTTCTCTGCTCTTTCATTTCAGTCCTGTTTAATATCTTTATCAATGATCTGGATGGAGAGTTTGAGTGCACCCTCAGCAAGCTCCCAGACTACAGCAAGTTGGGTGGCAGTGTTGATGTGCTGGAGGGTAGGAAGGATCTGCAGAGGGATGTGGACAGGCTGGATCAAAGGACTGAAGCCAACTGTATGAGGTTCAATAAAGTGAAGTGCCAGGTCCTAAACTTGGGTCACAACAGTCCCATACAATGCTACAGGCTGGGGGAAGAGCGGCTGGAAAGTGGCCCAGTGGAAAAGGACCTGGGAGTGCTGGTTGACAGACATGAACATGAACATGAACATGAACATGAACATGAACATGAACATGAACATGAACACGAACATGAACATGAGTCAGCAGTGCACAGGTGGCCAGGAAGGCAAAGGGCATCCTGGACTCTACCAGGAATGGTGTGAGCAGCAGGACTAGAGCAGTGATTGTCCTGCTGGTGAGGCTGCACTTTGAATCCTGTGTTCAGTTCTGGGTCCCTCATTTCAAGAAAGACATTGAGGTGCTGGAGCAAGTCCAGAGAAGGACAGTGAAGCTGGTGGAGGGTCTGGAGACAAAACAACATGAGAAGCGGCTGAGGGAGCTGGGGTTGTTCAGCCTGGAGAAAAATGGTATCAGGGGAGACCTTATCACTCTCTACAATGCCCTGAAAGGAGATTGTAGCCAGGTGGGGCTCAGCCTTTTCTCCCAGGCAGCCAGTGACAGGATAAGAGGAAATGGCCTTAAGCTGTGCCAAGGAAGGTTCAGGTTCCTGTCCACATCAGGAAGAATTTCTGCACTGAAAGGGTTGCTAAGCATTGGAATGAGCTGTTCAGGGATGTCGTGGAGTCACCACCCCTAGAGGTGTTCAAGAAACTGGACGTAGCATTTAGTGCTGTGGTTTTGTTGACGTGATGGCATTCAGTCAGAGGTTGGATTTGATGATCTTGGAGGCCTTTTCCACCCTTAATGACTTTATGATGCTATGATTTTATTATTTCAGACACCAACAATCAAATGTCAAGTTCAGATGCTGAGTTAGGGTGAACTGCAATCACATCAATCACCCATGATGTACAACATGGACAGGAGAGATGGGATTTGACTGACCCGGTCACCATCAGTGCCTCATAATCAGCTCAGAGAAAGAGCCACTTAGGAGTGATTCATGTCATCCCAAAGGAACAGTCTAAAATAAGCCACATGAGTCATGTCCCAGAAATGCTTATTTCTCACCAAAGACTTTGATCGGGGCTGTGGAGGGCTACCTTTGATTTAGTTAACTGCATTTCTGAGATCTAAAGTAAGGTAGACCTCAAGTAAGAATCTCATCAGATCTGCCTCTGCTACTGTCAACTCACTCTGAAGAGAAAGCTATGAAATGAACACAAGCAGTTCCATTAACAGTGAAAAAATTATGTTCACCAGAAAACAATGAATTTTTGAATTAAAAAATTAGATTGTCTAGAGAAATGAAGCACTTTAATTACATATTTCCATCAGGCTTTTGGTGACTGGTTATCAAACTGCAGCATTTACTTTTGTGTCACAAGTGCTCAAGTATCAAACTATCCTAGCAACTGCTAACAGCTATTGAGTAGAACTTGAAAAATGTCACTTTTTTATTCTAGAAGTCCTTTTGCAACATAACAGGTGTAAGCATTGAAAGCAGTACAGGAATGGACCAAAGCAGGATGCTGCTGGCTGATTACTGGCTGCAATAGTGGAAAATTGTTGAGAAAAACACTGAACAAGAAAGGAGAAGAGGGTGAGCCACAAGTACTCCCTCCTAGCTGGGAATGTGCTCAAAAAATTCACTGTGCATCAGAAAAAGACCAGAGTACTAAGGAAATTAGGTTAAAGAAAAGTAAGGCAGTGAATTTGAACAGTAATTGGGAAGGTTTTCTTTTCACACTTATAGGCTGATGGAAGGTATATTCCTCATTATCAGTTTGATGGGTCTAACAGCTTCTACCACAGTAGCAAGAGGAAAAAACATAAAAGGTTGTTATACCATTTCTTCCTATCAGTTACTCAGGGACACTGAAATTATATGGAAAATCCAAAGTCTTTTTAGAAAATGGGCTAGATGTCATCACTCATAAAGACTGTATCCCGCCTCAGTGAAGTAAACAGCTAGCAGACAGAAGAATTAAAAGAAAACTTCACTTCCTATTTAAAATGCTGTAGGAAATTTTCTAACCAACTCTTACTATTTTTAATGTACTTTTAGAGATAATAACAGGAAAGCTCTTTACAAAAAGTGATGGGCTTTTAACCGAACTTTGTAGGAAATTCATAATTTGACCATTGCTATACAAGGTTATGAAAGCCTTCTCTGTTTTTCTTCCTGAAAACTGGCAATACAACAAGAACTGAAAAGATATCTATTATGATATATGTGTTTGATAGTAGCAGGACCATAGTATGACCTTTTATTGAAGGTCTGTATCTGCTAAATATTACACTATTTTAGCATCAAGTACTAAATTTATCCCATTTCTTCTTCTTTCCCAGAAAATCCAAGACTACCTGATCTGATAGCTAGCATTCATATAATTTTACTGTCAGATCATATAATATTGATGTCTTTGGACCTTTTTGAGTGTGTCCATCTGACCTTAGTGGGGCATCTCTAGCAACACCCATTGCAGTCAGGTCTTGGACTCCCCTCAGTGTGTCAGGACAGCTGCTTCACTGGCAGAAGGGGGATAACTGACTGGAACTGGGCTGTACCTGAGCTATTCATTGGGGATGCAGTAATCAGCAAAGGACATGTGCACCCTGATAGATATATACATTCTTTTGTTTCACTGTTGACATGGTTGGGAAAGGACATTCACAAGTTTCTGGAGTAAAATACCCAGCTTCTGAAACACACAGACATAATATGCACAGTAAGTGTGTCCAGTATCAGCATGCATAAATTACAGTGTCATCACTGATTCTCCAAATGCAAGATAGAAAGTACTCCTCATCATTAAATGTAGTCATAGCTTCTCTCAGAGAACACTGAACACTGGATATGATTTTGATGACTTTATAATGCTGGGCATGCCAAACTTCTAGAATTAGGATCCTTGCTGATGGTGTCAGTTCAGGACAAAGGAGATACAACAGCTTTTTGCATAACTCATCACAGCAATTGTCACAGCACGCTTTCTAGTACTGCACTGCTGTGCCACAGCTGAAGAGCAAGATAGCGGTGCCAGCTTCCATCTAGAGATGACCAGATGCTTCCTGACCACAATGAGGCAATTGAAATAAGTGTCCTGTTCCTTAAGAGCCTATACCACTTCCTAACATATGGTCAGGAAGGACATTGGCAGTCACAGATTATTAGCCTACTGCAAGTCATTAATTTAGCCTCACTTTCACAGGCTCTGGGCCTCAGGGGGGGCTTTGATCACCCCAAGTCTTCTAGAAGACAGCAGGGCAAGACAAAAGCAATCCAGGAGGTTCTTTATATCATCCTCCTCCAAATGAGGAGTCAATGAAGAAAGACACTGTGTTGGACCTCGTACCAGTGAGGGTCTTGTTAGGAATGTGAGGGTCAAAGGCAGTCTTGACTGTGATGCCTTTTTCTGGTCTTAGGAAATAAAGGCTCAGACACGGTTAGAGGGTTGGGGGTTGTTTACCTCGGTATTTTAATAGGATCCCATTCCATGGCTTCTGCCGTCCAGGTAGAACGCGTTGCAAAAGCCCCGTCCCCCCCAATCGAGTGTACAATTAAAGACTCTACACATTAGCATATCTACCAGGAGGGCCCATTAAGGGGTTTGGGTGGGCTAACTTCTAGTTTACAAAATCTGTCCTACTAGGAGACCTTGAGGGCCCATGAAAACAGAGTGTTTGGTCTTCGAACTCTGCATGGTTTCAGGGGTGTTTAGTCTACCGGCCTACTAAACACCATGAAACCAGGCTAAACTATCACCTAAAGCATCACAAGTATGCATGCTAATACTTGTGAATATAGGGAACAGTGTAAGAAGTATTCAGGAGAAAAGCAGAAAAATCCTTCAGGCATCAACTGCAGCAAACACGAGATGCTGGCATTCAGGGCACCTCACGAAGTTCAACACGGAGAATTGCAAACCTGTTATTCTTTGACCTACACCTGAGGAACTACAACCCCATGCACCAGTATATGCTGGGGGCCACCCAGCTGGAAAGCAAACAGACAGAAAAGAGGTGCCCAGTGTCAGGGCCAGAGGCAAAGGGCACAAACTGAAACACAGGAGGTTTTCTCTCAAGATCAGGAAACACTTTTTCACTGTGAGGGTGGCTGAGCACTGGCATGAGTTTCCCAGAGAGGTTGTCAAGTCTCCCACCTCGGTGATATTCAAAGCCAGTCTGGGCATGGCCCTGGGCAATCAGCTCTAGGTGATCCTGCTTGAGCAGGGGTTTGGTCAAGATGACCTCTAGAGGTCCCTTTCAACCTCATCCATTCTGTGATTCCCATCTGGAGGACTATGTGCTACTGTCCTTAACTGGTCAGGATGTATACACAAAATCACCAGCACACTTGGGTCTGAGCATAAGGCTTATGATCTCCTGTGACTCTTTCCTGGTGGAGGTGTATTTAGCTGAAACAAAACTACAAATGACATTGCTCAGAACAGTGTCACTGACACTGACAATTGTCATTGTCAATTGGCATTGTCCTTGAGATGGAGTGGGTATCTAATATGAACACTGCCAGGTGTGCCCCTCCCTTTCCTTGAAACCCTCGGGAGACTTGAATGAGACGTGAGATGTGTCTGCACCTGCCCTATGAGGGCACTGGCATCACTGCACTATACCCAGTCTGGAAGCTCTGGCTTCATACCTCATGCTGTGTTTGTGACCTTTGCCACTTGCTGCTAGCTTCAATATCAACATGAAGTAATTTTATAGCTACTGTGCAGGATTTACTGGCACATTTTTTGTTTCACTTGAGAGACTTTATAATGCCTCAGTGAACAATTCAGTTCCCCAGCAATATGGTATATGCACTTTCTTACACATGGGCCAGAAGACAGATAGAATTGTCAACTGTGAAGCAGCTATTACAACCAGGGATGTTTCTTCACTTTCTAAGCAGCAGAAGTGACTACATAGCCTGCATCTGCAGGAGCTGGGCAGAGCAATGCTGAGACTTGTCACTATCCACAGTTCTAGCACTAGGTGTTGAGAAATCCATCTAAATGTTGGTTTTGTCTTCCTTTCTTCTTTGTTTGTGGTAGGATTGTTAACCTCTAAATTATGAGGTGAGGTCTGGTATTACTATCACTTTTGAATTTTTGATCATATCTATGTGATTTTATACCCCAAGTCAGTATCTCAGCTGGCACTAACACCAAACTACTTTGATCACCTCCCTTCAATTAAAAAAGTTAAATTCTGGCTCTAGTAAAATAGGTGGGAATTTGGAGGCCAAGGCTTTACTCCAAATATCTTTGCCTGTGGAACTAGAGCTGTAGAGTCAAAATCTTTCTGTCAAGGAAGTGCATCAAACTATTGAAAGTCTGCCTTATTGTGTTGCTTTGGTAACAAATGTTCTTAGTGTTGAAATGATGATTCAGAAAACCTCAGGCTGGACATCACTGCCAATAAAATCATACAAACCAGTGGTTCTTGAAATACAAGGCCTTTTATTATAGGAACAGTGGAAGGTTCCCCTGTCCATGACATGGAACCAGATAATGTTTAAGACTCCTTCCAACTCAAACCATTCTATGATTCCATGATTGAGGTCTTTGGGGAATTAGACAGGCTTGCTAGGCATGGTGGCAGAGACCAGGAAAGGGTTAGACTTTGCAGAAACCAGCAAGTATCTACCTAGTCAGGCTAGCCTGGAATGAGCAGAAGCTGCCACCCCAAATGGAGCTTTTGTTGTGGTTTAATCCCAGCCAACAACTCAGCTCCACACAGTCACTGTCTCCCTCCCACACAGTGGAATGGGGGAGAGAATCAGAAGAGAAAAAGTGAAAACTCCTGGCTGAGACAAAGACAGTTTAATAGGTAAAGCAAAAGTCATGCCCACAAGCAAAGCAAAACAAGAAATTAATTTACCACTTCCCATGGGCAGGTAGGTGTTCAGCCATCTCCAGGAAAGCCAGGCTCCATCACATGTGATGGTGACTTGGGAACACAAACACCAGAACTCCAAATGTCTCTGCCTTCCTTCATTTTCCCCAGGTCTATATGCTGAGCATGATGTCATATGGGATATTCCTTGGGCCAGCTGGGGTCAGCTGTCCCGGTTGTATCCCCTCCCAACCCTTGTGCACCCCCAGCCTGCTCACTGGTGGGGTTGTGTGAGGAGCATAAAAGGGCTTGACTCTATGCAAGCACTGCTCAGCCATAACAAAATCATCCCTGTATTATCTGCACTTTGTCCAGCACAAAACCAAACATAGCTCCCTACTAGCTACTATGAAGAAAATAAAGTCTATTCTAATCAAAATCAGCACATCTGGAAATAAAGATGAACTCTCTGATCCCAGCTAACAGCTCTAAATCTTTAAAAGGGCTAGAGATGAAGATCACAGACCAAAGAATCAATTAGGTTGGAAAAGACCTCTGAGGTCATCAAGTCCAAGCTTTTACTGGACACTACCCAGTCAACTAAACAATGGCACTGAGTGCCACGTCCAATCTTTCCTCAAATACCTCCAGGCTGGTGACTCCACCGTGGTGACTCCACCATGTCCCTGGGCAGTCCAGTCCCATTTTTGGCAACCCCTTCTGTGAAGAAATTCCCCCTAATGCATGCCCTGAATCTCGCCTGGTGCAGCTTGGGTATGTGTCCTTTAACCTGCCTGGGAGAAGAGGCTGATCCCAACTGGCTGCGCTCTCATTTCAGGCAGCTGTAGAGTGTGACAAGGTCACCCCCAAGCCTCCTTTTCTCCAGGCTGAACAGCCCCAGCCCCAGCTCCCTCAGCCACTCCACATAGAATTGCCCTCTAAACCCCTTCACCAGCTTCACTGCCCTTCCCTGACCAAAGACATACCCCTGCATAAATGTTTTGGTACTGCATCAAGATTAACCATATTTGACAAATGGATTTCAATTTCTTATGTTTCAACATCACAGAAAACATTGTTTTGGAGAGACACAAGTGCACCTAAAATGGAACGAAAATGTATAACTAATTTTTCAACATCTGAAATTCACAACTCAAAGAATTGTGTAGACTCTAGCTATGGTCAATGTAGATGAATGGAAACTTTCAAAGGAAATAGATAATATGAAAAGTTTTTGAGAAGGCGTATCCCTGAGCAGTTAATTTAGAGTAGATCAACCTTTTATTGATCAATATATTTGAAATG
Source organism: Eopsaltria australis (assembly GCA_034509425.1). Classification (NCBI taxonomy): domain Eukaryota; kingdom Metazoa; phylum Chordata; class Aves; order Passeriformes; family Petroicidae; genus Eopsaltria; species Eopsaltria australis. Next base: position 3,008,332 of record JAVTVJ010000068.1, on the reverse strand, counting down.
AGTCCAGCTTGACTGGTTTAACTCCTTATTCAAGCTGAGGTTTACTGAACAACTCAGGTGACATTCCTCTGTCATCCCAGAGTGCTTATTTCAATAAGAATCAGCAAATCGGATGTTATTTTCTATCTCTGTCAAAAGTGGCTCCTGCCCAGTAAGTGCTGGCTCAGTAAGCTCAGAGGCACATTTGGCTTAAGGAATGGAAGAAACAAAATCACAGAGTATGGGAGATAAATCTCTGCAAATGCTTCTAACAACTGAATTGACTAAGAGAAGTAAAATAAAGGAAGGTATTATAAATCTGCCCCCTCTTCAACAAAACTAATCATCTGTACACATTAAGATAGCATTTAATGAATGGTGCCCCAGGAAAAATAAAAAAATCTACTTGCTGGCAAATGCTCTGCCAAGAGCAGAGTGAAGCCAAGATTACAGTGGTCTTTTAACACAGCTAACAAAAAAATCAATAGCTTTTTATTTTTATTAAATTACTATCAGTGCAGAGAATGACTGAAGTATGCTTTCCATTTACTCCATGGAATCATCTCTGCAAGGAGCTTGCAAATAATTGGATACAGAACCCTTCTGATGGAGAGGTTCAGATATCTTTATTGTTAGAGGGGATGCTTAATGTACTGCTTTCCAGTGGCCCTTCAACACAGAAGGAAAAAAAATCTGAGGACTCAATAATTGACTGCTGCTTCAAAAATTAATAAAAAGCAGCACACATAGGCAGCAGTTGTAACTATGAATTGAACTGTGCTCTCAGAGGTTTTGTTCTCCTAGAAAACCTATCAGAATTTCTATTATTAAACAAAGTACATGCAGCCTCAACAGGGGAAGCAGAGAGGGAGGAGAGTTGTCATGATAATGAATAAGAAACATGTTTTATTCTAAACGCTGCTCTCTTGAAGTTCAAATGATCAGACATCATTAAACATACTCTGAAAGAGCATAGATCAACAAGACGTACATTTCCATTTTTATCAAATATTTCCACTTGTTCTTTACCACACACTTTTTCTGATCCTTTTCACATTTGCCTGCCAAGGAATACTCAGAGGGTAAGACAGGCTGAAGGATTGCTGAAGAATTTCCTACAAAAGAATCCTAGAAGTGCACCTGTCTACCTGTGGTGAGGGAAAGTCTTTTCTGAGCACAGACTATTTCAGTGGTTTTCAACCTGCCCAGAAACTGCAGCCCTGCACATTTTCTGGAACTGGCATTATTGTGTGTGCTCTGCATTTACACATTCCTCCACAGTTTTTCACACAGCTCCAGGGATCCACAGACCCCAGGTATAAAAATCACTGCTTTTTAAATAGCCTCATATGAGGTGTGCTTCTGCCCTGGGTGCGTTGGAGGTCACTGACCCAGGCAGGCTCCCATTCACTATGCACACTAAGAGCTTCACAGCAGGTAACCAGGTAACACAGCAGCACTGCCCAGCCTCCTGCAGCTCACCTCACACTAAACACACAGACCAACACCGATAATGTATGCAAGGCAATGCAAGGCAGCTGCAATCCCTCCTCAGACTCAAGCTACTCACACTCCACAGAATGAGATGAGGCAGGGTGCACGCCAAACATAGAATTTAAGGGACTTTTTCCTACCTCAAGCATCCTCAATAAGAGGGAGCTGGGAGGAAAGCTGTTCAAAAAAACCAAGCAAAAGGCAATTATGGAAAAATAATAATCTCAGGACAGTTTTTCCCTGACTGCAATGCTGACCTGAATAAAAAGTTCATTTCTTTTTCATAGACAAAACATCTCAAAAACCCATTTCATGTCTCAGAAAAGCAGTAGTAGGCAGAGGCAAAAGACAGGTGAGACCAAATTTATTCGGAAGGAAAGAAAATATAATTTTCAGTCACATTTGGAAAACAATGGAACTGTGTTTTTAATAATATCAAGGTACTACACCCAACATACTCCCCTTCATTCACACTGCCATAGAATTATATCTGAGAAAATCCACTATGATTTAGAAAGCTATGAAAAAATTTAGTAACTCGAAAGAAATCATTGCCTATTGAAAGCATTCAAAAAGTCTGCACCAAATTAATCAGATGCATCCTCATTGAAAATTGCATACTGTTTTTTCTATGTTAGGGTACTGTGATGTCAATAAAGAAATCCTAATAAACCAAATGCTTAGTCTCAATTGTGCCAGAAGTCCATTAAATTTCCAGGATTAAGCAATGCTACAGGAAATAATTTCTATTTAGTTTTTTCTGAGATTATAACTTCCCTAAATATCTCACAATACTCCTTTAAGATTTTTACTTTCCTACCCTCATCTTCACCTTCCCATAGGAAATATCACAGAATGGCAGGACAATTAAGGCTGGAAAAGGTCTCTAAAACCATTGAGCCCAACTGATAACCCAGCACAACATTGTTCACCACTAAACTATGCTCTTAAGCACCACATCCAAGTGCCTTTTGATCACTTCCAGGGATGGTGATTTGACCACTTCGCTAGGCAACATATTTCATTACCTGAACACCCGTTCAGTAAAGAAATTTTTCCCCATATCCAATCTAAACCTCGCCTGGTGCAACTTGAGGCCATTTCCTCTCATTCTGTCATCACACCATTCAGCATGCCTAAACACCAAAATTTTGAAATATCCCAAGTTGGAGGGTACGCAGTATAACTGAAAAGTAATTTCTAGAACATAAAGCAATCCTTTGTCACATAATATTTGATTTAATCTGGATGAGAAAGGCTAACACAAGGAGATATCATGATCTTCAGTAGGATTAATCTTGTAACATAAAGCTTTGCTATGCAGTCAAAGAGAAAGCATGAAAACAAAAACCAGAGCTAGCCTTAGACCTTGTCTGGAGATGGAAAAATCACCCAAATTCTTTCCACATAGACATTTTTAAACTATGTTAGCATGAACTCAGAGAAACCACTACTTATATTTAAAGACAACCCAGCTGAGGGGGCTGGAGTGTGATGCATGACAAAGTGAAGACGAGGTGGTGTTTCATAAACATGGAGGTTGATGTCAGAGTTCTGCTTTCGTTTCCTTTTAGTTTCTGTGGATGTGGCACAGTTCAGGGTGTCCCAGCTGCATGTTCTTGTGAGGAGAGCTAAGGCAGAGAAGGAGATCACTGAAGAAGGTGAGAGCAGCCCTTCAAGGCCAGGCCAGACCCTGATGGCACCATGGGCACAGGGACCTGGCACAGAGTGACACATTCCAGGGAATGCCACCCTGAGCCTGGGCCCTGCCCAAACCCAAGAGCCTTGGCCTTATGTCCCCGTCCCCAGCCCCACCTCCCCACCCTTCCCAAGAATATCTAAAGTGAAATTCAGCAATGTACAACAGCAGAATATGAAGCAAAAATTGTTCGGATGGGTAGACCCCTCTTTGGCTATTTGGTTCTGAAGAGCAAAAAATATATCAACATAAAGCTGTAGTGTGGCATTAGAATAGAGCAATAATTTTACTGGATCTTATTATTGTAGGAAAAAAATGTTTTACTAGCCCATCCACAAACTTAATTAAGTTCTCCTGTGCTGTCTTGAAAAAAACTTTTTAACTCAATAAATACCTTTACTGAGGGGCAAAAAAAAAAGACAGCTTTCTGCTCCAAGAAGAGAAGAGTTATTCCAGTTTCCTTGAGCAGGAAACAGCAGCCATTCTGGCAGAGAAACAGAAATATTCATGGCATTATTCTGCAGATTGGCATTGCCAATGCAAAGCAACTGATGGCAAAATAAGTTTGGCTCTGATGAAAACAAGCAAACAAATGCAAATTCTCAAAAAAACAGTCAGAGTTAAAAATTCTGTTCAAGTCTGACTACATGTCCCATTAAACCACAAGAGCAAATGTTTCAGTTCTAAGCACTTGGTAAGGTAATTAAAGAAAGAATGGACTAAATTAAAGAAGTTGCTGCTATGAATCCCTAGCTCTATTCCAGACTTTCTCCAAAATGCCTCAGCTCTGATTTGTTATTTCACCAAGGAACTTTCTTTTAATTCATCTCTGCAGGAATGGCTTTGGCTTTGTTTCACAGAGCAGTGCTCAGAACGCCATGCTTGTCATTGACAGCTGAGAGGACTTGCTCTGAGCTCCCCTTTTTAATAAAATTCCACCTTGCATAAATAATGAACAGTCCAGTGCAGCAGCAGTTAACACCCTTCAGGTGTCTAATCCACCAAATGAGAGAGACATCTTTCTTCAAGCTCTGCTTTTTTGAACCAAAACTTGTTTTGTTTACTCAATAAAGGGCACTGTCTCTTACTAGGAGAAATGAGATAGACACCCCTTTCTTCCACATAATGGAATTGAGTGGATCATTCAATTCTGCAGAAATTTAGTTCTCATGTAACAGGAAAAAAAACTATTTTGAAGTTGTGTAACCTTCTTCATGCAAAAAAGAGAACTCCTAACTTACTACTAGGATATTAATACCTCCTACCATGGTATTGCTAAAGCTGTTCCTTTGGCCCATTTTTAGATTTTCAGATTCTTCTATAGAATTTTTGAGCCCATGGTTTGGTTAGATCATTCAACCGGGGGTAACTGGCCTTTGAACTTTAAATGAGGCCTTCACTTTTCCAGCCAACTGTTAAAGGAAATATTTCCCTTTTCAGCTACACTTTAAGTGACCTGTCAATGGACTTTACAGTTCAGATCACCTAATATTGCTTTTAATTTCTCATACAGCCTCAGGTTTATCTGTCTCCATTACAAAACCCACAAAGACATTTTTGGTTTCCTAATCCTTAAATGCTGTTACTCCATATCACATAAATGTAATGCATCATTCAGCATCACCAAAGTCTACAGACACAAGGAACTCCTAATTGCATTTTTAAAAGAACAGTTTTCAAAGGAAATAAACTCAGTGAGAAGCATGAGATGTAATTGGATAACAAGACTGCAACACACAGCACTGCAACTCAAGAAATTCCCCAACTCAGCCAGTATTACCCAGTAATTAAAAATATCAATCACTTCTGCATTCTTTTGTCATGCAGGAACAGGTTGAAACTTTAGATACCTATATTCCTAGAGGTATAAACAACAATATCCATGGTAATTTTGTCTTATTTGAGTTTCCATGGAAACAGTGTTTATGGTATTGCAGTGTTATCAGGGAAAAAAATGAGTTATAAATAATAAAGAGGCTAATGTTGTTTCCCTTGGTCTTGCTGAACAGCTTCAGGCACTGAGACAGATGAATTGGACAGAAATGGAGGACAGCAGCTGTAACACCAGTGCTTGTTATCGACTCAGCTTTATTACTGGAAAGCCCACATAGCTGCTTGTCATGGTTTAACCCCAGCTGACAGCTAAGAAAAACACAGCAACTTGTCCACTCTCCCTCTGTGACACTGCAGGGGGGAGAATTAGAAGGGTGAAAGTGAGAAAACTCATGGACTCAGAGAAGAACAATTTAATAACTGAAATAAAATAAAATAGTAATAGTAGTATGAATAGCCGTAATTTTAATGAAACAGAAATAGCAAAGAGAGAAAAGTGATGCAAGTGGAAATAATTTCTCACTACTGATGCCCAGCAGTTCCCAAGCAGCAGCCTCCCAGCCAGGGTTCCCCCTAGTTTTATTGCTGAGCATGACACCATATGGGGTGGGATATCCCTTGGGTCAGTCGGGGTCAGCTGCCCCAGCTGTGTTCTTTCCCAAAATCATGCGGTCCCCAAGCCCACTCTCTGGTGGAGTGGGGAGCAAAAAAGGCCCTGACTCTGTGCAAGCACTGCTCAGCAATGACAGAAATTTTCCAGTGTTATCAACACTGCTTCCAGCACAAATCCCCACATTAAGTGCCAGTCCAGTCATTTCTTGAACACTTCCAGGGATGGTGAGTCCAGCTCTTGCCTGGGCAGCCTCTCCCATTGCTTAATCACTCTTTCAGTGAAGAAATTAACTCTATCCCAGCCAAAACATGCACAGTGAAAGTTTCATAGTGTGATGGTTCCAAAGTACCTTTTATTAATTATAACCATTAAAGATTTAGCTTTCCTAGCAAAACCAGAAAAAATTTGCTATGTTATTCTCACTACAGTATATTTGTAAGATTTAAATTTGTTTTTCCAAGAAGATTCAACCTCAGTCTGCATTTTGCTCATCTAATCTACATATTTCAATGAGAAACAGGTGGTTTTTGTTTGTACCTCTGCTCTGGATTTCAGCATTACAGAATATCATTCTTACAACTATTTTTTTTTTATTTGCTAAACTTCACATGAATATATATTATTCCAAAGCTGGGTCACCCTCCCTTGTAATGCAAATGGGTCACTCTGTAGAGGAAGTGGGTGTTTCATATCTGTCACTCTATTTAGTAAAACTAAGTGGGCCCAAGCTATTGCCCGCTCAAATGTTGGTATGTAATTGACCCAGCTGTCAGAACCCCTTGACACCCTGTCAGCACTTTCTGCACTCTGTAGTTTTGAGAACTGGTGCAATAGAAATTGCTCCTGTGAAATGTTCAGTATCATCAAACTTGCTGAAGTCATGAGAAATTGAAAATGCTCCACAGTTCACAGGAGGCCTTCGCGACTTCGTCCACATCACTTCAAAGAGAAGGCAGGCACCCACGGCATAAATAAGCTGAGGTATTTGCCACCTGGCTTTTATTTAATGCAGAGGAAATATGTAAGGAGAATTTTCAGCACTGTAGGACCCAATCCAGACAAAACAGGTGAGAAGAACTCCTCCTCTCCCACTGCTTCAATATTTATATATTTGTAATTCTTATCATGTTGTCAATACTTCTACTTGCATTATGAGGCCCAGGATAAAAGTCCTTCTGCACTTTAGAAAAGGGATTTTAACACTGGTCTCACACTTTTACAAGACTTTTCTAATGACTGTTCTTAATTGCTTGTACGAACAAGGTCTCTCCTGAAATTTGGCAAAGGTAGCCCTTTGGGTAAAAATGCTTCGATATTCTTTGGACTCAAGAGACAAGGGCAACTTCATCTCCTTGTTAGAACATTCAGCCTTGCAATTACACCAAACACAATTAATGAAGTCCCTGTGTCCACATAAAAGCCATATCCTCTAAATTTGGATCCAATTTCAAAATTTGCAATTCAGTTTCATCACTAATTGTTTTCTACAGCAACACACCCTATGAAATTCTACAGCAATACTCCCTAGCAACACTCCTGTTTTGGTGTCATGTGTCTTAAGCAACCTGTGGATGGCCTTTCCAGTTCAGATCACTTAATTTTTGCTTAGATGCAAAGTCTTCAGAGAAATTCCATAAGGAACAGTAATAGTTTACAAAGGAAATCCCTGCCTAAGCCTACACTGACAAACGTTGATTCACGCTCATGAGCTTTTTTTCTTTTTTTAAAAAAGTCTCATTTTAAAACTCAATGCCTCAGGGAGAGTATTGTGTTTCGTCTTCTATATTTACTTTCAGTCTCTGGATCTAAACAATACTTTGAGAACTTCACCAGTAAATTATGGATTGTGAAAGAAAATTGATATTCTGTACATCTTAAAACATATAGGGGCAGGCTCGAGACAAGCTTAAGTACATACAAATGTCTTTGTATAATCTGTAGCTGATGGCATGCAATAGTCTCCAGTGATTTAAGTGACTTTCAGGGAAACTCAAAAATAAACAAGAGAAGGAAATTCTCACTCATGATGGTGGTAATCACTTTCAATGAGAAAGATTGCAAATGAGACATAACCCTTCAGGATGTGGAAATGCAAGACTACAGGAACAAAAGCAGCAGCAGCAAAGAGCTACCATGGCAGCTTCAGCATGCCCAGGCGTCAGCAGCTAACCCCACTGCCAGTGAAAGGCAGCCAGCAGCACCACAGGTGGGGGAGGCAGAGCTGCAAGGGGGAGCCCCGGAGCACCCAAAGGTTCAGGCACTTGAGGAGCTCAGTGGGGCACCTGACAGTGGCATTTCAGCTGGCAGTGAGTACTCTGTTGCATCACTACTCCATGTGACTGGTACCTGACCTTAGCAAGACTTATTGGCTTTTCCTATGGCTCACAGAAATTCACTAGCAAGAGTTTACAGGTAGCACTGATGCAAGCAAGATCTATACCAGGTTACAGTGATTGATTTGGCTTTCAGTGGCACACAGAAGCTTAGCAGAATCAGAACCCCATATCAGTATGTGCTGAACGAGATATAAGTGGAGATGTCCCTTCTTATTACAGGGGCCCTTAAAGGTCTCTTTCAGCTCAAACTGTTCTGTGATTCTGTGAGAAGATAGAAACTTGTCCAACATAGACAAGAAGAAAAAGAAGTTTACTTAGTTCCACAGCTAAGTTATTAAATATCAGCTGTAGCACTGTAAGTTATTAATATATGTATTCTTCCCTTCCCATATGTAAAAATTAAATACAGTATTCCTAAATTGCATTTGCAAATATTTGCATGTACATACACAGCTTCCTGCATTAGTCAAGATCACATTTCCTCAGAGCTAGGCTAAAAGCTTTTGTTTGAAATGTTGATGCAGTGACGGTGTGAAAATCTATAAACTGACTGGAAATAATGTACCTGACTACAATGATCACAAGTTTTGTTAACAGCTTACTGAAATCAATGGATTTTTACAGTTCATTTTTTGCCTTTAGCAAAACCCCAACTTTAGCCAGGTGAGAGATTTCTGCCTTTGCAATGTGTTGATTCCATTTCACTGGTCACAGCAAATTAAAAACGTATTTATGAATTTTATTTAAAGGATGAAATCAATAATGATTCAGACTCTTGGCCTCTTCAGTGAATTGTCAGGATTACTTTGGAGGATTATTACATTGGCAGGAGTACTTAGCAAATCTATCAAAAATATGCACAAAGCTTTCTCACCACAATTTATTTTTTTAAACAGATGCCAGATTTGTCCTCTTATAGCCATATCTAGATGTCTAAATTTAGAAACAAAAGCCCTGCATATCATGCATCTTCTGTGAAGGAAAGGGGAGGTAAGAAGAGCCTTTTTGTTCTTTAAAGTCAAGGTAGCCTGATACCAACAATACCTAAATATAGGTTTAGGAGTTGAAAACACCATCATCATCATAAGAGAGACTGGTTTCAACAACAAAGTACACGTATTTCTGCTATTGAGATGTGTAGGCTTCCAGTTCCATCTTTAGCAATCAGTGAGTGAGTCTGACGAGGAACCCTCCATGCAAAACCTGAGGTACCCCTTTCTAAAAGAAACAAGTAGCAGATGACAGGCATTTCTCTGTGACCTAGAAGGAGCTTTCCAGTTACTTTTCCATCTCCATCAAGCTAGCATTTTTTATTAGGCTTACTGCCAAACCTGTGATTTAGAGATCAAGGGAGAGATTGGAAAGCAAATAGTCTGTAATGTCATCAGATTAAATGTACTAACATGTCTTTTAGACAGATACTTTGCAATCAGTAACACCATATTTTTTTTTACTTACTAAAGGTCATAAAAGTCCAAGAAGGTAGAGTTAAAATTTCTGAAACATTCAGTTAGTTGCATGCAAATGGAACAGAAAAATAGTCCTTGTATAAAGGAAAAATCTATCTTACAATTTTATGAAAAATATATTTTCTTTCAACAGTATGGAAAAGCAGCGTAGATCAATGACAGTTTTAAATATTATAACATATAATATTGGAACTCATTATCTGAGTGAAAGAGGAAAAATTGGACTTTTTTCTCCAACAGTGGGGCTAGCATATTCTTATCCAGACCGTCAGTGGTAAGTTGGAGCCCTCTAGCTCACAGTTCTTTTGTGATATTTTGAAGTCTATTACAGCACTGCTAATTGTGTTTGGAAACATTGATTTTAGGAAGGAGATGGAGTGTACTACATTAGAAAGCATTTGAGCCTTGGCAAAAATATAGTGCATATAGTGGAAAGGAAGCAAAGATTGACTTGTACTTGTAGCCCATGGGGAAAGCATAAACACTTGTTAATTATAGAGGAAGCTCATCACCGAGGTAGCTGGGGACAAAAAATCATATTTCTAAACAAAGAAAAGGAAACATTCCCTTATACAGCTCAGAAGGGAAAGGGCTGCACAAATCTCTCTGCAGTAATGAGCTATCTCCCCAGGGCAGACAAACACAGACAGCAGCCCAGAACTGCTCGGAGATGCCAGAATGAGAAAGGCGGATTGACCGGAAAAGGGTAACCTTGTCTTCTCATGGCCAGCACCTCAACTACCCCTCACAGCCCCACAGTGAGGCCCAGGGACACAGCCTGGCTCTGCCAGCACACTCATGAGCTGCTGAGGTTCCCTGCAGCCCTTGTACCTATTATTGTCCTCCCCAGTAAGAGAGTCAGAGCCAAATGGAACCTGGGTGGGGAAGGAAGGCTTTTCAATAAGCTCTGACCTGTGGTCACAGGAGGGAACTCATTCAGTGCTCCTTATCCACTGTGCACAGTGCAAAGGCCATTGCCTTCATGTCTGCCAGAATATTCCCTTTGGACAGCCTGTGCTCCCAGACCGCCCTTGCCCATGAAAAGTCCTGGGGCTCTTGCAAAGCCCAAGGGCTATGCCCATAGCACGACCTTGAGCACCCATCCCATTGGATTGAGAGCCAGCTCGTGTGCCTGGCTAGCCCAGACCAAGCACCCAAGCAGCCTTCACAGGAGGGCAAGCACCCTGCAGGGCTCATACCCACACTGCACCCAGTAAATCACATGGATGAGGCCACCGTGTCCTACAGGGGAGGAAGGTTTAGCATATGACCACAAGTGCCCACTGGCCCCTGAGGCAGAGGAAGACCCAGGGACACCTTGCTTGCTACAACAGGCACAGACACAGTACACTGAATTTGAGCCCTGCTTCATAAAAAGGAACAATAGCAACACCTTGACCTCTGCCCTTGTTCATTACTTTAAAGCTACTGAAAAAAACCCAAGAAGTAGACATGAATCCAATTTCTATACAAGCAGAGCAACAAAAAAAAAATAAAATCATTGCTTCCAATGCTGTGCTCCGCATATGAAGTTCTTTTTCCATGGGATTTTTACTTGTAGCAGAAAACTCATAAAAATACAAAGCAGCTTGTCTGATAGCTGCTGAAATGTTGTATTTAGTGACAACCTATACGGCTTGGTTAGAGGCAAGGGATGGAAGAGACTGCTGTGCCTCTTTGATTGTAATTGGAATATAAATAACTGTTTGCTCTAGTCAGATGCATTCTCTACAGTGGACATAAATTAAGACCAGAAAAATAGTAGGTTTTGAATGTATGAGGGACAAATGCTCGCCTTGTACTTCTACAACAGTAAAAGAAGGGATTGAAATCAAACTCTGTGACAAATTATTCTTTGTTATTTTACACGCTCAGAGAAAATATGGGATGAGGTAGAGCTCTCAGGCTCAATGCACAGATGTCTTTGTATAGTTATTTGTTTTCTTATTTGTATTATTCACAAAGGATTGTAGTGCATAAGATTAGTGCAGCTAGACGAAGCAAAGCCTTGCTGCATTAGCACATGACTTAGCAGGCTATCTGGGCTGCAACTGGAGTGGGTCTGATGAACTGGGTGAGTGAAAACACTTTGCAGTAGCTTATAGTGAGGCTGGTGCAGTGGAATGGACAAACCCCACAATGGCTTGGCATAACACCAGGGAAATTAGATCAGTGAAATTAGCCTGTTTTAACATCTATGTTCAGAATAAGCCAGGCTGGGCAGTTGAGTTTAGGCAGCAAGAGATATATTCCCCAGATCCCAGTTTTTATTAAAAAAAAAAAATCTGTATACCAGTTGATTGAAAAAGGGATGGGAAGGGGGGAGTAAAGACAGGAGAGAGATGAAGGGAATGAGGGACATAAAGAAAGGTCAAATACTAAAGAAAAATATTTTCAGCAGCTTACACAGATGGAAAGGATGCAAAGGTTTACTCTCAGTCCAGCTGATAAATGATATCTCAAAAGGGAAATGTAACAGGAGTGGAAAGATTATGAGTCAAAATACAAGGGCACTGTTAATAATTCATTTCATTGCCCTGTGTCTTGTTTTCAAAATTGTGAACCCTTGTCTTAACCTTCACTTTGACAGAATAAAGAAAACTGATTTCTTTTATCCATAAGGCTCATCTATTAAAAAGCCAACTCTGAATGAGACGACAAGTGAAAAGGTTTCCCATTCTTCTGAGCAGTGATTTAAACAGAATGAATAGGCAAACTCACAGAGGGCCTTTCATACTGCAAGCATTAGGAAAGCCTAGAAAATCGGGGCACACATTTCACACTTCTCTACAAAGGCCTGTTTTGGTCTGGGAACACTGACAGCCATGCTGTCAAGATAAATTCCTTTTGGCAGACGATCGCCAACACAGACTTGAAGAGACACAAAATATCTATGAACCTCAGAATTAAACACTCCCAATATCCATCAGAAACAGAATTCTGATCTACAGCCAGGTAAAATTGAGCAAACTCCAGCTAATTGCAAACATCTGCAGGAAATAAGGGTCACAAATCACCCGTCTAGTTTGTTACACCTATCACCGGTATCATGCTAGCTCCCCACCATAGCTTCTTATGTGAACATCATTCTGCCTGGGTTCATTACCTTTCAAACCACAAGTGACTACTTGCTAAGACTATAGAGATGGTAATATGTTTTTCAATAACAGAATTCTATAAAATAAATAATGATAGGTAAGTGAAGGGAAAATTAGTGATGTGCTCTACTGACACTAAGGAGAAGCTTGTATGGACAGGATCAGCTTTTCACCTCTAAGGCATATCCAGCAAGATTCTGTGAGAGACTGGAATATTATGGTTAATGGCTTAAACATTGTTATGAAGGACTTTTTGCCCATTATGGAAAAACTGTATAAAGAAGCTGTGACTGCCAAAGCCCATCCCTTCCTGAACACCTGAACCTCCTGACTGGACATTGGACTCCAAGTTAAGCCACCTAAGGGAACTCGAGATAAAATAAAGGTGACACCACTAAGATCCATGGAGTGGTGATATTTTCTACTTAATCTGTCTCTGTCACTCTCTTTCTCTACCCCCTCATTTTTGTTATTTCTATCTCTCTGTCTCTCCACCTCACAATTACCATTAAGCAAAATCCATACTATTGACTTTGGCATATGGTCTCCTTTGCACCTTAATTTGGGCAGAGGCATCTCTCTAATAATTTTAATAACCAGATCATAATAGACTCTCAGATGACCTTGATGTGTTAGGTTTATTGACAAGAAGTTGATAGTAGGGGACTGTGCAGGGGTAGTCTCTATGAGAAAAAAAAAACAGGAGTTGCAGCTGTGTCCCAGCCAGCTGCAGGATGGACCCAGACACAGCTGAGCCAAGCCGAGATACTGATGGCATCTCTCTGATAAAATGGGTTAAAGGGTAAAAGATAGCACAGAGCAGCTGTGAGAATAGGAAGTGAGAAAAAGTGGGGGTGAAACAGCTCTGCAGACACCAGGATCAGGGGAGAAGGAGGGAAAGTAGATGCCCCAGAGAACCCCCTGTAACCCACATGGGATGACCACAGGTGTCACCCTGAAGCATATGGAGGTGACAGTGGAGCAGACATCCACCTGCAGCCCACAGAGGACCCCATACCTCAGGAGATGGACATGCCCTGAGGGAAACTTCAGCCTGTGGAGAGCCCATGCAGGAGAAGATTTTCTGGCAAGACCTGGGGCCCGTGTGGGAGCTCAAACTGCAGCAGGTCATGAAGGGCTGTAGCCCATTGGAGGGACCCCACACAAAGCAACAGAACAGCATGAAGAAGGAGGAGTGGCAGAGATAGATTGCTATGAAAAGACCACAACCCCTCAATCCCCATTGCCCTGCACTGCTCTGAGGGAAGGAGGTAGAAGAACTGAAAATGAAGCAGTGAAGTTGAGCCTGAGAAGAAGAAATTTTTTGTTTCTCACTATCCTACTCAACTATCAATATTTAGCTGTCAAGAAATTAAAGTAAACTTCCCCAAGATGAGTCTGGATTTTGTGACAGTAATTGGTAAGTGATCTCCCTGTCATCAAAATTCACAAGCTTTTTTGTCTTAATTTGTCTCTTTGTTCTTTTAAAGAGGGGGAGCGAGAGAGTGGCTGGATGGGCAGTTTCCAGCCATCCAAGGTTGAATTTCTAATAGAAGAAGAGAAAAGAAAAATAGGGGTTTGGGTTTTTAAAAAAAAATATTGATATAATTTAAAATTTGGTAAGAGCAGGCAAAACCATTTGATTTGTAGCACAACACAACAATGACTTGGTTCTTCAAGTTAATTCTGACTTTGTTCTTTCAAGAGGCTGGGAAAGTCTTTCGTTCTTCAGGATATCGCACAGGGAAATGAGTTTAGGTTGAGTTTAAGGACCCACCAGAAGTCACTGCTGTTGAACAAAAATAAAGCTAGCAACATATTCTCTTGATTCCAGAAATGACTTAATGGTAAAGCTTCAGAAATTGCAGCTGGGGGCAGCGGTGGTCATTATTTCCCCTCTCCATTATAGCAATCATGAGAGTGTTATGAAAGCTGGGAGCTTTGCCCAGAGGAAGGACTTTGCTTTCAAGTGAACTCCATAGGTTCAGGGAATTTGAACTGAGCATAATATTTGATGCATTAATTGGAGCACTTGTCAAATGTAACATTTTTAGTGCAGGATGATGTCTTCATTAGGGTGTGTATAAAAGCCAAAATGGAAAGAAAAACTGAAGAGACCAGATTGCAATTACTCTTAACCCCCCAAAGGAGGGAAGAGCTTGGTACCTGGGGCTTTAGGGCCATGTCCTAATTTTAGATGAACTTTGAGTTCCTGCTACCATTGTCTTTGGCAAGTGTGCTTCCAAAGTTACATTGTGTACCTCTGCCTAGTTTTTCATACTTGGTAGCCATACAGATGGCAATTGAGTTAAAATTAATTTGAGTTTTTAAACAGAAAGGAGGCTGATTCTTTTCTTCCTCCAGCAGAAATACGATTAAGTTTTTCTATTTCACTTTGTCCTACAAACAGGAGATATCCATAAATTACAGCAGCATAAAGGCTTGGCCTTTTCACATCCTGATAAAGCAGCCGTTTGAAGAATGTTTTTCATTTCTTCAGTCTATTGAAGATATGCTCTGCTTTTCCCAATGGGTTCTTTGACTCTTCAAACTCACTCTTTCCATTTAGTTGCTTACCTAATATGACATTGATATTTCCATTTATCTCATTTGTGGTAAGTGAAAGGTCTTATCAATAGGGATTTGGCACATCTAAAAGTTTCAGTAAAAATTCTTTTCTTTTTTTAATGGAATCATTTCCTAATACTCAGTCTTTTAAGACTGTCACGTTGAGCTGACAAGAAATTGTTTCTTTTAAAGGTTCCAGAGACTTTTCCCGAGGTAGCTACTACTCAATCAACATAGAAAATGGTCTTACAAAATGTTTTTGTAATTTCAAAGGACTGGAGGTCTCAGTAGTTCCTTGCTGTGATGTGAGGAGGTGACTCAGAACCTATAGCTGGAGTGTGCCAGATTTAATTATAAAAGAACCCAATGCAGGTCAGCAAAATTCTCTTAAAGGTTAGCTTGTTCCAATATGCTTTTTATGAAGTACTGCTACGGAAATACAACATCTTCAAAAGGTTTGAGAAGGAAGTTGCCTGCTAGAGTGAGCAGGAGCCGTGTTACAGGGAAACAGATGCTGTAGTAGGAGCAGGGAGGCGATTAAGCCCCTGTGTTGAGCATCATCCTGGGAAAGGTCACCAACCAGTGCCATTTGGCAATCCCACGAGAGTCAACACTTGCATGGAAGCTGCTACTGACTTACTGGGAGCAATGGAGGCTCAGTTGGGGCACAGCTGCAGTGGTCAGTGACTCTCAGGGAAAAGGGCCATGTCATCTCCATCCACACCCAACAGAGGAGCTGCCCCCAGGCAAACATCAGAGGGGAGCAAAGAGCCAGGAAAATGGGGAACGATCTGAGCACTCCAGGGAAAGGATGCCTTCCTCACATACCCCAAACTGTCTTTTATGTCATGCATTGTGACCTTAAAGGTCACTCAACATTGTCACTGTAGCCAAAAATATTTACTAAAAGATTCAATTATCTATTTAAGATTATATTCTCAGGGGGAAAAAAATCTGCTACTCATCATAGTTCAAAATATTTTGTATTACTTTACTGAATAATAAAGTGTGAAATGGCTCTTACTTTAATTGCACAGGCATCAAATTGAGGCACAGGAAGACCTAATGATGTTAAACAAAGGAATCTGTTTAGGATCTTACCTGTCCCATGTGCCAATGCCCTGATGCATACCCCACTCTCCCAGCCACACTGGAGCCATTTCCCTGTATAAGAACAGAAGAAGTTTTGTCTCTGTCCTTTGTAGGAATTTATTTCTGGAGCCAGACACAGAAGAGACCTAGAAACCTAGGGGATAATTAATTTGTATAACTTCATGGCCCTGATAAGATGTTTCACCAGGCATAAATTATTGGACCATGCAATTCTAGACTTCATTTACAAAATATGAACATTGTCATGACTTTAGCACACTGTAGTAGTCCAGCTCTCATTCAGGACTCCTCCTTCTCTACTAGGAAAACCCTTAGGGAGAAAATTTTCAGCTTCTTATGACATAAATTATCTTTCTAGTGGAGGCAAAAGGAGAAGAAAATTAAAATATCTTGACACTTTTGTAAATACATATTCATTAACAAAATAAAATCAACTCAGATGATGGGACTATATTAGCAAACAATCTTGGGTCTGAAAATCAGGTGTGAAAAATGCAGAAAATAATTCAGGAATGCCATTGAACACTTGGTGTTATATGTCAGAAACTGAGAACCCCCCCCATCCCAAGCAGTACCAGAAACCACAGAGGAGGCTGGTGACACTGCTCCCATCAGCTCCAAGTTCTCAGCACACAAGGGAAAGGGGAGTCCAGAAGCTGCTACACAAAATGGAGAATGTTTGATGTACCAATTCTTTTCTGGGGGGATGATAAGGAAGCTGCAAAGGGTTGTGAGGAGTGGGGTTTTTTGTTTGTTTGTTTGTTTTGTTTGCTTGTTTGGGCGATTTTGTTTTGGTTGTGTTTTGTTGGGGAGGATTGTTTCGTTTTTTGGTGGTAATGGTGATGGTGGTGGTGGTAATGATGATGCTGATTATTTTTTTGTTTGTATTTTTTTCCTGGGGAAAAAGATAGAAGCTAGTCTGGCACGTGTGAGGCAGCAGTTGGACATAAATGATAGACAAAATCAACATTTTCTCTCACCACTTCTTTTAAGATGAAAGAGAAACTATTATTGGATGTTTATTGTGATATAAAAATATGCCTTATAGCTGATCTGACAGATGGTACTGCTGCAGCACAGTAGTTAAATTGGCTATGCTTATACAAACAGTCAGACATGGCAAATGGTCTTTTGCGTTCTTCCAACACACACAGACTGCTGCTGCTTTGATAAACTCATATGCTAAAATAAAATGCATGTCAATTTGCTGTCTGGATTTTCCATCTAATCAAATTTGGGAATAATGGCAAGTGCTTTTCCACTGTAGATAACTGAAATACTTTCATCCACTCTATGCAACAGCTCACAGAATGGGATCAGATTATTTCTGAGGGATCTTTGTTCATATTCTGAGAAAATGACTTGGTGACACATTTGTCAAACTGGAATACTTTTTACATGTTGGTACTGAGTCAGAGAGGAGAACAGGAACAATCTGGTTTATTATGTCCCCGTTTTCTCATTAGTGGCCAGATGCCTTCCAGAGATGTATCCAGACAGTTCTTATTCAAAGTAAGATGGGCTACCTGCATCCAGGAGTGGATGATCTTCTAGTAAAGAAATTGTTGAACAAGGGAAAAGGAGCCTATTTGAGTATATCAAGCCTTGTGTGGGAAGAGACTTCATCCTGATTCTTTTAATTCAAAGGCACAGAATTAGACAGTTGCTTAATTTGTTCTGAGCTTTGTTTGAATGTTGGAAATGTCTTAGAGATACATGTGCTCCTTATGCACATGTCCCTGTAATGGTTGGATGCTTACATCAATATTTAATCAAAGCTAAAGCATCACTCATCCAAAGAAGGAGAGATAAGTAAAAAATAACCAAACCAAACCAACCAGACACAAAAATGCACGGAGAAAAAGTTGCATCCCTTCCTTTTGAGTGTAGACCAGGCAATGTTGCTACTTTCCACTTGAATTCCTACTCCTTTCTAGCTAATATGCAAAAATAAAAGAAGGAAGAAAAGAAAAAGAAGCATTTATCAGGGGGTCCCCATCAGGCAAGATTGTGTCCCTGAGCATCCCAGTAGTGTCAACTCAGTCTGTTCTCAAGCAGTGAAATTTTCTCACTCCTCTCATAACACTTTCTGCAATCTCTCAAGTCTTATGCAGCAGAGGTTGGATTTCATCAAACTCATTTGCCTTTCACAGGGGCATTATTTCCCAAATATTTCCGTCCTTCTTGCCAAAGGCATTTCTGCTCCCAAAAATGAGCAACGAGGCAGACTCTCACCACCATAGTTACCTGCCCTTTCCCTAAGACTGCACAGCTTCCTTAGGTTACCTGGCTTGTATGTCCAGATGACTTTTGGCTATTTTTCCTGACAACGTGAAGTATCTTTTTCAATGGAGATCAATAAATAACAGAGCCACTTCCAGACCCACATGGATATTTAACCTTTCCTAAAATGCCACCTTCTTCCTTTTATGTAAAGTACTTTAAGTGAACCTGAAAATAAACAGATAATCAAAACCCAGCAGTATATATTTTTTGGTCCTGTAAACTGCTGTTTTGGTATCTACCTGGAGTCAAAACAGAAGAATTAATTAATTTTTGCTCTGTGTGATAACACAGGAGGCCAAGAAAAGTTAAAAGGAAGAGGGAGAGCCCTGAATGGCAGGTGAATGCAGACCAGCTGGTTAGCAGGAGTCCCTACTGAATTCAGACAAATAGAGTCTTTTGAATACTTATAGGGCAAAAGTGTTTACAACCTGCAAAGCATCACTTTCTGCATTTGAAGAATCATGGGATTTTTATTATCCATTATATCAAGACACAGCCTTAGAAACAGCCACTAGAGAAAACAGAGGGAAGGGAATTGAACTGAACTATCCTTCTGGAAATCACACTATTAATGTAAATGTCAGAGGTGATGTTTGTTCCACATGATTCTTCCAAACAATGTACAATTATGGTAAGGATTCTCAAGATAGAGCTTCTATTTTATTTCTTTTTGTCTAAAGTGATTTAGAAAGCATATTTGTTCCCTCTCTAAAATCATTCATTACACTATCTATAAATGTTTGAATGCTGCATGTTCTGTGATATTTCACTTGCTTTAGAACTTTTTAACATCTACATCTGATTCTGTCTAATTTTCCTGGGAAACCAGAAAGAATTATTAAAAATCCTGTTTCTATGAAACAAGATAGAGTTATTTGTAAAGAAATACAAAAGCCCCTGCAGAGAATGTGTTTCCATACACCTGTTACACAGCACACAGAGGCTGCCTTTGGAAGTAGAGCACTGGGGTAGCAGAGAACTTTGACTGCAACCATAGTGAGGTATATTCTTAAAGCCTTTTCAAAATATGGCAGGAATATAAACCTCAATGTGACAGCAGGAAGGTACAGTATACATAAACAAGGAATTTAAAAGAAAGAGGTGACTCATCTTGATGCCTTTGTAATTACACTAAGTGTAATCTGTCTTCCAAAACTGACTTCCACAGTCAACTTATAAAACTTAGAGGCCTTTATGAATGTGAGATCTGTATGCCATCAGATACAGCTTTCAACAGACCATGCCAAATGAAATCCAACGTAATTTCCTACAGGAATGAGAAATAATGCCATTATGCCATCTTCTGCAAACGAATATAAATCAACACAATAGAAAAAGACTAAAGAAGCCAGCGATGGTGTCCTTCAATACGCACTCTAGAAAAATGTCATGTACTATGCAGGATGAAAAACCTCTTTCTGGTATCTGGACTTCTTTATTAAATACATTCACATCTTGTCTCTAGACTTTCCTCCCAAAGGCCTGGCACAACAACCCTTCATCATGAGAACAGGGCAGCAAGAGAGTAATAGAGCAGCAATGGAGTAATATGATGCAAGCAGCCTTTCTCCAGTGGGATGACTCACCAGTAACCACTATATTTCTGGCAGTGTTACAACCCAATAGCAGTTCTCACTGCAAGTGGAAGAAATCAAGAGAACAGAATACAACCCTGTGTTTTTGTGAATTTCCCAACAGCACAATTACTTTACGTATCTGAAAGAGTGTCTGGGCTTAGCAGGTTATGAAGTGGATCACTTTCTCTGCTTGTGGCTGTACCTCAGAGGAAAAGCAACGCTACATTTCTTCTGTTTGAATAGCAGTTCTTAAGAGTGGCCAGATATGTCTCTGATCAGTGTAAAACTAGGTGCTTTGACACAATGTCAAGAGTCTAAGTGTTAACGCTGCCACAAACACTCGTAGCTTCCTTGGACTTTTTTTATATCAAAGAAATTCAGGGTAAGGGAGTGTTGAATACAAAAATATATGGCAAGGTAATTTACCTTAGTACAAAAGGGGAAGAGGGAGAGAAAAGTAAGCTACTGGCATGGCTGTGCAGAGTGATTCCCTCTCACAGGTTCAGAACCTGCCCCTGCTGTGAGACACTGCAGATCCAAAACACCTGGGAGATAACCAGCCTTCTCCTTTTCTGCTTGCCAGGTCTGCATCCTTGAAACAGTTCCGGTGGGGGTTCTTCTGAGCCAGAAAAACTCTTTAAGGAGTGTTTCACCAATTTAAAAGACCTGGAAATTAAACAGATGCTGTTTAATTAAAATGCTGAAGCAATTTTGATGAGAAATGCTAGTAAAACCGTGCTTAGAGTTGTTGCAGACTGAGAAGTGATTAGCATACTTGTATTAAAAGAAAGGCATGCTTTCAATAATGCCCTGAGTATATTATAGCTGAGTGCTACTCGTACTGGAATTAAAAGTGTGCTCACTCTTCCTCATCAACTGATCTAAGTGCTTTAAAATTTATATGGATGTGTGGTTAGCATCAGTATTCCAGACTTGGGAATGCGCGAAAAAGGCAAACTTGACAAACAGAATTCTGGAGAAATACATACCAAAAAAGTGAACGAAAACAAATAAGAATTTCTTTAAAATGGCAAGTTTCACTCGTTTTCGTTGCACCCGGGATTAACTGATTTGGTTGCACCATTGTCACTGAAGTATATCATCTGCACAGTGGGTGCACGCCTCGAGGGAAAAGAGAACAATTCTCATCAATGCTTACTAGGGAAAGGGATCACCCTTTACAAGAAAGCTGTGAACATGAAAGGTCATTCAAACTTTTAACTGTGAGGTCTTTAATATGAGCTAGGTAATATGTGAGTCAGATCAGCATTCAGTGCAGCTGCCTCTCATCCTCCTATCATCAATTCACACCCAGCCTCCTAATGCTGAAGGAAGAAAGGCAAATGTTTTGATGCAATCTTCTCCAGTGAGGGCTTTGGGAAAAAGGCTTTGAGCTGGTTAAAAGAAATAGAGCATAGCAGAAAATTCAGAAGGAGCTCCAATTCTTCTAAGGAAGTAATTGAATAATGCCACTGAATGTGAGGGACTGAGTGTTCAAGAGGTCTGGAGCAGTGGGAAGGAGAAGGAAGATAACAAGGAAGGCAGCAGAATCTGGAAAATCAAAGGGAGGACATGAAGGTATTAGAGACCCCTTATCTCTGGCATCACTCAGCCTTCTTACAGCCCTTCTGTGTGTGGGCTCCTCCAAACCCCTTCAACTCCTTCTCAACAAGCTCTTCACCTTTAAATACCTCCACTCCACATTGTGCAAAACCCGAAATCATGCCAGACATATCCTCCATTTCTTACGGAAAAAGTACCTCTCCAGTAAGCTGCAACACACACTTCAGACCACACTTCAGACATTTTGAAGCTCAATCCACCTCCCCAGGCACAAAAGGGAAATTATGTCTCTGGGGCAGTGTTAGAGATACAATTAGAATGGGATGCAGTTCTACACATTAGAACTCTACATTACTCTACACATTGTGCCCTGCAAGAATTTGAAGTTTTCTCATATCTCAAGAAAGATTAATGGGAAGAAGGTGCAAGGGTGGGGAAAACAAGGTCCAAAGGAGGACAAATTCGAAAAAAAAATATAAAAATATGAAGAAAAGGGAAATTTAGGCCCATATTCGTGCTCAGAAAAGGATGCTTACCTTAAATCTTGTCTTTCAGCTACACCTGCTATAGAGCACTCCCCAGACAAGGACTACACATTGCAGTTTTGCTGTTATCTCATGTGCCTGCCAATCATTAGCACAGGAAAACACAGGAAAGCCCTGAGGCACATGGTGCTGCAAGGCCTTCATCTAAATTCATTCCTCCAAACATAGATAGAAATGCTCATAGACATTGGGTGAGGCTGATTCTTAGGTAAATTGTTTAAAAAAATAAATTTCTTAATTTAATCAATGAAACTTAAACTGCTTCTTCTTGTCTAAAAAAAACTCACAAAAATAAAGGGAGGCAAAAATGAAATTGCAAATCAAAACCTAAGCTGGCCAAGCACAGGGTTATGTAACAAAGATGCTGAGGATTTTAAACAACGCTTCAATCTGCATGAAACATGCACTGGTTTCCAAACAGACTGCTTGGAAAGTAACCTAACTACATCTCATGTTTCAAAATACACAGAGCAGGACATCTGCCTACCCTATTTTGTATCTGACATTGCAGTCATATACATAAGAAGTTCCATGGAACTTGCAATAACACTAATAATAAGAATTGAACAGGTCATAGTTCATCACTTGAATTTTGGTGTAAAAATTCATTATAGAACGAGAAAGTCTTCTTCATTAACCACTTTGTTCTGCTGCTCCAAAGCTGAGCTTATTAAACTGATCCAATGATATATGACCCAAACACCTTAGCTTTCTAATTACCAAGTTGTTAGTCTAATTCTGGCTGTGGCAATGTTACAAAAAGGCTATGAAGGCTTTGTAATCAAATTATTGACTGAATAGGGTTCTGAAGAAGTTATATGAAGGAATATTTTTGTTACAAGATTTCTTGGAGATTTTGCTGCTGAACTGAAATGGGCATAAGTAATTCTTACTTAACAAAATGTTTAAAAGCATTAGGGTCATATGAAGGGGCAAATAAAGCCTAAAAAGGGTACTTCCCACTTGTGGATATAAATGGTGGAAAACATGATAGCACAGATCAGTAAAAATAGATTCGATTTCACCTGCACGACAGTCATTCAAAGCCTGGTTGATTGTCTGTCTAAAGAAGGCTGGAGTCATTATTGGTTTAAGCTTGTTTTAAATTGCAGGCATGCATTAGAAAAATTCTATGCTTCAGGAAGGAATAGACTAGTGAGCCATGTCCCTCAGCCCTCCAGAGACCTTCAATGTAGGACAAGACAGGTCTCCTTGCTAAGACTAATGGTAGTGCTGTGCTAGGGGACTTTTGCACAAAAGCTCAAGGTGAAAATAGAAAACAATGTATGTAAAGGCTAGAAAGTCACTAACAAAGAGTAACATGCATTTCTCTAATTTACATAATTGCACTGAGATCACTGAGACAAACAGCCTCTAGGTCAGAAAAGCCAGAAAGGTCGGACAGATCCCAACAACAGCTGAGCTGATCTCCTTAACCAATCTGTAAGCCCAGATTGAAAGTTCCCTATTTACAAAAGCTGTCACTGCCAGGAAAAGAACTTTACTGACAAGCTGTCACAGTGCAGCAAGAGCATGGTACATCTGAGAAAGAGTTACTGGGACTGAGCTTCAAGGAAGTTGAACTGGCTCTGCTCCTACTGCCAGATGAAAAAAAGGTTGAGGAGCAATCCCTGGCACCAGGACCAAGTGGCAGTGGCAAGCTCACAGCCACACTGCCAGCACCTACATCAATTTGGTCTCAGAAAGAGCCAGCTGGAGAGGTCCAAAGCAGAGCTGGGGTGAGAGGTAACAGTCACACAGGGATACAGTGCTCAGGGTCAATCCTTTTGGCACTTTTATTTAGCAGTAGAGACATAGCCACCACCATAATACTCCATAATGCAATATCTGGCTAAACAATGTGTGTTATTTGTTTTACAGGCCTCATAGATGGCCCTTTAGACAAGAAGTTTACAAGCTGTAATGTGCATCACACAACATTATCCCTCTTCAAAGAGAGGAGAGACTCATTACTTACACTTATTACTAAAGTCTGATCTGAAAGCTTTTTTCTTCTTAACTCTGATGTTCCTGTCCAACCTAATGTTACATGGTACTTCTGAAGTAATGACAAAAAATTAATAATAATGTTCTGTGGCCACAGTCTGACTCCCAGCACACCATTTCCCCAGATACTGTTATGTAAAAGCATTTTGTTATTTATAGTTAGGCAACTCCATCCACTTCTACAATTTGAATTAAGAATGGTCTAAATAATTAGACCATTACTGTTCCCCTAATGATCTAATCTGTTTCAAGTGTAAACACAAGGGGAATAAAGCAGGTCAGTCTTGTTTTCATTGATTTTTAATGAAAAAACCATGAAATATCCTCTAACCTAGTTTGTACCTTCCTTTTTCAGATCAATAAGAAATCAGTAATAGTTTTGCTTTCAGCAAACAGGGATTGTGTTCATTAAAACATTTTGCTTCTCCAACCTTGATCTTACTGAATATATTAAAAAGTAGGTCACTTGGCAGGTCTTTTCTTTTTCTTTTTAATTGAAATCAATGAAGCTGACCCTGGCAGGTAAAACTAATTAGACCATTAAAGAAGTAGCAATATTTTTAATTATGAGATATCTTCTATTCAACTTGGAGTTCTTTTTAAAGGAAATTAGTTTGAAGCCAATGTAAGGGAGAAGTTCCTGAAAAAATTTCTATGAACTTTGGGGAAGGACTTCAACTTCAGCCTTTCATAGTCAGTGGCATTGTAACAAAGCTGAGTATGACTCTAGCACCACTTCTACACTCATGTAAGCAGAGGAAAATCCACAAACACAAGGCTACTCTACCTCCTGCATTTGGGGATTAAACCTCTTGTGACTAAAGTTAATAATGCCACATCTATGGACCAGGCAGTCTGTCAACTCTTGTGTTCTTCAAAACATCTCAGGTCCCATGAAATAACTACAACTTCTGTATGGGCTTTTGATTGAGTGAATCAACAGACAATGTATAAATCTGATCATCATGGTGGCAGTGGCTTGTTTTATATGTTGACAAAAATAGTCCAACCAATACTTGCTCATGGAGAAAATTTGTATCAGTCACCTAAATGATTATTTAGATATAGAGAAGATAATCAAATGTATGAAAATCATAACAAGCAGGCTAATTTTCAGCTCTTGAGGCAATCCATGAAATTCATTCAGGTCACGAGACACTGGATAAAATGCAGGCTTAAAAAAATTACCTCATTATCCTTACACAAAAAACTTTCAAGCAGTTCAGTACAAGGACTGAAATGAACTCTGGTGTTAGCTTACACTGCTGAATAACTGCAAGAGCTTTCTGTCCATTCTGATGCCCTGAAGGAATAAATGCATATAACTCAGTTCAATTTGATGCATTAAATGTAAACTATCAACATCATTTAATACATTATTTGAAAGTGAAGGGATTTCCACAATTTTTGAAAAGAGACTGTAATTGCACACTCAGTTATGCAAAATTAGCTCATCTTTCAGGAGAACAGTTATTAGTGGAATGAAAAGCGTTGTGCTAAGTAAACAGCTATAATAACATTGGCACAAAATCCAAACATATTTCAAAAATAAATAGTTATTAAAAAATAAAGATAGCTTATGGCTAATTTTGGAAGTATATTTTTGTTATTAGTTACAAAAATGTAGTAGTAATGTAGATAAAGCAAAGGAAAATGCACACACATACACACACAAAAGGCAGGAATGTGTTCAAAGTAAATACATTATTAAAAATAAACCAATAGAAAAACTGTAAAAAAACAGTAATAAAGATAGTTATTGTGAAGAGGTTGCAAATATAGCATACAGTTTTCTGTATCGTGTGACTGAAGCAGAGCATCTCTCTCAAGGAGCTGTTTTCCTAGAGCAACATAATTAATATGGGATTTAACAGCAGAATTAAGGCATTCAAATGCAGGTTCTGAGAGACATAAACTGAAGGCTGGCTGATATGCAATAGGACCTCTGAGAGTCCATCATCTCTCTGAAGTGGCCCCTGGGCCAGTTGGTATCCCCAGGAGCATTTCAAATGGCACTTTACACCTGGTATGTGGGCAACTAAAACCAGTACTGAAAGGTAACATTGAACATTTTGGAAGGGATTTGGCCCAGTGTGTGTGTTTTCTAAATATGAACTGGATGTCTAAGCTCCCATTTCAGTCCATAGCAACCTAATCAAGGCAACTGGAGACTCAAAAGCAGCTCATCCTAAAGCAGACATCCATGTCAGGATAGCTGATTGTCTCACTGACTCCAGAGACTGTGATTTCTGAGACTGTACTGGCCATATAAATTAATGGGAGTGTGAAAAAAGAGATTGCATACACAGATTTGAACTCTCCACTGCACTGGGATTTTGTTCCTTGGTATTATTGACAAGTTTGTTTGTGACAGGAAGATGTGGGGAACTGTATCTTTAGAAAGCTTTGACCTAGCCCAGGTGGAAGTATCTGCAGTATCCAGAAGCTCGTTAGCCCTCATGAGACAACGCATCATATTACAAAAAGACCCAAATGTCCGCTGAATCACACCCCAAAGCTTTCTCTGAAGGAATGCAACTGTTGCTGGCATGCAGCTAATCCAAAGCCTATGAAAGTACATCAACATTAGTAATCCAAGAGGAGAAAGAAATAAATCTCTAAATACTATACTTAAAATACCAAGCAGAGTTATGGTTCCCCATAAATGTTTAACAAAAGGCATCAATAATAAATGCCTCTTCATTTCTACTCACATCTGACTCTGTAAGGTTTTATTTTGGAAAATTAAATCTATCTACTCCATGGAGCTGAAGGAACTTGGTAGGCAGTGGTCACTGGGGCACGCCAAGGCTGGGATTGTTCTCTGATGTGTGAATCCCCTTACTCAGGGAAGAAGTGCTTAAAATGTCAGAGACATATTGCATAACAAGTATAAGTATTTCCTTGGGAGCAAGCATGAAATTCCCGCTGAAGGCACAGTTCTATGGGTATATGACTATCCAGGGTCTGAATGTAGCCCAAGACTCTGCATATGTCTTTACCAATGGTTGTAGGAGACCTTACAGTTCAGAGTATAAAACTCAGCTCCTTAGACTTCAAACTAGAGGCATCTGCTGTGCATTTCACCTGGAGCATTTCTGGTCCCCAGAAATATATCCGTTTGTTTCATACTGCATTTTGTCCCCAGCTGCAATTTTGAAACTCCGTCTGACTTGTCTCCCACTTTAGGTGACATGCTGGATTTGCAAGTGCTTCAACATCTCTCTCAGGCTCCAAAGTGTGGGTTTAAGCAATTCTAGATTTGAATTCTGAAAATGTAAGGTTTATGTGTTGCTCTTTACTCAGAAATATGTTCTGTTTTCAAAATTACTGGAAGTGCATCAAACAGTTCAATTTCAGATCAGACAACAATGTTGCCTATTATTTGTATTAACAATTAACATTTGTTTATGGAAGGCGTAGAAGACACAACAAGGTAAAAGGCCTTTATTCTAAAACAAGGCGTTCATCTTTTTATTCTTCAAGATGTAGTTTTGGGTGTTTTACTGTTTAATGAACAGTGGAAAACCAATTTCTCAGTCCATGCCAACAAGAAATAATCACATTATGTATTCTAGTTTATGCAGAACCCTAAGCTTGTTTCTTGTTTATGCTAGTGTGCCGTGTTTTACAAAATGGAATTCTCCACTTTAGTGCTCTCACTAAAACCAAGCACCATTCCCTCCCCACTGCCCCATCCCTGTGGGTGGCTGGAGAGGGAAATTGAGGGCACAATAGGCAAAGATCACCAATTGAGATAAAAACAATTTACTGAGAACAGCAATGAGATAAGAAAATGAACAGTACCAGCAAAAACATTAATTTTAAAAGTGTACAAGAGAGAGGTGAGGTGAGTGATTCACATGCAAATGGTCAGAATTAGGGCTACCCAACTGCTCCCCCCAACACATTTACTCGACAGAAAAGAACCCTTTTTCCCTGGAATAGACTCCCTTCCCCTCCCCTTGGCAACGATGTGAGGTAGTGTAGAACAACCTCCAGGTCCTAGCCATGCTCCCTCCTGGCAACTGCAAAAATCAATCCTGTCCTTGCTGGAACCAGGACACAATGACAGGGACTGTGATAAGGCTACAAAAACTCTGGAAATGACAATGAGACTGCGACTGCCTTTGTGCTGGAAGATCCTTAACCAAGAACTCTCGTGTAACAGCCTGTAATGAACTATTCTCCACGTCTTCCTTTCAGCATGCAGATACTTTAAGATCTCTCTGATAGGTAACTTTATTAAAGGCAATGCCTGAAAGCATGGTTCTCATTAATGACCAATAATTCTGATATGCCCAGAGGAAGAAAAAAATACATCCAAAGACTTTTTTCACAGCTAAATAAAAGAACTGCCTTGTCCTCTTATAGGCTCCAGTGCCTTTAATCTAACTAGAGAAACAGCAAAAAACTAGGAGTTGCTTCTGAATCACTTATTTTCACATGAGCAGCTGATTTGGTTTCGACATACAGATGATAAAAGACAAAGTTTGTATTCAATGGTGTAAAAAAGAAACTGTCTTTGTTCATATTCCAGACTGCTGCAATATTGATCTTAGGGGTATTGGGCATGAAGATGCTAATAAGCATTACTGAGCATTCATTTTTTGTTCCTTCATATCAGCATGTGTTGCACTGAAAAGCTACAGAACCTTTTCTTTTGCCAGCTGAGTTAGATATATCACCTCTTAGATATGTCTTATATTTTTCATCCTTGCCAGTAACTTATGCTTTTTCTGTCTGTCTTACCCTTTGGTGCAGTGCAGTAGAACCCAACAGCCTGCCCCTTGTATTAACATACATTAAATAAACTGTCCCGTGCAACATGAATGCACCCCATCACCACTCTACTGCAGAGAATTCTGATATGTGAAGACTGATGCATATTTTGACCTTAAATGTGTGTCTCAGACACTGCAAAATCAGGTCAAAAGACTTACACTCATCTAGGGCTAAAGTTCAGTGGTGTAGATAAGCACCCATTTCAGAAGAAAATTGAAGGCATTAACTTTATTCCAAATGTTTAACCAGGCAAAATTAAAAGACAAAAACCAGTTCTTGATGCCATTGAATATAACTTTGCTTACTTTAAACAAAGCACCTCAATCTTTGGAAGTTACTGGAAACTATTAATTGTCTGAATCCTGAAAAGGGTAGGAGATTTGTCCAGGCAAGTTGACTCTCTGGAACAAGGTTTGGCACAGCTGCCAGGGCAAAAACAAACAGTATAGCAAAGCAGAATGACTGGTTTTCAATCTTGTCACAAGTTGTGCCTTGAAACACCTGGTAGAATTTCCAGACTTGACACACCCTGTGAAAAAGAATTAAAACAGCAGAAGCTGAGCCTAATAGATTACAGCACTGTCTTCCTTGTTTCCATACTAGAAAGTCTACTTGCTGCAGTAGACTGGGACATTTTCTTAGTCTCACTACCTCCTCCTGGTCTCACAGAAATAGTCCATGTCCACCAGAGACACAGAGTTCACACAATGCCTCAGCACCTGGGCATTCATGTATATGCAGGCATCATTGAACCCTTGTTGTCTTCAAGTTTAAGTGCATACGCATGAAACTATATTTCAACATTTGTCTCAGAGATACAGCATCAGTTCACTGGACGCTTTCAGTTTTAGACTGCAAGAAAACAGGCTGGTTTTATATATAGTTGGAGTCGTGACACTGGTGATTTTCTTAATAGGAGAGCAGAGCCTAGAGGGATAAAAATAAGTAGCTTTTGATTCTGAGAGATTTCATAGAAATAGACATGTCTGCTGTGAAAAATTCAAAGGTTGAAAATTTGTTTTGAAATCCTAGCCCCATGGAAATCTACATTTTCCATTAACTTGAATAAAGTCTCTGTTTTGTTTCTATAAGTCAGCTGTAGCTCTCGTTGGCTTGCCCAGAGATATTTCCTCATCAGAGATGTCCACAGTTCCTATGATAAAAAATAGCAGTTTTACCCCTGGGCCCCTCTTTATCCTTGTCCTGCATAGCCACTGCTGGTTGCAGTCAAAGGCAGAGCACAGGACTAGACAGCCCTTTAGTCTGAACGAAATGTTCCCGCGTTCTTAGAAGACAAAAATGCTGCATGTTCTTTAACACACCATTAACTCACAGGAAGGGTTTCCTTGCATCAGCACAGATGGATTACTCTTGTCCAACTGATTTTAATCACACTACAAAGTCACAATCTATTTAATGGGTCTTCCCTGGTACTCTGCTTATGCATGTTATCTTTTAAGCCTTCAGACATCTCCTGTGGTTCTTGATACTAAATTATGCTGAGCTACTCTGATCTTTCACTGAGGATGGTTTGGGAACTTGTCTGTCTTTTTAGACTCACAGGGGGAATTGTAAGACTGCATTAGTGGACCATTAGCTCTTGAGAGTGACTTAGCCAATATAAATGGAAGTGGCATCTGAGCCTAACTGGACAGATTAATTGATCTAAATATGAAGCATCAGCACACTTAGATAAGAGCCAAAGGTGGGAGGAGGTTAGCATCCAATGACTCAAAATCTCACTGGACACTCAAAAGGCACCAACAGCTTCAAAACATGGGAACAGAAGGAAATCTGGTTTCTCCTCTTAACATAAAATGCAGAAATGGAAGAAAATACATGGATGACAGTGATAAAACCCTCAAACATCACAGGCACCCACACTATCCAGTCCTTTTCCTGCTCTGTTCTATCTAAAAAGTAATTAACTCATTCCCATCATTTATTCAGGAAGGTGGTTACAGGCCCTCATTGCTTCTAACTTCCAGCCTATATTTATTCATAGCCCCTAAATGCGTGGGAATTAAAATGTCAGTGCTGAGAGTTGTGACTGTAGTAACTCGGAAACAAAAGGTCTTTTACTGGTGTCTGGGGATCCATTGGCAGATCCACATCATCATCTGTGAGCAAAATATCTCACAAACGGCATGAATGACGAAGTCAGTGACTGTCGTGGCTTAAACCCAGCTGGAAATTAAGCAGCACACAGCCACTCACTCAGTCCCCACTTCTCTCCACCCCCACCCCAGTGGAATGGGGATGAGAATCAAATTAAAACTTGTAGGCTGAGATAAGAACAGTTTAATAATTGAAAAGAAAGTAAAAGAGGGTAATAATAGTAAATAAAAATAATGATAATTAAAAGGGAAAACCAAGTTATGCACAATACAATTGCTCACTGCCCACTGACCGATGCCAGATGAGACAAACCTTACCTTCCCAAACCCGGATAGATCCCCTTTCCAGATAACTTCCCCATTTCATATACTGAGCACCATGTTCTGTGGTGTGGAATATCCCTTTAGTCAGTTTGGGTCACCTGTCCCAGCTGTGCTCCCTCCAATTTCTTTTGCAGCTTCCTCGCTGGCAGAGAACGAGCCAAGGGAAAAAGTTCCTTGACTTAGAATAAACACAACTCAGCAAAACCCGAAACATCAGTGTGTTATCAACACTATTCTCATTCTGAAACCAAAACACAGCACTGTAACAGACACTGAGAAGAAATTAACTCTACCCTAGCTGAAAGGGGGACAGTAAGACACCTGGTGCCTGATTTCCAGAGATCTATATGGAGACATATGCTTAAAAGTCCATCAGTTGAGGAGTCTTGCTAGACGAATTTAACTGCAGTTGAAACCCAGTGCATGTTTTATGAGAGAATTAGTAAGGCAAACCACTTGCTCAAGGGCTGTCTCTCCTTCAGCTTTTTTGCGTGAAGATAAACCCATCAGCCGGAACAGCAGTACGGCAGTTCTTGTTTTAGCCAGGTCTGACACATCAGGGTTGCAGAAGGGGAAAGGTAGGAGATAGCATCTCTGACTTCACGATGGATAGCTAAGAAACATCAGCCCCAGTCCTGGTGCAACATTGCTCAGATTGGTGTCTCTAGTAAACACTGAGAGCTGGAGGCTTCCCAAAGGCTTGCTGCAGTCTAAAATCAGTCTGGACAAAATCAGATATAACACTGATAACAAGGAGTATTAGCCCAAGTTCACACATTCACACTTCCCTGGGAATTCACTGGGAACTGGGTGAGGGATGGCTGCCTGTCTCCTTATGCCCAGGTCTGAGCAAGTTCAAGTGTTCAGACATGGGTGCCACAAACCACTGAGCCCATCCAAATGTATTGTAATGTCCAGCAGTGGGGCAAAGGAAGGGACCATACTGAGTTTGCAGCCTCCAAAGTTCAAAACACATCTGTCTTTCCTTCTCCAGAGCTAGAAGGCTCCTAGGAAAAGGAAAACAGACTCAAGCTTGGGAGAGAGGCAGATTTACACTCACACCAGGGCAAAGCCAAGGGCTCCACAGGGATATGGTGACAGCACTGGGATATAGCCCTGGGGGCATAGGACCCTCAAAGGCTCTTGAGTTTTCTACCCTTTTAGAGAGCACAAGGTGGTTTGTTAATTTCTTACCCTGTACACTTCATGCACCTGAATGGTCCTAACTGTTCAGTTTGTGAAAAAATTAGAAGCTCAAACCAAGCCTTTACCTTATGCTGCCCCTTGATGTGATATAATGTGACATACGGTGCCAGCTGCAGTCACAACCCATATCCTAAAATAACTTAATAGAATATGTCATGACATGAAATAATAGGAAATTATGCATGACAAATTAATGCCTATAAAAGCAGTAGCAGCTGGATGTGCAATCCCTTCTTCAACAGTTCTCATAACATGCTTGTTGGAACAGATTCCCATCTAAACAATAAGAGGCACTGCATATCAACTCCCTTTGCAGTACACCAACCACAGCAAATCCCTAAGCTTTACACCACAAATCCTTGGATTCTGGAGCTTCTACTTTTTTATTGGTAAGATACAGTGTGATCCTCTTACCAAGCACTTTCACAGTTCACCCCTCATGGTTGAGAGTACCAACACACCAGCTTTAATTTTGGTACAGATATTTCAAAGGCTGCCAGATTCTGCTTAATTTCAAGGAGTTAATGTGAAGAGTTTTCCATGCATTCCTTAACCCAAGGCATGTTTCAGGAACACTTGAAGAGTCTGCATTGTAAGATTAAGTCCTGCTATACCTTGTTTTTTGTCAGTCTGCTTAGGCTTGGTGTATGAAGGGTACTTTTTAGAAGATATAATGCTTTAAAGGGTGTATAACACAAGTAATGGTTCTTTCCTGACACTGACATTTCCCATCACACCTGCTGGACAGCACAGAATGCTGCAAGGAGCACAGGATTGTCCTTCCCATACAATGAAATGTGCTGCTATTAGATTTGGGGGGAAGATAAAATACTTTATATGTGCATCAAAGCCAACAACCAGTTCCATAAACAATTGTTTTTCCAGGCAAAAAAATGCTTGTACAGTTGCAGAAGTGAACCCACTGGTTCACACTTTAATGGACCGACTGCCTGTTAACACAGGAATGATAATGGCACGTGTTGCAGCAAGCACTGTAGTGGTCTTAGGCCACTTACTTTGGTTTAGATCAAATAAAATACATGTATTTTGTTTTCTATCTAAACTTCACTG
Organism: Eopsaltria australis; assembly: GCA_034509425.1. Lineage (NCBI taxonomy): Eukaryota > Metazoa > Chordata > Aves > Passeriformes > Petroicidae > Eopsaltria > Eopsaltria australis. The sequence goes on along the minus strand of JAVTVJ010000068.1, from coordinate 2,974,649 downwards.
TTTAAACCTAAGAGGTCAAAAATGTGATATTAATTACAAGCTATTTTAATAAAGAAGCATTTTAGGAGGAGGAGGTTTTATATAAATATATAGGAATATACACACATTCTATTGAATAAATATGAAAAAATAAACTATTTTCTGCAGATGCAAATAGCATCATTGTGGGAATTTATTCTTCAATCACGTATTCTTTTTTTCCGTCTTGTGTTTCAGATGATCTGGAGTGCAGAGTCATGTACCTCTGTCATCATCAGGCTTTGAAACTTCACTATCAATAATCACATTAGCTGATAAGAAGGAATGCATCCAAGCTTCAGAATGACGTTTATATCCCACAAGGCTTTTAATCCCCTTGCTAAGAATCTGAGTATCTCTCATATTTAGAGAACTGGAAAAGTCAGTTCACTTGGATTCCATTCCCTTTCATTGACTACCTTAACTTTTTCACATAGTGATTATTCATTCCCTAGCATTTCTTTGTAGAGTCACAGATATAATTCACACTGGCAGGACTAACATTATGCTCCTGTACCTCTCTCTCCTGCGTCTGGCATATTTGCCCTACATCCAGCAGTGCTCTCTTGGTTATGTGCAGAGCCCTTGGCCTCTGGAGGTCAGGGCAATAAACATTCCCATATGCTAAGAAAAACCAGTCTCAAGTCAATCCTGCCAAGACATGCTGGAAGTAACTTTAAACCATATATGCACATATACACTTAGCAAGTTAACCTTGAAGAGCAGGAAGAAAAAGGAACTGCTGTCTCATTCCACAGAATGTACAAGATTTGTGGCAAACAGATCAGTCATCTTAAGCCCTCACATGATAAGCATTTTTCTACATAAAAGCCTTTCTGGACTTAGGGAAATCATAGAACCTGCCTGATCCTTTTATGAAACTTCACTTTCAATTTTGGGAAAAGAACCACAAATTCTGGATCTTTACCTACAGCACTTGAGAACTACCAGGTCTATAAAATATAGAATAAAACTAAACAGAATTTACTGACGATCAAATATGATAAAAAGTTGAATAATGCAAGCTTTCTGTGAAAATTTTCTATCCACTATTCATCACACAACACTCAAAAAAGCTTCAGCCACCAAACGTTAGGCCAAAATACTAAGAAATAAAATGTTACCTAAGCCAACTTCAGAATTATGAAGACAAGTTGGGAATTTTCAAATACTTCATAAAAATGTTATCAGCTGACATATTGAACTTTCCACTTCATACCTTCAAGGATAACAAATAGCCTGCCACGTTAGCTCCTGAAATGTAATTAGCATTAATAGCTACACAAAGTAAGCAATTACTTTCAAAATGTGATGGACCAAGGTACAGGTTTTTTTGCAACAACAACCAAGAGTTCCTCTCTAAAACCACAGCAATTCATCTTGAATGACTCATGTAATATTACTTCTACACTTCAACCACCATAGGATGCTGATTCAACCCCAACAATGCCTTTGCTTTCACAAAAATAAAATCCTGAGAGGCAATTTTCCAAAACAAATATTCTTAATCCTCCCTTTACATTAAACAGGATGACAATACCATAACACAAAAAGTTTTAAATGTATGGATTTAATTCTTGGTCTGTGGAAAACTTTGGTCTCTGCACTTTTCCCTTCATAAATATAAATGTTTCTGACAACCTTGGGAAATCAACTTTCCTCTGGGAATTATCATTGACTCCTAGTATACGTGTCTTGGCAGAGATGCTAAATAAGGGTTTAAAATCAAACAACAATTCAACAAAAGTATAGGTTTTCTTTTTAGTTACAAATTTAGAAACATTTGCATTGCATTTTCCAGTGTTTTCAAGCTTAGCTCTCAAAGAAAAAACAAATAAATTGATTATACTGCATCCAAAAGTAATCTGTTTTTAGCAACATGAAAGAGATGCTGATAATAAAGCTTAAAGACTTAATAGAATATTTTTAACAAAATTCAGAATTGCTTCTTTGAAGCAACAAGATCTGCTTGTACCAATATACACATGTATATTGGTCTAAAGCACAAACTCACTGGAACAAATAATTTCATTTTGAGAATACAGCAAAGAACTCCATTCATAGTATGTACACACAGGGTGGGAATGTCCTGGCTGCACCTTTATTTCAGAAGAATCAATTAGAATAAAAGAGCTAAATGTGGAAATTAATAGTGAAATACTGATACTGTAAACATTAATGTGTTTTGATTTTTAAGCAAGCAGTATGCAGAAACTATACTGGAAGATAGGAGTGATAACTGGAACAGGAAATTTATCCTTTTAAGAGGGTAAAGAATCTCTATGGGCATTCATTCAGTACCCTCTTTAGATAGGTATTCTGTGAGTTCAAGTAGTCAGAACATCAGAAGACTTCAAATTGTATGTTTACTTCATTGAATTATAAAAGAAGACATAAAAACTTGTGCAACAAAGTTATAATAGGGAAAAAATGCAGGAATCTCTATTTTATCATGAGGAGAATACCTGGTACCTCAATAACACTGGAAGAACAGCAATAGCTTAAGATATTGCCCTTATTCCCTTTATTTTGCTATTTTGTGTAACTGTTGGATATAAAATCTGCATGGACTAGAGGCTGCTGGGTTGTTAACAATTTTTGTTGTTTTCCATGCTTTATGCTTAATGATTTACATATTTTCCCACTTATTTTCAGTAATTTCTCATAACATGTAAAATTATGTCTTTATAAAATTAGTATATAATTAATCTAAAACATTCCACATATTCATATGAAGGTAAGTGCAAAAAATATGCTTATAGAATCATGTCTAACACAGTCAAGAAAAAAAAAAAAGGTAAGCACAGTGTAATCTTTTCGATGATAATCCTCTTATTCCCCAGACTCCTTGTGTTTGAATAACCAAAGACAAGATTTTCAACAGCCTGTCACACAAAAAAATGTTACAATAGAGTAGAGAATCAAAAAAGAGAGAATTTAATCTTTTTATTACTGTGGAAAAACCCACTGATGTTTCCAAAGAGGCTCTGAAAGGAATGAGGAAACAATCGGCAGGTCAGAGAACCATAGAACCACTGAGTTTGGAAGAAACTTCTAAGATCAAGTCCAGCTGTTAACAGAGCATGGCCATGTCCACCACTAAACCATGTCCCTAAGCACTACATCTACATTTTGTTAAAACTTCCAGGGACAGTGACTCCACCACTTCCCTGGGTATCCTGTTTCAGAGTTTGACCACCCATTTTAGTGATGAAGTTTTTCTAATATTTAATCTAAACCTCCTCTGGAGTATCCTGTTTTTGTCCACGCTTTCATCTCTGCCAGAACATACCAGACTTGAACTTTGAAGACAACAGAATAATCTGAAGAATAAATTGTGACCTTTTTCTTCAAATATTCACTGGTGTTGTGTGCACATAGTTTGCATTTCTTCAAAACATTCTGCCAAATATGCTCCAAGTCCTGGAAGCTCCAAAGCTTCAGTGAAACACTTTGGAAAGCTGCACTGCATCTGTGCAGGTCATATTTGCAATGATCTGCTACATCTGCCATGGGTAAATCCACAGACACGTCTGGCGTTTGCTGTGATGCTGATTGTGCACAGGCTGCCCCACACATGAAGTGAGGTTTGATTCTTTCATGGTCCTTTCACTGCAGGATTAAACCTATGCAGCTATGAAACCTCTACAGTTCTGCCTGTGCCCATGAGTGACTACCCTGGGATGACAGGAACTCTTTCCAGGAACTCCTGACTGTGCTGAGCTAATGTGCTCTAAAATAAGATGGGTTTTTATTATCTTGGACACTGTATAAAAACTTAATAAAAATTTTAATTTGTAAATATTCTGAACTCCATGCTTTCTGTAATTTTTAGCATCTCAGACCATATGTTTTTTGCTGTATATCTCACTGCAATGTGCACCTTGTTGCAGAGCACTGCTGGCTCACATTCAGTACATACATCACTAGATAACAAGGTGATTTTCTACATCAGTTTTCCCCATCTTGCCTCTATTCAGTCCAACACCTTGCTCCATCTTGCATTTATACTTACAAATCTTGGAATGAAAAATTCCTTTGAGTTTTAGAAGCATTTGTACAATCAGCTTCCTCATATGTTGTGTCAGACTTTTCCCTAGGTTATCAAGGTAGTTTGGATTTCTAATTCTATCCTTCAGTGTGATTTCTGTACCTGCAAGGTACGCTCTTATGTTTTCATTGAAGTCATTCATGAAAATACTGAACAGCATCACTCCATTGAAGTACTTTACTCTGCACAGTCCCCTGGTGTGACAGTGAATGACAATGACCGAGCTTTCTCTCAATGTGGCTTGCTCTGTAGTTCTGCTTTCACTTTGCAGTAGTTTCAGCAAATTCAGGTTTCCTTAGTTTCTTTTTGATACTTTTAGAAGAATATGATATGGCAGCATCAGAGATATTCCTAAAGTCATGGTAATTTTCCGTTTACTGCTTATTGCCAAAACTGAAGTTAAACTGTGTGGCCTGATCTTCCATGGCTGGAAGATAGACATCATGTTTGTTCATCTGTCAGAGCTTACTCAGCCTCCAGGATTCTCAGGAAAAGTTACGACACATTTCTGGTTGCCTCAGCCAAATTTGCTGCTGCTGTGGTTCTATTATCTTGAGATAACGAGATTTTGAGTGCTCTGAGTGGAACAAAAGATGCTCTGCATGAACAAAAGATGTTCTGCATTCCCTGGCTTTGAAAAGCTGCCTGCTGTCAGACATGGGCAGTCAGCAGAGCTACAGACTACCCACCCTCACACCAAGAGGTTTCTTCTGGAACTCCCTACATTAATGAATCACTCAGCTCATCACTTCTCGTGCCCACTGATTGCTGCCTTTGAACAGCCTAAAGCAAGCAACAGAAACCAAGGAAAGCTTTTGTTCTGGCAGTGCCATAGTTCAGGTCCCAGTAACAGCCAATTTTGCAGCTCCTTTCTCAAGATCTTTACAAGAAAAAAGCTTGTAAAGCTTTGAAACTTTGAAACATTTTGAAACTTCCCGCTGAACAGCTATCTTGTGGAGAAACAAATCAGAATTTTAAAAATCTGGTATTTTTTTCTCTCTCTCTCAAATGAGACAGATACAGGAAGTTATTCCTGTGGAGATACAGGCAGAATCTTCCACCAAAGACTGGGGAGCCTGGAAGTCCAAAGACCTCTACAAAGTTCCAAAGGTTCTGGAGTCAGAAACCCTGAGCCTAGGGCTTCCATGGTACCAGGAGGTGGCAGTTTTTCAGCTGGATATCTGCAAATACTAAAGCATACACTTAAAATCCAAACCATTAATGCCTTTTCAGCTGCTGGATGACTTAAAACACCTTTTCCATACCTGCAATGACAAAAGATTGCAAAGAAAATTACTAAATGTTTCCTATGTGACTTTCACAGCAATTCTTTCCACTAGTTAAGAACAGGGTGGGGATATTTTTTCACTGGTCAAAATTTACATTAAAAAAAATTTAACTAGAATAAAACCAATAGACAAAAGAATATGTCAATTAAAAATGCATGATTTTAAAAAAACCACATAAATTAATGTGAATCATTTAAATCTTCCATTACTTTCTGAGTTAGAGCATATTGTTTCAAATATTATTAAAATCATATTTGCTTTGTGTGATTCACTTTGCTTAGCTATATAAAATATGCAAACTACCATCCTATTAAGTTACAGTTAGAAAACATATTTTGCATTATAATATCTTGATGTTATCTGATTAAAACAATTAAATGGTCCTGAATATTTTTTCTCATTCTGTGGGAAGCTGGTAAATGATATTTTTTGTTTGATTGTCAAGTAAGACAAATTTGAAAGTGTCAAAGCTAAATTCATAATCTTACCAGCTCTGAGGAGAAGAGAGGAATGTACACACAGTTAGTATAAATGATGGTATTTCCATCCAAATGAAATGCTCATTTATCTAAGACAAAACCATGACTTAAATATCTAAATTTTGTTTGCATTCTTTCAACAGCTAGTATGGCTGGATAGCAGCTGCTTACATGTGTTTGCACATTTCCTACTTATATTTGTTTCTATTGTTTCCTGTAAGGATTGCAAATCCTTTGTTATAAATATCTCTTCCCATGCTTTGCTCTGCGTTTCATGCCAGTATATAATATTTGTAAATATACAGAAACTTCCAGGTAAAAGCAACTGCCATGGTTTTAGTCTGAGGACTAAATTCTGGGCTTCTCTCTTCTACCCAAAAAACCAAAAAAGATCTGTGGAAAGAGTAAGCAACATTGTTCTGTTAATTTTAGAAAATCCTGAGGATCTAAACTTCCACAGTCTTTACAGAATACAAACTGGGATAAATTCAATGTCATTATTATGTGACAGAGAATTAGTTTGAAAACTAAAAATTAATCAACTTGGCTTTAGCAATACTTCAATTTTAAAAATAATAAAAATCACGACAATAGAATGAAATATATCATACTAAGACATAATTATAAGCACTGTTATCCAAGATTGACATTTATTTCTTGGCTGTGGAAAACTAGAGACTTCTTTCAAAAACTATTGTAATTCTACTTGTACAGAAAAAAAGCCTTTCTCTTTCAAAATAACATTAAGAGAAAAAGAAGGAAGGAATATATATTTGAGTATCATCTTGAGATGAAGCTGAGATGTCACCTGCATATGTATCCATACATAAATGGAGAAGTACTCCCAGTTCTCAACATTTACATGCAGCCTGGCTGCTCAAAAGATAAATAAATAAATATAACCTCTAAGTACCATAGGGAGTCAATTGCTCAGATGTGTTAAAAATAGCCTCCTGACTTCTCTCCTGTCAGAGCAGATTTGTTTATAAGGATGCAAGACAGAAGCAGGCAATGAAACACAATCCAGATAATCCATTTATTAGTATAGGCAATTATTTGAACAGCCTGAATGAATAAGGAGATTCCTAAAGGGATTGTTTCCAAGAGTGGATAAATGGACACCTACTGTTACAGCAGCATTTAAGGGAAGTTAGAGAGACCTAGAGACCTCAGCCTTGGCAGAAAATCAGGTACCAATGGCATCCCTGAAGGTAAAGAAGACCTGTCTAAAGAGAAATTATAATTTATTTACTGTTTCCTTACCTCTTCTTCATGGAAAAAGGTGTACTGTGATAGGATATCTCTAAATAACAGGAGTAAAGAACAAAGAGCTGATGATAAAATGAACATAAATGAATTCTGACTCTCCTCCATATATCCTCTCTAACTTACTGATAGTAATTAACAATGAAATTAGATACACACTCTATTTCCATGAGATGATAGGCAATGTTTGCTGACTGTCTCTGTAAAGTTAGAGGCATTAGAGGATTCTGTCACTGAGTGCCAGTGAACTTGAGTCTAGAATTCTCTACCTAGAAATTTTCATAAAGATTTCTATTCAGCTGAGGTCTCAACAATAAAACCAACAGCTGAATACTCTAAAGTCTGATTTCAAACTGAAAGACACCTCAGCACTACCAGCGTATTTATTCAGCTTTAATAACAGCTGCTGGTTTATGATTCTGCTGATAAAGTAGAGCAAATACACAGTACCCTTCTCATCCTGATTAAGAATACAGAAATAACAATATGTGATTTTGTAAACAGATAATCTTTAAAGAGAGTTTTATACCTAGAGCTGGCAAACAATATTTGATAACAAAAGCACCTAAAAGAAATATATAGAAAGGCTTTTTAAAAGGAAATGAAAACTCAGAAGAATTTAGAATTTAAGTAATATCAGTCCTCATTATACTGGTGATGGGCATGAGCTAGAATAGACAGTCACACATCTAATTAGTTATTTTCACATCCCTTTAACTAAATATTTGTTTTGGACAAATATGTGGAGTATTTGTGCTGGAATCTGCATCCTAATCCAGGGGTCCCTATGTTCTGGCTAATATACACTGGCAGCCAAGAGGGGCTCATGCCTGAGAAAGCCTGCTCAGCTCTGGCAGCTCAACTGGCACAGTGTGCTGTCTCTACCCACGATCTTTGTGCTGCCAGTATTCCTTCACAGCTTGGTGTTGCAAACATTTGCTAAGAAATCATGAATAAGTCTTTTACAGAGCATGTGCAGCAAATCAAAGCTTTGGGGATGTGGCTATTCTGCCCTGTAGATGGTGTGTGCATGCACACTGAGCCTGTGCTTTCGGGACATGGTGATTTAAGCCCCAGGGCTCACGCATTACACTCAGAGGCTGCCTGATGTCGACTGCAAGTTCTAGCTTTGCTGTCTTTACAGAGCACACTCATCCCGCATGTGTGCTCAAGATGTGTCTGGAGCTTACCAGATATATGCCAGTCTGGACAAGCATACAAGCTCTTCCAAAGTCCTGCCTGAAAAATAGGACAGACCTCCAGTGTTCTCAGTGTGTCAACTCTGAGGCTTGCTGTGAGTTTTCTGTGGGTGTTTAAGAGAGAAACAAACACAAATGTCTTTGGTTCATCCAGCTAACCCTAGAGAGCCAAGGGGATGACCAGCTCATCCAGGCTGGGCAGGATCATACTCAAGAGGGACACGGGGACAGGGTAAAGTAAAACAGACCTCAGAATTTGTGATTCCATAGCTGGGTCCAAACTGAAATGTAACTTCCCAGTCTCACCCCTCTAACCTACAGTAGCCCTTCCAAAAACCAGAGATGGTTACAGCTGTGCACAGACAGAGCCAGGAGCAATACAGACACTTGCAGAATCTGAGAAACCTTTTTTCCTCTGGTCAGCTTTAGGTTAAACAACTTCCTTGGCCCCTCTAGAGAAGAAGATCACTGTACTGGGCCAGTCAGGTAATGCATATCATGAGCTGCTGGCAAGAGATGAGCTCTCTGGTCCAAAAGGCACAAAAGTTTTTCAGTCTCAACACTCAAGGCAGAAAAAAGCATCTGGAGGCAAGAGGCTATTCAGCACTCCCTGAGCAGAGGCAAGATGCCTTCTCACAGGCTGGTGGCAGCCAGAAAGCAAGAGGAAGCCACCTAAGCCACGGGCCATGCAGCAATCTGCTATTACCATTTAGACACCCATCAAGTGCTTTACAAATGTACTGTACCCCTACTTAACCTCTCTTCAGCTCCATTTCTCCATGCTTCTTCAACAAGTCCATGGCTGAGATAGAAAATATATTTCTTGCTGGCTTCAGACTTTGCCAGGAATACAGGTGCTACTTCAGTACCTCCCTGTAGATGGTCTTCACACTTAGCAAAAATAAATTCAGGTTTTTTTGAGACTAGGTTAATTACAGGAAATTCCAAGTAATAGAAAAGGCAAGTGCAAAATGCCCAGCTTCAAATTTTAAGACAAAAGGATAATCCATGTTCATCTGTATTCTCTTTTCTCTGCCATCAGTACCAGGTTGTTGCCTACTGGCCCTTTAGCCAGAGGACTAAGAGTTCACCTTGATTTTATTCCACCATTCTGAGGAACACATTTCTGCCAGCAGTATTCACCTAAATCCTATTTAAAACATAAAATCTGTGGGGCTCCTTCATACTCCACCCAGACAGAATTTGGTTCAGCTTTTTCCTTTCCTCTAGGGATTCTGACATCCTTTTCAGCAAGCAGCACTATACAGGAGAAGCACTTGTCTGAAAGGCTCCAATATAACATGAGCATTTAGGCTGAGTCCTCTAGGGAAGACCTCCATAGTGGTTTTGACAATTTCCATAAAAACTTCTGAGTGTCACATTTTGAGTGAGCTTTGCCTCAAAATATCATTTTCATAGCAACCCTAGATGCTAAAAGCAAAGCAAACAGCACTCTGATTCAGTCTGGACAAAGTCCAGACAGAGGGTGAAGGAAATAAACTCTGTGCTGAGAGGAAAATAATCAACATCTTCTAGGTGGCATTACAGGACTGCACTAGCAGGCACCAGAGCTGCACAGAGAGATTTACCTTAGGGAAAATGAAACTGCTTGTCTAGCCCGAGAGAAATTCAAACACTGAGCAACAGGGTTACCAGTAAGAAGGAATTTGTTCCTGCTGTTGAAGTTACTATTTAAAAAATTTCCTCTAGAATGCAACCTGTCTATAAGACAGTTAAAGACTGCTGAGGTGATATGATCTCACATAACTTCAGATATTAACACTAGTTTAACTTGGGGGCCTTCATCATCTGTTTTAGATATTTCCTTCAGGATTAGGAGAATTGCTCACTTTTCTCCTTTGACCACAGAGGGTCGGGCAACAAGCACTGATATGATAGGCTGTTGTCAGCTGAACTTCCCTTCAGCTGTCAAGGGACAGTTCTTAACCTTTTCAAACAAAACAAACACTGCTTTACCCTCTGCAATTAAGAGGAATCAAACTTCAACCAACTGAGCTAATCCATTCTTTTTCTATTTTTTGCCATGAATGAAGTAAGAGGTAGAAAGAAGTAGAAAAGAGCTGTGAAACAACACAAAGAAGGAAAGAGAAAAGGAGAAAGCACTCAAAACAGTGCAGGGAGCGATTTGTCCCAGAGTTGATGCTGAAGGTACCACACCAGCTCAGCTCCAGCAGACTAAGTGTCATATAAACCTCTGGCTGAGGGAGATGATGGCCAAAGTAGAGCTATTCCAGGAAAAGGTGAAACATGGAAATTACCAACTGTACTAACTTTTGGGATCAAAAACACATACTTGAGCTAAATATTTAGGTGCTTTTAATGATCAGTGGAGGAAATAGACAAAAGATTCTTTTACATTAAAAGCTATGAAGGACCAGAAAGACTATGAAAAAGACAAATTCTTTAAAGAGGAGGCATAGAGAAAGTGGTATATGAGAAAGAGGAATATGAGGAGAAACTTGCCTGAAGCTGACATCCTGTCTTGGTTTGAGCTCCATGAAATTTCACTTTATGTAAAGAGCTCAGTTTAGACTTATTAAATACCAATAAAACACTAATTTTTTTTCAAAACAAATTTTTAAAAAATAAAAGAAAAATAAAAACCTTTCTGTGAAAAGTATTTTCATTTCTATATTGTGGTTCTAACATCTGCATGTCTTTTGCAAACTGCGTTTTTTTAAAAAGAGTCAACAAGAACATTTTCATTGTATGCAAAAGGGTTTAGATTTATTCAGAATGTAAAGGCATGTATTCCAACCTTTGTGTCTATGGGCTAAAATCCAGTGGCCTGGTTTTAAATTGTGCAGAATGCCTGCACTTTCCATCAGGCTCAATAAGGGTAACACAAAAGACAGAATAAAGATTAGATGAAAAATCGCCCTATGGGTTTGTCTCCCATGACATTTAAGGCAGTCAGTGTTATTTTCTCCTTGTCTACTGAATTTTGGCAGCTGTACCAAAGGTGTCTGCACTATCTGGGACAATCTCAAATGAAGGTGCCTGAGAAATGACTCCAGTGAATACTGCCCAGGCCTGTGTCCAGCAACAGGGACTAGAGGAGAGTGAGACTTACACTACTACTACTGTAGAGTGTGGTTACTCTGCACTCTGCCTGTGCCAGGGAGCAGGCAGCTCAAAGGGAAGTAGCCAGCCTAGGGCAGGATTTGAGCAGGGGCAGGCTGGTGTAGGCAGGGCTCTGTCTGAACTTACACAGAAACCTGGCTTTGATGGTGATCTGTGTCACGTTCCTTGAGAAGCCTTATTGAATGACTGTTTATAAACCACTGAAGGATTGCACAGATCAGAAAAGCTGAAATTATTTCCATCTCTTCAGCCCCTCCCCAATCTTTCTGTACCACAGAAAGAAACCAGTGAAAAAGCAGGATAGGGAAGCAAAGCAGGGGTGAGAAATAGCAGAGAGTGAAGGGTTGAGAAATTAAGAAAAATTTCAGCCTGGTGTCTACATTTGGCAAAATAGTGAAAGAAGAGATGAAGTGGATCTGTCTCTGTCTCTCTAACACAATCTTGTTACTGTGTTCCGAATTCCTGGTTTTGACACCCCCCTTCACCTTGCATTAGCTTTGGTTAACAACCCCGAGCCACAGCTCTCCTGATCCCAAGTTTAACAACCCTCTAGGGTTAAATGGGGTTGGCACAGCTTGGTGAGACTGAGCTGGGCTGCTTGTTCAGTTTATGTCAACTCTCTATCCTAAGGGTATTCTTCATCAGAGCATCTCATTTTCCATAAACTGTTCTTTTAAATGCTTGAGTGATCACTCAAAGTTGGTCATATGACCAATCATGCACAACAGCTACACCAAAAGTCCAGGGAACAGAGCATTCATTCTCTGACATCTTTATAAAACAGATATAGTTATAAATAGACATGGGCTATTTCACAGACAGGGTGGGCTTTTTATTTTCTAACCAAAGGTGGACTTTCTATGGGTAAAAATAGCAGCAAGAAGGATTTATTTAACAGTCCGTGGACATTTACAGTGCACACTTTTATTCTGACCCAGTTATGCCTGTTTCCTCCATTGATCATCAAAGTCATTTAAATACTTAGTTCAAGTTCACATTTTAGATACCAAAGGTTAATAGCCTCAAAAAGCCACTGCCCAAAATTTTACAGCTGATCAGCCTGCATAAGCAGCACCACCAAATAACTGCTGGTAATGGGCTCAGCCCTCCTTCTGTATTTTCAGACCTCCTGTTCTCCTTCTGGAAACAAAGGAATCTGTCCCTCATCAGCTCTGCCCCCCTGCCAGTGATTCTCAATGAATTGCCAAAAACTGCCTTTACCCCTGTAACAGCCCCTCTGTGCAAACCAAGCTCAAGTTGCACTGTTTGGCTGCTGAGACACTGGATTAAAAGGGAAATTGTGGGAATAAATTAGTTGTGTCATTTGACTGGGAAGATTAGATTCCCAGAGTCTGAATATGGAATTTGTGGACCATGAAAGTGATACCCTGATGAGGTAAGAAAAGACTTCTGAGTTGCTTATGGCTGTTTTCTCCTCTTGCAGCAGAAACTCAGTCCCATTTCTTCAGCCTCCTACTGTTGTTTTTAATGATTACAAATACTTTCTAGCAGTAACAATACCATTTTTTCTCCCTGAGACTTCATCTGGAAATTGGAAGCACATCCTGTTTCCACTTATCTCATTTGCTGATTTTTCTGGAGTATTTTGAGCATCAGTGGAGCCTATGTGGATTTGGATGAGTAGGTGTGCAGGGACTGGAGGGAAATTTTCAGGATATATATATTTTTGCAGTTCCTTTGACTGGCACTTGATGGAAATCTGGGTTCTTCACTGTGTGCATATATTGAGTTAAAAGAACTGGGATGTACAATAGGAAATTTTCATGCAATTAAAACACGCATACACCAATTACCAAGACAATTGAAAATTAAAATTCCCCAGGGTATGGTATTGGGAAGACTGTCAGAGTGAATACAGCCTTGAGGAGCAGCAAAGATGCTCTCCAAGGAGGAATCAGATAAAATAGTTGAGCATGAAAAGTATTCACAAAGGCATCCCTGATCACAACAGCCATTGCACAGGAGATGGATCAAATCCATATTATAACTGAAGTAAAACTTGCAGAGGGAGCTCAGAATTTCCTCAGCATAGGGGGATTTTCCCCAAGGAGGAATTTTGCATAAACAGCCTTTGTAGAGGAGGTGGAGATGCTACCCAAGACAGCATGAACAAATTCACCTGAGAGATGCTGTATAAATATTTGAAATGTGAGAAAAGCTTAACACAAGAACTGTCTCAGACATAAAGAAATGTGCCAGGCTCCCCTGGCTGGGCAGCAGGCGAAGTCACAGATCTGTGGTAAAATAAAAACAAGGGTCTATGTAGGAGAAACACTGATCAATGACCTCTGAGAGATAAAAAAGCCAGAATCTGTCCTTGCCTTATCACAGACCCCATATGAGGTGATGAACACCAAACCTTTCTGATGGGGACTGTTTTGTTGGAAACAGAGAACCCACACAGAAGAGAGATTTAGGAAACCAACCATCTGGGGAAACCCCTATTTGCTAGGGGAGTCCTCACAGAAGGGAGGTCAAATTGAACCCAGAGATAATCCCTCCTTTGCTCCTGCACCAGGAATAAGGTGTATGAGTTCACATGTAGGCACCTGAGGAGGCTTCCTGAGCACCTTGCAGTTGGAGGGACAGGGACTGAGGACGTGAGAGAAGGATGAGGAGAGAGATGGGCATTGATAAGTGTTGTGACACCAGGAGAAAGGAGGCAAGGGGCTGGAATCTGTGTTTTAGCTCATCCTGGATGACTGCTGCAATAAGGAATCCAAGAGAAAGAAGCCAGCTCCCAGCCACATGGAGGCATGTTGGAGGGAGCATCCAGGTGATGAGTGGATGTTGGTAGTCAGTCACTAGTGGTGTCCCCCAGGGATCAGTAGTGGGTCCAGTCCTGTTTAATACCTTTATTGGTGATCTGGATGAGGATACTGAGTCTACCATCAGTAAATTTGCAGATGACACCAAGCTGGGAGTGAGTACCAATCTGCTGGAGGGTAGGAGAGCTCTGCAGAGAGACCTGGACAGGCTGGATTGATGGGCTGAATCCAGCAATATGAGGTTTAACAAGTCCAGGTGCTGGGTCTTACACTTTGGCTACAACAAGCCCCTGCAGCACCACAGGCTGGGGACAGAATGGCTGGAGAGTGAAAGGGACCTGGGGGCACAGGTCAACAGCAGCTGAACATGAGCCAGCTGTGCCCAGGTGGCCAAGAAAACCAATGGCATCCTGGCCTGTGTCAGGAATGGTGTAGTCAGCAGGACCAAGGGGGTCATTCTCCCCCTGTACTTGGCACTGGTGGGGCTGCACCTCGAGTGCTGTGTCCATTTCTGGGCCCCTCAGTTTAGGAAGGACATTGAGATGATTGAGCACGTCCAGAGAAGGGCAGCAAGGCTGGTGAGGGGTCTAAAACACAACCTCTGTGAAGAATGGCTCAGGGAGCTGGGGTTGTTTAGAATGAAAAAAAAGGAGGCTCAGGGGAGACTTTATCACTCTCTACAACTCTCTGAAAGGAGATTGTAGTCAGGTGGGGGTCAGTCTCTTCTCCCAGGCAACCAGTGACAAGGTGAGAGGACACAGCCTCAAGCTGTGCCAAGGGAAGTTTAGGCTGGACATTAAGAAAAAGTCCTTCACAGAAAGGGTGATTGGGCATTGGAATGGGCTGGCCAGGGAGGTGGTGGAGTCACTGTCCCTGGAAGTGTTTAAAAAAGACTGGATGTGGCACTCAGTGCCATGGTTTAGTTGATGAGGCGGTGTTAGGACATAGGCTGGACTTGATGATCTCCAAGGTAATTTCCAACCTAGTTAATTCTGTAATTCTGTGATTTAGCTTGCCCAGTGGTTGTTTCAGGAAAAGAGGGGTAAGCAGGGAAATGCAGATTGTTTTACAGAGGTGGGAGAATGCTGTCTTAGTAATGCAAGGAGTTTTAAATGCCACATTCTTATTTTGTTTCAACTTTTTTTCATATCCTGCTCCAGGGAATTCCCAAGAATTGCTTCTTTGGAAACTGCGTGTCTTGCATGCAGTACATTTTCATTTTCACAGGACACATTTAAATAATCTCTGTCCTGTGCTAGACCAAAGGGTTAATACTTCAAGAGATTCCAGTACTACAATAACTCCAGCCCTTGTGAAGTCTAACAGCTGTTCCTGCTGCAATGAATTAATTTAATTAAGGAAAATTAATTAATCAACAAGTAATCAGACTTGCAATCTGCCCCTTGCTAAGCATTATTTATTGAGATTGAAGTCATCAGAACTACCACCAGCACAGTTTTTAAGCCCTGATAAAACTTCCCCTGACTGGAGTGTTGTAGAGAAGTGGGGTGACTCCCAGGAGAGGGCTCATGGCTCTGCTGGGCAGTCACATGCTGGCAGTGGGAGCTGACCCAGGCAGAGCAGCCTGATCACAACTGTTGCCTCTTCACAATGAGGGGAAAAGGGGGAAAAGTGATTCTGAGATTACTGGGTCTCAGAAAGATGGAAATGGGGGTTTCTCTGGCGCACAGGGAGATACAGGAATTTGTTCTGAGACTTTCAAAGCACTGCAAAGAAAATGGTACATCAGGCTGAGGAGTACTCTGGACCAGTGTTTTTTGGAAACAATGAATCAAAGCCGGATCCTGGACTGGCAAGAGCCAGAAAGTTTCGGCCAATGGTGTCTGCCACAAGTGTGGCCAAGTCATGGAAAAAACATCTTTCTGTAAACACCAGTGAATAAGGCATATTAATGACACGTATTAAGTCACGGCAAGCATTGTGTTGATGACATTAAAGGTCAAAGGGAAGAAGAAGACAGCTACAGGAAATAAAATCTGATCTACCAATGTGTTTCATTTCAGCCTCCTTTAGTTTCAAAATATTCCCATGTACAGTTCAAATCTGTGTACATATATGTATATGTATATGCATAGATATATATATATATATAATTTCTGTCCAAGGTAAAAACCTATATCAGAAAGGTATAATCATGCATTTCACATGTAAGTTTAGTTCTGTTATGCAAAGGGACAGTTCTCTGTTCTTCTCACAAGAAAAGAACATCCCTATGCTTCAAAAGCAAAGGCAGATGGATTTTGATAAAAAACTACAGCACTCTATCTTCAGCTATCACAGAAGACTTTCACTTATGTTCCTAAACAGTGCTGATGGTGTACCCCTTATCTTCAGAGGTAATAAGCCACATCTTGTGTCTGATATAAAGAAAACCATAAGTTGTTTCCAGCAGGTCATTTTGCTTTAGAGTAAAAGGTACGCCTATTATTAAAAACAAAAACAAACAAAAAAAGGAAAAAAATCCCAAACACAAACAAAACAAAACAAAAAAATTACATAAAATAAAATCCACAGCCAAAGAAAGTTATTAAATTCAATGACTGTGCATTTTCCACCAAAAACTCCACAAATCCTGCAGAACAACACCCCCTCCTCAGCAGCTCTGTGTGTTCAGTGTGTGAAGGATCCAGAGGCACCATACAAGTTGGCTACTCGGCAGTCTGTCAGCTACAACAGAGTGAATGAAGGAGTGTTTTGTTTCAAGTTTCTAAGAATTTAAACCTACATCTAGTCCTGAAGGCATGGATGAGAAGGGTGTACCTTGAACAAAACTGGGGGGGTTCCTTTTTTATTTTGGCCTTGCTTGTAGATGTAAAGATTTCTTTGTCATCCTTTTAAATGCTTTACTGGAGAGAAGTCAGGACTGCCTTTCAGGATGGTATCTCCTGCAAACTGAGGGGGGCAGCCCCCGTTCAAGGTCTTGTAAAAGGCAAAACCCACAGTTAAAAAAATATTTTTACCTATATTTAAACAAAATACATTTACAAAACAAACACAGAATGCTTAACACTGGCATTCACACTCAAAGCCCACTACTGCAAACAACCTCAAGAATTTTACTTTTCACATAGTCCAGAGAAAGGGTGTTGGGATTTGGTTTGGGGCTTTTTTCTCCTGATTTCTCCTGCAGTTTCTTAAACTTTATGAAAATTTATGCTATAAAAAAGAAAAAAATTAACAAGTTAAGCAATTACATCCCCAATGTGACTGCTGTCTTAAGTGCAGCACTAAAAGCATTACTCATAACAAAAACCTATTCTGAAAGCATTTACCCACTCCAAGTGAATCACAGAAAGTTTCTGCTGTTCAGCAATTAGAAAAATAACTCAATAAGCAGAACATGAACCTCAAGGCCTGGGGCAGCATATTAAAACAGAAACATTTATACACATACAGGCAGTTATAAAAATTAGGTAGGCTTGTTTCCAGGTCTGTAGAAGCAGCCACCTTTCTGTCAGGAGGTTGTATTTTAAGATGCAGAGAAATCGATCTGCTTCAAGCTGCGGTTTTTATAGTTTGGAACGGGACACTGGGACCCAAGCCCTATTTGTATCTCAGGAAAAAATACCACATTCTTGCAATTAAGATGAGCCAAATATTCCGTGTCCCTAAGAGGACTGCACTGTTCCAGCAGGGGTATATTTATGGCACGCATCAAGAAAAACAGTTTTCTTTGTAAAATAAAACCATCAATTTTGCCTGCTAATAGCAAATGAATGACTGAAGGCCCATGTAGTTCAAGGTGCTCTTCTGAGTCCTGTGGGGCTGTACTGGGTGCAGACTGGTCTGCTACGAGCAGGAATAAACCCTTTATGCTTTTTAATGGAATATTAAACAGGGATTTCAAGAAAGAGGGGGGGGAAAGGTCAGAAACAGTGACAAATGACGCTCCCCCTGCAGAAATTTATCTCAGTCATCTCTAGAGATTTTCCATGTGATCCAAAGCAATAGACAAAGTACTCCTCTTCCTGGTATTCATGTGAATTTAAATCTTTAAAGTTTTTTTCTTCCAGTTGCTTCTTTTTAAACTTGACATATCCAGGTGTGGGTGAAACAACATCTGTGCTACTGTGCAGAGATAAAAATTCCCTGGACTCCTGACTTAACAAAAATGAATATACAGAAAAAGATCTGAAATATGGCATTTACTGTACATATTACTGTTTAAATTACTTCTATTTTGAAGTACATGTTTTGGTCCTCCACTGAAGGAAATTTATACTTATTGTATGCCAAAAATACACATAACTAATACTATATTATGTCAGTTTAAGTATAAAGGACATCTATATGACATATTGGAGAAAAATAGGCAATTTTTAGATGATAAAGTTGTCTGCTTTTCTTATTGCTTTATTTTTTTAATGTATTTTATAAAACATTCTATCCTTTACATTTTAATTGCTTTTCATTTTCCATTTTATGGGATTTTCTTTCATTGTGATGGAGCAGATGATAATGTGAGGAAAAGACTATCTTGCTTCTCATAGACTTTGTTTAAAGTACAGAGACATTTGAAGAATGTACTTTGCTCTTTCTCAAGAAGTCTGTACTTGTTATCTTGGCACAACATTCACTTTTACTACAGTAAGAGTTAACAGAGTGCTACTGCATAGATAGAAGATGATTAATTTGATCTTCATCAAGAAAATGGGTATTCTCATGCTAAAGCACCAATTGTTTCTTTACCTTGCTACAAACTTGTGTGGTTTCTAGCAAGGCGTGTCAAACCAATATCAACAGTTACTTTAATTAAGTCTAATTCGTGTTAGGAGCACATTATTATGGAATTTATTTTTGTCTTTGTGATCATTTTTAAACCCTGAAGGCCATGAAGTATTGACAAAACAATGACTGTCCTGCCTTTTTTAATTAAAAAAAAAAAGGGAAATGTGACTGGATTATACCAATGTACACAAAAAGGTCATCAAAGTGAAATTCGAAATACCATAGACTTCTTCCAAAATATGTATTTTTCCCAAAAGCAAGATTTTAAACACTATGAGACAGGTTTATTTCTTCAGCATATCCTGACTGCATTTTTAAAGGTAGATCATTTTAAAGAGGAGTTTATCATTGCTGTTACACAGCCTTCATTACACCTAAGGTAACAATAAACAAATGGACTTGAGGGTTAACATTGCTTGCTGTTGTCAACATTTTACAAACAGGTCTCTATTTAAAGTGTTCTGTACTAATTGTTAATAATTATCAACTTTACCTACTGTATCAAGTGAACATTCCTCTTTCTGGTCACATTAGTTTATAAAGTCATGTTGACATTTATATACTTATATGGCCTTTTACAAGCACAATTTCTGCATCAAATCCTGTAACATACACACAAAGTGCTTGTCACAAGTTTACTACTATAATAATATTGTTGTTATTATTATTGTCACTGTCAGCATTGCTAACAATAATGTCAGTATCAGTATGAATTTATTCTTTATATTGGCGTCATTTCAAAGGAACCATTCATGGCCATGATCCTCTTTCAGATGATGAAAAAGCAAAGCTTTCATTACATATCCCAGCAAGATTTTTCATTTCACCTTCTAACTAAGGACCTGTGTTTCAACAGCCACAAGTCATTTGGAGACTGTGACACCTGCTTATCAACCTTTTGACCTCTTCCTCACTTGTCATTTCTGCACCAGAAAAAGATGTGGGCCGCTTTTCTGAGGGTCTGGGAGCAACAGGCAGCAGAGATACCTACAGAGTCTGTAAACACAAACAAAATAATTACCATCTGATTGCCACCAACCTCACCTGCCTGAAAGGGTGTTGGCATCCATTTTCCTGTGCTTCACTCAGACCCTACAGACAAATATTGATATACACATTTATGGACATTCCCATACATACTTATACATACACATGCATGTTTATGTACTTGAGAGGGCACTTGTTCCTTTACTTGTTCCTTAGCTTCATAATGCCCTCAGTGGCCACATCCCACCCATTAATAAGTTTTCTGGGTTTAGAACTCATGTAGCAGCAAGTTAAGGGCAGAGGGAAACTAGACATATCTGAATCCAAACACAATTAGGCAAATTTCAGAATTCCTATACGTCACATTTACCAAGGAGCAGAGGTGTGATTAGGTTTAATCAAGAGCTTGCTTTGTTAGACCTATCCTTTTATTAATTCTCTAATTAACTGCCATGGGGGTGCAGGCTTTGATAAGGGTCTGAGTAATTTATATGCCATTTCCATACACATCCTTTGTATTTTAATTTAATTCAGTTTGAGAAGAGGCTCCTGGACATGTCCAGTCTCTCTGTGCCCTCTGGCAGTCCCATTTCCAGGGTAAGCACACAGCAGACATTAAGCACAGAAGAGATCTGAAGCATTCCTGAACAGCCAGCAAAGACATGAGAGAAAGGCTGTTCAACAAAAACATGCTGGGTACATAAAACTTCACTAGATAATACGATTATTGTGTAGAAACACCCCACTTCTATCTCTCAGGCTCACGGTAGCTACAAAAAAAAAAAAAAATGGCAATAGTGAGTGCAATGTTGGAGTTGTAGCCAGAGTGAAAGAATAACGAATAAGCATGGTGTTAAACTTAAATCAGGCTCCCAGCTGGAGTTTTGCTGTAGTCTGCCAAGCACAACAGGGAAGAAGGCAACAAGGACACCAGTCTAGAGATCAGAGAGGAGGTGTCTGTAAAGAACAAAGGATATCCAAATAGTATTGTTGGCTGCAGACACTGCACTGATAAGTCAGGCAGCATTTGGAAAGAGGAAACTCACAGGAGGAGAAGAGAAAGAAAATGAAGGTGGCAGAGGGATAGAAGAGAACAAAATGGTACAAATGAAAGATAATGAGAAAAAGGCAGAGTTGTAGTGTCCTTCAGCATTTAATGATGAGAAATCAGTGACACATCATAACTATTGATCAATGGGCAAAAAGAACTACAGAACAGAGGAGAGAGAATGCTGCTGGGAGGGGTCAAATGTCCCAGGACAGGGGATTAAAGTAACCGAGACCTACTCTAGTTTTGCAGACCCTTGGGATAAATGCCACTGATGAAATGCTACACTCTCTGTGGCATGACCCACATCTGTGTCCAACCAAGTGGTCACAGACCACTTTCTGAACCAGGTCAGAGAGCTGGTGGGGAAAGCAGAGAGAGGTGGAGAACTTCTTTCCTCATGATATTTCTTGGAGGAAAGTACAAGGGGATGTTGCCCCTTGCACCACCTGATCTTGACCCGGACTGACATGCTGAGGGGAAAGCAAGACAGGTTCTGATTTAAAATATCCCGACAGGAATAGCAATCAGTGAGGATGATACTAAGGACAGAGACACTAAGCCCCACATAGCACAGTGAGAAGTAAAAAACAGAGTTTCTATAGAAGAATTGGCATTGAGAAAGGAGACTGTAGCCATAGATTTTCCCCAAGAATAGTTTTCTTGAACTACTAGGATGTTTAGATCCACTTCCACTGGGAAATCCTCACATTTTTTTCACAAGCCTTTCCCAATTACTTGTCATTCTCTGCTCTCCTAGGCTTTTAACACTTAGACATATTTAATTTATTAGCAAAATTAACTTCAATTGCTTCAAAGTAATGAGCACAGATACACTTTCTTTCTTTATTTAGCTCATTACTGGATAAATCACTGCTGCAGGCACCAGCTAGTAAGTGATTCACAGAACAAGTGCATGCCATGTCCTTTCATCCTACCCAGCTCACTCCAGGAGGGCAGGCTTCATGCTCTATACCCACCCATGAACACTGTTTACCATGTGGATAGGATTCTCCCAAAGGAAAGGAACCATCTGGGAAAAGCTAGATTTCTTTGGAGAGTAGTAAGCAAAGTTAAATATTTGTGCAAAGAATTGTCAACACAGAGATGTCCTCAGAAGGATTTTCCCAGGTTAAGTTCCCTACAAAGCCTTTCAAAGACACCAGCCTCAGGAGCAGTCAGTCACATGCATCCTAAGTGATTCTGTGGACATCACAGTCAGCATGTCTTCAGCCTTATTTAGATGGAGCTGGCACATCATAAATCAGGAGCCAAATCACTGGGATGTTGGCTCTCTGAGAGCTTTTCCCAAGCCTTTCCCTAAAATAAAGCACTCCAAGGACTGACTTGCTCAGATGCAGAATGACACAGGTTTCCAGAAGTTCACTCAAACTGAAATTCTCTGGGGTCTTTGCCTATAATGAAAGCTCCCCAGAAAGGTACTGAGTAAGCATATTTTCCTAAGCAATCTGGGTATTACTCCTTTGCCCTGATTCATAAATTATTGATGCCTCCCTGTTTTTCCTGGTGTCTCCTTCAGTGAAGTTTTCAGATCTGTGGTATCAAGTAACTCACAATTGGCTGTCCCTGACTTATGCAGACATAAGACCTTCCCTGCTTGCTCTTCAAAATCACCATGCAAACCAAGGACACTAAGGAGAGGTTCGTTTCTCTTTTACAGTTCCCAAAATGATCAGTGAGGTATTTCCTTTATAGCCTGTGATCATAACCAGAAAAGGAGAAGCATTCAAGTTGAAATTGAAAGCATGCAATCTCCCAGTTTTTCAATTCTGATCTTTCTGGAAATTACTAGAGACATATAGTTCCGTAACTACTACATTGTGAAAAGTTGTGTTAAACAAAAATGTTACCTACTATAATATTAAAAAAAAATAATTCTGCTCTGTCAGCTGGGTCCACTTCATATGAGATAGCCCTGTTTTCTTTTTAGTTGTTGATTTGAGGATCAGTTGTCACAGATTCTCCATTTTCATGTTCTGTGAAGTCCTCTTCATGCATATTAGTCTAGGGGGAAGGATGTTCAAAACAGAAATGCAGTATAAATGTAAAAAAAGCTAGAAGCTTCCAGAACTATTTGATGGAAATGAAACCATTGTGAAGGTTCAACAGTTCAGTAAATTGTCACTGCAGCATCTGTGCTTTCTAGTCACATTAAGAAACTGATGCTCTTTATGTAATCCAGGTTCATAAACTACACAAATGATATCCTACTATGTTACATCAAGACCGGGAACTACTCTGTGCCACCACCAAGTAGACAAAATAGATCAAGTCATCACAGAAGACAAGCTCAAAAGCTAAAATATACTTAGACTAGACTCTGCCAATCCATAAACAGCTAGGCCTGGCTTTTAGAACCTCTGTTTCCAAGAGGATATGGCCAACTAAATCTTGTCTTTTGAGATTATATAGTCCACTTTGAATTGTTTTGGTGTGTGCTGCAACATTAATAAATCACCATGCTATGTGATATGTCAGATACACCACTGAGGCAAACTCAGGCTGTTTATTCTATCACTGTTCTGCTTCTTGTTGTAACCTTGTGGACCTCTGGCAGACAAAAACCTACACATGTGAGAGACTTTGCTAAGAGAAACAAAAACACCATTGCTGTTTGGAGAATGATGGCTTCCCTTCCCTGTTTGAAACATTCAGATGGGAAATGTTCTGTCACCTTCCCTGTGTAGACAAGATCTTCAACAAGAGCATCGGGAAAAATCCAATAATTTCATCTGTTGCACCCCAGAACTTTGATCAGCACATCTCATTCTGAAAGGTATCAGTCTCCCAATTCAAAGGGAGTTAGAAGACTCGATTGTGAGTCTTGCAATGTCTGGCAATATATCCAACTTGTTACACCAAGATGCAGCTTTTAATCAGAACAAAATCAAGCATTTGGGGGTTATTGAGTACCTGAAAGAATATTGCCTGTGTTCCTGAATAGTTACAGATTATAAAAATATCTTGATGTATAACTAAGATATCATTATCTGTGAGCCAGTTTCATAGGCTTGACTAGTTTATTCAGGATTTTTTATCCAGGGTGATGTCAATCCTATAGCTATGCTAATAAAAATCACAATGTATTCTTGAAAAATATTAGAATCATTGCTATTTCCTTTAGTTATGCCCAAAGGGTTGCAAGTTGAACTAAAGATATCACTCTAAATTTGCCACTAATCCCATATAAACATATAAGCATTTCGTTCCCTCTAGTCTCTAGAAACCATATAGCAAATCTTTCTACATTTATTTCAAATGTTTTCTTGACTAATCCACTAAACCATTCTAATCTCTAATCTTTAGAGCATTTTATTCTTGGGTACTTCTCCAAAAGAGTCAGGTTTGTTAGTTTTTAGAGGGTATCAGCTTTCCTTTCACCATTGTTGTGTTGCAGCTGTAGTGGATTTATTTTAGTGTAGTTCAAAATTACCTCGGCACCATCACCAACAGACCAGATACATTTGGTCTGCAAGTGCCTGAGACAGACAGCACCAGCCAAGTGGCCCATGCAGGGCAGATGATAAAATTCTTAAGGAAGCAACATCAAACCCACATAAAGCAGGGAAGCATCAATCAACTGATTTGACTGACTGTAATGTTTGCTTTGGCATTCTACCTTTGGCATACATCTTTCTCTGAAAAACAGCTGAACTCTACTTTGGTCTTTCTGAATACTTGACTAGATCTCTCTAATTCAAGCTTTATTATCAATGTGACATATACCACTAACTTTCAGATATGTAATTCACTCTGCAAAATAGTAAATTATCCAAAATATGAGTACAGGCCATGTCTTGCATTGTCTTACCTCAGTGTTTAGATAGATCATATTTCCCACTGGCTTACAGGTTGTACTAAGAGTACTAATTGAAAGACAAAGGAAGTAATCATTTTTAAGAACTTTCCTCTAGTCAGACAATTAGAAGGGGCTTTAATCCCATTGTATAGAGTGTCTACCACACTGTACTGTGAAATACTAGTCCATCAAAAGCCAGATTCAGTTAAAGATTTCAGCTCTTAGCTACCCATTGCAAATGCTGATTAGAAAGATGGGAGCTTGCACGTCTTATCAAGGGTACAGGATGAATAAAAAAAGTTGCACTGCAAAGAAAACTGAGTGTGCCAGGTTTCCATCCTCATAGTGATACAGTGTCCCAGTTTGGAGGGGTTATAATAAAAAAACAGAGATATTTGAAATATTTGCAAACATGCTTCTGTCTATGCATACTTGTTCTGGAACTGTATTTGGGAATTTTTTAATCCCCTCATCATAAGATTTTGTAAGCACATAGTCTCAAGGAAAATAAAGGTTCCTTTCTGCATAAAGGTGTGCAAGCTCAACTTACCATGATGACCAATAGTGTTTTATCAGTTCCCCATGCTGCCAAGGTAATTGATTTATCTACTGCCTCTCCTTCTGCACTTGGGTCATAAACTCTTTTGGGCACAGAACATTTTTACACCTACCCTTAAAACACCAAGCACAATAGCACCTTGGGCCATGACTCAGTTCCTGGTGCAAATAACAATCTGGCTTTTAGATCTTAGATGAAAGAGGTTTTCAGTCTCTGTAAAGAACAAATTAATTATTGTTATTTCTTTAAGCACAGAAGCAGAATCTAATAGAAAAAAAACCCAGAAATACAAAGGCTGACAATGCTTTTTGCAGAAACCTAGAAATATTAAAGGAGAAACAGCTGCCTCATATTACCTCATATCAAAGGGAACTCAGGACAAATGACCAAAATGTGATGTTTTGTTAAGCTGGAGTCATGAAAGCTGCTAAAAGCAACTGGAAAAGGCCTTATTATCTAAAGTTAGTAACAACACTGAATAAAGAATTTCAAAAGAATTGAAACAACATCAAGGTGGGCAGATTTTTTGCACAGAAGGATGGTATTATTTTTAAGCCACTCCACCCTGATCCTTTGGCTAGTCGTTTTAATGAAACCTCGGGGAGAGGAAGGAGAGAAATGGCTACTGCCCCACTGATTCTATAAAATACATTGCATTTTATCTCCTCTATGGACCCAAAGCTGTTAGGTGAAGACTCGACCCTTTCCTTGCTCAGGTCCCCTGTAATATCCATGCTCACAGTGGCTGTGTCTGAGCTGAACACATGGCAGCTCAGCCAGCAGTCAGAAAGTGCCCTGGGCAGGTACCACACCCAGGAGCTCAGGAGAACGTGCCACATGGCCAGCTCACTTCTGGCTTACACACAGGGGGAGAATGGAGGTCAGAGACTTCACCATTAAAACAGTGCTTGAAAAAACATTTTTTAGACCTTGATCACCACAGGTAGACAGTTGCTTATCTATGGCCACAACATGATCACTGGCGTGGGTTAACTTTGGTGGGATTGAATTGGATTAGACTGGACTGGGAGCAACAGACATAGTGCCACACTATGCAGCACCAGCAAATTCTAATTATCTGCTTTTCTGCTTTTAATCTATTGGTCTAACTTTCCTTGTCCTTTAATCACTTCAAATTAATTTTAGTTATACTTTTCTTTAGTCTCTTTACTATGTTTTTCCTGTAGGATAAATGGAAGTCATGGATATATCTGCTACCAGACAGTGCTATGCTCTGATTTATTAATGAAGAAAAAAATATGCAATAACAGCCATTTTTTATATGATATGAAAAGTTTCCTTTCTCATTGTTTAAAGATTGATGTTTTAATTTTTTTTTCCACAATATTCACTGAGCCCAAATGAAGTCAATTAGTTGCCGGAAATCTATAAAGGGTCCAGAGATCTTGGAACAAATCCTTTGTTAAACTATGAGACAATTTACTCACTTTTCTTTTGTGAGAATAAGTGAGTATATTATACAGATTTCTAAAGGCTTTAAATCAGCTAAACCCATGACAATCCCTGACACTGTCAAACACGATTCTTGGCATTTCCTGCACAAGACCAAGAATTGGACTCTGTGATCCTGATATGTCCCTTCCAACTCAGCATATTCTATGATTTGGAATTTACTCTGTGATTTGACTTAATCATTTTCTGTTGAGCATCACTCCTTAATCCTCTGCTCTGCCTTCTGTATCTCTTTCCTTTCTTTCTCTTCCCCTTTGTCATCAGAGGCATAACATTTTTTCCACAGCACAACTCAATATTTGAAGCCAAAATTTGCTTTTGGGTTTGGTTTTTTTTTTTTTATTTTTTTATTTTTTTATTTTCCCTCCAAGCACTTCATTCTAAACTGGCTGTTTGTTCAAATACAAAGCATCATGCAATCATAGATCTCAAACTTCTCCTTGTCTTGTTATGTATTTTTCACTCTCCAGTGCACTATCAAGGAGATCCACATCTTTGCTTTTCTCATGAGAGCTGTATGGAACCTCCTTCTCAAGCTCAACATTGCTGGCAGCAGTCCTGCTCTTTGCCTCCTCTGGCACGCCACTGCTGCCATGGCTGAGAGCAGAAGCACCACAAGATGAAATACAAATCCACAGGGCTGAGAGAAGGTTCTGAAGGTTTCAAACATCACTCTAATAACAAAAGTAAGATATAGGATGTCATATAAAAATAAGTAAAGATCTAAAACTAAAACTAGATGTTTGGTTCCATCCTTGAAAAGCAGTATTTCCTCCTGGTAAAAATCAGAAGGATGTTGAAAACTCTTTCAGTTAGCTGCTGATAAGGAGCAAGAGGATAGGTTTAGAAGCCTTATCCTTCTCAAATGAACCCAAGGAAACTTAAGGAAGTGGCCTCTTTGACCCCAGAATCATTATTCAGACTCAAGTTTCTCCTGGGGGAACGTAGCAAACCAAAGCTGAGCTCGTGTTTGTCATTTGATTATTTCATTGGGGTTTTTGATATGAAGTTTTCCTCTGGGTCAGGGCAGAAGAAGAAGCTTAGATGCAAATATCAAGAGAATATTCTGCTGTGGCTTGACAAGATGCAGTCTCTCCCATTGTTGAAAATTTCCTAAGTGTGTGCCTAAAATAAGGATGGAATTCCTATCAGAACGTTCACAGTCCAATATTCACATTTCTGTGGCTCCAGCTGGGAGTAAGGACACAAGCAGAACTGTTTACTCTTACTTTGTCATTCCTGGATTGGAATACAAAAAGATATTAAGTTTATCCAAGAAACAGCGGGTGTTAAGTCTTCAGTTTTCGCAGATAATTTTAGACTTGAAACAGTAATGAAGAAAGAAAAGCTTGAACAGTTGGGTTGATTCAACACAGAATAAATTAAATGTATTTTTAATAAAAAATGTCTGTGTTGCAGGGAAATATTTAATCCTTTGGAAAAATAAATTAACAGAGAAATAAAAAGCAGAAGCAAATCCAAGAAAAACTTAGATCTGTGACTATCTGTAAGCACATTGAAGTGCTCATTGGAATATTAAGATGTTTTTCATTTTTAAGGGAAAGAAATGCTATGTGTGCATGCATATATATATATATAATATGGGTGTATAAATACATAATGTGCTTGAAACAGGATTGTCAGGGAGCTATTATATGTGGATTTTTTATTCAGATGGAAGAAAACACCTAAATTCTTTTTGCAGATTTAGTGCTCATTTTTCCATCCTAAAAGAGGTCCCCTAAAATATCAAGAGCAAAAGCTAATGTCTCCACGTGACTCTTGCAAACAGAATAGCAATATGAGCAGCTGGGAAAAAAAATTTAAACAAAGTAAATAAGACAGATATTTCAGGAACAAACAGAAATGAGGAAAAAACACCCCCAATTGTTTGCATGAGATGGATTTATTTTTCAGGACTGGAATTTTAAGCTCATGCTCCACTATTGGCAAAAAGAATATCTGTACCCAAATGCCATGCCTGGATTTCTGAATGAAGCTTGCCTGAAGCTGCCCACTGACACTGAGACCAAGTGGCATGGAACAGCCTGTATCCATACTATTAAACTCTCCTACTCTAGAAAATAGGGTGGCTGCAGCTACACCACACTTGGGAGCAGACCCTGGCCCAAGCCAGCTTCTTGGACTGTGCCTGAGAATCATTTGGCCAAAAGCAAGCCAAAGGGCATCTCAGTAATTTAAAAATACAAATAATCAAGTCCAGCGAAGTGCCCTGCCACTGCTCAATTTATTAGAGCAGGCACAGCTGACACGGGCAGCTGCTGATCCCTTATTACACAGAGGAAGCACAGATGGCCTTGGGCTGCTGTGGCCCTGAGCAGGGCTGCAGGATTGTGCCACAGCCTGTGCAGGGCTCTGCCAGGGGCCAGAGGACTCCAGCGCCTGCCAGGGCTCATGCTGGTAGCAAACCTGCTGCTTCCAGCCCCTCCTCTGTGGACCATGCAGGAAAAGGAGCCACTTTTGCTTGGTCCCAAGTGGCTGGAAGGTGCTGCTGGAGCCTGCTGGGGCACTGAGGAGGGACTAGGGATGCTCTCCATGCAGGGCCTGTGCCTAGGGGTTGGAGGCAAACCTGTCCGTGAGCCCTGCTGTGCTGCTGGGGCTCACACCAGCACAAACAAAAGCTTTGGTATCTGGTTTCTGATTTATAAAAAGGCATAAATCCTTTCCTGCTGAGAAGCACAGCTCAGCTCAGGCCTGGGACCTGTGCCCTTTGCCAGGGTGCAGTGTGCAGCCACCATAAGGCAATAGTTGCCACCTAGGTAGGCAGTGGGATCCAAGGGAGCTTGGACACCAAGGAACCACTTTTCCAGGTGGCAGAGGCTTGTCGAGGAGCAGGGAGGGAGCTTCTGGGACCTTTGTGTACTGCAGCAAAAAACCAGGAGCAAGCTTACCAGAGGGACTGCATTGTTTACTGCAATTTACATTTCTTAGTGCAGTTCTCAAAACAGGTGGCTTGTTTTCCTCCTGAGTAGCAGTGTAGGTACCTGTGGTGTGCATTTTTCAAAAATTATCTACTTTTTAATAGAATAATTTTGTTACTGGACTACTCTGATCATTACTTTCTAATGAATGTCTGGAAAGACAGCAATTAGTTTTTGTAGGTCACTGGATAAACCCCAACTTTTTCTTCAAGAGTCTTCTTTTAAGAATTGTAATGAACTAAACCACAAACATTTAAATTACATTTAAAATTTTAAAAAATATGCCAGGCAGCCATGCATAGACAAGTTCCCAGTGTGAGATTCAAAATGCAACTCTTTTGTGTCTGTCCTTCTGTTTTTGTCTGGAAGAAACAGGCAGCCCTGAGGAATTCACCAGCCATTCCTCATTTGCCTCACAACACTCTCGCTGTGAAGCCTCCACAGATGAGGCTCAACTCTTTGTCAACCTTCCACTTAAGACTGGCATTCCAAGCTCCTGGTCACCACTGAGGGCTGACCCTCATCACTCATCACTGACCTCAGCCTCACATCCATCACACCCTGGACAGTTTGACTCAAATCTCCTGCTAGAAAAGTCTCCACTCCAGCAGTCTCCACTGCAAACCATCGTCTGAGGCAGGCAGCATGGATGGCATGCTAAGTACATGTCTTCAGCAGCTTGTCTCAGAAATAGTCCATCCCTTGCTCCAATGAATGGTGGGAAAAACCTTTGTTTGGGTCTTTTCCTCATTCTCATTCATTTGCATTCACAAGTTACGGCTGCTTAGGTTACAGCTTACCCTTCAGAGATTGCCATGCCTCCACAGGATTAAAAGGTTTGAGTGTGGAGGGATGCAAACTTTCCACCATGGCATGTGGGATGGGGACTGAGGATTCATCTGGAACCAGGATATAGGAAGTGTTTCTGAAATCAGTAATACAGCCATGACCTTAGATAATCTGTCTGCAAAGTGTAGGGCTGGTCTCAGGCTGCTGACATCTGTGGATAAATTGGCTTGTCTTGGCTGAAATAACTAGAAAAGGGAACAATCCAGTGATACTTTGTGAATGAGCAGCTATTAACCCAAGTGTGTTGGATCTAGGCTGTGTTCAAGCCTGTGGAAGTTATAAAGGCACTGGATGGAGGTGTCTGTGTCCTGAGAACTTTGTGTGGAGCCTCCACAGCAAAAAACTGTGGGGTGATTTCACCTCCCTGATGTCCTGAGCACTGGGGCAGACCAACACCAAGGTAAGTCAATTAGAAAAAAGAAAAAGTCCAAACATCCAAGTGCTCAGCCATTCTCTGCAGTTCCAGGATGATTTTCTGGGACAGATCCTAGGGATTTGTTAGCAGGGACACATGCATTCACTTGAGGCAAAAGTGTTGTTCTCACCTAAGCAGTTAGTTTTGAGTTTGGGACTGTGTTCCTGAGAGTGCACCTGGAAGTTTCTGCCATTACATGGGACCACACAGTCTTTTTAACCAAGGTCACTGATCATCCCAGCAGAAACATGTTACTGCAATTCCTGAAAATCTCATACAATTAAAAATCCTGCTGACATGACCTCTATCAATAAGGATGAGAGGGTGAAATTTTTATATTAAATAACCATGACAATTATTGTGAAAATTTTAATCTGGATGCACAACGCCACTGAAAAATCAAAAGCAGTGAATTTTTGATAGAGTTAATTTTACAATATTTATAGTATAAAAAGTGGAGGTAATTATTTAGATTGGTCCAGTCCCTCTCAGTCACACCAGAGCAGAGTTTTCCTTAAACTAGGCTGTATTCCTAGTAATCTGAATAAACACAGGCCCATAAACATGTTATTACATTTGCTGAAAAAGGAACAGAAGAAGCAGTCTAATCTGATCATATTACCAACACAGAGTAAGTGTGTCATAAACTGTGAAACAGGAAGAGGTAAACTCCATGAATCTCCTCTCTGCTAAACCAGTTTGCTTTTAGCAACTGTAGAAAATAAAATTATGAAATAATAACAATTCTTTTTGAGATTGGTAATATAAACAGTCTCTTACTCCAAATGAATCTGTAACACACAGCCACTATTTTTTTCCTCTCTAATGACAGAAATAATTCTGCC
Source organism: Eopsaltria australis (assembly GCA_034509425.1). Classification (NCBI taxonomy): domain Eukaryota; kingdom Metazoa; phylum Chordata; class Aves; order Passeriformes; family Petroicidae; genus Eopsaltria; species Eopsaltria australis. The sequence goes on along the minus strand of JAVTVJ010000068.1, from coordinate 2,942,766 downwards.
CCTCTCTATGCAGAATTAAAAATCCCAGTAGCCCTAGAACTGGACTACTGAACGTCTGAGGCAGACCATATAAAGATCTGAGAGACATCCCAAAAGCCCAGATCAAACAGTTTAAAAGGTAAGCATTCTTCTTCACTCCTTGACTACCATTTTCTTGTTGCTGAGGAAAGAGGCAAACCTTCTAACTCCCAATGTGATATCTTTGTACATTAAGTAGTTATAATAAAGGCTAAATTCATAACTAAATCGCTTGAGTAGAAATTCAGGACCTAATTTACTATAATATTAGGCCCCTGGCTCCTATTCTCTTCAGTTCATAAATGCAGATTGGCTAGAGGGACTGCAAAACACAAAGCAATAACATAAAATAACCTATTAAAGCAAAGGACACCATGTTCCTTTGATTCTCACACACACCCACACACACGCCCACACATACACAAAAGCTCCTTGGGAGTAAGAATTCTGAAATGTGAGAAGTCCAATGTACAATAAGGCTGTAAAATAGACTTATTACTTTTTATGTACCTGTCCTGTGTCATTAAACAGCTTTTTCTGAAAAAAGGCCATGACATCCACATGTCTTTTTTTTTTTTTTGCTTCTGGAGACGTAATTGCTTTTTCAATAGAAGTCATTTCAAGCTTTTTGCTATACATTGAGTGATAAACTGGACAAGTAATTTTGTGTTCCCATAACAGCAAATTAGAAAGGCAGCTGAGTAACCACAGGACAAACCTTTTAATTATTGCATAGAAAGCAAACAATATAATGTCCAGATATTGATTCCACAGTGGAATCTATTTCACCTCAAACTCTCTTGCAACAGTTCATGTCTACATTGCTTTTGAAAGGATTGAAAAGGTCTAGAAAGTTAAGCAAGAAAGTTATTAATGTTTGATTTTACAGCAAACCATTAAAAAATTAGACTGTTTTTCCATTTGGAAATAATTTCTTGATTATGTCAGAGGCCTGATTTGCGCTTTAGAGTTCTTCTGCCTTAACCAGCTCTCCATTCAGGCAAACAAATTAAATTGTGAGTCCCATCCACCAAACCCTCAGCTAAAGGTGGTAAAGTTATTCCTGGATGGCACTTGCCTTCTCATAGCCTAGTTAAACAGCTACAGGAACATAGCACAGTTATAGTGATAACACACCCATGTAAATAGGGAATTGTCTGCACCTGCAGAAAAACTGCTTCCACCAGTACTATTATTCTTTCAATTTTTTATTCTTTTTAATAAAAATATAGCTGTCCAGAAGCCACTCCCCACATGCCATAGTAGATACCTTGCAGCACTGAGAGGAAGAGCTGAGGAAGGCCCCTCTTAATGGTTCTCCAATGTTCAGCTATAATTGATTCAGCCTGTTGAGGAAGGGAAAAGGAGTTAAAGTAGCTTTATCATTGTGTACTCCAGTTTAATTTCCCTCCTTGTCCACTCCTCTTTCCCAGAAGTGTCAAGCATACACTGTGGATGGAAATAGGATAGATCCTTTTGAAGAAGACTGTTTATTTTCACAATGTGCATTGACAGTCTTAAGCATACAAAACAGAAAACAAAAGGTTAACATTGAAAGTATGCATATAAACCATTTCCAAATGCATGATTTTACAGGACAGGCAGAGAAGTTTTTACAGAATAAATCAAAGCAATGAAAATGGAAAAAGGAACATGCTGAAACCCATACTTCAGTAGTTAGATAAAATACATACAAAATTTAAAGCAAGTTTTGCAAGCAATTCACTAACTGGTTGTTCAGATTCCATGACTTTTCATAAATAAAATGACAAATATGTAAAGTAAACATCCAGATGCAGCATGTCAGTTTTCCCGTCTCCAAATCCAAGTCCAAAACAAATTACTTCCCTTCTGTGCCTGGACTCAGAATTAGAAATAAGTAGAACTGGTTCACTTTTGGCTCAAGGGACTGGCTTTCAATTGGCTTGCTGAGTTAGAGAGCAGCAATAAGCTTCCTGTTTGTAGAATATAATCTTAAACTTGGCACTTGCTGTCCCTGCAGTCCTCTGGCACAATGGCATCTATTCAGACTGCCTACTTTACTTGCCCAACACGAGTGCTGAACATCTCAAAATTGGATGCCTGTCCACAGCAGGCATCATTAATAAGATAACTCAGAGTACTCAGATTAGTGCTACTTAGCCAGTGGAAAAGCCAGACCTGAAAAAAGGCTCCTAAAAAATGATTCAAAGCACTAAGAGGATGCCAACTTACCCCAGGGACTGCAAAGGCCCTTGGCAATGAAGTAATCCTGAAAGTTTCCGTGGGACTACTAGTGTGTAGCTGAATAGACAATTGTCTGAAGGAGAGGAGAAGGTGCACTCCCAGCAGGTGTTTCTCTGGAAGTTTTGCATTGTTTGTTGTCTGCACACACTCAGAAAGAGGAGCCCTCTCCTCTCCTGTGGGTGCCTCATCAGCGATGTCTCTTCTTCCCGTGTGCCCCAGTGGAGCAGAGCCCAGCTCAGGGTGAGCCAGACCCAAAGCTTTGCAGCCCCAGCACGGAGTCACTGGGGAGCTGAGCCTACTGCCCTCTTTTCCCAGGGATGTGCTGTTTGTTGCCTCCTTAGAGGTTGTCTAGCAGAGCCCACTTTCACACCATCCCACATACCACAGCAGCACAGCAGATACATTTCCCTAAGCAATTAGTTAGGTAAGTGAAGTAGACAATATTACTGTCCCTGCTGCAAACCAGGAGCTGATGCACTGCTCACAGCACAATGAAAATTTGTTTTGATACATCCTATAACATATATGTGTCTACAGCTATATACACACACTATAAAAAAGAATATATGTGCTATATATTTATACAATATATAATACGTAGATTAAGCATTATGTCATGCATGTTACAAACTATTGCGTTCATTATAAATATTTATATATTCTATATAAGTAACATATATAAACTGAATTCTTACTCATTCTGAAAAATAATAATTTGAAGTTGCTTTCAGACTTTCTGGGCTGCATTCTTTAAAGAACCTGACACTTCAAGAAAGTCCTGATCCCACCCTCCCCAGAATGGGATCAATAAATTTAATGATGGGCTTTGATAAAATACAGTGCTACAGTGAAAATCTAATCAAGAGCTGGAATGATATAAAGCAATCAGTTAAACTGAACTTCTACTTCCTCTGTTTCCATTTTTAAACATGAATAAATGTAACATAAATGTAGAACAACCATGACTCTTGTGGCATCTGCAATCCCATCTTTCTACTTTTTGATTTAATTTGTTTCATTTTGTGACTTTCATTTGGTTTTCCCAGTTTGCTAATCTTATTCAGTGCAACATACTGGCATTGTAAATTAAAAATGTATAAAATGTACAAATAAATTTCATTCATAGTTTCAACAAGTCACGCTAAAGCTAAGCTGCTCTGCCAAATAATAGCCTGTAAATATCAAAGTGAATTGTACTCTGTTAGTATAGGAAAATACAGAAAAAATTAAGTGGAATCAGTGGATACTCCAAGCTTATATCATCACTAGCAAGTACAGAATGTGGATTAACACATAATGTTATTAAGCTTTAGCAGTATTCTGCTCATTTGATGAAATCACAAACATTTTTCAGGTTGCTGTCAGCATGAAAAAAGAGAAGACTATGGAATTTACAGCCCTTTTCTTCAAGAGTACAGTATGCAAAACACGACCTTATAGTTTCTGTCTGTGTCAGTCCTCTTATATTCACTTGCTGCCTCTTTTCTAGAACTTGCCTTTGTGTTTCTGTCTTCCCATGAAATATCACTTTCTTCCCTTGCAAAGTTGGCTTTTTTCAGAAAAAAAAAAATATCAGAACATCTGTGTCAGTATCAAAATTGTTTTGTAAGATTTTATGGGTTTCAGCCACAGGATATGTTCTCTCCTAGGAAACTACTTGCTTGGCTCCAGCTTCATCAGCAAATACAAAATCCCAAATGCCCACATATCATAAGTGTCTGCTTGTCAATTACAGACATCTCACAGATCTGGCCATAATCATTTGTGGACTCAGTGTCTTCTAGGCACCATAAATAAAATTCACTGTATCAAGGACAAGGACTAGAAGTCAGGAAAACAAATCAAGATGATACAAAGTTTAGCTGCGCACCTGCTTTGTGGCACAAGTTGCTTTGCCCTCAAAAAATAGCAAGTCTATTGCAGAGAGAAGGGTATAACTTCTAAAATCATGCCATTCAAATTAGAGAGGTTGTGAATAGGGAAAATTACATTTGAACATTAAGTCATAAATTTAAGATGATTGGCAATTGCTATTTATTCCTCCATCATCTATAAGGCATCACTGGTGTTCAAAGCTGCATGCAGCAACTGAGCTGAGGTAAGGTGAAGATCTGGTCAATACAGAGTCAGTTGAAATATGTGGCTTGTACTTCAAGATATAAAATATTGTGAACTCTATTCTGCCTGTAGGCTCACTGATTTGCCTCTTCAGCCATGCCCAGCTGAGGCATGAATCACCCCTTTGCTGGGGATCACACCCTCATTGATGCATACTTTGTGCCAAGGCATGTACACGTCACTGTCAGCGTCCTGCGTCTGATCCCTGCTTGTTCACAAGTAACCGCCACATCTTTCAATTATTCCACCTCACAGCTGTCTTTCCTCAGCCAAGCTTTTAATGGGTTCACCACAGAAAAACATTGCCCAGACTAATATTAATCTTCAGTGCCACAGAGGTCTGATATTTGATTGTTGTGGAAATTCCTTTGGCTTTGTGGCATTTAAATTCTCAGCCACAACCCCATGTTAATGAAGAAGTTATTGTGTCTTGTACAGGTTTGTGCCTTCCCAGAACAATGTTAGATTAGAGCTTAACACTTCAGTGTCGCTCAGCTTCTTGTCACATGCGCTTTTTTTTGTGAAATAAAGTCCAGCTTTATCTAGTACATACAAATGAGTCCAAGCTTCTGTTTGCATGTCTGGAGTTTCCTAAGGCTACTGTTGCAGGTTGGAAACTCTACTGTGTATCCTGTTCAAAAGAAAGAATTAAAAAAAAAACAGAGTGGAAAATTAAATCCTTAAGTAAAAAGACAAAACTAAGAAAATTCCCTCAGCCCTCCAAATAATTGCTTGATTATTCAGGTCTCATATGTTGCCACCAGACCACACACTGACAAAACCAATTTTGGGCTATTTAGACTTGAGCAAAAACTCTGTGAGTTTAGGAAGTCATCATGAAAATCACTGGCATAATGACAAGCTCCAGCAATAAGACAATTCAATTAAATCATTACACAGAAACATAATCACTGATGGAGTTTTCACAGCTTTAATGAGGCCAGTATGGAGTTCACAACCCTCTATGAAAGTGTGTTTGATGATGATGGGCTGGGCCACTGCATGCCATTATTTATTTAAAGTCCTAGAAGGGAGCTTGTCTTTCACTCTGGATGAGTCTAATCAGCATTAAAAAATGTTAGCCTAAATAAAAGATACGTTTCTGCCTTTTTTAGCCTCCCATTTAGTAGCACCAGAGAAGAAAGGAAAAATATGAGTTTTGCAGCATTCTCATATACTGAGAATCAGGCAACAGCTGGTGAATGAAGAGCAGAGTTCAGGTTTTCATCCATGGGTCATGGCAATACCTCAAGGGATGTGGGAAAAATTATTTTCTTCCTTCAACAATTGCTAAAGAAGTTGTCAAAGTAGAAAGAGAACAGGTGAACTGGGGTTAGGGGTATGAGAAAAAGAGCCATGTCTGTGGGAAAAGAAACAGAGCAGGGAGTTCCTGAGTTTAGAAGTAAAGCATGGCCAAATAAATCCAACATACAACTGATGAGGCATTTAATGGTGAAGAGCAGAAAGTCAGAAAGGCCATGCCTATTCTTGTAAATCAAACAGCACCAAGGCACATTTCAGGTTGAACGCTGCTAGGCTCCATTCTTTGCCCCATTAAATTGTTAATGATCTCTGGTATAGTTCAGGAGCATTTCAGCTAACACCATCCAAAAGTTTCGAGTTATGGTTCAAAAGTCAGCAAGGATAATCAGTTGGCACTCAGCAGCTTGAATTGGAGAGGAGGGGGGATGCAGTGACCCAAGTCATGCAGCAACACCAGGCAGCACTCGCAGGCAGCTCCCATTAACTGATGGAGATTCAGCTGGAATCTCTATTGCTCCAGTTTTAAGAGTTGTACCTGGCCTCATTTCTGCTCTTGAAGAGCAGAGGTCATGAATTTCTGCCCCAAGCCACTGCTCGAGAGTGCAAGATACTGGCATTTATTGCAGTGCTGAGTTCTGGCTGTATGGTCAGAGTTTTTACAAGAAATTAAATCAAAACCAGAAAAAATGTCAGCTGAATGTGTCACAAGACTATTTGTGTGGTCATCTTTATTTCATTTGGTTTATTTCAGATCAACTCTTGAGAACACTAAGTACTTTGGACTCCATATGGAGTCCTCAAGTCAAAATTTTATTAAGATAAAATTGAACTCCCTCTTTAGGGAGTACACAAAATGAAATCCAACACCAAGAAAGAAAGAGAATTATTTACTTCTGTACTCATGGGAGAAGTGAAATGCTATTAAAAAAATGCACAGCGGGTAAACACAGCTCCTCACGTTCTCTTTCAAATTGTATTTCAGAAATATTTTATTAGGGTTACTACCACTCTTACAGTTGTTGTGCAGAGCTGGGGAGAAAACACTCCTTGGCCTTCAAGAAGTTGTGCTCTGCAACCTTCAGAGGATCTTTTTTGATTTTTGAACTCTCAGTGTCTCCACCTACTGCTCTTCCACATGCAGACAGGACCCTTGGCTGAGCATTTATTGAACAGATATATATTATCCTGCCACACAACTACTTTTCTGTTGATCTTTCCTATGCTAAATAAGCCTTTCTTTGGCTGTTTAAAATTCACCATGCAATATCAGTGTTTGTAGAAAGGTGCTAAATAAAGAGAAGGAAAAAAAAAAGAAAGGGAGAAAAATGCTACAGGCAGTTTTCCATCACCACCTTCTTACTGTAATTATCACCAGAAAGCAAAGCAAAAAATGGTTCAGAGCACAATGGTTTATCTAATGTGATAAAGTAATAAAGGCTTTACTCTGATTTTCTGATATTCATAAGTATTAGGAGGAAGAAATTCAGCTCCTCAGTATTCTACACTCTTCTACACCCTGTGTAAATGACACCACAAAAGAGTGGGGACTGATGCCCTCGGGGATGTCAACCTTATTTCCAACCAGACTGATCCAGCCAGTTTTCAGTGTTCCCACTTCCAAGGAAGCATTCAGCTGTGCTGTTTTCATCAGCATCTCTGTTCTCAAATGCCTCCATGCTCCAGGGGACAGTTTGCAGTCAAGGCAGTTTGCTCAGGAGGATGCTCTGTATTGGCCATCTGACCATGGCCTCTACTCCCTCTTTAAAGAGCAGACAGAAACATCTGTGGGATAAGCCTCGTTTTCTGAGGAGCCAGAAGTCATAGAAGTTATTACTAAGAGAAGCAAAGCAAGAACAGAGGGGGAAAAGTAGGATAGGTCCAGGAGGGCACATAGGAGAAAAACAAGCCCTGAGTTGCTGTGCTTTTTATAGATGTAGAGGGATTGCCATTTAGATGTTGATGTTTGCCAAAGTAAATAAAATATTTATTAAGGAAATCGCCTGCTTGGGTGGAAAATTTGAGCTCTTCAGAACAAATGATGTGTTTACCTGGAGCAAATGGAGATTTTTTTTTTTGTAATAATCACACACTGTAAACAAAAGTAAAACCCAGGCCTTGACAGAACGCAGTCAGAGCCATTCCTCTGCACTGCAGCATTTGGAAATGACCCAGGTATTCCAACATCTAACATAACTCACCTTCCCATTTGCACTTCTAAATAAGCTTCAACTGCTGCTATAGGTAATGCCAATAAAACAGGTTGTGTTGCACAATATTCTGATGGGGATGATTTCTGCTTTATTTTACTGCTCTGAAGCAGATTATCTTGCAAGTGTTTGCTGTAATGCCTGATTATGCCTGATTGAAACACAAAAAAACCTACCAGCATGTTCTTGCCGGGAACTGTAATCATTTAATTGAATTGCTATGGGTTTGTTAATCCACAAAAAGGAATCATGACATTTTAGTCTGAAATGCCTTTACTAGAAAAAAACATAAGAAACAAAAAACATCCACAAAAACTTCTGCAACAGAAATTCCCCAAGTTTGTTTGCTTTGAAACAGTCAGACTTTATCAATTCTGCCCCAATAATGTCTCAGTTGCAAAGAAACTCTTTAGAAACCAGAAGGCAGAACACAGAAAAAATCAAATGATAATTGCATCAACGTCTTCTTCCTCTTTACCCAGACTGAAAGCTGTTCCCATGGATATTTTGTAAAATGTTTTCTCCCATCTAGAATCATCTTGGATTTTTTGTCTATTTGTGAGAGTCCTGGACTAGGAACACAAATTGATGCAATCCTCAGAGAAGGCTTAGTTTGAGGGTATTTAAATATTAGCTATATATCACACAGTTTTCAAGCACTTTCAAGGCTTTGAAAAATAAAGATTTTCCTTCTTTAATATCATTATTTCTTGTAGTTCCCTGTGCACCTTATTTGTTCTGTTATGGAGCGTGATCATGAAAGCTCTGTTGTTCATGGTCAAGGAAACAGCTGGGTCCAGATGGAATATTTTATGACCACTGTTGTTGAGGGTCATTCAATAATTTGTTTGAATGACATCAGAGCTGAAAATTTTCTGTTGTCAATGTGAGTTGAAAGATACTTTGTCTTTGACATATAGAAGCCTACATAAGGACTGGATATTTTAGAAAAGTACAAAAAGATAGCAGTGAGATTCCCAGTTTAAAGAAATTAAACCTCTGAAATCCAGTTGTTGTCAAAATGTGTCTCAAAAAAGAAGTGACGAAAGCTAACATACTATTACTTTTTCAGTTACAGCAACAACTTTAAAGAGGTGACAACTGCATTTCCAAAGTTATGCAATACTTACATCAGGGTCCCCTTCCCCTTTCCTTGTGTTAGCTTGTCTACCTTCCTGCTTTCACCTCATTTATACATATAGGTACCTTTATTCAGGCTTATGCTTCTGCCCCTCCAAACTGCTCGTCTCTCCCTGCCCTCTCAAATGTAGCAACTATTATCTCTTTTTTTTCAAACAAATCCTTACAGTGCAAGCCATGCCAACCCTGTCTATCCCAACTCTCTGCATCCCTGTCAGGACTGTAGCTTCCTGGAGGATTCGTGGCACTTGGCCTCACCCAGGTCTAAACATCTCACTTTTTAGCCAGCTCCTTCTACATCTATTCAGGTTACTCAAAAAAAAATTTTTTTTTCCACATATCACTGGGGCTTATCCCTTTCTTCTTCCACTCCTGGTGTGCCCTACCAGCTACACCAACATCCCCCAGCAGAAATGTGCCCTTGCCACCACCACCCAACACCTATGCTGCCCCTCAATGCCCCACTCACACCTTGGACATTTTAAATAGAACTGCTATTCACAATCATTTTTAAAAGTTTTGTCATTTAATATACTTTATCTTATTATCTTCTAAGCTCTGTCATCAAAATTCCTGAAGTAGCAGAGGGACGAAGTATTACGAGAAAAAATTCTGGCTGTGCATCAGCACAACCCAACTAGATTTGTGCTCCTTCTGTTTTTCTTGTTTAATGAAGGTTGATGAAATGTGGCCCGGTTGTATACACATGAAAACTGTATCTCATTAGTTGATAACTCTTATAAATGTGTCAAAGACTGTTACTTGTATTAATGTGCTAAGGAAAGACTTCTGTAATCATTACTAGATAATGAAGACATTGTGATCTCAGTTAAATCTATTCTAGGAAGATATAATGAGCCAAAATTCATCTAAACTAAAAAATTTGAAGGCTATATGTCTTGAGAGTTTCAAAAATGTAATGTCTTACGAGCAATGCCCAGACAATGTAAGACAATGAATTTTGAATAGTATTTAGATGCCAAGAAAAGACAGAGCATTCTATTTCAAAATGAAAAATACCAAATTACAGATTTTCATGAATTCTAGAGCAATGAGAATAGTAACAAGATAAATGAGAGGAAAGGAGTGAAAGGGGAAGAAATTAATCTCTTAAAACTTTATGATACAATGATTTGCATGTAGTTTTTCTGGTTTTACCAGCATTTTTATTGGAAAAGTTTAAGGAAGTCTGTGAAGATGTTACAAAACCTGTACAGCACTTTTTCACCTAGAAAGGTGTGCTGCAATACAGACTCTAGGAAGAACATGTCTTCAGGGAAGTCAGAGCAGCACCCTAGAATTCTGCTTTTGAAACTCAACTTTGGGGCCTCCATTTTGTAACCATAGGAGATGCTGTAGCAGAAGCACTGTCTCACTTGGAAGAACCTCACCCAACAAGAGAGTGGGTGATGGCCCACCTTGGCCATTTTCACATCCCACTATTTCCAGAAACAATGGTCAGGGTCCCTTTGAGAGAAGTAAAAAGTCCTTTGGAAGCAGTAGGACTGTCCACCTCCAGGCTGGATTGATGGCCAGGGAGAGGTAGCAGCCCTGTGCATTATCACTGCTCAGCACAGTGAGTGTGGTCAGCACAGTGATCACCACTACCCCACCTTCACTGCAGCTGCACCCATCCTTTGCAACGGCACGAAAGGATGTCAAAGTGGCAGTCTTTCTTCTAATCAATAAAGTGATCAGAGGTATCCTTAGGCCACACAGCCCCAGCAACTCCTGGATACAAAGATAGTAAAGGTGTGTAGTGCAGGCTGTATCCTGTTAACAACTCATGGGGCTGGAACTAGACTGATGCTTCAAAAATTATTTATTTTCAAGCAAGCAGCTGTGTGTGGTAGGACAAACTGTTCTGAGGATCATATCATACTCAAATAGCTCTGACCTTGGCACAGAGCACCAACAGTTGCCATCCCCTACTGCTGCCCTATGAATATGCTGTCACACTGCTGCCTTTTCCTCCTCTCACACTCACACTTGCAAGTAGACATGCTGCTTCTCTTTGCTTTCTCCTGACCAATCCTCAGGACTGGCTCACCCATACAGCTTCTGAAACAGGGAGAGCAAATGTCATCAGGTTCAAGAAACTGCAGCTGGAAGGAAATGTGCTACCTTACCTGAGGATTAATGCTGTACTGCAAAGATTCTATGCAAACTGTCATAATTTTAGGTGGTGACAGCATGGCCTCCATATTGTTCAAAGTAAGAATGGGTCCTAGCTGTTCTGAAAAAGGATAAAACCTAGAAATATGGCTGCATTCATTCATGAAAATATCTTCTGAAAACATAACACCATTAAATCAATAGTAATAAAATAATCCTTGGTAATTCTTTACAAGCTAAGCCAGCCAAAAATATTCTGAGAGGATTTTCACTGTTTGTACTCTCACAAATTGTTACTTCCTAGGAATAGTATTCTAAATACAGCAAAAAAAGTCTTGATGAAGGAGTTTTATAATGACCCCATAAACCTGTAAAATAACAATGCAAGTGCAGAAGCTTTTTTTCTTTTTTTAAAGTGTATCACAGAATGCTGACGTGTAAACTAGAATTATGTTCTCAGGAATAAATCTCTGGAACTACCTCTGGATCTATCTACTTGTGTCATATTGCATCCATTACAGCAGCATTTGAACACCTTCCAACTACTTAGAGTACAAATAATAATCTCTCTCTCCTTTTCCACAACAGGGCAGTGCTCATATTCATGGCTGGTTTGTGTATCTGGTGTCTGTATGGTGTGTATGGCAGCTTGATGCTATATCTGGGTACAGCATACAATAAGTATAATAAAACATAACAGAAGTGAAGCAATAGCTGGTTTGTTTGGCAAGACTATGTGTGCATTCAAGCCAGGGAAATTGAATGAGCAAGTATTGCATTTGCTTTTCAAAGCAAGTATTATTTATCACACCAGCATGTCTCTCATTTTGTAGAGGCAGATTATCATCTCTGCTGCTGAAGATTTCTTGTCACACTGGTTCAATCCCATGTGCATCTCCTTTCTTCTAAGATAAACCTTCCATGAAATACTGGTAGTGAGATTTTGATTTTCACAGTCATTTAATAAAAAGTACTTCATTATTCATTCTATAGGGGTCTCGCTGGAAATAGCAAGCTCTCTTTTAACAGGGAGATGCTTCAGCAGTAAATCATAGGATACCAAACAGGGAAGATAAAACTCATGAAGAACTTTTTAATTAAGAGAATGGATGAACAATTCATAATTAATTATTTGGGAATTAATGGCACCTCAATTTGTCATTAAACGTTTGCAAAGGCAAAAAATGCACTTGTATGCCTTTTACAGTATTTACAGTCTTTAGGGTCACTACTGAATGCTGGCCCAATCCAACACAGTAGTCAGGTCATTAGTTCTTTGTTGACTGCTCTGCAGAAATTGTATGAAGGATGATGTCAGTAATCATTTAAATGCTCAGTTCTTTGTGGATAAAAGGACCAGGAAATTAAAACTTTGTGCCTATTTATTATTTCAGTGCAACTGGCTGTAAATTTTTATGCAATGATTTGTGGAATCTCAGTAGATACAATTTGAAAACAGTTTGATATTATGAATTGCCTGTGTTTAATTCATGAAGACTGCAATTTCACTTCACATACAGAGTTTTTCTTCTGTCGCCATTGGTTGTTTTACCTCTTCATTTTTATTTTGTACTGAAATTCTCAAGGATGGTGATTCAGGGCTAATAGCTGAGCAGGGATGCCATCTTTCTGCCAGCATGTGCCACATAACCTGTTACGGAGACATTGGGCAGTTATTCACTGCTAACCTTGTCACTCATAAAACCACCCATGCAGCACCTTAGGAGCATTACCAAGGTCCCTCCTCTACCAGGGTCACTGCGTACAGCAATGCAGACATCACTTCTGGCCATGTGGTGGGACTGCGCACATGCATCAGGTCTCCTAAGCAACTTCTCACACACATCTCAGACCACAGCAAGAAGACCCTGAGCTTTTCAGCTGCAATAAATACATTTAATTCACAGTGTCAAGATGGAAGAGCTCACTGAATCTTCAGAAGGGAAAATGTTAGGGAAGAGGCTATGAGCTTCCAGAGCAATTCATCCAATTCTGCTCAGGCTGTCTCCATCTCCAGGCAAACCCCATAAAAGAAGGAGTCAGCATGAAAACAACAGAATGGCTGAACTCTTCCAATTATTATAATTTTTTCATCCTCTGTTCACATGAACTTTTCATGGGTCAAAATATGCATTAACACACTGTTCAGCTGCTTTCCTAAACCTGAACTTAAAGAGAGAAGTAACCAAGCAGTGAGTTATTGAGTGGGGATCTAGATAATCTGAGAAGGCCAATAAAAGTTTTAATTGACACAGAAGATTTTGATCTAAGTATAGAAACAGAGATGAGTCCAGGACAGGAGGCAGAAAGATAGTTACATGCCAGAACAGAAACCCTGAAGGAAAGGAGATATCATTGCTGCAGAAAGAGGATTCTGGGCATTCCAAGCCCAAGGACAGTTCCAAAGGAGAAAACTGAAGTATGTGCATATATGGAGACATCCTGGTTTTGATTTCTTGAGCAAGGTAACAAAATGTTACCATTTTCTAGACCACTTGCCACTTGCATCTCCACACAGCCAGAGCTTTGAGAAAGAGTGAGCAACAGTCTGAGAGAGACACCAAGGGATCATCATTGTTCCTGGTTAGTTCAGGCTTCTAGACATTTAAGATTGGTTTCTAAGAAAGATGCCAAGGTTTCATAGACAAAGTTTATCAGAGACCAAGGACACAATACCAGAATTACTCTAGTGGCAGAAAGCTGAAAAGGACAGAGGATCAATAAGAGCCATCCCAGCAGTGTGACATATATCCATCTTCTTTAAAAGTTCACATTTTTCCATCCTTCAAGGATCCTCAGAATGTCTCAGTCAAATGCAACCCAGATCATGAGACCCAGAAGCAGCAATTAATGAATTCTCAAAGGAAAATACATTTGCTTCCAGTGTTCTAAAACCAGTTTCTGTATAAAGACATTTAATTTAGATATGTCAAAATATTTTGAGAGTTTCCAACACTATTCTGTATCAGTATTTGCCATACCTGAGGTTCTTGTGCAACTTTTATTCAGACCAAGAGAAGGATTAAGTGAAGCCTTGAGGATTTGTGGGAATTTGTGCCTCACAAATCAACAGGATCTACGTGTTACATGTAGGCCACTCCTTTGGGCTTGCAAGCAGCTAGGATCTCCTGGAAAAGCTCTTTTTTTCTAATTTGGGGATTTTTGGTGGAGGAAATCTGAGGGATAGATCCATTTGTCTGGGGTTTCTGTGCCGCTGTAAGTGCAAAGGTTCCTGAGGTTTTTGTTGTCTATGCATAACCCAACTCCAGAGCACTGGCTCAGACAACTCTAGGACTAGATGGGCTGCTGGAGATCTGCTGTAGAACAAATCTTCCATGTCCAAGCTGCCTTGGTGCTCCTGTACACAAATAAATCAGCATGATCCCCATAAACCTGAGCAGACCTCCATGCAGAGGTTTTTCTGCACATTTACCATGTGATGCATAAACAAGTACTTATGACATTTCCAAGACTCAGATTTCACCTCTCCTGCCCAGAAGCAGAAATCAGCTTCCCATAGATCACCAATAGTCAGATCCCATGGCTGAGAGCTGAGAATATACTGAAGGCAAGGTCAACGTGACTCACCTTCCTCAACCCTCATGTAAGTTTTTTTCAGAGAAGTTGTTTTGCTCCTTATGCCCTCATTCCTAGGAAGACCTTCACTGTGGTGGGTGCTCAGGTACTTCTGCACAAGGACAAACTAGACTGAGAGAGCAATAGCCAATGTTTCCATGCAAACAACAACCCAGGAGAGCATTCTCACTGAAATAACATAATGGAGGTAATTCTGCAGAGCAGCTGAGTCCCATTCATGACTAGAAAAATGGAGTAAAAAAAACTGATGGTACGCAAAATACTTAATTTTTTTCATTAGTCAATCCTACTGCAACAAACATGCTATTTGTTCCCCTAAATTTTTTTTTCTCTATGTTAGCCAAAATATTTGTATCTGGAGCGCTGCAGTATCCCTGGCTAAGACAGTAGAATGGCTTGCCAAATAATGTCTGTGGACTCATACAAAAGCTGGAATGAAAAACAAAATGTTGAGGCTGGCCTATAAACAGGAGTCAGGATTTCAGGGTCAACAAGAGGTAAGTGGTTTGCTTGTTCTCATGGGGGTAAGTATTAAGCCTCTGAGGCTTAGAAGGGAATGAAGCCCAGATGTTTCATTTTCTAAGGAAATGATGTACTCAGCAAGCTATTTGACAATCAGAGGGGGCACATTCATTTCACTGCCACCTAAAAGAAAGAGAGATGTGTTGTTTTTTGGAAGAACAGCTGCAGATAAAGATCTCTCCATGCATCAGTTTCTTCACTTTGTTCTCACCTACCTTTAAATATACAGCAGAAGTACCTAAGCTTGTGTCTATGTTTGGTCTAAGGTCATTGGAGGCAGCCAGAGTGCTTAGCTCAGAGGCTAGACACCATCTCTGCCTTCTGGAGATGCAGGACTTCAACAACTATAAAAGAAGTACAGGCACTGCAGCTGGAAGGTTGAAGTCAATTGAATAAACACAGGTAGCACTACAAGGTTTATCAGCAAACTCTCTGGGACACCCAATTGCCTTCCTGGTTTGAGAAGAAAACCACAAACATGGCTTTCAGTTTTGGAACCCACCTTGTGAATTAAGGACAAAAAAGTAATGCACTTGTCTTCTACTACATCTGTGGTTTTTTTCCCCTCTCCTCCCTGTTAGTCAGCTCCTCAGTCAGCTTCAAGTTTCACAAATCTAATGTTGAATCCTTGAGAACTACCCTGGAAAACCTCAAGATCCCTGATACTAACAAGCCACATGTAGCTTCTTGGCTACAGGATACTTATGAGCACTGCAGAAGTCACTCACCACAAAGCTGAGCCTCCCAGGGCTTTACTGGCCCCACAGCCAATGGATTTTCTAAATCCTTAGCTGCTAGAAGAAGCTGCTGAGACTGACTTTGCTGGATTACAGTCCACCTTTTCACCTAACTCAAGAGCCCTTGCCATCTCCTGTCCCTGTGTCCAGAACATTCTGTAGCTTTTGGAGCAGTGTAACAGGCGTCTTGTCATCCTCAGTCTGAGAGCAATGCATTTGCAGGGTCAGGCAGCTTCCCCTTATTTGGAGCAGGTGAACATGGGTACACACCCAATCTATATCCTGCACTCCTTCCCAGTGCACTTCCAGTGTCAGTTCAAGGCCTCTGTGACTAAAGCAATTGATAGCCAAGGACACAGATAACACCTTGTGAAAGAGCTCCTGTAGCAGGGACATTGGACAGCATACTGTGGTCTGCCTCAGGATCTTGGAGCACTTATGTGTACAATTACTATCACCCACTGCACTGAGCACAGCCATTTACAATTGTGGAAATTCAAAGGGTCATAGAAACACCATCAGTGAGGCAGTCTGCAATCATAGCTCATGGTGAGAGTGAGCTATGGCTCACAAACAAGCAGCCATCATTAACAGCTGTGAACACAACAGGTAGGTACAAGAAATAACAGAAGAAAGGAAGAAAAGATGGAAGGCAATGCTGATAAATCAAGCAGCTACAAGACCTGACAAAATAACTGAGTGATTTTAATTGGACTCAAGGTGTTATTCAGCTCTTCTGTGACTAACCTCTGGTCAATCAAAGGCTGATTTTTAAGGTTATACAGAAGTTAACAGTTGCACAATAATGGACAAAACTGATCCCAAGCCACAGGATTTGTACAAGCACCTTCCACACATAGAAGCCTATTCATTTGGTGGAATCTGCTTACCCATATCTCTCAGGCAGTTCATATTTCAAAAACCAATAAAGACATTCAGTGCACAAATAAAACCAAAAATAATCTACAAATTATTTTAAGAAGTCAGTTGTATCCCTAACATGCCATGTTTATCAAAGCAAAACAAAAAACAAACAAACAAAAAAACAAACAAAAAAAAATCCTGGCCAATGCTGTATTAAAATGTTGGATGTAATGTAATCATTATTGGTCATAAGTAATTTGAAAATTCTTACAACAATAACAGATAACTGAGTGGATTAAATATTAGTCCAGGGAATTAACCTGTATGAGTTTTGTGCACTAGATTCTAGTAATTAAGGGTGGTGGTATTTCAGTATGTGTGCACCCCATACACATTTGGGAACCTTTTTAGAGTTAGAAATGTTACCGAAACTGAAGGAGAATGGGAATAATGAAGATAGGTACAGTGAAGTTTGATTCAGCTCTCTTTCTTGGGGCTACATTCAGGCAGGAGAAGCTGGTATCAGACACTTTGTATGCAGTAGCACTTAAGCCAGGAGAATTGCTGAAGGGTTGGAAGCTGTTCAGCCTAGACAGAAGAACAGGATTTACCAGGAGATCCAGTCCCATCCCTCACGGCCGTGGTCACAGCTATTTGGCTACACAACTCCTACCTGATCCAAAGCAGGGTCTCTCTGGGGGCAAAGGAATCAAAATGTGGCCACATCTTCTAATGTCTTCAATCTTACTATGGCTTCTTCATGTTACCTGCTCACTGCCTGAATTTAAAGCACTTCTGGCATTATTAATGTTTTCTCAATTAAAAATAATACTGACAAATGTGAAACATTTTTTTCAAATAAGAGAAACAGTACTGTTCTATGTGTATTTCCTAATAAAAAATGCTAAATGCTCTTGTTGTATAATAATGCCAAAATAACAATGACACGTGAAATAAATCCAATTGTTAAAGACCAAAAGAACAAAATTCAAAGAAAGATGAAAATGTAAGATTATAACGTTTTATTGTGTGTGCATACTGCATACAACTACCACATAAAATTCTCATCTAAATCATCACAAGCTGCTATGCCACATGTTCCAGTGTTATGTGTCCAGGAACAGAAATTTAAGAGTTAGCTGAATATTCAGTTTTCTTTTGCTTTTCAGACTCTGGAAATCGGCATGGTTCAAGATTCTTTTGTTTTCTTTAAAGAAAAAGGTAGACTTTGTGCCAGCTGAAAGGTGAGAGGAGACAGCATATTTTAGCAAGACAGGTACACGACTCAGGGCTATTCGACAGATCTTTTACTCCTCCAGAGCAACCAGTTCAGACTCCCCTGTGCTGCTGTTTCTGCTTTACCATTTACAATGCTGCCATCTATTGACATCGGTGGGCTTTCGTCTCACGATCCGCGGCAGTATTTTCCTTTAGCAACTTTTTGCACTTCTATTGTTTTTCTCGATGGGATTTATCTGGCTAAACGTGCACACCTGCCATAACAGCACCATGTGAGAATAGCCTCCAGCTTCCTTGAAAATCAGTGGAAGAAAAAAGCACTTCTGGGCTATGATTCTTTTTTACCCAAAGTAGATAACCAACATATACCAGATGAACAGCACCCAAAATGCATTACTGGGCTTTGCCCGTGGCTATAATGGTATCTGAAAAATGATTAGTTCAGGTGTAGAGATCACTGTCAGACTATAAGTGAGCACAGAAAGACAGCAAAAGAAATATTACCCCCTGACCCAGTGGGGGAAGTTTTTAGAGGTGTTCCTGATATTTAATTCATTAACGTGTCTCCATGTAAAATGAGGCTACAGGAGCTACAGAAGAGATATATAAGCTATATCTAAATTTGGGTAAAAGTATTGGCATTTGGTCTAGAAGTCTAGCTTCATATTTTCTTTGGCAGTAAAATTGTCTTTAAGATATTTTACCTCTCCCCAACTCTGCCTCTGGTAGGCTGTCCCTCAGAAAGCCAGAGGTAAGAGAAATCTCACACAAACACAGCCACACACTCCCCCCGCCCCTCAAAAAGGGGTATCTTTTCCTGTAAATTTTATGAATTGTAGATTCACATTATACAGGAGCTAGACCTAAGAAGGATTTGTTTTAATCCAAACAAAGAATTTTTATAATGATTGAAAATCTGCCACAAATAATGTAAAATATGATTTTGTCTTAGTAAAGAACAAATGGTGTCAACAATTGCAACACCTTGGACAATCTGCAGTTCCAAATGAGACCTATTTTGAATTATATTTAACTCAGTAGAGCAACACTTCAGTAACACAAACTTTGCAAAATAATGGTCTACATACAAATTTGCACAAGTTGTGCAGAACCACACACTTGGGTGTGACAGATGAATGATTCTTGAACAACAGAATAAGAAAAATAGGCTAGTGCCTACTGTCCAACTTCCAGTCATTTCCACTGTGTGCTGGAAACAACCTCTCCTTCAGATCTGATGCCCAGAATGTTTTTTGTTTTTTCAGCTTATGTAAGTGTGCTGCAGATTTAAACTTTCTACACCTTTTTTTTTTTTTAAACAAACCTCCAGTCATTAAACTCAGAGCTTCTTAAAGAATAAGTTAATGAAATTAATTGGCTAATTAATGAATCTGAGTAGCTGACAAATGTTCTCTAAGACTTGACAACTGCAAATGTTGTTTCTTGCGAAGAAATTTCTGTACTCTAATAGCTAGTCTAGTCCAACATTTTGTTTTCTTGCCAGGAAACACTTCCCAGAAAATAGTGTCCTTGTTTCCAGCCCATTGGAGCAACACTGAAAGTTGCAAGGAACACAGGGAAGAAAGTAGTTCAAGAGGGACGTGCTGCATTATGGGACACCATTGACAAAGCTGATCAATAAAACCAAGGCTCCCCTGTGATGCTTCTGGCCCTCAGTCTGCGAGAGATCTCATGCTGGAATCAATAGGAGCTATGCTTTCATCACCAAAACATTAATTTTAAGAAAAAAATTGAAGGGGTATGCACTTCATTCTAGACTCAGTTTATATTTTTATGTTTCATGAGTGTAGAAAAAATGTATTTATAAATCAAAAATTAATGTGAGACCTTCTCTACTGTTGGATTGTGGGAGGGACCATGTAAGGGGGTTTTCCTTTCAAAGCAAACCTTGCCAGGGTGTTCCTTCTCCTCTGATAACATAGATTTTAAACTCATTAAACATCTACACGGTCTTCCAAGGAAAACACAGCTCCTACAGCAGCAGATAGATTGTGAAGTGAAAGATTCAGAAGTGATCCAGGGAAAGTGATCAGGTGAAACACAGAAGAAGAAATTGGTTTTCAGCAAACAAGAAGCACTTATTTCACCTTATTTCACTGTTTAAAAAATGTATATAATCAGAGGTTTATTTAATGTGATATTTCTGTAGATCCCATAAGATAACTTTTTCTGTGCTTTTAGACAGTAACTGTGCAAGTGCAAATATGCATAAGTAAGGCAAATAGAAGGAAATAAACAAGAAGCAATGAACCAGGAGAATGTACATTTTATAAGTAAGACTACCCAAAAAAGTAGTATTTTAAACTGAAATACTACAAAACTACAAAACATTACAATACTTGCGTTTTCAAAATCTACATAGCACCATCAGTAAGACATTACTTGAAGTCTTTGCCTGAGACTGGTAAGTTTAACAAAACCAACACATTTGCCATACCTTTGTGCAGATTACCCTGATGCCTTTTTCCCATACAAAGCACTGCAGTTCAGCAATAAAGCATGCCTTCATTTTAATATATATGTAACATAATCATATATCAACATAACTTACTCCAACTAAAGACCTGTGCAGTCCATCACCACCTTCTCTGAGAGTGGCCCATGTCCTCAGGAATAAACAGGGCAAGCATAGAGCAGTTCTTTCTCAGTGCACCAGGACTTCCTAAGCCAGAACTGTGTCTTCATGACTAATAGATACTCCACTTATGATTTGCCTGGTTCCTTTTTTAATCTACTGACTCTCCAAAATAACCTTGATGTGCTGCTCTCCACAGCCTTTAGCCATCGGTTTGCCATTTGTAAAAGCAAATACCAGTGTGTGAGCACAAAGCAACCCAAATCTGCCTCTAGGAATACACTGATTAGAGCAAGAAAAGCTGCAAGAGTCTCTGAGTGCATTGGGTGCCCATCAGACAAAGCAGGCTGGTAATTGTATAGAACACTTCTTTCTTGGAGACAGAGGCTCTCTATGAGTTTTTTGGCCATACACAGGGAAATCACAAAGCACTTGGGATGCAAGGGCTGAATGGAACCACAATTAAAATCCACTGCAGTATCTAGACTTCTCAGCTATGCACAGATGCCTGACTCCCATAGGAAACTATACAGTGACATGGTAGCTGGAAGAAAAAATAGATGATGGAGAGGCCACTAGCATTTTAGAATGAGTGACTTTGTGCTCTTAATACACTGAACATATATTTACATCCTACCATTTTTACCACTTTTAAAGAAGACCTTGTGAACTATTTAATACGGTACCCATAGAAGGCAAATTAGTAGAAAATTTAAATAACTTCAGTAGATATATGGGAAATAAATGTAGAAATCTTCTATATGAATGAGGCTCAACATGAAATTATGTTTCACGATGAAGTTTTTTAATTAAAGCAGGTAACAAAAGCATGTTTTCTGTATATGATCTGAAATTTGCAGCAGGCAAGCAGCTAGAGCAGTAAGCACACTGGGGGAGCTGAAAGACAGGAATAATGGGTGAATTTCTTGTACTAGAAGTATTAATTAAAAGCACAGAAAGTAGAGAAGAGGGAGCCCTTCTTGCCAGGATCAGTAGCAGGAGCCACACGTGTGTGTTACAGCCCACCCGTGAGCTGTCTGGAGAAAGGCACAGACGATGGGGTGGCACGGTCTGTTGAGGATACTGGGCTATTCAGTATGGTACAGTTGAGGGGTTTATTGACCATGAAGAAACGCACAACAACATTATGGCACCAGGTAATAGCCAGCAAATTTAATATAGTGAGTGTAAAATGCTACATGGGGGAAAATGCAATCCCTGCTCTGCCAGCTGTGACAGGTCCCCAAGGGGCTGCTCACACACAGTCCCGTGAAAATACTGGTGCAGTACAGAACCTGAACAGAAAATTAAGATATTAACTATGGAAAAAATAATAACCAGAGGGTAAGGTATGGCAGTGCCACATCACCACCACCACCACAGCATGTTTTGAGTAACACTTCAGCTTGGTGAGCACTGTATGCGCTCTGGGACTGCAGATGGCAACCAGGGGTCAGGTGGGACAGCAGGAACTCAGAACTTGTCAGAGAAGGGCACTGAAGGTGGTGAAGGGACTGGAGCACAAGTCCTGTGAGGAGCAGGGGGTGTTTAGCCTGGAGAAAAGGAGGCTCAGGGGAGACCTTCCCGCTCTCTGCAACTCCCTGAACCAGGCTGTACCGAGGCCTCTTCTTGGTCTCTTTGCCCGGGAAACACGTGACAGGGACGAGAAGAGATACTGTTAAGCTGTGCCAGGGGAGGTTTAGGTTGGACATTAGGAAGAAGTTTTTCACAAATAGGGTGTTTAGACATTGGAATAGACTGCCCAGGGAGGTGGTTAAGGAAAGACTGGAGGTGGCACTCAGTGCCATGGTTTAGCTGACAAAGCGCTGTTCGGTCATAGGTTGAACTAGATGATCTTGGAGGTCTTTCCCGACCTAACTGATCCTGCGATTCTGTGAGCTCGCAGCGCCGTCTCCGTGAAGGACCAGCAGCTCCATGTGGCGGCTGCTGGGGCAGGGCCCCGGCGGCGCCTCCCCACAACACCACGAGATGGCGCCGCGGGCCCGGGCACCGCCGGGCGGAAGCGGCGGGGAAAGGCGCGCTCGGCCCCGCCGGAACGGAGCGAGGGAGCGCTGGAGGCGGCTCTGCGCGGTTCCCCTCGCCCGCCGGAGCCCCACGCTGCCCGGGTGGGTGCGGAGACGGCGGAGCCCCCGCGCGGGCTGCGGCCCGGGCCTCCCGCCGGGGAGGGGACCGGGCTGAGGCCGGTG
Organism: Eopsaltria australis; assembly: GCA_034509425.1. Taxonomy (NCBI): domain Eukaryota; kingdom Metazoa; phylum Chordata; class Aves; order Passeriformes; family Petroicidae; genus Eopsaltria; species Eopsaltria australis. The sequence goes on along the minus strand of JAVTVJ010000068.1, from coordinate 2,919,917 downwards.
ACAGCCGGGGCCAAACGGCGGCGAGAGCGGGAAAGCCAAGGGCTCGGGAGGGAGATGTGGGAGCCCGGGCGCCTGGCGGGGCCAAGGGCGGTGGTTGTGGCAGCCGACGGTGACTGTGGCAGCGGTACGGGCGCGGGGCTTTGCGTTTCTCTACAATTGATCGGCGCCGGGGCTGAGGCGGCGCTGAGCGAGCTCGGGCGAGAGCGGCGCTCTGTGCGCTGGGGCCGGGGGCAGCCGGGCACAAGGCCTGTGCTCCTGCCAGCCCTTGGATGTTATTGTGTGCCCTGTTTGCGGAGGCGGGAGCTGCTCAGAGCTTCTGCGAGGCTTTCAGTCACTTGCCGGAGTCTGGGCACGACATCTGTGCGACCGGGAAGTTACTTATGCCTTCAAAAGCTGTATTGGAGAAGTTTCATCCTGTTCCTTGTTCATGACTAAATTGACCATCTGTATATGAAACATAAGCTTACTGGGCTACTGATAGTTGTACAGCTTTTAGGACTTTATTTCTTGCCTCTGATTTTTGGCTGAAATAGCTTTTGGGTTTATGTCCTGGAGCTCAGAGAATAAAGACCCTCTTTCGGAGAGCCACAGGTGGATTACACTGCCTCTGATAGGCTTCTGATAGGGAAAAAAGATGTGTAATACATACGCTTAAGTTTGAGAACACTGTTTTGCATAATGCTAATTTGTTTCCCTTCCATTCGCAGGAGTTACTACTGTTGTTTTAAGGACATTGATGTGAACATCGTAGTGATAGGTGGGTCTTCATAGCACTCCTGTTGGGATGAGAAGCAACCAGAACTGTATCCTAAGTGCTGGGCAAGTCTTGTACTTACAGCCATTCACAAACCAGAATGCAGTGTATAGTGTTGGGAATTTTTACCCCTTCTTTTGAAGAGAAATAACTTTTGCTGTCATCTGTCCCAGCAGTCACAGGCTTGTGTTCCTGCGTGACTGTAACTAGGGCACTTTGGTATTAAAGTTAACGTCATAGCAGTGTGCAGTGTTAATCTGAAGCACAGAATGTCAGAGCACTAGACCACTTTTCAGACATTTCCTTGTTCTGGTGGTAATTCTGCATCAAAGTAAGCATCAGAAGAATAAAATGAAATAGTGTTTATGGGAGGATGCGCACTATTGATGTTGTTATGCTGACATTTTTTTAGCTAGTATGTACTAGGGTGAGTTCAAAATATACAGCACAAAATTATGTTTAATCCCTTAAACTGTGAAACTTACTGCCAGGGGATTTACTGGAAACACCTATTACTCATGAGGGTTTTGGCCTTAAATGCCAAAACAAGTTTGGAGATGAAAAAAAGTATCTGAACTACCACTTGCTGAAATCAGGAGAAATGTACTTGGAAAAGTAATTCCTTTATGAATATGTTAGTATCACATTTTACTGAGTATCTCTTACTAACCATTGCCAGAAATTAGGTACTGAGTTAGGACAGCTCTGGCTTGACTGAAGACACTTCTCACAGCAGGGACAAAAGCAACAGTGGGCACAGGGGCTGGTCAGCTCTCTGGTGTTAGGGGCATTTCCAATTCAAACATAGTTGGCTTTTTCATGAAAGCTTTGTATAAATGTGTTTTGTTGAAACCTGCTGAATCTGTTGAAGTTCCACTTTCCTTTAATATCATACAATGTTTTTACCATAATATAATGCAACAGGTTAGTTAATCTTGTGTTGATGGATATTGTGAATAGTGGGACCTTCACTGATCCTGCACTAGGCTGGGAGTTGTCCCTGTTTCCTCCATGTGGCCACGCTGTATCCAACACACCACTAGTCCCAGAGAGGGATTTACTTACCCGGTTACAAACCTCAGGGTGTTGAGGCTGTGTCTATGGTGTGACAGACATTGTCTCAATTTCTATTGACTCGTAGGGAATTAAATGCTGTCATTGCTTAGATCAGATTTATTTATTTTCACTAATGCTCACCTGCCTCAATCTGGTAAGGGGACAGACATGTTTTGATGAAAGGGAGTACATCTCTGGTTTATTATCACTGGAGAAATATTTTAGAACTGGGAAAAGGAAGGAGAAAAAAATTTCCATCATTAATGATCAGCATAAGCAAACAAATCTCTCCCATTTTAAATTGTACATTTGCTGGTGAGTTAAATATGTTCACTTGGTTCCATATTTTTAAATTATAGAAGTAGAACTATTACATTTATTTTCTGCTGTTTGTCATGTTTCATATTTTATGTAGTTTGTTTGGAAAGAGTAATTCAACTGAAAATAAAACAAACTCATTTTTTAATTTAGTGTCCTTGCTTGCAGCATTTTTATGCTCTGCTTTATATTTACAGTCTAATGTTTCATAAATAATTTATGAAAATAATTAAAGTTTCTGTGTTTGGCAGAACAGGTTTTTCATATTTGGTAAGCTAATATAGTTGGATGGTTTTATCAGGGAAAAAATCCCCTTCTTGCCTTTCAGAAAGCATACATACATGTTGAGTTAATAATAAAGTATCAGAATTCACCAATTACTGCTTTAAAAAATTGTTTACATTAAGATCAATCCTGATTTCTGTTTATTCTGAAGCTATTTCAAAGAAATTTTTGTCATATAGGAATTAGAGTGAGCATGAAAATTAAACACGCCTACTTTTCTGAAGTGGAAAATGAAAGAATTGGCTATCATGGGCTTAGGTTTTTAAGTATGAGAAGACATTATGGCAGCCTTGACAGTATCCAGATGTATCTGGGAAAGATATATATGGTAAAGAGACAAAAAGTATATGAGTACATAATGAGAGTGGAGGTGAAAGTTTTGAAGAAGGCTGTGGTTGGAAATGAGATGTTTGAAATACACAAAGAGGGATGGCACAGCAATCTTTTATGTGTGTGGGTTTGGAGTGTTACAAGTCACTGCAGTGTTTTGCAACGATCTCAGTGCTGGATTTCGTTCTTCCTCCAAGCAGGCAGGAGAGAATCCAGTGACTCACATGCTTTAGCCTGATACCTGAATCTGCAGCCTTTGCTGGCATGAGCTGTTCCATCAGCTGCTATGGGACTACTCCTGTATATAGAGCTTCTTGCAGACAGATTGGTGTTACCAGGCATTTATTGGGTTTTAGCCTAGTGTGGGCTTTGGAAAGGACAGACTTTTTTGCATGATTCGCATTTTGTTTGACCATTCCATCCTCCTTTCACGCAGTATGGCTTGTCTTAAGTGACAGAAAGTTGTTCTTTAATCAGTATTGTTAAATATGAGGCAGAACACAGCTGGCGTATGTACTGTATTCATATGCATTTTGAAAAACCCTGGCTTTATCCTGGTATAAATCTGCAACAGTTTTAAGTGCTGTCTTGGCTGTATTCCAGTGTTTCTGGGAATATCATTTGACCATATCTTAAGAGTAGCAATAGGCAGTTTAGTGTACTCCATTTCTGTTACCTGTCACTGGCACCTAAAATAAAGTTCAAGCTGAGGGGGAGAATGTCAGGGGAAATATGTGAATGAAGCAGCTAGCCTATTAGTGTAGAAAAATAATTGTCAGGTAAGAGGAGATTAAGACTATTTTTCAGTGATATGTACTGGTAAACCACCCTGGAAATGTTGGTAATTACAAATCCTGCCTGGTGATTATAAAGCTCTTGTTCTTCGTTTCTACCCCCACAGGCATTTTTTCCTTTTTTATTTTTTTCCTGTCCAATTGCCCCTCTTCCTTAAGCCTTTTCCTCACATTTAAAAAATGTGGTTGCAACTTGAAGTGATCTGTGTTTTCTTCATGGGAGGCAGGATCAGATGCTGGAGGAAAATGAAAAAAAAAAAAAGAAGTAAAGAGAAAGAGGGGACTGTATGTAGTCAAAACTGCAGCACAGGTTAAACAGAAACCTCACTGCATGAATGTAGTCAGGATGGGTTTAATAATTTTATGGCAATTGCTTATTTTATACTAGTTCTTGTGCAGACACAGCTACAAAGTGAGAACAATTTGTTTCCTTTAAGTTTCTGGGGTTTTTTTGGCAATAATTTGGGAAATAAAGGTTGTGGAAGCATGAAGAAAGAGAAGAGCATTGGGAGAGGTGTTCAGTTCCAGCATTTCAGGCTGCATTTTGTAAAAGGCTCCCTTTTAACTTTCTTACTGTAGTGGGGAATTTTAAGGAATGGGATTTTTACTGCTGCTAATCAAAATCTGTCAGTAAGAAACTTCAGCTCACCCCAGCAGAGGAGGGGTTTTAACAGCTGTAGGTCATAGTACTCAAATGTAACAAAAAATATATTCAGTGTCTGTGACCACCTTAATAGATATATTTTTATTAATTAAAAGCTACTCTTTTTCTTTTCTAGTTCACCTTGATCATCACCAGAACAAACTCCACAAGAGATGGTAAGAGATCTTCATGGGTTTCTATGTGATGGCTTAGTCACAATTTATTTATAAAATGCATATAAACACTTACTGAACTGTGAGTGCAGACATGTAAAAATTAGATGTAAAAGTCTCTAAATTGCTTTGAAAATAGAATTCAGATTTCAACAATGAGTGATTTGTCTACTCCTGGGAAGACTCCAGAGAAATAACAGGAGAATAACAGAGGACTCTGATCATTTGCCTTAGATTTATAGCTTTTGTTTCCTTGAGGAAATCTCTTATTTCCATTTATTCCACAGCTGAAAAAGCACAGATGCAGAATTAAGTGAGACTAAAAGTGTTCCTTTCCCTTTTCCACCCCAATGTAAAACATTTCTGTAATTTCTTTTTTAACAGATGTATTTTTAAAATTCAAATGTAAGAGTGGTTTTCAAGGGTCGCTTTCAACAAAAAAACCCTCACAAGCCCTTGGACAAACACCAGCATCACAGTTCTGTCTGCATGAACTGGCTTTTTGTCTTCCTTTCCCCTAAATTAACAACTGGAGCTAGTCAGCCAGACAAGTCAACCAACTTGATTCCAGAGCTTTCAGTAAAGTCATCAAGTTCCCTTTTAGAAACATTTTAGAAGAACTGGAGATAATTTTGAGCTTTAAAAGAATATATTGTCTTCTTTGCAGATACGTAGAATGTAGGAGATACCTGCTTTTGTCAAGCTTCATGGTCTTTCAAAACTGGGTTTTAAAAGTATTTTAATACTTAAGGAAAAAAATAGGCAAAATGTTTTAAAAGTAACTTGTTAATGTATCAGATTTGATAACAGGACATTCTCATTTGTCTGCTGAAGGATGAGGAGTCAGTGTGACATTCTTAAGCAAAGGGAAACAGTAAATAAAACATTGTTCATCCTAGCTATTAGGTAGTTGGATGATTAAGGATGAAGAAATTCCATATGGAAGGCAGATGCTTTCCCTCTACCTACTCACTTTGGGAATAAATATTCCAAAATGCATGGTCTTGCAGCAGTGCAGTGTTAGACCAAGAGGAGAAGAGCAGTGAAGTTTCATCTCCATGAATTCTTTCTTTTCAGGAAAGATAAGTTGTCTGCACTTTTAAATCACATAGCTGAGTTACACAGCCCTTCACAAATAGGCTGCAGTTTTCAGGAATACCTTAAAGAATGCAAGTTTGTCGTGGCGGGTTTTCTTCATGTGCTCTATTAGCTGATGGTATTTTGTTTCTGAGAGCACTTAGCAATGACCTTAAAAAGATATAGCATTCATTGATCTCTTATGGAATAATGGGCTCAGTTTTCCAGAAAGAACTGTAGCATGTGAGTTGCAATTATTATTCCAAATTCAGTAGCATTTGCATTATTGTCTGATAACCAGAGAGTGAAAACAAATGTAAGTAAACTAAATGAACCTCTCTAGATAGTGTTAAACGGAAAGTATTTTTTAGGTTTGAGTTTTTCTGTTTTGCCCTGGGATTTCTTTTCCCCAGAGAAACATTCTTTTAAGCGTACCAAATGGTGCCAGTGCAGATCAAGAAAACAGACTTAAAGATTTTTGTCCCGTATGCCCTTCAAAAAAAAAACCTTAATAAAGGACTGTAAATGTCACATTAATCTCTGAAAACCTCTGCGAGTTTTGCCATAGTTTTGAGTGTTTGCCAAAACATGGCTTAATTAAAAGTAGAGGCATTCTGTTTTAGTCCAGATAAAAGATTTTTCTATGGAAATTAAGACATGAGGGAAAGGGAGAAAGTATTTGCTATTTCATTTACTTGTTCTGCAGTCTAGTCTACTTTATGGGGAGTTTTTTTAAGATCCTCTATTATCCTGCTTTTTGAGAGTAGGATGAGGAAGGAGATGAAATGGCTTTTATGAAGGGAGCCTAAGGCTAGAGGGACTGTGGGACTTTATAGTTCCTGGTGAAATCTGAACAACATGAATCTTCGTTAAGGAAAACTAAGATTAGCTGGAAGACAGGAGAAAGTGTGTTACACTATGCTTCTTTCTATAGAACTGTTTTTCTCTGTAGTTTATCAGTGGCACTTTATTGCCTCTTTTCATGTTTTGGTTGGTGATGGGTACAAAGGGGAGATTTACTGGCAGCTTGCATTTGGCTAAATACAGTCTTGTTTTTGACTGTGGCCATGGTGGATATATGAACTTGTTTGAATTGCTGTCTGACCTTTTCTGAGAAACTTTGGCAGTCAGATGGAGGAAATATGTTACTGGAGGAAATATGTTACTGGATAAAATGAATGCATTTGTGTAATGCAGAGGAATTTTAATCTCTTGTGTTTTCTGTCTGTGGTTTTGGAAATCAGATATAGGTTGTAATATCTACACCTTGGAATGATTCAGTTCTTACAACTCATGTGAGTGTCTAAGGAATTGTGGAATATATCCACACAACGTATTTCCTAAAAAGAACTGATTCCCACTGTAGTAGCACGAACACTTGGAAAATACCTTCTGGACACTACAACTTCTCTATTTCTAGTTCTTCAGTGGTAGTTGTGTTGATGCCAAAATAGTCTCTTGTAGGAGTAATGAGGTGTGGTGCAAGTGCACTCTGCTCATACATGATGTTTTTCAGTCTCCATGTTCTGTCATAGGTAAAGGATGACTAAAGATTAAAAGGCAGCGTTGGGCTTGCGTTTAGTTACTGCCCTCAATTACTCTTTGTTTCTCTCTTTATACCTTCATTTTTGGGGGGGTGCATTGGTGCTGTGGTGTGTGGTTGATTTTTTTGTTTTCTTTCCGTCTCCCTATGTGTTTCGGCCACAGGAAGACACCGAGCCGTGGTACTCTCAGAAGGTGTACACGAGGTACTGGAGGCACTATGACTTGGCCATGCGCTGGATGCGCAGGCACCAGAGAGCCTACAGAAAAGCCATGGAGTCCTTTTACCACCTGCCATGGCACCCGTGGCATCCTGCTGCAGCCTCTCCAAGCAGCCACTACTCACATTGGGATGGAAATGATCTCCCACATACCCAAAACTATTCTTCCAGCTATAGACCAGATACCAGATTTCCACATCATGGGGGAGCTCAGCAGTACACAGGTGCCTGCCAGGAGAGGGAGGATGCTGTCGAGGGCTCCGAAATGGAAGAGGATGCTGAAAGGGACTCTGAAATGGAGGAAGACTCCGAGTCTGAAGGGGAGATAGAATATGACTTGAGTAACATGGAGATCACTGAGGAACTTCGCCAGTTTTTTGCAGAGACAGAGAGGCACCGAGAAGAGCTGCGTAAGTCCATGTTTATTCTGTGTTTTGTGGTGTTTGGTGGTCATACATTGAGTGCTGGATGGCTTCAACATTTACAGGTTTTATAAGAATTCACAGAAATAGGCACTGCAAGCGAGCAAGTCAACTGAATGAAATAGGCAGAGCTGGCGGGTGCACGTAAGTACCACTTGTTAGAAATAAGTTTCAGAAAATATTTGGAAGTTTTTGGTGAGAGAGAGAAAATTATGATTGCAAAGAGGAGAATAACACTTTTGTCCAGAAGACAGTATTAATCTTCAGTGCTGAGGGAAAAAGCTCCAGAATTTTTATGGTTAAATCTAGTTAATGTGCTGTTTGTCTGAGGGGGGAAACCCACAGGAAATGCTTGACTATATCACTGAACCCTAGAGTAAGCCTCAATGTATTTTATAACATGGAGCAGCCATCTTGTTTGTTATTCTTTGGCTAACCTGACAGTAAAATTTCATGACCCTTTTCTTCTCCCCCTGCACCCTCTTCATTCTGTACTATACCGCAAGTTTCTCTTTGTTTTGCATCTTGATCTGGACCCAAGTCGTTTGATAGGGAATGTAACCCAAGTATTGAGATGTTTCTTAGTCTTGATCCTCAGAGGTATTGGTCATCTTTGTTTCTGTGAAATTCTTAAAAGAAGTACAGGATTATTCTGTACTTTATTGACACTTTACTCATATACAGATGTTGCAGATAAATTTATTACCTGTTTTAAGAAAGCAGCATGATAAAAACTTTCCTCACATGACTCCAGTGGAAAATATCCATAATGAATGTTTAATAGAGTTTTCTGTGCTTCTCTGAAACAGAAAATGTTCTAAAAGTGAATGATAAAGACAACGATTGGAAGGGAAAGAAAAAGTGTTTTAAGTTCTTTGGTCAGTGGGTATCAGAGTGAGCTGAAACAACTCAGCTTAACTTCACACTTCTCATCAGTGTGATGCACAGTTGATCCAGTTAGCAGAGGAAGGTGAGTTAAGGAGCTCTGTGATAGTGCCTGATATGAATCCCTTTCTCATCGTGCTTTTGCAGAATCAGCTTGGTGTTCTGTTGAAATGTTCCTTTGATGAGATATGTGGTGCTTTAAGACACTGGGCTATTTCTTGGAATGCAGAACATTTTCTTTGGTTTATTTTGGCTATTATGATTAGTGGTGTTTAAAGGTGTGTGAGTGATTAAAGGTGTTATCCTGGAAACTGGGAAATCAGGGCTTAGAGATGTTCTCTGTTGCAAATACCCTGTATGACCTTGGTATAGCTATTTAGTCTCTTCCTGACCCCTCACTGGCTGGTCTTGCTAAAAATATGATTTGATTCTTTATGATGAGCAGATGAATTGGGAAGAGGTTTGTGACTCAGAATACAGATTTTACTTCTGTTCCTTGCTCCACAGCAGTACTTGAGCCTTTTGGAATGACTGGCTCTCTGCTGTGTGCTGTGTAGTAACCTAGTTCTGGATGAGTGTAACTCCATGTGCTTCAGTGGCACTATTGCAGATCTTCATGCAAATCCAGGCAGGCTCTGGTCTTTCACTACTGCATGTCTCAGTTTCTTTAGTAGCTTCCCTGATAAGGCGAGGATAGTACTAAGTATGCATCTATAATTCCTCAAAGCATGAAAAAGTAAACAAGTACTTGAGTTAAATGAAATCTAAAAGTGACATACAAATCTAGGGTGAATGGTGCTTTCTAAATGCTAATTTTATGAGTAATTAAAAATACAGTATGATCTTGTTCAGAAATAATTTCTTCTTTCATGGTGAGGGAAAAGGAAGATAGAACAAATTTTTTAATCTCTTGAAGTTTCTCAAAAGAAGAAACATAAGAAGCAGAAGGAGGGGAAGATCATTGTTTCCCTGATGGTGTGGAAATGAGCTGGTATGGAGACCGTGTTGAAGGCAGTACTACTCTACTTTAAGAGGTAGTTTTATTAATTTCCCTGATTACTGTTTATGAACAAAATTAAATTTAGAGGTTCATTAAGCTGTGATCTGTAATGATGCTATATCATGTTACATCTTTCATACTGTGTTTAAGAACAGTTGTCATTCTGTATTGATGCTTGAGAAGATTGAGATAATGCATCCACAGAAGAAACCCACAGTTGTTTGAGTGTTTTCTCTTTAATGCCTTTTCCTTTTAATCCATGCATGTCCTGAGCATGCCTACCTTAGGGCAGATTTACAGAGAAACTTGGGTAGCATAAACCTCAGTAATGCCTGAAATTTACACCTCCATGTCTGAAAGAAACATTTGTAAGGGTGAAGCAAGAGTTTTACACAGCCTTTAAAGACAATGAGATTGTTTGGGTGTGCCACAGTGGAATACCAATAGGGACCTTCATGATCAGTTAAAGTAAAAGCCAGTCGTTAGGGACCAGTAAGAAACATCTCATGTTTTCTTCCTCTGGCATCAGTAAGGCGCTCCAGGTGGAATTCACAGCCTCTGACGCCTGCACGTTCATACTCACTTGGGAGAAGACACTCAGCTTGCTCTTCTTTTAAAAGCAGAGTTTGCAAGAGTTTGATACATTTTTATGGGCAGCAATGAAGTGTGAGCCATAAGGGAACAGAGCAGTGGGGCATATAGGAGGGAGAATTTGACATGTAAGGAAGGGAATACAAATCTGTGTCAAGTATTACCTCCATTAGTTTGGTGCTTTTCTACCTGTCCAAAACTGGGTAATACTACACAGCATTAATGCAGCTATTTTGAACATGTATAGTGAGTCTTGATTTTTCAAGTGAGATATAACTGGTTCCCACATCTGATCCACAGATGTCTCATCAGCATGTGGAAGGATAATCAAATGGATTAAAAGGAATCCTAGCTGATGTCAGACTCTTCACTTATAATGCCTGATATAGAGCTTGCTGGAGGTAAATGATCACAGACATCAGAGGATAAGATCTTGCAATCTTTAACTGTGAAAGACTTAAATAGGCCCGAGATGTAGGTGGGATAGGTGGGAATGAGATGACTCAGCCTTGGAGGTCTTTTCCAACCTTTATGATTCTGTGGTTCTGTGAAAGGCATTTGAGCCTAGATGGTGACATAGAAGCCTTAATGCTAATTGCAAAGAGAAAAGCTTCAAAGATAAGAAAGATGTTGTGCCAGACTAGCCAAAGAAGAAAACTTAAGATTTATTTCATTTCTTGGTAGCTGCCACAAACTTGAAGAACAAGCAGATTCCTAACTTCTGTAGGATTTTTTGTTTTGTTTTCTCTGTGGGCATCTGCAGTGATTGGCTGACTTGCAAAGTAAGGGCTTTGAAACTGGCAGACTTGCTGCATGATTTAACACTTCTGCAGTGATACAGTTCACAACCAACCTCTTTTAAAACAATCTTTTTTTTTAATCTTTGAAGTCATGTCAATTTCTTACTAGTTTTTATATTTGTATCATGTATTGTAGTCAATTACATGTTCCTAGAATTCCCAGAAGTAATGATGAACAAAGTTTTGCTGAGGCTGTATGAACTCAGACATACTAATACACTCCAAACGTGTCTCGTATTTTAGATTAATGGTGCATTTGGTTAAAACCCTTAGAGACAGTTTTAATTCCTCTTAATTTGTTTCTTCATATGCAATCATAATTATATAGTGATTGTCTTTTTTTGAGGGTTTTCTTGTCAGGCTAGTCTGTCATTCTGGTTCTTCATGTAGCTGGTGATCCAAATATACTATGCACCTTGGGGATGTTTGTGGTTGCATTTAAGTTTTCCCTCTGGCAGTTGAAAAGCATGGAGTTGTTTTCCTGGGTTACCATACCGGTCAGACCTAGGTATGGTAGCAGATTCTCCAGGCATCCTGGATGTAAAGGACAGAATGCAGTGAGTTGCCTTTGTACTTTTGCCAGAATTAAAAGGACCAAAACCAAGAAAGGAAGATTCACAAGCCTAACAGTTCTGTAAATTGTCTAATTGCACATATATATTACTCTTCTAAATTTAGCCTTTGAATCATGTAGTTTGTCCTTACACAATTTTTCTTTGTTTCCTTTTGCATATAAGAGAAAATCACTGCTATAATTGAGTGAGTACAGCATTGCAAGTACATTGGGAACCATTCTGTAGTAGTTAACAGGATACAGACAGAATCCTTTATTTAAAAACAAAGAAAAGCAAGGGAAAGTACCATCATGTCAGTTCATTACCGAGGATAATAGTCTGTCATTTGTTAATGCTCTTACTAGTTTTTTCCATTAAAGCCTCTGTTTGTATTGCCCACTCATAGCCTCCAGCTTTTCCCAAAAATAATGTCTCTACTTAAAATTTTTTATGCTAGATGGAAAATATTTTTTTAGAAATGAAAGGAAATGGTGAACGAAGATGTTTGTTTCAAAACCGCAATCTGAAGGCTTTTCCCCTCAGGTTTCTTTTGCTCTGAAGGATGGTAGTTGCCACTGCCTCTTCTGTGAAGAGGAAGTAATGGAATTTTCCATGTTTTGTAGCTTGTTTGAATCACAGCAGATCCACGAAGCTTTTGGTTTTGTTTAAGGCCTTCATGCCGCTTGGAAAATAGACTTTGATTCAGGATTTTTGCCACCATATTTTCCTTATTTACTTCACTTTTGGTAAATACTTTTCTCTGTTTTTTATCTGCCTTTTTCTTCGTAAGAGCGTAGCTCAGATTCTTGAACTACAGACTCCTGGTTCCCACCGTTTATTTTTCTTTCTTCTTCCCTACCCTAAACTGTCCAAGCAGTGTGGATCTTATAAATATCTACTCAACTTCCCAGGTTTTAACAGCCTTGGTTGACAAACTTTTTTACAAACCAAAAAGCTTTGTTTGGCATGAACTTTTGCCACAGTCTTTAGAAGCTGAGTTGCTGAAGCTTCTGAGAAATGCCTGTGAAATAAGAGTGCTCTCTGTAATATGTGTGGGTGCTTGAGAGGGTGCTTTTGAAACATGTTCTTTTGTGAACTGAAGAAGAAATGTGAAAGTTGCTCCTTTTGTACCACATCTCTGATCCTGATGATTGAACCTTTTGTTGTGTAGCAGCAGAATCTTCTCAAGTGCACACACTGTGTCCAGCATAGAGGCTGTGTTATATGATACCGGAAGCCAACAACTGAGAAAGTGCCTCCTTACTAGAGAAACAAGGAAAAGTGCCACAATTTTCACTGCTTTAATATTGAAAACTAATCTCTACTTTCAAAATTAGGGAGTATGGAGAGCAACAGTTGAGCACACTTTTACATCTGTTTCATGACAGAGACAATTATCTTTATACAAAGTATATCAATTTGGAAACACAGCTGTTCATAAAGTATGTGATAGTCAAAAAAATGTCCTTGGATCCTGAGCTAGAGACAGAATTTGATCTTAGGAGAATGTATAGCTCTGCTCTGTGAACCTATGGCTTGCTGCTGCAGGAAGTAAATGGAAGAGGGACATTGGAAAGCTCGAGGTACTGCCAAGGAAACTGTGCTGTGTGCTCTGGAGAGTTGTGGGGGAGTTAGTACATGTACATGGAAATTATATATAAAGTCTTTCTTATTAGTATGTGCCTCACACTGAGCCTGTTTGACAGTGTTGGCAACCCCTGAAAGTACACAAGAGCAAAGCCAGGCTTCTTGTTTTCTGCTAAGGGATGCTGCAGGCTTCAGCTCCTAGGTGGCATCTAGAGATTCTGTGGACCAGGCTCCCATGCATTCTGCCTGGACAGTTGGGTGGAGCTGGGACCTGGAATGCCAGTTCCCTGTTGCCAGTGGCTGTACTGGTCTTATTTCTTTCTGAGCATGCTGTGGAGTACTGGTATTTGAGTTACAGCAGGATTATAGCTGGGAGCGTGGGAAATGAAGCTCATGTGGTTCATTGTGACTGTAGTGTAGATGTTGCTTTAAAGGGAATGCCAAGATGTTGAACACTTCCACTTCCTCTTATGTTTGATGGAATGAAGAATGGTGTCTTAATATGAACATATGTATTAAACTTCAGGAACCTGTGTTTGAAGTTGTCATCCTTTATTTGTCTGCCTGATGTGTTCCTCTTATTGTAGTGAGACAGTACGTACACTAGGGGGCTTGTTGAGAGGTTCAGTTTATTCATGTTTCTAAGGGATTTTTGAGGACCTCAGCAGGAGGAAAGCAAAAGCCTCATGTGCTAGAATAATGAACAATGTGGTCTAAGTGTTCTTTATACACCTTTTGCTTAACAGTCAACTTAGACGTGACCATCCCTGTGACCAAAATACGTCTTGTTGACAACATCTTTGCTGAAAAAATACAGAATTGGAGCTACTCTTTCTCCCAGGAAGCTATTATCCCTCAGTTATTCATGCCTCAGTAAGAGAAGTCTGATCATCTTATATTGTTGCTGCTCTGGTAAATCAGTGCTGCGGTAAAATTCCTTCTGACTGGACTTGTCTTAAGGATATGGGAATAAAAACAGGAGAGACAGGTCATTGCTCCTCTCAGCTGCTCTGTCCCTCACCATCTGAGATCCATTTGATAACTGTTTCTTGGTAGTTGCTGGTTGCAGAAGGATCCCATGGAAATTGGTCAGTAGCTTGCTGTGATGATCAGCCACTGGAACTTTCTCTTTACCAAGAAAATACATGTGGTAATTCAGTTTTAGATCACACAGAGTGTCAGTGCCTGTTTTGTGTCCATGAGGTTTCCAAGGATTGAAAGTATTGCTGTGACATACTTGGGCTCTGCAAAGTTTTGGCAAAGAACCAACAGGTGGGCGCCAGGACTGAGGCCATGTGTGGAATAAGGAATCCTTCCCCAGTCTTGTTGTAGGAGCAAAACTTCCTTTCAGAATGCTGTTATGGAAGATTGCTTCATATTGGAACAGTTTGGTGTGGGAAGATGCAGGCACTGCTTGCACTCAGAACTGGTGCTGGTAATTTTTTGAAGGCAGGTTTGCCTGCTTGGTTTTTCCATTAGCATCTGCAGCTGCTCTGAGTGGCTCCTCTAGTCTCCTCTTCATTCTTTGTCCCTGCAGGGAAGGCTGGGAAAGCAGCTGCAGCTGCTGTGGAAAAGAGCAGGTGAGACCATGCTGACAGACACAGCTCTGGGGAAAAGTGGCATAAAAGCATCTCTGCTAATTACTCAACTTGGGCAGTCCAGCTTCACAGTTTATGCACTTTCCCCTTTTACTAAAATTCCTTGATTACTGATTCCATCTGGGTGCCATATGCAGCATTTCTGGATCTCTAAATTAATCTTACTTAGGAGAGAGCTGTGTTACAGTTCTCTGCTGATAAATCTGAATTCATCTGCCTTTAGTGTCATACTTTCAGCCTTGTAAGTGGACTGTGACATTGTGGGCTATGAAGTAAGTGTTTTCTAACATCCTATTTTAGTATCTACAGGGGGATCTATAGTTATAGAAAGAATATTTAAAGTTTCAGGACGTTCAGCACCAGAGTAATAGTGAAAAGCAAATGCCAGAGACCAAGGTAGAAATGGATGTGATGATGATGTCTGCTTTCTACACTCACGATCTACAAAATCTGCTCAGAAGCTGCAACAGAGTATGGCAGCAAAATATCTCGAGTGTTGCACATTTTAGGCCTCTCTTTTATAAAGCAAATCCCCTGTACAGACAGATTTGCTTGGAGACACACAATTTACCCCTGCTAATTTTAATGGGGCGTTTTTAATGCCAAGATTTCAGAGGCACCATTTGCTTTTCGGCATCTCTCACTGTGCCTCGGTTTTATCAGAAGCATCCAGATGGAATTCACATCCTTTGTCATTAGGGAAGTGTGGGTGCTGGTGTGGCAGAAACTGACAGTTCAGAGACTTCCATCTGCCTGGATCTTTTCAAAACTCATTTCCTTGGATGCTAAAAATCGAGTGAGAGAGGCAGGCAGAGGTTGTTAGGCCACCCATCTCAGACATGGGTGGCCTGTGCTGGCTTCCGTCACAGCCTTGGGTGGGCCACTTGGGACTAGATCCACAAAAGCTTTCAGTGTAGGTAGAATTCAGAAACAAATATCCCAAATAATAGTATTTTTCATCCACATATGCCTTGCAAGAAGAAAAAAGCTAGTAATTTATACCCAAAGGATGATGCATCTTAAACCCTAACGATACAAGGGAACATTGTCCCTCTTGTCTTTTCCAGTGACAGGATTGAGCATCTGTGCCACCATGTGATGTCATCTGCTGTGAAGTTCATTTCAAGGAATCCAGAACACCTCCTGCTCTAGGAATTTGTGTCCATTTTCTGGTTATTTAGACCTTTAATACAGGAGTGATAGCACTTCCCTATCTCTCAGAAAAATAGAGAAATTGATATGGCAAGATACTGAGAAACACTTGTGCTGCAACCAATATGAAGTACCCAGTACAGATCAATCCAGCTGTTCATCAGTGTTAAAATTGTTACAAATGTTGCTGGCCTCCAAAATACCCAAAGCTGTTTACCTGGCTATCAGAATTTCACACAGTATTTTCAAGTACACATGTCTGAATTTGTCAGAACGCTGCTTTGGTACACTGAAATCATGGCAGTAATATAAAAAAAGGAAGGCTAAATCTTAAATGGATATTTTTACTGAAATAAATAACATGGGTGTTACACCACTGAGTGTTATTGTTCACATTTAGTTGGATAAGAATCTCCTGGGTTTAATTTCATTTGTAGTTGCTGAAGTGATTGTTGCTCTAAAAGTCAGCTCTGTAGTCACAAAAATTGTAGAAACTTTGCCAAGGAATGTAGGTCTCCAAAGAGCATGCTAGGCCTCAGCTTTCCTGTGGTTGTTCAGATGCTGAAACCAGTGCTGCTGTTCTCACTTTGTACAAGCTTTGCAGAATACCTTGATTTCTAGAAGGTCTGCAATTTCTGATGCGGTTGCTAAACAGAGTGTTGGCAGAATCATTTTTAAAATTCAGAAGTTGTCATTGCCTTGGGTTTTTTGGCCACTGGTAAATGTAGAAGAGTCCAGACTGTGAAGATTGCATCATGTGCAACGTGCTGGTGGAGGAGGTGTTGAGGTGGTAGATTGCAGAGCAGCTGGCTGGCTTTGGAGGAGTGCGGGAAGAAGCATCTACATTTTTCTGATCTCTCCATTTCTCACTGGGTGATGCTGGTGATGTGTAGGGATTTGTATTCCCTGCTTTTGCATCCTTCCCTTGGCATTAGGTACTGACCTCTGTCATGAGCACACTGTCAAGACTAGATGGGCTTTTAGTCTGGTGGCTCTCCTCATGTAAAATCTTCATCAAGTCACTGAAATACTTCATGTATGAATTATCCTGTTGAAGTGACAGAGAGGAAGCTCCCAAGTGCTAAGAAGTACAGCTTAACTTTCTGACAGGTGGGATGGCAGCTTTCTCTTTTAAAAGAGAGTACTCAGACTTGTGCTCCAGCACCAAACTCTGGAATGACTTCTGAAATCAAAGATTCCCACATTGTGGAAGGTACAATAGACACACATCTGCAGGTTTCTTCTGCATATTTCCCCAATGTTTTTTCTTGGGTTTTTAATACTGGGCATAGCAGTCACCCTTGTATGTTTAAGTATATTTCATTTAATTTACTAGAGTGCTGAAATGAGCAATGAGAAATTCAGAAGGTCAGAGGTAAACTTGCATTTCCAAAGTTACCCCTCAGCCCTTCCTTTAAAAATTGTGATATGTTTCACCAGTTCCTTTAGTTTGACCCTTTTTCCAGATGTCGTTTTCCAAGTGCTTGGTCAGGCAGCACACGTAATTTACTAGGAGGATGGAGAAAATGTGTATTTACTTGCTGAAATTAATTTTCTCTGGATTAGACCTTGTTATTTAATTTTGCATGTCTGGGGTAATACTGAATTTTGGACCTGCCAGTTAACTGAAAGGTCAGTTCATAGCCTGAGTATACTTCCTTCCAGAAAATCAGCAACATGGCTGCAGGTTTCTCTCCAAAAAAATGTTTCTCAAGTGTTTTTGATAAAGTAGCTTTCTCTTATCAAACAATAAATCAAACTTGAATTCAGCACTGTAGTGTGTCTGAAATCAATAAAGAAATCTCAATGTGAAGTTCAAATGTGTGAGTTTGATCTAGAAGATTGACTCAAGCTATTTCCTTTCTTTTTTTTCCAGAAAGCACCAAACTCAATATTATTTAGCTGTCTAGCGGCTCAGTGGAACATTGTGAAACGTGTTCTACCAAGTGCATGTGTTTAATTTCTATTCAGTGCACATATAAAAAATTATCATGAAACCCATGTTCCTTCAGTGTTCTGGTTTGCTTTTAAAGTAGCACTTTTAAATTTTAACATTTCCTTGTTCAGTCTCCTCAGACTGTGCCATAAATGTATGTGAAGACATAGTTATATATAGATTTAAGTAATCCTTCTGTTTACTCTAGCAGTGTTGTCTTTGTCTGGTGTCAGCATTGTTGCCATCAGTGACAGATTGGAGTTGTTTTGGGGGATGGGAGTGCAGAGTCAGCTGCTCTGTATTTAATCTTATTGAAGTAGACTTGATCCTTACTAGAGGCAGCTGCCAGTGCCTGATCCTGTTCTAATTTCTTAGCAGTGGTCGGTCAGCAACTTGCTATCAGTTTAATTCTGTCAGATGGCACCAGCATACAGACACCTTGGTGCCTCTGGTGTGATACAGACCCCTGATTGTGCAGGGCTCACCTCTGTTTTTTCCAGCCTTCATCAACAAATCCCTGATTATGAATTACATTTAGAGCAATCAAATTTCTAGAGCAGGCTTTCACTTGAAGTTCCACTGACTAGCTGATTGTTTCATGTTCATGGGGTTTAATTGTTTCAGTGCATTTTCTGGTTGGGCTAAAAATATTCCTTTTTAAGGGTTTCATTGTGGAAAGTAATAGAAGAAAATAAAAGAAAGGTGATTTGATGTTTAGCTGGGCAGTAACCAGTGTAGCCTAGTGCTAATGTAAACATGGACATGAAGGCTTATATTGTTTCTGTGTAGGATCCTTGGCAGTTTGTTTTGGAGACCACACAACAATCCTTCTTGGTTTTTAATCCTATTTCTAAAACAGAAATCGGCTTCTTTATTCTCCAGTTAGCTGTTTAACTTCCTGGCAGTTCCTTAACCCAAATAACAAAATAATGTGAGATAATTAATTCTTTAAAATGTTAGATTCATTTTACAGATTATTTACAGTGAGGCATGTGGTTAATTAACTTGAGAGTGACACATACCACTAAGCCACCAACCTGAAAGTGGAACACCTTAGTTCTGATCTTGCTTCCTTGGTTTCTATTCATTTTTATTTCAAAGGTAGTTTTTCTCCACTTGCTCTCCTGGTAAGTAGTTTTGCCCTGTTTCCACAGAGGTGTCCTCTTCAAAATGTGTAGAAAAATTGGATTACAGTGAAAGAGAAGGTATTGGAGTACTTCAGGTTTGCAAAATCTGTTTTCTGTCTGTTCAGACAGCCTGTTGCAACTGAGTCTGTCTGAGGGAGTGCACTCTCTTACCTGAGATTATTTCCTGCTCTTACCAATAGGTTTCAGTTGGGCTGTGCTTCAGTAAACACATCTTGGTGCCAAAGCCAGGCTAAGCAATTCTTCCTACCATCTCTCCTGCTCTGGTGTTTCCTGGGCACTGAACTGTTCTAGAACTAAATATAATGTGTTGGGGGTTTGTTTGTTTGTTTGGAGGGGTTGTTTGTTTTTAGTAGGATTCTTTGTGTTGCTCTTTAGACAATTGTAGCATCATCCATGAGGGGGCTGGGGGCTGGAGCACACAGCTGAGGGAGGAGAGCAGAAATTGCATAAGCTGGTTTTGTAGCTGAGGAAAGAAAAATGTCCATGGAACCATGGTTTCAGACTGCCACCAGCTTGCCAAGGAATCACATCTGCTCTTACTTCAAAGCCTGTAAGGGAACGTTTTCATTTTTCTTGAGAATAGTGCATTGCTTGCAGATATATGTGGTGAAATAGTCCATTTCTTTTAACTCATTCTCTCCTCAACTAGCAGATGAAAACTTGGCCAGTGTAGATATTCGGGGCTTAATATCCTCAAGATTTTCGGTATTTCTCTTTCATGGTCATCATGACTGGTGACTGAAAACTTAGCGTTGCAGGCAATTACTTCCACCAAGAGTTATTTTTATTCTGAATTAGTGTTTTCTAGTCAGCTACAGCATTTGATTTTTCTGTATAAATGAGACTGCTGACTTAGTGAGATCGGGCCTAGCTGTCTTTGGAGATCAGACTTCTGTTAAAAATGGGAAGGGGAAAGTTACATGGTGTCATGGGGAATCCTTTTGTCACTTTTTTGCAAGCACAAAGTTTTAAATTTAGGAATAAGTTTTAAAATAAGTCTATTTTTCCCAAGCCAGCTTACAGCTAGAGCAAGGCTGTTCATTCTGTGATAAAATCATCATTCTCTTCCAGTATGGTTCCACAGTTTCAGTAAGTTACTTAGTGTTCCATAGTAACCCTCCAGCAAGCAAGACCACACTGTTTTTAGCAAGAATATTTTATCTTTACAAATGTGGGGGTAAGTCAGAATTGTTTGTATCTTGTAGACTCCCATTACAAGATACAAGATGGAAACTTGTTCTGCAAAGCTTTGCACTCGATAAAGAGTAGTACTTGAGATTCCAGCCCTCTGGAAATCCAGAGCTCTGCAGAAATTAAGCTCCTTGAATATCCTGTGTACAAATCCTGATTTAAATCCCTGTTTTGGTGGAATTCCTTGAGGCGAAGATTTTGATTTCCCCCACGTTATGCCCAGTTCATGCAAGTATGGGCACAATAAAATGGTCTGATTCTATCACCTCAAAACAAATTCTTATGTAGGTTTATGGCAAAGGTATTTAGCTTTTCTAGGAAGATGAAGAAGCTGGCATTTTGCATGGAGAAGCCTGTGTGGGCAGAACACTTAACACAGCAGATAGGCTCGTGGGAAGTGGCATTCAAAGAGAGAACTGGGAGTTTTTAATCAGTAGAAATGGGTAGTGGTTTTAACTCTTAGTGTGGGCTGCTCAAGATCAGCTCAGGTAGCATTTAAGATGAAAAAGCTCACAAAGTGCACACACAGCAGTAACAAAATAATTCATCATTTAAAATAAGCAGACAAATATGTGAACAGGGTATAGGTCAGTCTGAAATAATGGAAAATTAAAAACCTATCAAGACTGGAGAAAGTGCAATATTTCCATGAAAAATAATGTGCTAAGCAAGCAACTAAAAGTCAGTAATGGCATTCGGCATTTGGGAAGAGCAAGCCCTTGGTCTCTTACCATAACTGCCATTGTGTGGGGCAGCACGTGGCAGGCTACTGAGTGTGGGCACCTACACACCTGTGGGGAAGAATGTCTGTATAGGAAACGTTGTCAGATGGCATGTGAGCACTGGCTGCAGTGAGCTGAGGGTTGGATATATAAATACTGAGAACTAAAAATGGTACGAGAAACCACATAATGCTGGATATGAAACTTTCATTAAAATTCTGGCATAGATAATTACCCTCCCTGCTTCTATCTCCTTTTAATGCTGTCTCTCCATGTCTTTTAATGTAAGTCTCTCCATGGAGACTTCTTTCTAAATAAGGGAATTTGTTTGGGTTTTGGTTTTGAAGTTGGTTTTTTTCCTTGGTTTGTTTTGTTGTGGGTTTTTTTCTTTTAGTAAGAAAAGGATAAGTTCCAGACAGGATTTTTTTTATTACTACTTAAGCTTCTCAAAGGACATTACCTAGAAAGAAAGATATGTAAAGTGGATCAAATTTACAAAAAGTGTGTGATATTTTCCTTTTTATAAAATAAGAGAAACAAGGCATCTGAGTTTCTAAGGACCTATGGGGGAAATAGCTTAGGTCATGGTCCTGCTGAAAGTATGTAAGAGGTTCTTTGTAAGCATATGAAGGCCCAAATGCCACGAATGGCTGATACCCTAGTTACTGTTTCTCCTGCTTTTGGCAGTCCCTGAGGATGGAGGTAGTTGTCTGTATTTGTTCATTTTTCTTTTCAGCTAGTATTCATCAGATTAAAAGTCATCCATAGAAGTGGCAAAAGTGGTGAATGAGAAACAGTAATCCAGAGCTTTCTTCTGTAAGGCCTACAATTACTGATGATGGCCCAGGATGCAGCATGAGTTAGGTAGATGTGCTGGTTTTGGCTGGGGTGGAGTTTATTTCCTTCACAGTGACTGGTATGGGGCAGTGTTTCAAATCTGCGCTCAACACAGGGTTGAAAATACAGAAATGTTTTTGTTATTGCTGAGCAGGGTTTACACAGAGCAAAGCCTTTTGGGCTTTCCTTTTCTTCCTCACGCTGGTGAGGAAGTCGGGGGTGCATGGGAGACTGGGAGGAGACACAGATGGACAGGTGACCCCAACTGACCAAAGGGATATTCCAGACCATGTGACACCATGCTCAGGATATAAAGTGGGGGGAAGAAGAAGGAAGGCGGGGACATTTGAAGTCATGACGTTTGTCTTCCCAAGTCACTGTTATGTGTGATGGGGCCCTGCTCTCCTGGAGATGGCTGAGCACCTGCCTACCTTGTAAAGAAAAACCCAAAAGAAAATCGGAGCGGAGCCTTCACCAACGCTGCCTCAGCTCTCTGCCTGCAAGAATGAAAGGCAAAGAGCAAGAGCCACGGGCAAGAGAGAGCTCTGTCTGTGCAACCCCAGCTTTAAAAAGGCCAGCACCTGCCAAACCTGTGGTTCCATTTCCAGATCTAGGGTCTTAGAGACACTTCCCATTTTGGGCACAGATAGATACAGAATACCCAGGACACTAGGGGCAAACCATTACAGATCTGGACTTTTTATCTTCATGGTTTAAGAATTCTGTTTACTGTGTTTGGAAAAAGATGCACTAACTAGTTTCGGCCAGGTAATGATGAGTTCCCAGCAGAGCTGGACTTGGTAGGAATAAGTTAATTTTGAAAAGAGCTTCAAGAGAGAGGGCATCTTTGAAAAGAAATGGAATTGACCAACTGGGAAAACATCAGCAATGCTTTTCCATTGTGCAGGAACCAACCACCACTGCAGCTGCCTGCCTGCCTTATGAACATTTGCAAAATAGTGTTCCTTGATTGGGGGAAGCTTGCCAGTAGTTGAAGCTGAATGCTGTAAAAGAAAGCATGTTTATTTTAGTCTGTGTGAAGTGGAAGGAGGAACTGCTTAGAATTGTGTAAAAATTACTTGTTTTACATTTATAACTTGGCAGCCCAATGTGAAACTGATCTGAGAATGAGCTGGGGACATCATTGCTGTAGGCTGAGAATTAGTGTTTTGATAAACCATGCTATCTGCTTCATGGGTAAGTATGTGTTGCTTGCTTCGGAGAAATTCTGGTTGTCTTCATAGGCTCGGGTTTATAGACAGTTTATAATTTTGTTTGTATTTCCATTGTCAGATTACTGTTGTCAGCTTTTTGATGAAGAGGTAGCTGCACATTTAGCTCAAGTTGTACTGCTTTGTATTGTTTTTAAAGTAAACTCTGAGGTAATGGATAGAACCCAGACTGCTGGAAATTACAGCAGTTCTACTTCCCAGCCCTTGCCTCACCAAAGAAAGTTTAGAGTGCATTTCAACAAGTCAGCACTTTCTCTGTTATCTATTCCTTATGTCTGTTTTTTGCTGGAAATACTGTTTTTGGAAAAGGAGTAATTTACACGCCCGTTTAATTTCATTACTTCTTTCCTTGGTAGTCTGTAAAAGCAAATAGTGCTGCCAAGTGTGAGGTGGTGAAACACTGGAACAAGTTGCCCAGAGAAGCTGTGGCTGCCCCATCCCTGGCAGTTCAAGGCCAGGCGGGATAGGGCTCTGAGCAACTTGGTTTAGTGGACATTGTCCTTTCCTGTGGCAGGGGATTGGAATCTTTAAAGTCCTTTCTAGCCCAGGCCATTCTATGATTTTATCTATGACTGTGGAGTTTGTCCCAGTAGTATCTCTGCACAAATAACTGATTTGAAACTGCAACATATTCCACACAGCTGCAGTGGTATTACCAGCAACAGCTGTCATGTTCTGTGCTCAAATTCAGCCTTTGCTGCAAAAAACTGTGGGTCTCTGTAGCAGATTTCTGTCCTGAGCCTCTGCCTGGATTCTAGACCTGATTTATGTGTCTAAAACTCTGTAATACAATCACTCTGGGATTTTTTTTAACCAGTAGCTATGGAATAGCAGTAGTCAGGTTAGAAAGTTAAGGGCAGTAGATCTGATTAGTGTAAAGCAAAATGCTCCAGACATATATCAGGTATTCCATTCTCCATCTGAGAATGGAATTTAAATTGGTATTATTATTTTGATCGTTATAATTAGGATCTACAGATTTATGAACTACTCTATGTTTAGAAATGGCGATTGATGCACACCAAACTATAATCCACTCATCCATCATAAAGCTTCTGCTAGAGATCCATTTAATTTCCAAACAGAAGAATTCATTCTCTATCTCCAGATAATTTTTTTTCTTAAGGATCAGTGTGTTCAGTGAGCTATCAGACAGCATTCTACAGCAAACAAGCGAGGAAGCAGCTGTCTCTAGCATGCTGATGTGGAACTAAAGAATAAAGAATTTCTATGGGCAATACAGAAGTACAAGGAATTATCTTAGTGGCCTAAGAGAGTTAACAAATACGGGTTCAATTAATTGCCTTGCCAGAGTTTAGCCGTGTAATCTACAGTGGGAGACGTTGGTTTGCCAGCACAGGCTTGTTTGATTTTTTTTGTCTAAAACTGTTCAGTGTAATTTGCATAAAGTTTGTGCTTAAAAGCATGTTATGTAGCTGTGGGCAGTGTGGTGTCCCAGGAAGTTGGTTTCAGTGGGGTGCAAGGTATAGCCTGGGTGCTGTGCCTTGTCCTTGTAGTGCTGAGCCCTCTGTAGGTAATGTTAGTTTCTTTAATTCAGACCTTCTGGTTAAAATGGCCCGACACCAAATAAATCTGGCTCTTCCAAAAACACATATGGACTCTAATGTATATTTCCTTGTGAATTCTGGCAGTGCAGCCTAATTCAGGGGTGTGCCCTTAAAGCAAAATCACAGAAACAGCTTTCTGGAATAGATCGCTAATAACTCCTGAAGCCCTTCCACGACCAACACAAAACTGTGAATGGTGTTTCAAATGACAGGACCAAAGCTTTCTCTGTGTGTCAGACAAACAGATCCCTAAACTGAAGTTTCTGATCATATCATTTAAAATATCTGTTTTCTATGAATGCTGTACAGGGACTAATTCCTTTAGGAAGGCTGACTGTCAGTTGGCTGCTCAGTGCAGTACTTTCCAGTACAAAAATAAACTGCAGATGTTTGACACAGAAATGTCAGGATACTTAACTTTGGGTTAGGGTTTGTAGATACCACGTGTGTTGTGGAAGCTAAATCTCTGCTTTAGGGTGAAAGAGGGAAGAGATACATGGCACCAAATGCTGAGAAGCATGTCCTGTGTGTGACTAATGCATCCTGACCTGTGGACACTCTCTCCTTTTTGATGTTGAAAAAAACCCGACTGCTGTCATTAGTAGTGAACTGTGCCTGTTACACAGTTTTGAGGATGGTCATTTGTTATTGAGGAGTTCAGCTGCCAGGTGATTTTCCACCTCTTGTAGGAATGTCCCCATAAGAGGGGAGTTTTGTGTAGCACTTCGCTTTTTTAATTGCATGCAGCATTGTTTGTTTCATCAGAGCAGGACCCAGGAAGTGGAGGTAAATTTGGACACGCACAATCAAGTTCTTGCTCCAGTCAGGCTTACCACAGAGAATTTTTGTTGACAGATTGGTCCAAATGTTTCACCTCCTGAATTGCTTTAAATCCTCTTTAAAAAAGACCTGATGCATGCATTTATGTTGGTGCTGTTTTGTTTGTCTTCAAAGCAATAGAGGAAGGCTGCCAGCTTTGAACTTTGCAAGTCTTGAGAAATGGCTGAGTTTGGACAGTTTATCTAAACACGATGCTTACAGCTGTGTTTCATTGAATGCACTTAATGGCAGTCATGACAGACCCATTTGTTCATTTTCACAGAGTAGTAACTGATTACATTTTCTCTTGGCTATCATTCAGCTAAAGTTGCATTGTCCTGTGCATCGTTTCCTTTCTCAGCTGCTAAGTCATTATATTGGAAACAACTCTCCTTTTTGTTTAGATTTTTTTGGTATGGGGAGTTGCTTGGGATTTTTTGGTTGGGTTGTTTCTGTTTTCTTGGGAGGGTGAGGGGGGTTCTGTTTTGGGTTTTTGTTGTTTTGTTTTTAGAGTTTTTTTGAGGGCATGTGTATTTTGGGGAGAAATGGAGCAATGTTGATTTTTGCTTACTAGTACTAATACAGAGATTTCCTACAGTTTTAGGATTCAGTTCCAGGATCTTCTTCATTTCTCCCCATTTATTCCAGCCTGGTTTTATCACAATATTTAGTAGGAATTTCCTTTTATGCAAAATGAGTGCAGCTGCACCCTAGAACATGTGGATTTTTGCCTTTTAGACCCAGAAAAAATATGAATATATAATATTTTTTTAAGTTAAAATAAAACATGATTGGTTCATAGCCCAGTAATTTACATCTCTTTTGGTTTCTTTGTCTAGGGAGGCAGCAGCAGCTGGAAGATGAGGATCCATACGTGGAGGCTGATCAAGACCTGCACAGGAGGGTGGAGCGTTCTGTGCAGCCACCTACAGAAAGACCTGGGGAGAGGCGCATGGCAGAAATGAAGAAACTGTACGGTGCTGAAGCTGCCAAAATCCAGGCAATGGAGGCTGCCATGCAGCTTATCTTTGATAGGAACTGTGACAAAAAGCAGCCCAAATACTGGCCCATTATTCCCCTTAAGCTGTGAGTAGCTGGACTGTGCTCTGACATGGCACAGAATTATAGGGTCAGGTGCCTCAGGTTGGGCTCCTGAAAGAACAAACTGCAAATTTTGCTTTTGGGATTTGAGGGAGAGTCTGGCAGGAATAGCATGTATTTCTTTGGCCTTTTTTTCTTTTACAGTGTTTGTCAGCAATGCTCGCAGTCCATTCAGCCCACATACAGTTGTCAAGTAGTAATAGGAGGGACAGGAATATCAAACTTGCCTAAAATTCACTCATTTGATACCCTCTTGCCGTCACCATGCTTGCAGGAAACATAATAATGTCCATACCCAGTGAACTGGGAAAACTTAAAGTGATGCAGGGAAGAAAAAGACTTTAGGAATTGTCTGTCTTCCTGTTTAGGAATTTGAGTGATCCCATTTTCTAGTCTTAGTTAATGTAGTAGTATTAGGATCTTGTTTCACACAGCATAACTTGAAGTGTTACGTCTGCTAATCTTGGATTTTTTTGAGAACCAGGAGCCCACTGGCTGAGATACAACTTATCAAATTACCATACTCCAGACATTTGAATTCTTTTTTAAAGGTTTATAATAAAACAGGAAGTTTTGCTTCCAGACTGATACTTGTCTGGCAGGAATTTGACTCAAAAGCAACATTATATGGAAAAATGTTTTAATGAAGGGGTGGGGGGATCGGGCAGAAGCCTGATGTGGTCCTGTCTGTTCAAGATCTATTTAGCAGAAGAGAAACTTAAGAGGACACAGCATTATTGGGGCCAGTGCCTACAGTGATTTTTGCCATTTTAATAAAAAGCAGCAATGGGCTTGAAGCTTTAAAGAAGGCTTATTAGAGTGATAGACTATATCTGACCAATGTATACAGAACTGTGGAAGCCAGATAGCCCTTTGGGCTATGTCTGTTTTAGGTACAGCTTTCCAATGGCCAAATGCATAGGACATGCACAAAATGTAAATATAAGCAAGTAGATGTGTACTCATCCATCTGCACAGAGCTGTGCCTCTGCATGTGCTCATCCATCTGCACTGCCTGTTTTGTTCTGCTTCTGTCACTCTTCACTTTTGGCCAGTTGTGCTTGCCACGCTAACAGCTCTCCAGGTGCAGTGAGGCACACTGATGATTTGTGTAAGAGAGGCCTACCTGGCTCCTCAAAACCAATGGCTCCTTAGGAAATGGTACCCTGAGCACTTGAAAGGACTCTCTGTGAAGCTCTGCTGGTAACTGTCATTGTGTGCTGAAGGGCTGTAGTTTTTGTTGCAGCATTTCCATACCAAGGCAAAGGAACCTTCTGATGGTTTAATGGTGATGTATTCATCTGCCTTCCTAGCAACAGAGGAAGTCACAACTAAAATTTTAGTTTCAGTTCATGACGACTGAGTGTCCAGAGTTTCTCTGTGGCATGTGTAGTTTGTAATACACCCAGCAGTTGCTGTGTCCTCTGCAGCAGCCAGCTGCAACAAAGCAAGTCTGCAGTGAAGTTTGGAGTATCTTTGTTTTCAGTATAGTTACTGTTTTTTCAAATCAACATTTCCATATCAGTTCCACCTCTTTCACTTTAGATGTGATGAGATGAAGTTAAATTGAACACTGAAATTAAAAAGCCTCTGGTTTCCAAGACTTACTTCTGGTGTGATTAATCTTAAAAACTTCAGTGCGACAGGAGAAAGAAAAAGATTATTAACAGTCCTGCATTTGTCTTCACTCTTGTTTTTGGCAGGTTTTGTCAAAAATTCTGTGTTTTGTTTGGGTTTCCTTTCATTGACCAAATAAATTTTCTTCTTAACACCTTGTAATTTACTTTTATTTTTTTATATAAACAAACTTCCATACTTAAAACGCTCTAGTTCTTATATGGTAAAGCTTTCTTTTAGCTGCTGTATTGTTTAAGGAAGATTTAACTAAGAGCAGGAGCAGTTTTAACATATGGAGAAGCACGAGGAGTGTTGACAGGACTTTCACAGCAATGTCAGGCAATACCACACATGTATGGTGTGGTGCAAAATGAATGAGAGGGTTGCTGTATCCACTGGGGGAAAGCCCTGTCACAGATCAACATGCATAAATCTCTCTGTTTCTATTTGAAATGTTTCCAGTGTGGGGATGGTGTTTTCCCTGGGCAGTTCAATTCAGAAAAAAAAGGAAGAATGGGTAGGGTAGGACTGGGCTGTTCTTATTTTTCAACACAAGTTCCAGTTCTTGCTGTGGTTGATTCTTCATCCAACTGGTTCTGCCAGCAGAAGCAGAAATTCTGGTCTCAAAAAGTATTTGTAGAGACCTTATGTAAGACAAATATTGAATTCCTTTCCTACTTCACATAAAATGTAAAATAAATTTATAAAAAGAAGTATATAAAGGAAATTACCTTGCCTTTGGTTCTTTTTAAGAGGATTTAATATGCTTAATATGCTGTGGGTTAGAAGAAGAGAGAATTGGATGAATTATTCCCTAGGAACTATGTACTAAAATGGGGGAATACCCTACTGCAGACTTAAGAGTTGCTGCCAAATAATCTCATTTCAGGCAATGGGCTGTTGCTGGCAGTTGGCCAGATGTCCCATTTTGCTGGTAATTCAGCAAAACTTGAAAATTCAGTGTTGCAGTTCTTTTACTCCATCTCCTGTGTCATTTTGCATTTCTGATAAATACCTCATGTAAAAACATGTGATCATGGAGGAAATACAGCAGCAACTCAAAAATACCACTTCAGTCATCTGTAGCATTCACCTTTCTTACACACAGGTATTGTGCTGCAGTCCTCAGTCATGGGAATATGAACACTTTTCCCCCGCAAAGATACAATGTTCCTTGACTAGAATGCAGCTGTGGTGCTGCAGACTTGATTATTCCTTGTCTAGAAGGTTTCAGCTTCGCTTTCAGTTATGCCAACTGTTGGTATAGTCCTGCCCAAAGGGAATTCTTCACTTACTGGTGCTACTGTTTCTCATGAGCTTTTCCCAGCTAGAAGGAATTGTACCCTGAAGTCACAAGTTGACATCCAGTCAGTCTTGATTTCAAAAACTGGTATCCTCATTTGTTACTTGCAAATCAGCCTTATTTTCAGAAGAAGAGTTTGTGATTGGTTGAAGATGCTTTAAAGATTGGAGAAAAATTTAATAGGTCTTTTCTACTGAAAGAATTCTTTCAAAAAATCAGGCAAAAACCCTTTCAGAACTGGTGCAATATAAATAGAACATAGAAATGAAGCAATGATCTGTTTCCTACTGAAAGAAAAATTGCTTACTTTTATGCACTGGTGACGTTGTCAAGGGCTCTTGTTCTTTTAGAATTATTTCCCCATACAGCAGCTGACAGCTCAGTGTGCCTGTGTGTAGAGGCGACCTGAGAAGAGATTCAACCCTTTTGATGAGCATCATTTTCTCAATCAATGTTTTGGGGAAGTATTCATCCTTTGTGACATGGGTCTCATTAATGGCTCGCTGCAAACATCTCACACTTGGAAAAAGCTTTAACAAAAAGCAACCTAAATTTCTGTAACAATCTTTATGAAGGATAGACATTACATAACACATACAGATTTGGTCACTTGCGTATTTCTCTTTGTAAAAGTTTCTCATTCATTACATGAAATATGCTGTAAATATTGGTGTCTTCATCTCTTGTTGCACTAATAGCAGTCTAGCTCTTGGTGTAGAAATTGAGAAAAGCAAGACACAGATTCAGCTGCTTGAATTTTAAGTGTGATTTTTGGCATGCTGGGCTGAACATTTTGGCTGAAAGAATTAGAGAGGGGCCAAGATTATTGCCCAAAATGTGAAATACAGTCTGTCAAAAGGAAACATCCCAACTCTGTTTTCCTTGTGGTTTCTTAAAAGTGTAAGCTCCTGGAAAATGTATTATTTGATAAATAATACATTCATGCTGTGACATCTTTTTTCATGTTTGTGTGCTAATCAATCAGCTGTCTACCTTGTCTAACCTGTTGTCTCCTGTGTTCCTGCATGGATAGTCCAAAGGCAATAAATTCTTATGGGGTCTTTTCTAGGTAGAATAGCAGCCTGTGAGGGAGTCTCAGCTGCTTCTGAAGGGTGGCTACAGCCAGTGCGTTCAAGGCTTCACATCTCTTCCTGCAGTCTCACATAGCTGGAATTGCTGAGCTGGCTCACAGGGACACGTGCAGAGGAGCTCAGGGAAAGTAGGTGACAGACCTTGACATTGCCATTTGGATGTTATCTTGGAGACCTGGCTGTCACAGCAGAGGAATTGCTTGGACTCAGTCCATTCTTTGGAGTTGGTCGTACAGGCATCAGCCTCAACTATTAATTTTGACAGGCCCAGAACAGCGCAGTCTTGCTTGGCCAAAAGTGGAGAAAGACTTGCTTCTCTTGAGCTTGCAGGGAGTAATTGAGATTCTCTGTGCATGGATTTTATTACACAGTCACAGAAGAAATTTTTTCCCTTTTAATCATGAATCCTTTTCTTCTAAGAAGGCAAGCAAGCAGACTAAATGCAAACATGCATAGTTTCTGAAAAGAAAATACTTCTCTGCCTAACGATGCCAATACCACTGCTGGTTCCCTAAACTACATTGAGATCTTTTGCCTGCAAAGCCTTTTGAAAAACCTAAATACACATAACTGCTATCCCCATGACTGTTGTTTTCAGCAATCCCAAAGACATACCTTTGGTGGGGAGGGAGGAATGAGAAAAGTGGAAAGAATTGGTAAGATTTTTTCCTAAATAGAGTTACAAGTGGTCCTCTTTAACTTTCAAACTTTGTTTTAAATAAAAGCAACAGTTTCTTGACTCAATAAGAAGTGAGGCAAAAGTCTATGAGGGGCTATTAAAAATATTAAGAATACACTACTGTCTTCAGATGTCCATAATCTGGACCTTACTGATAGCTGGGAAGGGGTAAGAAAATACTGTTTTATTCATGTCCCCTACACAGCTGCCACTGGGTGTTGGCATAGGAAGATAACCAGATTTCTGATCTGTTTATAGGGATGTTTAGAAACTTTCCACATGCTTCTACTGAAGATGAAGATTGAAATACCAGTCCTGAGGTTCAGCTTTCAGCTGTCTCCTGCATTCTTCTTTTCTAGTTACAGAAACCCCTCCTGTTTGGTGGCTCAACTCCACTAAAGTTTACTGTCATTGAGGTCAAAAGGAGTCGGGTTGGAAGACACCTAGTGATAAGCTGTTTAATGTAATCCTGTTTATTTGTTATTTGGCCCGAGATTCAGTCAGCCCTTTTGGTCTAGGCTTGTACAAGCAGGCAGCATGAAAAAGTTTGTGTGTTGTATTTCATAAATTTTGATACTCACATAGCTGGTCTGGTTTCTGCTACCTCCGGCAACCACATCATCTCATACATTTCAGAAACTAATTAGGGAATTCCATTTCCTGTCACCTCCATGTCTGTTTGTTAAGACTGCAGGGCCTGCTTCTCACTTGCAAAGTGTAAAAAAATACCAGGAATGTCACAAATTTAAGTTGTCCTTTGTCAGAGAGTTGCAAGAAAACGTAAATGCGATTACAGATTGTATCGCAGACTTTTTTAAAATTCATTGAGGTCCTGTAATATCTTCCCCATGGACAGAAGGCAGGGACTTACTGTTATAACAGAAATAAATGCTTGAAGTATGTTTTTACTTAAGCAATAACTCATCAAAGGCCACGTTTCTGGTCTGTAGCATATTCCATGAAGTGGCTGAGTTATAGCTGGAGGCTCCCGTTCTGCTGTCCTTTCATGAAAAGTGGTGAGGTTGTGCTAAAATTTCAGCCAGTTATGCTGCAATGCACTTGAAACACACAAGTTCTGTGAGTTTCTTCAAACAGAATAATCCGTACATGACTGCAGAATATAAATCTGTAAATGACTGTAAAAGAAGTGCAATCGAATAACAGACTCCATAATGGGAAGGTAGTATTATTTACTACTTTTTATCAATTTTCTCTATATGTGTTGATGAATTTAGGATTTCCAGTAATGCCAGACCACAGTGCACTAGAGACAAGAAAGTATTTCTTGAGCAAAACACAGCATTTTCATTGATACTGCTCTGCAACAGAATTGTGTTACCAGTGCCACAGCTGGTTTGTGGTCCTCTTGGTGTCACTGCCCTGGGTGTTGGGGGCACACAGGAAGTCCTTCCTTGGCACCTCCTCAGAGAAGCCCTGTAGCTGAGCATGCTCAGGGCAGCTGTTTTTGTCATTATATCCTGGCCCTGTGATCCTTGTCACCTTTTCTGCTGGCTGCTGGACTCGGGCATGCCCACTGTACTGTCTTGCTCTGAAAGGATGCTGAGTGTGGGATGTGTGTGATGACATGACGGTCCCATGGCAACAGGCTGTGATATCATCAATGCCAGATGGTGAATTCTTTCAGGGGCACATCAGAAAGAACAGCTGTGTTGTGCTATAGAAAACCCTTACTCCAGAACTGTTCTATCACCACAGAAAATAGAGAAAATGACAGACAAAATTAAGTGCCCAGTTTTCCCCTCCTGTGTTTTTTCTGTTGAGTAGATCCCTCTTCAGGTCACCTACAGCACGAGTGTGAGAGCATAAACATGTATCTCCAGAGTGCAAAAGTGCTTTATAGAGAACTTTTAGCAAGATTATTTTTTTGCCCTTCCTGAGTGTGTTTTACTCTGCAGACCTGCTTTAGAAAGATGTCCTGCACTTTCTGTGTCTACAGCAGTTAAATCTTGTTTAAAAGCAGCCTTACTGTCTCTTTCCTTAAACAGCTCTTTTAGTCTAGCAGTGTTACTTGCATTTTCAAGTCTAACAAAATGAAATCTGTTTCTCTGGCATGGTTATAGCTAAAGCTTTTTTGTGGTAAATACATTGGTAATAATTAGCAGCACTAGTGATTTGTGTTACTTTTGGAAACTGTCATTCCAGGCACAGCCTGCAGTGTGATAGTCCCCAACAGCATGATGGAATTGTTCCCTTCAATCCAAGAAGACAGCATGTCCTGCTGGAATAAAACATACCAACTGATTATATTGTTGAATTTTTTTTAAATACCTTACGGAAAACCAGTAATTAAACAATTTTGTTTTGCGTGCTTAACTTCCTTCATGCCAGGCTTTTGAAGTCTGAAGTTATGTAAAACCATTAAAATGCTAAAAAAATCAGCAGATTCTCAAGTACAATACAGATTTTTTTTTCATTCTAGTAGGGTGCCCAAAATTATCATAATAATTGTAAAGAAAATATGTCCAAAAATTGTGTTGTGTTTCTTGATTTTTCAACATTGTTTTAATTTCCTGGATTCCAGGATTAAAATTTGAGTCTTTTTTTTTTTTATACTTCTTAGCCAAGCAACCTTTAAAATGTTGAGTGGCTTAGCAGCCACACTTTCAAGGCCTGAAATACCATCTGAATGTATACTAAATGTAGGAAAAACGCCTACACTGCCTCTCCCACCACTGCCATCCCCATGAAGCTACCTGGAATTAAATGAAAATGCACTGTGATGCATTTTTCTGGCCACATCAGTAACACTTCATATCTCCAAGAATCCAGCTGAGCAGTTTCCTGGGCTTCTCATTACCTCAGTTCTTTTCAGCACACCTTTCTTCTTTCTCTCTCATGTTCTTTTTCACAAAGACTTCTTCCTGACTGTGTACCCCAGTACATGCTGTTCTGCAGCCTGGTGATGCTCTCTCAGCTCCTACCCTCCTGTCTGCCTCCCAGAGGGAGGGCAAAACTCGTTGCCTGGACACTCAGTTGCCAGCAGAGCACATGAGAAGGACTAATGGAGATGACCAGATTTTCTGGTCAGTGCCTCTGGCACCATAAATGCTGAAAGCAGAAAGTACCAAGACCCTTCCCACAGCATTATCCCGTGGCCTGTCTGTGGGTAAGGGAAAATTATTCTCTTCTCTTTTCCTAAGAAAATATTTCCTCACTGCTGTGCAAGTGGTGGGAATTGTGTCACTGCCAGTTTGTTTCTCCCCACTGCAGCCAATCACCCAAAACCTTTCTAAAGCTGCAGTGCAATGAACCACCACGATCCTGTTGAACAGCAGGGAAAGCTTTTGTAAGACTTTCCCCTAGTGGGAGAAACAATTGCTGGATACAGTGCCTGGCCTTCACAATCCATCTGTTAAATTTATGTGTCTCAACAGTACATCTCAGTCAACTGCACCTCCAAGGGCAAGGAGTAACTGTAACTTGGGAGCTCAGCCATTTGGAAGATCAACCAGGCAACTGTGATCTATTCCCACCCAGCAGATGAGGATGTTGCTAAGGCAGTTTCTTGATGTAAGAATGATTTTATCTCTTTTTTTCTCTCTTTTCAGCCCTCTTGGCCAGCTGGCATCCCGATTTTTACTTTTTCAGCGGGCATTGGTTCAGTTTGGCATTATCCTTCAGAGTGGGAGCAGTAGCCTATTTAGAGCTTAAAACACATAAAGAGTGACTGGCTGGAACCCCAGAGAACAACCTAGCAAGAGGCTGATGAGGGCACTTAGCCAGACCATTTCCAAAACACTATTGTTAAAAGAACCTGATACGCATGTTAAGTAAACATCAAATATGCAAAACCCAGTACATGTAACATGCAGATAATAGCATAAGGTAATGGGCCCTATCTCCAAATAAATAATAGCACCCTCATAATCACAGGCAGTTTCAATATTTTCTGTTCACTTTCAATGTCCTCTGGATGGGTCATATCTATAACACAATAAAACTCCCACAGGCTCCAGCAGAAGCTGGATTTAGTGTTAAACCCTGGCTAAAATGCGGGAAAGAAATTTCTCTTGCACACAAACAGGCAAAAGCTCTAGAATAAATGTGATCCAGGAAGTTATTATATAAAGGCATTGATAATTTCATTTGCATATAAAATAATAACAACAAGAACGGAAGCTAAATTATCCCATATATACAGAAACCCTGGGTGTTCAGGATTGGCTATTCATTATTCTCTTGTCATATAAAGCAATTCAGTCTGCAGCTGCATTTCTCTTACAAATCCAATTCAATCAAGAGAACCGAAACATCATTAGCAAACCCACTGATTTATCCACCAGTAAAGTGCTGATACAGGCTTCTGTTTCTGCTGCTAATAAATTTTCTGCATAGCAGTGTTGGCTCTCTCTAGGGATCTCCCATTATTCCAATGACTACAGATTTCTAACTTAACCACTGGAACTTTTAAGCCTGATAGTCTGTGATAGTAGGGTTCAAAACCTGTGGGAGTTATAGGAAAGAAAGGACATGAGCCCAAGTGCCCAGTTGCCTCAGAGATGTGTCTAGATGCAACTACAGATAAAACAGCACCTGGTGCCTCAGAAAATTGCTGTAGTAAGACCATTTTTTCCCCTTTCTGAAATACATTGCCTTCTGTTTTGCTCATCACTTCCTCTCCCTATTTCCCTCAGTGGGCTTGCCTGCAGAGCTTTGCCTCCCTCTCTGTACCTTTCCCTGGCTCCTGCTTGGTTCGTTCCCTTAATTGCCAGTCTGCCAGGCTCATTTACCTCTGCCTCAGCCTCTGTTCTCCTACTGGACTGCAGGAAATGCTCTGATAAGCCCTGGTAGGTGTCTCCACTTCCTTTTGCGCATCGTCTACCACCAGGGCTCTGGGCAGTCACCTTCGAGCTCATCATAGCATCACCTCATTGATACTTCATATGCATGAGCCCCTACACACTATTTCAAGGCCTGGGCATGCTCTTCTACTTCCTTTTCAAGGTGGACCTCAAACAGTCTCACTTCTAACACCCCTTGGGCTGTTAGAAGTGATGTTGTTTTCTGGGAATAATCTTACAAGCTGCAGTTTCTGTAGTTTCTTTAACAGCCTTGAATCATTTTGTCTGCCAGGTTCTTGTGATGTTTGCTTTGCCTGTGGCCCTTTCATCTTTTAAACACAAAGAAGCTATTTCCTTGGAATATTGGATGGTAGAATTAATGTTCTAGTCTATCTGGCAGTTACAAAACACTCATGTTCAGTCTGAACTTTATTTTTTACAAAAAAAGTACAAAAAATAAGAATCCAGATTCACATATGACAGGAGGACTCGTTTAACGTAGTTTTACTAAAATAGTTTTTTTTACATTCCTCACTTGGAATTATATTATTTGTCTATTTGCTGAACATGATATCCAGGAGAACAAGAATCAAATAACAAGAGTCTTTAAAAAGTGTTCTTTATTTAAAAAATACGAGCAGTCCTATACATCTTATGTATGCTATAAATAAAGGATAAAATTATTACCAATGTAAGATACTTGACACTTTCATTTACTTTTTTATGTCTCCTAATTGAAGAATGGATACGTATGGGTGACTAGTGTGTTCTGCTTTTATATTTTAATCACATACTCGTACATTTGCAAAAAATTAGCTGTCTGTACTGAAAACAGCAGGAAAATGCTCGTTTAGAATAAGTGTTTGAATTTTTTTTAGGAAAAAATCACCAGGTTTACTAGTCTAGGGAATGAGAAGTTACATTAATCTTCCAAACTCAACATTTAGTATCAAAACGTCATCTTGTCATTATTTTTCAAGTTCCTCAGCTGCATTTTTCCTGTTTGGGCTTTCTGGGAGGGCTCTCACTCATCTGACCAGAGTGTTTTGTGCTTTTTTACTCCTGAGTGTCACATTTCTGGCAGGTCTAATGTGTTTGGCTTTCTGTGAAGTCAGAAGGAGGCGAAGCATTTCCACGATGTCAGCGGATCTGAAGCTGCACCTTCCTCCCAAAACCACATCTCACAGATCTGATGGAGGATGTTGTGTCTTAGAGCCGCTTCTGTTACCTCCCAGTGAAAAACCTGCAGGGCTTTGCCAGCTCCTGTAGCTCCCACAGCCCAGGACACCCATCCTCCTCAGCCTGTTGGCACTATGAGCACACCAAGGATGTTCCATTATTGCTGCCTTACAGAGTCATTCCCATCTTTTCTCCAACATATCACATTTTTACCACAAACCACAACTCTGGGTATAGCCACTTGCCAGAACTGGACTGTGCAAAGCAGGAAGAGCAGTACAGAAACAGTAAAACATACTGTGTGTGGGGAGGGAAAAATCCCAACACAAAACCCAAACCAGCATTTGTATTAGCAGAAAACTAAAGCTGAGTAGCCCTTTAGGGGAGAATTTAACTCAACTTTGTGAAACAGTTTAAGGCACCATTCATGTTTACAGAGCAGCATTAAAACCTTCTGTAATCAGTTAGGAGCTTGTACCTATTGACAGAAGTGAAAAAATGAGAACTAAAGTGAAATCAGCTGGCTGTTTCTCAGTCTCCACTGCCCAACTAGAGCAGGAAACGTGTTAAAATGACTCCTGCAATTTTCCTTCCTGGTTTTTTGAGTTTGATTTTTCAATTTACAAAAAAGGCACCTGAGAATGTTCTTAAATACTCTCTGTGCCTGCCATCAAAGGAGTTTTCTACTTTGGAAAAAGAGAGAGAGCCTTGTCTCAAAACGAACTTTTGCCAGGAATTCTGTCCTGATTAGGCTGCCTTGGAGCGCTTTCTTGGGAGGTTGCCATACTGAAGTTGTTGGATGGCAGCCATGTGTTCAACACTCTTAAAATAAAGTATTTTCCCTTAATTTGCACTGCAACAGAAAACTGAGGTTAAACCTATTGATGCCACTGGAGGGTGGAGCTAACATACATATGTATGCAATTATTTTCAGACTATTGCAATGAGTATATATATGCTCACGCAGAAGTTGCTCTGAAGTTGAACACTAATGTTCCTTGGGTGTGCATTTTGCCCCTCTCTGGTTTCTTCATTCGCAAATTATTCCACATTCAAATCTCCCCAGTGGTACTAATGAAAACGTTGGATAATCCATACATTTGAGTCAGCTCCTCCTAAGGACCTCAGGCTGGCCTCTCCAGCCCACATGGTCATACCTCGCAACAGGAACTTAGCAAAGCACTTCAATGAGTGTTTATATCCAAGCCTTCTAGACTGAACTCATCATCTCTCATCAATCTCAAGTGAATTTTTGAGCTCAAATGTTTTAGAATGAGGTATGTGGAAGAATGCCTTCATAGGATTATTGTATCATGGAACAACATAGCAGGAGGTAAGACTCTTCTCTCTCTCACTTGGAGAAAGGGTTGTCAGCATTTCTACATTCACAGATCCATCCAGGAGGATGAAATGGGATGGGCTGCACATGAAAGGAAAGGTTGTATCCACTTGTGGTTTTTTTCTGTATAACACTCATCTGTTTTCAGATTGTTGGTGCACTCTTTCAGTCGCAAGCTTTCTGCTCTGTATAATGCTTTACTGAAACCACTCATCCTTTCTCAGACCACATTTTATTTCCTACATGGTTCCCTACCAGATGTGGGTTATATCTGCAGCATGTAGACAGAGAAAGGCACAGAAGCAATTGTGTGTATCCAGAATGAAACCAGCTTATACTGTGATCCCTTCCCAGACCTGGATCTCTCAGGGACACTCACAGAATATCCATGCACGCAAGTGAAAAATTCTGTGTTGAGGGTAAGGTTCCTCACATAGGTCTCAGTAAAAGCAGAGGTCCTAATCAATATATTAATCCTTCGTTTCCAATGATATCTCCTAAATTTTTTTTGTGCCTCTAAAATCACAAAGCAACATTGTTAATTCCACAAGTAAGTTCCACCAGGGGTATGTGAAATAGAGATCAGTCTATCTTTTAACACTGAAGATGTATTTAGCACTCAATTAGCACCAAAATGGTAATCACTAATTTTTAGATAAAAATTAACTGTTCTACACTGGGAAAAATATGCATTCTGTTGAATATATAATTATATATTTTTCAAAGCTATCACTGCTTATATTTATATATTGAGAAACAGTTGTTGGAAATGTGACCTACTTGGTAATAAGAAGCAGTTTCCATTTTGAAGATTATTTATTTCTTATACTATCATACCTGAATGTTAAATTCCAGGAGGAGTATCTACATGTTGGCTAAACTGTATCAAATTACTTCTAATTTTTTATCTTCCCTTTTCTCTCTTTTCCCCCAGACTAAACAGTGCCAATGATCTGAATCATTTTGTTCAGCATTTTGCTGGATGAACTTTGCAAACAGCTCTCTGCAGTGAGCATAAAAAGTGGTTTTAGTAGCAGCAGTTGGAGTCTAAAGCGGATCAGCTTCACATAACAGGTACAAAAGACATGGGAAAGCATGAGTCATTCCCCTTGATCTACACCGAGATGCTGAGAGGGGACCACACAGGTCACCTCTTCTTTACACACAGATATAAAGTGTACAAAGTGTACAAAGGGATCCAATTGTCACCTTACTTCTCTTTAACATCCACGGCCTCTGTGAACAGAAGATCACATGGGAGAGAAAACCACAGTATGCCTCAACTGTGCATGGAATCACAGCAGCTCAGTACAGAGAGGATGGCTGAACCCCCCTTGAGAAAGGCCATAGAGAATGCTCACTGCAACTAAAACCAGGTTTTATCACTTCTGATTTCCTTAAAGCTGAAATACACTCATGTTAACATTCAAAAGGAGGCTGTTTTATGAGTCCCTGATTTTATAAGGTTTTGGAAATTTGCAGGATTTTTGCAAAAGCAGAGTAGCACCCCATACACTCACTCTAATCCTCTGGGAAGTGGCCATGTCTGCTACCCTCCAACACTGCCTGTGTAGTACTCTGAAGTAATATCATGATTGACCATTAGCTTCACTGTTAGCAGAGGGAGCCATTGGAAGGAGGCTCACATACAGCTGATGTGGGAGCTGAGGACCCACTGCAAAACAACCCATTAGCACATATTTTTATTAAACAACTGTCTTTAATGCACCTGAATGTTTAGTCAAAACTAAAACATTAAGTGGAAACACACTGCCTTTGATTCTGCTTTTAACTGGGAAGGTTTCCTACCTTGGGCAATCTGTCTCGTTAGACAGCCTGAGGAAAGAGTGGGAGTGGAAAACAGAGACAAACAGGTAGTGGCAGCTATGGCACCATTCCATCCACAAAAAAGGGATTCGTTTCAGAGCTAGGTTGTTCTGCAGTGGAGAAGTGGGGAAACAGATGGAGCCTGGTAAATTAAAACAAAAAAGAATTACATGCAATGAGCCTTCCCTTAATCTAGAAATCAGTTTCACCACTAATTGCTGGAAATGGTCAAATAGAGTAAAATATGATGTTTCAAACTGATGCCATGCCCTCAGTTATAACTAGTGAGACTCCCACATTCCATCTTGCCTCTTCTTGACTAATCTTGAGACTGAAGTTAGATTTTCTTCTGAACATCAAATGGCCTCCTTAGAAATACTGCTACAGAGTAGGTTAGGAGGTAATCCAAGCATATTGCTACAGGGAGTGAAGGTGTCTCTTGAAACACCTGGTATCATGATGTTAGTATTAGGGTAACTCTGCATGTAGAAAACTGTTTGCAGGTTGTCACCTAGACTGTGGAAAAGATTATAAGCACCCAACATAGACAATGACATTGATCAATGCAGAATTCTAACCTTCACTTTCTCTTTTGTAGGGCAAATCTGCAACCGTACCAGGTCATTTTATAATCCCTTGATGAAGAGATTGTTTGGATCAGTCTACCTTCCAGCATAATTTACAGGAGGCCTTTAGCCTTTTGTTACAGCTACCAGCTACAGCTCCCAAGGAGCCATTCAAATACAGAGTCTGGCTGAAATGCTGCACACTTCAGCCTTTGTCCTCTACATTGTGTGCTAGACACAAGAGCAAGAGCATGGACCAGAATCCAGTCATAAGCTTTCCCAAACAGGGAAATACTGTTTCTCCAGACATCTTGGTTCTGAAATGAAATCCATTAGTTTTATTCCTAGCAGAAATTTCAAGTATTCCTGTCTCTTTGACCTCAATTGAATATTACAATATAGTTTTGCTTAAGGTACCAAAACTTTGATCAACTTCTCTCTTCACTTATCAGAGACTTGGTATCTCTGTGAGTGGGAAATCCCCATGGATTGCTGAGCCATAACCAATATTTGGACAGTTGTTCTTTGCTTTGCCCTTTGGAGAGAAAAATGACCAATATTTCTGAGAGTGGCGGAAAGTGAGTCCCTCCTCTCACTGCAAATGTGTTGATATGGACAGCACTGATCAACTTCCCTTGAGGAACTCGTCCTATGGATTTCAGTGATGCAAAGTTACCCGTAAGTGCAACTACAGGCAGAATTAAGGGACATATTTCAGCTGTTTCTAATATAAACCAAGAAGTATGCTGTAGGAACTTCAAAGAATATAAATTTCAACCAGTTTTTATTAAAAAAAAAAATAAATTAACTTACACCTTTACCAGCACATAGTGCTGTGCACAGTGGGATGCTCTTACCATTTGCCTCTTGTTCCTGCCATATTTCAGTGCTATTTCGTGCCACTCTAGTTAAGGGTCATGTGCTATTTCCATAATTAATCTAATTTTTCAAAGGTGCATAGCTCATCTACTTTAATTCCCGCTGGAGTCTGGAAGCAGCTTGCTAGTGATCAGCTTAGCTATGAATTTTTTTTTCTATCTTTATAAAATGGCTTACTCCATCAATCCACTTATTGCCTGTTAGAGTAGAGGCACTTACTCCTTGATCCCACAATGCTTCCATGGTGTGGAGCCCACAGACCCTACCAGACAAACATGTATGTTCATTAATCACTGCAAAAGCCTCAGATCATTTTGGCCCAGGAAATTGTGATTTTTATGTTAATGGAAAAGAAACCACACATTAACATTGCAACTTTATGATGAGTGCACACGCTATTTTGGGAGCAGGGGCCTGAATTTCCAAAGCACAAGCTAATTTCCCTGAAAATTAGTGTTCACACTTCTGTCACTCTTTTGCCTTTGAATTTTATTAATATGTTCTTAAGCAATTGATCTCAATTTGAGGTGAAAAATATAGTTACGTAATTGAATAGATGAATGTGTTAATGATCATAGGAGGAAATGACATATATCCCTACACTGCACATAAATAACAGAAAATTAGTGTACTATTATTGTGACAAAGACAAAGAAAATGCATGCCAAGTACCCAGTTAATGCAGATCAGCACAATCTGATTGATATTAGTCACTTTAGATGCACTTATTCTGTCTAAAGCACTGGCCTTTGCAACTGAAGCAATCAAATTGCTCTAATGATAAAAGTCCAATTCAGGAAAGCAACTAAACTGAAAAAGCTGACTTTGGCACTCTCTTCCATACCTATCTTCAGTGTCTGTGAAGGATCACTCCTGTGTGACCCTGCCATTCTTACCTCCAACACATCTAGGTATGGGGAAGGGGCTAATGCTAATCTCCTAACGGAGGAGCCACCCATATGCCCCCGAACTACCCAGTCTGTTACTCCCAGGGTCCTGTTTACCGAATTTTCCCAAAGCCAAGACACATTCCTCACAGTGCTTGAAGAATGACAAAGTCCCTGCGAGCATCGTCATGCACGGCTGTGTGGCTGGAACGTCGCTCAAGTGGCAGCTCCCGCAGCGCTGTATGACGCTGAAAGCGGCATGAGACGCTTCAGAAGGGGCTGTGGAGATAAGAATTACATTGCTGAGCACGGGTAAGGAAATGATGATGTGTTTGAGCTGGCAGTGCCCTTGTCACAAAGAAACATTAAGGGGCAGGTGCCTCTGAAGGTCAAGGGTGCCCGCAGCTCAGGTTCCCAAGGTTTCTCAGGCGGGAGGGTCGGGGGTCCTGTCCCTGAGGACGAGCGCTGTCCCGCGGGAGGAGCCGGGGCACGGCGGGCGGAAGCGAGCGCGGGTTCCCGGGGCAGCGGTGGCGGCCACGGGGGGGCGCTGTGCCCGCTGTGCCCGCTGCCCCTCGCGGCCGGGCCGGGCCGGGCCCCGGGCGGTGCAGGCGGGGCCGCCCCGCCCCTCCCGCCCCTCCCGCCCCTCGCTCCCGCCGCTCCCGCCGCAGGCGAGCCCAGCCGAGCCCGCCAGTGCGAGAGCTGCGGCCGCTGCCCTCCGCCAGCCCGCTCACCCGGCACAGCACAGCCCAGCCCGGCACAGCCCGGCACGGCACGGCACAGCGAGCCCCTGCCCTGCGCCCCCCGCTCCGCCCGGACCACGCGAGCCAGCCATGGGTAAGCGAGCGCGGCTGCGGCAGAGCCCGCGCCCCGGGGCTGGGGGAGGGTGGGAGCGGGGGCAGGTGCGGGGCAGCCCCGGCGGGCGGCAGCGGCAGCCGCCTGTTGAGCGCCCCGGCAGCGCGGGGAGGGGGAGCGGCCGCCCCCCGCCCGCCTCGCTCCGCGCCGCTGCCGCAGAAACTCCGCGCAGGGAGCGGGAGCGGGGACGGGCGCAGGGACACCCTGTGCGGTGGGACAACGGGACCTTGCTCGCCAGCTGCAGAGCGCTCCCTTCCTTGGAAAATAAATCACTGATGATGATGATAATAACGCAGAATGCGGGATCTGTAGTTTCGGAGGCGGTTGGATGCGGCCGGCCCAGAGCTTCTCCATCTCGCGGTCCATCCCTCAGAAGCCGGGGAAGAGGCGCGCTCGGGGGGGAGCAGGGGCGGCCGCGGGGCCGGAGCGCCCCGGGTCTCCCCGCGGGTCTCGGTGCCGCCTCCCGGCGCTGGGGACAGGCTCGGTGTCGCCGGCTTCCCCTCGGGATGCGGCGGAGCGGGGGGAGCGCACTGCCCCTCTTCGCCAGAGGCGCGGCCCCAGAGGTGCGGGTCAGTTTTTGCCGAGGTGTGAAGTTTGGTCGGGAGAGGTGGGAAAGCCTCGGGACGCCGGGAGGAGAGTGGAGGTGCCTCTGGAGATGGGCAGTGCTGAGTACCTCCGTGTGCCAGGCGTGATGCGTTTAGGTGTGAGCATTAGGGAAGCCTGCGGG
Organism: Eopsaltria australis; assembly: GCA_034509425.1. NCBI lineage: Eukaryota > Metazoa > Chordata > Aves > Passeriformes > Petroicidae > Eopsaltria > Eopsaltria australis. Next base: position 2,875,833 of record JAVTVJ010000068.1, on the reverse strand, counting down.
CCATTGGGACAACGTGGTGCGCTGTTCCCTCTGCAGCGCTGGAGGGAGTTGGGTGTGGGTGGAAAGTGGCGACTTCTGTTCCCAAACTTGTGGGGAGGGTAGCGCTTGCGTGAGTGTGTTAACAGGAGCAGAAATGGGGCCCTAGGGAGGGAAAGATTCGCAGTGCACATGGGTCCGTCGGCAGGCATCACTCACCTTCAGCATTCCTATCCTTTCAGCATGGGACTTTTGGTATATGGGCTGCTTCCCGCGAGCTCTCCTTTCAACCAACAGTACATCCAAATTATTTAAGCTGTAATGAAAGTTAGGAGGTTTGGAAGAAGAAAAGAAAAATATAGAAAAATACAGCTGTATCTTTGGTCTAGTTTGCCACTGGCATATTATTGCTTAGAGGTTGCAACTGCTAAAGCAGAGCTATCAGTGCGTGCCCGAGTGTTAATATGCACATACTGATGCTGGCACTGTCTCTGGTTTTAATTAAGAAGAAAAAAATTAATTACTCAGCCAAAGCTAAAGGAAGCTGACAGAATTCCTATGGCTGCTACTTTGTTAAATTAATTCGCATCACCTAATTCCTTAATTTCTAAATGCTTATTAACTGGTTTGTTCCCTAGCTTAGTGAAGATCAGACTCCTCTAGTATTAATGTCTTTTTACTAAGCTTTTTATAAGTTTTCTACACTGCTTTCAGTGCATGTTAAATTACTGATTTCTGTAGCCTCAGCGGCTCTGATGGTGGAAACGAACCAACCAGCTGTATTAGCAGCATCAAAAAGCTTATTTTTTGTGTCCATATTCTGATACTAATTTTTTAGATTATTCCTTTCCTATGTGAACTTTTGATGTTAAATGAAACTGCAAAGTGGGCAGCATCTCCTCTTGTCTATCTCTTACTACCTTCCTCTTAACTTACACTTTTACTCGCATGGGTTGTTGTCCAATAAATACATCTTGGAATGGGGAGGGAAGAGGGATAGAAACAAAGGACTGTTTTTACGGTCTTATTAAGAGAAGAGTATTGATTTCCATGTAAAATTGCTCTTAAATGTCTTTGCTGCTAAGTGTATGACATTGGTTTTCCTTCAGTGAATTAAGGTTTGAAATCAAAAAGTTGTTTTAAATCTTCATGAGTGATTCAACTTAAGGAGAAGCCCATCTTTATTTCAGTCATAAAACCTCAGAAAAACACTTGGAAATTGTGGATCTGCAGCAGTGTGTGAAGTATGTAATTTACATCCATATAGAATGTGTTGTCCTGAATGTAGCAGTTGGGAAAAGGGAAGTGAAGACAAGAAAACTTTTCTTGAACATTTTGCTCATAATGATGATAGTAACAACAAAAATTCCAAGGTCTTCCGAGTTCTTTGCTTAGAGGCATTGTTGGATGACCAGACTGTACCTCAGTTAATGGCAGTTTGGTCAGTCAGGAGAGGGGACTTGGAGCAGAAATTTCTTAAGAAGTACTTCAAAAAGAAGTCGCAAAAAGAAGCCTTTGTCAGCTGGTGATCCAGTCCCCCATGAATACAACGTTTTGTTTCTGTCGTTGCATAACTGTTGCCTTGGCATTAGGTAGACTGAGGCTGATGTGATTGTCTCACCAGGCCTTGTGTGGAGCCCCAGTGCTGTTATTGAGCTTCCTGATCTGGTGGCAAGGATGTGTTGGACTGCTTCTCATTAAAACAGTTTGAGTTGTCCTTGCTCACACAAAACTTCTGTGTTGGACTGCTTTACTCAGGCTGGTTTTTGTTTTCCTTTTCGGAGGCTGAGAGCCCTCTGCAACTGTTGTTTTTCTTTGGGCTTTTGGCTCCCTCAGCGCTTCTGAAACTTGGGCACCCTGTTTTCAACATCAGTTAGGGTTTGCACTGGCTGGATGGAGGGTCCTCAGTAATGACCAGTTCATTGCTTTGTACATCTCCTGTGAGAAGTCCCACCCATGGGCATCTTACATTGTGGCACACACTCTCTGAAACATAGTGTTTCACGTAAAAGGTGGGAAGGGGGGCTGTTGTTTTACCAAATGAACAAAAAAAAAAGCAAAAATTTTGGTTCCTAAAAGTTTGAAAAGCATGATACAATGTCATTTCTTGGGAACTATGTGTTTTTGTAATTTTACGCTTTTTCTTCTTTGTACTCTCCAAACTGTTGCTTTTTACTTAAAAAAAAAAAAGTGGTTGGAGCAGTGTGGGTACATATTATATATTTGGGTTGGTTAGTTTTTTTTAAAAAGAGATATTGAGGAGAACACTGCAAACGGAGGTTCTCCGTTTGGATGCCTGTCTTTATGTGGGTTCTAGGCCCATTTCTCTGAAGCCCCAGCACAGGAACTGCTGCCTTGTGGAGCCTAAAAGTCCAGGAATTCCCAGAGGTATCACTCAGGGGCCCACACCCCCAGCACATCTAACTCTCAGCAGTACTTGCTTCTGCATCCCTGTAGTTCCTCCCTGCATCCCAGAGTGGACCATCCCTTTCTTGTAGGCATTATCTTCAGGAGTTCCAGTTTAGGGGCTGTTCCCACCCAGAGAAATGGTCCTTGCTTTTACATGAAATATGTCTGAAGTAGGTTCAAATATTCCCTAAGCCAGGCTTTCTTCTTATAAACAGCTGGGGGCAAATCCTGAAAGAGAATCAGTCTTCTTTCTTTCTTTCTATTCAGCTCTACACGTCATTCAGGCAGGAGCTGAAATCTTTTCTGTCTAATATTATTGGTAAAATCTGATTAGCTTTGGTCATTAAGGGTGGCTAGATTTCAGTTGCCAACTGGTGTAGTCCATATTTTCTTAAATGGTACACCTCTTAAACATATTTAACCTTATTAACAGAAAAGAAGCTAATATTCAATTTATCTCCTCGTAAAACCTGTGAAATACAAAATTTTATACTGCTGCCCTTCCTCTATCTCCACAGCACCTGTTTGTGCTGTTAAAAGGTACTTAATTTTGCCTTCTCACTTTAGTCCTTTTTGTCTGAGAAGGAGGTGAAGAAGAAAATGTTGTGCATTTCAGATATACCTAATATCTTAAACGGTTTGTGTTTTCACCATATTTACAGGTTCTTCCTCATCTTCTCTTTTTAAATGTGTGGTTCTGTGATATAGGATATCTTCCATCCTGTGTGTTAATCCTATGTCTGATAGATCTTGAATTGTTACATTTCAGAAAAACATACTGCATGATAGATTACATCCCTGGGAGGTCTGAACTGTGTCAGTGCCTGATTACCTGTCTTTTTCAGAGTGTTTATAGAATTTTTAAAACCAGTTGAAGTCTCCAGGTGTCTTCTATCATAGAATATTTTGGTTTGACCTTTAAAGATCAATTAATCCAACCCCTCTGCTGTGTGCAGGGACATCTTTTCACTTGCTCAAAGCCCTGCCTAGCCTGACCTTGAACACTACCAGGAAAGGAGCATCCAGGGATTGGGCATCCACAACATCCACAATATTTTGTAATATCTAGAGTCCTTACTCTAAAAATTAAGACCAGTGTCCATTTCAGGGTAGGGTGAAAAATACTTGAAACTAAACCCAGTGAAGCCCAGTTCCTGGTACCTCTTTTTTTTCTCCTCATACAGTGGTGTCGCGTTGTCTGAGTGGTGCACGTTTTCATTAGCAAGGATTTTCTTTTCCCTAAGATACACAGTTGTTGAAGCCAGATGCAAAATAACTACTCATATTGTGTTTCCACTGATAGTTTTTGGTTAGAAATGTATTGTTGTCTTTTCAGAAATGGGAGACATTGCATCCAGTGAAATTTCACTGAAGTAGAGCGTTTGCTGAGGGAACTGTTGTGTGTTGGTTGTTGCATTACCTTACTCCCCACAGTGGCTGCTCTTCCCACTGAAACTGATGGATTTCTCTCTGAAGTTTTCATCTCAAACTGATGTTTGAACTCTCCCACAGGCACCCAGCTGTGTGTGCCCTTTGCCTTTCCTCAGACATGCACACACCTGGTCCCACGAGTGCCTGCCCCACACCTGCCCAGGCAGTGCAGCACCTTGCTCCTCTGTGCAGCTCCTCGCACCATTCCTGCTGAGGTGCTGAGAGTTTGCACAGAGCCATGGCAGCTGCCTTCCATAGCCCACCTGTAAAAATTCAATCTCTTCATGACCCCACAGTGTTAATGTTGTGGAAGATTTGCGTATATGCTTATTAGTGTACTTGTAACATAGGTGCTTCTTACCCTAGAGTGTCGGGTTGTTGCTCACTCCCAATGGAGCACAGTGCATCTCACTGGGGTTCCAGTCTGGTGAGGTGTGTAGTGAGACATTTGGGAGGTCATTCTCCAGGGTTCCCTTAAGCATGCTTGTGGCTTGATTTGTTTGAGAGAAATCAAGATTCTTTCTGTTCTTCTGGCTGGTTCCTTAAAATCCCTCTAAGTGCAAGTGCCTCTGGGTTTGCATTGCTGTGAGCAGATGAAAGAGAGTTTAGTTTCCATGTGGGTCATCAAAGATGGTTTTATTAAAGTGATGGGTCCCAGCTGAGCCTGCAAGGCTGTGTACAGGTGCAGAATCCTGTCCTGGGAGGATTAGTGGGTCAATACCCACTAATGGGCACAATAGAGCCCATCACATCCAGCTCACAAGGTGGCTTCTTCCAGGTCATGTGGCCCAAAGGAAGCAAACCTGACTTCACAGTACCCAGAGAGGAATCCACATCCCCTCCCAACCTGAGGGTTGCAGGCAAGCATGAACCTGAGACAGCTTTTGTGCCGGTCAAAATCCTGTCACCCCTTCCCTGTAAACACAGTGGGCATCTATGGAGATGTCACCACTCAGTGTAACAAATAGGTAGCATCCTATGTATCACTTAGTTCTCAACTGTTTGTTGCTTTCTATTGCTGCTCTGTCTTGGTGCCTTGCCAGTCTTCCTCTCCATAATTATTTGTCCCTGGGGTTTTAGGCTCAAAAGCTTGCATGGGGAGTTGTGGCTTGGGAAACATTTACAAGCAACACAAAGAACTATGAGAATTCAGCATCTTTTGTTCTCCCTGGTTTTAGAGCTCTTTGACTAGCAGCAATTTCAAAATGTGAATGGAGTTTATGTTTCATTAACAGGAAGATGTGCCAGCCACAGAGCTGTCGAGAGGTACAAACCTCAGTGCCTTTCCTTACATCGCTTTTGGGAGTGTTTGTTTTATGCTTTAATAGTTGTGTGCATGTCACACTTGAAAATTTTAGCCTAAAGTTATATGTACAGCAAATGACTTCCAAAAATGTGTTTGTACTTTAATGTTTGGGTTTTTGGTTTTTTTTGCCTGAGGGGAGATGTTGAAAAGGATTGTGGTTCCAAGATAGCTGAGACCTAGGTCACGAACAAGACTGGACTTCTTGAACTGGTTTGAAGTATCCAGTCTAAGATACAGCCTTCATAATTTGGTTTGGGTTTTTTTAAACGTTTATTAAGTGCATAGAGGCATTGTTGCATATTGCAGCCTAAAGCTCTTGTCTTTGTATACACTCCTTCAATGCCAGTGGAAATAAGAGAATTGCCCTGGTGTAAACCATATATAAATCAGAGTTGGATTGCACTGAAGGCAAGCAGGGAAAAACTTGTACAGGAGTAAGGAAGCAGCTGGCTTGCCTTCCAGGTGCTAGTTTGTGGATAAACAGACAGAGAGGACACCTTGTGTTAACAATGCAGCTGGTCAAGAGATCCAAACCCAGAGTAAATGATGGGAGTTCAGCCAGAGGAGGATTATGTGTTGAGTAGTGTGCTGGTTTTCTCAATATTGGAAACATACTTGGGCTTATTGGTTGTTTTGCTGAGCTGGAGCAGTGGGGCCTGCCACTGATGGCTAACTGGGGAGGAATCTGACTCCTTTGTGCTGCCAGCTAACTGGGACTCTCCAGTGTCTGGGTTTACCTTTTAGACTATGTTTTTGCCAGCTTGCATGGTAACAGATTCATTGAGGCTTCTCAGTCCTGTTGCTGAGTGTGTACCAGTGAAGCTGCTGGGTGCAGGTGAGCGCTGTTTGCCTGCAGTCACCTGCTGACACCCCTTGGGAGCCCACTGGGGAGTGGGTGTTAGCTATCCCTTAAAGAGAGATTTCATGCTTTTTTGTCTTTAAATTCTGCAGGTTTATATGTGTTTTCCGATTGGACACAAATGTTTCGTGGCATAAGACAGTGCTTTCATCAACTTAGGACTTCTTTTTAAAGCTTAAGTTCTAAGTTCTGTAAATTTCTGTAAGAATTTTCTGGAATGAAGTCCTTGGCACACATCATTCCAGCAAATGCCGTGCGAGTCTGAACTAGTGCAGAGCACTGGCTGGATCTTCAATACTTTTTTGTAAATTCTTTACTGAAGTAATTTTAAATTTCTTGTTTGTTGTGTTTTCTGTATCTTATGTTTGTAGTTTCCTTTTTTTTTTTTTTTTTTTTAAGGAATAACTTTTGGAAGGTTTTAAGTGATTGCTACTAGTGTCTGAATTTACATTTTTGTTACCAAAACTGTGTTGACATAAATGTCATGCACTTTCCCAAACAAAAGCATAAAATGAATTTTTGTATTTGTTAAGCACACAGCTGAAAATAAGTTTGCCACATGGAACTTCCCTTGTGGGAAATTAAATGCTTTTCTTGAGCTGTTTAGGCATGCATTAAAAAAAAAAAAAGTCATGAGGAAATAGAGATGACTAGTGGGAGTATTTGGAGTTCTTTTGGTGCAAGCGCAGGGATCTGCTCCAGCACATCTGTCAAGAGCCCACGACTTGCAAGGTGTAAAAACAAGAACACTTCATGTAACATCTGCTCATGCTCTGTGGTGGGCACAGGTACAAAAGCCTTGAAATCTCTGAGATATTTGTCATGCCATGTCAAGGGGATGTAACAGAATCCAGTACATTGTCTGTTACTGCCTGCTCTCCAGCCAGTGAAGTTATTAGGTACTAAAGCTGATAACACTTCCACTGAGCCAAAGTTTTGCATAAGCGAATGCGAGGAATGCAATGCAGAGGGGGCTTTGCTATGTGTGCCTGATGTAGCCCATGTTAGTAATTATTTCCCTCATGCAATGTATACCTTCACTTAGACATTTCCCCCATACTGTGCTGAAATTGAAATGGTGTTTTCTCATGCTTGATAATTGTCTGATGAAAATCCCCAATTCAGTTTATGTCCGGAGACTTGAAGAAATAATGATGTGGAATGAAAAATAGCCAGTTAAGTAATTTTTGCTGGGTTTAGCCTGAAAATTTTTGTTTCTCCCTTTAAATTATTTTAAAAACGTTTGAAAATACCTGTTTTTCTCCTCAAACTTTATCTATGAGAAGCATATAATAGGTACTTAATCTTTAACCTTCTCCTGAAATTCTTTGACCTTTTTCACGTTATCTGCCACTGATACACTTGCAACACCACGCTTGAGAAATTGTTGTAATCTACCACATACTAAATTCCTCTTATTCCTCAGTGGGAACCTCAGGAAAGAAGAAGAAAAAAAAGAACAAGGAAGGAGTAAAAAAGCTCTTGAAAATGCTGATTTAAAGTAGCTGTGGCAGACTGAAGGTAGGTATTTGAGGAGTGGGTGGTACTGAAACAAAACACAAATGAGGTAGCAGCACGAGTCAAGACTCAATTGATTTCAGCCTTAAACAGTCTGCAGATTTCATTAAAATTATTTTATTTTCCTGTAAAACTTTATTTCTGGATTTTTTTATGTTTCCTGTGTCTGTCATCATAAAATCTGCTGAATGTTTTCCCATTGCCATCAGCTCTCCAGCTTGTCCAGAATGGTTTAGGCTCTTTCCATTATCCTGGCAAAGAGGAAGTGCTGGATATCATGGTCAAACCTTGTCCTTCCCTCCCTCCAGGCTGTTTTCCACTAGGTTTTGTGGGCAGGGGATGTGTGTGGGTGGATAGTTCCCTGCCCCCCTTATTCCTGTTGGCATTTGATCCTCCACTGAAGACTTTCTCCATGAAGTGGCGTCCAGAAGCGCTTTCTGGTTTTGCACACATGCAATTCACACATGGTACATGAGCACAGCTGTGACTGTGACTTGTACTTCCAAATAAGTGATGTACCTCTCACAGAGACAGAAAATCAGGGAGACTTTAAAAGAAACAGCTCTAAAATAAACAGAAAGTTGGGAGACACTTCCCTAACGCAAAATAAAGTGCTTTACTGGAGGGAGGTTGGAGTCTTAGATTTCTATTTCCGCAGTAACCAAAAGGCATGGCACATGTGGAGTATTTAGTGTTGTTGCCAAGGCTAATGGGAATGTCCCAGCTGCTGTTAAAACCTGACATATAACTGTGTTAATTACTGCACATCAAGTCTTCTGTTCTTATAAGAACATGCAAAGAAGAAGATTCAGGAAAATGCCAGGGTAGTTAGAGTCAGCACTAGTTACTTCTCCCCATTACAAAAACACATTTAGTTGATAAAAATACTTTGTTTCATGTTTGATTAGTTGATCTTAGATATAATTGGTATTTTTTGGCTGTAGGGATATCTGCAAAATTGGTCAATATGATGGCTGTAGGATGGCTATCTACTTTCTGAAGATTACCTACCCTCTTAAAAAGAATTTTGTTCCAAGTGGTTAGAAAATTAGATATGTTCCTTATTTGCTGCAGAGTTTTTAGCATTTAACTGAGGGATGAGAATGGAAACAATACCTGAGTTTCTGTTGAAAAAAAAAAAACAAACCCTACCAATTACTTGGACGAGTAGTGTCTTTGTTCATTAGCTGTTCTCTGGCCTGCTAATTGGGCTCCCTGTTCAGGACTCCTGACAAGAGACTGATGAGGATGTCCTGGTTTTGGCCAGGACAGAGTTATTTCTTTGCAGTAGCCATGAGGAGGCAGAGCTGGAGCTGTGTGGGTGTGCCTGGGGTGCTATTCTGTACCACCCACATCACTGCCAGGGATGGAAGTAAGGGACTCCTGCTTCTGGGTGCTGAGGGTGTCTGCCATTGTTTTTTCACTGTCCCGGGCTTGCTGAGCACTTTTGCCTGTAAATCACCCTCTCTTTATACACTTTTTAAATTAGTGTTGTTAGTGGTACTGTTCATTTTCTTATCTCGTTGCTGTGTCCAGTAACTCGTTCTTTTCTCAACCCATAATCTCTGCCTTTTGTCTCCCACCAGAGTGGGGGAGGAGGGGAGTGGCTTGTGGTTTTGTTTTTAGTGGGAGTACTGAACTGGTAAGTGCCCTTCCTAAACCAGGACAGTGGACTTCATAAGAAGACACAGAAGGGGAAAAGCAGTTCTCCAGCCAAAATGTGAGTTCCCAAAGCATTCCTTCCTCTCTCCCATCATATAAGGCAGGTTTATCAATTCAGAAAATGCCATCATGCTTGTTTAAGTGCTCGTCTTCTGTAATCCTTTATAAAATACTTGATCCTTAGCCCTTGTTTTTTAGGCAAGAGACTGGTAAGATTAGTAGGAGGGAAGCATGCCTTTTTCCTTGCATATGTGTTTGCGAGCGTGACTGCTGTGCCCACTTCCCACATGGTCAGTAGTCTGTCTTCTTCTGCATGTGTGAAACATCCCTTATGTTGGCTCCTGTACCTTGTAAATAAAGTGTTTTCTATTGCCTTACTCAGAAAATATGTCAAGTTTTTTTTTACATATGCTTCATTGCTCTGACACTTGTGCTTTGCATTTGCATGTGGTTCTTAGATCTCTATGGAGAGAGATTTATTCTCCCTACCCCAGTTTAAACATAGAAGAAAAATCATAGAATTCCAGGATGGTTTGGATTGGAAGGTAGTGTAACAATTATCCAGTTCCAACTCCCCTGCCATGGGCAAGGACACCTTCCATAAGACCAGAGCTCCATCCAACCTGGCATTGAACACTTCCAGGGATGGGGTGTCTGCAGCTTCCTTGGGAAATGTGGTTACAGAGTCTCATCACCCACACAGTAAAGAATTTCATCCTAGTACCTACTCTAAATATGCCTCTTTTCCATTTAAAGCATTACCCCTTTTTCTATCACTACACTCCTTGGCAAAGGGTCCCTCCCCATCTTTTCTGTAGGCTCCCTTCAGGTGCTGGAAGGTGCTACAAGATCTCCCCAGACCTTCTCTTCTTCAGGCTGACCAACCCCAGCTCTCTCAACCTGTCTTCATAGGAAGCTCTCTGATCATCTTTGCAACCTCCTCTGGACCAGCTCCAAAAGGTCGATGTCCGTCCTGTGTTGAGGGCCCTGGACTCCAGAGCTGGATGCAGTGCTCCAGGTGGGGTATCACAGTGGCAGAGTAGAGGGGCAGAATCTCTTTCCTTGACCTGCTGGCCATGCTGCTTTTGATTCAGCCCAGAGTACAATGGACATTCTGGCCTACAAGCGCACACTGCTTGTTCAAAGTCAGTTTTTCATCCACCAGCACCTCAGGTCATTCTCGCTGAGCTGCTTTCAGTCCACTCATTGCCTGGCCTGTATGTATGGCTGGGATTGCCCTGACTCAGGTGCAGGACTTTACACTTGGCCTTGTTAAGCTTGCCTTTATTTGCCATTTTAATACTATTTTCTTGTGTCAGGGTAAATCACTGACATCCCACAGTATCCCAAAATTTAATTTATCCTGAGCATGCGGTCCCAGAGACATTCAGTCCCAGAGACACTTTGTGCACTCAGGTGACTTCGTGTCACGAGTGGACTTGTAGCAGTAGCCTTTGCTCTTCTGTGGCAGACACAGATGAAAGTGTGACTCTTAAAGCCATCAGGCTTGGCAGCTGCTATGTGCCCTGCTTTGTCCTGAAGGGGACAGCTGGGAAGGGACCCTCGTGACAGCCAGCATCTCAGGCCTTCCACAGCACTTGGGATGTACTGTGCCAGTGCTTCCTCCTAGGAGATACTGGAATTAATTTAAAATCTTTCCCCTAGGTCATCATGACTTTTAAGGAGCTTTTGCACTTACTGCCTCAGAAACTTTCTTCCTTAAGCATGACCTGCCAAGGCAGCTGTGTTTCTCTTAAGCAGAAGTTAATGATAGAAAACATAAAGCTTGAGAGGAGGAGATGAGGATTCCAGCTCTTAGCTGTGTACTCACTGTCAGCGTCCCTTCTGCGGGACCAGAACGATCAGGGGCTGCAGGACAAAGTGAAGGCCATGGCTTGGACATCTGTGATCCTTTCTGCAAGGGCTTTTGAGGAGGCTGCTCATATGGCCTTTCTGGGCTTAGTGTGAAAGAAGACAAGCTTTCTTTTTTCTCCTGGTGTCTGTTCTTGTTGTTTGTTCTTTTATTTGTTTATTTGTTTCATTAATGAAGTTCAAAGGGAAATACTCTCTTCAGATGTAACAGTAACATTGCATAAAAGGGTCCTCCTTGTGTTTGTGGAGGCTGCTGGCATACTCTGCTTACATCAAGCTCTGTGGAGTGGGTGGCTTTGAACCCAAGGGTGATGACAATGCCCCTGTACATGCTATGGCACTAGTTGCTCAGTGTGGAAATCTGGTAGTCTTCTGCCTGGGCTGTGTAGCTTCTCTCCTCTCAGGGTTCATGTAGTAACCTAAACTTACCTCTGTTCACATAAATTGGCCATTAGCTCAATCACACACTGGCATGCAGACTTTTTCATTTCCAGTTTTGCTTCAGTCTCTTTCCATGAAGCTGTGTGTGGGCTTACCTGCATTTGCATGGTAGGAGTTTGCTCAAGGAAGTCCCTTCCCAAATGTTATCCCCAGGAGCTGTGTCCCCCTGCAGACACGTGAAGAGACAGGGCAGCAGTTGCCAGCGAGCGTCACCACCATCTCTTGTTTCCCTCATAGCTATGGTGACCCTGGATGTGAGACCAGGAATGTATGCACTGGAGATGATTTAAGGAAATGTGCAGCACTGCATACTAATTGACTCAGGTCATGGTACTCACAGGATAAGTGCAGCAGCTTCCTGCCTCCCAAGTGGTTCCTGGGGTTCTGATGCTTGTGCCAAGAAAAAAACTGCTTGGTAATTAAAATTAACCTGACCTGCTTTAGAGGAGCCTGGTTTGAATTAGGGCATGATTATTAACTCTAGCAGTATTTGGCTTTGCTAAATCTTTCCCTTTGCTTCCACATAGCTCATTTCCTGCCATTCCACCAGCTCAGTAACTGGGGTAGTACCTGTTTACATGAGACCCCTCATCTCTGTGGAGGAGACCAAGCCTTGGCTGACACAAAGCACAAGCTTTGGTGGGACTCTGTCAGGGTGCAGAGCTTGGTGGCTGACAAGGTCTCGTGCTGTCCTGTCTCCAGAAAGCCAGGACTATGGGAGCAGAAAATGGGGAGTGAGGAGATAGCTTTGTGTGCATAACTGACCCGAATGCCGTTCTTCTCATGGGTGTTGAAAATAGTTAACATAATTTGGCTGCTTGGAGTTTACTGCATTAAATCCAAGTCCTCTGAGCTTTGAGGGCATTGCCTTTTATATCTGTGTGTGAGAAATTCAAGAAAAGCAAGAGTGCAACAGAGTTTTAATCTCAAACCATGGAAGCCTCATCAGTTTGAAGGCTCAAAGTCCCTTGCTTGTGGTTTTTGTTCCCATGAGCTATATGATGTGCCTATTTTTTCTTTATATGTAGATGACACCATTTTAATGCATCTTCAAGCTCTCTTTGTTGTGTGGGTAACAGGTGAACAGGAGTTTTCATTAAAAAATGCAGTAAAGCCTTTTTGAAAAGGAGTATTTTGCATTGGTTTGTCTTTCCATCAGGTCACAACTACAGAGTGCCAGTTTCAAAGTCTCTCATATGATAGCTGTGCTACTTCTTTTCCAAGACATCTTTCAGACAGGAACCATTGGGAGCTGCTAAAGTATTTTCCTGAGCTTTTCTCTGGTATAGTGCCTGGATGCCCTGATGCTCCTGCCTTGTTCTGCTGTGCCACACAGTGCTGTGGTAAGCGCCTCCATGACTGATCTCTGGTGATGGAGTGAATATTCTTCTTTTTTCACCATTTGTTTGTTTTTACAGTGTTTAAAAAGTTGATGTTGGCAGAAAAACAAGAACCAGTAGGATTATTTTTTGATCTAGACAAGCAGGATACTTGTATTAGAAAGGTCTTTCTCTCAAAAAACTGAAATATTTTTGGGGGAAAAAAAAGGTTGAAGTGCACATTGTGTTATGCTGCCTTTTTTTCCCTCTGAAAAAATTGTCTCTGCAGTGAAATGAAATTGATCCTTAGTTTGAAGGCTCGTGTTGGACATCCCCTCAGCTTGGGAACAACTGGAAATGAAAGCAAATATATGAGTTGTACAGAAAGGCTGTGTTTTTGGCTCTGATTTCCCCTGATTCTTCCTTTGAAGTTCTAATTTATCTTTAGAAAACATGAGAAATTAGAGGTCGCTAAACATAATTTTCTGTGCTCGTATAAAATGATTAAGCATTGATAATATCTAAACATGGCAGTCCCTTGTCCCTTTTTGAAGAATCACATTTTTGCAAGATCCCATTAACCCCCACTAGCTGTAAGGTGTCTCATGTTCTCTAGAGAGCATCTCTTTGCTGTCTCCTTGCTTTCTGTGCAGGAGGTGGATCAGTGTCCTTCAGAGAGCTGCAGATGCCTAGTTCTTTAACACTGCAAAATCTTTGCTCTTGGCTCCTGCTTCTATCCAGCCATTGTCTGTTGTAGTCCTTGAATGCTGAAAAAAAAAATCACAAGACCTGCTATTATTTTGGAGGCTTTTGTTTGCTGTTTGTTTTCTGAGCATTTAGTGGCTGGTACTTACTTCAAATTTTCCTTCTTCCATGGTGATGAATGGAAATCTACTTTTTTTTCCTATTTCATAATTAATGAAGGTTTTCATGCATGCTTTAGAACTGGGACTTGAGCTGGGCACCAGATCTTGATAAACTTGATGATGGTATTGCAAGAGGCAAGTCAAGTGTAGCTAGCATGTTTCTTCTTACATAACTCTAGTACCTTTGCTGTTGCTTTGGGAAAAAAAGGCTCAATGTGTTCCACTCCACCTGCCCCTGCTTTTTATGCTCTTTTTTTGTACAGGGATTATTGTTGCAGATCTGTAGGAAAGCACAAAGCCTGGGCAAACCCTGAGCCTACGGAGCCTATGAAAGATCTTTTAAGGAAGCATATCTGAAAGGAAATTGTGGAAACAAAACAGGGATCCCTTCTTTTGGTAGGTGGTACCTATTTGCTGTCTGGAGGAGAAGGACTGTGGCATACCACAGGAACAGTACATTTTGAATTGTCAAAACGCTCTGGCCTTCTTCCCCCATCTCCTCCACCTAGTCAAACAAGATCCTGCTATTTGTTGTCTATATTTGAGTGATGTCATATGTCTGTCTGATATTTCAGTGCATTCCCTGTTCAGTCACTAAAGAGGCTCCATCAGTTGTTACATCTTTCTTACAAATGTGTAGTTTAGAGCCAATAAATCTGAGGGTGTGGGAATGGGGATTTTCATGGTGTGTCATTAAGGAAGTGTTGCAAAACTGACGTAAGGGTCATATGCTTTTGCTCTGCAAGCTCTGCATTTTTCAGGCAAACTTTGCCGTAACAGAGCAGTTAGGAAGCAGTGGTTAGTGGGTCAGACAGGCCCAGGGGGCTAAATTGGGGTTTGCTCAGCCAAATGTTAGTGGTTTTTAATCAACGCTGAATTTTGCGTGCAACATTCTCTTCCTTCCCCAAAGCCATAACAAAAAAACACCAAGGGTGTTCAACTGGGTCATGCACAACATCTGTCCTTTACTAAACCAGTTAGGGAGGTACCCCAGTGAGGGAAGAGAAGCTGCCTCTAGCTGCTGTTAGAGCATCTTTTCACTTCTGTGGCTTTGGCAGTCTGGGGCAAGCATCTGTCAATGAAAATCTATGTCCAGTTCCCAAACCCCAATTTAGAGGGAAAAGGAGAATTTCCTTTCAGGTTTTGTGCTGCATTTTTGCACTTGCAAAATTCCAGTAAAATTGGAAGTGCAATTAATTTACAGTGCTATGAAATAATTGCATAGATTTCTTGTTGCCCTCTTCAGCTTCCTTAGGTGTTAGGCTGCTTCACACTAAGGAATTGTTTTGTCAAATCTCTCTGCTGCCACCTGTTCAGTCTCCAGTAAATGTAATTAATGTGATGGTAGGAATGACAGAGGCTTTGGCCTCTCTTGTCTAGATGGTTTATATATTCTCC
Source organism: Eopsaltria australis (assembly GCA_034509425.1). NCBI lineage: Eukaryota > Metazoa > Chordata > Aves > Passeriformes > Petroicidae > Eopsaltria > Eopsaltria australis. The sequence continues at coordinate 2,860,776 of JAVTVJ010000068.1, read as the reverse complement.
ACCCCAGACTATGTGTTAATTGGGCTATCCTGATAAGTTTCAGTTTGCCTTGGTACGGGCCTTTTTTGACAAAAGGCTCCATGGAGTCCAATTTAACTTCTAAAAAGTCCATTGCAGTAAAAAAGCCTCAGTGAACATACAGTGCAGTCATCTTTGATTTGAAGTTTTTAAGTTCAGCTGAACTTCTTCCAATTAATGGGAGTTTATTAAATTCACCACCCAAAGCAGGCTGAGTCTGTGCTGTATTTTAAGCTGAGAATCACGATTTACTGGGTAGTTATTGGTGGCTGCTGCAAAGGAATGTAAGAGCAAAAAAGGGTAATTTCTTTCTTTAAAATTCTGAAGTAATTTACTCTTCCATGAGAAGAAATATGAGGATCTACTTTGAAGGAATTCATAAGGATGATTGAAGTCCAGCTCCTGGCCCTGCACAGGACAGCCCCAAGAGTCACACCATGTGCGTGAGAGCGTTGTCCACTCACTTCCTGAGCTCTGTCAGGCTTGGTGCTGTGACCACTTCCCTGGGGAGCCTGTTCCAGTGCCCAAACATTCTCTGTGTGGAAGACCTTTCCCTAATATCCTGTCTAAATTTTCCCTGACACAACTTTATGCTGTTCCCTCGGGTCCTGTCACCACAGAGGAGAGATCAGAGCTTGCCCCAGAGCTTTCCTTCATGAGGAAGCTGTAGACTGCTGTTGCTTTACTGCTACAAAGAACAGGAGAGTTAACTTTTGCCTTGTTTTGGGTGAAGAGCTTAAAAATAAAAACAGTTATAATTTTTAGGGAGTAGTTTTCTACAAAATGTTATGGCAGTGGATGACTTACTTCTGAAACTTCCAAAGCCAAATAGTTTTAAAGGTAATGAAGATTGTTCTGAAGTGGATAACTCCTCTCTGGAAAGCCTGGACTAGTTGTCTTCTCATAATGCTCAGTGTTGGCCTCTCCTTTCCCATTATATGGCAAGCTACAGAGAGGCAGTGGGTGCAAGTGGAAGTATAAAATGCTTATTGAAAAAAAACTAACACCCAAATATGCTGGAACACGAAAGCAAATGCACATTTATTTAAATAACTGATTCTTGGAGGAGAACTGTGTTTCAGGGTGCAACCTGTTAGCGTCACATCCTGACCAGTGTGAAAATTTGTCCCAGTTCAGAAGTGCAGTGATAGCTGTGTCTCCTCTGATGCACCAACAAGCAGCCTCATGAGCCTGGGTGTACTCCGTGTACTTGGCAGCAGAACATAGAAGGAGTCTGCTCGATCAGGGTCTCTGTGTGCATGCTTTTGTGTTAAAAGATATGTCAGAAAACACCCGTGCACAGCAGGCAGAATTTAGCTGATTTGGGACTTTGCAGTAGTGATTTATTACTATGGCAAATGCTTGCTTGCTTTAGTGGACAGGAAAAGTCATATTTTGTGTTAGACTTAGAAGGAGAAGAAAAAATGGTTTGGAGTGATGTATAAAGCATGACTTGGAATAATTTTTATTTGGCTGAAACATTGTGTTAAAGACCAAATGAAAGACTTCCTCAGCTTCATTTTTCAGGTAAGTAATTACAGAAATATGCATTGATATGTGATAATCCAGGAAGCAACTTCTGATTATAATGAAATCTACCAAACATGAGTTATGCTATGAGCGCAATCTTGGAAATGTGATTGATGATCACCACTGAAAATGAAGTACAATGCAATTTGGATACAAATGATTAAGCTTATGTAGAGAAATTATTTGTGAAAGCATGGTTGCTGGCCCCTAACTGATGGTTCAGGCTAGTAATGGGGCAGTGTGCATACAAACTTTGACTTTTTCTCCCCAGAACCACACAACACTTTATTTTTGCAACTCTCTTGTTACCACTGTTTTCTATCTAGTAACCAATTGTAATAAGAAAAAACTTGGTCTGTGGTGGAGATTGTAGTGTAAGTTCAAATTTCATGTTGTTTAATAGTTGCAAAATAAGTGAATTAAAACCAGGGCTTCCAACAGTCACGTATGTGTTGGGAAGTGCTGTATTGATGCCAGGACTGCAGGAGAGCAGGCTTTTCTGAGTTGCCTTTTTCAGTCTTTTGTAAAAGCACAGAGACAGCCCCAAATGTGAGTTAATTTTTCAGTAATGAAGTACTAGCAATTACTTTTACTGCAGCCTTCCTAGGTAATAATTCTTCTATAGATAGCTCCCCTTTTATATGCATCTAATGGTATCAATTAATGCACTAATACATTCACTATTTCAAAACAGCATTATATTGTGAATAAACTTTCATCTCTGAAATGCAGAAACTCCTTTAGGTATAACCATACTTAAATCTACATGTAGCAGCTAGGTGGCAGAAACTGTGCCTTTTTAAAATAAGGTGGTACTATAAATGCAGCAGTGTTGCTTTGTGGTGACTGTTCAGTTTCTTTAAAAGAAAAAATTTTCTGATACCTTTGTATTGCCAGAAATGTATCCTTTGAGAAGACAACAGGAAGCAACTTCCTTCGGTTTTATTGATGGTATCTTTTCTCTAAGTGTCTGAGTGGTCAGAAATATATTCTATTGCATACCTGCCATCTACGTGGTTATAAAAGAAAAATAGCTGAGAGATGTCACCTTGTGCTTCTCTAACTGTGATTTTTTCACTGTCTGCTGTCAAGTCATATACCTTGTCATACCTTGTACACCTGTTAACCTTTTACACCTATATACATACAACAATTAAACATGTGAGGGAAGACTTGGTATGTGAGAGTCCCCATGCAGAACAGAAGCCTAGGGTGTTAACTATTGAAAAGCAGGGACTGTTTCCTGGGTTTGTTTATCAATGGTGGCCCAGTCTACGGGGTTTTTCCTCTGTTTAAGATGTTGGCCCAGCAGTGTGTGAAGGGGCTGTCTAATCTGTGAGCTACCTGTGCTGTGGCAACAGCAAATAATATTTTAGAGTGCACCATCTTATCAAAGTTACACAAGTTAGTTTGTTTTAAGAGTCCAGCAGACTTACTGAAGAACTACGAAATTATTTTGTGTGACAGGTTGGGAAATAAGTGCCTTGTTACAAAATGGGTATTTAAGAAAATGCTTGAGGATGCAGAACTTATGACCTCTCTAAATGAACACTCCATGTGCAACAGCTCTCTTAACTCTTGGCTTTCAAAAAATCTTGATTTCTTAACAGCCCAACTGGTTAGAATTCAGAACACAGGAGCTGCAAGGTGGTTCATTTGCTGTGATGTTTAACCTTCATTAAATGTGACACTAAATAGGAGTGCATAACTTGACTAGACTCAGAAGACAACATGCAAATTTTCCTCATAGCTGAAATTGTCAAGAGCAGGGTGTCTTAAAGGGCAGTGAGAAGGATCAGTGTATCTTATGTGTGTTGAACACAAGTCTTATGAGGCAGCTGAATAATTTGTAGGGTTGCTGTAAAGCCCTTTCAGTCACTCTTGCTTTTTAATGTCAGTTTTGCACATTAGGATTGTTGAGAGAGCATTATGTTTTTGACTACAGAAAATGCTGTCTGATTAAAATGTTCTTGAGAATCTTCCCAAGAGCTTTTTTTTATAAGAACAAGCATATTGACTTAGCAAAATGCTAAGCTGTTCGTTAAGGCAACATGCTGTAGCTGCCAGCCTCATGTGATTTACATGAATTTGAAGTCATAGCTGTACCTGTTTCTTGGGTTTATGGCCTGGAGCAAGTGAGTTGAATTATTTTAGCCCACTTTTCTTTCAGCCCACTTTTCTTTCATTTGTTTATGTATTCAAGGTGCTTTGTGGGCAATTATTGTCTCCAAAATGCTTCAGTGCCTAAATGGAGGGTGATGCTGAAGAAGTTTCTCTGTGGAAAACTTGTGACTTAAAGTTGCAGATTTGATTCATGCATGTTCTAATCATTAACAGCTGGTGTGTGTGTTTGCACTCTCCAAAAGAGTGATATCTGAAAAGGCTCATAAATCCCATCCCTTTGGTTTCTTCTGTTTCAACCATAAAGCAGAAGACTGGAAGGCAAAATCATGTGTAGCTGAGGAAGAGGCATTGCCTTGCCTTTAAGAAACCAATGGCAGATTTTTCCTGCAGTTTAGTTCCCTTCCAGTATTCTCATGGCACTTTCCTCTCTGTCTTTATATATGTGCTTGTCTAAATATGAAAGACTTACAGCTTTTTATCATTTTAGGGGAGACAGACAAACAAAATGACAAAACAACCCTCAAAAACTAAGGAAGAAAAAAACCCTGGAGAAATCCACTGCCACTTCAGAATTTTGGTTTGAAGCTCTCTGGGGTTCTGCCACCTCTGGAGCTTCAGAAATATGAAGCATGTCCCAGCTGCTAACCAGCCTGTTATTGCCTTCTGTGTGTACGTGGGAAGGCTGAGTTCCATGATCATCCAGGCAATGGAGGGACCTCAGCCTCTGCTACGTGACTGAGAAGAGCTGGCTGGCAGGGTTTGGGGTTTTTAAAAGAGTGGCTGAGTTTCCTGAAGTTCATATGCTTGACTACTCTTGAATGGAGAAGCTCTTCTGCTCCTTCCTGGTCTTGAGACATGCAGTCCCTTCCTCTTTGTTTACCCGTCTTTAGAGATGAGTTTTTCCTTGTGCTCTGCAAGTACAGTTAGTGTGCTCTGTCAGTGGTCATTCAAACGAAGGGAGAGGCCCCACAGCTGCAGCAGGGACGAGGGACATCTGCTGTGAAGCCCTGGTCTCTGCTCCAGTGGTGACTGAGGGACCTGAGTTAAAGAGAAAAGGGAGTGGATGATGAGCAGGGGGATTACACTCGAGATGGGAAAGGCTGCGCATGGAAAAGTGCAAAGTCGTGGGAAAAGAAGCACTTCATGCACATGAGGTTAATAAAAAAAAAAAAACTGTCTAAACGGGAAGTGAGTTAAAATTTGTGCTTGGGACCCTGTCAGTTAAATCTTGATTTATCTCTTCACACAACTTCTGTATGTAGTTCAGTATATCATTACTGCCATAGATGTCAGTATATGCATTTTATTTTGGATATGTAATGCTGGTAATGCAATGTGGCATAAATCATCTGGAATTTAAACTCATGTTTGCCCATTTCACGATTTAGTACTTCTTTCCACTGTTAAACTGAGTTATGGTTTAACGTCTGTTGGGACAAATTGGACTACATGGCAAATTGTGAGAAGGGAAAGTGTGTATGTGGCTATTACTCATTACAATTTTAAGTGTAGCTAATTTCTCTTTGTCTTTCTCCCTCCCTTATTTCATAAACTAATCTCAGTCTTGGCTTAAGAGCCACTGATTTACATGTATGAGCAGTTTCTCACCCGAGCAGCCTCTTCTCTAGCCTTATGTAAGGATTCATCATGAATTTAGTACGTAATTCACAGTCTGGTTCAAAAGAATCTGGGAAGCTATGTCAGTGTTTTACATTTCTCAAGGACACAGGTCATCATGGTATTTTCAGGCCAGATTCTGGTATCTCTTCTTCATCAACAGTTTTCACTGCAAAAAGGTCCAAATCCAAAGGCTGAATGTAGCAGATCTAATAAAAGCAGCAGAATTTTACTCTTTTTGGCTTTTACCATGTCCGCTGTGAACTTGAATAATGTTTTTTTATCATGTTTGTGAATAATCCCTTTTTTTCTCTGCTTGATTTATTTCTAACAACTCCGAAGGCCAATGAATATGGTATTTTCTGGAATGGAGTGTGTGTTTGGAGGCTGGGGGGAGTGTCAAGCTGTTTTTTGTCCTTTTGTTTTGAACTCCACTTCCACAGAAGACGCGGTGTCCTACAGACAGATAGAACAATGCTATATTCCGCTTTAGCATCGAATCACAAGCAGGGTCTTTGGAATTAAATCTGGCGAATTGCCTGGATATGTCCAGTTTTTAACAAGCACTGCTTTGTGCATTAGCACCCTACGCTTCCTCCCTCCCTCCCTCCCCCCAACGCTGCCACTGAAGAGAGGAGGAGAAACAAAAAAAAAACCCCAACCAGAATAAAAGCATCTGTTAGAGTGAAAATGGGGAAGAAAGAAGGGATGAAAAGGGCAGAAAAGATGTATGCCAGAACAGCTGTCAAATTTGTCAAAAGAGCTGGAGAGCAGGACATACTTTTCAAGTTAGTCACACTCCTGAGTATCTGATTACCTGTGTATAATTTTTTTATTTTTTTTTTAGCATTTGGAACAATATAGATACAACACAAGTTTTTGTACAGAATGCAGGTCAGTTTTCATCAGAATGTTGAATGCTCGTTTACCAGGACTTTGTACCCAGGCATGAGCATGTGAAAATTTGATACATGTTCTTTCAGGAAGCTGAGGAAGGCTCTAGAGACCGACTCATATGAGGAGTGATTGAGGGAGCTGGGGGTGTTCAGCTGGAGAAAAGGGGGCTCAGGGGAGACCTTACTGCTCTCTACAACCATCTGAAAAGAGGCTGTAGCCAGGTGGGCGTTGGCCCCTTCTGACCTCCTGGTAACCAGTGACAGGACCAGAGGCCACAGCCTCAGGCTGTACCAGTGGAGGTTCAAGTTGCACATCAGGAGGAATTTCTGCATGGAAAGATTTGTTAGGCATTGGAATGGATTGCCCAGAGAGTGGAGGAGTCACCATCCCTGGAGGTGTTTAAGGGAAGTTTGGATGTGGCACTCAGTGTCTTGTTGACAAGGTGATGTTCATAGGCTGAACTCTGATCTCAGAGCTCTTTTTCAACCTAATTATTCTCATGATTCTGGGATTCTTTTTTTGAGTGTGCAGTTGAACATATGCTGTAGTGAGGAATATAGATTATTATAGAGCATAGTACCTAAGTCAGGGTTTGACAGACATTAGGGTTAAAATAGTATTTTATTAAAATTGTTTGTGCTGCGTTTCTTTTTCTTCATTTTCTGAAGAATAAATAAATGGAAGTGTCATGCTCAAAGGATTATTTTTCTTGAAAGAGATCTGTGAAAGTATTTATCTGATGACCTGAAAGATAGTTACCCATGAAGAAAAGTGCTGTCCTACTGTTGATAAGCTTATTGACAAAGTGGTAGGTGAAGAGCCCCTTCTGACCCCCTGGTACCCTGTTTTACTTTGATCAAGGAGTGTGATTGATTGCAAATCACCATTAAGGTACCATTTTTACTCAGCTGAAAAATCTGTCTGGTATTTTTAATGCAATGTGTTATTTCAGCCTACCTACAGGGAAAATTTCGGATTTAAATGAGGATATGTTCCTAAAATCAACTGCCTTGCAGTAGCTGCACCCAGTACTGCACTCCAAAGAGGAAGGAATCGTGAACAAGTGTGCAAATAAGCCAACCCTTTAATGAGAGAGGGGGATAATGAGGAGGTGGCTCTCTGTGCTCCCCAGCTGGGCTAAACTCATGGGAGCTGGAGCCACCAGGCACAGCTGAAAACTGAGAGCTGTGAAGCTGAACGGAATTCTTGTAATTCTTTTGAACTGCAGGCAAAATTATTTCACAGTGAAAATTGGACCAGAGGAATGTATAAGCTCAAATATTTTCAGTGTAGAGAGCAAAGGGAAATCCATAGTCAAGTAAATGGCCCTAACAGATGGCGGGTGTTTTCTGCATTTGCATTTTATTTTTGACCCAGGCATGAGGCTCTGGAGCAAATCTCATTTATCCTTGTGCACAGTGCTTTGGTTCAAATCTCAGAGCAGTCCTGGAGTCCATGACCTGGTTTCCTTTTGGATGAAAATGGACTGAAATTTGCCCTCCAGGAGGGCACTTGGGAAGTTCCCACCACTGAGGGTTGCTCAGTTCATGGGGTCAGGTTAGAGTTGGTTTGGAGTCACCTCCTCTCTTCTGAAAGTGCATGGGTACTGAGACCTCTGCAGTGACTGTTCCCCCTGCAAGTCTGCTGCTATTCCTTTGCAAGTTCCAGTTGAATCTCCAGTGACCACTTGGAACATGTTGACTAAGCTATAGATAGCTTTTATGGTAACTTTGCACGTGGTTTTGTCATGCATACGATATGGAGGTTATTTTAAGAAGATACATAATGTAAGTTTTTTTAATTTATTAAAAGATGGAGGATAAATAATAAATCAATTTAAAGTCATACTTGGTTTGAATGAAAAGCCAATCATTTTAATGCACTCCAACACCTCAGTATTTATCAGTTAACTAAAACAACTGTGTACCAAATCTGCCAGCACGTAAGCAGAAACAGTTGCATCTGATCACTCTTGACCATGTGTATGATGTATTTTAAACCTGCACATGATCTCCCACATGCTGCCAGCGAGCCACACTTGTTTTGGCACAAATCTGTGTGAGAAGGTACACATCTGAGGGAAGCTGGAGAGGTGGGAAGCTCTTCTGAGGAGGTGGGGGGTCCGGGGAGCTCACACTTGTCCCTCTTTGTGCAGTGAGGGTGGGGTGTAGGCAGCAGGGCAGGCATGGCCTCACCTGGCTGCCTCCAGCAGCACCCTGAGCAATCCTGCAGGGCTGGTGGGGTAGAGAGCCTGATTGGGCTGTCTGGTGCAGCCTGGCAGTGTCCTGCTGCTGCCAGAGGTGTACAGAGCCAGCTCTGGGAAGCACTTCCTGGCCCCATGGGTGAAGGTGGTGGCTATGGTTGGGGTTTTTTTTCCCAAATCTGAATTACTCTCTCTAAGCAACTGGGCTAGCAAATAAATAAAATAAGCAGGAAAATGAGAGTTTAAAAACAAAAAGTCATTTCAGTAGTCTCTAATTCTGGGTGCTTAGCTAGTGACTGCTGCTAATCTGATTTGTCCTTCTTTGATACCTAACCAAAAGACTAAGCTGCTTGGGTATATGCTGCACTCCATAGTCATGTAGGTGATAAATCTGTGTAAACCTCAACATAGGTTTTCAAAGTTTCAGAGGTAGTTTTGCTTATGAGGAAAGCTAACGAAAATACTTTATTTAGTTTTTAATTTGCTTTTATGGCACATCCCTCTCCACCCACCATAGCTCCCCAGCTGTGCTTGTATAGCTGATCAGGGCTCAGAGTAGTATCTGTGCCAAGGAAATGATGCATGTGAAGTACAAAAAAATCAGGAGGTAAAAGCTATGTCACAAGGGAGTCAAGTTATTGTGACTCATTTCACTCTGGCCTTTAGATCTGATGCTTTTTTTGATTTGAATTACTTTCTGTAGTTCTCCCTTTAAACGGTGTTTTGGTTTGGCAGAGCAGATTTGATGAACAAGTAAAACAATCAAGTGATGCTGAAATGGTGGTGTTGAATTGGCTGTAGCACAACTTCTGAGCTTCTAGAGAACTTATTCAGGTAGAAGGGCCACCAAGTTGGTCAGGGGGATGGAGCACCTCTGCTGTGAAGTAAGCCTGGGAGAATTGGGTTTGTTCAGCCTGGTGACAAGAAGGTTTTGGGGTGACCTAACTGTGGCCTTCCAGTACCCAAAGGGAGCCACAAGAAAGATGGAGAGAAACTTTTTACAAGAGCATGTAGTGACAGGACCAGGGGGAATGGCTTCAAACTGAGAGTAGGTTTAGATTAGATATTAGGAAGAAGTCTTTACTGTGATGGTGGTGAGGCACTGGAACAGGGTGCCCAGAGAAGCTGTGGATGCCCCATCTCTGGAAGGGTTTAAGGCCAGCCTGGAGCTCTGAGCAACCTGGTCTAGTGAAAGGTGTCCCTGTCCACAGCATTGAGGTTGGAAGTAATTTATCATTAAGGTCCCTTCCAACCCAAACCATTCCATGATTCTATGATATTTTTAGTCAAAATGGAGACATACCACAGCTTGTTGCAGCCCAGCAGCAGAAACCCTATCTCTTGTTGGGCCTGGTGGGAGCTGTAGCTCTCCTGCAGGAGGTCCAGGTCTGTGTGGGGCAGGGCTGTGCACACAGTAGGTGCAGCCGGAGGTGGCTGAGTCCTCACTTGTGTGGCTCATTAGGGTTGGTTCTGTAGAGTGAAACCACTGTTCACAAGGTCCCAGTGTCCTTGCTGGAGGGTGGAGGGTCATGTCGAATTAGCTCTGGTTGGGGTGCTTTGTGTGCTCCTGGAGCATGTCTGGGTTCACTTGCATAAAAAGGAAGTCAGTTCATGTGCTCCAAGGCTACACCACGATGTGGGACAAGAGGAGTGGCAAGGGGGTATGTCTGGGAGATGTGACAGAAGTGCACTTGTCTCTTCATCTAAATAGTAATTGTTAAGGTTTTTTGCTTCCCAGCTGTTCCTTCTCCGTGTGTTGTTGTAAGAGGTCAGTGCTGATTTTGCCTGTTGAATTTAACATTAGTGTTCCCTGGCTATTGAAAGGATCCCTGCAGTGTCCCTAGCTTTCTGTTTGTTTCTGGCTGAAGCATATCACTTGAGTTATAATTCACATGATATTGTCTGTCGCTACTAAACTGCAGTGTTGCCCTTGTCAAAACTTGGCTTCAGCTGTTCACCACAGTGGTGTGAATGGTGTTTGAGTGTGCACATCTGGTCATTTTGGAACAGGTTTAGTACATTCTTTTCTGTGCTAGAGTTTAATTTGCATCTGGAAAGCAGACAGACACAGCACTAAATTACTCAGTTTCAGATAAATGCTTTCTTTGTGACTGCTTTGTGAAAATTATTTATGGCAATACTCTGTATCCTGATATGTTTCTTCCCCTTCTTCTGCCGCTTGCCCAAAGTCTGACATCCTACAACTTATGTGTTAGTCTTTGCATCTGCTTACCAAGTATGTAATTATTACATAAGCTGAAGATGTAGATTGTGTAATTAAAGCCATAAACTGAAGTAGAAATTTGAATTACATACCTTTTGGCAGCTGTAGAAATTGAGAAAAATTTAAAAATGGAACTTTTGCCCATGAGTACCAGCAACTTCTCTGTCCTGCACTTGAGGAATGTTTTTGTAATCTGTTTCAATACTCTTAAAGCTAGGAAAAGGGACTTTCACTGTCTGGAAGAGCCAGAAATTGATTCAGGACAAGGAAAATTAGATTTTTTTTTTTCTTCTCATAGAATTTCACTTGGATGTGTTTTGATTAGTAAGGCCATTTTTGAGAGGGGAGCATGTGTGAAGACAATCTATGCCAGACTGATCTGGCATAGATCTCAGTGATGCTCAGATTCACCAAAGTTCCATTTCCAAGACTTACAATAATAAACTGAAAGTATTTATTTTCCCTTGCAGTCTTAGATCTTGGTATTTCTTTCTAAGTAATGTGTGAAGGAGGAGAAATGGAGGGTGCCTTGGCCACAATTGCATCTTTGTCTCTACTCAGCTTTTCACCTTGTCGCTGGTAGTGTCTTTGCCCCTTGCATCTTCTCTGAGTGAAGATGTTAAGGCTGTACCTGTTTTACCTTCTGCAGTTTCTAAGAGGATCAGTCTTTGTTTTTTATTAATAACAATCAATCCATGCTAATTTGGTTATAAATCGTCGTAAGAGAGAACTATAATTTATTCATTAGATTTGAGCAAAGAACTTGAACACTTACAGTTACCTGGAGGTGTAAACTTTCTAGATTTTTTAAGGTACAGTGTCTTTTACAGCAAGTTGTTGGATTTTGTTTCCTTCATCAGTTCTCAGTTGGGAATGCTTTTTGTTCCACCTCCTGGCAGCAATTTCTGTCTGCATCGTTGCTAGAACCAGCTGGTGCAAGCTGTTACCACTTTGCTGCTTTAGCATTTCTTGGGATAGAATACTCAAGAAAGTGAGGTTTCCAGGACCAGCCAAAACAGGTGCTAAGTGTTAGACAGAGAGACCATGGGAAGTGTGGGTGATGATAACTTGCTGTTTGTCACCAATTATTATACATTATTGCTCCTTTTTGCTTGGGATGCAGAGAAGAACTTGCTGCAATTATCTGTAGTCTTATCTTAAAACCCTCTCCATTTTATTCTGCTTTGTAAAATGACTTGGAAAAATACCTCATCCAGTTCCAGCAGAGAGGCAACCACCTACCTGTTTATTGGTTGTACTATTGGGTAAATGGATAGTTGAAGTGGAAACAGAGGCATTTGCTTTGTACCCTCAAGAGCAAAACTGAGCAGGCAGTAGATGTTGGAAGCTGCATATTTGAATTCCTCTCTAGACACATATTACAGTGCTCTGTAATCTCCTGACAACCTTTCTACTCGTGTGAAAGTTATTTCTGTTGTACAGGCATTTTCCCTCTGCCTCAGAACAGCGTAAGTGCATTGACTATGATATCTTTAGCATTATACACTCTTGTCTGTTCTCCTTTCCAACTTAATTTAGCTAAGTTAGCACACTGCTAACTTAAAATCATTAAAATGCACTTACTAAGTAAATCACTCAAAAGTATTTTACTCTTAAACTATAAATCTACGACATGATTTTCATTTGGTGTAGGTCACTTTGAAGCCTCATGCTTTTTGCAGACTCCTGATAGGAAGGTGGTTCATGTGAAGAGAAGCACTTCCTGAGAAATTTCTTTTTTTTTTTTCTTTTCAGTTTTTTTTTTTCTTTCTTGAGCTGAAAGAATTCTATAGCAATGTGGAAGGTCATGTTTTGTTTATTGGGAGGGAGGCAGAATGCTGTTTCTCAGAAGGCTTTATGGAGCTGAGTTGGGTCTTGGACAGTCAAACTGTATTCATTTGCAAGAGATTACTACTGTAAGAATCAGTCAGAACACAGTCTTTGGGGTTTTCCCTCTTCTGAGCCTGTGAAAGTGCTTTGAGCACATACGTGCAGTGGCATATATACTATAAATATAGAAAATCTCTTCTGCATGGTCAGAGTATTTATCTAGTATTGTAATCCTTCTGTCTTATCATGAAATACATATATTAGATTTGCTGGGATATTTTTGTGAATTCCTGTTGCTAGGTGTCTGTTACAGCTCATAATAAAAAGAAGTCAATTCTTCATGTCCAGCTAGTTGGGTTTTTATCCAAATGCTGTCTTGAAGGCTCTTGGTTGTTTTTACAGTGCAATTAAATTTATTTTTTCCTCTGTTATGGTAGAAGACTTTGAACAAGTGTGGTGGCTCTTAGCAAGAGGTCAATGAGACTGAAGTCACTGACAAACCTCACTGCTGCAGGAAAAGAAGAGCACACCTTTTGGGGTACTTTGTTATGATAACTGCTTGTTCACAGAAGGATTCCTTGGTGCTTCTCTGTTCTGTCAGTGTGAAAACTACTAAAATGTTCAAAGCAGATCAATAATAACTTTTGCTCCATGATCAGTCACTTCTTTGTAACTGCCTTATTGAGAGATCAGAGAGGGAAATCCAGCAGAAATCCACTGAAATATTTAGGGGACTGGAGCGTATGAGAAAGGAGTCAGAGGGAAGAAAGAAGGCTGGGGTTGAGGAGCTGGTCTAATCCCCAAATAATAATGGATGTGTGTGAGAAAGTGGAGGTAAACACTTCTTAGATGTGCAGACCACAAGGACAGGGGACAGTTGTTGCAATTAAAGAAATTTTTTTATTGGACATAAGGAGAAAAAACTAGTGAGAATGGTTAAATGCTGGAAGTCGCTCAGGTTATGGAAACTTTGATCTTGGATATTTTCAAAACTCAACTGGTCAAGGCCTGGCAACCCAGTCTAACTTTGAAACTGTCCCTTTAGGAAGCAAGAGATTGGATTTATTCACCTCCTGAGGCCCCTTCCAAATGACTCTGGCGCAATTTGCACAGTTCATAACAGCCCTTTGTGGGGTGTGCATGATCCTGTTTCTTCCCCCATTTCTCCTGCATCCCCTCCAGGGAAATATGGTCATGTAACTGTGGGAGAGAAATCCCTGGCATGAAAAAGACTTTGTGGGTTTATTATCAGTTATTTGAGAAGGTCCTGTCAGACAACTGGTCTTTCAACCTACTGCCAAACTTCACAGGGAAACTTAATTCTGTGATTTGTCACCTCTCGCTAGGTGAAAAAGATGCAAGTCAAGTCTTAAATAGATACTAAGTATCAGTGGGAATATGTACCTATAACTTTTAATAGCTCTGTGTGACCTTGTAGTCATATCTAACTTGTCATATATTACTTTTTGTAATGTCCTGCTCTGAGGTGAAAACTCTGAAATGAGGTCAAGTTTCAGCTCTCATTTAATACACATTTGGTGTCTCCTCCCCCCTTACCATGCAAACCTAGAGCCTGTTACTACTTTTTGTTGATGGCCAACACCTTCAAATACTTCATTAATGGAAGATATGTTCCGAGTGCTTGTTGTTTAAGCATTATGTAATGAGTCAGGCCATTTAATGAGAATTCATTCACATGATCACTCCATCATACTGAAACTAGGCACCCACAGATGGATGGTGGAAATGGCATCAGTAAACACAAGACAATTTTCCATTTTCACCCTGAAATAGCAAACATTTATTTTAAAGGGCTGATGAAATTTAAATAGTTTCTCTATACATTATCTAGTCAAAGTAATTGCTTTACCTGTGACCATCTCTGCTCAAGGATCAGGCCACTATTTTAAGAAGCCAGAATAAATACAGCCAGTGTTAAGCATTTACTGCAGTTTAAAAAAGTATTTTGTTTAAACTAAGTTTTTTTTTAAATTTTTTCTGCTACTTCGAATAATCAGTGACTTGTGTTTCAATTAAACAGAAAAAGAAAAGAAGAATAAACAGGATGCCTGCTGCAGTGCTGATTGGTAGCTGGGAGCTTGTTCTCCCTGCTCAGTCACATAAAGGATGTCCTGTATCAAAGTTCTCAGTTTCTCATTAGGCACTGTAGCTACCTAGTGGGGGAGAACCAGGGAGCTGTGGTGCACCTCAATCCTCTGTGGCACCACAGATTTGCCCAACTCTTAAACTACTTCCATGTGTGAATTGTGTGATGTAACTGATTTCATAGACACACAAAAAATATTTGAAATTATTACTCCTTGTTACTGGATTAAAAGCTGTACAGATTTTTGAAGTGTTTCCATAGACACTCATTGAAGTGTTTTCTGACATACAGAAGAGTGCTATTTAGTGTTTTGAACCATCAATACTGGGTTTTAACTTCTTGTCAGGGTGTGCCTAAAATATATCTGTTGGGTTTTAGGCAAACTGTCATTGAAATTTGCCACTGTTATGTGGTTAAGGTTATTGTATTACAGGTTTATAACTGGACTCTTCCTGAATGGGAAAATTTCTTGTTAGAAACTGATGACCAAACAGAGCAAATATGTATGTTGAATACTTAATTTGTGGAGTGCAGCCAATACCAATGTGTGGAAAGAACTGCATAAGTCTTAGGAGATATTGGAAAGATCTGGTCACTAATGTATTAAAAAGTTTTTCAGAAATTCCTGGTCATATTTTTATATTTTCTATTGCTTTCTGTGACAAATTTAAGGACAAAGATGCCCAAAATCTGCGGATAAAAGCTGTTATGCATTATCCAGAGCATTACGGTACCATTTCTTTAACTTCATAGTTAAACAAGGAAAAGTAACTTCTACAAAATTTAATTTTAAAGGATTAGCATATATGGGCATAAAACATGAAAAAAAGAGCTTAGTTGTACTATTCTCGAGTCAATAAAAACCATGGTCGACCTTATTTTACTGACATGATAAGAAATAATTGTTACACTTTCAAAATATCATTCTTTACAGCTGAACAACAAAATACCAAAGGTATTACCCTTTTCTGTCATGTACCATCCTGTAAAAGGTATCTGGGTAGCTGAAACTGGTGGAGAGAGCCTTTATTCCCTCTGACTCTTTGGATCAAAAAGGAAATTGCAATGTCCCTGTTCCTAAAACCCTGACGAATGCCTTTTAATGGGTCTTTGCTTTGCTTTGAAAGGTGGGAGGTGTTGTCAAGGTGGTAGTTCCAGTCATGAGATGGGACAAGGGTGAATTGTTGAGGCTAAGAGCTTCTCCTCCTCTCTTCAGACCTTTGAAAATGTCTTAAATTGCCATTCACCTCTGATGAATGCATTTCCTTTAAGTGCTAATCTCCTGTCAGCTCTCTAATAGATACCTGGCTGTTGGTGAAAGCACTTGTAAAACAAAAAAAGATGAATTTAATCTGGTAATCATATCAGCATGAGAAAACACACTGATGTCTATCATCTTCTTGGTTCTCCCCCAGCTCCTTGCAGTCTCTGTGCAATTCCAGCACACATTTGTGTCACTTCTTCTGGAAAACCTGCAGGGACTGACAGTGTGGGCACCTCTAGGTGACCTGTTCTGGTCCTTACACCTGAGGTGGGCATTTGTCTTTGTTTATTCGATTATTCCTCTTCCCTCAATCACCGCCTCCTCGCAGTTTACTAATAACCAGTCTAAATTTCATTTTACCATCATTTTAAGCCAACTGTCCTGTCTGTCCTGGCTGAATAGGGAGGATGTTACACCCCGATCCTCTTCGCAGAAAGCTTTCAGACACTCAAAATCTTTTGTCTTTTTTTTTTCTTTCTTTTCTTTATAGACTATCAGTCTAGTGACAGAGGTCTATCAGAGTCTAAAAACTAAAGATATCTGAGTTCACAGGTGTGTTCAGTAACCAATATGTAGCACAAGCAGTTGGGAAAACGCATGTGTACACTTTCTTCCTGTTGATCACTCTTACCTTGATCTACATGTCCTAAATCTGTGATGGTCAATTAGTGACCCATAATGCTCAATAACATGTAACTAGACAGAGAAGAATGACTTAGAATCAGCTGGGAGCAGTAGTTTCTTACAGTTGCTTGTTTATTCTTGGTTATCCAGTCCAAGCACTGCCTGTAGGTGAATTGGAAAGGTGGGCTTGCTTTGCAATATCTGGGGTTTGTGACTCTGCACCCAGCCCAGACCTGGGCACACGTCTTCATGCCTGGGTTAGTCTCCACAACACCTGCAATGAAATGCTTCTGCTTGAACCAGAGGGGGGGATTTTAATCTGGGGCTGTTGTCACTTTTACAGAATGCAAAGAGAGGTATTTCTGCTGCTTGGGATCAAAAGGGCCTTGTTCTGGTGCTGGTTCTGGTAAGCATCCCCATCCAAGATCCAGAAGCAGTGCCAGAGAGTCTGGCTTGAGGAGTTGTGGTTTTATGGTTTCTTTAAGAGGTATATTAATGAGGTGAACAGTGCAAACTGCCTATAGAAGTGTTGTTGCCTGAAAAATCTTCCTGCTCAGGAAATAAAAAATGGCTTTTTAATGAAAGCTTCTTTTGGATTAAGCAAAAGCTTAATCCAATTCAGAGTGGAGTTTATGTTGGTGTGTATAAGCTCTGAAATAAGTCTTGGTTTGAGCTGCATTTGTTAGTCCAGTGAAAAATCCCAACTCTTAAATTGAAAGAGTCTTGTTTGGGGGTACAGATACGGCCTCTTGCATGTTTTCTGCATGCTTTCATCAGTCAGTAGTTGTGCTAAGGAGGCAGTGAGTAATAAGGATGGGGCCTTTGTATATATAGGAGTTTGAGGTGATGACTTAACTGGGGAGAAAACAGAGGAAAAACAGCTGGCCTCTATTAGTTTCTCGTATCAGAAATGGGATTTTACATCAGTAGATGAGGCTTTATTGTGAACTGCAAGAGGATGTAGGGATGACAGCTTAACCCCAGCCTCTTAGTGAAGATTCACTGGGATTTCTGTTTGCTGAATGCTCCAGCACTTTACATGATGCCCAGGAAATACTGTCATATTATTTACTGGTTTTTTTGCTTGTCCTCTTCTGAGTATAATAATGAACTTCAGACTGAAGAGAGGAGTTTAACCAAAACTGAATAATACATGAAGAGATTCTGAAGGCTGCCGGTGATGAAGCTTGCTTTGATGCCTTGTTCAAACACTGGTCAAGACATAACTGAAACCTTGATCCTGTCTCCAGTCCCTTTTCCCCTTGGTGTGGGTGAACCCACGCACCTGTCTATGTGACTGAAAGCCTGCTCAGTTGGGTTTGTGGTGGCCTCTACTGGTGTTCCTCTGCAAGGGAAAGAAGTCATGAGCCCAGCTGTTCTAGTTTGCTCCTTTGAAAACACAATAGTCGAGAAAATCTTTCCTTGTTAAGTGAAGTTATGAAGAGGGAAGATGAAAAAAGCTCTTCTAGTGCATCTGCTGTTGTGCCCCTTTGAATCAAGCCCTATCACCAAGAGTGCAGCTCTCAAAGCTGAGTGTTCCTCTGCTAATCATTACAGGTTTGTTGCCTGCAAGAGCAGATCTGGCCTGGGAGAAACTTGTCTTGAGCCTCAAAGCAGCTCCTGCCAGCTTTGGTGCTGGGTTGCAGCTGCAGGCCAGCTGTGGTCAGGCTGCTGGGGTGTCAGGGTGCTCTGCCCTGTGTGCTCCTCAGTGAGCCTTACTTGCTTTGGATCAGGAGTACTTGCACTCACGCTCAAACTGTGCTGTCATTCCAGAATAATTCGATCCTCCAGGTCATTAAAGCTACTTAGAAGCCTTCCAGCTGTTGTGGATGAAATCATATTGATGAAATCAAGAGCAGCCTTGAGCATGTATCACTGAGAGGATGCTTTGAACTGATACGAGTACAGGGCTCTTCCCTGCTCCTGCTAGGCCAGGGCAAGCATGGGGCAAGAAACATCACTGGGAGGAACTTGTGTCTAGGTTGTGTCTCCATCCTTCTCAGCTGAGGAGCAACGTGTTGCTGTGAGCAGCAGAAGGCCTTCTTGTTTCAGGTTTAAATGATTATTCACATGCTTGTGAACATGAAACCAGGACCTGTTTGTAACCTTTTGCCAGTAAATTTTCAGTGGGGGAGAGGGGATCTGTGGATGGTTTGTTTAGTTTAAACATACAATCAAGTATGTTCAGTTTTTTCTAGGAACTAGAAAAGTTTCCAGGCTCTGGGATGTTCTGGTCCCTTCTGGCTGTTGTAATCCAAGGAAGGTGTGGGCTCCTATCTTTGTTTAGTTTTTTCCCCCTTGGATGCCCAAAAGTTGATTCTCGAGCTGTTAGAGCAGGGGATCAGAGCTTCTCAAATCTGTCTGTGAACTGAGCTGCTATGCTTATCTAGCTCATGAGGATGGCAGTCTGGTGCAGGAATTCGGGCTGTTGGAAAGTCATGACCCAAAAGCACATGGTTGGGTTTTGAATGTTGTGCTTTGAGTTCATCAGTTTTGCCTCTTGATCAATAGTTAAAGGTTACATATTTAGGCTTTTTTATCAGAAATAAAATGCAGGCTAGAAAATTTGGGTTTACAGCTCATGTTTAACAGTTGAAAAGCTGAAGCCCTGTTAAAAGCACTGAATATCATAAGACTTGAAATAAAATCATGAGATGGCAGTGTTGCATCTAGCAGCTGATCTCTTTGGCAGTGCTTCATTTTCTAGGTCTCTGTGCAAATGCTTTTTACTTGCTAAAAGCCTTGTATTGACAAATTACAGCCAAGGCTAAGTGCATGATTATTTCCACCATCTAACCTGTTTATCACTTTTGTGTTGCTTCTGGATTTGTCAGTTGAATTTCTCACAGGCACAAATTAGTGCACTTGTTTTCCTGGCAACGCATAGATTTTGAATATGGTTAAATGTATTTAAATTAATCTGACATCTGGGGATGTGGGTAGTGAGAACACGTTTCCATGTTACCAGCTAACTTTAGCCTTGTATCTGAGGAGCCTCTCTCTATCTAACCATGCTGGGTGGCAGGAGGGAGCTCTGCTGTGCTCTGGCAGTGCTGGCTGTCAAGAGTGCCTGAAGGGACTGACCGCCCTCTTGACTGATGTGCTTCAATTTAATCCAACCCATTTCGGCCACAAGGGCATTGTTGGCCTAGGAGCAACCAGGGAGCTTTCTGTAGAAGTTCAAGTGATCCTTAAACTCTTCTGGCTCCTTCTGTCCTTAGCTTTTAGCCTGAGTCTATTTAGGCATGCTTGGAAGGAGGGCATTGCCAGTGGGTGTGAGGGTACCCTTGATCTGGAGCTACTATGCATGAGTACTTTATCAGCTTGTGTTTAAGTGTTTGAGATTTAAATGTATAAGACCCTGCCTCCTTGGGCTTGCCAGATACATCAAAACTCAGCTAACATTTGCCACCAGAAGAGGTTTCTGTGAAGTCAGTGTCACATGCTGCTTGCTTACCGTGGTCTGCTGGCACTGTAATAACACTGCAGTGCTTCCATATTGAGCTTGAACAAGGTCTCAGCTTACTTATGCAGCCCTTTAAACAGGATCCAGTCCTTAGCAAGATCTTTCTCTGTGGATCAAAGAGTAGCTATACCCTTGAGGCACTTGGGGTTTTTTTTCCCCAGATCTTTTCTTCTCACCCCAAAGCTTTCCTGCAGTTTGTATCCTCAAAGGGTGACTCAAAAGGTTTCATTCCTTTCAGCTGGAATAATGGCTGCTCTGGCTTGCACTTGAGTAACACTGATGTCCTTTGAACAGGGGGAGGCAGAAGCATTTCCTGGCTAGACAGCAAACCAAACTGGCACAGGGATAAGCTTTTAAACAGCTTGCATGCTGTGTGGGCAGCCTTCTCCAGGGAACGCAAGGTTGGGAATTCTCTTCAATATATGGAATCTCTGCATGGAAACCAACAGCCTTACTTTACACAAATATATCCGAGAGAAGAATTGGCTGTGGCTGAGCAGGGCGGTGGCAGCTGCTTCAGAGCTACAGCGAACTCAGGTGGCTGAGCTCGACTGTGTGATACCCTGGTGGCAGCCTCTTGGTCCCTTGCAGTGTCATGAGATGATGGAAGCAGTGAAACATGGCCTAACAGTGTGAATTCAGGAGGAAAAAGTACAAAAATGGAGGGTTGAAATAGAGCAATGAAATGTAAAAATATTCCTTCCTGGAAAGGGCCTTCATGCCATTTAGAAAGGAAGAGAGATGCGCCTGCGTTCTTCTGCCAAGATCCCCAGCACACATTGGCTTGGCCTCAGTAATTTTTAATAGCATTCAACCTCAAGCGCTTCCAAATGAGCAAACAGGAGTTGAATTAACTTAAAGGATTCTTCTCCCTTTGAAGGACAGAGATAACAAAAGAAAAATTCATTATAGATATGAATGAATTGCAGATACCTGCGTGTGTCTTGTTTTGGGGCCTTTTTGTGTGCACTGCTGCTCAAGCTCTGTAAGATCTGTCATGGTGAGGTTTAATTTTGAAAGGCTGTAATTTACAAGTAGGAAAGGATTCAGGATTTCAGGGAAAATTTCAGCAATATATGTCCCAAGTACCCACTAACAGCTTTAATATACCAATTCCAAACCCTCAGGGAGTATAAGGGGAAAGAGATGCAAAAAAAATGGCCAGACTCACTTTCTAACATCTGCTTTTGTCACTGAGTTAGAATTCCAGGTTATTGCCCTGACACAGCTGGGCATCATTACTTATGTTTTTAAGCAACATGAAATTCCTCTTCCCATGTTCCCACAAACATCATGCTATAGATATTTTTCCTGTGTATACATATGGGCATGTTTATTTCCTAGGGGATGGATGGAGTCTCATCGTGCTTATTTTCCCATGCTATTATTTCAAGACCAGTTGATAGCTGCAAAAGATAATTCCCCAAAGAGGAAGATATCAGGTCTAGCTTCTTTCAAGGCTTATCTCAGGCACAATGCTCACTAATTGAAGGGAAATTTCTTGCTATGTAATGTGGGGTTGAGAAATGTGAAGGGGACAGCAGAATGTTTTGTTGCTCCACGTAAAAGAAAATAATTTTGTTCTCTGAGTTTCTCCACCTGATTTTTTCAGTTAGGTGTTTGCATTAGGCTGTGTGGATGCAATCTGTACTGTAGGCTGGATATAATCTCCATGAAAACTTTAAGTTGTCTTACATAAAGTACCTTCAATGAGGGGTTTGTTAAAACTTTGTCACCTTGTTCTCAGAAATGTTAAGTGAGGAATTTCATCTTGATTTTCTTAAGTGGATTAGCCCTGGCATAGCTGCAATGCTACTCAGTCTTCAAGGTGCCTTCAAGGTTGCAGTTTCATAATGGCTTTAGTAATATTGCTCTCAAAATGCGCCTGTTAGCAATTTTCAGCATTAATGATAAACAAAATGAAGTGAATTCATGTAGAAAAACTTTACAGGGAGTTTAATCTTCTATCACAGTGTAGAAGTGTTTAGCTGATACGTAACTTTTTGTGCTTTAAGTGTTGTGGAATTCTGGGTTTTTTTTAGCAAATGTCCTGTTTCAGAAACAATTGCAGCTGGTTGACAGTCAGTGTGTCTGGTTCAGTTAGTGTTGGAACTGAGATTCTAGTTCAAAGTTCTAAAGAGCCAAGACACAAGAATAATAAAGTGGGATTCTCTAAGTCTGGCCATTTATGAGCAAACGGGTGAGGGAGGGCGTGAAATTCTGTGCTAAGGACAAATGGCTGGGATTCTGACTTGGGTTCACCTCATGGGTTTGTGTCATGTTTAATTTAAGTGTCAGTCCCCTCAAAGCTGAGGATGGATAGCATTTGTTTCACTGGTGAAAAGGAGCTTTGAATGGATGTTGTTTTTGATGTGCAGCTTCCACAAGCAGATCAGTACAGTGTCTGTCAGACTGTTTCAGGTAACAGTTGACAGTGTCGAAGAGCATAGATTAAACAAAGGTTAAACCTGACTTTGAAAATTGTTAAAATTGCTGCTGTTCTCATGCAGATGTTGGCTGCTGCAAGGGTGCTTTGGGATTACAGCATTATGACTCAGAGGTGCCATCCTTTCTCCTCCAGTGCTGTTTATCCATCTGTACTGACAGTTTTCTCCTGACTGTGCAGGGATGAAAGGGAAAGGCACAAGTCTGGATCTGATGATTGGCTGTATAATTCTCATACTTCAAAGGCTATTGCTTGTTCTTGTCACCTTCTGCACTATTTATGTTGTATGTAAATCATCTGATCCACGTTGTGCACCTAATAATTCTCAAGCTGTTTGCCCGAGTTGCTCATCACTATCCTTGCTGCTATGGAAACAAATTGTTCCCAGTTTCATAGGAAGAATATTTTCTTTTTCTGTGACAGATTTGGTTATGATGCATCAGAAATTGAGAGTCCAGGCATCATTCTCTATAACCAGGTGCTTTTGGAAGAGTTTTGGGAGAATGGGTGATGCTGCCTAACATTTGTTGTTTGTTCTGTTTGGAAAATCAAGTGAAAGAGGCGGGGGATGGGTATTCAATCATATTTGCTGCATTCTGTTAAGAGAAGCACTGCCCAAAAGTCTTGCAGCAACACGTCATTTTAGAAAATGAAGGACTGTCGTTGTCTTTTGCTTGTCCTTTGCATCTTCATGACAGTATGACTAGTGTGTTCCCATTGACTTTTTCTATGCCAGCCTTGGGCAGCCACTACTTATTTCACAGAATCACAGAATATTCTGAGTTGGAGGAGACCCACAAGGATCACCAACTAGAGCTCTTAAGTGAATGGCCCAACAGGGATCAAATCCACAAACTTGGCATTATTAGCACCATTTTCTCATCAACGAGCTCTTTGCATCATTGTGAACAAGAAGTGATGAATGGTAAAAACAATCCCTTCCCTAATTGTGGTATCCTGTGCATACCCTAGTGGGATTTATGGTGGTACAATGCCAACCTTTGCCTGCTCTTAGCTAACTTGCTGCTGGATTGTTACTAAGTATGTTCCCAAAAGCACTGAAGTTTATTAAATTGTTTCTCCTTTTTTATGTATGTGAACAATGCATGTTTTTTATGGATGCAAACCTTTTTTATGCATAGTGAAGGATCTGGAGGGAAAGCTGTATGAGGGATGGCTAAGGTCACTTGGTCTGATCAGGCTGGAGAAGAGGAGATTTAGGGAAGTCTACATCTTCTGAATTATGGGAAACAGAGGGGCAGGCACCAATCTCCTCTCTGGTGACCAGTGACAGGACCCAAGGGAATGACACAAAGCTGCGTCAGGGATTGTTTAGGTTGGATATTAAAAAATGTTTTTCGTTCAGAGAGTGGCTAAGCACTGGAATGGGCTCCTCCAGGAAGTGGTCACAGCACCAAGCCTGACAGAGCACACGAATCTCTTGGACAATGCTCTCAGGCATCACAATCTTGTGGTATGATTCTTGGGACTGTCTGGTGCAGGGCTAAGAGCTGGACTGCAAGGATCCATGTGGGTCCCTTCTAACTTAGAATATTCTGTTAAACAAGGTATTCGGAGACAAGCTGTATTGTTACTCAGGCAATTCCGTTGACTTTCATTATGCTTTTTTTTTTTTTTTTGCACAGACTTTCTGGTGCTTCATAATGGTGCCATGTGTTATGTGGAAAGAGCTCCCTGTCTGGAAAGATGATATTTAGCTAAATACCCCTTTCCGTATAAGGCCATGATACTGAACATCTGAAGACTCAGTTTTTGATAAAATGTGCCCTGGTTTTGCTACTGCTTTGTCCTTTTAGTCAAGGGATATTGCCTCCCATCTGTTTGGTTTGTTTTTTTGATTTTTTTTTTAGTTCAGTTTCTGCAACTTGTCTGTATAGCAGAGGATTCAGTCTGGGATGACAGCAGCCTGCTTTCTTCGCCTGGCGCAGCAGGAGCTTTCTCCCTAATTGAGCATTGTGGGTGCTAATGCAGTAATACCTTTGCTGATCGTGACAGCTGACAGCATACGGCTGCTTCTGGCAGAACAAGAATGCCCTCACACAGCAGAGCTGCAGGGTGGGCAGATTGGTTGCATTCTTTCATTTCACCAGGTGGAGCAAACTTGCATCAAAATGACTGTGGATTCCCCCTCTTGGTACCTTCAGTCGATTTTCATCCTGCTGTTAATGAGTATCTGTGCTCTGGGTTCTACCTGTCAGCAAAACTGTAAGCAGGGTTTGATTTCAGATTTGGTGGGACCCACTGCTAACAAACTGAGGAAAAGGGAGAGGGAACAGAGGAATTGAGGATAATTTGGACTTACTGGGGTCACAAATCAGGTCCTCTAGTGTCAACTGAAATAGGCAGAGGAGAATGAGCTGCATCACTCCCACTCTGTCTTCCCCTTTCAATAGTTTGGACCCTGAGCGTACATTGTTTTAGGCATATCTAAATAAATTGCTCAATTTTTCACCCTTAAATTTGGCAGAAAATGCTTCAGAAAAGAAGCTGCCTTCTTTTTTTTTTTTTTTTTCTTTTTTTTACATTGAGGGTTTTAATGTAAAAAAAGAGATTTCTAATGAAAACAGAAAAATTGCAAGCAAATCATTAAATTACATGCTAGCTAATGATCTGTGCCTGTCTCATACCTAGCAGTCCTGAAGGTAAACCTTGATGTTGGACATGGAAATGAAGATGAACTCTTTGCAGTCTTTGTGATTTACAGCCAATGAAACTTGACAATGGAACAAGAGAAGAGAAAGCTATCAGGAAGATCCTTTTGTCTACCAGTATAAGCAAGGGAGAGTGTCCAGTGTCCTGCCAGGAAGATGTGGTTGTGTGGCGTGTGCTGCCATCGTGTTTTGAGGCGGATCAGGTGCAGGGCTCAACAGACGCTCCAGAGCGCAAAGGGTTGGGGGCGAGCGGGTGAAAACACTGACTGACTTGTGTTGGCAGATGGGAATTGAGGGATTCATTAGTCATGCTGTAGTCTCTTGTTTTGCAGTTTGTCATGATGAAATGAGAAAAAAGAGTTGCCTTTCGATAGCTGCAGAGGGCTTTTAAATACTGCAGGTTGAAGGCTGCTGTGCTTGAACAATGTTTTCTTCTCCAGCATTTGATCATTGAAACAGTTGTCTTGCAGAGCAGAGAGACATCCGTGATGGGATTAGCATTACCAGCTCCTCTTGATTGCAGGAAGTGCTGGATCTTATTTGGGAATAAGCAGAGAATGGTCCAAAGAGACTCTATTCTAAACCCTTTTCCTGTAAGACCACCTCTGTCAGCTGCTGCATAATTGTGCAGTATTACAGTTCTCATCTGACTGAATTAGGGTCTGTTCCAGTAAAAAACAGTCAACTGGAAGATAAACAATTTATATTTTTTCCTATTTGATACCCAAATGTGTATTCTGCATCTGTCTTTGCTTGCTCTCTCCCTAGGAGGCTGTAATGTGCTTACTTAAGAAATGCTTTGCCTTGCTGTTCTTCAGTGATTCACTTTCTTGTGTGGAAATTGGGTCTAGACCTGTGCTGTCTGTCAAAGAAGTATAGGGATATGAGACATGTTGTCCTGGTCACATCATTTTAATTTTAGATCACAGGAGGGAGGAGGGAGACAAGCAAGTCTTTCCAGCCACCTACATCTTCAGGGTTGAAGTCACAAGTGTCTAAAAGGGTGCTAGTAGAAATGATTAGCTATGAAATCATCCTTGTAGGTTAACAGACGGGTAAATATACAATGAAGTGAAAAATGCCATAGAATTAATAGTTGAAGAGACGTATTTGTAACCTTGCTAATGTCTGTGGCAAAATGAAGTACTCTGGAATAAATTTGAATACCAGTGAGAGGAGTAAGCTTGTGAAAATTTGAAGTGTATTCTATCAGAACTGGGCAACATTTCTCAACCAATCGTATCTCTGAGGTGCACTTCTGCCTGAGAAAACACAGTCAAGTCTTGTGAAACAATCCATCCAAGAGGAAACCAAATTAATGGGCCATTTTGCAGTGCTTGCTTGGTACAGAAGAATGCAAAATTCCTCCACAAAGTGAGATCAGTTTAAAGGGACTAAATGCTGGAGCCTCTGGGTGAGAGATTTCCAAGCTTGGTTTCACCCCTTCTCCTCCTGAACTGTAAATAAATAGAAAGGTTTAAAATAAGTCTTCCTCAGGATAGTAAATGCAGTTTTACTGAAGTCTTTCACCAAGTCTTCCTCTTCAGACATTAAATGTTTTGCTTTCCCCATGGTCTCTTCTGTCCTTGTTGCTCTGCAAGCATTGGAAATTTTTCACGTTAGCTGTCAGCAATTACTCTTTGGGTTGCAGTGCTTGTCACAAATACCCTTCTAGCTCTTCCAGAAAGGGACATAAACTGCCCTGTTTCAGACAGTTCAGGTAAGTATGGTATTTGGAGAGGATCCCAGCCTTGGGGGTTATTCTTGAATTAAGGGAACTGGTAAATTTTTTTCCATTTCCTTATTAGCTGCAAGTATCCAGTACAAGAAGCTGGTGGCAGAGCTTTCCAGGAATGGTGCCTTTGGGGTGTTAAATACAAACCAAGAGGCCACATTTGTTTATCTCTTAAGGGGCTGCTTCTGCACAAATATAAGCAGGGTCCTTGCAATGCTGAGGAGAATTAACCTGACAAAAACTGAAGCCCCCATCTTTGAATAGCTTCTGGATATATGTGCAGTGCGGGAGCAGCTTCTTTACACGTGTGTGGGGGGGAAGAATTGAAGCATGCAGTATTTCCAAAATGTTCCAACCATCCTGTCAGTGTTGCTTAGCAGCAGAGGGTTTAAAATAGTGGTATTACTCAACAGTGTGAGCCACATTTGCACATGGTAATGTTCTGTGTCCTGTATTGACTTGCTACATTATAAAAGTGCTAAGTTAATGTAAGGAAAGTGAAGATAGCTCACCTCCTCCTCTCCTAACTTGAGGAACAAATGGCTTTACAGTGACATGTCTTCCTTATGGTTTTAACAAGCAGATGTCCAGCAGAGGGATGCCAAGGTGTTTTCGTCCCCCAGGTGTGTGCATGCAGACCTCACTCGTATGCAAATGCCTCTCACATCCCTGTTTGCCTCTGAGCAGGTGCAGCTCTTGACCCAGCCCTGTGCTAGTGCCAGCTTGGGCTGTGCCATAGTGCAGCATCAGCTGGCTTGGGGTGCCTGGCAGGGAACAGCAGGGAGAAGAGCAAGTGTGAATAACACTCAGTGATCTCCCAGCAGCCCAACTTCTCAGTCCCTGCTAGTGCACATTCCCACCACTCATCTGCTTCCTGGGTGGTTTGGTCTCCTGAAGTGATGCTGAGAGTAGCTGAGGTGGGGGTTTCACTTACCAAGTGTCTGTGGGAGCCCCAGCCTCCGTTGGAGTAAGTCAAAGGATTTGGAGGACTGCTGCTGTACTTGCTGACATCTCCAGAAGAGTGGAATACTATAGTGATGAAGGCAATAGATCATGGTGGCATCAGTAAAAGTTTGACTCAGGTATCAAGGAGTTCAAGAGTTTTGTCCTCTACAGAATTAAACTAAGGGTGAATGGTGGTTAAGTTATATGCTAGCTACTGAAAAATACTATAGATTAATATAGTCATTTTATGTAATATTATAGATTACTATAATAATGTTATTTAAAGATTAACAGCTCAGTGTATTACATGTTTTACCTGCTTTGAAGAGTTTCAACTATTGCTTTAGAGCCACAGAAATACTCCCTTAGCATTGCTAATGATTTTCTTAATCATTAACGTGACTACATATTGTAGCAAAATAGGCCATATTTTAGAGCCCTGAAGTGAATTAAAATAGCAACTGGATCTGTCTTTAGTGTTTTGTATGCTGTACCATGGAAATAAAATGTTTACCAGATGCAGATATTTAAATGCTGACCTTAAAATAAGGCAAATATGTTTCTTAAGCGGATCACTCTGTTTTTTTCAGTATTTAAAACCATGGCCTATTTCTTCAGTGAACGCTCATAAACAACCCATCTTAAATGGCACAGTTAGAACATCATTTAAATTTACAGCTATTTTATTTATGCTTTGCCTGAAGTGTGGACCATTTTATGGCAGGCATTCTCTCACACACAGTATATGAACAGTGGAGGAGTGCCACCATTAAGTGTTAATCTAAGCCTGGGAGTTGTGCATGTAAAATACTTCATTCAACCACTTGCAGTTTACAGGGCTATGTTTCAAAAAGAAATGTGGTAGTGCTTGTGACAAATAGCAAAGTATAAGTTATGATGATTCCTGTTAATTTAAAATGCTGGTTTAAGGTTACTGAGGAGGAGAGCCAAGCTCAGTCAACTGTTATGGTTGGGGATAGCAAAGGATTTAATACTTCCATGACTTACCTGCCGTTGCTTTACCACTGTAGAGACTAATGTTACAAGAGACAAGGACACTGAAAAAATTGTCACTACTGCTTGGAAATATGATGGTTTTCAGTTGTTAAAAGAAAGCAAAACAGACATCCCATCTTAGTCAGGAAAAGGACACCTGATGTACCACGGGCTGATGCTTTTTTCCCTGCGATGATTATGAAAGACATGAAGGTCATATGAGACACCTCGAATTTCCCTGCACACATGCTTTGTACTTCAGAAAGCAGCAAGTCTCTTGAGATGTCAGTTGCTAAGAAAAATATGCATGTGTTTCCAATTAGGCAAGTGGGGCTTGTGAAACCATCTCTGCAACCTCCTGTAGCTCTGTTTCAACGTTCCTGCCAGTGGAGGTGCATTCACAAGAACCCAACTTGCAAATTCTTCAGGTGCACAGGAGATGTGCAAGTAATCTCTGCACTACTGGCTTTCCACATTGGGGGCCATATGTTACCCAGCTGATGTCATATGCAGACTGAGGATGTCGCTGTCCTGTGCTGCCTGGTTTGCCTCTGAGCTGGCAAAGCCTTCTAGAGAGTGTGATTCAAGGGTAGTGCTTAAGGATGCACTACAAAGACGAGAGAGCTTTTTCAGCTGGGATCCCTGTCAGTGTATTGCTGAGATTCTTGGCTGGAGGAGAGGAAAACTGGGGGATTGGAAAGTGCTCAGTCCAGCTCAGTGGTGCATAGGTATTATTTAGCACTTCTAGTTAGTCCCTGAAAAATTATTTCTCCATATAGTGTGCATGTACATACATGTGTGTTATAACCAGCCTCGAAATGTTTATCCTGTATTTCAGAAGTAACTTGTTCTTGTGATTTCTAGTAACAGTGCTCATCTATGACTTGTTTTCTGGATGGTTTCCAATGAACAAAAAATGTATTTAGTTGGAGGAAAGCAGCTGAATGAAAATTAGCTGTCCACATACACAATATTGTGCTTTATATAACTGCCTGCACTTAATGACACACAGAGATGAGCAGGATTTCTTTTGTTGTAGATCAAAATCTTGCTAGAGCTTGAAATTTTTCAGATTTGCAAAATGAGCATTTAGTAGCCTTACAGGACTCACCTGGGCTTCAGCAGGGCTTGGGTTTGGTCCTTTGACGGTGTTGTTTCCGTGTATGTGCTCAACACCAGTGTTGTCTCAAGGCTTGCGTGTTGCCTTAGATTACCAGTTTGTTTTCTCAGAGACCTGGTGACTCCATACAGGAGGGATGGGATTTCAGTTCTTTTTACCACCTTCCTTAACGAGGTTGGTTTCCTTCTTCCTTTTTTGTGTCTGTGCATGCTTAGGATCATGAATGTTAACCTCAAGCACGTTGCTATGTAAAGGAGGAAGAAAGCTCCACGTTCAAACTGCTGCTGGCACGAGCCCAGGTTTGCCTTGAGTGTCTCGCATTAGGCTCTGAGGCCAGGCCAAGCTGAGAGATACATTTCCGGGTTCTCTTTGGCTTTAGTAACTAGTTTTACATCTGGAGACAATGCTTCCATGAAATGCTTATTCCCTTTGGGCAGAGGCAGATGTGGGCCGTGTGCTCAGGCCATGTCCCAGCACCCGGATGTTTGTTATGCTCTGCTCAGCTGCTGTCTGAGCTCCTGGCGCCCGCGGGGGTTGCGGTAGCAGAGCTGGGGAGCAGCACCCTCCTGCTTAGGCATGGGATGCTGGGCACTTCAGGGCAGCCAGGTGGGACCCAGGAAGGGACTTCTGTCTGCATCTTCTACTCCAGGGAGCTTCTTCAGGTCAACCACATAAGTGTTGTAGTGAATGTGGTGGTATTCCTATTTGTGATTAAGTGTTGCATAAACTACACTGCTAAAATGTATGCACATGCCTAAGTGTCCAAGTTCTGTTCTTGTGCTTTTGCACCTTGCCAATTCAGGATCTAAATCATGAAAAACAGAGCTCAGCTGCATGGTTATGACTTCACTTCCCTGAAGTTTGTTGCTTTCCCATGTTTCCCAGTTGCACTATCTTTGCCAGCCGTGCCGGTAGTCGTCAGCTGTGGGGAGCTCTTACACATGTCATCTCCTTTTCTGGGATGAGTTAGCCTTTTGCTGTTCCTGACTTTCCTGCTTGTTTTGAAAAGAGTTTTTCTTCCTAAATTTTTCCCTACAGCCAAATGAACAATGTGGTTGCATGTTTTTGTTTAAACTGAGGTCTTCTACTTCCAAACACTGATTGTCTTTACTGTGTTTTTCTACCCAAGAGCAGCAGTTGCGAGTAACTGAAAAGGAATTGAGCTCTAAGTGTTCCTTTCGTTAGTGTGTGCTGTTGACATGTAATTAAGGGGCAGGCCAGAATTTGGCAAGCTGTGACTTTGTGTTCTGTCTCTGGCTGCCTGGTAGATGCTTGTGTTTAAAGCATCCGTCTTGATCTTTATTGTTGAGGGAGAGCTTGGGATGTCGCTCTGGTGCAGCTTCTCCTCCTGGGTGAGTGTGCTCCTGACAGCACCTGTGTGCAAACTGGTGTGGTTTGGTAGGAAAAGCTCGACTGGAGGCAGAGCTTGGATCAGCACTTAACTGCTGGCTGAGGTGTGCTGTTCAGGCGCCCTGTTTCTTAAGCCTGTATTTTTTGTTTGGTGGGTAGAAGCATCTAGAAATCAATTTAGGAGCTGGTACTTGCAGAACTGAAGCCAGTGCAAAGTCCACTTAATATTGGGTGAATAGTTTTGGGCTCTGCATATTTCCTCGTGGTCTTCCCTCTGCAGTTTAGATGTCTCGGAGCTGCCAACACTTAGTGGTGTGTACGAGCTGCAGGATGGGAAGGTGCAATGCAGTCCTAGATATCTCCTTGCTGCTTCCTGCCTCCTCCAGCCTATCTCTGTTGCTGTGGCAACTCAGAGCACCTACAGGCATGGAGCTGTTGTTGCCTATCCTTGCCTTCATGCTTCATAATCCTCATATTTCTGTGCCTCTCAGTTTATCACATGTTTTAGGACTTAGGGTTTCTTCTGACCAAGGCTAGAAACTGCTAAATTTTTAGGAGGGTGTTTGTCTAAGACAAGATGTCATAGATTACTTTTGGTCATGCTGTATCTTCTGTTGTGATTGTGTTTGATTAAAATTCCTCAGGCTTCTTTTCTGAGTAAAACAAAACACGTGGTCATGCAGTGTCCCAGTCACACGGTAACAAAGGACTCCATTGCAGCATTTCATTAGAAGTCTGTGTATATCACAGTTGCTTCCATTTCCAATAAGAAACCCACGAACAACCCAAGGGAAAGCCAAATGTGCTGTCCAGCTATCTGCAGCTGTCTGGAAAGTGTTTTTGCAATCCTCTGTTTTGTTAAATATTTTCTTATGTTCCTTCCAATTATAAGACTTTCTTAGTTTTATCAACTATTAAAAAATGAGAATGATATAGAATCTATTTTGCTGTCACTTTCTTTAATGTAATACTTTATCTTCCACTAATTAAGCTCTTTATCATAAGCAATTACTGTCGTCTTATACAAACAATAGCCAAAAGGTTATCTTCCTCTAATAAGAGCACAGGAAATTGTGCTAGGGATTACAGGCCCTGTGGATGTTTGCCAATAAATCTTCTACATAAAATATTTGTAGCTGTTGTAATTGCATACTGTACTTTATGCTAGTGCAGAATCACATTCTTCCCTTGAGTTCATCATGCCTAAGTCTTAAGGCTTTTATGGTGCTTATGTGTTTAACATGCACTTGCTTCTGCAGCCAGAAAGTAGATTTAAATTGCAGAGGAAAAAAAACCTGCAGATATTTTGCTTATCTCTCTGACTGTGCTACAAAGAGTAGTAACATAGATGCAGGCCAGCAGAGGGAAGACTGTCATGCCTGAAGGGCTGTGGCAATTCCTGTTGTTGGATATGCCTGTAGAGAAAGTGCAGGCAAGAATGAGGGGCATCAAGTCAGATTCATCAAAGCAGATTTGGTTTCATGAGGGCTGCAGTGAAATTCTGGTGTTTCACCCTTCATTTCAGATGAAACGAATTTGTACAGTTTGTTCTTGCATCTCTTTCCGTCTGACTTGACTTGTGGTTAATAATGACACAAGCTAAAGAGAATCTAATTTGGGCATGTCCTCCTGTGCTACCACTGCACCTCTGACAATAACGTGTGTGTGCTGAAGAAAAATGTATGGAAACTGTGCGGGTCACCATGAATACTTCAGCCATCCCCACTCCCCGTTGACTCATCCTTTGGTTAATTAGATTGTTCTAGCCAGGAGTCATGCAAAATTAAACACTGAGTGTTAGAATACAAACGGAGCTCTTTTTTTTTGTTTGTTTAATGGTCTTTTCACTAATGGAATGCCTTCTTGATAATTAAGATAAAATGAGGTCTCTGGAATAGGATCATTAGTTTGATGTTGACCCCAAAAGGTGTGGTTCAGAGATATCTTTCACTAACAAACTACTATCCCAACTTTGCCAGCTCTGCATCCATCTATAGGAAAGGCAGTTCTTAACATTTAATTGTGTGATGTGCAGTGGTGGGGTGCATCTCATAGCAGGTCCATTCTGCAGGTGATCTGTCCAACTCTCTGGGGGTTGAACCCTAGCTTTTCCTCGGCTTTCCTTCGTAAGTTATCTTTTGCTGGTGCAGATAGGATATCTTTTGGCTTTTACATGGATGAGGATCTTAGTAAGGCAAACTGCATTCAAGAGCATTGTCCAGCCCATGATTCAACTCATTTTCTTTAGTATATGAGGAGCTTTCTTCTCATTTATTTAAAATATCCTCTCACTTATTTAAAACATAGCATTTGAAGTTGCCTTAAGTAATCCAGTTCTAGTGCTTATCAAAATACAAAATTAAAATAAAAGCTAAATTCAGGTTTATAGTATATTGCTTTAATATAAAAATAACATATTCCAGCCCCAGTTGCACTTTTGAGTCTTCAATGCCTCAGCAGGCCCCCGAATCTGCTATGCAACACGCAAAATGAAGCTACCAGTTACTCTGCAGCCAAAACTGGCCTTTATAAAACCTCTGCAAGCTGGCTGCTAGTCTCAGAGTTCATTATGAGGGAGGTCATTCTTCCTTACAGCAATGAATGTAGCTTTTGAGTACATTTTAAAAGTTTCATTTAATCACAATGCGGATGAATTGTTTCAGTCGTGATCGCCTGATGGGAAACTAACTTTCTTCTTCCTGGGAGAAAAAATACTGTGTTGATTCTTGCAGCAGCTTTTAGGACTACAGGATGTGATTTCCTTGATTTCCTTTTTTTTTTTTTTTTTTTTTTTTTAAAGACTTGAAGATTTTGGCACTAACAAAGGAAATTTTTCCTTTCTTTTCTTTTTAATACAGAGATACAGAGTAGTCAGTTTTCTTTTGAAATTGGTGAATATGCAGGATAAGGTCTTCAACAGGCTCTTTCTGTACATCTTTGCAAAGTGTTTTTTTCCCAAAATGTTTTCAGTTACTTCATAAAAAATGAGTGAGTGCAAAATGCTTTAAAGAGTGTATCAGTTTCAGATTTGTCTGAAATGGATTAAATAGGGGAAAGAAAACAAGTTTGTTGTCGGTTTTTGTGTTTGACTTTTTTTTGTTGTTGTTGTTGTGGATAATCTTTCATGCCCTAATTGGAAGGGTTTGAAGAAGACACCAGCTCATCTTGGACATATATAGTATCAAGAGGAAAAAACATGTCCTCAAACCAGAACACAAGAATTGCCAGTGAGATCAAGGAAATATCTTCTTTTCCCTGTGAGGGTGGTTAAGGGAGTTGTCCAGGGAGGCTGAGAACATCCTTAGAGATTCTCAGTGCAGAACTGGACAAAGCCATGAGCAGTCTGCTGTAACTGACCCTGCTTTGGCTTGGGAATTGAACTGGAAACTACCAGGACTTTCTTCCAACCTAAGTTACTGTGTGATAATAATCTTCACTGTATGTGCAATATCTGTGGCATAGGGCGAATTTGCTGTTCTGTCATACAGCATTGTATTTTCTGTATGATTGCTGACAACTGCAGAGAAATGGAGAGGGGATGATCTTGGTAGAAGTGAGAAGTCCCCAGCAGCAGATGGTTGGTGAGCAGCTCGAGTCAGGAGTCCAGTGCAGCTGGCTGCTGCTCATTCAGGATATTATCCTGCAGCCATGGATTGATGGGGAGGGTGTGTATTGTACCCCTTGGCCTCTTTGTGAGGACTGTCAGGTTGTAACTGTCTCTGAACAGGTATGCCCAGCCTCAATTTGCATTATGTGCATAAAAATGTGTTGGTGAATGGAAATGGTAAGTTTAAAGTACTGTATAGCTTACTTGCCCTAATACAGACTCTTTGCCAGGACCAATGTAGAAGAATCCTGTCTCATACCACTAGTCCCTGCATGCTGGGAAAAACAAATAGCAGCACTTTCTAACACGTCTTCTCCCAGCAAAACTCTAGGACTTTTTTCGAGTATGTGCTTCAAAACATGTTTAAATGTTAAATTTTCACATGACTTAAACCAAACAGTTAAAGTATCAAGGATATTCAGTTTTAATCCTCTGTAATCTTTTTGATTACTTTGTGGTTGTTGGAAAGGCTATTGACTGCCTGTTGCTGGAGAGATTCAAGATGATCAAAAAGGCATGGTATTATGTATTATTTCCCAACCCAACAGATCAGAAAGGGAAAATTCCTTGGAATTAACTATGTTTAAATATTTCAGCAGAAAATCATTATGGTTTCCAGAAAATGTCGTACTTTCTGTTTTGTTTCTTTTCTTGCTATTCAGAAATAATTAATTAATTCAGATTATCTTAGTTTTTAACATGGATGTATCAGTGCTATCCTGTTTCAGGTCATAGAAATTCTGAGCTACAAACATCAAGAAATTCTATATCAATGAGGTGTGTGGTCTAGGCTGGAAGGAGATAGGTAAGATAATTTAATTTCTGCTTGCATTCTTCATAATGGTGTCCTTAATGCTTATTTTCTAAGGTGGTTGTTGACAAGGAGGAGTACAGTCCTCAGGAAACACTACACAGTGTTCATGAAAGATAAAGTGTTTCATTTTCAGATAGATCTGAAGAATTTTTTTTTTCTGAAAACTCAGACAAATGGTGTTGCGATGTATCTTCTAAACAGTATAAAGTTGCAGAAGCCATTTAAAGCTGTCACACTGCAGAGTTGAAATGAAAGTCTTCATGGCTGTTAGCTGTGACTCAAAAAGAAATCCCTGGATTTTTTCGTCTCTCCCACCACCCTTAGAAGTGGTAAAGCAATTCCTTTAATATTAGCTGTTTATGAAGTATCCAAGCCGCATACCAGTCTAATCAAGGGTGACTGTTACATTCTTATTTTATTCACCAATAAGGGGAAAAAATACATAAGAAAATTTTGGTCACACCATTTAAACAGTAAAGAAATGCCATCATGAATAAATTATACACGACATAAAATGTCTTCATAAAATCCAATGGGCTTCAAGTAGTTGTTTAGGTGGAGGAAGCAATTCATGGATAGAGGAGAAAGGTAATTGTTCTTTAATTAATTTAACCAGCTGTAGGTGATGAAGATAGAATATTGATATAGTTGAAAAAGGGATTGCATCTAGAACCCAAATGTAGGTCACAATCCAAGAGAGGAAGAAATTGCAGTTTGAGGCCTATACAGTTTGTGATGAATAATGGAATATGAACTCTTGGTGTAGAGCACTCAAGGAAGGGACGCAGCTGATCCCCAGTTACAGGAGTGATGAAGATTCAGTCCTCTGTGAAAGGGTTTGATTCACAGGAGTTGCAAGGAGAACAGTAGTTGTAGAAAAGCTGCGAGGGAGTGAGGTTTTACTGTGATCCAAGAGCAGGTCAGTCTCTGTGTGGGGGAATATTTCTACCAGCAGACAAAGTTTGGATTCATAAGGCAGTGGCATAACAAATTCCAATGTCTGGAAGCTGGAACACAAAATGCATGCTACTAATAAGTAATACTCTTTATTATGCTGATGATTCATCTGTGAAAGAAGTAAGTCATAAATTTAGTAGGATCCTCATCTGGCCAGATCTTTCAAGATACCAGATTAGCTGTCTTTCTCCAGAAGAAATTTCATAGCCTTGTAGGAGAAGACAGTGAGATGATGGAGGACTCACTGGATGAAGTCTTGTGGGCTATAATAATCTGGAAGCTTTGTGATCTGGAATAAGTCTGTCAGGAACTGGAGTGAGGCCATCAGGTTTTTTTCAGATAGGCTGCTGAACAGCTGTCAGACACTAGCTGCCAGATAACATAAAGAATGTGTCCTGCGTTGCCAGAATGTCTAAGTGATTTTGGCAGTGGAAGGAAATGTGGGCTAGCTTCATAGTCTTTTCACCACAGAAAGGGATGATGCACATTATAATCTGTTCTCGCAGAGCATTTGTTTGGGCACCAGAGGAAACAAAAGAAAATACAGGACAAAAATCCAGATCAGTGCCCTGTAGAGAGGGTAAGACCAGATCACGGAGGCTTTTATGTACAGTTAAATTTTAATCTTCAGATAACTTTTAGAAGCAGATCACTAAATCATATACTTTCTGCTGACAGTTGCGACTTGTTTGAAGCTGTTATACATCATTGCTTGAGAGTAGCTTCTACAGGACTCACCAAGGTTAGAGATGGGAAATTTGTCTGTTTTTACATTCCTTTTGTCCAGCAAGCCTTTCGTATCTTTGCTTAGACTGTGCCAATTTGGGGCTAGTGCCCTTTCACAAGTGTCAGATGTGAATGTTGTGCTTTACACCCAAATGGATGCTAACCTCCTGCTGATTTAGGTGTCCACTTTTCTCAAACCCATCCTCCTGGGGGCTTAACTCCTCTCATGACAGGTTCACATGGTTTGAGTCACAAAATGTAGACCATGGAAATGTTCAGAGGTAAACTGAAATGTCTTGTACTCCAAATATTTTCATTTTTCTTTGTGACTCTGCAGTACCCTTTAAGCAAGTGTCCTGTGGGTTTTGGAAGTAGTACCAGACTCAGTCTAGCTTGGTGGGTCTTTATGTGGACATATTACCTCCAGTTAAATTCCAGTGAGAAAGTCACCTTCTGATGCTGCAGTTGCTCTTGTGCCACCCTGGCCTGATACAGCACTGCATCACCAGGTGGTGGGCTGGTGCAGGGGTTTGTTTCCTGCCTGTTAGGCCAGGCTGAGGTCTCAAGGTGCCAAATCTTCCTCTAGAGCCTTCCATGTGAATATCAACTATGTTCAGTGATTCTTCATTACCAGCTTCTTGTCATCACTCTTTTCAGCTTTCTTATGAAAAAGGGATAGAGATGGCAGATATCAAACAAACCCGTAATTCCTCAGTTTGTAGAAACAGTGACACAGTCTACTGTCATAAAATAGGTAACAATAAAGAACCCTAGATTGTATGGAGACCACTGAGTGCTGTCTTCCATCTGCTTGAAGGTGCCTCATCTGGAGAGAGGCATGAGGAACATACCAGTGCTTATCAACAGAGGTAACTGTCAGCCATTCCCAACTTCACAAGCTGGTAGTGAAGAATTACATTAAAATAGTGACTGCTAAGTAAATTCTAATCAATTGGAAATCAGGAATTGAGGAAGGATGAATATACTACATAAGCACAGCTTTGTTCATATAGCATAGATGTTTCAAATACAACTTTCCTGCTAGTACTGAAAATCTGCTAGAAGTCAGTCTTAAAAAGTAATCCATTGCAATAAAACACAGCAGAGAAATTATGATTAATTTTCTATCATAATAATCATAGTTATATATAATTTGTGACTGTTCAACTCTCTGAGAGACTTGTATCTCTGGGGAAAAAATTCAAGAAAGCCACCAAGGGTCATGAAAGTCGGGATCAATGCACTTTCAATTACATTTATTTGCTCACCCAAAAATAAGCATGTGCAAACATGATAGGGCTCAAGGGCAAGCCAGTGAACCAGCTAGCTTCCAAAGGAAAGAACTTACTGCCTATCTGCTTCCACAGAAAAGCACTTCTAGCCGTTACCATATTTTGAAGGGCCACTACTACTGGGTACTTCGTTCTGTAAGTGGTGTATAATCAAGAACTATGGAGAGAAATTTAAAGAATATTTTACAGTAATTCAGGAGTGGTTCAGTACCATCAAAGATGAGCCATTCAATTGGATGTTATCCCTCAAATGCTTTTTCTGTTGTTATTGTTAAATCCTCACTCCTTTCTGTGAAGTACCTGCTTTGCTTTGCTGAAGACCCCTCACATTTCACACAGAATGTCCTGTCCCCCCCCTAACTCCACGCTGTGCCTCTAGGTCAGGTTTCTCTCCTCATAAACTGGCAGTTTGCACCTCATATATTATTGGGAAGTTCTTACAAACTTCTTGAATTTGCTATGCTTTTCTGCAAGCAGTGCTGCATTTCAAACTCCTGCATGGTGCTGTGTGTGATGAAGGAAGAGAGCACAGCTCAATGTTCTCCTTCTTGGGGCCATCACATGCTCTGGTTACTTCTGAGTAGCAGCCCCCCTGTCTGGGGCTGTGTGTGTGCCTGGTGTTGTTTTGTGCAGCTGTGTGAGAAAATGAAGCAATGAGGCAAAATCTGAACAAAAATTTACCTTTTACCAAAAATGTATTTTTCATACCAACTTTTCTGAGTCTTCAGCCTGAATTAATCCTCTTTCTTGATTATTCACTTAAAAATGAGTGAAGTGCAACAATTCACAAAGTTTACTTATGTTCATAGAGCCATGAAGTGTAACTACATACAGGATGATTGCTTCCATGTACTTCCTCATGAGTTTTGTGACTAGCTCTCTGAGGCTGGTGGCAGGACTGAATTACTGGAATTTAAAGCCTTGCTGAGCTGTGATGGTGCTTTTGGAGAGTATCTTGGGTATCACATGCTGGAGGGAGAGGGGGATGCCCATCTTCTGCTTGTAGTGAGAACTAGGGAGAGCGAGAAGAAACCCTCTGGCAGGTTCAGGTGTGTTTACACTGCTGTACCTGCATTTGTAATAAACACATATTTACTTGGTCACAGGCAAAACTGTTGCTTCTCCTCATCATGAGTCAATTCATAAAGAGACATAGTTTCTGTACCACAAGGGCATTCCTGCCGGAGGACAGATTTTTGTATCAGATACATTGAACAGGCTGAAATTATATCTAATTAATGACTGTGTAAGCTGGCCTTGTGCTAGAAGGCCATATGTTCATTTGTGTAGACACGACGAAGACAGGCAAACAGCATCTGCAGAGATTACAGATCTGCCCCAGAGCTGCTTACTCACTGCGAGGCATTTGAGGAAGGCACTGCTGATGCCAACCACCTGAAGTAGCACTGATACTCACTGATTGTATATGAACAGATATAATAATATGTGAATTTTCATGGCGCGTTGCTGCCTGCAGTCGTTAGTCACTATGGGACAGGGACCTCAGCATGTCGATTGGTTGGGGGTACCTCATCTGTAGAAGGACTGGGCTGTGGTATAAATGTTCGGATACTCTGGGCAACCCGTGTGTGGGCACTAACATGGCAGATAGTGTGCAAGTGTTTGTTTTTAAAGAGAGAAGGGAAGCAGGTATGAGTGGGAATGGCTCACCTATGTGGATTTACAGCTGAGAGTTTTTCTCTAGCCTGTGGGAGCCTAGTGCCTTTCATTCTCAGGTCCACTAGTCCTGAAGATGTGTGCCATAGCTAGCAGGAATGTGTGTGTGCATGTACCTCTGTTAAGTTTATTTCTAGCCAATGAGGGAAGGAAAAGTGTGTTTTAACAGTGTTAAAATAGTAGTTCAGCATAAAATCCCTCCTGGAAGTCTCTCTCAGCCTTTGAGAAGGTACTGGGAGTGTTTTTCAGTTGTTTTTCTTTTCTGGTTGAGGATTTTGATATCAACGTTTCAAGGATTGAATAGGAGAATTTGGGAAGGGCCAGAGGAAAGAAAATAGTTCTGCTGTGACCCATTTTGCTAAGATGAATGATGACCATTTACCTTTCACCAGAGTTGTGTTGTCTCAGTGGGGAGATGCTGACTTGGATTGCATAGGCAGAGTCTGGAAAAATTCTATTGAGCTAGAAGAGAAAGGCATTTCTTTGTCCTTTAGGTGTTTTGTATTTGTCCTCTGGGAGGAAGGGTAAGGCTAATTTTGGAAAACTAAGAAGTCACATCATTTTTCTCCGGTATTTTTGCTATTTCAGACAGCTCTGTCTTTCTAATATAATTTTTCTTCTGACTTTTACTCTGCCAGAGACCAACATTCTGGGTGGATGGTGTCCAGTGATCTTCTGCCTGTGAAGAAGAAACATTAGCCAAGAGTCAGAGAAGGGATATTGTTCAGCTTTGTGGCCACATACATCCTCACTGTCTCCAAAAAGGAGCCTTTAAATCCTCCAAAAGTGAGGATTTGCATTAGAAGATGGGAAGGTTTGTAGTTACTTGGCAGTGATCTGGAACCACTTTTACATCTGTCTGTACACCATCACTGGGCAAGTGGGCTTTTCTGATCAGTTGCAGAAGAAATTGGAGAGATTTGAGTTGTCTCAGTATCTCTGTGGGTTTAGTTCTTAATTATCCTTTTGTGCCATTCTGCTGAAGCGTGTTTGTTAATCACTCCAGAGTACTTTAGCTTCTTTCAATATATTGAATTCCACTTGGATGCCTTTAAAAGTGTTTGCACAGCATATGCCTTTCTTAGGAGTATGGGAAATATCCACAGACTGAAACAAAAGTGCAGTGTTCCAAACTCAACATCCATGTTGTTATCCCGTAAATTAGTACGCACTGTGCTGTTACGTAAGTTTGCCTTGTGTCAGAATAATAGAAGCTGAGTGTACTAAAGGGCTGATAAGCCTGCCATGAAGAATTATGTTGTTCAAATTCTTCTGCCTTAAAATAACACCTGTTGCATCACTGACGTGCTGGTAGTATAGTGTGTCTTGAGAACTAGTATAAAAAAAGAAAAAAAAGACAGTTTTTCAGGCCGTTCAGGTCTGAGCTTTGGCAGCCTTGAATTTAGTATTGTCTCAGAGCCACTCTTACACAAAAGGACTTCAAGAAAGCACAGCTGTTCTGTATTTTTGGATATTAAAAATGGACAAAGTCACTTTTCAGTAATACTGCCATAGCCTCGAGGACTGAATGCAAAAAAACAAGTGCTCCTTCTGTTGGCAGGTGGGAAGTTCAATCCCTTAAAATGCAAAATAAAAAATAATAAAAGAGATGGTTGTGCAGATTCTGAGGGTAGCCTGCTATGAGGGTGAAGGGACAAGTACCCCACAGCTGCCAGAGAAAATCACTGCTGGCAGTGTGTGTGCATAAAGTGACAGCGCGCTTCCAGCAGCCCTTAAATAAGTGGCAGGGGGGAGAGGGGAAGTTCACCCCTGCTACCACAGTTCTGCACAATGATCGCCTTTCTGGGTGCCGGGGTCACAGCTGCTGTCTGGAGATTACGTACAGAAGCACTCTTCTTCTCGGGAGAATGAGGTTTCCTGGAGGATTAGGCACAGGCTGAAAGCAGGAGGAATTATTCAGGATGGAGACAAAGACTGAGAGCCCACGGCTGTGACAGGCATCAGGGGCGGAAGACTGTGAGCAAGAACAGGACTGCTGGGAGTTGCTGCTTGAATGGGAGAGTCTCCAGTTAGGGATCCTGAAGTGGTCCAGTTGTGGGATGACCCACTGAGGGTAGGCACAACCTTGCCTGCTGGTAGGACTCGAAGTGTTGCTTTCCCACTCATGCAGGAGGTGGATGGAGACTGAAGGGCTCTGCCACCTCATGCATCAGAACTAAAGTCATTTCTTTGCTCTTAATCTCAAGCCCCATTTAGTATTCAGAAATAGTGATCAATGCAGTAATCTGAACCCTCATGTAAAGGTACATATGCACTCCCCATCTGCTCAGAAAGTGATGCTTTTTGCATTTTCTTCTGTCACTGACATGTTTCACCATGCCTTCTGAGCCTGCTGCTTTGGTGCTTCCTTCTTCCCTCTTCCTTCTTAGCTTTCTTTCTCTTTTTTATCTCCTTTTTTCTCTCTTATCCTGCCATTTCACCTCTTGGGTACACACATTC
The DNA here is from genome assembly GCA_034509425.1 of Eopsaltria australis. NCBI lineage: Eukaryota > Metazoa > Chordata > Aves > Passeriformes > Petroicidae > Eopsaltria > Eopsaltria australis. The sequence goes on along the minus strand of JAVTVJ010000068.1, from coordinate 2,818,075 downwards.
CCAGGCAAGTATCCAGAATATCCTTCACCCACGTATCATGTGCCAGCACCTCTGTTTTGTGTAGGAAGGTCTTCTATATTTGAAGCCAGGGCCATCTGTCTCAATGCTAAAAAAAAAAAACAGGTTTCTTGTAGTTTTCTGCAAGGGCAATGGCCACAGTTCTTCTGCATAACTTTAAAAGGAAAAATGCAACCTATTCTATAGTAATAATATCTGAAACTTCTATCCTATTTATCAGTTCTAAAGTTAAGTCTTATTTCACCTACTGGATCAAATTTCCCACAGATCCCATATGCCAGCAACTTCTTTTTAGTGGCTTCAGAATCCACTAGCTCTTTTTATAATCTGAAACAAATGAGTGCTGCATATAATGTAGGAAAGGAGAGGTGGAGGCAGAGGAGGCTGACAATGCATGCATTCAAATGATGTGAAAGTGCAAGTGGGAAAAATCTGACTGTGTTGGTAGAGCTTGTCAGAAGGGGTTTCAGGCATATCATGTATTAGCAAATCATAGCTAAAGAATGAAGCTTCTTAAAAGAAGCAGAATTCCAGAATGATGCTAATGAGTAAGTATTGGGTGCCAGTGTTTAAATGTAATGTCATAGTTGCTAGTTATTGTCCCTGCTGTATGGATATTTCCCAAGTGCAGTGTGAGTCTTAGCCGAATCACATTTTAAACTATTCCCATTTGCCTCTCACTCTGTAAAATCCTCTCTAAAAAAGAGTGTTGTCAAATAAATTGGTAAGAATTAAAATACTGCTGTTGCAGCTGAAAATAGTTCATGCTTTTGACTTTGCATATAGGCACAAACATAAATAAACAGGAAATCATACAAAAAACTATTGAGAGGAGAAACTCAGTATGAGGTAAAAATGTAACCTGTGCTACTCACTTCTGGCCCTGGTTGTTAAGAGCAACAAAAGGCTGAAGAGTGCTCCCTTGCAAGGAGGAACTGAAGCAACTTTGATTTTTTTTTTTTTTTTATTCTTTTTAATCACAAGTCTTGTGAAGAGTACTGATGACTGCCCACATCTGGTGAATTGGATTAGAATCTAATTAGCATGCAGAGTTTAGAAAACTTTTATAAAGTTTCAAAAATAATGGGAAGGAAAGAAAGAAATAGCTTAGCTAAAAATTCTGAATTACTGAAATGTTCCTCTGAGGATAACTTGAAAGTAGCTTTCCTACTCCTTAAAGATGTAGTTCACGTGGATGGTTACCTATTTTATTTGTTAACATTCTCTGTTCAGATAATTTGTTAAGTTTAAAGAGATTTGTAGTATCTAATTGACCCCTGTAGCTAAGAGTCCATCTGGAAATCTAGGCACATACTGTGAAAGATCAATAAAGTGATTTTAGTGTTTGTGAAGGCAATTTTTGTGTCCTAGTTTATGCATCAAAAAGGATAATACACCTGATCTACATTTGTGAAGTACCTCAGAAGAACAGTCTATTCAGTTTATGTACTTACTTTTTCAACACTGTGTTGTAATAGCATGTTTCCAAACACAAACATACTTCCCTCTTGAATCTCATTCACTTACATATGCATTAATTGTTCTGTATAGCGAAGTGGTTAAATTCAGGCTGAAATGTGGTCCAAAGGAGAAATGGAGGCAGAAACTCCCTCTGTAATTGTTACTGTAGAGGAATAGAAATTCTTTCCCCATGTCTCTAAATTTAGGGGTTATACCAGCACTGAGAAGCAGTGTTTTTGAAAAGAAAATGGTGATTTGTGAAATAGAAATTACAAATATTTTAAGGTGCAAATGGCTGCTTTTTTGTTCCTTCTCCATTGCAATTCTGAGTATCTGCTCAGCTTAAGTGTGCAGTCTCTTTTTTTTTCTGTAGGACTGCACAAGGCTTATTTACACAGCGTATCCATAACAGTGCTTCAAGTTGCAGGGGTGGAAAGTAGAGCCCACTATGTATTGGTAGTATGTATTTGTGTCCTGACGGAAAGTCTTAAACCATATTTATGAGAATGGATCAGCATAACACTGTCAGATGATTCAAACTGTGGAAAAATTACATTTCACTTCTGTAGGGCATCCCGCATACTTAGTTGCTACATCTTGGCTTAGTTGGAATTTTATATATATACACATATTTGATCTATTTAGAAGAGAGATAAAAATTCTCTCAACATCTGTGGTGATGTTACATTGCAGATAGAGCATAGGTAGAAAGAAAGGAGTGTGTCTTTAGGGGAGAAAAGGGTTTATAAGTATCCAGGCCCTTGAGTTGTTACTGGGCTTCTTGGCTTCTGTGGTACAACTCTGTGAGGAAGCCTCTCTGTAGCAGAACATAGGCTATTTTCTCCCTGGTTTGGGATCAGTTTGTGCAGCATGTCTGGAACCATGGAAGATCCCTGTGGACACTTCACTGCTGTAGAATCAAGGACTCTGTCCAGCCAGTGCACTCCAACTAGGATGCAGCAGGATGCATAGGATGATATGGGGAAGCATTTACTTCTCCTGTCACTCTGCTCTGTGCCTACTTGCATCACTCCTGATCTTGGTCATGATGTAGCTGGTGGCCCAGCTCTTCAGTATTTGGCATTCTCTGCTTTCCAACCTTGATCTGAAAGGGGTTTTCTGTTTCATGAATCCTGGTCCTTTCTCCAAGAGCAAACTTGAAAGCCACGGTACTTTTTTCTTTAACATCTGTGTGTCTGAATAAGTCCTGGGAGTCCCACATTTGAAGCAGAAAACTTAGACGAGCAAATTTCTACCATTTCCTAAGAGGACTGAAAATCACCTCTGCCTTGATACCTGCAGCAAGATTCCCAAGTCAGGGCAGTGTTTAGAAAGTATCAAAAATAGTAATGATGCTTGAAATCAGTTTTGTTAGACTGAGTTAAAAGAATAGGAAGGGAAATGTGTGGAGTTTGTCCTGCTTCATAGCACATCAGTCTCTTGTGTGAGTGCCAATAGTTTTGGGGTTTGGTTTTTTTCATGAGATTAATATAGAAGGCCAGAAACTATTTCTGCCTACAGGAGCAGGCATAGTATATCCTGAGCATTCTCTGTGTCTTCCTCCTCTCACTGAATGCTGAAGCATATTCTGAGATGTTTCTATGCTGTGCACTTGCACAGCAGAAAACAGCAGTAGGAGGGATACTGGAAAAGTTAATAGCACTTACTCGATGTGGAGGTGAGAATGTAGTTTTGTTTCAGTAAGATAGTGACTCATAATGCCAAAATGAATGTGATGAGGGTGGTTTATTTTAGCTTAGATATCACACATACCTGTTGAGGTCTGAGATAAAGCAAGTGAACCCTCAGTGAGCATACTGTCAGAGTTCAATACCCTGTAGTGATCCAAGTTGTAAAAGTCTGCCTCATCACATGAGAACACAGAGCACTCTTTCTGGGGCTCTTTGAAAGGAAGAGTGGTGCCTTTGTTGGCAGGGTGCTGCCCTGTGCCAGAACACCACAGCGGATGGCGGCATGTGCTCTGTATTCATTGTTGGTCTGAATCCAGTGAATCTAAAGAATAAATGAAATTTGAGAATATTTCCTTGATTGGTAAGTGCTGTGATCAGGTCCCGTTGGGTGTCAGCAATGTGAAAGGCACTGCTTTACCCTGGTCTGAGTTCTTTCACTTCCTTTCTTCTTCATACCCCAAGATGATGAACAGAAATTCTGCAGGTGAGATGTAGTGTTTCTAAATAAGTGGAGGGGTTTCTTTCTCTTTCTTTGGTTTAAATTCAAAGCTATGAAAATGTTTTACCCAAAATTTCTTTTGATAAACCTTCGCCCCTAAGAAGCCTGAAATCTCATTGCTGAGTTTACTGGACCTTTTTAGTGGGCATATCTCTTACCACCTGTGATGGGTTGACCCTGGCTGGACATTAGGTGCCCACCAAAACCACTGCCCTCCTCAGCTGGGTAATGCAGAGAAAACATAGCACAGGTCTCAAGGGTTGAGATAAGGAGAACTATATGTGAATGGAGCTGAGACCTGTTTTATTTCCTTTTCTGTGTCAAGCTGTTGCGGCATTTGATTCCAAAGGACTCATCTCAGATGGAGTGCTTACAAAGTGAAGTTCTCATTCCAGTGTGAATGAGAAAACCAGTCTCCATTTTGGTCTTTAATTCCTCTTTTCTCCTGCCTAGACTGCTTTGTTACTCTCACCCATCTGTTAATGACCCAATGAAGGCCTCTGAAGGGCCCCTTTAGTCCTTTCTCCTTCTGTTTTGACATTAGACCTTCCTATGGTAACATGCCTTGTCTACTATTTTGGTACCAAGTTGTGAAATGCCTCAGAGCATGGGAAAACACATGTCCAGCCTTTAAAGGCAATTTTCATGTGGTGGTAGAAAAATGCTGCCAAACAATGTGTAGTCTTCTCCAGCCAGATTTCTTAATGCGCCTGAACAAACACACTAAAAGTGAACCTGTGGCTACTGGAGATTATGAAAAAGCTTTCCTGGAGGTCAAGTTGGCAGAGCTGGTGCATCGGAGAAGAGTGTGAAGTCACTAGGGGTCAGACCCTTGGGCTGCAGACGCTCAGTGTTTCAGAGGACCTTGTGGTGAGAAGGGAGAGGGTCCCTGCTGGAGGGAGGAGGATGTCCACGGTCAGATCTCAGTCACTGCTGCGCAGCTGCCATATGGGCACCGTACTGTGCCAGTGCCAGGAGCTCTGCCATTGTGGTAGAAATCAGGGAGTGAAGTGCCTCTCCTGGCAGGTTGTGCAGATCTGCACGGGCTGGCGCTCTGTGGGAGGGAGCGCGGTGCTGCGTGGGCCACTTGGCACATGGCACAGTGGAAGTGGATGGTTGAGAGCAAAGTTCTCGTGCACATCAGACGCTGTTGAGTATCTTGAGCATTGCTGCAAAAGAAATCGAGGAGGAGAGATGGATCCTCATCCTCAGGAAAATTTCCTGAAACAGAACAGAAGATTCTGAACAAAGCAGACATTTATCCTACAAGACTCCTTCTGCAGGCTGCAACCCAGGCTTTTTTCTGAAGAGCTTTTATATCCACCTCACTTGCAAGCTGCCTGCCTGGGATCTCATTGGCATTCTGCTTTTCTGCTGTAATCTCATGTTGTTAAGGAGTGTGATTTTTGTTCTTAGCTGTGCCGCATATAGAAGATTACATAAATACTGTGGAAATTTTGGGAGAGCGAAGATGAAGAAGAAAAACTGAACCCAAACCACCAAACCGTTCCTCTAAGAAGCATTTTGACTTTGTAATCTTATGTCTTCCTCACAGAGAAAATTCTGTTTAATGTAGGAGGAAGGCACACATGCCTCTTTACCAAGAAAACCACAAACTGGCTTCCTAATGGTCCAGCTGTGTTAATGAGCAATTACAGACAAACACACTGCGCTGAGGTAGATTTATTCTCCTGGCAGCTGTTGCCCAAAGATGGTTTGTTGCAGGAGTGCTTTTTCCTCTTCTTTTGTGTTGAGCTCATTTCCGTCTCCTTCCTCTTGCCCCCTTTTCCTGGGTGAATAGAAATTCACTTTCTAAGTTGAAGCCATTTCATAAAGGTGGTACTTCTGAGGTTCGGCTCTCCCGTTAAACCAAAGGATAATTCCAGGATGGGTGGAAGGCCTTTTTTTGTGCTCCTTACAGCACAGTGGCTCAGTTTCTCATGTTCAAACCAGGTTATTTTCAACAGTGCGCCCAGGGTATGGGGGTAAAATGGAGCAGTGAATACAGGACCCTTTCTGGTGGGTTCCGGTGAATGTGTCGGGGTTGTGAAACCCTCGATGACAGGGTCCGTGCAAGTGTTGAGGGCAGCCAGATGAGCTCTCTGGGGGGTGGCCCCTGAGCTGCAGCTCCGTGGCAGCAGTGCACAGACACCGTGTTGCTCTTTGCAGTATCGAAAGATTGTCTTTTTCTTTCAAAGTCTGAAACCGATCAAATAATAAGATCTTATCGGTCGTGCTTCCTTCTTTGCAGAAAGAGTGAAAATTTGTTAAATATGCTTGCAACTCGAGGAGAGGGGGAATAAAACTTCAAGCAGTGCTGCTAAAAACAGCCTGGGCTGCTTTTGTTTGGACTTGCAAAACGCAGCAGCTTAATGCCTCCATTGTATGCAGGGGGAAATATGCTAATTCAAAGCACATTTCCCATCAGAAGCCCTTTCAGGCCTGTCATCGCTGAGATATGAAGGATGATAAAAGCGGGGAGCAGGGAGAGGCCCGTGCTCTGGGAGCGCGGCTCCGGGCATTGTGCACGGCCGCGGCCCTGAATGGGCCTGACGAGCCCGGTCACCCGTGAAGCCCCGGCTCGGGCGGGTTCCCATGGGCGCCGCCTGCCCCGGCCCTGGGACCCCCCCCGGCCAGGGCAGGGTCCTGGGGTGCTCCCGGGACAGCCACCGAGGGGCTGCAGCCAAGGTGTGCGAGCACCGGCCACCATCGCCCGTCCCGCAGCCCTGGAACCCGGGGGCTCTCTCTGGGTAGCACGGGCAGCGACTTTCTGTTCTCTTTAAGTGCAGTTTAAGCTGAGATAACAGATTTTTCGTGACAAGGCCTCGATGGCTTCTTTTCCAAGTTGCTGATGCGTGCAGGGCAGTGGTGCTCACTGGCGGCGCCGCACTGAGCTCCCTCAGTAAAGAGACGCCTTCAGCTCGGGAAATGGGGGATGCTGCAACTGGCCTGGCTTTCTTCTTCCCAGTTATGCAACAGAAGGGAGTCTGTGAAACGCTAGTCTGTTACCATATCTGTGTGATTATATTTGAGGTTGAAATAAATACATTCATCAGTGTTTGGTATGTATTAAAAATCTCTAAACACTAGTCTTTAAATACTGAGTGATAAGTATAAAAGCCTAGAGTTTGGGGTTTTTTTTCCCTTCTCTTAGAGTTGTGAAAAGGTCTTAAATGATGGGGTTGGTCCTAAGGTTGGGATTTTTTTCCTTCTCTCTTAAAGTTGTGGAAAGGTCTTTAAATGATGGGGTTGATCTCAGGACCCTGTTGGTACAGATCTAGGGAGATGCTCCGTTTACTCAGGCATATATTTTCTGTTTTCCTTTAAACATGTGTGTGTGTTGTTTTACTGTAGAGAATTTAGGATTGAGTGAACTTAACGATCTGCTAACGTTGCTATGATATTTGCTTGGAAACAGTTTGAAATGGCAGTGAAAATTTAGTTATAGTTGTTTGTTTGGCTCTATAAACCTGCAGTGTACTAATGGCAAATTAAACTAAGAAAATGGGCTTTTGATTGTGTTTGCAATCTGGTGATGTTCTGTCTGCAGTAGAATTATGTGCTACACTCAAACACACAATTAGTTTCTGAGAACCATGGCTGGAATTAAGGGATTAAAAATACTTTTAAAGCTGTGATTGGTCTTCAGTTTCTTAACTGTACTAATAAACTTGCGAACAGGCAAGTTGGGCTGGGTGATCTTGGCTGGGCATGAGAAGCTGTGGTCTTTTTCTGCAATCTGTGGGCAAGTCTGTGAGCTGCAATGAGAGGAGCTGTGTCCCATGATGAGTAACATGCCTTTGGTCACCTTCAGGACAGTGAGTACACACTTGACTTAGTAAAGTTGTTTTCCACACAGAGTTAGTTCTTCTTACAAAGAAAGGACCTTAGCCTTGGGTGTTGTTTCTGCCTTGTGCTTTTCTCTTGTTTTAATTTTAGCGTTTTTTAAAATTCATCCATCCCTTCTCCCTTTTCCTAGTTCCTTAGCTTCTTTCTTTTCCTCTCCAAATCCTGCAGAAAGGTGGAGCAGATAAATGTAATTCAGGAATCAGTAGCAGTGAGATTTATGGAAGATGTGTCTGTAGTACTACTGAAATCAAAAAAGCCTGGGGCATTTTCAATAACAAATGTGAGAGTCTCCAGAGGAAGCACATAATGAGAATGCTTAGTGTTTACACCTGGGAGGCTCTGACTGCAAGAGAAATGATTACAAATGTGGTGAAAACCGAAGTTGAAATAAAATGGGATGGGAATGATACAAAGAACAGATGAAGAAAAGTAGATGCTAAATGAATTTCACTCTGAGTCATGACAAAGTGCAGAAGTGATGCCTTTTCAGCTGTTTAAAACAAGTGAATGTCACGTTTGGAAAGAAACGGAAATGGAGATGTAACTAAGGATGGCTCATGATGCCTTTTTCTGGTCTTAGGAAATAAAGGCTCAGACACGGTGAAAGGGTTGGGGGTCGTTTACCTCGGTATTTTAATAGGATCCCATTCCATGGCTTCTGCTGTCCAGGTAGAACGCGTCGCAAAAGCCCCGTCCCCTCAATCGAGTATACAATTAAAGACTCTACACATTAGCATATCTACCAGGAGGGCCCAATAAGGGGCCTGGGTGGGCTAACTTCTAGTTTACAAAATCTGTCCTACTAGGAGACCTTGAGGGCCCACGAAAACAGTGTTTGGTCTTCTAACTCTACGTGGTTTCAGGGGTGTTTAGTCTACTGGCTTACTAAACACCATGAAACCAGGCAAAACTATCACCTACAGCATCACAAGTATGCATGCTAATACTTGTGAATATAGGGAACAGTGTAAGAAGTATTCAGGAGAAAAGCAGAAAAATCCTTCAGGCATCACTCAGAAGATAGTCTGGGTGGTTTTCAGGCAGCAGGACTGGAGGCCATTTCAGAGGCTGGGACCCTGGTCCTTCTGCACTGCCTGCAGCGGGGCCCTGGCCATTGTGCAAGCCCTCCTTTGTGCCAAGCCTCTGAACCTGCCGGGCCGCAGAATGGCTCTTCTCCCGAAACACTGAAAGCCTCCAAGCTTGAGACACTTGGAAAATTAGGCGAGACAAAGTGTTGGAAATGTATACTCCAGGGAATAATCCTGCCATGGCAAGGGATTTTACTTGACAGCCTATCTGGGAATCCGGTCTGAAAGCTGCTACGTTGTCCTTAACTCACCCTATAGCACTTTTGTCTCAGAGCTCACTTTGTATGCAGGATCACCCACTGCTAAGGTTCGGCAAAAATCGAGGCGTGACATGATCCAGACGGAGCTCCAACCACACTCGTTGTTAGCAGGTTAAGTCATTCCCTGTTTGTAAAGTTAGAGGGGTGGGGTTTTTCTCTTAATTGTGCTGAACTCGCTGAGTGCACACTTAGCTTTTTATGGTGTAAGTGAAAGACCTGTAAAACACTTGAGCGGTCCTTGTTTGTTGTTCACGGCGGCGCTCTCAAAGGCTTTGCAAAGCGCCAAAGAACCACTACTTTAGACATGACCGGGATCCCAATCGCTGCAGCTGGAAAGAGGGGACTGGAAAAGCTAGACCGGAGAAGTTGCTTGGCACATACTTAGTCGATGAGTTAATTGGACGCTCTCAACGCGGGACTTGTTAATGTCCTACTGCTTTCCTAATGAGGATATCTGCTGTTGCAAAGAATACAATGATTAATTGGGGACCCTTTCGTTAGTGTCTTAACTGAGGATTTCATGACTAGTGTCTTATGTGTGAACAGAAACTGTATTTGAAATTCAACAGGCAGTCCAGCACTGCATGACAGGACTGGTCCGAGATCTTTCCCAAAGTACAGTTTAATTACACTAGAATGGGAATTTTCTGTCTTAGGGAAACAGTTACAGCCGTTGTGACTTAAAAAGTGCTGAAATTTCAAACCGTGAATTTCAGTGCCTCATACCAATCATTATTTTGATGCTTTCTTTTACATCAACATTTTGACTTTGGAGTTAAGTGGGCTTTTCAAAATGTTGACACACAGCTGCCCAACAATCCATGAGTGGGTCTAGGAGCAATGTATGGCAGAGCCTGGGTCTGGTAGTGCTGGTTGTCCAACCCGGGATACTGAGATGAACAGGTAATGGTGCTCCCAAGGTGTGGTTTAGCTGTGCTGCAGACTCCAGTCTGATCTTGAGTAACTTGGTTCCTGGCCCTGAAACCATGAGCTGGAGGAGTCTGTAGCACTGGGATGGCTGTCCATTCACTATCAGACTGAATACCTATTGCATGATTCTGTAAATTAGTAAGCATTCCTCATACTGGTTCCAATGATGCTCATATGGTTTACTGTTCAATACAAATACGCATATAAAGTATGCATTTTCTTCATGTACATATGAATATGCAGACATACATGTTTTCTGCATGTGTACACACACACACATATCTACATCTGTGGTTTACACATGGAATCCATGACATTCCAGGAGGATTCTTCATCCTTGTTCCTCCCCATGTGTACCCCCAGTACACAGTGTGAGCTACCCTTCTGTAATGAGTGTCCCAGGTTTCTTTTTGGGGAGCTGTAGGGTTTTGCACTTCTTTTTATTTCCCTGCTTTTTTCCACACTTTATGAAAAGACTGGACTGAAGCCAAGACTGAAGAACAAAACGAGCACTGAATAGATGAGAGATGTAGGTGGGATGCTGAAGTCTATGCGAAGAGTGGGAGGGCAATTTTGAAAATCAGAACTGGATGTAAAGTTAACGGAGGATTGTCTGATTAAATCTGACTTCGTGGAGCAAAAGGCTAAGTTTCTGTCAAGGCTGAACTCAGTGACATTTATTTATAGATAGAGAAAAAAAAATCAACAGGTAGCCTCCCAATACTAGTTCTGTCTCAAGCTCTTGTATTTTGAGATGAGGCAACTATATTAACAGGAGTATATTATAATGATACCTTTGCTGCCTTCTAAATTGCTGGCAGAAATAGCTCTTCTACAAGTACAAGAGGCACTTCTACTTGAGTGCTGGCAAGTGTGACATAAATATCTAGGATGCTATTTCAGTATGTCCAAGTATTCAGAAGCTCCAGTTAGTTTTCTGAGATGGCAGTAAGCTTTGACAACAGTATTGGAGAAGAGGGTTCACAGCAAAAGCTAAGTATGTTGGCTTGTCTTCAAAATGCGGAATTAAGGCAACAAAGACAAAAGACTTGAGCATATTATTTTCCTGCTGCACTACAAGGCAGAGGCATGATAGCTGAGAATCTCCCCTCAGTTGTGATGGACAGAGGGAGCAAAAAAAGGTGGTTATGTGTGCCGAAGTCAAAAACGTAGCCCTTAAAATTTTGGAGGAGCATTTGAAGTACTGTTGAAGGCTTCATGTATTAGTCACGTACGTGAGGATCTTGCCACTGATGAAGAGAAAAATTTATGGAGATTGGGTAACTCAAAGCCTTGTTTTGCTGTCTCATTGTAAAGTTAAAGCATTTGAAACCTGCCATGCAGTACACTTGTAGAAAACTATGCCATAAAATCGTGGAGCTAGAGTAGAAGCTGAGGACAGCCACTGAAGCTGGAGCTCTGAACACTTGCCTAGTGAAAGCTCCTTCTGGGGGAGATGCTAGAAGTCTTTGCTTTCATTTTCTGTATTTCTGTGCTCTTTCTACTGTAGTCTAAATGGGCTCTAGTTTCTCAACTTATTTCTTTCTGGCTTGCCAAAAGCATGGTGCTACTCCAAGAAGCCTCACAGGAGAGGGATGCAAGAGGTGATGTTGCTTCCAGCTTAGTTTCAAATGTATCCTATTTTGTTTTCATTTTTATTGCCTTTCCTCAGAAGTCTTTGGCATGGTTGAGATGCCTGTATTTTGTCTGTCAAGAGTTCTGAATTATTTTCCCAGAATTTTTCTTTTTTAAATACAAGTTTCTAACCCCCAGAAAAATGTTACTAAGGCCCTTAGATTAAATAAATAAAATCCAGTGCTTTTTAGAATTATTTATTTCCTTCTGTGCTGTTGACTGCCTTTCATAAGCAGGAATGGAGCTCCCACCTGCTTAAGAACACATTAACTTTTTCTTTCATTTTGACTTTCATTATAGGCTTTTTTCTTTGGTAGCCTTCACATCTCTGCAATCTGAGCTGTCTTTGAGACTAGAACTTGATGAGACCTAGCTACTGGAAAAGCCATACAGAACCATCTATTCACTTTCTAAGGGATTTTTTTTCCTTTTCGTTCCAGCTAATTCCTAGCCATTGGTGTATGTTCTGGATCTGGGCTGTTAATTACCTTTGATTCTCAGCTGTGGCTGTAATTGCAGTGGTCCAGCTGGAAACAGGCAGGCTGGACAGAAATTGTATGTAACCCAACAACTGAGTGACATCTCCTTTGCCTGCTGCTTGCCATCAGTCTGCTTGGCAGCATTTCTTGACATCTTCACATGGCTTTGTTAAGGGAGTCACAGCACTGGCATCTTCACACTGATAAGGTTTCCTTACCCTCCTGGACTTAGCTCCATTGGTTAACTCAGTGATTTTCTTTGGCTGCAGAGATAACCACTATCCATGCTTAAGCCTTTGTTTTTGCTCTTTTTACAGAAATCTGAGATTTGAGACCCCTAAGTGCAGTGTAGACTCATGTCTGTGTATTATAAGTGCAGGGATTTTCCACTGTTATTTGTTAATTTGGATTTCATTTTCCTAGTACATCTGAAAGAATAAACCCCAGTTTTAAATTTTTTTGTAAAGTACTTGCAAGATATATGACTGCTGCACAGCTGAAAACTTGTTGTCATGCTTTGGTTTTATCCACATGGAAAGTTTGCCTGCTTTTGCATAAGTATTTGGATTGGGTTTTATAAGCAAGTCTTCAGTAAGTGGTTTAAAGCTGAACATAACCAATTACATTGCACCAAGTGGCTTCACATGTATTTGTTCTTTCCCTTAAATATTTTTTTAAAAAAAGTATTCTACAAGTTGTTTGGACTATGTGTCAGTCTTGTTTGAGGGACAGTCTCTGTATTTTAACTTCTGAGTCTTGGATCTCATAGATGATGTCAAATTGCTCTTCAGCTATGTGAGAACACTCTTTATTACAGCTCTGTGAAGCCTTTGTAGAAATGGCAAGTGTGTATTCATCTCCTGAAAGCTTGTGAAGAATTTGCTGTAGCTTATGGTAGAGCTTCTCAGCCTTCGGGAATGTAAACTAGATTCACTGACATTAAAGATAGATGTTCAAAAGGAACTGGCACAAGAACAGAATAGGCATTCTAATATATTTTTTAACTTCTGCAATTGTGCTGTTTTAATTGACTGACCAAAATGATTAAATGTGTGGTTTGGGTTTTTTTTTAATACCTAGATAAAACAGATTTAAGCATTTTGTTTTTTTTTTAAACTATTTTGCAGTAAATGTGACCTGGTCTGCAGTGCCTTCACATACTTCCCTGCACTGCTATTCATCCTGAGGTTTGGCAGTTGGCTCAGAGCTGTGCTTTAGCAGCATAAACCCTTGCTGCTCAGCCCCTCTCCTCATTTTCACTTTTATCTTGTTCTGCAAATAAAATACTGGGCTGAACTCCTCAAATGTAACTAGCTGCCTCCCCTGGTTGCTGGTTATCTTAATCAGCCTGGTCTGTACAAGCAGGTTTTTGCTGAGTATCAACTTGAAAACATTTTTAAAAAAACTTTTGCCTTTGGGGCTTAATCTTTTGCTGTGTTGTCATAAGCATAAAATTGATGTCTCCCATTCTCATCACATATTATGACAAGGATGTATCTGTTTAAGGAAGGGAACATTGAAAGACAACTTGCTGGCTGAGATTAATGCATGAAGCCTAAGACCAGCACCCATGTTAGCACCTGAGGAAATCGTGTAGTTTGTTTTATCTGCTGTATTTGCCAATGATGGTGCACAAGTTTGAAAATCAAGAAATTACTTGGGATGATAAGTGCTTAAAACCTATAGATTGCAGCAATCCAGAAAATAGTAAGAAGGGAGGGGAGAGAACTTTACTCATGTACCACTTGAAACTTTTAGAGGATGATTCAGTAGGTAGAATTAATGCTTTTGGATAGTTGGGCTTTTGATGGTTTTTGAAGTCTTCGGTTCGAGTTCTTGTGAAATTGATTCTGGTATTAGGCACAGATTTTTCATTGCCTGTTTGGGGAAGGGCTTGTCCTGGGAGAACAGTAGAGGAAACAGTCTCCCAGCCTGTTAGTTTTGGGTTTCTGAAACATCAGAAACTCTGAAGTCTTGAGCCTGCCTAGCAAATTCTGCTCACCAGTAGGAAAGCGTGCAGCTTTTTGAAGGAGTAGGTCTCACTGATAAAGAGAGGAGGGCTACAGTCATGGGTTTCCTTCAGGGACACTCTGTAACCAGAGGTTCTGTCTAATGTATTTTCTGTTTAAATAAAGGAAATTCCAGATTATGTTAGTGTTTTCTGTGTATTTATACTGCTAAGTGCATTGATATTACACCACTTGAATTAGGTTATGAACAGGCCTTTTGTAACTTAGGGTAGTCAGAAGGGAGGTTTCAACCTTTCAAAGTTTTAGACCTTCCAGTCTAAGAGCAAAACTCATTAAGAAAGAGAGATCTAGACTGTGACAGAAGTACTAACTGCACAATGAGGCGTTCCAAGAAGAGAATTTTATGTCAGAAGCAATCAACTGCTCTGACCAATGACTAAAATTTGTGTGACTTTCAGCAAGGAGGGTGTATTTGGTATGGATTTTCAGTCTTACTGATGTTAAATGGGGGAAAAAAACACTCTTTGTACAACCTTTTCTTTGTATAATCATTATACCAACAACTTTTAGTAACGGTTAAAAGAATATAGCAAACACGTCACCCATGCTTTCACCTTTTGGCTGATTCTTTCAGGGAGTGTGTTTGCAGTGCATGGTCTTGCTGGGGTGGGATTTCAGTCTGTATATGGATTGATGTCTGAGCACTGGAGAGGAAGATTGGGGAAGTGTGCCTTGCTACCTGGGTTGAGGTCCCTGCTGTGGCTACTGATTTGATCACCTACAGGAACCCAACCCCTTGCCTCATGTTGGCTCTTGAGGATACTTCATGCCACATGCAAATTAGCATCATCCTTCTTATGGAGAAGTCTGCTGAAGTGGGAGCTTCAACTGCAGACTTTTCCTGGACTCCAAGGAAGCATTTTAGGCAAACGCTTGACATCAAGTTTTGATGCTATGGTGTGAAACCTTAGGGTATGTCCAAGACCTCCTGGCAGCTGTACAGAAGCCAGAAGTCTGAGCAGTAATGCCCAAAGCAAAGTAATAGCTGTGTTGACTGTAGTGAGAGAAGAGGGTTTGTGCACTGATTTCTTGAAAGAAAAGGGAACTTTCTCTAATGGTTGGGTCTGGGGGCTTTTGTGCTGTTCACTAGGCATCTAGAAATAAAAATGCAGAGCAAAATTGTGGGTGTAGTAACTTCAACCAGAAGAGACTAAACTGCAGCTACAAATCTTTGGACTGCTTCCCTCTTCCCACTCTCGTGTTTGAATCTGTTATAGGGAACATGTAGGGTGTAGGTTTTAACATCCCCAGCGTTTGCTGAATCTGCTGGGCATCTTTGCAGGCTGCAGAACTGGCTGCAGTGGCTAGACTACAAAGGCCATTACTGCATGCTTGCTCCACCATCCTACACGCACAAAGAGGTGCCTTTGGGCACTTATGCCCTGTGCAATGTGTTGCACTGTGAGGCACTGAGACAAGCAAAGTGACAGGCAAGGTTAATTAGCCTCAGTACAGCCTTAAATGTGTCAGCTGTCCTGGGTTTTGGGAAGAGAACAATACTCCTGTGTGGTGTTGCCCTGCTTTGGGGTTCCCCAGCACAGGAGTGGGCTGGGGACACCTAAAGTCACCTCATGCAATGCAACGTTGGCATGTCTTGAGTTTGTTGCTCCCAAGTACAGCTTATTTGATCATGCTGCAGTCTGTCTGGGTTTAGGGGAGTGATCAAACGTGCTGAACAGCAACTCTGTGCTCACTCCCAAGCATGGCTTTAGGTCTCTAGCAGCAGACCTCCTCTTAAAGCCCAAGTTATGTTTTCTTAAACATGTTATCCTTTAAAGTGTTGCACGTGCATTTTAGGTCACTTGGGCTTGCTTCCTGTCTTCTTGCTTGGATATTTTTTTTCTTTTTTTTTTTCCCATTGTGCTTGCGAGTCGAAGAAAGAATTTAAATTTTCCATGTACATGCATACATGCCCACTTCTGCTTTTATGCTTCTCTCACACAGTCTTTTACCGTGGGTGAGCGGAACTCTCGGCAAAGAAAGCAAACAGAGAGAACAGACCCATCACCCCCCACCCCTTGAAAGAGCAGAGGGCATGTGGAATAAATCAAAATGCAAAGCATAATAACAAGGTCCCATGGGAAAGGGAGCCTTGTGATTGTGTGCCGGCGTGCACTCCCCTTAGAGACGGCGGCCGGGGGGCTCACCCCACCGCGGCCGGGGGCTCCTTTCTTTCTCACTTGCATCTGCCCTCCCGGTGTCACCAATCCATTCACTACCCGGAGAATTGATTAACATTTGTTGGGAGACGGGGAAAGGGGAAGAGCGGAGGGCAGGAGGAAGGGGGCGCGAGCGGGTGATGCTGGTCCCCACGGTGTGGCAAGGCGAGGCACAGGATGGCTATTTTATAGCTGGGGACCGTGGTGACGTATAGCTGAGCGAGCTGGCACAGCTCCTCGTGGACCAGTCAGCGGAGCGAAATTGAAGCTGACAAGACTTTTCTGGCATTTTGGAAAGGACTGTAATCTACTGTAGGGGAGAACAGAGCCGCTCAATCACCGCCGCTGTAAATAAGAGACGGAAGGGAGTGAGAAAGGAGGCGAAGAGAAAAAGTGCTTGCTGGGGGGGGAGGGGGGGCGGCATTTTTGGTGGATGGTATGAAGCCAGCCATGGAAACTGCAGCGGAGGAAAATGCAGAACAAAGCCAAGAGAAAAAAGGTACCCAGGGGTCTAACAATAGCCTGTTTAAATCTTTTCATTCAGGGGGCTTAAAGAGGTTTAGGCCAGTTTTGTCACTTTTTCAAATAGCTCTTAAACAATCATTACTGCATCTTCGGGCTTTCAGCCGTCCTTTCCTGCATGGCTTGACAACAAATTAATAGAGCATCAACCTTTCTGTCTGCGTCTGTATTTACTCTGAATCTGTCCTAACCCTACCCGAAATGATGCTTGCAAAAGAAGTCTTGTTATTGCTGCGTCTTTGACAGATTTTGGTTGATTTGGTTTACAGAGGTAGCGTGTGCCTGTGTGTTTGCATGTTGTTTTCAGAGCCGTAATCTGGTGTTTTCATCGAGACTAGCCGTGTAGCAAGGCTTTGCAATGCAGTGTGGGAGACCTAGGTTATAAGAACATATAATAGATTATAATGTCACACAACCTTCGTGCAGTGAGCTCGATGCCAAATGCTACTCTTGTTTTTAAAATGCCTTTTCTATGGTGTCATCTGGCAAATTTTACTTTAGTAGCGATCTGCCTGTGCTATGATAAGGGGGAACAATGCAGTGAGTTTTGCAACATTAGGTTTCAGGATGTGTTAATCACTGAGAATTGCTGCTTAATGGAGAGAACAATTCCATGGTAATGGTTCTCTGGTAGGGATATGGCAGCGCAGAAAGAGAGGTGCTTCATCCATCCCAGCTTTACAGGTGATTCTGCTTGGTCTGGAGTGCTGAACTTCAGAGCGTAAATTCAGCCCGCAAGGGATATTTTTCTTTCTGTGTCTTCTAATTTGAGTCAAATTTGTGTTCCTCTTCAGTGTAGCGGACTGCTCTACAGATCATAGCAGTATCTTGGGTTTTTTTTTGCTGAACGATACAGCAGTAACAAAATTATTTAAATTTCCCCTGTCCTTTTCCTTGAGTCATAGTACATTTTTTAACCTGTTGTGTATCGTTTATAAGCAATCTGAGTATCTCACAGGCTTAAGCAGCTGATAAACAACTCATGCATTTCCCCAAGCAGAATTCTTTCATCGATTGTTAAGCAATTCTGATATAAACATGATAAATCCCGATACTGTCCAGTAACAGATTTTGTTTTCCTACTTTGAAGCTGACTCCTGCTACACACTTCATATGAAACAAGCTTCAGTTTCAAGTAAATGAAATTTGTCAAGTGATTAGACATAGTACTACATAATCCCTTAGGGATTTCACAAAAGGAGGTCCACTGATGAGAGATTAAACTCTGAAAGCCATTAGTGTATGTGGACAATAACCCACCTCACCGCAGATTTTGAGTAATTAATGTACAAAATGTCCTGAATAGATTGACTATAAAACCACCTTGAATTGATAGATCATTCTTCAAAAATTACAGCAATTCTTTCTTCTGATTGACGACCTTCTTTTAAACCGAGGGAATTCATGTTAAAATGAACACTAAAGAAAGTTATCCGTATGCGTTAGCAGCTGCGCAAAAAGAAATGTGTTGCTGAGTTGTTTATTATGAGTTTATGGCTTCCCTTTTGTTTTGGCAAGGATGAAAGCACAACATGTAGAACAGTAAATCTACTTCCAAGTCAAGGTGGTTGATCTGTTGCTTTCATGGAATGCAAGCAGGGGAGTCTCCTGTCCCAATATTACTGCCATTTCTTAGTTTTTTCTATGATAATTGTATGTATACTTTGGATCTGTTACATAAGAATATGCATGTAACACTTGTAGGCTTTGTTCTTGCCGGTTCTCCGATTCCTGAAAGTAGCACGTGGTCTCTCACATTATTCTCTGTATTTCTCTTCACTTAAATTCTTAATATGCGTCACAGCAAATTGAAATGCAGGAAGCTGAAACAGTCCTACTCCTAAATTCTATAGCAAAGCAAATAGACCAGATCCCCCTGCAAAGTTACTGTTGTGAAGTGATTATGGAGGAGACGTATTTGGTTTTGAGGGACAGATTTTCCAAAGTGCTAAATCTGTCAAGTCCAGTTGGGTTTTCAGATGGGCTCAGCATGCATCAGGTACCTCTCAAATGTCAGAATTTTACAGTAGGGCTCTTTCACCAGCAGCTTCTGTGGAGGAAAATGGGCTTTTTCTCTCCGTAGAGAAATTTGCAGGAAAATGCTGCTGCTTCATATTGGGGTACAGAACAGAAGAGGACTCCTCCATTTACTCTCTGGACCACATCTCTTACTTGTTATGCCTCACGTGCTTGCCAGCCTTGCAACATTTTTTTTTTTTTCCTCTAGGATCCCACCTGGACTTGGTAATGGCCATCCTTTATGAGATGCCCTAGATCCAGTGATTCCAAGGCAACTGCCAAAGCTTGAAGCAGTTGAAGTGCTATTACAGGGTCTTTTAACTCTTCCTTCTAGAAATTAATTGCAAAGCCTAAGGAGATAAACCATCATCTGAAGGGGTTTGGGAGATGCTGCTATTGCTAGCACTGAGAAGGGAAGATCATGAACATTCTCCTTTGGGTGTTCAAGTTCATACTCAGTATGCTTTTCACTGCCAAGTTCTGGGGAAAGTATCTGCATTTAATTAATAGCAAATCATGCTTTTAAGCTAAGAGGTGTTTTCTCTTTATGAGAATTTTAAACTGCATATTTCTGGGGTGTGTTTCCAATGCAAGGACCTTCTTGATGATGTGCTGCAGTTTTGTGGAATAGTAAGCTGGGCTAGGACTACATGCTGTCTGTGTACAGGGCTCCCAGTACTTGGGAGAACACTGGAGAGCAGTGCTGCTGGAGCACTTGGCTTGAGCAGCAAGGTCTGTTTTCAGTTTTCAGCACCTAAAGCAGTCAGATGTGAGCAGTGCTGCCACACAGGTATTGGTTTGTGTTTCCCATCTCTGTGGAAAATCTGGACAGCAAGCTATTTTGGACTGCAGTGTAGCTGAGGCAATTTGCACAAGCTAATGTGCTGTATGAATAATTACTGATTGATAAATAAAAATGATTGAAAATTTTTTAGATTTTTTAAATTTGCTAAACTGTATAGAATTCCTGTTCTATCTTATAATAATTTTCATGAATCCCCTGCCTGATTCAGGCAGCAATACTACCCAGCTGATGGATTCAGTGTTTATCTGACATTTGTTTCTCTGCACCCAGATGAGTGGCTGCTGTCCCAGTTTTTTTAATTGGAATTGGAACAACCCCCATGTTGATGGAGATAAGAAATAAGTCAGCTTTATGCTGTGTATCAGCAGCCCTTATCAGAGGAGAACACTATGAGAGACGAAGCAAAATGTTTAACAGATACTTTGCAGGGCTGCAGGACAGATTGGGTGCATTTTAAAGATGAAGGTTTACAAATTATTACAAATGACAGGGTTTATCTTGCAGGCATTAAATTAAATCAAAACGTGAGGACTGGGCAGGCAGATTTACTGAGGTGGAATAAATAAGAAAAACGAAATGCCGTTTTGCATCAGCAGTGAAGGATATAGATCCTGATACACATTAACAGAGACAAGAAGTTTCCCTTTTCATTTAACTGTGAGAAATACTACCAAGTTGCAAAATTAAAAAAGAAGAAGAAAAAAAAGAAATTAAACCCCAACTGTAGATGACCATGGTGAATTCACCAATTACACGTGGGATGGAAGAAAGCCATGATACTAGAGTGTAGGTTCCTTATATGAATACATATGATGTTCAAATTGCCTGTGCTGTGCTGAGGAATAATGAAGACCAGTTTGAGCAGCTGTACCAAAGGTCCCTTTTAATTGGCTCTTCCCTGATTATGTGCTCTTGATAAAAGACCTTGTGCTCAGTAATAGCTGTGAGCTTTATTATTTTCATGGTATATGAAGCCATGTTTCAGCTTTTAAGTTCTAAATAGACAAGTGTGTACTAGTCAAAACTAGAAAGAAAATACTCTGCTTCTCTTACACTATTGCACGCAGTTGTCCAGTTGTGTTTAAATGAAGCTGTAAAGTGTGATGTGAGAAAGGAATGGATTGTCGTGCAGTTTATTTCACTTTTAGTAAAGTTATTTTTACACAGTCAGCTTTTGACATTTTGCGACATCACAGATGTATTTTTCATTACAACAAATTGAAAAAAATAGTCTTTTTTAAACTATGTGTTATGATCATCAACCAAAATTTCAAAGGTACCCACTTAATGTTAGGATCACATGGTGGTATCAGAGCTGTCAAGCCATTCAAAAATTTTTAGTACATTGCATATTTTTCCCCATTTTAAGCAGTTTATTGGTGTTTCAGATCCACTGACAACAACTGCTCTAAGTATAAGTCCCTGAAGAATACGACTGTAGGAAGAGAGGTCCAGCCCAGGGAGAATCTGGGACACGCGATATTCTGGGGATAATAATTTGGCAGGCTTAGTGATTTAGGTTTAATGAATAGGATTTGGTTTCTAAATAGGAGGGGGTTGAAAAATACTCAGAGAATGTACTCATACTGGTCTGAACAACCTCGTGAAAGCAGAAAACCTAGACATATGTGCCATGGGATATGGTAACGGGGGGTGGGGCAAACCCAGATGGCACTGTACGTGCACAATGGATTTTGCAGCAGGAGCAAAGGAGCTAAAGAGGGGAGCAAAGAGGCGGGGAAGGTCTCCTTCAGTTACTTTGAGCCTTCCCCATTTTCTAGCCAGCCTTGCTCCTCATCCAGTATGCATCGCCAGACCATCACTGACCAAACAGCACCCTCTCTTTGCTCCCATGGACTGCTTCATCAGCTGAGACAGGTGAATGTCGAAGCTGTGTTTTCTTTAAAACCATATGATAAAGGGAGCAAGCATGAGTATGTTGAGCACTCTGAATTTTATTACAGGCGTGCAAGATGATTCATCCCAATGAATATTGAACACCACAGTTGCCATCCGTGTGCCTGCGTGGTGTGACATGAAAACATTGTCAGTTCTGTAGCTGCTGTGTCTGCGCAGGATTGGGGACAACCTGGTTCTGACAGGAGGCCTCGAGCCGTGGGAGCTTGGCTGTGGGTGGAGGGTATTGTAACCTAGACCAGGGAATGCAATTAGTGCAGTTAGTTCCTCAAAAAGCAAAAGGTAAAGAAGCCCTTTAAGCCTGTTTCCTTTCCAGCTATTCAGGGTACAGAGTTAAATTCCAGGGGGTACGGATTGTGTGCAGTAGTTGTGATGCCACTGCAGCCTGGGGAGCTTTTGACCTGGTATTGATTTTACATGAGTGGGCCTGGGTGGTTCCCAGCAAAGTCACCCAGAGATATTCTTCAGCTTCAGAGGCCATGCCAGGCATGCACCAAGGGCTACCAAACAGCCCTTGCTAAGTGGCTCTTTGCAGAGCAGTGGAAAAACTGAGATTCCTTATGGAATTTGAACTGCCTCCTAATGAAAGGAGCCCTGTTACTGCAAAACCAGAAATTGCTAATTAAAGAAACTAACTCCATAGACTATTTTCATTTACAGAAGTGATGCTACAAAGTTTACATGCTGTCTCTGTGTTTCAGGGTTTGATGTTTGTACTGCAGCAGACAGGTGACTTCACCAGCATTCCCCCAGGCTAAGGGAGAAAAGGAGCTGCCTGCTCTGCTGCTCTGAACAAGTGCTTTTTGTGGCCACTGCAGGAGAAATCTCAAACTGTGGGTTCAAGCTACTAGGGCAAAATGTTCTTGGTGTGGAAGGTTTAGTTTAGATGCTGCTGCAGTGCAAATGAATAATTCTTTTCTTTTTGGAAACCTTTGCAGCTAGTTTTGTTTTCGTTCTGTTTTTTTGTGGGTTGTTTTTTTTTTTCTTTGTTTGTTTGTTTGTTTGTTTGTTTTGTTAAATCTGAATCTGTTACCAATGTCCAATAAGTAGCTTCAAAAAGGCAGGGAGCACAGGGAGCAGACATTGGGGAGGCAGAGGAGAGGAGGTATGCAGTACTAGCCAAGAATTTTGTTTTCCATTTTTTATCCAATTCAATTATTATGGCGTTCCTCACAAGCAGGATTGTTCCTCTCTGAGCAGAAGGAGATGATGTCATCCTGAGAGTGTGCAGTCATTTTGGAACAGTACTTTCAACACATTTTGAATTTTGTTATGCTTATGAGATGTGGAACATACAACACAGAATAATGTCTTCTGTGGAAGATATACTGATACCTGCTTGGTGGTTTGTGTGTGAGATGTAGAGAGGGGAAAATTACCAAGCCACAAAGTGTCCTTTAGAGAGCCATTGATACTAAATTTATGTACAAAACCCAAAAGACTCTTTTACTGTTGGAGTTTGTTTGCTGATAAAGAAAACAAATTCTTAGTTTAAATCACTAGATCCAGCATTTGGATTCAAGGACAAGATTTTTTTCTCTTCTTGACGTATGCAAATGTGGCTGTGCCAAACTCCTCATTGCGCTGGCAGCAAAACCACATGAGAGAGGAACTAGGTCTAGGACATTCTGAGCCCCTCACAGTGTGGAAATTCATGGCATTTCTACATCTCTTGCCCCCTGAAATTTGTCTCTAATGTAGTCTACAGTAGGTGGGGTTTTCATCCTCACAACCTTCACTTTCTGCATGTGCCCAAATGCTGCTGGACTGGATTTGCTTCAGCCAGAAATGATGGTTGCTTTCTCATTTAGCCAGTGCAGAGGGGGACTCTGGTGCATTTTGAATAAAGTTCTGTCAGTCTCACCCTGACAGCTTTGGCAAGGCCATAGTGGTACCAATGGGGGACGTGTAGGCTCAAAAGTGGTTTGAGGCTGTTTCCCCATGGCCTCTTTCAGGGGCACAGAAATCCTGTGCCAATGAGTGTGCAGTGAGTGTGTGAGTGGATGAGGTGAGTACTGCAGGTGGGGTCTTGTTGCTGGGCTTCCTCTGAAAAGATGAGAGGCTGGACTGCTCTTCTTGGTCATGAACCTGGAGAAAAATAGTTTTTAACACACTTGGTCCAGATTTTTGGATGTGAGCAGAGTCTATGTGAAATAAAACCCACAAACTTTTATTCTTTTAATGTAAGAAAGTATCAGACCAAACTTTTGTGTTTTCCCTACCTTGACATAAAGCAATAACCTTTTTCTTTGACAGCATTAGAGTCTTTTTAAAAAACAGGTAACATAATTTTCTTTGACTTTACCTTCCTTTAGTTCTGGAGCAAAGTTTTTTGTCATGGACAAAGAGAGTGAGATATGGGAGTGGGTGGGGGTAAGAAGCAGAGAGCCCTTCCTTATGTGTTTTAACTCAAATCCTAGGTGGAGTTTCAGCTATTCAAACTTTCTTAACACCTGTGCAAGCATTTCCCTGTTGATCATCTCTCCTAATCTCTCCCTTAGTCTGTAAGGTTGTTTCAGTTCTGAAACTACAGCATGGTTTTTTTGGGCTCTTGTTTTTAAAGTTAAATGACTGAAAATACTGAACTAAAACTTGCTGGTGACACTGACTTTTTACCACCTAAAATTGGCAGTGATCACCAGACCAGAAATGGAAATTGGCAGGTACCACTGGATGTACAGGAGTTCAAGGCCACACCGGTACCATCATGTGCCAGCATTGAGAGGCAATATTAGTCCTTTGGGGATTCAAGGTAAATAAAGGGCTGGGTGAAAGGGAAATGAAGAGTTCAGAAATGGTAGTAGCATAAACGTAATGCTTTGCAGTAGTCCTAACAATTTAAGATAAACGTTCTTCTGTTTTTCTTGTTTTGTTTGTAAGGAGTCTACTTCTTTTGTATGAATACTTGACATAAATTTGAATTTCCTTGTTAATACTTGAAAGACAATAATGGGTGGTGTGAGGGACATCTTCTTTTTAACTGTGCTCCTGGTTGCTTCAAAACTGTTTACAGATGAAATGAAATAGTATGGGGGTTTATGCAGATGAATCTATCAGACTCATCAGCCACAAATGCAGAAATGACACTAAAGCAGTGACAGCACATCTGACTCACTGGTATCCTACAATATGCTTCCTAGACATCATTCTGTGGTTTGGTTTGCATTTTTCCCTTGCTAGAAGCACTAAGTGTGTATGTCAGAGTCTAAAGGAGGATTTCAGGTGAGGCTGTAAAGATAGTTTGGTGATTCTACATGCCTGTCCTTTTGATGTCTGGCTTGAGACATCAAGAAGATCCTATTTAGTTTTTGCAAAGCTTTATTTTAAGGGTCTGTGGGGGAATTGAGTTTTGAAGCATCTCAGAAAGGCACCTGAAATCAAGCCTATGAATGATCGCATTGGAAAGTTCCAGTCTGACTGATGGATAGCACAGCAAGGGATAAATATGTTCAGAGACAGCCTTTGCAGCTAGCTCTATCCAGAATCCTCTTCTCTTTATGGAGCTGAGTGACTGAAGCCTGCTTGACAGCTTGTTTGCTGGAGATGCCTGCCTCCGCATCAGAGACTTTAATAGCAATGCAGGGAATATTACCAAAGCTTGCTGCCTCATCCTTCCCTTTTCCATTATATTTTCATACTCTTGTGCTTTAGATTTCAAATGCTTATGTATTTCAACTGGCTTTTTTCCCCCCCAAAATACTTAGGTCACAAATTATTATCTCTGTCTTCAGTATCAATATTCATTTTGACCATATTTTATGACAAGTTACCTGGGTGACAGGTTTGGGGCTGCCAGAAGACATTTCCAAACTTCACGTTTAGTGCACATGGGAAATTTTACACACCAAAGAAATGCTTCAGGTAGATTATGAATGCTGCCTCCCTGGGCTGTGAAGGATGTGGAAGGAGCAGGCTAGACCCTGGTTATCAGGGTCTTGGGCCCCTTCAGCTGTCCCAGTGATGAGACATGTCCATATGTGCTGGCACAGATGAGCCAGGACATGGAGATGCACAGCCTTCTGTTATAGCAGCTGGGAGTCTGGCACCTAAAATGGTGCTAGAAACCCTTGTTTAGGCAACTGAACCCTTTTCAGTCTGCCTTGGGAATCTTTCTGAACTAACATGTAGGTAAATGTGCCTGTCATGGAGGAGTTGAGGATGAAAAGGTTCTTCGATGATGGGGTAAAAAAACTACCATCACCAGAGCCCAGAAATGCCAGTTCAAGGGAAGATGTTTCAAATGGTTGCACTTAAAGAAATTAAAAGCAATGAAACCTCTCTGAACAGGTCTTGAGTAAAACCAACCTACCAGTGATGGATTAGCCACCATGAAAACGCTAAGCTTTGTTCTTGTCCCTTAGATTGGAGGGAAAATGTCACTTCAGTCCTGACAGAGATCCCCGCTATAAGATGCCTCCCCTCAGCACAGGCCTACAGCTCCCCACTGCCGGGTGGCATTGGCTGCTGTGCTGAGATAACCTCTCAGCTCCTTTGACAAACCACATGATCCCTTGTGTGCCTTTGTCTCCTGTCAGTGTCCAAAGGGACATCACTATAAGGGCACTTCTGTGGCAGTCTCATGGCATCCACTTCTTCTCCCAGTGTCTCCACATACATGATCTCACTTCCCTAATTTAACCTTGGATCCAGCTCTTGAGCAAAAAGGGAAGAGTTGGTGTGGGAGATTCACTGCAGTGCTGGAGCCAAGACATCCCCAGAACACCTGCAAGCTTAATGAGCCTTTCAAAATGCTAACACAATTTTTTTCCCAGAAAGCAAAGTACCATCTTTTTCTCTAGAAAGAGAAACTTTGCAATAGTTTCTTAACATGAGCTTAGCTGTAGGCACTATTCCAGGTTGGGTGGGTGTTGTTTGCTTTATGGGAATCTTTTTTTTTTTCCCCTGAAACTTGCTTCCCCCAGATGCTGGGAGGTGTTTCAGCTGCTCTGTGAGCACATAAGGGCATGTGAATGTGGAGTATCTCACTGAAACAGCCTTACTTCTTTTTGCTGAAGCAAGTTTTGAAAACTCAAATTCAGTCAGGGGGTTCAGCTGGAGAAATACTTGCATAAAAGCTATTGCAGGGCAAAGGACTTCTACAGTTACAGTTCAGGTTTCTTATTACTCCTCTTGTTCCATAGTTGGGTTAATGTTTGGGAAGATCTTTGTATCTTCAGTTATCTCTTAAATTGAGAATTTACCTGTTTACTTTCTGAATCCGAGATCTGCCAGGCTGGAATACACACACACACACACACACATATACAGGTTTTGACCCTATTTTCAGCTCTAGGGAGAGAGAGGTTGTGTTTTTTGTTTGCTTCTTTGTGGCTTAGGGAGGAGTCAACTGGGGAAGCGGTCGATAGTGGTGGCTGAAATCCAGTGTGGCAAAAATCTTGCCCTCCTGCAGAGTGCTGAAGGCTGGTGGAGGGTGAGGTGAGTTACAGCTGGCAGAAAGGTGGAGCTAAGAGTTTCAACTCCAGTCTTCCAGGTAAGATATTCACCTTTGATTAAAGTAAAAGTCAGCTTCAAAAATCTTGTCAGCCAAGTTACAGGTGGGTCTGGAGGATGGCTGGATCAAGGAAACTCAAATGTCGTTACAGATTTTTGCAGAGCTATGGAAGCTGCCCATGGAACTGAAATGCTTAGGTGCCTTTCTGTTTCCACACTGAGCTTGTCTAGACCTTCAGGCATTTGGATATCTTTGGCAGTCTGCCCACTGCTTCATCTCTTTTACCTCTCTACCTTGAGTTTGTCCAAAATTATCACCTGGGCTGGCACCTATTGAAGCAGCAGTTCCTGCATGGTGATCCTCCTGAGTATTTCTTCAAGAAGACAAAAATAAGGGAAGCAAGGGAAAGAAGGCCAGGGCAAGGGCAGAAAGGAAGGAGGGTCTTCAGGCCTGTTGAGCAGTGAGTTGTTGATGTTTCAGCTGAGTTACAGCCCCAGTTTGGACCAGCAGCTGCCCTTGCTGGTGCAATGTGTGTGAACTTCGAGCTCTGCATGCCAATGAGCACTTCTACATGCTCAGGCTGCACTGAATCCCAAGGGTTATTTTGGATAGTAAAATACTAGAACAAGTCTCCAGGAGAAAAAACACCAAAGCTTTTATCAGTAATGTCCCTTATGTGAGCAGTCCCTTTCTTAAATCACCAGCTTAATTTTTTCCTGCAGAAGTAGCTTAAAACTAAGAAATATCCCTCCTCAAGAATTCCCATTGAAACCTTTTTGAAGTAAGGCCTTTTCCAAAGTATAAATTAGGTATTTTTCTTCTCCTATGGATTCCACTGTTTTGTGGGCCGAAAGTAAAACAGAGAAGACCTGAATTAAAATAAAGTTCTGCTGTCCAAAAGCAATAAAGCTGGACAAGAGCAATTCTGTCATCTCACCATGTCATGGGACAGCAGTGTTCTTCCTGTGCAGGTCTGACTCCTTTCTCTCATGCAGCAAACGCCTGGGATGGGCACTTGCAATAAGTATTGATGTAGAGATTCCTATTCCATAGATTTTACTGCCTGAAAAAGATGACTTCAGAACACCTGTGAGCTTAATGAGCCTTGCAGAGGTTGGAATGATACAAATGAGGAGTGTGTGTATCTCACTAAATTTGAAGAAGGTAAACTAGATAAGGCATGTTAAAAACCCATTCAGATCATCCATCTTTGCACGAAACAGGTTTGGTTCCTGCAACGAGAGTGCAGTTTCTTTCCTATAAGAACTGCTGATTTGGGAAGAAGAGATTTGGAGGAAAAAAAAGAGGGTTATGATTACTGCTGTCTCTTCTTGGAGTCTTCTCTGCATCATTTAACATCATCCAGAAGAAACAAATCTTGCCTTGGTAAAAAAGCCTCTTCTCCAATTTGAACATCATTTTTTCTTTAGAGAGAGAAAAAAAAAAAACAAAAAAAAACTTTTGCTGTGGATGAACATTGGTAACCTCTGAAAGCCTGGTTTGTTTGGGCTTTTTTGTTTGTTTGTGGGGTTTTTTTGTTAATCATGGTAGAAAAAAAATGTGCCTGATATTAAACCTGTGCTTACTGTATTTTTGCTGACAAATTCAGGAGCCACTTATTATCATACAGTACCACAGAGATACTCTGTGCTTTTGGGATCTGAAAAAGGGTCTGCTGATGATTCTTCTAGGCTGTGAGAGGCTTGTTCTTTGTGTGCCCAATTCTCCTGCTTTCTCTGTGTTGGTTTCCAGCACAGGAGGTATGAGCAAGGACTTTTAGTTCTCTTCTACACAAGAACATGGAAGCATTTAACTGATAACAGAGAATAAATACCTTCTCAGAAGAGGGGAACTACCTGTATGACAGTGCTGAAACCAAATATCTTGTATTTGTATCAAGAATAACTGGAGAAATTACAATTAATGGTGATGACCTTCAGAAGGGAGCTACTTGTTCTTCAGGTAGCTCTTCAGTAGTAGAGATTGGGGTGAGGTTTGCTGGATGGATCAGACTACCCATCTGATCCATAGGTTTTTACTTGAAAGAAGCATCTTGTGCTGGCCACTTGGAAGGATAACAGAGGTGGTCTTGCTGAATTTCAGATCTGATCCTTTGTGGCAGCCCTGATGGCAGTGTCATGTCCCCTCCATCACAGGGACTCTCCTGGCCAAGAGGGAGTTATTGATTAACAACCCTGGAAGAGAGGAATGCAAATACAGTGAGGAGATTATCAATCTGGCTAGACTAAAGTGCACTTACATTAAGTTTTCTGGCTCTCAGGATTTAATTTTCAGTATAAGTTAATTTCACAACTTCTTATTTGTGTAGGATAAAAAGGCAAAATTAGGAAATACTGAACTTGAAAGGAAGTTTTCTGTGGAAGAGCCTTAAGAGGCTTGTGGAAGGAGAAGAAAGGATTTTCTCTATTTGAGCTCATCACTTATTTAGTCTGTTTAATGATAATCCCGAAGTGTGGTGAGTGAACATTTATTCTAAGTAGTAACAGCAGTTTTAGCTTTGTGTCATGTTCTGTAAATCAGCAAAATTTAGGATGAATGGGAATGGGTAAGGATAGAGCTTGAACAAAGACTTCCATGTGATTTAATGCAGAGCCTTTTTGTTATAGTCCCTTACTAAAGCGTGGAGAGAAATTTGTTCCAGGCTTTAAACTTAAGGTCGTAAGGTTAAATATTTTATCTTACTGTGCTGTTGTCACTGACCCTTGGCTGCAGGTGTGGGTGACAGATGTGAGAAGTTATCTTATTGCCAGGTACTGGCTTCGTCTCATGCGGAGAAGAAAGAGGTAAATTCCAATTTTGCTTCTGAGGTATTAGTCTATTCCCACATCCCTCACTGCTTCTCCTGTGGCTGCCAATCATGCAGCAGGTAGGAAAATGTACATCCTAGCATGCATAAGCCATTCAGAATGGAAATTTTAAAAAATACGGTGGGTGGCAGACAGTAAAATTGGCATTTGCTTTCATTGGCATAAAGTTCATTCTCTGACAAAAATCCATGGTGGTTTAGGACTCCAAGGCTATTACTCATGGTTGGTATTGGGTAATCTTCAGCACTGGGGAAGCAGGAGGTGAATGTCAAGTAGTGAGTTGTTCTCTTACATTTAATTGTGGATTGGGAGTTCTAGTGCTACCAACACTAGGCTCCTGTGGATGTGTAGTAATGAGCCCGGTTTACATGCGATGGCTGCATTTAAGATGTTATTTAGTGCTTTCATTTAAGATGTTATCTAGTGCTTTTTTCCCCTTGGATTTCTTGCAACCTTCTTTTTGTTAAAACAGTTCCTCCCCATGAGCTCCCTGAGCTGTGGTGCTGAAGCCAACAGATATTGTGGTTCTGCGGTGTATTAACTGGACTGGTGTCTGACAGGCCAGCACTTCTTAAAATGCATTACACAATTACAGGAAGTAATTGATGAGGAGAAAATGACGCCCAGTGCTTTATTTTTCATGGAAGGGGAAGAAACCCAACTTCTAAGGAAAAGAAAGTAGGAACTTACTCAGGAGACAGTCACAAGATCCTGGAGGTTTAGCTCCCTGAAATGGAAAACTTTTCAAAGCTCCTTTCAGGTTTTCTTGGTTTCCTGGTTTTTTGTTCCATAGTGATCTTGACTGTGGGCCAGTGGTTAGTACCTGAGATGCACTGAGGCGCTAGTTCAACCTAGGAGGTGTTTGGAACATTAGACAATAGGCTGTCCAGGAGGTATGGGCTTTGCTTTGAGGGATGGCTTTCTGATCATCAGCCTGTCTCAGCTTTTCAAGTCTGGGCTTCAAGACCTGATGTTTGATTTTCCTAGAGCAAGCCCTAGGAATACTCAAGGGAGCTGCCTGATCCTATTGCATTGTCTTTCATAATTTCCAAAACACAGATTGGACCTTAGTAGGATGAGGTAGTATAAGAACTGCCTCTTTTTCTTTTTTCTTTTTCTTTTAAGACCACTTTCCATTAATTTTCTATTACCTTGCCGTTCTGAGTTTAAATCTTAAAGCTGTACTTAAAGTGCCAAAGGAGGTTTAGCCACACAATCAGCGTTTGGCATGGGAAATTGAATGCCTAAGCCCCTGCATATATGCAGTAGGCTGTACACTGCTGAGCAGATTGTATAATTGTTCTTCATACATTGAGCAACCAATTGCCGATTTATGTACATATGTAGGTTCATCCTTTACCAATTTCCTGTGACTGATAGCTTCCAGGAGATTAAAAGAATAGCTGGTTCCTGTTTCTTTCTCTTCTCTTTATTTTTGTTCTTTAGCAAGAATATTTGTGTGTGTGTGTGTGTTTAATAGCATTCATTCCCTAGAGAATAATCTCAGTCTTTGTTTTAGCTGGCCTCCTTCTGAGAGTGTGTTAAATCTGTAGCCAAGATCACAGGCAGCTCTGGGCAAATCATTGGGCTGTTATTAACCTGCCTCCATGGCAACTGCTGCTCGCCAGCCTGAGGACAAAAAATGTTTTTATTCTGCTGAGTTGCACAAAAGGTTCTAGTGATGCCTTGCACAAAATGGCCATTGAAAGGGGAGATGCAGTGATGTGTGTTTGTGCTGTACAGTTTCATATTTAAATTGTTTTACACTGTTTCATTGGAAGTGGATGTACAGCTGAACAGTTCAGCATTTTGGCCATATGGAAAGTAAAAACTAGCAGAAAATTGGAGCTGAACTTACTTTAATACTACTTATTTTTGTCAGCTTGAGTTCACAGGTCTTCAACCAGTAGTTGTCATCAGAGTGTTAGCAAGTTATTTTGTGAAAATGAACTAGGCAAACATCTTCCTGGGATTTTAGTTGTACTGTATGAAGATAGTTGCTGACTTGGAGTTACAGAGGAAGAACATAAAGGTTTCCTGGAAAGCTTTCTAATTGTTTTCAGAAATCCTCTGCTTTGCTTCAGTGCTTGGTAAGCACTTGGAAGCTTGGTAAGCTCATCTTAGTTCTTGATGAGCTTCAAATTGTAGCTGGTTTTGAAAGCTGCTCTTTGCAATAATGCTATAGGCTTGTGTTAAAATTATAAAATCAGCTCTATTGCTCAGGCTAGGCATGGCTTTAATGTGCTCATAAAGAGTGTTCACAGTGGGGTCTGGGGGGAGGTCTGGCAGCCCCAGCACTGCAATGAGGTTGTATCCTGCAGTTAGTTACCCTCTGGCAGGAGGCCGTGCGGCTCTGCTGTCAGTTTGGGTGCAGAATGACTATGTAGGGATGGATGCTGTCTCTTGGAAACATGCTGGTTTGGGATGCTTCATGTGCTTGCAGCTGGCTGTGTGCTATTTCCAGGTGTACCAAAGTCTCTCTGATTCCTGCTTTAGTCTTGGGGTCAAGGTGAGTAATTCCTGCAGTTCCACATTTGGACAGTTTTCTCTGCTTAAAATGTGATTGCTTTAGACACCTCTGAGGGTGTCCCTTGGCTTTGTTCTGTACTGAGAAAATGAAGGCCACCCAAATTCTGTGAAGTCTTTTTACTTGGACTGCAGAGGAAGAAAAAGGGTATGGCCACAAAGACAATCTATGCAGCTGCCAGTTGCTGAGAGGTAAGAGGGGGTCTGCCACTGTTGCCCCTGTGGTCAAGGGTCTGTGGATTAGTGGCAGATACTGTCATGTGTTTGGGTAAGGGATCCAACAGACTCCTCAGGGCAAATGTTCTGCCAGTGGCCTGGAAAGCTGGCTTGGCAGTTTGGGGTATTAAACACCAATCCTGGGTCTACACCAGTTTTTAGTTTTGTCAGGCTGCTCCCATTTTCTGAAACTAGCAGCTTTTCTTTTAGATCTTGTCAGTCTCTTTGTTTTGCTTCCAGCTGTTTTTATTTCCTGTCTCTGACAGGATTCTTCTGCAAAGCAGTCTGTGGGATCAGCATGATTTAGGTGATCAGCCTCTCCACACAGAGCAATGATCAAGTGTTGGGTCTCCTGCTTTGGGAGAGTGGCCCGAAAGGTGATTAGTTTTGTGCTGGGCCGTGACCACATGTGTGTTGTCTGCCGGGTCAGAGCATGGTTACTCTTGGATAATCTTTCATGGCTAATCCTGCACCAGGTGCATGCATTTCTTGGATTAACTCCGGGAGGTTTGGACCTGACCTGGGAGCAGATGCTGCGGAGGCGAGCCAGCCTCACGTGTATGGCTGCTCTTGCGTGTGAGCTGCACTCAGGCAGATTCCCCAAAGCAGAGGATTGCTTTGCAAGGTCTGGTGTCTGAACTCAGCTCTGGATCTCTGTGATAAAATGAAACCCAGAGATGATTTCCTCTGATAGCATGCATTTGGATTTTGTTTGCCGCGTCACTGCCGAGCTGTAGTGTTTGTTCATTTGGCAGTATTTTTGTCATGAAGATAGTTCCTACTGAGTGGACTCCAGCTGTGGACTAGACTAGAAAAGCTTCCCAGGCTTGTTTCTATACAATTAAATCTTGTCTGCAGTTAGTAAAGTGGCGTTTCATAAGTCATTTTGATGGTGATAGCTGCTTAAGCCTGACTAGGGCATTTGCTAGTGACTCTCTAAAAGAAGAGTTTCTCACTTATGAAATGGGAAATCTTTCAATTACCAGATGCATATTATTCCCCAGTGCCTTACGGAAGTGCCTGCACTGCAACTCATTCATTAGTGGGAAAGGGAGTGGGATAAAAATAAACTTGCCTCATGTGGTGGCTGGAGACTTGCTGATCTTTGTGAGGAATTTTTTGGGTGGGAAGACGTGATGTGGTGTCCTCATTTGCCAGCTGTCTCCTTGCCTTCAAACGCTTTGTCCGTGCAGCGCCTTGCCGCAGCAGCAGCGGCTGTCCTGCGACGTGCGACGCTGGCCGCTCCATTAAGCGTTGTCTTAATGGCTTGTGTTCTGCGCAGTTGTATGAAATGCACATTAATGGAGACAGCTTAATGCCATCACCCTGAAGTAATGAATTGGTATGGATTGCCATTACCATTATAGCGCAGTTAAAAGCTGTGTTTGTTTCCGATTTACATTTCCCAGCTTTGTAAGCAGATGGGTTTTCAGGCCACGCAGTTGGAAGGAACCTGGCAATTCAGCTGCAACCTCCTTATTACAGTGTTCATACAAATAGCAGCTCTGGGGGGGTGTTTTGTTAACTCAGACCAGTTAAACAATGCATTTCAGTTGATTATGCTACTGCAAACCGTATTCAGGGATCACTGTAAATCCAGTGTATCCTATAAAAAGCTGGAAATGTATTGGCTCCATAATACAGCTTCATACAGCTGCCCTCAACAAAAATTTTTGCTCTTTGGACCCCATTCATTTTTTCTGTTGTTAAAGTATCTGTATCCCTATAACCTCACCTGGATTTATGTAAAAAGATAACTTGGGACTACTGGGAGAGTATAGGGTAGTTAAGTTTTGAGGACCTACATGTATTCATCTTCCAATGAAAGTGCAAAATATCTCCTACTTTTCCAGAAGGCTTCATTGTCTTGAGTATTTGCCTCTGAGTGTTGCCAGCATAGGTGGTGCTCCTGCCATTAGTAATGCTGAAACATGGTGAGCTCTGGATGAGCAGCTGAATTGCAATGGATCACTTTAGACAGTGATTTTTTTGCTTTTTCCATTTCATAGGCTGTCTCATCGATCTCCTCTTGATCCTGTAAAGACAGGAGCACTCAGCCCACTTTCTGGGCTTTGAGTCCATACCGACAGATCTGTAGGTCACTGCTTTAGAGGGTGACGCTGTCTTGTACCACCTATAGATTTTTTGCTTAGCATGTCAATGCCTGGGCCTTTTATTCCCTATGGCTTTTACCAAGTGGAGGACGAATATTCCTTTCCTCATAATTTGCTTTTTGCTCATGACGTTTCTTTTGCTTTCTCTCTTCTGCTTAGGTTGCTTTGAATGTTGCATTAAGTGCCTAGGAGGAGTGCCATATGCTTCGCTCGTGGCAACCATTCTCTGCTTCTCGGGGGTAGCGTTGTTTTGTGGCTGTGGCCACGTGGCGCTCACGGGAACCGTGTCTATCCTCGAGCAGCACTTCTCCACGACTGCCAGTGACCATGCTTTGCTGAGTGAAGTGTAAGTATGCCCCCCTTTCCCATCATTCATCATAACACCCTCATGCTATATGACCAGAGATGGATTCAAACCTCAGTCTCCATCCACAAGTATTAGGTTACTTCTTTTTGTAACAACACTTGGTCATTTACTGGTGTTCACATACAAAGAACCAAAGTGTGTATCCTGGTATACCTGTTTATACTGGGACCAGTACTGTTTAATACCTTCATCAGTATCACAGGCAGTGGAATTGAGTGCATCCCTAGTTGCTTTGCAGATGACACCCAAGCTGAGTGATGCAGTTTGCTTTACCTGAAAGGAAGGATGCCATCCAGAGGGACCTTGAAAGCCTTGAGGAGTGGGACTGTGTGAACCTCTTGATGTTCACTAGGGGCAAGTGCAAGGTGCTGCACGTGGGTCAGAGCAATGCCCGTGGGTCAGAGCAATGCCCAAAATCAGTACCTGCTGACAGCTGAAGGGATTGAGAGCAGCCCTGCCAAGAGGGACTTGGGGGTGCTGTTGGATGAAAAGCTGAACATGAGCTGGAAATGTGCGCTCGCAGCCCAGGAAGCCAGTTATATACTGGGCTGCATGAAAAGCAGTGTGACCAACAGGGTGAGGGAGGTGTTTCTGCCTTTCTGCTCTGGTGAGACACTGCCTGGAGTGCCACATCCAGGTCTTGGTGTCCTCAGCACAGGAAAGATGTGGATCTGTTGGAGTCATTCCAAAAGAGGTCACCAAGATGGTCATCTCTTCTGTGAAGACAGGCCAAGAGAGTTGAGGCTGTTTAGCCTGGAGAAGAAGAAGCTCTGGGGAGACTTTATAGCTGCCTTCCAACACCTAAAGGGACCTAAGAGAGAGCTGAAGAGGGATTTTTTCCAGGGCTTGTTGTAAGGCCAAGGAGTAACAGTTGTACTCTGAGAGTAGATTTAGTTTTTGTTGGTGACATAAAGTTGGAAGGGACGTCAGGAATAAGAGGGAAGCGTGGTTCTGTCCATCCCTCTTCAGAAGAAGTTGGACTGGTATTTGAGAAAAAAGAGAGAAAAAACTGGAAAGAGATGCAAATGTAGCCTTTGGACATAACCACTGGTGAAATATTTGTGTCTTTTATGTTCCCAAGGCTTCTCTGTGAGGCCAGGGGAAGGCCTGGAGTGCTGCCTCGGGCCCCATGTCCAGTAGCCAACCTGGCCATGGCTGTGATGAGGTGCCCCTGTGACAAACACTGTGGGCATGGCACATGCAGGAGTGCATGGGCAGCAACCAAGACAGGTGATATTTGATGACTCTGGTATCAGGGCCCTATGCAGCACACTTAATTCTTACTTTCTTTTTCATTTCTGTTGTCACTGACTCCCTGTATATGCTTGCAGGCACAGAGCTGCCAGTTTGCTGCATGCCCTCTGAACTGCTGCCAGTCCCACAGCACCATTTCAGGGCTTTTCCTGTCCATGGGACCCTCTGTGCCCTGACCTGCCCTGGGACTGCTCCCCACTGGGGTACCCCCTTCCAGCACTGCCCACTCTCAGTCCCTGGTTGTGGCCAGCAGTGTGTCCCCAGCTCCAGGGCATGAACCACCAGGATCCTGCAGTTATAGACGTTTAGTGAGAAAACATGAGCAGCTGTTCTTCAGCAACGGAGTAACAAAACACCCTGTGCTTGCATCAGTCTTCATTTGAGCAAAATAGAAGAAATTGCAAAAGCAGCAGTCACAGGCAGCAAGTTTTATGTTTTGGAGAGTTGTTGACAATGTTTCTTGTCATGTCAGCACCAGCAGCTGGGGAAATGCATAATTCCTACCAAAGCAGCTCAGGGCTCAGCTCTGTGGAACCAAGGGGGTGGCAAGAGAGAAGTGTTAGAAAAGGGCAAATTTAAGGCTCCAGAGACATAAAAAAAAGAAAAATACATTAGTAAGACACCCTTTGGAATAGTCTTTTTTAACCAGTTTTCCTGTTACTAATTTCTGGTAGCATGCATTGATTCTCTCCTTGACTATTAATGATGATGAAATTATTTCTTCTATACTCTCTCAAATCCTGAGTTAATTTTTTCATGCTTTACAGCACAGGTGCAACAGATTTATCCAGTTATTTTTAATCAGTTTGGAAAACAAAGATAACACTTCCCACATAAAATTTTAAATGAGCAATATCCTATTTTGATACAAGGGGAACATTTAATGATATAAATGGTAGTCACCCATTTTCTTTAAGCTAAAACATTCAGACACTCTTTGGAGATCTATGCCAGCAGGTACTTAGTGAAGAGTGGCAAGAATCAGAAAAAAAAAAAATTCCGAGGAAAGCATATTTATCCTCAGAAAACTGGTGGTATGGATGTTTAAAATCAACCTCTTGGTTCTGTGAATAGCTTCATCCAAAATAACCATCCTAACAATCAAATTCCTTTTAAGAAGTTCCGGGGAAATCATGATAATAATAAAATATGGCTTTTGGATGTGTGTTGGATGGAAGATCTGGCATTCTGGTGCTCCAAAACAATTAGCTTCAGATACAGAATCTGATTGATAATATTTAGAAATTATACTTTTCATCTGCCTGTTCTAGCTAAAAAAATACTGTTAGAGTGTCATTGCAGATGGTAGATTTTTAAGAAATTGAGAACTTTCTCAAATAACATCTGAGGGAAGTGCTTATACCATGTGCCCTGAGATGATCTTCCTCTGAGTGGTTCAAGAGTGCCTAAAATGGAAGCATTTCATAAATAACTCTTTCATTTTTAAAAAAGAAATTAACATTTTGAGTTGCTCAACACTGCTGTGACTTAAAGCACTGAAACTACCAGCTCACTTGGAACTACCCTTCCAGGCTGTTAGAGCAGCCTCAGGAGAAGTCACTGCGTGTTTGCTGAGTTTTTTATCAGACAAATATTGCTGAATTCAGAAATTTTTGCAAACTTAAGTTAATTGAATTTCACAGGTGGAAATGGTGAATTTCAGGGACTGCTTCCTTTCCCTAAGCCAAAGGAATGACCACAGAGCCTGGTAGTTCAGTCAGAGGTTTGGCTTCAGGCTTTGCCACTTCAAAGCCCTGCATTTGACCTTGTCAGCCGTTGCCAAGTGAGGTGTCAGGATCAGTAAGAGGAAAAAGAAAACCTCCATAGTTGAGGCATGAAATTGCAGCTTTAACCTGGTGACTAACACCAGTCAGTATAAGGACTGCAGCACCAACAGGGGATGCTCTGGTAGGTGCAGGACTAATGTACATCAAGATTGCTTACTGGGAAAGGGCACAGTTTTAACAATGTTTTCCTGCAGTCTGCTTAAATGCTTAAATAGCTTAAAATGCTAAAGAGCCTTGAACTTTGTTTCTAGGACTTGTCTGTCATTTATTAAAATTTGAGAGGACTGACTGTGTTTTACTAGGACTGAAATCTAATTACATAATTTCTTTCTTTTCCATTTTAGAATACAGCTAATGCAGTATGTAATTTATGGCATTGCATCATTTTTCTTCTTATATGGAATAATCCTTTTGGCAGAAGGTTTTTATACAACAAGTGCTGTGAAGGAGCTGCATGGAGAGTTCAAAACAACAGCCTGTGGCCGCTGCATCAGTGGAATGGTGAGTGGGATCAGAAATGGGAACAGCAGTCTTTGCTGGCTAAAACCTGTTGGGCTGGGTTCTGAATAACAGAATATTGCTGCCTTCTTTGTTTAACTCCTTGTGGGTCAATCCATGTCTTGGTTCTTCTTTGAACCTCAAGGGTGCTTGGTCAAATCAAAATGCTGCAGATGGGCTGGGTGAGGGCTGCCATGGCCTCCCCTGTCTTAAAGCTGAACTCACTGGTCTAAGCTAAACTGGAGAGACTGCTAATTTTAAAACATTTAATGTGGGCCAAAATGAAATTTGTGCTTTTACACATGGAATACTTGAGAGACGCTTAAAGGCAGACTGTAAAATGGCTGTGGTTTGCAGAGCTATTTAAATATCAAACTGTAATGGCTCTGACTTCCATAGTTGATTGTGCTTGAGTGTCTGGATCCTTCAACAAACAGTAATGAATGAATGAAGCTTCGCAACGTCTTTGCACTTGAATCAAGTATTGATTTGCAGATGGCAAAAGGCAGACAGAATAGCGAGGGTTTTTCGCAAAGCCAAAACACTTAAAGCCCTTAAGTTACCAGCCATATTCTCTTCAGTGTACTTCTGTATTAGAACAAAATTGTAAGCAAAGTTTAACTAAAAATAAAACTTTAGATTCTCACCCACGTTGTCCCCAAGGGCACACTCTGCAAGAACAGCCATAACTATGTTTCTGAGAGAAGATTTCAAAGCTATTACTGAAAATCTGCATTCAAAGCTCGTAGTTATGGAGGAAGCTAAGCAGTATGACAGATCGCCCACGGGAAAGTGTGGGTGAAAAGAGAAGAGGCTTTTGATGTGATTGTTGCATTTTAATATACAGCCTATATCCTGTACTTAAAAAATATGTGCTTTCAGCTGGTTAAATACAAAAGAGATGCATGTTTATTTTCATGAGAGTTAGCAATTTTCCACTGTGGTGTTGGGTACTTACTGAATTTTTCAAGAGCTAATAAAAATAAGGCATCTGATAATTTTCCAGTTAAGCAGCTATTTGCTCAGTTTTTTTCTAACAAGTATGGTCTTCACCAAGGAGCAAAATTAGATCTAAAGCCGTGTTTTGAAAAGATCCAAAATAAAGTAGAAACATACACATCCCATGCATCTCGTCAGTGCAGACAATTGCTTGTGCAGTTGAGTAGTGGCAGGCACATGATTGTCAGCTGCTTATACAAATACCAGTGTGACACATGGAAGTATGGCAGAAAAATGTGTTTTCATGTTTCTCCATATTTGCCCACACAATGAAGGAGAGAATTTACCAGCTGAGGGATGGCTTGGAGCTCTGGTAAGCTGCATTAATGTTTGGTGGTGACAGAAAAAGTGCCTGTATGCTGCTGTGTTAAACCTTCAGGGCTGTAACAAGGTTTGTGAGGAGATAAAACATTAAACAGACAAGTGACTGCAGCTGGGTACAGGCAACAGGCTTTTGGACATACAGTGGTATTTTGCCACTTTGATCAAGAGCTCCTCTACTTCTTTAATTTCATTGCTCAGCAAAGTCCTGAAAGGCAGTCCCATCTTGCATAAGGTTGTTACAGAAGACAGACTTCCATCTTCCCTAAATTATTTGTGTTGGCTCTGGTAATGCAGAATAGCCATTTCCCACAGTTATCACATTAAATGTGAGTGTATTTTTCCCTGACTATTTTAGGATTTAAAGGCTTTGTGCACTTCCTCTCATGCACGCTTCCATACACACATATGCAAACTCATGTTTCATTTGTAGTGTATCTACAGAAATCCTTTAACCTGGTCCACTTGTTCCTTCCCAAAATCCAAAGGGAGGATTCTCAATTCTCCCACAAAACATACAGATCTGTTATGTGGCACTTTCTAATATGAAACAGGGTATTCCAGTTGAGTTGTCTATAAATTAAAATCTGGCTGGGGTTTTATGGGCCATAAGTTTGCCAGAATTTCCACCTCCCCACACACCACTTCCCTGGACTGAAACCAAAGCAGTTGTTCAGCTTTTGCTCTAACACTTGCAGGGTTATTCTGGAAAAAACCTGTGGGGCTCCCTACTTCCACCACTGCAGCATTAGTTCAGTCCCTGGGTTCTGGGTCAGAGAGCCTTTCCCATCCTTGCTGTTGTCCTCTGGCACACAGGTGTTAAGTAAGATAGTGGGGCACCAGTGCTTTTCTGGAAGTGAGTCTTTCCAGTCCATCTGCAGCTGAGAGAGAACAGCCACAGCTAATGGTGAAAAGACAGCACAGGAGATGGAACAGCATTCCCCCACCTTCCAAGTAGGATCCAAATCCTAGTCTCACCAGGAGGAGGGAGCCAGGAACTGATGCCAGAGCTACTGTTTCACCATAACACTTAGAAGAGGAGGGAAAAGGGAAGGGGCTCCCTCCCACTGGAGGAGGAAGCTGGAGATTTCCAAAGTAATCAGTGCCACATTTTATAATCTTAGCAAAAATAATGTCATTTTTTTTTCAAGAGCAAACCCAAACCAGCAAATTTCAGTGGACAAATCCATGATTCTCTGAGGTGAAGTAATTCATTTTCTGCTTGGCAATGGGTATTAGACCAATTGAATCCTTCTGATCTCCTGTTAACGGTCATGGTATGTTTGCAAAAATAGGTATTTTCAAATGTTACATTCCAAATTGATTTCAATACATCAGGGAGTGTGGGGGAGCTCTGAGAGCATTGATTCACTATGTGGTTTTGATTTGCAAGTTGTATAGAAATGCTAGTATGTTACAGTTAATTTTAAAAACCCCTTAAATTGATTTTTGTTGGAATTTATTGGTTTTAGCCCACAACCAGAATCCCTGCTTAGCTGAGAATCTTGAGAAATCAATGGGCTGCTCTTTCATGAGGGCAATCTGTTTACTCAAGCAGGCTGATGAAAAAGGAAATGGCTGAATTACTTTCTCAGTAGCACTTAAACTACTAAAGTATTTGTAAGCAATGAGAATACTGATTTTGTGTGCTTGAAAATCAAATGTTTTCTTATTTGAATTCTGAAAGTATGCTTAAAGATTATTTTGAAGCATTTTAAAGGAAAATTCAAGTAGTCTTTTCAAGGAATAAACATAAAGTGTTTGTGTTTTCTCTGCCCAGTTTGTTTTCCTCACCTACGTGCTTGGAGTGGCCTGGCTCGGGGTCTTCGGCTTCTCTGCTGTGCCTGTCTTTATGTTCTATAACATATGGTCAACTTGTGAAGTCATCAAATCTTTTCAGACAAACGTGACGGTTCCAGGGGACCAGATCTGTGTGGACATCAGGCAATACGGTACTCGCTTTAATCCTGATTAAATGCTTTATCCTTTCTCCTCGGTCTGTCTTCAGTAGTTTTGTCTCAGCCTTATCAGATGAATCAAATGCAAAAGCATCTTCTATCTCTGAATGCACTATTACTTTTCTAATTAATTCACATTACACTGATCTCTTTCCAGATGCAATCAATTTAACTGAACTGACAAGTCACTTATCTGAAATGATTTTGTAGCGGTTTCCAATGCTGTAATATTAGGTTTGAAAATAGATCAGCCTCAAAATAAACTGCTTGGAAACAGTGCTGAGAAATAGATAACCAGATTGTGTGTTTTGGACCCATATGCATGTATTCTGTCTTTTCAGAAAGTTGTTTTACATTTAAAGGTGAAGTAAATGTCTGAACGTCGCTCTGACAATTACTTTCAGTTAAAAAACCAAAAACCTGTAATTAAAAGTCTGCCATAACTAATAATGAATTAATACTGCTTTCTGATGACACACAGAAATCTGAGGGAGCTGGGACAATAACTTAAAATAAGGTCAGGCTTTCATTTCTTAAGGTGAGTTTTTCCTGAAGTTAATATTTTCAGCTTCCCTTGTGCAGAAGATCTTTTGTCACCATTACTTTTGGCTTCATTCTAGCTAGCATTTTCTAGGAATGTTTCTTTC
Source organism: Eopsaltria australis (assembly GCA_034509425.1). Lineage (NCBI taxonomy): Eukaryota > Metazoa > Chordata > Aves > Passeriformes > Petroicidae > Eopsaltria > Eopsaltria australis. The sequence goes on along the minus strand of JAVTVJ010000068.1, from coordinate 2,775,746 downwards.
TTTGGACTAAGTCGTTCAAAGCTGAGAAAATGGATTCAAAGTTGAAAAAGTAAGAAAGCTTGGCTTTGCTCTCCTGTCCAGGTAAGTCCAGTAGAAGAAAAGAGATACTGATTTTAAAAACAAGAAGTCTTCAATCAATTAAACATTTACATTCTATTTTAGCAGCTCACAGCAAGAGGCTGGGAAGACATTTTCTTCAGCAGCAAAGCCTAGGAGTGAAGGGAGATGTGCTCCTCCACTTTCTTGTTTCTCCTGGTTGTTTTGCAGCTGTATGAGTGCTGTTTAGGGCTGTGTTGTTCCCCTGATCACTAAAACCATTTCAATAGGTTTCAATGCATGATGGGAAAGAGCCAGCTCCCTAACAGACAACTTGTGTCACTGAACTTTCCTTGCTTGTTTTTGGGGTGGAAGTGGTAGCTAAAAGGCTGGAATTGTATGTAGCAGTTACACACAAGAAGTTGACTTGGAAGAAAATCTTATAAAATCTTTTTGAAAGCTGTGCCATCCTGGGATAATTTCAATGACCTGCCGCTTACAGAGTTGCTAATTCCCGCCAGCTGGGTTGAAATGCAAAGTTGTATGGGAAAACAAACTGGGTTTCTCTTAATTCAGATGGGTTTTGCAAAAGCTTTACATCTGTTACAGGCCTAAAAGTTTATGTTCTTTAAATCTGCTAGATTCTGTTGACTTTTCAGACTTTCAGTCATGTAAGAAAAGTAACTCAGAGTATATGAGGTGCGGCAGACTGAACTTCCTTGTGTTCTCTTGGTGCTTTTTACCTATTGGAACTAAACCAGAAGAAAATCCTGTAATTCTTCCCTCTAGCTCTATGTTCACACCCTTCTACAGTAGTTTCTTGTTCAAGTAGAACCTCATCTAGTGAGTGTTATCCTGGAAGGTGCCAAGTACCTCTGAGATGCAGATTCTCTCTTCTGTGCTGAGCGGGGGAGTAGGCAGTGTGCAACTGGACCCAAAGTGCAAAAACCCAACTGTTTGGCTGCCAGATGGGAAAACCACATCTGAGAACAAGCCTTGGCAGCAGCCCTCAGTGTGAGGAGAAAGCATAACTTGAGGGAGTTGTTTGAATTCCTGCTGCCAACTCCAAGCTGTACTGGTCAACACACGGATGCCCAGAATGGGAACGCAACTGGCAAGTGGGTGGAAAAGATGAGAGGACTAGAAAGTGTGTGTTGATTGCTAAAATTAGTGGTTTCTTTTTTGTGGTATTTCAGGTATTATCCCTTGGAATGCTGTTCCTGGCAAAGCCTGTGGCCCAATTTTAGAGAACATCTGCAACACGAATGAGGTACAGAAACGAAACCTGTGTGCAGCTTTTGCCTACAAGTCACTTGGGCACCATGCAATAAATACTTGATGAAAGTTTTTGGAGAGAACTCATGCTAATAGTATAAAGAGATTGCTTTAAATATAACACTGAAGTAATTGTTACATCATACAAAAAAAAAATTATTTCCAGTACGTTTTTTCTAAAGCTTTGCTACCGTGCTACAAAGATGATTTTATTATCCTTATTCTCTAGAACACTTGAAATGCATTTTATACTATTCTGAATGAATTACTTCAATGTTTTTAACATGTTTCTTTCTCTAGTTCTACATGTCTTATCACCTGTTCATTGTGGCTTGTGCTGGAGCTGGTGCCACTGTCATAGCATTGGTGGGTAGTATTTTTTGTTGCTTTATAATTACGCTTAAGATGCTTTGAGATTAAATTTTGTGTATATTAAAAGTAGTGATATTAGACATGAAGGAGGGTGAGCTGTAATCACCATTATTTGCTGCTATGGTTTGGTCATAACAAGTCAGCAGGTCCCCAACTTTTGCTTTAAGAAGTCATCTTAACCCACCTCCCCTATACTTAGGAAAAAATTATTTGCATGTCCTTTCAAAATCCTACTTTTATCCACTATTTCTGCTTTTATTTCCACTATTTAATTTTCATTTTTGTAGTTTATTTGATCAGCTGCTTGTAACCTCTTGGTTTCCTTTGCTTGGAGCCAGGCACATTGAGTGGTCCAGCCCTGCAGTGCCAGTTCCAGGTAGCGGCTGGGAAAAAGGACTTGTTCCTATGTCTAACACTTCCTTTAGTGGCCAGCTTCTAACCCTGTGCCAGCCAAGCCCTGCTGTAATACTCACAACTGGCTGACAAAATAGCCCTAGGGTTTATGCTGGGTTATCCTCCCCAGAGAAATGGCAGGTTATTTATTTGCATCTTCACCCTGGAAGGAGCTCAGAGTAACATCTGTTGTAAAAGTATCGAGAGTTGCCCAAGCGGGCTTGAGCCGTCACCTTGTTGTATCTTACTCTCCTGTATTTTGTTCTCTTCCACCAGCTGATCTACATGATGGCTACTACATATAACTATGCTGTTTTGAAGTTTAAGAGTCGGGAAGATTGCTGCACTAAATTCTAAATTGTATAAGCCCAGTAAAAAGCTGCATTGCGTAGCTTGAAATACCACTGACACCCTAGACTAAAAGTCTAGCTTTCTGAATTTTGTTACAGTAATTGTAAATAGCTTCAGTAAGCATCGTTTAGCTTATCAGATTAATGAAATTACTTCTTGTATATGAACTATGATGTGGATGAGATCTGGCTACTTTTTCATGTTGAGAGGATTCAGTTACTGTAGGGGTGTTTATAAAGCATCCTCTTGAAAAGGGGATGTTTTCATTTCAAGTCTCCACTTGATTTCTAACAGTCATCTCAAACAAATACTGGAACAGTTCAGGGTCAGATGCATTAACTTATTCTTTGCCATGAACACCAAATACAAGTACCCCCAAGCATACAAAATATATATGGTGTGAAAGAAAAGGAATAATAAAGTAGTGCCAGTCTGTTTTGGCAGAGGTGAGAAGCCCAGGTATAATCAATTAATTTGCTTGTATTTCCAAGTGATTCCACGCATGATGAAATCAATTATTTTCTCAAACTCTTAAGTGCCAAATGATACTCCTTCTCTAAGAAAATAAATCCTTGTCTTAGCTCTGCGTAAAACAATCACATTCTTTCTTTTGGACCCTGAACTAGTAAGAAACAAGCATATAAATAGCTTCTGCTCTTGTATGGCTGCACTTTAGTAACTGATTTCTCAGTAGCCGGATCTCAAAAATGTAAGTATGACTGCACAGGAAGCAAAACCATGCATAGATCACAGGGACCTTTTTACAGTGTCGGGGGCAAAAAAGAAGGAGAAGCGAATCAGTGTTTTCAGATGTAGATGTTTTTGCATGAAGTATGGGCAAAAGGAGTTGGCAAGAGACGAATGCACAAACTAGAAAAACAAACACATAATAATTAAAAAAAGAGAACCGTTTGCTATATTCAATATAAAATTCTTCACCTGAGGTTGGACAATGGAAGTTTAAAATGTAGCTATAAAAATACAGGATTAAGACTTCTTAACCCAGAGACTGCATGCTTTTGCTTAGTTTTGGACTCATGTTTTGATGTTTAATTTTTCGATGTGTTAATGTAGCCTTGTTCGCGTAAATAAAACGGTTCACAGTTTCAGGTTTTTTTCCAGGGGGAGGGTGGAATTCTCATCTGCTTGTTGGGGGAAAAGACCTGCCGGGCTCTGGGCTTGGATATGCATAAGCACCACGACCTTAGAAAGCAGTTCTTCTGAGCACCTCGTAGTTTACACATTCCGTATATTGCACGTACAAAACTGTTTTCCTGCTTCCCCCATTCTGCATTTTAATTGACCCGTACAACTCTGTAGCTCATTTTAATATTGTTGTACTAACTTTCTCTAAATTGTGAATAACCAACTGAATTATTAGCATGCCAAATTCTAGAGATCTTTGAAAAATAGCCTCTGTGCTTGTTTTTATAACAGAATGCTTATTAACGTAGAATAACTATTTTTTTGGTTGTTATTTTAAAGAGCGTCTATTAATCTGACTAGCAGCTTGCTTTGCCTCTTGACATGCTCACTCGCCATCATGCTCACCCTTCTCTTCCAGATCCACTTCCTCATGATACTGTCTTCTAACTGGGCCTACTTAAAGGATGCCAGCAAAATGCAGGCCTACCAAGATATCAAAGCAAAAGAAGAGCAGGAGCTTCAGGATATCCAGTCTCGGTCAAAAGAGCAACTCAATTCTTACACATAAATGTTTGCCACAGTAATTCAGCAGAAGAGTTCTGTAGCTCTGACAAATCAGCAAATAGCTGCTCTGCAGTACAGATGTGTGTCTACCAAACAAAATAGAAGTGTAAAAGCTTCACATTCCAGCTCCTGGAAAGCTTTTCTAGGGAAATCTTCCCATGGGTAATCTTCCATCCTTTCTAACAGAGAATGGAGGGTTTATTCCAGGCATTTTAAAAGGCAACACTTTACAAAAAGTGACCAAATTCTTCTTCTTTGAGCCTCCTGGTATTTAATATTGGCTTGTTCTACAGCATGATGCCCTGCACAAAATGGTGGCAGGTGCCCCAGCCGAGCAGGCAGTAGATCTGTGCAGACCTCAGGCACAGGCACGTGTGACTGAGCAACTCCCAAAGAACCTGTGCCCAGCTGGGAGTTCTGAGAGGAGCTAGTGTTTGTGTGATGGCACAGCTGCAGCAGCTCCCAGGCTGCAGGGGGGCTGTTTGGGAACGCCCCTCCCTGGGCCAGGGGAGCAGCTCCACTCCTGTGCCACACGCTTGCACAGTGAAGCCGTCACGTCCCTGTGCTCACCTGAGGGTCAAGCAGATCTCCCAAGTTCTAATCCTTTTATTAACTATTTAATGGAATGTAGATCCCTGGATCTGGATAATGATCCCCTTCTTTGAAAATAAATGTCAGCTTTGCCTTAATATTTATTTTCTATAAATGTCTTAGCATTTATATAGTGGCAGGAGACCATTATCCTAAATTTTAAGTGAAAGTGTTACCTTATTAAAATGACACTGATCTGACTATTCCAAATGAGCGGATGAGAAAGTTTGCAGAGTTTTACACAAACAATAAAATTTGCAGCCATAAAAATAATACAGGATGTCCACCTTTCTCTATCTTGGTGCTTAGCAAATTTATAGTCAGTGCTTATGTGTTTTCCTTTTTACAAATTAATTAGCACACTAAGAAAACGTGGTGTTCAGAAAAAAAAAGACAACAAACAAACTGGTGCCATTTTAAAGTCATTTCCCATAGAAGTCTGCCTTCTAATTAATGTTTTTTTTCAGAAGCATTCAGTGATATCTTGAGTATTAGTGATGGTATATTTGGTGTTTGTTCTATATGATATATATATATATATATAAATGTTGGGGGGGAAAAGTAAAAATACATCATTCATTTGAAAAAAATCAAATCTTCAAGTCATACCCCTGCTAAGCTGACGTGTGGTTTGGTAGTTTTGACTGTTTGTTGAATATACATCAAAGGAAGCACAAATTCCTTCAAATCAGTATTCAGAGAAAGGGCATTTTTTGGGGGTATTAACATCAAATATAATTTCTTTTGCTAAATATTGAAGTCTAATTTGACAGTTTCAAAAAAGGGGCAAAGTTGATTGATGTAGAGCAAATATGACAAAATAGCCTAGTGTATGTTCTTACCTGTTGCATGAAGGAGACATTTCTACAGCAATGCAGGTGATGTTCTAGCCCAGTGTTTGCATAAGGGTAATAATGGAGGCAGTGTCTTAAAGCCTAATTCTTTTCTAATTCAGTGTAGCTATTACTGGGAGTTTTTGAAGTTTTGTTTAAGTAGTCTAATATTTTTATGTAAAGAGCATTAAATTTTGCTATGTATAAATTTTTGTAACCTAACAGTGAATCAATATTTTCTATCAGTGCCAAGGGCTTCCTGTAGTTACATCCAAGTGTTAAAATAAATATTTGTAGATAATAGCCAACACTTGTGTATGCTTATTTGAACCCAGACCTACAGCTACTCCATGGCAGTGCATCTCTAGGCTTTATGTCTCTATCTGAAGTGAAACACGTTGTGTTGCAGAGCTCCCTGCCCTCCTGCATGGGGCAGGGCTGCCCTGCAGGTGCAGCTGCAGCAGCAGCTGTGTGCAGCATGCAGTAGTGGTAGTTGTTCCAGGCCAGCATAATGCAACAAGCACGACCCCTTCCTTCCCAACATCCAACAGGAGCAGTCGCTCAGAAATTCCATAAAGGCCAGAGCGGCTGCAGCAGCAAATTAAGCAGCATGCAAAATTAGAGTAGCCACCATCACATTTCAGCTTCATTTCAAAAAGCAAAGTTTGTATCTGTCACAGTTTTGGTACGTTGTGTTTGAACATCCAGTGAATTCAAGACAGAACTTTGTTTTTTGCCCCTAAATTCTGTCAAACTTGGCTTCATGTTCTTGTAGTTAGATCAAGCAGCCTCAAATGCAGTGCAAGTTGTAATATATGCTGCCACCCAAAATTACTTCATTGATAAAAACTACTGTATTTTATACTGTAAATAAAGTTTAATGATCTTGCCTATAATCTACCTACAAAATACAAAGCTTAAATAAAGATGAGTTAAATAGCATTTTTATTTTAATCTCTCCGTTCTGGGCTGGTTAATACGAGGTGATACATGAGAGGGGCTGCTTTTGAAAGAGGCCCCTGCCCCTGCCGTAGCAGCAGAAGGGACACCTTAGTTGGGGTCTGTCACACTCAGCACTCTGAAACTGTGTGAGCCAAGGGCCTCCACGGGACACCTTTAAAAGCAGGTGGTGATGACAGAATTTTTTGTTCTTTCACCCACCCTTTGAACCATTTGGAGAAGGGGTTTGGGGGCGGGCATTGGCAAATTTGACAAAGTTTAGAGGAATTCAGTGCCAAGACAAATCTACCCAAACATACTCATGAGTTTCTGCTCCCTGCTTTGTTCTTTCTCACCCCACCAAAGGGCTTCCTCCTGGATTAGTAACACATCAGGACTCACTGTTTGAAGTCAATGACTGAAGTGATGAAACAGATCAAAATCAGCTTTATTAATTTATAATTACACAGCCTGCAGTGTTACTGTCTAACATTTATTACAGGCAGAAAGTGACTTTAAAAATATCTTTCTTAAAATAATAATAATAAAATTTTAAAAATCAGTAGCTATTGTTCACCAGAAGCTTTCATCCACGTCTCCATGAGAAATGTCTGCAACACTGCATTAATTATAGGAGGGAGGAAAAGAAAGTGGTGTGAGTGTAATGTAGTTTATCTTAAATCTTAAAACTCATTTTAAAATGGAAGTTAAGAGACTGCCTTTGCTGCAATTCTCTTGCTGTTTTCAGTGAACTGCTGGCAATAAAACTAACCCTAAAGGAGGAGGATTTGGGCCTTCATTAACTGAAAGCCATCACCCATATCAAAAAGCAGAACTATCTTCTGTAGTGCTCATCCAGTGAAAACAACACAACTGGTGCCAATTCAGGAGCAGCAGGGTAGGGTCTGTTACGTTTAACAGCACAGATAATAGTGAATCATTACTGTAGTTAGGGTGAACCTTTCTGCATTTTTTTTCTAACTGCTCCACATTTTTTGCTTATTTTCAGTTCTACATCTTCAAATAAACTGAAAGTGTTGATGGAGGATTGTTTGGTTTTCCTCTTGCAAGCAGCTAAAACACATAACCATATTTCTCAGTGCCTAGAGAGAACCAGAGGAAATGCCTGGGCTCTTGTAACTCAGTGCAGGCAGACAAAATCTCTGAATGAAGTGTCTTAAATGTCCACGATGCTACTGAAAAATCAAAGCTAGGAACAGCGTATGGGTGAGGTACAGACAAACCGTCACCCACGGGGTCATCACCCAAAACCAATCCCTCACACTCCAGCTCCTTGTGAAGGAAGCTGGGTGCTGCTCTGTTGCAGATAAAAAGTTGTGACTGCCACAGCTACTGAAACAGATCATTGAGTGCAGCTCTCAGATGTGAGTTCCATACAGTGCTTAACTTGCATGAACAAGAATTGGAAGGATCCTCAATTTTTCTGACACACTTGCTTTTGATTAATAATTCATTTTGGTTTCTAAGGAGGCAGATGTCTCTTGACATAATTCTTACTAAAACTATGAAAACTATATATTAATTTAGAATTATTATCATTAATTATTTGTTAATATGGAGTACTAGAAGTGATTAATACACAAGTCTTACCTGTCATCATTTTCAGTAGACAGAAGCCCTTCTGAAGGTGACACTTCTCTTATTTCTTCTTTTTTTGAATCCTGGTAACCAAGAGCAAAATACAGTTTCTCTAATCAGTTCTAAAGTCAAAGTAACCTAATAATAGTATCTGTATTTTTAAGGTTTATAACTGAAAATAAAAATCTTCTGAAGGACCAGTCCTATTTTCTACAAATGCTACACTGGATCTAGAATTAGGAAATTTAGATTGGGATCATGTCTGAACAAAAGCATCCTGCATTCCTTCATTGAAGTAATGTCCACCCATACCTCTTCTTTAAAGGTTTGTCAGAATAAATTCTGTCAGTTGTGTTAGAGGAACACAAACTGACCTGTGTATGTTCAAACTGTATTTAAATGCAGTTGAAGCTAAAAATAGAGGATATTTAAATACTGTCCTAGCACCTTGAAAAACAAACCCCCACCCTGAAGACACCAGCAACCCTTACAGAAGAAAGTTTTCAGTGTTATTTCTTTTGGATTATCACACTTTCCAATACAAATTCAAACACTCTGCTCTGCAGGTTGTTACATAAAGTTTCTAAATTAAGAAAAAATTAAAATCTGAATATTGTTTTCATTCTAAAGATGCCTAGCAAGACACAAATTTGGTCAATAATACTTTTGGGACCGTGTCTTTAAGAATAATCACCTTGTTTGCCAGTTCCTGCTCTCTGCTCTGCTGAATTATTCTCATGTATTTTTCTAACGGATTGGAAGGAGGATCCTTTACATTATTTTCAGCACCAGTGTTATTATGCTCAGATTTTACTCCCTCTTTATCTTCTATTTCTTCATCTGTTTTCACTGAGTCTTGAATACACTTTAAGACACAAAAATAAAAATAAATACTGATTAGCAAATTACATTTTTACCTTAGTACCTGCACTACATGCAGAACTTAATGTTAAACTCAGTAAAACACACCAGTCTAAACAGCATTAAACAGGACCTAAAAATCCAGAATACTATTTAAACACAAATTTTTTAAGCTCAAAGGGATTTAAGGAAACTGAAGGTCTCCTTATACCCTCTGCTTCCTGGGCTAATGAACAGATGGACATGAACAGGTTCTGGTGGTGTCCCACCTGCAGTGGCCACACCACAGAGACAGCAAATGTTCAGCTTGTTCCAACAGCATGGTGGCCATAAAACTGCAGCTTCCAGTTACATGAAGCATGGAAGGAAAGGCATCTATTTCCAGTGAAAAAGTCACTTGGCATAAGGAGACACTCCAGTAAGACTCTAGTTAATCACACAAGTACATAAAGTAACTTAGCCTCTACTACTTTCACTTAATGGAATAAAAATCTATTTTTAACCAAGTAACAGATATAACAATCCTAAAATGCAAGGCTCTACAAAGCTGCATTACTGTCAGAAATTTATTAAATTACCACTTCTTTGTTAAGCTTTTCCACTTCTTTTTCCTCGCTTTCCAAAACTTCCTGTTGTTCTTCCTCTCTTCTTTCTTCTCTTGAATTCCTTTCTTCTAAGTTTTTCTCTACTTCTTTGTTCTGCTCTTCAATCTGCCTTTGATTCAGCACCACTGTGAAAAATTATTTCAACATCTGTCATTTGATTTATGTAGTTCAGTAATCACTGTAAGAGCATACTAACTACCAGGTTCCTGTATAATGGTAACAGTAAATGAAAAACAACTGGATATATTGTTTATACATACAACTTATTCTTGGGATTGGGTAATGTATTTTCCCACCTCTAAACATTTTTAGTCAGATCAATGACTCACCAACAGTTAAGGAGTAGAGCCAAGGAAAAGGCCAGAGATTGGACAGATCTGTGCACTTCTCATTCCTTTCATGGGCATTGTCATGAAACCTTTATTATCCCGAAGCCCATGTTACCATACTCTTTCCCTCTCTGCAATGTGTTTGCATACAATTCTTTATAGTTATAAAGCAAAGTATTTAAAACCCCTTGGAAAATTATTGCAGGACACACTGCTGATGTGACCAACGTATTTAAAAAGCTGTCTACAAAGAACAGCATCAGAGAGCAATGAGATGGGCAAACTAAGGGCTGGGAATAATGAGAAGGTAGAAAGCTCTTCTCTAAATAAAAAGAATCATAATGTTTCCATCTAGAACAATTAGAAAAGCAGCATATGCTGACTGTATATAATGAGATATGATTCTCATCTACCCAAAGAACTAAAACTGCATTGTGACACAGTTCACCAAGAGAGTCAAGAATAAATCAAAAATAATCCAGACAAGCAGTACATAAAATACTTCAAAACATTCAATGTCTCATTCCTATAAAGAGCAGAAACTATATTTATAAATAATTATCCTAAAGAAAAAAAATAATCTCACAAGAGGCTGGACAGGGGGGTGGGATAAGTCGCAAGATGTTTAAATTAAAAGCAAACTTAATTAAAACCAGGATGAAAAAAGTCATCCTCATACAGAACAGCAAAAGAAAACATTCTTTCCTCTTAATTACAGAAATAGCACTTTCTGGAAAATTTTTCAACCACACCAGCCTACATACCTACAGAGTCTTGAATATTTGGCTTTCTGTGTTACACATTTGACATTTTAAAAGGGTACTTTCTTTTGTGTCTGAGCTGAGAACTCACTCAAGTCCTGCAGTGAAGTGGCTGTTGCTGGCACAGGGGCTGTGACACAGTTTCCATCACGATGTCCCCAGATGGATGCAAGACATCACTTTCACACTCCTCTGGTATGTCCCCCTGATCTGGAGAAGAAATTTGAACAATGGCTTCATTATTTTGTAATTGCAAAAGTGGAGCACAGCAATGGACGCGGAGTGTGGGAATGGCTAAATTAGAACACAAAAATATCAGCCCTAATTGAGCATTTTCCATTCAACTTGATCATCTCCCTGAGAATTAAGAATTATCATAGGCTGTACTGCTTCTTTAATTACAGAATTGTTTGTTTTGAAATTAGCTATTGGAACACATCTGTTTATAAAGCCAAAACTGAAGAAATATACAACAGAAACCCAAGATGTTTTCATTTTTTACATAATCAAGACACAAGTCAGAGAAAAATTGTATGTCCAAGTTCAGCTCATCCTTTTTATGTATATAAAAACAATCTTTAACTATTTGGTCACACACTCTTTAATGGGATCCTTGCCTTCTTCAGTGCACAGGATGAATGCTGCTAACTCAGATATTCTACATTATATTATCTTCTCCCTGTGCAAGGTGGCTCTGAATTCACATAACCACAATTACTGTCCATCCTCTTTGATCATTGCTATGATACTCAACTGCTTCTTCATTTTTCTTTTTCACATTATAATATAACTGAAATATTTTGCATGAAAAAACCCAAGTCAACGAAACTGATCAGCCTCTCTCTCTCTGAACAGTTTGAATTTCTTTGAATTAAAACTCTTTCAAAGGAACGATAGATGAAAGCATAACAGAAAATTTCTGTCAAGCTGTCAGTCTAATTAAATTAGGAGAATGTTTTTTACAAAAGCAAGAGAAATTCCTACCAGCTTCACCTAGGAAAATAAATTCTATATAGGGGTGTTTGTGTAAAAACAAAATAATGGGCTATCACACTCAAAAGAAAATCTATTCTGTTTTGTTGCTTTCTCTCTAAATTACAAAGTTATCAACAACAACATTCTTTCTGTATGAGGAACCAATAAGCATCCTTTTGATGATTTAAATCATCAAAAAAATCCTTTCATAAATTTGTCCTGGTTAAATATTACTTCTAACTTCAAAATGATTGCGAACAACATAAACAAACAAAGAAACCCAAAACAAAACCATTAATAGTAAAAAACAAATTAACTACTCCGCAAAGGAGAAAAGAGGTATCTCTGTACGCTTTCACTCCCTTTTTAAGGGTGGACAGCAAGAGATGCATTATTCCCTGAAGATGAAGACATCACCTAAAAGCAGTTGCTGCCAGGATAATCTGCTGATCTTTTATTTTCAGAATTCACTCACAGCAGGACTAAAAAACTTCCATATTTTCTGGTATCTCCTTTAATTCACTGGTTTTTTTACTGTTATCACCTTCATCCTTCACTGTATCTTTTTCTGTATTTACTTCTTAAATCTTCCTTTCTTACCCACCTCTCCATACAATTTCTCCTGAGCTACCTCCTCCCCTTTTCAGCCAATCTGATTCCCTGATATGTACTGAGATTGCCTTTTGATGCAGACTCACCCAACCAAAGTACTGTTGATTGAGAAATCATCAGCATATGTAAACTCTTACAATTATTTATATCACAATATCACCACACATCACCAAATGATTCAGTGGTACCTTACTTGGGCACAGCATCTACTCAGCCCTAATTGCCAAGAAAATGCCAGTCTGTTGTCATGTGTAATAAAATAAAAGTGAAATATGTAATGTATTCCCAAAAGTCTCCCATACAAAATTAAACAAATAAATGTAAGTCTAATTATAATGTGAGATGAGTAGAAACCATTAGTGGCTACAGGCTTGGTTCACATTCAAATAATGCATTTAAAGCTTATAAAAAGCAAACCAAATGAGATAAATAAAACCAACTGAGTAATAAGTAAAGCTTCACAGAGAAATGCACAGATGAGGCATTATCTTCTGCTAGTTATCACTAAATGCTATCAGCACATCTGCTGTTTAAACAAACATCTTTTTTTGGTTGGTTCCTGTTAAAATACTGAAAGCCATATTCTCACAGGGTCAGGAGAGTGAGCAAGGACTCCACTCCATCTTCCACATGACCTAACCACAACCAAAAGAATAAGCCAGTCAGGGACCCAGGAAAACACACACCAGCTAGAATCACTGGTTTCAAAGAAAATACCCCTAACTCTCCCAGACAACAATCATAATCTCTTCACCCACTTTTGAGTTTATTGACATCACACAGTGCCACATGTCCAACAGCCTCAGGATTTACAGACCTCATGAAATCTGGAAATAGGAAAGGCTAGCTTGCTGTTCACATCTTTCTCATTGACAACTTTACTTACTTTAAACCCACAGTTACATGGGAGATAAGGCTGCTCAGGCTCAACATTAGGATGTCACTCAAATGCTGAAAAACTAAGAGGTAAGGCCAGTAACTGCTTCTGCTTCTCACTCCATATACAAATGGCTATAAAGGACATTAAGTTTGATTAGCCTCCTCTTTCTACAGTATCAGTTACATCAAAGATTTCTGAAAACTGACCCTGCAGCATACAGAGAGAAGGAAACATTTTATAGCATGCAATCAACAGAGAGCAGAAATGAAAAGAAATAAAATGCTGATCTCAGAGAAAAAAAAGTTACAACCAAATTCAGGTTTCAGTAACTGAACCACCTGTTCCAAAACTACTCTGAGACACTGATTAATGACAGCATAATTGCAAGAGTTCTTCCCACATTTACACACACCCTAGACTTCTAATTTATACTACTATTTAAGCCTCAGTTACTGAAGAAAAGCCAGGAGTGCATGCAACAGCTACAGAAACTTACCTTTAGACTTATAACCTGGTTCTAAATAATGCAGCAAATATAATAAAGCCTCAATTTCGTTCACAAACTAGTACACTTTCCTGTTTAAAGAAAAATTCTACACCATTTTAAAACATTCCAAAACAACTGTCAGACCTACAGCATTAATCAGAACAAGGTTATGCGAGATTTCTGAACAAATTTATGTTACAAATTTCAGAACCAACTCAATTTAATGTCTACTTACTACTGCATACACTTATCTAAAGATGAAAGAATGAAGAAAATTAATCCCTCATCATCTGAAACATTTGTTTTCCCTAATTCCAAAATCAGTCAGAAATTTCTCTCCAACTGCAGTCTTACAATTACGAAGACAATTGTCCTGTTAACTGTTAAGCCCTGAGGTGTTGCACAAACTGTCTGAAATGCACTAAAACTTACCTTCAAGAGTAGAAACATGTTCTTCAAGATCCTCATACCTTAGTTTCTCTGGTTTGTGGATATCACTGAGATCTCGTTTATCTGTTTGTTGATTCTGCAGTCTGAAAAAAATAAGGAAGAATATAAATAAGTTAATAAATACTGAACTTTTAAGCAAATAGCAATCTGAAATTCATTCACATGCTAAGCAACAGACAAAACCAAACCTAAAATCCATGAAACTTTAAGACTCAAATTTAGGGTATTTAAATCCAGTACTTTAACTTTTACCAGAAGTCCACTCCATTTCCCCTCAGCCTTTCCCCAAGGTCTTTATGTGACATAAAATTATTACATTAAAACAAAATAAAAGGAGTAAAAAAACAAAAAAAGGAGAAATACAATGAATTGTGACAGTCAACTGAAATTAATAAATTTGCCTTTTTAAGCTCTGTGTTACAGTTTAATTCCCATTTTGATGTCATCTTAACAGATGTGTTTGAAATGTATTAGGATTAGATGTCTGGCAAAACAGAGATGCAGGGGTGAAAATCTGGGTTCTATCAAAAATGGGGTTAGTGCCCTCATTCTAAATCCCCGTTTATCTCATCAGAAAGATAATGTGAAAGAACAATATCTCCCACGTGACCCAGCCACTAAACTCTGACCAGAACCAGAACAGCAAAAGGAGTGCAGGTCACTAATGAAATTCAGCATCAGCACTTCATAAAGGAGCTTACTTCACACCAGCTGGTGCTCTTCATCACAGCCTGTTTGTGCTTACAATTTCTAAGGAATAGAGGTCTTCCATGGGGCAGAAGTGGAGAACAAACAATACAAACAATACAAAACATATCCCCAACAATGAGATTTGTTCATAAACAAAAAGTGAATCTGGGCACAGACAAATACATTTGCATTGCTAGAAGGATAGTTCAGTGATGTCAGTGGGGAAAAATACCCTGTAAATTAAATAGGACAGTAAATGAAATTTCAAGTTTCTGGAGATCTATTTCATGTTTTAAGTCTTTCCTTCACAGAAATGGTTTAAGTGGTAAATAATTCTAAAGGGTATAAAGCTCAAGGACACACATGCCACTTTCTTCAATACTATGTCCTGCAACACTGCTAGAAAGACACAACGCGCTGCCTCAGTAACAACCCTCAACTGGTTTCTTCAGGCCTAACCAAACAAATAAACAAAAAATTAGGTAAAAATCTGCCTTATCACTCTAGTCTTCCTGTTTGTGTTTATTGGCTTCCTTCATACCACTCATATCTTGGAGCATAAATAAACAAGGAGCTCCTGTAGCTGCAGAAGCAATTGTTCTTCCCCCCTGACTGAGGTCTGACTTCCAACGGCTTGTCACGGATGCTACAGCATCATATTCGCTTTTCTTTCCTTTTCAAAGAAGTTCCCATTGCCACTTAAAATCTACAGGTCATAAACTAATCCCACAATACACATCAGTGATGTGGCATTTGCCTAATAATAAGAGTAAATAACTGGAAAAGCCCACACATGCATTTCTCAAATATTTCATGTAACAGAAAACAGTCCAAGGCACATGAAATTAGAAAATACACAACAAAAGAATGTTTTTCTTTTAATAAAGTCTTGGGAAAGCAGCAAGTTCAAGACAATTAATGGGACCTTATACCCTTGCTTTGTCATAAGAAACTCAAGAAAGCAATAACAAACTGTAGCTGCCTTCCCAGACCCAGGTCTGTCCTGTGCAACACAACTTGCTAATACTGTTCACTCTTCAAGCAGGACAGGACGGAGTCTACAAAATCCTTCAAAGAAGTGCAGTCCCTCACAGGATTAGAGCATTTTCCCCATCACCTTAACAGGCAGGTTAGCATTCAACCTTTGCTTTTTAAAGTCTCTCAGAGAAGTACAAGAAATCTGAGACACACCACAGAAAACATGAATGAGTAGGGAAAGGAGACACAGCCTCAAGGGAACACTTAAAGGAAACTGACCTCACAGTCCCTAAACACCCCAACAGCTTATTTTGAAGACAAAAACCATAAAGGCTCTCCCAAAATTCTAACTAGAAAAGAGACCCTCTCTGCATTAAATGTATGTTGAGGCCTTGATAACAACAAAATAAGAAACCCTATGAATGAGCTGCCCCAGCACAAGCTGTCTTCAGCCACCAAATCAGGAATGAAGGCTAGCAGGTTAAGGACAATTCAGGTGTCTCTTAGGAAAAAAACATAAAAAGTTAAATCCTAGAGCTCCTTCTGAAGACACATATTCAGGATTCTTAGTTTTGGAGAGTGGAGGCAACAGTGGCCATTAGAAACAGAAGAACTTCACACATGGAAACACGAGACACGGAGATGAAAAAGAAGTAATTTTAATGCAGCCTAATTTTTCAGGTTATTAATTTACCTTAAAAAGATCTTTAAAAAAACAACAAGAAAAAACTTTTGCTACCCATCCCATTCCCACATGCAAAGGAGACTGGAAAATCCTATCTGAAAACAGGCACATGAACAAGCTTTTCAGAGAGAGAAAAGAAGGAATAAATTCAGCATTATAGCTTGTTAATGAATGAAGTGAGAATGTACCAACTGCCTTGATTTAAATTCTCAAACAGAAAGCAGAAATTCAAATGCTTCAATTAGCAAAAGCTCATCAGTCAGGTCACAGATGTAATGCTCAGGCGCTCAGAGCAAACCAAAGTGTTTGGGGTTTTTTATAACTAGGTTCCACTTGAGGCATGATATTTAAAATGGAAATCCTTATTCATCTTTAGAAAAGTTTTCACTTATAAAATTAATGGCTTGCTTGATTTGTAAAAGCAGCTATCACCATGAACAATTAGATAAATGTTTCTTTAAAAAGAAGCAGGTTAAAAATGTTTCTTTGCAAACAACATTACCTGATTTTCTGGCCATGACTGGATGGTGAGGAAGGAACAGACTCAGAAGAGGAAAGCAAATATGGCTTTGAAATGGGAGAAAGAGCCTGGTCAACACTCCGCTGTGAAGAGGTAAGGGATGAGCTCTTGATGTCTGCAGAAAAAAAATCCCACAATTTGTATTAGTTATTTGTCCTACCATTTCTCAGGCAAGGCTGGTTGTACAACACATGCATTATTGGTTCAATGTGCATGGACTTAGGAAGAAAAACAGTAAAATTCATGAGCTGATTTAAAGGAAAAGAAAAAAGTGCATAATCCTTACACTTGCAGATTATGCAGTAAAACAGATGCTGGATCTGCCAACTGCAAGTATTTTAGAGGAGGACATACTTCTTCCTTTCATTCTCCAGAGATAGGTGCTGACAACTGAGTTGCACTTAACCTCAACTTAAAGGAAAAACAACTCTCAGACTCACATGCATGGTATCTTCTACCTCTTTAAATTTACTCTGAGTTGTTCAGACTGGTATTTTCAATGGCACTAAAAAGCTCCACAGAAGCTTCCAGAAGGACTTAAGAGTTTTCTAGCAAAATCACACCTGCTGCTTCAGTCATCTCTAGCAGAAAAGCATAATATATCTACACCAATATAAAAGCACTCCTCAGAAGACTCATGAGAGAGAAGTGACATCTCAGAGGGGAAGCAACCAAAGCGGGAGCTGACAAATCCCACTAACACCCCGTTAGCACTGAAGCTAACCTTAAGATCCCATCACCCAGCTGCAGCCTGGTTCCCTACACTCCACACCACTCCATTTCTTTAACTCCTGAGTCTGGCAATGCACTCCTTTGTTATTCAACTCACCCCTCTCCAGAACCAGTCAGCTTTGTGCATTAAGCAAAGAACAGATCCAATGGAAAAAAAGAGATCTGCCATCCTGTAACTAGCTTCTGAAAAGTACAAAGACAGGAAGGATTGTTCAGGTTATGCACACACCTCTAGTTTTAACATTTCCTAATTTTTCAACAAAATCCTACTATTATGAAAGATTTAATCTGTGTGCAGTGCTAAATAAATAGCCTGTGGGTACTTTATACAGAAGCTGACAGAGAGAAAGATTGCTTTGGAAGTTCAAGTCTCAAACATGTTTTCAGTAACAGAGTATGATGCCCTACGTGCAGAAACACAGGGCCAGCCTAAAGCAATCAGTGTTTGTAACCTGTTTCTAACAGTGCCCATTACCAAACAAAAACAAACTAAAATTGAAAAAGGAGAATACTCGTATCTTACTTCTGGCAACACTCACCCCAATCTTTCTTCAATCGATACTTTTTTGGATCCTCCTGACAGAGAAGCTTTATTCCTGCATCTATACTTGTTCCCACAGAAGCAATGAATTACACAACTTACTCATGGTATGAAAAATCATTTCCTTTTATTTCCTTGCAATGTCACGGGATGCTGGGGTCTGTGAAGCAGTAATCAACTGATCCCTTTTCACCTTTTCCACATCACTCATTGTATTCCAAATTTCCCACAGCACATCTCAGCCACCTCTCTTCCAAACTATGCTGCCCTTGTATTCAACCTTCCTTCATGGAGAAGGTGATCATTATATTTTTTTTTTTTTTGTTACTGGCTCATTTTTTCATCCTATTAAATCCACTTTGAGCCAGAGTGAAAAAACTGCATCACTCAAGAAGCAGATGTAGCAGATTTGAGACAACAGATTTTTTTAAATTTTGTTTCTATTTTGCTTGCTTTTCTAAGTACTCTCCTTAAAAAAAAACAAAAAAAACCCACTAAGCAATTATTAGAAACTGTGATATTAATAGCAAATTAAAATTTTCCAATCATGACCAAACACTTAATCCTTCTTCACAATTGCTCAGGAGCATTTTATAAAGATATCACAGCAAAAAGAACAAACAAAAGGAAATCTGGGCCTTTCAGACTGGAAAGCTCAATTTAAGAGAAGCCAAAGACATCTTCTGCCACACACTTTAACTACAACAGTTAAATGAAAGGTTAGAAATACAGAAGGGTTAAGAAATTACAATTAATGTCACAAAGTAGTTATACTTAATAGCAAGTTTTGAATGAAATTCTGCATATCATGAGGTTACACCTGTAGGGATTTATATGGTGTAGTCTTCTCTTGAAAGCTCCCTAGAGCATATTTAACTTCCCTCAACATACTTCTCCTGTACTTGTTTCCAAGCAGCTGGTATATTGTCTCCTGCAAAACCACCTCTCCTAATTTCTCCTGCAGCTTAGCAAATAACGAGTGAAAGACTAACACTGCTAAATCTTTCTGTTCCCAGAGCACAAGAGGAACAGTAAGTAAAACCCATCACTGCACTCCATTAACAATTGTGACTTACCATCTGGAATTTTGTCACTGAGGTCTCTCTTCGGTTTGGGAATGGGAGTAGAAGAAAGGCGCCTCGAAGAAGATGCTCCTCTGTGTGGTGGCGTTAAGGGAGTTTTAAAAAGATCGACCTGCCCAGCTCTTTTGATGTGTTCTTCATGTCTTGGGCTGCTCAGAGGGGAATGTGGGGAGCTGGGATTATCCTCTCGCAGCTCCTGCTGGGTAGCCAAAGCGGGTCTACTAAGAGGACACTGCAGAATTAAACGAGACTGCATCTTCCTTGGTGTTCTGCTTACTGCTGCATTCTGCATGACTCTGTGCTGGTAACTCCTGTAGGCTTCTTCCAAGTACTCGGCCTCCTTTTCCAGCTCCTTGACCCTGGCGCGGGCCCGCGCGACACACTCCAGATCAGAGTCTGGGGAAGAGCTGCGTGGCTGCAGCTGCTGGCGACAGCCAGGCCCTGGCACAGCACTGCCCATCCCCACACTGGGCACAACCGGGCTCCTCAGGAACGCCCCGTCCACGTAAATGTCGTGGGGCACTAGCCGGTCACCAAGGAAGTCGAGGACGGAGCGGTCGACAAGCGACGGCTTTGGGTTCCGATACACCTCATTCTCCAGAGCTAAAAGGCAGCAAGAGAAAGTGTGTGACACTACAGAGAGAGAGGGAGACCCACGACAGAGCAAAAGTAGTAAAACGTGGCATTTGAATTCCAATTTGATCCAAACGATTCTACCACGGAATTGGCTTACATTTCGAGAATTTATTGGTTTAATTGAAATTTATTTAATTTAAACGTATTTTTAATGTAGCTTCAAAGCTGCAAGTTACCACTGCTATTTTTAAAATACATATAATTCTTCCACGTAAAACTACCTTTAAGTATGCACTCTACAATGTTATTTTTAAAATTACGTTTAAGTAAATAAATAAACACAAGAAACATTACCACTTTGGACACATTATATCTAATCATGTTGTTAAAATCTAAAGAACACAGGCATGTCACAAGTCTTAACAGTTTCCCTTTATTTAGATTAAAAAAAGAATTCTGGAGAAAAACCACACAGCACA
The DNA here is from genome assembly GCA_034509425.1 of Eopsaltria australis. Lineage (NCBI taxonomy): Eukaryota > Metazoa > Chordata > Aves > Passeriformes > Petroicidae > Eopsaltria > Eopsaltria australis. Next base: position 2,755,404 of record JAVTVJ010000068.1, on the reverse strand, counting down.
TAGAAAACGCTTAGTTGGTTTTTTTTTTTTTTTTCATTAAAAGTACTCTACAATTGTCAGTTAAATTGAATGTTTTGGGTTGTCTGCTTCCTTGCATTTGCATGCTTCAATAAGCCCAAATGACCTATCTATAGGGCTGTTATCTTTTCTCAGCAAATCTACAACCTTGTTTTTATTCTACATAAATGGTTCTTCAATGACTTCATTAACTCTGATGTAAAATAAAAGTTCCTACAGTACTTTCAGTCGTTTAATTAAAATATATATTTGCTATTTTGATATAACAAATTTCCAATTCCAAATGGTACCGATACGTGTACCATAAATTAATAAATACGTATCAGTCCAGTGAATAATATAAAATATTTCATATACTGAACTATGAGGCAATATAGATTGTATGTAATGTATAATCATTGTAGAATTGAATTCTGTATTTTTTACATTAAATATACATAACAACCCTGTTGTTTATAATACTTGATATTAGCAATGTGATAGACAGGCCTCTTTAAAAGTACATTTCTTCCGCAGACTGAATTGCTTTATGGAAGTGCCCCTGTTTCTCATGTCCATACAAGATAAAGCTCAGGAAGGAGTATTTTCCCTTCCTCCTATACGTTTGTTTTCTGAAAGGAGGTTGTAATGGGTCTGCTTTTTAAACTGAGCTTTAACCACATTTTGATTTTAAACTTAAAATCTACACCCTGGTGATGAGTTAGCTCTATGCAACTGCAACTTTTTTAAGCTTCTGGAACTTCTTACACTTGTCCTTCATAAAGGATAGCTCTGGTGTAAGATACAAACCTGCCTGTGTTTGTTTCACTTGCAGTTTCAGCTCTTCAACCTGCATGTTTAACTTCCTGACAGTAGCTTCAGAGTCTAACAGCTGAGCCTTTAACTGGGCACAACGCTCAACCTATAGATCAAGAGAAAAACAAAAACTAGTGTAATTCAAATGACAAGAATAATCTCAATTGGCCAAATACTTGGTTTCTAAATGTTTTTCAGGTCCAGTCAGACCATATACACATAGTTATTACTGAAAGTCAGCATTGACAATTTTTTGACTCAGTAACATTTACTTTGGTTATGCTGGGCTGGTTTTATTTTTTTTTGGTAGTTTTTTGATGTGGTGATGTTTTGTTTTCTTTAGAGTTGTTTACATAAAAATAAGCACAGTACAAACAATTCCTGTAACTGCACACCAAACGGCCTGCACAGGCAGATGGATAACTGTGAAAGAGATGACAGGAAGAAGAAAATATTCAAATAATTTAGAAATAATAATTTACCTCACTTTGTAGCTGTTTTTCCAACATCTGCTTGTGACTTTCAAATTCATCCAGCACCAGCTTCTTAGCATGCTCCACTCTCCTCAGCTCCACTTGGCAGGCCAGGTACTCTGCTGAGGGCTGGGACAGCTCTACCCCAAAAGGGAAACACTGGACACTCAGACAAAGAAAAATGAGGGTGCACCTTCCTACACGATACTCCGTGAACATGTAAAGCTGATTTGATTTTAGGAAAATAACAAGGCTTTGCCTGAATAAAGTACTTTGGGATATTTTTCTTCTTTCTTTTACAAAGGACTAATACCTTCCTTGGTGTAGTCCTTCAAGAACTAGACCCAGACTGTCCTACACTGGAAGAAAAATACATATCCTTACCTTACATAACTGCACATATACCTCTACTCTCCTGTAATCTCAAATGCACATTAAAAGTACTTTGTACTTTTATGTACTTTATTGCTGTAGTCAGGCAAGCACTGAAATAATGATGCCGTGTTCTTTTACCATTATTAACCATACTAATGCTATGGTTAGAAAAATTGCACTGCTTTTTTCAGAGGGTGAAAGGGATATCCTTCCATATTACAGCTACCACTTAATTCAGGATTTCTCCCATATGGACATATAAAAGAAAATAAACTTATGCCAAGGACTGTTCAATTATATGTAAGCACTAGCTTGGGCTTCATGCAAACTACTAGCAAGCATAATAAAAAGAAAACATTTTAATGAAAATTTACTTCTAAACAAATACTTGTAGAGAAACATAAACAAGAAAATAACTGTATCATTCACACTGACTGTCTCGAAGATGCTGGTTCTCACTCCGAGTCTCATCCAACTGCTGTCTAAGAAGTTTATTCTGCACTTGGAGCTCCAATTTCTCCTCTTTTAGCAAAGGATAGTCTGACACCTCTTTCAGTTTTTCTGTCAACAACTGATTCTGTTTATTTACCAACAGAACCTGGGCCTTCGCTGACTCCAAATCCAGCTGCAGATAAAGAACAGTTTAGAAGCTTATGAACAATTATTTTTATTTCACATTTTCTTTTTTTTTGGTAACATACCTCAACTACATCAATTAGAATACAGGCTTCTTTAAATTCTTATTTAGAATTACCTCAAGCTCTTTGGTGCGTGATACAGCTTGCTTGAGTTCCTCCTTTTTTGAATTAACAGCAATGGCTTCTTCTTGCAAAAGCGCAGCTTTCTCTGCAGGGAGGATTACAAATGCTGAATTAAAATTAATGGAGTATTACAGTAGAAAACTGTATCAGCAGAAATCAGTTTTGAGCTGCTAAGCCCAAAATTCAATTTAATTTAAGACATAAAAATGACTATCATACACACACCTTCAAAATTAAGTAAATCGTGCTGTATATATAAATGCATACATATGCACATACACATTTAGAATTAAGTAAAACAAATTCATGTGCCCTGTTATATATTATTTCTTACACGTTCCTAATTTAAAAGTCTAACACTTATCTGTTCTGGCTTTCTTCTGCAAGCTCTAATTAAACATCTTGTACACAAGAAATGCAGAAACTGGCAACTGTGCCAGCGTACAGTAGCAGAGTTCGGCTAAAGCCTGAATAAGCTAGTAGGACTTCCAAAGGAAATGGGACATTGAAAAGCCAGGAATGCTTTGCAGCCTCTGTGCAAAGCAGCAGTTTATGATTCCCACTGCATTCTGAACAGCAATGAGTTGCTAAGTGTCACTGTTGCTGAACTGTCATCTGTTCTGATGGCTTTTCTGTCCCTTATACCACTGAACACCAGGACTGTTCAGTAATAGTGGTATAGCAGATGATAGTAAAAGCTCTAAAGATAAACAGGTACTTTGTCAATCTCAGACAGATTATTACCTTTATTTTTTTTCTCATCTTCAGTAACTTTATTGGTTCTGGCTATGTATTCTTCTTTTAATTCAAGCTGATATCTAGAAACAAAAAGAATTATGTATTCCCAAAGGATGTGTGTGCACACATGCACAGGCATTTGTGTTAATTCCATTCTTTCCTTTATAATCACACAATTATTTATTGATTAAATTAACTATCACAGAGTCACCAAAATGGTTGGAGAGGGCCCTGCCAAGCATCTCATACAACTACCTCCTCAAAAAGCCTGACTATTGCCACCTGTACAGCAGGGTAGATGTGGCTCTTCCTAGTAAAGTCCTGAAAACCTCAAAGAACATATATTCACCATCTCCCTGGATGATCTGTACCAATGCTGCACTACTCTCACAGTGGATTTTTTTCCTTACATTCAAGCTAAATCTCCCAAGCTGCAACCTCCAGCCCCTGCCATGTGAACTGAGAGGTCACATTTGAGAGTCCAACTCAAATGGACTATCCTGACAGACTTTACCAGGCCCTTTCCAGTTTCTTCATGACTTTTTTGAATTGGGGAGCCCAAACCTGGGCATGGTATTCCCAGCACAGCCTTCCCCAGTACCGTTCAAGGGACAGTAAGTTCCCCCAGTCTGCTGGCCATGCTGCTTCTAACCTTACCCATCATACTGTTTGCCTTATTTGCTAGAGCAGGCTGCTGGCTCATCATCAACCTGTCATTCACTGTAACTCATCCACATCCTCTTCAGAAATGCAGCTCCTCAGTCCTTTTCCCCACTTATACAACCTCATAGGGCTATTCTGCCCTGAGCACTGAGCTTTGCAGTTTTCCTTGTTAAAATTCCTAAGATTTGCACTGGCACAATTCCCAACCTCGTCAAAGTCTGCCTGAACTGAAACTCTGCCATTTGTTGTGGAAATTATTCCTCTTAATTAAGCTTCATATTCAAAGCTGAGGATGCCCTGTGCCCACATCCAGATGAAGATGTTGGACAAAAAGGGCCCCAGAAGTGGCCCCAGGGGTCCTCTGCACACCACCAGTCATCAGCCAGACACTGAGCACTGCCCAGGTACACCATTATGCATAGCCTAGTATTTATCCAACTGTGCCATTCCATTGTACTGGAATTTTCAGAAGCTAAGAAAGCTCAGCATTCTACATGACTGAGACATAATTATAAATAGTTTCAGATATAGCCAAATCCATCCTCCTGCATTTCTGAAAATGGTCCAGACCACTCAGATCCTTCTCCCAAATATGGCATTTAATGTTTACTGCAAAAATAAAAAAGATTTACTTGCTAGCAAGCATCCTTACTTCTGTACAATAAACAGTAGTTCTTTAATACTTTTCATCAGTGATTTGGGACAAAAGGACATGGATCTTGACTTTCTGAGCACCTGCAGCATGCCTTAAAATATTTTGTATGTTGATAAAATAAGCCAAGCAGCAGTTTATCCTTAAAATGCTTTGCTTCTCCTCATGTACTGAAAGGACTTTGCAATCACTATTTGTAACTAGCTGTTACAGACTAGATAAAATAACATGCCAAGGTGAGTCAATTAGTTTCATTTCACTGTTCTCTAATAAAACCATCAAATGCTGAGGGATTATTTTTATCAAAACCTACTATCAACATCTTTGCTCTTTAGTTTAAAGACCTATGAACACAGATAATATTGTTCACTGGCTTGCAATAAAAAGTAATGATACATCAGTCACTTGGTTTAACTGCCTGAGACAGTTTCATGACATGTCAACACTTGTCTGCATTGAAGTATCAAGGAACCCTTCAAGTGACCAAGATACTATAGGAAAGTACAATAGCAAAGTTAGGATAGGCCCACTGCAACACCCCAGAAGAAGTCACAGATCCGTGCCAATTCCTTAAGACCAGGTTGAAGCAGAAGGTAGGAAATAAAAGAGGGAGATCTATATCAGAGAATCCCTCTTCAAAAATGGGAAGGGGTGAAAGTAAGAGTCAGTCTGTCTGCACAATGGACTAGTGTGTCTCTCCTCCCTTTTCCAAGAAACTTGTAACATTTCTTTAACGCTGATTTCCCCTTCATGCCTCTTCTGCATTCATAAAATGGTCAGTTCTTTTAACTGTGGTCAAAGGAAGTAACTAATACTGCTTCAGATCCTCTTGTCTAAATATACAAGCTGATGTCAGATCTCTTTTCCAAATACCAACACAGAACTTAAATGACAGCAATAATATAACCTATAACCAAAAGAGAATCATTTTCTATAGTAAACTTACTAGCAAATAGCTAAGCAGTAATGTAAAAAATTCAATCTGACTAAAATAAAAAACATTAGTGCACATTTTCAAAGTCCTTGCTTTGCTATGCTTTCCAAAATAAATCCTATAGAATTTATTATTTTGTTTTCATAGGAAATACCACGTGTTCTATTACAGATAAAAGAAAAATTTACTTTAAGAGTTCTGTCTTCAGCTTTTGGTCGTATGTCTCCTCTATGTTCTTCACAGCAACCTCACGACGTCGCAGTGCATCTTCTATAGCTTTATTTTTCTCCTCCTGAACTTTCTGGGTGCTGAAATATCCAGAAATATACAGACAAGACCAAATATAAAGTCAAAGCTTTAGTTTGAGGTTTTGTTTCTTTTTTACAATAACATTTATAGACATCAAAGGGCAACGTGCTTGCTTGGAATACTACAGCAATTTGAAATCATCATCAGACTCTGTCACTGTAGTTCATTAAGAGCATGGAAATGTGACAAACTAAATTGCCCCATTTAAAATTCAGTACCAATCAATTATGCAGCTATCCCGGGTTAACCCTGGCTCAGTTTCCCACACCAGAAACACTTCAGAGGAAAGAGTGCTGAGCATGCTATTCTATCAGCACCCTCTGCTGGGTTGATAAAAACCCCAAATTTTTGTTAGCAGGATGCTCATTTTGCTATGAAAAACAGATAACAAAGAAACAACATTAAGTAGCATTGAATGTTTGGCCAAAAATGTCTTAGTTACTTTTTTTATTTAACTAAAGAAAACTAATCTTATTAAGGACAAATAATAAAAAAAAAATCAACCCCAAAACATAGGACTAATGAAGCAAAATATTAATGTGCATATCTCATGAGTGTTAGGGTTACATACTGTGTTGTTTGGGGGTTGAGTGTTTTTAATTTAAGCACTTGAAAGTAAACATCTGGTTCCTTGCCTGCAAAGCAATGCTGAACTGTTTTGGTTGGATGAGGCGGAATAGAAAAAAAACCAGAAACATCTTTTTGTATGGGGCATCCCTACTAATAGGGACAGTACACAATACTGCTCAAAATGTAAAACAACTTCTGGGATATATAATCTATTTCAACATCACAGAAACAGAAGCATCTTGAGGCAAGTTTTGCAGAAGCATCATTTAGCATTGTACACATTCTTCAACAACTTACATTTCAAATGCCTCCATCCTTTGCTTCAGTTCTGCCTCCCTGGTCCTTATGGCTTCAATATCTTTCAAGAGACTTTGTCTCTGGGCATACACTTCCTTTGCTTCTATCTGAATCACAAAATATTATCCTTAGTTTTACTTCACTGTAAAACTTCACTTACTGTTTAACACACTCAAACTTATAAGGATCTTCTCCAGGGACTGACTGATCTTACTCCATATATACTATTTATTACAGTCATTATATGAAATAACATCCAGAATCGATTTTAAGTATCTTTTTTTAATTTCCTTTCTACTTTCACTCAGAGTAAAAATGTTTTAGACGGAGTCACTTCTGCCTCCCCATAAACACATTTCCCTTAAGAAATAGCACTGATTAGAGCTCATGTAGAAGAAAAAATTGCTTAAAAAATTACAGAATAAACATGTTCCCACACTTGACTTTTTTTGATACACAAGTTTTGTATGTTCATCACAAAAATGTAATTGAAGAAAAGAATACCAAAACCCACTGATAAAATGTGACTTAAAACTGAAACTGAGTAAAACAACAGCCTTTCAGTTTTTGCAGTTTAATTTATAGAACTCATAAAAAATTGTAAAAGGGATTCTCCATATGTTGAACACTTATACCAAAATCAACATATCTTCATATTAATAAAAATGGCTTTTTTTTGCCCTTAAGCACAAAAGACATTATTTCTCTCTCAAAAAAAAAGGGTAAGAAGAAAATTATGGTTTTGCCATATGGACCCTTATATCAACTTTGAAAGCGCTGACAGATTCAGCTGCTGCTCCTGGTAGAAAAAATAGAGCAATTTCTCAAGCCACATTTCCTGGACATAAAGTCATCATAGTGAAGGGTTAAATGACTTGACATCTTTAATGTAAATATATACATGAACTCTGTTAAAAGAATCCCTAGGTAAATGAAACAAAGTTCTTAGTGGGTGCAGAAACTGACAAGAGAAATTAAATATTTATACACAGTACTTGACAGATATATTGATCTAGTCATTGGTAGAGGTTTTTTTAATTACTGAATTAATTTCATGCCCACAGAAGAAGACTGCTAGCATAACACAGGTGTTTTCTTGTCAGCTTCAAAGGACATAACTATGAAATAAATTCATAGCATGGTGATAAAATGTTTAATATTGTAACAATTTATATGGAGACCTGCTTTGTTAACCAATACCATATATTCTCGGGGAAAAAAAACAAGACAAACAAAACCATAAAACCACCACACCAAAGTGAAAATATGGTAAGCATTTGTGGATGACTGTTACTTGGATATGAAGGTCTACTGCAGGTAACAGGGAGGTGGCAAGGCAAACAGGTAACAGAAGAGCAAACAAACTATTCTTTCAAAAACTGAGATTGGGCAAAGCAGTTGAGAACTACACACAAATTATTGTGTGCTGTAGCAACAGTTACTACCCTGGCAAAACACAAAGAGTTAACAGCCCAGAGGAGTAACTCATCAACACAAGCGTTCAAAAAAATGAAATGGAATGCTTACAGTAAAGATGGTGGTTATTCATAATGTTCAATATATAAACAGAAGCAGCATATCTGTACCATACAAGCTATTTATTCCATTTAGGTGAGAGTCTTCTTAGCATCTAAAAGAACTTAAGAGTGTAACTAAAAGCTATGGTCAACTTTCTGTGAAAAAAAAACAGTGATCTAAATTCAGCAAAATTATTAAAACAGATTTAAAAGTATTTATTACATTTAAATCCCAGCTTGCAGAACTGCCCCTTTTCCAGCCATGTTTAACCATACTCATTCTTGCACTTGCTAAATGCATTCCCCTGTTTATAAGAAAAAACATGAATTCTAAGCTTTCCCTAATAAGCCAAGTAAGATTGGAAGGTAAATCTCTCAAAGACAAAAGAACAGACTGACCAACTCACTGAATAATTTTGCAATAGATTAGGAAAAAATTATTTGGAACTTTACCTCTTGTTGCCTTTGAAGCCTCTCAATAGCATTCTTTTCACGAGAAATCAAGGCTTCAGACTTTGCTTGATGTGTCTTCTCTAACTCATGGCGCAACTCAGAGATTTCTTTCTGCGTCTGTGCTTTCTCCTCCATCTTAATCTTTGCTATTTCAACTTCTTTAAAATGTTCAAGCTTTTACACAAAGGAGGAAGAGAGGGTTAAAAAGGGCCATCTTCAAATCAGCAACAACAATTCCTCCTAAGACAAATCAAAATATCACCTTGAAATTCTTGTTAGGAAATGATACATTGATCAAAATTAATTACTGTGATAAAAGTATCTTCAGCACATACTATCTGCATATCTCACATAGTTTTCATGTGTTTATCTGGCATCCCAAAGCAGATCTTACACAAAACTATCAGCTTTAGACAAGAGAAGAACAGAAGCCTATGAAGAAAAACACACTGCAGGAGTGATACTCTGCTTGGAATTAAGAAATGGCCAGAGGCTTTTACTCCTCTTCTGACACTTGCCCCTTTCGACTTGTGATTCAAGAAATGGCAGAAACACCACACCCTGAATTGCTCAGAAAGCAAAGAAATTCACCTGGACATAAAAAGAAGTGCCAGAAATGTGAAAAAATGTAGAACATGTAACTTCATCTGAAGAGGGTTACAGAAACAGAAGCCCCAATTCACTGACTTCAAAGCACAACTGAAAAAAAAGTAAATGCACACAAACAGGAAAGCACAATCTTGCTACTGCACAGAAGAATCATTGGGAACATGACACCATACTGTGTGTGAAGGACAATATATGTGAGGGCAAATGGCATTATAAAGAATTACAATAAAAATGTGGAAGGAAATGGAAAGCAAACATTTAAGACAAAAAATGTGAGAAAAAACTGAGCAAAAGAATAAAAAGAGAATGACAGAAAAACTGTGAAACTGGAGAAAAGACTAAAGAGTGAAAAAGGCACAGCAGGAACATCTGATCAAGGAATTCAGGTCTGTGGGCATAAATTTTGTGAAAAATTAAAGAAATAGTGAGACAGTACAGCATCACTTGTTTATATACAAATTTGATTAGAAATGTCTTACAGTAATTCACATCACGTTGCTGAAGAATTCATGTAAAGCTAATTGATTTTAGAAGAGATTTACATCTGGTTAAGAGTCTCATCTCCTTTGTTACAACTGGTTTGCTTAAACTGATACAAACTTAACAACACACAAATTAACATGTTTTACATACTAAAAAGACAGAGACAGTTGGGGAATAAAGACTAAATGAAGAATGAAGGGCAAAGAGAGGTCTGGCTGAATAAATGATGACTACACTGAGTGCCTTTAAAAGTGTGTAGAAGAATTCTGATTATTAGATTACCATTTTTATATCCCAATAAACCATTGATCTTGACAGAAATTAATGAAAAATATATTGAAATGAAATATAGTTGATGTATTTTTTTCTATCCAAATAAACTGATGATCCTGACAGAAATTCATGGAAAGGAAAAAAAATGTATTTAAATGAGATGCAGTATATTCCCTCTGCTCCATTTTTCCGACAGAAGGATTATCAAAGGATTATGTGACAAAATTCTAATCTTATTTCCAAAATGAAGGAAAATTCTCTAGAAGAGCTGTCTTCAATTATAGGAAGAAAAAAAAAAATCAGAAATTATTCATAATACTGCCCGTTATGACTTTAGTGTTTCTGTGCAATGCTTTGAAATAGAATGCAAATTCTCATCAGTATTAAAAATTAACTATCTGTCAAGCTACACAACAGCAATTCACACCTCTCAGTTGCTATCCACTGAAATACTGAAATTCAAGCATCAAAATCTTAACTTGGAAGGAAAATTAAAATTGTGGTATAGAGTAAGCACTTCTCCATAAAACAAAATAATCAAAGAGCAGATAAAATTTACGAAATTAAGACAACCAGAGTAAGTAAATGTTGTATTACAAATTAACATCTGAATAAAAAGCTTAACATTCTGTGCACATTTAACAAAAAAGGGGGATGACAAATATACACACTGTTATCATCAAATTAACAGTAGATACTGGATTAATTTAGGTTTTTGTGCTTATTGTAACTAAGTATTGGATCTTTTCTTTCAATTTACCTTAAGTATTAAAAGTTTGCAACGCATAAAGCCAAAATTGACAAATGTCTCCCTCAAAGACCAGAGTTATACCTTTTGATGCATTTCTTCTTGAAGCTGCTTCTCTATCTCTTTTCTGTATTCATTAAGTTTTACTTCTAAAGATTCGTATTTCTGATGCTGAGGATAGGAGTCTGCAAACTGTTCATCAATCAGCTGAAGCTTCTCAGCTTTAAAAAAGCAACACATCCATCATAATTTAAAGACACTTGCTGCAGTTACCTCACCAAAGACAGCAGGAACCTCTCTGCAGGATGTTCCTCAGCTTATCCAAGCAGCACTATCCTAAAAAGACTTGTGTGTCACAAAAGCAGAGGCAGTACAGAAATGCCATTTATCTGCTTTATATAAATATATATATAAACACAACATATACCTAGGAGGAGGCACTTGGCTGTTTAGGCACTATTTGTGGTATTACATAGTCATTCATCTTCTTTACCATGAGTGGACAAGAATTTCCTTTTGTATGCAACTTTTAGGGTTTTTGTATTAATATATTAATAACAGCATGCATATTATAAATTCAAGAACTCCCAATCTATGCCTAACTTGCTCACAGAAAGAGGGCACGCATTTACAATTCTGTTCTCCAGAACATATTTCAACACATAATATTTACAGTCCATTTGTCATTGGTCTTAGCTAAATGCCTAAGAAAACACACAAGTGATTAAAAAAAATCCTATTCTGATTTTGCCTTATTTTAAGAAAATTTAGAAATTCCATGTTCTAGTGATGACCTTTACTCATTACAGCTTTAGGTTGCATATGAGTAAGTAATGAAATAACACCACTCATACTATATATATAAAGCCATGCCATATACCAATATGAAAATATCTGCACAGTGCACAGGTTGCACTTACCAAGAGATTCTCTGTAAGGAGGCACTGAGGTGGTCTGAGTTTCTGTGTTGTGAGTTTCCCTGTTTAGATGATGTTCTGTAAGTCCAATTAAAATCTGCATAAGGAAACCTAGCAAGACCCAAGAGATTTGTTAGTTCCGATTTCATACCAAAATGGAACTTGAGCCTGTAATTAACAAAGCAATTTTCAATGTACTAGAAAACCTATTTGATTTACAGAAAGAAAAAGTATTTCAGCAAAAATCAATACTAGTAAACAATTATGGTTTTATTATAAGCATAATCCAGTCCATCTCAGCCAGCAAAAGCTGTCCTTTTGCAACTTCTCCTCCCATCCGTGTCTCTTGACTCCCATGGTCAGTTGAGAGTGAAGATTATTAGTACTTAACTATGAGGCCTTTAGGCAACAGGGGTTTTTGAAGATCAAGCTCCTTTAGGTTATACAGTATAGCTAGCTTTCGTCATGCAGATATGAGAATTATTTCTTATATAATACAATGGAAAGTCAGTTAAATCCGTAACTAGTTTTTGAAGTACATTCTGCAAGCTAACACACTGTTATAAAGACAACCCAAAACCTGAGTTTTCCAAAGTTAGTATGAAAAGCCTCCAAAGAGCATTATATTTAATACCTGATTACAGATTTTTCTCATATTTCTAATGTAAAAGTAATTTATTTTGTAAGTGAATGGCAACAGTTAATCCACACAACAAATATGAGTTGGATAATCCTGAAATGTAACATTCATCATCCTGGTGTACTGCAAGTTTCAAAATCCGACTAAATCCATATTACTCCATACCAACAAACACTCAAGAAATCAGATTTTTTTTATTGCTCACATCTTAACAAAAATGAAGCTAACACAATTATCCTTGTCTGCATCACATGTAAACATTTTGTACCTTTATTTTCCTTTCGAGTTCCTGAAGTCTGTAAGAAAGAAAAGAAGTTTTAGCCAGTCTATTTTCATCACCACTGTAATTTAAGCTTATTTTCAAAATCAAATTAACTTTACCAGTGATTTGTGAAGACTGGATTTTGGATTGATCCTCATGAATTGAAGAAGATCTTGCATAGTCCACAGCTTTGGGGAAAAGAAAGATCAGTTGGAAAAGGTTAACTAATTTAAAATAATTTCAAGCATGTAAATGGCACTGTTCCACAGCTGTAAACGTTTTCCATTTCTGAAATATCCTATTACTCCCTGTAAAATCATTTTCAGAGGCCTGCTGTTCTACACTTATTTATCTTCAGTGCTTCAGACATACAGCACCCAGCATGTAGCTTCATCATCAGCTGAAGCTGTGGAAAGTGTTTTGTTCCCTTCCCACCCTCAACACATGCTTACTACTTTCCTTGTCTCTTTTCTTGATTTATCATCCAAATCAGGTGAGCTTACTAACCCAAATGATGATTAACTACTCACCAGGTCAAAAAATCAATTTTCAGTTAGAAACAAGTTTACCCTATCACACACTTACAGAGAACCAAAGGGAAGGCAAGGACTGCCCTCTTCAGCCACACTTTGTAGTTAGAACAGCTTGAACAGACCAGGAACCATGTTTTCAGGGAATCAAATGGCCAAACAGGTTCAGTTCCCAAGTGCTCTGCCACACAGCCAGATTGTGGCTGCACCTTTCCAGAAAAGCCTCATGAAAATGACCCTGAACGATGGAGTGTTTTGTGAAGATGATCAGAAACTGTACTTATGTTTGTATTTCCTATCATAAAAAATGATTTTTTCAATTGTTAGACTATGACAACCCCCACAGAACAAAGCTCCTACACATTGCAGAGCAGGCAAAATACTGAACCTACCTTCTTCTTCTCTAATCCACTTTCTGGAAAGAAAACGGAAAGTGAATACTCGTAGCCACATCTCTCCAGATGATCTGCCACCAAACTGTTGGAAGCAGTGACCAAAAGTGAACTGTCTTCACTTGGAACCATCTGTGGCTTTAGTTCTCCGCTCAAAATTGGGTGCATTAGTTCATGGATTAGCTGGTTTCGGAGCTGTGTCTGATACAGAAAAAAAAACCATTGTATTATTAGTTTACATGTGATTCAATGAGAGTTTCAATTTTTCAAAATCCACAGGGAGCCTCATTTTACTTGTACAACCAACAGAACACAGCAGACTAATTTTGGCAAAATCCAGAAGTGGACTATGGACACCACGCCTTTCTTCAAAACCCTCTAATGGTGGATACAGTGAACTCTGACTTTCCCTCAAAATGTATCAAACTTCTGAAAAGAAGTTCCCAGTCAAGAGCTCACATAAACACCACTCTTGTATCCCCAGCTTCATTTTCAGAACACCGCCTTCCTGTTTTCCTTCCCTTCAGCTTAAATAAATCCTGCCTGATGTGGCCTCCATTTCAGGTGTCCCTGGAACCCTCATTGGTCCTCTTTTGAGTCTTATATCAAAAAGCCACTATTTTGCCATCACAAAAGTAGATGGCAAAATAAACAAAAAAATCGGTATCTATTATTTAGTAGGGAAGTAAAAGAGTACTAACCAAAAAGACTTACAGGCATTAATAATAATTAACTGGCATTTTAAAATTATTTATTTGCATGCTGTGAGTTACAATAGAGAAAAAAGTAACTTAAAATCAGATCTCCCTTCCATAAAGGGAAGAAATAATTATTTTCATTATATAGCTATATGAATTGCTTATAGTAAAAGATCATTACACAATAGTGTTTTAAGCTTTCAACAGCAGGCATGCAACAGTGACACAACTGATAAGGTGGTGTGTTACCAAAATTGCAACAAAACACCTACTGAAACTTAACAAAGCCAGACCAGCCTGATATTTTAGCATGGTTTTCAAGAGCAATTAGACTGACAAGAAAATTACAGAACTACAGAATATCCTGAGTAGGAAAGGATCACCGAGTCCAACTCGCAAAACACAACTGAAAAAAACTGTTTTCCTTACTAATTTCTGAACTTGTTCAGTTTCAACCAACTTTAACAGAGGTGATTTTGTCTCAAAAACAACCAACAGCAACCTCTTATTTATCTTGTGGCAAAGTGCAGGTGAAAAGCACAGGGCTAAATCCCCATCCCTAGTACAGAAAAGGAACGCAGAAAATAACTTTCTAGACAAGGAAAACAAAGCAGGAAAAGGGACTTAAACAGGAAGTAATCTGATGGAATATTAGTTAAATCAAACAAAAAAATGGTTTGCGTATTGCAAGCTTGGTATGAAAATCAGTAACGCAGAAACAAATTGTCCTGAACGGGAAATTGTTGGCTATAGGACTATCAATGGTATTTTTGAAATCTTGATCTTGAATTTTTTCTTAAGACATTCTCCTGAACGAGCAGACAGGGACAAAACAGCTCAAATAGTTTTAAAACAGATCTGTAGCACTTTAGAAGTATTAGTCATATAACATGCTTACTTGTCAGACATAATAAACACACCCTGTAACCTAAGAGATCCTTTCGTATTTTATATTCTGTTTTATTGTTCTCTCCTGTTTGTCTTTTTTTTTTTTTTTTTTTTTTTTTTTTTTTTTTTTTTTTTTTTTTTTTAAAGCATGAGCATTTTCAAATACAGGCTTTTAATCTTCCTGAAAAAGACTCTGAGGCCAAGGCATAATGAAAAGCCATTCTGTTTAGGAAGAACCTCGCATATGGGGGGAAAAAAACCCAAACACAACACGCCCCACACACCTCCCCCCCAGACACTAATTAGGTTGTGGTAAAAATAATACTTTGCGGAGAGAGTGAGACACTTGCACTCGGCATGGCTTTCAGGGCTCTCAATGTTAAGCAGTACAGCGGATCACAGGTAGCACCTGCTGAAAATAAAGCACACCTTAAGTGTGTCCAGTACGCCTCGGCTCTTAAAAGTCTGATACAGCCTTTTCCGGAGTTCGTCTTGGGACAATGTCTCCCTTTCATGCGAAGCCATCCTGACCTACAACACCGAAACAAAAAGGCGCATTACTGACTCGCAGCTCGACCCGCAGCCAGCGAGACTCCGAGCGCTCTCAGCGCCCCCGCCTCCCCTCAGCCCGCTCGGGCTTTCCGGGGGCGGCCTCCCGCTACCCACGGGAGAGCGCCGGGGAGCGGGGCGTGGGAGCGGGGCCGGGCTCGGCGGGACAGGGCCGGGCCGGGCCGCTCCGGGCTGCCGTGCGGCGGCCGCTGAGGCGTCACGGCGGCGCCGGATGGGGCGGGCGCAGCGCGGCGCTTCCGGGCGGCCGCGGGCGGGCGGCGGACGGGGCGCGGCGCAGGGTAGGCGGCGGGCCCGGGCGGGACGCTGCGGGCCGGGCCCCTTCTCCCTCCCCGCCTTCCTCTCCCCCTGTGCCGCGGGCCCCCCGGGGACGGCAGCCCCAGAGAGGCCGGGGATCGGCGGGACGGGGCCTTTCCGGGCACCTCTGGAGTGCCCGGGGATGGAGCCGTGAGATTGTCCCAAGGCCGCCGTGTGCCGGGGAGGAGCCGCCTGCCGCCCTTCCCCTTTCTGCTGCCTGTGAGCAGGGCCCGGGGAGAGACAGGCCAGGAGGCTCCTCGGAGGAGGGTGCAGCGCGTTACGGCCTGGGATCGCTGTGTCTGGGTGACTGGGGGCTGCCGGGGGGTAAATCACCGGAAAACAGGCCAGGAATTGGTTTTAGGGACCTAGGTTCACTTCCAGGTCCACTTTCCAAGGATGTTCTCCGGCTCTTCCGGAATCACAGAATCGGTCAGGTTGGGAGGGAGCACAGGCATCTGGCACAGCCCGCTCAAGCATGGTCATGCTGGAGCACAGGGCACGGGATTGTGTCCAGATGGTTCTGGAATAACTCTGATCTCTCTGGGCAGTCTGTTCCAGTGCTCAGTCACACACACAGCAAATGAGTTCTTCCTCGTGTCCAGGTGGAACTTCCTGGGCATCAGTTTCTGCCCGTTGTTTCTCATCCCGGTGGTGGGCTGGACCAAGAAGAGCTCGGCTCTGTCCTCTTGATGTGCATACCTTAATGTTTATCTCTCTTTAGCCTCTGGTCAATACGAATGGGAGCATGTTGGCCGATTTTTAGGAGCTCTTCTACGTGTATTAAGTTTGTATATAGACTCATCAGCATGTCTGCCTTTTCTTGTAAGGAGCGCTGTTCTGAAGAATGTCTGGAAGTTTCTACTTCGTGATAGTTGGTCATCATGATAATCCCATATTTGAAATGGAATTTCTGCCTCCTGGAAAAGTAGAGTCGAAGGTGTGTTTTTCCCCCTGTGACACTCCTGTGATTCTTTTATAATTTTACAGTGTATTAGAAGCATGACCAGCATGTTGTTAAAAGTAGTATCTACCGTTTCCTGGGGTTTTTTTTTTAACAGAAATTTTGTCATAGGGAGTAGAACTCTGGATTTCTCAAGTCTCTTAAAAAATCTTTGCCAGATTATACTAGTTCTTCACAAAACACAGCTTCCTTAAATAGTCCCTGCTGAATGTTATAGAATATGTATCTTACTTTTACTTTGTTAATTTTTAGTGTGTAGAGGTTTTATAATAGCTTGTTTAATGCCACTTACTTTTAAGGCATTTATATACTGTAATAAGGTAAAGTACGAAAGATAAATTTGAAAGCTCTGTTCAGTCCTTTATTTTTTATGCTATAAAATACCTAATTTTTTACTCATCTTCATTAGTCATACTTGCTTTTAAGCAGGGAAAGCTAAAAACTTATATTGATAAATAAAGACTTTTTGAAAATGTGAGAAACGTAATACTACTCAGTAAGTAGTGTTTGCAGTGGGAAAAGAACAAATCTATCCATAGGTGGTATTGCATCAAAACAAAAATAAGACTTCAGAATAAAAGTGCATGAATCTGTGAGTGTATCCAAAAATGGAAGTATATGCTGGCACTGATTGGAACTGCATGGCATAACCTGTGTTTTGAACTAATGTCCCACGAAAGATCATAAATAAGGCTACTCAGACTAGACTTTGTGTGAGGATGTGTGAAAGCTGATTTGAAGGAAAAACTGGGAGGTGAGAGTGGCAGTGACAACATCCCTTTACTCTGAGAAACAGTACAAAACTACTTTTCCAGCCTAATAAAAGCTTCCAGTGTGGTTTTGTTCTGTATCTCTTCTTGGCGGATGTCCTCTGGTGTCCTGGATTGTCTGTAAAGGCCCAAACACTGTGATCACTCGTGTTTATTATAGGAAGAGATGCAATTTACATCTGCAGGCATACATTTAATACTACTTGCAGGATGTTTTTCTGCACTAGGTTTTAGAAAAAAGAAGACCCCAAAACCAATAAAACAATCCTGTTTCTAGGTAAATAACATGAGAAGAACAGAATCTTTAGGTGATTTTATCAGCATACCTGCCCTCTGCATCTCTGCTTTCCCCTTCTGTCCCCCAGCTTTTATACATTGTAACCTATGGGTCAATTTCTGCCCAATTTGACAGAAATGTTTTAGTCCAGTATGAGGGCCTCTACTGTGGAATAAGTTAGCAGTGGGAGTTTGTGCATCAGTAAACAAAAGAATTCATGCTTGAGTTCATTCCTGAGATATAAATGCAGGCTTTACTGATTTTGTTGCTCTCAAGACTGGTTTTGTGATTATCTTTTTATTATGACCTCTTTTCTCCCTCGAAACCAAGTATCATGACAGCATATACTAGTTTCATTTAATTACATGCTGGCAAATGTGACAGAGAAGCAGGGTATGTGTAACATGAAACTTGAACACTGGTTCTGTAACAACTTGAGCAAGTTATTGTTTCTATTTAGTTCCTTTCACTGAGTTACTAATCTGCTGTCTTCTGGAAATGTATTAGGATGATCATCGCCATCTCAACCAGTTCATTGCCCATGCTGCTCTTGACCTCGTAGATGAGAACATGTGGCTTTCTAACAACATGTATTTGAAGACTGTGGACAAGTTTAATGAATGGTTTGTTTCTGCTTTTGTCACAGCTGGACATATCCTTCCCTATTCTCTTTCCTTATATTTCTGTAATTCCCAGAAAGAAGTAAGTTAGATAAAGTGAGTCTGGAAGAGATTTCTGTGGCTATTTGCTATTATTGTTAGAGTCATTGGCTTCAGGGAGATGTTGTTGTGTTGGGAGGCACAGCAGCTGGGAGCAGTTGGAAGGGTGGATTTTTACCTTTGTAGGAGCCAAAATACCATAATGAAATGTGGTACTCACATGAAGTAAAGAGGTATGAGAGGCTCTGAGCAAGCTTTTATGATTCTCTGTTGCCACTCCTTTGACTGTGCTAGAGAGGAGAATTGGCAGTGAACGTGACTGATGTCAGTCACTCCAATGGTGAAAATGCAGTGCCAAGATTTGATATCATGTATAGATAGTCCTGGAGCTGTTTGTTGTGAAACATTTGTTACAAATGACAAGTAACATTGAACGTCATTTTAACTTTCGGGGTATATGGCAAAGGTGCAGAGAGCATCATCCACATTCTGAATTACATCATTTTAAAAAGAACAATCTTGCAGAGAGAGGTGATAATTTTCAAATAGGGGGATTTTCAAATATACAGGTAATGCTTTCCAAATTTTATTGCTTGAATTACTTTAAATGCTTCCTTCTATGAGTCACTGCTATTTAATGTACAGCTAAACGTTATAGGTATATGCCCAATTAGGTGTAAATGCTTATTTCAGGATATGTTACATGTCTCTTTTCTTTGTAAGTTTTATAAGTTTTATTCTCCTTAATTACTGTACATATGAGATTTATAATGCTTCATGATGTAAGGCAAGAAGATGGAATTAAGAACTTCTTTACTGATGTATATGAGTTGTATATAAAGGTAAGAATTCATTTTTTATGGTCTTGCTGCAGTACTTCTAAGTGTGTTCTGCTCTTCATGCTCAGGCACAGCTGTATTAGTATGTTTTCTCCTGGGGGCCTGTATAAGTACCTGTGCAGTCCACATCAGCCAGAGCTGGTAACATGTGACACAAAGGCTGTATTTTTCATTAAACAGAATAGATTTTTTGAAACTGTTATAAACTGTGGTTTTTTAGACTTCTTCACTTTAGTCCAGTGATATTTTGTAGAATATATTAGAATGGTTTGGGTAGGAAGGGACCTTAAAAACCATCTGTTTACAACTCCCCTGCCATGGGCAGGGACACCTTCCACTAGACCAGACTGGTCAAAGCCCCATCCAGCCTGGCCTTGAACAACTCCAGGGGTGAGGCGGCAACAGCTTCTCTGGGCAACAGCGAACTTGTGGGGCAACTTCTTGTGATGCATTTTGCGGTAGTATGGTGTCATTAATGATGATAATGAAAGGACTGTTCTACAGAGCCTGTAGCTTGGCTCTCAGAACACATAGCCCTTGTTGGCAAACAGTCATGGGAAGCATCACAATCTCAGCCTCCCATGGGCACTCAAATGATCCTAATTTCCACCAGTGTGATGGATTTGTTTTGCAGAGCTGGTGCTAGGATATGGCTCTGCACATGTATGAGGAGAATGCAAGGGCCTGGAAAGCAAGGACTGTTCAGGAGGTCTGTGCTTTTAGTGGCACTAAATAGGCAAAAGCCAGTAGTAGGTATCACCTGAAGTGACATTTTCCAGAGCTGGGCATTGTGCTTACTGATGGGTTTTTCTTCTTTCCCCAGTTTGCAATGAATCCATTTTATGAACTCAATACTCCTATTCGATCCACTGCCTTTGAAAGGAAAGTCCAGTTCCTTGGGAAGAAACACCTTTTAAGCTGAATAAATAAATTTCCTGAGTGCTTTTCCCCTACTTTCCTGATTGAACTGTACTTCTTCTGGTTGGTCCCCAGCATGTTTGATATTTGTCTTCTGAAGACTGACTAATCGGATGTGGAAGCAGCTTTTTCTTTTTCCGATATAGATAAGAACAGCCAAGCTTCTCCAGTTAAAACTTCTCAAGTTTCCTTTTATGTGGTATGAAAACAGTTTTAAACTGTCAGAGGCTGCAGAGGTACAAAAGAAGAAACTGAGACATTATGTGTTAATGCATATGCAAAGTGTAAGCCTCTGCCACAGGGTGGGAGGAAATGAGACCTAAATGCAAAAGATTTCACCAGTCAGCTGGTTTAATTTGAGCAAAGGGGAATTCTTGACTGTTTGGCTTAAGTGCTTAATTTTATTATAAACTTTTCTACTTGTATTCCTTCAGTAGAGAACTCACTCTGCAGACTAACCAGATGAATGTTACACTTTGTGGTAGTAAATCAGACCTCTGTTTATTAATGTGTAATTGTGTGTATATAAAGCGCTCAGTAAAAAAAGGATATATCAGAAAAGCTGTCTCCAATATTTCAAGAAATTTTGAGAAAAACCCTTGAAGTTCAAAAGCGTGTAATTTCAAGTTTTCTGTATATTTAGTGCAATACATGTTTAGCTGCAGTGTTGGATCAATGGATGAAGTAGACCAGAACAGCCAGATCTGCCTTGACATTAATTCTAATTCACACATGAAAAAACCGAAACGAAATTTGCATGTTTAAACCCATGTTTTTTTTCCCATTATTTCTGCAACTGCTGAAATTTTCTTTTTGTAAATAAATTTAGAGAAGGATCTTTGAACCATGAAACTCTCTTTGTTGAGATTTCAGAAAGGCATTATTTGGTCTGTCTGGCTCCTATTCCATTGTAAAATGTTTAGGAACCATTTTGAAAAACTTAACATTATTCCAAACCTGTAATTTTTAAATAGATCATTTGGCATATATGTACCTAATACTTAGCTTGAGTTTACAGTCTTAAGTATTCTGTTCCTTTTTGCAGCAGATCTGTATAAGCTATCTGCTTGTACTTTTTTTTCAAATGTCTGAAAAGTAATTTCCAAAGGAAGTGGCATGCTGTTCTAAGAAGTATTTTGCATAGTCTGTACAATCAAGGGGACCACATGTGTATGTGCTATAAATGTACAGCCAGTCATTATTTCTGCACTTACTGCTAAGCTGTCACTGTAAAATATTCCATGAGAAAAAAGAACATGTTATCGAGGTTGCAATATTTACCTTAAATTAAACATGGAATGATGTACTATGGATGCCTCTTGAGTATACGTGAAGTGATTTAGAAGAAAACTAGATAACCACAGTAACACTTCCTGGTGGGGTGGCCAGTGAAGATGGGACTACTTGTCTTTGCAATGTTATTGCATACAAACTGCATCATACAGCACTTAGATAATGTCATGTAATTTTATATAAACCAACTTTTTTTTTTTTTCTGTATACATGGGAATAACAGAAACACACTTGAGGTAAAGCATTCTTGATCATATTATAAGGAGCCACCGAGCTGCAGTTATTGTTTTCTGCCTTCTCCCCTGTAGCATGATGGTTGGAAAAATATTAACACTTAAAATTCACTGAGGAAATACTTAAATTAAATAATCATATGCATAGCAGGAAGAAAAGGCTTTGCAGGTATGAAGGATTAGTGCTAACAGTTTCCACCTCTTTTAGAAGCTGCTTTTTTTAATAATTGCATTTGTTGCTGCAGTAGGATATTAAGTAAAATGAAAGCATTTTCTCTCTTGCCTGTTTTCTGAAGGCAGTTAGCCAAATGGTGCCTGTTCTTATACCTCCCTTTCATGTTTCCCTCTTTCTTCTGAATATAGGAACTGTAGTCTCAGGTCCACCTAGGCTTTATGAAAACAGACTGTTACTGGCCACAGGAATGGAAGAATAATGTCCTAAATCATCACCTTCGTCATTCTAGTTTGTGGTTCAGGAGCATTGTCTTGTGACAGAACTCTGAAGGCCATGGCGAGGTAGCTCCAAGTTTCTGTACATGGATGAACACTTGTTTATGCTTTAGTTTGTGACACTTTAGTCAGCTGAAAGACAACTAGCTGAAGTGATGGGTGAAAATTATCCTGTGGTCAGCTAAAGTCACAAATCCACTCTGGGTCTGAAGGCTGCAGTTCCAGCATGCTTCAGTGAACGGGTTCTTAGTGAAGGGACACTTCCTTTGCAAGGATTACGTTCCTACCCTCTCAGGGGCTTAAGAGTAAGAATTCAAAACAAAGTCTGTTGCAGTACGAGAAAACAGAGATAATCTGCATTATGCAATAAAGGCAATAAAAATTTTTTGAGTTAAAGGGACTAGAATTACCCTAATTAAAAAATCAAGCATAAGGAAATGAGAACATTAGCACAAGCTAACATGAATCAATGTTTATAAATCTGGGCTGGAAATACAACTCAGACTCCACTTTCTATGAAGTTCTATTACTGTTTAGGTAACCTGTCAGGTGACTTGAAGTGAGATCCATTTGAGGTATGGAGCAGCTGTTAAAGCAGCTTATCTAAGTACTAATGTAGTTTGCTGTGACATGAGCTGTCAGCTGTCCTTGGTATTTTCTTCTGCCCCTTCCCATTCTGCTCTAACAAGCACAGCTTTCAGCAGTTCCACCAATCTGCCACAACAGTATTTTCTTCTCATTTTAAAGGACACCTGGAACTTTGCATGTGTTACACAGTATGCTCTATCGATCTGCAGAGCTCTAAATACTAACAGGACCCCATAATATTTGAGGTGTGCTAGCTCTTGAAACAAATCAGTGAATTGAAACATAAGCCACAAATGCCAACCTTACATCCATATGGAATGATACTAAGCTTCTACAAAGTACCAAAATTAATGTTTGTTATTAAGCATTATGATTTTATACCTGTCATCTATAACTGCTTGTCAGAAAATTTTTGATTCCATAGGTACTCAGTTTCTCTCTGAGACCAATTCCTGACCTAAACCTAATTCCTATACTGTCTTATTTACTACAGCATGTACACACCCATTTATCTTTACTGGCCACTTTTGTGATTAGTGAACAGTTGTGGTACAGCAGCTCCCAGGGCATGAGTAATACACTTCTATGGGATTATGTTTTAATTTTATTAAACATACTTCTCAAATGGAGGCTTGGTAACCATGCTGTTACATGGAAAGGGGACAGATGGGAAAACACAGATGCCTGGGCACAAGAAAGACCACAGTGTTCTCATCCTTCATTTTTTCCTTTTAGCAATCCTATTTGGTATCTATAGTACTCTAGTCACAGTATCTTCAGCTCCTATTTTGTTTCAACCTTAATCTCTGCTAAGGTGAATGTTAAAGGAAGCTTTTAGTACGGTAGTAGTTTTACAACGATTTCATGTCACTAGCTTAGTAGCCCCTAACACAAGCAAGCTTCATTTCTAAAGCTGTTTGCTCTCTCATCCTAAGATTAAGAGGGATTTAGCTAAGATTTTCTTCACAGATCTTTTCATTCATTGACTAGAAATTAAACATAAGTAGCAGTTCAACCTGTATTTAATTGCTCAGGGATTGAAGCTTAAAATACAGTTCTGTAGGTGTAGATGCAGGACTGCAAGAATGAATCAGACTTAGGAATGCACAAAAGATAAAAAGATGGCACTTTTAAGCAGGAGTAGCAGATCTGCAGAGTAAAGTTGTCCTAGACAGGTTCAAACAAGAATAAAATACATTCAGAAAAGTGTACTAAGAGCAACAAGAAGGGTTTGTTTTTGCAAGCTTTACTTCCAAATAATTACACCTGGTACAGATTGATCAGATACTTTTAAGATAAAATGCTTGCTGGTAATGTACTCTCAAGAAAGGCTTTTCCACTGAAACAAAAAAGTTGCTGTACAGAAAGCAGTTGTTTAATGAATAACATGGCCTGTCCTTCAGCCTCAGACTTCCCTTCTCAGACCACATGGGCACATATGTGCCTGTTAGCAGACAGATTACAGATGGGACCAATAGTGCACTAGCCATTTTGCTATTGCAAGGACAATGATTACTCAGAGCCAATACTGAACAATTTCTCATACCACTTAAACTGCACGTGAAAGCCTCAAAAACACCTGTAGTTTTGTCTGCCTGACAGCAAAAAAGACTGTCCACTAAATACAGAATTTACTTCTGTTCATCATTATGAATTCAGTAATATAAAAGACAGTATCTTAAATGTACAAGTTCATATCCTAAAATAGCAATTTAAATAAGGATCAAATTTGGCTCAAACACTATCTATAGTTACATACCTGTATTAGGGCTGAAAGCTGTCAAAATCTACTGTAAGTTAAGAGCTTCCTGAGTTCTCTACGTATTGCCAATCCTTAATATCACAGTGCAGGTATTACTGGTAAACACATTCATAGCTCAGGTTAACAGGAACAAGAAGTTTGGAACTTCTAAGGCTGTACATGAGGAGTTTTCCTAAAAAAACTGTCATAATGTGGATCTTTTCAAGTGCTATTAAAGCTGATTGAATAAAGCATTTCTTTTTCATAAAGCAGTTATACTTCAATTACTCAGATTTTTCACCTTATTGATCAGAAACATGCTAGAATGGACTTAAGGCAAAGACACATTAACTTTAAAAATTATCAGTATTTTGCAATAAACCACTGGAAAAATTAGTGCAGCATTAGAATAGTAAATGGGAAAAAATGGACATTATATATGTAGGAAATGTATTTCCTACTTATAAACCTACACAAATTACAGCAACATTAGGCAATTAGAAGACCTGGGCGTAATTTATGTTAACTTACAATAACCATTTTAGAGATGAAGTACCACTCACAGCAAAAGGAATGTAGTGAGACTGAAGTTTAATATCTAGCGTTGTTAAGAAACTGACATCTAACAAAACAAAAGTGGAATGCCGATTTCATAAAAATATACACATATAAAAGTATCTTTGTGCCTGAATTCCAGAACAGCTTCTCCAAAGTAGTGCTTCTAGAACTTTCAAGTTTTAATTATATTCAAAGTATTTATCATTTGAATAAAGTTGGCAAATTACATTCTTATATTATTTTTTTACTTGATGTCTTCCTAAACAGAAAGCATCACTAATTCAGTAACGGGTCACTCCTGAATGGAGATTCTTCTTTTTCTCCCCATGAAAGCAGCAGAATATTGTAATTTTAATATTAGAGTGAACTCCATTTGTTATTTTATCTAGTACACCTTCCCCATTCTTTTATAGAGCAAGCTAGTCAACAGTAATTTGGCAAAAAGAAATTTAAGTCAACAACAAGATGAACTAGGTTTCGGTTTCCGATGAAGGTTTACTGTATCTGTTTGAATAAAGTGATCTGATCTATCTTCAGAGGCTAGAACTCTTCTAACAGCTTCTTCAAAGGCTGCTGCAACATTAGTGGCATCTTTTGCACTGGTCTCAAAATAGGGATGGTTGCCATTATTCCTGCACCAGTCTTGGGCTTCTTCTGTAGATACTTGCCTTTCATCGATATCAACTTTGTTACCCAGTATCACAAATGGAAAACTTTCAGGCTCCTTAACATCTGCATAATAAATGAATTCTTTCTTCCAGTTGCTTAAGTTTTGGAAGCTTTGAGAGTCATCCACGCTGAAGGTTAGCAGGCAACAGTCAGAACCTCTATAGAAAGGAGTCCGCAAGCTCCTAAACCGTTCCTGACCTGCTGTGTCCCATATCTGCATTGTAACAAAATGTCCATCGACTTCCAACTCTTTATTTAAGAATTCCACACCTATTGTATGAAACAGCTGTGCATCAAACTTGTTGGTGACGTATCTGTTCATAAGGGAACTCTTCCCAACTCCACCATCTCCTAGCAGTATTACTTTAAGGAGTGATGATTTTGCTGCCATTGTTATGGGAAAAGATGCTTCTGGTTTCCTAGACCTGTAAAGATTAAGGAAATAATTAAAAAGGAAAATAGTTGTGAGCAGCAAATTTTGCACATGTAAATATCTAGAATGCATTTTAAAGTCCCCCAACCTCAAGTTTCACGTACAAAAGTAGGACTCCACTAAACAGGTGAACTGTAGATACACTCCAGTAAGAATACCCATTCAAGAATACCACATTTAAAGAGGTGTCTCTTCCACAGACTGCAGTCTGCATCTAAGCGGCATGCTGCATAAATTACTGATCTGTCACTTAAAACTCTTTAAAACCCCCAAACCCTTCAAACCACCTGCTCTTTGTGCTGAAGGGGTATCACATCACATTCAACAACTGCTACGATTCATTTATGTTCATTGGAAAAGGTTAATGGAAAAAAGCAGAGTGGGAGAATTTTATAGAGCATGTGCCTTGAACTAGTCACTTCAATGCTGTATTTTATGATCAAAGTTATTTTTTAAACCGATGCATTAGGAACACAGTTATCCATGGAACAAATGCAAATGTTGTAATTTTATTTAGATGAGCCTTCTATAGTTAATAGTTTACTCCCTGCAGAACAGCACTGATGAATGGAATACTATTAAAACTACCACAAAAGAAAATCTGCTGTTGTTACCTCAATGACATTTAAAATGCCAGATACCAAGGCCAGGCCTACACTGACAGTTCAGTCAGGTGTCAAATTCCCACAGTAAAACTGTCAAAAACTCTGGAAGTGCTCATGGATAGTCTGGCTGCCAGCATGGAGATGGCAAATTAGTGACACTAAAAAAGGCTTTTTAACTGTCAGACTTTAAAAGAAACGGAAACAAAAATCCTTTAGCATTAAAGTAGTTTGCTCATTAGTGCTTCGTACCCAACCTTTGCCCTCACAGCTGTAGTGTAATCTAATACTGTAAAATGGTGTTTTAATTGCTTGAGGGTAAAGTTTCATTTTAACAAGCAAAAAGTTAAGTTTCTGTATGAGGAGAACTGTGTTCCTAAACCTGCCTGATAGTAAAAGAGCTCAAAGACTTCAGCCCAAACAGGCTTCTCTGAAAACAGCATCTACTTAAAATGGAAATGGGTCATAAGTTGCCTAGTCCCTCTCTTTCTTTGAAGGAAGGAATGTGGTCTTGCTAGTTGTAATTAGCATTACTGGCATATACATCACCCACAGTGTGGCTGTAGAATTAGTACCTGATACAAGCTGGCCTGGGAGTCATATGACTCTGTGCTGCCTTACAATCAAGGTCTACAGTAGGAGCGAGAAATTTCAGGAATTTTTTTATCAGTGACTTTCCATCTTTAAATATTTATTTGCTAAACACAATCAGCAGTAAGACAGAAGGAGAAGTTTGAAGCCTCCACACAAAAAAATCTCAAAATACAAGGAACTGACTGCTTCCATTATTTGTTCAGAGCAAGTACTTTAATTTAACACTGCATAATTAACAACATTTATAAAGCCTTAATTCTGTACAAGTTTGCATGATAATGTTGAAACTACTTAGAAGCTACCAGCAGATAGTTCATTTACCCTTCAGAGAGCTACGGCATAACAGCTATGGCTCAGGTTATGAACACATACCTTCTAATGCATGTGAAAAGCCTTATTAGAGTCACTGGACTACTTGCCTAAGAGTTGCAGGTTTATGCTTAATTCTTGAAAATGATCCAGTGTATTTATGTCCCCAGTTTCTACATCAATAGATAGGAGCTGCTTCTTAATAAATAATGCTTTCCTGGGAACAGAGGGTACTGAATGTTCTCCTCTTCTTGCCTACCAGCACAGGGAACAAGTTACAATTTATTTTTCCAGTCCTGCAGAAATCAGAAGTTCCCTAAAAGTCACAGTGTGCATAAATAACTGACTTAAGTACTTCTGACTGGTACTATGCACTGGTTTCTTTAGTGTCTGCATTTTTATCAATGACAGTTATTATCATGAAATTGTCCGCAAGGCCACATTTTAAACAAAATACATGTAAGGGAAGTGTTAACAGTATCTAGTACTTTGTGCATCTAGAACCCGCAAAGTTAATTTGCACTGTTTCAACTATGTGGGCCATTCCAGTGAGGTCTAAGAGACTGATGACCATAAAATTAGTTTCACTGGGCAGACAATTACAGACCAACCACAAACCATTAAAAGTGGATCAAACTGGTTCTTTCACACGAAAGCTACAGAAAGAGTCTTCTGTGATGTTGCAGGCAACGTTACTTTTCAGGACATTCAGTTTCCACAGCTGTCATGCTAGGCTAGAATTAAGTTCTTGTAAAGTTTTTAATCCAAAATAATGAAATACATGTTCAATCATTTTAGTAAATTCTGACAAGCTGTATCTGAAGCAGCCAAGAAGCATGTTTACATGTATTAACAAATATTTTTGTTTTGAAAGTAGCAAAGACTTTGTACATGTACAGTTTAATTACTAAATAAAGGACTCATCTGCAGCCCCATTGATAATGTGATTTAGAGTATCTGCTGAACCAGAGTGGTATTTTTCAGAGCAGTAGGCTGCTGCACTTTTTTTATGCTTGCACATTTTTAAAAAAGTTAAAATTTTTAAAGAGCTCAATTTTTGTAATTGTTTTTTCTGCATTTACGGAGCCTTAACACTCCAACAAATAATACAATGATAGAATACTTAAGACACTACAAGAATTAATGTTATTTCTCCTGTTATACAATTTATCTATATAATGTCTTTTTAATAATGTTTTTGGAAGGGATGGTTAAAATACAGTAAGATGTTTCTGAAGATTTATTACCTTAATTGTTCAGTTTAAATCATCATTCATCATCTGAAAATAAAACAAAAGCTTAATTCCTAATGTGCATCTGATTGTTTTACCCAACATCAGGAACTGCAAGACAGTATAGAATCACAGGTAACTGTTCCAGTTATTTCTTAGCAAGCTACACAATTAGGTAAAGTAAAAGTAATCTCAACCTAGTAGACAAAGAGTCTGTAACAAGAATATTTTTCCCTTGTGTTCTTCAATTATTACAGTATTCAAAGAAAGAGCAAATAAATAAAAAGCAGCCCCACTCTGGTTCATTTTGACAACCATTTCTGAATTGCTTCCACTAAATTAGAAGGACTACAGTGCTTAAATCACTGACTTCAATATTCCTGTTAAAAGCAGGGAACGTTTTCTACTAAATGTAATTTCTAACATGATCATATACCATAACACAAGAAAGTAAATTAATTGTTGCCTTTCAGGATGTCCCTTTTAAACAGTGAAATGAATTGCAAGTCAAATATTTCCACTATCAGTCCAAATATTTTTGTCACAAAAAAAGACAAAAAGCTAAGCAACTTCAGAAAAATCAGTTTGCATTACAAAATCCAGTCCTGCAAAGCTTAGTGAAATATCACTACCTTGTCCAGTCTATCCATCTAGATTGTCTTATTTCCATAGGTCAGCTTAGTATCTGTCTTTATTTTGAATGCAAATACACCTCTTTTGCTTAGGTACTGAGACAGCACTCTAAGTAAGATTCTTGGTCTAGAAAACCATAGCAGCAACATGTAAACTCAAGTCTAGGAATTTGTCCTTTTTTACTATAAAAATAATTTCATAGATTAAGGAGTACCTGCTCACATCAGTGTACTGAAGGCTGAAGACAAATGCTGAATTCAAGTTCTACAGAAAACACTGCTAGCCAACATAGTAACTGCATTGTATCTAAAATGTCAGCAAGCTGCAAACCCCATGCAAACTATTAAGCAAACCAAGTCAAGTGGACCTATTTACAGTTTCACATTTACCACACTGATACCAGCCACTACAGCATACCGTTAAAAACCCCAACCAAAAAACACACTAGCAACTGAAACCTCACCTCCACTCCCCTTTTTTTAATAGGGCACCAAAGCCTGGATCTGTTATAATATCACCACTGAACTGCCTCAGCATTTTTGAAGAAACAGATGTAAGGGACACTTTTAATTTCCAGACAATTGCTTCACCACTTGTATTTACTTTCTAACTTGGAAACAGGCGAGAAAATTTGTTTCAGTTATCACTGCAATTCAGTGGTCACTGATGAACCACCTGCTATACAAAACCAAGACTAAACCTAAAGGTTTTCTTGAGGATATGTAGTACACTGTTCAACTGAAGCTGTCGAACATAAAGCATGCTCAACTTTGTTCCAGTCATGTGAGCAATCATGTTTAGTTACAACCTAATATGCTATCAGTCAAGATTTACTGAAAAAAGGGGCCATCTTTGATTTAAGAAAAAACACTAAAGTTACAGACAAGCAGAATTAGCCATTCTACAATCAGCATTACACTGACCATGTTTCACTTCACAACTTCCTATCCTCAAATTTACACATATAAGCACATTCATTTCAGTTTTGAAGCTTATTCACAATTTTATTTGCTAAGCCACTATATTTAGTTAAGCCACTGGTATCAGATTAGAAGTTTAAAAAGGCACATCAAGTATTTTGACTGAAAAAAACACTTGCCTTTCAATAGAAATGTAAACTCCCTCCCTCATTAGTAGTTGGTTTTTTTCACACAAACAAAGCATTTGACAATAATTGCCAGGCTAGCATAGAAAACACAGTTTGTTAGTTACAGTAGCCCATCAAAGAATGACATTAATTGCTTCTCTGTGAAATGCCTGATAAAGAAGTCCCAAGAACTACGAGAGTTGCAGCAGAAAGGGCAGAATCCAAAACTACATAGTTTTCAACACTTACTGTTTGTGGAGCTTTTACATTTCTCAGCCCTCAATCACTACAGTGGTTAAACTTGTTGCCTATAGCAGATCTGCAAGTTTCCAAAAATCTGAAAAGAAAGGACAGAAGCACATTTTCTCACTTTTCTCCCCTTAGCCAATCATTGTTTTTATATTTAGGAGGTAGTGGTTTATACCCTGGTCAATTAAGTGGCACAAGAATGGTTTTTTAGTGCGTAAGAGGCCACAAGCATGTTTGACCGTGAAAGATTTTTCTCAATTTAAAGGAAAATATCCAGATATGAAGTCAAGATGCTACAGGCTTTGTACTTTTGAATGCGTTACAAACAGAGACATTAGTCAGCCTCCAAACTGACCCTCCCCTCCACGGGGCATTGACGTAAGAGCTGTGGATCAGGAACACCCCTTTACTGACAGCCACTTGTCAGCTGCCTGGAAGCGCTCCAGTCACACAGCTCGACCTACCATGGCCCTAATCTCCTTGCAAGTCTTCCTTCCTGTATCTGTGATTTCACCACTGCACTATGAAGATAACCTGTCAGCAAATTATTAAACATCTATCCAAAAGAAAACACAGACTATCTGAAATTGCCTCTAGTTGTACGCAGCCTAGACCTGCTTGATCTAACACCAGAATATCACTAGAATTTACATGTAATTTCTCATATGAACCGTCATTCAGCTGTTGCCACTCATTTGGATGCCAGAAAAGTTGTATTTGGGGGTTTCTTTGTAAAGTCATTTTTGACTTCTACGAAGCTCAGGATTCTAGTTCAAGCAGTTGCCTGGTATGACTCAGGACTATGAAAGAACCAGTGGCCAAGAGAAGGAATCCTGAAGTTCACATAACCCTTGGATCATGAAATCATTCCAGTACCTACTGCCAGAATCACTTCATTTATTCTAACTTCTAGCTAGACACAAAGTCAATTAGCAAAATTTGTCAGAAGAGATACCTACACTTATATCTCTGCCAGTTTAATCTTGCATAAGTCTAACCTTCACCTCCAACCTCATTCCCCAAATTCAAGTAGAATGAGCAAACTTACTTATTCAGATTTTATCAGAGTTGACATTTCTCAGTAGTTCACAGTTAAGCATCTTCCAACTTAAATATTCTATTACTTTCAGACAACTTTAAAACACCCTTCTGTGCTGCTGCTCCTGGTCCAACATTGCTAACAATGCCTGAGCTATTTGACATTCTCCTTGCAACCTACTTCTCTATTACTGCTTCCACTCGTTCAATAACTTATCCAGCAATTATTTCTGCTCAAATGTGCTCATCTTTCTCCCTTGCATTAGTTTCCCTTTTCCTTCAGGGAATCTTAGTAATAGCAGCCTCTGTTGGTACAAGGCTACCTTGTATATTCATATTCTTCCCAGTATAACTCTTGTGATGAAAGCCATCCCTAAGGCATTAAGTGGGTTACACTGTACCAGGCCAACACACTGCTCTGCAGAGAATGAAAACAAAAACAAGACACTGAGGAGAATGAACACTATTAAAAAAACCCAACAAACCCTAAGGACTTCTTACAAGCCTTTTTGCTGGGAAGTTTTTATTCATTGTGAAACATTAATGAAAAATTCCACTCCTAAGGAGCTGGAAGATCTGTTTCCCATGATTTATTACCAAATTGACACAAAATAAAACAAAGCTTGAAATCTAAAAATCTTATTTGACCCTCTGCAATTCTTTTTTCCCACATATTTTCTATTTAAGGAAACTGGTGGTATTTGAGCACTCAAAAGCAAAGCAAGGACTGCTAGAGGGTTTTTGTTTTGTTTTTTTTTATACACACTGTCTCCTTTTAACTTTATGGAAAAGGCTTTACTAAAATCAAGACAAAAAAACAGCTCCATACAACCCGAATGAAGACAGAGAAATGTATCAGTTCATTATACATTTGATGTTGGTATGAAACACAGATATAGCTGTATCATTCTTTGGTTAGGTTTCCCTGAAAGTAAAAGTGCTAAGAAAAAAGTTTTGGATTTATTTTGGGTATGGCTGCTCTCCCTCCAGTCTGACGTTACAGCTTGTTACCTTCTAAGCTACTAAAAAGTCATGGAAAAACAATTTAAAAAGCAAAAAAAAAAAAAAAATCTCCCTTAAAAAACCCAGTCACACACAGCCACCCTTGCTCTAAAAAAAGCAAGCATTGACAACTTCAGTGTTGCACAACACTTTAAAAGTAAAGACAAATAAAACCCACATGCTTATTTAGTATAGCTGTAAATTATTGTGGACAAGAAGGAAAACAACATGTAGGACGTGAGGCTGCATGACAGCTATCTGCAGACAAGCATTTCAATTCTTGAAGAAAACTCAGCCAAGAAGTTCCCTATCTGACTGTCCCACCCAAGTGAATAAAACTTAAATGCTCTCTATGTATCTAGTTTCATGTAACCTTGCTATAAAGGCGACTAATGGAGGTTTTTAAAACTATTTTTCGTGCACTATTCTTTTATTCACTCAATTGTTTTGCATAAGTTATATGTAACAGGGAATGAATTACATGGAGAGCAGCTCATTAACCACCTAGACGTAAGCAATTCCCACTCCTGGCCCATCCCTATCCCTGCCCTCCCCAGCCAAGACCACACCTGAGCCCGCAGAGCCACCTGCCGCCACCGGGAACTCCCCGGGCCCTGCAGAGGGGCTGAGCCGAGCCACTGCTCCAAAAAACAAGAACTGAAACCCGAGGGCGCGCTGAGCAGACGGCCCCTCGCCAGCACAGAGTCCATTAGGTTGGGAAAAGACCTCTGAGATGACCGAGACCAACGTATGGCCGAGCAGCAGCACCCTGTCACCCAGCCCACGGCACCGAGCGCCACGTCCAGCCTTTCCCTGAACACCTCCGGGGACGGTGACTCCACCGCCTCCCTGGGCAGCCCGTGCACCCAGCAATGAAGAAAAGGAGATAAAAGGAGCTTTAGTATTTCTTCTTTTCCCGGTCTGAAACGTGTTGAGGACACGGGTACGAAGCCGAGTTTCACCCTGGCAGACCAGCGATCTCTCTCAGCGGTGAGGAAGCGCTGCGGGGTCGGTGACCGGCCATGCGCCGGCCGGAGCCGCTTCCAGAGGAGCCACCGCCTGCCCTGGAGTCACGGGATCCGGGATCCCGGATCACGCCACACGCCGCGCCACCCGCACCGGCTCTGGGGAGCGCCCGGGCCCTCTCCCACCGCGGGCCCGGCCGGGGCTGCCCTCCCGCTCCCTGGGGGCTGCGCCAGGGAACACCGGGGAGCGCGCCCGGGATCTCGCACAGCGGCGGGGGAGCGAGAGGGGAACGCGGCGACAAGGGAAAGGAAAATAACGCAACCTGACTCGGCTCCAGACCGCGGGAAGGGGACTGCCGCCGCTGCCGGCCGCGCTGGGGAGGCCGATCCCTGCCCGCGGGAAGGCGCTGTGGCCGCTCCTGCCGCCGGTGCCGGTCCCGGGCTGCGCCACCGCCGCCGGGCGCTGCGGAAGGAACGAACATGGCGGACGGGCGGGGGGCGGGACCGCCACACCACGTGAGCGCGGCCCCGAGCGCCGGCCCCGCCCCCGGGTACCGGCCACGCCCCCAGAGGGGAGGGGGCGCCTGCTCAGCCCGGAGCCGCGGGAAGGGGCGGGAACGGGAATGGGGGAAACAGCGGGAACAACGGGAATAGGGGACAACGGGAACAGGGGGAAACAGTAGGAACAAGGGACAACGGGAACAGGAGCACAGCGGGGAAAACGGGAACAGCGGGCAACGGGAAAAAGGAACAGCGGGAACAAGGGGAACCGGGGGGCGGCGGGCAGCGGGAACGGCTGTGCCCACAGCCGGAGCAGGGCTGGAAAGGCCCATCGAGGGCCATCTCTCGTCTATCACCATCGTGCGCCGTCTGAGAGCTGGAAAAGAGAACACTTTTTTTAGTGGCTCCAGAATGCCCCGCATTATTAAGCTCGAAAATGCCTTTATCAAGTACTTGCCGGTGAGAGCTGTTTATTAAAGGCAGTAGTCTCACTGTGCTCCACACTGAGGGCCTCAGGTACACAAACTCACAATTGTAAGGCAGCTTCATTTTCAAGTAAAAACATTTAAAACCCTGCTTTTGTCAATGAAAGAATTCATCGAAATACAAAGATCGCTATTTTAGAATAACACCAACTTGACTGTTTAAACAAGATCACCAGGGAAAAAAGCTAAAGGAGACTGATAAGAGTCTTCTGTGCTCTTAGAACCTCCCCGCAAGGGCAAAGTATAATTAAAATGAAAAAACGCAAGAAATTAAAGAGGTTCCCACAGCATCAGGAGGAGTAGGTGATGACAGCCATAAGTACACCCATTTGCTCCAGCAGTCATCACATGCTGCTGATCATAAGGCAAACGCAATCAGACTGGAATTGCCACTTGTAGAGTTGTCTTGTTTTGGATCAGACATCAACACGGCCCAGGGAATGGAAAACAAGATCTCAGTATCATCAAAAGGAGATTTCTCCTACTGACAGGAACAGGATTATTAAAAGGCAGGCCATGCTAGAGGCAAATCTGATGATACCAGACCCATTTTTATATAAGAAAGCTCAAATTTGAAAATTTTAAGTACTTTTTTCCTGGAATCTGCTTTCATCCAATTCTAGAATAAAATACAAGTAAGTGCTGGAGAGGTAGGAAAGTGGGCTTTAAATTATGGTAATTCTAAGGTATATAAGTTCTGATCAGTTATGGCATTATTTTATGATTTATAAAGAAGAAAAAGATGCATTTAGAAGTGAGGGAAATAATTACTCTATTTTGCTCTTAATACCTTTTGGGGAGAAGCTACCATGTTTTTGTTTTGAAACAACACTGGATTTTGTTTTGAAACACATTGGATACATGTGAGGAAATTTAGAATTACAGGACATTTGGCTTGGAAGGGACCTTTAAACATCATATAGTCCAATCACCCTGCAATGAGCATGGACTTCAACTAGATCAGATTGCTCAGAGCCCCGCCACCATCAATCTGGGCAACCTCTTACAATCTTTCATCAGCCTTGTTGTAAAATGTATTCCTAGCCTGAATACAGTCAGTCTGTCCAGTCTGCACCTATGCTCCTTTCCAATCCTACTGGGACAGGCCCTGCTAAAAACTCTGTCCCCATCTTTCATGTAAGTCCCCTTTTAGGTTCTGGAAGGCTTCAATGAGGTCTTCACAATCTCTTCTCCAGGCTGAACCACCCCAGCTGTCTCATCCTTCCCCCATAGAAGAGGTGCTCCAGCCCTCTGTTCACCTTGGTGGCTTTCTCTGGACCTGCTCCAACAGGTCCATGTCCTTCCTGAGTTGAAGACCCCTGAGCTGGATGCAGCACTGCAGGTGGAATGTCATGAGAGGGAAGTAGGGCAGCAGAACCACCTCCCTCAACTTGCTGCCCACGCTGCTTTTGATTCTTTGTGGGCTGCAATTTTGCATTGCCAGCTCATGTCCAGCCTCTCATCCATCAGCACCCCCAAGTCCTTCTCCTCAGAGCTGTTCTCAATCCATTCAACTCCCAGCCTCTTTTGACACCAGGGGTTTTGCCCTGACCCAGGTGCAGTACCTTGCACTTGGCCTCATTGATCCTCATGAGGATCCACTTGGACCCAGTTCTTCAGCTTGTCCAGGCACTTCGTTTTTTCAAGTTCTATTTAGAAACAAAATTCTTGAACTTCTCAGGTAAGATGTATTTTTATTTTCTTTACATGGGAACATTTAAGAAAATAGAAAAGAACCATGGTGTAACCATGGCTGCTATGTTTATGATTTTATAGGCATAATGGAGCATCATAGGGTTACTCTCCTGGTTACTACGCAGGCATGAGTGCTTGAGGATCAGGAACTGAAAGCCCTTTTCCCTGTGTGCACTCTGTTACATATCATGTATGTAACAAGCCCAGCAGTTACTACAGAACAACACAAACTGAAGAACAAATAATGCCTCTGATAGGGCTGGTCACATGAAGTACACTTGCCAGTCCTGAGATCAGACCAAAGAACATGCCCAGCTAGGATGCAGTTTGAAGCACATGCACCAAAATCACTCCTGTTTAAATTCTGCAGACAAGCAGGGTCCCAGTGGTGGCTGCTGTGGGACTGCCCTGTCCGAGGCTGCTGTTTGACCATCCCATTGGGGGGAGCAGGGCTGGGCAGTGCTGGTGGGGGCAGCTGCTTCATATTCCCACTGCCAGCAAGAGCCCCATTTTGGCTCAGACCCTGTGCAAGCCTGGTGGCCCCTTCCCTGCACCCCACCTTGTGCACCAATCTCCATCCGACAGCACCTCCCCAGACTTGCCCGGTTCTCACTGGAGTTTTGGCAGATTATTGTCACTGGACCCACCTTGCTCTTGTTTGGGTACTGCCAGACAGTGACCCTTTTAATTGAAGCCACTGTCCCTGCATGTCTTGTCACCCACCATCCACCTCCCTCTGCACATACCCTTGCTGCTCCATCACGTGTGTCTTCATCTGAAAGCTGCCTTTGCACCTTAAGATTTTGTTCACAGAGGGTATTCATGAAGTGGTGTTGTTATGTCATATCAGAGAGAACAGCACAAAAAACACCCAAAGGCAAATAAAGGGCAACTTTTTTGTGTGAGTAGGGGGAAGTTTTGTATCAGCAAAGCTCTCTTATAATAAGAGCTTGTAATAGTTTTTACCATCTGTAGCTGGCAAGGAGACTATGTCCCATCCTGGCAAGTGATGACATGGCCTCAGTAAAACATGACTTTGTCATCTCTTGGCTGAATTACAGCAGTACAAAATAAGGGGATATGAAGTCATCTGCCTTTATGGCTATGTTAATACCAGAATGCAGCAAGCCAGCTTCCAGGCAATCCAAGAAATTATCAAAGTGCTCTTGTTTCTTTCCTTATCTTCCAGGCAGCCAGTGAATTGGGCCATTACACCCTGAAGATTCCCTGAAGGACTGTAATTCAACATATTTTCTCCTTAACCATAGCCTGTTCCCAGTTAAATTTCTTTCTTGGCACAAAAAACAAACTGATTTTTTGTTTAAAGAGTTGCAGTCCTTTGCTTTAGCAGCAAATGCACATAGCACAGCAGACAGAAAGGAACACACTTTAAATGAAAAAAAAAATAGTGCAAATTTCCTTTTGGTTTTGAAAAGAAGAAAGAGTTATAAATAACAAGCGG
The DNA here is from genome assembly GCA_034509425.1 of Eopsaltria australis. NCBI lineage: Eukaryota > Metazoa > Chordata > Aves > Passeriformes > Petroicidae > Eopsaltria > Eopsaltria australis. The sequence goes on along the minus strand of JAVTVJ010000068.1, from coordinate 2,717,302 downwards.
CAGCTGAGTAACTCCCTAAAAAGTGCACAGTAAGAGGGATATGACAGAGACAGAAAAGGCACTCAAGAGAGCAGAAGGAAGTGAATCTGGCAGTGGGTCTCTAAGAAACAGGAGTTTTGTTACTGGTGTTAAGGGAGCGATATTGACTAATAATAGAGTACTTCAGATATAGAATAGTATCTTTGTTTTTACATTGAAAATTGTGTGAAATTTATTGTTAATTTAGCTCTCATCTTTTTAAGGTGTGTATCACAAGTTCTGCAGCTACAGACTGCTTGATCTTTGAGGGCAGTTTATGTTTAAGACCTCATCTCTGCTATTAAATCACAGGATTCAGGAAGCAGTTGAATTTACAGCATCTCTGGAAAACCCCATGGAGACAAATACAGACTTTAGCATTGTTCAGCATATTATTTGTCCTATGTTTGTAGGGAATCACTCCTTGTAGGAGCAGAAGCATGGACATGCTAAACATCATACCCAAATTAATTGTTTCTGCTTAAAAAAGTTCAGAGATCTTTTTCTCACCTGGAGTGAACTGAAAAAAAAGAGACTTCAACAATATAAAAGAATCTCACTTTTCAAAGCTTTGCTTTTGTTCCTGGACTCTGTACTCCCTGTACTTCAGTGATCTACACCCTCCTGCTGCTGTACACACTATGCAGTTGCAAGTTCGCTTTTTAAAGACATTTTGAGGCAAAGCATATAATCTTAGCCAGTCAAGTATTTTAAACCTGCACAGTTACACATTTACTGATGGGCAGTTCAAAAGAAAACGATGTTACATATTACATCCCAAATGTAGTCAGTGTTACAGATACAAATTTTACCATTGAAATATATTCCGTTAAAAATACCCTCCATGCCTTGTAACATTTACCTTTGCCAAGATAAAACTTGGATGAGGCTCTACATTATTGGAATGGCTTCAAAACCAACTGCAGGCAGAAATTATTTATAAGCTGTTCACAGCTAAAATAAAGTCTTCTGCTACATGGTGTTCTGACACAGCACAGTGCTGCCATAAAGCTCTCCTCAACAGGACCATGACCTTCAAAATGACTGCACACAATCCTGTGCTTACTGTGATCCACTAACACAGGAGTGTTTGCTTTCCTGTAGTCTCATTGAAAGCTAACAAATAAAGCTTTACCCAAAAGTACTCCCACTTAAGCAGGACTACTTGTAAGCATCAATTCCAACACACAAGTAAGGGCTGGGAAGGAAGGCCAGAGAGTAACTCCTTGGTTACACAGTTGAACACTTGGGGGTCTGGCCTAAAGCTTTAAGGTGTATTTTACATCAGTGCAATTCCCCTAAAACACACATTTTTACATGATAAAAATCTAAGTAAAGCCAGTGAAAGTTAACTGTTAACACTTCACAGAATGTAAAGACTTTACTTCTTTTTTTTCAGTAGAATAGTTTAAGTGTCCCTCTGCAACATCAGGTTACACACGGGTTTTCCCCATATACAGAAAAAGGCCTGTCTTTCAGTCCTGACTGGCTTTTAGTTCACCAACAGCTCTTTTCTCATCCCGTGCCCCCACCTCCTTTCCCTGAGGTCACGCAGCTCAGCCCAGAGGAGCTGAGCAGCCTCAGCTTCCGCAGTCAGATGGGTGCAGAACTGTCCTCAATTCCTCCAGCTAATACTCAGCAGGTTTCTCTGCTCTGCTGATACATTTTAACCTTTAAGTGCCAAATGCCTGCTGTGCATTTGTAAAAGATAGAGGTCTCTGACCTTAGTGAGAAGAATTTTTTTTTTTAAATAAATACTTCTAGTAAACCATCAGTGAGAATCTCATTGACTCTGGAACAAAAATATGTATAAAAACTTCTGCTATTGGATTTCCTTCTATTCATTGTTTGTGGATAACCAGCACTATATAAAAACATCAATTTTCTCAGTTCAAGACACATGTCCAAGTGCCAGAGAGGATATCCACTCAGAAAGTTACTAACTCCTATTAATTTTATTTATTAAATAAACATAAATCCAATAATATATTTACATAATATTCTGAAATAATCCATTGTCTGATCCTACATTAATTTCTTTGCAGCAGCAGGACACATCATCTTACATTGTAAATCTGGCCTGCATACGGACAGACTGTCCTCTTTTCCTTCCAATAGCTAAAAAAATAAAGCAGAATTTCATTCTTGCTTTCATTTGCTAGCTGCTTTCTCCCCTTCGAATGCTCTACTTCTTGTTTCTTTTTTCCCCTGTTAGAAATCACCTCTCAAACCAACTTAATAATCTAACGCTTGCAAAAAGTGATTTCATTAAGGAGTCAATCCAAGCTGAACATTTTGAAATGCACACAAGTACATGAAAGGCAGCTTTGGAAACAGTTATTTTACTGTATGTAAATGAAATTTATGTTCTGTGAAAGAACTCCTCCTGAAGATAAAAAAAATTGCAAGTATCTAGACCCTTCTGGAAAAAATTCAGCACTTGGAATGTTTTTAACGGATTTACTAGGATATATTCCACTCAGATACAGTGTAACCATTTTTTCCCTTTACCCTTTTATTTCTTTACACATTTATCTTACTTAAAAACACATAACATTCATTCAGGCCATCTTTAAAAATACATTAGCAGTTTTTTAAAACTGATTTTGCAGTTTTCAGTGGCAGCACCCACATAATATCAATACAGAATTTAAAATTAGTTGTTTCAACAGAGGTACGTTCACATGATTCCAAGCCCTTATTAAATGGGAACAGCATTACAAACAAATCCATCTGCTGTGATACCACTGTTCTCCACATTCATTACAAATAACGTAAGTCAACATTTGCTCATCTGGATTTGTGTTTCGCACCCAAGCTGGAAGAAAGAGAGTTCCTCTGGCAATCATAGTGACAGTGCAATCAAATTTTTCACAGCGCCTGCACTTTATTTTGTTTGTCTGTGTGCCATTAATAACCTGCGGAAGCTGATGTTCCTGAACAGAAGATTTTGTGTACAGAGCCCTGAGCTGTTTCAGTTCATCGCCGGCCATTTCCATCACTGTCATCTCAGCAAAAGCCTTTGGGCTCAAAGTCCCTGAAAAAAGGTTATGTTTTAAGTGGCAATTTTTAGGGTTCTTAAGGTTAGAGATTTTACTTCTGATGCAATTTTTGTACTTTTTATCATTTTTAGCATGAAGAGCAAAAATATGTTCTTCAATTTCTTTAGCTACCTCCAGCCATTTAACAGCTTCTTCTTCATCTTTGGCAGAACCAATCAAAGCTTTGTAAAGAAGATCCACACATTTACACCTCAGAGATCTCATCGGATCTTGCTGCAGACTTGCTTCACTGACAGCAGTTCTAGAATCTTCATGAACAGTGTGCTGTTCCTCAAAAGAAGAGGAAATGCCTTCTGCATTGTTACATTGCACATTTTTCATAGATTGTGATGGGACCAAAATGTTGGAACTAGTACCATCTAGTACCTCCTGCTGACATGGTCCTTCAGACAGCAACTGCTCTCTAGGAACTACACTGAGATGCTCAATTTCCTCTCTCACATGCACAGAAACTGACTTCTTAACTGGCATTGACTGAGCAGAGTTATTCTTGTAAAGTGTTTTCCACCTTGATAATAACTGCTTTGCTTTTTTTTTCAACCTTCCCGAAGGGCAGCTCTTGAGTACTCTATACACAACCTTGGTAACTTCTGTCCCCTGAAGATATTCTATAGTCATATCAACATCTTCAAGCTCTTTAAGATGATCCTCAATATCTTGCAAATTGTTCTCAGACAGTAGTTTTTCAATACAATGGGTTCTGTGTACAATATTTTTTGAATCAGACATTTTTAAACCTGGAAACAAAGAAAAAGATCATCACCTTTCCTGCACTTATGACATAAATTCATCTTCTGTATATTCACACCAGGTTTTCTTTTCATTTTATGCTATTTTACACTATTTTTTGTTTATATCACTGGGTTTGTCACCATTTTCTTAAAATGGTGTACAGAAGCCCAAAACACCATTCTGGTTCCTACATGACGGTCAACTCATCGTTTGCTATACAAGAGACCATGCTACATCTCTTTCAAAAGTTTCTCCTTATAGCCATCAGAGAAGCAAGTCGGAGTAGTGACTTTTATCTGAGGTCCCATTGCTGCCTTTTCCCATTCGCTAGCTCTGGCATCGTATTACAGACGGATTATCAAGATGGGGCAGCTCAAAAGCAGTGACACCTGCAAAACTGTTTCAAAACACTGACATCTACAAATTTTGAAAATTCTTAAAAACAGATCCCTCTATATTTTCTTGCAGCTGTAGTATTACCAAGAATGCTCCCATATATTCTGACGCATAAAGGAAAATCAAAGGTGGTCTTCAGAATGCAGAATCTCATGGTTTCAATACTATTTCCTTTTGATTCCTTTTCTGCAAGCCCTTTGATCAAAAAATGCCCAGTGCATTGTTATTGCAAATTTGTGTGCAAAAAAAATTGTTTATATTACTAACATTATTCTTCTACTTACTGAAAAGGAGAATTAAATGTAGAATGAAGTAATGAATGGTGTGTTGTAGGTGTTGTGTTCCTCTTTTCTGCAGTTAGTCTTCTAAGTTTATGCACAAAATCAGTGTTTTGTCTGAAATTGCATCCATCCCAATTCTACCCCAGAAAAACTCATCTGCCTGACAGAGACAAAGCTAGCTACACACATCCACATGGGAGGGAACTCATAAGCAGGTTTCCTGCAGCATCACTGTTTCCATGATGCAAACTCCAGAGAACAGGGGTAGAGAAGGGACAAGAGATACAGCTCGGTAATCTGCACACTGTTGTTTCTATGACCACCACCAGCTAACTTGTCTTTTGTATGACAGAAACAAGTTCAAACTTCAGGTCAGACCTCAGAGCTACATAAAAGAAAAGGACAGAGAAGATAAGATTTCATTTTCTTTTGTAGAAACAGAACCAACCCACCCTCCACAGCATTCCATTAAGCTGTATTTAAACACTCCTGTCTTACATTTTGAAGTCCTGCAAAACCTGGCAATTACAGAAACCGATTTTTTACTCAAGAAGTTTCAAAATCAAAGAAATAGGATGCAGTTTTCACATACTTATGTTGAGCCCTATGCATCATCATACTAAAAGGCACAAGTAAGTGCATCTACTCCTCTGTTCTGCTACAGGAACACAGAGGCTGTGAACAGAAAGAAGTGATTTGTCATGTAGGAGAGCCCTCACAAAACAAGAACAGTTCCCTGTCTCCAGGATACCAAGAAGTTGACATTAGAAAAATGATTATCTGCCGATTGACTGTTTTTCATGCAATCCAGGGCAAAGTTGTTGACAATTAAATGTCAAGCCAGTATGACTGCCCTATGCCTTAGAATTAGTTCTGCTTCTTCCAGCATATTCCACATTTTCTTCAGAACTTGTGCCTATCTATGTACATGTTGTATTGTGCTCACGCATCATTAAGACTTCTCTAAATGCAGGATGAAGCCATGAACTCTCAATATTTAGCATATAGGACTATGGACACAAAGAAATTATCACACACAAACTACTCTGCTGATAATTTGTCAACGCATGTACTTCTACCCTGTGGCAAAGGTGAGGTATCTTGATCTTTCATTAAGGACTATGCATCATAGGAGGTTACCTCTGTATGTAAGAAATCTGTATGCAAGATTCATGTGGGTATCACCTGCTTCATGGTAGTGGTCCTTGCTCATCATTATCAACCTGACCCTACACAGCCCCCAGCACGGCAAGCTTCTACCCTCGGACTCTTACACTAAGGCAATAAATTAGTTATTAGAAATTTTGTATTATCTTAGTCTTGCACTGACTTTTTCAAGTTCATGCAATATTAAATTCAAGTTCATAAATATTTTGGCAGCAGTTAAACAAACTGAAATTGCAACATGGACCCCAAATTATAAACAATTATTTTTACATAATTTTGGAAATTAAACCACCTAATATACTACTAATATTTAAGTCAAAACAATCACTTCTAAGGAAATGCTTTTCTCAAAATGTACAAATTATAGCAAAGAGGTAGGATGGAGTGACTTCCTTCAAATGTAATAAGCAAAATAAGGTAAAAGTAACAGAAAAAGTAATTAAGTATTTTAATGGAGAGGGATATTCACTGGTAATTGGGAGAAGCATAAGAAACAGCAGAAAAATACACTGAAAAAAGGTAATAATCAGTGACATCAGAGAGGTTTCTGAAGGGAAGATATTCTTGAAATGGTCCTGGCTTTGTGTGTACCTAGTTTGTAAAAAATTTTAAAATCCTTCAAGGTGAAAAGTAATATATACTTCTGAAATATTACACTAACTACTGAAATATTACACTAACTACTCAAGCATAAATTTCATCTCCGTTTCCAAATTAAAAGGAAATGTGGTGAAAACAATAAAAGTTGTTTGTACATTTGTTGCCCTACAGATCAAGTAAGGACCAGATTTATCACCAAGGTTGACACAGACTCCATTGTTTTACACAAACAGGAATTAAACAGAGATTCCTGAACTTATAAGGAGCATATAAAGTCATCCAACAGCTCATTTTACTACAGTGGTTTCTTTCAAAGGATGAAGAAATGCTCATCAGTACTGGGAACTTGCATTGCATTTCATAAAAAGTCTGAATATTAAGCACCTTTTCTTCTTTTCTAATCTAATCAAGGCACAACATGATTATGTCCAATAAGTGTAGAAAATATGTTTTTCACATTCTTATAGGGAGAAATTTGGAATTACTGATGCAGTGGTAATACTGCAGTGTATTTTCTAGCCAAGCTCACTGGGAACCCAAGTATAGCAAGCTTGAGTTCTTCCCTGGTCAGACTCCTGTTCTTTGAGCTCTGATGTTTCTGTTATAAATCAGATAGAACAGCAAATTGTGAGAAGCCCCAAAACCTTTTGAAGAGAATGCAAGTGTGTCACAGAAATCAAGCTGCAATTCCAAGTGGAAAACTATTCTACCACTTGAGGGAGCTGTGGCATAGCAAACCCATGGAATGTTTTGAAATGTGCATGAGAAACTCCAGCCTGTGAAGAACAAAGATTAAATAATTACCCTATGAACTTCAGGAGACTTCACATTTTTTATGGTACATATCTGGCTAATTTTGGAAAATAAACCGTGCAGAGTCCATATATGCTGGGATACAGACAGGACGGAAAGAGTATATCCCTTATCCAGTTACTTTCTGTACCCTGCTTTTTTTTTTCTTAATTTGGAGTTTGACCGCTTTTCCACCTGATTTAATGCAATTTGACAAATGCTGCTGACCAAATATTTATAAAATTAACTGAATCGAACTCAGTCAGCACTGTTCCGCTGTGTCCCTAATTCCAAGAGACAAGAAATCTGAGAAAGACTAGTTTTTTTCTTAAGTTACAAAATAAATCATGCATCTTTTTTAAGGTAAAGCTGTAGGAAAATGAACTAATATATGATAATGTCACAATTTTGTGCAGTAGAAAACAAACATCCTCATCCCTCCCACAACTAAACAAGGCATCTGAGTTTAGCAATGACAGAATCACAGAATGACAGAATGATTTGAGCTGGAAGGGACCTTAAAAAAGCACCTAGTTCCACCCCCCCTGTAATGGGCAGGGATGCCATTTACTAGATCAGATTGCTCAGAGCCCCATCCAACGTGGCATTGAACACTCCCAAGGATGGGACATCCACAACTTCTCTGGGCAACTTGTTCTAGTGCCCCACCACCCTCTGCATGAAAAATTTCTTCCTAACATCTAATCTAAATCTGTCCACTTTCAACCTGAACCCATTGATATTTGGTCTGCCACTATCTGCCCACATAAAAAGTCCCTCTCCCTCCTTTTTATAAGCATCTATAAGGCACTGGAAGGCGACAGTAAGTCCTCCCCAGAGCCCCCTCTTCTCCGGGCTGACCAACTCCAGCTCTCTCAGCCTGTCCATAGGAGAGATGCTCCAGCTCTCTGACCATCTTTGAGGTCTTCTTTTGGACCTGCTCTAACAAGTCCATGTTTTTCTGGTGCTGAGGACCCCAGAGCTGGATGCATCACTCCAGGTGGGGTCTCATGAGGGCAAAGTAGAGGGGCAGAATCCCCTCTCTCCACCTGCCACTCTGCTTTTGCTGCAGCCCAGGGTGCCATGGGCCTTCTGGGCTGCGAGTGCACACTGCTGGCTCATATCCAGCTTTTCATCCACAGGAACCCCCAAGTCCTTCTCTGCAGGGCTGCTCTCAATGACTTCTCCCAGTCCGTGCCCATGTCTGGCACTGCCCTCACTCAGTTGCAGCACCTTGCACTTGGATTTGTTGAACCTCATGAGGTGCTTGTGGGTCTATTTCTCAAGTTTGTTCAGGGCCCCCTGGATGGCATTCTCTCCTGCTGTTATCAGCTGCAGACTTGCTGAGGGTGCACCAATCCCACTGCCCACATCACTGATGAAGATATTAAAAGGAGCCAGTCCCATGAGAGTCCTGAGGGACACCACTCATCACCGGCCTCTGCCTGGACAAAGAGCCACTGACCACAACTCTCTAGCTGCATCTATCCAGCAAACTCCTTATCCACTGAATATGAATGAGTCCATCCATCAAATCCATGTCTGTCCAATCCAGAGATAAGGATGTCATATGGGAGCATAACAAAGGCCTTAAAGAAGTCTAGATGACATTGGTCAGTCTCCCTTGTCAACCCTTGCTGTCACTCCTTCATAGAAGGCCACCAGATTGGTCAGGCCTGACTTGCCATCAGTAAAGCCATGCTGGCTAACTTGAATTACCTTCCTGTCTTTTACGTGCCTTATCACATCTTCTAGGAGGCTGTTCCTTGGCACTGAGGTGAGGCTCACCGGTCTGTAGTTCCCTGGATCTTTCTTTCTCCCCATTGTAAAAATGGAAGTGATGCTTCCCTTTCCTCTGTCACCAAGAGCTTCACCTGACCGCCATGACTTTCCAAATATGCATGAGAACATCTGTTTGAATTCCAAGTGTACACTGAAGGTTACAAGGCTCGTATTTACAAAGAGACTCTGTAATGCTGTGCTGATGAGGCACTTTCTTGCCAAATCATTATGAACTCTCACTCTGCACAGTAAACAAGTCACTTGTGTGTACAAGAACAAATTATGACAATCAATAAAACCTTGCAAGCTAATTCGCTTCCAAAAAACAAAAAAGATCAGACTACCTCAGATTTAAAATATGGCCATCCTGTAATAATGCCAAGTTGAATCAGAACATTTTTAAACAGTAAAATTACTAAGTAAGAGAAAACCAACAAACAAAAAAAACCCCCAGCCTGAGCCACTTACTGTTAAGCACAAATTCAGTCCCCGGGAGAAACACTGCCCTCTCCAAAAGCATTTGGGATAAATGCTTTGTCCTTGCTTTACACCTTATCTTGTACAAAGCCAGAGACCACTTTGTCTTAATCCTGAAAAACCAAGACAAACTCAGAATACATCCAAGCAAGTGTGTATGAATGTCTTGGAAAGGTAAACACCACTCTTCTTCTCCCTCATCCCAACCTCCATTGTAAGTGAGCTTTTCTCGAAGAAATTCTATGTAATTGGAAAAAAATCCAGACCACAGCCCAGAAAAGGATCAGAAGTCAAGTACTCCTAACAGTGTATGCTGGTTTCAGCTGGAATAGAGTTAATTTCCTTCACAGTGGCTGGTATGGGACTCTATTCTGGATTTGTGCTGAACACAGGCTGATAATACGGGAATGCTTTTGTTATTGCAGAGCAGGGCTTACACAGAGCCAAGGCCTTTTCTGCCTTTCCTACTGCCATGCTGTGGAGGAAGTTGGGGGTGCAAGGGAGACTGGGAGGAGACACAGCCAGGACAGGCAACCCCAACTGACCAAAGGGATATTCCAGACCATCTGACATCATGCTCAGGATATAAAGTGGAGAGGAGAAGAAGGAAGCAGGGGGACATTTGGAGAGATGGAGTTTGTCTTTCTAAGTCACTGTTATGTGTGATGGGGCCCTGCTCTCCTGGAGATGGCTGAACACCTGCTTGCCCATAGGAAGCAGTGAATGAATTCCTGGTTTTGCATTGCTTTTGGGTGTGGCTTGTACTTTTCCTATTAAACTGTGTTTATCTCAACCCATGAGTTTTCTGGTTTTTATCCTTCCAATTCTCTCCCCAGTCTCACTGGTGGAGCCGTGAGTGAGAGGCTCACTCATAGGGCTTGACTTCTGGCTGGGGTTAAACCATGACACTGTGGAATAAATTTTCTGCAAACACTGTTAAAAAATGTTAATGCTATAGCAGAGATGGGGCATAGCATAGTCCTGGAAACACCAGCTTACTTTGGGCAACCTAAATCCCATATAAAAAACGAAAATTATCAAATTCTGTTTTAAACTCAAAAGCCAAAGCCAAAGCAGAAATCAGAGAATTCTCACAGCCAGCCTCCAACTCCAAAACCACTTCTTCATCCTATCTACAGTGGGAGAGCAGATACCAATGATGTCACCAAGAAACCATTTACTGGAGCTTTTATTTCATCTTGGCAAAAATCAGAGCTCTTCCTGCCTCTCCACAAGACTGCCCTCCCACACCTAAAAAATTCAGAACTAAACAGAAACTCATCTTCAAAGAATAACCACATGAATTAAGCTAAGCTAATACAATGAGAACTGAGGCAATACAACAGCATCATGACACCTCACTGACCAAGAATCACCTCTCATACACAGATCTAGAAGCACTGGAGCACACAGCACTAATATGGAGAAGCAGCTTTGTTCCACATCTTTTACATCAGTGACAGCACTCTTAACTAATCGGGAGCTATACTGTCTCAACCCTGTGTTTCTCTCAGTGAAATCATTCTCCCACAGCTTTTTTCCCAAATTAGGGAGTTTGAAGAGGAGAGATGGCAGAGTGTACCACATTCATGTGAAGATGCACAGAGTATCCTCTTTTCCAAAGCCATTTTTTAATGCTTATTTAGAGTTGCTTCTTCTAGACCCCTCATTTTTAATTAAAATAGAATTTTTATATTCCTAAAAAAAACCCAAAAAATCAATAGAGTGCCTAATGAAATTCTCAAGCCTCAGGGATCAACCCCAATGCAGAGTTGTCAGCACATTTTTCTAATAAGATCAAACATGCATGGATTTAATGAGATAGGAAAAGCTGCTGTGCTTACTGGACTGCTTAGCCACTGGCTTCGTTTGACATCAGTACATAAGCTAGAGTTCATGAAAAGGTTCAAGATATTACAGCTACACCAGATGAATTAAACCCTGACTTGTTCCATGGCAAAAACTAAATGAGAAAATACTTTACAGATTGAACAGCTACAGCAGGTTTGAGTTCTAGGATGCTCTGCTGATGTTAGAGGGGATACCTGTCCCAGCAGAGACATTACCTTGCTAATGGCTCCTTTTGGTAACTTACTTTACACTTAACCTGAATTGCACTGGAAGATATTTTAGCTTTTTCTATATCCCACCTTCCTTTACCACATGGATTTTTCTACTGAATGAAGTAGAAAACTGCTTGAAACACTGAAAATGTTGCAAGTAATGCATTATTCCACTGATATGAAATCTTGATTTTCACTGGTATTGTTGACCTCGTTAATAAAATAATTTTAAGGAGTTTAAAAAATTACGAAATTTACTTTTAACAAGTTACAGATTACAAGTGTCAAATAGAGACATTAGCTAATCCTGTCCACAACTGGACAGATATACAGACTCACAATACATTCTAATACATTATGATTCAGGGGGCAAGAATAAGTAGTTCTGAGAGATTTGTCATCAATAGTTTTATTGGTAATTATGTAAAAATAAAGTGGATGTCTATGTGCTTTAAAATTTGGACCATTTCACATAAAGAAACACTTGTGTGGTTTCTCTAATCTACAGCCAGATTATTTTTCAATATTAACTAACTTAATTCTAAAATCTATTTCCTAGTTTGGGTACAAGGTCACAAAAATGTTCCATGGGGCTCTCTGGTTTTTCAAATTTTCATGACAAAGCCTTGTCAAAGCTGGCAAAGGAATCCCTTTTCTCTCAGCCACTTTCCACTACTTGTCAGTATGAGGTACTAGCTGGGGCTTCAAGCAGGTCAAAAGTCAGGCTTTTCACACACAGGGCACATTTTCTAAACACGAACTCCCATTTTCACCTCAGGTGACAAATACATAGGAAAGTAAGTGTGTTGAATGGAATTTCAGCAGATGACTCAGACATTAATTAATGCCACCTAGCCACAGCAGAGACACAGATTGTGACACATGTATTTTGCACTAATTAAGCTGAGTTGCTACAATTTATCATGGAATTCAGGCTTTTGGTGCACCTGCACACGATTTTTCACAAATCATACAATAACTTTGGTCATTATATATTGAAAGAGTCTCCTGTAAGCTAAAGAGTACAGTTTATCATTTGCATAAAAATCTAAGCTTGCTAGAAATACACCTGGCATTTTCCCAGAATGTCTCTATCACGAAGAGCAAAATTTAAGCTGAGCCAAGCAGAAAATGCTCATATCAATTCTTTAACATCACCTGCCTCAGTACTGAACCAAAACTTCACTGTGTGAAAAAACAGTTTTTGCACGTTGCGAAATTATGGCTTCATTTCCTAACACTCACATTTTTCCAACAGTAACAAAAAAGAATTATTGTTACATCTGACAGACAACACGAACATGAAAAATGTTTCACTATTTTCCCAGAGCAAGAATATGCTATAAACATTCTTCCTCACTGAAGAAACATACCTGGCAATAGAAATATAATCTAAGCAGACTTGTGTCATCGTTTATTATATAACTACTTTTATGCAATATAGTTTAGTCTCCTAACTGTGCATCTAAATGGATGCAAATGTTCATATTCGTATTTCCAATCACTTCAGACAGCAAACCAGTCAAACCGTTTCAGGAAGGCTGTGACATCTCCAAGTAGAAGCCAGTTTCTTCAACATACATTAATGGTATTGCCTTTTGCAGGTAACAGTTTCAGTTCATTAAATGTTTCGGTGCTCTTTTAACACCACTGTTATTGTATCACTCAGCTGCTCTGCTCCCTCTACTCAATCTCTGTGCACAAGAAGCATTCATAACATTGTCCTCTAAACACTGTGAAATAATAATTCAAAATTCCCAGGACACTGAGACTGCCCTTAGAAGTAAAAACATGGGAACCATTCTGCATTTCTTTTAAAGCTGTAGGTTTCCAGTCTTTCCATCTTTCCATCATAGACAAAACAATTGAGAGTTTATACCTTTCTGAAAACAAAAGCTTACAGTATTATGCACAACATGGCTCCAGCAGCCAGTACTTGAAAAAAAATTCAGACTTTTACATGTTCTATTATAATTACAGAAGACTGAAAATTCTTTCCCTGTTTACCTATAAAGATGTTACCTTTCATGTTCATTCTTGGCATTACAGCTTTCCTCCACTATTTTGTAATTTCATCTTAAATTTCTTGTCCATTTACCCAAGTAGAAATAGCACTTTTTAAACCTTCTGAAAAGAAGAACACATTGTGAGCTGTAGGTTTAACACTGGCTTTTAAGTGAGAGATCTCATCAAACTCTTACATGTCCATCTATTTTTCAGTCTCCAAAAATATTGTTTATATCCTTTTGCAGATGTATCAATTTGAAACCTGGACAACCTCAACCGAAACAAAGCTTTCCTAAAGTGGATCGCATCTTCTTCTTTCAGTGAGCTCTGCATTGGCACAGAAGTCCAACAAAACAGACTGTCTTGAAGATAGAAGCCTCAATCAGTAAGTAATAGACACATCCATCCAAAGTACATTTGTTTACTTAATACTTAAGAAAGAAAGAATTGCTTATTGCTCTCTAGAATTATTAATATTTTCTCTTTAACACATTTCCCTGACAAAACAGCTTTACAGATTATTCTTATACAGCTACCAAGGACTTCAATTCTAGCACATCACAAGCAAAGGTAAATGTTTAGTTTGCAATGTCTTTTTATGGAAAATTGTACTGACAAATTCATATAAAAATGGAACACATAATTAATAAAAGCATGCTTTATGAACTTCTGCAAGCTTTTCATCATTTATCAGATGAAAACTGTCTTTTCATTGCTTTAACATTCATTTTTTTAGTTAAGTCTTGACTCCATACTATTCCATTGCCAGGGCCATACTTAGATTAGATAACACTTTGTTGCTGTTTTACAGGTTTTCCACTGAAAAATTATAAAACTTTTTTTCCTTTAAAAATAAATCCTTCATATGCAGGAGAGTACATATGCTCCTGAAAAGACCATCCATCCTGAATGGATAGAGTATGATTTAAACAAATGGTATTTGTAAAATATTTTTAGTGTCTGCTTACATTCCTTATGCTAAAACATGAACACTTAGAAGTGAAAGTACATAATTTCCTAATACTTTAGTCTTGATCAAAGACACATGATGTACTGGTTCAAGCAAGGGGTGAAATACACTTGAAATGAAATAGATTTTTATATATTTAACTATTAAAATAATACTACATTTAAAAGCATGAACTCTTAACACCTTTTTATATTTATGCCAGCATATGTCTTATTTCAGGACATCAATGCTGCATGGAGACCAATATAACAAATACAAAAAGAATTCCCATAATAGCACCATTACAGATATCCATCCTGCACCTTCCAAGGTCAGCCTCTTCTGTGAGTGGCATTACAGACACTTTCGATATAAATCAGAAGGGCAGTCAGAGCAGCCGGGAGCAGCAGCCCAGCCGCGTGTATTTGGAAGCAGCTGACATTCGCTTGGCGTCAAAGCCAGCCACAGGTGACAGCTTGTCTGGCCGAGGTTTGGGGTGAGGCTCACCAGCGGCTGAGCATCACCACTGGAACTTCCATCTCGGTCACCAGCCCACGAACCGCGGGGAGATCAGCCTGCAAATAACCTGCCTGTGGTCACTCCCAGGAAACGGGCGGGCCAGCGCACACTGTAACTGTGATCCAGAATGCCACGGGCACGCTAACTCTGGGGTTTTTTTTTTGTTTTTTTTTTTTTCCAAATCCTTCATTCAAACGAAACAAAATCACAGAATTGATTAGGTTGGAAAAGATCTCTGAGATCATCGAGTCCAATCTATGACTGGACATTACCCTGTCAACCAGACCATGGCACGGAGTGCCACGTCCTTAAACACCTCCAGGGACGCTGACTCTACCACCTCTCTGGGCAGCCCATTCCAGCACGTAATCGCCCTGTCTGTGAAGAAATTCTTCCTAATGTCCAACCTAAGCCTGCCCTGGCTCCTCACACCCATTCCTGCTGCAGATCCCCGGACCAGTCTAGGTTAAGTTTGACCACTGCTGTCCTGCTCAGAGGGGAAATGCCCCGCACAGCCCCGGCAGGACGAAAAGCAAGCGCGGCCCCACCTACCAAACCCCCGCTTCTCAGGGCGCTGCTCCCGCTGTTCCCCGTTCCCCAGCCGGGGCTTGCACGGCGCTGAAGGGCAAACCGGGGCTGGGGAGCAGCCGGGCGCTTCGTGCCCCCTGCCACTCCCCCCGATCTCACCGCCAGCGCCAAGGCAAGGGCGGCAGCTCCCCGGGCACCACCGAGGCGGGGAGGCCGCACTCCTGCTGGCCCCGGCGAAACACACAGCGCTGCTCCCGCACGCCCCGTGCCCCGGCAGCCGGGCCGCCGCCCTCACCTTCACGGCGGAGCCCGACATGGCGCCGCCCGCCCGCTTCCTGCTCCGCCGCCATCTCCGAGCGCGGCTGCGGCCCGGGAGGCTGCGCGCTGGCCCCGCCGCTGCCGGGCGCTGCCGGACACCGGGCTGCGGCTTACGTGTTTCTGGTTTTATCCACGAATGAGATCTGTGTTGCCCTCTGCTGTCAGCAATCTGATTTTACCTACCTGAAGGTGCCAAATGTGTTTTGGCAAGAATATCATGTACTGCAGACCTCTTTTTCCTTATTTTGACATAGTGTACATCACCATTACTAATCACTAAGGGAAAAAAAATACCCTTGCATTGTTGTATAGGACGTAAAAACTAGATAAGCAATTTATTAAATTATTGTAGTGAACCAGTTGATCAGTGCTCATCACTGAGTGATCTCAAGCATTTCCTTGCTAGTACTGCAGTGGTTGCATTATACACTGATTGCTAATGCTGTTCAATTCTTAACTCACCGTGGGTTTGTGCCAAACTCATGAATTCATCAGTGATTGAACATGAGATGCAATGGTTAGCCCTGACTAGCTGGAAGTCACTGTTGAAATTAGGCTTCCTTTTTTCCTTGTCTTTGTGTCTCACAAAGCAGAAAAGTATGGGACAAAACCTACGCCAAAGAGTTATATGAAACAAGAGACGAAGAACTTGAAGCATGACTGTCAGAAATGGCACAGTAACATACTAGCAGAACAGGATCAGAACCTTCCAGGTCCAAATGTGGCATGTCATCCCGTGGCCTGTGTTACATATGTTGAAGTATTTCTGCAGCATACATATGTCAGGAGCTCAGCAGCAGCTCTCTTTGCAAGAGTTCACGGTTTAGTTTCAGTCTGGGGCTCCAAGGCTTTTAATGCCAGTTTTCTTTAGTCTTTCTGTACCCATGTGATTGTGAGAAGAGTACATACAGGATTCTTTATGTCCTCAGCAGAAAGTGCCTTGCCTACTACAGAGGCACAGAGCTCCCTTGGCAGGAAGGCAAAAAAGGAGCATGGCTTGTTCCTTGTGATTAGCCCTCCTTTGAGAAGGGATCAAAACTGAGGATGCCCCTGCTGGAGAGTGTTTTCTCTCCCAAAGGGCATATCCATTAAATTATATTTGATCTAATGGATAAGAGATTGTTATTCCAATTTCCCATTTGTAGAACAGATGTAATAATGCTTTCTCAATTACCTCTGAAGTAAAGTAAATCTAAACAAAAATATTAAAATTATACACCCATTAAATTCATACATATATGAACATGTGTAATGATGTATGTGTATGTCTTTGTGTTTGTGTGATTTTCCAGAATAATATCAGTGCTACTCTAACAGTGACAACTTCCTTGAGACATCAGTATCGGCTGTGATAAGTATCTGCATTTCTAGAAACACAGGCTTCTACTCAACAAAGTGAGATATTCTGGCAGCTGGTAAAGTATTGAGTATCCAGAGAACTATTTGGAAAAATGCTGGTCTGTGTCCATCATAAGGTTCCTGCTGAGAATAGGATAGGCTTCAAATAAGCATCTGTAATTAATTTTTTTTTCTAAAACAACAGTTCTATTTAAAGAAAAAAAATCAAACATAAATACATACTACTTATTAATTAAAGTATTTTTATGTCTTTGTTTTGTTTTTAAAATTATGTCCTATCTTAATATCATAATAGGACCTATGAAATTCGTTTCATGGTCCACCACTGTAGTTATTTTAGGAGAGATTTCTTTAGTTTAAGATTTCTTCGTTTAAAGGTTATCCTGCCAATAAGCCTGAGTTTGTATTGATTTTGGAGTTCCCAGAAAAAAAGCCAAAATTTAGAAATATGATTCTGTTCTTGAAAAGGCTCCTTACCTTTCTACTGACAGGAAAGGGAAAAAATAACATAATATAAACACCATGAAGCAAAGCATTATAATGAAATAAAATGAAATTAAATAGGGACCAAAGTGTTTTAAACGGTCATCTCTTCTTCCATCCTTAATGCTAGGTGCAAGGGAATCCTATATAGACTGTGAAAATCCCAGAATTGGGCCATACTTTGGGACTCATTTCATGAGAGTACCTTCCCTCACAGCATTTGAAGTGTGTTGATTCACACAAAGAGTGACTTCTTGGATGGCTGTTCATTTCAAGAGTCACTTTCACATTTTTAGGCTCTGATCCAGTTCTGAGAGGGAGGTGGATGAGGCCCTGGATTTCCTTAGGCTGGCGTTGAACTGATGCTGCTTCTGTGAGATGAGATAACACCTCCAGCACCAAACAGTGGATGAGCTTGGCAGTAACGCTGCTCACCCTCCTGAGATGGCTGCCCATGCTGTTTATTTCCACGTGCTGAGATTCCTGTGCATTTTCTGTAACACTGAAATGCGCTGAATTTAGGATTATGAGGATGAGGTACATAAAGTTAACCATGTAGTGTTAATGAGAGATATTTCTCATGTGTTTCCTGCCTCTTTCTCTTGGCAGGAGTTCCAGTACAGGGTGGGGATATCATACCACCTGAAAGACCTGAAATTGAATTGCCAGGAGGATTATGAAGAAATCCTGCCAGAGTCAGTTGAGTGTAATGAAGCCATCTGGGTAACTTGCTTAGTTAAGCACTGAAGACTTCTTTACTTGAGGGAAATTGAGATAAACAGCTGCCTCGCTCTGTGTCTCCCTTTCTGCTATGCATAGGCAGTGAACCAGTCTGGTGTTGGTGAGCCAAATATGAATTTATTGTGTCAGCCCTGGGGTTGTTTACATATACACAGTGCTCTTGAAATAGTTACTGGATGTTAAAGAAAGCTCTCAAACTGTGATGACAATGATGTAAGTCCATCAACTCTCCTCCTGAAGGAACCAGCAAATAGATCAACTACAAAGTGATCGTGTTCCACCACTGCACAACTTGGTGGACTGCAATGCCAGTACAAGAAATATGGGAAAAATATATTGGAACTGGATCTGGTCAGGGGGCATTTCCATGCTTGATATGGTTTTTTAATCTTTTGCAGTGCAAGTGAGTTTCCAGAAGAAAATGCAGTTATTTTCAGATCATTTTCCTTAGAGGTATTAGCTAATTTGGAGCCATTGACTACATAGATATAAAGAAGATTGATTATTTATTCTTATTCCATTACTTGTGGTGACTCACAGTTAATTTTCATGTCCCATTTGATTGCACAGTCAGTCAGTATCACAAGATTCTTTGCAGCCACCTTTCAGTTTAACTCTCTTGAACCATAAGGCAAACATTATTATCTTGCTATTCACCCCTTCACATACATTTTCAATAGTTCACATACTTGGGCCAGTCTACAAGTGCCCCCTTGCCTCTAGAAAGGGTGACTATTTTAACATCCTGGCAGTTTCAAAGAAGACAAAGAAAATTAGGACTCCCATATATTTACATCCTGGTCCGGAAGGTGATGCTAATGATTAACTCACTGTAAGTGAACATGTGGCTTTCTTGAGTACAGTATCTGTTCTAGCACTTTTTAAATCAGCTGTTAACATGACTTTGTTTAGAATAAAGTTAATGCTTGAGGGGACAATAGTTTCTTTGTGGAAGCTTTTGAAATATATTGTTTCTGATTACTTTATAGCATGTATTTCTAAAAGTTTTTAGCATTATTTTGTACCATTTTATCATATTTATGACTTCTGGGATTTTTTATGGTATTGTATAATTGTAAATTGAGTCATTTTTCAAGTGGGAAGATAAATCCTTATGCAGTACACAAAAATACCATGAATTAGGATATCAAATATAGCAAGAAAACGTAAGTCTGCAGGGAGTCACAAAACAGAGATTGCAATAACTGTAATAACCTGCAGTGAATCAAACCCCAGGTATTTAACATTAAACTGCTATCAACCTGAAATCAAGGGCCAGACTCTGGTTGTTTGCTTTATCTGCCTAAGTCTGACTTACTGATTGCATCCCAGAGGTGTCTAGTTCAGCAAACAGATTTTGGGCATCAAAGTTAAGCACTGATGTTTGCTGTACAGCAGCAGAAAGCAATGGAGCAGGGCAGTCAGCTCTGAACAAAGATTTCAAGTGCCTGAATGAGCTGCTAACTTTGCTATTGTTAATCTAAACAAGCAACAGAAAAATAAGCATGTCACTTCCTCCTCTACACACCAAAAATGGCACTTCTGCATGTGAACTGCCTCCTGGGAGTGATTCTTGGTGCATTTTGATTCCCAAGTGGGAATCATTTGAAGGAGAGCTGGGGCTTAGGCCATGTCAGAACATACCTGAGGAGCTATTTAGTGTTCCTGCAAACCATCCAACTTGTTGGAGAAGCACCATCTTTTCATGGAAGTAAAAGGAAGCCTATGGAAAAAAAAGAACTAAATGCTGTTTTAAGGCAAGTCTAGGAACATGCTGTTTCTTTTAACACAGACCTTATTTCTGTCAGAATTAAATGCACAAATTGTTTATCATATATTGTATTATTTTACATAACGTTTAGCTTTGAAATATTTCCCTTTCATTTTAGATTAATTAATAAAACACTCTAAATGTGTGATTTAAGTTAGCTTTAATCTGAGGACCTAAAAGGATCACTTTTTAAATGATGTCCCAAATCTGTTGAAAGAGAAGTGTCTTCTCAGGAGTCTATCTGAAATAGAAACTGGTATAAGGCATTACAGAAATACTGAGAAATTGAGAGGTTTTCAGAGTATCAGGCTATTAAAAAACCACTGAATCACAGAAAGCTAAATATTCCCCAGATTAGTATACACAAAATAAGCAATTAATAATCAGTTCTCTCAACAGTTGTATAATGTGCTCTTCCTGAAGAACTGGAGAGGGTCCAAGAGACTGTATGTCTAATTTTGTTGAAATCAAACTTTGAAGTCAGGTATTTGAGAGGTTAGTAATTGTCAAAATTAGAAATTCTTTTCTATTAAACATCTTTTGCTATGATGAATGTAACAGTTGCACATATGACCAAGTAAATTATCCATGCTTCATTGGTATTTACCTTTTCATTAACAAATTGTCATGAGTTACAATACCTCCAGTACATGCAGTTGTATGACTGTCATTAACAATATAGCAATTATGAAGTAAATATGAGCAGCAGTCATTGAAAACCTTTCTTCATTATCTTGATCTTTGTGATCCTGAAAAATTGCATTTGGGAATAATTTTTTAATATATAAAATAACATCTAATAGCTGGAAAATGTTTTAAGCTCCTTTCAACTGCAGGTTAAAAGATAACTGTCTTTTGGGAATGTGCCTCAGCATTTCCATGTATTCACTGTTGTCAAAATGAAATTCCTCTGTTAGTTCTTTTGGCAGCTGAAGAAAAGTGATTCAAACCTTTTGTTACAACATTCAAGATTAGGTGATCGCATCTGCTGAGCTTTTGAAGCTTTGAAGGATGCAGTATAGATTTGGGCAGTTAGCTAGAGCTTTTTTTTCCCATTAACTTGTTGGCAGAATAGTCTCTAAAGTGTGTTATCAGACTTAAGAGTTACAAATGATGTTATCAAAGTTCAAACCACTTGATTACAGCATAACTGTAACTTGCTCAAATACTCCCAGTGCAGTTCCCTTGCTGTCTAAAATAATCAAGCAGATAACGGATTTCACATTTCACTGTAATGGAAAACTGTCAGGAACACTTTGAGGCATTAATGACTATAGGCATAATATGTCCTTTAACTGTTTTCATCTGAAGGAGAAACATGTAGGTTTTGCCCTTAGCAGTTCCATCTTCAGAATGGATGTTGCAAACAATACCAGTTAATTTTCTGATGCACTGATGTGGTTTATATGATTGTCTATACACAATGGATTTATTTTGTTGCTTCTGCAGAAGCTATCTTTGAATTTATTCACAACAAAAAAAGGTTTCAGTTTTGCTATTCAGATCTTCTTATGCTAGAATTATGATCTGCTATGATGCAAGCTATCTTGTGTATGATAATCCATTGCAAACAAATGAGAAACCACTTCTGCATCTACTACAGAAAGCCTTACTGGCAGCTTCTGCAGTTAGTTTGTATTGAGCTGTGCAAATAATTTTCTTACTCATTCCATGAAATACAAAATCTTTTTTACTTGACTTTTGGATGGAATTCTACCACTAAAGTATTGGTCCCTGAGATGATTCATGGTGGGCTACGATTCAACCAACAATAAATAAATACTAGCTCCATATCAGACCATGCTCATTGTGTTTACTTTCTGTTTGTGTATTGATACCCTTTAGGTATTATGCCTTTCACAGGCAGTATTTATCTTTCTATGCCCAGTATCTGCCCATGCAAGAAATGCCCAGCTGCACTTTTTTATGTGGACTCAGTTTGCTCCCCATATATACATCATTTGCACTTCAGACACTGCAGTGCACAATACTGTAATGATTCTTAGGATTCTTAGTTTAGAGGTGCTGCATAAATTATTGTTGTTTGAAGCTAGACACAGAATTTTATTTCAGTAAAAGTGAACTTTCATCTTCTTGATCTTCAGTAAGAATAGTTCGACTTCAGAGTCATTCAAGGAGTGAATCCAGAAAAATACTTTTTTCACTTTTTAGCCTCATTGTGGTCAGGTTATTCAGGCATTCTGAGATCAATCACAGTCAGCATCCAATTTGATACTGAAGGAGCTTTGCCCTTGTTTTGAAGCTGCTGGAGTCCTTGCCCTGAGATTAAAGAGTTTGCTTTTTCCAAGTCCTTTTCCTGCAATTTCCTCAGCAACTCCAAAGACACCAGGAAACAGATTCCCATGTCAAAGGTGAAATCCATGTACAGTTCTCAGAGTATCTGTTTTTTAATGCAAACCTGTTCTAGCCATTGTAAACTTTCCAGGTATTTCAGTTTTGCTTACCCATTTCTCAACTATGTGCACAGGGCAAAAATACTGTGTTTCAACACGTATCCCTCAAGCATCCCTGACTTGCATCATGGGTGCAATTCAAGGTGTTTGAACTGGTGTAGTGATTTTGTTAAAAAGCTTAGGTTCATGTAGTCTGAATTCTTCAAAATTATTAATGTTAGAATACAAAATTCTATTCAGTCATTTTGGATGTATCCTTCTTCATACAAAAACTAAAGGAGTCACTAATAATAAACAGTGAGCAGCTAACCCAGAGGAAAATGTATGTGTATGTATTTAAGCGAACATTGCCTGAACCAGGGCTTTTCCATGGCTTCTGTGTTCTTTTAGAATCTCAACCATTAGGTATATTCTGCAGAGATCACAAGACAAAAATAACGTTCTTATCTTCCACAGCATTGTCATTTGACTTCCTTTCAGAAAAGATGTAACCTGGATTCTGGTCCCTTCTCAAATATGTATGCGTACATTGAGATGCACTTGTGAGCATGGGCAAGCATGGCAGTGGGTGGCAGGTCCTGGTCTGTGGGAGAAAGTTCTGCTCACCTTCCTGCTCCTGGGGATGGTGGAAAATCCCCACCCCTTTTGTTTATGTTTGAAGGCTCATGAAGGAACTCACAACAAAGATTATTTTTTTCAATTGTGTAAGAGGAGCCTTATTTTGTGCCCACTAGGTCATACTGTCTCCTGGACAATGAAAATCATTCTTTCTCACCTCTAATGGGATAAAGTAGGCCTGCAATCCAGCAGGAGCCTTTTGTTCCTGAAGGTCAGTACATAATGTGAAATTTCTTAAACATTAATAATGGGTCATTCTTTTTGCTCTTGTTTTTCCGTGCCAGTTGTAACATCATCTGTTTATGGTGAACATTAAATGCTTATAAAACTGTAAAGGGATATTTTCTTAGCACTGATCTGTGTGACTGAAAGGCACTGATGACAAACAAGGTATTTTACATATTTTATTGGTAATGAAAATATTCCTCAAAGACATGAATCCACTTACAACTTGCTTAGCTCCATCAAAAAGGAAATTAAGGTCCTCACTTTCTTCCTACTTGTTCAATAGATTGAATATTTACCTCGTGTCTACAATAAATTATTTGTCAATAGAATTACTTTATTAACGTTTAGGGCTTGACATGCTTCAAAGATCACAGACCCAGGGGGGTAACAAAATTTGGGAGGAAGGACGAGCTACTGCAGGACATCCAAGATAAGAATAAATTGACAAAGCCAGCTCAGCACAGCTCAGCAATAATAGAATAGTAAACACTGAAGGCCACCAGGCTGCCCAAGATAAGAAGCCAGCTCAGCACAACTCAGCAATAGTAGAGTAGTAAACACTGAATATATACTAGATAAGTGGAATATATCAAGATTAACAACATATAAATAGTGGTCATAATTTCTACTTGGCATGCTGGCATTGTGGATTTACCACCTAGCACCCACCTTTACACAAGTATTTAAATAAACAAACACCTTGGCTCTGTGCATGATTGCCTTACTGCACACAGGGTGATGCATACTGATTTTTGGAACAACACACCCACCAAGTAAGAAGTTAATTATGTCAGCAGAAGTAGTAACATCCTCTTAAATATTGCTTTATGTTCTTATGGAGTAGAAGAAATGAAATAGAAGACTAATGAATAGCCTCGAGAATATTTTCAAGAAATAAAAGCATGTAGAATTTGTAAAAAAGCTAGACAAAAAATACTGACCTTGAATTATAAAATACAGTAGTATTACACTCAACGCATGTATTAGAATTAGAATAACTCATAAAGAAGCATAATCTGCATCTTGCACACCAGTTTTTCTGTTTGCATTGTTGCATGAGGTTCAAGGCACAATTTTATAGTTTTGTTTTGTTTTGTTTTTTTTTAAATAAAGAAAATAATACAAAAATATGCTATTAATAAGGCAAATGTGAAAAATAGGATTAAATCAAGTATACTCAAATATCCATTGTCAGGTGTCTTCTGGGCATAGACCAGAAATTAGTATAACATTGTCCACTCCAATTTCTCCAGTTTTACCCTTCCCACGTTCTGATTCAAAAGTGACCTGCCATAAGAAAAGACATGTATTAAGAGTGAAAATGTAGTTTACCCAACCGTTTAGCAACTCCTAATTAGTTTTAATGCTATATGTGAAGAATCTTTTATTATAACACAGGACTTAATGACGTGAATCTTTGCCATTTTTAAAGCTTTTGAGCATTATTTGAACTAGATTTAAAATCCTCTGCACAGATTTATGATGCCAGATGGATTACTTTAATGAGATTATTTATTTTTATTGTACAAAAAATGCAAATTGAGTGAAATCCTCTTATAATGTAGTTTTATCACAGCATGTGATGCTCACGCATTTAATTTATTGAAGACATTACCACTGTTCATTTTTGATCTATTTGGATCCTCAGGTTTTGTGTGTATATTCTATATATATTTACACCCTCTTGTATGTATTGAGTATAGTATGTGTACTATATATAAAGAGGAAGATTATTTTTATGAGTAGGATGTCTGGGTTTTTATTTTATGGTCTGATTCTCATTTATTTAAGGGCTTTTCTACATCTTTCCAGCTGTGCAAAGGACCTTGAAAAGGGCTTGCATTTCCTTTATGTTCACTGTATTCAATTATACAGTAGAAGCCTTTACAGAGCACTGAAAATGTTCTATCACACAAATGGAAAGCAGGCCCCAGAATTTCAGGGAGAAACTGGCAGAGGTCCTGATCGAGGCAGTTTTCAGGCATACATCAGTGCACAGTGTTCCCTGTTGGTGTGTCCTGCTCTTAAGATGATGGCCCCTCCTTGATTATACATGATGTCTCCTTTTGCTCTAATGGTCTGGTTTAGTGTGCTCTGAGAGCATCCTCTTCTGTGAAATGAAAAATTTTCATTTTTCCAGGCATGTATGTATGCTTCTTTTGCATGAGATATTAAGGGCGGATTTTGATTTCTTGTGTTAGTTTATGATGTGATGCAGTATTTTTACAAAATGACAGAATTACTGGTAACAGTGTTCTAACTAATTTGGGTTATTCAGTTCTGAAATTGCAATCAGGTGATAACTTTTATGCCCCTTAAACTGAGGCCTCCTGTTTCTCATTTCAGATAAGCCTTTCAATTGCTGATGCCTATAAACAGTTGGTGGAACACTTAAGGATTAGAAAATTAAACTGGTGGGTTGGTTATGGTGGTTGGCTTATAACTTGTGTTATACTTACACTGTTGGTTGTTTCAGCCCCCTGAAATATCTCTATTTTTCCAGTTCTCCACTTTTCATCTTTTCCTTTGCTCTCTTCCCAGACAGGAGCGTTTTTTTTGTTTGCCAGGAACACTCGAAGCTTTCCCACTTTCTCACCAGCAATCCGATAACTGAAAATCAAGCAGTAGCTGCTCTTTGGTTTGAGGTCAGTGAGGAGAAGTTTTAGACGCCCCATATCATTCTTGTGCCCCACAAAAGCTGGAACTGCCATGTAGTAGCCATCGCCTTGTAAAAAAAAAAATTTTAAAAAATCATCTTTAATGCACTTGTGTGATTAATTGGTGATTTGAATACATGTTTGCTAACAAAATAAGGGGAAGCTGAAGCTAGTTTACTTGAATAACTTAAGATCACACTGGAGAAACGCAGCGGGGAGTGTACTTTGCAAGGAATAAACTTGTCATGTTGGAAGTCAGATCAGTTTACAGAGGAGATGAGTTCATATTTCACTGGCAATTACAGTCATTCTTCCTTGCACTATCTTTCAAAGGCAAAACCATCTGTTTTTCAAATGCAACAGTCTGAAACATGCTGCTGTGCCTCTGTGGTCAGATTATTTCAATACTTGAGCTAGCTCAATATTCTCTCCACTGTCCTCTGCCTCGATGGCAAACTCACAAGGGAACTGACAGTTTATTTCCCAAGTCCTGGAAGACCAATGAAGTGACAGACACACACAAAGTCTTAAAGGAATAAAACATCTGGGCCCATAAATGAAGTCATAATCAGCAGATGTAAGTTCATGGAGACAGGATAAGACCAGGGTAAGGTTTTCCTGGAAGTGACAGCACAGAGCAGGGATTTAGGGAATTATATGGAGCAGGAGAGGAGGGATTAGTAAAGAAACACTAACATGGAAAGACTGAGGGAAGAGGGAGAGAATGTGCATGTGGGAACTGGTGCAAGCAGCCTGCTGTAGGATCCACTGGTCACTACTGCAGCAACTTCTGCAACACTTCTGTGTCACAGGGAAAGAGATACCCTTTCAAACAAACTCACCCAGCCACACCTTTTTATGTACACCCACCCAGCACTCTCACATTGCTCTCATGGAGCTCTTTCTCAGGTTTTAGCAGGCTCCCATTGGTACCTGTTAATGTATTAGTTGTTCTTCAATAGCCCCTTGCCCTCAACTTATTCTGAGTTTGTCTTGCAGAGTTTTAGATTTCTGAGCAGTTATCCCAGTGATATCTAAGCCAAGTGGGTGACTACATTGCCACATCCATCTAAATGACAGATGTGTGATTAAATATCCTATCAATCTTGGAGAGACACAATATTTAGCTGATAAGGTTTCCATTGCCTTGTAGTTTGCAACTCTGAACAGTTATGTTCTAATAATTTTTCTTACATTTTGATTTATTTGTGTTGAAATATCTTGCTGATTACCATTGGCTATTGGACATTTCAAAGAAACAATATCCACTTCTAGTGCCCTCTTCCTCCTTTCTTCTTTTATAAAGAAAACCCAGTGATAGAAAAGAAAAATCATGGATTCTGTTTTCCCCCTACCCCTTTTTTTTGGAGAGGGTAAGCCATCACATCAAAGTCTATGTAGATGACCCATAGTTAAATACCTCTATCTCGATCAGCAGGATTCCAGTCAAAGTCATCATCAGCATCTTGTTTCCAGTCACACACCCCTCGACTGAAGCTGCAATCAACTGGAAAAAAAAATAGGCAGAGATAATAGAAGCACTGTATCCAAAGTACTGTTAAAACATTTTGCTGTTTATTCATACGGTTATTAATGTACAGATCCTTCTAAAATTATAATCTGAATTCAGATAGTGTTGACCTAGATGAAACTGCAAAAAAGCAAGAAAATAGGATTTGTGTAGTAATTCTTTCTTTAGCTCAGTGTCTTTTCACTGCCAATCTCGCATCTGCACAAGTTTATATGCTGTGACTTCTGAATACCGAGTGCCTGCAAATCCCCTGGTATTGGTGGAGCTGTTAGTGTTGAACTCTAGCATCAGGAATTGTTTGAGATCTGCCAGCTTTAAAGCTCTCCACTCTCCATTTGTTACTCTGCTGTAGTTGCAATCAGCTCAAGTTCCAGTTCCATCCATTGAGAGGAATGGGCGTCCCATGAGAAGAATCCCCTACATCAGCACCTGATACTCCAACTACATGGAGCTGGGAATAGCCCAGATCAGTTGACCCTCAGAACACACTGAAAAAGGGTGTCAGCCACAGCACACCATGGCTGTCATGACTGTGCAGATGAAAAGCATTACACACACAAAGGAACACTGTGCAATGCAAGCATGACAGATCAGAGTAATGTGCCACCATCTGAATTTCCTCAGAAAAATGGATTCTTCTTACTTTAATGTATTTTATCATGACACAGAGACATGCTTTACATGGCATTTAGAGAGCTTTGCTGTATAAATTCATTGTTTCTGAGACTACTGCTTTCTAAATTGGAAAAAATGTCAACCAGCATATCTGTCTGTTCTGTTTATCGTGTGCTATGCAACGTGCTTTCATTTTATAGACAATAGAAACTGCTTTATTTTTTCATGACTATGAAATTATTCAAGTGAAATTCAATTGCAAGTTCTAATGTGGGGAAACTTTCTATGCATGGGTTATAAACAGGAAAAGTATGCTTGGAAAAGGACACATTGGAACTGGTATCACAGCTGGGCCAGATACTGTCTCTAACACGTTCACAAAATCTTTGGTTTATGTTAAAGGCTTTTAAACTGGTTCTGACTTGGCTAACATGGGTTGTCACAAAAAGATAAAATACACAGGAAAATAAATACTGTACGATAAAAATAAGCCACCTTCTTGCTCTGGTCTTGACACTGGAATTTCCCTCTGTGCCAGGTGAGGGCCAAAGGCAGCTGCTTCTTTTACCTTGGGAACTAGGGAAAACAACTTGTCAAGTACTGAGTCATCACAGGAACAGAAAATGGAACTTTATTCCCTTATACCAGTTGCCATCATTTATTTAAATAAGTCAATATACGTATTTTCCACTTCGCCACCAAACCCATATTCCTAACTGCAGTTAGATACTCTGAATTTTAAAACTTTGCTTAAATTGCTGTTTTCCACAGAACTGAGCCTTCTAAGCCGTAAGCACTGGAGCTACAGGTCCATTGAATTACAGATTCCCAAGGTCATAAAATGTTGATCTTTCCTTAGTGGGCTGATCTGCTTGGTTGCTCTAATGATCAAATTGAACTGAACTCTACCAGAGACAGTGATTTGGCAGCACTTCGCCAACAGCAGCCTCAAAAAACAGATGTTAGAGACTTTGTAAAAGCCATAAACATTAGGGCATCAAAGGCCCACAGATCTATATTCAGGGCAGTGATAGTTGGTGCTGCTGTAACAGAAGCCTCAGAAACCTTTCTGAAGTCACACTCTCTGCTAGGGTGCACATCCTCCTGCATACCTGACCAGCTCTGCTGTCTGCTGGGGAGAAAGGCTCCAGTAACTGTCCTTCCTCACCCTCCCTGCTACAGCTGCTAAGCACACACTGATGTTTGGGTATCCAGTCCCAGTGGAAACCCCTGAGGAAGTTGTTTTGTAAAAATTGGTTGATGTGTCTTGTGCCAAACTGGAAGAGTCAGTAAAGCAGCACCAATGAATGTTAGGGGCATTCTCTAAGATACTGGCCTGAAAGAGGGGGTTACTCAAGAAGCATTGTTTCTCAGCCTCAGAGACCAAGGGAAATCCTCTCCTGTCTGGTGAGACAGAAGCTTACATATTCTTGTTTATGCAAGTAATCTCTACTTTACTGTAAGTATTTTAAAGTTCTATGATTAAACTTTGTAAAATTATTTTAAGTGATTAATAGATAAGTGCACTCACTAACAAAATAATCGTAAGTCTCAATCTCTTTATACATACCCTGTGTTAGTAACTAATCACACATGAGATAAGGGGAAGATCTGCTTTCACTGGTGTTCTATCCTTTGCAAACACATAAGCAGACGATACCTGTGATATATTCATGCCCACCTGTGAAAAAAGGAGGCGCTTCAAAGTGATATTTTAGAGGAGTGAGGGAGAAGCCTTTGGATTACTGCTTAGAGAATGTATTCGTGGAAAGCCTGAAACACCGAAGTTCACTTTTCAGCCACACCCTGTGGGCAGCTGTGCTAAGAAAAGCTCAGACTTCCTCAAAAATGCCAGATGATAGGACCTATGGAAATTATTTTCCCTACTCAGCATTGTATCACATGTGCAAATGCCAAATATTTTAAAAGTCATTACTTTCACATGGATGCACATTTGTTCGGAGGGGAGTTTTTTTCCCATGAGTCTGACTGAGCCAGGGCTTTCCATTTAAACAGTCCAACATGCTCACACATACTCAATTTTAAGAATATACTTAGAAGCCACTGCAATCCAGAGCCTCCTAGCACCATAAAAGCTATGCCATCCACTCAACCTTTCTTCTCCTTCAAAACTGTCCAAAATTGCTCTGTGTACACCAGTGCAAACACACACAAAAAAAGAGGCCCCAGAGGCACTCCCAGAGGAGCTGAATTGAACTGAGGAAGGAGACTAATGCAATCTTATGAGCTTTCTGATGAATTGCCAGGAGCGTGTCCTCTCTTGTTGTCCTTGTAGCCTTCCCCTCACCCAGACCACTGCTTGGATCACCTGGATAACATTCATACTTAATGCAAGGATTAATATATATCTTTCTCCCAATTAATATATGTTTACATTTGCACATTTAGGAATAGGCACACACAGATTAGGTGTTACGTTTACTGTCATGCCATAAACTTGGCCTTGTACTTGGTGAAAGAGGCTCAGGTTGTGAAAACTCTTGCCAAAATGAAGACAGCTATTAAAATATGATCAATTCTGGAAAGAGTGGAGTGATTTAACAGAAGACAACAGCTGCCAGAATGATTTATTTGTTAAGTTATTGAATTACACTTGAATTCACTTGAGAGAGATACATGCAGGTGTAGCTATGTGCTATGAAGAACTGTCATGGACAGAAAAAGATTCCAGTTTTGTTTCCAAATACATTTTTGTTTTCAGTCAAGCATTACAGTCAGGTTTTGCCCTGAGTGAAGGATATCAGCTGCATATTATGAGAAATTGTAAGCTTCAGCTTACAGAAAGTTTTCAAAGAAACCTTACTGCTTGAAAAATGCCTACATTTTAAAGCAGACCATCCTCATACATAGCCAGGATCCAAGGTTTACTCCTTCATAAATAATAGGCAGAAGTCAGAATTACTCTTTTTAGCTCTTCTGCTGTCAAGTGGTCTTGTAAAAGGCAGGTCTCATCTCATGTTCCCTAACACATATGTCCCACTCTAGCAGAGTCCATCCTTCTTTCTGTAGTGCCAATGCCCTCCCATCTACTTATCTGCAGCAATAGCTCATGTGTAATCTCTACATGCAAACACCTTCATATCATGGTGCCACACACCACTGATGTCATCAAGCCCATTAAAAAAAAGCCCAAAACCTAGAAAAACAGAGTAAAACTAAAAAAATCAAGCAGAATATAAGATATAGTAAATTTAAGATGAGCTCCCTATATATATATGGTACACCACTATGTTGGACTCACAGGAATATCCCATTTCTCTGCTACCACATCCTGCTCTGAAAGAATTACATTTGCCAGAAATCTGACATGTATAGCTATGATTTGAGCTGTGGTCTGAACATTAGTAGCTCACAGAGTAGTGTAATTATCAGAAAAGAATAAGATTCAGAGCAATTTCTTAAATGTTGTGGGCTTCACTTTGCTGTTTTTAACTATTGTGTGTATTCTCACGAAGGTCCAGTGTTTTAGTAGTCAGGCCTATTTTAATAATTTCCATCTCCATATAATATTTCCTTTTTTTCCCTACAATATTTTTCTGTGGCTCCCTATGTATTTATTATGTAGTAAAACTACTATGATGAAATAATACATCAATTTAAAGAGACCTTTCTGGTTTTTCTAATTAACTACTCTTCCCAGAAGACAAACAATACCAATATTAATTATACAAGAGGCAGATGCTATGTGAATACTTGAGGGGATTATATGGAGGAATTTTGTTGTAGTAAAGGAATCTGCTGAATAGACATCAGCAAAGACAGGAAACAATATACAGATTTATAAGCTGTAAATTTGAGCTAATGATGTTCTCTGAAGGATCACTCAATATCATTAAAATTGAAAGTGTTTTTAAAACCAAATGTTCAAGCAAAATGTTCAAGCAATTAAGCGCCTGAATCATGACTGAATTTTTATGATAACAAGGCTCAAGTACAACACATGGGAATTTAAAACAAAAGAAAACACAGTTAAGCTACGTATCCTGAAATGAAAATGAAAATGGAACAATGCTTTAAGTCTTTGAATCATGGTGTCAAACAAGAAGCCACAGATAACACAGAGTTCACAAACTTTATGAAACTACATCTTGGGCATGCTGCTATCTCTGCATCAAGCACCATTCCATCTTTCTGCCAGAATCCCCTAGCAAATAAAATCTCTCTAGCAAGGTCAGCATATAAATCTCTTATATCTATAAGGAAAAATTCCTGTCAAAGGTGACTGGAACAAAGGCAATATAGGCAAAAATACAGATGAACCACAATGCTTTAATATTTTCAAGCAATAATATTCATTGTTATTGCTGTCAGCTGTAGTGGTAATTTTTGTGAAACAAGTAGAGTCTGCCTCTGCCTAGCCCATGTGTATGGTATTCAATTATCCTGGTTTTGTTGGGAAGGTGCTTGAAAAAGAATCACACCAATCATTATGACAACAGTATATTATTTGGATTTTCCAATGGACAAAGGATTTTCCCTGTGTGCCCTCACTCAAATTGAAATCTGGAAAATTAGTTCATCCCAAGTAGTGTAGCACTGAGTACTCAGTTGGAAGGTTGCATAATCCCCCCTTTGCAATTGCATCAGGTCATATACAGGAGACCAAGGTCCCCTTGTATCACCAGGCAGAGACAGCAGAGCCCTTTGTCCTTTTAACCAAAACCCAGGGTGGCCCTACCTTAGGGGCAGTATTCCTGGCAATCCTTCTGGACCTGTCCAAGCAGGCTAAAAAAGACACCAGTTGAGATGTCTAAGTTCCATCCATCCATCCATCCATCCATCCATCCATCCATCCATCCATCCATCCCTCCCAGAAAGGCAGAAAGGGATAGAAGGACTTACTTGGGTTTTCGTTGGTTTTGTTTGTTTTTTTTAGCATGCTGCCTTGCCTCACAATTGAGGAATCAGAAAAGGCCACAGTCCTTTATGGCACAGAATTTTGAATAAATATATCTATTACTGAGTATTATTTATAAATATTTATTATTTACAGTAAATATTAACAGAACCTATTAGTACTATGCCCCTAAAAGTGCTAGATCAGCAATATTCCTGCAATTCTGTTAAGAAAGGAAAGCTTTTAACCCTACAGAAATTGCAACTGCAGGGGAACACACTCTTGCCAAGGGTAAACCTCCCTTCAGGTTCCACAAGCATTTTGCTATTAATTAATCAATCTTTTTGAGTCCTTCCCAGTCTAATCTCATTCAGCTCAACATATCTGGTCAATTCACAGCACCCTCTTGGCACATGCAAGCTCCCCCTTAACTTACCTTCATGAAGCCTGAGTACCTGAGAACCTAATCTAAACAAACATCAACATATATTTTTGCAACTGTCTTCTGCTCACTTTCTCCATGGTTTATTTAAAACTATGGCCAGCTTTGGATTAATTATCATGACTGAGAAGAGTTATGTCCTTTAGCATAGTATTTTGTCAGAAATGTGTGTGAAACACAGTTCTCTAAATGTAAAAGTATGGCCATCAGAAGACCAGTGTTTTATTGCTTCTTGTAAGAGAACAGAGGCAAGTCACTTAAGCCTTTGCACTGAGACTCTAAAATGTATTTGGCAGTACCAGCATGGCAAGGCTGAATCCCAAGGGCAGCTTGAAAACTCAAGCCCAATTTTGCATCAGCTCCTGCACCTGCTACCTCTTTTAGGTAAGTAATTTATGAAGGGATCCCCAGAAGATGGAAGGGCCACTTCTTTAGAGGAAGTGGCACATGCTAGTCAGGAGTGAAAGGCTGAGTTAAGACATAGTCTGGGGCTTAGGTGTGACTGGACAGAGGGAGGGTGACATCCTGAGTGCAGAATCCTCCACTTGGAAGGCATGGCACCATTAGTCAGAAATTTGTCACCATTTCATCTGATTAATAGCTGACAAACAGAAGTCTCTTTTTGCATGCAGCTAGGCAGCAGTTGTTTTGAATTTTTAGAAATACTACTGATTCCTGAACTGTGACATTATGTACTTACAGTACCAGAGAGAAATCCAAGCATCTTCCAGGATGCAGGTCTACACTCATTATTTTCTAAACTACTTTGAAATGCTTGGTTGAAAACAATCACAGAATGATGTAAGTTGGAAGAGCCATTTTTAGGTTAGCTAGTCTGATTTCCTGATTAGGGTATTGCTCAATGCCCAATTCAGTCATATTATGAATATCTGCAAGGATTTCACAACCTCTCTGCATACCCATCCCAAATTTTGTCCACTTTCATGGTGAAATATTCTTTTCATTATATCTAACGAGAATTTTTTTTTGTTCCAACTTGTATTTATCACTTCCTGTCCTATTGCTGTATTTTTTCAAGGATAAAAATTTCAGTATATGCCCTGCCCTCTCAAAGATGAAAAAAAGTAATCTCAGCCTCTCCTCATGTTCTCCAGGTCCCTGACCCTGGCAGAGCACTGCTAGACTCATGCCAGTGTGTCCTCATTTTTCTTGTAATGGGAAGTCCAAAACATGCCTTTTACTGCAAAGATTCTTCCTAAGCAGTCATCCCAAATCCATAATGTTGTATGAGGCTTTTCTCTCCCTTTCCAGCTGCTTTTGTTGACCTTCATAATGTTCCTGTCAGTCTACCACCACAGCCTGCTCAGATCCCTTTAGTAGCAGAGCTGCCCTTCAATGAATGGGTCATTCTCCCCATTTTGGTATTGTCAACAAACTTGAAACATGCCATTAGCACTCACTGTTAATATTTGCAGGAAGGGAGGAGATTGGTGAGCAAAGTTCTGACTTTGTTCTGTTTATCAGCTCCCTAGCATAATTTAAGGAAGCAATATTAGTCTATATCCTTAGCTTAAACTGAAACAGTCCAATTACAACTGAAAACAAAAAAAAGAGGCAATTTTAGGAGCATGCCTTTGCAAAGAAGCTTGTATTCTCCAATGTATTAAGTGAATAATTACTTTTTTTCTTGGCTGTCTTCCAGAGGACTTTAAAATTATCTTTCCTTTAAAAAACATACACTAATCTCTCTATCCAAGTTAAATAGCAATAAACTGAATGTTAACTTAATTTTTTTCATTTTTATTATTGTAATTTTAATTGGTGTGAGATAGTGTTTATTATTTTTTATGCTTTGGAAAGAGAAGATACAATGAATGAACTATTGACAGTGTGTGTTTTTCACGTTACATATTTTTGCTGCTACCTTGAAGAATGTTTGAGACAGCTGTACTAAAAACAATTATAATAATAGAATTGCTTGGGTTGGAAGGGACTTTAAAGATCATCTAGTTCCAATATGCTGTGCAATTTCTTGCTGTGTTTTTCAAAGTCTTCAAATGTATTTTCAAATGCATTAACTAGAACCTAACCGTCCTATGATTCCATGATTCGTTTTCTATAAGTAAATTCAGATAAAGTGTCCATAATGTTTTGTGATGATTTTTTAGTGTTTATATATATTTACATTAAAACCAGACTTTTTAAAAAACAAAGAAACTTACAAAAGACATCTCCTCTAAGGCTTCGCTCATCAATTTGATTTTCAAAATCTTCCTTCTCCTCCTCATCTGATTCTTCTGCTTCCTCTTCTGCAACAGTTTCAGTTTCTTTCTCTTCCTCACCGTAGCTCCCACCAAGATCAATACCACCTTCATAATCCAGTAACTGTAAGTGGGTCTTAGAATGTGGTGTCACAGCCGCTTCTGGGATTGCATTCTTGATTGTTTCATGCTTTCTCACACTGCTTTTATGTGCAAGAAGTTTCTTAATTGTGTCCTTAGCTGTTCCAGGGCTTCTTGTGATTTCCTTCACTGACTTTTCAGGGATAACTAGAACCAGGAAGAAAATAGAAAATATTAATCTAAGGAATCATTCAGCAATGACAATGTTTTTTATTTGGCAACATGTTGGGACATTCACAAGGTCCAGAGACCCACAGAATTAAAATGTCTACGTTGAGGTATAAGTTCAGTTCTGCATGAAACCAAACACACGTGCACACGTTCAGCATGTGGGGACACCTCTGTCTGAGTTACAGTGAAAAGACCAAAGCAATCCTCTGTAATGGTCTGTTAGGACTCCTGTGTAACACAGGAGTAACACAGGCCATAGAGCCCCTTACTTAAATTATTTTTACACTGGAGCTTGAGTGAAAAAAAAAGTCCTTCTTCAATTTTTGGACTAAAATTGTCCATGGAGCTGGGATCCCCTCCACAACTGTAGCCTAATAATAATGAGCATTTCTCTTGTCTATCTCATGAACTTCTCTGACCTAATTTTCCTTCCATGGCAGGCTGAAAGTTACTGAAATGGAGGATATTTTGAGAAGAGGTACATCAAGCTGCTCCATCATGCTTCTTTTAGTTCTAAGGGATATTTAATTGTAAGGGGTAAACACCAAAATTCAGAGAAGCACCCAAGAATGCCAAATTATTACCATCTTGCAATCCCAAGATGGACTAGAACATAAATGTAACATTTCCTGAGAATTTACTCTTTTATGATTCCTCTTGGATGTGAAATACTATAGCTTATAGTTTTGGATACAGTGGTATTATTTTAATTATTCTGGAATTATCATTTTGGATATTACTATCAAGTGTTGTGCACAGCCATGTCATAAACTACTGACAACCTTCTGCTGTTTGAGTCCTTTATGTGAACTACCTAGGAAACAATGAAAGCTGAGCAGTTCCAGTGTGCTATAAAAAAGCTCTTTCATAAAGAGAGACTATTTTCATCAGTGGACCAGAATAGCCTCATATACTGCTTCCCATCTTTGATTCTCAATCAGTATTGATGCTGCAGTAACTACAGTCTTTTATGATTAAAAATGGTAGTGGAAAACAGCCGTTTTTATTTCCCTCTGCTTTTGCTGTCTAATGATTATATTATCAGGGCAAAAATGTTCCTATTTTGCTCCTCACTTTTTATTTATGAAAATTTTACAGTAGTACTTTGAGACAGATGGACTGGAATCTTGGATAGTACTATTTTCTCTGTGCTTCTTTTCATGGAGACACAGTAGAAGAAAAAACATCAGTAAATAAAATAGAACTGCAGTCTAGTAGGAAAAGAGGAAAGCTCCCTGAATTTATATTCGCTTCTGGAAAATGCAATCCTATCACTGTGAATTTGTCACCTTTTATTTGTAGCACGTGCAGCTACATGCTATTTAGTATGTCAGGAACAGAATCAGACTCTTGGTGTGCTCACTGTAGCATTTAGGTGGTTTTGAGATTGCTTTTGGAGTAAATGGATGCCAATAAAATAGAAGTCAAAATTGAGGATTTGTCCTTCCTTTCTTTTGCATAAAGCTTACAGGCTTGCTTGTCAAATACTTGCAAGTAAATCTTTACTAACACTCCACTAAGTATCCTCTGGAGGATGATGTCATGAAGGATGTAAGATTCCCTGGGTCTAAACTCAGAATTTAGCAATAAAAATGAATAGGAAAACTTAATTCCAAACAAATTTCTTCTTGACAATTAGTAACAAAAAACTCCTTGTTTTTAATAGAGTGGCTATGGGGATTTTCAAGGCCACAGGACTGACTGCTCAGCAAACCTGAACATCTGCTTTTAGTTTCTGCTTTGAAGTTTTCCTCATTAAATGAAAAATTCTTACAGTTCAATATAATAACCTCTGCAGTGTCAGAAAACCAATCTCCTTGTATGTGCAAAATTTAGCAGTGTGGAAAATCAACTGACAGGAGTGACAAAAATAAGGGGTATGAAAAGGTGTAAATTCCCATGTCCTTGCAGACTCCAATTTGCTGCTGCACTATGAAAATCTCCATGCTTGTAGAGACAAAGAGACTCTAGACACTATGTATATTTTAGGACACAGCACTGGTCTGCTTCTAACCTGCATTCAGCTGTAGAGTAGTCAGAGGTGTGGATTTAAGGCTTTTTTATGTCTACCCATAAATTGCAGGAGGACTAATGCAATGTGAGGATACACCACCTTAAACTCAGTCTGTTCAAGTCTGCAGATTTGCCTGAATGAGCAGCTCACCTTCTCTGGTGCTCTGGGGTGCTACACCTGAGGCAGTGATTTTTCAGGACCCTTTGCCTCAAGATATGTACATAAATACAGAAATGTTGGTCACAAATATTTGTATATTTATCTGTCCATGTGACTGCAGAGAATTTTGGAAAGTGCAAAGAAATGCAGTGCATTCCACTCCAGCTCATCCTTATGTACCTTCAATCAGGAAGCACGCAGATGAATGCCTCCTGCTCATGCAATTTCTCTTTATTGCCCTCATATGAAAATATCTCTGTTTTCAAAGGTATTTTCTTTCTTTGAATTAGAGAGAATTAAGGCAAGAAGTAGAAAAACAAAGGCAAATGGTGGCTGAAGGCTAAAAGTAAAACTTTTCTGTCGTCAGGTGCTATACAAAATTATAAACCCACAGAAATGGATTGGTGTAGGATGTCTAATGATCAAATTGTGAAAGCTGGGTTGAAAAAAATGCATAAAGAGCATATGCCAACCCATTGACTCTGTGCTGCATTGTGTAAAGGGAAGTACTCAGGGAATGATAGAGGAGAGGGACAGACAATGGTCTGATTTCCTTCCACACACCCTGTGACTGCAGCTGGTGCTGGCCCTGACCATACAGGGGAGCAGCAGGAGACAGCTTGCTCTGCACTCCAGCAGGCACCCCACTGCTTCCACCTTCACACCCCACAGAGTATTAAAAAACCTGCTGAGAGACAAGCTCAGGAGATTGACTTATGAATCCTTTTGTAGCTCACTTTATAGCTTCTCTATATAAGAGTTGGAGAAGTGATGAGGGAGACAGACAACCATCTACCACGTGTAGCTGGAGTCTGTAGATGTGAGTAAAGATTAGATCAGCTTGACATACTTTCAGAAATCATTCTAAAAGTTATCTACCTCTTTTAGATAGTCTTAAGAAAGCCTGAAAGTTTTCACAGATAGGTTAAGAGACAGATTCTGGGCTATTATTTTCTTTTAAGCACCGTGGGACATAATGTACCATTATGTATTGCTACCCTATTTAATTTCTAAAATTTTTACTGTCTTATTTAGGGAAGGATACTTTGAGAATCAGGGCAAGTTTGTCATGCTGGATTGTGCTTAATAAATGACTACACCAGCCAGCAAGGCATCCAGTAGGAAATGCGTGGTGACAAAAGCCTAAGTGTTACTCACTAAAGGATGACAGTGGTATTTGACTCCATACTGAATTAAATTTTAAGAATATCACCAGTGATATGACCATAATCACTTCTGAAGCTTTGAAATTTCATTTTGTCAAACCAAACCTTTCTCAGGACTGGCAAGTTAATAAGAAAGCAAAATCATATATGGGGCTTAAGGGTTACCCTAGCAGCAAAATTGAACAAGTAATAGAAGAGGAAGAGAGTGAGCCAGCATGAATTTTTATTGACATTTAGATACCCAGCAAAGCATAATGAAGAAAAGTAACCTCTGCTTCTAGATGGGCAATAACAAGAGTGTCATTGTTGAGCTCCTTAGAGGGATGCCTGTAGACTTTAAGATAGTAATCCTTTTTCCTGTTATTTCATAGGACCAAAAAAGTGAATCAAAAATAGGTTATTTTCTTTCCTCCAGGAATCTTAATTGCTTATGGAACCTTTTGAGACTCTATTCTTAAATGAAAGCTGAAATACACATAGAAGCATGTGGCAGGGGAAATGTGGGTTTTCAATGCACAATAGGAAATCAGGAAACACACGAACCTGAGAACAGCAACAGATTGCAGCAAGATAGAGGCCAGATGTGGAAATGACTAGGACCCTTTTAGGGATTGTTCAAATCAATCCATCTCTATGGATTCTCAAACAACATGTGTGCTACAGACTGTTCA
Source organism: Eopsaltria australis (assembly GCA_034509425.1). Classification (NCBI taxonomy): domain Eukaryota; kingdom Metazoa; phylum Chordata; class Aves; order Passeriformes; family Petroicidae; genus Eopsaltria; species Eopsaltria australis. Next base: position 2,677,350 of record JAVTVJ010000068.1, on the reverse strand, counting down.
GAAATGGTCTCTATGTTTCATACACATGGGAGTGTTAAATGGCAAAAGGGTGACTTAATAATCACAGGTCATATCCATACAACCAGCAGTGTTTGCAGCCTGATGTTTCAGCAGCTTTCTCCAAGTTAGTGTATTGACATACAAATTGAATGAAAGATTTTCCACCACCTTCTTTGCAATATTATATATTACTTCACGTATTAGGTTATTTGGTGGGGCTTGAGATGTAGCCGCAGGAGTTTCATTATAAACAATGTGCTTAGTTGCTCTCTCTGAAAATTACCTCATATATTAAAATGGTTTTCATTTTTTAAAAAAACCAAATACTCCTTCCATGGTCGCCAGGTTTTTTATTTATACTAGAGACAATTGCTATAAACAACTAATGCTTCCCTGTGAAAACAGGCTTCCAGCTCTGTGGGAATAATTATGTGGAGTACTGGAGACTTATTTAAGAAACTTTTTATTCAGATGCAGCACAAACCCAGGCCCATCTGTCAGGAGCTGGAATGAGCCACAGGAACTGGAGCCATTGTCACCAAAAGAAGTGTGAAGCCACAGCCTTCAGTCCCTAAATTCCCAAGATGGTGTCCCCATCCCATTAAACCCAACAGCAAAATTTCTTTTGGCTGCAGTAAAGGCAAAGCTTTTCCTCACTTGCCATATGACATGGAGAACACAGTGTTTCACTGTGGGCTGGTGCATCCAATTGTTTGTGTCACTGTTTGAAAAAACATTTTCCCCAATAGCAAGACACATCCTGCCCCCATCAGTTAACAGTGGTCAGATGTTCTTGAGGATTGCAGTAAAAGTCAACCATTGAAACATTCAGAGCTAAAAGAATCTCCTCCACTTTCCTTTAAAGAAAAAAGGTATATGTGGAGGAATTATCACCAGAGAAACCAATCTCTATTTAGCACCTCTGCATTTCAGGGTTCACCTACCACTGATTGTAGTTTTATCTTGCTCTACTGTTGTTTACATCTTTCTAGCTGGACCCTTGCCTTTTTAACCTGCCTGTGGCACTGATTTCTCTCATTACTGGATGTTATTCCTCTATCCTCTTTTTGTACTAAATCTCTTTTTCATTTAGTGTGTTCTATTAAGTTTATGAAAGGCATGAATCCTTCCTCTGCTAAACAACAACTTTGGTAATTGGAAATATGACAGCAAGAAGTTGGCAGAGGGCAAACTATGTAAGAAAAACACCTGTGAGAAGATAGGAATCATCTGACTTCAGAACTTTTTTTACAGGGCTAGACATCAAAAAATGTCTCTCCACAAGTGAAAATATTTCTGCTATTCATATTTAAGCAATAATTCTTGTTGAATTGTTTTTGCTTGATGAAAGAATATTTTACACACAGAGTTAGTCAAAAAGAAAATTTCCCTGGAAATTTTTACCTTCTCATTAAAAAGAAAAAGCAAAATAAATTAACAAAAAAAACTACCCCAGACTATTTTTCTCAGAGATGTATTTGTTTAACATTTCACCTGTGGTACATTTTGTTTTAACAAAACCATACCAAGATGTGTCATGTCAGTTTGCTTTGATATCCAGTCAAATGCATCCTTCCATTTCAGTGAGCTGCAGTGACACATCACAAGGGATGCAGTCTAGCAAGGAAACTGGCTCATAACATTGAATTTGACTGGAAGAATGTTCTAAACAGCCCTGCTGTGGTAGTCTATGTCCATACCAAACCTTTCAGTAACAGTCAGACTTTTGTGTGTTTATTTTTGCTTGTTGAAAGTCAACATTTTTTTACTGGAAGTTGAAACTTAACAAAATGGTGCTCTCCTGTGCAGGGCTGGGAGCTGGACTAGGGGGTCCTTTGCAACTCAAAATATTCTGTGAAAATATTAATTTATCAATGTGTATTGTAAGTTTCAATTGCTGCCATAATGGGAGTAGGAACATGAATAACAGAGGCACTTAGAGAACATCTGTGACCATGAAGTATAATCATAAGACATATTTGATCAAGGATTACTTGAAAAGATTTATATGTTATGTGGACTTCATCTGCTATAGACAAAAACTTTTAAAATGTTTGAGCAGGAGTCAAGAGTTCTCTTGAGGAAAACACCTTTAATTATGTTGCAGGAGAAACATCTGCCAGGTTTATAAAGGCATAAATTAAAAGGTTCATTTTAAATATAAAGACAAAAACAGCCTTTCTTCCTTTCTTTCTTCTTGGAGGGTCACATTCAGTTAAAGTGGGAAATGACATCTCTATAGGAGGTTTTCCATATTCAATAGATAAACAAAGGCAAAATTTAAAGTGAAAACAGTTTAACACAGAAGTCATGGCTTTCCTCCCTTTTCTCATTTTTTCCTAAGTTAGTCTGGAACTCTTCTCAGAGGGTCTGCACAGCCTTCCAACTTTGGGAATTTATGGAAAATTCACAGTAGATTTTTTTGAACTATTTTCTATGTTTCTTCAAGACAAATTCACTTCTCTGTTCTACTTGCAGTTCCTGGAGTTATCATGAGACATGGAGCCTTACAGGCAAAATTGATTTGAACAAATGATACTTGTATTAACTGTGCTATGCATTGTGCAATTAATATATTATTTTGTGGAGAGATCTTGCTTGGTTGGCATTGCAGCACTGTTTAGCCTGACTTTTCTGAGAACATGCCTTGTAAAGATCAATTATTGGAGAAAAACAACACAGCACTTTTCCTGACATCCAGTGGTACTCACCAGCACAATCAAATCCACTTCCTCGGTAGCCCTGTTTGCATTTGCACTGGAAGGACCCTTGGGTGTTGAGGCACTCTGCATGGAGGTTACACCTGTGTGTATTTGTCACACATTCATTTACATCTAGGGAGAGACAGAAATGCTTCAGTGGAAGCTGTGTTGAAACCCAAGGCTCCTGACAGCCATTTCTCTCCAGGTACTGTAAGCACTAATGTTAGACAGAGACAGTGCAGTGACCATCAGAGGCAGGAGAATTCATACCAGGAGAGAATGCTTGGTGCCAGCTTCAAATGCACAGATGTTGGCATGTGCATCCATGGAAAATGTAGAGCATCCCAGTAAAGACAAGGTGAATGCAGTGATTTTCTGACGGAGAACAGGATTCAAACTACAGGTTGTACACACTCTTCTATTGACAAAATGCACAAGGCACCAAGAGAATATGTGACGTCAGTTGAAAGAGTTCACCAAATCTTTCTCATTCTTTCATTCACTGTAGAAAGAATGCAATGGAAAGTAACCCTGAACATGCCAAGATGTCAAGAGCTTTAATCTACCTCTCACATTCCAGCATACATATGATGCTGCATGAAAAAAGGTATAATAAGGAAAATTTAGTAGGAAATACTACATTCAACTCACAGCAAAAGGTACAGGCACCAAGAGTTTTCTCTGTTACAAAGATGTTTCTGATTTATCCCATATGAGGGAGTCATGTTGGTGCACAAATGTTTGTACCACTCACATTTCATCCAGATTGCATGATTTTTAGCAGCTGACAGGTCCCTTCATAATGTAAGTCAGCAAACAAACAAGAAGTAGGAAGACTGACTCAAAAGTCTGGTGTATCTGAGAGTGAGATTTAGGTTTGCAAATAAAATCCTGACTACTGAGACCTTTCCAGTTTTTTCCCCGTGCACACATATTGAAAGAGAAAGGGCAATATTTTTTCCACTTTAAGACTCCCAGGGGTTGCAGACAACATGAAATGGAAACTTAAGTCTCCAAATCTGCCTTATGATCTCCCTCCCACCCCTCACTTCCAATATCAATTAAATATAAAGAAATCCCTTTAATTCATTTTTTAATGCATTTGTAGTAGTTCCAACCCTTCCAGGTCCTTGTGTAGTCAACAGCTTGAACAATACTCCTGCAGCACCTGCTGCAGTAACTTGTACTTTGCTGTCCTTCCAGCATTCAACTAATGGATTGAAACAGGAGTCAAGCATGTTCTGATATTTGTTTTAACACCTGAGCATGTCAAGATAACTTTTTTGCCGGTATTTATTTTTGGTAGGGAGAAACTTTGTCATGCAACAGAAACCTGAAAAGCAATTGAAACCTACTATTTTCATACTTTTTCCCCCCAAGTTTTGTACTATCCATCCAAATACTGTTTTTAGTCATGAAGGCACTTAATTCACATTCCTCAATAATGACATGAAAAAAAAATATATAGTAGGAATGCTTATTCATCACAGTTTGAAAGCCAAGACAACAAAAAATTATTCTTTAACCTTTACCAGAAGTAGCATTATTTTTAGTCAACAGTTGCCAAATTGCAACAAATTCTTGTACACCTTCACTTGGCACAATGAGACAATTTAAATTGTAAGTGCCAGTGATTCAGTTTCTCATAAGAAAAAAGAAAAAAACAGAGAAAAATTTGAAGTCCCATCAAGAATATTTTAGTGTGACATCTTTTACCCATTTCTGAGACAGCATCCCCAGGACAGGCCAATGGGCTTGAGGCAGTCACAGGGAAGGTGCACACTGTGGGAATAAAAAGAATAAAGAAGGAAGATCCAAGGGCTAACTCTTACCTACACAGTTGTAGCGGCCACTGGTGTATTTTAGTTCATAACCCAGCTGGCACTTGCAGTAGAAGCTTCCAAATGTGTTGACACATCTGCGGTTGTAGGAGCAGACAGCTTTGCCAGTGGAGCATTCATCAATGTCTACAGCAGGAGAAGGGATGCTGGTCAGATCCATAAGAAGGTGAAATGGGAAAAAACTCACTGGGATTTGCATGGGAATGCTTTGATCTTGGCTATCACAAATAAGCTTAATAAATACGTCCTATAATTTCACATTTGGTGATGGCTTTCACACATGTTCTTATAAGTGAAGCAGTAAAATGTGAATTAACTTTATGGAAGAACACAGTACCAAGTATTATAACCAATGCTTTCTTCATCGCAGGAAACTCACAGGTAATGTTGAGGCTACTGGAGAAAAATTGAGAAGTTTGTATTGTGGGTCATCACAATAAAAGAAAGCCCCATCCAAACAAAATGCCCAGATCTTATAACACATTATGTCAGCGGGGCAGCTTCCTGCAGGCAAAGCACTGTATTTAATGGCCTCATACCAACAAGGAGAAACTGAACCTGTTGATGACTCTAAATCATGCCAAAACACTGAATTATTTATTGGGGATGAGACTTATCTAAAGAATTACATGGCCAATAGTACAAGAACTATTTTAAAAAAAGAATGAAAACTTTACATCACACTGGGAGTAACAAGACACATTATTTAAACTGGCGAGGAGGCTTCCTAACCTTTCCCCAGAATCTTATGGCTTTGGGGATCCTGCAGAAAAGAAGCTGAGAGTGAGCTCTCTAACCATACCAATGCATGTCCTTCCATTTGGTCCCAGCTGAAGGCCACCTGATGGACAGAGACACTGCACCTGCCCTTTGACTTCTTCACATCCATATTGGCAATTCACCATGGCACAGGTCCTAGAGCCTGAAAACAGTATTTAAAAGAAAAAGAAGAGCAAAATTCTAGGCTGGAATCACACAATTTTAAGTTAGATACGGATGAACACAGAAATTAATCAGAAAACCAAAATTCCCTTCACTATAAGTAAAGCTGTTTATACATCAGCATATTAAAAATTCAGGAGTCCTTGAGATATTTTCTACAAACAAAACTCTGTCACTGAGAAACTAGAAGCTTCCTCAGGTCTGAAAAATGAAGTTGGCTAAAAAAGCAGAATGCTTTCCATTTCATGCTGGCCGAAAGACAAAGAAGATAGGTAGAAATGTCTATTTTCACAAGTTTAAATAAGCCTTAGATCATACAGCAAATGTGTGCAATAACAGTTTTCATCAACTGCGGAAAGCATATTAATACAGATAAAATAAATCAGTTGTGGAGTACAGAAAGGTAAAGCAAGGAATAATGTCGTGCAATTCAGCACAGTAAAAAGCAATCTTTATTGGTGCTTTGCTTGATGTCATTCAGTCATCCTCATTCCACAGATGAACGGGCAGGACTATACACTGAGATCGTACTAGCTGTTCTTCATCTGAAGCTACACTATCAATGACTTTTACTTCTATCAGGATCAAACCACCTCTGAACACCAAAATATAAGTCTGACCTAGTTTACTTTACCCAGGAACTACCAAATAGGAAACCTCTTTCAGCTGTGACAGTACCAGAGCGTAGGGGCAAAGATCCTATCCTGAATAAGCTAAACCTGTTCATCACAAGAAGAAAATCAGCTGGGATTAAATGTGATTAGATGATTTTGGTGTGCCTGTTCCATCAGCTCTATTACTTACTTGCACATGTGCCATCTGGCATGAGCATGTACCCATTGAGACAATAGCACTTGTAGCTGCCATGTGTGTTCATACATCTGTGCTCACAGGGACGTGGCTTCAGTCCACATTCGTTCAGATCTGCAGAAGTCATTGGAACTGAGTGAGTCCTGGGCTTATACACATATATTCATGCATATAGGTGGATAATGTTGCCTAATGTGTGGAGTTCCCCAGAGTAAAATTGTCTGGATGGAAAATAAGCTAGCCCCTTGGAAGATGAGAGTTCAGCAGACCATCTGGCTGAAAGACTGCGAGTAAAACCAACATACACAGACCTCTACACTTGAAAAATTAATGCAAACTCTGGCCACATCTGGCAGCTTGTTAGGAAGAAGTGGAGGGGTGGAGAGAATTGTAGCAAATTTTTTGGGGGGAGTTATTTTTCTGGATTTCTCTGATTCTAGCCCTCCAGTTGACCTCTGTATTAGAAAGGCAAAACCATGAGACTAAAAACAGCAAAACAGTTTGAGATAAAGCAAAACAACGATTTTTACTTTAATTTTTCTGAGCTACACACTGGCATCAAGGTTATCAGTAGCAGAAATGAAATACAATATATTATAATAATTATGTGACTTTAAAAGGATCTCAAAAATCTCAAAATCCTGAGAATAAAACATCCTAAATCCTTCTCAAAATCCAGGATTTAACAGCTTTTCAGAAACGAAATCAATTTCAAATTCCCAACATCTATCTTTCACAGGGAGAAAATGAGAATTGTAAACCATTTAATTTGTGTGGTATAGGGTGAGCAGTGATGGCAATATTTGGTCTATGACAAGGGCACAACATCTGGGGTTTTATCTCCATGAACAGGCATCTCTAACTCTTGTAGTGAAGAGTAAATAGACAGAACTCATTTATAGAATGCACCAGCATATGCAGCCCATTCAATATGTGTATAACAGCACGTATGACAGATAATACAATTTCAGTAAAGGCAGAGCTCTCCAGGCAAGCACTGAGCTTGTGCAACTCCACTTCTAATGGGAAAAGCATCTGTTCTTGTGTCACACCGTGCAGACCACAGGAACAAAACCTCCAGGCAAGTCAAAGCATAAACTTTGTGGAGGTGCACAAGTGTTTGTTACAGCTCAGTCCAGGGAAGAGAGAGGGTTGCATTCTATTATTCTCACAGGGTCTGTTTGAAAAAGGACAACCTATCTGCTTGCAAATCACACTGGATTTTTGTGCTACTGTGACTCCACTAAATAACTAAGACTCTCTTAACAAAGAAACTAAAGAGCAAACTGGAGAACAAAAGTTATTCCACTTAGACCATACATTTTCAAAAGTGCTTATCTGCACCTATCTCTCACAATGCACAGATAGCATACACAGCTCTAAAAAAGACCCTATGGAGATAAGGCTAATTTAGCTCAGACTTGGTGGCAGACTAATACAGTCCCCTTATCTCTGTTATTTTAGTTAGCTCATGTTGAGCTTGCTCAGCAGGACATTCTGCTGTAAGGACAGACCAAGGCTGCATCTGCCAGTAAATTAAAAGTGGGTATTAGCACTCCTGGCTGATGGAACATGACCCCCTCTATGGCTATAATCTTGAAACAAACAGCTCTTGAACACTTCTGGCCTGTACCAGCCACCATTTCACTGAAAAAATCCCAGCCATGCTTCAGAAGGTAGAAAAGCCCAGGAGCTAACAGGGAATTTGCACATGTGGGTCTGTGCAATGCTTCCTGCAAGCCTCAGTCTCTGAACCTACTGAAGTGCACAGAACTGAACTGGCTGCCTATGGAGAGCACATCAACAGCATATGGAGTTACTGCACTGAAAACATCTAAAAGCTGTGGGCTTCTCTGTTGCCTTTTAGTAACATTTAAACTGCCAAGTAATTTTTGAGGTTAAACTTCTGGGTTTAGAGGCTGAAATTTTAAGTGGTATCTACATATCCGTTACACATAAGCACAGCTGCTGTTTCCCTTTCCTCTCTAGTGGTACAGAGAAATTAACTTCTTTTCCTGTGAGAAACATTAAAAATGTAAAAGATGGATTTTTCCAAAATACTTAATAGTACATCTTTAGGATATATTGTTTGAAAGATGCTGTGTAGTAAATGGGCTGTTTTGACTATAAAAAATGTGTGTTTAGCACACCAATGCAAATTTTTCAAGCAAAGTCTGTAGGAGCTTAGGAAGGCAGCAAGGACAGATCTAGTCATTTGTGTGGCCTTTATGTCATGCTTCCATCATAGCACATACAGTTCACTCATCTGCACTGCAGTAGGATGGCCTCTCCATGCACAGTGACCTGCTCCTTTCATCTGATCCAAGACAGAGGTCTCATATTTTGGAACAGGGAGAAAAAAAAGCTGTGTTCTTACCAGTGTGTTAGCTGAAATACTTCCATGTCAAATTCCAAGTTTATGGAGGAAAAATGGTGTATTTAAAGTTTCTGAAAATGCAATTCTAAGGCCTCCCAATGGTGGTTCTCAGAAATACCATCAGCATATACAAACAGGCCAGGCAGATTGAAAAATTACATGTCTACCATACAATTGCATGTCTCTCTGATTAGAAGATTAGTTTAAAAAGAAACATGGGCTGCTAGTTAAGAAAATAACATGGGTTCTGGAATTGACTTCCATCTCTTCTGATACTTTCTTATATAATCTCTCCATGCCTTAATCATGACAGTTTGGCCTTGTCATCAGCCCATAAGAGATAAACAATATAAGTTCAAACTTTTGTCTGCTGAAGGAGGCTTAGAGCTTGCCTGGGATGCTGGAGATGCAAAAGCCTAAATTCTTAAGTTCTTCAATGTAAACAAGAAAATATCCTTGTTTACTATTTTGGAAGATAACACAATCCATAGTACAAGACAAGGAAACAGAAAACCAACAGTCTCCTTTCTGGAGCATATGCACAAACCTTGATTACAGGTTTTTCCTGTAAATCCAGGGAAACATTTGCATTTGTTTGGTCCCGTGCACTCGCCATACTTGCAGCCATGTCCACAGGTAGCTGGTGGAGCCAGGCAGAGAAAGGAGAGAGATGAATAAAAAGTTAGATATATTCTATTTGAGAACTTTTGCCCTGCTTAGTTGCATAAAAACTTCTGCACAAGTTCAGCATCCTCCATACCTCTCCCTCTAGTCCAAGCATGGTAACTACTGATTAGCACTTTATTTGGGCTTGAGAATAGTGGCACTAACATGAATTACAAGAATTTGTTTTTTTCCAGGTTTAAAGACAAAAGGTCTCTCCCTCATATTTTTTTTTCTGCAATGTTTACAACTCACATTCAGTTTTTGTACTCTTGCCTTTTTCCTTTTTTAGAGAAGCCTATGTGAGAAGCAGCTGGCCAGCAGCTTGAATTGCTATGCTTGGCATCTGGAGTACAAAGAGGCAACAGCACTCTCCTAGAGCCAAAGGAGACACATAATCCTACAGCAGCTTTACAGTCTTGGATCTCCTCAGCTGAGGAACATGTTTATCCCATGGTGGAACATCCAGAGCACATCTGTCATCAGGCAACTGTCCTTACCACACATCCCAGTGAGTAAAATTGCATCAGGTTTACAATAATTTGAGAGGGCTGCACTTAACCTGGATGCATTAAAAAGCAACTCTAAGTCCTCTGGATCATCCATCAGAAATTAAATGCTGACTTTTATAAGCCTTAAGGCTCCTGAAGTCACTGTGGGTGTCAGCATGGGGGTTATTCAGGAAGAGCAAACCAAACACACATTTAAATCAGGAACAGCTCTGGAGAAACAGAGAAAGAGTGTGCACCAGGATGTGAATCTGATCTGAAAGCTATAGAAAAGTTTAGTTACTATATAGTAAAATTAATATTAAAATTAATTTTTCTGAATTCAAGTATCTTCCCTACATTAACAGATACATTCAGATGTACTGAAGGTACTAACTCTGCAGATTGAGGCATTTTTCAACACTTCTGCCAGCCCTGAATGCAACGTTGCACACTGCAAGACCACCAGATCCCCTGGGATCCCAAGCATCTCTGCTTGGGATGTTCTCCCATGGGATGGACACATTTCTGTAACTGAGGAGATGCAGGACTGCAAAAGACTTGCAGTGTTAGCACTGAAGCAGAGAAAAACACCACATCTGGATTTACAATGCAGAATTACATTATAGGTGGCTTAAAGTGATTTGCAGAAAACAATCTTCAAATTTTAGGAAACTTTATTGCTTTAAAACAAGACAACCTACTCCATTGACTGATCAAAATTACATTTTCCAGTTGTCCCTCCAGGTATTAATTTGCATCAAAACTAAAGTGCAATTAAGCAATGCAAGAAATACCACAATAATCCCTTTTTCCTTTTTAAAATGGCATATAATATGTACAGAGCAGAGATATTTTAGCATCTTTCCCTTTTAGTGTATGGATTTTCAGCCATGAATAATCTTAAGCCTCTATACAAATTCACCAGATATAAAAGGCCAAACTCTCTGGGACAACAGGTGCAACATCTGAAAAAGATTTCTAAAACATGTATTTTATGATTTTGTTGTGTTTTGCCCAAGTACAACTGGAGAGAGAGAGATTCCACACTGCATTCTCCTTGGGATATGTAGACCTTTTACAAATTAGGAGTGTCTTAAGAGTCATTGTCTCTTCATTAAGCAAACGATCCACAGACCAGAATGCTGGCTGGCTACCCAAGCTCAAGTCAGGGGCACTTACTGCTTGAGTTTTTTATATTTTTAGAAAGTTAAAACGTCCTAATTCTCAGAGGCTGTGTTCTCTGAAGATAAAGGATACCAACTGATATGAAATCATTTTAGGGGTCCTTACATAGCATCAGAAAACACTGAATTTGTGTCACGTACTCAACAGCTGTAACAGCATAGCCACTGACCAGGACTGTGCAGGAGGTCAGAACAGATGGTGCCTTCTGGATCTAAGAATTTCTGAACAGGCAAGTTATGGTTTGGTGTTGTATACCCAAAGCTCTGCTTTTTTTGAGGAGTGGTCTCTCAAACATGTTTTATTCTCTTTCTCACTGAGTTAGATTTCACTTCTCAGAAGTTTTCTTTCTGTAACTTCTGGCAGACATGTAAGAAATCCCTTTATTAGTACTAAGTATGCAGCAACAGAGAGGAAAAAGGCAGAAAGTAAATGTTACCTTCACAGTGGCCCTTGTTCTTTCTCCAGCCAGGACAGCAATCCAGCCTGGAACCATAGCGACACACGCCAGGCTGGCTCACAGCCCCCAGCTGCCCACGAGCTCTCGAGCTGTGTAAGGAAGGACAAACACCAGTTCCATCAGGAAAATGCACCAGTCCATTCCTCTGCATGCCCCTTTGTACATTTCCCTTATGTTTTATCTGTCAGGCATTTTCATTTCACCAAACCTAGGGCGGTGTTCCTACACAGCAATGCAAACTTGCATTTGATCAGAGAAACTGGGATGATGGGAATGTTTCACCTGCAATAAGTTAACTGTGTAAGGTAAACCCTTTCTAAAGAGAAACACGGCAAAGGCAAAAATTACAGCCAGCTCCCTTGCTAGAATGAGTCATGTTAATATCAGTGAAGTCAATGGGGCTGCCTCAGTTTGTGTCACATGAGCAACTGGATGATGCCATAACTGACAGCACTATTGCCTTGGATGATGAAAGACTGATTCTACAGAAAAGCATGTTGTGAACATCAGTCAGCCCCATAAAAGCAGTGACTTGCAGGCTCATAGCCACTGCCAACATGCAAAGTCATTGCATAAGTGCAGACAGTCCCTGGTTGCATGAGACTCCCATACAAATTAATGTTAATTTCACCTGCCAATAAGCCCAGGGGGTTCAAAGTTATTGTGCAGATCAACAGCTGCAAGAGTTGGAAAATCTGCCGTGTTAGTTGCCAGAATTATAAATCTGATGGAAATCCACAACTGTGTAAGTCTTCTAGACCTCCTCTGTGCTGCTATGGGTGCTGTGGGTTTAGTTCTCTTCTCCCTGTTTGCTGTTACTTAAGTTGTCCGTTACCACATGCCTGTCCCCTTTATGAAATTCTTTCCTCTATCCAAAATGCTCTGTCCCCATTGCTTTATCCAAGTCATAATTTAACATGCATTTTCTTCAAAGAGTCCAAAGTGTTGCTTTTGACCCAGAAAATACCTTTTGGTGAGAGCTTTATAGTAAGTCATTTGGGGTACTGAGAGGGGCAACACAGTGCAACAAAAATCTCACGGTGGGAAAAAAATGGTGAAAAAAAGTAATCAGGCATGAACTTTTGCATTTTTTAGTCTGAGGCACAAAAAAGGTATCATTTTATCACATTACAGGAGTGCTTTGCATGTATCCTCCTGTGCTTATCTGTAACAGTTGCACTCACATCAAAACAGTTCCTGCAAACATCACTGAGGCAAACTAATAGAACAAATATATGCAGACACTTTAAAGACACAAGATGTTGCTCCAGAGTTTTCTTTAGTAGCTGAACCATTGGAAAGAGAAGGGAGTTCAGAGGAAATGCATAAGCTCATGTATCTGAGATAGTCCAAACAAAGAGATGGTCTTGTTACCTGGCAAGTAAAAAAGCTTCAGTGTTGGAATAAATTGTTCTGAAGCCTCCCAATCTTTGCCATCAACCCAGTGATGCAGTTTACAGGAGTACATGTGCTTATATATGAACATCTTCAGACAGGTGAAAAAGTGTGTTGAAGAGCTACAACTCTGTGTGTGTCTATGACAAATCAGCACCCTGCCTCTGCATCTACAGACCTTTTTTCCATTTTGTTATCCATATGCTGGCTTACATCACTTGCAAGTATACAAGTTAAAGAACATATGTTCTGCTTGCAGACTAGAAAGTGGCCTTGAATTCACCTGCACAGTAAATGTACATTCCACTCACATCCCAGAAAATCCCCTTGAATGCATCTGGATAGCAATGACTCCCCTGGAAGGCTGAAATGTCTACAGCCTGGAGGAAGAAGGATCTCATTCCTTTCCAAAAGGTGCTTATTTTCACTGGAAAAAGTTATTCAGTAATGTTTTATTTAATAATTCACTTCAGAAAAAAAGTCTTTATAAAGTATGCAATATCTCTCAAGATTTCAGAACAACTTTTGTTAAAACTGGGAAATGTTCCATAAAGCTGCAAATTAAATTAACATAGCTGAACTCCATAGATATTGCCCTGGACATGGTCTTTCACTTTGTTCTGACTTCCACAACAAGTATCAAGATAAAACTTACCTTTGGCAGAGGGAAAGATCAACTAGATCCCAAAATCTGAGTGGAAAACCAGATTTGCCACTTTAGTCCCTCTCACACATGAAGAATCAACATCAGCTTAGCTATTTCTATCAGGAGTTCAGCATTTTTTGAAAAAGTAAGAAAGAAATTTAGAAAGAGGAGATTCTTTCAGGCAGGGAGACCCTTTCTGGGAGAATGTCACATGAACCCTCCTGGATATTGGAGAAGTCTGGAGGCACTTCTGATCCCTCCTTGTCTGATATTCCTGTAGTTTTTCAGAGGGACTAACTTAAGTACCTGAGTGAGATGGCTGGACTTATCACTGTCTGCTCAGTGTTCAAAAAACTCCTGGCCTTGAAGAACCTGCAGCCAAAATATGTGACTGGAAAAGAAAGGCAAGAGAAGGCACACTGTGCAGGCCAGGGGAAGGGTGGTGTCTGAAGAACTCTGTCCTCTGAGAGGCAGCACTGGTGCTAGAGGTAACAAGTGGATACTTAACAGTCTAGGGTGCCCAGGCAGGAGGGAAGTAATTTATTTTATGTGGCTGTGGTATTGATGACAGCACAGTGTGACATTTAGCAAAGAACAGTGAGGATGAATAGTAACCACAACAACCCAGGGGCGCCTGAGTTGAGGTGACTGAAAGAAAGAGCTGGCTGCATTAGCTGCCACAAGATTGCAGTGAGCCATTAGCACCATTTTAAACTGAGACTAAGTTTCACAGCTGCTGTAACATGTATTGCTGTTACGGTTTAGGAATGGTATTCCCCAATTCAGTCCCCCCACCAAGACTCTCCACAACCACACGCCACCCTCTCTTGCTCCCCCAATTTCCTCTCACCCTTCCCCTTGCAGCAGGATGGAGTAGAGAATTGGAGGTACAACTAGGCAAAGATCACAGGTTGAGGTAAGAACAATTTACTGGAGACAGCAATGAGATAAGGAAATGAATAGTACCAGCAACAATACTAACGACAGAAGGTAGAAGAAAAGAAGCATTTCACATGAAAATACTCCAATAATAGACCGGACAGGCTCCCTCCACCACGTTTTGTTGAATGGAAGGAACCCCTTCTTCCTGGAGGGCAGTCCTTGTCCCCCACCCTCAACAATGGTGTGAGGTGGTATAGAATAAAAATGTGCTTTCTCTAAGACATAAGAGCAGGTTTGGAGTTCATAAACTTCCAGTTCCTGAGGAGCTGACCACTGAACAGCCTCTGCCATGACGACAAACGTTTCCATACACAGATCTAATGTGTATGGACATGCAACATCTTGAAGGCTTCATATGCAGTTGCTGCGAACTTTCCCTTTACAAGCTATTCCCTTGCTGCATCATTTCTGCTTCTGGAGAACTGGGAGAGGGAACACTGGAATGTCTTGATCTGGAGTAAGTGGTGTTATTGATCATTTCTCAAAATCTCGTTCTGTTTCCAGAGCATACCTGTCTCCATAGAACCCAACATCTGTGATGACTGGCTGCTTGTGAAGGGTCCGTCTATGCTGGCAGACCAAGAACTGGAGGCGCACACACCTTTCCACGGATGGTGCAGCTGTTTCCCCCTTTGGCCCGTCACTTAAGCTGCCGCTTTTCCCGGAGCACGAGTCCCCAGCTGTGCTGTGAGTACCTCGGGGAAGCGGCTCACACGCCCGCAGGTCGCACGAACCGGGCGGGCGCCGTTCAGCACCACGGCCCCGGGCACCGGCCGCGGACAGGGCGCGGGAGGGGCTCGCGTACCGCCCGTACACGGCGGGGAGCCCGACAGCCGCGGGGCCGCGGGGAGCAGCGGCACCCGGCCCCGGACAGCCGGACCCGCCGGGAGAGGGGCGGCGGTGCCCGGGTCCCTCCCGCCCGCCCCCGCCCGCTCCCCGCTCACCTGCCCGTGGCAGCCAGCCCGGCGGCGAGCAGCGCGGCGAGCAGGGCGCTCCCGGGCGCCGGCACCATCGCCCGGGCAAGGGCGGGCAGGCGGCGCGGCCCCGAGCCCGGCGCTGTCTGGCTGCCCCTCGGGCTGTCCCTCGGGCTGTCCCTCGGGCTGTCCCTCGGGCTGTCCCTCTGCCGTCCCTCGGCGGCGCGGCGGCAGCGCCGGAGCGCGGGCGGGCGGCGGGACGGGGCCGTATAACCGGGCGGGGCGGGGCGGACCCGCCTCCGGCCGCGCTCCCCCCCGCTCCTCAAGCCGGGTACGGCAGAGCCTAGGGCGGAGAGGGGCGGGTGGTCCCGGCCGGAGAAGGGCAGGCTGCCCCGGAGCCAAAGTGATGCTCCCCCGGGCAAAACCGCGTCGCTCTGGCGGGCGGCACGAACCGCGGCCCCGGCCCGAGACCCGCCGCTGATGGAGGCTCACCCCGTGCCGCCGCCGGCTGTCCCCGGGCTCTGCCTCCGCACGCACCCGCTGTCCCCCGTGACAGCGCTGCCATGGGTTTCCATCACCGGGAAACAGCATTTGCACCGAAAGCTTTCCTGAAAAAACTTTTCCCAAGCTATTAAGTACTTGGATATTAGGAAAAATCTTCTTCAGAAAAACTTTCTGCCAGGTAGTTGACATCTGCTGCTGATTTCTTCAGACTTCTGAAAGCACAGATGTTCCTCTAAAGCATGTTTAAGTCACCTTGTCGAGAAGAGCAGTGCAAAGTCAGAGGTACCAAAAGATGGCAAATTTAGCCTCAGGATTCAAATGACATCTAACTAAAATTCAATCTATTTAAAAGAAACAAACTCGTGCAATATTGTTTATGCGTTACACAGGATGGTAAAGACTTTTTTTTGTCCTGGATGCTGGATACAAAATCCATTGTTGGTTTGCAGCTGTGATGCTGTGTTTCTGAAATGTGCAGTGCCTTGAGACTCTCCAACTTCCTTCATTAGACTTATCCTCCCGTATAGGAGGAGGAGTCTTTTGATTTTAGCACTGTGTAGAAAGTATTATAATTGCTTAAATCTGTATTTAAATATTCACGGTTTTTATCATGGACACTTTTTCCAACAAATAGATACAAATATATCATTCGATGCTGGGCTTGCCACTAAAATACTGATCTGTGATCGAAACAAGTTTTTTTGGTCAGAAGACAAAATTTCTGGATTGTGATGCATGTAGTCTGTTATGAGCTATAATTATTTCCTCAAAAACTTTTATTTTTTACAGAGTGACTTGTGGATAGGTCTCTCAGCCCTGGTGGTCCCTAAGTAGTATTTCACATTGCCTGCTGGAATGGGACTGGCCCTGGGTCTCCCACATTCCCTGTGATTTATTAGGGAAATGTTTATTGAGGCAGTAGTCATGGCTGTCTCCCAAGTGAAAGCTAATGGGCAGTTTCTGGACTATCCTCCCAATCTTGCTCTGAGCTCTCACAGGAGCTCTTTCATATCAAGGTGATATAAGAGTAGCCTATGGCTTCTAGGGTCATATATAACATATCTTACAGGAATGTCCCTCAGCTTTAAGGAAAACGTTTTTGTACTTCGCACAATCCTGATCCCAAAGCACACCTCATGGCTGCTGTTGTTAGTATTTTAACTTGACATCTAGAATGCAAAATGGGAAATTAGGGGGATGACAATTATTAATCCTATTGTTAGACTGAACACAGTTCTTGTTATTGTTTCATGAAATACTGCCTCTAATTTTGGGTCTTAGCTATGTTTTCTATTTCAGTTTGTCATCTCTGGACCAAAGTGAGGCCTAAGGATAAAACTGCTTTGCCCACTGAAGATGCTGTTTCCCATTTGGGGTGAATGGACATAACAGCTCTGAATCTGTGTGTGTGTGTGAGTCTTACTCATGCCCTGTCATCTCCTCCTTTGCCTGACATGCTGGGTTTTATCCACAAGAGCATCAACAGCAAGCAAAGATGAAGAAGGAATTGAGCCTCTCTATTTAGCACTTGTCAGGCCATATCTGGAACACTGTTCTTAAGATTTTTTCCTACTTGTCCCACTTGCTGCTTTCTCTCTGGAAGTTACTGTGGAACAGCTCCATAGACTCACAGACACTGGAGCTTCCATGCAGAGGAGGAGATTCAGCCTCCAGAGCCTGCTGAAGGCACACAAAGCACAGGCCCTGACACAAGTCTGGCTGTACCATGATTTAACATGCTTTCTTCCTCTGAGGCAGTAGCTCTAATGCTCAAAGAGGTGAAGGGTGGGATGGAAGATGGTTTATGAGGCTGTGGAAGAGAACTAGATTTGCCCCTTTCTTTTCCACACTTTGAGTGTCCCTTGCCATGGAAAGGAAGGGGTTACATTTTTAAATTAAGCCTTGAATTCTGAAAAGTGCTGCAAGTCCCACGTGAAGAACTCACTCCAAGTATCTAATACATAATGCCCCCCATACGAGCCCTTGTTTCCCACCTGGCCTATCTTAATTGATACCTACACGATCCACGTGTGCATCAGGGATTGCCATTTCCAGCAGCTTTATGAATGAATGTAATAGGAGATCACTGTGTGGTTTTCAGGGAGGAATTTTATAAGTATAGCTTCCTGGCTTTTGATGTGATTTTCTTTAGTTTCAGGTCTCCTGCCAAAAAGATTTAGACGTTTTTTTCCCCTCAAATTATTTCTTTACATGCTAACACACAAATCTTTCATTGCTTGGCTACATTAGCCTATAACAAAAATAATTCAGTCACTGGCAATCCTCTCATAATAACACTTTCCATATGGTAGCCCAATAACATGGTGCCTCTTAACAGTTTTTTGGGGTTTTTTTCTGACAGAGAAAAAATTTTATAGTTTATTCAGCCATACTATGTTTAAAAAAAATGTGAAGTTCATGTAGCCTTTATTTTGTCATATTAATAAATGTTAAATGTTAATTGACTGTCCTGTAATTCAGTGCTTTGAAACTTTAACCTTTGACAGTTTGTCCTTTTTATTTGAGTCATCAAAATGTAACAATTAACAGGTCGCAAAAGAATGAAAAAAGTAAGGATTAAACCAGGTAGGCTCTGGACCTATCTCGCACTTATCATGGGTCCACAGTTGCCACTTTTCAGCTTCTGATAACTTGCTGCTTTTAGATATTACTGTATGGAGAATGGATCCCAGATTCTATCCCCATTTGTTCCCCTTGAGCATTTCAGTGCTGGCACGCTCAGTAACAAGGCAGAAACCTCAGCCTGGTGTGACTTTATGGAACCAGTAGGAGGACCTTTGTGGTTTCACATCACAAAGGTGTTCAGTCCTGAATTCTCAGATTACACTTCTGCTATCATGAGTTCAGGTTCTCTCTGTGTCTTAATATTTGGAGTATGTTGGTGTAAGATTCTAACTTTTCTTATGCTGTAAATCTGAATTATTCAATCTCTAATTAGGAATCACAAAGGACCGGTGAAGCTGAAATAGAAATACTTCAGCTAAAACGTTTACATTAAGCACAGATAGAGTAAAAAATAACTCAGAGCATTTAGGATTGAAATATTGCTATAATAGCAATCCTGGCTATGTCCCTTTTTTTTTTTTTTAGTTAACTGAAGTTCCATCTATATTGCCAAGCAGTTTCAGATCAAGTAATTTTATAGGTTTTTCATGGAGTAGAATAAATAGAGAAATAAAAGAGAATCATTCCTTTTTTTTCTCATGAATAATTTTATCAGTTTTAACAGACTATTTTGAAACACTAAAAAGTCATGGATGGGATTTCTGAACTGGAATTCCTGAATAGAATCATGATTATAAAATCAATTGAGCTTATTTTTTGTTTTGGTTTGCTGACTATTGCTTCAGAATATTTTAAGAAAGAAAGTTAGATTCAAAGTTGAAATTCTTGCAGCTATTTAAATATGATCTGGGGCTTTAGGGAAACGATCAAATATCCAGAGGTTTATGAGACCTAGTGATATTGCTTCACTGAGACTATGCATGTGAGGAAAAGTTGGCAGACTAGATTGTTAAAGGCAGAGCACCAGGATTAACAAACCTTTGCTACTGGGAAAATTTAGTAGTAACCTCAACCTACTTTTCAGCTGACATTATAAAATACTCTCAAAAGTGGTCTGTTTGCATTCCTTTGATATTTGATAATATTTTTCAGATTGTTACCATGGTTAAACTCAACCCCGTGGTCCATGGGGCAATGCTTGCTGTCATTTGTGTAGCAGAGAGTAGGAATCCATTGACAGGATAAGCCTGGATCCCAGGTATACCTAAGAAGGGTTCAGTCTATATCTAACCAAATTATGGTTTCTGTGAGGGAATCCTTAATTCTGGCCAAAAGTAATTGCAAACACAAAAGCTCAGTGTTTAGGTAATGCTTTGTATTATATTATGTTAAAATAATTAAAAATCACACACCCAAGACAGTGGGTGGCCTAACACAACATCAACAAGAGCCTGTTAAAATTACACCATCGGGCTGGAGATCACTTTTCTAAACATAAATAAGAGGCTTCACATGCTGGGTTCATATTCCACAGCCTGGAGTTCCATGTGAGGGTTATTTGGCCAAAGCAACTGAGCTGAAGGATACATGTGCCTGTTTGATGACTGGTTCAGGAGAACATGAAGAACTCAGAAAAAGCTGATGAAGTTTATTGTGGAAGCTAAGACAAATGTCATTAAATGAAAGGAGGAAAACATGGCACTAATGAAATATCTGAGGGCATCATGGGTGAAAATACGCACGGAAATGTCTAGCCAGGGTTTTCTTTGCTGTCATTTGGTTCTCTGGCATGGGTGTTCATTACTGGTTCAATTGTGTCAGGTCTGCTTTTGAAGTGCATCTTAAGGTTTCAGCTAAAATCCATCAAGTCCATTTCATGTGGTCTGCATGAACTTAAGAATGTTGAACAGTCAGTCACAAGATTTACTTTCAAAGTGCAATTCCAATTTGAAGTAGAATGCAGATGTAGAAACACCATCTCTGTCTGCATTATGGACAGTGCTGGTATTATAATAAATAAATACTGGCTTTTTGGAGAAAAATTTTTCCAAAGGGACTCCTTCAAAACCTCAAGTTTTTTATCTGACTGTCTACACTTACTTTTATTTGACCTTTTTCATAAGCTCTTTTCCCTAGACCTTAATCCTAAAAATGTGACTATATAGTTTTTCTGAAAATACTCTCCTCTTATCTCTGCTCCTAAAAGAATCACCTTGCCTCATACATGTGTAGAAAGTGGTTTTCACATCTAGATATCCCCTAGATAAACATTTTAGTCTTTTTTCACTTTTTGTCACAAAACAGTGGCTTTTACCAAATGAGAAATGATTTTCTTCTTCGGTTGCTTCTCTTGTTGGCCAAAATAATCTAGATATGGCTTTTATTGTAGTTCTCATCTGCTCTCTCCACTACCCAGCAGCCAGGTAGGAATCATTGAGGAGTCTGGAGTCCAGTCAAATATCATACTGAAATGCCAAATGACAATTTTGGAGGACATGCTTTTACTCTTCAGCTGAACTGTCTGAATTTCATCAACTTCCCTGAATTCATATGGTCAGTGTCCTTTACCTCTTTGTCTCATAAAAGTTATGAATACTCTTGCCCTCACACAAATGTTAAGAGAATCCAGAGATGATCCAACAAAAAACAGAAGCAATGCAGAATTAAGTTATGCAGAAATTATGGATGCCCCATTCCTGGAATTGTTTAAGGCCAGGCTGGATGGAGCTTTGAGCAATCTGGTCTAGTGGAAGGTGTCCCTGCCCATGGTAGGAGGGTTTGAACTAGAGGATCTTTAAGGTTCCTTCCAACCCAAACCATTCTATGATTCAATGATTTGCCTTTCTAAGTAGACATCTGTCTCTTTGGTTTTAACCACTCTGTCTTGCAACCTTTTCCTCCAACGTGTATTCCTCTCTGTTAAGTTTTGCATGTGGCCACACATTTCCTAAGCTTATATGTGGCAGTGTATTATTATGGATATTTTTACAAATAAACATCTGTTTAACATCTATCTGTTGCAAAGTTAAGTGTATGCCTTAAATCCCTCCTGGAAAATAATTTTGCTGCTTTTTTCCCCCTTCCCAACTGTGTACATATTGTAAATAAATTTGTACTCTCAAGCCATAGTGTTTATGTCCAACTGCCTTTCTCCCTCATCCATCCCTCCTCTCCTCTCCTTTCCTTTCCTTTACTTAAAGATGGCTATGCAGAAACATCTGCTTTCTGTTACCCCCTGTGTCAAACAGAAAACAATAACAGTGCTCATTAGGAAGTTTCCATGTTTAACTTTTGCATGGCAGCTTTCAGAGAAAGAGGACCTCCCAGTTTTTTTCTTGAAGAGCTTTGTTATTTTCTCACCATAAACTCTCCAGAAGGCTTTTGGCACCTCTGTCATGATGCTCAGTTTCTTGCCTGGAAGCCTGACCTCCCAAAATATCCCATTCTTACACTCTTCAGTCTTCAATCACATGGGGTGGTGTGCTTACCACAGTAACTGGAAAATGACTGCTGTTAAAATAATAGCTGTTGTTTCAAAACTTATGAAATATTTCAGAACCCTCTTGTTGACACCACTAACAACCAGTTTGTTCCCATGAACACACAGTATGGTCCTCAACTAGTCCAGACCAGGTAAGGAAAGCACAAAAGCAATCAGTGTTGGAGGCTGCTTGGTAGGTGTTCTTTCATTTCATCTACAGTTACCTGTGCTCTGAGTTCAGGAAGATGGAAAAGCTCTGCATTTTCCCGTTGCCCAAGAAATGTTGAGGAATATGTGTTATAAGAAAAAAATCCTTACTGGGAAAAGAAGTTAATAACATTGTATTGATGAATACTAATTTCTAGATAATTTTATTATCTGGTTAAAAGTCTTTTGAACTCTTTTAAGACCTTGTAAGACATAAGGTCACCCTTATGGACGTGGCCATATGGTGTTAGCATGGATGTTATAGAGAGAAATTTGTTGGTAAGTGATATAGCAAAACAGATCAGGTCTAAAAGGAAGGGAAAGGTGAAAGTTGCTTGCAAAAGTTCTGAGCAAGTTGATTTTACTCACACTCATTCTTACTTCCACTTACCACAGGCACCAAGAGTGCCTGAGTGGTCTGACACTGTGTGGGACACAAAGGACCAGAGAAACTGGCTACTGAGTCCTTGTCACAGCTCTGGGGTTCTTCGTGATCAGCAGTGACAAATTACTTCTGAAAGAAATATTTCATGTCCATTCAGGAATAGTGTTTATTCTCCTGTTGTGATAAGAGGAGGGAATGGTGTGTATGATGTTCTGCAGCCTTGTTGCCATCCATTCTTCTGTTCTCAGAATGTCTTACATTAATGAGTAATTTCTGCTGAGGTCTTATCACAATGTGTGTTGTCTGGGTTTGACACATTCCTCAGTGTGATTGACTGGGAACTGCCTTGTTCTTAACATTACTTTTTTAACCCTTGTTCTGCTGTTTCTTCTAGTGCTGTCTCTTTCTCTCACACATTTCCATTCACAATTAATTCTTAGCAACTTCAGTACCTTGGTTACAAGTCTTTCCACTCTGGTTACAGTTCTAGGGAAACCTTGGAATTGCAGCTGTGCAGGACTTAGGCAGTGTGAATAACTGGTGCTTTCCCCGTATCAGGAAAAGACAAGACCTCTGTGTGGTTCATTATAAGAACATAATATGGCAAACAGCACAACTCAGGAAGATGCATAACTCTAAAGCTTATAGGAAAGCAGAATATAACAAAATCCCACACCTTCTCTACGTATAGCTGCATAAAATTTGTCAAGGAGAGGCCATGTCTCTGTCCCATTCAAATACTGCCAGGTTGTGTGTCATAATGCCAAGACTGAGAAAGTTTTTAAACTTCTACTTGAGGATTATCTTTTTTTTTTAAGAGAAAAGTACTGAAATCATTATCCCTGGAGTATAAGAATTTTTTTAAACATATTTATCACTGGCCCATGTCATAATTCATATTCTGGAAAAAGAAACTTATTTTTTCAACTGAGTAGGTGTTTCCTCTGTATTTTCATTTATATCCCCTGTCAATAAACTCTGGGATCTTGATGCCATTGTGTTTGAGGAAGTAAGCACACCATAACATAGATTTGAAGAAAACGGATATTGTAGGCTAACAGTGCAAGACAACACTGACTGATGGTAGGATTGAGTAGACAACTGTATACCTGCTGGTTTTGTTTGAAATGTTGTATCCTGCTGGTATCTGCTGTGCTTGAACACGTAAGAGTGTTCAGTTTTTCTTTTTCAACTGTGGACTGAAATCCCTGCTTCTCTAAATGGGAATGTTTCCATTTTGAAATCTTCTCCATTGCACAGCATTTAATATTAACTTTCTGTATTCAGTGCAGATGGATTTATTTGCTGCCTGGCTTTTGTTTTTTTTTTTCCATTGCTGGTTTGGCTAAGCAGACAGGTGGAAGTGGATATGTATATGTGCAGGTTGAATGGATGCCAGGTACAGAAACCCTCTATGTGATGTAATCTGCAGAGCTCCACAGTGCTAGTAACAAAACCAGACTCATATCAGCAGTTGCAACCATTGTCTTGGTGTGATTTTACAGGGCACCATATGTTTTATGTATCATGATTCTTGACCATGTGTAGTAACTTCAGATGGTTTATAAAAATGAGTTATGGCAAATCCTGCCTTGCTAAACAAAAGTCCAGTTTAGGCTGGGTGGAATTACAGACTCTTTGTCACTGCTCTGTAATTGTGTTTGTGCTGTGTAATCACAGTTCCTGCATAAATGGCCACCATGAGAGATGGGACACTGGGATATTCCTTAGCAAACAGATGCCCACAAACATCTCAGATCCATGTGGGCATGTGTAGTGTGGGGTCAGCCTCATTGTAACAAGTGTTTTCTAAATGCCACCTCCTGCAGGCCGATAGTGAGAAGTTGTGAAGTGGACAAATTTCAGAAGCTTTCACAATGAAACTGAGGACTGGAAATGTTTATTATCTTCAGCTTTTGCTGTACTTCTTACACTATCAATTCTGCTTTCCCTCTATGGGTCTGTGAGTATGTGAAGGGCAAATCTGAACTATATTTATACATTTCCAAGTAATTCTGTCCATTATGACTGTGGTTCCCAATGTTTCTGCACCTTAACTCTACCTGAGTTATATAATCACCATTTTCTGGAAAAAAATCCTGAAAGTAGGAGTTCTTTGTTCACTAGTCATATTTTGACAGAAGTGTTCTGATAGATGAAACACATAAACTGCTCCTTTCCAGAAAGTTGAATCAATCATCTATCTTGATCAATAATTTGGATTTTAATTTCTTTACCATTAAATTCAGTCAGCACAATGAAGAAGTCAAGTATCTTCTCGCTAGAAAAAGCAGAAAATGATATGCCATCTTTTGAAATTGCACTAGTAGCTAATGAATCCTTCTGTGTCTGCATGATTCTTAGTCTGTCAGAAAGCTGTCTTCCCTTTCCAATACCATTATAGTAAAATGGACATGTTTATTAAGCTTAGATATAAATAATATCATATGCAGTTTGTTAAAAAGGAGAGTCTGGCCTATGGGAGGCATCCAGTGCATTAGTGGGGTAATACTGAGCTCTGGGGACAGTGGGAGCTGTGTAGACACTGTGGGCTATGCAAGCAGCAGAATGCAATGAGGAGGATAAGAAGTAAAAAGATGAGTTGTGACCCAGAACTTCTGACTGCCCAGTGCATCCCGCAGAGAAAAAGGAAGGAACAAGTAAGAGCTTTAGAGTGTTAAAAACATTTTGTTACAGTGTTTAAAGATGGCTGTCTTTCTCATTGACCTTTATGTGGGATATGGATTTTCCTGTTTTTGAAATTAATGCTGTTTATGGTATAAGTCTGAGCAGTTAATAATGTACAGAGAAGCAACTTTTGTTTGCATCTCTTGGAACTGGAAACCAAAGGACAGTGCCCTGTCCCCACAGAAATCCGTTTAGGAGAGCGAAGTTACATCTCTTGCCCTGAGCAATAGTGGTCTCTGGAGAAAATTTCTTTAGAAACAATTGTATGGCTTTGTGTCACAGAGTGTTCACTGCGTTCTGGAGGCAGATTATAATACTGAATAAATGCCAGTATCTTTCTTTGTTTTAATGTGCATAATTGTGCTAGTTCTCCCTATTTAATTGAACCTTTATTTCACACATGTGCTGCTAATTGATAAAACAGCCCCATGTGAGGAAAAATGGCAGGAAATACAAAGAGGAGAAATCCCAGCCATCTCACAGCAAAATCTGTGCTCTTTTGTGCTGTACACAATGTGTTGCATTCTTTTTTCTATTTCATAACTCTGTGTGTTTTATTTGCCTAGAATGGAGCTCTTGATTTAGAAGTGAGTAGGTCAGTTCCTGTGTGTTGGGGCATTCCTCAGAAACTTCAGCCTTTAAGCCCTGGTCTGTGACAGGAGCTAAATGGCTGAGCATGGATTTTGTGACTCGGGTCCATACAAGAATGTTATGCTAGATTTCTTGAAGAACTAATTTACTGAAGCAGTGTCCCATCAGAGAAAAAAATTTTTCATCTTTTCTCACGTATTTTTCTTTCTGTTATTTTCTCCTTGAGGATTAAATTGATCCGTACTTCTGGCTAAGAAGGATTTCTGCAGGGATTGAGAATATGAAATTCTCCTCTACCAAGCCTTGTGTTTAACAAAACACAAAATTAAATCACTGATCAGTTTGGAAGTTTGGTATTTAGGGAGTGTGTACTGCCAGTCATCAACTCTTTTCGCTATAAACACGGAGTGGGCAACCAAGATGGGAACAAGTTGTCAGAGGTATGAAGACACCCTGAAGTTGTCATTTATTGAAGCAATTACAGCATCTGAAGGTTTTTTCAGACAGGCCAGCAGCAGAAACCCCACCCTGACCATTCCTCAGCTGTAACAGTTTGTTGCTTGTGCTAGTCTGGAATTTGACATGTGAAAAGCTGGCAGCACCATAGGGCCAAGATGAAGTAATGCATAACAAAAACATAAACATCCATAAGTTGGGAATGATGATACATAGTTTATGCATAGGCTGGATTCCTCTCTTGGGTTGGTACTGCCTGATAATGGTGTTTAGATTGATGCCTTTTTCTGGTCTTAGGAAATAAAGGCTCAGACACAGTGAAAAAATCCCTCAGGCATCAAGATACTCAGTATTGGGATGGCAGCATAAACCATTTGTTCCTGGAAAAGGTATTGATTTTGACTTACAGGTTGTGGTCACAGACGTATCAAAGATAAACAAGAAGTGGTCCATTGCCTTCAATAGGCAACTTAACCCAACATTTATGGTCACAATGGCACCAATCAGTCTCTCTGCATCACACTGTTAAATGACATTCCTTGCTGAAAGATGAAAAGATTGCCTTGCATTCCATGTCTTAATGTTACTGCTCCTTTTCTCTACCTTCTCTGATTTAACATGACCTAACTTGGTGATTTTTTGGTATGATTTTGAAAAACTTGCATTCTTTTCCTGCTGGGGCAGTAGCTTTGTTATTAGTGACTTGAGAAGAAGTGGAAACATGTTTTGGTAACTTGGGGAAATTCTCCTCTGGACAATAAAACATTTGTTTATACTTTTGAATTTATTTCTCTCAAAAAATAGCACAGCACATAGAACAGTGAGTGAGTAAACACCTTAAACAAAGCTGGTATAAATCCCAATGCATGTAAATAACTTGTAATAAAGAAACTGCATTTTAATATGTCTGGCACTCCACAGCTCAGAAGGGTGCCTTCCTCTACTACATGTTACAGAATCCCCAAATAGTTCACCCTGAAGATTATCTCCTTTTCCATTGCTATGAAAGCTCTGGGTTATTATTTCTCATCTCATTCTTCCATAAGAAACACAGCAATAAAACTCACTAATCTGTCCTCCCACAACACTCTGCTGATGAGATGTGTAAGTCATAAATGATTCCTTTCAATTACAGTAAATTTGTTTCAGAGAAAGGGGGAAAAATAAATTAAAATGGGAACCTAGGGAACAACTGAATATCGCTTTTGCATATCTTCAGAGAAAATTTTTATTACTAGTACTAATAACCCCCAAACTGTATTCTGGAAGAAAGCTGCCTCTTCTCGTGCCATCCTTTCTCAGACCTTGGATATAGGTTGTGTGTTTGTATTAATGGATGGATGGATGGATGGATGGATGGATGGATGGATGGATGGATTGATGGGAGGCATGCCAGTGGTTACTGTCTGCCAGTGGGACTGTGCACTACTCATCACAACTCCTTGAGATACCACAGTGCCCAATTTCCTACCTGCCTTACTGGCCACTGGTTCGTTGATCAGGGGATTGTGGCAAAGGCCGTGCTTTGACCAGCCACCAGGGTTACTTGCCTTTTCACAGAAAACATTTAGGTTGCTTCAGTGTGATATCCCTCTGCTGTCACCTGTTCCAAGACAAGCCTCCACACACTCCAGCCACTCCTTCACATGTATTTCCATATACTTATGGATATAAAGGGAGAAGTCAATACACATAAACAAAGATGAGCTTGCATTTGAGGTGCCATGTCACTTGTCTTTAGCAAAAGAGGGTACCTTGGCATGGTGCATTTCTGGACCACAAAAAATCCAAGGTGTTCAAACCTAGCAAAAATTTTGTCCTGTCCTAATTTTGGCATCCAAATGCTCTTCTTAAAGGATGCAGAAATCCAAAAGGTAGCAAGTAGTTAGTTCACTGAATCAGGTAAACGCTGGAGGCAGGTCATGTTCTCTTTCAACCTGCTTGCATCCATGCTGTAGGACTTAAGAAAACCCCAAATCCTGACAAGAACCACTTCAGGCTTATAGGAGGTTTCTAACTTTTGGGGAACTTTTGGACAGTAATTTGATGTGCATTTTTCTGTCTGCAGCTTTGGACTGAACATTTTCCATCTTCATCTGCTCATTTTTCACCTCAGAGCCATTCCATTGGGCTGTTGTTTTACAAGAATCTGAATGCTTTTTTCCTATGAGGTATTGATATGGAGAGTCAGGTCTGAGAGAGAGAGTGATGAATTTTGTGCTCAAATATATTTATATGCAAAGTTTTGTTTTGTTTCATTTGAATTGAGACTCCTTCTGCTCCATTACTAATGATGCAAAGAAGACTGCCAGAAGCATAAGGAAAACTATGTACTTGTACACTTTCATTGCTTCCATAGTACCAAAACAGGAGAAAAAAAATCTCATGGTATAGAAAAATAGGAAGCCTTAACTAACTATGATTACAGTTTTAAATGTATTTATATATTTATTTGTCTTTTTTTTTTTTCCTGTGACCCACTTAGTAAGCAAAAAGGTGGATGTGTATGTATTTTTGTAGATAGACTAGCCTCACTTTGTGGGTTTACAGACTTTAAACAGATACAACTTCCTCATTAACTTCACTTTGGAGAGGCACTGGGAGTAGCTCAGATGTAAAAGAAACAGAGAAAAGGTAGAAAACCATTTTTCCTTTATTGCTAAAAGGGGAATTATTATTATTATCTGATTTCTTCCATATCACTCTCAAAAATGCATATTTAGCGTTTTCCTAAAGGTGCCACCTGTAACAAAATACTCTTGAGACTGAGAGAATACTAATCTAAATATAATTTTTTCCTATTTTTGATCTTTTGTATGAATTAACATTAAAGGAATAAACAGTGTTGTTTCTTCAGCTTTGAAAATTACCATTAAATCTGTCAAGAGGATTATTACAACTACAAAGCCATTCCTTGCAAAATGAGTTTGTATAGTAATTGTTGCTATTGTAAAATTGGAGGCATTTATAACATCAAAGTGATAACATTACAATTGTCAAATTGAGATAATCTTTCTATTAAATTTGGATTATATATGTTGCATATATGCTCCACATTTAGAGAGTGTGTTTGTAAACATGTTCCTACACTATTGCTTATCTTTGAGTGGATTATTTCTAGAAAGACCTGAAGGACTGAAAAAAGGGAAAAAAGAGTGAAAAAAGATTTTACAGCTCATCAGGCTAGCTTCCAGATTTGTGGACAGATCTTAAAAATAACTTTTTCTTCATGTTAGAATTGCTTCCCACAGCATAACTGAGCCTATGCTATAATCATATGAACAGAAATCAAAATTTGAAATTATGACTAGGCAGCTTATGGAAAAGGACATTGAATCTGGTCTGAATTCAGAGTGAAGGGATGTTCAGGCCCATATCTAGTTTAGTAAAAGGAGGTAGACCATTTTGCTCAAGCTCTTGGACTGAAACTGAAATTTTGTGGGTTTAGAACCTGGCTGTAGCATTTGTTTGTTATATGGTGGTGGATAAACTACATGAGAAAATTACCCATGTTATGTGGTCACAAAAGTCCATACTTTGGTACAAGAATTGATAATGGCATGGTTGCTTAAATGCTGTTCCATTATGTCTAAATTCTGTACAGACTGATACTTACATCATTTTATTCCTCTCACAGTGCTAAAAAAAAGTCATCTCTGCATTTCTGAAATTTAAATCAACTTGTCTTTTTTAGATTATAATTCTTAGCACCCAAATTATTTTACAGTAAGAAAATATTATAGTTAGCAAATGGTGAATCATTCAAGAAATGTCAAAAAATGAGATTATAAAAGAGTTTTAGATTCCTTTTCCTTTCTGGACAATGACAGCAGAGTAGACCTATTTAAAGATGTGCCAATAAAATGATGTATTTAAGTATGATTATTCTAAAGTCTTCAAGCTGCCGGTCTTCTTGTTCCTCAATAAAAGCAAACACATACCCTTACTACCTTTCCTTCAGGATACATGGTGACAGTGGGAATGTACTGCAGATATGAGTTAAACAAGGACCCAGTGTGCTGCTCTCTGCTGGGCTGAGTGGTGGATATTTGGCCACACTGCCTGTATGTGCCAGCTCGGTGGCACTTTTCAGGCTGAATCTGACCCAAGCCCCGTTAGCTGTAGACAGAATTGCTTTGCGCACACTGAGCTGTCTGAGGAGGATGCTACTGTGAAACTATGTGCAGTGACATACATAAAATGGGATATATGGCTGTGTTAATCCTTGCTCTGTTGGGCCACACTGAGCCTGTCTCAGTCAGGGTCTGGCAGAGCTCTGAATGGGTCTCGTGAATGCAGCCTTTGCAGAGGGGCACGCTGCTTCCCCCAGCTACAGGATAACTGTGTTTCATGGTAATTCTGAGCAATTGAGCACATGTTTAATATCACAAATGTCTCTGTTTCTGTGCCTCTGTAGTAAAATACAGGTCTCAAGGTAGCATTTACTGTCTCCTAAGCACTAGAACAGGAAAGAGTGTGTTCATAGCATTACTGAGCTGGGGATATAAAAATTAATGGAAACCAGTTCAAATACATTCAAGCTTGTGCGAAATGCTCATTTCTTGAGATATTATGTTATGATGCTGGTTAAGGGTGTCTGTGTATTTGTAATTTTTGTGCACTTGCTTCACCAAATTAGGAGTTAATTTGCAGCAAACTTTTAAGGAGAAATGAAGCATTACCATTGAAATGTATTAATTCAACACAAGTTTGGCACGAAAGTAGGGAACTCTGACAAGTAGTAAATGGTGTTCTGGTTCTAGTCCACCCATTAATAGCAACCAGGAAACCAGAGAACAGAAAAGGATCAGATTCTACTCTGGGATGTATTATGGTTTGTCTTCTCAATGGGAATTAAGTATGTGCATCTAAGGGAGGAACTTGGCCTCACAGCACGGTTTTTCAGACCTGGCTGTATGACCAACCTCCTGAGACAAAAATATAAACTGTACTGTGTCTGCTGTGAGACTACACTTCTTGGGAAAAAAAGCAAACCAAAAAATGCTTCTTACCCCTTTTCTCATCTGTGAAGTCATCTGTTCTCCAACTTAGTAAAAAGGGATTTGAGACACTTCTTTGTCTTTTCTGTTTCAATTGCTTTTTTATCTCCGTAGTGGTTAGATTCTGCTGTATTATTCTGAAAGATAAAACTGTACTTCTTTTAGCTCTTGAAGGTTCCTGAATATTTGCCTTCTATATATTGGCAGGCCTTGTCTTGGTATCCTAGAAATGTTAGTAGGACTTGCATACTCAAAAGGCTGTTAAAAGGAACCTAACAGACATTTGTCCTTCCTTAAAAGTATTGGGTTTAGATATATCGTGCACACCAGTTACCCTAATTGAAAGAACTTGTAGGCAGGGGGCTCATTACCATTGCAAAGCCATTGTATAAGGAGACCATTCTTTAATATGTAGAAGTTCTGAAAAGAGGTGAGTGAAAGTTGCTACCTGATACTTAGTTTTATCTGGTGGTGGCTCCATATGCTTTGGGTTGTGGGTTTGACTCTGTTAGATTTATGTTGATTAACAGCATTTAGCTGTGGATAGAAAAGAAGCTGGAGTAAGCGAGTCACAGTCAAGGTGATTGCTACAGGGTGCTCTCTGTTAAAATCATAGCTCTAAATTCATCAAGCCTTTTCTTCACAATAATTAAAAGTGTATATTTGCAGCATTGAAGTACTTTCTTGATGTAAAATCCTGCAGTAGTGTCAGAATCTCTCTTGAACCTTAGTACTTTGGGCAAAGAGAAAAGGTAATTGGTTGTAAGTATAATAAGCCTGTGAGGTACTATAAAAAAATCTACTGCCAAAGAAAGAGAGCTGAAGCTTTTTAGTCACCATGGGCAATGTAGGTCCTACCCTTGGTTTTGGTGGTAAAAATCTGTTGAAATTCTGCCATTGAAAAGTTCCACTTATGTAAAACCCTGGAGCAGTACAGAAATTACTTTTTTCTGTTGGAATGTAAGTTAAGAACACATATTTAGCTTTTCAGTCACATAATTTTGGCTTTGAGATTAAATTAAGCAAATTAGTTATGCAGAATTAAGCACTTAAGTCATGCACTTAAAGACAAGATTATTAAGTCAGCAATGGGACAGCTGAAGGAAATCACTGCATAGGTCCATTGTACAATAAAGGTTGAAAGTAGACATGCACAGTCTGAAGAACTTTGAATTTGCTTGTACTGCAACAAGAAGGAGCCTGTCAGACAGGAACCTCCTGGGGACCTATTTCCCAAATATTCAGAAGTTTCTGACTGAGGTAACAGCTGAATGATCAGATAATCATATAGATAATCATCAGATAATCTGATAATTATCTGGAATTAGCTACTGAGCTCCTACACATGTTCTGTTAATTAACCCCCTGCTTCTGTATGATGGGTTGTGGTTTGTTAGTAATGAAGTTATTTGGAAACATATAATTGCTGGAAAAAGTGAAAGTCACCTTCCCTAACTCTATCTGACCGATCTTAGGCTGGGTCTCGTGGTTCTCTGAAGGTCCTTGCAGGAAAGTGAAGGAAGGATGATTTCCTTGTGCACAGGCTTTCAGATACCCCAGCTTGGGCAGAAGAGTCTCAGCTGCCACTCTCCTGCACTGTACTACAGAAAATGTTCAAATCACTGCCTTACACACACCAGTTACCTCTAACTTTCTTGTAGAATCAAATCATCATAATCCAGATCATTTGTAACTGAAATAGTCTCATCTGGCCCTTTGAGCAGTGTCTTTGAGCACAGAAGATAGCAGGCTTCAAACATATTTCTAAATATGCCTTAACTGGTAAAATACAACAAACTTATGGTGATGAAGAACTTCTGTCTCCCCAAAGAACAGCAGTTTTCCAGGTACCAGACACTTGCACCTAATCTGTGATAGAGTTATTTAGGATTTTCAGCAACTCAAAATGCAGTTTTTAACTTATCTAATCTTAAAACAAGTGGCAAAAGAAGTGACTATAATCAAAACTGTCCTTAAAGATGATGTCAGAAGTGGTATTTTCTTATTTCTCTGAAAGGAATGTCTTCACTAGTGTCACTATTTTCTTGCATAAATGGCCATAGGTGTAGACTGTGTGTTTTGATTTGATTATAGTAAAATACTCAAAAATTCTATATTTTTCATGTACCTGATATTTCCTTTAGTTTCTATGTCACCCACATGATGTGGAGGCCTTTTTTTTCAGTGTAGTGGACCTAAAGGAGATACCTTAGGATAGGGGGACACATGTGAGATAAATCTGCTTGAACATTGATTAGGGAAACACTAAATAGCTGCAGCAGTGAAAGAAGATGGTGATGGAAAACTGAGAGGGAACTGCTGGGTTTGAGCTGGGCTGTGGAAGTGTAAAACCTGTTACTTGAACTGGTAACACAACCAAAGAAATTAATGTCTTGTCAGTGCAATGCTCTTTGGTGGCTGTAAGAACAAGTCTTGGTTTTAACATTTCCTCACTTCCCACTGATTAGCTAAGGAATGTTAATATTTCTACCAAAGCTTTCACATGTAATTCATATGCTGCTGAAAAGTACTTTGACACTGTAACTTTATGAGCAAAAATATATGATCATGCAACATGATATCTGAGGATATTTGTGAAGTGTTTTCCAGATAAGAAGCCCTCCTGTCTGTACAGAGCCAATTATTCTTTACTGCCAGCTGCTCGACAGGCGAAGTATCGTGAAATTTTAACAATAAATAGACATTTTAGGAACCAAGAAATACCCAGAACCTTAGGATGACCTGCAATTGTATGCCTTCAGCCCATTATTTCAGTAGTAATATTTGTTAAAGATTGGATATGAACATAGCCTGTCTCTTTACGTAAAAATATCTGAAATAATATGATTCTTAAGAGCACAGACATGAGCATACCACACATTAATGCACAGTGAGTGAGTCCAGGTTAGCTTGTAAGTAAAAGCTTGTGAATGGGGAGCAGGAGAATCAAAAAAGTAAAAGGAGCACAAAAAGCCCAAAACACTCTGCACAAGCCTTTTGTTTAGGAACAGGATAAAGAATAGAAAAAACATTTGAACTGAGTACCATCAGGAAAAGGTGCTTGAAACAACCAACAAACCTTGGTTTTTCCTGAACTTAGGAAACCAGAACTTTTGAAATTATTTTCAAATACTTTTACAGTACAACTGTACGTGTACATTCTACCTACATGACATTGAATACCTTTTTTTGGCTTGTTGTCCTTGCCTAAAAGCAGCTTGGACTTGTGGGAAATTGACAGCTGAATTTACCAGAGAAAAATAATTTGAACTACAACACTTAAAAGAGAGACTTTTACTGAGTGTGCAGAATTACATCCAAAGAAACATGTTACCACATTTCACATCAAATGCTTTGAGAAGATGTCAGTAGTGCTGAGCAATTTTAACAAAGGAAATATGATCATTTGCACTGTATAAAAAATAGTCTGGCTGTAATCATACAAAGTGACTGTACAGCATGGAGAATACATTTCCCATGCTGAATTTGGGCGCATGCTTCAGCTGTGAACCATATTAATCTCTGAAATGTGTCTTCGATCCAGCTTAGCATTTCTAGCAAAGAAAATGTTGATAAAATATTTTTGCTGTTTATAAACCAGCTAGTAATATTTTAGAATCAGTGGTCTGAAAAATAAGTCTTAGCTCTGAGGCTTCCTCACTGGTGTGAAATATATGTAAACATCTGTACAGCTCTTCTGAAGTGAAATATTTTCACCCTTCCCTTTCCCATTTGCCTTTCCCACTAGCTTGCTGAGCTAGTGTGTATATGGGTATTATCAAGAATTTTGCACTTTGGGGCCTGTTTCCAGTCTGAGTGCAGCAGTCTGATTTCAGATAGGTCACTCAAATGACCTGATAAGACCAAACAGCTTTTGTGTTTTACAGCTATAGGCACCCGACCAACTATGTATCCTCTTACTGTGGAACTGTATAAGAAAACAGACATACTGAGAAATAACTGGGATGAGTGAGATTTTATTATGCATCTTTCTTATTATGGTGGTGCCCATCAAGATGGGGACTGAATATTGTGCAAACACACAAAACTGAATACTTTGCATTTCTTGTATATTGGACCAGCTGACTGTCACCAGACCTGGAGAGATATATTTTTGTATTTTTTAAAGGATTGTTCCTTACCCAAAGATCCTTAAAGCCAGAGGGACGGCTCCTTTGAATATTTTATTGATTTTGATTTTGATTTAAGTTTATAACGAACCTATAGCTTTGCTGTTCATGCTCTGAGTAGAGAACTGCACACATGAAGAATGCCGATGTCTTCTCCGGTGAAGGTCTTCTCCCAGTCACCTCCACGCTGCTCTCCTTTGGCTTTCAGCACTGCAGAAAGCAGCTCACAGGTCATGGGACTGGAAGACATGGATGTGGCAATTTAGGAACTACCAAATACTGACCTCTGTGATACTCAAAGCACCTCCTCCTTAGTTATTCTTGTGAGATGCCTCGTCAGCCTGCTCATTCAGATTCCTGCTCAGAGGCAAGGATACCAATAACTCTGTGAGATGCTATGACATTGTAACTGGCATCCAGAGAAGAACTACTGGCATAAAGTGGAGAAGCTAAATCTAAAAATGGTCCTGGAATTGTGACTAGAAAGATCATTGACAGTTCAGCCAGAAAAATGTCTTGTAATTTAATTTCCCCACTGCAATCTGTGAATGCCTCATCTTTCCTTTATCCAGTTGCCTAACCATGTCTGGATTCTGGAGAGGATTGAGAATGGACTGGGAAATATTTCACATGTGGGAATATATGTCAGATATTTCAACTCTGTGTTCATGTATGTATGCTCATGTATCTCTTGCAGGTGTAAGGTTAGTAGTTGTCAGTTACTCACAGACACATTCTTATCTTTTATCACTGTTCACATCATCTTGAAATTTAAAGCCTGGAAAGAATGCATTTTGGAACAGCAAATACCTCCCAGCTCCAGGTGCAGAGGAGTGTGTCCAGGAACGCTCAAGGCTAAGTGCTTTTGAAACTGCAGTTTTGCTGCCTTGGAAAAAAAGCACTGACCATTTTTTAAGGAAGTTGAGTAGAAGTTGCCTTTGGTTCTTACTCTGCTGAAAGACGTGCCATAACTCTGGATATGTCACTGGGAACCTGTGTCGTGTGTACAATATGAGAAAGAGAAGGAAAGTAATACACTGGATTTGTATGGCTTCACTCAGTACTAGATCTGGATAATATTTTAAATTTTTCATAATTTAAAAAATGTTATGATTGGCACTGCCCAAGGCTGTTTCCTCAGCTGTCTGTAGTTCCAGAGTCTGCCAAAAATGCTGTAGGTGTGTTGAAGAATCAGACTGAGAGGAATTACACATTCACAACACTCAGGTGATGCTAGAGGAGCTATGAGGATTTATTCTTTTTGAGCAGTCAGCCAGTCAGTGTCCTTGCAATAAACTTGCATATTATCTTAGCCTAGAAGCAATGCTGTGGAATAAATGAAGTAAGAGGCATTGGGTATTTATTCCCTTTTTTAAAATCCTTTAAAGAGGCTAGTGGTGACACTTATTTGTACTTTTTTATCTTGCTTTCCTGAAACAGGAACTGCATTCACAGTGATTTTATCTGAGGGTGTTCTTTTCTATTCTTCTCTTAGAGTCATTACATTGCTATGTAAAGATAACAACTCACTGAAAGGGTCTGACATTTACAATGGCCATTTTCATTAAGTTCTCTTGAGTATCACTCTGAATTTTGCTTTGCAGTCATGGTGACTTTTTATGTCTCAAGGGATCCTCTTTTACATAATTTCTGTATTCTGTTGCTCTAAGGGCTAAAAATTTTAAACAGAGAGAGAGCTGGAATCGTAGCAGCTATAGTTTAAATCACAGGACTATTTAGATTATATATGATAAAACTGGACTTATATCTGTTGAAACGAGAAATATTCAGTGGTCCTTGTTCCATGCTTCTTTGTTGAGGATTGCTGAAACTCACAGTATCTCCATCATAGTTCTGAAATATCTTGACTTTCGAATTTCTATCCCCAAATCTACTCTCCTTAGAGAACTTAGACACCTAAATTTGCCATATATGTTTGAAAAGGGTCTGTACTTTACCAGATCTAATTAGCATAGTACAGTAGATTTTATTTATAAATATCATTCCTTTAGAAAGCTTTTTGTCTCAGGAGAACTGCATATTGTACCATTAACAACCTTCTCCCCTTCTGATATATTTTTGCAGAAAAAAAAAAGAACATGGTTTAAGTTTTCTGGCTTACCTATAGTAAATTCCTGAAGATGATGGGCTGCTTTTTGCTGTAGGAGATGGCATTGGCAACACTGCTAATCAAAGTAGAATATCATAGAAATTAACACTAACCTCAATTCACCTTTGAAAAGAGCATCAGTTGGTTAGTGTTATTAAATAAATGAAGGCTTACATGTGGCCTGCTCTGCCAGTTGTAACATCATCTGGAATACTGCACATTCATCAGATACTTTTTCATGACCTTGGCAGAAAAAGTAATAAATGGAAATGAGGAGTTTGCGTGCCTATATCCAGTAATGATTTCATGTACTTACATGCAATGCTGATATGCTGACGGCTGAGGCACAGCAGGTCAGAGCAAACCCTGCAACCTATTTTCTGAGCCTTATTGCTCATTTTTCAGACTGCTGGTAGCTCTTACTACATGGAAAGGAAATTGCTGATAATCTATTTTTGGTATGATTAATCTTTGGTACTTACTTCAGATTCCTTTTTGCAGCCCATAATTTGTCTGCTCTCAGTATGTCCTCAGGAACTCTTAAATTAAGGAGCCCACAGTTTATGTGAGCCTGTCTGCTATATTGTCAGATGTTACCTTTTTGCCCATTAATGTCTTTTGAAGCTCTTGATTTTTAGCCAAATATCTGACAGTAAAATCAGTATGATGCTTCTATCCCATTTCTGGAAATAAGTTAATTAGACTCCCTTAGGGCCCTGAAAAAAAGCCTCTTATATTTTGTCAGTTTAATTTCTGCTGTATCCATTTGTGTTAGTGCTATGTGAAAGAATACTCTTATTCTATTGCTTGTTTAGTTTACCTTTTTCTTAGTTTTTGGTTGCTCTTCACAGACTTCAGAATTTATCTTAAAACCAGCAATCTGTGAGGAATTAGAAAACAAGATCTAAAGAATTTATTTCTCTTTATCTTGCATCTTGTCAAAGCATAAACCACAACAACTATTACAGTGAGTTAAGCTTATGTCAGAGGCAATTTTGAGAGGAAAATTGTGCAAGAATCAAAAAGAATGGGAAGCAGAAGAGAAGAAGCCTCTGAATGTTAGCACTTGTCATCTGCAAGGATGTGCAATTCAGCTTTCAGAAAAGCAATCTTTCTTTCTTTTATTTATATGAAATGACAATTTGCTGAAAAATGATACTGATAAAAGCATGATAATGGTTTATAAAGTTTAAAGGCAAGTTGATGAAATTGAACTGTTTAATCTCTTCATTCTGGTCACTCTGTTCTCAAAAGTAAAATGCTTATCTCTAGCTCTGCCTCATCTAGGAAATGTGTGCATTATTGCATTCAAAGGTGGTAATCTGGCAATCAGACATGCACCTCATGATAGGTGCAGTTATTTATTGTGCATATTAGAATTCTGAATAAAGGAACACACAGTTAACTCCAGTGTAACCAGTTGCTCCAGTAACTTCCTCTTTTATATAAAAAAAAGAAAGTCATAATCTACAGTGGATGCATTTCCCTTGAAATGAGTAGAAATGAGCCACAGATATGTGTGAGTGAAAGAAATAACACAAGTGGAAATGTGTTTAGAGGATTCATCTAGTGGTGGTGGTTTTTTGGTCAGTCTTTAAAAATGGGTTCATCCACAGCAATGCAAAAATTAGCAGTCCCCAAAAGTGATGTTTAAAAATACCCTGTGTCTAAATAAGAAGGACATAGAGTTAAAACAAATTAATCTGAGAGGAAAATAAACTAATAGGCCCTGAAGTAACTGAAAATACAGTGACTAAAGAAAAAGATATTGTAGTCCTCACACTAGTGGGTTGAAGCAATTCCCAGCTTTCATTCTCCTTTGCTATTAAAAGACTTCCTTTATATCTCAGGTCTCTGGCCCCATTTTCTATGATGAAACAAAGCCATTAACCAGTTGATATCTCTGCCAAAAGTGACTTTCTTCCAGTGAAGAGCTCTGTATGTTGCTTTTCAAAGTGGGAATTCTCAGGAGTTCTCAAAGTGCATTCAATTGCCCACAATTGCTTTGAATAGGCACAGGAAGTTGATAAATAAATTTCCAGATGGTAGTTAAAAAGTAAGATCAGAAAACACAACATCTCCCACACCTAAGAGTAGTGTAAACCAGACTGGGAAGAATCCAGGAGGTCCTTATCAAGTTCTGAATATTCCTGAAATGCAGTGCTAGCAGCTGCACTGCTGTGTGAGTACAACAGAGCAGTGTCTGTTGGCCAACACCTTGAATTAAAGACTAGCAAATCTCACAGGAGAGCTGCTTTGGTCAGTTTTTTTCTGTGCTTCCATGGCAACATTACCTCAGCTACAGCTTTCCTCTCATGCTGACATAAAGCAAAATGCATCCAGAAATGCTTCTTGGCTCGCAAAGAGCCTGCTCTGTGCATACTTTCAGCACCCCACTGCATGAGCTCCCTGGCAGCATCCCACTGTCTCTGTGTAACGGGGGTGCTCTGAGTGTGACACTGTGTCTGTCCCTTGTCTCAGATCGTTCTCATTGCCCACACTTCCCTATTCTCCTTTTGCTAAGAGCAGACAGTTTTGTGAGAAGCTCAATTTTCTTCCTCTGCTCCTGGATTCACCCCATTCCCCCTGCCAGGGGTCCTGTGCTCAGTCTGTGCCCCCAGGATTCCTGCTCAGAGGTAGGAGCAGCACACACAATTTGCCCTTTGCCTCTGCCCTGTGTAAGTTTCCATCCCTCTATAGAGGGGCTGAGCAGGACTCTTGTGTTATGACAAGCTTTTACTGGAAGCAGTCATTTGCTTTGTAGGTAACTGTAGGAAGTGAAAAACACCTTTCATATTTCTCCCAGATAATTATACTCCTGGCTAGAAGACTACTATTGCCTGGGATTCTAGAATTCATGAATGCCTCAGGAAAAATTATCCCAAGAATCACAGGTGGAGAGAAAAAAAATACCTA
The DNA here is from genome assembly GCA_034509425.1 of Eopsaltria australis. NCBI lineage: Eukaryota > Metazoa > Chordata > Aves > Passeriformes > Petroicidae > Eopsaltria > Eopsaltria australis. The sequence goes on along the minus strand of JAVTVJ010000068.1, from coordinate 2,636,991 downwards.
AATCCTCTTAAGTTCAGCCTAAATTTTTACAAGTCAAGCCTGGTGCTGCACTCCATCCAGAATTGTGGGAAGAGAAGAATTCAGCTTCAGTGAAGATTTTGGGGGATACCATGTGAGTGCATGATGACCTCTCATGTGGCTTGTCTGGTGCCCTCAGCCCTCATCTTGTGAGGTAGCCACAAGACAGAGTCCCTGGTTAGTGTGAATCATCAGGACGTTTGATGTTTTCATGTTCTTTCCATGGCCTCTCCTAAAGATGTAAATTTCACTCAAATTAAAAAAGAAAAAAAGACCAAAAATCAGGAAAATTAGGACATTTCAAGGAGTGGTTGAATGGTCTCTGTTTTCTTTCTGCTCCTGATTTCACCAAAAGCTGCCTGAGTCAGTTCAAGTACCCATGAGACATTTTAATTCACTACTAGTGTAGCAAAGTCCTTTCTTCTCACTTTATGTGCTTTTACTCTACAGACTACCTGAATATATTTTGGAATATGATATTGTGGTCATATTCTTAAGGAGAACATCCCTAACTTAAAATCTTTCCCATAATGTAATATTCTACGATTCAATTTTTGATGCATTGCATAATATATTTATACAATTAAGCCTCCTATTACACATGAAAAGCCAAAAAGCATTCCTCCTGATATCCTACTATCCTACTTCATGTCTGTCTTTTCCTTGTTTGTAAGAAGCTGCCTTTTGGGATGTCAGTAGCATTCCTGAGTGTCAAGAGGAGTCTGGGACTCTTCTGGTTGAATTCTTTCTTTGAGAAGCACCATCAACATTCCTTGTGTTTCCTTGTAAAGGTCCAGCATTGCAAGTTCTGCAGGGGCTGCTGAGAATTTTTTGGTTTAAATACTGCAAAATAACAGTGTGGGGATACAGTAGGAATGGGTTTGGACTACCAGTATGATGAGCCTGTTCTAAAGCAGGCTGTTACAGATTTTCTACAAATCACAACTGGTTCCAGACAGGAAAGTGCTCAAATACTACTACACACAGCTTGTTCTGCTCTGCTTTTGATGGCATCTGCTGTGGCCATTTGATAAAGCTTTTACATTTCAAATGTGCTACTGTTCATATCATGTTCCATGAGTTCTTACATTATTTCTGGTTTTTGCCTCGAGGATGAGAATTCTGGAATAGACCAGGTCTTTTAACATGAGCATTAAGCTTTCAGAACTCTAAAATATGACAATTGTAAAGAGTAATTAATATTTAGTGTGATTTTTCTCCTAGTCTCCACAGGCCAAATGATTTAAGCGTACTAAAGCAGAGTGTTTAATAATTAGAATTACCAGATTAAAGCAGAGACTTTTTTACAGCAATTAAAAACATTCATGATAGATTCACTGGCTACAGAATCATTTTTTTAATCTAATGAATAAAAATTGCAGATTTCACTTTCTGACACTGAAAATTTTTACCTATTGTTTGAACATGGCATCAGCTTAGATGAAATATATCTTCAGTGTGTGGGTTGAAATAATGGAAAAAAATGGAATGATCATGTTTTTATTTGCTTCTATTATCTTGTCCTCAAATATAGAGAGTTTTCCCTTATATATTCAATGTTATTTCACTTCATATATCACATCATTGTTTCCAAAGATAATATTGGTATTTTTTATGGCTTTTTAGGGCTTTTCTTCAGGCACTTCATGAAAGTCAAAGATATGATCTTTGCACTGAAGACTCTGAGGGAATGTGAGAGTTTGTGTTAACAGATAAGCTGCACTTTAATTTAAATCACCCTTGAAAACATCAAACATCCAGGTGCAACATAATCTGATATGGCAAATTGAAATTGATGTATGAATAGAGTTATCATACATTCAGGTTTTCCTAGTTTGCTTTTTTTTCCTTACCCAGAAACTTTTTGAAGCTTTTTTTGAAGTCTGCATGTGTGCTGTAAGTCCATTTATCCATTGACACAGAGCTGCCTGGTCAGAAGGATTTTGCACAGATTGCAAAGTCAGCAGTTGTAAAACAGCACCATTTTTACTATCATGGTGCAACTGTGCAGGTAGAGGAAGCCACAAGGAGCAGATGTAAGCTGAGAGTGAGTTAAGGTATGAATGGACAAGATAGAAGTTATCTGTGAAACACCGGCTCCTGGCAGCATTCTTGATCCCACACAGCAAACACAGAGCTGCTTTTCTTTTCTGACCATATTCATGCAGACCCTACTTATGGCATTTCACAGGTTACTCCTAAGCAGTTGCTGAGGTGTCTTGGTGCCATGTAAGAACCTCTCCCCAGCCATGGAGCGCTGCTTTGCAGACTTTCACCAGCTTGCCCAGTGGAAGTTCAGACCTGAGGATAAGCTGCAGCTTCCTAACATTATTAGGTTCACTCTTCTCAGATATGTAGCAGACCTATTTTCTGATTTCACAGACCATACACTGAAAACCTCTGCTATAACTTAACAAAGGGAGACTAACTTGCCTAAGCTGTACTGAACCTTTCTGAATATTTCCAGAGCTATTTCCCCTTTCCTCACAAACACAGGAGAGGTCATAGGACATAACAGCATGTGCATTTCTGTGCCTGGTGCCAATGCTGCTTAGTTCTGAGAACTAGGGCAACTTTCTCTGTCTCGCATTAGTTTTAACTCTCTCTTTCGCCCCTTTCCATTCTTTTCCAGTTCCCTGGTAAGGAAGAAGTCTTTGACTTGCTTGTCAGGGATTATTTGCATTTCAGAGAGCTTCAAGGAATTAGAACAGGGAATCTTGCATTTGTTTGTGGCACTGAAGTATGAAAGTCTGAGCAGCAGCCAGCCACTTGCCACATGAAAAATAAATTTTAATAAGGCAATAGGATGAACACTACTGCCCTGCAACTTAGTTGCAACTTTCTCTTCTGTTATGTTCCATTCTTTTCCAGTTCTTTGGTAACTTGCCAATTAGACACACTCTTCTGATCTTGCTCAAGCCAAGCCTGTTTGCATAAAGAAATCAGGGCACAGTAAACATAGCTGTGAACTTAATAACTGTCCAGACATCTTATGCTATTTCTCTGCTTGAACACCTACAGAGCATTGTATCAAGCAACTTACCTTAGGACACACAGAGAGCTGCTTCAACACTCCAATGGATTACATAATGTAAATCCACACGCTTCTTTATCTGTACTTAATTGTGTGGATAAGCAGAAAATAATGCTTCTCTAAGAATTTGTGAGCTTAACAAAAATTAAACATCCAGGTCATGACTAGGAAATTCAGCCTTTTTTGCTGTTTTCAACATTATCTCCAACTGTAGGATGCTACAGGTAAAAACCAGTTCACTGGTGGAATTAGCTGCATACACATTGTGGGAGCATTTCTCAAAGGTGCAGATCTTCTCAAATCCAAATGCAGCACCAGCAGCAACCAGTCCAACAGCTCTCAGAGAGACACCTTTGGATATTCTTTGGGCTTTTATGCTTGAGCTATCAGTTGGAAGTTCCCTTTGAAGAAATTTAGAGGCTGGATGTAGTCTCCAAATTTAATAGAAGTAGTTAACTTGCTTTAATCTTCATAGAGGGATGAGGGAAATTCCAAGTGACTGAAAAGACACAGAGTAAGTAAAACCTTAGGAATTGAAATCTGTCAGAGGTTTACCTAATTTTATGTGCCTCCATGTGTGCACTTTCATGTCCCTGGCAGACAGGGACCACTAAGGACTCAAGTAAGCCTGAAAAATGTTCCTGCAAGTCAATGAGTTCCAAGTGTATCTTAAAGCATTTCTTGCTGTTTGTATAATAAACTGTAGAGCTATACTGCAATTAATGAGAGCTAGCCGGTCCCCACACAATTGCAGGTTGTCATTTCTTGTTCGGATGCCTTCAGTTCTTTCACAAAGGGAATTTGAATTCAAATGGGTCTGAAGATGGAAAGCAGTTGAAAAAACTTAGTATGGTTTCAGAACATAGAGCTGCAACTTGAAATATTTTTAAGGTGCTTTGTGTGGTTTTTATTTGTTTCTGGTTTTGCTGATGTGACTCTATTTGCCTGATCTGCTTTTGCACAGAGACCTCAGACTGTGACATGCCTGAAGAAAATTCAGCTCCTGCTTTATTAAAATCATCCAAATCATATTTGGGGACTACAAGGTTATCACCATGGTTGTGTGACAAGGTTTAAACTTTTTTAAAAAATTATCTTCCTTTATTTTACTGTCACTTCTAATACTACAACACAGTTTCTCTACCTGATAAAATACCTATGTTTGTACCTATTCTACAGTAGCTACCCTGAAGTTTAATCTGATGCTTGAAAAAAAAAAAAGAACCTGAAATAGAAAACAGTGTACAAATTTGAAGAGTACAGAGAATCTGAATATAAAATTGATCACTTTTTTTATAAGTTCCATTATTCACTGTGCCACTGGATGTATCTTAAACTACTTTGATTCCTTAAATTCTCTGAATACTTTTGAAGTCTCTAATAAAATGTTTCTAAAAAGCTCTCCTTGTTGCATGGTGGATACACATCAGACTTCTCAGCCTGTAGGTCTTAGTGGCATTACTAACACCAAGCCTAGCTGAGAGAAAAGAAACTGATTAACTTGCCACAGATTTGGATGAAGAGTAAGCGACTGCATGTACTTATTTTGTGCAAGTCTTTGAACATTGAGGTGTTGAAGTTGTACTTGTGTGAATCGAGATCGCCATCCCATGGCTGCTCACGGGTTCCTTTTCACGGGAATTCCAGCACACGCGGCTGTTCCCTTCACCGTCTCTCTTTGAAGGGTGCTTTCACTGAAACAAAAGGTAGCACTTTGTCCTCACCGTATTTTAAATATCGTGTTTTGCCATGCTGTGCACTGTGTTAAACTTCCCAGATGCCAAAAATCTGCAAATTTAGTTGCCTACAACAGGTAACTTTTACAGCTGTGAAAAGTTACCAAAGGGTAAGACAGCACAGGGAAAAGATTAAAACAGAAGTATGGCACAGAGAGATTACAAGAAGCCTGTATTATAGACCCCCAGGGTAAAAAATTACAGATATTTTGTCATCCTGAAAGAAGTATTGTGGATGCTGCTTCTTGTCAAGCTAAGTGCTGCAGCAGAGCTCTCATAGAATCATAGAATGGTTTGGGTTGGAAGGGATATTAAAGATCATCTTGTTCCAACCCCCTGCCATGGGCAGAGACACCTTCCACTACATCACTTTGCTCAGGACACCATCCTAGAGCACTTCCAAGGATAGGGCACCCACAGCTTCTGTGAGCAACCTGTTCCAGTGCCTCATCACCTGCACAGTAAAGATTTTTTTTTCTAATATCTAATCTAACCCTACTCTCTTTCCAGAACCTTAACGTTGCTTGGTAAAGAGGCAAACTGTGAGGCTGCAGTAATTCCATATTTGCACAGCACTTCAGTATACTGCAGCTCCTCAGAGGAGATGGTCTAATACCTGATATTGTTTAGGGACCCATGATACTTTATCCTTCCTAGACGTTTTTACAGATGCTTTCTAAGATAAGCTGACATCAACTGCTCATTCTCCAACTGTTTTCTGAAGAATGCATTCAGAGCTCTTTTAACCTAAGACTACAGTTTCTGTTTTCAGTAGAAATCCTCAAAGCAAATCCCAACAATTGGTGGAAAGGACTAAGCAGTTTTCTGTTTATGAAAGTCAAGTAGCTGTTTGTTTGAGAGTGCTTGTTGGTACGTGTCCCACTAGAAATGGTTACTGCTGCTGCCAATTTTTGAAGAGAGCATTTATGTAGTTATCTAATACAGGTTTCTGCTGAATATGTAGTTTTCCTTCATTGCATTGTGTTTAACACTAATGAAATCTGAAGGCTTAGCCATATGTGAAATTTATGAGGGACAGTCTGCACAAGAACAATCTATAAAAGTAAGGAAATCAGCTGAACATATAAAGTCAACACACCTAAATTATTGTACCTGAAACTCCTCTGAAGATAATCTCATCTTTGAGCAGCGATATTTCAGGTTACTGCAGACTAAGCTAAATGATAAAATTACTTTACAACACTATGTAACAGGCTAAATTTAGTGTGAAAAACATCACAAGCGTGATTCTGGTTACGCTTAACTAAGAAACTCCTTTCTGCAACTTTAACTAAGAAACTCCTTTCTGCAACTATTCACTTCCATTCAGCAGCCAAAGGTTACTGACTTTATCCATCCACTTGGTGCACATTCAGTGAGCACTCTCTGACCAGTTTCAATATAAATTCAGGCAAACCACATTTGAACGTTTTTGTTTTTTTTTTTTTTAGTTAAGTGATGTAATTTGCATCAAAGCTTTGAAAAAGCCCTTTACTGGCTGAATTGGTAGAATAACATTTATATGATACAGCATCAATCAGCTGGAGGAAGGTGGTAGAATAAATTTAGAGCCAATGTAAACGAAGGTGATTTTCTTAATCCTGTGTAGTTCTTGGGTTTTTACTGGCAAAGCTCGGGTTGGACCAGAATCAAATGCAACTTGTCTTTATCATTTACCAAAATCCCTGAATTAGATCTTTTTTGGATTTTCTTGGAAAAAATAACTATTTCAGTACTATATTATTTTACAGATTAACTGTGCTCTTATAATTTTTTCTCCAGAATGTGATTCCAGTCTGCTTTGCTGCTTCATAGATTAAGATAATTAGCAGTGCTTTTAGTGCAGTTTAATTCACTGATTGCTAACAGCAGAAATAATACAGTAGATTTACTCATTCATGATCATTCTTCAGCTACACTTTGATCACAGCCTTTTTAAAATCTGATTATATTTCTAGTACCTACACCCAGCCAGCAACTGGGATCTCTTCTGCTTTAGTCAAACAGGCTAAAAGTATGTCCTCATGCCTGAGACATCTTATGTGTCTAAGAAAAGAGGCAGGTACAGGCAGACCAGGACACTAATTACATTTATTAATAGTCGTGTTATACCCTCTAGCATAGCCAAATATGGCCACATGATGGAACCTCTAAATGTACAAAACTGGTTTTATTGATATGCTTCATAAAAGGAGAAAAAACTATTAAGTATCATTTCCTCACTAAAAAAGATGGAAACAAACTTTTAATTATTCTCCTATTAGTGTATATAATTTTCATATGGAAAGAACAGAGGTGGTTGATTTTGTACCCTTGAAAGCACCCGTTTGTTACATTACCATAGCAATATAGCCAGTAGGTGGCAATGCATGTTTAATTTAGTAAAGGAAGGCAACTCTCCAGCTCTAGTTGTGGCACTCATGTTGGCTTTGAGCCTTACTAAATAACTCAGTCCCCAAAAGTCTTGCTGAGTGTTTTGTCAGCTTTGGAGTTGAAGTACCTGCTGTGCAGGCAGGCAGTCATTTGTCAGAGTAGCAGACCTGGGACTAAATTTAAGTTCTAGTCTCCTATTTTTCTATGTATTCTATGTCTCATTAGGAAATTCTGAACATTTTTCCTTATACTACACAGAAATTTCTGATGTATTCAAAAGCTGCTATGAACAAATACTTTCCCAAGGCCTCTTTTCCAATTGCATATATGTATGTCTTTGTACCTGTTCTGAGAGACACAGAAAGATGCAGATAATATTATACACGCTGGGATTTCAGATACAATATCATCTATGATATAAAATTACCTTTGTTTTCCACGGGTGATGCAGAATGCTATTTTCTATAGGATATGAAGAAGGAAGGACTTTTATACAGTCTTTAATACTGGTAAGATATAATAGCTGTAATGCTCAAGAGGGTTTAGTTTAGAGTCATGAAGAGTTTTCTCAGATTAATGAGACATTGCTCTTACAGAGCATTATGTCCAGATTTTTTGGCAACACTGCTGTCAGTAGCTGCTCAGAAGTGTATGTAAAAAACCCAAAAGGTCTGGTCCTTGAGTTGTCAATTGATTAGCTTTGTTTTCTGAAAACAGATGTCAGGTGGCTCTGCTGTTCGGACCAACTGTTCAGCATATCTTCAGCCAGAAATTTAATATGAGGTGAGAATGAAAGAGAAGGACCAGAGAGAAGAGGGTAAACAAGAGGCAGATGGTCCATGTGTGAAACTTGCAATGCCAAACAGTGGATTAAGATGCTCTTTTAAAAAGCTACTTCACAACCTGAAAGCAACTGAGGAAAGTTACATTTCCATTAGCTACAGAATGAGCAAATTTAGTCTGCTCTTCATCAGAACATCTCCCATTTGTTGAACTCCTGTAGGAGCTGCTTGCCTAAAAAGTGACCCATCTAACAGAAGTTGATTACTGCTCTGTAAGTGGAGGGAAGCCTAAAAGTGCCATCTCTCTGCATGGCTTTATCAAACCAGTTACCAGACTGATCATCTCTGGGTCAGAGCTAAGAAGCAGGAGACCTCTAAGAAAACCCTTTGAGCAGTCACCCATTTGCCCAGTTGCAAGACTGCATCAAAGCTGCTTCTTCAGTCAGTGCTCCTGCCAGGATGCTGTGGGATATCCCCCTGACTCCAGTGCTCTGATGGGCGCCCTGCTGCACACAGCAAGGCAGCTCAGCTGCATGGAGCTTTGGGATGGAAAAGATGGTGAGTCTGTCAACAGTTTATGGGATCAGGAGGGAAGTCATAAAGGAGACAGAGAAGGAGGAATTTTCTATGGACTGCCAAGTCAAGAAGACAGAGTGAACAAAGCTTTGATTAAAAAACTGGAAGAAGTCCTCTGACCACAGGCCCTGCTTCTCATGCTGGGTCTTGAACCACTTTGACATCTGCTGAATGAGCACCATGCAGGATGAAGGCAAGTTTATGTTGTTGTACCAGTGACAGCAGAGTGTCTGCTGCACCTGCAGGGACAATAGTGAAAAGCTGAAGGGTATTAGTGTTCCAGGAGCTAAGCTCTTCTTGAGGATGGTGGGAGAAACGAGCAGCTGGCCCCATCTGGGATAAGGGGAAAATCACAGTGGGAACAGAAAAAAACACCCCAAAATTCAGAAACCAACAGAATTCTTGATAAGATGGTTTCCCTTTAGATGTGCTATGTGTAACACCAATTGGGCAGAGGTGGTGGTTAGAGCTGACCCAGGGCTTCTCTTGTGAAAACTGAAAATAGTTATCTCTCAAAAACGTGTTTCATGGGAACATATCAATATTCTTGGCCAGTTTAGTCAGGAAGGGTTTCTTTGTTCCATGCTGGAATATCCAGGTAGGAGCAAGGCTCTTACAGCCACATGAGACGGTGAACAGCACATTTGCTTGGTGTGAGTTCCACATCCAACACTTGCTGTGACGCTGTTCGCAAAGAGCATTGAAAGTTACTTTGATCACAAAGACTGCTATTTGTGGGGAACAGGGAGGGGAAAGGGGGGACGAGAAAGGTTAGGGATTAGTGTGTCAGATTTCTTTAACTGCCCCAGTTGGAGATCTCTAAGTTTAAATTATTTAAATATACATCAGAGCAAAGAGTTGAACATGACTCTCCTGTATTGTAAGTGAAGGATCTAAACATGGGGCTGCAAAGACTTTTGGAAGAATAGAGGAAAGACAGCATCCAAAGTCCCTTTTTCAGGACTAATCACTGACTATTTATATCCTTGCTGTATACTACACACCCAGAGCTTGTGTGTATTCCAAAATGTACCATCGATTTTCTTCATTTTATTTAATTGACAACTTGGAGAACTTCTTGGAAAGAAAAACAATCTCAAATATAATCACAAAATGGGGATTTTCTTCCTGAGGCAGTTTCTTTTGCAGTAAAGAGGATCCCCCTTCCTGAGCTGTGCTGCCAGAACTCTTTGCATGAAGGGAAATTACAGTTGCCATTAAAGTGTCACAAATGTCGTGGATGGTTGGCAGTGCAGAATCATCACTACTTGTTGAGTAAACATGTCCAAGTAGAGAATAAATAAATCCTCATCATAAAGGAGGATTTGGGTCAGGGTAATAGAGAACTGTGTTAGGGCATTGTTACCATCCTAAATGTATCTGATACCAAACTATAGCTAAATTAACTAGCACAAGTGGCACAACTACTTTTCCCCACACAATGTGGATAAGAGTGAGCAGATACAGGGTGTTTGTGTCTAGGGACAGAGGAAATGCAGTTATATATCAGGAAGGCACAGCAGGTAAGGGCTTCTACTCTTTTTTCTGCTACAGACTTCATTGTGAGCTGTTGCCCTCAGCACAAATTCAGCCGGTGGAGAAAAGACTCCTACATATCTCATTTCCAAAGGCTTTTACTGTGTTTCAATACTTGATAGTACTGAAATATATGTAAATATTGGTGTCTCCTGTCACTCAAGTGAACTTTCCTTTATTGTATCCCTGAATGAACACATTATTTGGGAGTTTACTGGTGACTGGTGTCTCCAACAGTATGACAGTGAACTCCAGGCCTGACCTCAGCGCGGTGGCCGGACTGTGCTGGTACAAGTTCCTGTTGTATCATTAGGGGTCTGCATGCTTGAATTCACACTTTGCAAAGCTCTGCAGAAGTGACAGTTTACACAAGATTGCAGGGGATGAAAGAAGACCTTTATTAAGTGCATGGCACACTGTCTAACCAGGATGAATGTCTGTGCAGGCTGGTGACCTAGAGGTAACAGTCCTGACTGTGTCTCGGGCACCTAATAGCAGTATGGTTTCAATGCATGAGCTTTTTTGGGAGGGAATTCATTTTTACTGGTCCTAAGGGATGCAAAACCCCTCAGTTAAAGGCATTTTTGAGACTGCAAATGTTCATTCAGGCTTTGCCTCCAAAAGTGCAAGGTGTTTGCTTTTTAAATTTCCCCCTTTGTAGGTTTTCTGTAGGTAGCAGTTGAGTGGTGGTGCATTTTTGCCCCCTTGTCACACTAATGCTCAAAGACTTTTATTTTGAGCTATTTGTGTGACAAAGAAAAAAAAAACAATCATGGGTACTCAATGCTGTGTCTATTTTGCTAAATAAAACAGGACCAGCTTTACAGCAGATTTTTAGTGAATATTTTGTTCCATTAAAATGTCAGATTGTCCAAAAGGTATGTCCCCTTTAATAACTTTTTTTTAATACTGTAGTCTTTAGAATTAAAATTTAAAAGGAATATTTTGTGAGTTAAAAGGAAAAGCAAGATGTGTAAAGACTGTAGCAGGTATGCTCTTATGCTTAGAGTGAAGATTTAAAAAATTCTTTCAGCAAGTGCAGTCAGGAAAAATTCATCACTTCATGCACATACACTGTGGGCACTGAGTCAGAAATGGGGAGTAATGACACCAATATATTTGTCTTAAAAAAATGTTTGGTATGAACACTCTTTTCTCTATGCCTCACAGATCCTCAAAATGCAATTCTGTTTTGGATTTTAATTTTTACCAATGAACTGCCTCCTCTCAGTACAATCTAATAATTCATGCCATTAGGTACTGCCATTCTGAAAGAGAGGATCAGGTCAGACTCATTAAAGGTCCCAGGCTGAGATGCAGCACCCTCTCCAAAGCCCTCTGGTCACTTATCTTCACCTCTTGCTGCTGGAGGGCTGTTCACTGCATGCACACCAAGCCTGTTTTCACTGGAGACACAGGAGGCCAATTCATTGTCCAGATTCCCCAGTCAGCCACGTGCTTTCTGAGTGATTCCAACCAAGTCATGCTCAGACCCTCCAACACACAGAAGAATTTCTGCCATGTAGGAGTTGGGCAGCTCACTGTGTTTGAGAACCAGAGCTGTAAAATCTCTGTGCTTCTGGTCTCTCCCCATGCAACTGGGATTTGAAAACAAAACAAACAAACAAAAAAACCAAACCACAAAGCCTTTCCCATTTCATATAGAAGCCAAAAAAAATTTCGTCTGAGACAATCACGTATTGTAGTGATTGAAATCTGAAGCCATCTTACAAAGAAAAACCCAAGAAAAGAATATCTATGTGGAAAACAAAAGGACAAGATCTTCTATCTTGACAAAGATCCTGCCACTGGAAACCCAGTTATTAAAATAAAGGGGTAAGAGTGGACTGATCCAAGCAAGGGCAAATGGTTGCTATCATCTCATACACATGCCCAAAGCTCCTTTACCAGCTCAGCTCCTGCGTTAGCAGAGCAGTAAACACTATGATTCCTATAGAAGAAACCTGAAATGTAGGTAAAGGTTTCTCCGCCCAGATTTATCACTTGGGTTACTTTCCTAGGGTAACTGCCTCATATAAAAATAGAATACAAATGCATAAATGAAGCAAAATCTTCAGTAGCATGTGTGAAGTTATTGTGAGGCTATTTCCCTCACAAACCCAAAGGGAGAAAAGCTCCATAATCACTATGCAATAGATTTCTTGTACACATAAAGGAATTCCAGTTTCTTCTTTGTTAGCTGCTTAGTGAGTTTATTCACTGGTCAGGTAGGATTGATTATGCCTTAGCTTTAATTGTCTTGACTTACATTTATGGATTTGTTTTCAAATGTACTTTTACTCACTCCTTGGCTTCCAGTCCACATTCTATCCTAAACAGAAGAAATTGAGTTGCACACTACTAATATACTGCAAATTACAGCAGTTCTAATGCAGGTTTTGCAATGCCCACAAATCTGAAGGTGGTGCAAGAAGGTAAATCTTAGAATTACAAAATAGTTTGGATTCAAAGGGACCTTTAAAGGTCATCCAGTCTAACACCCCTGCAATGAGCAGAGACGTTTACTAGGTGAGGTTGGTCAATAAATACCTTATTCTAGCAGAATAAAGAAGAAATCATCCATCATTAGAGGAGCAGGATGAATATATTATTTACAAGCACCTCAATGGAAGCCTGGAGACTGAGTTCTGAGCTGTGTGGTGAGCACCAGCCAGCACCAGCCACACTGCCCACAGTGCTCTCACGGGCAGCAGAGACACTCAGGCACCTCTACGTCTCATTCATTCTGTAATGTTAACTTCCAGATGCTGCAACTGGGGGCAAATTCTGTCACATTAAACATGCCCCAGTGAATTAGCCATCTACTTTAATACAAAAACCTTTTCTTCTATCAAATAAATAAATGTGGTCATTACTGTGGTCATTACCATGGTCCTTGAGCATAAGATGCTGCAGTCATATAACAGTCATTGGTCATGGAGAGGCCAACTGAGCTTGTACTGACCCCTACTTTCTGTGTATTCTTCCCTGGAAGAAGGAGGAGTCCAGTCAGAAGAGGTATTTTGTATGCACTTGCAGTGTGCTGCACAGACACTGTCTGCCATCTTAAGATGTGCTAACACTTCTAAACAAAAGAAAATAACAGATTCAACTGTTTCTCACCAGGCAGTCTGCTTCTCCTATCTGCCTCCCTGGCTATCTGATGATATCCTGGATGAAGCTGCTCCTAAGCAGCTTGGACCTGAGCTGAGGCTGTCCATAGAGCTAAGGTTAAAAAATCCCCCCAAAATATAGATAGATTCCAAATATCCCTGTTGTACTTCCTTGCTTTTGCTTTTGGAAACATGATACATCTTTAAGCAGTGGATCAGGGGGTGTCATCTTCACAGGATTAATAGACTAACAGTATCATACAGAATCTATTCAAATCAACAGAAGTTTCACTAAACAACAGTGCCTGGCTTATTACATATTTTGGTTGCTTCTACCTCTCAACCAGAAAACATGAATGTGTACCTGCTGAAAAAATGTTTGGTGTTCAATAAACTTTTCAGTTCAAGAAGATCCATCTGTTTTTATTTCATCCATCTTTGCCACTGAAAGAGTTAAGTTTCAGTTTTCAAAAATCTGATTATGTGGCTTGTATTGCAAAACAGACAAAAAAAAAGCAGCCGATTAATTTGAAGATTCCCATTAGTGATATAAAGAACACAGTTGGGTTTTTAATTACTGTTTTAGTACAACCAAGATGGTCTAACAAAGCTGATTATTTTGATGTTTGCTATTACTTTTTTCTTTAAAATAAAAGCAAAAGTATCATTAAAATTTGTGTTAGTATATTATTTTAATTGCAAACCACTTCAATAATTTATTTAATGAACTCTACTATAACTAGTTCAAATAAATTCCTAATTAATGCCCATAACATCTGGAAATTGCAGTAGTGCACATGCTCTATAAAAACATACATTTAGATCAACCATATCCTGAAGCTTCACATGGATGAAACTAATATTCCACCAGAAAAGAGAAGAAAGTGGATGTCAACCTTGCCTAGGTGTGATGTCAGGTACTTAATAAAAAAAAGAACATTGCCACACTGGGAATCCTCACCACAGCTTTGATCCTTGAAAACTGTATTTTTAAAATGCCATATACAAAAAAAGGTAACAGAAAAGACTATTTTGCAGTTTTCTGGGGAAAACTGAAGCACAGAGGCTGAAATATGTCAGACAGCAATAAAGGAGACCCAGTAATGAAACACAAATATCTTGCTCTATGAATTTACTGTTCAATTTATTCAAAGGTTTTTGGGCAGGTCCTTCTGCGAAGGCTGATAAAGGTTATGAGAACACTAAATCCCCACTTGCACCATTATGCAAACCCCAAAGTCCCATGACATCCCTTTACTTGCGTTTGGGGCCCTCCCAGAGCCCCTGGGGCCCAGAGTGGAGTTAGCTACCTGCCTGTGGGTTAAAAGGCAAACCACAGCTGAGATGGGGTTTAAGAAAGAGTTTCTGGCTGCCCCTCATCTGTGCACTCCCTGGCTGAGACTGGAGCCCATCTGTGCAGGCATCCCTTCATTTCTGTCCTGGCAGCAGGCAGCAGTCTCTCCTTCAGAGCTGAGCCTTCGAGGAACAGAGGAGGATGGATGCAATGTGACACCACAGGTGTGCAAGGCACCCTGTGGGCCCTAGACATGCAGATGAGATTAATACAAAAAGGAAAATGAGAAAATGAAGAATTCACAGTGAATGCCTGGTTTAACAGCCGTGAATTGTTTGCATTTCAAATACAGTTTTCTGCATTTGTAATGCAACTCTGCAATGATGTTTCCTCTTTCATTCTCTTCAAAGATGCTACTTTTAAGATTTCCCTCCACCTTTGGGTCCAAAACTTTGCTTAAAATAAGCATGGATTCTTCTGTTTTCTACCAGGATGAGAAAACAGTGACATGAACTCTTTCATGTTAAGCTGCTCATATGATCTTTTCAACGTGGCCTGTAACAAGGGAGCAGTGGAAATTTTATGAGGGAGTCCATAAACCTTTCAACTTCAGTGAAGCCTCTCACTGTGTGTATTTTATTCGTATCAACCTTCTTTCCACTCGGCTTCTCATTGACCCCACAAGTCAACACTTGCTTGAAAATATCACCCTCAGAGAACAGCCTGTTTCCAAATGACCATTGCTCCTTTTCATTTTCTCCTCAGATCTTATCTCACATTCATTTCTTCTGAGAGCCACCAGCAATAATAATCACCTCCTCTCCAGGAACACGTGAGTAAATAGCTCCAGGGTGTTGCTGTTCTTTATCTAAGTGGGAATTGGACTGGCATGAAATAGAGAAGGATACTGCTTAAGCAGAGATTCCTAGATTGTTTTGGTGAATCCACAGCACTGCATAGCTGAGCAATATTGTCTATGTTAACTAATGGACTGTTTCACTTGTGTCTTTGTCATACATCGGTGCACAAAAAATTTCTTCCCTGCCCCTGCTCACAGCTGCATGTATGCCTGTAATTTATCTTCATCATGGCCTAGGCAGAAAGCGAGGGAGGGGCATGGGAAAAGATGTCCTTCTGATTTTGTAATTTTCCCGCATCAAGAGGTTCCTGTGTTTGCTCAGCTGGGGAGAGCTGCTGCAGGCTGCCTAGGTCTCCTGCTGAAGTGGCACCAGGATGTAGCGCTCAGCCCAAGGGCTCTTCCCAGTGGGAAGGCGATGCAGCGCCTGCTTTCAGACAGTGAGGATGTTTTGTCAGTAGCAAAGCAAGAACCGAATATTCGGAGCGGAGAATCTAAGCCCAGGCTCTTCTTGAGATACGTCTTTATTTGCAAAGAACAGAGGTGTATCCCAGCATCTTGGTACCCATTGTTCAGGGCTTCTCTGTGACTCCAGAGGAAAGGGCAGGGAAGGGAAGGAAAACTAGCTTTTGCTGATGGCTTGAGATGTGAAGTTCAGGCTGGATTCCCTGTTGTTTCTGCATCCTCCTAGAAGGGGCAGCTTGCCTTCGCTTAAAGCTACACAAATCTTCTGGATAATATTCAGCATTGCTGATTCCACGGAGTGTGTACAGATGACAGAGACAGCCTGCCGTCCTTACCTATGTCCTCCTTCCTCAGTGGGATAAACAGATCATGGGTTACAGAAAAAACGGGAGGAGACATATTGTCTTCCTTCAAGAAAAGCCTATTGTCTCCCTTTAAGAAAAGCCACTCCCTTAGAGGTATTTTCCAGCGGCAGCCCGCGGTGCAGAAACTCGGGATCACGGACACGTGGAACAGGAGCCGCCGCGCCCCTCCCCCGCTCCCGGCCGGAACCACCCGCGCCCCGCCCTGCGCACGGCGCTGCAAAGCCCTGCTGAGATAACAGGAAACCGGGGCGGGGGAACCCAAACCAGAGGTCGCAAATGCCTCGGGAAGCGTCTTTTCCTCGAGAGAGACGAAGGGCTGGGCTGGGCCGGGGGGGCCGGGCCGGGGGCGGCGGCCCCGCCCTGCCGGGGGCAGCGCTGCAGCGCCGCCGGGCGCCAGCAGGGGGCGCGCGAGGCCGCGGCGCTGCCGGGGCTCCCGCCCCGCCCCGAGGGTGGGTGCGACCCCGCGGTCCCCGGGGTCCCCCCCGCTCCGACCGGGCACGGAGGCGGGGGGACAGGCGGGGAGGGCGCCTCCGGGAGCCTTTGTCAAAGGGAACCCGCCCCTGCGTATGGGGAGAGGGCGGTGCGGGTGTTCGCGCGGCAGGGATGCTCGGCTGCGGGCAGGCGCGGTCGGTACGAGGAGGGATGGAGCTGCTCCGCGGCTCTGTCGCTCCGGCGGCACGGACTGGGAGGGAGGGAGGAAAAGGAGCCTGTGGGGTAGAGGGGACCGACCGCTTCCCCGCCTCGTCCCGCAGCAGCAGCTGTAGCACGTCCGGGGACGTTTTAGGAGGAGTGCTCCTGGTTCAGGCAGCGCTTAAATCCCCTGCGGAAACGTGCGTGAGCGGCTGTGCCCGCGCACTGCGGGACGCGCCCGTGCGGGGCGGGAGGCAGAGCCTGCGCTCAAGGAAAATCGCACCCGTGCAATAAAAAGCCCTTTAAGCAGTGAAGGGGCTCCCGTGTATATATCAGTAGCACAGAGAATCCAGCAGACAACCCGCGAAGAGCCCCGGCTGCTGTCGCTGAAGGGGCCTGTGCCCGCTCGGGCAGCTCTTCACTGCAGCGGCTGCATCCAGCGCCTTCTCTGCGTTCTGGAAGCGGCTCTCCAGCAGCCGCACGGCGAGGAGCGCTCGGCAGCCATCGCTGCCCGCCGTCTTACGGCCTCTCGGCGTGGGCATTGTCAGCCAGCCAAAAACTAGCAAGCCGCGAGCTTCGCGAACTGCCTTCTTTCGCCGAGTACGAGATTCCCATCGTGTCTCAGTGCTAAGCATGGCAAGATAAAGAACAGTTTTTAATGCGCATTCCTTCAGACTTCTGTTTGCATCTTTGGCCAGAGCCCCTGAAAACAGATAGTTCACGTGTTTTACAGGGTGACAGAGTAGTTGTTTTTTTTTTAACTTCTGACTCGTTTATCAATATATTTACGCTCTGCCCTTGAATAGCATTTGTTAAGATTAACAAGCATTGCAGTATTTTTCCGATTACCTAAGATCAACAGCCTCATTAGTAGCTGTGTTAATTCCCCAAACATCTGAGAAATCTCATCTGGAGAAATTTTAGAGATAGATGTAAATTGAGTAACTTGGTCTTCATTTGCTTGATGCAGCAGAGAAAACCAGAGTGGCCACAGCATTTGGGATGACCCAAGGAATGCACTGCCCCTTCTTACTAAGGCTCACTGGCATATAGCTTTTTGATCTTGTATAATACAGGTGAAGAAGCTACTCAGCTACTGTACAGATCTGCAGTTATTACTTCATCCATGAGGTATAACCCAAGAATAGGGAGAAAATGCATAAAAAATTTACTCAATGCTATCTACTAGAATTTGAGGAAAATACATAAGCTGCTCTCTGAACCATGTTTGTTGTGAGTGTGCCTGACTGGTACTCTGAAATATAAATTGTCTGCAGCAGGCCAGCAAACATTTTTCCTGTAGTCTGCTGAAGAAGCCTTGTGTGCTTTTTTTGACTCCTTTTTCTAGGCATTTAGGATACTCCCATTTCAATGGCATCTCACAGTCTGAGAAAGATTATACTATTAGTTGTGATCAGGGTGTATGGCCTTAAGTCACTGAGGGCTCAGATCTGGTACAGGTCTGAAGAAAGCTGACCTCTTAGATCCCTGTTTTTGGGCCTGGAATTTTTCAGTATTAATTGGATACCTAAATTGCAAGTATAGGTAACAGGGGAGGTGGTTGGAGATGTTAATCAGAACTGCACATTTAGCAGGAAGGTACCTAAATTTTAGCTGGTAGAAACTATGAAGCACAGGTACCTTTTGCCAGCTGACATCCTGCAGGATGCTCAGACTAAACAGGACTCAGCAGAGGCTTAAAGTCATCCCACTGGATGCAGGTGATAAAATCATGCATTTATTTTCAAAGTAGCCACTGGTAATGGTGTTTTTATATGTTTCTCTACTTGCCTGAGAGAACTTATCTGGAAAGTGGGAGAACTGGGGCTGATGAGGAATGCCCAGGCTGCCATTGGGACACTGCTGAGACTGCCCTACTGTGAAAAAAAGCAGCTGAAGATTTGGAGACGAGGAATGCATGGGAACAGGCTTAATAGTTCAGGCCCTGCAATCCACTGGTGAGAACACTTAGCAAGGAATGGGGAGTGCAGTTTCAGTCCCGAATATCTGTGCACATCTGTCATTTGATGCCTCACTGAATGCACAATGGTTATTAAATCTATCACAACTAAGATCTACTGCTCCAGCTTGTCCATGATTTCCCCATTATTTTATTTTCTGTTTCATGAAACAGAACTGTGTCCATGGTGCCTTGCTTAAGAAAGTGCTGAGGGTGTGTGTTGGTGCTCACTGAGCTTGCCTGTGAGCTTGGGTCCCCTGGGAACGTGAACAGCAGGAGCCTCGTTTATAAATCTCCAAAAGGTGGTAGGCACTGAGAAGCACAGCTTAGACAAGACAGTTACTTATCTGGGCATGCATAGAACTACAATATTAGGCTGGCAAGTATAAAAATAAGATGGTTTCTACAGTGGTTGTGATTTTTTAAATTCAGTCTAAATTTTACAGTAGTCTGTTGAGTTCACAAAGCCTCAGAAGTGTTCAGAGCCAATTTTCTGACTGTCCTTGCACTTACATTTTTTTTAACCAGCGTTTGTATTTCCTTTTCTTTGTTCCCTTATGCAGTTTCTCATGTGGGTGTGAGAACTCTGTGATGTGTTCCCCTGCCATATGGAGCACAAGTCTTGATATTATCTGTCTTCTGTATTAAATCTCAGCTGAAAAACACTATTTGCTGTGTTGTCTTCTTCAGAGATTGTGTTGCTTCTAATCAGTTTTATAACAACATCAGTTTTGTAGTGGGGGCAATACAATTTGCCTCAGAGAGAGCAGGAAACAAAGTCCGCAGGAATCTCATTCTCATGACCATTTTGCTCTGATTGTGCCTGGTTGTGATGAGGGTGCTCAGTCAAGCCTGTGTCAGAGCTGCACCCAGCCCCTCCAACAGCCCTGACTGAAAGGAGCACTGCACCAAGGAAAGCAGCTGGATGCTCTGCTTTGCATGGAGTGGGTGGTGCCTCCAGAGAGACAATGCTGCAGAGAAGTGGTGGCCTTGTAGCTCTCATTCGATGTCCAGTTCTAGGACATCTGCTAATTTAGCATTGGCTGTAAGAACTGTCAGAGCAAATGGCTTGGAAACGAGGTGCTATAGGGGGGAAAACATCATGCCATATAACACTGCTCATTCAAAAAAAAAAATCTTAAACCCCTTCCAGCCCCTCTCCCTTGGCAGCTACAAGATGCTCTGTCATTGTCAGTGAATCTCATGCACAGGGTGATTAATCGCCATTCTAGGCCGGCAGTTTATAGCTCATAAATACTTGGGTGTGTCAAACTGTAATGGATCCCTGAGGAATGACAGTACTGTTTGGACAGTGGCTGAACACATCCCTCTGAATTCCCATCTCTTCTGCATAGAAAATGGATTTTAATGGTCACAAACAGATGGTGTCCATGAAAGGGAGAAAAAACACCCAGATTATAGTTTATGTCAGACAGGGTGGAGACAATAACCTGCTATATTTAAAGCTTTATTTTATTAGAAACAATAATTTAGCTTCAAGCAGTTGTAATACAATAAATAAAAAAAAAACAAACCCTCAATATTACTATTAGCAATAAGTGGATTTAAAAAGACACAGCAGTTCCATTTATACTAAGTAGGAGAATCTGAAGTCCAAAAGTGGACTGTTTTTGTTTGCTTGTTTTGTTCAAATGAGAGGGATTTGATTTCCCCAGTTCATCAGTCAGGGAGCAGAAACAGTTGAACTGAAGTGTCCTACAGCCCAGAAGAATGTCATTAATAATACCTTAAGTTTTTGAGCTTTATTTAAGTCAGCTGGAAATCTAGTTATTTCCATTTATTAGAAAGTCAGGTTTGGTGACCCTGAAATAATTATTTCAAACAGGATACTGGACTGCAAAATCCAAGCAATTTTGGTTCAAGTGCTTGTTCAATCCTCAAGAGAGCACACAAACATCCATTAATGCACAGTTTATGTGTAATATAGTAATAAATACAAGGCCTATTATTGACTGGGGCTCAGACACACAAGACTTAAATTTCATTGTAGACACCTCTGTGAGTGTGATTTATTTAAAAAAAATCCATATAATGCCTTAGATATTTATTTCCGTTATCACCTCCAATCAGTACCAGCAAATCCACCCAGAGTCCTCAGAGTCTTGGACGAAAGCTCATGACATTCAGTTCTTTGCTGGTTGTAGCTACAGATTTGCTGATGATATCCTCTTTTTATGATACTTTGACTCTTACATTCCTGCCCAGTTTCAAAAGGATTTAATGCTGTCTTTCTCCTTCTGCTTTACCCAACAGAGTGCAGAAAGTGGTGGCTAAGGTATGTCTTCTGCTGTACCAATGCCATTTGCCTTGGTGGTAGAGGGAGCTTAAATGTGAGTGGCAGTTCTTCCTCCTTGAGCCATGTTTTAAAATGTAAAAATATGCATAGATAGAGGGATAACAGGTATCTGAGCGTATTTTTAGACCTTTTTGTGAGGAATCTTTCTTCTACCCTGGAATCTCTTACAGGGTGGCAGAAAAAAATCTCACATCCCTCTTTCCACTCTCTTTTTCACTGATAAGTGTTGCATATTATGAAACTAAATATCTAAGTGCTTAACACTGTAGGGATTTTAGACTATGACATGCGTTCCTAGCATCCAATGTCTAAAGCTTTTTATAGTTCCTGCTTGGTGTGTGTCTCTGGAGTCAAAAGGGAGGTAAAATGTTTTTGCTTCCTCTGATATCAGACAAACTTTCAGTGAACAACTTTCAGGGCTTGAATTCAAAGGACATCTGAGATGGGACCTTGCACAACCGATTAGCAGGAGTGGGTTTGCTACCCTGGTGTATTTCTGCAGAGCAGTGCCCTGCAATGCTGAGTAGAAAGGTTCAGCACTGCCCTGTCACAGCTCGGCTGAGCAGTGATTAGGTTTTCATTCCTGAATGTGTCATCTGTGAGATTTGCAGGCCATTTCCTTGACATAAGGGAAAACTAGAGGAAAGGTGTGATTAAACTGCTGAAGTGATTGATGTAGTCAGCTGCTGTGGTCCTGGCCTGTGGCCAGCAACACTGGGAAGCTGCAGTGGGCAGCCTGGAAGTGCAGAAAGCACAGAGATATGGAGGAAACAGGTAATGGGCAAATAAATTGAATGGCACGTGTGAAAATGCAAGAAGAAATTAGTATTTTGAAGACACGGTGTTCTTTGCCATGTTCTTGTATATGAATCCTCTTGTAGGGTGGATATGGCACAAGGGGGAAATTTAACTTTAAAAACAAAACCTGTGAAATATTTTTCATTGCATGACCAAGAGACTTTTGTGCTTTTTAAGAGAATGCAAAGACTTAGCCTCCAACTGCCTCTGCAGGGAGGGATGAGAAGCAACTCAACCACAGCTGTGTTGAGTTTTTACCAGAGAATCTTAATTTCTTTACAGGCCTTTTTGTGAGACTTGCAGTAGACAAAGACCCAATATTTGTCTGTCTGGCCCCAAACCAAGCATGTTACAGTTGATTCTCCATCTTACTAACCTCCTCTGAGCTCCACTGGAAGTCAGTAACTGACATTTGCACTGCATGGAAAGTGAGTATTAGTGTGTTAAATCAGCACTAACATACAGTGTTGTCAGCTCCTGTGTTTTGTGAAGAAATGAGCACAATTTTTCTTGAAGTCTGTGCTTCTGAGTCTGTATGAGTATCTCAAAATTCCTTAGAGAAGGAAAGAAAACGAAAAAGAGAAAGAGAGAAAGAAAGAGAAGGAAAAAAAAGAGAAGGAAGGCAGGAAGGCAGGAAGGAAGGCAGGAAGGAGGGCAGGAAGGAAGGCAGGAAGGAAGGAAGGCAGGAAGGAAGGCAGGAAGGAAGGCAGGAAGGAAGGCAGGAAGGCAGGAAGGAAGGAAGGAAGGAAGGAAGGAAGGAAGGAAGGAAGGAAGGAAGGAAGGAAGGAAGGAAGGAAGGAAGGAAGGAAGGAAAGAAAGAAAGAAAGAAAGAAAGAAAGAAAGAAAGAAAGAAAGAAAGAAAGAAAGAAAGAAAGAAAGAAAGAAAGAAAGAAAGAAAGAAAGAAAGAGAGAGAAAGAGAAGTTGAAAATATGAACCAAATGTAAAAATCAAAAGAGAACTGAACAATAGAAAATGGAATATACTTTTTAATGCTTGTGATTTTTGTGGCATGGCCAATCACATTTCAGTGCTTAGGATTGGTGAAATTAGAAAAACTATAGAGAAGTGTAGACATTATTTCTTGCAGATCTTTCTAAGGAAGGAGAAGTGAGGAACAAAAGAGACATGAGAAGGTCTTTGTCTTTTTCTCAGTGGGGTGAACATGCCTGTTATTGTATGAAACAGAAGGCAGCAGTGTATGCCTGGTGGCCCTCAGAGCTTCAGGCCATTTGGATGATTGCTGGACAGCCATGGCTGGAGCCTGGAGAACAGTACGTGTTATTAGAGGGTAATCTCTGTGGGGCTGGTGTGTGGGCTCTGGGCAGCTGTCCCTGCCAGGCTGCACAGACACAACTGACTCATTTCACTGGACGCCCCTCTGATGGCAATAACTTCTAGTCCCAGCTGGCTGCAAATGGATGGAAACCAGTGACCTGGAGGTGAAAGGTGCCATATCCCATTCCAGTGCCCTGAGTCACTCGTGCTCCCATTACAATGAGCTTTCTGTGCCTGTGCAGGGATGCTATTGCTTTGCTGCTTGCCAGCACTGCCTCTGAGCTGTGGTTAAAACAAATGCACTGCTTTCCGCAAACTCTTCCCCTATGGCCTCTTGTTTATTTTAAAGGGCATAGTAGCACAGTATGTGTAGACTGTGACTGTATTACTAATTAAAAATACCACCTTTTGCTTTGTCTTCTCTCACCTTGAAAGGTCAGATCTTTGCTAAAGGTTGGAGACTGTACAACTCATAGCAGAGTGTGTGCTGTGGGCTACCAGATGTGAGTGAATACAAGCTGTGAGCTCAGTGCAAATTACTCCTATTTCACATTTTGTCCCATTTTTACAGCAGTGTGGCCCTGTATTTCCTGGAAGTTGGTAGCACTTCAGCCAAGGAGTCTACTTGCATACAAGTAGAACAGCTACTGTTTGTAACACGTTGGTCTGGCCTGTAAGGTTTGCATCTTTATAGTGTCCCTGAGATGCCACAGTTTAATACTGCCTGCATCTAAAAAGCAGCAGGGGAAGCTTGTCTATCCAACTGACACTTGTCTAGACAAGTCATTGGCCATAGTGCACTGATGACTGAGGTGTTTGCATGCTTATGGAAATGTAGCTCATTATTTCTGCAAGTACCATTCAGCTCTGCTGTTTTGCAGCTTCCCACCTTATCTACTGCAGCACACTCTAGGCAGACATCGTGTGCTATGTCAAGGTAGGATAGACTTATTGTGAGAAATCTACAGCATACAAGCCACATTCAGGAAATGATATTAACTAAAGCTCTTTCCATCACCACTCTAAAAACATGAAAAACCTGTTAATTAAAGTAAGAAGAATCAGGAGGGTCTGAATGAAACTCATTGTGCTTCTCTTCTTTCTGTTCTTGGGTTGGTTCATGTTTGCCTGAAGTACAACACTAAAGCACAAATCCTCATGTGTGTGTTTGCTCTGACTGGTTACAACAATGCCTTGATACTATTTATTTTTGTGAAATGAATGCAGACCTCTGTAGGAGCCTTGTGCCTCAGTGTTTTGCAGTAAAGGTCAGGAGTCTATTCATGAGACTTCCAAAGTGTTATTGTTAAAACATCTCTTTGCTATGTCACTGTTTTCCCTTTCCTCTCCTCATTCAAAATAACACATTGTCAGTAGTGACTTATAAGGCTCTCCCTCTAAGCACAGCATATCCAGCTTTCCTTGATTTTTTTCCCAAGCTTCCTTCCTATTTAAACAAAGAATTGTTTTAGTCATTTGGGACTGAAATATTCCTAGCCTTGCTATCATGAAAAAAAAAAAATCACTCTCTTTTATGGAGTGATTTATAAGTACTACAGTTTTATTGCTGTTGTGAGCTGCAGCATCATAATTTGTTAAAACAGAAAAGTTAAGTTCTAATATGGACATTGCTGCAACATTCACTCTAACCTTCCTATGGCTAATGTGGCCAAAACTTTGAGCTTTTAATACATTAGTCAATTTATGAACCCTTGTAAGTAATACTTCAGCAAGAAGGAAAGGAGGAAGGCGTGCTATAGTAATTCAGTAATGTAGTGTACAACTAATCCTTGTACTCATAATTGCATTTTGTCACTTTCATTATATATTTTGATTTCAGACAACTTTAACTTGGCATTTAATTTTTTACTCAATGAATTTTTATGTAAAAAGAGTCCACAAGATCATCCAAAATGGCGTTTTCAGTTATTTGGACTCTCATTTATTACTTAGTGTTTACACCGAGCCTGATGTTCTGTGTCCTATAGTAAAGTCACCGTCCCTCATCTGAGCACACTGAGGGATGCTGAACCCAAAATTTGTCCACTACATGTCAGAAATGAATCAGTTCATTGCTAGCCTACTTGGGTTTTTTTTCAGATTTGTCTGTCTTTATATATTGAAATGGTTGATTCTCTTTACAGTTTATTCTACTACATTAAAAAAATATTTTCCTCTTGGGAGAACATTTATTTGCCTATAACCATGTTACCTCTCAGTCTCCATTTTGGTGACTTGAGCAGAGCGAGCTCTGTAGGTGTCTTGGTGAGGCTGAGAAATATTTTTTCTGTGCCTTTTATAGCACTCTCATGAAATTACTGAATGGTTTCTGAAGGAAATGCAACTTACATGATCACAGTGTCTGTCTAACACCTTCCCACTCTTTTCCTCATACCTTACTAAATCCTTGGCCGCTTTAAGTCCAAACTGTCAGAGGGGTGACAGTCTCAGAGTCATTACAGTCTGTGTATTTAGAGTTTTATGAAAATAGTTGCACTGTGAGGAGGTGATACACATCTGTGCTACTGAGAGAGGAAAAGCAGCTAGAGCTCAGCCAGCTGGCCAGCCTGAGCCCATGGGCTGCTGAGCCAGCACTGCCTAAGCAGGGCCATAGCAAAAAGACAGCAGCAAACACATTGGAGCAGAAATTCCTACTGGGAAGGAAGGAAGGAAGGAAGGAAGGAAGGAAGGAAGGAAGGAAGGAAGGAAGGAAGGAAGGAAGGAAGGAAGGAAGGAAGGAAGGAAGGAAGGAAGGAAGGAAGGAAGGAAGGAAGGAAGGAAGGAAGGAAGGAAGGAAAAGAAATAAAAAGGAAGGAAGGATGGAAGGAATTCCATAGGAAACCAACTTTCCTAAATTGTTTCATGAGCTGCAGAACTAATCCTGAATCTCAGGCATCACTATTGGATGGAGTGCTCCCCACTCAGAAGGGACTTTCCTGTAAAGCAGGAAAGGTGTTACAAATTTAAAAGTGCTGGCTGTGTCAGCTATTATTTCTATACTGGGAATATATTTCCTCTTTTGGGATTTTTACATCTCTGTGCCTGTGAATTTGGGCTTTGTTGATACTAGCAAACATGTTATGACTATTTGGCCAGAAATGTGGTCTGCATTGTACAACACTCTACAGTGCTTTGCATAGAAGCCACTCAGGGTGAGACATTCAAGATATTTCTCTGTCATGCTATATATCTGCCATAACAAACAGAATAAAATACTCCAACCAGCTCTGACACTCAGCCACCTATGGTAACTAATGTATTTTGTGCTGATTTTTACTATCCCTGCCATGTTATGAGTTACTGTCCTGCCTGTTGCCTTAAGCAATTAATAACAAATTCTGATACCCCCTGCCCCATCACAGTGACAATCCACCAATTACATCTCTAAATGCATGGACTCAGGAGATAGGCTATCATCTCTTGGAGGAAGCAGTTACAGGACAATATGTGTCAGCTGGAAGATGAAGGGCTCTGTGCTCCTTGGAAGAGGTGAGTTTCAATTCTCATGCTCTGTCATGTCAGTGATTTTGGGATGAATGGCCACCTGAGGTCAAGATGATTTGCATAGAAATGTTAATGATGGTGCAGTGCAGTGTGTAGAGGTCAGGGCATATGTCTGGGGATCAGCATTCAGGGAGCTCATGGGACGACCATCCTGCACCTGGGAATGGACTATAAAGCAAGCATGTAAGAATTGCTTGCTTGTAATTTTAAACAATTGACAGGTATCTATATATATTTCCTTTGTGTTTGCATTTTTTAAAGAAAAGTTATTTTACCAGCCTTGTGATGATATGAAGCTATACTTTTACTTGCAGAGGCTTTGGCTGATTCAAAGAGCATTAATACATTTTTTAGTCTTGAAAGGAAATGCACTCTTGATCGCACATGAAAAAAGGATGAGCCACCTTTCCTGCAACAGAAGGTGGTATTTTGGCAGGTTTTATCTAACACATTGTATTACAGATGCATATTTTATATGTTTAACATAATACAAATAAAAATAGGAAAATATAAAATAGATATAGAGCATATAATACTGTGATAATATATTATTATATATTTTCTGTGTTATATATGTGTATTATAGCATTGGGTTCCTTGCTGCAGTGGCATTTTCATTTAGCATTTTTGATAGTTCTGAATTTGTTGTGTCTGAGTGGCTAACAGAATGGTTGCAAGGAGGTAGCCAGAGTTGGCAGATCATGTGCAGTAAGCTAAAACTGTGAATGGTACAGTAGTATAAAATAGCAGGGAAGTGTTATGAGCAGAGATAAGGGGAACTAGGCTCAAATGGATGGATTTATTTGTTCTTTGTAATAGTTCCTCACCTGTGGGAAACATGCATCATTCCATCTCCTGAGGATATTGCAGGGCACAGGAGTGTACCTGGACACGTGTGGAACTGTTTCAGGGAGAGCTGCTTGCAGTGTCTAAAGGAGGGCTGGGTAGTGAGTTAAAGGTCTGGTGGTGTGGACAAGTGAAAACCCTTTTCTGGGCTCATTCTCTTGTGTTTCTGCAATGCCATGCTCCAAAGGGGGGTAGGTGAGGAAAACCGGATTCCCATTCACTTCTGTCCTCAAAACTTTAACAGATGGTAAATCTGCTACACATCTGTTAACTGCTGGTTTGTTATTGTCACTGAACTTTAGAGTCCAAGGCTGAATTTGTTGCACTTTATCTTCCAAGTACGGTATCTCATTAGGCATTATTTTTGTTCAAACCTTTCCTCACTGAAAATGTATGTAGGCTGTAATCAAGTAATTTCTTAACCTCTTGAATAAAAAGAAATAGAGAAAGTATTTCAGTCTCCAGCAGTCTTCAGTCAGCAAACAGCTGCATTTTCCTGCTTTAACCATCCATCCCTAAGGTCTTTTCAGCCTCCCTTTTTGAAGCTGGATCTCCCCAAAGAACACTGTTCTAGCAGTGAGCTTATGGGTGCTATATGCAGAGAAAGTGCCATCCCTTTGCCACTCAGTATTATTTCCCTGTTTCTTCTCCCAAAAATCTTTTATGCTTTTAAATATGAAGTGTCCTGCTCAATTAGCTGTCTTGTAGAGCTCCAGGGCAGTTCCCCATTGTGGAAGGCTGATCTCCATTCTTTTTTGCAAGTTGCCCAAGTTTTCTGTTTTGAAAACACATTTTGCTTGACTGGGCATGGTGTAGAGGGCAGACAAATTGCTCTGACTTGCTCTTTTAACCTTTGTGATACCTGCATATTTTACAGCAATTCTGAACTCATTTTCAAATGATTAAAGAAAATTTCGATTCTGCACCTTCCCTGCTGTTTTTTAAAGATCTGTGAATCAACCAGTCCTTGTTTAACCTAACCTATCCTCCAGTGATTGCTAGAAGATTGCATTTTTTCTACAGTTAGTATAGAATGGCACAAGTTGAATATGAAATCACATGCTGAGCAGTTACCTAAGAGTATGAAGTCTTCATACTTGCTTTTTGAATGAAACTTGCAGCTTCAGAGAACAAATCTTGATTGGTTTGACTTGGCAAATTTCCTCTAAGTTATGACTGTTCCTGGTCTGTAACCATTGCACAGCACAGCTGGGGATTCAATAAATAGTTTAGTTTAACCCACATTTTCCTGTGGCTCATGATTTTATCCTGAGACTGCACACAAAAAGTTGTCATGATTCATTCATCAATAGAGACTGAAAATTTTTTCTTTAGTTTTTCTTTTTTTTTTCTGTCTGAATTAGACTGGAAAAGGGAAAACATAGGTATCAGTTGTTCTGGTGCAAATGCAAATTCCTTCTGGTGAATGAAAGAAAAAGGTGGAGGGCATGAATAAAACAAATGAATATTTCTAGACTTGTTAGATGGAGAACACAGATAAAATAATGAACTTTACAGAAAAAAGTCAGGGTTTGGCTAAACACAATTTTCACTTCAGAAAGATATTACAAAGAAAAAAAAAGGTGGGGAATTTTTTGAACACTGGCTCCTAAAATATCACATACATTATTATCCATCTGTAGAAGTTTGGGTGATAGCTGTCTGGTGTTTAGGCTTTTTTTTTTAATTCACAAGAGAAAAAAGCCGCTTTCCATTTCTCCAAGTTCTTCTGAAATGCTAGTTTGGCAGTTAATGTTAAGACAGAAGAAAAAGGTGGAGAATTTCTCCATGTAGTACTTCCTCTGGCTTGCAATTTCCTTGCTCTTGCTCCACACTACGGGCTAGGTACAATGCAAATCAAAATATTGGGAGATAGCTACATGGCTTTGGAGGGTGCCCAGTCACAAAGAACTTGAGGCAAGCTGAAGTTTTCATTTTATATGCTTAAAAGTGAGCTTTTCAGGACTTGTATGTGTAAATACAAGGAAACCTTCATAAGAAAGCACCTCAATTAAAACCTTCCTTTTAACTGTCAGTCTCAAATAGAGGAAGCTTGATTTCACTCCATGTTCTTTGGAAAGGCCATTTCTAAGACAACTTCACATATTGCTCACTGATTAGTTGCTTCTTTGTAGTTGTATATATACTAAAAGAAAGAACTTATTTTTCTGATCTTTTGTAATTTACACAGAGCCATAAACCGTGAAGCTAGCACAGCACCTAGCACTACAATGCCTATAATTTGTTGTGCAGTTAGTTTACAACTTTAGTTCCTTTTTCTTAAGGAATACAGATTCCTTTGAAAGTAGTTATTTAGCATTAACCTCTAGTCTTTTTTCTTCCTCTCTGAGTCAGCAGAATTGCTGCTGTTCATTTGAAGCCAGTGGCTCCCAACGGGACTCTTACGTGGGAATCACATTGTACACCATGGTATTGAATCACACTCATTTTCCTAAATAAGGATCTACCAAGGCTTTCATAATCACAACACATTTTTTCTTACTGACATGGCTTTCCCTCTGGTCTCCAAGAGGGAACAAGAGAGATAAAGTAAACATGTTTTTCCTATGTTTTTTCAACTTAATATACCTTCTATTATAGTAGCAAAACAGGAGGACAACATACAGTACAAGAGTAATCTGCCAGAAAGAGATGGCACACACACAATTCCCAGCATTTCTCTGCTAGTGTAATGACTGATAGACATGATCAGAACAGAATTCACAAGGCAGACTGCTCTTAACACTATCTGTAAATAATAATGCTGCTCCCAGTGCTCTAGAGTAAGAGTAATTGCCCCTCTGTCTGCCTTTGATAGCAGACAGGTTGCTGGGAAGCTTGTAATTGTCTTCTAGGTTGTTAAGTGCCTAACAAGTCTGGGATTCAGATTTAAGTCAAAGGAAGAAGATACCTTTGAAGTAATTTTGAATAGTAGGATACCTGCCTGCAATTGCCTCAGCCCACGAGTACAGAAACCAAAAAGAGAGATTCAGTAGGTTTGTTCCTGCTGTAAAAGCTGTTAAGGGCTTCAGAAGAACAATTATAGTGTGGAAAAGGGCACCCACATCTTCCATAAAAAAGATTTTCCCAACACACACACAGAGACAGGAGGTAGAAGGGCTATGTCACGAGCTGCTTATTTGAGTGTATCAATGGACTCCTGGATGGGAGTGCACAGCATTCTCAGGAGTGTGCTGACTGATATCCACAGGTCAGTTCTGGAGTCCAGGATAGCAAAGGCACCCTTGTGTGCCAGTTAGTTGTGGGGAGAAGATGTACACTTCATTTGTAAACAGTGTAAACAGCCATTCTCTCTCAGTTTTGTGGGGTGAAATATGTGTCTGATGGCTGTTTGGTTGGAAAAGCATTTGTGGCTGGAACTGGGTCTGTTCTTTTGGCCTGATGAAGACAGATAATGTCATTGGCAAGTTGTCTATGAAAAGGGCTGTTATAGCAATTAGCTTCTAACTTGCATTTCACATTTTCTACTCATTATCTTTGATAAATGAAGAGTGCTTAGGATCAGAAGTGCCTCCTGAAATGGGAGGGCTTAACCACGACACCTGCACATGCAGACACAAATTGAAATCACTGATAGAGTGTTTGCTTCATATCAGCACAGTTCTACCACCTGCTAAGTGGCTTCTCTGCAGTACCATGTCAGGTCACGTTCCAGTGATCATGACATTCATGACCTACCTGTGAGCTTGGACAAGTGGAGTAAATTCACACTCCCCCTCCACTGCCTTGCTTGCTTTCCTTTGCGTGACAAGATGAAATGGGTGCTACTGGACTGGAATAAAAGAGAAAGCCTCTTGCAACTTCCTTGACATGATGAGGATGGCATGGTGTAGGGAAACAACTTTCTGAGTTGGTCAGAGGTCTAGGAGCCTTAAAAGGCATTGCTCAGCTTGTTCTTAAAATATCTACAAAACTGAAAAATAGTCATAACCCCCAAACACATCCATCACCACTCCAAATCTTTCTCTGATTAAACTGTTTGGAATTCTACTTGGCAACGATAAAGAATGGCATTTGAGAAAGGTCAGAAGAAACATTTTCAAGTTCAGTCTTCTGGAATAGACGCATATTTAGATTGCTTGGTCATAGCATGTTGATCACCACTGTGACTTCAGAGCTCTGCTTTTCTGGTGAGGAGGATGACTGTAGGTAGTACGCTCCCACCTGTCTGCCCTTTGCCCTGCTCTTATGGTACAGCCATGAAAAGAAGTTCCCTCACGGCTGGGTAGGTGCATCCTGTGGGCTGCTCCAGCAGTGATCTCCTGCCAATGGCTCCCCCTGGATCCTCTAACTCCATGAACAATGGGACTATGCTGGGGTGACAGCTGGGTGCAGAGCAACTTGGTGATATTTACAGTGGCTGACCCTGCTCACTCCACTGGGACTGAGTTCCCGGCGCCCCTGTGCCAGGGTGGTGGCTGTGGTTGTGCAGTGCCACTCTGGACAGCCAGCTCCTTCAGAGCACCACTTCTGCCAGTATGGCTAAAGAACCTCTGTAGGCTAAAGGGTGCTCCTCCTGTTCTTTAAAAAACAACAAAAATAAGAAACCAAACTCAACCTGTTTGCTCTTCAGATGGCATAAACTCATTTAAAATAGTTCAGCTCTATCCAGCTTGTTGATGCTCTGCCTTTGAGGTACAAAGAATAAATCCCACCTTCCTAACAGAGGCCTGAGCACTAAGGCTTCTGTATGTCAGAAGCTGTTCTGCAGAAAGAGAAATGCACTTGAGCTACCACTGTTATTACTTGGCTATCACACGCACCAGTTGCAGATTAATTTGTGGGAAATTCTTCTGTATTTGCTCTTTTCAGAGTTAATGCTGCAGCACCGGAGCCAGAGAATGGAGAACAGAGCAGCTGAGCTGCAGAACTACAACCTGAGATAATTCACACAGTGTTTTGGGTCCCCTTCCTTATCACTAATAGAATTCCTGCTAAACCCAATTACTCCCACCCAAAGCTGAATTAACTTCCCTCTGTCACAGTAAGTTTTTTGCTCTATCTCTATACAAACTAAAGCAAAATGATTTTACCAAGCAAAATACTTCCCTGCCTCCAGAGCTTCCCTTTTGACCATAGCTAGGTATTCAAGTACACATGTCAAACCACTAGGCCAACATTTTCCAATACAATACCCCTGAGTTTTGATTTAGATATCTGTTATTGGCTATCTAGGTATTAAATGCCATAGGATGTGTCTGTCCTTTAAAAAAGTTTAAGCTCTGTGAAATAAAGGGAATAAAGGCTGTTACATGCTGTGGGTGCATATTGGGTCTCACTCTCCTGGTATTCCACCAAGCAGAAAATGGCCTCATTGATGTGGATGATTTTATGTGAAGAACATTCTGTAGAAATTTGAGTCCAGATTAAAACACTGGCTTTAATCAGTGAAGGGGAGATACTGGGTAGCAAAGTAGGATCTTCTTAGATAAGTCTCCACGTTTGAACTGTAAGACAGTGTTCAAAAAGACAAAAAATCATGCCACTTTGTACACATGGCTGCTTTGCACATGCAGCTCTGTTTGTCCATTGAAGCCATCCTGACAGCAAATCTACAGTTATAGACTTCTAGTCAGGAAAGCTTAATGTATGCAAGGGAACAGCACAGAGAAGGAATCTTATTCCTTGCAACACACTTGAACTGGCAAATCCTGATGCACATAATTTTCCTCACCTGCACAGAGCAAAGACCAAATGGAAATTATGTCTTACTGGATCAAATGTTATTGTCTTACTTCTTTACATCTTTGTTGGTAATAAACAAAAGGAACTTGTCCTTTAAAATTACCAGATTTACGCGTATTGAGGAGTAATCAAAGTAACTGTTTAGGCTTTGGTTACCCTTTGCTGGAAGCTATAGATGACTTTGTGGGACATATCTGAGAGCAAGGAGACTGTTTTATGTTTATAATCACCAAGGAGTGGTTGGCATGGACAGTACAAAGAAACATGTTTAAAGTAATCTCATAGTTCTATTTTTTAACTATCATCTAAGTATTTCAATATGAAACAAAGCTGAAAAATGTGTCTCCTCCCCTTATAATACCTATCTCATTAAGACATTTTCTCCTGTTCAGTGCAGGTAGGGCTTAACCTTGAGGTATTTTCTGTCAGAGACATGGGAGTTTTGGACTGGAGAACATGGAGCAAGACTCATGATTGGCCTCTTTTCTGAAAATGTTTGTATATCAAGGCTTAAAATGCTTAATGGTATTCTTTAAAAATCCTTTACATTCACTCTTATGGCTAGGAAGTGGAAAAAATGCATTATGCCAGCAATAACAGTAGAATAAGGCAAACTGAGACACTGTAAGGTTAAGTATGTGATACGACAAAATTAACTGTACACATGTTTGTTGCTGCACAACTCAAGGAATTCTGACAAATGGAAAATTGTCAGTCCAGTGAGAAATACCAAGGCAAGCCAGGAATGTGTTGTCAGGCAGCAATGACATCAGCCTACAGCCCTTGCCAGCCTCCCTCCGACAGGTCCACAGTTCCAGATCACTGCTCTGCAAAGGGTCACCACTCCCTTCCTGTTAAATCACTGCACAAAGGACCCAATCTAAAAGTGGTTGGCTGGGGGTGGTGAATTTGTTTATATGAACAAAATATTCAGCCTTTCAGATGGATTCCCTTCTTGCCCTACTGTGGTACTCATTTCAATTTTGCTTGTGTTCCTCTGAGCTTTTTAAAACTACGAGGGATCGTGTTTTGACAATTAGTTTATCCCCACCACAGTGTGGTTTGTTACCTCATACTTTTTATCTACATAAAGTCTCACAACTGTTTCACCAGGCTACTTTTGAGACTATATAATATCTAAATTCATTAGAAAATAATCTGTCTTTGTGGGGGTCAAATGGATGAGGAAGCTTGTGGCAATCTAATGTTTTTTTCTTGCTTGGCTTGTTCATTTCATAAATAGTAGAAAATGTTCTTCATTCAATGACTGATTTACTTTCAGTAAAGTAAGTTTAAAATGCTAGAAAATACTGTGTGAGAAGTGGAATTTAATCTTCCCAAAGGAGACACTGGCCTTCAGTTTTCAGATATTACTTCAAATGCACCTAAAATCATCAGTGGTTAAACAGAGCTGCTTCCAATAATGTTTTGATGGCTTACAAAGGTCAAACTAAAGGTTAGTTTAACTATTTTAAGTTGCATAACCTTCAAAAGACAGTGACAGCTGAAATAACTCAGCAATCAATATAATGGCTGGAAAAGCATGAGAAGGGATATATAATTTTCAGAACTCACTGTGGGATGTTTTGTACCAAGAGAGATGTATTTTTACTTCAGGGTAGATAACGGGCTTTTCTATAGGTTTGAAAAAAATTCAGTAAAGACAAAGTACTTCAATTTTACCATGAGGCAAACTCAGAAAAAATTGATTCTGTCCTCATTGACATTTACTGTGAGTGTACCTAGAGCTTCCTTCTGGTTTTATGCTAGAATAGCTCACAGAAATTAGTATTAATGCTTGCTGGCTTTCGTCTAGGTAAGAAATGTGAAAACTAAATTTCTTCATTTATTTTTGTACTCATTGGGAGCTAAAATCACAGACACACTGTTAGAAGGGTTTTTTTTTCCTTTCTTTGTATCTACCAAACAGCATCTTGTCATAAATCCTGTCATAATTTTGAGGTGAACATGTTCAAACCTGAATTCTTGACAAAGGTAGGAATTTCAAGTCTGTGTTTAAAAAAAGAGGAGTAAAAAAAAGGCAGCCTCAAATGTATTGTTGACTGAAAGATGATCTTGCAGCTGTGGTTTTGGATTTGGCAACCTTGTGGCCCCTCCTATTTCTTCTGTAGTTGACCTCAGATATCTTTCACCTGTTTGATTCTGCCCTCCATTAACCCTGACTGTTACCTTAGTCTGCAGATAGCTCCACTCTGAGTCTTTTCATAGCTCTACCACTTAAAGACTCAGCCTTTTAAGAGTGAAGATATCATATTTATTTGTGTCTGACATTACAGGAGCAGATGCCATGAACACAGATGTGATTTTTTGTAGGAATTACATGTGGACTTTTGAGTGCCCAATTTAGTTCGATCAACAGCCTAGTAAAATAATACCAGAAAAACATTAGGAATAGAACATTAAAAAATATGGGAAAATATAAATTAATAAAAGTAACAGTTAGTGCAAATATAAATTTCTGAGTATGTTGAAATGGAATATAACATGGCCCATATCTTAGTCTTCCCACGTCTTCCAAAAATAGCTTTGAACACATATTCAAAAAGTCACATTAGCATGATTGAAACAAGGATGTGCCATAGT
Organism: Eopsaltria australis; assembly: GCA_034509425.1. Taxonomy (NCBI): domain Eukaryota; kingdom Metazoa; phylum Chordata; class Aves; order Passeriformes; family Petroicidae; genus Eopsaltria; species Eopsaltria australis. The sequence continues at coordinate 2,601,202 of JAVTVJ010000068.1, read as the reverse complement.
ATTATTTTTTAGAATCCTAGCATTTGCTTGAATCCCAAAGCTAAGACTTGAATTAAGTTAAATAATTAAACAATTAGCTAATAAATAAGATCTAATTTTCTTTCTCTTGAGATTAAGTAGCTGTATTTACCATTTATTTTAAACCATTGAGTTTATTTGTAACAACAACAACAAAAAAATCCCCCTTTTAAAAGGGATAAAATATTTCCTGTATCAGCATTATTTTTTTTACTAACATCAGTAGATTTGAATCAGCATTTGCGGGAATTATTTTTCTAATTATTTTTTCAAATTTTATCCATCTCTAGTTTGGATATACCAGTCTTTGTTATCAAATATATCAGCCTAGGCAGTTAATTAGTCCTGGAAGTCTGCCATTATTAAAAATTAATTTAGTATTGATTCATCCATATTTTTTCAAATGTATGTTTGAATTATGTACTACTTTCTTTAGTCATTGACTAGAGCAATTAATGGCATGCACGAGGTTTTCCCTTCATAAATATCATTAAAGATTCCTCTCTTTAAATGGAAATAGAACTCCATAGAGCTTGTTCTGTTGTGACACAATTACAGCAGTTTTCTTGTTCCAGCTCCTCGGGAATGTATATCCATTAAAGAGTCATTAGATGAAAATGCACAATCAACTCCTCAGCAGGAACAAGAATGCACTCCCCAAGGCATGGGAGCACTCTGGGGGACAGGCTGAATGCAGACACTTTCTTACTTACTCTCCATGACTATTGATCTTTCACTCCTTCCTGCACACTGCTGTGGCGTGAGAGTCAGGAAAACCCAGGGGCAGGCTGGATTTCACTGCCTTCAGCTAGATCTGCATCAATGAATTGAATGGATGAAGATCTTCCTGGATGCTGAAGTCAACTGGCTCACAAAATAGCCCACATCTATGGCAGGAATTATTTTTCACCTTGCAGCTGGCAGACCCCACATGCATGGTGCCTATTGGGAAAGGTCCCTGGAAATCTCCAGCTCCCAAACCGTGCTCAGGAACTGCTTGAGAGAAAGTTGGTTGATGTGGGCATATCTAATACCCATCCTCAGAGTTTATTAGTCTACACAAACCTATCCCACTGACCAGAAATGTTCCTATGCACTGTTTCATTTGCCAGTGAAAACCCTGGAAGTGAGGGTGAAGGTGTGCAAGTCCCAAGGTGCTGGGGTGCCCTGCAGAGGCAGGATGACTTCTGGATGGACATGGTTAAAAAAATGCCTGCCATTAGCCACTTCCAAATAAAAATGGGCTTTGGGAGAATTTATTTTGTACAAATTTCTTTCTTGGATGCAAGTATCTAAACACAGCCCTGGGAGTCCTTGGCTTCACTGCTCTTCCAAGAAAGTTTCACAGTGACTGTAGTGCAGAGCACTTCAGAATACCCTGTAGAGGAATGACTGAGCTTAAAGACAGGGCCATGGTGTATTGCTAATGCTGGCTTTAGGCACTGCTGTGGGGTTTGTGTGAGTGGCAGCACTTGGCCAAACACAGCATAGATGGTGTTGCAGAGGAGAACACCCTGCAGGAACACTATTGAATGGCTACTCAACTAACCCAGAATTTTTCCATTTTTGTAGATCCTTTCTTTTACCTTCTGAGAGGAGGCTGCATCCCTCATCTCAATGGGAGGCTAGTGCAGGTCTATGAACCTCCCATGATAACAAGGCACTCTAATATGGGAATTTTCCTGGTCAGTCTGTGATGTAAGCCTTTATAACACATGATGAATCCAGCTGGAGAAATTCTGAATCATGAAGCTGCTAGTGAAACACTGTTTACTTATGTTTTTCTAGTATTCAGCTGGGGTGGTGATGCAGGCTTCAGAAACAAGACTTTTTCAGTGAACTGATAAAATTCAGAAATTAATTTCAGAAGATGCAACTCACAAAAAAGAAAGCAATAAAACTTTTTCTACAGCTGTTTCCTCATGACTGAGAGCCTGTTCTATTCCACAGACAGCTTTCTAGTTAACTGTCCTGCAGGTCCACTTAAGGTATGTCTAGGTTACCATGTTCAGATTTCTTTTTGTTTTGACATTTTCCCTAGTTTCTGTGTAAGTAGCTCAAGCTGAAATTTCAACATAGCAAATGTAATGTTTTATTTTTAGATAAAATCAGATACAGAAAGAAGGAAATGGTTGAAAGCTTTCTCTGATTGTGAAGTTAGATGGAGTACATATGCTGTTTATTTGTATAAAGAACAATGTGAGAGAAAAAAGGAAAGAAAAAAATTTATGCAAAAAAATGCTGCAAAAAAATTCTTTGCTAAATCTCTTTGTATGTTTCTAAATATTTGTTCCCAATTCTCACTCCCTTTGCTTTTCCAAAATGGAGTGACTTCTTATAATCGTTTTGGACACAAGATGGCAAAAGGCAAAAAGCCTTTTAAGCTTTATTCTGCATCAGTTTATAATGCAGTGTCTAACCACAGCTGTTCTCTGGGCTTTTAAAGTAGATGACACAAAAATGTCGACAGATACTGGTACTGCTACTGCAGTTCCTGCATATCATCTTTTTGTATCCCAGTTTGTTCCTATAGGCTGAAGTACTGGGGGTTTCCTCAGCAGGCGTAGTTGTGCCCGCTGATTTTGTGGGCAAGATTTACAATGAAGCAGTGAGTGTGGGTGATTTCCAGTGTTTGTGAGTGTTCATGATGTCAGAGTCCCAGCTGCAACACAACTCTGGATCCTGTCTCTAGTTTGCAGACAATCTGAGACCCTAGAAATGAATAACACTGACTTTTGTCCTATTAAAAATCCAAAACATTTCTCCCCTCATGACATAGTCTTCAAAGTAAACTTGACCCTGGCTATGAAATTCTCTCACGCGCTGAGATATCAGCTTTTTGTATCCCATGGACATGACAGGTTTCTGACTGATGTTTGGTTCAGACATATACACAAAGTGCCTGAGGCACCCGCTGAGCCTAAACAAAGCAGCCTGGGAAAGGTCTCACCATATCTATTGTCTTACACTGACATCGGCCTTTCCATCACAAAGGCCGTCAAGACCTAAAGTAATCAATAATGATGAATGTGGTTTTTCCCTGTGTGCATCTGAGACAGATGGAGAGTCGCTGTGGACAACAATAGCCTGAAGGCAAGGCCTTGACATGGCTGTTTATAAACGTCCCAAAACCCGTACATAAAAAAACATACAAAGTTTTGTGATTTTTTTTTTACATATTTGCCTGCTTAATGACAGATTCCTTCAGCGAGCAGTAACTGCACTGCCTGCTTGCATGAGGATCACTGCTGTCACTGAGCAGTCTCCATCTCTCAGAGAAACAACAGTTTTTCCACATGATTTTCTCTCTCTGCATTCCATTCCTTTCCAAACTCCCATTTCCCAAGCTTTCTTTACCCTTATATCCATCTCTCTCTTCTCTTGCTTGAGGCTGTCTGGTTCACAGCATGCCTGTTTACAGAGGCATCATGTAGCTGAAAATGCATACCTCAGTTAGTTAACCTTGGGAAGAAACTGGTTATAGACTATGCTACATTTTTAACTTCCTTACATGTAACTGTGTTCACTTAGGTTCAGATGGAAGAAGCCATCTCAGTGACATATCCTCAGAGAGGCTGCAGGTATCACCATGAGGAGCATGGACCTAAGAAAGCAGTCTTGCCAAGGGGCCAGCAGGTTGGCTTCATGTTGAGAGCAGATGCTGTGTGTACCTTATCCAATCCCTGCTTGCTCACATTTGTTCCACCCACAGCACATCTCCCCTTCGGCAGAGGCACATCCCAGTCTTCTGACAAATGCAAACAAAAGGAAAATCGAAGCAGACTGCAAATGGTCAGAACTTCATTATTCTCCCAGTACTGGTTTTGTTTTTCAGTTGCCTCGGTGTTCTTTTGTGTTTCCAGTAGAGGTGCAGATGGGTGGTTGGGACAGATGATGATGAGTCCTTAGCAAAACCTATAAAAGCATTTACAGTAGCATTCGCCTTAGAAAATTATTTTAGTAAAGCTAGAAGAAAACAGGAATACAAACGTGAACCTCCAAAGTTGGATTTGGCCTTCATTTCCAATGGGATGAGAAAGAAGCTTTCCTGATTAATTGTTAATAACCTAAAGCCCAATATAAGCATATTAGCAGGGCTTTTTTATTATAACATATTAGTAAATAATCAGAAATTGTCCTTATAATATTTTACATGGAGCTCAACAGATTGTGCAGTAATAGGTGTAAATTGGGAACTATTACATGAAGGACACAAGATATCTTAGTGTTTTAATTAGCCATATTGATCTTAAGGTGTGGCTAGCTTTGTTTCTGACCATGTGATCCCTGCCCCATCCATAGGCAATCTGGGCTGTGTGAACTGCTCCATTGATCACCTAAAAAGATATGTAGCAATGCTGTCATGCTTTGCTTTTCTGGTCAAAGACACCTGCTCTCAGTCATCTGCAACAGCCTGATTGAGTTACTGACCATTGTTACTGTATCTGTGCATTGGAGGGGAAAAAAACTCATTTGAGGCAAAGTTTGTGACGTCCATTGAATGCTTCTCAATTCCCAGATTGTAATTTACATAGCCCCCATCCATGAGTGTGTTTCCAACCTTTTCCTTCCCTTCTTGTCACAGTCTTACAGTTCCAGAAGAGCCCATGTGGTCTGGTTACTTCAAGACCCATTTCTCCCACACCAGCAGAAAGAGGAAGGCTGGCACTTTTAATAATTTATTCCAGCCTTCCCACATGAGGGAGGCGGGGAAATTGAAGGCTTCTGAAATTAGTGGGGCTGCACTGCTGCAAATGAAGGCACCATTTAGCTCAGGATCATGCTAATTCCTCCCTGTGGACAGCCTTTGGAAGAAAACAAAAAAACACTCAAAGACAGATTGCTTCCTTTACATTAATAACAAAAGTGTTTATTCTAGTAAAAAGTTGGAAAGGAGCAATTAGAGGCTTCAGGGAATATGCTAAGTGAAAATGTGTTTTTGTTTATCCTGGATTATAGATAATTTACTAAATTGCTGTATTTTGCTTGTTGTGGTCACCAGTGGCACAGTGACCCAGTTGTGGTAGTGCTCCTCTGCCATGCTCTGGAAAATCCGATAACGCCTGTGGCTGCCCCAGGGAGCTGCTCGTTACTGCTTGTCCTGTGTGCCTCGTACAGGGGACTTCCATGGAAAGTCCCCTGCTGCTTGCAGCTGCTGGCTACGAGGACAGCAGGCATGGCTTGTCTTGCTGTGTGAAGGGAAAGGGATGGCAAGAGGAAAGTGATCCTAAAAGTAATTTCTGTGGCTTATTTGTAGTAATATTGTACTTACAGTGTGCATAAAAAGCCTTCATCCAAATCTGTTTGGCAAGCTAGTTAGCAGTTCTAGCCCAAAAAACTTTATTTATGTATCTAATTTCTACTGATCAGAAAATATGAAGGAAAGAATAAGATGAACAAATTAAAATGAGTAAATGCAAACTTTACTTTTAAAATAGCTCTTTCTTCATTATTTTATGGTTTATCCTAAAGCTGTACCTAGTCCCCATGAACAGATGTGTGTTTGGATGATCCCTTCACTCTTCATACACCAAGCTAAGCATTTGCACTGAGCCCTTGCATCTGACAGGGATGCCCAGCCACTGGAGAGGGTGTCAGGTGATCCCAACAGCTTTCAGCAACTTCCAAACCCATTGCTTGAGGGTTGATTTGCTGGAGTGTGAGACTCTGTGAGTGGGCTGTAGCTTTGCAATTTGTGTGTGTGTACTTTTGGGCACACGCTGTGACTCTTGGGGATGGTCCTGTGCAGAGCCAGGAGTTGGACTCGATGAACCTTGTGAGTTCCTTCCAACTCAGCATATTCTATGATTCTGTGATCTGTCTATCTAGCTCAAACCATCTGCTGCTCTGAAGTCACTGATATCTTTTCTTCAAGGAGATTTGACAAGGTTTCTTAACAAAAATGAAGGAAACGTAGAGAAACTGCTACCCCTGCCTGATGTCAGTCTGGTATGGCCTCTAGTGTGGCCCCATTGTTGTCCACTGTATTTAAACAAAATTAAAAAAAAAAAAAAAAGTACCTATTGTAATCTCTACTATCATTTAAAATTTACTCTCATCCCTTAAAGACTTGTACTTGATTCTAAAACAGATGACAACAGCTTACAAAGATGAACCCTAAAAACTCTAGTGACAATCAGGTAGCATGACCCATTCTCCTTAGATACTTTCCAATTGTTTTTTTTGTGACTTCTATCCAAATTTTTAAAATTATATGTTTTGAAGGTCTGAAGACTTGTATGTACTGAACTAGCTGATTTAGAATAAAGCACCAGGTTGAATTCCATCATCATAGCCTGCCAGTCAGTCTCCCTTCCTTCCTGTATTCTGAGATCTATAGCTCAGCTTTCTGCAGCATGGACAGAGAGGGAGGCAATCATTTATATGAAAAGGTAATTGGTCTCTCTTGCAGATCACTGGTTTCATGCTTCTAATAAGACATCTATCACCAACCAGTTGTAAGATTCCATCTTCAAATAGCTTTAACACAATATGTGTCTCCTCCTCTGCCAAAAATACTGCAGTGACCTTCTTTTGAGATGGCTTCAGCTCAGGCATCATGAGCAAGTTCCACACCTTAAAGGAAAGCTTGTAGGTTTTTGACCAAGCAGAGGTGACAAAGCACTGCTGTGACTAAAAGTGCCACTAAAAGCATCAGTTGCTGTAAAAAGCAATAAAGTCTGCAAACCATGAACAGAGAGCAGATGCATAGTCTTGGTTGGCTGGTCAGTGCAAACCCTGCCAGCTCTGAGCTCTTTTCCAAGCCTGTCAGCAGCATCTCTGCCTTGTATGGTCTGAGCTTTGGATTTCTCAGGCTCTCACAATCAAATCCTGATGAGTCACAGGAACTAGACACACATGAAGGCACACCATGTGACAGCCCCATGAGACACTCTGAACACGGGGACTGGCCATACCAACTGTTATCCCTGTAAGAGATGGGCATCCTGTGAACAGTTTCTTGATGTTCTCTCAATAATTGCATGAATGTGTTGTATTTTGGCCTGTATTAGGCAGATCTAGACTGGATGCAACAAGGTGTGGCCACACCATCTTCTGTGTACTTCCCTGTGTCTGACTAACAGTCATTAAGTCCTAGCCATTTCTGTGGCACTATTAAGTCAACCATCTTAATTAAACCACAAATGATCAATGTATTGATTGCCAATGGTAGATGCATCAGTCCAAACTGAAGAGATGGAACCTATTCTTCCTTAGAGATTTGGCTCTCTGAAAAATCAGTGGTGGCAAAAAAGAAAAACTGAAATGAAACTTGATCTGGCTCCAGTTCTTCCCAGCTGGCTCATCTTTCACAAGATGCAAGGGCTCCATCCCCAGTGGTGGGCTGAACACAGCCAGGGCTGTTCTTAGCAGCTGGCAGGGATTAGCCACCTCCACCCACAGTATCACCTTCTCTCTCCCCCCAGCACAGAGCGGCTGCAGGAAAACAACAGCTGGGAACGGTCACTAGGCTCTGCTAACTCCCAAACCACACCTGCAGGTTGTGATAGTGGGGTGTTCTGAAGGTTTGCCAGTAACTGTTCTAATAAATTAACAATATGCATGATTAAGTTTCGAGCACTAGGGACATACCTTGACACTGTAATAGATATACTCCAGAGATACAGCCAAGCAGCCTAAATTCTGGACAAAAAGCTCTGTATTTTCAGCCTGCAGTAACTGTTATCTCGTGTCTCAGACACCCTTACTTTGAATTTCTGAGGCACACTAGAAGCTGCCACATCAACACACCACGTAGTTAGGCAGATGTTCGATCTGTGTTGGACACTCCTGGCTGGTAACTTACCCCTCCACTTAGTCTTTCTCTGTTTCCAAAAGCAATGCTTGCAGTCCACAAGGAGTTTAAATTATACTCTCGATACTGAAATTACAGTGTTAATGCTTTAAATTACACTTCCAACTTGGACATTACCTTTACTTATTCATCAGGATCACACCCACGGGGCCTTCCCTTTCTGCAATTCGTCGTTGAGTGAAAATGCTTTCCTCCTGGCTGACCCATGCAATCTGCTGCAGTGAGCAGCATGGTGTGATTGTGTATCACAGAGCCCAGGTGGTGCCTTCTTGAGTCATTTTTACTGTACTGAAACTGCCACCACTCCTGGGCTCTCTGCACTGTGTGATGGGAATTATGTTGTGTTTGAAAAATTCTGTCCATTGTAAATTATCCTTGCACCCAAATGGTACATAAGTAAGGCCTAACAATAGCAAAACCTGCTCCAAAACAGTTCTGTAAATCATGTGTAAGCATAATGGAGCTCACTGTTCAGTTCTACTCTTGAAGATACTTCTTACCAGGTGTTTACTTGTCTGACCAACTGTGCACACAGCTCATATGCCCATTAGGAACTCATTGTGCTTGCTGTGTGCTCAATCTCATGTTCATTAATGAACTCCAGTGGTGCTCCTTGTCTCTTGCCCTCCATCCCTTGCCCTGCTGATGGTTATTCATGGGACAATCCCACCAGAACTTATGGACCACTGTGTTAACTGAGAGCTGCCAACCAAACTGCATTTACAGATATTGAAGTGGGAGAAATTCCTGCATATATAATTTTATTTTCTGTTATACTGTAGATTCATTTTCTAATGCATCTGTAAATGGAAATATGTTTTACTACTCATTTATTGCCCACAACTCTCTAGCCAAAAATATGCTTTAATATTGATAAAAAATGCTTAAGTGTAGCATTACTTAAATGAGCATCATTACCAAATGATAGGGGTTGTAAAGGTTTGTTTTGCTCTATTTTTCTCTTTTATATGATTGAATTTTATTTTGCATTCATTTAAAAATTGAACCTTTGAAGTTTCCATGGGTACAGTGATTTGATTTGATGGGGTTGCAGCAGGACTTCTCCATTGCTCTATGATGGAAGGACAGTATCTATTTTCTATCCTGGAAAATAATTACTTGACCCCATGTGACTTTCCATCACCCTATTTCCAGATTACTCTCAGGTGTAACTGCTTTTATAATTCTTGACTTGTCCATGAAGCCTAGGAACCATTGTGACCTGGGCATTTCCTTATGAATGTCAGTGGCAGAGCTGGTCTTGAGGACTGCTCAACAGATTGATAACCACTTGGCAGGTAGCAGCTGTGGTGTGTTTTTTGCATAAACTTGATAAACCTTGGGAGCAAAAATAGTTGTTCAGTTCAACTGTGTGTTGCACTACTGAGCCAGCAATGCTACCACATCCTTAGAGTGGAAAATTCCTGCAATAGCACAGCTAATGTATTTTTTCTGCACCTGCATTGTAATTCTGAGGGTGAAAAATCCTCATGGGCTGTACCCACCTCACCTCTTCCTGCCAGAGAAGCCATTCATTGTGTTTTTCTCAGCAAGCACTGTGTTGCTGAGGAGGTGATGTCCCTCAGCTACTGTGCCATGGGACAGAGCTGACTTTCTTAGGTAGCTTCACCAAGCAAGTGCTTTAACACCAAAGTTCTATCAAAATCAGTGTCTCTGTCACCTCTGTTGATGGTCTTGGCACAAAGACTAGGGATGGAGAAGATCTGAAAGTCCGAATTCCAGGGAAATATTGAGTATGAATGGTTAATTGCATAGACAGGGCATGTGTCCAGGTTGGAGCTGAAGGTTTCATTTTTTGCTTGACACTTTTCTGTCAGTTGCTGTTTTCATTTTCCCAGCTGTTCTGGGATGACACTCTTGCTGTGCAGAGTATGAAAAGCCAGGCAAGGACCAGCCTGAGTCAGGGGAGAGGCTGTCAGGGCCTTGCCCCCTCACTCTGTCCCAGCTGGCTTGTTGTCCCTTCGCGTGGTGTATGAGAGTTGCTGTGCTAGGCTGCAGGGTCCCTCTCCATTTACAGTGGGGTTACATTCATCCCACGTGCTTCAGTTTGGCAGAGCAAATAAATTTCTTTCCTCTCCTCACCATGGCAGAACATACTAGTTGTGATTAGGGTTTTTTTCTGCTTAGGGTTTTGGGGTTTTTTGCTAGAGTTTTTTTTTGCAAATCACCCATGGTGAAAAAACAAGGCTGTGCATTTCCAAGAAAGTGAAGCTGACAAACAAAAATAGATAATCTGTCCTTCAGGTGAGCTTTCTCTGCAGCACAATGTGTGAGCTATTAGAGCCTTGTGGAGAAGAACAGTACAAATTGCATGGTCAGGGACTTAATAATTCTTAGGTATGAATCATTGCTGTCAGAGTTTCTATGGGAACAGAGAAATAAGTGAATATTTAGGCTATTTCCACATTAATTCTATCAGAACATCCAGGGGTTGTGCAATGTCTAGAAGCATGCAAAGAAACAAATAATTGTATTATTTAGATTTCGCTAGTTACTGTTACTGGGGTTTTTTTGAAAAGTATGTCTTATACAACTTAGTCACAAAAAATTTAAAATCAACAGAAGACAAACAGGACATTTGGCTGTAAGTTCAGAACAATGAAGTCATGAAGTTTATTTTTATATGCAAGTTCAGCCTGGATGTGTGCCATGTAACAAAAATCCAGTTACCGCTTAATGCCTTTTTTTTCCTCCCTTGAAATGATGAGGGCATCTGGATCCCATTTTAAATTGCAAACTAGGCTTTTTAGCTTTTTAAAACAATTTGCATAGCTTGAACTAATTAGTGCTTTGGTTGATGTGTAGGCAGTAAAACAACATGACCCCAAGCATGAGAGAGGTGAAGGAGAGCTGCGTGAATTTTGGCATTTCCTAACTTTTGAGAGCTTGGATTGGCTACTCAAGCATTTCAATGTAAGCAGGGTATACACACAGCAGAAGTCATGAAGTCATTCTAGAAGGAGACCCCTAGGATAAGCTATCTGTGTTTCCCAGCATCGTAAATAAATGTTCACAGAGCCTAAATACACAACATAATGTTCTGTTACCCTGAGCAAAGCCAACAGCCTCAGCCAGATGCATCTGTCCCTCTTGAGCTGAGCTGTTCACTGCAATCCCTGAAGCACGTGTGAGCTCCTGACACCAGAGGTCTGATTTCTGTGATCTGCACTATTTCTGCTGGTATTGGGCTGATGTCCCTCAGTTCCAGCTGGCTGGACCAGCTTTGGCCGATGCCCAGCCAATTTCCTCTCAGGTTTTGAAGTGATGTTTTCCTCTCTCCAATCACACTCAAATCTCTGCAAGCAACCCTGTGGTTATGTTGAAGGATAAATAAAATGTGACTGAATTACCATTGAAGCGGGTGCTGCAGGGAATGAGGAGCCCTCAGTCATTTGAAATGATAGAAACGTTAGGCTAGAAGGAATAGATAATTTCTACTCAAGACAAATCTAGTTTGTGTGGAAATGAGGAAACCTGAACCATTCCCTTCCAAACACAAGTGTCAGATCTATATTTCTTAAAGGGATGGCTTGGATCATGTTTTGCCCAGGTTGTAGCACTTTGCAACACTGTGGTGAGAATGATGAGGGACTTTCTTGCTACAGTGGTGCAGACCAGCGAGGCATTTCTGCAGAGCTGTGCAGGAACTCAAGTTCCAATGAAACATTTTTGTTTCATGAAACAGCTTGTTCTGCCAAAAGCATTCTGGCATTTCAATCGTGCTACCCTTCAACCTTCTGCAGCCTGCATTTCTTCACGGACAGCTTTGTTACAATTAGGGCTTTTTTTTCAGAAGATGGCAAAATGCATTCCCTGAATCCCAGAGACTGGGCAATGACTGTTGCTTGAAGAAAATGTTGCTGGATTTTTTAAACTTGGCAAAAACATCTTCATTATTTGTTCACAGAAGTAGTTAAAATTATATACCCAAAATGTTCTGAAGCATTTTTCCTTGCTTGGCACCTGGAAATGATGACCCTTGGCAGTGACACTGTCAGAGGATGGGGCTGGGGAGCAGCTCTGCAGCCCTAAGGTCACAGTGGGCAATCAGCTGACCACCAGTGAGGTGTGCTCTGACAGCAAAGGCAGCCAGCAGCTCCTGAACTGTGTGATCAGGGGCACGGCTCAAAGGTCAAGGGAAGAGATTGTCCCCCTCTGTGTGGCACTCATCACACCACATCCAAATACTGAGTCCAGTTTTGGGACCCAGCACAGGAAAGACATGGACAAACTGGAGGGAGTGCAAGGGAGGGCTCCCAGGGTGGTAGGGCTGGAGGACTTGCCCCATGAGGAGAGGCTGGGGAAGCTGGTCTGGGTCAGCTGGGACAAGGGATGGCTTTGGGGCACTTGACAGTCCCCAGCAGCTCCAAAGGGAAGGGATGGAGTGAGACTCCTCACAATGATATAGGATGGGAGGACAAGGAACAATAGCTCCAAATTGGAATGAGAGAGATTCAGACTGAGTACAGGGAGAAACTTTCCCCATGAGGAGGCCACTCAGGTCACCCTGAGCAGCTGTTCTGGCTCCATCCCTGGAATGTTTCAAGGCCTTACTGGTCCAAGCCCTCAGCAGCCTGGTCTGACCCCAGCGCTGGCCCTTTGGGCAGGAGGATAGACTTGGTCTCTCCCAGCCCCATTTAACCCATCATCTTCTGATCTTAACCAACTGAAAACGGGTACTGCTCCAAACACACTGAACAAGTGGCAGTGCTGCCAAGCTGACAGCAGCTGTGCTGAGCCTGAGATCACTCGTTGCAGATGTGATGGACAGCATCCAAACAGCAAATGGCAGGCCACGTTATTCTTCCCTTTTTGCTTTTTAAAGGTATTTGAGCAGCTCTTGAGGTCTGTGCGAGTCTTCCAGATAGAAACCTAACTACCCAAGTTCATCTGTAAAACCATGTATGGCCTTAAGCAGCTCTGCCCAGGTCAACACAGTGTTACATTTTACTATATGCTATTTGATACACATTAGGTTTGTAAATTGAGAAATGCTGCAGCAGCCCTTGCCAGGGCTGAGCAATCCAAGAAATATTAAGTTTAAAGTCAATTCAGATTGAACACTGGAGCTCTAGCCACAGTCTTGCACACCATCCAGCTTTCCTTAGTATCTATCACTGTTACTATTTGTTATGACAGCTACATTATTTGTGGGGTAACGGAACGTTATAAAATGAAGCAGAGCTGTTTAAACTATCAAAATTCCCTTATTGTGTGTACTTTCATCTTAGGTTTCACTGTTTTTTGGATCATCCAGCATGTACAGTTGTATACTGTAGACATGATAAATCTGTATATTAATCTTTGTGACCTGCATTTGCCCTGGCTCATGCGATCTCAGTATTTCCATGGCAAAAAAATAACAGGAGACTCAGTGCAGAAAATCTAAGGCATTTACTGTGTTTATAAATCTCACTATGGGCCTGATCTTGTAATTCCTTTACTTGGTTAAATTTTCATTATTCATCTAAGGACTGCTGCCGAAGCGTAACATTATGTGTAGGGGAAGATTTGTAACATCAGACCCCAGTGACATGTTAACATTAGCAGCAATCATCCCTGTCTTCCATCAAGTGGAGGAAGTCATGGAAATGAAACAAAAAAGTTCTTGTGGAAATGATTAAATCGTCTGCGTCTGCTGGGGCAGACCAGGGCAGCACACAGGGAAGCTGCAGGTGTGCTGGGAGCAGCCCTGTGCCCAGCTGAGAGGCAGAGGGCCAGGGGAGCAGCAGCCTGGGCTCAGCTCAGCTGAAAGGAGACCAAGTGCCACAACACAGGGCACTGGGGGAAGATCTAGTGGGAAAAGAGGCAGCTACAGGGATCGTAGTGAAAGCAGCAGCATTTTCAAGAACTGTTGTTCACATTAGCCCATGATGTCAGGGCGTGTACTGGCTTATTCTTACTCCATTATTATTGTTATTTTTTGTTTTGTTATTCCCTTTACTTTGATACTAAACAAACAAACTAATCTAAAGGGACACCTTCAGGGCCACTCTGCATGCCCTCCCAGGGTACACACTTAACCTCCCTCCTCTCACCAGTAGCACCATGCAGAAGGAGTCAATGAAGGCTTTAATTACCTCCCCATTAGGCTGTAATGGCTAATTAGGAATGGCCTGTGTGTATGAACAGCTCTGCAGCCTGTGCCCAGCCCCCGGAGAGGATGGGGTGGCAGCAGCTTCGGGACATCCAGCCAGGCCTGCAGGAAGGGAGAGGGCATTGGCAAGGGTTATTGGTGCTGGAGGGTTGAAGAGGGAACCTGCCACCGTCTGCAAATCCCAGCCTAGCTGTTCCCACAAAACCTGAGAACAGCTCCTCGCCCTCACTCATTCTCATGGGAAATAAAACAAGTCTCAAGTCTGGCTTAGCATATTTTTCTAGCCAAAACCATGAGAAAAAGCCCAGGTTTATTAGGAACAATTATCTGCACCTTAGCTGTTGCTTATCTATGACAGGATGCAGTAAATCAGATTAATCTGAGAAAAGAGGAGGAGAGATCATGTTCTCTGCTGTTGTTTGTTTAGTTTAGATCAGTTGCTAGATGCCTTAAAGTTTCAATTTTTAAATCTGTTGCCAAAGAGGTGGGGAGATGTATACAAGAGCCTGCATGACTGACGTGAACACTCTCAACTATTTCATTTCAATTCTCCATCTTTTCCCCACTTTTGAGCTCTCATCGTCTCGTTAGGAGCACCCCTTATGCATCCTGCCGACACTTCAATGTTTTTGAAAAAAATTACATTTTTGGCACATAAGAATGGTCAAGAAGTCAAAGAAGACACAGAACTCTTCTGATTAATGTATTTGTATAATACATAGTTTTGTGAACTGTGCTGGAGATTAAAATTTCAAAAGGCAGACGTCTTTTTTTACCTCCTGTGCCATAAGGAGAAATTCTCGTAAATTTTCTTGACTACCCTGAACAAAATGAATTACTTTTTTAAAGCTGCTCTTAGGGAGACCTAATTATCTTTTTATCTGTGCTGCTGACATATTCTTAATCTGATGTTGATCCAAATGATTTCAGAATCTATACTTCTTTTTCCTCAAAAACCTGCTGTCTCTCTAAGAGAGATTTGAAGAAGCAATGGCTCAGAATCCTTTATTTCTAACTTTTATGGGGTGCATGCATCTCTATGCCAAAACTAGGAATGGAATGGAATGGCCCTGCCTGCTGTTGGGGGGTAGAGGAGAGGTGATGTAACAGAGGTTTAGGAGAACTGCTTTATCACCTAATTTATTGGGGCATGGATTGCCAATCCTCTTGCAGCTTAACAGCCTTCTGGGTCTGGCACGGCCTTGTGCAGCTGCTCAAGAAACTTTCAGTGCACTCACAGTGCAGATTTACAATGGAGCTTGGAGTTAGGCTGTGCTTGCATTTTCAGGGATGCTGAAACTTGCCATTATTATAGAAGGAAGCAACAGATAGAGGAAAAACAAAAAGAACATTAGGAGAAACAAAAGGGTTCAGCAAAGGGGTGAGAGGACTACATTAGATAAAGACTGCCAGCCACTTTAATTCTTGGGGAATGAAGTAGCAGCAGAGGTGATGTGAGGACTGCCAGTCATCAGCAAATAGGATGCAGTACTCAGTACTTTATGCAGCATTATGGAGCCATTTCAGGAGGGTTCTCATGGTTTGAGACCTTTTCTAGGCCTGTGCTTGTTGATAAATGTTACAAGATCAAGCAGCAAAGTGCCTTAGCTCTTTGACCAGACCTCAGTGTCCCCATCAGGGGTTGCAGCAACCTACATGCAAATAGATATCTGGAGTAGAAGATCAGGTTCTGTTTCCTCTGAAAGGAATCTGCTTTACATGTTCTGCAGACTGGACTGATGCATGGTAAGTTGAGTAAGGGAGGCGATTGCTTTGAATCACCTTACTGCTCTGCACCACAGGAGCTTTGAGGGCACAGCCTTTGTGCTGTGGAGTGACTAGCCCACGTGA
Organism: Eopsaltria australis; assembly: GCA_034509425.1. Taxonomy (NCBI): domain Eukaryota; kingdom Metazoa; phylum Chordata; class Aves; order Passeriformes; family Petroicidae; genus Eopsaltria; species Eopsaltria australis. The sequence continues at coordinate 2,585,399 of JAVTVJ010000068.1, read as the reverse complement.
GTTAGGAGGTCAAAACCTGAAGCAGTGAATTAAGCTGTTGCTTAAAATGAAGTTCATTACCATCTGTATGCAAATACATTTTTTTCTCTCAAAGAAACTTAAAATAAATTAAAAATAATTTCCTGATAATAGTATTTATTTAAGCAGTTCTTAAATCAAAGCAATTCAGAATGCATCAGATTTTGACATGACTTACACATCTTTCATAACTTCATGACCTGTATGATCTTCAAATCAATGATATCTGACCTCCAGCAATATTTTCTTTCATTTTGTCATGTGATGCAGGGCTGTGCCAGCCATCTCATTCAGCACAGCAATAAAGATCCCTGCCAAGCTTTATTCATTGGCTTTCAGATGTTGGTTACTGGCTTCTACTTCTGACAGACAGAGAGGTGCCACAAGCACAGTGATGGCTCACACCTCGAGTGGAGAGTGGGGTCTGGTGCCAGCAGATGCATCGTGAGTGACCTGGGTTTGTGAGCTCCTCTTCTAACCCTGCAACTGAGTGGGTGATACCAGAGAAAAAGAACAACCCTGGTGCTATAATCTTGCATTTAATTAGTGTAAAAGTATAGCTTATTTGTGATGCTCAGAAATACTGAATTCTATGCCTTTCCAGGAGAGATGCTCTCAATCTGATAGGAAAAAAATTAGGATGGCTTTATCTTTTCCTTGCACCAGCATGCAAAGAAATTGTTTTGAGAAAGAAAATCTAATTAAAAACTGTTAACACAATCTTCACAGCTGAATCACGTTCCTCATGTTTGTCCTGTTGTGTCAAACAATAAACATCTGACTCATGACAGAGGCTGCTGCTCCCAGGGCCAGGCACCTGAGTGCTGGGTGTTGTGCTTTTCATTATCACAATTGCTGAGACCTTTCTCACATCAGGCTCTGAGCCTTGATTTCTCTGCAGAACATTTTGCTTTTTTTTTCTCTCCAGTTTCCTAAAATATTTTCTCTGTCTTCTTGCTGATGAGATTCTTGGAACTGTGGAGATTGTGGAGAATTTGTAGGTGCAGTTTGTCATAACTTGAATTGCAGGTGTTTAGAAGCAAAGCTGGGGAAAGCACAGAGTTTGCCAGCAGAGCTCTTCAGATCAGAGGAAGCCTATGTTTGCCTGAAGAAGGGAAATGGAAATAAAAAGGAAAGGATTTTATTTTGAAGAATAGCAGAATGGCCAGTACTCGATACTAGTGCTACTGCAAAGGCTATAAAAATACTGTGACCAGATGTATACTTGTATTTATATTTAATGGATAAAATGTTACCACCCTCTCATATGAAGATGTCTAAAATTCACCTGCTTACACTGGACCTGATTGATTTTTCCAGTATGGGATTAACATACTTATTGACTGCTAGCTCTTTTGGGATGTTGATTTGTTTTGTTTGCAATTTTTTTCAATATCAGTTGAAGACGGTATAGTTATCAAAAACAACAGTGTAGTTATTTGACAGCTAATCAGTTGGGTTGAAATCTTACCTAAGACACAAATAATTCAGAAGGAGTCATCCCACTTAGATTCTGGGTCAGGTACTATAGCTTATGTTGTTGATATTGAAATATATTCCTAGTGTGTCACATGAGCTGTCACAATTTGATGTGGGGACAGAGCACAATTTTGTGCTATTTCTGTTCAACAATCTATAGTGCAGCACCTGTCAAAATTTTAATTGCTATCTTTTATAAATTTGACACAATAAAGGATTCATTTATAGATGATTATTGCACTATAAAACCCTTAGTAGAAGATAACCAATGCCTTTGTTTCTGTGGCTTTCTCATTTTTTAAGGAATAAAGACTGAAATTATTTAATTCCTTTATAAAAGGTATTTACCAACTAATTCCGTTTCCACTGGAGTGTCATATTTAGATGTAAAACAAAAGAGAGGCAATCCAAAATGGATTAGCAAACATAAATATTCCCAGGGACCATTAAATCCCATTCTGTCAGGAAGGGTGGACAACGGCTCATGGTGATGCACAAATACTCATCTCCTGCACTAGGGACCTAATGTGCTGTGGAGCTAATGGGATTGATGCAAAAGAGCAATGTGGAAGGAACTGGCCTGGTTCCTGCAGCCACAGTATGTGTTTGATGTGCAGTGACATTATACTTGTGGAAATAAATTATTTATGTTGGTCCAAGGGGATCAACAGAGAAATCCCATGGCTAGACATGAATCGTCGTCCAACACTTCAAGTACCTTTTCTATTTGTTTGGGATCTTTTTCAATTCCTGTTCTGTTTTAGCTGTGAAAGTGTCACTAGATCACAATACTCAGCTGCTCCTGGACCTGGTTGACAAATGACACATTTGCACAAGGCGAGAGAATTGCTTGTTCTGCATCTACAGTGGTTTTCCATGTTTAATGGTAGGAAAAGGCTGTCTGCTCTCCATGAATAACAGCATGGTTATAATTAAATTGTTGTTTAGGTGCTGCCACAGCCTGAGCTGGTCCTATAAAGGATTTGGGTTAAATTTTCCCCATGTGGTCTCTTTAGCCTCAACAGTCTGGTCTAGGAAATAAGAGTTTAGGAGTCAATATCCTTGTCTATATGGTAACTAGTGTAAACGTTTGGATTTGCAGTCATGGTATGTTTGTGGTTGTATGCCTGAAAAAATGTTTTGTTTACCAAGTTATTTTTTTCAATATATGCTTAGCATTTTTCTCAACCAGAAGCAAAAAGTCAGTGTCCATAATGACTGTCAAAAGGACAGACATTTCCTAAAATCCATAGATGATTCGCATTATACATGACTGCTGGCATAAAACTCTAGATCTGTGCAAAACATGATAGAAAAATCCCTCTTTTAGCAGACAGGAGCCCAGTCTAGAATATTTTGTTCTTATTTGTACATCTGAAAAGCTAAATCTGTGGTTACTAGGAGTGCTTTCTGCACAGCTCTTTCCTCCAGTACTTGTATATTCCTCAAGTGTCCTTGAATCTCCACAGGAGTCTTTCTCAAAAGCTGTTTGTTCTTCCAAGTCCACCCCAGGGGCAGATCAACGTGCAGCTACGTAGATTGCATGTTAGACTTTGATTTCATTCAGTTCCAATATTTGTCATTCACTCTATTTCACCTATTTTTTCCCCTATTTTTTATGTACAAAAGAGTTTTATGTTGTTGGATAACGTTTGGTTTAGAGCAGGATGTAAGGGTAAGAGGGCAAAAGAGCCATAAGCCTTCAGCCAGCCAGGAATGTAGTGGACAGTAGAGACAATATTTCTGGGATTTTCAGCCTGCTCGGACTTGCACAAAAAGAATCAAGTTTTATATTCCTGTCCTTGAAAATTAAGATAATATGCACTCAATGAAATTAGGCTATGGGCTCCACTAATTCTAGTTACCTAGCAGTCAGAGGTAGAAAATATTAACAATATTGATAAATTTGAGCTTTCTGTTTAAGTCAGTTCCTCCACAGAAGCGGATGTTCTCTCATCTTGAAGGAAATTTCTTAAATGTAAAGGCATTGACTGTTTAATCACTGGTTACTTGTCTCACTTGCAAATACTGCTGATGCCTATATTTATCTAAACTCTCTGAGAAATAAGTGGTTAAAATATCTTAAAGTTTTTTTCTGAAGACAAAGAAGAATTCATGAATTGCCTTGTAAGACTTTTTCCACCCATGCTGAACTGCTAAACTTGATGTTTGGCAGACATTTTAGAAAAAGAGAGCAGCTAGTTTCTGTCTCTTGTTAACTGGAATTTCGATACAGTGGATGAAATTTTGCTTTCCTTTATGAAGACATACATTTGGAAAGTATGAGTGAAGTCACCTGAATGTCTCCTGCAGAAATGGAGTGAGAGCAGAATGGATGATTTTCACAGGACTCTTTGGCCCATGATACACAGGATAAAACTGGAAACAACAATGACTGTGGATGGCTTTATCTAATTTAAGACATTGGAGAGAAGGGAAGACAGAAACTGTTGACCCTGTGTGCAAGAAGCAGGCCTGATTCCTTTGAACCAAGTCCTGCCAGTTGTGATGGAAATCAATGTATAAGAGAGATTACATAATAATACAAATCACTGTGGTACTACATATTGAAGGTCTCTTTTGAATTTGACGTATGGGCCAGCTATAGTGGTTAGCCAGTTTTCTATTGCTCCTTTTTGTTGCTCACGTTAGGGATGAATGTTGTAAGGTAGCCATCCTGCTTTAATTACTGATCCATCACTCTTTATTTTCGAGTTCCTTCTTAAAAATCACTTTTGAAAAATGACCACTATTCCATGGTTGATTTAACCACCGTAGTAGGTAGTTGCCTCACTGCTGAGAGCCAATGGATAGGCTGTGAATGCTAAAGACTGGAGGAAAACATTGTTTCTATGGAAAAAGCCTGTCCTAAAGACTGTTGAAATTAAAGGTTTCAATAATTTCCCACCCCTTTGGGTTCTGTTCTGATAATGCTGTCTCCAGGGGCAGCAGGTGAGCCCTGGCCCTCAGGAAGGATGGAATAAATTATGTTCATGGCTCAGGCCAAAGCTCTCCTGCCCTGTCCACATCTGCACCAGGTGCTGCAGTTTGCTACCAGCTGCAACTGGGCCTTGGCACATCAATGACTGTGGCTTTTCCATCCCTGCTCTAAGCCACCTGTATGTGTGGGCATTGGGACTATGCAGACCATGTCTGCCTTGCACCTGGGCTGCTTTGGAGCACAGGTAGAGCAGACACTCAGCTGTTTGTGCCTATCCTCATAGTCAACTTCTGCAATTTATTCTGTTTACACCATTATGTTGAAGTTTGATGTCCTCTGAAATAAAAGAGGATTTTGTTAAGTCTCCTCTACTTTCCCCCCTTCTTCCCTTTTCCTCCCTCCCTCTTTCCAAACAAGTAATTTCTTAAGACAGATTCAGATAGATTGGGAGCCTTAGAACAGCTTATGCAAGTCTAAGTGAGTGACTTCACTCCTTGACTTTCCCAAGGGAACAAACTGATAAAGGAATATGTTTCAGTGTTTTATTGCACTGGTCATTCACATTAACGATGTGTTTTTCCTCTGCGTAAACCTAATGGTTCCCATGGTGCTTTTTCCTGGTGTTCTTGGCAGAAATTTTCTCCTTCTGCTGCTGTCCAAGCTGTGATCATACTGAACTGTTGTGTTTTTCTCTAGGAAAGAGCTATATCTGTGTTGTGCATGTGTAGTCTCCTAAGACACAGTGGAAACTTACAGGAAGAAAGAGATAACGTAGATTTAAGACTTATTAGAACTAAAGTTTCCGAGATGTAACGCAACAGTACACAAGCATGTTGAAGCAGGACTAATTTTGTGACTGGAACAGAGTAAAAAGAAAACATGCAGTGTGTATATTGTTCTGGTTCCAGCAGATAGTTCACAGACAAATGCTGGGACCAAAAATAGTCAAGTCAGTCTGAGTGTTACTTTATATAGCCCCTGCTGTGCTACCTTTTCTTACTGTGCCTTTGAATTGAAAGGCAGCAATTTTGCTTCCAGCTGTTCTGTATTTTGCTGTGTGTTTCAAGGTTCCTGGGATAAAACCATCACTTTTCAGTTGTGCATTGCTTGCTGTAGCTATGACTGCTGCAGCTCTTGCTGCATGGCTCTATTCATGCAGCTGCCAGCTTCTTGAGTGCACATGGTGGACTTTGTCCACCTGCCTTTGGCCACTAAACCCATGTGCATATACCAGTCAGTTTTCTCAGCTTCATTCTAGCCCCACTACGTTCCTCCTGAAAATTTGTCATGTGACAGAAAAGAAGCAAAAATTAAGTTTTTCTACAAGGGAACAAGAAATGTTATTTCTAAAAAAATACCATGCTCATGGAAGTCAGTTATTCTGAGAATTTTGCTTACTTTTCCCTTCTACATATGGATTTAGAAAATAATTTAAGTCATCCTCATAAAGCATCTTTTTACAACATAGTTTCACCCAGTGATATGAGTTAGCATTAGATAACATTTAGTCACACATCTAGCCAGAAAAGACATTGACTGTTATTTTTGTCTCAAAAAAAAAAAAAAAAAAACCAAACATACTATGAACTGTTTAAGTGTTTGGGAAAAATTTTTATTCTGTCCGAGTTTATAAAATCTAGTTAATTTTATTTAACTGTGCTGTTTTCCATTTGAAGTAATATTACTTAAGAAGATGAAGCAATAATCATTGAGAAAGCAATTTTAACAAGAGTTTCCAGCCTTGGGAGACTTTCTTAGTGTTAGTGTTTGCTATAAAATTGTTTGACACATACCAGGTTTCTTTTGAAAAACACTTTGTACCTTCTTTAATTGTTTTAAGAAGATTTGCAGTTTTGAGATCCATCCTGCTCTATCAAGCAAGGTAAACCCAAAGCTGTCCTCTTGTCTGTTATCTGTTTTCACATTTGAAGGTTTTTTTTAGCCATTTTGCATACAAAATGTTTAATAGGCTAAGGAACAGGAAATCCATGTGGGTCTTCAGCAATCCTATAAATACTGATATACTCTGAATAGCATGTCTGTCCCCATGTCTGGGAGACAAAGATAGAGAAAGATCATTTTATTGCTTGAGTATTTTTCTTTTTCTGGTTTCTATTTTCCTGATTGAAATCAATATTTCAGGGCTAATGGATGAGGATGTCTGCTGTTGCTGCCTAAAATGCTGACCTTGGCAATCAATATATTCAGGTTGGAGCATTTGTGATGTCAATTACTATGATAATACTTCAGAATTTACTGCCTGAAAAATGTCTGGGTTATTGGGTTAGAGTTCTCCTGCAACCTTATCTTTCCCACTTTCTCTCTTTCTATGCTCTGCAACTGCTGGGGACTCCAAATCCTCGAGCACAACTCTGCTAAGCAATTATTTCATTAGGACTGGATGAATAATGATGTGTGTTTTGTGTTCTAACTTGTTGGCCACTTTGGAAATACAGAGGAACAAGCAAGCTGTTCTGAATATGTTTTGCTTCAACTGAAAGTGCTTTGTTCTGATGTTTTAAAGCCTTTTTAGGCAGATATTGAAGAATTCTAATAACAATGAGGTAAAGATTGCCACAAAGTGAAGAAATAGGACACTTTTTTGTAGAAAACACTGAAACATTTGACTTAATTATTTTGTTGTGGTCTGCAGCTGAAGTGAACAATAGAATCATATCTAAATGAGTTAAGTGTCAGCAATTCAATTGTTTTAATCTGAAAACTATTTAAAAAATATCTCGTAGTTCAAGATTTTGACTTTAGCCATTTCCAAGTGCCTTTAAAATGGCAACTTCCTCCTTCCTCATCTTTGTTTCCTTCAACATGAACTACCCCCTACTCTGTGGGGTTTCCCTGCTCTCACTTCAACAGAACAGGGTTCGTCACCATCATCCCTGCCAGCACTGGTGCTTTCTCTCTGTTACATTCCAGCTGGTTGCTGAGCTTCCCTACCAAGTTACCCAGATGCAGAGAAGACCTTGACATCAGATTGATCCTTGTGACCTTAAAGTCTCCCAACAGATCTAAGGGATTATTGACCTTAGTCCAGAGCTTCAGTAAAGTCTGTCAGTCTCTGTAGAGCATAACAGTAGATAGACCACTATAAATGATGGCCTTCTATTCATAGGGCAGACTTATATAGAGGAATCTAATCTCATTAGAAAAAATTAAGTCTGCCTTGGAGCTTTAAACTTGTTTGTGGGTCTCTGGCCCACAAGCTGTCAGTCAAGTGAAACCTGTCACAAAAGTTTGCAAAGATTGGCCATGAATTAGTAAAGAATGACAGCTTTTGTACATGACTGCATTGCCTTCAGATCTGTCCAAATCTGCATTTTTTGCAAATCAAAAGGAGTCTGTGGTTAACAGAATAAATGCTTTGTCTTATAGACTACTGAAGATAATCATGTGTATTGATATTAGTTGTTTTATATGTATTTTTTTCCCAGAATAAGTAAAGTTCACTAAAAATGAGACATCAAAAAGTATTATTCATGTGTACTTGTATCAGTTGAAAATTTATTCCTCAGTCCTGTAAACACCAATACCTTCACACACATATGGCACTGTTTTAAGAGTTCTCAAATGCTTCTAAGACTGAATAAGCAAGGTCTGGCCTGAAGCCCTTCAAGGTAATTGAGAGCTTTTCCATTGACTTCAACAGGCTTTGGCTTAGGACAATAGTGAATTTAGTCTCTCAAAACCACTTGGACTATTGTTATCCTCATATACTAGTAGAAAACTGAGACAAAAAGTGAAATGACATGCTGTCAGCCATACAAGTTGGCAAAGACAGTATAGGAACTCAGTGCTTTTGCTACCAGTCCAGTTATTCAACCATCACTGCTCTCCAAAAAAACTACAACCCCCCCACAGATCAAAACCCCAGAAAAAGGGAAGAAAAGCTGAGATCTTTTATCCTGGTGAAATAGCCCTATGAATGGCTTGAGACTAAAGAGAGAATTTTTCAATACATATAGGCTGTCCTAGCTAATGACATCTCAGGTATGCTCTGAGCTCCCTGGGGTTTATGGCCTTGCTGGGGATGTCACTCACACGGGATGACCCTCCCTCCTGTGGCCTCTGCTGAAGTTTCTTAGTGCTGACATGGATCATGTTGGCAGCTGAGAGTCACTCTCAGCAGCTGCACTTGTGTGCTCTGAAGGTGCCCAGACAGAACAGACTAACAGCCAGACTCCAGGAAAATATCTGTTAGATGATGCATTCAGGGAAAACAAATATTGACACAAGGGCAGCCTACATTCTGCTTCTATCTGCTATGGCTTACCTTTGCCTGGGACTGCTGCAGATGCTCCCACTTTGCACACTCCTGTAATGTCCCCTTTTTAGCTTCACAGTCTGCTCCCATCACAAGAAATCTTCCAGTGCAAAGGAGCACCAGGGTGCAGGCAGCCTCTCGGGCAGGAGGCCCTTTGGGAGCCAGCAGCCCCCTCGCAGTGCTGCTGCCTTCCTCTTGTGGGATGGAGGACAGACCCTTCTCAGAGCTACCCTCCACCAGGAGACCTCTTCAGAGCTCCATCTGTTTCTTCTGCTGTACTTGTGATAATCCTAGCAGCCTTTGTTGTAATTTCTCTGATAATCCACAATCTGTACTTTGTTTCTTTGATTTTTTTCTTTCCTTTCTTTTTTTCCTCCTATGGCATTATTGTTTAGTTTCCATCTTTTAGCCTGTTGCTCACTAGTGGCATGCCTGGGTAGATCTGTAGCTTTGAGTCCCCTGCAATATATGAAGATTATATTCCCCTTTGAAATGGATGCTTTTGGCCTTTTTTTGTTTGTTTTGTATGACTGAAGAGCACAATGTGTCCAACTCCATGATTTTTCTTAGGTTGTCAGCCCTAGGCTGAGCAAATAATACGAGGAGAGAGCTCCTTCAAGCCCAAGTGGTCACATACACAATGAATCCTTTGCAATCTGGAAAGAAGAAAAAGGTGGTTTCTTATAATGACATTTCTGCAGGTTGTTCCAGGACTTATTCTTAGCTGTTCTCTGAGCTAGGGAAACATTCCTAGTTTTTTCCATGCTGATAGAGACATCCCTGTCAGTACTGGCTGTATGAAACAGTCAGGCATGACAAAGGAGAAGAGAAAGCATGTACAGCCAAAGTCTACAAAACCCTGGAGCTTATTCACCTTCTTTCCTTGACCTTCATAATTATTTGATTTGAGGCCACCTCATCACTATATTGAATGTGATTTACATGGTTCATTAATTAATAAGCCAAAATTATATTAAGAAACCATGAGTGCACTGTTAACTAATAGGTCTGTCAAGTTCTTACTGAAGTCTTCAGGGATAATGCCCAAGGGGCAGGACTTAGATTAAGTCCATTCATATCAACCACCATTACCTAAAAGGTATGACTTAATTGATGAGTGGTAATTGGTTATGAGCTGTTGTGACCAGGCCCTTAATTTGTCAAAGAAAAAGACTTCAAAGACTTCAGAGCACAATCTTCAGCTTCACCTGATATTTTGTGTGTATCTGAGCTGCAACACTGAGAAAGCTCTGGAAGGCAAGAGATTTTACTTAAATATTGTAGAAAGAGAAGTTTAATGTGTGCTTGTGTGGGAACATAACAGATGCTGACATTTGAACAAAAAACTGTCTAGATAGCAACAACCAGATATAAAACTATCACAAGGTCTGCAGGGCAGCTGGCTAGCCAAGGATATCTGTGTTTTCACTAGAAGTCTTTTACTTCCTGATCACTGTTGCAGATTCAATTGAAATCACAGTCAAACCCTGAATGACAGTCCCATTTCTGCAAATAGAGAGTAGTAATTGGAAACTGTTCTCCTGGAAAACCATTTAAATCCTAGTGTATCAAATAAATATTTTTACCTTTTTGAAGTGCTTTGCATAGACTAGAGAACGAATGCCCTCTGTCTCTCTGAATTCCTGTCATTTAAAAGGGTGATGAATACAGAACTACAGACATTGCTTTTAGAGTATATTTGTGTAGATCACTGCAGAACAAGATTTAGAGCAGGTCCACTGGGTTGACAGTCACTTTACTCTATTGAATTTATATGCTAAAGACATCACTTAAAATACTGATAGGTACATCCTTTTTACTGTCTCCACATTTATGTATTTTTGAATTGTCATAGAAAAATATCAATGTTTTTTTATTCTCTTTATGTATTTGCAGCCCTTGTCATAAATGTAACCAGTCACAGTGTTCTCTCAGGTGATGTTTTAGATCTAGTTGCTTGAAGTATTAGAAAATATGGGTGCCAAACCTGTGTTTAAATCTAAAGACATTCTCTTGCTACAGCTGCCTTCACAAATATGAAATTGGACACGCCTCTGAGTTTTCCCAGTTTACATTGTCCCAAAAGTAACTCTTTCCTGATACTATCAAATTAAACAACAATTAAACAAGCAATCCCAAATTTTTATTAAGTTACTAACATGAACAAAGGATTTAATTTCTCAATTATTTGAAGGATCTTCATTATTTAATGATTTTAAATGGCTTACTTACTGCTTCCTTAAATATTAGAGCTGAGTTTCATATCTTGGTCAGGTCTTGAAAGTATTTGTTATACAAAAAGGCGTGTTGTTATTAAGATGAATCTGGTCATGATATGTTTTAATTCCCAAACAGAGTAAGAGGTGTGTGTGCCAGTACAGTGTGACTGAGTCTTCATTCTTGCAGACTGCACAGTGATCAGTGGTATTCACACAATCACACACTCATAAAATGGTGTGAGTTGGAAGGGACATTGAAGATCACCGAGTTCCAATCCCCCTGCCATTGGCAGGAAAACCTTCAACTGAACTAGTTTGCTCAAAACTCAATCTAACCTGTCATTGAACACTTCCAGAGATGGGGCATCCCCAATTTCTCTGGGCAATCTGTTGCTGTGTCTCACCATCCTCATTGTAAAAAAAATTCTACCTAATATCTAATCTAAGTCTACCCCCTTTCAGTTTAGCACTGTTACCCCTTGTCCTGTCACTAGAGGCCTCAGTGAAAGGTCTCTCTTCATCTTTTTTAGAAAAAACCCTTTAGGAATTTAAAGGCTGCTCTGAGGTTTCCCCAGAGTCTTGTCTTCTTCAGGATGAACAACCCCAACTCTCTCAGGCTGTCCTCATAGGAGAGGTGTTCCAGCCCTCTGAGCATCTTTGTGGCCCTCCTCTGAACTCCTTCCAGCAGGTCCATGTCCTTCCCATGTCAGGGACCCCAGAACTGAAAGCAGCACTCCAGGCAGGGTGTCATAAGAGCAGGGTAGATGTGCGGAGCCACTTCCCCTGACCTGCTGGCTGTGCTGCTTTTGATGCAGCCCAGGACATTTTTGGCTTCCGGGCTGCAGCCACACATTGCTGCCTCACACTGAGGTTTTCATCAACCAACAACCCCATGTCCTTTTTCTCAGGGCTGCTCTCAATCCATTTCAGTAGTAAAAAAACCTGGAGAAGAGGGAAATCAACATGAATAATTTCCAGCAATTGTACTATAAGCTGAGCTGACTTAAATATTTTTGAGTCAGTAAGATTAGCTAAGTTGAAATATTTATGTCCTCTTACTTTGATTTGCCACCCTCACATTACAGAGTGAGTTTCATTTGCTCTGTAAGCATCATTTCGTTCAATGGGGCAAATACATCTTAACACTGCCACAGTAATTGCTCAAAAGGCATTATATTGCTTGCTTGTTTTTTTTGAAAGTGCCTACAGATGCCATTTAACACTTCACAAAATAGATGTTATGAGCACAAAATAAATATCAATCCTTCTCTCAATGACCTAGTAATCTCAACATGTGGTGAGAGAGGAAAGGCAGTGAGAGGCACAGAAAAGGAGAAGAGAAAGTTGAAGCAATGTGTTGAGTAGGTAGCTACTACAGCTGCATTGGTTCAGGCTTATCAGAGGGAAGAAGTGAGAGGGCTGGCACAGTCTCCCCACTAACTCTGCCCAGAGCTACTTGTGAGCCAGTCCCATGAGAGAGGAGAAACTGCAGCGTAGTTTTTCTGCCCATCAGCAGCTCAACCATGCCTGACTCTGAACGAGCGCTTCACACACTTTTGCAATAAGAAATATTGCATCCATTGTTTCTGACCAAAGTCTGGATTAGTATGGACATGAGTGAGATCATGTAGAGCAAGAAAGGATTTTTCTGTAGCTAATACTACTTTTCCATTAGTGAAAGTAAAGGAGAGCTAGGAATGCAAATGTATTAATCTGTATTTTCAATGTCTCATGAAGCAGTTCTCCTGAAGCAAGAGTCTGACTTCCACACTGAGCTGATGAAGGCATACAGGTTCCTCTTTGCAGGAGCCCAGACTGCTGTAGGTTGTAAGTTCTTTGTTGCAAAAGGAATGAAGAAATCCCATGGCTTTGCCATCCTTCTCTAGCTCTTGGTTGGAAAAACTGATACTGTTATAGCTGACTTCTGCGATGAAAAAAATTTAAAATGAAGGCACACTTAGTACGTTCAGAGATGTCCAAATTAGTTCTTAATATGGTGGATCCTGAGAAAGGACTCCCAGAACTCGGGAGCCTTCTCCATACCTTAACCATGCCTTACCCTTTAAAGAATGAGTCTTTAATATTGGTCATATTCTCCAGCTGAGTACTAGAGAACAGAAAGGTTTGGTGACTTGGATTTGTAGGCTCTGCAACTCATGGGACAAATTTTTTATAGCTCAAAAGAGCTCTGTGGCTGATAGCCACAATTTTGACACTTAAATCTTGAAAATACTTTAAAAAATTACTCATACCTCTCTTTCAGAGTGAATACAAGCTATTACAGGAATATGTGAATGGTATATTTAGCTGTGTGGTGGATGTAGCTATCTCTATAAAATGCTCAATGCATCCACATTTCTAAATTCTTGATTACCAAAGCAAAGATACTGGAATGATATATTTCTAGTACACAGTGAGGTCTGATTCATCTTGAAGGATGAATAAGATCTAGTCTTCTGTTAATAGATGCTTTCCCTAGCACAGCCATTGGAGAAGAGTAATGCATTTCGGAGGATTTTCACTTGTAGGTACATTCTGTAATTGCACAGCTACCAAGGGAGATAATTGCTGGTTTCCAGATGTTACCACTGTGGCCAGAGCCATTTGCTGTTTAAATTTAATCCTCCTCTGAACCTTCCTTTTCATTAATTAAAAACTATGAAAGTAGTTTCTACATTTAACTGCACAAAAGATAAAAGCTGTTTTAAAAGCCTGTTTGATTCTGAGCGTTATGACAGTGTAGTGAGGGCAGCTACCTAACAAAGCCTTCTTAGTGAACACTCAGGAAACTCACATGCTAGAGGAGAAAGCAGAACTGAGATTGCTGTACTTTTAACGTGATTCACAAATAACAAGCATAAGGAGCAAAAAAAGCACACTTCATCATTCCAGCAGCGTTCACCCTGACCAGAACAGACAGGTTTTCAGCTTCTACCTCCATGGTGTGTCTCCGGAAAAAGAAAACTGAGAGGCATTCTGCAAAGTCACGCAGAGGAAGTGCTCCCGGTTCATTGTGCTGCCTCGCACCCTGAAGGCGCTGTGTGAGCATTTGCAAGAATAGACCATATGTTAATGAGTTACTCACTAACCTCAAAGCCAAATCCACATGCTACAAACAACCGCTATTACCTTTCTTCTGTGCACTGTGCTATTGCCTGAACAAAACCCATAATTTCAGAAAATGTCAGGTGCAAGTATTACATCAAGATGCGAACTGTGGAAAGTCAGCTCATACATTTACCAGAAAGCCGTTAGGAGAAAATGCATATGTACTGAAATCAAGATAAAAATAATATATAAATATATCCACAAGCCAAAAATATGATGTTCTATTATGATGAAAGATGCTTGGAAAACATTAAGAATAACAAAGCAGATTCTTTCCTACCATAAAAAGCTTTGCTCAGCACAGGAGGGCTTCAGGACTGCTGGAAAATATGAGAAAGGTAAACACAGAACAATGATATCACCCAGACATTTTGAAACAGGGATTTTGTTTTTTAGACTGTATGTAATTGGGCTGCATATTGGATTTGCTTAACTACTGCAAAGCTAACATATCTCTACGGTAGGTGAATAATCAGGTACTTGTGCATCTTCCAGTGATTTTTGTGTGCTTTTTAATTTTCTTTTGTTGCTCCTTCATCTCTTTTTTACAATAGCTGTGATAGTTCCCCATATACACTGCCTCTTTACCCTGCTGTTAGCCTTGAAAGGAATTGACAGGTCCCCTATCCGGCTTGTTAAGCTCTTGAAGCTTGCTGCATCTTGCATGTAGCATGTTTCTGATTATGCCGGCAGCACAGACATTTCAGCTCACAGCTGCTGTAGTGCTGCCAGATCAATACATTCACAAAGCACAGCGAACCTTTTGTGTCGGTCCAGAAGTCAAATTTCTCTTGTCTATAGGGCAATCTGTAAAGTAAAATCTCCTAACATGAAGTTGTCCTCTTGGAGCTTCACTGAGATATGCGTTTATCGGTGGATTTAACAAGGCGCTAAGAGGCTCTCAAGGCTGAGTGACAAGAAGGGGCTTCCTTGCTTCAGATCAGTGCCACCTCCCCCTCTGCCTCTCCCCCGCAGACTCCCTCGTGGGAAGGCACTGCATATGTTTCTGCTTAGACTTGTCTGCAAAACCCAAACTCTTAAAAAGCGCATCAGTTGCGGACATAAACCTGTCAGAAAACAATTATCAGCTGTATCTCTTTGTGATCTTATTATGTCACTTGGGTCTTGATAACCTTGTAGATACCCTCTGTACTGGAAATAATCAAGGCAGAGATAATGCAATTTATTGATAAAACAAGGAATCTGACTGGGTCAGCTTGAAGCTCACTCAGCTGTTTGTTTGAAGGGGGTGGGGGCTGGCACTTCTTGATTTCTGTGGTTTTGTTTTTTGAGGGGGGTATAGGGTTATATGCCTGATAGGACTCAATTTATATTTTTTTCCTTCCCTGTGATACAGACAAGCTCATTTTTTTCCTCTTCAACTTCACTTGAACATTTAGCTTTAGAGCTAATATTCAGGAATTGCCAGATCAGCAGAAAGGGGTGTGGGACGCAGGGAGGGATCAACCACAGAATGTTGTGGAGAGCAAACTGAGACCTAATCTTCTCCCAGACCTTTGTCCTGCCACTTCCCTGGGAATGGTTGTGTTAGGGGTGAACCTTGCAGGAGTGCTAATGAGTTGTGCTGGACTTTGGCTCTGCAAGGTCATGAGAACATAAATTCATACAAACTGAGACACAAAGAAAAGAGAATTGCACGTATGGGATGGAGTGATTGTTTTAGCAATGTGGGCTCATCTTTATCTGTACTTTTTCACTCACTTGGAAATTATTTCCTTAGGGGTTAGATTTGGAGATTCAAATTTGAAAAATATTTCACCTGATTGTAAAATTCAGCCAAATAAGTTATTTTTCCACAGGGGAAACTATTACTCCAGAGGAAGGGAGATTGAAGTTAGAGGAAATTGCAGAACTTTACTTCTCAGGAAATGGCTGGTCTCAGCAAAATTGTGGAAATATGGCTTACATTAACTTCTGAGCAATCCTTTTCACTTTGTTTCTGTTTTGAAGAGCAGACTTTAAAAAAAAGATATTTTACAGAGTGGTTTCTAAAAACCCCTTAAAGGACAAAACATTAGGTTGAGAGGCAGGATCTAGGACTGGCTTGGAAGGGCCCATGGGGAGCAGACCCATGTCCTTCACAGGTCATGTGAAGGCTGTCACAGCTTTGCCTTGCACAATACAGCTGAAGCAAGTGAGTGTGAGTATGGCTGAAGGAGAGGTTCCCCATGGAAGAAGATGAAAACTTGAAAGTTTTTAAAATTAGACTATACAAATGTTTTTAACCAAGGACAACAAATTTAGTATGGTTTCAACAAGAGTAGAAGCCTGAGAAAAACATCCATTAGAAGAAAAGCACTGAAAACACCTTCAGGTATATATTCAGAAAGCTGAATCCATTTTTATAATTTCAATGCAAACATTTTTATATATTTTGTAAAAGATATCTGATGGTTCTGCTTCCTTATGTTATAATAAGGTGTCTTGCTTAAGATCTGTTATTTCTGTGTACAATACTCACTACAGTCTATCTGATTATTTTATTCTAAAATATGATTCAAAACAGACTGTAGTCAGAGATACTCTTCAGCAGTGCTTTCTTGAACGTAGTCAAATGATCACTTCCTCAGAAATCACTGCACTTCCTTCAAATAATCATTAGAATTTTTTTCAAATTGAAACAGTATCACCTTTCAGCTGGTTTCTACTCTGTAATGAAGGCTTGTGCATACAGATATTTATACATAATAGCATAGCCTTTCTCATCATCTGTGTAAATTCAGAGCTGAAGTGTGGAAGTCAGAGATAATTTGTTGGACCCCATAAAGAGAATGATGTTATGTGGAAACAGATGGCTCTGTCCCAAAATCAAGAATTATTTCCAAATGTAAAGAGCGAGGGTCTCAACTCCTGAAGCAAATGCTCTCTGATAAATCAAACTCTGCAGGAGCTTGAACTGCTCAGTCTGTCTCCAGACTCATGGTCTGGTTTGGAGCAGGAGCCAAAAGAAGATTGAGGATCATGGTCAGTTTGTAAGCACATGGAAGCCAGGCCTCTCGGTCTTGAAGAGTTTACAGTCCACCTGCATATTGAGAGCCGGTGTTGCATGGAATGGAAACCAGCAGAAGCCATTGTAAAACCTTCCACCATCTTAAAAAAACCCAAAATAACACATACCTTTGTCTGTACATTTCATTCAATGTGTTGATTTCATTAATCCACTGAGAATTGCTTTATTTTTAGATAGTTAATCTGAATAAGAAAGCTAAACACCATGTGGCAATTCAGAGAAAATGGAGTAAAAGCATTCAATTATTTATGGCAAAAAAAATCTAAGGCCATTCTCACTTTTTCTCCAATAAAGCTTGGATCTGATGCAGAAAATTCCCTTAACTCCTGTGTGAAAACTAATATTGGTTTTATCACGGTTTGAACAGGTCTTGCAAAATTTATTTGTTGTGGATGAAGACTATTAGGAGATACGGACATGAGAAAGTAACAGCTTTATGAAAGCAAAGTACAAGCATGGGTCAACAAGGGGAGGGAAAAATAGGGGGCAGAAAAGGCAGTATGTGACAAAACAGCAGAGAACAGCAGGCAATTAGTTTTCTATCCCCAAGAAGTTCTGGAGGATTTGGCCCCTTGCAAGTGTGTCACTGCTCGATGGGGATTCCAGTGCATTCTGCACAGTGAGGCCTTGGACTAAATAAAATTACAACATGAGAAAAATGTTTTCATTTCTCATGCATAAGCAGGAAAGAGATGTTCATGATGATAGGGCAGGAACCTTGGGTAGTGTCCCTCTCCAGACATGGCCAATGGTGAGAAGGATACATATTCTGCAGCCTGGATAGTTTTGATGCATCAACGTAGTTGTGGGTTGCCTGATGTCTTACTCTTTCTACAGTAAAGATATAACTACATTTTTCCTTTTTATTTTTCTCTTTTGTATTTCAACATGTGATGGTTACGCAAGAAAGCAGAACTATGGATGCTGGTCATATCCTGCTTATTTTCTCCCCTTTTCCAAGCCTCTTTGTTTGCTTTTTGCTATATACTTTCAGTGACACATCCCATCTGGTTCTGCTATATTGCATGATCCAAGATAATACTTAGTGTCATTAGATATCAAGATGGGACATATCATAGCTTGTTCCCAGTGCATGTGCCAAGGGCCTTAAACGTCTCCTTCAGAATTCCAAAGAATTTCTTATTTCAAGTTTTAGAGTGTTAAGCATGCCAGGGAACTATATTTCCATGTTAGGGCTGATCCTGCACCCAAGCAAGCTTTCTTGAAAAGCAAATTCAGGGACCTTTGTACCAAATATGTACTATACTGGGCTGAAGGTCAGGTGAGCAGCTGTTTCTTCCTGAATCATCCAGTCGCATTGCAGCCACCCTGATTATGTTCCAGTCCTGTCCATTGTCTTGCCTGATACTCTTCCTTTGTAAGGAAGGGGCGTTCTCAGGGCCCATTTAGGGCAAATTTGTGTGGATGAGCTGTGGAAAAACCAGCTAGTGCAGAGGTAAGGACAGAACCTGTCATACAAAAGCATTCTTTACTCAACGTCTAGTTGTTGTGTCCTGTATTTGAATTTGAAACCATGGTATTTTTAACTATGACTCACCAAATTTGTTTTATTGCTGGTAGTCTGTGGTTGGTAAATTTTATGAGTCTAATCAGTCTGGGAGCTATATGCAAAGCCAATAGTATCTAATTTCTGCATAGAATAGGAATAGATAACATAAGGAGACTTTGTCATGTCCAAAAGCACGTAAATTCATCTGACATTACAGGCAGAGACATTGCACACACACATATAAAAAACAGGACTTCCTGCTTTTGTGTTCTGCTTCCCATGTAGTTTGTTTATTGCTGTCATTGTTTTCTTTAGTCAGGTGGACACATTGTGCTGGGGCCCTACAACAAAAATCAGTTGTCTTGTGGAATCTACAGAAATGCCTGAGCTCAATCAGGAGAGAGACCCCGAAGGGCTTCAGTGTGGTCACACAGAGCAACAACAGAGAAATCTCCCCCGCTGGGTCCTGTTGAGGATTATACCCTCCTGCGGATGCCCTGGTAATCTCATAATCCCTAACCTATGACTTGCCTCTGATCTCCTCTCACTCCAAATTATTTTGACTTCAAGTAAGAGGAAGTTTAGAGAAGAGGAATAATTATGAAAAGCCATTTCCATTAAGCTCCTAAAACATTTTTAGCCAGTTTAACAGAGCAGTTAATGAGAGCAGTAGAAAAGACCTTGGGAGGGTAGCGTGGATGTCTTTAATCCTTCTGCGCTTTTCCTTATCTCCACCACATCTGCTGAAGTAAACAGGCAAACAGAATGTGTTTCCAGTATGCACTTAACACTTTATATGCTACAATAAATAAAAAAAAAAGGTGGAGAAATGCTTTATTTTTTTATTGATTTAACAGTTTTAACTGGTGTAATATATGTGATATGAAATATTCCCTACACATACACACGCAGAGACTTGTAAGCGTTAGGTTTGGTTGCTACTAAAAAGAAGATCCATTTTACCAAAAGTAGATCCATTTTTTCCATAAAAAATGGGTTATTCTATTATAGCCCTGAAGTAAGCCTTTTGTACTACAGTGAGTTGGTAGAATTGCCTTTCTGGTTCTGCCTTTTTATGTGTTTCAAAGATAATCTCAAATTAAAATAGCCTAGAGTGTAAAAAAACTGACATCAGGTATTATTTACAAATAGATGAAATTGTAGTTTTCTTTTATGTTATTATTGACAAAACTCTAAAATATGTATTATTCTGCTCTATGTATCTATTTTTACATAGCTCCTATGTAAAAGTAATCTGTAAAGACCTTTTTCTGTCTTGTTTCTAAATTGTAATATTTAAAATATTTGCCATTTGCAAATCAGTTCCCTTCTTCATCTCTCCCCAAAGTGTTGCACTTCCTTTTGTTCTACTGGGGTTTTTTAATAGTATGAAAAAGAGAAGAAAAATATGCACATTCCAGAAATAATATTTTTTATTAATACTGAAAAGCTACAGTTAAGCAAGAATTGTAAAAACAAACTTGTAAGAACATTTGATAGAAGAAACATCGCATAATAGAGATTTTTTTCAGCTTAGCAGAAATGAGGGAATGTAGCTTGTCATGAGAGAAGTACAGTTGGAATTCATTACCACACATTTCTGAATGGTGCCCTTTCTCCTTCGAGGCTATTTACTATTTGAACTGCACGTTTTTGGTGTGATAGTTGTTTTTTACTCTAAATTCAGCTCAGTGCTGTGATCTGAACTGTGGTCTCAAGGTGTTGCAGTTAGATAATTTGCAACAGGTAAAATGACAAACATCCATGATTATCTCTCACAATTTTTTACAAGGCTACCAATACTGCTCTTTGAAAACTGTCCCAACTGCTAGGCTTTTGAAGGCAGATTTAGCCCTTCTGGAATGAGGTTCTTGCAATATTTCATATGATGGTTTGTGCACAAAACTGTACTACCATATTAAAAATGGGAGTGTGTTTTGTCATTTTACAAATCCACAATACTAAATATCATCACAATGAAAACTGTAATTCATTTAAAGGTGTCACATCCTTTTAAAGTCACTGGTACTCTGGATTATATCCCTTCCTTGCTGTTATATTAGAACAGTGATATAAAAATGTACCGTTGACTTCACAGGAAAATATAATTAAAGAAGAGTGCTTTATCTTTTTCATCCCTTTGACCTCTCCCTTCCAGTCATAACTAGTTTTACTGTAGTTATATTCTCCATCTCCTAAAGCAAAAGTAATTAATCTACTTCCAAGATTTGCACTGCCTCATATTACAAAACGTACTTGATTTTGCTTCGAATGGCCTTGTTGTCATTGTGTGATTGAAAAATGATCTGAAACACTTTATCAAAGATCAAACAAATGCAAACTGCACTAACAATTAGCTAACTATTTGGCCTAGGCTGAGTCACACAGCCATGTCCTGGGCTCCTGAGCTCAGTATTTCCTCTGATTGCTGCTGGAGTGGGGCACCTACAGCTTTAATTAGATTGAAATATATCTTTATAACCGAGTTTGAGCTTAATAATAGATAGGTGTGGTGATGGCCTTGTTGTTTTGCTGCTGTGGTAAGGACTGGGCTTTTTAAAAGCACTAAGTAAATTCAGAGTAACTGACAATATAGAGGAGATGGTTGATGATGGATGTCTAAGAAGTGCCTCCTTCTTGAAATACTTCCAGCTTGTGGTTTCACAACTCTAAAATGGCAAGTGTCCTCTCTCACAGCTAGAGACGGTCTGGGAATGCTGGGCTGGTGTAAACACTGTAAAGTAATGCAAACACTGCCAGCTGTAACACGAGTGGCAAAGTGGTGATCAACTGATAATCTGTGCTCCAGAACATGAGCACCTCAGATAAGCATTGTCCCCTCCAATCCTTCTCTTTAGGCCTGTTACTGCCCAGAGGCTAAGACAAATATTAGAAGTTTCTAGTTAAGAAAGCAAAAACAAAAGCAAAACCAAACAACCAAAAACAAGAACCAAAAAACACCTAATGTGACTACGTGGCACTCAGAAAAAGCTCCACATTCTCTTCCTCTATGACTGCGTCCTTCTTGGTATCAATACCCATATTACAAGATTTTAAACAAGTTCAGATTGCTGAGAAGAGTAATTGATGGGGAAGTGGGGTCACAAACCAGCAGGAAAAAACTTTGTAGGAAGCAGAAACAAGCAAGCTCAGAGGGACTTTTGCATAAAATTTCCCAAACTCAGAGCTAATTCTGATGAAGCAGAACACTTATTTCCAAGGGAGGTGGCTTAGGAAAATAAAAGCCCTCAAAATGTGTCTATTTTTTCAGCTCTTCACTCTTTGCACTTCAGTATGAGGCTTTTATTAATTAACTGAGTGATGGTGGTGGTGATTGGGGAAGAGGAAAGGGGCAGGGCAGTGGTATTTCAATACATAATTTAAATGAAAAAGTTCTGGCTTGAGACCAAGAGCTTAAGATGAATGAAATTTGCAAGCTTAGTTACTATGCCTATATATCTCCCCTATTCTTGCTTATTGTTTCAGCTCTGGTGTGGCAAACCCTAGCTGCACACTAAGGTTGCTGTAATGGGACCTCAAGGATAGACGTGCGAGTTCCGTCTTCTCTTGGTCCACTGGTCTTTGTCCCAGCCTTGGCACCTCTGAGACACTTCTTAGATAACATATGGATATGTGTTATCCCTTCACAGAAATGGGGCTAAATGGCCCCTAGGCTGTTCTAAGCTTCCAGACACCACAGTGATTTAAACACACTGAATTCCTTAAATCTATCCTACAGCATCCTGGATTTATATGTTACTCTTCAGTAATACAGGACAGATGAAAGTTAACAGATGCCCAAGATGTATATGAGTTTCTAAATACAATTATCCTCCAGTTCAGTTAGTGCAGGAAGGATACAGAACTAGACAAAATAATAAACACACACGCCTCTGCTTACTTCCCTTTTATTGTTTGGTTTTTTTTTTTTTTTTGTATTTCAAGATCTTTTTGTCTTTATTCTCTGGACTGTTTGAGATTTGGGGTAGTAGTTGTTCTTTGGATCCTCTTTTATGCAGCCATTTTTCTTTTTCCTTGGCTAATTCTACTTTGAAAGAAGCAATACCTTCTCGCCTGTAAAAAAATTATTCCTTAGGTTTGAAATCACTTTCAGTTAAAGGGTTGCAATATGACATCTAATTCCTTTGTTTTGCCTTGGGGAGAAATTCCAGTGCTCTGAGCTCCAGCTCCCTGAAAAGATGGTGGACAAAACTTACCACCAGCAAACTTTAGTTTTTACATTTCCCTGTCTAGTTTCATTTTAATGAGGGTTTCTCAGGGTAATGTGTCAACATCCCATTGAATTTCAGCTAAGTATGGCAGTAGAAAGACAGTAATGAAGGCACTCAGCACTACAGTCACACTGCACCTTGAAATCTTGCAGAGAACCCAATAAATTAAATTACAGTTCATACGCTCCACATCACATAATCAAAGAAACACAGAATATGCTGAGTTGGAAAGTATCCATCAGGATCATCAAGTCCAACTCCTGGCCCTGTGCAGGACACCCCAAGACTCACACCATGTGTCTGAGGTCATTGTCCAAATGCTTCTTGAACTCTTTCAGGTTTGGTGCTGTGATGTCTTCCCTGGGAACCTGTTCCAGTTCCAGAAGGGGGTTGTGCTTGTCCAACCAATGGTGTACATTCCGGGTACACACTGGTCCCTTTTTTCAGCATAAGTTTGGTTCTGGATGCAGGAAGATCTGTTGGGCTCAGGAGAGGGCTTAATAAAATCAGAGGTGGATTCCCCAAAGTTGGAGAGATACTGACCACATCCACCCTCTCCCCCAAAGGTAGGACATTAACCTTGAGTGTGAACAGAGGAAACAAGAGTCATCAGACCAGCTGACCACTGATCACTGCTTCAGTGAATAAGTAAGGCGTACTAGGAAGGCCATCAAGAAATATCCCTTCATGTATCCCACAGCCCATTATTTAGGCCTAGCTGTTTGCACAGGGGTTATAGTAATCTTCACTATCTGATTAAAATATAAGCTCCCACAAAACAAGTGTTGCTTCTAACCCTGAGGATATATTAGGATGGGACCTCCCCTCTCATGTTCTGTTTGGCTGTTTCTCTTTGGAAATTTAACCAAGCAGTCAATATGTTTTACTTTGGAACTGATATTTTTTTCCATTTCTTCAGGCTGCTATGAGTTGAAATGGATTTAATTCTCAGTAGTGCTTTCATAGGTACTCTGAACAGATGAAAATGGCATGTTTTATCACTTACCTTTTTTAAAATTTGAAGAGCCTCACAAAAGGGCTCCACATGATGACACCAGGGCCCCACAGGGTCTGGGGACTCCTTGGGGTCTGGGAGCACCAGGGGCTCCCCACATCAGGGCAGGACCTGGCAGCCAGAGCCCATCTGAGCCCCAGCCAGGAACTGGGATCCTGCGAGACACTGGGGCAGCCCCAGCCCCAGACACTGGGCCCCTCCCTGGGGAAAGGGATGAGCCAAGGCTGGGACAGACTGTTGGTCCATGGATGGACTAATCATCAGGACCAAGCCTGGTGATGGGGACCAGGGGGAGACACTGCCCTGGGATGGACACATGACTGCTCCCAGGATCCTGACTGGCAACGTGGTCCTCTTGTGCTGTGCTGCCAATACATGACTTGTAGCAAATTGTAGGTACAGAAGTAGTGGGTTTTCCCTATTTCAGGGTAAGATCAGATATGGATCAGAGCCTTGCACGCCCAGTATTGCATTATGTCCTGAGCAAATTTAGTGCTGGCTGTCTGCCAGGAAGTAATTTTCCAGCCATTTTTCCAGCTGCACACTGGAGTGCCTTGAATGTAGCCTTTATACTCCTCTAACATCAGGCCCTGAAACAAAGGCTGTGTGTGCTCTACAAAGACGTTTTGTTATAACTAGGTGGATTGTATTTACAATTGGGATTACAGTACATGGGACTCAAGATCCAGAAATAGAAACGAGAAAACCTCTTTCTGATGATATTGAATAAAATATCCCCTGTAGATTTGTTGTACACATCATGTGGCAGTTCACTGGGAAAGCAGAGGGTTTATTTTTGTAAGGATCCTGGCATATCTGCAATTATACCAATCAGCCTGTTTCAATATAGTACAAAAAATGCTCCACATGTTTAGGGTCCTGTTACTTTTAGAGCTGCCATAGAAGTACTAGATATTCTGTCTTCTCAATACTTACTTTCATTTCGCAACAGGACAAAATCAAGACATTTCCAAATATTCCTAGGAATGGAAATTATAAAATTCTTAGGAAAAAATATCATTTAAAAAATCTGGAGTTCATTGAAATGTTTTCTTTTGCCTATTCAAAACATGACAATGGTTTGTGTTTATTCATTTCAACACTGAACTGCAGATCATGACAGTGTATCGTCTTGAGGGAGCTGTAGTACCAAATCTCATTCATTCCCACATTGTGAGCAGGGTCCTTGGCTTGAGTCCATCTTCTGTAATGCCTTCTGAATCCCAGGGCTTCCAAGATAAATCCTACAGTTTTGTACAGAAAGGCGTCATGCATGTTACAAAAAAAAAAAAAAAGCTAAAACAAAAAAGCAAACCAACTTCAGCAAAGCACAAGAGAAAGGAAGCCCACAGCTATAGATCGTGGAAGTCCTGAAGTCCTCACTCATTAGGAAAAGGTCACTATGCATGTGCTTATTCATGTCAGTTCAAAAAAACCCCCAAACTCAGACAAACCTTTGGAGTATTCAGACCGCAAATGCATTCTGATTGCATCCAACCACTCAAAAATAAATATTACACTTTGATTTCTATGGGCTTGAGAAAATTAATTCTGCATCATACGCCTCTTTAGAAAGCATCCAATACAAAAAGTCAGATGACAGAAGAGATTTACAGCCGTTACTTCTGCCCAGGATTTCTGACAGGAAAATGGATGAAATGCTTTTAAATGCAGGAGTGGGGAGTTTAGCTCTGGGCAAGCATCCTCCTCTGCTCCTGCCTCTTCCTGTACTGCCTTTGGTGCTCCTTTTTTTGCTGCTCCTCAGTTAGAGGCTGCTGCCAGTCAACAAAAGTAGAGTTAGGAGAGAAACTTCAGGTGTCTTAGGCTTCATCTTCTGAATGGGGTCTCACACACAAACGTGAAAAACGCCCCTCCTCAAACCAGAACATTTTGAATCCAAATCAGTCTGCAGATGCTGACTACATTTGCTGATTATATTTTATTAAGTACATGCATATCAATTATTTTTGCATCATTAGACTCTTGCATGATGAAGCACCTGCCATTTTAATCAATGAATGTTATTTTCTTGCAGAGAGAGAGCTTCTGGTAAGTATAGCTATTCAGGTGATCTCTCGCGATTTGGAGGCCTGCATAATCCTAATATTTATTAGTGTGCCACTGTCTGATAAAAATGTTCCTTATATGGATAAGACATTTACAGGGAATGTATACTTTTAATAACTACAGTACTCTGACAAATACCAGTTGCATTTGAGTATGAATTTTCAGACCCACAGGGCTATCCAGAACCTTTCAAGGTATTCACTGTAATTCCAAGCTGGTAGGGTAGAAGAAGCAGAAGGTCCTTTCATGTCTCAATTTGACTTTAAAAACCTCAAAAATTCAACATCAGATGATTTAGACTAGATTGTGTGGTTTATCAGCTGATGATACTATACACTATGCTATCAAATTCTGGGCATTTTAGTATTCTGTATGAGCCAGAAACATTGGAACATATAAAAGTGAGTGCCCTGAGATCACAGAAATTACAAAGATGGTAAGTACTGTAAATTAAAAGACTTTCAGAAGAGTGTACCTTCCTAACCAGGTTCTCTGTTTTTTTACCTGATTTCTTCAGTGTAGCCTTCATCATTATGTGAAGGCATGTTTTCTGCTTCCCCACATAACCCTATAAATGTGCTGCATCTTGTGGACTATTTTGCCTCATTCTGATAGATATTTATATTCATGACAGAAAACTACCAGTAAGACTGGGACAGCTCCTGACCCTGGGGACAAATGACTCCAAAAATCCATGGATTTCTATTTTTCCTTAGGTGTCTTTTCTTCTGTCTACAATGATTTGGTTTGCTGCTTCATTCCAGCCTTACGAAAGACAGCATATTCCTTTTTATGTATCATGCAGCAATTGACCATATTTTTAATTTGTGGTTTTTTCCTTTTTTTTTACTTCAAACATAAACTATTACTGGGTGCGCAGAACTGGGTAGCTGGAAATGTTCTTAGCCTTGTAGGCAGCTGTGTGTTTCTGTCATTAGAGCAATGACTTGGATTGAGGCAGTGCCAGTGCTCCTGCTTGCTGGGGAAAATCTGTTGCCTGGCCTCTCCCTGCCCTGCATGCTTTAGCCTCCTCTACTCTTTCTTTTGTCCATGTTGGGTATAAATTCTTTGAGGTAGGGGCTGACTTTGACTAAATATTTGGACAAGATATAGCATAATGCAATCTAGAGATTTTTTGGAACCTCCAGGAACATAATCATGTAAACAAGACTGTTTTATATGCATCAGGATTTTATCATTTAGCAATTTACTGGCACGCCCCAGTGTGGGGCTGAAATGCAATTTTCCTTATGCCTTATGCATGCTGCAGAGTCACTGTGACAAATCGTTCAGGAGCTGGAGCTTTTCCCCTCCACAGAAGAAATATTGAGCTAAAATGAAGGCCAGTAACTGCTTAATTGCTGATACTAAACCGTCTTTCATACATATACTGTGAACATGAAACATATTGGATGGGGCTGCTGTCTGGCGCATTTTCATAATATCTGAAACTGGTAAGGCAGAAACAGATGGAAGAATTGCAGTGGGAGAATTGCCTTATTCCCTAATTAACTTGATAACAATGCAGAAGAATAGCAGTATTCAGGTTTTGTGGAAGACCATCAGGTCAATATTCTCCCAGATAGAAGACAGATATCTAGGACATGAAAATAACTAACCAGGATATACATATATATACATTCTTATATTAGCCATTCATATTTATCAGGAGAAGCTTATAAAGCAGCTGTCATTATGGTTCTTTTCTCCATCAGATATTCTGCTCTACTGCATTGTATAATGTGATTTTGCATATCAGCACAATGCCAGGCATAGAGCTGGAGGAAATTACTCTTTTTTTTCAAAGATTTTCTGAAAAACATGGTTTTGTGAAAGAAGTTATGAATTGAAGGTGAATAGGATCATTACTTTTGGTTATTAAAAGTGGATCTAAGCCAACAAGATGGCTGCATGTCCCTTTGGACCAACTCATTCTTTATCTAGGAGAGCCTGGATTAACATCCTTTTTGTGCCTTTAAAACCACACCTCTGGACAATTTGGTTGTGTAAACCTGTGTGTACAGACTTCTACTCTCCTATGGATACAGATTTGCTTTGTGCACTTGATTAGAGGTGCAGCTGGCCAGGAACTTGAATTGTGGTGCCTCCCACCCTGCACAGTCCTGGAGCAGAGCTGGGGACAGCCTGGGGCTGGGGTTTCCTCACAGCCCCCATGGCACAGCACCTTAATGCTTTTGCCAGCAGCCTGAGGTGCTATTCTTGTCTGCTTCTGGCTGAAAAGCCTGAGCATGACCAAAGCAAAAAAGACTGCAATAGAAAGGGAGCAATCTAACATATATCCTATGGTTTGGCAGTTAAAATCCTTTTTCTTGGAGGTAGGGGATGTGAGTCCAAACTGTAACAGGCAGAGAATAAGATGCACCTGGATCTCTTAAATCCTAGGCAGAGACTATAAAAATCACAGAATTACTGAACAAGGTTACAGCTATTGTCCAACAGCTTTCTACACTTACACCTTCTACTAGTTTTTTTTTTTTTCTTCAAATTCTTTTCAAAAGCAATAAGAGGATTTTATTTTAGATTGCATGGAAAACCTTCAAATCCACTTTCTGTTTCTTGCTTTACTTGGCAAGAAAAAAAGAAGCATTTAATTAATTTTGGTCCAAATCAAAATGCTTTACTTGCATGTTTTCTTCTGGCTCTAGATCTATAAACCCAAATATTTTGTCAGTCCCAACTTTTGCAAATGTGACAGCATGGGTTTAGTACCATCCTCTTTCTAAAGGATTTCCTCTGATCAAGCTGCTGTGTAAGACCCACCAAAGTAAGATTCTACTCTGTGTGATTTATGAGACTCTATGATGCATAAGTCATGCTTTCTGAAAGTTGGGTGAGCAGCACAGTGAGCCTGTTTTGTCCCTCCAAAGTCCAGTGCAGTGAGAAAAATTAGGGGACAAAAGGAAAAGTATTCCTTGCAATTATTTTTTCTCCTCTATTTTAGAAAAAAAATGTTGTTCTCTAGGCAGGGGAAAAGGGTGTTTGCTTTCCACATTTCTCTCTCTCTGCTCCCCTTCCCCCAAAATAACTTACAAAATCACTTTTAAGGGAGGACTGACCCTTCTTTTTGGAACTGGCTTCATGGCATTGGAACAATTCTGCTGTTTCAAGGATTTGTTAGCTGTAGTCTGTGGAGCAATTGCTGATAATCTCTGATGAGCTCTTTGGCATCACATGCTTGGGAGTGATGGACCAGCCCTACAATGGAAGAGGGCTCAGAGGGCAAGTGATGGGCTCATGAAGAATGCAGGGAGTGACCACAGCTATTACACCTGAGCTGAATTCATCTCAACACAAAGCAGGGTGGCCCTTGTTCTGATAACTGGCAGGATCAGTTGAGTGGATCAGCTGATACACAGAGTTTTCCCTGAGTTAATCAAAAGAGTGTGAATGTCTTCTTAAGTTAGCAAGACCAGCGTGGGGAAAGGGTATACATGGCTTAGCACAGAGTATGAAAACTGAATGATCAATAAAATGAACTTCAAAGAGAGCAACGTACTTGAACTGGCTTCAACCTGTGCATTCCTTCCCTGTGACTGAGGATGCCAAACATCATGAAAGAGTCCACAGGGAAACTGGAAATAGTAATGACATGTGTTTTGTGATCAAGTTGAGTGTTGCAATTACTATATTGTGCTTCTATTCTAATTTCAGCACACTGTTGTAGAACTCTGCTAAATTGAAATCCTAACATCAAAATCTTCAGATATTAAAAGTGATATTAAACATTAAACCCCCTTTGTGCCTAATTTTAAAAATAGACTGAGCAGAGAATATTGTACTTTGACACTGCCTTTTGGTTCTGCTCCTTATTTTCACTGCTAAATCAAACTTACAAAAATTGAAAAGCTGTTTGTTGTTTTCCCAATATTGCTTTCTCAAGGAAGCTACTGAGGAAGTCAGAAAAATTTTTGCAATGTGGAATTGCAGTGTGTGCCACACCAGCTCTGCAGAAGGATATGTTCTATTCTAAGAGAGGTTCTAAAATTCCAGTTATTCTAGCTACTCTATTACCATGCTGGAGACTGCACCACCATTACATCTTTGAGAAGAAGCAGAATCTTCATCAATGATCACCCAGCTTCCTCCTGGAGTGAACTATCCTACTGGAGGAAGAATGGGCTGAAGGAGCTCTTCTTCACCTAGCTGCTGTTGACATGTCTGGACACCTACCTGAGAACTGATTCAACTTTTATTCTTCTGTGAAATTTTCATGGCTATTCTAATGAATGCAAATTATTGCATATTTTTAAAATCTTGACAGTTCCTTTGCATCAATAATTGAATCAATCACTTCTACTTTTTTACTCATTTTATATGATAAAATTTTGGAAGAGGACTGTTGAAATCTCAGGCTCAAAAAAATTATTAAAATCTCGAGCTTCAAAAGTTAGGAAAAGTCATATTTAAGGCTCTTTGCATCATTAACAAAATGATAATATACTGATTTTTGTGACTTCTTATGATGCAGTGTTGGGAAAGCAAATCATAAGCCTCACTTTAATTATTAAATATAGACTATTGGCATGCTTTAGTTATAATTGCTTTCTTAGTTTATCTGGTGCTGAATATATCTGAAATGTATTTTCAGATTCGTTCTTCATATTTTTTTTCTGTCCTGTCCTTTTGGACAGAAGGCATCTGCCAAGTTCTGAGCTTAGAATTTCTGAGTTCTTGTCACAGCTTGGTTGTTGATTAACTGGAAGATATGCCTGTTCCTCAGTCTGTAGATAAGGACAACAGCTTTTCAAAAATCTCCTTTTAATAGTTTAAAAGGATCAGTTAACATTTGAAGATATAAACTGCGTAGGAGAATAAAGTGTTTTTATTTGGAAGTCTTTTAAATATTATTGTTCACCAGAGGCAATTAGAACATGATGCACCCAGAGCTGTACTGAACTGTTTATGAACAGTTTATTTCTATAAGAAATTGAGTTCTGATTTTCTTCCAATATTTTATGACTTACAGAAGGTTTTGTATAATGCAGGAATACTATTTTAAAATTATAACAATGCTATGTCTTTATCAACACTGTACTTTGTTTGAAATATTCCAGTCAAATGATTTCAAATAGGACTTTTTCATTAAAAAAATTAAATTAGATTAAGCTGAAACTGGAATTATTTCCAGAATCCTTACCAGAAAATGGTGATTTATAACTGTGTTTCACTTACTATTTTCTGCAGGGACATATTGTAAATTACTGAAAATTTAATTGATGTATAGTTTGGTGTATTTGGGAGTGAAATATCCATGTGCAAAAAAAGCGATTTAAACAGCCTGCCTTCTGATTTCTCAATTACTACTTTCTGACAGCCTCAAGCTTAGTTACATTGTACCACTACATTATTCCCTGCAGATTTATATTTCTCATGGTCTTCCAAAGGCCAAGAGGCAACATTTGGCAATATTTACATTGTGTGGTGGTCATATGTGTTTAAGGAAACAGTTCAGCTACCATACTTACTTTGTGGCAAGAATAAGAATGACATTCAAATAATTGTGCAAAAACCAGATATAGTATCAAATAAACATATTAAATAAGCAAATGAAATACACAGAGTTACATATGCAGGTATTTGACATACTAGGATCCCTCACACCCTCTTTATTTACTGAAGCTCTTGAGTCAGTCAAAGTTTAAAAAAAAATAATGTTAAGTGTCTTTAAGTCTCTGGAGGCTTGGCAATGCTAAGTCCTGAAAATTTAGTCTAATGTCAAGCCAGCTGTGATCAGCCCTCACCAAAATTGGTTTTCCGTGAATTACTCATTTCAAATGCCAGCTGGCCAGCAACCAGCATGTATGTAATGCATTGTGTATTGACATTGTGTAGATGATAGGGAGCTTAACATGATTGTCAAGGCAAATTTTGGAAACTTCCCAAATTATGTCCTAACACCACTGAAAAGATCAGGCTACTGAAATGGAAATAGCTCCACAGCATAACATAATTTTTACTTGGTTGTGTAAATATTAAGAGAACCTTACAATTATGCCCAGAGACAAGCTCATTTAATTTAGGGTCTGTGTTATCTCTCTGAGAAAAAAACTCACTGTTTTTTGCTTTACACTGGGTCTGGAAAGGAAATATCTGTACAAAAGTATTTGCTTGAGTGTCTGTCAGAGAAAAATCTACCTCTTATGTGATGAAAGATGCTGTGAGTTCCCAGAGAGAAGCACGGTAACTCTCAACCCTCACTCCATACCTAGTGTCTCTTCACAAGCACTGCATGATGAATGGATGTACCTGCTATGCTCCTCTCTGGGACTTCCTAGAAATGAGTGATATGAAGACCTGAGAAGTAGACTAGAATTTAATTTCTAGTTTTAAGTGTGTGCAAGACTGCACTCATTTCCTTGGAAAGGCCCACAGACTGGATGAGAGCTTCCATGTGTGCTGAGCCTCTGGAGTCAAGGCTGCACACACCTCCCACTGAGTAGGTACCACCCTGCTTTGCCTCCAGGGACTGCAGTGCAAGACAAACCTGGCCACCATGGTTCAGCATCTGGTTCTTCTCTCACACCTGGCTATGTGACCCACTACAATGGAAATGGTCTGTTATCTCCAGGGAAGACAGACCATATTGAAAAAATGAACTAAAGATGAATTAGGTCCAACAAGCTCTGCTAGATCTACATTTTTTTTTCAATTTCTACAAGTTTTTATGCAAAGTGATTAAAAATAGCGATCTTTTCATACCAATCCTTTCTTCATGTGATGGAGCATTATAGATTTTCTCCAGATTCTGTATTATCTGTATTTCCTAAAACTTTTGACAAGTTTACATGAATCTCTCTTTGCCTGGAATCATGGTTGTTTTTTCCCAGAATAGTGAAGCTGTTTCACAATCACTGGCAGACATGAGGCCAATAAGATAACATTTCCCACATACTTCACATTCCAGTGTCTTGGAAGGGAGCTTTTAGATACGTTTCTTAAAAGCAGTTGGAGGTTTGAATTAAAATGTCCCTGAATGTGGGTCCAACTCTCAGTCAGTCCATTTCTTGAAACACTGAGTAATACTGATGTGTTGACAGAGTATGGCTACACAAATCCATTAGCAAAAGTCAACACCTGTCAGCAGAAAGCAAGAAACTCTTGTATGCAGCTGCAGCAGATAAAAAAACAAAACCCCAAAACCCAAAAAGACAAGAAAAGGAAAACCTAAAAGGTAGAAACTCCCAATTTTCCAATAACAAATTAAGAAGGGTATTTCTTTTTTACTTGCTTTTGCCCAATCTAACAGAAACTTTCCCAAGGAGTAGGAGTTCATATGCTAATTTCCAGTCTTCTCATGATGCCATTCCTCTATTAATATGGCAATTAATTTTTTCAAACAAAAACCCCCTTTTTGCTTTCAAAGGAGAGATTGCCTCATCATCCTTGAGCAAACAAAGGAGGCAAGTTTTACTTTAGTGTATTAAGTAGAACTTGGTGAAGCATAAGGTTTTTCCTATTGGGCATAAAATTCTGCACTGTCAGAACTGGAAATCAGAGAAAGGGTTTATATTTCCTCCAGAGTGCACTAAGGAAGAACACTGGTCATTCCACTTGTGTAGAGAAAATGACTATTTCCAAGCACCCTTTTTTAAGGCAAAGTGTTATTAGCCTGGCTTGTGTTCACTGTGTGATTGGTGTGCTTTCTTAAAACTTCCAGATACTTACGGTGTGTGAGAATCTCACATGGATGCAGATCCACATCCCTTCAAATCTGACATTGCAAGTATATTGCAATGCAGAAGTATTGCATGAAGCTTTTTCTTGCTTCTCCTTCATCTCTATAATATCAGAGTATTTACACGTGGGCATTTGGTGACAGAAATCGGTCATGGGGGCCCATTCTCCTTCAGGGGAGGTGTTATGTTTCAGTGTGGTGATTTGGCTTAATAAGGTAGTCAGGCTTTTACAGTGGTTTTTCTTTTCCTGTTTTTAATGGTGATACGTGTTTACCTTAGCAAGAGCAAGGTCAGAAAAAATAATAAAGTGTGGTTTGCTGTGGTCAGTTGTCAAGCTCCTGAGGAAGTTCATGCCATGGTTTGTGCATTATCTTCGGGAGAGCTCTCTCCTGCAGAGAGGGAGGAGTTACCCTCTGCTACAAAATTCCTTTCTGCTTAAGCCCTGGCGTTGGCTGCAGCTCTCACCACAGCATTTGAACTGGGCTTTCGGATTTGCTCAACTTGAGCCACTAAGTGCCTTGAAGGTTTTGCTGTTGCATAGATGGTGTGTGGGAAGTGATGCCAAAAGCAGCCTATCTAGCCTGTGCTGATGGAGAGAAAGGTCTCCATCAACAGCAGATCTCTTCAGCTTATCTTTAGTGGGTGTCCTTTCAACAATCAGGGGAATTCCAGCAAAACACAAAGACACAGTTTGACCTATCTATTTAAAAGTAGTCTTCATTTTTTCTCAAAGCTCAAAACCTTGTGAATTATTTGTAAAAATTTTGAGTAATTAAAAGGGGGCAGGGATCTTGCAGGGCAGAAACATTGGGGCTGGGATCTGATGGAATGAATCGATGCAGTGCCAGCTTTGGCTAAAGACAAGCATAGAGAGAACTGAAGGCCTTGGAAGGATGGCTGTCTCCAAGCTGCAGACCAGGTAACTCCAAACACTCAAGGGGTGGTTTGGGGATACCGTGGAATTCTGTGGGAGTTAAGAGCCCTTATTGCCTAGGTCATTGTCTTCCACTAGAAGACAATTGACTCCGAGGTTTCCAGATGAAACTTAAAGTCACCAGGGCAAGAGGAAGCCAATTGGCCACTGTGTAATCAAGAATAACAGTGTGCAGGAGTCAAAGACTACATAAGAAAATGTAAGCCTGCGTTTGCAGCCTGATGAGGAGGCCATTTGCTGCTGAAAGCTGGTCTTGTAGTCAGGTTAGTCCCAGTTTAGCTTCAGAGTTGAATGCTTCTGATATGGAGTAGAAACCCAAGGTAAATCAGCTCCTTGGCTCAAAGCAGAGGCAGTGGTTGAGTTTTAGGGTTGAATGTTACTTGATTATTTTATGTGGGTTATCTGATGCTTTTAGGAGAGAGAGTGAACTGAACTTTAGCTCCCACTCTCAAAAATGGCAAATTCTACTCTCATACTAATGATCCTGCCACTTCCCCTGATTTGAATCTAGCCAGACTGCCTGTGATCTGAGTTAGCTCATCAGTTCCCTCCCTCCAACATAATCTACCCGGGCAAGTTTTTACTGTGCTAATGAATTGGATTGGTTTATGGAAGGTCCAATGACCCCAAAGCTGGTATGAAGACATGGTGGGACCATGTGTCTGCGAGTGTGGGAGAGGAAGAGAAAAAAGAGAGTTAATTTGGAGGAAGGGTGCATTTACTGTCTCAGAGTAATTAGATACACTGTACAGCTAAGATAATGTATGGGTTTTACAGAGAAAGATTAGGATGCTCTGTACATACCAGATAGTTTTCCCCAAAAGTGGAAAACAAGGGGAAGAACTGTTCCTTGCCTGAATAGACTTACTGCATTTATTTCTTGTGAGCTGCTTCCAAATATTGGGACCAATATGGCTAGGGTTTTTTGACTTTTGCCACATTATATACAACCTTTTATGAGGTTCTATAGAATGCTCTTCTCTCACAGTCTGTAAGTACCTTCTGACTCTTTAGACATAAAGTCTGTGCTGTCCATTAGTGATTGGTTATGATGCCACACAAAACACATTTCAGCTCTTTCCCACTTCTTTTGGTTTGTCTATAATTTGCTCTGTCCTCTTCTGTTTACTGGCCACAAGTGATTGGGCTCTGACACTTCTGGGAACAAAGTCTTGCTGTGGTGATGCATCAGGTGTAGCCCCACAGGCAGATTTTCTATGAGGTTGCTGACACCATGGGTGACTCTGGCTGCCCCTCATCTTACGTGTTCCAGCTCTTGCTGCCAATTTTTGGCTGTTCTGTGTGCAGAACCACTGTTGCCTCTAACTGATGGGTGCAAGAATGGATGAAATATAGCCTGGGGCATGTTTTTGAGTTGGGAATTTCTTGACTACTGCAGTCTTGGCTACTTTCTATCTGCTATGCATTGCATCGGGGCAACTGTTTTTTAATTGTGAAAATATCCTGCAGTCCTGAATCAACATCCTACAGTTCTTAAGAACTCAGATTTTCTGTACCAGCTTGTTTTTTTCTTATGGGATTTTATCACTTAGGTTGAAAGGGCCTTTAAAACAGAAAGTTTCAGTTTCAGTTCTCATATGAATGGCAAGGTGTTGTCATAAAAGCACTCACAAAATAGCCACAGCTGCTGAACGTCATAGACTTGGGCTGCCAGGGCTCAGAATCGCATTGAAAATGCTTGCAAGTTTTCAGCACTTCTAAATTTGAGCTGAATCTCTTGCTCTGAAGCCTCTTTAGCCCAAACACTCCCAAACACTGAGCCTTTGACAAGATACATACTCTCTATTTTGGACTAAATCTGAACATAGTCTACGTTACCTCCCTGTATGTTATAGTGAATCACTGTCTTTCATTTCTGTTTGGTATTAAACCATACCTTATTAAAATGTGAAGAAGATAATTTTAGAATCATGGTTTTTATTCAGTTGCTCTTAAAAACTTCACATCACCAAATTAATCTTTATTTATAATAAATCTCTTTATTCCTGATTGTGTATCTTTTCCTTTTTCCCCTGCAATTTCTTCATCTTCGGTCCAAAAACTAAATTTCAGTCTACCAAAAAGAATCCTTATTTGCAAGTATTCTGTTGCAACCATGCAGTCCAGTACAGGGCTGATTTGACTGGGTGTGGAGGTTCATGTTACACTTCTCTTCCTTTGACTGCATAGCCATAACATCTGGAATCATGGTTCTCATGTGCATGCTATCAATTCCAAATGTAGAATCTGTGTTCTGCCAATATTAACAGCATTTGTTTGCAGTTTGGTACTTGCAAAAACATTTCTGCCATGACGTTTGCTAGATTTTCAGGGAAAGGAATATATATGGGTTCTGAACATACTGCTGCAGAACCAGCCATCAACACTTGTGAGAGGTTTTATTTTGAGTTATTTCTCCAAATACAATTCTCAGGGATCAGAAAATCACTGCCTGAAAAGTTGCATCATTACCTCACTTGGAAGAGCTGAGATTTTACTGAGCTTGACTTCTGCATAATTGAAATTGTCTTACCACAAAGGAGCCCACACGGTTCATTAAAAGAGACTGACACAGGTCACTTTCAGATGTTTCAGCCTTTTTGTCTTCAGTGGTCTTTAATGAAAGAGAGAGAGAAATGGAAAAGAAGGAAATATTTTCCTGGAAGGTACACTCTGTAAATAAAAATTACTGTGGCTTACATAGGGGAAGGATCTTTTTGAGCAGTTGCTGTCACAAAAGTGGAGTTTCTAGAACATCCAAAGTAAAATTTTTCATTAAATATAATGAACATATCCAATGTAGTTTCTAGTTTTGTTGTATGTATTTTTTATTATGCCAAAGGGCAATAACCAGTCAAGTAAAATGTGCCCAGCAAGGGAGCAATGACTCATTTGTTGCTTTGCAGCACAGCACAGAAGAGTAATTAGAAAAGAGGCAAAAAGTAGTCCAACAGAGCCAGCCTATGGGTGTGAGCAGCATCTTGAGAAGGCCAAATGCCAGAGTTCCTCTACTTTTTGATCTTCCAAGTCTTGCACTTTGCAGCTTGTTATCAGAATAAAAACTATTTGCAGTACAGGTAGCACAGAAAAGCAGCCTGACATACCATCTGCTTATCCAGGGATGACAAAACCCAGGAAGGTGTTTCAAGATTCTGTTTGCTGGATTGCACTGTACCTCAGGGAAAACTGCAAGTGGGCAGGTGCAGCCCTTGTCCTTTATGGTGCAAAGAAACAGTTTAGAAAGTCATTGTTGTACAAGGCAGCAGAAAGCAGTGTGCTCTCCATCCCAGCACAAGAACACACAGTCCAAAGCAATGACACCTCTACAGCAAATGCTGTTGTTTAATGGTGGTTCATGATTAAATGAAAAGGAATGAAAGAAGGTGAAGCAGCAGACATGCTAGAAAGAGAAGGCAGCAGCACTGAGCATAGAACACATGGCCTGGGACTATCACCTAGAGGAAGAAGCAGGGAGCTTTTGAGCAGAGCACTGACTCTGATAGACCCTTGGCACAGCAAGGAAAGAGAAAGTCTCATGATCTTTTGCTCCTGCTGTCTTCAAGAAAATCAAGCACTATAAGCATCTTGTAAAGAAGTAGATTTTTATCATAGATATGGGATCCTTAAATTCTCATGACTCAATCAATCCTGCAGGCTCATATTTTTAACTGCCCTCAGAGATCTGGAGGTTAGCAATGTTATTGCTGTCTGGGTCACCAAACTTACAGACAGGAGACAGCTATTCTTTCCCACATTTAAAGAAAATTTAAAGCAGGAAAATTGAAGGTTGATTTCTGAGCAGTATTGGAAAATAGTGAGTTGGTGTCTGCATACAGTCATCATTGACATTGTAAAGGCAAACAGTGCAGTGCCTCATCACATTGATGTTTGCTCCCTCTCCCAATATCTGTATTCTCTTTCAGCTTTGCCATGCATGCAAAACCTTGGCATTCTGCTGACCATCTCCAGGGCCCAGACTTGGGCTGTGAAAGGTCCCTTTTAGCGTGAGTGAGAACCAAGCCCAAGACCATAGCAAAACGTCTCTCATCATCTTCAGCATCAGCTTCCCCAATGTTTCATTCTGTACATTGGTGTGTTTTCCTGGGAAGCAGCTATGGGAGCAGCTATCAGGGCTCTACTATGCATGTGTTCATCTGGCATCTCCCTCAGAGATGCAGAGAGGAGGAGGAGAGGTGCCTTCATGTGCCCAGCCTTTCCACACCTTCAATCACATCTTTGTACATTGACATTTCCTTCTCTTGAGGCTTGCTCCAATTTGTCATGCAGTGCCATGTTAAAAAGCTAGACCTTTAAAGCTGTATAAATTCAGTACAGATATTTGGGGAGCTGAAATCATGATACAGTGGGGCCTTGGACTTAGCAGTGGCTACAGCTGTGACACCTTGCTTGGTTCTGGGGCAGAAAGGACTCTGCAGAAGAGGAAAAGGAAGAAAGATGCAGAGGAAGAACAGAAGAACATTTACAGTCCAGGTGAAGAGACACTGTAAAGACTGAGGTTTTTTATCATGGAGAAAAAGTCAACATGGGTAATACAATGGAAGCATAAAAAACAACTAATGAATTAGATTATGCTATTCCTATGTTCATAGCTTGGATATTAAGATCTGAATGATTATTTAGTACTTGTGGCTTACTGTTATTAATTCCAGGCTCTTTTGTACCAGTCTTTCTATGAGTGGGTCTCAAAATGCTTAATAAAGAATGTATTTTTTCCAGGTTAATAAACACTAGATATATGTTAGGCATATCATGAACAGTGCAGTAAAAATAAGTGACTCCAAAATGCCTGAAGAAAGTAATGAATTTTTTGTGTCAACTATGAACAGCCCCATTATAGGGAGAAGAAATCTTTGTAAAGCACTTAACAATATTCAGATTTCCCACTTGAGACATGATCAATTGCTGAAGTTTTAGAAAATGCTAAGCCTTTACTCTCTGAAAATACTATACCTTCCATTTGACATGTGAAAACAGTGATCACATTACAAAAATTTAGATCAGAGCATTTTGTGAAAGAAATTTATATTGTTTATAGAAAGTCTCTATTGTGAAGAGTGGGCAAACATATGGATAACATAAGAACAAGTTTGAACTTGAAACCTGAAACCAAATGTTGTACTGATGGAAAATGTTTATTTAACTCAGAAAAGAACCCCTCTGCCTGCATCTGCAATTTCTAGTCTCTGTGCACAACAGAAATATTCAAAATAACACAGGGAAGAAATTGCATCATCGATATTCTGATACAAAAAGAACATGGACATAGCTCAAAAAATATGTGCTCTTCTGAAATATTGTGTGATTCATCACTCAGTCCATGCTAATCTAAAGTGTACCTCTGCATACTACAGGTATAATCCAAAGTAGAAGGGAAAACAAAGCTGTCAGATTTACTTTATGAACCTTTGTAATAAATATATATGATCTTGCTTTTAAGGTCTTGCTATTACAGCCTTTTTTAATATACACTTTCCATTTTGATTGGCTTATTTTATACACAATAGGAAAGGAATCAAAAGAATGGTTTGCAGCTTTACTCTCAAGGAGAGACTGAAATGCTGAACTGCTTTATTACCTCTGAATTTTAAATTTTTTAAGCCCTTGCTCACCAAAGCTGATTGCCTTTGCATCAGAAGGCTCTTGGAAAATACACAGGGTTTTTACAGGAGCACATTAGGAAGTGGGTCACTTGGGCAGCAGGAGCTCTAACTGCACAGTGGAAGCACAGCATTGCTTTGTGTGGCACATTTCACCTGGCACAAAGGAGTAAGGAATGCCTGCATGGTCTATGGAGACATCTCCAATATGAACATGGAATTCTATCTGTGGCCATTAGTGACCTGGTCAGAAATGAAATGGAATCATACATGTTGAGCTTGTACTAAGCTGTTTGCTGACTTTCGTGTGTGTATTGCTACTAATCCATTTTCTCCATTTGGTAATTGGCATTTACCTAAGCCAACATTTTTTGATTACTTAGAATAAAAAAATTTCTAGTTCTGTTCTTGAATGAAAGGTTTTAATTGGTTGTCCTCAACTATTTTGTGTGTTTTCTCATAGAACAGCATGAGCTATATCTGATTTTATGTTATTTACAGTGGCATTTATCAAGGCTCTGAATATTGAAGCCAATAGCATTATAACAGGGTTAGACTGGGGAAGGTGAGAAAGGAAACAAGCAATAGAGCCCTGTATTGTTCAGAGCTGTTTTTCTGATACGAATGAGTATTTAAAGAGCTACAGGAGCAGGAGTGAGCCCAAGCTTTTAGAAAGAGCTATGAATGGAGTGCAATAGTTACACAACAAATATGTCCGTAGAAGTACAGAGACAAAAAGGTTATGTTCCCTTCTTGTAGTCACTATTAGAATGCCATGTGGTATAAAAATTACTGTCTTGAGCTTGATTCTGATCTCCCTGGTTATGAACTGGGAGAGCTGCCTGGCTGTGAACTTGCTGGGAGATTAGAGTGAGGCTGTTTGTGCATTGGTTTCTTAAAATATGTAATTAGTCATAATCATGCTTCAAAACACCACACCCATTCTTCTAAGGTTTTTTTTTTTGGTTTTTTTTTTAACTTATCTGCCCACCTGAATGTTAGGGGATTTTCAATCCTATAGTTTTTAAATCTATAGGAAACAGTTTGTGGGCCACAGGGACAATAATACCTTCCTGCATTTTATTACCATGTACAGAAAGAGGAATACAAGGAGGCAACCCCCACATGCCAATGCCTAGCCTGGTAGTGCTTATGCTTAATGAAGGCAAACAAAATATTCTTTTTTCTGGATTAACATAGTGTGAGAATGAAATAGCCTGTACTCCTGCACCCCCTTGGCACTTTCTGACATTTCCCAAGATTATTTTGCAGTCACCAAGAAGCCCTGCAGAGGAATGATGGAGCACTTGCTCAGTTCTGCCTTAATGCTGGAGCCCCTCTGCTCTGTGCTCAAGAAAGAGCAGAGGACAGGCCAGGTCTGTACATGGTGCTGGGCAAACACAGCTGGATCAAAGCAGCATTTGCTAGTGATCCCCTTTGACACCACACAATTTAGCCCAAGACTCCAAAATTTTTATGTGCTAAGCTGAATGACGTTCTTGAATGGTACAGCCTCATATGGATGCTGAATGGCAAATCCTTATGTAGGCAAGGCGAGAAGCATTTTCCAGTTAACTATAGCTGCTCATAGCTATGAATAGCACTCATTCTGTTGTACAAGCCTCGTTTGTTAAACAGTGTTTGGATTGTGCTTTTGGTAACAGAGCTATTACAGGACCCTTGGTGTATCACTGGGTGTTACAGCTTCAGTGGAAAAGAAAAAGACAAGAAGGACTACAAAGGCAAAATACCTTCTGCGGCTGAGCAAGTGTGGAAAACCCCAGGCAACAGCACCTCTGCTTACAACTGCTACCCAGAGCTCTGAGCACACAGTCCTGTGAGCATCAACCATGGTTTTTGCAGCTGGGCAGAA
The DNA here is from genome assembly GCA_034509425.1 of Eopsaltria australis. Classification (NCBI taxonomy): domain Eukaryota; kingdom Metazoa; phylum Chordata; class Aves; order Passeriformes; family Petroicidae; genus Eopsaltria; species Eopsaltria australis. The sequence goes on along the minus strand of JAVTVJ010000068.1, from coordinate 2,543,381 downwards.
ATATCTGTTTCAACAGTTATGGTGAAAACCTCAGAGAAAGCTTTTCCTATAGACTGATCCGATGGTCTCCTCTGGCCCTGCCGTGAAGGTGCAGCTGTTTCTGATGCAGATCTGGGCTGTTGCCTTCCTGCACCTCAGCAATTGAGCCTTTCCCATGTCAGCACCTTCTTATTTCAGCCTGTTCGATAGAGCTGTTGTACTTCTCACATGAATGTCCATTACCTGGGAAATTCAGACTCCCTGGGGAGGGAGCACAAATGGAAAAGTGGGTGGGTGGGTGTGTAGGAGAGTTTCATGCTTTATGTCTGGCCAGTTGAAGACATTGACATTCACAGACTCACTCAGGAGTTAAAGGGATACTTCATCAGCCTGTCAGTACCAGAAATGTGGACGTCATTTTCTCAGTGATGTGAACTATTCCCATTTCCCTCAGGCTGCAGTGTCGAATCTCAATTGCCCCTGGGTTTAACAGAGACACTTTGTGTTTGCTGTTGGTTATTTTTCTGCTACTATTCTTTAGTTTTCCTCAGTTTCTAACTGATATCTGATATGGAAACCATATATGTGTAGCTGTGAATTTAAGAGGGCTAAAATTAAAATGTAATTAATAGATGGGCAAAATCATGGAACATTAACATATGCAGAGTTAGCATGGCTGTTTCCAAACTACTTCCTTCTTCATTGGCTCCTGGGATGGAGTTGAGGTGTACAGTTTCAAAGCATGAGGAAGCACCATGCAGTTGGAGGGCAGGCATGCTGATCAGGCTGCAGCTCTGTGACATGGTTCCTAATGAGCAGAGATCAACAAACATTACTTCAGCTTCCCAGATCAGTCCCCACTCTCCTGCATGCTCTCTAACCACTCCTTCAAAAGCATTTTTTAAACTCCAGCCTGCTGGAGACTCACAGGCTTCATGTGACCACAAAAGCTTACACACAGGCACATATGCAAAAAGAGCAATGAAATGATAACTGTTTCACTCCGTCATTTAGTGCTCATAATTTGGAAGAGATTATTCATCTTGGCTTTGCTTTGACAGAAAAGCAGTGGAATTTTTTTTTAAATTTTAATATCTTTTCCCAGTTCAGAAGGTCAAGAACAATCCTTTGCCTGTGGGGGGAGAAAGAGGAAAGAACAAGAAAGAAAGGAGGGGGGAAGGAAAAAACAGAAAGTGTGTCCAAGTATGGATTTCAGAGGGATAACTCCAGCAGCCTCATTCTTCCCTCGTTCCCTTTTCCCTTCCTCACTCCCCCACCCCTTTGTGTGCTAAAGTTACAACCCAAGGACTTGGAGGCATTTCAAAGGAGCGTCACTAATGAAGACCACATGTGCTCTGCTCCTCTTGTTCAGTCCAGGACAAAGCCAAACTGTAAGAGCCTTCTCTCTACAGGGCGAAAAACAGGTCTTACTCCCATCCTCCATCACTCACCCACAGTTTATGAATGAGGCTTTCTCAGGTAACCACCACTTTGCATTAGAGCAGTTTCAGGGGGAAATCAATCATCTTTCCAATGGAAAGCTGAAAGGAAGAGACCATGTGTCTGCTTCACCAAAACATCAGCGGCAACACCCAAACACCCACGCGCTCACACTGCTGCAGCCTTTGTCCTTCATCCTCTCACAGCAGAAGCAGCACCTTCACTGGAGCATTTTTACCTGCCAAATCCCTCCATAATGTTGCTCCCAAAACTTTCTGGCATTAGGGGAAGCCAGCAGCAGTGGACAAAGATATGCTGGGACACAAAGGATCTGCCCAGAAGATATCTATCTACCTACAAGCTGACAAAATCACAAAGGATTCACCACAGAGCAAGATAAAAGCACCCACAGATAAAAGTCCAGCTATGGTGGCAGCCCTTATGGACATAACCCTGCTGCTCTCTCAGACAGCTGAGCACTATGATGGAATAAATAAGGATGAAGAAAAGATAAAATAAGCAAACAAATCTGAAACACATCAAAGCCAGTGTGCGGTAGTGGTTGCTGCTAAAGCTGTACCTATATTCTGACAGGAAACTCTTCCGCCACAACTGTCTTTCAGAGCCATTTCTGGTTACCAACAGTGGAGAGGTTTGTTTCTATAACAAATATATTCCTGTGGATGAAACCACTGCTATTAAAAATAAATGGGAAGAAGGAAGTGTATTTTATGAAAAAGTGACTGCAGAGGAAGAGAAGTGACCTCTCTGTGTTGGTTAGCAAGAAAAAAATTAGTGCAAGCATTTGAAGGATCATATGACTTTATATAAAATCACTTTTAAGTACAGGATTAGAGCATGATATATATGGAAGACAGCATAGTCTGAGGATGGTTGTTTGTTCATGAGTGATCTAGGGTTAACAAAGCATTCCAGGGTTTTATGAAAGCACTTTTAAACAAATAAATATTACCCTGCAGTGTTTACAAGCTAAGCACTTCAAAATAATGCATGAGAACCTGACAGGAAAACTGATTGAAATCCCATGATAAACTATTTTGTTTAATTGCCTAACCCTGTGGCAGGAAAGAAAAGCAGATACAATAAATAATGAAAAAATGTAAAATTTTAAATTTCTAGTATATTTGATCACGCAAAGTGCAGTTTGATAATCAACATGGAGCAGCTAAAATGTTTCCATCCTAGAAGTTTCTCTTTAAAGTGGTATCTGAACCTTTTCTTTTTTTAATAATATCAAAATGGTTGAGGTTTCTTTTTGCAGTGTAAGGTGACATTATTTATGCAGACAGAGGGATTGCCACAGCCCTTGGGCAGTTCTTTGAAGTCTTGCCAGGCTGCAGTCTGTTCATCAAAAAGGCATCCTAAACATTTCTGCTGCTTCTGGATGCCTCTTCTCCCCACTGGTTTTTGTTTTGTTCTGGGTTTTTTCGCTGAGTATCTTGTCTGACTTCCAAACACCTCTTGAGGTCCTTAGATCTAAACCAGCTGTGAGTTGTTTCGGTACTGATAAAATTAGATTGATTAGAAGAGGGCTGTGCTTCTGGGGAAAGGAGAAGACATTTCTGGAGTAGGGTCATGAAAAGGAAGGCAATGGGAAGTTCTTTCGGAATCTTTCCCACCTGGCTAAAATGGGATCGTCTGATCTTCCCAGCCTCTTCACTCAGGGGTACAGGACTGCTGCCACACAGCTTCCTGTCCAGGCAGGGGTCAGAGGCCTCAGTCTCCTGGCTGGATTTTCTCTCTCGATTTCTGAGATCAGCTGGGGCTTTTGGGGTGGACTGATGCTGTTTTTCTAGTCTGCTCAGTAAGCAGAGCAAGGCACAAGGAGTCAGTATCAAAGTAATCCTAGCTGGCACTGACTGCCCCAAGTTTACTCAGTGTAGAGTTTGTTGCCCTCATTTCTTCTGATCCCAAGCAGACCTGATCGCTCATGTTTTTTTGTGAGTTAATTTTTTAGGGGTGACTGGCTTTCCAGAGTGATTTGTCTTTATAGATGTCAGGGAGTACATAAAAGAAAATATGTAAAGTGGAGAAAAATAAATAATTTTAGCCCAAATTCCAAACTGCTTATTTGAATGTTCTTATTGTGGATTAGCTATAGATTTCACTGCTAAGTTCTGCCTCATTTTCAAGGTTGACCTAACTGGCCTGTTTTCTGCAGCGAGCTGAGGCCATGGAAATGTCACTTCTGTGAGGCCAGCCCCGTGCCTGGCTATGCTGGCTGCCAAAAGCTTCCGACACCAACCCCATAAGCATTGTCCCAGCATGGGCTGCTGCCTCTGGCACAGCTCCTCTGGGCCATTTTACTCAGTGCAATGAGCAAGACACCAACTGACTCCACAGTCTGTTGGATCTGTGTCAAAATTAACCTCTCTCTCTGAAGAACTGTGCAGACCTGTGAGCAGCCATGCTTTGGGTGTTGGGCATGCCCCTTTTGTCACACATGTCACAAGCACTGCTATGCACAGATGCAGATGACGCTGCAATGCTTGTGTGTAAATGCATTTCCCACATCCATGGCAGATTCAAACTTAGATACATGTAGCAGGTTTATTTGAAAGTAGCTATCTTTTAATGAAGGGGGGAGCTAATAGTACAAACCACAAAGGCAGAATATTATGCATTAATTTTGCTCCTGCAATAGTGATGTGCAAGAGCTTGTGAAGTGATAAAGCATTTTACATCTTTAAAGGCAAAGATTGTCACAGCAGTATTGGCTGTGGAAGCAGCCCAGTTGATTCAAACAGCAGTAACATTTTCACTAAGTGAAGATGAGCTTTGAAGCTCTGGTGTGTGACTTTTCAACCTATTTTTGTCAGAAATTCTATCTCTTGCCTCATAACAGTCAATAGCATTCCCCTATCTCTTTAAACCATGGTACTGACTCAGTCTGTTTGGAGACAGAAAGCTATTTTGACTTATAGGTTCAATTCCTGTTGACTTAAAAGGGAGGAAGAAAATGCTGAAACTGAGAATGAAAACATTTTTTATTCCAGGAGTTACTAACAGACAAATGCCATTAAGGAACGTATGGCATTTGTCCACAAACTTTTAAAAATATTTTTTCATGTCTAAGGTTTAGCTCTGCATGTATTTTCTAGCAGATGCTGCCATGAAGACAAGAGAATCTGGATGTGCTCTTTGCTTCACCAGTCGTAGGAGGCAGGTTTCTTCTTGCCTGGGATCTCAGAATGGAACTAGAGCAAGGTTTATGTGTCATCCTGTCCTCATCAAGGCATCTGCAGAATGTCTGACATCAAAATGAGAATAAGCTCTCACTTCCTCAACCATTTGGCCAAAAGGGGAATAATACAGTTATGCTGGCAAGGATTTCTTTTTCCAGCAGACTGTGGTTTTTGCAGTTCAACTTTATGGTTTTTAAAAATCTCTGTCACAGATATATGTAAAGATGATGGAAAGTGGGAAGGGTAAAATGCTGCTCAGACATGATAAGAAAACTGGTCACCATCAGTGGTCACCATTGTGGTTCAGCTCAGGGCTGATGTCTGTAAAGCTGGAACCCCTAAGAGAAAGGCTGACCAGTGGATTGGATGCAAACCAAGACCTCTCTCCTCCCACCATCACACCATTTCAGCAGCTGAGTTCTGGACACCTTTTTGCTGAAGGTCATAGGAGCATGGGGCTGAGAAGGGATGTCTGGTCTCTCCTCTTAAGCCATAATACCTTTCTTGTACCTGGCAGTGGAAATATTTAGCTCAGTTGGTTATAATATGGTGCTAATAATGCCAAGACTGTGGGGTTGATCCCCATAATGGCCTCTCACTTAAGAGTTGGACTTCATGATCCTTGTGTGTTCCTTCCAGCTCAGAGTATTCTGTGAATATCTCAGTCTTCTGCTGCAGGAGTCCTCCCTGTGCAGATTTTGGTCTCATCCATGTATGTATCAGAAATGCTTCAAAGTGTGACTGCTCCATTCCTACCTCAGCAGAAAAACTCATCTCCAGGGAGATGGGAATTTCATGTGTGATAATTTAGCTGTCTTCCACCAGCCTTTGGGCATTGATTATCAAGTATAGCAAGTGTTCTCTCTCATGCTAATGTACTCACTGCCTTTCTACCCTGCAGGGCTGTTTGTTAAGGTATTTCAACTCCCTGTGCTGCATGTTCATGAACAAGGAAAATGAGGGGGGTTGATCAAGCAAGGTTTTTTTAAGCAATAGATCAAATCCTGTACTGAAAATAAACTTTTGTGCTGGAAAAATGCATATTGAGGTGGTCATCTTCAAAAGGAACAGCTCTGTACATTTTTCATCCTGGTTGCTGATGACTGTGTGGAAATCCTAAATTATGTCTTTGGGGGGCAGGGAGGGAGATGATGGACAGATGGACAGTCAAGCCAGCTCCCTGTCAAACTCAAGCAGTTGCTGGAGTGCTTGCCAAGACCAGTCCTATAAAAAGTTCCACAGAGAGACCCTCCCCCCAGGCCTTTCTCCATAAGCAGGAGATTCTGTAATACCAATGGTGAGGAGAGAGAGACCACAGGAGGGCAGGTCTGGGTGTGCACACAGCAGCAGCAGAGAAGTCCTGCATGACTGAGGTGAGCCCTGGAAAAGCAGCCACATTTCAAATGATCTTCAAGGCTCCCTCTTAGCAAGTATCAAGAGATTTTCTACAAGCTCAGGATCTGATCTGGGGGTTTCTTTAGCAGGTGCTTATTTAAAAATCAGCCATGTCCTTCCTTAATCTGAATTCAAATCAAGCCAGCTATTAATGTTTCTGTTACCCTCACTAATTCTTTTGCAGCAAGTGACCTATGCAAAGAATATAGGGTCATAACACAACCTTGAGACAAAAATGTGAAGAGCACAGTATTTTTTATTAGCAAGGGATTCTTTCCTTGTATGGCTATAGGTGTAAAATGAAGGTGTGTTAATTTCAGCAGTTGCAAGATCTTTTTCAAAGGCTTTCTTGCCATCTTTTTGTCCAGATTCTCAGACTTGTTTACACCTATTTTCAGAGAAAAACAAGTAGATGCTGCAGTGTCTGAGTCTGTATAGAGGAGTTTGGAATGCTTCATGTAAATTTAGCTTAGTAATGTGAACAGAAGGCAGCTGTAAATCTCCAGCAAAACTGACATTTAGGTGTCACACCACCATAATTGCTAATTTGAACTGTATGATTCATTTTAAAATTGCTGGATCCTAAAGGTTACTTGTTGAAATTTTTACAGCTTGTTTACATTACCTTTCTAAGTGCAATAACTTAAGACCAGATCTATAAACTGTGTAAATGCAAATATTCCCATCCCAACACAGAACATAAGCTAGATTGAACTCTATGAGTTTAAATGGAAAATGGAATGTTCTCATCAAATACCCCTACTGGGTTGGCAGTGGTGAAGGGGATTGTGTTTTCCTCATTATAATAGGTTCTGATTTAGGTATAATAACCATTGAAAATCAAGTTAACTTTCAAGCTTCCCACTCCTTTCTCAGTCTACGTATTACTCTGTGGTGTTAGAGTCAAACTTTCCTTTCCTTTCCTTTCCTTTCCTTTCCTTTCCTTTCCACCCCTTTTCTCCACAGTCAAAATTCTCCAAGACCAAATTTGCACCTATGTAACTGCTATGAGCCTCTTGTAATGAGTGACTCGGGCTGAGGATCTAATAACCCTCATGGCTATAGAGTAGAGCAAGACATATTTTAGCCATTAATATGAGATAAGAAGCATTAAGTCTGATCCAGTCCAGGGTTTGGATGGGCTGAGAAGGGGCCTTTTCAACCACAGCATGTATTCTGGTGTAGAAAGAGCTGAATAATTACCACACAGTAATGCCTCCATGGAGAAATGTTCACATTGCAAAGCCCTAATAAAAGGGCAAGAACCAAGCATAAAGCAGAATAATCTGTTCTGAGAACCCTGTGAATCTGAAGTAAATAAAAACTCATTTCCATGCTATGACTGTAGATGTACATGTAAAGAGATGCTGTGCATTTAAGGTCTCTGCTCTATGGTTGTGTGTTTCCTTTGGGACAAGGCAGAAGAATGATGACTCTTCATATCCACTGCACTTTGGTTAGGCTAATTACTAGGAACTACATGAATTTTCAATGGATTTGCCATAAATAATTTATCCAACATGCTGAAATCTAGTTTTATATTCACTTAGTGCATTATATCTGTAAACAAACGAAGGACTTAACAACTGTGCACATATCTTTGAAGCCATATGTAAGTTTGGACCCCAACCCTGAATCTCAAGACACTCCCAAGAGGCCAGTAGCTGCTGAGCTAGGAGCTGAACTGTGTGCTGACAGGTCTGATCCCCCTACCCCTGGGTGTTTGGGGCCACTTAAGCCTTCTCGGCTCTGAAGCAGCTCAACCTGGCCTGAGGCAAGAGTTAGCAGAGCTTTAACTCTCTGTGGTTGCTTTGTTCAGGCTGGGTGAGTCAATTGGCTTTGAAGTACAGAATGGTGTAAAGGACTCTTTCTGTGGGCCCAGGTTTTCTCCACTCATAAGGAAACATGCCCAGCATGAGCATCCTCCTCATCCAACTGGCTGAGGACAGACAGGGTCCTTGATCTTATAAGAAGCCAAATATGACAGCATTAAACTCTAAATCCAAGCTCAGCTGTTGATTTGAAATGCAGACTTGACAGTGTCTGCTCCAGTCTGCATCTAGACAGCATTTAATAGACTCATTGCCCTCATTTACATTTTCTAAACAGATGCTTTAGATACAGGCTTCATGATGGCCTTCCAAAGCAGAAACAAAACCTTATGAAATCATGATTTGTCACTTGGAAAAGCTAAAAGCTGGGTGAAAGCCGAGCTTGTGGGAAGCTCATTTGATGAAGGAGAGTAGAAGGGTGATGATTGCAGGGGAAATTGCTCCATTTTAACAGTACACACAGCTCGGCCACCCTTTGCCATGGACACTGGCATCTGCACTCACTCCTCCCTGCTGGGGCCATTTGGGCATGGTGAGTGATTTGGAGCTGGGCAAGGATTGGTCTTGCCTCTGACCAGCTGGGCTTGTCTCTGCAGCAGTGCCAGGCACTTGCAGAGGTTTCCTAGGCAGTGCTCATGGCCACATGCTGGCCTCATGTGTTGCCCCAGTGCTGCTACAGAAGCAAGGGCTGTTGCATAGAGAAACGTTTTCAGAATAACAGCCCTGGAGGTGGGCAGACTTTCTTCGTACAGAAAAATGATAGATAAGATATTCAAAAAGTGATAGATGAGCTATTCAGTGCAACTAAGCTTGATGTCAGGAAAAAAAATATAGCTTGGCTCTAGGGAAAGTCTGATGTGCAATGAACTGGCAGATGCTCTGCCTCCAGAGATCTGTCTGTGATTTGGGCAACAAGTGGAAAAGATGCAGAGTTGTCCTTTGAGCATGCAGGCTGACTTTATTGTTGAGTCAAGAAAAATGTCACTGCTTTCAGATCCTGCCTTCTTCCTATCCCAGAGTTGTGTGTGGTCAGGTCAGGAGGAAGCAGAACCAGCGCTGCTCTCATGGCTGCTGTCAGGAGAAGGGAATATGAGTGGAGTGAAAGCAGCAGGACACAATTACAGACCCCAGCCTAACATAGGTCATGATCCTCTTCCTTTGGGATTTTTACAGTGTATGGGAGTGCGAGCTCTCTGTGCAGTTCTTTGGGCCCCCAAACATATCTTCCTGGCCAGGAAGCAAAGGAAGGTTACCTAAGGCAGATTGTCCTCTTCCCATAGATATTGCATGGGGTTCAAAGGTGATCTGGGATGTAGCATTTAACTGATGTAAGTGGCCTGTCCTTTTGAATTGAAATTAAAACATTTTTTCAGATCTGATTTAGAGTGTGACAAAAATAATAATAAAAAAAAAACCAAATCAGAGGCAATCTCTCTCACCCTCTCAACTTTCTCTACACAAGTTATACCATGCTGGCTCTGTCACTCTGGAGAGTGGGCAGAAAGCTGCCTGCCTGAATGGGGCAGCCAGCAGCATTCCTTCAGACCTTGGGATGAGGGTGGGGTTTGATCAGCCAAGGGAGAAAAATGTCAACATCTGTCTGTCACTGCACGGCCAATGGCCAATTATAATTTTTTTTTCCTGCCTCCCTAAGCTGCAGCCAGACAAAGACTGTGAGCTCGCAGCTTTGTTGCCCGTGCCATTTCCCACCACCGCTCCACCTCTGATATGCTAATGGCAAAACTGAACGGTTTTGTGTGGCTGAAAAGGATCTTTGGGCACATTCACTGGGTCAACAATCCCAACTGCTGCGCTGGGGCTCAGCCTGCTGTGCCAGAACCCGGTGCCAGGGGATTTCCCTCCCCTCTGCTCCTCCTTAAAAAAAAAAAAAAGAAAAAAAAAGTGGTGGAATTAACCATCTGGCTGTCTTGGTGCCCAGAAATTTTGCTGAACAAATTATGACACAATAATACAATATACTCTCCTCAAACACTTTCTGGATGACAAGTGACAAGGCAGGCTGTGCTTTCCAGCTTGAATTGCTGTCTCAGTAGATGCAGCCTAGGAGCTGAGAGAGGACCATCTCCTCTGAGCTTCAGAGCACCACAGAGCAGCGAGGTGGTTACAGAAATACTGCTCTGTTTACGCAGTTGGCTTTACATGCGTTAGAGCAAAAGTAACACTGACAAACAGCCTTTTGTTCAGAAAAGAAACCCTGTCATACATGCAACGCCAGACACAGAAAGCAAGCTTGATGACCTAATCCTATCTATTGTGTGGCAATACTAATGCACTTAAGTAGTAAGCAGAAGAATAATTACAGAATTTATTGGGTGATGAGTTTCCCATTCACTGATGTTGTGGAAGTGCCAGGGGAAATAGGCTATGGCATCAGAGACAAGGTGCTTGTAAGTCTGTGACAAATTGATCTTGAAGTATTTATAGTTTAGAATTAGTCACCTGAACTAAGTGTGAATGCTATGAATGATCAGTTCTCTTGCTGATGGTGTAGTAATACCATCATGGTTTTATAAAAAAATACTAATGAGATGGCAGGTTCTTGGTAAAATTAGAAGTACTTTTACAAGAAAACTAATATTTATAAGCACAGTAATTATGCCATCATTATTCAAAACAACTAGGATGTGTACAAGTGTGTCAACTTTGACTGCAAGCACCCTGTGAAAATTGTTGGACATAAGGCCCAATGACATGAGATAAAAGCTAAAGAAATTTAAAAGCTGAATAAACAAAGCAGTCTGATGGTCTGATGGCTTCCAGTTGACCCTGAGCAGAGACCTGGATAAAGTTGGATGAATTCTCCAGCCAAGAAAAAGGTGCTAGTTCTAAGTGTTTTTTATGAGACTACAATTTAATATAGTTTGCATGGTAAATAATGCTGTAATAAAAACTGACCTTTGTACAGCTTGCAGGAATTTCCTCTTCTAAAAACATGCTAGCAAACAGTGAGAGAAAGATCTGGTGGGCACAGAACCAACTCACAGTGAAATCTCACACTTAATTATTCCCACACAGGAGAGTTATCAAGATGAACATTTCCTTCTCATTTTTAAAAATGTTCATCTTTGTCTACTTTCCCTGTCGTGGCTGTGCTGGAAGTCACTGAGGCATCATCACCTGTGCCCTGGTCTTGCAGCTCTTTCTTGCATGTTTACACTGGCTCCCACCACTGTACATCCCCTGCAGAGTGTTCGCCCAGACCCTGGGAAGTGCTGCTGGCGATGCCTTCTGCTGCTTTCCAGGGAAGGACTTTTATAAAAAGCATGCACAGCATGAAGGAGGAAGCAGATGCAGGCTTGCTCTGCACACTGCTCTCCAGTTCCTGGCATATGGTGGATGGTTAAAAAAACATGGATCTGAATGGTGTGAAAATCTATTCATCCTGTATCACAGAGAATAAATTATTTCTTTCTGGTCATATGTTGCGTGTTGTCCTGGCTGTGCCTGCCTATGCTGTTATGAAGGAATGCTTAAGACTCCCAGGCTGTACAGATCACAACAACCCTCTGTGCTGACTTTCTGCATGACAGAAACCAAAGATTTTAATTTAAACACTTTTTTGTCTGATTGTGCTTGCACTTTGGAGGAAGAAACCCAAGCCTTATTTATGATTATAAAAGGATAGAAAGTCCAGTATGACTGTAAGTATGCTGCCCCTGTACAATGTTGGCATTTGTAATGGAAAACTTTGCGGTCTGAAATTTTCTGTCTTCAAACTCTATGTGCTGGCTTTTGCTACAATGGAGTCCACAGTCCCTGTTGCTCCTCTGTCCAACACCTTCTCTCCTGGCTCCCAGGGCTAGGAAGCAGCTGCCCATGTTCAGGGTGTGTGGAATGGCCCAATGTCCTTCTGGGCATGCAGGAGCCCCCACGACGCAGTCAGGGAAAGTGGGCTCCATCCTCCTTAGCCCTCTCCCATTCCCTGTAAGTATGCACCTGCTCAAATCATCTATCTGCAAAGTTTTTCTTTTATAAAATAAATAGACTGAGTTTACCTTAGTCTTAACTTATCTGGCACAGTTTCAGGAATAATCTTTGCAGATCTTCTCTGAAACTTCTTTAATTTGCCAACAGCCTTTCTAAAGTCCAGGCACTGGATTGAGACAGACACTGTACATTTCTAATGAAGAAAGCTGGAAAATCACATTCAAATTATGCTAAATTAGGTTCAATTTTGCTTTTTAATTTTCAATACTTTTGTTGGGTTGTTTGACTAGTCTTTTTACCTAAAACTGAGCAGGTTTTTAGAGTTGACAAGTCCTTACTCTCTGTCTATTTCCCAAAGATTCAAACCTATTGCCTCACAGATTACCTCAAAACATATAACTAAGATAAGCAGTTAATGACATTACAAACTTGCCCTCCAATACAATCAAATAACAGTTTTTCCTTTTAAATATTATAAGTACTTCAAGCATTTCTCTTTACTGAATGGTACCAGTGGACAAACAGATTTGGAGGAAAGCAGCACTCTCTATTACAGGTTATTATTATAATAATTCCAAGCCTATAAGCTTTCTTAGCCCTTGCTCCTCCCCCCCAAAAGAAGGAGTGGGGGAGTGCGTGTGTTTCTGTGCGTGTGTTTGTGTGTACGTGTGTGTGTGTGTGTAGAATTCTGCAATTTCATGATGCTCTGATGGCTGTGGGTCTGGCTTCCCCAGCTGCACCACAGCCCCACCTTTTTGTTAGACCTTGTCCTTTTCAAAAAAGCCATCCCAGTCTTACACTTGCAGTCAGATTCTCTCAGCCACATCACCTGCACATCCACTCTGTTCATCATTTAGGTCTGAATAGACTCTGCATGTGATGTCCCCCTTCCAGGAGCTGGAAGCTGGGAAAAAACATAGTACTCAGACTATGTTCCTGAAAAAGTGGGAATTTACTTACAGTGTGAAGGAGCAGCCCAGGGAAAATGGGCAGACTGGTCCTCAGTCTTCTCCAGAAGCACCATCCAACAGGGAGATCCTGCTCCCACTTGTATCCCACACTAACAGTATCTGGCTGCCTTTTTCCCCTATGCTGCAGATAGAGCTACCTTCCAAACAAAATAGACTTTGTACTTTAAAATAACAGAAACCAGAAGTTAATCTATGTCATACACTTCCAGATCTGTGTTTTCAGAAAGAGAAACCAAAGCACTTTACATGAATCAGCCACTAGGAAAGTTACACTCCTGGGACAGGTGTAGCCCTGCACACTGTGGCTGATATGTGTGGTACCTCCTCACAGACACAGGAGAGTGATGTCTTTAATGGTCACCTCTGTGCTGCACACACATCTCTGCTCATGCCAGGCAGAGAGACCAGATGCAAAGGCTTTCCTCCCAGGCATATTTCACACTGCTTTGTACACCCCTGTCTGCCTACACTTCACAGTGGGGAATAAGAGCTCCCTGAACAAATCTGGTACTGGACTACTTTCTTATCAGCCAGACACTGGTGTGTGGTGAGCCCTTCTCCCTCAGCTTCCTTTGGCTCCTCTGCCAAGGTGGAGTGGGGTGCAGGGACCTGCTGATTCTGGTCTGTCAGCAGGAACATGGGCCAATCTGTGCTGCATAGCAGTCCTGCAGCATCCCTGTGAGGAGATGTGGGCAAACATTCCCGTGGGACTTCCCTGCCCTTACAAACCCACCTGCACACACAGCTCCCACAGGTGGGTTTTTGCAATCTACTTGTAAAAAGAGGGGCATTTTTGCCCCTTGGTGTTTGTTCCCCAAGGTACAGCTCTGATAGCAGTCTGCTTTGTTGTACTAGAAAGTGGAGCAGATCCAGTGAATTTGTGAATCTGCCTTTTTTTTTTTTTAATTAGCCTCTGGGCTGTGGGGCAAAATCTTGGTCTGACCAAGTCCCCTTGAAGTTCAGGCTGGTAAAAGGGAAGTGGGAAAGGCATAGAAATGAGCAGTAGAGAGGCATGAGCCACTGAGCAATTGAACCTCTCCTCCCATCCTTTAAAAATATCCCTAATAGTGTCAGTCTTGCAGGAGGCTTGTGCTGACGATGACCAAACCTGTAGGAATAAGAAACTGTTGCGTGTTGTGCAGAGAGTGCTGAGCCCTGGACAGACACAAAATAGCCTTGTACATAGCTGAAAAGGCAATTGTTTTTCAGTGGCTGCTATTTTTGCAATCCTACAACTATCACAGAGATCAAACTGATGCCTGGAAGGACTGCATCCTCTATTTTATTTGTAATTGCAGTAACCCTAAGTACTTGTGCTGGTTTCAGCTGGGGCAGAGTTAATTTCCTTCACAGTGGCTGATGCAGGGCTGTATTCTGGATTTGTGCTGAACACAGAGTTTTTAACATAGCGATATTTTAATTATTGCTATGTGGTGGTTACACAGAGCTAAGGCCACTTCTGCCTTTCCTACTGCCATGCTGGTGAGGAAGTTGGGGGTGCAAGGGAGATTGGGAGGAGACACAGCCAGGACAGGTGACCCCAGCTGACCAAAGGGATATTCCAGACCATGTTTAGTACATTGAGTGGGAAGAAGGAGGATGAAAAGGGGAATGTTTGGAGTGATGGTGTTTGTCTTCCCAAGTAACCATTAAGTGTGATGGGGCCCTGCTCTCCTGGAGATTGCTGAACACCTTCCTGCCCGTGGGAAGCAGTGAATTAATTCCTTGTTTTGTTTTACTTGTGGGTGCGTCTTTTCCTGTTACATTGTGTTTCTTTCACACAAGTCTTCTATCTTTTACCCTTTTGATTCTCTCCCAGATCTCCCTGGTGGGACCATGAGCAAGAAGGTGCCTGGGGATTGGCTGCTAGCTGGGGCTAAACTTTGACATTACTATAGACTCACAAAAAAATCCAAACATTTGTTCTTCCTCTCCATAGGTTTAGAAGAATAATAGATGGGGAACAAAATGCATACAAACATGTATGCATGCAAATGTGAACACACACGTGTACATACATATTTTTTCCCATCAAATACATCACAAATACAACCTAAATATGCAGCAGCTGAAATAAAATAAAAGGTCTATTGGCATAAAATCACATGTTAGATGCTGAAGTCAGTCACATTGAACCAGCAATAGGCTGAAAGCAAAAGAACAAACAAATATACAATCTCCCCTCTTTTTTTCTCCTACTTAATACAGACTGCAATTGTATTTAAATTGTTCAACCTACTCTTGAAATTTGAAGCAGCGGAATACTTTTGACTGTGGTGTGAAACAAGGCATAGCACTTCAAAATAAGGATGTGTAATGATTTCAGAAGTCTGCTTTCCTTTTTGTATATCATACATAATACCAGGCTTTGGTCCAATTTCCATTTTAGTGAATATTGGGGAGGTGAGAGGCAGTGTTTATTTTAGCAACTGAGCAATTCAAAATAATTTTTTCACAAATGCAGAGGCTTTGAGAAGGCTTCACAGCCACTAATTCAGTGTCAGCCATACTCCTGACAGAACTGGGAACCCACATGGTGTTCCTGGGAGCTCTGGCAGGGTTTGTCTGTGGGCACACGACAGTCAGAGCTGTGCAGATAAAGTCTTTGCCTCACATCTTTTGCAAGCTGTTGGATCTGAACTGGTTGAGAAGGTCCAGGAAATCAGGTGATTAGAACAAAACTGTTCTTGCAGGGCAGTTACTCTTCCCCTTTTCAATAGTTTGGAGCCATATATAACAGCCTGTCATTCATTCTAGACCCAGTGAAAGCCTATGAGGATCTCTTTATCATTATTTTATGGGCTTTGGACTGGACCTGATGTTTTACAGACCTCAACTCAACATGACAAATCCGCAGTATAGCTTTTCAGGATACGTTTATACTGGAGCAACAAATATTTTGTGTTTGTTCAGGAATGGCCTAGGGCCTTCAGATGCTACAGGTAAGAAGCGCTTCCCTTCAGACAGAGGCAGGTAGACCAGGGCCTGAACTGGGAAGAGTATGTTTGGGCCCATCATCTGTAGGAGATCTTGCAGTGCCTGTTTAGGAGACAGTTCCTGCCAGCTTCCTGCTCTGTCTCTTTTTCAGAGATCATCACTGTCCTGGAATCAGTGAAAGGAATTCTTCCACAGGATCCTGTGTCTGAGGATCCTGTGGAAGTACTGATGAAGCTCCTGTAGTATAATACTGGGCTTTGCCTGAGACACTGGTGTGTGTGCACCTCTGCCAGCCCTGCTAAGGGAGAAGCAGATGGATAAAGGGTGATGAATCACCAGAAGGTTGAGGACCAGAAGATGCTGTTCATCCCAGGTACAGTGCCTATGAGGAATCTACCTTGTCCTCAAGATAACTCCAGTTTCTCATGATACCTGCTTTGATTTCTCACTGTCACTGCAAAACAAGAAACCAGCTTCATCTCTACTCTGCCTGTTCTCTTGCTTTTGTACCTGTGGCTTTTCTAGCAGTAACTGTCTGTGTGCAGTTTCCAGCATTAAAAGAAGAAATTGCACACCTGCACATGATGTGAAATTTCTCTCTCAAACACCTTTTTGCTATGTTTTTTTCCTAAAAATCTCACTTGCAAAAATAGCAGATGGCCTGGATATAGAAATTTTATTATACATAACAGAAGAGGGACTGTAGCAGGTAAGAACATGCAGAATTCATGCTTCTGTAAATGACCCAGTGATGTCTTTAAAATAGGAGAAGGAAAGGTCTGGCTTTTACTGAGAAAGCTGAGGCAGTCCCCAGGTTTAGGTGTAATTCCCACCCTCAGGCACAGCACACAGTGATCTTATGTGATGATGTTTTATGCCCACTCTGGTTCTTGTCTGTGAATAATGGAAGAAGGAGCTGCCAGAGGAGAAAGGACAACTTGTACTCTTATCTCAGCTCTACTGGAAATTTCTTTGCATGTAACTCTGCTTTCTTTTCTCTTATCAAGCCCTTTTCTTTTTCTTTCATCTGAGTGGTTTGTGAAATATAAAGAAAGGATGTTTATATATTCTCCTCCCCGTTATGAGCACCCCAATTGCCATCTCTGTGTTTGTGTGCACCAATGTGAGGGTTGTGTTCAAGGACTGTTAAATGTCACGTAACTGAACCAGAGCATTTCAGTCACGTGGCACTGAAAAGCTCCACTCATGCATAGCACATGCCTTTCCTGAGCTCAAAACAGATGTTTCCCTTGACAGATCCCCCTCTGGATTGCTGAAAATAAAGTTGTGCAAAATTGTGTGGACTTTATTTCCTTCAGTTTTTTTTTCCTTTGTTTGTTTGTTTGATTGGGTCTGTTTTTTGATATTTTTGTTGTTATAAAGCTTTAGGTTAATAGGTACTTTTACAAACTGAATGGAAGACATGAAGGACAGCAAATAGATGTTTCTGAGTTATTGATCTCTTTCTTCTCCAAAATAAATTATGGCAAATAGCTATTCTTAAGGCCATGGCTTTAATGAGAAACACTGCTGTGGCTGCATTTCCCTTTTCTACAATGCAGAGGCCCTGCAGCTGAATCACACTGAGGACTGGGAATGTCATCCTTTCTCATGACTGCAATATTCCTGATGCTCAGCATCTTTCTTGCAATACTATTCAGACTGACACAATAATAATAAAAAAATAATTTCTTGGCTTATCTAGCTGCATGTCAGGCTTGTTTTGAGCACACTCATAGAGACAGAAATTACTCTCATGAAACAATTACCCAGTACTGCTCTGATAAACTGTGCTGCTGGGTGACTGAGAGGGTCACTCAAAGAAACCTTGTTTTTAAAACATTGACAGGAAAACTAGTTGTGAGACAAATCATCATCTGTTTGCAGTGTTATGATGCTATTTACACAGAGGGGAAAGTTAGGCTTGAACAAGCATGCTGTACTGGAGCAGGAAAAAAAAGCTAAAATATTTGCATGTCTGGGGAAAAGGACATTTTCCAACAGAAGAAATTAGTCCTGCATCTGTAGCACATATTTCACTTTGCCTTAAATAGAAACAGATACTGTTTTGAATTATATGAGATGTTTGCAGGACTATGTACATGTGTTTCACTGTATGGGATTAATAACAGAAAGAATTGTGGGAAAATATGAAGGGGTTAAATATATTTTTGCCTGCCAATGCTTATGCTTCTAGGCAATTTAGCAAAATTAGAGTTGTTAATTTTGTCTGCAAAATTCCTTCTCCTGTTTAGAGATTCCCATTGAAATATGTGGCCATGAAGGGCTGTTGTATCCCTCTGCTCTAAGTCAGTAGAAATGCCATCTCCAATAAAGGCTGGTCTCCTTTCATGCAACTCCTTGCTCTGATGACTCACATGGATTCACTTGCAGGACAGACCAGACATGTGCAACTGAGCACACTGAAAGCAGGAAATACAGAAGAGCTGAGCTTTGCTGCATGTCACTGCCTGGCTGTGGCTGCAGCAGGCTGGTTCCACTGCCCAGCATCTACAGGATGCTGGGACTGGCCAAAGATACCCCCTGACCAAACATCCTCTGCTGTTTTCCTGTACTGAAATGAAATTTGGAATTCCTAAAGTATGAACCTCACAACCACCAAACAGTGTTGTAAAATCATCTCTCATACTTCAGAAAGCATGACTTTAATTTGACTAAGGCCTTTAAAAGTGGCATTGCCAAAGTAAATGAGCTGATACCCTAAACTGTGAATCCTCATGTGAATACTGCTTTACTGTAGCTCCACTTACCTTTATTGATTTGATTATACAGAGTTACCTTTGCTGGAAGGCCAGGATGAGAAGTCCAACTGCATTCCTGGATAAACACAGGCACAATATACAGAGGAGGATGCTGAAGATGTTATCCAAGTTTAAAATAAACTTAATAATTTCTGTAAACAAACACTCTTGGAAGGATCGTATTAACAGCTAATAACTTCTGCTGCCAAGTTTTAAACATATTCCTCCTCCACATAAAACATCTACAAAGATGATGACCATCCTCGATACTTGGATTGATTTTATAACAGGCAGTGCACGTGAGTTAGTCTGTTCCCATTACAGCTCAAACTTAAAATAGCTTGCTGTAAATAATCTTTTATGTATAACAAAAGCTCATGCAATTCTTCAAAATTAATTCATCGCCCACAGTGACATTCAAAAAGCTAAGATCATTTCTGGTGTTGTCTGGTTCACTGTGAGGGCATGTCCAGAGAAACTACTGAAGACTGACATTTTTGAGATAACTGTTCATTTTCTTGGGGCCAAATTCACTACTTGTGCAAACTGGCCTATTTCCTTCAAAATCAGCTGAGAATTTCCGAGCACAAAAAGTTAATTAAAAGTGTTACAGCAGTCCTGTGTGTTCCCTTTTTAAGAGGCAAAGCAGGTGGTCCATAAAGTTGGTATTCCATGTCCCAGTCCCATGGGCTCAGCAAAGGATGTCTCCCTCACGCACAGACAGAGGTGCAGCTGATGAACCAGGCTGTAAAGTGTTAGGACAAGCTCAACAATGTAATAAGGGAAAACAACCCTACCATCCCCTCTTTCCTGTTTTAGATGCAACTGTCTATCATAAAAGTTAATTCCATCAGTCACGACCTTTCAGAAAGGAAAGGAGGATGTGATCTTTCAGCATCTGTGTCCCCAAACACCCTGGCAAGAGCCTGCATTTTACACATCAGGGTCTTAATACTTGCCATGTTGTAGGCCTGCAATTCTACTTGTAAGGTGACAGAGAATGCAGCTGTAGCTCCTTCACTCCGCCCAGCCACTGCTGCTGCTTCCATCCCAGAGGCACCGTGGTGATGCCATGTGCTGCCTTCTCCATCGCTGTGACTGTCCACAGCCCCAGCCTGTCACCAGAAACAGGTAAACAGGCACAGAGTAACCTCATTGAGAAAAACCTGTCTAATTAGAAGTGGAGATGCAGCTAAACCATGAACTGTAGCCAGTTTTAGCCACTTTGTAGTGGGGGGGAAAGCAGACATGAGAACTTATAGTATCTGACTGCCAAATCTCAGCAGAAAGCACTTGTTTCTTCACAGCTATTGTGCCCTTCTGGGGGAGTGTGAGGCATATTTACTTTGTGGGGAGAGTAAAAGCTGGATAGGTGGCAGACATGAGAAGTTATCTTCCTGAACATATAAGGAAGACACTATTTTTTGGTAGTAAAAAAGTAAGAGATGCTGTTAGTGGGAAGAACAGATAGTAGGGCTGTGACAGAAGAGGACCAGTCACAAAGCAGGACCATAAATGGAACATGTGGATATGAAGGAGGAAGAAAGATGTTTGCCCTTCTAGTGTCAGTCAATTAAAGGGTACAGTAAATTTATACCTTGTAGTCACCTTTCAGGAAGGAAATCAGTTGCCAACAGCAGGAGCAACAACAAAGAGTTGCAACAAATCCATTCAGAAGACCACAGAAGTGACCTTGGATTTAGCTGTGCCTGTGTTTTCATCTGGTGGAGAGTGCTGGTGAAGTGATGCAGAAGGACTACCACAGCATCTCTATTCAGCAGTTCCCTTCAAGAATTCATGATGGAGTTAATATTCATGTTGTTGCTGTTTGATGAGATTTCATCTCTCAGCTGCCTATGGGGACCCAAGAAAAGCCCTGTGAAGGCTAAGAGACAGGAAATCTGACTGGTAGGAAAAGTCCTCCATGTTCAGAAAATTGCTATAGGAAGCTTTTCTTAGATCCTCAACCCATCAGTGGGGTGGAACTGGCAGGCCCTGCCCCTGGAGAAGCCCTGGCTGTGCCCTGATGCCACTCTGTGCAAGTCTGCTCTTGCTGCAGCTCAGGGAGGGTTTTACCTGTGGAGGTGGGGAATGACTCCAGGGCCTCCATGGGCTGGGGACAGGCATGGCATGGTACATCTTGTGACTGTCAGGATAGACCACAGGAAGCATCTCTTAAGATCTTGTTTCACATGGAGGAGCTTCTGGTGACTCTCTGCTTCCATGGACCAATGCTCTAACTCCCTCCCTGTGGATTACTTGTAAATTGAGCAAAACCAATATAGCAAAGTCTTAATGAATTTGCAGGAGGTATGAAGCCACAGCTTTGGTAAGTGAACAATCTCATGCATCTCAATGGGATTATTACCTCCTGAGTTTAGAGACAGCAGTTTAAGTAGAATCATGATGAGCTATTTCACTTTTCATCACTTAGAAGATGCATCTATCTCATTCCATGGTATTGAGCTGCCTCTCATGTCTGCACGTGGTCTCAAGCAAAGCTGCACAAACTCACATCTTTCCACCAGACACTTTAGATGTATGTTATCAAGGAGAAAATCAGTGGCACTCTGCAGACTTAGTTTGTGGGCAGTATTAAAGACATCACAGTTAATATCAGAACAAACAATATATACAGACTGCTGAAAAACTCTGGTTTCCTTTAGGGGGTGTTCTCCCATTTCTCTGCTTTTATTTTAATCAGCATTTTTGGTGACTATAGCACAGGAATTCAGTGTCATCTTTGTTAAATCTAGGCTTTTGCTGCAGACACAAAATCCTGTCAGATGAATTTGCAACAAACTCATTCCTCCTGAGGGGGGAAATGAAGTTTCTTGACAGTAAGAAAGGGCCTAATGTGCTTTGGGTGCTATAATCTATCTTCTCTGGCTTGAAAAGAGCCCAGGCCTTCCGTAGGTTCCTTGTTATATTTGCCACTTGAAGGTCTCAGACCAAAAATAACATCTACAATATCATTGGCTACTCCTGTTTAAGCACCTGAATTTCTCCCTGTATAGGAGATGGCTAGGAAGATTCAGGTTATACTTAGATGTTATGTACTACAGTCACTGGTGGCTGGAAATCAGCCACAAGAATCTTCACTCCCAAGTACAGCTCTGTGAGATGAAAACATCTGGAATCATTAAAAATGAATTTGCTAGTAAGAAGATGTAGATGTGGCTGCAGATTTGATGAGTGTTCTAGTCAAATGTGTCAGTTTCTCTGAAGAATATGGAAAACATCCAATACAAAAGTGGTGACTGATTTTCAGTTTTAAGTCTCATACAGATATTTTTCTTATCATTGGTACATAGAAAGGTTTTGGTTGGAAGGGGCCTTAAAGATCATCTAGTTCCAATCCTTCTGCCATGGGTAGGGACACCTTTCACAAGACCAGATAATTCAAAGCCCCATCAAACCTGGCTTTGAACACTTCTGGGGATGGGGCATTCACAGCTTCTCTGGGCAACCTGTTCCAGTGTCTTCCTACCCTCACAGTAAAGATTCTTCACATTCTTTTTTTCTTTTGTTCACTTCTGTTGCTTTCAACTACTGTAAAGGTCCTTCTGGAGGTCTTCTTTGATGATAGTTTTTGCATCTCACAATAACAGCTCTCTTTTTCTTCTGGAGTGGCCTCTACTTCCTCTGGAGCAGCCTTTCTGTAGTGGTTCTTCATCGCTGTGGGGTCTCACACATACACATACACACACACACACACACACACACATTTCCCAAATGGAACTGTATGCAGATCACTGCAATCCACCCACCTGGCTCTGCTCTGTCATACCTTAAGGCTTCTAAAATGATTTCTGAACACTTCACACTTGGCTGTTTGCAAATCAGACATCTGTGATTTTCTGAATGCTTTTCCACAGGTGATCTGGAATGGAAATAGACAGTTTTCTCACTTAATGTTCCTTATTCCAGCACCGCTTGCCACAAGTTCCTTCCATATTGTCCCAGTGCACACGTAGCAATATGTGAGTGTGAATGCATTGCACTAGTGGGGCAATATTTCAGGTCAGTGTACAGACTGAGATGCACCAGGAGCTCCAGCCAAACTGGTTTCCCAAACCTGTAGGTGAAGATGCTGAAAGCTGAAAAAGCAGATTGGAGTGTTTTGTAACTGTGTGAGTTGAATGGGGATGTAGGGGTGGATGTTATTTTACTAGGCCTGCTATTTGCTACAATTAATTACTGGTTGTGGAGAGACTAATGAACTAGATAGCAACTCTTTGGTGTTGGCATGATATGCCTCTTTTGCACCACTTAGAAAATCAGCTTTGAACTCCACTCAGTTAACAGTGAGGGAAAAGCTTTAATAGAGAGGACATACCAATTGTTTCTCACACACATGCTTTTTCAGTGTCTTCACAGGCTCCTGCATGTGATTGACAAGAGACAGCAAAGAATCTGACTTCTCCAAGACTCTCATTTGGATGTTTGTCTTTAGTTCAGGGAAAAACCTTTGACTCAGAGCCTGTCCTAGTGAATCACTGCTGTACAGCTGTGATACCTGTGTGCAATCTCACGCTGGGCATGCTCCCCCTTTCCAAGGATGTCCCTTCTATGTATGTTTCCCCAAATCCTTCAGTTTCTGGCAGGGTGTACAGTTCACTGAGATCACTGATGGGCAATATATTTTAGTGCACACTTAAAATAAAGGCTATTTTTAAGGGTTTCTCTGAATTAGGATTTAGGAAATCAGCCTGTCCCACATTCCACGTTAGAAATGCTGTGATTTTACCTCCAGTTGCTGACATATTGATTTACACTTGGAAGAGAAAAGGAAAATTGATTAGGAGTGGAATGACTGCAGAGTGAGCTGCACACGAGTGAGGTCTGCGAGCAGGAGGCTGCAGGAAAGCTGCAGCCATTTTGAGACACTCAGAGTCCCTTTACTCCTGAACTCAGTCTTGAAAAAAAAAAAATCTTGTTTTAATCAAGAGGTTTAGTGACCCTCTTCTGCAACCCTCACAGCCCACATGGCGTTTGTGAGAGTGTGATGGCAAAGATCAATGACTTGTGCAAAAGCAGCCGCTCCTTGGGCGCTCCGTGTGCTCCTGTTCCGCTGCTGAGGCACCTGTCGTGTCGTGTATTGATTTTGCTTTTGTTTGTCAAAGGCACAGTTTATGTATGGAAACTAATCCTCTGCTCCCTACAGGAAAAAGAACAAAGATCCTTTGTTTCCAATGAGCTTTAAATGGAAATCCAGAGCACCTAATTAGGTAACTCAGCTCCCTAACACTGAAGCCTTTCTTGCCCTGCTGACTGCTGAACACTGTCTGTCTGTCTGTCTGTCTGCCTGTGGCCTTCTCAAAATAGGACATAGACTGCATCTGTCTCCTGCCTGCTAACATCCTGGTGTCTCTTGCAAGAGCTTGGGATTTCTGGAGTGCTAGTGTACGAGCTACCACTCTCTGACAGTTATGAGCTTAAACAGATAGACACACCAACTCTGAAAAATTTCCAAAATTTTTAATCATTCTCTATGTAGCAAACACGGGACATGTGGATATCTTGACAAAACCACCACATATTTCCTTGTTTCAGTTCCCTCAGTGGGCCAGGGCTTTTCTCATGTTGACAGCAAAGCCCTGAGCCATGCCCTGCTTCTCCTTTCCTTGCTGCTGGTCCATTTTTTTCCTGATTTCTTTTCCTCTCATTCCAAAATGCTGGATTTCCCTTCTAATCTCTTGTCAGGTGAATTGCTAATCAGCCTCATCAGATGAATTCCTAATCAGCCTCATTGAGCAATTCTTCTGCCCAGCAATGCATTGCCTGACTTCAATCTGTTTGTAGTTCAGAGCTGAAAACCTGCCTTTCCCCAAGAGCGAGACACAGCTTTGTCCAAATCGTGTCAGGTAATGGATGGTTATCAAAGTTTAATCACCTCATTAGTACTCGTTTTCAGAGTGCTAAAGCAAGCACTTTCTGTGAGATATACATCAAAAGGAAAGGGAAAGGAAACAGCAAAGGAGACTCATTTTCAAGACAACTTGCAGCCCCATCTGAGCATAGGTGAACTGTCTTTAGCAGACAGCAGCAATACTGCTAATCATAGACAGTTTTCTGCATTGCCTTGCCAGCCTTGCCAATAACCATGTGAACATGGTTATAAATCCCCATGAACACATTGTATATGTGTGTATATACACAGTGTATATGAGAGATCAGTGGAAATACACAACCCAATTAAAAATATGTATTTCTCCAGTGTCAGATGACAACAAAATGACTGCAGGTCTTGTGAAAACTCATGGATGTTTGATCTTTGTCAAGAAGATCGTGGAGAAACACTCAAAGAATGACTCCCACAGTTAGAAAACTGTCCTTAGGCTGGACCATGAAACATAAACTTCAAACCCACTGTTACCATTAGTAATTATAGTTGTGTATTTTTAGGCTACTGTAACACCTATTTCATTGGTGTAGAACAGAGTGGACTTGAGGGGTAGCTGTGGAATAATTGAAAGTCATGTCCAGTGCAATGTGCAGCCTTGGGAAGAGTTCCTAAAGACCCTGGGGCTCACTGGGGAGGTTCATCTCACCTAACCTGAAGGAATTGAAGTGTAGGTGCTCTAAGACCTACCTAAGCCACTAAGGTCTCCTCTCCAGTCAGAAAAGACAAACAGGAAAAAGTTGTGCTGCAAAAATCATAACCAGCAAGTTCTGGCTAGAGTAGAAGAAGTGTGCTATAATTCAGGCACAGCAGAGCAGCATAAAGGCAGAGAAAGTCCTAGGGTACGTGAAAATAAACCATGTTCTGCTTTCACCATTTGTATTTCAGAAATGAACGTCTGAGAAAATAGGAGAAGAATACCGAGAGTCATCACATCTGTATTTAACATAAGGAGCTGGGTTTTTTTAGAGGAGAGCCATGAGAGAACTTTCTGAGGTGGTAAGCTCAAAATGCAACACAGATGGGGAAGACAGGGCAGCTGGTTCATTTACCAGGACAGCTGAGACCCTAAGCACTTTGGAGAAATCTATTATAATATTTAAGTGTAATTAATAGCTCCATTTTATTGGTATATATTTTCCCTGCTTTGTAGCTTTTGCCTCTCATTTCTCAGATGTTTCTTGCTTTATTAGAATAAACTTAAGTTTTATTGATGTTAGAAATTATCTTTTACAGTCATACAGTGCTTTATGACGCCAGGATTGACTAATCTAAAATTAAAATGGTGTCTGCTGGTGGAACAGACGCAAATCCCTCAGACTTAAAGAGCAGAGCATGCAGGTCATCATGGGGGTTAGTACCGTCAAGACTCACTACGCAAAGTGAGCGAAATGAGGTTAAACAGCATCCTTCTGGCACAGCACAGACCACAGAAAGGCATCTGCTGCTCTTATCTCCTCCTCTTACCACTTTCATGACTTCAAAAATTTTCCTATCCCATGCAAATACAACACAAGTCTTTCAGAGGCTGTCACAACATATGGGAGAGACCCTTTTACCTGGTACTATTGTACTGACTACTGGGAGAGGGCACTGAGTGCTGAAGATCAATGCATTGAGCTTACTCAGGATGAACAAGGGCTAGATTCACCATTGTCCTCTTCCCTGGTCTGTGCTGTTGCTGAGTCTCCTCAGGTGGGATCTTTGTCTTGCTGTCTGTAAAGACTTGCCAAAGAAAACTGATCCAAATTGCAGCCTCTTGTGAAGATTTGGGAGTGTTTGTTTTTGCTGTTGTTATATCTGTATCCCTTGAAGGAAAAACCCTGCACTGAAAATTTGGTGACCTGATCTAGTCATGCTTTTGTTGTCATGTCCATGGAGTGCCATGCTCCTCTGAGTGGTCCTGGGAGATAATGCAGGAAAGAGAATTGGTTTGCAAGGAACCACAGCTCCAAGGGAAAATCCTCAGGGATCCACACCATGAAAAAGGGTTGACATGATGTTAGTTGCTATGCTAAAAAGAGAGATAACAGTCCATATCCATAGAGTTTCAACTGGGGGAGGAAAGGATCAACAGGTATGTCTTTCTGTGTCAGGCTTTATGGTCCCCATAACCTAGCAAGCTATGCTATGCTCCAAAGGAAGAATAATGACTTCTGCAGAGAAAAACACAAATTAAAACAAAATAGTGAATGTCTATAGAATGGGTTTTATGGGAACTCAGACTAAATGATAATAGTTGTTTCTTGCTGTCACGCTCCCTTTTGCATCAGTGACCCTGAAAGTGATTTCTGAATGTGGCACTGGAAGGAGAAACCAGGATATACATTGAAATATTTGAAGAAATCCAACCTGGCAGCTGCACCTCTGAATTCTTTGAGGTTCATACTTCAGCTGTTACTTGCAGTATCAGTTACTTAGTAAGTACACACATGCCAAAGAAATGCTTAACAAGGTGCACATGGGCACTCATTTACCTCCCCCATATGACAGACACAGCCCACATGACTTTTCTTTTCTAAATACAATTTTATTTTTTCTTTTTGCCAGCAGTAAGAAAGAAGGTAGACAACAGCATCCCTCATAAGAAACCTTAAACAGCTAAGCAGCTTGATTAATTACTTAGGGATTCCCTAGGGCTGTTACTAAGGTAACAGGAGTTGAAGTGTTTGAAGATGGCTGAATATGCTGTGTGAGCTGGAGGATACGTGGTGGCTTTTCAGCAGTGCCCTGCAGCATGAGTTTTTACAGTATTGATGTAGAAAATAAAAAGTGTGTGCATATGTGCATGTACTCATGAAAGTGCAGAGCCCACACAGGCCTATGAATCCCAGCTGCATCTGCTGAACACAGAAAAAAAAAAAAATCTGCTTTGGCTTTCAGGAGGACGTAACAGGAAAGGAATTTAAAGAGTGCAGGGCACATATCTCTTCCCAGCTCTACAACGCCTTTATTTTGATGGCTGATTTAAAACGTTTTCTGCTTCCACCTTACCAGACGACACTGACCCAAGGCTAGATTCCCACTCTCCAAGGCGCCTCCCAGAGGTAGAGCCACCCACTTCTGCCTGGCACCCCTGTGGTACCCACAATGTCCCCGTGCTGAGCAATGGTGCTGCAATGGTGGAGCAATGCTTGTAGTTTCATGCTCTGTAGAGTAATGTGTTTTCTAGTCAAAACTGGTGAGAGACAGCAAGAGGTGATTATGGCACAGAATATGCCCTTGAGGAAGACACCATTGACCTGTAGGTGACTGCAGTGCATTTGATGGTATGGGAGAACAACCATCTTTAGTGACATCTATGCTGGGATTTTGCCAAAGTTAATGTCCAAGTTAGTTAACACAGGACATGGAGGTAATTAGAAATTCTGGGCACTTGCACAGCAAGAGAAACCACCTCCTTGCATCCTTAGGAGAGAAGAATTCAAGACAAAACTGAGCAAATGCATTGCTCACAAGACTGATTTGGGATAAAAGCTTGTTCTGAGTTTAATGACAAACCTCTAGTAGTTTGAGTTCCTCCCAGGGATATTATTTTTTTCTCCTTCTGAGATATCCTTCTTCTCTCCAGAGCTTTTGCACATACCTCACTGCCCCCTCCCTGTCTCTCACTTCTGCCAAACCTCTGCCCAACTCCTCCAACTCAGCTCTACAGCTGTGCCAACCCAAAGGCTTGAAAGAACTCATGCTGACTTAGTAATTTTTTATTCACAGACATTCATTTGCATTCTATTATGTTCCCAGCAGCGACCACAGGGAGAAACCCAAATTTCCAAGAGGAACCACTCAAAAACGCAACACTTTCAAGGCTTTTTAGCGTGAGATGCTGAATACCCATAGCTCTCACTTGGCATTTCACAGGATGCTTCTGGCTCAAACTGTGCAAGAAATTATTTCTTCTGGTTTATAGACACTGCCTAAAAAATAACTAAGAGACATTCTGGAGGAACTGAAATAACTTTGGAGAACATCTTTAGGATAAATTGGGGAAAAAGTCAGTCTGAGCAGGACAAGTCTGAAACAAAAGGCGTTGGTGTGATTTTGAGATAGTTTGGTATCTGTCAATGCTCTTTGAAAAGGTAGTTGCAATATTACTTTGTGTTACTGCATCTGTATTTTCCTCCCAAAACTGTTTCATTTCTGTTGTTGTTTAGTTCTGCCTATCTTCTGGCAGCCTATGGCTACTGTTGCTCTGCTAAGTCATTGAATACCTTAAAACTGTCTGTTGGATGGTGCTGCTATCATACAGCTGTACATGTAGCCCAGATCATTATAGCACAGCAAACAAAGATCTTCATCTCCCTTTCTCTATACCGTCACAAATTACCCACTTCAGGCTTATTTAGGAGATATGAGCCTTATCAGCAAGAAATCATCACTATTGTTTTGAAGCATCTGCCCACCCTTGTGTGATAGGCAACCAAGATGGAGAAGTGTAACTGTCTTACATGCTTATTCCCACAGCAGCCATTGCTCTTTTACAGTCTTTAAAATTTGACAGGACAAAGCTCTGCAGGAAGGATAGAGCAGTGACAGGGTTTCATCCTCTCTTCCAGCTTCACTTTCCCTGGGTGCAATTTTTTCTGATTGAGCAATCCTTGATCTCGTGATCCTATTCCTTCCTCCTGAGAATTCACAAAGGCATTTCAACAAGTGAATCACAGGGAACAGGCATTAAATGATTTTTTAATCTCTTGAGAAAATGAGGACAGTAGGAATTTCTTGAGAAAATGAGGAAAGTGGGTTTTTTTTCCTGCAGCAGCCTCCTGTGCTGCAGAAGTACATTTCAGCCTCTAATCCAGCAGCAGCTCAGGAGCTGGTGCCTCCTGCTGCACCTTGGTTTGGATGTGTGACTCTGGCCAGGGGCAACAGCATCCTGGAGGGTGCTTCCCTGCAGGAAGAGGTGAGCTGATCCCCTGCACCAGGCTGCTGTCCCTGCAGGGGCTCTCTGCAAAAGACTGCCTGGAGGCAAGACAGCCCTGCCCACTCATCCCAGAGCCTGCAGCTTGGCAAAAGGCTGTGAGGACACCTCTAGCCAGCTGAATTCCCATGTGCACATTGCCATGAAAACATGGTAAAAAACAGCCCACAGTTTCTGGGACCTTCCTGAATTTACTTTCTTGAAAGGTAACTCCACTGAGTTTTTGCCATAAACTAACCAAGTCATGGTGAGAGAGTCTGTCAAATACTTAGTGTCAGGCAGGGAGGCAGTAAGACCCTGATATTAGGATGTCCAGGTTGGCATATGCTGTAGGACAAGGTGAAACAGTCCCAACCCTCTGCTCTGCATCTTCCAGCTGAAGGATCCAGCCATCCACATGAAGAATGATTTCCAGCAACTTTTCCCAGTGTGTAACAGTTCCCAGGGTGTAACAGTTCCCATTTTCCCAGCACATACTTGTAGAGCTGGGGGGACTACCCAGCAGGTGTATCAATTCCCATCCATGTGGTTTAGTTTAAACTGGTGATGAAAGCAGACTGAGCCATGACATGGAGCATCTGAGCACCCAGGCTGTGTGTCCAGTACTGTTGACTCTTGTGTAGAGGTGTTGCCTCTACGCGATAAGCAATAACAAGGACTGTGAAATGTCAGACTTCTAAGAGCATGAACTGTTTTCTCCTTGAACTTGAGTCAGATCCTTAAGATAAAGAAACACCCTCTTCATTTATCCAAAATAGTCCTCAAAGGAGTTTTGAGAAAAAGAACTATAAAAAACTCTCTGCTTCCACATCAAAATGAAATTGAGGGTGTAATTTTAAATTGCAAAAAAAAAAAAAAAAAGAGGGAACATCAAGTTCATGTGGAATTGCAGTAACGCCAGGCTGAATAGCAGTAATGACCTCCAACTGTTTAAGAAACAGATGTGGAAGCTGTTAGGCTCCATATTTACAGCTCAGATTTGAGGTTTTTCAGAGCAACCTGTACAGTTCTGGGTTCATATGGGACAGAGAACAGGAACTGATGATGTTTTTTGCATTGGTGTAGCAGAAATAGAAAGTAAAAGTAAAATGACCTGCCTTTGGCATGTATGACTCTATTTACTTTCATTTATTTAAGGGTTATTTTTGTATCCTGTAAGCTAAATTTCTTGGGAATTGATAAATAACAACTTCCTGGGATATTTTCACCCCTGTAAAATCTTGGCGTGTTGAAATGATCTCTCAGGGAACATAAGGCATTCAGACAGAGTTTCTCATCCTCCCCACTCCCACAGAAAACTGTTTGGAAAAGACTCATGATGAAAGAAAGCCCAGTGAGTGCTGTGAAGCAAGAAGAAGGGGAATATATTTTCCTTGGACAGTTATGTTTCTGTGAATCATGAACACAGAGTTACCAGACATCATAGGTCACTCAGGAACATGGAGAAAAAGGAACACACTATTAACTGTTTTATTGCTACTGGGCTGCTGGGGTAGAGCCAGGCACATGCAGCTCCCTGGATACACTCTGATAGCCCATGGATAGAAAATAAATTAACAGAGGCAAGGAGCAGTGAAAAACCACCAGCAAGTTAAGTGAGAATCCATTTGTGATGCTGTGCCTCATGTCACTTCTACTATAAATGATTCTTTCTCCCACCACTACCCCCTTTAGTTTTCTGTTTGGTATTGTGGGGTTTTTGTTGGTCTGTTTTTTGTCAATATGAAAACTAGCATGTGTGGGTTACTATGGTATAAAGGCACAGTGAAGACATTTATCACAAGATAAATGCTCCTGCCCGAGGCCCACCTTGGCAAGTTTGCCTCATGACAAAACTAAAATTGCCTCAATTTCACTGCTTTTCTATCTCAGGATAGCTGTGTTAGTTAACTTTTTTTACGGTGTAGATAAGCTTTTACACTGTGTTTTTCAGTGAACTTTAAAGTGAAAATCATATTTATAGCTTTGGAGCTGAAGCTGGAAAATCATTTCTGCAAAATGAGTAATAATAAATTCTGATTACTTATGAATAGTCAGTGCAGAATTGATCCATTACTGGTCAATTCTTTCTTGACTTCTCATATTCCTCTTTTCATCCACATTTTATATCTTTATTTTGGCTATACTAAGCTGAATCAATGCAGAAAAGAATGAAAACTAACTCAGTACAAGATATTGTCTACCATCTTTCATCTCTGGAAACGCTTTTAATTACTAGAATAGTTTACTCTTAATGTAGTGGATTTATTGAGCTCTAGACAATCTTACAACATTTCATCTGAGGCAGCACACTCACTTTAAAGTGCTGGGGTAGATGTTTGCTGATGTTGTAAGTAGTTTAGAACCAGATGTAAGCACTGCTTTATGAAAACCATTTTCCTAACATGCATCTCTCTAAAAACAGAGAGATTGCAGGTGTGGATCCCAGCCGGGATCATCAACATGCCAAAGTAGCATCACTGGGACACCATTAAGACAGAATGGACATGGATTTTGATGAAGTGTAAAACAGCAAAACACAGGAGAAGGGAAGATATGAGAGTATCCATTTGCCTTAAACAAGGACACCTCCTTCAATGACAAGATGTGGCCACCTCTAACTGAAGACAACTGACATTCTTCTGAAAACTTTCAGAATAATAATACCTGTGGAAGCAGAGAAGAGGAAAATTAAGCATTTTTTTCCATGCAGATGATGACTGATAGCTAAATTACAGTCCACGAAAGAGTTCAAAGGCACAAAAACACAGTTCTGGGCATGTGAGCATGTGTGATGAAGATTATTATTTTAATAGTGCCACAACAGAGTTGGTCAAGGCTAGAGGGAAAAGACATGAGATTTGTGCAGATCTTGAAAAAGAAATGATGCAAAAAATGGTGATCATGAATGCTACTGTGAATTTCTGAAGGCTGCTTGTGTTAAAAGGTGAAGATTCCCCTTTGTCTCCAATGGGCAGGTGTGGTATGGCTAACCCAGCCATGACAGGTTGCAGTTTCTGTGCTGTGTTACCTTGTCTGAAAATTTGAACAAGTCCGACATTATTGCAGGTGTGCTTGGGTATTTAGGCTTCTTCAAGAAGACCTGGTGGATGTTTCCCCAGTCTATGAGGGAAGCAGGGAAGAGGAGCAATAGAGCTGTATATTCATGCATGCATCACCTGATGTGGGAGCACATCACATGCTGTCAGGTGTTAGTGGCCTCCTATTCTCAGACCTTAGACTTCTAATTTGTGCCCTATCATCTCGATCAGTTAATAAATACTAATTATGTCTTACAAGCATAACAAGCCTTACAGTTAAATAGCAGGGGTGTGTTTGAGTTGGAGTGGGATACAGCAGCTGGCAGCAAGCAAAACATAGCTGCTCTAACAGAAAAGCCATCTAATGAAACTCTGCAGTAATATAATTCTTTTAGATTATTTGCCTCCTCCATCACATCCTGTTTATGTTTTAATCACTTTCTCTAGGCTCATACTGACAGTCCCTCTTGCTGTCATACCATCAGATGGACTTTAATAAACTATTATTATATCTGGAAGCACTTTCCTAGCTCTTCATAATTGCTTCTTGTAGCACTTACATGTGCGATGCAGAGATGTCAGCCTTCGCAGTCATACTTAATGCTAAAATTGAGCAGCATATTGCAGCTTGTTTCTTTGGGTTTTTTAAAAAAAGGAATCTAAGGTATCCTAGATATTCATGAGTTTCTTTCCAAATCACTATTTTCTCCGTTCTCTATACCCTAAAATATGTAACAATTCTCATGTCCTGTTCCTTAGTACAGGTGTTCAACAAAGGGTAGGAAGGATGTTAACATTAAGCATTCTCCAACTGGCAAACTGGTGGTATGACATCAAATTCTCCTGTCCCCTCCCCTCCCCTCCCCTCCCTTCCCCTCTGAAAGAGCCATTCAAGTAGACAGCCCTTGTTTCTTTTAACTTCAACCCAGGACTCTTCAGCTGAGAATGTTGTAGCGATGTAGGTGAACAGATTGCTTGAGAAAATAATGTAATGTTATCTCCCTCTCTTAAGGCTTTTCTCCAGAAAGCATAGGCACAGTATATGACCATTCCTCCTGGGTACAGTATGGTCCAATGGGATGGAAGCTGATTTGTGACTCAGAATAACTTCATAAGCTCTAGGAGCTGGCAGGGATGATTTAGCAGTTTCAAGGAAAGGAAAGAGGCCTTTCAGGGAGAGGAAATAGCGCAACATTCCTTGATCACTAGTGACAGTCTCCAAAAAGGCCTGCTGGGCCACTTTGGCACATAACTTACATCAGGAACTGAAAGGACATTCCCAAAGAGTAGAAATGAACCTTGGTTGATGGTTCCTGAGAAAACAGCTTCTGTCCCTTCTGAGAGCCATGGCACCCTTACTATTGAAAAAACCACAAATGTTCCCTTCAAGAGAGTTGAACAAATACAAGTTTTGGGATGATGTCATGCTTTTTTTGTGTGTTCACACAACTTCACAGTTCAATGCCCTGTTGAGGAGCTTGAACAACATTTGGCTTGGGAGATTTTCTGTGCAAATTAGCTCAGATTTGGAGGGCTTTCTAGTGCTTGTATTTCATTCTGAATGCTACTGCAGAGATGATACAGGGCACAGAATAATTCAGGATAGAGTTTCATATTTACTATTGCTGTTGCCAGGTGAGATTTGGAAAATAGTTCTAGAAGGAAAAAATCAATTTCTAGACACATTTGTGCATCTGGTTCTGTTTCAGGTAAGCCAGGAGTATGGCTAGTACGTAGCATTCAATGGTATGTTTTTGTCCCCTGGGATGCCAGTGTCAGACATTTCCTGGTTTTTGTTCCCCCTCCACTCTTGGTCCCATCTTTACACTGCTGTTCCTGCCTCCTCAGTCGGTCCCACCAAGAGCAGTACCAGCTTAGCCAAAGGGGAGGCAGTAGCAAAGGAGGCAAGAAATCTTAATCCATTTTTATTTCTGAAAAAATGCATTAGAGATATATATCCAGAATTCGGCAATGAAACACTGATGAATGGATCTGTTGCTGAAGAGTTGCTATTGAGTCTCTGACAGTACAGCTGTGGGTTTTTGTGGGACGTCACTGGTAGTAAAAAGTAGTGGCAAACCTTAATTTTTGTTATTCAGATCTGCAGCGGTCGTCCTGAAATGACAAAGGCAGGTGGTTTGCTGAAGAGAGTACTAATTCCAA
This sequence comes from Eopsaltria australis, assembly GCA_034509425.1. NCBI lineage: Eukaryota > Metazoa > Chordata > Aves > Passeriformes > Petroicidae > Eopsaltria > Eopsaltria australis. The sequence goes on along the minus strand of JAVTVJ010000068.1, from coordinate 2,508,902 downwards.
CAGCAGTAACTGAGCAAAGTACTGGATGTTTGAAGAACTGGCTGCATGGTTGGGCAGAGAGGGTGGTTAAAGGTTCACACTTCAGCTGGAGACTGGTTACAGGTCCAGTTCCCCAGGGATCTGCACTGGGACCTCCAGTGGCCTGGAGGATGTGAAGGAGTGCACCCTTAGCACATTTGGAGATGAAGCCAAACTGGTGGCATCAGTCAATCCTCTTGGGGACATTCAGAGGGACCTAGACCAGCACTGAGAATGGGCCAACAGGAGCCTTATGGTGTTCAACCAGGATGAATGCAGAGGCTTGCACTTGGCATGGACTAACCCCCTGTACCAGTATGGGCCAGGCCAGGGAGCAGCTCCTCTGGGTAGGACCAGGTGTTCTGGTGGCTTTTGGGCCAAACATGATCCATCAGGGAGTCCTGGCAGGGAGAAAGGCTGACAGCATCCTCAACTATATCAACAGAAGGACATTCAACAGACCAAGAAAACAATTTATTTCCTCAGTGCAACACTTTTAAGGCCACTCCTAAATTATTGCACCCAATTTTGGGCCCCCAACGCAGGAAAGAAATGGAAAAATTGGAGGGAGTTCAGGGAAGGCCTCTCGAGGCAGTGGGACTGCAACTCTTGCCACAGGAACACAGGCTAGGGGAGCTTTGAGGGCACCTGATGGACACCTTACACACAGTCATTTTATCACCAAATGTGTTCTTTGCTAAGCATGCTGGTAATTTTGCTTTTATATTCTCCTTGGGTTTGAATTCTCTGCTCCAATCTGGCCTTACAATTCAGTAGCTATTTCATTATGCCAGAACAATTTGATTTGCTTTGTAATTCCATTAACTATGTTATTTTGCAGGGACAATATTAATTACAGATATTCTTCAGTCATATCTGTGAGGTCCTTATTTATCATTAAAGAAATATTACTCTGCCTCTAAAAACATTGTTTTATAGTGGTAACATAGCATATATCTTTATAATGGTTACTTACCACACATCTACAGTGAGAATATATGTAATGGTCTGCTCCAACAGAGTAAAGCAACTATGAAAAGTTTGTGACAGTATCAAATAATGAGCAAAACTAGATGTTTTAACACTTAATATCCTTTCACTGTTTAATGCTACTTGCTTTTTCCTTTACATGCAAACTTAAAGTCTCTGCTAGGCAATGCTTGAGAGCCAAAATATAGGTTTTTTCCTTTTGCTTTTTCTTTCAGACGATTCCAGACTGTGATCTGCATGCGATTTCTTGCATTGTTAAGCTTGTTCCACTCACATTTCTTAAAAGTACATAAATGGCCATTTCTGGGAAGCTATAGTCTGGATCCTCTTTTTTGATGTCCATTGTATGTATAAGTTTCCTACTCTGAATCCCTGCAGAGGGTTTATAGGAGCAATTTAGAATAATTCAATATTATTTATTTTCAGTGATAACACAGCATATCAAGTTCAGGGAATCCACTTGAGGCAGAGTGAGTAATTCATACATCCACATGGCAGATGTCTAATACAAGATAGGAGAACTCTCTCCAGTTGTCCTAAAATTTCCTCTGAGTTTCAAATTGAAATAAACAAGATCAGGAGTATTTTGCTTCATCTGTTTTTGTGGTTCCTTAAGAATGAAAATGCATGAAGAGATTGGCTGCTTTGAAAATGTTTGTGCACCCTCAAAGGCTGACTACTGAAGCCATGTTTGTAATGGAACTGAGTAAGGTGAATGTTTCTTGAAATCTGGAGAGTTTAATACAAGCAGATCACTTCCAGATCACTTCTTTTTGAAAGAGCATTCTCCTTTTTTCCAAGACTGCTTATGATTTACAACTTTTCAAAAACTTTCTGAGCTATTTATTTCTAATAATGTCTGCTCCCAAGTTCTAAAAAATTCTCTCTGATTGTATTCTGATCCTGTTTCCATATTAATCCAAAATCTTTTTAATGGATAGTCCTCATGGGAACCGTGGATGCAATATTTAAGATAGGAGCAAATTTAACTTTTGCAAAGGGCAAATGCTAATGTTATTTTGTAATCTGCTGCTTGCCTAATCCAGCATCCATATCCTTTGATGTGCTTCTGTTTACACTGTGACTTCTTCAAAGTTTTAGAAATATGTCCGGTGGAGGAGCTTCCACTGGTTTCTGTTGGCTTCATTAAGGCTTAAATCTGCATGTTGAGCTGTAAGGAGTCTGTATAAAATAATTCTAACATTTGTAGTGCTGGACTATATCTGCTCAGGGTCTGGAATTCTACCTTGTAACAACAGTCAGATCCATTCTCTTATATAGAATCACAGAATCACAGAATGGGTCTGGTCAGAAATGACCATGGTGGGTCGCCTGGTCCAACCTCCCTGCTCAGCAGGGTCATCCTGGAGTCCATTGCACAGGATTGCATTGAGACGGTTCCTGAACATCTCCAGAGAGGGAGATTCCACACTCTCTCTCAGTAACCTGTTCCAGTGCTTAGTCACTGCACAGTAAAGAAGTTCTTCCTCATGTTCAGGTGGAACTTCCTGTACCTCAGTTTTTCCTGCTGTCTGTTGCCCTGTTGCTTGGCATCACTGAGCAGAGCCTGGGCCCATCCTCTGACTCCTCCCATCAGATACTCATAGACATTGATGATTTCCCCTCTCAGTCATCTCTTCTTGAGGTTGAACAGGCCCAAGTCCCTCATAAGAGAGATGCTTCAGTCCCTTGAACATATTTATAGCCCTTCACTGGACTCACTCCAGGACCTCCATGTCTCTTGTCATGAGGAACCCAGTACTGGACACAGCACTTCCAAATGTGCCTCACAAGAGCTGAGTAGAGAGGCAGGATACCTGTCAACCTGTATTCCAGAATATCACTGGCATTTTTCACCCCAGGGCACTCCACTGGCTCATGGATGGCTTGTTGTCCACCTGGATGCCCCAGGTCCTTCTCCACAGAGCTGCTTTCCAATAGCTCAGCCCCCAGACTTATGCATGGGTTTAATCTTTCCCAGATGCAGGACCCTGCTTTTGCCTTTTATGAATTTCAGACAGTTCTTCTCTGCCCTGTCTCCAAACAGGCTCAAATTAACTTCTGAGTTATTCTGGAGTGACAAAAATTTCTGTAATCTGAAAAAGTGTATTTATAAAGGAACTAAAATGAGTAGTCTACTACTAGACTGTACTGTGTTATTTTTAGTATACTACTTTTAAAAATAACATTTTCAAAAATGATAACAGTCTTGTAGAGAAAGCATTTCTTTCATATGCCATAAACACTGGAAATTCTTTGGACAAGCTGGAGATTTTTCCTGCTCCTGACTGCAATTACTCAGAGGGCACTGGAAAACATTGGGTATAAGCCAAGGGGTTAATAAGTGGTTTTATTCCAATTCCTTGCCACAAGGAATTGATACCACACTTGTATAAGAGACTAACGAGTCTTTGCTTAACAAAGGAAATTATCAAAATGAGATGGAAGTCTAATGCAGTTCATTCTGCTTGGAAGAGCACCCAATTTTTAGTGAAGTGCCTGAGTGGAAGAGAAGACGCCTCACTTTGGTCATGGATGATGTCTGATGTTGTCTGAAAATTTTGCAGAAGTTTTCCTGCCTTACCTGCTAGGAACGACTTCTGTGGAGTGGGGTGGCTATAAAAAGATTGAAGGTGGTTTAGTGGGTGAGGTCACATAGTGAAAAAACCAGAGGTTTCCACTTGTATTCTTGTGATTAGAATGCTCAGGTCTACCAAGGCCATCTTTCTTTGGTTGCCTGAAAGAGAGACTGCATTTTCCTGCAGTTCTCCAGCTCAATGGATTTATTTTCCACAATTCCTTTTTCTCCTCTCTTCCTAACCCTTACATGATGTACCAAGACACAGACAGCTCATACATTACTGCCTCCCCAAGTCAGTGCTGCTCCTCCCATTTGTTTCCTATTTTAACTTACATGGAAATGGTAGCTGACTTTCTCAGAGGAAGCTAGTGTTCCCTGACCCTGGAGTTCCTAATGTTTCGACTAAAACAGCAGGTTATAGGCACATTTAAATGGTGTGTACTTTTCTTAGATGAACTCAGACTCAGTGAGTCCTGGTGTGAGATTAATTAGGTCATATTGAAATGAATCTGTGCAATGCAGATCTGAAGCAAAACAATCAACAACCATTTTCAGCCTGATGATATGAGTTCACATAGATTGACTTTTCTTGATTGCCAGTTTCTAGTTCACTTGAATACCAGTTACTTTCCATCACTGCATGCATGGACACAACTCCATTTTTATGTTCACACCATGTGTATCAAGTTTGCCCTTAGCAGTAAGGTATTGCATTTCCTTTACTCCATACACGTTGCTCAGGTAATTAAATAAGAAATGGTTTAAAGTGCAGTCAACTGAACTCCTGAGAGGAAGCACTCTTTCAAAATCTAGGTATTTTTGTATAAATTAATTGAGATTAAGAGATATTAATAAATCTATTTGAACCACTGTCTCGAGGAGATTGACAAATATAACTCTTTTTGAACATGCTAAATGGAAAAACACTTTCAGAGAAAATAATTGTCAGTGAGATCTAATATGTGATCTTGTTTTGTTCAAAATACACGTGTAGATAAATTATCTACCTGAAGAAATTTGTTAACAGATGTACTAAGTGAAAGAGCCATCCAGACTGAATTGCTAACAGATTAATTGTAGGCATCATGTGAAATATGACTGGGAGTCACTGTTTCCCCAGCAACACTCTTGCAAAGGACAGCAATAAATCTTCATGGAGAGAAACAGGCATTATTCTTACAGAAATTTTTGTGCATGCAAACAGTTTTGCCAAAGGCCTGGGTTTTATTTTGGGAAGTCTAAGGTCATTATAAAAAATAACAAGCTAAAGTAAAATTGTGTGGTAAAATTAGTGTGTGTCAGTGGAAGAATCGTTTAAAGTCACTGGTATGTTTTATTTGAGCAAGATACTTATGTCTTCAAAATATATAAAAACAAGAATGAACTGATTAGAGCAGACAATTTAGATATGCCTTCCAGGGAATAGCATTCCCTGAGGTGCTCTGTAAGGGCTTTGAATTCTCTGGTTTGCTTCAATTTTTTAACCAGTGGTTGTCACGCATAAGCATAAAATACACCAGGCACAGACACCTCAGCTCCTTCTTGCTTCCCACAGGGTCTGCCTAGCCCAGCTTCCAGACCAGAGAGACAGAATTCCTTTTGCAGAGGTGCCTGAAACCAATCTGAATGCTATTTAGTAAAAACGTCCTTGGTAATTTTCCAGAATGAATAGAAATATTATCTCAGGGAAATCCTCCCCTTCCATTCAGAAACTCTCTCTTCCAGCTGGCAATTGCATGTTCTGTTCTCCCACCCTGCAGAACATCTCCGTGTCCTGGGATAATGGCAGCAAGTCCAAGTTTACATGGGAAAACTATACTGGGAAAGCAAGATGTGTATTTTTGGATATTACAAATGAGATTAAGCAGTAGGAGATGGGGAAGCGTTAAAACTATGTGACCTCTCAAATCTCTGTGGACCAACTGCTTGGGAACCTTTGAGATGACAAGATATGCCACACTGTGAGCACATGTAACCCTGCTGTTTTTTCCCTTTGAATCCCTAGACTATTAATTCCTTAAAAAAAATTAATTAAAAAAAGGAAAACAAACCAATCCTTTCCAGAAATAGTAGTGCTCTTTTTATTTATTATTTTCCAGGTTATTTATATCACTAATTTTTTAACAGTTTTTGTTGTTTTTTTCAAGGTGCCCTTGAGACTACAATGTTGTTGGCAGAAATACTAAAATGTGCTAGTATCAGAAAGAAGGGAGCACTCTAGATGTTTCATGCCAGCATAAATCAGGCAAGTGTTTTCCCTTTTGGCAGTTTTGGTGAAAATTTTGCAGGTCGGTGATTTCACTTGTTTTTTATTATTTGTATGACTTTAATGTGGATCCTGCTGGCTGGAGTTTGGAAACAACAAATATTTTGAGAACCTTAGCTGAAAAGAAAGGATTTTCTTTTTCTCCACTCAGCTGAAAATACGAACTTGGCAGGGAGTAAAGTCATGCTTGACCATATCACTCAGTCACTATTGAAACAGAAATGCCCCTTTGCAGAGTTCATCCAACAGTGTCACTGAGAAGGAGGGATCATCCTAGTGCAGACAAGGCAGAAAGAACAGGATGAAAATAACATTTCCCAGCCCTTCTAGCATTTTGCTCATGTCTTTTTTGTGTTTTGTGCATTCCAAAGATTAATGGGAATTACTTGTCTCCTTCAAATCTATAGTTGAAATGCTGGGAATAAGATACTATATTGAGTAAGAATAGTTTTGATTCAAAATGAAAGTAAAGCCCTGTGAAAGTATCAGACTATCTAACTTCCACTATCATTACCTTAATTGCCTTTGAGTAACGTAAACGGCTTATGTTGATGTATTATATATTTCATCAAATTTAAATTTTTGACCTTTTATGAATGTCTATTTAATTAATCAGGCATATTGAGAATGTGCAAAAAAACCGCACCTAGTATGTGAATCTAAGTCTGAATAGAAATTATGATACCCAAAAATCAAATCCATTTACCAGTCTCGGCCAGTTCCCAACAAGAAAAACCAGGTAATTTTTCATAGACTCACTGAGGGGTCCTAAAGCCAAAGACAAGGATTCCTTTAAGTAAATTTTAACTCAATACCAGGGCCATGAGGAAAAATGTGAGTTACTATTAATAATTACATTATTAATGAAAGCAATTGCAACTGAATTGACAGCATTATAATGGAGAGCTCTACTGCTACTGTTGGAAATAAATCAAGCAAGTTAAAGATGAAACACTTTTCCTGTAACTTTCTGGAGTCTGCTGCTAGAATCCCCTGTTCCTACAAGGTCACTACTCTGATGGAAAAAATAGACATCTACAATGGGAGTCATCACAACATCAACACTGAAAAGACCTTTTGGTGTGTGGGCAGATGAGAACTCTACAGAGAAAGCAAGGGGGTCTAAAGAATCTGCCAGGAGCCTTCCCCATTCGCGTGACTTCAATTACAAAGTCATAGAACTGGCACCATATTCACTTTGGCTTGCAAACAATTTGCCTCCTCCCTGTTCCCAGCAGTTCCTGTACAGTCTACATGGCACACAGGGCACATTGTTGAGATCGCCTCCCTTATCAACATGGTAGCAAATGATATGCAACTTAGTTTACAAGAAATGCCAGTGCCACTTTTTTTTTTTTTTTTTTTTTCCCTAATGCAGAAGAAAAAGGCAAAGCCACAGTTTCTCTCCTCATTTTCATTTTCTGCTTATTCTTCCCTTTCCCCTCTCCTTGTTCTCTTTTTTCTAAAAGAAATCTGTTCAAAATAATGGCATGCATTTAATTGAGACATAGTTAACAGCAGGATGTCGCAGAAGTGTGTTTTGTTGAATAAGTGGCACAGGAAAACTATTTCCCTTGATTCAAAACTTTCAATATTTCAAGTTTAATTGGCAAAAAGGTTATTTCTTGTAAATGATACTACTGGAGCCAATCTTATATGGTTTCCCTTAACTACCACTAGCTGCTGAAGGAGCTCTGTGTGCTATGTTTTTCAGAACTGTTTTACCAGAGATGTAGAGGGAGTCACCTTTCAATTATTGGAGCTGAGCTAATCTACAGCATCTGCCTGCTGACCTGACTGTAAAGCATGAGATCATACAATGACATCAGTACACCCAAACTCAGATCTTTGGATTATATACCTACAATTATATTCAATCACATACATAATATTAGATGTTATTTCAAAATACGTGAAAACATATGTGTATTTTGCAGAAAACTCTGCCTGCTCACATCTGACCCACAGCATGGGCTCTGGAGTACACGGGTGGGAGGGCAGATGGAGCCCTGAGACTGATGATGGAGCACTTCTGCTTCGAGTTCCTCACTTTGTGATCTCACTTTGTTCAGAATGTGTCAGTGTGATTTTTTTAATGATAAGTTTTAACAACATAGATGAATCTTTCCTGAAGTAGGAACTGATACCATGCTTCATGTAAGAAGTGTTATTATGTACAAACTGTTGTAATTCATGAGTGGTTATATCTTTGTCTGTTTTGAAGGTCTTTGATGATGTTATTAATATGTTGCTTTATTACCAATCCAAGAACGCATGGTCAAAACTAAGTCTTGTACACCAACTCTTACTTTACATTTTCCTTTTAATATTTTAAATAATTCTAACACATTTCTCAATTTAATTTGTACACTTGATGGTTTTCTACATAGGAATTTTTTCTTCTTTGTGGTGTTGTAGGAATTTTCATTCCATAAAGGCCATGCAGTTTATCAAAATGAAACAAAATAGAGAACTTTCTTGAGGGACTGGGCCATGTATCAAATGCAACTGTTTTGCTGGTACAAAAAAGTCTGAACTACACAAAACATGTTTAGATATTTTGCAGACACTTTACTACTATATACCTCCAATATCTAGGTGCAAGACACCAGCAGAAACAAGGAGATGCAAACAAGCAAGCCATAGCTGGAGAGCCTTTGAGAAGATTGAGGGAACACTGACCATGATGAATGACAGCACAGGAAAGGTTCCTTTGCAAAGTGCAGAGGCTGTGCTAATTTGGCGACCCAGCCTACAAGTGAAAGGATGGCTGCTGTGTGTGGAAAGGTGCCCAGACACTCAGCATGGAGGGAGCAGGTCTGACAGAGCATGGTGAGGCCACACCAGGAAGGAGAATAGGCACAGGTGCCCATGCCCCAGGGTAGTCTGTGCTGCCAGACAGCACCACATTCAGTACCCTACCTAGTTAAACTCAGTCTAAGTCAGAGATTGTGTGCTTTCCTGCTGTTCACTCGAATCCTAGGCCTCATTAGGAAACAACAATTATTCCAGGGTCATTCAAGCAGAACTTAATCCAACCTTTCAAATTCACATGGGGCAGCAGAAGTTTAGATTCAGAGTCTCCATCATGTAAATTATTAGGAGTTTTTTCTCAAATAATTGCCAGTTCACATCTTTACCCATTATAAATCACTTAATTTTCCTGTGGTTATGTCAGTTTGTGCCACTGAAAATCCAGTCTGATGACATAATTGGAACTATGGGATAAAATGTTAATCTTCAAGAGTATCATAGTCTCTTCACACAGAGGTTTCCATAGTAACATAACCATCATGACACAACCATGGTGAATGGGATTTTAATGTAATTTATTTCCTCTTTTGTGATATTTTAAAATGAAATACTTTGGATGGAGACACTATGATGGAGGCACTATAGAAATAATACTAATTGATCCTCAAGTACAAGGAAGGATTTGGCAGAGTAAACATGATTACATGTCTCAAGGGGATGTATAGACATGTTATGAAAGAGAAGTGGGAATATGATCTTCCTCTAATATACATGTATTTTAGATTAAAAAATCTTGGCTGTATTTATGTAGATGCATAAAAGCCTCCACCAAAAGCATTATACATTCTTTACAAGTATTACTTTTCCCACCAAGCAGAATAGTATATTAAAGTGCTAAATCAGCTGCCTCTGCCTCACCTGTCACAACCAGAGCCAATCTCCTGACATAATCGCCCCAAGTCAGTGAACATCCCTGCATGAGCCTGTTCCCCAGTGTCTCTCTCCCAAAGTCCTTTATCAGTAGGACTAATGATGCCTGGTTTCCTAAAGCTTTGCGTCTCAGGTATACAAGACACTGCAATTTCTAACTAAAGCATTTTTGACCTTTATGGCAGTCACAATAGCTCTTCTGTACAGATTCTCTGCCATTTAATACAAATTGGGCTCATCCATGTTCCAGTAGAAGAATTGACAGGGTCCTCTTCCACACCTTTTTTTGAAACCTTTAGAAAATTAACATATTTTAGGTCATTATCCCTATCAAACTCCACCTCATAAAACATGGCTGAAATTGATGAGCTAAAAAGTTATGAGTTGTGAGTGGGCAGACATATACACTTGCTGTGAAGACATGTATTTTTTACTGAAGAAGAAAGACAAATGAACTTCGTAATATATCTAAAAAATAAGAATCTGAAACTTTTGTAGGCTTATCATCTCATCTGTAAGATCCTTCTCCAGTTGTGTGCTGCCCTGTCCCAGATCTGATGTGCACTACAGGAGCACTGAGATGGTGGGATGGTGGCCATTGGCTTGGAAAATGTTGAGAGCTGGAGGTTCTGTGCAGGAGAGGAGAAACCACCTCTGAAGAGGGGAAATGATCACCAGAGACAGGACCCACCCAACCAGATATTTAGATTTGCCAGAAGAAAGTAATTCTCCGCCTGCAGGAAAAAAAATTTCTACCTTGGTTGGATATTTCCCAGAGTAGAGTGATTTTAGGAACATTCCCTGCCGTGGTTGCTGGTGTCCAGGTGTGGACAGCTAGCCCCAGGGTCTTTGGCTAGCGACCCACCGGCGGCTGCAGCCAGTGTCCCTGACCGCCGGAGCGCCGGTTCGCTGCCGCGGGAATCGGTGCGTTCTCAGCCGCAGGTAGCTCTTAGAGAGCAAACTATCTCTATAGAGGCCGGAGGGATAGGGAGGGATCTTCTGGCTAGAGTAATAGAGACGCCGAGGCGTAGGATCCAGCTGTGCTCTGGGCATCTAGGATCAGAAGACCCCGAACAGCTCAGAGCACAGACTTTTATTGTGAGGGCACCATCCAACCATCAAACACCAGAAGGGAGGAACCAGGGAGGGACCAGGGGACTAGGACTAACCAGAAAGGAGAGGGGGAGGAGAGGGGATGACAGACAACCGGGGGATTCAATCAACTACTGAATGAAACAGAACTTTCTAGAACACAAGAATGATTGGCAGGAGAGTGGCAGGTGCTTAAACTAACGGGGGAAAAGGGAACCACCCCTGAGAAACTCAGCCCACTTGAGGGGCAAAGCACCTGTGTCTCCTCCCCAGGGGAGACTTTAAACTTGGGCACCTTTATTCCACAGCTTCTCAGGGGGGACCGAGCCCTTCGGGGCTTCAAGCACCACCACAATTCCCCAACCACAAATGATTTATGAGGCACTTACTATAACAGCTATGCCAATAAAAAATAATGTGAATAAACCAGGAATTACCAACAGCCACATGTTGCTACAGATAAGATGGGGACACATAAGTTTTCTAAAACTGAATGTATTTCTTTCAGATTTGTGTAGTCTCTTTGGTTTTACCTACTGCTGGAACTTCAGTTGGGTTTTTACTGAAGCCTTGACTGAGATTTTCAAACTAGCTATCCATCCGTTCCCAGAGGAAAACCCAGGAGAAAATGCTCCTCTCCAAAACCCTTGCATGTTTTTCTCCTCACACAAGGCTCTGCCTTCTCTGTGGAGAGTTGTGCCCTGTCATGAGCTCCCAAGCTGACCTCAGGATGCTGCAGAGCACCTGGGGGCTTGTGCCCCTCAAGCCATGCCAAAAAGATGGGCAATGAGGCACAAATCAAACCTGCCAGCACAGGGCTCTTCATGCTCCTCCAGTGCTTCCCCTGAGGTGCAACCAGAGTGAGCCAGGAGGCTGCACAGCCCCAAACACAGGGGATGTGCAGCCTCCTTGCAGCTCAGGCTTTCAGGGTTTAAAAATGACCCAGTTCCTAGATTGGATGCAAGTAAACACCAGCCTCTCTGCTAGCCCATCAACACTGAGATGGATTGATGTTGTTCCTGAGCCAGAGGGTTGTTTTTTAACTCTAACAGCATCAGAAACAGGGAGTGAAAGTGTTACTGGAGAGTGCTCTGTCTCAGAGATGCTCTCAACATCACAGCTGGACCCTTAGGAGATGGCACAACACACCCTTCACATCTCTGTGAAGTTGAAATCTTGCACAGACTTACTGTCAAACCCTGAATTCTACTGAGTTTTATGATGGCTCTGCATTTAACACACATTTTCAAAAAAATCCAGATTTGGGACCAAACTGAAAGTCAGATGTGCAGGTTGCGACACCCCATTAACCTGTGGGGATACTGGGTTGGAACAGAGAAGTGTCTGAGCTCCCACAGGGACAACAGCAGCCCTCCAATAGGCCGTATCCCCTCCCAAAATTTGCCCACGGGAACAGATGGGAGGAGTCTTCCAGACCTGTCCCAGAGCAAGCTGAAATTGGGCAGGTGATGGCATCACAAGCCAACCTCAAAATCAAGCCTGGAAATCTAGGCTTGTAGCTCTTGCCCATGGCAGAGATTAGGTACCAGCTACAGAAATGAAGCCTGTTAAAATTTCCCTGTTTGGTCTAACTATTCCACTTTATAGCTTTTGTTGAGCCCTTAAGAGCAACCTAAGCCAACAAAGCATTTTCCTTGGAAGGGTAAAAAGAAAATAATTTTGCAAGTACAAAATGGAAACAAGCTTAATATTGAAGGATATCTGCATGGCTAAAGAATTGCTTTGGTTTTAAGCCTAAAATTTAATAGACTACAAATCTAATACTATGGTCTTCTGTCTTAAAGCATTTTTAGAGAGAATCACAATATTTATTTAGAAGTGTCATTCGTTGACCATGTTTATTGTTTTGATTTTGGTTTTTGTTTGAGTAGAATTTTACAACAAATTTTAGAATGTGTATTTTTAGTGTTTATTGCTGCCAGCTGGATGACAGAATAGACAATATTATTAGGGATTATGGGGTCAATAATCCATGTGCTAAGAAGGATTTATGTAAGAGACCATAACAGCTTAAGCTTCAATAAATAACAAGTAACACAGGACAGAAATAACATACATTATCTAAATAGAAACAACAACATTTTCCTATACCAGAAAGGAAAATAATACATGTAATATTAAAAATGAAATACATTTTTAGAATGGTAAATAAAATGCATACTCTTGATTTGCAAGAGGTTTAGGTACATATTTGCATGAATTGGAATACATTTTGAGGTCTGAAAGATCAGAACAAAAGGAGTTTTTCTTGTCTCTGCCCATTTTTTCTGCTTCCATGATAAAAAAGAATTTTTTCCTTTTCGCTGTTTGAAGCTCAAATCACAATCCCTGAGGGAATTCATGAGGAGGCAGAGTAGGTGAAAATAACTTCTACATTTGAATACTACAAAAGGCAAGACATCACAAGGGTATATTGGAGCTGATATTTCATTCAGGTATTTTTTTATTTCCCCCACATTCCTTTTTATGTGCAGTAGTGCACTTCCTCTTTTGCAGAGGGAACATCAGTCTAAACACTGAACATCCAGGCTTTCATGGTTTATAAAAAGAAGTAAATGTGATCAAAACAGGGTCTTTTTTCTTTTGCCTTGGAGATATAGAAGTAGCTTTGATTTCCTTAATTACACGCATCACTCTGGAAAGGTCATAGTCTAATTCTGGTTACTATTCTGGGAGCAGATGAAATAATTCTGAGGTTTTTTCCACCTGCTTTCACAATCCAACAAGGCTTCCTTCTTTCTTTTACAGGAACTGCTCTATCCTCCAGAGATTTGACTGGCATGTGACTAGTCAGTCAACAGGAAATTATTTACAGTTCGATTTTTAATTACTTCTGATAATGTGAAGGCCTGAAAATTTGTAATCTAAGGATGAACCTCCCCCACACTTGGAAAATTCAGATCATTTAACACTGTGTTGCCACTTCTTATTTACAAGCAGTCAAGCCAGGTTAAAATGTCTCTGGTTTTCTTTGGTTTGTTTTCCCATTCTGTGAGTATAGATAGGAAACCCCGTGCATGGCTCAAAACAAAATGACAAAGATGGCATTTTGCAGATGACCTCCCATGCCTCAGGGAGCACCAGTGACCCACAGGCCAAGAAACTGCCATCCACATGGAGTATCATGATACTGTCCTGGGGATGCAGAGAGCTGCAGGCTGCAACTCTCTAAACCCTTCCAGCCTTGGTCCAGCAACACATTTGAGCATGTGCTTTCCAGTAAACACCTGAGCTGCTGGCTTTGGCTGGATTGTGAATGTCAGAGTGCTCTGTTGGAGGACAGCCAGAGCACTCAGCAGCATGCACTGATTTCAAGAGGAAAGACTGTGGATAAAGTTCATCTTTTTAATTGCTGGACTGATTTATTGCCTCCTGCAGACTGTGGAAGTATCCCTTTGGTCTTAATGTGAGAACACAAGGCTCCACACGATTAGCTATCTAAATCTGTGACTTTTCTGTCTTTTCTTGAAATGACATTAGCTGATAAAAATCTGTATCGTTCCACCATTTCATTATTTTACCCCATCTCTTCCTTTCAAATGGATTATGGATAGTACCAACAGCTGCCCTCTTTACAGGCTTAACAAAGGCATTATTATAGTAAACCTGCTTGTCAAGGTAATTTCTTTTCTTGTTTTAGTTTCCTCAATTCCTCTGAAATAATACATCCAGCTTTGATCAGCAGTGTGTTTGTAAACACTCTTTCAGAGAGCTGTTATGAGAGGTTTATAGTTCAGTAGGACACTTCGTGCATCCGGTTCTTCTTCTCAGGATATGACTACTCATGCAATTCACTCCTTGTTGATTATGTCATTGTTTCAGACAACTGGTAATTAGGGTTGGAAAACCTTAAACCTTGGTGATTCTTCCTGCTCGGACAGTTCTGAGTTGAGTGATAATTTTGGTGATGGGACTACCTTTAGGAATTCTTCTGGTGCGAGTGTGCATTTCCTTCCACTCATCTGTTGCCTGGAAGATTGAATTATCATTTCTTTTCTTTCACACCTAAAAGTAAGAGGTCAGCCACCACTCTGTGGTTTCAAAGCAAAGAAAGAGATTTCTCCCTAGATGCTCATATCTGCAGTGTACTCCTGCAGGACCCTAGAAGACATTTGCTGACCCCCAAATGCTGCTGCTGCCTCACAGGTGTGTTGGCAGCCCATCTGGCTGCCTTTGTCACTCCATGAAAACAAGTTTTGCTCCCTTGGCCTCTTCCCTGTGGAATGCGAATGCCTGGTGTTTGCTGTGGGCAGTGGGGCAGGTGTTTGGAGGAACAATGTTCTCACCAAAGGCTCTGCTGGCAGCTGAGCAAAGACAGCCCATCTGCTTGGGGAATCCTGTAACACAGGAAGGGGCTTTGTGCCTTCCCCTGGAGGGGTCTTTACCACTGGAGCAAGGAGGCTGCAGCTTCCCCTCTCTCAGGAAATCCCTTACTTCTGGGAGGGAAGGTGTCTCTACTTCAGCATGTGCTGGACTGCTGGGTTTGTCAGTCCTGGCCAGCCCTGGTGCCTGGAGGTGTGCAGCCCTGCCAGCCCAGCCTCCTGCCCTGTGCCCCTGTGCCTGTGGCCATGCCTGAGGGAGGTCTCACTGATGGGGCAGCAGATCCTCCGTGTCGTGCTGCAACAGACTCTCAGTGACAGCACTCTCAGTGTTGGGCATTGCTCCCCTAAAACACATCCCAGAAACATGGGACAAGGTTAGATGCTTCTCCCTTTCCTTTTAGCAGCCCAAAAAAGAAAGATATCGAGCCTGTCCCCCAGGCTGCGCTCAACCTAATAAAATGTTTAGGTTGTTACAATTAATTTTAATAACAGCAGGCTTTTAGCTCATGCTGACGTTTTGGGAAAAAAATTAATTTCACTCAAAAAAGCTGACATGAGTGGTTCTGGTACTTCATTTTTTCTCTTCTTGTATGTTCTTTAATAATAGTATTATTTTCTGAATTAAGGCTAAATCATCCACAGAAATTTTAGTCCTCTGAAAGGTATTTTTGGCAAACATGACAATTTCTCAAGCGTCTTTACCTGCCTTTAGTCACTTCAGAAAACAATGCCCCTAGTTTGTTATACAAATGCAAAAGAACGGCCAGAGCAGGACAGAACAATAGTGCAGGTGACCCTGTGCTCTGTACAGTGAAGCCTGTTCCTTGGCCCAGTACAAGGAGTTCCCTAGTGTTCCCAGAAATGCTTCAGAAAGGGAGTAGGAAATGTGAGTCATTCTTGGTTGCGCCTTCCTCCCTCCTGGTGCCGTGCCTGGCCACCAGGGCCTTGGGGGCTTGCAGAGCCGAGGTGGCTGTGAGGGTTAGTGGCCATCCTTGGTGCAGCCCTCACCTAACCCTTCTTGCATCCAGTTGGGTTTTGACCTTGGCAGCATCCTGTAACAATAAGTTCCAGAGTTTAATTTCCACTGTGTGAAAGAGGACTTCCTCTATTTATTTTCTGCTTGCTGCCTGCTAATTTAAGAGGTGCTCTTAGTTTTGTGCTGAGGCAGGAGAGGGCAGTTATTCCCCACCCACCTTCTCCAGATCTTTTAGTGTTTACACACCTCAGTCATCCCGTCTTGACTCCTTTTCAACGTCAGCAATCCCAGCTTGTTTAGTATTTTCTGGCACCATCGCCTTCCCATACACTTAATCACACACCTTCTGCATCTTACCTAGTTCTCCCCATGATCAGCAATGTCCTGCTGGGAGGGAAAGAAAAATCTAGTTTTGCTTTCGGCCATATCCTTCTTCCCTTGCCCTCTTTTGGCAGGCAATAATTCACAGGACATGCACCTGGGAGATTTTCCAGGGATAGTGCAGGGCTGTTGGATGGACTGACTGGTCTCCCAGGGAAACTGAGTCCTGCTCTTTAAATAACATGGTCTGCAAGGATCTCTCCAGCCAAAACCCCTGAGAGGCTTTATTCCTTCCTACCCCAATGACTTTTCAGTGTGAGACTTTCAATCTCCAAAGCTTTCTCCCACCAGAAAGCATCCCAGCCAAGGAGGACGTGTGAAGAGTGCTGGGATCTGCTTGGTGTACATGACAGACCCCTGGTCACCCAGCTTCAGCTTAGCACCTGAGTGGAGAATGTTTTACTTTTTTTATTATAAACTCTTTATTTTTTAATTAAAAGCTAAGAATTGCTGTGTAACCTTAAGCAAATTTGCTCTTGAGTTGAGTCTTGCCAGGCAGACTATTGCCCCAGAAAATCCTGTGGGCCACAGGGTTTCACAGCTTCTCAGATGCGAGGAGAAATTTGAAGCTGAGACACCAAGTACTGCAGCCCCAAATGCAAGGCCTGGAGTCATTTTAACTTGTTTGATAATACCAGGTCTCCTTCCTCTGTTATTTGTGCTGGATTTCCTCCATGGATTTCCATTGAGCCAAACATTCCTGGGGCTGGCAGAGGAGGCGAGGGTTGGAGCAGACCCTTTGTGCACAGTGGGCTGACAGCCAGCTGTTGAGGGGAGCTGAGGACCTGGTCAGGAGAAGGCAGTGACATTTACCACAGCAGAAAAACTGGCTGCAGGCAGTTCTGCTTCCTTCGCTGAAGGGACAGGATGACTGGGCAAGCAGCTTTTGAGGGGGAAACAGAGCAGGAGGAGAACAAATAACTTGTTTCTCTTCGACTTTCCATTTTCCTCATCTAAGAAATGATCTTCCACTTTTTCTTAGACAGGGTACTGCTTTGTCTGAGATGTTATTGCCGAATAGCTATCTTAAATGTCACATACACACAGAATAAAGTGCATATAAGCAGAACCTTAGATGTGAAGAGGTGCTGAGGACCAGAAGGTGACAGTGGAATGACTCTCCTGGGGTGACATGCAAACTCCAGTCTTAAGTGGAGCCGTCTTCTTCTGCCAAGATATCTGAATGAGCATCTGCTGTTGCTGACTACATAATGGCATAGATTGAATTAATCCTTGTGACATGGGAGCTCCCAGTCAGAAACAATAGCATCTGCTGGAAGAGTTCCTGGAATTGTGTTGCATGTCACCCTGACCAACACACATTCAAGGCAAGCAGTGTGACAGGATGCTGTGTGGTACCTAATTCCGCCACCACTCCATTCTTCTTGCTGTCCCCTGCTTTAATTAGGTACACTTAATCAGTCTCTGGTTAATGAGGACTCCATATCAGCATGTCCTGCAAAATAATACAGCCAGAGCAAGATCCATGCTTGCCACTAGAGCCCTGTGTGCCAGTCCATATGGAGCTGCATTGCACTTGCAGCTGTTGACCAGGCAGCTGTGAGCCCATCCAACCCCATTCCTTTAAATAAATGGCATTTCTTTCACTCCCTCTTCTGCTTCCACCACAACAATGAATGTCTGTGAGCAGATGACTGAGGTCTCATTTTGCTCTTTGCTGTACAAATGGGAATAAGCATGGATGAATCTTTCTAAGATATTTTTAAACCCAAAGTCAAGAGAGAAGCCAAATGGTATTTTCTAAGGCTTTGGGACACCAAAACCTCTAGAAGTTGGAGCATGTAGAAGAGAGAAGACAGAGATCTCCTAATATATTTCCTCTGGTTATTTCCATGAAAGTGAGCTAAACTGCTTTACAGATTAGATTCAGCTGTAGGGTTTCTTTTAAATGTTGGTGGGTATATATTTTTATAATTTAAATTTTTCTCCATGCTTCTTACCTGAAAGTAAGGTAATAAATCTTTTAATTTTGCATTGAGGCATGCTGGTCAGACCACTGACTGTGGTTCATTTTGTACATCAGAAATATTTTAATCATAATATGTTAAACACAGGGTGCTCAGCCAGGCACAAAGATCTCAATTCATAGAGATCAGTGAGGACTGGGGCCGCAATAGTAAGTGGGAGACAAATGCTGAGAGAGAAAAGATGGGAAGTTAATTCTTGTAAAATTGTGTTTATTTAAAATAGCACACAAAACGATGATGGATTATACTCTTCTTTCAACTATTCATTAGTCGGCTTTTCTAATTGCATCTCTCTTACATGTGAAATAGGGACTAATTCAAAAAGCAGTGTCAATGAAGGATCCTTAAAGAAAGTGGGATGTTCTGCCATGTGATCAGTCTATTCCTGGCCACTGTTTGCTCAGTGTTTGCAGCAATCACTATGGCACAAGGACTTTAGAGACAGAGTATTTTTTTTCTAGTTATTTACTTTCTGTTGTATGTGTTTGCTGCACAGTATCAATCCTAATTTGCTGCACAGTATCAATCCTAATTTCGGGTATAGCCTTTTGTCACTTGAAATTATTCTAGGCTTTTAGAAAACAAACTGAAAACCTGACAGAAATTCTTTGAAGAGCATAAAGATTTAATACTTGATTGCTTCACTTCTGGTTTCCTCCATCTCCTCCTCCATATGCAATTGATAGCCACTGCATTATGGAACAAGATGGTGGCTTTGAAAACAAAACTGTCTCTTCTATTGCAATCATTTATTATAGTTATTCTTCGTTTTCTGCAAATTGTCTTCGTGAAAGCCATCTTTTACTTGCAATGTTTTTCTGGGCTTTCTAGCTACAATACATACTCCCCAAGAGGCAAAGTGGCAATGGTCCTGAGGAGGGAAAAATTAAGATTTCATTGAGTAGCTGTGTATTTTTCATTTTTGAACTCTCTCTAGTTAGCATTTCTACAACAGTTGAATCCCAACTGACTCTGACACTCTGTCTTGAGACAGTTCTCTCTATCTGATAATCCTGCCCTTTGAACCATTTCACCATCAGACTCATAGGGTATCAAAGACCATAGTCTCCACTCACTGGAAAATAAAACCTTCTGGAATTTCCCGATTCCAAAGCAAGTGTCAAAGAAAGATAGGGATTCCTTTCCCTAATGAAGATCACTTCTCAATGTGATTCTGATTATCTCTTTGGAGAAAATCTGTTGTCTTCTACTCAGGGTAACAGCCTTACTAGTTTGACACTGAAATGTTCTTTAAACTAACCATGATGGCAGCATAGGCAGTTCTATTCTTTACTGTGATGTATCACTTATACTGGAACCCAGTTACAAATAATCCAGCCAGAGAGTCCAAGGTCTGGCCACAGTCTGTAGAGTATCTCGAGTCTGCCTGATGATCCAGTTCATCTGAAATACAGCCAAAGGAATAAAAAACCCTTTCAAATTCTTTGAATTTGTAAAGGCATTTTTGACAGCTAGACTTGCATATTTTACAGTCAAGGTAAATATGGTAACATTGAAATTTGCCTTAATAAATATTCACAGATGCTGGATTTGAAGTTTATCCATGTGGATATTTATTCATCCAGTCAGTGCAGAGAAATTGTATTACCAGACTTTTGTGACCAATGACAAGTAAACAGTTACATACAGATTGGCTAAGCACATCTGAAAAAAACCCAAAGTTTTTGAGGATGGAAGTTTTCTGGTAACACTGTGTTGAATGCAAACAATTTAATTGTGTTTTAAAGCTTTTTTTTCCATTCTTAATTATTCCCAAAGCATTAATCACAGCAATGTTTTCAGTGTCCTTAAAGAGGGCTCTTTAACGTGGCTGCTTGTTCTGTGTTCACTTTCTGAACCTTAGAGGCTAAAGCAGAGAAAAAGAATAACCTCATTGATTAATTACATTTATTATTATGCATTTGTAAAACTCTTTAAAAAACATTTCCATATAAATACTAGTTAGACTATGTTAGGTATGCTCCATAGTAGCTAAACTTCCATGTGAAACAATCAGGAGCTTTGCAGTAAACAGGAATTTCCTTATGTTAATCATTTGGTCTCCAAATATACTTGAGCAAAGACTACTGAAATGTATCTGAGTGCTTTGACAGTCAGTGCTTATGTGATGCTCAAAAGCTATTTATGACATTCATTTCTATAAATAGCACAGAGCTTCTAGGATGCCGGTAAAATGCATTTTTGGGTGACATTGGTAATCTTTCATCTCTCTGTAGACTATAGAATTCCCCCGTAATGCCATAGTAGAAACATCTGCATCTCAATGTAAAGAAAATTATCACAATTTTTAGAACTTATGCATTTAGAGTTGCTGCCTCTTTCTTTTAAAGAATAAATTATTTCATACACCACAAATAAAAAGTAATGCATCTTTGGACAAAAGTTATGTTGTTCTGAATTCAGCTAGAAATCACTATCTCTTTTTCTGTTCCTGAAAAGAGGATCTAAAGGATCTGAAAATCCACCAGGGTCTCAGGCTTCTATGGTTTAGAGCTGCCTTCACTAATGAAAAAAATTAATCCCCTTCTACATGCCCCACTTTTATCCTTTATTTTAAGATGCTCATATTCCTATCAGTATCAGACAAAATTCCTACAAAATAAGTACAGCTTTTTGGAATTAATTTGAAGCAGAATAAGCAAAATGACAAACACTTTGTTATAGAGAAAGTGCATTTTTCATAAGAACAACACCTTTATTTTCATTTCCCTCAAAAAAGACAACGTGCA
The DNA here is from genome assembly GCA_034509425.1 of Eopsaltria australis. Lineage (NCBI taxonomy): Eukaryota > Metazoa > Chordata > Aves > Passeriformes > Petroicidae > Eopsaltria > Eopsaltria australis. The sequence goes on along the minus strand of JAVTVJ010000068.1, from coordinate 2,487,833 downwards.
ATACTGTCCTAACAATGACTGTATTGGAGGTGGTTTACTATTTTGATATCACTCAGAACTGAGTTGTCACTGACTCCTGCATTGTAGGAACATCTGGACAGCCTCTGAATATTGCAAATTTGTATTCAATTGAATTGAATATTTAGTACAAGTGTGTACTAAATATTCACTTGTACTAAAAATTACGTGTACAATATCCCCTACTGATGCTAATGGTTGGTGTTGACAGGAACTCCATGGTGAGCTACTTCAGGGCCTGGTATGTCTTTCAGTCTGAATATCCATTGTCTCCAGCCATTGCAGATGCATCTGTAGGACTTTTCTACTAAGAATATTTCACTATCAGAGATAACATCTGAGATGGAGCTGGGGAAGAAGTCCTTTATGACAAATCTAGAGCCCTTGTTTCACATAAATCAGTCACCTACTACTGTAATAGTAGTATATTTTAGATTTATCTCACAGATTGGTGCTGGGGTTATAGTAAAATAAATAGTCTCAGATTCACCACTGTGAATGACTTCTTTTATTCCACTGTTCACATCTCTGACTGCCTTCATTAAAAAATCATATCCAGGCAGGTCAGCCCTGGAAGATAAATCATGTCAGCACAAAGCTGGTTTGTGAGCTCTGATTTATTGGCGTTTTTAGGCCTTCAGGTCTTGTGAATCTCCACACATTGTAGTCTGCACTTTGAGACTAGTCTGCTCTGAAGGCTTGGATTTTTTCCCTAATTAGAGCACAAGTAAGTTGTTACTAAAACATTTGTGACAACATGAGATGAGTAATAAAAGACATGAGGTCTGTCTCCCGGGAACAATGCTGCAATGAAGCTGCAATATCATTATATGACTTGATTTGAGCTCAGGTAGAAAAAATTACTATTGGGGTCAGATGAGATGCAACTCTTGGGTTTCTGGGGTACCTTTGCTGCTGGGGTTTTGTAAATTTATTGCATTTCTGTTTTCAGAGCCTTGGAAATTCGTTTTAGTCAATTTAAAGAGCATTATTCTCTTTCACAGTGATTTTGCAGTTTCTCCAGGTGCTGGTATCACAGCCTGTTTTATTGATGAAGCAAAGTCAGTCTAGAGAAGCATTATCTTTTTGCATGTGTTAGGATATTTGTATCAGCTCCTTCATCTCATGTGCTATGACGAGGTATAATCCAAAAGCTGGAGTTGTTTGTGTGGAGAGAAAAGCAAACCTGGATACTGAAGTCCTCTGCCTGCTATTAGCATACACTCCTTCCCTGTCAGGTGACATGAATTAATCTCTGTCCCAGAGGTCTGTCAGATAAAGCAGTTGGGAGAGGGTAGATGTGTCAGTGAATTGCAGTTTGGAGACACCCTGCTGCAGAGGGGAGCTTGCTTTGTCCAGGGGGACTGCAGAGGTCTCTGCTTCCACAGTGACACTTCCTTGTGGCAGGGAACCAATGGCTCACTCTCCCAGTGGAGCTTCAGAGGTGATTCTGCACCCCCAAAATCAAAGGAGGTCTCCAACTCTCCTGACTGCAGGAGTCTCCATTTGGCTCTGCTCTGGGCTCACGTGCACCCTGTGCCAGGTATTCTCTGTATGCTGCATGATGGCATCCAAACCTTCCTGCAGTTTATTGAACTCTATTGCCCTGAAGGATGATTGAAGCCAAGCCATAATGGACACTGAGTGCATTTTGAGAGCAGGAGTAACAAAAGGTCATACAAGGAAGGAAAAAGTAAGTTCATGGTTTCCAGTAGATACAACAAACACCAATATGAATACAAAAGCACACTGGGTTTAACAGCGCAGCACTGTGAATTGTGAAGCTGTGTTTATTCCTTTGAATTCAAGCAGGAAGGAAGGGATTTTTGTGGCTCTGGCATGGGGCCAGATGGTTTGCCTTTCCCCAGCTCCCAGCTTTTGGAAACAGGAACTGACTTTTGCCAGCACTGCCCCCTGCCCCTGCCTCTGCCTGCCCACAGTCTGGCTGGAGCTGCCCTCATCCCAGCTCTTGTCACTCCACTCCCTGCCCTGGCAGCCACTCAATGGCTCTCCTCATTCAGCCCTCATGGTCACACAGGGCCATTTCCAGGCCCACATCTCTGTGGCTGCTTGCATTATAATGTGTGCCCTAACGAGCTGTGAGCATTTGAAACTGGCTGTGGAATGCAGTGAAAGTGGTCTCTTCTGGGTTCCTCAAGTAAATGGAGTGTGCATTTTTCCAAAGAAATACTTAAAAGATTTTGGATCCCTCGTAGACAACTATTAAAGCTGCAAATTTCTTTTCAGTTTTAACTCCAGATTAGAAATCGAGAGTTTATTTTTGCATTTTTAGAAATATCTAGGCCTTGTTGTTGCCCTGTGTAGAATGGTAAATTTTGATTTCTGGATAATTGCTGGAAAGTGACATTCCCATTAATCCTCACTATTACAGTTCAAGGATTTAGAAATGGCTTTTAGATACAAGCATAGCTCTGCAAATCCCCTAAGACAGAGCCATGGGTAATGGGAATATAGAGGTCACTTGAGTCATGAAATGCAAACTCTGCATCCTGTCAGGTGGTGTTACAGAGAGAGGAGAAAGGAAAATAATGGTGTTTTCATTCCTTTGAAAAAACACTGCAGGAGTGGAGAGACTACACTGTTCCCTGCAAGGAGTAAGGGATTTTCTAGTATGGTGACACAACCATGTTAAACTGGCAACTGCATAATGACAAGGCATGTTGAGAAACCCAAGCCTGGATCATTTGGGACTAAACTGATTTAAATTCCAAATGCAAAAAAACCTGTTGTTTAACGAGAAAAAAATAACAGTGTTGTGAGAGACATCAGCAGGCCATGCCTGACTTCTAATTGCTCTGATACCCAAATAGTGGTTTTGGGTCTGTGGAGGAGATCATCTGTTAGCAAAGATGCTGGTGCTGCCTCTGTGCAGCACTCCCTGTTACTCACCCTAGGAGATGAACTGAGTGCACAAGGTCTCAGATGGGGACAAGGGACAAACCTCCAAATTACCCTGAAAAAGCCTAGTGTGGACAAAGGTGCCATCAGGTCACTGCAGTCAAATGATGCTGCTTTGAGGTAGAGAACAGGAAGGCCACTTTTTTCTCTGAACAACACTCCTCACAATGCTTTTTTTTTTCCGCATCCTGATAAGATCAGGTGAGTAATGGTGTGTAATGCCACCGAAAGAATTAAAACTGCAATGTGGTGACATCTTAGAGGGTGGTGGGGCTCTGCTGGGATGAGGGTGTGCAAGGTGACCACAGGGGAGAGCAGAGAGTTGCATACACTGCTGCCTCAGGCAGGTCCTCAGAAAATGGGAAACAAAACAATAGACACAGCAAAAGACTGACACAACTCAGTGGCTCTGCCTCAGAAGTACGACTGGCCCAGCTCCCAGCAGCAGGAGTCCAACCCACATTTCTGTGTCTCTGGGCACCAGCAGCAGCACCTGCCCCATCCCAGCCCCAGCAGCTGCACAGTAAGGGGACACAGCAAGAGCTGCTCTGAGGTTCAGCACAAGAGTGGGTTTTGTTTTTCTGCTTTGCTCTATGGAAGGACTGTTCTCAGCTGGAGCACCTTGAAAACTGCTACAGGGGAAACCAGGAGGGGTGGCCACAAAGTAGGTGCGGATGCCCTGGAGATAGGAATCTTTTGAAGGACAAGTCCCACTGAAATACTCCATCAAGCCAGTGGTGCAGCCAAGAACACAGTCAAACATATCTTGGTGTGTGCATCATATAAATACCATCCTAATCCTACTGCTTGTGCTGTGCAGACTGAACAAGAAGTGTGTGCAGGTCACTACATATGCCTACAATGTAATCAAGAACTGTATCTATTGTTTCTTGGAAAATAAACAATGAAAATCGGTGGATTTCAATTTTTCTTGCCACATCTCTCTGAGCATTTTGGGTCTTGAGTATAATCCCTAAGATTTTTCTGAGTCCTTAATTAAAATTACAGCAAGGTGTTAAAGGGTTAATTCTTGCTTCCTGCAGAACCAGTAAAGTCTGCAGCTTTGTCCAGCTCCACAATTAACACTTCAAAGTTTCTACTGGTCAGAGCTAACTGATAACAACCTGAATATGCTAGTACTTGGGTAGTTTATTATTCAAATTAAATATTTCAAAGGAATTCGGACTGGGACGTGCCTTTGAAGCTGTGGAAAGACCCCAGCTTAGGGTTACCATTTCAAAGCAATTTTCACAACACCTCTTAGATGCTGAAATGTCAGTGGTGGAGAGAATTGATTTTCAAACTGACAAGATTGAATAATGGGAACGGCTTGGCTGAAACAACACATCAGGTGTTTTGCAAAAGGCACTACAAGGCACCCTTGGAAAGGTGTTTTTAACTGGAAGGATGAGGCAGAATGCCACTGAATTTACAGGTTGTGCGTTTGCTCTGGTTATTTTGAAGCTAGTCAGAGACCAGCTTAGAAAGGCAGATGCATTAAGTAAACTCACAAAGATGAAAACCCAAGGAGAAGCAGAAAAGGTTATTTTTACCCAGGTGCCCTCAGAACTCACAGTTAAGGTGCAGTTCTCTTGAACCCCCTCAGGCACATCATGAACCTCAGCCATATCACTGCAAAACAGGACTGTTAATGTTAAGCATCAGAAAAAAATATGAAATATTAGTATTAAGATCTCAAGATTTTAAAATATAATTCAACTGTATTCAATTTTAGTCTTTATTTACTTACAAAATTAAACCTTTAATGTTTACATTTTGAAGCTTTCCTCATACAGCCTGGCATTTTATTCAAGTGTATCATAGCAGCTGCGATCATAGACTAGGGTCCCTTTTTGATGGGTGCTGTATTAATCTAAAGCAAAATCAAGGCTTCATTTCCAAACACTCATATAGCCACAAATCATAAAAAACATTGCATGAACTGTGTGATTTTGAAAACTAAGACCAATTTTCATAATTTCTTAGATATTTCATCTCCTATATCCCCTTGAAAGTTACTTAGTCTTGCAAAAGTAAATGGAAACCAGTATAAGAATTCTGGGCATTGCCATCTGAGGTCACCTGACTTCAAAACTGACATCTAAATTTAAAAAAAATAAAACAAAACCCCAAAAACCTGACCAAGGCAAATGTAATAGATAAATTGTAAAGAATAGAACCAAAATGCTATCTCTGAAGAGACCCCAACAACTGTCACTACCTACCATGACTGTAAAAGTGAACATATGGTGAGTATTTAGGACAGACATTTAGGACTGATCTTTAGCCAACTGAGTTGAATTTGTCAATTCATTTGGTCTTTTTGTGTGAGATAGACTGCAATATTGCAGCTGCATGTTTGGTTAGTTATTTGTCCTACTCCAGAAGCTGGGGGGGTTGTACTGGTGTAGGTGAGATGCAATTCCCATGACTCAAGGCCTACTGAATGTAAGCCCCATGGCTTAAGCACACAAGGGATTTGGCTGTAGTGTTAGAAAATGCAGACTTATTTTCCTCATCAGCCCATGAAGATGCAGATCAAAGAAGAAAATTGATGGTTCTTCTGGCTTGATGATGTGGCAAGCTTCAGTCAGAGATCAAAGGAGACTAATGTAAGGTGAAGGTGGCAGCAGGCACCCTCTTACAGATGCTGCTGAAATTATACTGACATGTGGCTTCATCAGTCAGAATGGAAATCCATGTGTAGAGAAAAATGAAAGGTCAACAGGTAACCTCCACAGCACTAATTGAACCCTCTGGGCAGTGACTGACAAAGGAGCAACCAGCATAATGCTTTCTGAGCATGCTATTTCCAACAAAATAAATCATTTGATGGATGTAGCTAATTTCCTACCCACTATGCAAGGATGCCCATGGTGATCTCAGTTCAAATGTAGGAGGACTGCCTTCTGAGGATGGTAAACCAGTATAAAGTGAGCAGGTGATTTTTAAAGGCATGCATGGCTGCAAAAGTCCATATCAATCAGCCCTTCTTTGACTCAATGGAGACTTTTGTGGGGGACTTTTTTGGTTTGTTTTTTTGTTGTTGTTGTTTTTTGGGGTTTTTTTTTTGCTATACTCTTTTGTGGTTTGGTTTGGTTTTGGAGATTTTTTGTTTTTGTTTTTATTTTGTTTTGACTTTTTAATTTGTTTGTTTTGTTTTGTTTTGTTTTTCTTAATTGTAAATAGGACAGTAGAAAATAATAGAATATAACCCATTCTTAGACTGCAGTCTAAGCCTCTTCTCCTGGATTAGTGCAAATGGAAAGCAAACGCAAGTAAAATGGATCAACTACATAAGCTTTTAGATTCAGTTTCCACATGGCTATAAAATAGCATAAATGTGGTCCTGGGGGAATGTTGAATATGAGAGGACTCTGCTTGTGGTGACACAACCCTGAACACAGTGACACATCCAATGACTGCTGTGGCAGACTGGAAACAGCCTCAGTGATGGCCCCAGGACTTGGTACTTGGCCTGTAAATTGTCAGTGGTAGGCAGCAGCCCTGTCCTTGGTTCAGTGACCACCAGTCCCAGCTGCTGCAGAGGCCAGAGAGCCCAGAGGGGCTGTGGCTGTCTGTTCTGTTTGCTGCCATCATTGCAAGGCCAGCCAGGCTACCCAGAGGCTCTACACTGGGATCTGCCAGTGCTGCAGATGGGCAAATGCACTTCCAGGAATGATCTAGACTCAAGAGAGACAATAATATTTCACTGTAAATGCCAGGACTTATGTGGTACTGGCCTGAAAGGAGCTGCTACAGACAGACAATGTAGTATTTGTTGACTTTGGTTCACTTTGAGGCGGCACAGTAAACAAAATTCAACCCCACATCAGTTTTAAATTGCCTAATGTGTATAGATTGATGCATATTTTTCATAGGTGAGTGAACTATACCAGCATAATCAGATAACCCTATCCCCAGTATGGGGGTTGCATCGTATAAAACCCAGTAAAATTAGAGCAACACATCCCTTCATCTATGGCCAAAGCCCAAGAAGTCATTTCAACAGGTCATAGAAGGTGGAGCTGGTTAGATTTCTGAATTATTTTAAGCAAGGAAATGTCAATGAGTGGTTATTTTACATAAACTGTTCACTATGACTAATTGTTCTAACATTTGCTGTTTGTTATTCATGATAGGGGAGTGTCAGGATGTCTACTCCAGGGACTTGTTTCTCCCAAAGAGTTCATCTACACTGGCTTCCCTGGAAGCTAAAGTCAATGTAACAGCAGGGGAAATCTGTTCTCAGACTGTATGACTAGAATTTTTATAAATAGGAATGTCTGATGTAGAGCTATGAAAATTGATTTTTCAGTGTGGCAGTTGAACCAAAAAATTGAGAGGAAAAAATAATGTAGTCCATCTCAGCTCAATTTGTTGGGCTTTTTTTTCTTTTCCTGCTTTTTTTTTTTTTTTTTTTTTTTTTTTTTTTTTTTTTTTTTTTTTTTTTTTTTGTCTGTGAGATGAAGGAAATATTTCATTCAGCTTCAGCCAAAGCTGTTCTTTTCCCAGCCAGGTTGTTTCTGACGAAAAATTAGATGTTGGAACACACAGGCCAGATTTAATCATCACCTACAGAGCAGATGAGGAAATGCAAACATACCTCCTATAAAATGGCCTGCAAGGCGGGACATTCCTCTGGAACACCACACTGCAGAACCCTCCCCTGCCCACAGAGACCCATCTCTGCTGCAGCAGCAGGTTTCTCATCCATCCCAGGAGGAAGCAAGGGATGGACCCTCCAGAGAGGACACACAGTAGTGCAGCATCTGCCTCGACTCATCTTCAGACCTAATTGGCAAAAGAGGCATGGAAGGGGTTAGCCCAGCTACCTTGTCTAGTAGGGAGCATCTTTCCCAGAGTGGCAGGCAGCCAATCTTTCAGGGACCAGCTCTGGAATTAAACTTCCACTTCTCAGGAACATGCCTTGGCCATTGATTTCGGGATGAAATGAAATTTGATGAGAACAACTTTGTTTAGAAAGACAAAATGACATTTTTCACAAAGGGATCATCAGCTGCATAATAGCTGATCCTTGTACACGAATATTTTAATAACAGCCCTTTGCTAGGACAGATGCTTTTCCATGGACATTAATGGGAATGACCCTGTATACATTTCTGTAGATTAATCAATGAGAAGGGGTAGAGACAGCATCAGACCCCCTGTTTGGGGGTTTTTACTTCTGATAAAATTGAAAACTATCTTGATTGTCTCTGTTTAATTGGATTGAGAACTGAGGCAGCCATGACATATGTAGCTGAGCCAGTTTCTGATCTGTATGGCACCAAAGAGCAGGGGGAAGTCTCAGTTCCCCTCCTTCACACCCTTGTCTTCTTTATCCACACAACCCAGCCATCTCTGGGGCTTATCAAGATCTGTGAGCTCACAGTTGAGCTTATGTGAGCTGATTAATTCATTCACCTGCAAAAAAAGTAAAAATGGCCACCTTTTCTGCTGGGATCACTTTGAGGTGGGTTAAAAGGTGAAACAGCTGCTGGAGTGGCCCAGAGTAGAACTTCTCCCTGTGCCTGATGGGCAGAAGAACTCTGACTGCTCTACACTGGTGCTGCTGTGTCAGGACTCCTGTTTGCTTTCCAGACTCGATGGATTTTGTGGTGTTGCAACACTGTTTATCTTCTTGGTAACTGATTCTTGCTCTTAAACCATTGTTCAAGCTGGAGAGGTTCTTCCAGGCACTTTTGTGGAGCTAGCTAAACCTCCCAAAGGGCAGTTTTCCTTATTGCTGTGCCTGTGAATCATGCTGTGCTTAATGTGCAGGCATGCTCGTTTTGACAAAACAGGAGATAATTCACTGCTAGCTTGGTCTTCAAAATGAATGTGAGTAGTCTTTTGATACTGTATATTAGATATGATTATAGACATGGCTGTACTTGTTCAGGAAAGGAATTTGTTCTGAAAGAGACAGATGCATAGGAAAATATCGTTCTATTTTCCTGCCCCATGTTTTGTTTAATAATAAGGGATGAATAGAGTTTAATAAAGGGAATGGAAGCAGCTGGGTTGCAATTAGAAGGCATAATTAGTATTTGCCCAGAAGTTTGAACATACAACTGTACTGGGTAAGGAGATGGCTCAAATGATCAAAAATGAGTGGTTTGTGGTTGATGCTTCAAAAATCCGGTTCCTCCTGCGCAGTTAATGTTAAGCTAGTGCAGTACACTGGAAATATAATCCCTTGCAAATCGGTTTCTGGATCTGAAAGTAGTCAATTATCTGTGACTGATTACTGTCTTGGGGCCAGAAAAGTACCAGACACCTGCTATTTCCATTCAAGCCACTGAGAATTGTTGGTGCCCTTCTTACTGTTGGATCATTCATGCTCTCAACATATTCAAATTTGGTATTGTAGTGTATTGTTAAAATGAGGGCAAGCACTGACTTCCCAGTAACAACTGTTCCTAATCATGTCTTTATTCTAGGTTTGAGATAAGAGCAGTTCAAATACCCCTCTGTTTGACTGCCAGTTTTACAATTTCCTGATTTAGCATGAGACCAAGGCCAGTGCAGTTTTATTTACTATTGTGCATTCAAATTATACCTCTAAAAGATTTACTGATTTAATTAGTATTTTTGAGAACACGCAGAGAAAGGATGAGAAGATTAAAATGGTAACTGGCTAGCTGCATGCATTGCAAAGACACTTTCAGATCAGATCTGAAATGAGATGGAGACATTTGAGAGTGCTGTTGCTGATGCAAGAAACCTCAGAGGAGAGCAGTCAATAGGGGTGAGACTCTGCTCTGGGACTGCTAACAAAGCTGTGCTCTCACTCTGCACAGAAATGGGTTTGCCTTCTGCTCCTGATAATCTCATGTGACTTTGGTTACTAAGCAGGGAGGGTGTCAGCATGCTAACTGTCAGCTGGAAAAACTAAGTAACTCTCTTTATAATCAGATTAATAAGGAAATACTTTGAGAGTAGATTAATCAGATGGCGAGGTAGAATTATTAAATAAAAGCATCATTACTGGTTTCAGGATGATTTAAATACTTGCAATAGCTATTAACAGTGCAGCTACTGGAGTGTTTTAGAACAGGGAAAATCTGGTCCACAGATGGATTTTCTTCAAGTCTCTGCCAAGCTTGAAAAAGCTGGCAGGAAGGGATGTGAATGCAGACATGAATTAATTTCACCTACGGATATGAGGACATGGCAAGAGTCAACACAGGGTAAGGGCAGGCTGGTTAATGTATGGATACAGAAAAAAATTGGAGGACTCTGATGTTCAAAGTGGTGAGGGTATTCATTGCTTCAAAAACTCAAGAGATCTGTCTTATGACAACAACATGCAATAAAAGAGCCTCTTGATCTAACCCTTATTTCAAAATAAAATGGCAGAGCTCTCTTCTGTAGGTCTGATGCTTGTCTGAAGCTGGGTGAATACCTGTGAAAAGTCTCAAAGAGAAGATTAAATGTGAGAGAAACCTGTAGTGAAGGGAAGATTTCTGCTGTAAAGCCAGGCAATGACAATGCAGCATCTCTCATTTGTCCAGAACCTCTCCTAGATTTTCAACAGTTCCCCAAATCCAGCAGAATGCAATTTAAGACATTTGCATATATGAATTTTATTGCTTTGCATTAAAAAAAAAAGTTTACCATAATTGTTTAACAGAATATCAGTAAGCATATCCATATGTATGACCTTTCCTTTGGGTGCTTCTCCCAGTTTGTAATTTTTCTTGAGCTATTTGTTTTCTTTCTAGGAAAAGCGACTGAAATATCTTTTTTTGCCAAAACTTTAGTAAGACGAGGGAAAATTGTTTCCATCTCTTAAGCCATTCAACAAACTACTCAGAAGAGACACTAATCAGAGCAGTTCAACCGGAAAGTCTTAAGCATGTTTTTGTTTCACATCTTCCACATGTTTTTGTCAAGTTTTCCCATTTCCTTAAACGTCGGAGGGATGAGCACAGATATTCCCTTCTTCAGTATCACAAAATACTCTGGCTGCAGCAGAACAATGACCAAAAGGCTCCATCAACACAAGGCAGATACCATTCATTTCCCTGGAGATCTGTTTTGATGCTCATCCCAAGTGACCAGGCCAGAGCTCTGAGCCCTTTCTGTCCCTCCAGCTGTCAGTGCTGCACACCCTGTTGCCCTGACTCCCATGGCATACCTGCTACCCATGAGCAGGCACCTGCCTTCCCCCGATAGCAACTGCTGTAACTGCACTGCAGTTTCCAGCCAGTTGGACCTAAGAAGATGGCTAGGAGGGTGGAAAATATTCCTCTAATCCTCTTTGTCCTCTGAACCAAGAATGATTCTGGTTCTGCACTCAAGAATTAATTGTCCTGCATGTAAGTAACAATTTAAAAACCTGGCCCCTGGTATTCCCAGGGCATGTTGCCTGGGGCACTCAGGTCTTTAAGCAGACTAGGACAACCCAGGCAGACCTATACAGGCTGTCCACAAAGTGCTTGCACAGAGAAGAGATGCAGCTGGGAGGTGGCACCTGCTGGGCTTTCAGCAAAGGATCTCTTCACCTCCCACTCTCTCTCCATGGGATATGGGCACAGGCACAGCATCCAGCTGAACAGAGAAAGGAGCACTGCAGATATGTGGACATGGCCATCTACAAAACACTCTCTCGGGCTGATAACTGAAGAGCCAGAGTATGTTTATCAGTATTTTAGGAGTCAGATGATGGATGTCCCCTAGGCCCCCACAGCAGGGGTAGATACTTGCAGGGCAGCTGTGTTGCTGTTATAGTTTATGTGCTGGTGTGTCAATGGTGGAAGATGTTATGAGAATGACATTCCTCTTCAAAAAGAATTATACATTGGATACTGCCTTTTGAACTGGGAAGAGGGGACTCGAAAGTAAGTGTGGAGTCAGAAAAAATGTCCCCATTTTCATCACTGACATACTTGGCAACCTCATTTCACTCAGATCTAAAATGAATATACATCTGTCTTCAACTGTGTATCAGGTACTTTGTTCTTTTGGTTCAGGGGAGGAAAAAACCCTATGTTTCTCTGGCACATGGAGTATTGTCCATGAGTTACCCAGGTTAGTAAGAGGTTCTGTGGTAAGAGCAAATGTACACATGCATAAATATTGATTGGTCTCTTGTTTTCTTAAGAGTATGATCTCTCACTGCTTTCATTTTATTGTATTTCATCTAGAGTTTTTACAGTTTCATGAAATTCAGACATTGGGGAGTTGCATATTGTAAAATCAGGACCTCTTAAAAATGTAAATACCAAAACCAACTTGACACTTGCAATTCCTCCATAAGTATTACTATCAGATTCTTGCTGTCTCAAATTGGTTGTCTCTTTCCACACTAGTCAGGCCAGGAATTTCTGGTGACACTGGTATTTCAAACCTGGCATTTGACACCTTTTTCTGCAATTCCCATTAGTTAAAAAGAGATGCACAATGTCTGTGCTATTAGCAGAGACAGAGCAGTAGCTTTCCTCTGATGATGGAGCTTTGATGACCCAAAGAATTATCGCCAAGCCAGCTGATATGGATGGGGCAGAGGAACCATTCAATATTTGTGCATTCAGTGAGGAATAGATGTAGATGTTCAGTCTGGCTTCTTTCCCCTTCAAGATTTAGAGTGTCTCTTCCAAATGCTGAGAGCTTCCACATTGCAGTAGTGCTGTCATGTGTCTGGGTGGGCTGAGGACCCCACCAGAGCACTGTGGGGTGGCCACACTGTCTGCACCTCCTCCACTCCCCAGCTCAGAAGCAATGGGGTGTGAACACCCCCAACATGGGGACAAACAGTCTTATAAGATCCATGTCATGCTGAATAACCTTTAATTTGCTGGAGGCCACATTTCTTACACAGCAATTGGGAAGATTCTTGTTGGACATGGTTTTTATTATTTCAGAGCTAACATCTGTTTTTAAGCGCACATCCAGTGTCAGTGTCTAACTGTGCTAGAGGTCATAGTGCATATAATTTCCACATTGTCTGAATATAGGGATATACTGAACTGATTTATGTATTGCCTCCCCATGGCTGAGTTCCTGGATAACCAAATTTTTTAAGGTTTCAGGGACATTGGTGACTTCAGAATACTCTTGCAAAAATTTCTGGTGAATCAACAAGTAGCAGGCAAGACAATTTCATAAAATAATTGTTGAATAGTATTTACTTTCCCTATCTATTTAAATATAACCTGCTTTTTAGATGTCCAGTCTACTCTGCCTAGTCTCTTTACTTGTCAATGCACAAAACACTGGGTATGTAGTGTGAGAATAAGAACATGACCCCCACTGTGGTCATTGTTCCGCAATATTCTTATCACTGACAGAGTTTGAGTGTAGCTGAGTTTATTAAAGCATGGAACTTTATCATGTTCAGACAAATACATTCTTCACCTCCCCCCAGCAAAACAAAACAAAAAACAAATTCTATGACAAACTGAGCCATCACATAAGGAGTTTTTTTACTCCATCAGGTAATTCTGATGATGGCAAACCCTGCTATTAGCTGCTTTTTCACACAGAGGTGAGGAAATACAGATGCTGAAACTTAATCATGGTCTTGTAAATAAGCTGAAATAAAGCTGTGTAAATGAAGTCAGGACTGCCTCTTGCTTTCCCTTTAATTCCTGGAAGGAGGCAAACTGCCTGGGATTATGTTATTTGCAAGGAACATTTAGTCCCAATTGCTGCTGATTACATCTTCTATTCTTGTAGAGCTCAGTCAAAACATTAGGATTTCCATTAAAAGACAAAACCAGATCTAGTTGTCTTGAATTGGGATTTTTCAGAAAGAAAAAAAAAAAAACACCGTTGACTCCTTTGACTCTAAACCAGCAGATAAAAATATCTTGCATCAAACTAATTTAGAGAGAGAAGTTGGAAAGATGTCCAGTGAAACCGAGGGAGAAATTTTGTCAGAAAAAAGCACTTCAGAACCAGAAGAGTTAGAATACAGTTGCTGGTAGAATGGAAATAAATAATCAAACAAGATCAAAAGTGTCAAAACCCAACAAGCTAGGTGCTGAGAAAAAGCTGTTAGGAAATACCAGATACTTTCCAATGCAGCTTATTGAAAGGTGGCTTACAAGTTTTGCAGGGGTGTCTGAGAAGTGTGATATCTCAAGTTGCTCTGGCCACTCTTTCATAAAAGGCTGTGTTGGTCTTGCTGCCCTCCCAATCCTCAAGCCCTAGGGAGGTTTACAGCAACCAGCAAGGACCAGCATGCAGAGGGGACAAAAGAAGGGTATCTGAAGGTGGGACACAATACTGACAAAGAGCTGCTGTGGCAGCATGAATCAGGGCTTTCTGTGGCCCAAGTTACCCTCCCTTGCATTATTACTACAACTCTTCCAGTACAGAAGTTGCTATATTCCTGTGTGCAGTGCACATGATGGAGCATTACTGATCCACCCTGATGGGGTCTCTCAATGTTGCTGTGAATAAGCCCAGTCAGAAATGCTTCCCCCAAAAAAGGAACAGTGGGTACTGGTGATGCTGGCCTTGGCAATGTCTTGCACAATGCAGTAACTCTATCTAAGGATGTTTGAAGCTGAAGTTTCACAGTTTCCTGGTCCGGAATTTATGGAAATGTGTATTTCTCACATCATTGAAAGCTTCTCCGCAAGCTGATTCCCCTGCATCCTCTGCTGAGCCTTTGCTATTAGTGTTTCTTCTTCTATCTTCCTCTGAGTGCATTAAACTGAGAAAGAGGCTGCAACTGTTAAGGTTAGTGGGCCCTATCTCTTCCTCCAGTATCACCTCCACACATTTTCCCTTGCAAACATTGTGTAGGGAGTGGAATTTGTCTTCCTCCATGTCTCCTGCTCTTAAGAACAAGGTCCTCCTCCAGGATGTGTCAGTGCCATAGAGTCATTACCACTGTGATAGCCTAAGGGTACATGCAGTGAAAGGAATGTCAGGAATGGTAATCTGTTTTCTTGAGCCACCCAGTATAAATGGCAGAAATTAGAAGCCTTCAGGTGCAGAGGGCTTTTCCCTGAGGCCGTATTTACAGGGGCAGCCATTAGTTACCCAGGGGACATCTCTCTTTCTGCCAGCTGTGCTGTGTTACCTGATACATCAGTAATCACCATGCTGGCTTTGCACTGTCTGGTCACCTTTTGTTCTTGGTTCCCAGGGACATACACCTATCACCAGAACATCACAGGTGTGAGTAGGTAAGGATCTGACATTTCACCCTACTGATGAATGCAACCTTCTCTGTAGGGGGCAGAAACATAACAGTATGGAAGCATCAGAGAATTAGTAGTATTCAGACCACACTGAATAGACATATTCAAATCATGGAAGCATAAACAAAATACAAAAAGGTGGCACCACAGCAGCATTGGGGTATGTGACAAATATCTGAAGTCTGTGCACCTGAGACGTAATTCCCTAGCAGAGGTACATTTGGGGCATCTTAAGTGTCTGCAAAGAAGCTGAGCTAATTGTCTTGGGCTCCCCCTGCAACTAGGAAGAGCAGCACATCTCAAGGGTGTGATTAATCTCACCTATAATAGGTCAGTGTAATAGTAGGTCAGATGGATCCTCCCCTGGAAATGTTTTTTCCTCTCTGCTATAAAAAGGAGTCAGAGTGACTAATGCAGGTACCAGTGCCTGCTTAGTCTGCAGTTAGAAGAATCCTGCCCTCCCTGCCCAGCTTGGCCTGCAGCCAAAGCATACTTAAATTGCTGCCTAAACTTAAAAGTGTATTTGAGGTTACTCTTGAATTTGTATTGTGGATAAAGTGTTTTCACTAATGCTGGAAGACAGAAGGATGGAAGGAGGCTTGGGCTGGCTTTTTTTCCCCTGTTCAAAGGCAGAGTAAATGCCTGAGAAATAGAGAGACAAAAAAATAACCCAGGACTGACGTTATAGGCTTGGAAAAGTGAAACTGGGAGCATTTGCTACAACAGAGAACTGGTAGAAAGATGTTTGTAGATAGGTGTGACTGCATCAGAGGACAGCTGACTTGTCCAGAGTTTCTTCCTCACAGAAGTGACTCCCTAGTGGGGACCATCCACACCAGTTGGTGTGAGCAGCTGGCACACCTCTGACCATAGTGCACAACTTCAACCCACACAACTTCTTACAGTCCATCCCACCTATTCCCAGCCAGGACTCACCAATTTTAACTGACCTGGAGGGTTTTGTTTCAGTGACTCTCCCAAAGTTACAGTCTGCTTTCTCCTCCATGGCAAAATAAAATTGTTGGTTTTGCCATGAAGTAGCTACATCTGGTTATTCTGTTGTCAAAGCCAAGTGGAGCCAGGACACTGTGGTATGACTGTAAGGTTAGAAAGGCAAAAACAGGCAGAGCTTATGGTTCTGATTACCATGATGAACCTGGCATAGGGCAGGCACTGGTACCTTTCAGGAGCCCTGAACAGAAGAACTAACTTGTGCTTGGTTTCTTTACGCAAGCAAAGCCAGTTTACCCCAGCTTACCCCATGCTGCAGACACCCACCAGCACCTGAGGGCTGCTTAGAGGAAGTGTTCCTCTGAGAAGCTGTGAAGATCTGGTGACAGAACCAGGGCTAGGGACCTCTGCTTTCGGAGTCCACAAAAGAGGATGCTCCCCATGATGAGAGGCTTGGACAGGCTGTACAGGGGAAAAGGTGATTCTGCCACGCTGGTGCAATGTAGGTTTCAGCAGTGACAGTGGGAGTTTTTCCAGTGCCTCTGGAGCACTTGGTTTAGGTGTATGCTGCACAGCTGTAATTCTTCTTTCGGATGTGACTTTTGGAAAGAAACCTCCTTCATTCTCCCATTCCTTTGAATCTCCTTCTGACTGTAAGGCTACTGACTCCTACCCTCCCTTAGACGATTAAAGGACGAACAGTATGGACCCTTGGGACATGAGGTAAACTGGTAAAAGCCACCTGTCCCTGCTGAACATGCTTATTCTGCACCAAACCACAGGCAATTTGACAGAGAGGAGAAGGTGAAAGGACTGATGAAGCTGAGGCAATTCTGCAGTTAATGCACTTTGGGAGATCAACAGCAGATAAAGCACTGCCCCTCCCATCACAATGCCATGTTTGGTAGAGATTGTGAGAGCTATGCTTTCAGTTTGCCTTGTTTTGAGCAATCCTTGAGGCTGGGTTTCAGCCTTATCTGTTGATAAGTACAGTTCAATTCTTGGGCCAGACCCAGTCGCCTCAGAGGGGCAGGTGTGTTTTGCCACCTGGGAAAAGATTGCTGTTCTTTGGGTTCAGTTTTTCACATGAGCAAATCCGTGTCTCAAATATGGCTTTTGTAGCAAAGAGGATATGGAAAAAAGAGAGCTCAAGGAAACACATAGATCAAGTGAGCACTCTGAGTTATTTGTATCTGGCTTCTCATATAAAGCCATTGCTAATTTTCTGTAATTTTCCCACAGGGTTAAAAGAATGATATCCAAAAGCATCTGTATGAGGACAGATGCCAGGAGTAAGAGGCACAATGTGTATTAACACCATATAAATCTGTATGCTCTTTGAATCTGAGTCAGGCTACCATAAAAGAGCTGAAACATAGCTTCACATGAAGGATGTAAAGGTAATTTACCCTGCTGTACTCGTGAGGAAAGTAGGAAAAATCAGCCTCCCATTTATTTGAGGTTTTAGGAATTATTTGTTCAATAAAAGCACCTATCCCCTCTGTTTATACTTGGAGTAAATGGAAAGGGAGAGAGATGGTATCTAACCAGGAACTGAAGCAGGAAAAAAGGTAAAACCTGAAAAACAGCAGACAGATAGTCTGCTCTCTCTAACACCCAGGTTTTCAGAATCAATGCTTGCAAATAGATAGTTTTTAAAAAAGGACAAAGCGTTGTCTGTTTACCTCTGGCATTATCCTCCAGCACTGGGAGAGAAAGAGAAAGGTGCAGAAAAATTGTTCCCTCCTGATAGAGAGTAGGAAGATATTTTCACAAAAGAGCAGTGGAATTGGACTAAATTGCATTATAACTGCACAGAAATATTTTTACATGTTGAATCAAATTCTCATGGGCCACTATTCTTCCTTTCAGCAGCAGAGATGCATCTTTCTTCTGGCATCTGTGACTATTACATGCCAGTATTCCAGCAGTTTCTTTGCTGTAGTGTAAGAAGTACTGAAAAAGAATAAAAGAAAAAGACTAAAAACTTTAAGAAAATGTATGACCCTGGGGACAAATGGCATTGTTACTAATTGCACTTCACCAATTCTGCCTCCTCAAAAGGAAAGAAGGTAATCTGGAACAAAGTGTGTGGTGAGTGCTGGATGAAGAAATTCTCTGTGGAGCTGCAGCTTGCAGTGGGTGACTCATGCTGCACAAAGAGCCGCGGTGTGGGGAGCACCAGCCAGTAATGAGTGCTGCGTGCGGCTTAATGAATGAAACACTGAACAAGAGCTGCCTGGAAGCTCCAGCTCCGTGAATGGCAAGCCTGTAATTTTAAGATGGAGCCCCATATAATAAATATTAGGTTTGATAAACATGTTTTTAAGGTGTTTAGTAGTATCCATGAATGAGGTAGAACACTGAGACAGCAGAAAGTCTATGTGTAGCATTTTGAGGGTCTCAAAATGTACCTTCATAAAGGCAAACAATCTTCTGAAAGGTACTTTCCATTTTGGGTTTGATGTCACACATAAAAGGGATGTGACTGCTATTTTTATTCTGGTGCAAGCTCATATTTTCAGATATTCCATTTATATCCTGCTGTTTGTAAATGTTCTTCCACTATCCACCTGTGGCAGCACTGCACAGATGGTGAGTGAAAAGGGGTATGTTCCCCTGGCACGAGTCAAATGTTTTGTGATGGAGCACTAAGGTGACTGACAGCAAACTAGCATCTAAGGCTCTCAAACTGCATCTGGCCTGTCCAAGGTCTGTGGCTGCCTGGCTAGCAGCTAGAGGGGCAGTCAGTGTAAAGGAGCAGGTGTGAGTTTCATTCTCATGTCAATACAGCACTTAGCAGTTGTGATGATATTTGACAACTGAGCTGAAATTGTTACTTTAGGTGCAAGCACCATGATTTGCAAAGGCTGGCCTCTGAAATAGGCCAAGAAACACTGAATTCTGAATCATTCCTACTCTTCTGTTTGAAGGAGTATTTTAAATACAGTAATGATTGTATCTTAATAGTCAGATATGTTTGTGAAGGCTTATCATGTGAACCTGTACTTCTAATGATAACAAGTTATTTAATGAATGAAAAACTGAAGAAGTAAATGATTCTCTGCAAGATATCTTTTATGTGAATGGTGAGCCTCTGATTTGAAGCTAAAGCTTTATCTTTGATCTTGATCCAAAAGTGTACTGAGTGCTCTATTGCAAGATGCTTCTTGCTGTGCAGCTCATCCCTTTGTGTTACCGCCTCACCTTAGCAGCTAACATAGGTCAGGTGCTAAAACTGCATTTACTGATGTCCTACTGTCAAAGCAGCCTCCTGCAAAGCCACAACAGCAAAACCAAAATTATTAGCTTACGGGAACAATGCGTTACTCAGCAACAGTTTTATTTGGCTGATTTTAATTTCCAGACTTTGAATATGACAACCCTTAGTTTACAAACTGCTTTTGATCATGCTATGCTTTGAGTTGTTGCTGTTCTGCTGTGTCCTGAGCTCCGTGTCTGCACTCTGTGTCTATGCAGCCTTACACTTCTTGGTACAAATGTCCTGTATAAATAGCAACTAATGAATGTATTCAATCACCTTCCTCCCACTTAGTTGAGATACACAATTCTCAATCCCACTGGAACAAGCCGAGTGAAAGATACTGCCACTATTTCTATATACTCATAGCAAAAACACTTCAGGCTCCCTTATGCATGCTTTTTGTTCCACAAGTTTTAATAAAAAGACTGTTGTTTGAATGAAACTTTTATCAAGTTGGATGGGTGTCACAGACACAGAACAATGTTACTTCCCTTATAGATGTTACTTGTTTTTTCTGTACCACTGCTGTTGATTTCTAACTGACCTTTTTAAAAGAAGCCCTTTTTTATAAGAGGGAAAGTTTATGCTTTCTGACCTGACTTGATAGCTTCTCTTAAGAAGTGTTCTGACAGGATCCATCATTATTCATTGGCCTCTTAATCTATTTTTCCCTTATGCAGTCCTGCTGGTTTAACAATGTCTTCATTAAATAATGAATATTGCACTGTATCCAAGGAAAAAAATCCATTTCTGACATAGTTCTCATAGTGGAATCAAAAATGGGAGAAGCTGAACTAATCTAGGATACATTTGCAGCGCAGGGTTAACTTAAGATCAGTGCAGAGAAACATGCAGTCTTTGGATCTTGTGGAAACAATACCCCAGACAGAAGTTTATATCATTTATAAAAAGGAAGGTGATCTCATATGCTACAGAATAACGGAAGTGAGAAATGAAAAAAATGCACTTGGTCATCTTGACATCAGCTTAGGTTTTTTCTGTGCAATATATTTTCTGGTGCCTTCTCTGAATTTCTTGTACATGTTACCAAGGATTTACTGCTTATTGCAGTCTTTATTCATTTCTTCAGAATGGTTTTAACTCACAGCTGAGAAGATGGATGGTGGGTGGTGGACTCTGCTGGTGCTTAGCCATGATTGTTCTCACAGCTTGATTAAAATGGGATGGAATGGGCAAGGAAAGCAATATAAAGGTGTAACCTGTTGAAAGGTCTAAACTAGAAAGGTTAAAGGTCTAAAGGTAAAAGACTGAAAGAATAAAAAGTAATGTATGGTTTCACTTATTTTTGTGTCCAATTTGAAACCTCTTAGAGAACTTCACAGAGGTTTATTTGCATAGCTTCTAGACTTCCTCCAAATCACACTCCTTCCATGAATCTGAAGTCTGCTTTCTCCTGGCTAGGCCATTTGCCTCTCAAGAGATTGCAAGCACTCAGATTTCAAGCATTTAAGAGGATACCCTTTAGATTCCAATTGCTTTTTCTTTTTTTCCTTAGCTTTGAAGACAGTTTGTTTGACATAGGATCTAATTTGACCAGTTGCAGTATCGATGACAGAAGAATAAAATGAAAAATAAGTAAAATATTTTAGTGAAATCTAGCCCTGTACTGCATTTAAAAATTTCATGACTCAGAAAATGTCGAATGGATTGGTTCTCCACAGCTCCTCAGTGACCCCCACAGATGCTTCCTGTCTTGATTTCAGTGTGTTTGTAGCTCTTTGTAATTCACTTACATCCCACGCAGACATCCCTTTACTAACATCCTGTGAACCTCTAGCTGTGTTTCCTTATGAGTGCTTGGCTTCCTATGAGCAGAAGGACTCGTTTGTGTGAGGCTGCCTTGTCACAGTTGAGAGCTGAGGGAGCTCAGCTCGCCTGCACAAAGACACAGACTGTGGTAAATGAAGGGGGTCTGACCAGGGCAAACATATCTCTTGGGAAAACAGTAACAATTCTGTTGAATTTTTAGTGTTGACTCAGATTTTGTGTTTCTGTTAAGTAGAAATAGTGGCTTGACAAGTGTGCAACTACAGTAAGATTCAGTCTACACTGGCACCATTCCACACATAGTTTAGGCAGACTTATTCCAGCCTCTCTCCTGTGAGTGTAAAATTTGTTCCTGATAACAGTATTAATAGTGATTCAATGCTCAAGCTTGTGATGAGCCATCAGTTATTGATGTTTGGAACAGCTCAATCTCCAGCCAAATAAAAGCTTTCTAACTCACAACGACTTGCCAACATACTTGGTGCCCTTCCTTGGAAATATCTTCCCTTAAAAGTATGACATGAATCTTAACATAAATTTTACAGGAAATTTTCAGCCAAATGTAACTGAGTCTGAATTCCCCTCTCTCTTCTCCTCCCTAAATGTTCTTTAACTTCTCTGCTGGGAACAATCCCTGACCATTAAACAATCATGTCCACTACTGAGTTAGAAATAGGCTTGGCACAAAGGGTTACTTAAAGTTTACACAAACCAGTTTTTCCAGGTTCTGTGTGTGGTTTTAAAAAGTGGAAAGTTACCAGAAGCAGCACAAAACCGGGTGTTGGAAAATCAGAAGCAAGGATTGCAGAAGCGATTGGGAAGCCTTAGTGAGGGGAATAGGATAGGCAAGCTGGAACTTTATGTGGGGCAGGGAGGGGGCAGGTGAGACTGGGTGACTGAACTCAAAGAATGCAAAACACAAGTTGTAAAGGCAAATTTGAGCCCACTGAAAGTCACTTTGCCCTATCTGAGTATAGTGAAGAAAGGGAAGCAGTAAAATGTGCACGCCACATACCACATCTACAAGAACTATCTACTCTTCATGACACCACAATAAGTTTTGGGTCTTGGTTTGCTGTGTGGGGCATGTGTACTCAATGATACACATGTAGCATGTGCATTGCATGTGCATGTGCATCATCTCATGAATGCCATCTGCCACTGAACAGATGAGTGGTGTAAAGGAAGGCCTTACTTTCTGTGGTAAGGGAGGTGCTCAAAACATGGGACAGCAGGGCAGCACCCCGTTTTGTGGGTAGGGAGGCAAACCAGCATCTCCCAGGCAGCCCACTAGATAAGGAGTTTGCACCACAACAGTATAGATAAAAACTCACAACAAAGTTACCCACTCCAATTTGGGTAACATACAGTCTTCCGTGATTTCTTACTTATGACAAATAAGTTCTTTTAACAACACTTTACCTTTGCTCTATCATTGCATCCCAAGAGCAGAGATGGAGACAGGGAAAGCATGCAGTGCCTGGATTCTGGATTCTGGAATCTGGTGGATTCCTGAAGTTCCAAGGACAGAAGGTGCAACAATGTGCTCTCCTAAGCAGCCAAGGAGGTAGTTTGACCTAAACCTGTCATACTGAAATAACTTTCCCTTGCTTTCTGCTTTGGGCCAGACCCAGGAAGCATGGGACAAAATGTTTCCCTTGGAGCACGGTACCTTCTCTGCACCTTGCCCAGCAGGACTGTACCAGTGCTGGGATGAGCAGGGCTGCCTGCAGCTACAGGGGATATTCCACATTTTAGTTTCATTGTCTCATGGGTTGTTGGGCAATGCAGTGAATCCCATTGTACAGCCAGTGCTCCCCTGATGGCATTAACTGTTTTCTGCAGGCTTAGGTATCTGCACTCCAGGTGACTGTGTAGGGTGTGGCAATTCCCTTCCTTTGAGAGCTGTTTTGTGATCTTTGCATAGAGAAGGCTACAGAAGTGCAAGGCGTTATTAGATGTAGTGATATATTTCCACAGAAAAATCATCAGTTAAAGAGGTGGTGGAACTAGGAGACAGCTTCATTCACAAGTCTGAGGACAGCCCAACTGGTTTAGAGATTTCTTGTGTGGAAGAACTGGTTTAGAGTTTCCTTATACAGAAATTTGTATAATCTCCCCCCTTCTTCTGGAAGTCTCTTGTCCGTTAAGATCATAAAGGCTCAAAAATAAAGTTACTGTGCACATCTGTCAAGGAAAGTCAGTGAAACTCTAGTTTGATCTGGCCACCATTAATGCTTCTATACTATGAACTAAAAGATAGGCAGATATTCTGGGCAGATAAGACTCTGCCAGCCTTCCTCTTTCAGACTGGCCTCTTACTGTTAGCAAGGCCATTTTTTCAGGATGCCATTGTGTGACCTTTATTTTATATGTCATATCATGGATTTCTTACAGTATTCTGCGAGAGACATTGCATCCTACTCCATGGCAGTTAGCCATTACTTAATGTGAGAAAAGGATCAGAATCTAGTCCATCAATGAATTTGCACTACTAACTGTAATTCTTGCTGTGTTTTGTTGCATCTCCTCCTTCCTGAGTGCTTCTCATCATATATTTTAGCCACAGTGTTCAGTTCAGGTTACTGGAACAAATATATGAAGGTTTTGAATCTCTTTCTTCTGATGAGGTGTTTCAGGAATGGGAAGGTGGGAGGTCAACAGAAGCTTGGGATTTTTCTCCTGCCAAACCCCATGCTGTCTGTGGAACTCACACCGGCCAACCTGTTGAGAAGAGACTCTGCAGCACCTGGCCGGAGGTGGCAGCTGTTTCTGCAGCACCTCTCTGCAGTCATGCAGCTCCCATCTGAGCAGGTGACATGCCCCCAGCTGGAGATGCCCTGTGTTGGCATGGTCTGTGCTCAGGGCAGCCAAAACTGCAGGTGATGAGAGCACTGGGGGGCTGTGTGTGTGAGGCCACCATCCCTGCCACCAGTGGGGCACCAGCTGCGGTGGGGCTCAGCAGGCAGGCTGGGGCCATCCTTTGGCCTCACACTGGTGTCCCTCTGCCTCCAGGTGCTGTAGGGTGAGGAAAGGTGTCTGGCAGGACACAGACAGCCGTGCAGGAAGGGGAGGAAAGGCTGTGGGGGAAGGGGAACAAAAGGAAATCCATTGACAGAAAGCAGAGGGGGATATGGTCTTGTTTTTATTTTTAACAATGGGCAGCTGTGAATTTTTACGCAGGATTATTTTAGGTCTCAGGCCAGGCTGTTTCATGCTTCATTGGTGCCTGAGTTTCCCCTCCAGCTATCTGAATCCAACTGATACTATTTGCAATTACTTCAAGAAAGCAGAAGCTCAGGGGAAGTGTCCTTGGTGAATGGCTGTAATTTCTGTGCTGTGGCTGCCCAAAAGCTATTACGGCTCTGCTATCTCTGGCTGCCTGCCAGTGGGAAGGATTCCTTCTAGAATTAATTGCATTTCCCACCTTATAGATACTCCAGGGAGCATGAACCAGGCTTGCAATGGGTGTATTGCCTTGCAAGAAATAACAACATGTCTTCTGATGTGCACCATAGAAGGGCAGTGCAAGCAAGAAGGTTGACATGCTACTGACATTCAGATCTTTGCCTTGAGCCAAAAATTAGTAATGAATGGTGGGAAAGAGAAAATAACCCCAATGTTAGGCTCATTCTTGTTTCTGGTGTGGAGGAAGCGTGGGCTGCTTCTCCAGAGTGTTATTCACAGTGATGTGCAGAAGCAGCTGCCTCTGAAAAAAGGATCTGCAAGAAAACTGCAAGCTCAAGCTCTTTGACTTTGTTTGATTTGAATGTTGTTTTCATAGAGGTACCACAACTGCATCTATTTTGTATGGTGGGTAGGGGCACAGATTTGAACTTGCCCCTCATCTACTGGCAGTCACATTCTGGTGCAGCCCGTGAGCAAGGTTTGAGATGTTCTGGCTGAGCTCAGACTGTCTTTGGCACAAGCCCCTTGCTGTCAGCACAGAGCAGGACAGCTGTGCTGTTCCCTACCTGGTCCTCTGCCATTGATCATGTGTGCTTCTCTCACACCAGCCATTGTAGGACGGACATCCCAGGCAGGACGCCAAGCCACAAGAAAAAGGGCAGGTGGGAACTTTCAGGCTGTTGTAGCACATCCTGTCCATGCAACGTGGGGGATGCACTACACAGAGCTTATGGCCTCCTGTGGTGACCACCATGGCCCTGGGGCAAGGAGCACAGAGATTCTCAGTCTCTGGCCAAACACCAAAACGTACTGCCTGGATTTGGCACATCTTTGAAGACTGTTCATGAAAAAGAGCCTGTGAAGCTCAGTGGCATGATGGCTACCCCAACCCTTCTCATGCTTGTGAGGCAGGGAGTCGTGCCAGCCACCTGCTAATGTTGGGCTGCAACCACGTGGCTGTGCCAGATCCACACGGACCAGATACTCCTTCTCGTTACCCCTTTTCAGGAAGAGAAGAGAAGGAGGAATTGCCTGAGAAAGCTCCCTCCATCTCTCTCTCCCTCCTTCATCGTATAATGAGCTTACAGGGTGCGTTGCAGTCTGGCCCTATAGTTTTCTACTTGATAGGTCTGGTATTTTTATGAGAGGGCATGTTGAGACATTATGTATTGGTAACATTTTCCTTAGATACGTTCAACAGACCTGAAGCACTGGTTAGATAGCAGGAACCAGGCAGGCAAAGGCGCAGGAAATATGAAAAGGAAAACAGAAAAAGACCCCCCCCCAAAAAAAAATTAATAACAACAACAAAAACATCCCACCAAAAGCATAATAAAAGTCCTTTTTTTCTCTATATCTTTTAACACCAAAGTGCCAAAATGCCCAGTACTGAGGTCTTTTGTAAGCTGCTACAAAAATGTTTGTGCTAAAAAAGACACCAGTTTATTAAAGGACCGAGGTAATTTCATCTACTCTCTTTTGATCTCTTCCTCTACCAAGGGAGCAAATAAAATTAAAAAGTAAACTAATTGTTCATGTAGCCTAAATGAAAACAGAAAATGCTATTGCTGCACATCTCTACATAGCCAGTTGCTGTCCTCTGGTTCTGCTTTATTTCCTTTTGTTCTATTGCACCAAGACTGATGTAATATAATATATAGATAATATTTGCATATGACAGGTTAGGTAAGTGAGATTAGTGATACTTGAGCAGGGGGCACATTTCTCTTTCTTCACCTGTCAAGCAAAACGCAATTCATTCAACATCCCAAATGAGCTGTGGTAGCTACTCATGGTATAGAGACAGTGCTGAAAACACACACTGAAGTCAGCATCTGAGCAGTGCTGTGAGTCAGGGGCCAGATCCCCAGGATGATTCACATATCTGATGGATGTCTTACATCCCTGCATCACTGCTTGGCAAGCCAGTTCTCTCAGGGTCTGTGTTTTCCTTCATGAAACCATGAAGCTACCTATGCTGCTGCCTCCACACATGTATACACCCATCCTTGCCAAAAGCTTGCACTGGAGTACAAGTGGGAGTCGTGAACCTCGGCTGCTTTGCCTCTGGGACCCAGTGCAGAAACTTACGGTAAAATAAAAGGAATTTGACGCCACCTTAAACGCAGCAGCAGGGGGGAAGCCCACATATGCAGTGTGAACACTCTTCCCATACCTTCCCCACGCAGAAGGAGGAATGGGAATGTATAGACTTCATGTCCCACAGGGCCCATGGGAGCTCCCAAGCTGTAGGGGGGGAGTAGACAGGCACACTATTTCCATCTCCTCTAGCTAAACTGTTCTGCTTGGCATAAACAATTAAATTCTATTGCATTGCACAAGAAAAATAGTGAGATTAGTTTGGGAAGGCATTCACTTGGGAGACAGAACAGTTAGACTGAAATCCTTGCTTAGGCATTTAATTATTTATACCAAGCAGAATATTTTTGCCAGAAGATATTAGGAGACATCCACCCAATTGAGTAGCATGCTTATGATTAAGTTTAGCAGTGGTCAGGCAGAACATTGACATGACTACCAGTATATCCCTGCTTAAACTGAATCTGGGCTATTGTTTACCATGCTTAGGTTGACAAAAACCAGACAATGCTTTGCTTTGTGCACAACTCCAGTATCAGTAATGCAATCAGCATTGTTATAACAGAGCATTAATATTTCTCTAGTAAGAAATTATTTGACTTTTCAGTCACAGACCCCAAATTAGTAAAAATTATTAAGATGCATAGAAATGATTGAGTGCAGCTGCAGAAAGGTGAAATTTTAAATTAATGCTGTCTCGTGTGGGATACAGGGAAAGAGGCAGCTTGCAACATGAGATAGGTCATTCATACCAGAGAAGGAATCACAGATTTGATGATATGTTAGAGATGCCTTACATGTGAACTGCGTAAACAAAATGATCCCTTTTGTGTGAAGGAAAATGTTTCTATAGAATTCAGAATTTGCTTCTTCCTTCAACTACTGTCAGCAAAATGACCTTGGTGTTTAAATATACGAGGAAAATTTTATTTCTCTGGTGAGCCCTGCAAGTGGAAATAACTATTGTTGGCTGTTTGCATGAAAATGGAGAGCTGATGTGACAGCTGATTTGGTTGAACATGACGTAGCTGTGTTAACCTACAGTGGTGATGTGGTGAAGCCCAGTCTGTGGTCACTGGAAAAGCATTAATATGCAAAACCTGGGATCCCATGCATGGGCGGAGCTTGAACTGCTCATACACCAAGAGGTATGCTTCAGTAACTTTCTGAGAAAATGGTACAGTTCACTCAAACATTTTGCAATAGGTTTGAAGTACAAGATTCACGCTTACTTATCACTGTGCACAGTCCTGTTGAGGTTCCTGGGCAGCCATGGGACACGTCTGGTCAGGGAGCATCCCGAGATGGGAGGGAACAGTTGTGTCCTTCACATCTGCCTGCTCTGGTTCCCTGTGGTTGTGCAGCCCCACTGCACCCTACAGCTGATCTCATACACCAGCAGTCTAAAGCCAGTACATGGCTGTTGCCAGCATGACCATGCAGATTCCAAGTAGCCGAAATGCAAAAATGGGACCTTCAGATGTGGTCACAGTACAAACTCTTTCACTGCTCTTTTATGCATTTGCTAAAATACAAAGGAGTAGAGTTGGTGTTGTTAAGCAGACGATGCACTGCCAATGTCAATAAAGCCATTTATGTCAAGGTTTTCAAACTCCCAGATGATCTGGAAACTGCTTAAAACAGACACTTATTCTGCTCTTGTAATTTATTTTGCAGACGAGGCTCTTACTGATTTCACTCCTTCAGTGCTATTAACACTTCTCATCAACTCTTTCCCTGTTAGAGCACCAGTTGGAGAGCTTTTATGTGCTTATTATTGCTAAGAAAATTCTTTACATATCCATCACATATGAGTTCTCTTATCTGGGTTTTTCAGACTGCATCTTGGCAGGAATATATCACAGTATTAGTGTTCCCAATTTCTGATTAAGTCACTGGCTACTAGTGTGCAAACCTGCAGTAACATCATGCCATATTTTATGCTCACATTAGACAAACAAGCTGTTCAGGGTTGTTTCCTAAAGGACAAAATGTCAAAGCTGGGAACAAGGATCACTGTGCCAGTTTGGATCCCATTGACTACATGAAAATGTCAGAAGGTTGCAAAGAGATCTTCACTGCTTTTAACAGTAGAATGCAAAGGCATTAAAGTCTTTTAAGTCTTGTTCTTCCAAACGGGGCTCAAAGTGAGCAAAAATGGCTCCAAGTACCAAAACTCTTAGGTCTCCCTTCAAATTCTGGTCTACATCTCCTAAAGGTGAAGTGCAAGGTCACCTGCAGAGTATTTAGGTTTCCTTACAACTGCCACTGCTCTTTAAAGCCTTCTTGCACTTACAAACTGGGTCTGGAAAAAGGTGGAAACAGAGGGCAAAGCGGAAGAAATTCTTCCTTCTAAGAGCTTCTGTGCTTTGCTATAATTGCCACTTCTTTTCCCTCCTCAAAAGGCAGGTTATATAAAGTTCTCTCAGCTTCATGGCAGTCTGAAAAAGGGATTTAGCTTTTTGGAGTGAAAATGGGGCTGATTTGATGCTCAGAAATGAGAGGACAATTGCAGTGTAAAATTGGCTTGCTTGTGCACGACAGACGGGATGGTGATGTGAAAGGAAGATTGTACGGGCTGATTTGATTAAAAGGCTGTGAAAGCAGCGTCTGAATGGGTATGTCTGGAATGAAAGGGCGTCTGGGGGGACAATTTTCCTGCAGGGTGGGGCTTTTGGTGTTTGGCATTGCAGATGCTAGCAACAGAAATGCTGTGATTTAAGAGCACACACTTGGCTCTTAGTCTGGGACAAACCATATTTTCAAGAGTGCACATGGATACATATTAATAATTTAAAATATTTTAACTTCATTTTCTGAAGGCAAGGAAAATTTTGTTTTTCTTTTCGGAAGTAGAGTGATATCTTAGGAATACTTACAAGACCATTTTGATATCATGTATAATCTGCCTACAACAGGCCTTTTTTCTCTATCATATTATCATTAAATAAAAGATTCTGTGTATAAAACAGTCCAGAACAGGGAAAATCCATGCAGCCTACTGGATCAAGGTGTTTCATATTCAGACATCATGTTGAGTTCCAATGCAAAAATGGGACTCTCAGATGTGGTCACAGTATAAACTCTTACACTGACAACAGCGCTGTGGACTGGCAATGTGCCACCAGCAGGTGCCTATGGTTAAAGATGTGACCTAAATTTTACATGTTCCCACAGATATTTAAAGAAGGGGAAGTGAAGTACATGTTGTTTCATAAAATGGTCTGCCCTTTCCTTTTTCTTTCTCAGGAATCTCTAATCAAGTTGAAATTGTCTTTCTAATGAATTATTTGCTACCATAAACCCCAATGCTTTATTCACGAACATTGTTGAGGTGTCTGGGCAAAACCAGTCATAAATCATTACTCACATTGCTGAAATTTTTGTCAACATCTTTCATTTCCAATTTGTGTCAGGACAGGGCTTGCACTCACTTGAGTGCACATAGTGACAGGTTGAAACTCGAGCCAGGCTTAAAGTGATTTCCATGCAGAAGAGAGCTCCTCTCCTTCGGTGGGAAGTACATGAAGAGATTCTTACTGTGTGTGATCCTCAGCAAGCATTCACAATATTTATTGAGCATAAAGTTGCCTCTGTTAGATGAATTTATGTCAGCAGTTATTATTCATGTGTGAGAGACATAAATAATAGAGCCAGAAGACCTCAGCATGCTGCAGTCTCAAAGCCACATGATATATAGGAATCTGAGTGGGGAACATTAGTATTATGCAAGTGATTTGTTAATGAAAATGTGTAATTTAAAGAATGCTTATTTTGAGTGATGGACGAAAGGGTCTTTAAGTAGCAATCTTCTATCAAGTGGAAGTGGTGTAAACTGACTTTTAGGGTCCCTGACTTACATTTAATATGAAAGCAGGACTACAAATACAAGCCTTTCAAAAACTGGAAAAAGAGAGCCAGTCCTTCACTCAAGCCTCAGGAAACAGGGTCAGGCTCCAGGGGAAAAAAAAGAATTTATATAAATATACAAACTCCAGCCAGAGGTTTAGTTGAAATATTTAGTCCTTTAAATTCTGAAACAAAAACCTTCCACAGAACTGGCTGCCTAGGTTCTGGGGTTTGGTAGAGCAATGTGTTCCCTTGTGTTTTTATTCATGTCACCATAATGAAAGCTGACTTGCTTTTTGAATAATATATACTTTATCTGCATAGTGAAAGGAACTGAAACGAACATCATTAACTGCATGTTATTTATAGGGTGCCTCATACGAAACAGAATGCCCATTATAGCTGTAAGGGTTTTTCAACACCAGGAATAGAAAAAACTAGGAGAAAGTGGATTTCCATTGTAAGCAAAATGCCTTTAATAAGCTTGTGTCTCCTGCCTCGTAAACGGATGAAGAAAACATTGTACTGGCAAAGTACAGACTGGCTTTGGGATATCACACGGCCAAAGACCAGGACCTCAAAACCTTGAGCCTTTTTATGACAAAACATATCTGTGAATACAGAGCAAAAGAGACTTTGCTCTGGCAT
The DNA here is from genome assembly GCA_034509425.1 of Eopsaltria australis. NCBI lineage: Eukaryota > Metazoa > Chordata > Aves > Passeriformes > Petroicidae > Eopsaltria > Eopsaltria australis. The sequence continues at coordinate 2,456,723 of JAVTVJ010000068.1, read as the reverse complement.
TTCCCTCAGCAATGTCTGGATGTAAAAGGAGGAAGATTTAGGACTTGCCTTGTCACAGCACCCCTGCCATCCAGATGCTGGAGGATCTGTTACCCTGTTTGATACCTCTTTCAGCAGCTTGCAGGGGGAACAGCCATCAGTTGTTGGTGGTGTGCAGCAGTCAACTTACTCCCATAACAAAATACTACAGACTGCAGCTGGAGCTGGTGAATACTGGGGAGCAATGCAGGAGTGGTAAAATGCTACTTGTCATATAAACATTTGGGAATATCTTTTCCTCCATCATCTAATTCTAAGATTGATTCAAATTACTTCAGCCGCCACTGCTGCTGACTTCTTTTACATCTTGTATAACAGGGCACCCCACAGGGCCTTAGCCACTAGATGATGAGAGCAAGCAATATTTGCCCTGGATATTCAAGGAGTTTCTGGCCCTGCAATCATGCTAAAATGTCAGGAAGCCACAAAGCATTTAGAATCATAGAATCATGGAATCACTTAGGTTGGAAAAGACCTCAAAGGTCATCAAGTCCAAACATTAACCAAACACTGCTTCCTCTCTCCTTATTTGTTCTAGTCAAAACAGCCCCTTTGCAGTGTCCATAGAAGATGCCATTGCAGTAGGCAATTTATTTGGGATTTAGCTGGCTTCCACACATTCCTCTTCCACAGACCACTTGGATGCAGGACTCTACCTAACAAAGTTAAGAGTCAAGGGATGCCACAAGTATATTTTTCATGCCTCAATGATTGTAACCTCTTCTGCTATGGGCTGTTGATATCCCAGCTGTTCAGGTGAGTGACAGTGCAGAACTCACCTGCCTGTTTTACCTCTCCAGTGCAAGAAAGAATAATCATGTCTACACCATTATCAACTCATCACATAGTCTTTCCATCCCTCCCTGGGTCCAGTGCAAGAACACAGTCCTCCACTGATTTTTGTTTGCCGCTATTAACGTTATTCTGGTGAACAAAGAGAAAGGCAAAGTGGCAGAGTATATAGCCTCAAATAATAAATCTTGTGAACAGTTTTTGCAGTAGAAGTAGGTGCTGGACATAATGAGGAGTTCAGGGAATCTTGGAGTCTAAAGGATGAAATCTATGTACCATCATCTCATCCTGGTGGCAGAGCAGAAACAAGCTTTTCTTTAAGCACCTGCATTTCTCTTGACTGGGAAATACATCCTTCAAAAGTGGACACTTTATGAAATTAATAAGGAAAGGTGGGCCCACTCTGCTGTATAATTATCCTACTAGAACAAAACTCATTCCAAATAATCAGTGCCAGCAGCCATACGAGCCTGCAGCTGGACAAAACATCTGTGCTGCAAGAACACAGTGGGAAGTGACCGTATGTTCAAGGAATCCTAATTCCTTTGTCCAAAGCTAAACATGAAACTATATCAGGAAGGACTACTGATGATTTTAACCAGGTCACTCCATAATACCTGATATTTAAACAGGTATGAGATATTTAGACCTGCCTAAACCTCGTTCTAAAATAAGGGCATTGCATCTAAATTGGTTTTGTTGGAAGTCAAAAGGGTTAGCATTTTAAAGAATATCTGTGCCCAAGCCAGCACAAAGCAATTCAGTTGAGAGACAAGCCAAAGAAGGAAATTGTTCAGTGTACTAGAAGAAGAAGAAGAAGGTGTAACACTGGGGACAGTAGACATCCTGATGGTTTTATAGGATTCTGTGAGTATTAGGAGCCCCTGCCGCCAGGTGAGCTATGACTTCAGTTGCAGACCTTTATAGCCCAGAGCATTGATGCTTTTTTTATTTGAGGTACATGAGCTGGGGCCTAGTAGTAATTAGCTGGAACTCTACTAGTAGAACTGTTCAGAGTGTTCAAACATGGACTTGTTTCAGCTGACAAAAAAACCCTTGTGCCAATGCTTGCAAAAAACGCAGAGCAGAAAGTATTTCCATGGATCTGTACCATACTGTGCCAAGAAGGATTTGAGTCTGTCAAGAACTGTAAATAGTCCCAGTACTTTCTAAGTTAATTAACTATGCAATGGGCCAGGTGTTACTCCATTATTAGTTTGTGTACAGGATTTTAAACTAGAACAGGGAAGAGAGACAAAGACCAGTAGGACACAAGAGCTCCCTCTGCTCCCACTTGTGTGCCTGTAAGGAATCTGGATCCAGACCTCAGCACTAAACACAATAACACACGTGTCTTCAAGGGGAAGAATTCATTTTGTCTAATTCAAGTTGTTTGACAGGTGTTTGCCAAGCCTAAGACAGTTGTACAGATTCTTTTATATTTATTGGAGAGATAAAGGCATTTCCATGAGCAATTTATCCCATTCATCTCAGGTGGCAGCCAATCTGATGTAGGATTTCTGCACCTCTCTTCCCATACTAGGTTGCACATCCAAAGCCTCGCACTGCCTCTTTGATCCTTCATTAAATGCATACCCAAGGAAGCTGGTTCACCAAAAATGTGTTTCTCCTCTCCTCTCCTCTCCTCTCCTCTCCTCTCCTCTCCTCTCCTCTCCTCTCCTCTCCTCTCTCTTCCTTCTTCTCCTTCCTCTCCTCTCCTCTCCTCTCCTCTCTTCCTCTTCCTCTCCTCTCACTCTTCCTCTCTCTCCTCTCCTTCCTCTCCTTCCTTCTCTCCTCTCCTCTCTCTCCTCCTCTCCTCTCCTCTCCTCTCCTCTCCTCTCCTCTCCTCTCCCCATCTTTTGGCTGAATTAGTTCTCCTAAGTGGTTGATAAGACAATTTTATGATGGGAGTCTAAGCATCATACAAGACATAGATTAAATGCAAAATTTTGAGAAGATTCAAGTTGAGATTAACACCTCATTATTTGTAAGGTGATGACTGGGAAAGAAATAGAGAAGAAGACAGGAAAACTATTTAATTTCATGCAGTTTTTTTCAAGGAGTATTAACCCTTGAATGCAAATGCATTTTGAGGTAGTCTGCCTACCCCTTCTTCTGCTTGGTGACCCCTGTTTCCCCTCTTTACTTTCGTTCCCTGCTGTAATGTGACCTTGATAAAAGGTGAACCATACACAAACTCTCAGCACAGTGAAGAGGCTAAAAGGGAAAAAGGACTAAGGAAGAGTGAAAAAGTAAACTGTGTGAGAAGGGACAGTTGCAAAACTGTACAGGGAGGACCCACGCAATTTGCTTGAAGTATCGAATGCATCTCTTTTCTCACTGGTGCCCCAGTGTCTCAGTAATAACTAAAGAAAAGCAATGGCTTTGCCTCAAAAGCAAACAATGGGTATGAAGGGATTTCCTTTTTTTGGAGCTATTTGTTAATTTTGTCTTCATGTCTTAAATCTATTTATGTTTCTTCATGATTAGCTGTTGCAGTCCCTAATTCAGGCACTTAAGTCTTTTATCTAGTCCTAAAACCAGATTGATTTTAGGGTTAATCAGATTTTGACCCTGTGATCAGAAAACCCACAAACCCAACAAGAAAACCCTGATGTTACACTCATTCCTTAGCAAAAGCAGCATTTTGACTGAGACAATTCTGCCTCACAATTTTCTGCTGTCAGACTTTTGCCACCATCAATCATGCTAGTGTCTCTTCCACTTCAGTGGGACTATGCCTTAACAGGGATAAGTGAGAAAGGACTTGGGCATTCAGTGGCTGCAGATAGAGGAGGGATGAAAGAAATGACTCCTGGTGATTGAGCTCAGATTTTACTCTCATTAGTTTAATACTGCTTGAGCCCCAGAAAGGTGTAAATCTAATACACTTCTTAAACAGGATCCTGATTCCATGCATGTAGCCCCACAGTAGTACCATTGGAGCTCCCACCACTGCTGTATTCACTTGATTCAGGCAATTTTTATTCACATGAATGCATCTAGAACATGTTACTTGCATGAATAGCTCCAGACTTTTTCCTAGGCTAGCAGCCTCGAAACCAGGTTCAGACACCTGCATTCACTTGGCTGCAATGTAGGTGCTGTGAACCTGGTGTACACGCTTGTGCTGCAGGCAGTGAAGAGCTGGACCCTGATTAGTTGCCTTCAAAACAGCATCTGGCAGGGCTGAAACCATCTTTGATTACCCCTGATTGCCTAATTGCACCGAATACTTAAATTCAAGCAACAGAGCTGAACCCTGATCAGCTCAGCCAGTGGAGCCCAAAGAGGGATTCAGGGCATAGGTGTGACTCTGACCCCTTGGACTTCTCTGTCTGGATGACAATAGGAGCCTGAGCATGCAGCAGGCACATAGAGCACCTCTCTAGACAATTTAAGGGTAGGTCTGTGCCCACACAGACTGAGCTACAGGCAGGTAGGCAGGTGAGGGTGATGCTCAGCACCTGGTAACACACACACCGACTCCCTGCAGGGTGTGTTAATTCAGGCTCGACAGGCTGTGCTGAGCCTGCAAATACCAAGCAGACATGCACTAGAAATTTAGTATCTTTTCTATTTAGAAATTTGACCAGATGATTATTATTTTAATAAGTTCAGTTTTCCATGTAATCAAATGTAAATACAAACCATTTGTTTGCCTTCGTGTTGGGGGATTAGAATGGGTTCTGTCTCTTTCACAGCACTTTGTAGAAGGGTGTTCATTAGTATAATTTGTTTTCTCTAGCACATTCTTTCTGTCTGCCAGGTTTGACAGTTTGGGGCCTTATTTGCTCTGCAGTGTTATCTCTTAAATCTACCCCTGGCTATATACTGACTTTTTAATTTTCAAACTGCATCAGAAGAATCCTTGGAGAACTCAGGCTGACATCCAAAAAATATTTGCCACCTAATGCCCCTCTGAGCAACTAAGAGCCTTGAGAGTAATGCGCCTTTTATTCTAAAATTCTTTCTCCAGTTAATACAATTAGCTATTTTCTGTCTTTCAGAAGAACAAAAACATGTCCATGAGTAAAAATATTCTGAAACATTTTGATTTCAAAATTCTCATGCATTTAATTTTGGTCTGTTTAATTGATATGAGCTCCATTTCAGGTCACCTGAGGGTTGAACTGGATTTCTCTGCTGGGGTCCATTGCCTTGTGATGTTGGGGTTTTGGAACCTGTTGCTCTTATTTTCCCATGGAAAACAGTTTGACTATGCTTTGCTTTCCCTAATGATAAGACCTTCTCATAGGTGTTGTTTGGCAACACCTTAACTCCTTAACACCTTAACTTAAGGAACTCCACCCCAAAGCAAAATAGCTTGTTCTTGTGTACCTAAATGATATGAAAAGAAACGTTAAAATGGATGAGACCTGAAATTAAACCTCCTGAGCACAATCTTCTGAATTAAGCTGAACTTTTCTAAAAACAAAACAGAAAATTGAAAAAAAAAAAAAAATAAAGCTTCCCATTGACTATCTGTGGCAAAACAGGTGATTCTAGAAGGTGTAAGACATGCACCAAGCATGAAGACAAGTTTATTGTTGAGGAAATAGAGGCTGATTTACAACTCCTTATAAATGTCATAAGTCAACTCTTGATATGCATGACCAAACAAAGCCAAGCTACATTTTAATAAAAGCATAAATATATCCCTCATATATGTTGCAGTCAAACATTTTGCAAGATACTTGTAGATTTGAAGTTATCTACTAAAGTTTATCAAACTGATTTTAGATTAATTTTGTCCTTTATGTTATGTGAATTCTTCTTAAGACAATACTTTCATTGACAACATGAAGCAGTTCAGAAGTGTAAACTTTCTGAAATACTGAAAGTTTCAGATAATAAGGAAATGTTACTGGCTGCCCAGACACAATGATACTCATGCTTGCCACCCACATTTTTTTTCTGTGAACAACTATCATCCAGTTTAGCTCTTCCCAAGCCCTGAGTAGACACATTCACGGTAATTACTACTTTGTAAATTGTCACTTCATGTCTGTGTAAAGGATGACATAATTACAGAATCATATTACAGATAATGTTATTTATTGGATACTATTGCCTAGGCACCTGTCAGTAAATAGCTCTTCTTATGGCTTTTTCTCTGTGGATGCATTTCATAAATACATCTTCAGCAAGCACTGTATTGATTTTCTATCTCCAGATATTTGTGGGTCTTCAAAATGTAAGCTCTTGAAGATGCATACAAAGGGGAGGACAACTAGAAGTAAAGGTTGATTTCAGGAAACCTTTGCAAAAGAAGGAAGTTTAAAGAAAAAAGAAATTCTAAACAAATAAACACCCAAACAAAGAAGCATAAAAAATAGAAAGCTTTTTTATTAATCTGACATTTTACTGACTAGATTTTACTATTTTAGATTTTTCTCTTGTTCTTCAAAAACTGCTGAGTTCAATTTAAGTGGCACAGAAACGTACATGGTAGTTGTGGTTTACCCTGACTGGATGCCATGGAAGGCCCCAAAAAACCTTCAGCAAAAGGATTCTGGAGATCCTTCCCCATAGTCCCAGGCACTGTGTTAATTCAGTCATTTGTGACAGGTCTACACAGCTTCCTTACTTGGCTACTGTCCCTCTGCAGCTCTGAGATGGCTGAGGTATTCAATGAGTTTTTTGCCTCAGTCTTCAATGGCAACATCTCTTCCCACACCTCTTGAGTGAGCTGACTGCAAGATGAGGACTGGGGAAGCAGAGTGCTTCCCACTATAAATATCAGGCGCATGACCACCTGCAGAACCTGACTGTATATAAGTCTATGGGACCTGGTGAGATGCATCCCAGAATCCTGAGGGAATTGGCTGATGTAGTTGTCAAGCCACTCTCCATGCCATTAAAAAAATTGTGGCAGTCTGGTGAAGTCCCAGGTGACTGGGAAAAGGGAAACATTGTACCTATCTTCAAAAAACATCGAAAGTAATATCCTGGGAACTACAAACCAGCCATCCTCACCTCTGTGCCTGTGAAGATCATGGAACAGATCCTCCTGGAAGCTGTACAAAGGCACATGGAGGACTGGGAGGTGATTCAAGGCACCCAGAATGGCTTCACCAAAGGAAGTCCTGCCTGACAAACCCAGTGGCCTTCTATGATGGAATGACTATGTCACTGGGCAAGGGAAGGGCTACAGATGTCATTTACCTGGAATTCTGTAAAGCCTTTGGCATAGTTCCCCACAATACCCTTCTCTAAAACTGGAAAGAGAAAGATTTGATGGGTGGACTGTTGAGTGGATAAGGAATATGTTGAATGGTTGCATCCAGAGGGTTGTGGTCAATGGTTCAGAGTCCTGATGGACATCAGTGACAAGTGGTGTCAGAGGTCCTTACTGGGACCAGTGTTATTAAATATCCTCACCAATGATACAGACAAAGGGATCAAATGCTCCCTCAGCAAGTTTGTAGATTACACCAAGCTGAGTGGTGCAGCTGACATTCCTGCAGGAATCCATCCAGAGGGATCCATCCAGAGGGACCTGGACAGGCTCAAGAAATGCGCCCACAGAAATCTTATGAGCGTTGGCAAGACCAAGTGCAAGGTGCTGCAGGCAGGGCTGGGAGATGAACAGATTGAGAGCAGCTCTTCTGAGAAGGACTTGGGGGTGCTGGTGGGTGAGAGGCTGGATATGAGCCAGCAGTGTGTGCTCACAGCCCAGAGGCCCAACTGTATCTTGGGCTGCATCACAGTGTGACCAGATTGATGGAGGTGTTTCTCCCCCTCTACCCCACTCTCATGAGACCCCACCTGGAGCACTGCCTCCAGCTCTAGGGTCCCCAGCACAGGAAGGACATTGACCTGTTGGAGTGACTCCAGAGAAGGGCTCCTAAGATGATGAGAGGCACGGAGAACTTTTTCTATGAGGAAAGAATGTGAAATTGGGGCTGTTCAGGCTGGAGAAGGGAAGGTTCCAGGGGGACCTTATTGCAGCCCTTCAGTAGCTGAAGTGATCCTCCTGGAAAGCCACAGAGGGACTTTTTACAAGGGTGTGTAGTGATAGGACAAGGGGAATGGCTTTAAACTGAAAGAGAGTAGGTTTAGATTAGATATAAGGAAGAAACTCTTGACTGTGAGAGTGGTGAGGCACTGGAAGAGGTTGTCCAGAGAAGTTGTGGGTACCCCAACCCTGAAAGTGTTTAAGGTCAGGCTGGTTGAAGGGAGCTCTGAGCAATCTGGTTTGCAGAAGGTGTCCCTGCCCATGGCAGGGGCTCTGGAACTGGATGATTTCTAAGGTCTTTTCCAACCCAAACCAGCCAAGGATTCTGTGATTCTACCTACACCAAGACAAAGAGACATGTATAAAGAACATATGGAGGAGTTACAGAGGAGAAAACCACTGAAGGTGGATCTTCTCTGGCTTCCCCCATTTAACAGGCCATGTTAATGTAATGTTCCAGTTTCTGCTGCTTTGAGCCTCAGAGCACTTTTGGCCAGAGTGTATCTTTTGTAGTTTGAAGATCAGAGAGAAAATCAGTCATTCTGTTTCAGTATTTGTTCCAGTGGCTGATCTCCTTCACTATTAAAAAATGTGTTTCCTACATCAGAATAACCCCTAACCTAAAAAATAGAATAGCTATTAGTTGGAGACAGTTAAATATGACCTTAGTAAAACACAAGAGCGATTGAGCTGTCCTTATTCCAAGATCGTGTTATTGCCCACAAATATCAAATATTATTTCTTCTGGCAGTGTCTGTCCCTGAAATAAAAGGACCTCAATTTAAAGAATCACTTAGTTACTCACATAAACAATGATGAGGTATTAAAAAATACATGAGAACTGAAGGCTCCATCTGTCTTCTAAAAATAAGTCTCACACAGCCACAAGTTACTGCATAGGTATCCCATTGGGAAAGCCCCTGCTCCGTTGAGGAGGATCACTTGTCATTGCTAGGGAGAGGAAAGAGACAGTCTGTCCTGGTCTGGCTGGTTTGCTGGGTAGAGCAGCTTTATGGTGAGAGGGATCACAGCTATCACAATTTGTGAAGGACTCGAGACTATTTCGTTGTGCTGCTGACCTTGTGGCAAGCACAGCACCATGCACAAGGCTGCAATCACTCCCACTGTTTGAAGCACAGGTAATGCCATTGTCACTGACCTGCCCTTGCACATGTGTGTTTTTCTCTTCACCTCCTTCGATAGCCATCACAGGCAGTGTGCCCCACTGTGTTTGTTCAGTACATACAGGAACAGGGCCTGTCCCTGCCATGCCAATAGTTACATATATTAAATATCGATGTTGGCTGCTGTCATGCCATTGCTCATCAAGAGACTGTCACTGTTTTGAAACTGCAATACATTGGAGGGACTAAACAGTTAAGCTCATGGAAATTGGACATTTTGCTCCAGCACTTCCCCTTCCTTTTGTTTTTAAACTCATTTTCCTGTTGTATGTTATCCTGTCTCTCATCCCCCACTGCCAGCTGCTGACCTTGACAAGTGCTTGCTTGTGCATGGAGACACAGAGGCTTTCCTCCAGGAGCAGCACTGCTCTCCACAGCAAGGCTTGGTGGTGCTGAGACATTTCAATGCCATTTGCGCTCTCTTGCTGGAAAGGATGGCAGTCTGCAGACACAACACCCTTGGCCTGGAAACTCCAAAGTACAACTCTGCACCTCCCACCACCATTTCTCCTCAGGGTCAGGAATCACAGAATTGTAGGTTTAGTAAGGTTAGAAAAGACCTCTAAGATCACTAAGTCCAAATGTTAATACAGCACTGTCAAATCCACCACTAAACCATGTCCCCAAGTGCCCCCTCCACACATGTTTTGGACACTTACAGGGAAGGTGATTCCACCACTTCCCTGTAGAGCCTGTTCCAATGCCTGACCACCCTTCAGTGAAGAAATTTTTCTTAATATCTAATCTAAATCTTCCCTGTTGCAACTTGAGGCTACTTCCTTTTGTCCTCTCACTTGTTCCTCTCACTTCACCTAGGAGAAGAGACCAACACTCATCTTGCTACAGCCTCTTTGTAGTTGTACAGACCAATAAAGTCTTCCCTCAGGGACCTCAGCTTCCTCTTCTCTAGGCTGAACAGTCCCAACTCTATCAAAAAGTCCTCAGAAGACTTCTGCTCCAGACCCTTCACCAGCTGTGTTGGTGAAGGAAGGAGATGGGTGCAGCACTCCTCTGGTCACATAGCTGGTGTGTCTGTGGACACTTATTACTCACCCGTGTGTCTGCACACAGCATGTTAGGACAAACATCAGGAATACATCCAGCTGACATCTCCTGAACTGCAAACAGAGAGACCAAATGGCTATAAACAGGTGGTGGTCTTCCTGGGCAGATGGACTGCTGCAGCAAAAGGGGAACATAGAGCGGGTTGGGACATGCAGGAATGATAGGAAACCTTGGTAGAAGCAGCAATGAGACATTGGCCCCAAGTTGATGGGATGGGCTTTTTTGGAATGGATAAGAGATAACAGCTACCTGTCAGGGCTGCCAGACTTGATAATGTCCTGCGTTTGGAGGGAGAGTAGGTGCTTGAGCAGTTGAAGAGGAACTGTAAGATCCATTTTGGAAAGGAAATGAGGACTGAAGAAAAGCAGGCTCCCTGTTTGGAAAGTAAAGTAATAAAGCACTGAGGGTGCTGAAACAATAAATGGCTGCTGCTCATTAGTTTCCTGGTTGTTCCTTGCTGGCTGAGAACAAATTTATGTAATGGAAAATTGAGGGGATTTTCTCGAAAGGACTGGTAATCAGGATGATGAAAACGTCAGATGCATGGATGTTCCTGTCTCCTGGCAGGTAGGCTCCACTGCTGGGGGGCAAATGACTTGTGTGGGAGCAGAGGGGTGGAGTGGAGGACCCGACCCCACTGTCTGGATTCAGAGAAACACCCCAAACTGCACAGCCTGTTACAGTAGTGTGCTACTTGGACATGAGGAACCGGCTGAGGGAAAGCACTGACTAAATCCTATAGCTTCTTCTTCTTCCATACCATCAATTCCTCTGGAAAATGAAGGTTGTCTTTTCTGGAAGATCTGCTTAGAAAGCAGCGAGGAGAATTCAGTATCATAACAAACCTTCAAGCCTGGTAATTGGCACTATCATATTGTCTTCAAGATTTTTCTTTACTCCTGTAACCCAGGGCATATGACAAATTTCAAGCTTCCCTTGAAATAACAAGGGTGTGTTTAATATAATGTTTCCCACCAGTTAAATCAGACTGGAGAAAATCTGCCTATATTTGGCAACAGCATTAATTAATTTCCCAAGCTTAGTAGCAACCTTACTAATCAACTTGCATATTCTTGATTACAGGCTCTTACTTGCTTTTAAAGCGAGAGTTATCTGCAAATTGGGTGATTCTTTGAAGTTCTGTATTTAAAAGAAGAAAATGAGCAAGAAAGGATTTATTCCTGTCTTTGTTTGCTTAGTAGGTATCAGAAGTGAATGAATATTTCTTTGTCTTTTTTTCTTTCTGGCACCTCCTTCCCTTCTTTAGAATAATTTACACTAAAACATAGATGAATTCCTTGCAGGACAATGGCTTAACAGTGCTAAAAAGAGAAACAGCAAAACCAGAGCCATGGTGTTACAGTTTTTCTATCATTTTGTTTTAACAATTTATATACAGGCACTTACTTGCCATTACCTTGCTCAGACTTATATTAGTGCAATGAATACAATTTACGTAAAGCAGAAATGCACATATTGCTTTTCGCTTCTAGGATGAAAGATGTTTGTTTAGGAAGATGAGGGGTTATGTGAAGGAATTAATTGGACAAAAAGCTGAAATTCCCAGCTGGCTCTCCCTTTCTCTTTTCAAGTGTGGGAATCAGCAAATATGGAGAAAAAAGAGTTAATATTCACAGGAAAACTATGTCTGTGATTAGTCAATGTGATTTAAGGTTTCTGGAATGAAGAAATGCTATGCCAAATATGGGGAGTTCCTTTCTAAATTGCATCATACTTGCTTGTAGGCATTATTTACAGTTAGAATAAAGGGGTTGGGGGTTAATTAACAGCAGCTGAGCTCTGTTAGCTTCAGGTAGAGAAGTTTGGTTTTTGCTGTCCTTGAGCTGAAGTTTGGTGGCTGAAGAAGGAAGATGTGTAGTGCTGCCTGTGAACCGGCTGATGCATAGATTCCCTTGCTGATTCTGAGGTATGGAGGAGCGTGGGTGACACATGGGACATGTGTTCACTCATTCTGTGAGGTTATCTGGGTTGTATTTTTCCATTTTTCTCTTGGGACTCAGCTTCCTGATAATTATACAAATGAAAAAGTGCCCTCTGAGGAAAATAAAAGAAGGGTTCAATGGTACTGGTGAAAAAGTATCACTAGAAAACAGAATTCAGAGGTGATGAGTAAGGCTTGAGTGTGCTGATGCAATATGAATGAACGTGTCAAAGACATGCCAATTGCCTTCTTGTTCTTGCATGCATTTTGAATCAGGTCTTGGAGATATTTTCTCACTTCAGAGTTTGTTCCTCCACTTTTCTGATACCAGAGGTTCACTTCAGTAGAATTAGGGCTTGCAGAATCAGAGAAACCATTCCCTCAGGGCAAGGGATTAGGCACTGGCTTAGGGGAGCACTACCAGGCAGAGAACTGGTTTGTGCTTGGTTGTAGAGACAAGGTGAATTTTCCTATCAGGCAGAAAATTCTGTTTGAAGCCAATTTGGTTTTAGCAGTTAGGATCCATAAGGATAAGGCAGGGATGCAGAAGAAGGGCTCCTCAAGCTTTTGCTGTTCTGTTCCTGCTTTTTCATGGTTATCTTTGGAATTCAAGCAACTTTGTATAGCTGGACACTTTCATTACCTATATTTGTATGGCTTTATAAGACACATAGAACACTGTGCATGGGGGAAAGCTGTGCCTAACAAATAGCATGTCTCCATCACTGAGAATAAAGATTAATGCAGAAACATACAAACCTAGAGAGCCTGATGAACTTGTGATTTGAAAGCAAGAGCAGCAATATTTCGACAACATTTTACGGGAGAAGTCTGGCATCCATCTGCACCTTGTTCTGTCATCCCTGTGCTTGTGAAACTTGTACAGACATGAATGTGTGTTTTATGGGTGTAATTGAAGGACACTGGAATTCTTTCTATTGACCTTAAAGGGCTTTAAATCAGGTACCATTATAGTCAGGATTTGTCAATGATTAGTGACTTTGGATTACCCTTAACATTTGGGAAATCTATTTGTGTCAGAGCTCATGGCAGGCACAGTTAAGTTTGAAATATATATAAATAAAACACACATGCACAAAGTGTGCCTATCAGTGCTAAAAAGCCAATTTATATGCACTCTTTGCAAAGAAAATAATGTGGTACAAAATAAATTCCAGCTACTAAAATGGCATTTGGAGGACAAAAGAAGCTGCACGTGTCTGCAGACAGTAGAATGGGTGAATCAGGAACCAGGATTCATTGACTGCTTTCTTCATTATCTCTGTTATTTGGCTGCATTTAGCAGGAAGCCTCCAAGAAAACTTATAGAACTTTCTTTTTGCCCCAGATTTGCTTCTGGATGCAGCATTTTTCTGTATTCTTCACTTAAGTTGCAGCCCTAGGATTTTAGGCCTGTGTTTGCTGCACCTCTGTGCAGCACTGTAGGAGGACAGGGAACCCATCTCTTGTGCACCCCAGTGATGGGTTTGTCCCCTACACTGTAAGAGAAATATCAGGCATGTACCTTCATGTTTATTTTAAAGAGCTCAAGCTGATCACTCTCCTCTGCAGAGCATCATGTAGTGATGAGTACATGGAAGTGTACATCAAACACTTTCTCTGAACACCCATCCTCCACCTACTGAGAAATGTCTCCTGCTGCAGGGACTTGAGCTGCCTGACACATCAGCTGAACCATGACCTCTCACATGAGAATCTGAAGATTATAATAGGAGATTACTGAGCAAACAGCTGTGGACATTTAAAATGTGTCTGCTCTGCTGGCAAGGGTGGCTTTCCACAGCAGGTTGGCAGAAGGACCAGTGTACCTGAGCCTCAGCTGCTACGTTCCCTTACCTGGGCCTCTAAGGATGTGGTTTTGTATTACACCTCAACTAAATATGAGACCTTTCAAATGGTCCTGTTTCTTGGCCTTACCCTTTGTCCCCAACTGGACCTAGCAGTTGTCTGGATAGAGGATGAGAGGATGTAGTTGCTGAGCTAATGAAAAGTATTTTCGTTCCCCTGCCTCCTGTTTTGCACTGATGATCCTTTTCAGCTCAGACAGCTGAACTGACTCACCCTGCAAGGTCTGGAACCCATACCAGGATTGCAGGAGGGACCAGGTAGGAGCAGAATAGCTGCTTTCCACAGCAGCTCTTTCTCCTAGAATATCAGCTGTAACCTGAAACTGAAAACTTATTTCAATGACACTTTTAACAAGCATCCTAACTACTGCATCTGGAAGTGAACTGCTTGTTTACTTTTTTTTTTAATTAACACCCAGATCACATTGGGTCAGTCTTGATCTGCCAAGTTCCCTCTTTGGGCTGTCTTGCTGGTGGCTGCTGGCTTTTTTTTTGCCAGGGTTATCACAAAATTGATCATGACAAGAAGGACATGAGTCATGTGAAGAGTAGTCAGTCCTGCTGCCTGCTTTCTGTGGTCAATCCCTGGTCTGCAACCATGGTCCAAGAGCAGGATATAATAGGAACCTATGCCATGACCTTCTGCAGGTATCCTCCACCTTTCACATGGTAGGAGAGCCCCAGTGCCTCGGTGACAAGTTTAGCAGAGGTCACATGCCCTAGGAGCACAGCCACCCATGCCCTGTGACAGGAATTATCTGTTCTGGCTACAGGAGAGGTGGGCAGTGAGTCAAAAGGACCAGATTGCATGAGCTGCCCACGAAGATGCTACTCTCACATCAAACATGAAGCCTCAACAGCAAATATGAGTGTGGTCAGGTCCCACCCACCACGTATTTTAAATAACTAAAAGTTTGGCTTGTTGTGTGTTGTATGAGGTAAACTGAGTTCAGTTCCTCCATTTTATCTGTGTGACACCCTCTGCATTTCAGTCTCTGCAGTGGTCTTGATTCATCAGTAGGAGTTACCAGCATAACTCCTATCAGCTGAATAACCTGGGGTTTGAAATATGGAGAGTGGGAATTTCCTCAGGCTAAAGAGCAAACTGGATATGAGAAGAGGCTGCCATGGATGTCTCAGAAATCCCTCAATATATGCCACAGTGAGGAGAAAGGGAAATGTCTAGGACAAGCAGGCAGAAGTTATTCCTGAGTACAGGGAGAGCACATGAAATTATAAAAAAAGGAAGTAGTAGTTGCTGTATAATTGTTTTAAATTAAACATTTGAATGCCATAAGGATCCTGTTGCTAAGCATCAGGCATGTCCAAGGTAAACCTACCTGACCTGGCTTTCTCAAGGGAGGAAAGAGGAGGAATAGTTTGACTGTAAAATGGGCTTAGGGAACAGGTATGTGCCCTGTTGCTCAGTCTGATCAGGACTACGAGATTTCTGGAGAGAGGGAGCTAGGCTTGAAGCATCTGGAGGATTTCACATGGATAGAGCAAATTGCCTATGAAATTTAACCCCCTCTATGCTATGAGGTGGCTGAGCAAGGGTTTATGGATTTTGTCTTAAAGATTTAAACATTTAAAAGAAGGACACTGAAGTGTATGCATTCTTTCACTATCCCATAAAGGATGCTGTAGGTGAAACTAAGCATCATGAGCCCAAAGTAAAGTCTAGGTCTCACTTGAGGACTTTATGCCATATAGGTTAAACAACCAGCAGAACTATTATATACCCCTACTGCATAGTGGTGTCTGAATGGTTGTCCCCCATCCAAGCAGAGCTGAACATTTCGTGTTTCGCTGAGTAGTGCTGGCTTCATTTGGTAATGGGTCAAGTGACACCTCTCAGTTTTGAGGGTTCTGGGATCAAGGCTAGAAAAAATGGATAAGTGCTGTTCTCTTGTTAGCAGAGGTAGATAATGCTTCACACAGATATTCAGTCTCACTTCCCTTACACCAGCAGTTAAGGGTATGTTTTGTCTCAGACTCTGTAAACCAGTATTTTTTTCCAGTCTCATCATGGAAAATAGCAGAGAAGCTTGTGGTGACACAAATTTTAAGTGATCCAGTCCCAGCCTTGCTTCATGCTTTCTGCTTGAGAAAGGTGACAGAGGGGCTGTAGCCTCATCAGGTGACAGCCATCTCCTTCAGCTCCTTAGAACAGCAGTTTTTGGAAGCAGTGCCAGCTCCTTCCTGCCCTTTATGAAGGGTGCCTGGTCTGTCAGATGAGGGAAGATACTGAAAGTTTATCTACCAATACAGTCTCCTTGCATTTCTCTGAAGCACCTGCCTGAAGCATTGACAAGCACAAAGCCATGGTAGCAGCATCCCCAGTGGGACTTCATATGAGGGAAGACAAGGTGATTCTTATCTCCAAGGCAATTTATATCAGAGCGTCTTCCTTGATGTCAGCTCTGCAAACGAGCTTACACAGGTGAGCATCAGAGCTGCAGTGCAGACCCCGTGCAGGTGAACACTGTGTGTGCAGGTCCCTGGGCAGGCCATGTCCCGCTTGTCCCCAGCCCACAGTGTCTCTGCACTGCCAGAGCTTCTGTGGCACAAACTCTCTGGCAGCTTGCTTAGGGGCTCCCCTGTACATCCACACCCAGGGCAGGCAGGGTACCCACTGCACTGTTGGCACACACTGACTCTCACCTGCTTCTCCCTCTCATGCCTCAGGCGCCTCTGGTTTCCGGGGAGGGGGAACAAACTGAAGAGAAGCCATTATGACAGGATAGTGCAGGGGATGCATTCCACTGCAGTGGAAGGATTACTATGCTGCAATGACATTCTCTTTTCTTGGCTGCTAGCTACCAGCCTTTGCTCTGATCTGAAGCCTGGCCATGTTCATAATTTCAGTGAGGCTGTACTAGGCACCACAGATACCCACATCTTGTACTCTTATGGGTTTTTTTTTTAATTTTTTTTTTTTTTTTAGGAGGTGGGATGATGCTTTTTGTGCTAAATGGTTTTAATTATTCTGAGAAGTTATAAGGTGCTGGTTCAAATTCAGTTAATTGTAGATCCTTCACTGTAGTCGTACTAGAAATCAACTGCTGTAAAGAACTGAGCTCATGCTGTGTGCAACCTTTATCTTGAACCGTGAGCAACAGGAAACCTGTGTGGGTTTTCTTGCAGCAACCCAACACATATAATAGCTTTAGGAGCAGCAGCTAGGGAGATTATGCAGCCATGCAGCACAGCTCTCAAAGGGAAAAATTTATCAGACAGGCTCCTGTCCAGCATTTGAAAGACAGTCACTGCAATTTACCAGGATCAACTCTTCAGTCTCAGAATGAAATTTGGAGTCAGCTCTGGGGAGTAGCCTAAAACCTCATTAGGTTCACCAAGGACCTGCATTTCCCAGTCCACACATTCATGATTTGGCACTCCTTTCCTCGCTGTAATCCAATGGGATCCTAAGGAAACAAAATCCACATTTCCTCCCGCTTCTCACAGGCCAAAGAAAGGACTAAGGATTATGAGTACTCCCACTTGCCTCTCACCCTCTGCTGCCAGCCAATAGTTCTGTATCATAATTGCCATAATCTCTCTAATCTGGGGAAGTACTGCCTGGGGATGGGCACTTTCAAAAGAGCCTTTCTTAATGCATTGCTTTCTAATTGTCATGCTTGGCTGCTTTCTGAGGGTTAAAAATGAGTCTTGATAGAAGAGATTAGAGTGGCTATGAAAAGATGGTTTGGGGAGTATACAGTTTTTCTTTCCTCTTTTTCTCCTTCTTTTTTTTTTTTTTTTTTTTTTTTAAGTTGTGGGAATGGTATTTGTCCAGGGAAGAAAAGTCATGAAACAGATTGGAACAGCATATAACAGTTTTTGCATGTTGCTACATATGCTTTTAGCACACATATGTGCTTGGTGTTACTAAAATTTTATGTGAAAAGTAGTTGGTCTTCCTGTTGACAAATACTTCGGGCTTTGGAGTTTTCTGACAACTAGAAGAAAACTATGAAAAGCTGGAATTCCTCCTGAAAAATACCATTTTTAGAAAAGGTCTTCTTAATTAGGATTTGAAACTCTTTTTCTGTTAGATCTTTCTTCTTACAGTGTCTAGTCCTATCACTGTGGACAGATTTTCAAATAGGCTCATTTTCCATTGCCACACTAGATGCAAATGTCCATGAATGTGATTAACTGAGAACACTGGGGGTTTGGCATATTTTGAGATCTGGCTACAGTCTCTCTACTTGAAAGTGCAGAACACCTGAGAAAGTAGTTTTACATCTGAAACCAGTTCCCTCTAAATTGCAAACCGAGGAGCTAAATAGCCAATAAGCTGTATGCATGAGCTCACTTTTCTGCCACTTGGTTGCATTTTCTGCAGAATCACTATTTGCATACTGTTGCGTTCCCTTTCCACCCAAACTCAGCCTTCATCAGCTTTCAGAAACTGCAAAGATGCCTTTGCTTCCATCATGACAGATACTGGAACTGAAGTATAAAAATGAAGAACCCAAAACTGAAATAATGAAAGAGGAGTCTTTTTATCTTAAATTGTACTCTTTGATTTTATCTTAGAAGTACTGGAGCAAAAATAAAAGGCCTAAGACAAAAACACCTCCAGGTCTGTAACTGATGTTCAGACACAGCATATCAGGTCCAGTTTTCCAGATGAAACAGTTCAACAGTCTAAATGTTTAATTGTACAAATAGTGTAAAAACCTCCCAGGTAGAAGGGTCAGACAGTGCCCCAAGTGTATTTATGTGCTGAAGAAAGGCGGGTGGATGCAGGGGAAATTGCAGAGGTGTAGCCAACCCCTCTTGAGGGCTGAGCAGGCTGAGCCCCTGCCAGAGCCCGGGGGAGGAGCTAAGAGTAGCAAAGTGCCTCTTCAGTTTCAAATCTGCACAGGAAGAACATGATGTTTTTTTCTAATTTCTAAAGGCCTTGTGCAAGCTCTCCGTGGGACAGCCTGTGGCATGCCACTGAGAGGGACTTCCTGCCTGCTTGCCACCATGATTTGGACACTGAAGCTCCTTGTGCAGTCTTCACTTTTTTCTCCTGTCTTTTCTCCTGCTACAAAGCCCACACTGTAGAGCAGGCAGGCAGCTTTTTGTCAAACACATAACACAGTTTCAAATACCTTCACGAGACGTAAGCAGTAGCTCTGAAAGCATAATTAATTTTTAAAAAAAGACAGAAAGAAGGGAAAAATATGGAAAGGCTAAGGAGTTAATAAATGACTGTAAGCATAAGCAAATGGAAAGCTACCATTGGAATAAAATGCTGTAAGCCCTGCTTTAAAGCCTGGACAAGGAGGAGTCTGCAGAGTACTGGGTGGCATGCATGATGGCTGTTGCCTTCCCTGCAGGGTTACATGGAAGCTGCAGTGCCTGGCTGCACTTCCCAGGAATGCTGTTGGATCCCAGCTGCCCCTTGGAATGCACAACCTTTGCTCATTTTTCTGCCAGCATTCAGGGGAGCTCTGGGCAGCTGGGAGCAGCACTGCTCTTCAACAAGGCCCCCTGTTGTGTCTGCCAGGGGAGTCGGGGCTGTGAGGCACAGTCCTGAGCACAAGTTCAGATACAGCCTGGGAGAACACTGGCTTCCCCAGTCAGGCTGTCACCATCCTTTTCCCAGCCAGTCTGGGTCATAACAACCTTCCCTGGTTGCTGGGGGTGCTCTCAGAATGCTTATCATTTTCTGTTCACAGATAATTGCATCTGGGCTTTGAGTAGAGCACAACTGATGAACATCAGAGCAGCTAAGCTTTGGATGCATTGATGCACCCAGAAAATAAACTGGTTCCTAATTCAGCTAAGTGGGAACTACAACTGCAAGCACATTTTTTGTCACTTGCTGTACCAGGCTGCTCTTCAGGCTGCTGTTTGCAAGACCCTTCCAACACACTGCCAGGCCTTTTGTCTCCAGCTGGAGGGAAGAAAGTGAAAAAGGCTTTCCAGTCAGCAGTCTCTTGACTAGTGGTGAAAAACAGGATCCATGAGTGCTGATGGCAACACATCCCTGTGCTTTCTCAGTCTTGTCTTCTGTGCTCTCTAAAATATGTGGAGACTGTTGAATTTTATGTGTAGATGTTTGGACTCCCAACTCAGTTTACTTTATGAATAATAAGTCATCAACATTTCATCATTAAAAAAATATGACTAAAGCAGACTCTAAAAATTATTTACATATTTTGCAATACCACAGAAATGTGGTGGTTTGTTATGTCAGATCTGTCAGGATAGGATTATTCCTGTACATGTCAGATTCCGGGTTCCTGCAGAGCCATGGCAAATTAACTGCAAGAACAAAACCAAATGTGCCTGCTACTTAAAACTGAGCTAATTCTGTAGAAAAAACTCCTCATTTTGCTGATTCCCTCTGTGTGCTTTTATTTATATGTAGCTAGGCTTTCTTCCCTCTCAGGAACTATTTAAAAAGTAGTAAAAGATATAACAAACCCTAAAAGAGAAATGAAAAATTACCTTGTGACTGATCTCAGTTCCCTGTGTGGTCTTAGGCCTCCCTCCAAAACCTACTCAATGGAGGCAGTGACCCCAGGTGGGGTGAAGAGGGGTGCACTTCCATCAGTGCAGTATTTGGGTGCTTTAGAGAACTATATCCAGTGGGATTGCATGGCTCACCCTGAGACAATCAGTGAGACTGTTTTTAGACTTATGTTTTTAAATGTAGGAAAGCCTGACAGACTAACACCTGTTTAAAAATCACCTCTAAGTCCTGGAGGTTCTTTAAAAATTACCACTTCGCCTTGGTTACCCCAAATGGAGCAAATAGCTAGAGCAGATGGTAGGAATAAGTAGCTTTGATTGTAAGAATTAAATAATGCAAAGTGTCAGAATAAGTAAATAGAAGCACTGGTGGTTCAGTGTTGCTTTCAGTTAAATTTATTAAGGAATTCCTATTGAATTCATTGGAAACGAGATCTTCAGGAGATATGCTACACACTTTTGATCTGTTCTTTTTAAAATAAAAACAGCCACACATAATTTTCACATAATCAAATACACTCGTGTATCATACCAACAGCTTGTCAGGTTTTGGGCTATTGGGGCTTTTTTTAATTGCAGATGCTTTCCATCAGAAAATACTATGCTAACTCAGAAACTTGTGTCCACTCTGACATGACTAGGAGTAGCTTGTCAGGCCAGTGATTCTTTGGTAAATAAAAGGAGTTGGGACCTACCCATCTGAGATGGCCAATGGTGCACAGTCATGATGCCAGAGACTCAGCACACCTCCAGAGCTCACTATCCCTGATGAAAATCTGAGTGAGGGACATAAATAGCTGCACCCCAATTGCAATAAAATGTCAGCTCATAGTGGGCTGGAGACCTGTTTTTTCTTTCTTTATATGTGGTTGTTTACTCACGAGAGAATATCTCCAGAAAGAGAAAATAAGGCGGCTGCTGCAGTCATTTCAGATACAGCATTTTGGGATGTAGTTGTGTAAATCAAGGATGTGCAGGGATTGAACCCTGGTTATCTGCACCCTATAGCAGTGTCAAACCAACTCTAAGGTGCAATGTACTGCCAAAATCAACTTGTGTTTGGCTTCAGGAATTCCTTTCCCTGTGAATCCTCTTAGGATTTGGTTTCCACAAGTTTCAGTTCAGCAGCTGGATCACAGCCTCCTGGTGGCTCTCATACTACTGGCCTGTAGGATTTCCTCCAGAGCCAATATCATCATCTTTTCCCCCATTCTTTACAGCAGGAGAAAAAACAGACAATTTGTGGAATTCAGGACATGCCAGGCTTTGACTCGTCCTTTTGTCACTAGGGAGTCACAGACAGTGATTATTCTTTGGGCAAAGCTTCTCTGATGAACAGGAGGGTTCTCACACCAAGACTCTGACACAGGCTTTAGGAAGTCACAGAATGCAACACAAGAGTCACCTCTGTTAGCTGGTACCCAGTCCCCCACTGCAGTCAGCACCAGGTGCCCCAATACTGGTGTAAAATCTCTGTAGTTGGCTTTACCATGTCTCTGGAGCAGCTTTAATTCTTTTTTGCCCACTCCTCCACTCTGTGTTGTTGGTGATTTTACTACTTGGTTCCATTTCCAACTGCAGCCCAGCTCCTCTGAGATCTAAAGGACACAGCAAATTAGCAATATCTGATCTGCTTGTGCCCATCTGAGACACCCACTGCGAAGTCTTCTGAGGCTTGGGTTGGAATAAGTGGCAGCTTCCTATAGTTTTACCAAGCACTGTATGCCTTCTGTGCAGTGTTTTGGATGCACCAGGCAGAACAGTATGTACTGAAGTTCTTCTGACACTGAATTACTAATAGCACTTCTATAACACCAGGTCCTAGAAGCCAAGATTTCCTGTCATCATTCTTGAGGCTAGGTCAGCTGTTGATGTCAAAACTAAGACCAGAGCGGTGCATTTTTCAGTCTGATGGCTAAATCGCTTTTTTTTCTAGAATACACTTTTTAAATTGCATAACTTCTTAAAAAAAGAAAAAAAAAAGTGGAGTTTTTAAAGTTGTGCTTGGTAGAAACCAAATATTTTATTTGATCTAAAAGTAAATGTAAAATTCAGTTTTCAGTATTTAAGACCCCTTTATTATTAGCTCATTACTCATAATGTTGTTTTGAAAAGTACTGAGAATAACATTTTTTTCCTTTTTCTTAGTATTTATTTTCTACCTGGAGAAATCACAAGATCTGTTAAATTTTAGGAATAGTTTCTGTCTTCCTATAAACTACAATTTTGATGAATAACATATCTTTCAACAAAATATCTGAATGTTACCTGGTTTACAGAAAATGTCAAAGCAGCAAAGTTTTTGTCTGCAAAGCTGTTACTTCTTGGTCTAATCTAAACAACCACTGGAAAAATGGGAACTCTGGATGTTATTCAAGATAAAAGCCTTGTGGGCTGACTGTGGTGCTATGATAGGTGCACAACTCTTTGTTATTAAATACAATATAATGGAGCTTTAGATAGAAATTGTTCCATGGAGGATAAAACAAAAGCATTGAGTGGTGTATTTATGAGTCAGAAAACTTTCCATAGGATCAACCAAAAACAACAGAAAAAAGAAAATATAAAGACATGGAACGTCAACCAAATATAGCACCAAGGGCATGAAGCAACTGTTCAGTGTTAAGCAGAAAAAAACCACACAACTCCCCTTGGAAAGCTGAGATTTCTTTTCTGCGTTCAGGTGCATGAGGATCAGTGCCCAGCAGGAGCTCTGGTGGAGATCACACATGGCTGGCGGTGCATGGCAGCACAGGTGTCCTGCTGCTGCAGGGACAGAGGAAATGTCATGAGCCTGTGCAGAAACCAGGCTGGGATCACGGGCTTGCTCTATCTCCTGCCAGGCTCAGTGGGGGCTAATCCTGCTGCTGTGCTCAGCACCCAGGGCTGCATTCACCTCTCCTTTGCTCAGTGCTGAGCTGAGCCCTGGATCCACCTCTGCAAGGACTCTCCCTCTCCACTGTTTCTACATGGGGCCCTGGTGATGCTTTTCTTAATTGCAGCACTCCAGATAAAATTTTCCTGGGATGGCTCTGAACCCAAACATTAAATTAATAAGATCTGATAACTCAGCATCTCTATTACATCTTTCATTTCTGTGCATGGCTTGTTTCAGCTGCAAGATCTTTAAAGCAGCATCTGTCTTTCATTACATGATTGCATGGCATCAGGGACTCTGGAGTTAGGCATAAAAATACAAATGAGAAATGTATTTAATTTATTTAACTTACATGTAACTTCATTGTGCTGAATGATGGTAGGGGAGTTTGACCTCCAAATAAATAGCCTGCTATTTACTCATGATTTTTATTCATGTCTGGTGCACTGTGGCAGTTTCTCTTTAGAGCAAAAGCCAACACTGCCAAATGAAAATACCAAGTGCTGTGTTGTTATGCTGTGCAGTCTCTCCAAAAACCTCACTAGCACCTTTCCTTTTGTCTAGGAGGGCATTTTATGTATTTGTGTGTGAATCATTCCTAAAACAAAGATGCATTCTCACTCTCAGGCTGTGGACCTGGCACACATTTTCTTTAGAAAACATCAGAGCTGTCTGAATAAAAGCTTCTTCAACATTGCCTTGCTGATGTGTTCAGCTCTGTAGGAAAATGAACAATAGATTTGTTATTGAAGGTGCCATAAATTATATTTGATTTTGCTTACTGCCTAGAGAGTAATTAAAAAGCCATTTTAATGGAAAATAAATTATGTGGAAAACCTAAATTGAATTTTCATGCAACTAGATGGTTTGACAATGTAATAGTATATAAAGTTCATGGTAGAGAGCTCTGCTTTTTTTCCTTTTGGGACTTCTGAGGCAAGTTGTCCCCCAAACTCTAATAAACTGCATACACATACACTTTCCCATTAAAAAAATCCATTTAACATTTGTCACATATGACTATTCTTGGATAGCATATTCTGGATGCTCTGCTTATGTAAATGCATTTCTGGTGCTGCCACTTAAAAACCTGAACACAGATACAGTTGAGATCAGCTCTAAAGGTAGCTATGTAAATGATGCCAGAGATTGTGCCTTTTCTTTTGGGTGGGAGGCACATTTCTCATCATCATTAGCTTTTCAGCACTCTGCTCAGCAACACAAAAGCAGTGGTGGTTATTCACAGCAGGGCCAGCAGGTCCCTCCCACACACAACAGGCTGAGGCAGGTAATGCCAGATTCTCAGAAAATATAGAAAACATTACCACTAATAAGCTGTTTGCCTCACTCAGTTGTTTGTCTAACAGGAAAAAATGTGGCGTGAGCAGAACAAGCAGAAATTGGGATCAGAGCATCTTTTGCCTGGAGGTTAACACAGCACTGGGGTGAAGGCAAATCCCTCAGTATCACCTAATTGAGAGATTTTGCAACGAATCAGAAACTTGTGGTTCATTTCTATCCTAGACATGCCTTCAGGGAAGGCAGCAGTGTGGGGTGAATGAAGGATTTGCTCTTGAATCAGCCAAGTCTCTTTACTTTTCCTTCATTTCCATGTCTGTGACTCTGGCAGCCTTTTGGATCTGTTGGTGAACAGCTCCATTGGGACTGTGCAAGGCTGTGCCATGGACACCACTGGTGTTCTCCACACCTGTGAGAAGTTCATCCTGAACCAGAGAGCTGGAAGAGATGCACATAACAGGCTGAAAGCTGGAGAGCTGAGATGGTGAACTGGAGGGACTGGCATAGTTCCTGTCAGGAGACCCAGCTGACACCAACAGCTGCATGAAAACACTGAGACATCATTTGCTGATAAAGTTTTGTACATGGATCTGTATTGTTGGGGCAAAGACAGCAATGTCACCCCTTAGGTGTTCTGCCTGGGACTGGTGGATTGCATTGCATCAGAGGATGCCTGGGTTATCACTGTAAAGCCAATTCAAATTCTTCCTCCTCTTGAGCTGGATGTTGGTCTGTGATAATGTCATCCCTGTGACAGTGACATCGAAGGAAAAGCCACAGAGGGCCAGGCATAAACAAGTGAAACTCAGGACGGTGTCTGTCTCTGTGCTCACGAAGGTGTTATGTGAGCTCAGCATTACTGTGGCAGCAACAATACATGGGGGAAAGGCAAGAAACAGTTGCTGTATTTGAAATGTGTTGAACTGTTTACCTTTTTTAAGGAGAATTCATTTGATACACATGGGTTCAAAAGAGAATAATAAATGTTTGATGTGTTTGAGCTCAAGGACTGCACTTTTGCAATGTGTATCCCTCACAGAGGTGCTGAGAGAGAAGCTGGGCAGTCTCATCACCTTGCAGCCTGAAGCATAAGAGCTACAAATGGCCATTTGGGGAAGGAAAACAGATCCTCTCACTAAAGAGATCCCAAAGAATAAAGGAAGTAAAAAAGCTAACATTTTGCACCAGTCAAAACAGGAGAGGTTTCTGCAGAGAAAATGGGGGCTAAATATATCCCAGTGCTTGAGGCATCAGCAGGGCTCTGGAAGGGCCCTTGGACAAACACTGCACGGCGCTGTGGCCATGCCGCTTTGCCCTGGGAACCCTTTTGGGTTCCGTTCATTACCAAAGGTTTTAATGAGAAAATAAGACCTTGAGAGGAGCTGTGTTCTACAGCAGAGCATGCCCCTGAATGCTCAGCATCTCTGGAAACAGCAGCAGTGGCATCTTGTGCAGGCCAGCTCTTAGCAAAGCCCTGGCATTGACCAGTGCTGCCAGGGAGGGCAACTCCAGCCTTAGTCCCTCCTTCACAAAATGTTTGATCTTTGCTCATGAGAAGGCACGGTTACATGAACCTGGCCATAAATTATTTCTTTCCTCTGGTGAACAGAGGTGATTTTCAGTTTGAAAGCATGAATTTCTAATCAAAAAGAAAGCTTGTGGGGAAAAGTACTTCCAGCACACTCTCTGGAGGTTTTGATGAAAGTGCTAGGGAGTAAAATGCAGAGTTGGAAATTGTTATGAAGTGCTGTGACTTAAAAAAAAAAAAGCCATAAACAAGCAAAATCCTGCCACGGTCACAAACAAAACTCACATTGTTATTACCAGAGCAGAAAAAAGATTCTGTATAAAATAACAGAGATTGTTTACACAAGGTTGCTGACACAGCATGTTCCCCAGCTCTTTTCACAAGTGAAGGGCATGCTCTTGGTGGTCTGCTAACAGAATTGGCTGCATAATTTTCAGATTTTCAATAAAGGTATGCATGGTTTGAGGATGGAAATAATAAGGAGAATGACCAGGATTAATAGAAGGATTCTATTAGCTTCACAGGACTACTAATGTCAAAGAAGTTCATCTGGCAAAAATACAAGACAGCCAAGTAAAGGAACAGATATCGGTATCGTTGGGAAGATTTTTTTTTTTTTTTTTTGTTGCTTGGGTTTGTTGTTTATTTGTTTGTTTTATTTAGGGAAAAAGTAGGCATGAGTAGGTTTAACTTGTTTGGAAGAAAGGCCATTAGTCTCAAGACAGAATTACCATCTTTTCCAGTAGTCAGGGTACATCTGAAATAATAATGCTTGACTTCACAGTTTGGTTAGCAAGGATTTAATATGTGACATAATATTACTATGGATATATCAACACTCATCCTATGCTCCTCTGTGACTGTTAAGTGAAGAAGGCATCAAAATAATATGTCTTATAAAAATAGCATGGAGTCTGTCTCCAATCTGTGTTTATCACTGCTACTGAACAAAGCTTCACTAGGAAAGCATGGATTAACACCTACTGATACTTAGTTCCCACAGACAAAGATACATTTATGGTACTTTTTTCTAAGTGGTAGTTTTACACAAGGCCCCTACTATCAAAACAGCAAAGTGTAGGCAGGATTGCTGATACATTTTATTCAGATTGGACACCGTGGATTCAAATAGCCAAAGAGTAAAAATAGGCAGGCTTGTAAAACACACTTCTGAGTGAATTTCTTCTTCTGTCTGGTTTCCAAAGGAAATAACACGTGTGCAACCACACTGTATGTGTGTAACTCTCCGCCTGCCTCTGCCTGACTGTTTGAGATCTGAGCCCATTCACAGGTGACAACAAAATCTGAAAGGGGGCAGAGGTGTCAGCAAAACCTGTTTCATGAAAGCCAGTGGTTGGGAGGAGAAAGCTCTTTGTCAGTGTAGGAGAAAGGCCATGGTGTAACAGAGGGGGAGGCTGCAGACAGAGCCCATGAAGACAGGTCAGGCCCTACCACACCAGACTGAATACACAGAAGATGAAGCTGTGAGAAACCCACACAATGCAAACATTTGATCAGAGCTTGAACCTCACTAGATGTAAATCAGCCAGAGGACAAAAGTTTACGGGAAACAGATTTTCATAAAACTACCTGAATAACAAATCTGATCATATTGGTAGCCCGGCATTGCCTACATTCTGTTTTTTATTCAATTTAAGATTTTATCCAAGATGTTTGGTTGCAAAGAAGTTAGGCATTAGCACAAACTATGATAAGATGTACTCACTTAAGTCATGTAGGAACATGTGTGAGATCTTGGTTGCAGCAAGATCACATTTTATTTGGTGTTTGTAGCAAGAGGAACCAAGTCTCTGGGGATCCAGGCTGACTTCACAAAACTGAATTAAGTTTTGGATTTGAACCAACATGCTAGTTTCCAGTACTGGAAGAACTTGGCAAAATTCCCTTCTGGATTTTCAAATAAAGATGGTAAAAAAAAGTTTCTATATTGTTAGAAGGGAACTGAAAAACCTGAAGAACTGGGGAAGAGCTGAAGCATTATTTCACCACTCTCATCCTTTTTATCAAGAAACAGTCAATTTTCTGTATACAATGCATGCAGGACAGAGGAGGACACAGGACAGGATTGAAGTTTAACACACGCATAGCTGACAAGAAAAATCTGCAAATGAAATGCAGTACTCAGAATCAAGGGATACCAGGAGGTGCATCTGCCTTGGACTCCTCTACACTTCTGTCCAGTCAAAAATTTGAATTCACTGCAAGAGGGGAAGCTAGAAATTGCTACATCCAGCTTCTGTTTCTGCTTTTATCCCCACCATCAAGCCAGGAGAGAACAAGAATAGTTTCAATATACAACTGTGCAGACTGTGCAGTTGCACAACTGAAATTGCACTTGTTGCCTTCCCTTAAATAAGGCTTGCCTTTCAGATTTTAAACATCTCTGGTCCTGATCATGATTAAATAAGCTAAGGATAAGTCAGGTAACCAGGTTGCTTCTTACATTTGTTTTTCTAAGATTATTTTTTGAGGCATTGTCTTATACTGTGCTTTATCCACTTGTTATACAATGCATCAAATCACACTCTGCTTTGCAGTGCTACAATGTAAGTTAAGCATTTTCCTCTTCACCACTCTCCCAAATATTTTGCCAGCAGTGACTACAAAGTTAATGTCTTTGACAATAGCCAGTCACACCATGTTAATGAGAAAAATTTAGCTTGGGCTCTAAAGTTCTACCACCCACAGACATTGTACCACCCAGAGACATGTTGCTGTAACCTTGTCTTCTTCCCTTTATTTTCCTTCCCCCTTTCAGCTCACACTGAGCCCATGAGCCCTGCATGAGCGAGGCTCCCTGCAAGCCTTCTGCCCTTCAGTCCTGCCCCCCCTGTTTGCCTCACTGGGAGACCTGTGGGAAAGCACTGGGCAGCTTTCTGTGGAAAGCAAGGTACAGAGAGCACGAGTGGGACCAAAGCCGTGTTTATCCAGGTCCCAGTCTAAAATTTGGGTGGGACCTGCTAGCTATGTTCATCTCTACTTGCCAGCTGGGAAGTGCATCTGGGCTCTACTGCTTCAAGGTAGTCCAAAATGTTTTCCAGAGCATATTTTAAAATGCTCTAGAATAAATTTAATGTTGAAGTATTTAACAGTTTCCCGCTCTCACAATTCAAATTACAATTGCTATGGTAGATAACATATTATTACACACAGCTTTAAATGCTTCCATATGAAAAGTACTCAGACAAAACAGAGAAAATTCTGAAGAAAAAAGCCAAGAAGTAGAGTGAATAGTGAATGGCATGGGTAGAAAACTGCAGAGCACAAAATATGTGTTAACATTACATTTGGTGAAACAATGACAAGGCAAACCCTGGGAACTGTCCACAACAATATAAGATTATAAAAGGAGAAAGAGGGGGGCAGAAATTATTTAGCCTGGCAGTCAAAAGCCATTTGGGGTGGTGGTGCCACAAAACCCACAAAAACCAAAAAACCCCACCCCAAACAAACAAAAAAATATTAAAACCAAGACTGCCAGGGCCCCAGCAGTGAACATGCTCAGTCAGGCAGAAATTGCCTCTCTGGGTCAGCCACTCCAAGGAGAGATCCCCTGTTGTGCAGGGCCAGCTGCTGCAACAGCACAAGGGAGATGCAGGAGCCACAGGCACCGAGGCCCTGCACTTCATTTTTGCCTCCCAGACAGGATTGTGAAAGCAGAGCCCATTGTTCCTGGAGTCTTTAGACGTTGCTTTACTGGTCGCCTCATTTCCATAAAGCTCCCTGGCCTCCCAGTAGCCCAATTTGATTTCATGAATACAGTTTTGTGTATTTTAGGATTCATTATTCCCCACGTCCCACCCTCTCAGTTTTGTAGGAGGTAATCTCAGTCCCTGTGCAGAAAGATCCTGCTGGAGGCTTAATTAAAAGCTATAGGCACAATATAAAAGTGTTTTCCTTTGCTCCTCTGAGTGTCAGCCACATTCTTCTGCCTGATTTCCCGTTCCAGCTGAAAATGAACAGGAAGGAAGGAGACATCACAGCCTGTAGCTCTAGGATAGGCAATAACATGACTTGCAAGAGCATGGGAGGAGACCCCTATGCATCTAGAAGAGCTGAATCCATGGAAATATAAAATCCAGAGTGGAGAACATAAGAGTGAATAAGTTCTCCTTTCTTCACCCTCCCATCTCCAGGCATATCTACATTTCTCTGCATTATCATTGCAGCTTAAATTCTTGATGCGGAAAGTTTACTTAGCTTCTCTTCAGAAGCTCCTTGTTGCACTTGCTAGATAGTGACCTAGGTATTTTTTAAAGGTTTAAATTCAGCCTTCATTGTGCAGGCTCTTGATAGTCCAGGGAAGGGTGAAGAACCATAGAGATGAGCCACAAAAAACATACAGTCTCTTCTAAGAACTTTTACATAATTTTGGAGCTGAGGTTTTGCATGCCTGTATGAAGTAGTGATGCCTTGACTGTTGTATGTCACAGCAAAGTTGTGTAAAAGAGCTAGAGGATATCAACAAATATTTGGCAGTTTTCACCCTCTTCTTGATGTCACAGGCCAATTCAGGCAACAGACCTTCTGTTTTACTTACTGCAAAGACAGGAATTTTCTTTCACCTGGGGGAATCTTCATACATGGTGCCTTTAAGAACACTATTCCTGCCATTAAATTTCTGGGTTTTTTTCCTCTTCTTTACTAGTTAATCCCTGAAGTGGCACCAGGTTAATAAC
Source organism: Eopsaltria australis (assembly GCA_034509425.1). Lineage (NCBI taxonomy): Eukaryota > Metazoa > Chordata > Aves > Passeriformes > Petroicidae > Eopsaltria > Eopsaltria australis. The sequence goes on along the minus strand of JAVTVJ010000068.1, from coordinate 2,425,990 downwards.
TCCTTTATCTCTACTGAAGTCTGGCACCACTATCATCATTCATTTGTACCAGTGTGGTGATCCAGAAGACACCTTGACAACCTCAATGATGCAGTTTGGTGGGTACAACCTTTGTTCAGCAGTACATCACATTTAAGGAGTCACAGTTTCCTGCATAAATATTTGCAGGTGCTCCCTCAGAGTCAGCAAGACTGATATATTTATTTCCTTCTTATAAGTCATCTGCTATAGCTCATTAATCACTTTTATTACCCTCTCAATGCATTTGGTGAATGGAGCAATATGGTATTGAGTACCGGAAATAAGAGCTCATTAATTGAGGCAGTGTCTAAAACCACTTTTATTTTGCTATTCATTAAAAAATCTACAAGTAGATTTTAGTTCAACAGGATCTTTGCAGAATTCACTAGCACTCTAAATATTTGTGTAAATAATCGTATTCAAAATACCATTCTGAATAGGAGATCATATTTGCACAAAAGGTTTATCTGAACAGGGTGTGGGTTTGTGTCTATTTCATCTGCTAAGGAATACATTAAATATTCTCTAAGCTTATCAACCTTGCTTTTTCAACAGAGGCCATATGTAAAAACTATTTTTCTAGTGTGACCTTGACCCTATTTTTGTAAAGCATCCTCAGGCATATGATTAGCATTGCCTATCATCTCACTTTTCCTTTCCTCCTATGGGTTACTTTCAGTACTGATGAATCAGAGGTGGATTTGTTAGAAAGGGTGAGGGGATCCTTGTAGGATCCCACTGTTCTTCTCATTTTTTAATTCCAAAGTATACTGTATTTTAGTTCAAAGACACAGTACTGCTGATGTGGAATAGGAGACAGCGAGCTGTGTGGAAAGAGAGCCTCCTCTAAATCTTGCATGTGGTCAGTCCCACCAGCCCTACAGCTTTCATCACTACTCCTCACACCACATTAACCTGAGATCCTGGCAGTGCTCCACTCTGTCTTTTGGTGAAATGTTTTTGTAATCTATGTCCAAGTATCTCCACACTGGTCCTGGCTGTACCAGAGAGCCAAACTCAGGATAGTGATGCTTTGTTTCTTTTCCTCCTCACTCACATTATGTCTGCACCTGATCTTGATGCATTGTAGAATATCTTCAATGAGAGTGGTATTAGAGTGATGGTAGGCTCAGATGTTTGTGGTGTAGTGGGGCTTCCTTCATTGTCCCCCGTGCTCCTCCAGTCAGCACACCACTGCTGCCTGGGAAATGTTCTGTGGCATAAATCTGCTCCTCGGTGCATGCTGATATCAACGCATCAGCTCTGGTGCACTGGTAAGGCAATAGAAAGAAAAATAAGATAAATGAGGTTATGGTTAATAAATCAGGAAAAGACATGAAAGCTGCAGTCTTAATTTAGGCTCATAGATCTGAAAGCAGTGGCAGCATCTACATCTACATGTGCATGTTCTATGCACAACATAGAGTCATAGGGTCATGGAATCATTTAGTTTGGATAAGACCTTTTAGATCATTGAATCCAACTGTGAAGCTTACATTGCCAAGTCCACCACAAGACAATGTCCCTAACACATCTACATCTTTTACATACCTCCAGCAATGGTTCTCGACCCCTTCCCTGGGCAGCCTGTTCATGTTCAGAGTATTGCACCCTGCACCTAAAGAGACGTACTTTGTACCACAGATTATATGGTGCTTGAAATGATAATGAAGAGGAGAAACAAAGCACAGGCCTGGAACACAGAGATGTTTTCTTCAATCCCATGTTAGTTTGTGTACAACAGAAGGGAATGCAGTGTTTTGATATCAATGGGCACCATTGAGTAGTAAAGACAACATGCTAAAAAAATTAACCATGCTTTTGAGACACAGTCGGTGTCTCAAATCCTACTTCCTCCCTCTGCCCCATAGGAACCAGGCATCTGCAATGGTGAGGCAGAATTGCAAAAGAGCGTTTTTGTGTAGGAAAATGTGCACATGGGCTAAACTGATGCTCAGAGGGTGGATCTCCTACTCCAAATGCCTACTCTAAATGTCCTTCCTCCATCTGTGCTCCAGCAGACAAGAGACAAGACTGCACTACACACCTTGCAGGAGCAGCTCACATTGACTAATCCTGGGTTATGGTGCAGCCATCAGCCTCTGTAGGAAGGAGAGCTGGCCATATAACCCTATTCCCTGGCTCCTGGCCAGTTTTCCCCAGATTTCTCTATGCCTGTCAGTGGTGTGTTTTTTTCTGTGGAAACATCCCACAGTGTCACCTCTTCCCTCTAGAACATACTGTGCCATTGGATAGATTTGCTTTAATTCATCTGGACATGCTAATGGCAGGTATCAAAGTAGAACAACATTAAAGCAGTAGAAACTACTGGAAATAATGTCATTTGTCAAGGAGAGACAACATTTACCAAATTGCACATGGAAAAATTCAGAGTTTGCTCTAAAAACTCTCTTTTTCTGATTGCAGGGATGCTAAGGTACTTCTTAAAAACCCATGTGCAAGTCATTTAAAACCACCCCTAACTTGTATTAGTATTTAATTCAAAAAGTTTCTATACACTAGATGTTATTCCATGGTTACTATAGATACCTTACATGCTTCCTACTGGAAGTGTTCTCCTGGTTACCACTGTGCTAATTATTAGCAAACATTCACCAGTAACAGGTAATTACTAAATAATTATTAGGAAACAGAAGCAATCAGGCCATGCAAAAATGTCTCTGCTGAGGTCACAGACTAGAGACAGAAAATGCAAAAAAGAGTGTTTTTAGAAGCTTAAAAAATTAAGACATGTAGAAAATTATTCAGCACAGCAAAGCTGAGGCTGCAGCCCCAGCAGTAAGCTCTTGACTCATATGGACAGGTGGTGCAGGAAGGTTATGATTAGCAGGTTTGCACTGTGAGCAGCCTTAAGAGCAGCAATTAGTTGGAAGGAAGAAAACAGGAAGCACAACACACCATACCAAACCACTACTGTTTCCATGCAGAGGTAAATGAAAAGCACTGAGGGACATCAGGGCTGGCATGTACTACTCACTAAAACTGGAGGGAGGGGACAAGGACACAAGCCCAGAATTGCTAACTCTTTTGGAAAGGACATGTCAGTTTTAACTCCTCATGTCTGAAAAGCTGGACTTCCAGTGTGAGGATATCTTACTACGTAAGTATATATTCATTCACCCTCAGGGCAGCATGAACAAGGAGCTCCTGTTTCCAAAACAGCCCCCTGTCACATGCAGAGCAGCTGATGGAACAAAGAACCACATTTGTACATGCTCAGAGTGACACCCCTGGATACACATTGCTGCTGGAGCCTGGTGCTGCTGGAGAGGCCTGGCTCTGTGTCCACAGAAATCATCCTCTCATCATGCCCCGTGCTGCATCCAGCCCCAGTGTCGGTATTTTGGTTCAGGAGAGTACAGCAGGCAGGGATGCAAGTGGAAAGGAAATATATTGCATGTGAAATTGATGGATTGCTTAATATTTCACTCAACATCAAAAAGCTTACTGCTTTTTTTTGCTCTTAAAAGTGGAAGTTCTCTTACTTTACCACTTACTATTCTACTTTCACCCATGCCAGATCCCACTTCTAATATCCAATCAACCCGCTCCACCTTGGGAAACTGGCAAGACTTGGGGCTGGTTTTCTCTTTATGGAACAGAGAAGTTAACTCTGTGTTGGGACAGCTGGGACATAGCTGTCAGTTCCTTTTCATTATCAGCAGCACCCAGCTGCATGTCTGGAATTCACAGACACTGGGGGAGACTCATGTTGGCTTGAATTTTAAAAGCAGGTTGCTTGCAGGGAATGAATACCCTGCAACAGTTGCTCAACTTTGCCTCTTAAAAAGTAAAAGCAATCCCAGTGGCCACCAAAAAGCAGAAGAGAAATCAAACTACTCTTCAGTTCAGAGTCTGATTAGTGCTTGGGAGTTTTGCTTTTGCTGCAAAATATTCTGCACACAAAGTATTTTTTAAAAGACCAATACCCATAACAAAATCAAAACTAAGGAGAAAGCCCAAATTCTCATTACTTGGAAATCAATTCCCACTGCCATTACCCTTGTGAGGTAAATAATTATATAGCTCTAGTAACTTCAGGATTTTCAAGAATTTTGGATGAGAATCTATTTCTAAGCACTTTAAGATCATAAATGATGTTCTGTTTGCCATATGTCAAATTAGCAACCTATGCTTAAGTCATAGTCCAAAGACAGTGCAGTGGCTCAGCTTCTTGTAACAAGAAAATTTGCTGAATTTCTCCTTGTGGGGGCTTGAAGCTGGTGTCTAGGACAGGAGTTTAAAGAATTTCTCTCCCTAATCCAAATTAGCTAATACTTGGAGACGTCCTTTACTTTCTTGTTTCTCAAGTAAACTTCCTAATTCTAAACTTAGCTTGTCATCTGTCACAAATGAAGGCAGTTCCCTTCTGGGATTTCAGGCTGCCCTTTGCAAGGGCCTCCTCTTCATTTAGGCATTGCTTTAAAACATACTTGGTTTCCCACGTGTATTTTTGCCCACACAAGCACAGTCCATCAGGAATCCTGGTGGAGACCTCCTCAGACATCTTTCTTCTTCTTTTACTTTAGGTTGGGGGTTTTTGTTTGTTTGGGGTTTTGGGGGGTTGTGGGGGGAGGGGTTGTGTTTATTTGTTGCTTCGACCAAAAACAGCTTAGGGTAGCTAGGTGGTCATTTCACTCCCATTTATTAGAAGCCTAAGTTATTTTCCACCTAGCTGAAGCTGTGACCATCCCTGCTGTTGAGTTTGGGCTACATTGTATGCATTAACACACACTTCATAAGGACTGAGAGATCTCTGCCTGTTCTTCCTATTAAATGGTTCATATCCTGAAGTAAAAATTACTCAAAAGTACAATCAAATTGTGAGCTTAAATAGCCAGCCAGTGCAGGGGAGGAAAGCAGCTTTTGTAAAAGATCATTTACATGTAAGCCATACTGACCAACAAACCCACAAAACAAGTTTTATGTGCAAAATTATCTAAGAATCTCATGACAAAATAACTCAGAATACAAAAAGAAGGGATGCAGTGAATGCTAATGGCCTACCATTCTTCTCACAACTCAGAGTCTGTATGGCAAAATAGACTCATTCCAGTTAGGTGGTGATAAATACGATTTATACCATTGGTGTGCAACTGCCTTCAGAATAAATATTCCAAAATCCCAGTGTAATATCTTCTCCTGACATTTTTCACACTTGTGCTGTGTCACCTGGGAGTTATTTGGTCCTGCCTAATTCTAGAGAACCAGCATCCAGGTCACAACCAGCCAGTAACTATAAATTTTGCTGGCGTTTTCAAAGCATTAACTCATGGAAACACAGCCTTAGCAAGCTGATACACATGATCAGAAACACATTAGCATTATTACTGTTCAGGATCTTTAGGAAATCTCAGGTGAAGTGAATCCCAAAGTTCAAGCAGGTTTCAGCCCCAGCCTGCAATGCACACTTTAGCCCTATGTTGTTTTTTTTTTCTGAAGTGTTTCTATTGCAGCATAAAAACATCTCCCTTCAGTTACATTAGAGAAGACTTTTAAGAAATGTAATCTTACTTCACCTTGTCCCAAGGGATTCCAGGATTCTTTGTGAAGCAAACATGCTCTGCTCCAAACCCAAACTTCTTGAGTTTCAAGTGTGCATTTAGATATGTGCTTGGCCTGAAGAAGGGCTTCTTTTCTTTTTCTAAACAAGGGTCATGGTCTATCTAAAACTCAGGTAGGCTGTTGATTATATGAATATCTTTTGATGTAATTCTCTTTTCAGTGAGGTCTGGCCTTCTGGTGTGTGCACATGTCTATTCACAGCCACAAGTTTAGAGGAAAAATCTTGTGTCTTGAAAATACCAGCCCTCAGTCCACCTTACCAGAACACAGCCATAGGTTGTTGAAGTCCAGCGGCCAGAAAGTGGCAGCAATGGGAGACTGTCAGTTTTAGCTAAATTCAGTGCTGAGCACAGCAGAAAATCCAGTTTACTGGTTCATAACTGAAAAACAAAGGTCTTTTATAAGAACAAACAGGCTGGCTGCTTTGTTTTGGGGCCTCGACTGACTTTACCAGGAAAAGTTACAGCTCCCATTTGACTCTTGAACGTGATCCTGTGATGAAAAATATCAGAAATATATACCAGCAGTCAGGTGTGGTTTGGACATAGTCTGGGCATGAAATGGCACTTCTGTTGAATAAGACATGGTTCCCAGCAAGCTGTTTACCTCATTCTTTTGGTTCTATGTTCATGCTATTCCAGCTGTGAGGCAGAAATTTTCAGGGCAGTAGCATGGACAAGCATATACCAACAAGGAATAAAGTTTTCTGGGACAAAGATATTTTCACAGACATTTAAATCACAAAATATTTGAGGTTGGAGAGCATATATCAAGGGCATGCAGTGCTTATGGAGGTCATCTGGTGTTTCTACCAGGTCAGTTTTTTGCACCATGGACCAGCTGGATGGTACTCTGCTAAAGACTAATTCCATGTATGATGGAACTACAGTTTCACTGATAGTTTAAAGTGTTCAAAATTAATCATTTTCAGTTTCTTTTTTAAAATATGCTTAGGTTACATGGAATTGGATGAGTTTTGCAAGCTGGTTGAGATGCTGTGTCTTTTTGACTGCATAAAGGAAGTCCAGGAACTTGTCTCTCACCACCAAGCCAAGTCTCATGTTCCACTCCAGAAGAAATTTCTTTTGTTGGAATGGCCCAAATCAGGGTGAGGAGGTGAGTTAGCAATGGCACAGGGCAAGTGATAAGGATGCAGTCTCGTGTGTCCTCCCTGCTTTGCTTTTACTTAGCACTTTATGCATGCTCATAAATAGCTGCTGAATTCCTTGTGGGATTTGAATAGGCAAAGGTTGCTTTAAACTACCTTAATAGTTCCCACAGTCCTTAGGACATCTGGCCACACATCCTTTGCCAACATAAAATACACTGCCTTGAAATGGTCCACTTCATAATTTCAGAAGCAGCAAATATTCCAGCCATACTTTTTTGTCCTTAAACAAGCTTTTATTTGGAATAGGTTCTAAATGCAGAGAAACTTTTCATAAGCCAATCTGAGTTCTCCCAATTTGAAGACATTTTTCAAAAAGCAAATAAACCTGAAAAAGACCTTTTGGTATTTCTTGTTATCTTTTCTTAAATGTTTTACCAATTACCATATCTCCCATGTGCTAAACGTAGCAAATGGTCTGAAAAGTGCACCTAGCTCCAAATCTGGACTTCAGAACTGACTCCAAAAGATGAACCATGACCCTGAATTCACACATCATTTCATAAGTGCTCCTGTTTCTAAAACATCAAATCTATGCAAATTACTTTCTTTGTACCTTCTTTGTATCCAATTACCTACCTACTTGTACAACAAATACCCTGAAAAAAATAGATTCAAGGTGACACTGAACTTATATTCAGCCTCCAGAAACAGAGACGAGTAGGAGGGACTCAACAAAGTACTGTTCGTACCACCTTCTGTAGCACTGTTGAAATCAAGAGGATCACTAAATCCTCTACAACACCTGGCACATAAAATCTTATCTCCCTCTAAATCCACAGAGATAGTAATGGAGCTTACCTGCAGAGCCTGAGAAATTATTAAACCAAGCAGGCTGACTCAGTGTTTTTGACCTACATGAATTCTGTGCTACTGTGTTGTTCAGAGTGATTCAAAATAAAAGCAGATTTTGCTTTGTCAATGAGCTGATGCATCCAGGCTGGATCCCCTTTGCATCTGAATATTTTAGAGTCCATATCGAAGCAATGAAAATCTGCATGCTTCTGCCTCAATCTGTTTATCCAGGCCTCATCATTCAGCAGCAGCTCATCAGCTTGTCTTATGGATCTATGTCTGTGGTGGTATGGCCCTGTGTGTGTGCTCTGCTGCAGCTGGGGTGACACTTGATGGTGCTTTGGGTGTTCAAGTGACCCAGAGTCTTGAAGATACAAACAGGAAATGCTCTTCATATGGGGAGACATTGACTGAAGGAATACTTCTACAGCTTCTGGTGGAAGAACATGTCCCATAGTGGGTGTCTCATTTTGAAACAAGATGATTTTATTATAACTGTTCTAATTCATTATGAATTATGAGTTACCCCACTCTGGTCAGAATCAGGACAGACTGAATGAAAGCCAACTTTATTCCAAAGACAGGTGTCCATTCAGTTTTATAACCACCCTTCAAAATGAAACACATAGTGCAGATTCAGTCCTCAGGAAGGACAAGCCTGGCCGTGGGAAAGGCCCCATCTCCAGTGCCCCTTGGGTGCTGAATCAAACCGTATGTTCATCACACCCAGGGAGAAGAGGAGCTGATGATATGCAAGCTTTCTTTTGCGCCTTCCCATCTGGAGTAAAGTACAATGATTTCAGGGATGCATAACCAGGAAGACACTCAGTGCTTTGCCTCTTCCTGCCTTGCTTCTCTCAGCTCTTACAAGGTGAGCCTTTGTGGCAAAGAGGTGATTCAGACCCTTCTGGTCTTAACACAATTCACAGCCAAGATGAAATCTGTCACCTTTATCACAAAAGCACATGTTGACATTGGTGAAAAATAATCAGTGGGTACTATTTTCAGGAAATGTTCCAGGCCAGGTGTGATGGAGCTCTGAGCAACTTGGTCTAGTGAGCAATATCCCTGCTCCTGGCAGAGGGGTTACAATTAAATGATCTTTATGGGCCCTTCTAGCCCAAAGCATTCCATGATTATATGCTTCTATGACAGAGAAAGCACGTCATGCCTTTGGTGAAATGTCACTTAAGAAGAAAAAATGAGATTTCACTTCCTGTACGTAACACGATCAGCAGTTCTGTGATGTGCAGCCAACTTTCCCTTATATTGGGAAATAAAAGGATACCTTCCTATGGTAAGTAGTACCAAATGCAGACAGCTCTTATGCTCAATAGTGTCTGTCTGAAGAGGAGGGTTATTATGGTGCAGCACAAAAGATTTATTGCATGGTGGTTTTTTCCTAAAATTAACAGCTGTCTTTTGTTTTAATCATTGTGTATATAAGGAAAAGAAAGTCATAAGACACTGAGCACTTCTAGTTCTTAAGGGCACTCTGCGTTGCCTAGGAGAAAGCCTAAAGTTTGCATAACAGCAAAAAACAGAGCAGCCTTAATTTTGCAAGTGTGTAGTAATTTTACTGTAGATGAAAACTCCAAAAGGAAGCCTCTGTTCATTTCCAGCACAATTCACTTGTTTTTGTGACTTTTTGGCACAGAAATGCCAGGAGACACAGTGAGGTACTTTTCAGCTAGCAGGCATCCATTTCCTTCTCTGAGGCAGCAATAATAATTGTTGAAATCTATCTCTAAAAACAGGAAGCTTTATAATTTTGATTTTCTAGCAACCTCGCCCTTTCTTCTGAACCTGACCCTGGCTATGAATGCTTTGATTCAAGCACAACTCTTATAAGACTGAAGAGCAGGTATTTCCTATTTTGCTCTAAAGTGCGTATGGTGTGTACTTAGAAACATCCCTGCCCAGGGTGATTCATCCAGCCCTGCAGGAGCATGGGTTAATGGAGCTTTACACAGGAGACCCACAAGTTTATATCATGCTTTTGTTTAAATTTTATTTCTGTGGAATAGAGGGAATGGAGCAAGATCCGCACTGGGAAAATATTATCTGAGAGCAAAGCAGAGGGAAAGTGCTGAGGATGAATTTGCAGGGACCACAGCACAGATGATGTTTTTGACATAGCAGCAGCAAGTAAATTACTCTCCTAGTGGTACTTAGCAAGAGGGCTCTCCACACAGAAGTATAGCAGACTCACATCTGCAGTGATGTTGTCAGATACATTTCATCTCTTCCAGAATGGATCCTTGGCTGTGCATGCAGGGCTGGGCACACATGTGCTTGGTGATGCTGACTAATTGCTCCTGAAGAGAGGAGCACTGCCCTCCCAGCATTGTAACCACTGAAACCCCCAGCCCCACTCTTTGGCAGCATAAACATCCTCTGGGATGCCCCAGGCTCTGGGTTACCCTTTGGGAGAAAACCCCATCACTCCCTACTCCACAGGCAAGCTGGTGCCCAGCTGAGGAGCCCCTGGGACATGTTAGTCTGGGAAACTGCTGTCATCACTTTTGTCACAGGCTTTTGTCTTTGGCTGGCTGTGAAGTAATTCTGGGGTGATGATGGAAGAAGAAGGGATATTGGCTTGAATGCAAAACACTGTTAAGACTGCTTTATCCCCAGGAGGACTGGCTGAACACCTCACTGAATCAATCCAGGGAGTGGGCATTTAAATGGCTGACAAGAAGATCCAGAAAGAAATGCTTTGAAAAGGATTGTAAACAAGGTCATTTGTAGGTCTGCAGTCATGTCCAGTTCCAGTAGAGAACAGTATATCTGACACTGCTTCTTGCAGGAGTATTACTGTTTTCCTCAAGCAGGCTGGAGAAAGATAAGGGGAGGTGGTTTGGGAACTGAGTTTCCATGTTGCCTTGTACTGTTTGGACAATCCTAAACTTATTGTTTATCCTGGAATCTTACCCCTCTGTGTCTCCCACCCACAGCAAAGTGGTCATCCAGAGAAGCACTGTGCAGGGATACAAGTGCACCAGCTCCATGCAGTTCCATGTATTAACTGAGTTACACTGAGGCCAGTGTACCTAAAGACAAGGAGAAGGAGCTGTGGTTTCCCATGTCAGCACCTGTAGCACCCTCTTTATGCATTGGCTGCTCTGTGCCACTGTGTCTTTGTGGCATATCGGCTCTATACAGACATTAGCAGAGTTGGCTGCAGAGCCAAAAGCCAGGGCTGTGCTGGAAGTAACTGATCTACTTTGGTCTAAACTGCTGTTGAAATCACAGTCAGTTCCTGAAACAGTAGATAAGACATCCTTCAGCAAAGCTCCACTCACTGTCATCACTGCTTCTGTCTTTTGAGGGCAGCTGCCTGCTCTGTCTCAGTTCTCAGCATCCCCTTCTCCTCCTGCCACCTGTGGCACCCAGCCCCTCCCTTTCCTAAACCCCTGGGAAAGTCCACCAGGAACTCTAGTGAAGGAGCATGTAACCATCCAGCCTGCTCCTGGTGCCTCCTGAGCACCTCTGCAGAGCCCTGCATGGCGTGGGCTTGTCCCCCACGTGCCCCAGCATGCCCAGAAGTGTCTGGGGAGCTGCTGAGGAAGTGCTGAGGGCTGGCCGCAAATGGAGATTGTGTCCTGGCTGTGAACTTGACAGTCAAGAACTGCAAAATACTTCTGTGGTCTAAAGCAGCATTTTCAGTGCTTTTTATTCTCTGGGGTTTCTTTTGCTTTGTTCACACCAGAGATCACTGATAATAGATGAGAAAAGGGTAGAGGAGGATTTCTCATTTGCAAACACGACACTCTGCTTCCAGCAGAGGAGATTTTGCAAATCCTTTGCAAGCAGATGAACAAAAACTCACCACAGAAAATGCACCAGGATTTACCCTTACAGTACCTGCATGATGATGTCCAGCTGGCTGACAGGAACAGGCTCTCTTGAACTTTTTTTCTGCTTATTGTCACGAGGAGGGTTTGAACCTGCACATGTCACACACCCCAGGAAGACATGTAGCTGCATGACACAGAACAGAAACTGTTTCTGTGAAACAAAGAAAACAACTTTACAGACTGGGAAGGAAACAAGCAATCTGGGCCATGAGTCTAAACTCTGTCCCCTGAATGCTTTCCCAGTCTCTGACATCTCATTATTTGATTATCACAAGAGAAATCTAGAGAGTGTATTCACTGATTCCTCAATAAATGCTAACCTGTAACATGGGCCATACTTGCATACTTCACATTTTTACTGGTCTATATGGGACCTGAGCACTCTGGCAACAAATTCTGAGTCAACTGTGAAGAACCAGAACAGCTGAGACACTGCTTATTTCAACAGATCAGTCAAGACAGACCATCCCAAATGTTTCTTGATATTGGATTTTATATTTCTGCTTATTACAGGTTTAATGGATGTAGTGCCCAGGAACTTCATCCGTGGTTTCTGCTATGAATGGCTCCAACCAGAGAGTTTGCTAAAGGCTTTTCTTGGTCCCATTAAGTAGCAGGTATGAAGAATATGGACATGGATGATCAAGTAAGAGAGCAAAGGAGGCAGCACTGCACAGCACAGCTAGCTGAAGGTATCACTTCCTTGTTGTAATTCAGATTTTTGTAGGCAACAGAGCAAAGGATGTTTTTAAAGCTGCATTTAAAGAGCTGCACTAGAGACTGCTACTAGAGAGCAGAGAACACTGTAGTGAATACACTCTAAATCTGAGGGGAGGTGTGGGGAATCTGGTGGGCCCGTTATAGACCAGATGAGGTTCTGGTAGAGATGTGCAGTACTTGCTTGTGCAGTCACACTAGGCTGCAAGTAGTGGGATGTAGACAAAATGGTATGCCAGGAAGAAGGCAGCCCATGGTGAAATCTGATAAAGGAAGAAGAGGCTGCAGGGGTTGTGCCCCTAAAGCAGAAGGGTAGGGCAGCTGGTGACAGTTTGGGAGGGAGAAACAAGAGATAAACAGCCTCTTTGATCCCCAGCCCTTGTGGTATACAGTGGTGATTAAGATCTGAACTGATTTATAATGACTGCCGCTATTGCTGTCTCACTTATCCCAGTTCTTTGCAACACAACCCCCTTCTCGCACCCCAGCCATCACTCGCTCTTATTGATCATGATTTTGGTCAAGGAACAGGCTGACCTTCCTTCCCACCCACACACATTTGTTGGCTTTTTGTGTACAACAGCGATTCTTAAGTCCTTGGACACCAAATTTCTTGCTCTGAAATCTTCCAAACCAGTATTGTTTTACCTTTCTAGTCTGCAAAGCACTAAGGAAAGAAATTTGTAAACCTAGCTTTATCATAGTGCAGAAATTCAATCATTGCATATTGCACAAATCTTATGTCTCAGCAAATTTTACATTTCCTCATGCGACAGCGATGTGCATACACAAATCCTGGCTTTGCATGTCAGTTGTACACGTCAGTCAGACACACACAAAATTGCAGCTCTGTCTGAGAAGCAGGATCCAAGCAAACAGTGTTAGTGGCAAGACTCTGCACTGCTGCTCTCACATATCCTTGACTGCTTGAGTCCCTGAGAATTGTCCAGCACCTAACATAATACATCTTTTATAAAAGGAAGAAACAACCTTCCCTTTCTTTTTCTGAGGCCATGACTTAGGCTACTGAGACGTAGATCCAGGAAACCCAAGAAGGATGTGGTTTTCTAAAGCATCATTGACAGGTAGTGTGTAGGCAATTAAATCATTATCACAGTGTTTAAGCCAGATTACTGAGTTGCACAAAGGAGTAGGAAAGAAAGTGGTAGAAATGATACTGTTCTTTTGGTTTTTTGAACAAGCTTAGAACTCCAATCTCCTTAAACAAACTGAGCAGTTACTGAATTATTGAGAATACACAAAAACTAAGAAATACATACTAATTCTGTCTGTAATACAAGCCCTGTAGATGCAAGAAGAGAGAATGTTCAGAATAAGATTGTCATTTTTGATATAGGTAGAGTTTTGCAGGCCAGCTGACTTGGTGCACACATGCCCCTGTTGAGAATCGTGGTCTCCGTGCATCTGGGTGCCTTCCTTCCCCACAGAATGGAACAAGTGAAATATTCACCATACCAAACAAAGGGGTTCTCTTTGCTCCCTGCAGTCAGAGTGCTGGAAAAGGGGAGAGGAGAGAAGGAGGGAGAGTGAATCCCCATTTCAAAAGTAATATGGATTTGCACCATGCAGTCTTGCCCACTCCTGTCTCTTTGTTTCCTTCAGATTGTACAATCCATTTGAACTGATTAACTACTGTGTTAAAAATTCACAATATTCCCAAGTAACAATCAAGTCTGTATTAAAGATAACATTCACAACTCCTCCCATCACCAGCTCTTTCAAAGTGAGGCTGACTCTGGCCCAGCCTGGTGCCCTGGCCCCTGTGCCATGCATCCCTGCTGCTGGCAGGAGCTCTCCACACTCTCACCTGATCCCATCAGCTGCCTCCTCCCCTGGGCAAGTCCTCGTGGGGCTGCTTCAGCAGTGCTAGGCATCTATCTCAGCTTGCCATGCCATCCCACAGGGGAGGTACTACACAAAACCTGGGCTTTCCTCATGTCCTCTCTCTGGCACGCCTATGGCCATCAAAGAGGAAAGGGGTCCCAAAGACCAGGGAAGAAAGAATGGAAACAAAGGTGAGATGTATTTTCCCTCATCCATTTGAAATTTATTCTTCATTCTCCACTTCGAGAAGAAGTCTATCTCATATTCCTGTACTCTGACTGGGTTTCTGGGTTTGGTTAAAAAGAACCACAACCTAAAACAAATCAAGGTGGCAACTAGATTTTTCTCTTTTTCTTTAAAAAGCCAAAGTAGATTCAAGGAAGAGTTATCCATAAGGAATATTCCCAGATGAGTTTTCTATTGATGTCCTAGTGTGGTCTGTATTTATTAACTGTATATAATGCCTTCTCTCAGTTTAGTGGGTATTTCTGCAGTTTATACAAGTGATGAAGGGATGCCAATGATGAGATGTGTTTCAGACCAGCAGACTGGATAGGAAGGAAACAGAAGGTTTAATTATGGCAAGGCATGGATTGCTGATACCTACGCATGACTGCAGAATTCAGAGCAATCGGTAAAAGATGCTCTTTTGCTTTAGAAGGAGAAGCATTTCTTGAATGGTGAGAGAGGACACAAATACATGTTGATTTTTTTCAGGAAAGCTTTTACTCTCACATTACCAGGAGGAGAGATGGAACCCCATCAGACTCACTTTCAAGCACTGAGGGAATAGTAAATTTTCAGAGTATTAGCATATTTTTTTGAGCTGAAAATTGCTTGGTATTTTTATCCTTTCAAACATTTTTAGCATCCAAATTTGCTTTAGGTGATTTCCCCAGACAATTAGGTAAAGAAAGTAGCCCAGAATTATTAATTTGTCTTTATCTTGCTTCATGCTGTGCCTGGTGGCAGACTGCTGTTTTTCAAGTTTCCCATGCTTTTTCATGAAAAATGAGAACACTGAATTCTTCACTGAATGATGCAGTTCTGCAGTTTTGTTTATTTTTGCAAATTAAAATCCTGGTTCAGCACAGTGTTAGCTTTGGACCTAGCAGCTTGTGTTAGTATTAGACCTAGAAGCTAGTGTCAGTATGGTGTAGGCTTGGCTGCTACATTCCTCCAGGTAAAGCATGGTTGGCAAGCCTTAGATCTTCATGACCAAAACAACCAGAAAAATAGACAGGAATAAATTCATCCACCAGGTTTGTTGCAGTGGTTGAGCTCCTAACATTGTTCAGTGTTCCAGAAGGGTGAGGATCACTGAGTGTTGATCATGGAGGGTGGTAGCAGCAATTTTTGAAGAAGACCGGAGGGGAAACACACACTGAACAAAAATGAGAAGGGAGAACAAGCGGAGAAAAAATTGAGGGAGAAGAAATAAAATGAGAAGCAGACAGCTCAAGACAGAGAAATAAGTAAAACACAGTGGTGCACTGCAGGCACAAAAGCAGAAATGGAAGTGAAAGAGGGGCTGTTTCAAAGGGACACTGAGAAGCAGCCCCAGTCACGCTGGGTCAGCATTTCTCAGCCATAACGCATTCAGGCCCCGTAGCATCCCCTGGCCCAAGCCCAGAGCAGAGGTCTCTCTCATGACTGCAGCTAAGGACACTGCTGTGCCAGCTGCCACAGGAACAGTCCTGCTCTACTCCCCATGGTCAGCCAGAGCTATACTAAATGAGGCACTCTGGAAAGTGAGGTTACTGCAAGATAAAGTGGGAAATCCCTCCTGGCTAAGAGAAATAGCCTGAGGTCAAAACATGCAAAATCTCAAAGCTTTCCATCACTGCTGTTATCACTCCTGATCCATTTTCATGCCAAAGTAGCTTCAGGTATAGTTACTGCAGTTGGCTGAAGTTAAGAAACTGAAAAAAACATAGCATAGCCTTTCCACGTGGTCAGTAGCCTCCCAGCAATTAGCCAGCTACTGGGAAAGAGGATCCTTGTGGAGTCACGGTCATTTGTTATTTTCATTCTGCCTCGTCAGCCTTTCCTCTGTCTGTGTCACAGAAAAAAGTCAGTTGCCTGAAACAAACTCCAGTTGATCTAAAGTCTGAACTAGCCCTGACCCTAATGACTCATTCCCATATTTTCTCTATTTGTTCACTAGCCAAGAAAAGTTCCCCTTGGTTCATCAAATTTTCAGGATTTTCAGAATTTTCAGGATTTGGGCTGTAAGTTTGGAGATATTTTCTTTGTGGATAGTTTGACTTATCTTTTTATTTGTTCACCTTTCTCTTTATGTGGTTATGTAGTGCGACAGGCTGGAGCAGACAGGAATGTGTTCCCTTAGCCCTTGGACATTTTCACATTAGTGAGAGACAGCTTGGAAGAGGGAACTCTCTCCTGGTTAAGCAACACATCCTAATATTCAATTACCCTCATAGCTGTAGAGGATGTTAGTGATACCAGTGCTGCTCATTCTGCAGTATTTGCCTAGTTGTACTGCATAATCCAAAGGAACAGCTGGTTTAAATTTCTCTAGAAATTGTTATCTTTGAGCAGATTCAACTGATTTAATTTCTGCTTTGGTTTTGGTCCGTCTGGACTCCATGCCACCTCACCACTGGAACAGCCACACTTAGAGCAGAGCTTTCTTTTGAAAGATGTCAGTGATTCATACGCTCCTACCACAGCTCACTGCAGCCCTTCAAACGACTGCTTTACTTGCAGAATAAAACCCCAACCAGAAACGGGAAGTTCACAGCCAGTTGATGGTGTAATACATTAAAATATTAATCATGCACTCAGTTTACACACTCTTGTTTTGTCCACGCCCAAGGTTTGTGATGGCACTTTTGTTACGCTATTTAATACTCTTACACCACTTCACAGGCTGGTAGCTTCTCCTGTCAGTGATAAGGTACACAGCAGGGCAAAGCATCAATGGCAAAGCCTAAACTTTTAATTCAGGAACTCATTTAATGCTAAGACTTTGACAAAGTTTGAAAAAACACTTTATGACTGAATCATAGTCTTGATTTTTACAAGCCCAGATTTTAACCAGGCTGCTCCTTCCTTAACTGCTTATTGATTTGTGTTCATCATAAGCTATATTTTTATAACTTCTGTCAGAGTAATGTTTAAGGCTACCACAAAAATTCATTCCAACCCTTCTCTTTGCAGTGACCTTTCCGTGCAGATGTTCTGCAGTGAACCCAGTCCCCAGAAAACCTGACGGGGATGAGCCAGGAAATGAAATGCTGAGAATCTCAGGCTTGATCTGGAAGGCAGCCAGCGCACACTCCCGAAAGCAAGCAGCAAGGCTTCTGCCTTGAATGTAGGTCACCACTCACTTATGGAAATTCACTGCTCATGTGAAGAGTGCCATGAAGCAGTGCTTTAGGGAGAATAGACAAACATGTAATGCTCTCTGTGCAGTAATTACAGTGGTGTGAGGGGGAAGGCTCCCAATTGCTTTGGCTCTTTCTACTCCTTTTTCACCACCTCTGTAGAAGCAAGGCATGTGAACATCTGACATCACTAGAGAGATTCCTCGAGGGCACATTTCACTTGGAAGCATAGTTTAAATACAAAATTTCTTGATATAAATGAAGCATCTGCCTTTTCTCTTTTAAACAGATCACACCCAAGAAGTCGTTCCAGGCTAAATTCTATTGTCAAGGTGAGGAGATGCCACAGTGCTAATCTCCCTATTGCCTCCAGATCCTTGCCCACAAGCCTGCCTGCAGCAATTGATGGGGATCATTCCTCTCTTGAGGAATACAAACACGCACACAAACACATGCACACAGATATTCATTGTGGAGGTCTGATTTTTCATGGGCTCTACTGACACAAACTGCAGAGCACACTGTTTGCATGTAACCACACAATTCAATATGCTGGTATTGTGCTTTGAAAGCAAGGAACAAATAACTGGTGTGGTCAGAGCTGACAAACTTTTCATCTGTTTGCATTTCACTGAGTCATCATACTCATCAGAAGAACATCTTCTTTCTCTTTATATAATTTAATTCTAGGGCAGTAATGCCCAGTTCTCTGCCACTTTGCCATCCCTTGTTTTGGAGATCCACCACCAGTCACTTAATGACCTGCTCTGCTGACCACTGTCATCACAGTGTGCCAACATCCTGCACACTCAATAAACCCTAATGTATCTCAGGCATGATGATGCAAAGAAAATGTAAGTGTTCAAAAAAACGTCTCAAGAGACACTACACTAAAAGACTTGTATTGGTGCTGCAGTCTCAGATGAAGCCATCAAGGTCTTTCATATCAGCTATCTGTTCTGAAAAGACAGTATCTCCTCTTGTTAATGGTCCTGTTCCTGCCTTTCCATCCTCCAAAATGTATATACTGTCCTTTACATTTACACTGTGTGTTTCTCTTAGTCCCTGCATGCATTCCTCTCTGTAACACTAAATCTTTTGATAAAATAACTTTTCTGTCCACCATACCACAAACAGTTGCTCTTCCCAGAAACACATTCCTGACAATAATGAGGTTTGGCTGCATGGTGCACACCAGCACTAGAGTCCCAGCACTGTAGCTTTGGGCATCAATCAATAGTTCCCCCATGTCTGTGACAACAGTTACCATAAAAAAAGGGCCTTTTATACACCTGCATAACACGGGCTGTAAAAGGAAAGGATTCTGCTTGGCAGACAAGTGCAGGACGTCAGGCCCCAATCTCATACAGTCTCAGTTCTGGCTCAATGTCATTATTATTTCATCTTGCTGGGAAATACTCTGGTTGGAAACATGCTGCATCTCAGTTCAGTTGCTCCCAGCTAAGAGGAGAAACTCATACTAGTGAGTTTCAGATCCCAATTCTGATACATATTTAATACAATTTTTAATACAACTGTCAGCACAAAACACTTTACTGGCCAATGACCATTTCTGAAATACTTTGAGGATTTAGGAAGGACATAGGGACCTACATCCAAAATTAAACTAGACAAGAAAACCAAAACAAAAACCACTGGCTCTGACTCCTCAGGATTTTTTTCCTTATGATTTAAACTCCTCCACTCCTAGACCTGCAATGCTGAGCATGCCTAGAAGTGCCCTGCTGCTAACCTGGTTGAACAGGTTGCCATCCAAGCCTAATCAGTAATCAAAGATTGGAATACAAATTCTCTGTTCTATCAGTTAGTAGCCAGCCAGCCAAATCTTCCAGTGAAATCTTCCAGGCTCAATACAGTTAGTTACAGTGTTTCTGAAAAAGGTCAGAATTTCATTGCAGGAGCCAGATGCAACCACAGCCCTTTCTGTAACATAAATCCTGAATTGCCTTGTCACTTGTGCTCCAAAAAAACTCCCACTGCTCTAGCCAGAGTCTGGGCTCCAGCACTCCACTCAGCACTTTTAACATCCTCACAGCCCTGGTTGCTAAGATGGGGACAGATATGCTGTGAACTCATCACATGTTGAGACACTTCACTCAGGGTTTGTGCAATGACATGTACAATGAACGGTCCGTGGGACTTGTCTACAAAGCCTCTAGCTCCAAAATACAAACCTCCACCTATTTAGCACAGGAATAGCTCCATTAGATGATGATATCAGGAAATTATGTACTTTACTCAGACACCTACAAGGGAAGGGTACAATAAAATGTCTCTTGAGAAAAAAAAATAATAAAATGCCCCAAAACCCTTGATGGAAAGAGCTGATAGACCTCGAGTGCTGCCCCATCTGCAGACCAGAACACACTACTCCCCATGATGGAGAAAACAGCCTCCATGAGGTATTTACAGGAAGAACAGGAAGACAACCAGCATTCAGATGTCCTGAATATGCAGATTTATATTTGGAGGCTGTTAGAAATAAAATATTTTAAAGCAATCACATTAATCAGGGACTTCTTATGCATTTGTGCAATGAGACCCAAATGAAAAGAATCACGAGTGCACACTGCATGTAAAGGTTAATCAAAGGCAGCTTCTTCTTTTGGCAGCTACATTCTTCTGCTGGTCTTTGCCAGGAAGCATTTTCTTCACTGTTTCTCTTTCCTTTTTTTGCTTTTTTTTTCTTTCTTTCAGCTATATATGTGCAACCCCCACTCTCAGGTTTTCTAAAAGTTCTATCTCATCAATTTTATATACATGGAGAAAAAAATAGTGAACCTGTAACTTTTCAAAGCTACTTTGACAAATGTGTTTCCAGTAGTTTTGACTGAGACTTCTATATCTTTTGTAGAAGGGGCTGACGAATCCTTTGTTGCAGACATTGGAGGTAATCCCTTTAAGAAAACCACCTGAGCTAGCAGAAAGCTGCAGAGCAGCCCCAGTCTGTCAAGCAGCTGTACAGGCTTGTTGATATATTCATTCTGGGGACAATGCCTCTTACACATTGCCCAGCTGGGAAGCATTTAGAAACATTTTATGGATGGATTCAGCATGAAATGGTGCGTTGACTGCAGACTGCAGCATCTAAGCCAGTTTTCAACAAGCCCATGCCATTTTTAGATGCCATTTACCTGGTAACATTCACCTTGGGGAAGCACAGGTGTCACCTGTGCTCTCATTCACCCAAGCAGATCACCTCACACAGCTTCAGTCACAGCTAAGCCATCACAGAAGTTGCAAGACAAGTGCTAAATCAAAGCACCAACATTCAGCTGGAGAGTGTCCCTGTCTAAGTGCTGCTCCTGTTGGAGGTGGAATGGATCTGTCTGTGACTTTTAGGGCTTCCCAGACCCTGCTGCTGCTGTGAGCCAGTGCTAGGACAAATCCAAGTGGTGATGCTTGGTCCTTTGGTACAGAAACAGGGTTGACATTGGCTGCACTCTCTGCCATAAGCACCACACTTCCCATAAATCATTAATTTTTAACTTCTCTCAGTCTATGCCAGGAACTGAATCACTGTAAAATAACTCATACTCAAATTGAAAAAGAGACTGGGATAAGCCAAGATATTACCTTTCCTTATTGAAGGAATTTTAATCTCTGAGGTCTAGGAGGTATAGTAGGACAGTTTTCACATTCCACCATCTCTGTCCTTCCTTTCTAGCTCCTCACTAGTCTTTTCTCATTACGGAAACTCTAATAATTTTCCTCTTCATGTTCTTATGCCATTTCTAAACTTTACTCTCTGAATTTTCATCTTGTTTACATTTCTCTTTCTCTGCTTTCCCCATTACTAGAAAGGTATAAAGGCTAAATGAGGCTAAATGAGTTTAACCTTACAATGAAGTTGCACTTTTCCAGTTTTCTCAGTTGCACTGAGCCCTGGTTCTCAGACTCAAAACCATTCAGTGCATGGTTTCCATCTTCCATGCAGTTTCATAATGATTTTTCACAGCATATAAAATGGAGAAGGTCAGGATTTCTTCTGATGAAATTATATTGGTAGTCTGTGGAGAAATACACTTTTCTTGCAAACTGAACAGTCACTGCAGAGGACTAATTTTAGTACAACTTTGATCAGAAAAGGTCTGTTAGATACAGTCAGGTAAATCTCATCTAAGAATGGTTTTGTTTTAGTCACAGAACAAAATTCATATTTCCTAAAACAAAACAAGGTGAAAGAGAATAAGTGAAAACAGAGAGAAGGGAAGGGCTAAGATCTGATAAATGCTGGAGACCGTGACCTATTACTTATGAAATTACTGTGCTGTGAAAATAAAAGTTTGTTCTGTTCTGCTTAGGAATTTAGGTACACAAGACAAACAGCATTTCTCTGTTCAAATACAGCTTTTCAATGGAGCAAATACATTAGTAAACATCACAAGCTGTGCTCTAAAATATTTTTATTCCACCAAATTCTTCTCAGTTTCTTTGGACATCTCTTATTATCTCCTTAGTGGACACTAGCTTACAACTTTTCTATGTATGCTCTTTCTCTCACTGGTGTTGTAGGACAAGGTACAGCCCTCCAAGACTTGTTTCCAGTGATAAGAGGATTCAAAACTGTTCATATGACTTATGTGCTGCCTATCCCTTCAGATATTTTATTTTGCTTCACAGCTGCCTTTCCAGATTTTATCTCACTGCTACTTACCATAGTATTTGTTGTGTGGGTGTATTGCTAGCGAACACAGCCTAACTAGATTTACTTTAAAATGCTGTGAGTTTAAACTGCAGTAAGTTATTATGCCTTATCAAAGTGCAAATACTATGTTCCTACCCACATGCCTCTTGCAGAGCTGTAGGTCTTTAGACTGGAGTCCCTTCCTCCTGCCTAGTTAGTATAAAAGCCTAAGCAGAGAATTAGATATCTATTTATGTTTGGAAGGTTGAATCAATGAGTCCAAAAGGAATTTGACCAATATTTTGAGTTTGGGTGCACATGTATAGCCATTGTGTATACCAATAAAGGTTCTTTATCAAAAAAATTCATTCTTTCTCTTTCCTATCTCTTCCTCACCTCCACTCACCACAGCTCAAGGACACAGTAAAAGCCACCTATTAGAGGAGCTGGAAAGAGGAATACAGGGTATCATAATCTACCTGTTTTGCTCTGGCAGAGCAACCCATGGTGCAAGATTATGTCAGCCCCCAGGACAGTTCAGAGCTGCCTTCCCATCAGCAGCCTCTCATCCTGTCCTTGCTTTTCTGGTCTGACAGTCACTGCAGCTCAGAGCTTGGCTGTGCAGGTGAAAATTTTTAATGAAGCCCTTTGAAAATTAGTGTGGCCATTTCCATTCAGGATCCACGTGAGTGTCACTTAGGACCTGCACTGAGGTAAATGAGACTTAGCTCTTGGAAATACAAAGATGGAAATTTTTTTCAGCTGGTGGGGAATTTTGCCTTTTTATTCTTCAGTTCCTATTGCAATTTTTGTCATCACCAGACAAAGAGACCTTGAGTTCTGGCAGATAGCATGGAGGAACTGGGAATCCCTGTTCCTCATTGCAGTGTTAGACTGAGCTGTTCCCAAGGTGTTATGAAACACTGCAGTGGGGTCACAACAGGAAGCACAACCATCATCAGCAAGTAAAACACAGGCGTTCCTTCCTATTCTAAGATTTCAGAACTTCCTTATCCTCCAGCTCAAAATCCTCTTACAGCTGTTGCATTTATTTAAAGCAATTTTTTTTCTTATTGCTGCTTGGGCCACATTAAGGACCCAACCCCTGCTCAGTCCTGCATGCAGAATTTGCATGAGAAACAGGTAAAAGGAAAACAAAAGATGCAGCTTAGTGGAGACCTTGAAATCTCTGGTCAAAGGTCTGCAGACTGCATTATGTACTCTTTTGGTTCCATCTGAGCTCCTGCCAGAGCTCTGTGTCGTGTTCCTCCAGCCCCATTTCTCTTTTTCGAATTACGTGTGGTGTGCCATCAGGATGGAAGGTAATCTCACTGCCTATTTAATATGTACCTGTTGACTCCCACACAACAATTTAATCAGAATTTGATAAGGTTTGGAGGCAAGCCATCTGTTTAGAGGCCAAAAAAGTACAAGCAGGCTGAGAAACTGCTCTTAAAAACCATAAAAGGGATTATTTCCAACTAGGTGCAATGCCTGGGTCAGATCCTATTCATTTTATTTATATGAGCAGTCAAACCATGAATGGAATGACATGACTGCACTAGGTAAGCAGGGTCCAACCTATTATATTCAGCTCCCTCAACAGGCCTGGTCCTCATTCATCAAGAGTTCCAAGGACCTTTTGACCACAGTCAGGCAACACAAATAGCAAGTTTAAGCACAGGATTATCTGAGCAGTTAAATTTAGGCACATGCTTAAGCATTTCCTGAGTTAAAATTCAGAGCAGTTCTTGGGGTTTGGTCTTCCCTGCTCTCATTCGTGGATATAGAGGAAAGCCTTTGTGAAGATGTGGCTGCTTCCAGCCTTCACACAGATTAACATGATACAGTCCAACATTTTTTTGCCAGTTGGGAAGTTTACTGTGTGTGAACCCCTCCAGCTGCACAAAGAGAATCAAAACCAGTGACCCCCATGAGCTGGATTTCTTTTCTTTCCTTTAAGGCTGACTGCGCAGGCAGAGATGTAAAAAGGCTACTGCATAAATCCAGGAGGATGGATGAGAAAGCTGCTTCCCAGGTATATTGTGGCTGAGTACCACTGCTGTGGGCTGCAAAAGGGGTGGCTGCAGCTCTTGGCCAGGGCTGTGAGCAAGGAGAGGTAGTCCAGCAGTGCAGGCAGCAGTCACACATGGTGCCAGAGCAGCATGTCTGCCTTCATTCCCCACTGTGTGCTCAGCACCCTTGTTTAGGAGACAGAGACAGCCCTGCTCCATCCTGTGGAGAAAAAAGTTGGGGAAAACATCATATCTGAACATTTTTACTTTATCCTTAGTGCTCTGATGTAATTAATACTTGAGCCCACCCACAGACTCCTAGCAGGTTGCAGTCAACCTCCCAGTGCCCACCATGTATTTCCATAGTGCTCAGCTTTTGTTTCAGGGTCTCGTAGCTGCCCCAGCTGCCCCAGGCCTCAGAACCTCCCACGGCAGAGCAACCTCTGCAGCTTCAGGACTAACTGGCTGGCAGGGGCAGGGGCTGTTGATTTTCAAGTTGCCTGGCTCCTCAGGCAGGATGCACAGCACAGGCTAGGTGTACACCACAGCCTCTCAAGGTTAGTCAGCAGCTATTATTAGCCCTGAGCTGCTGAGCCAGTGACCCTTTCTTTGCCTCTCTAGGTCAGGTACAGACTGCAGAAAAACCTGTAAAGGAGCAAGCAGTGATGGACAAACTTCAGAGGACAAAACCACGGTGACCCAACTGAGTCACTCTCCTTCGGCCTTCTTCAGTCTCCATCCATCCTGGGTAAGCAAGCATTGGTGCTGACTTGCAATGAAATGGTCAGAAAAGGAAGGCAGCAATATAAATTGTAAATTGTGGCTTTTCTTCAACTCCCAGTATAAAAGCACCTACAGCCTGAGGATCTGATTGACAAAATCAAACCCATTGCATTGCATACTGCTTATGCCCGTTGCCTCAGATTTTGTAGCTTTTATATTACTTGTTGCAGAACACACACAAGTCTAAGAACTGATGACCATTTTGCAAACAGCTGTTCTGACTAAAAATGGCACTGACTTGATGCCTGTTCCTGCCCCAAAGTGAAGATCACTCCCTGAACTCCACACATACATAGAAAGAAGGCTTGTGTGAGCTTCTCCTCATCCCCTTCATTAAAAAAATGCTCTGGTTACTCCACCTTGCCCAGGTGGAATGGTGATTTACAGAACAGGTGATGCAGTAAAAATTGAAAAAACTTGAAAACGTTGCAAATCAGGCATTCAGAGTCTTCAGACACTGTTACAAAACTTGAACTTTGAAATTTATCAATCAAAAATTCTCCACATTAGCACTAAATGATTCAGAAGATGTTATTAAAATCTCACTGTGAAGTAAAATGGTGCTGTGCACAGACTATTTTTTCAAATCCACTCTCAGACTTGACTCCAGTTTTTCGCATTATCACTGCTTGTGTGTAAAGTTCTGAAAGGTACCAAGACTTCTTTCTCCCAGCAAATATGAAGGAACAATACCTGAAATCATGAGCCCAGTGACTAAATTTAAGCACAGCACTGAAAAACATCAGGTCATTGAGATTCTTACATTTTCCTTGTTAAAATGCTGCTTCTTTGAATGCACTGTTTAAAACAAAGTTAGCAAACTTCACTGAAAATATTAGCACTACAAAATGCAGCTGGATTGGATTAAAAAACAATTGATATTTCCTGAGACAAGTGCTTGACTGCAAAATTTCAACTCCACAGTAAACTTTATAGATGATTTAATTTTTTAGCAGATATAAGCATCTGAAATAGGAAATTTTAAAAAGTAATGGGCACGATGGGCACATCCAGAAGATGGATACACTTATCCACAGCTCAGTTTCAGCAAGTCACTCCAAAATATTATTTCTTCCACATTTTTCTTTTTTTTTTCCTCTTGGCAATTGTGAATTTTGCTTAATATTCTTATGAGTTTGTCTGCTTGTGATTCTGATAAAAATAAGCTGAAATAGAATGATTTAAGCCCAAGCCACATTGATATTAGCATATAAATGATTCTTACAGTCAGTGTGCATTTTATTGTAAATGGTTGTTGCAATACAGCATGATATTTTACAGGTTCAAAAAATACTAAATCTTTAGTGTAAAATACTGTTTTTATTACATAGGTATGCATTGTACTGTGGTACTGAGTGCATTCATTTAAAAAATCTATGAAGCACTATTTTTTCCATATTTTTGTAGCCATTATTCCTTCCATAAAAGGGTACATTTTAAAAGGCAGACTGCAATTGCTCATCACCAGCAATTATCCTTAATAATATATTTCAGTCACCATTCTGCTAGACATATGTAAGGTAAGACACACCTCACCAAGGAATGGACTATGTTTTAAGGTATTTTTCTTTTTCCTTATGAAAAATCATCCTTGCTTAGAGACATATTGAACTGTTTTTAAACTCCTGAAAGAAGAGAGAGGTAGAGAAAGAGCAAGCAGCATGGTGAACAAGCTGGTTAACAGGGTGATCCAGAGCAACAGCTCAGGTCTCAGCTCTCAGCTCCTGAGGTACATTGGATTGCAGTTCAATTCTATAAACATTAGTTCTTCAAGCTGGCAATGACTCTCATCATCCTTCTGTGTTTATAGCAAAAAAAAAAAAAAAAAATGTAGTTCTTTCCCAGTCTGTTAATATAATAAAACCCCTCTCTCCAATCTGTGTCTGAAGTGCAAATGCCCTGAAAAGGGCTGATGGCTTCTCCTACTATTGTGCTTCATTGTA
Source organism: Eopsaltria australis (assembly GCA_034509425.1). Lineage (NCBI taxonomy): Eukaryota > Metazoa > Chordata > Aves > Passeriformes > Petroicidae > Eopsaltria > Eopsaltria australis. The sequence goes on along the minus strand of JAVTVJ010000068.1, from coordinate 2,399,259 downwards.
TGTAAGTTGGCAATTACCCTGCGTGAGCTCATCTTAGAAACTATGCAGGATGGGGCCAGTTCACTTCTTGTGATACCTTTGAGAAAACCCCTGGAGCTCTAGAAAGTGTAAGTCATCATTTGTCATGGGACTGGCCTCTGTTTGAATGCTTTAATTACTTACAGGAAAGCAGCAGAGTGGATCACCAAGGCTGCACCAAGCCTAGCACACCCTCACCCAATTCTTCCTGAGCAACGTGAGTGTCCCCAGGTGCTTCTTGCACAAAACCCAAGCACAAAGTGTCCCAACCATGGTAACTCTTGCAGGGGATCAGGCACCCAGAGCTCACTCTGAGGCTGACCAACACCCCACAGTCACAGGCAGTGGGCAGGAAAGGTGTTATCCAGCTTGATCATTGCCTTCTCCACAAGCCACAAAAGCCTTTTCAGCATCCCCATTCGAATACAAGGGCCAGTCCTACAGGTTTACAGAGAAAATGAAAAATCAAGCTCCAGTCAATCCACTATTCTGGGTGCTTTGTTAGTGAGTTTATTAAGTGTCAGTTGAGAATTCTCACTTCTATTTCTTCAAACTTTGCATTTTCCCTCTCCCAGAAGTCCCTCCTGAACTGATGGGTAAAATTGGTTTGTGACTCCAGTTCAGGTAATTAGTCTAACCTTGAGCAAATCAGCAAGGCATGCCAAAGTAGCTGCTAGCAGTGCTCACTCAGCTTCTCATCCCTAACTGAGTCCAGCCTCTCAAGCTAAAGACAAAGGAAGAAATCCCCTCACATATCTTCCCAAAACTGGACACTCATTAAGAAGGAAGTTGGCAGGTTATGTTTAGTTTCTAAATCCAGAACTGATTGTACCATTATCTTTATCCTCTACTTTCCCTCAAGCTTCTTTCTCTTTAGTATACATTCTTTGAGTAATGTGAAAAGTAATCCTATTCTTTCCTTTTTCTCTGCTTAGCTAAATAAGCCAAGATCCAATAATCTCTTCTCATCTGTTACTCTCGGTTTCCTCATCACCTTGGTAGAATTCCTCTGGTCCCATTTCAGTTTAAATTCCCTTTTTTATTTTTCAAGTATAAAAAAGACTCTGATGTTCTCCAGTTATTGATACATATGTCTTCTACAGTTGTACTAAAGCTTCCTTTTTTCTGCTGAACATGCTTGGATTGATACATCATAGAAGTGGAGCAATGTAATGTTGGAAAAGGACCACCTGGGACTACCCCAGACAGTCGTTCCTGCTCTTCACATTCCCTGAGGTTGAATCCCAGCAGTATCACACTGATGGTTCACAGATCTTCAGCCACCATTCCCCATTCCTCTTCTCTTCCCTGCTGCCTCTGACATAGGGACCCTGCTTCTTATGAGCCCATGCTCACGGCTTTGCACCTTGTGCTTTCGTAATTCACGCTGTTTCTGTTGCTCTCATGGGTCCTCTGGTCCTCCCTGATGAATCATGTTCCATCCTTTTCAGCATTAGTGACCCTGTGCCACTTCATATTGCTGACAAATGTCTTAAACTTAGACCACGTTCTTGTACCCAGGTGAACCATGAAAGAATTGGATTGCATTGGTTTCCAAACACATTCCTGAAGAACATCACCGATAACTTGCCTCATTCTGGCTCCCTGTGCCATGTTCACCTGCTCCCCACACTAACACCTGTGTGAAACCCTCTGCCCTCATTACATAAATGGTTGCAATTAGAATTTCAGTAATGCTCAAGGCCCATTGAGTTAATCACAGAAAGTCTAGTGAACAAATGTTCAGTAAAATATTCTTCTGGGTTTAAAAACACAGGTTTTTGCTTTTGACAGAAGTAATAATGAAGGCAAGACTCTTGCATTCCAGGGTGAGGCTGTTGCACAGTTTATTGCTTGAAATACTTTAAATTAAAAATCAGAAGATGCAAATTTAGGATGTAAAACTATAATCTTTTTCTTGTTTTCTGGTGCACTCTAAAATGACTGAAGCTGAGATATCTCTACTCAACAACATTAAGAACAATAATAAGAATAATGCATTCTTAAATGCATAATGGCAATAGTAAATAATATGCAAACAATGGAAAGAAAAAGCTAGATAGAAAATACTACATGCAGTATATTTTTTTAAAAGTTTAACTTTGGTAAAAATGTTGTTCTGCTATTGCACAGCTACCGAGTGTGACTTACAAGTTAAATAACACCTTGGAAATTGTATAGCAGATATTTATTGCAACTTCTCCCATCCTCTATTTCTCACTGTCTTTGTAAGACTTGGAAATAAACTGTGTTTTTAAGTGTGAGAATTTTGAAAAAGCTAATCTTCACAGGATATTACAGTCATAAATTACCTTTAAAAATATTGGGGCACTGATCTGGTTTACAATAAACTATGCAGTTATCGGGAACTACCTTCAGAAGGTGTTATTAATGGGAGCAAAAAGCAGTAGTCAATGAGTTTCTCTGATGCAGCATTATTAATACTATACCTAAACATTTCTTGGATGAATTTGCAGGAAAAAAAAAAAAAGTAGCATATCTGATTCCTGCCAGCCATGATATAAAAATAAATATATTTTGCATGTAGAACTATTGTATCTCTGAAAATTGCCACCAAATTGTCACTGAAAACATCAAATCATCTTTTTGTTCAGTTTTGTATTTATTTACCAAACCACTTACGGAGGTCTACAATCAACAGCCTCTTCTTAAATCATCTGAAAGTGCCATTCAGTGAAATTCTCAGATAATTTCCTATTAAAACACAAAAAGGCAGCTTTATGGTTAGAAAGCAATAGATTTATATTTGAATGTGAAGCTTGGAAGCTCTGAATATGGAATAGAAATAGGGAGCTGGCTTTTGTGGGTATTCCTTTCCTTGTGCCTAAAGATATCTCTCCCTATCTTTCAGAAACATTGCTTAAGGCTTTTCCCTGACAGACAGGGTCAGCTGAGAAGAGCCCAGCTGAAATACAGGGTCCAAATCAACAGGCCCCAGCCTTCCTCTTGTCAAGTAGTCCACATGTTTCCCTCACCAGCCTTCTTCTCTTTCAGTTCTTTATTATTTTCACATTGTCCCACTTCAGACAGTGCTTTGTTAAGCAAAACAAAGTCTACTGCTCCGGATATTTATTATCCTCCCCTGCTTTTACAGACCTCTCTCCTGGGACTAGTAAAAGATGACACCTTTGGTGACTTGATGCAGAGCGGGTATTAATGTAATATAGTCAAGGAAAGCTGCCCAGTTTTCAGAGACAGCTGGCCTTTATTCAAGCAAATAGAGACTTTAATATAGGACACTTCTAGATGTAGGACTCCCTGGCTGCCTTTGCCATCTCAGCATCACCTCACCAGGTCCCTGGTTGTGCTCACAGCCAGGAGCCAGACCCAGAGCCAGACACATCCTCTCTGCAGTGCTGAGGCTCCAAAGCTCTACTCAGGGCAGGTTTCGCCAGAAATTGAGTGAATGCAGTGAAAATGAGCAAATGCAAGGCTTTTCACACCATGCAGTAAAATTATACACCATTCATTTATTTGTCAAAAGAGAGAGGATTCAGTTCACAGATTAGCACAACTGAAGTTACTAATTTGGGTGGCCAAATTCAGAGGCATGGGCTGAGCTCTGGGAAGATGGCCACAGGCAGCAGAAGCCATAGACAGGAGAAGGGCAAAAGCCACAGCAAGGAGCCACCTCCTCCTCTCCACACTGCTCCCAGACCTTGGTGAGAAACACACCAGGGCATATTGCAGTGATGTCCTCTAAACAAGTTCCCCTGGTGAAATGCTGATTTTGGGTTGACACTGCAGCCTCAGCGTAAAGGGTCAGAGCAGCTGCTGAACCTCAAATGAGAAACAGGGACGGATGTGGTTCTGTGCAAGTTTTAGGTGCTGCATTCCTGTGATCAAGAGGGGAGGGAAAGTCTAGAGGCCAGAAAGGGGTTGTCACCAGCCCCAGGTGTTTGAATCCCTGCCTTGAATTAGGGTGGGCTGGTAAGACCCCTTTGCTTGCTCTGGGCTTATGGATTTGTGGAAATCCTAACCTTGATCTTTTTATTATCACATTTGGGATAAACAAAGAACAATTCAGTGATCTGTGCATATCTTTGAAACAAATAATTTTTAATCACTTCCTCCTTTATTTGATACAGTGTCTCTGCAGACTGCTGGCTTTCTCTGAACTCAAGCTCTCAGCAGCAAAGACATGCAGCCACCTCTCTCTTCCTCCTGCAGCTGAAAGGAGATATTTGCAAGCGTGTGCTGTGGGGAGCAGAGTCACTTCCTTACCATGTTTGGCCAGAGAAAGAGGTTGCACCAAACACGGAAGCACTCATCATTGTGTAGTTCAGGAAAATATTTCAAGCATCTCTTTTGCCTTCCTGCCCATTTTTTTTTCCTCTTTGGTAAAGGAAGATGCATATGCTTCTACATTATATTGTCTGAAAACAAAAGGCTGAGCCGACTCAGACTTGTGTCAACAGTTTTATTTGACAAAGTAGGATTCTGCAGTTGAGCTGAAACTTTCTAAACTGCAGTGCAAGCTTCAGCAAATGCTCTCAGGGCACTTACTGAGCAAAGGGGAGGAAGGACCAAAGCACCTTGCACGTCCCTGCCTAAGTGAAGTTATACCACAACTGATAAAACAACAGCTAGGGTATGGAAGAGATTAAGCGTGGAGCATGAAAGTAACTGAGCAAACTGAGCAAAAGGAGTGCTTAAAAAACTGTTGTTTCAGCACTCTGCATGAAAACTAAAAGCAAATGAAGTTATTTTCAAGTAAGCTCTACTGAGATGTGTGCTACTAGCTGGACATTAGTTTTAAATGCTATCAAAGCTGTTACTTATGGCATTTTTTCCTATCTCATACAAGATCAGTGTCTCAAACAATTCCTGTCAGACTCCCACCTTGGGAGCAGAGTGCATACAAGTGTCTTTTTGGTGAAGGCAGCACCCACGAATGTTTCTTAACACCCCGGGGCCCCAGTGCCATCACTCAGTGCTGAGGCATAGGAAGGTTGTGCCAGTACCTCCACCACATCTGTCTTTGGCTTTTCCAGTGTGAAAGGGCTCAACGAGTGCACTCAGAGTGGAAAAGTTGGTGCTCCAGGTTTGGCTGGCACCACTGAGCAAGTGGTGCAAGCCACAACAGACAGAACTGCAGGGATCTAAGTAAGGCTGAAGGGTTCCTGAGGGGCTATGAGGTAATGTCCCACAGGCTGCTCAGGAGGGGGTGTCTCTCTTGTCCTGGGTGGGTGCCCATACACCTCCTGTCCCCCACAAGTGCCTCCTGCCCCACAAGCAATGCCTCCAGCAAAACAATTTCCTGCATTTGCAGGAAATCAGTGGTTTTGCTTTCAACACACCTTACCCTAGCAGAAGGAAAAGCAAGCAGTGAGAACGAGACAACAGCAATGTGCCCAAGACATCTGGCCTTTTTGTTCATCTGCCTTGTGCTGGGCTGTGTGGTGGCTTCCTTTGCACAGCCCTACAACTGCAGCAGGAAGTCTGCAGCAAGAGGAAATCCATGGCTTTCCCTAGGACTGTGCCCCACACGTGTTGTGGCACTTTGCTTTTCCCCTCCCACAGGATGGAGCCTTTGGAGGGTGTGCATGCTGCATTTCTCATTTCAGAATTCTGAAGAAATTCTCAGGCTGGTGGTGCTCCCTCCCAGGCACATGAGCAGTGCTGGTGAGAGCAGCCATGGGAGCAGGATTCCCAAAGAAACATTCTCCCTTGCTCACTGTTCAGCAGGGCAGGGGCTCCATGCCTTACTGACACACCACAGCGCAGGGGGTCAGAAAAATCCCCCTCTCTGGGAAAGCAGTTGATCCAGCTTCTACCAGGGAAACCTTTCAAAGGAGACTGAAATCAAAAATAGCCATTCTTCATTAATAGTAACAATAGCAACAGCAGCAGCAACAGAGGATTGCATTCATCATTCTCTGCACTGAAAAGCTTTTAGCCTCATCTGCCTAAGGTTTTTAATTAACAGCTTCTGGGAAATTAGAACTTATTGATTTCCCTGGGATTCATCCCATTCCCTAGGATTCAACAGGAGAATATCATTACTCTGATATTGACTGCAGCTGATTTGTAGAGCAAGGCTGGTGGTTCCCCACTCTGCAGATGCTCATGGGTTTCCTCAGAGGCCACGTGCAGAGCTTCAGAGCCCTGCCCTAGCTATTGTTAGAGACCAAAGATGTGCCTCCAGGAAGAAGGTGGAAGGATTGTCCTCTCCAAATCCCTGGAATGAGAAGGACCAGAGGAAAGATCCTTCTCTGATTACTGCTGATCTTAAATAAGGACAATATTTTCTGGCAAACTCTTTATCCTGAGAAAATGCAGAATTCTTCATTTTTCCTAGTAGAGGAAGGTCACCCCTATACCAAATCTAGGAGCTTCCAGTCACTTTGGAGCTGGCTCTTTCCCCTATTTCCAGCTTGCTGCTATCTTGCTCTGAAATCCCAAACATTTTCACAGGATGAAAATAAAGATTCCCAGCCTCATCTCCTCACAAACCTCTATGGCACCCTCATGCCAGGGAGAAGTGCTCAGTTGATGGAAGACATAGGACAGCCTGAGTGCTGCCTGTAGTTACTACACTAGTTAATACTCCTAGTTAATAGAACTGCTGCTTGTAGCATTACCCCCTGCATCTTATCTGAGATCATATGTCACCTCACCTTTGCCACTCTGAGGCTCAGTCTGGCCTTCTGCCTCATCCAGTGCAGCCCCAGACTCCTAAATTCATGGCCAGTTTCCCCTCCTTTTCCTGTTTTTGCACGCGTTTTCTCCTTGCTTCCTGTCACACTTCAGTGCTCCCTGTGCTTGAGAACAAAACTCTTCACAAATGTCACTGGTGGTTACTACCATGAGCATCAGACAGCTGAGGTTAACCATCAACCCTTGTTTGCATCCCAGAAGCACCTAAAAGATGACCAGCAGCAATTTCAGGGACAAAAGGTTAAAAGCAAAGACTTTGCAGTGTCAGTGGCATCTCCCAGTCCTATGATCACCTAAGGGGTGGCTCAAAGCCTGGTCCTGACCACAGCACCCATGGAGGTTTTCCAGAGGAATTAAAGAGTAAGGAGATCCGGGAGCATCAGGTACAGCCGTGTGTTATTTGTGTTGTCTTTTGCTTTCACTTTATGATATCAAATATTACTCAGTTAATTGCTTGATGGAGTGATGGTCTCTGCGTGGCAGCTGGTGACTCAACGGCAGTGCCCTGTCTGTGACAGTCTCAGGGTGGCCCAAAACCTACACCCACAGGCTCAGGGATCAAACTGACATGGGGGGATGGTGGGAGGGAAAACTTTGCTGGGTAGAAGCTATGACGTTCACTGAGCACCTATGTATTAGCCTCTGATTCATCTTGAAAGCAGTGCTGGTAGGTCCCACCATGCTCACACAGCCTCTTGCCCAGCCAGATGTCACCTCCTCACCCTCACCTTTGCAACAAATGGGGCGAAGTAGAAGTTCTTCCAGGCAAGAAAAGCCTGACTCATGTCACTAAATACAGACTAAGGGACTAGTTTCTTCCTTGTCTGCTTGACTCCCATCCAGCAATATAGCTCTTGAACCAGGTGGCCAGAAGCAGTGGCTGGGTTTAAGGTGCTGCTGAATGATGTGCCTGATGAAACTGGCAGAAACTGCTCCAGGGTCCCTTAAATTACGCATGACTCATGCCTCTATGGAGCCATGCCCCTTTCCTGTTTATCATTTTTTATATATTGTCTGATACTGTGTCAGCTCTAGCGTTTTATTAGACTTCCAGTTCAAGGGTTGTGAACTTATTTGTCATTGTCTTGTGCAATAAAATGACATCTTCCAGCTTGACAGCAAAAAAGTTTTGGTTTTCAGTGAGGATTTCAATATTTTTTGCAACATATTTAGTTCTCCAGATGTCTGAATGCTTATAGAGACAATACAGGCATACAGCACTTATAATTAACAGATTTTATGTGTTTTTCTCTCAGCATGTCCAAAGTTCCCTCTTCATGGCCTCTGACTCCATTATTTCATGTCCTTCTCATATGTGAACTCTTAAACTTATCCTTAAACATTAGCCTGGATGAGATAGTATTTTTTGTTTATGTTTTTTTCTGCATAGCTCTGGAAAACAGGGCTGGAAAGAGTTTTACAAGGCCATGAGAGAGAAAAAGAGACAGAGAGAGAGACAATTCCAGCCAAATGTCTTAAATTGTGGTCAAATGGTAAGTGACTCTGCAAGCTCACAGCACTCTGGGTTCTGGGACGAGGATATCTGCAGAAGGAAATGGGTCAAAGACACTGACTGATATGGGTACGGGCTTGGGTTTGTGGCCTCAAGCAGGAAAGGGTGTCTTTAACTTCTGGGGTACGTGAGGTCTTTGGTGGATCTTCTCTGTTTCAAACATTAGAGTCAGAAGGCAGTCCCTGCCACTGGCAGTGAGTTGATGGTCATCATGGGAGTGTACAGGCAAAACAATGATGCAAATGCCTGGGATGAGAAGGTTGAAATGCAAGTAACACATGTGTTTGCCTTAATATTTTCACCAGCTTTTAAATGCTGAAAGTTGAAGAACTGCTCAGTTGCTAGAGGCTGGTGTACCCACAGTCACTGCAGGAGGGTATAGTCACACATAACAAGATATGAACACAGCTGCAGCTGTTACGTGACTGAGTATTGCCTACCTGGTGTAAATAATGCCAAAGTAGTCACCAATTGCCAATATTCATTTCACTGCTCAGAGAAAAGGAATAACTGGCAAGCCACAATCAAGTAATGCTTTACAAGAACCACTGCAGCACTGATCTGATCTGATAGCACTAGTCTAGTAGCCCACCTGGCTAGAGAGCAGGGAAATAGTTCATGCCATGATGACCATATGATATAAATTATGCATGGCTTCAGCTGCCCTGTGCTCAGGCTATCCCCTAGCATGCAGCTGCTAGTTTCCTGCCTTCATGCCGTGTGCTAAATTACAATCAAATAATTTCATTTGAAAAGGACATCTGCGGGTCATCTGCTCCTACACTTCACCCAAAGCAGAGCCAAGCTTGCATTTGGATGCTGAGAGCCCTTGAAACTTTGAGAATCTCCAGTGATGGAAGTCCCCTCTGCTTCCAATGTTGACTATCTTGATTATCATAAGCTTTTTTCTAATACATTGCAACTTGTAGATGGAAAGACTGGTTGTATCTTTTCTATAACATCCCATTAAGGCTGGTTTGCTCCAAGCTGCACAAACCCTGATGCTCTTGCTGTCTTTCTTCTTATATCATATGCTCCAGTCCCTACTTGTTTTCCACTGGACTTGCTCCCATATGTCAATGACCTAATTGTATTTAGGAGCCCCCCAAAACACTGTCCCAGCTGTAGCTTCTAACCCCCCATTGTTTTCCAACTTGTAAGATCAAGAATGATTAATTTATTTATTTAAAGGAAATAAGAGGGAAAGTCATATAAGGGCACAATCCCTGGGCTGTCTCTGCATTTAGCATTAGACAGATGGCTCACATTCCACCTGAGTCTCTGGAGGCAGATGCAGCCCAGATCTAAACAGGGAGCTGTTCAGCTGTGGCCATGTCAAATGCTGACCATATGTCACAATGGCTGGTGTCAAGGGGAAGAGGGGAAAATACAGCTTTATAATCCTGCTCAAGTGTCCTGAAAATCAGCGCCAGAGCATCTCGTACTGTCTCATATTTGCTGTAGATCTTAGGAAGTAAATTTTCTGTCATCAGCTATCGGGCAGATAAGTTTCCTCAAAGGATGAAAGTCACCACAACACATATCATCTCCTAATGCCTTATTCTGGAGTAAAATCACCTTCACGTGAGACCACCAAAGCAGGGAAGTGTCACTGGCCACTTATAAAGCAGTAAGCTTCATCTGGAGGTAAGGATGCAAGCAGTAGCCCATATGGAGGTGAGTACAGGAGGATGGGAGAGATGACAGCAGTTACATATAGTCTAGAGTAATGGAAAAACTTAGACTGGTGTCTGTCTTTTAAAGGAAAATAGTTCTCACTGCTAACTGTATGGAGAGCCTCAGCTCTGTACTCACCACTCTGCCTAAGACCTCAGCTAAATTAAATGCTGGAACCTCATCCAGCCATTCTAATAGTGTCACTCAAGATGCATCTTAGGGTCCCATTTCTAAAAACACTACACAGTAAACATATAATAATCAGTCAATCAGTACATAAAAACAATGCAAAAATCATCACCACATCAATATTGATGAGCTCCATATCAGTTTACTGCTTGAAAAATACACCAAGAGAATGAATTATTTTTGAAGTACACAACTGTAGGCAGCTATCAATATGAAATATACTCAGGTATCTGGACAAAGGTACTGGAAAAAAGTACATTTGGAGTGTCCCACAGACTTACATGGTTATCTCTGACAGACAATCTTTGTGGTGCTTATCAAGGCTCAGAGTCCATTAATGTGTTTCACTTTGGGCTCTCAGAGCCATGCACTGTCTTACCAGACAATCAGAAAATTTTAAATTGAGCTTGGAAAAACATCTAAAAATAAAAAGCAATGGGTTTAAGCACACTGTTTCATACTTCTGCCAAAAGTAATGGCCAGCAGTTGTACCACAGAAACGACCGTCATATCAGTGCTGCCCTGGTGGTGGTCCAAAAATAACCGTACCATTGCTAGGCATGACTCAAGAAAAAAGAATTACTTTTGTAGCTGGAAAGAACCAAAGGGCACCACATCCATCTGCTTGCCTTATGGCAGGCTCAGTTTGCTATTTATCGTGAGCGGCGCAGTTGGGGATTGCAGCCCCTGCAGCTCGCACCTCTCGCTTTGCCCCCGGCAGGGAGCTGAGGCTCTGAGTCAGCCGGGTCCTGTGCTCGCCACCCAGGCAGTCACCGCGTGTCACCGAGCCTCGCTGGCTACGTGGGAGTGGGACCCGAGGAGAAGCCGCTTCTCAGAGGGTGCAAATTAGATGCTTAGCAGCCCAGAGAAAGTGCAAAGCACTCCCAACCGCGCTGCTCTGCAGTCAGCTATGCTCCTTCCCAAAGACTGCCCCCTCTCCTTCCCTGCGGAGTGGAATCCTGCATCGCCGGAAGGGAGGGGCATGGCAAACCTGGGAAGGAACAGTCTGAAGGCAAGGGAACGAATAGCTGCTGAAACTGGAATTAGTGTCTTGGTGGGAGGTTGAGAATAAATCTGTCATACTTAGCGTCTCTTTCAGCTATTGCAGAGCAGGACATTACATCTGACAATGAACCCAGCAGGCAGCGTATAGGAACAATATGGGCTGAGGGAGCAGCCGCTCTCCCCTCTCTGACGCTTCTTATAAGTGTACTTACATAAGTATACTCATTATTTATGCAAGACTAGAATCTCAGATTCTTCATCTAAACGACAAAATTCTTGCTGACTGCTCTGCACCTTCAGAGAACAAAGTAAGGAGGAAAATGGAAACTCCCATTCAGCTGACCCGGGAAGATGCAGTAGCACTGCAAGCACTTCGGCCTCACAGGGTTTCCAGCTTCTGCTGCTGCTGGAGGGCCTCAGTCCTTCTCACCTGCTTCCCTCCCACATCTGACAGAATCAATTCCTAGCTATTATGGAGATACCCATCTGTTGCCTCAGCTAATGAGAACAAAACTGATAGGAAAATTTCATGTGAAAACTCACCAAAAATGGGACTACCTGGGTTAGTTTTTGTCAGAAGTAACACAATGATGTCATAAGGTAACTGGGAGTTTTGCTAACTGTGAACAAAGGGGAAAAGAAGGGATCTGAGGATGCCCTGTAATAATTAAAAAAAAAAAAAAAAAAAGAGCTGAGCATCTAATGAATAGACAGAAATTGACTTAGCTACAGACTGAAAAAAAAGCCTATATTGAATTACCTACTGAAAGAGGTGAGGTGATGTTTATTTCTAAGCCACTATAAAACCTACAGATCACATTGCACATGAAAGAGTGTGGTAGACTCCATAGTGTCTCCTTTTTAAAATTTGTCCAGAGCCCAGTTTTTAAAGGTCCAGTCCTTTAAGGACGACTTTACAGAACAACTGGAGCTACTACCGAAAGAGGGTTTCAATGCATACATGTGTCCAAACAAACTGGATGCTTTTGCAGATCTGTCCCCACCTGTGTATACTAACTGATTTCTAAAAGCTGACATAAATATATTGTAGAAGATAGTCCAGGTGCTCAGGGCAGTTTGCAGTCTAAACAAGAGAAGTGGCAGTGTAATTAAGACTTTTTTTAAAAGGAATACCAGTTGTTGATGTGCAGTGTTAACACTCTGAGCACATTTCTTAATTACAAGTTGTGCACTGCAGTCCCTTCCCTCAGTTTGTTTGCATATATGCTCTGGGATCCTTCACTTTCAGCACTGGAGTCTGTCCTTACAGACTAACACAAAGGAGCAGAGTGTGAAACACTGTAAAACAGGGAGCATATGGGAATAAAGTCAAGAGGTGAAAGACAAAGTAGGAGGAAAACTGTATTCATAAAGGCAGTAGGGCTAGGCAAATGTTACACTGGGTATATAAGGCTATATATTACCCTATAAATGCTTCACATAACTATGTATTCCATACTCAAAACTTTTAATACTCTGTGGAGACCATATACATGTGCTCCTAAATACAGCACTCACTCAACATATGAAATATCCCTGCTAAAAAAATTGCAGAGGATCTAGGGGAAAAGGACAAATAAAACTATCAGTTAGATCCTTTTGTATGGGAGATCAGCCATTCACACATTTTAATGTTCTTTTAAGTTACTGGAAGAAAATCAAGACAACAAGAAGTTAATGACAGTAACAGCCCTTGATATTTGGTTCATTTCATAGGGGATTTATGAGAGATATATTTTATAATGTGTTTACTAAGATTGCTTTCCCTAAAGTGTACTAAACTTCTCTGCTTTGACCCTGAACTCTAAAGTCATAATCAACCAAATAACATCCATAAATTGCAGTTTTCTTAAGAGGAAACAAGGCACTGCTGTGTCCCGAATTTTATCTTCTAATTTATGGAAATTCCAGCTAATATTTGCACCTGTCGAAATTATACCAAGAAAACAATTCAAAGAATACTGCATAAGAAAGGTGTACATTTGTATGGTACAAACTCCACTATTGCTCTAAAATGACTGAATGTTTGCCATTAAGGTAAACTAACCAGAAGACCCAGAAGAGGATAAGTGAGAAAATTGAGGAGAAATTAGAGGCTTGTAAGACAGCACTGAAAAAGGACAGTTATTAATTTCCAGTCCTATTAATTTGTTGCTGAAATGTAACTTCCTACTGTGAAACAGAATCACTGGTCACAACTGAGAAAGGCATTAAAAATACCATAATAATAAAACCATTTCATTTAATTTTAATTTAATCTCATATATTCATACCTGCTTTCTGAAAGTAGTAAAGTATGCATACTCTTGTCAATTTAGCTACTGACTGAGTTGAAAGTGTGGGGTTTTCAAAACATTGTCATTGTCTTAAGGGATAAAGCATGCAGGATTGAATTGCCTGAAAAGCAAAGAAGGATCCTAGTAGGACCTAGAGGAAATAAAAGGTGGCATTTTATGTGTTTGTTGAGTTCCTAGCTTTTCTCTAGCTCCAGACAAACCTTGAACTATAAATTAAATACCTCTCTGAGCAATGATAGTGCAGCCTCAGGCTGCCTCCTTATTTTGGTGCGTGTGTTGTGGGTTGTTGAGGAATGAGGAAAAAAAGACTGCTCTTGAGCAAGGACCATATTTCCTCAGCCTTGAGAGACAGGGATGGTGATGAGGAGATGGTGGTTGCTCTCACTGAAGGAACATTCTTTTCCTTCTGCTTGTAGAAAAGTCTGTCTGTGCAGGCACCTTTTCCTAACCAAACACTAATATCAGGCAGTAAATGATGTGTCAAGACTCAGTGTGGAGATAAATTTACAGTTCTTCCAAGCTCAATTTGCAGAGACATCCATGCTCTCAGTCCAGCTGAGTATTTGAAATGTAACCTGCAAAAAAAAGAGTGAAGTAACAGGCTCTTGTTAAAAGGGAATCCATATCATCTCTATTAGGCTGGTTTTGATCTAACATTTTGTACAATTTGAAAGACCAAAACCAGCAGACAAGTTCCCTTGTAATGTCAACAAAGATGTCTGAAGTAGCTAGCTGCATATCTCCTTGTTTGTTGAGATAAAACTGAAGCATGTTGTAACATAAAAAAGTATTTGTCAGCTGGGTCAAATACATAGTAATTCTTAAAATACTACCAAGAATGGTATATGAAAATTGAGAAACAGTTTTTGTCTATGTATATTATTTGTCTTAAATGAACAGTGTACACTAATAAAAGGGATCCTGCAAACTTACACTGCAGATATTTCTTCATCTATTGAGTGCTGTAATGTTTGAATATTCGTAAGGGCAAAAGTATGTTTGACTACCTCGCTGGAAATACTGTTTTGCATATCAGGAAGGAAAGTCTGCATGTGATAAACCCCTTCTAGGCAAGCAATAAAGTGTGGATAAATTGTGCTGGATTTGTAATAATGTTCTTACTACTGTCAAATGCAAGAATGGTGGCTGAAGGCAGCAGACAATTACCAGATTAAAAACCTGTACTCTGCATCTATGGAAGAACCAATCTATAAGGGCCCACTAACATACATTCATAACACAAAGGATAATTTCTCAGACTTCATTCCATCTGTTGAAAGAATTTAGTGTATATGGCTGAAATTCAGCATGGTGTTATAAATAATTCACATTGGCAAAGACCAAAGCACAGGCCTTTATCACACAATTAATTGATTTAGCTGCACAGAGAAGAACTGCCAAATCTTTGTTCATTTGTGTGGTGTTTACTCCTGAGATTAGTCCCACTGGTTACTGCCACCTTTTCTCAGGCTGGAGCATGCCCACCCCATAAACAATCCTCCACACAGGAACGGACAAGGGTGTAAACTGCTAGTGATTGCTTCATAAACGTAAGCTTCTATTACTTTGTTCTCACTGGTGACCCATTTTCTTTCAAGAACAATAACATTTTAGAAAGATACCATGCCTGAAGACACGTGATTGAGATGCCCATAATACAGCACTGATCTAAAGCTGTATTACTTCTGTAAAAATATCAATAAAAAGGAATTTTAAAACATGTTAACTACTGCATGGTACTCCAGTTTCCTATCTGCCTTTAATTCCACATGCATATTTGGATACTGTGCTGTGTGAGGGATGATGAGTGAGATGTTCTGTTCCCGGAGAGCCAGTGCTCTGGGTAGTCCACCCTTGCTGTCTCTGGGCCAGCAGCAAGCAACAAAAATGACAGACTTTTCAAGATCACACGGCCAAGCTGGGCATGAGGGGATGACCCTCTCCCCCTGCCCTCTTCTAAAGCACTGTGCAGAAGAAAATTGCCAGGGGCCAGGCTCTAGCTGAGACTTCCTTCTTCCCTATCCCACTGAAGTCTTTGCTGCCCTTCCCATCACCTGTGGCTCCATTTTGTCACCTCTGCTGGGGTGGGCTCTCACAAAGTCCTGCAGAAACAGCAGTGGTCTTGGCTACTGAGCAAGGCAGTGATCGGGGCAGAAAGGCCTTGACCAAACAGCAAAGCCTGTTTCTCTCAGCATTTGGAAACACACTCCATTTGGAAATTTCATTTGTTTGTGTGTGTGTGTGTGTGTGTGTGTGTGTGTGTGCTGTAAACAAAAGGTTCTCACATTCATTCAGGCCAGTTTTGCATCGAGCTGAATCCTGACCAACAGCAGAGCTGTCTCCTGTCCCTGCTGACTCTAAAGAGAAGCAGCAATGACTCACTGGTCTTCACATGGAGATTTCACACGTTTGCCTTGGCATATATGCCAGTTCCACTACATGCAGCCTGTTCAGCTTACGGCACTGCTGACTAGAAGAACGTACAGCACCTCCACATCCCTGCTGTGCAAGATAAGCATACAGTACTGATATGAAATGTAATTGATTTCATTGGCACAGCCTGTCCTGCAGCTCACAGGCAACAGTCTCAAACAATTCAAAGGAATCAGTAATCTGCTATTAAATTGCAACTATTAATATGTGATATTGCTTTTTTAAACACCCCAGTGAACTATTTGCAATGGCTTCCTTTCTTTCTTTGTAACTTCAGCCTCCTTCTTTCTTTCTCCTTCCATTTATATCCTTCAAATATACTTATCTGAGCACTCCTGAAGGATGACATGTAGGAAAAAAAGCTATACCAAGTCATAATAACACTGGCATAGCTAACAGAAAAGACCTAGATGTTTCAAATGTCAGTAGATCTGAAGATGTGTGGGCAGGATTTACAACACTGGTATGTTGCCACTGGTAACTGACTGCATTTTTAACCTTCCCACTGCTGGCTAGCAGTGTGAAAAAGGATAAGTCTAGAAATTTACCACTAGAAATAAACAAGCTCATTACAAACGCCCAAAATTTATGGTTTTGAAGCTGAGACAAACAAGAGGAAGGATTGTATAAAGGTTAGAGAGGAGCTCTTTCTTCCTGATAGGCAGCCTACACAGCACCTAACCCTTCCAGTTTGCTGGCATGCAGCTGTTTCCTCTGCTGGATCAGCCCTGGGGACAAGTTTTGGTCACTCCATATAGAGGGGAAAGGAAAGAGCGAAGCTTTTGCTGGCAGCATTTTAAAGGCACAGCCATCTCAATCTAAAGGTACTTGATAGAGTTCCACTGTCAGAAAGTTGGCAGAAGTCTCCTGCTGAGAGTGAGCAATTTGGAGACACCAAGCAATCTGACAGGCTATTAGACCATATAGTAGAGTCAGACACATGACCTGAAGCAGGGAGTAGTTGCTATCAGGGGTGTTACATTCACAGCTTGGGTTTCATGAGTGAAGACCAAGGAGAAGACCAAACTTCTTGGACACATTAATGGTGATATTATTAGGGTGCTTATCGAGATGGAGGAGAAAAAATTTAGGGCAGGATTCTGTGAAAAATTAGAATACATGAAAGGAGACAGTGAGGAGAGGCCTTGAGACGTGATTGCACTTCACGTGTTGTGCAAAGAGGGGGGATACTCCCATTCCTTCTGAGAAGTGCTCATTGCAACAGAGTCCTGGCTAGGAGGCCCTATAGCAGCTAATATCATAAACTGGGGAGAATAGCATGGGACTAAAACTATGTTATTACCCTAATTAGACACTCAAATGAAAAATAGCCTCATATCTAGAAAACTCACTGAAATGAAGGCAACCACACCTGCTTAGCACCTTGGCATTTCATGGGGACTTTGCTTCAGCATGGAGGGAAGTTTCACTGGAAGGTGTGAGCATTCAACTTCTCCATTACTATTAACCCCAAATGTGCATTTAGAAGTCTTTTAGGCTACCAAATTGAAAACTGTGTGAAACCATTCCTGGTGTAAAAATACTATTTGCTATTTTTTTAGGATCTTGGAGAGAGCAAACTGAAGATGCCACAGCATTGAAAACAAACTCTGTGCCTATCAGCTCACAAATTCCAGCCAAGAATGATTTGAGACAGTGCTCTGCTCGTGCTGCAGTGCATGTGATTAAACAGCTCTTCCATTTAAAGACCTTTAGGAGAATGCCAGTCTGTTCCCAGTTTTAACCTTTAAAATGCAGCAAGGACTTCAGGAGCGACTTTGGCATTTCTCAGTGTCACCCACACCTCCCACACACAGCAGGAATGACTTTACAAGCAAAGCAGCAGGGAAGCAGACATGTACGAATATGTACAGTCTATGGGCCCTTGTAAAAGGATGCATGTCTCCCAGAATTTCACCTGTATTCCTCTTGGCATCATTCTAACTCCTCATGCTGAGAAGTGGTGTCATTTATAGCCTCATTAATTTTCAGGGCTTCCCCTTCCCCCCTCCATTTAATGCTGGCAAGTCAGCTACCATGAGTAAAGCAGGCAGCAGATTTTTTTGTGTCTCTCAGAGTGGTAATTAAAGTTGCTAAAAAATAATGAAAAAATTAAAGAAATGTGAAGTTCTTCCCAGGAGCAATGTTCTCTGCATGATCCAAGCATCAGCTGCTTTTGTATTTGGGAGCTATGGAGATGAGATTGTCTGGGATCCATCTGTCCTGCCCCAACATGTCAGAGTCATGGGGTATAGCTCAGCTGCTGGGGATTTCTTATTCCTAATTCATTCTGAAACAATACAGTGGGAGCAAAATCATCGATGCCTTCACCAACTCAATTTCTTGTTTTGTTTGCTACTCTAGGGAATAGGAACAAAGCTCATCTTTCATTGCTTTCTCATGAAAGTAGTTTTATTATGCCCTCTATGACAACTTTTCATGGGACCTTCTAGCCTTTGGTGTAATATAAGTACAAAATTTTTTTTAAGAGGTGACGTCAGGCTCCCCATCAGCAAAAGCCTTTATTCAGGTTATAGTATCCTTAATTTAGTAATTAATTTCTTTAAGTAATGGGTTTACATATGAGCTGTTTGCCCCATTCTTTGGATGCAAAGCAGCCCTAAAGCCATCACTGGGCCTGGACCATAAGGTTATGCCTGGTCTGCATAGTACTAGTAGGGCTCAAACATTTTGTGTTACTGCTCTGTATGGCTGTAAGTTTATGACTTTATGAAAGCTGAATTGAAATGTTAAAAAAAAAGTCTCTGCTGCCCTGGGGAGTGCCCTGGGGCTGCCCCTGGGGCCCACCCTGTGATACTGCCAGCAATGCACACCGCAGGATGATACCGTGGGTGACCTGCCAACAGGACCCCCTTCACAGGAACCCAAAATGGAGTGAGTAAACCTGCTGTGAGCCCGGAGGGTGCTCAGCATGCTGAAGATGGATTCCACTTTGGCAGGGTGGATGCTCAGGACCATGTCCACTTTTCTGTCTGAGGATGTCACTCTGCAATGGCCTCTTTTTCCCCGCCACTGGTTCTCACATTAAACATTAAGAAAAAGATGCAGTGCAAAGAATGGACTTTTTTATTTACACAGCACAGGGGGTCAGTGGCATTTCTCAGAGGCAGTGACTAGTTTAGGTGGAAGGAGGAAGAATATCCTTCTGTTGGCTCAGTTTTCTTGCACAGTCCACATGATATAGAGCAAGTGAGGTGAACCGAGATGCATGAAAAATTAATCCAGCTGATTTTTCAGATTATTATGTAGCTCCGCAATTCTCAACATTATCTTACATCAAGATCTAGCTGAGCAGAGGGCTTTAAAGGTAAATTCCAAAACTGGATGGTTGAAGAAGTGTTTCTTCATTTCAAAACATATAAAAATGCTATACCTGACTAATACAAACCTTGTCATATATAGCTATATGTCAGATGGAGAGAAAGCACCATTATAAAAAATAAAACATAAAGTAATAACTATGGAAATTTGTAAAATACGTTAGGTAAGATTTGAACCGAAAGCCTGAATTTCATAATTTTGGTCTATGGAGAAGATTTCAGCGAGTTCACTTGACTTATCTTAGAGACCTGAATGTTATTGCAGTAGTTTCACACTACTAGAAGATACTAGGAATAACTAAATTGTTCATGGCAGATATTATAGAGCACGCAAATGCATTCCTCTTCTTGGTTTGATGTTTGCTGGAGGGCGTTGGGGGGAGCTTTGATTTTTGGGGATTTTCTTTCCATTTTCAAACACATCTCTAAGTGTAGTAAGTGTACTCAATATTTGACCATAACATGCAAACAAAGAGCACTGCAAATGTCTGTTCCTGTAATCTGAAATGTCTTCAAAATCATATGAGGTTTTTTTCCAGGCCCAAATTTCAAAGCCCATGACCACATGCCAAAGATAAAATGATGAGAATTACAATAGTGGGGAAAATTTTCTTCATCACTGAGAAGCCTTTGGTCAATATAATAATAAATTTTTTTCAAGACAGTGTTTTGATGGGATGTGTGGTGAATATTTGGGGACTATTCAAATGCTGGAAATGTATTTAAGTTGGAGTAAATCCACTCACTCAATTCCAAAATATTGCTGAAAGGAAAATCTGTGTTAGGCAAAAAATAAATCTAGAGCTATCAGAAAACCTGAGGTCACAGGAGTTGTAAAATAAAAAAAAAAAAAATTACTCATCTAACTATGCCATTTTTTGCATCTTACAGCCTGAAACTAAGGCTATAGGCCTATATCTGACTGTGCTTTGCCATCAGCATCCACTTATTGTGGGAGAGCAGTGGTTGCAGAACCTCCCAGTTGCCAATTCCCTTTACATTGCATGAATCTTGCTGTGCCTGACAGTTTTCATAAAGCCCAAGCTCCATGAGATTGAAAAATCTCCTGAGAACTCCAGTTTTTGATTACAAGGAAAAAAAGCAATGTTGTAATCCTCATGACTGTAGAAACAAGAGAAAAATTATCTTTGCTCTGCTCCCAATATGCTAAAAGCCCATTAACCCAGAGGCAAATCAAGCATCTCTGAGAACTCACTATGTTTAATATTTTTTCTTTTTAAGCAGGAGAAGAGGAAGTCAGAGAGGGTTCTGACATTTTTAAAACCCGGTAAAAGCAATACTGGAATTCAGCTGCAAACAGAGAGAAAAATGGACTCCTGTCATTAAGCCACAGAGTTTTGAAAGAGGTGTATGGTAAAGCACAGAGCATTTTTTTAAAAAAAATCATCATATGACAGGAACACTAGCATATTAATCTGCCAGACAGCATACAAATAATGGATAAATGATGTCTGCAGTTCCTTTTCTCTGAATTAACAAAATAGCCCATTTTTTTAGAATTTGGTTGCCTTGCCTGTTGGAATTGAAAATGCACAAAGCTGGCGCATCAGAGGATCTCAGAGGGACAAGCTTGACATAGGTTGCTTTGCATAGTCATCCTACTGTATATCAACAAATAAGCAAGAGCTGCATTTTTTTTTCTTCACACCCATTTTAGTATCAGACCAGTGGAATTATTGCGCTGAACACTGTATCATGTTCTCATTGTGTTTTATTTGATGCTTGGAGTAGCGCATGGTTCTTTATGAATAAAATTCTGCTGTGCAGCAGCTGTATGTGGCAGCCATATATGATCACAGTACACAATAGGAACTGCTCATTTCTACACTGTTTCTAGGGAAGTAAAGGGTTACTAGGGGAAGTGGTGTTTTATCACATTCAACATTGCACAAAAATAGCCTAGAAGACCAAAAAGCTTACATTGAAGTCTCCACATCTCTGTAATTAATACCACAACGATCTATTTTGGATATGGTTAGCATATGCTTTCTGTCCAATATATGTATAGTTAATGATATCTGGGGACGTGCATGAAAGGGAGAGAAAATCTTCTGAGAAATACTGAGAAAGGAAGAATTTGCTTCAGTACTGGAGGGCAGAGCTTCTCACCACATCACCTCAGCAGAGCTGCCTCTCGGCTGGGGGTGGGGAGGCAGCAACACCAGACACCATAAGTCTCATAGGGCTGGCAGACTGTGCCTGAACAGAGTGTGAGATCAAAACCCATATGTTTCTCTTTCTAATGACCCTTTTTCATAACCAGGTTTTGGGCTGTATTTTTTTTCTAGTTAATTTGTGGCTGATGAAAGTTTCTAGACCGACAGCTGAAGAGACTGATTTTATTAACAACACCCCAAAACTGTGCAGGCACAGTCCTGAGTATTTCAATACATTCATCCAAGCCTTCATGTTTCACACCATCAATTGCATTGCCGTGAAATAGGTGTCAGATGTGACCACCTCAGTACGGCCTATGCGAAGTATGCAGAGCCCTGCCACAATTTTCTTTGAATGTAGGCAAAGAGCTGAACAAGGAGCAAAGCAGGGGATGATAGACTCCAGTCAGTGATCCCTGAATTTGACCTGGAAGGCTTACTTCAGAGTTGACTTTTAAATATTGTTCAGTCCTTGATGGCAGAAACAGAGCTATAACTGCAGCAGTAGCTTATTGCCTTATCTCCTGAAAACAGATCTGTGCCTCACCACCTTGTGTTGCAGTTGGTGGTACCCTTTGACCAGCACTGATCACTTTGGACGTGCAGTTCTGAAGTCACAGGCCTCATACCTCATTACATTTTTGCTGAACTATGCTGTATTACAGCATGCACCTTCATTGACTTACGCAGAGCTGTGTATGCCTCATGCTTTGCCTCCCTCAGAGTTACCTTGCTGATTTTTTCCTATAGATCAATCCACACTAAGCAAGCGCTTGCTTCCACTCCTCTGTGCACGTGCAGCTCATACTGTACACTTCTGCACCGAGAAATGGCACATCCTATGTTTCCTGATTAAGATCAGTAGCTGGAGTTGAATAATTGGCTTTTCAGAAACTCAGCTGTAAATTTCCCATCTTTCCCATTATACGTGGGGAATAAAATCAGAGCTTAAACAAGCACAAGAAATGGTTCATTTCCTTCCTGAACTCATCACCTTAAATTACTGTGAAGGTCCTTATATGACACCAGGCCTTCCCAAATCTTCCCATGGACTGCATCAAAAAAATCTCAAGCCTGGACCAAGATTCTTATCAAACACTCAATTCTGAAAGTTTTCCACTCCTGGAGGGGTGGGGACTGTGCCCACAAGCATGTGGCACCCCTTTGGCTCCCACCTTCTCCAGAAGCACAGATATCCACCAAATCTCCAAGGAGAGGAGCCCCACTGCCCTCAATGGTGTAAAACCAAGGACAGCTTGTTGTTGCAGCCAGATGCTTCTAGGAAGCAGTTATAGGATGAAACCCCAAATCTACATGACCCCACTGAGTCGGCAGCCTCAGCAAAACTCAAGCTTCCCCAGAAGGACTAATTTTGCTTTACAGAAACTGGATGAAATTAAGGCAGCCTCAAATCTGTAAGATATAACTAAGGCACTGCAGAAGCACGCTCACCACCCTCCTACAGGTTATCTGACAATTTTTTTTCCCCAGAATGTTCATTACTCACTCCACTCTGATGAAATTCATGACTACTAAAGTCAACTCCTACTGATCTCCCTGGATCACAGGTTTTACCCGCAGTCATTTGAAGAAAAATAACCAAAAACTGTCCCAGGCCTGAAAGAATTGTCATATACCAGCAATAGTGCAGCTGTTTGCATGCCAGATTTATTATGATCTATATTTTACAAGTTATCACAATGTTTTTGTCCCCAAATGGTCCATTTTGAATTTTTAAGAAGACTGCAGCTTTTTAAACTTTGAAACCAGTTCTCAGGATCAAGGAGACTGATGTTCAAAACATGAGCAACATAGTAGCAAAATTATTTTCATTTCCATGGGACACCAGCTACTAAATGCTTTATGAAAGTAAAAAGCTTTTGTTCAATCTTGGACTTAAAATTCTAGTTACAGCTTCCTTTAAATACCATATCAGAATAACAACCTTTAATTATTAAACAAACTAATTATGGGTTTATACAACCAAGGCTGAATCTCTGCAACAGTACAGAATGGTTCTTAATAGAAGAGCTATGCTATGGGTGGGGCAAAGCAATAAATGCAGCCCGATTTTTTTGCCTTTATCAATCTCTACGTAAAATAAATACTTAAAGGGATATACTCACATGGTGACAAATCATAAGATATGCAATTTTTACTGAGATCTGTCTAAAAACTAGCTTCGAGGATCACAAGGTTATCTACTGGTGAGCACATATATTGAAAAAAATGAGAATGGTGACTGATGTTTGAGGCGTCTCCAAAGGTTTTATAGTATCCTGTGTCTCAGTACCGGCTTTTATGCTTCTTATCCATTGATACAGTTTTCCAAATAGAGGACATAAATACCATCCAGGTTTTAAAACATTTTATTTGCATATTAAAAAAATTGTGCATTCCAATAATTAAAATCATTTGAACAAAAAAAAAAAAAATGGCACTCGATTAACTGCATTTTACAGCTCGCAGGACCTTGGTACAGCTTTGCATTTATTCGTGTGTTACTCTAGTTTACTGTAGTCCCACCCAAGTTCTTCTTTCATCAACATGCAAGCTCTTTCATGCCACCAGGACCAAAGCCAGACAGGCAGAGGGAAAGGCAGCGCCTTCATTCAGTGTCAGTAGTTCTCTCTATTCTTTTGATGTGAAAGGGGCAGTACAGTCATTTTAAACTTTATCCAACCTCTTTGCATCTTACAAAGTTAAACAGCTAAAAGAAGTAAAATAAGAAGGCAATGCTTGTGGAATGTACAGTGCATAATTTGGAAGGGCAGATTTCATTACGATTCACCCGCTTGCTTCTCCTGTTCAATTGCTAAAAAGAGGAAAAAAAACAGAAAAGGAAAGAAAACAAAATGAAGATCGAGAACCTGAAATGCATTCACATGACAATTGCTATAAACTGCTAAAATAAATGTATATTTTTAGCTACAGATCAAAACAGGGTGTAAATAATTGTAAATTAAGCGGTGCTAGGCGGTGGGTTCAGGTTTTCGCTGTCTAGCACAGACACAGCCGTGTATCCTCCCTCCACTCCACACCCGCCGCACCCCCGGCTCCCGCCTGCCGCCCCTCTTTGTCTCCTCCCGCCTCCCTCTCTTCATCCCTTCCTCCCTCCCTGCCCGTCTCCCTGCCTGACTCCCTCCCTCCGTGCCTGCTCTTCTCTGCCGCCTGCCCTCACTCACTTTCTTTTGAAGGCAGCGGGTTTTTCTCTTGCGTCTCTGTCTTCTTCAATTTGGACTTGTCAAATTTCTCGATCTCAGCCATGTCTGGTTTGTCGGACATGTTGGCAGGTGACTCTGCACGGAGAAGAGCCCGTTACCCCCGGCGAGCGCTCCCCGGCCCCCCCGGCGCCCCCGCGGGGCCGCGCCCGCCGCACCCAGCGCGGGGATCCGCGGGAGCCGCACGCTCAACCTCGCCGCGAGTAAAACGCTTCAGCCCCGACATATTTGAAAATATTAACAAATTTTAAAAGCATCTGTTTAATCCAGCATCCCAGGCGGTGCGGCTCGCCGCCAGCCTCCATCGGAGGCAGCTCTGCCGAGTACAATAGAGGGACGCAAGAGGGGACGCACCCGGCGCTGACCGCGTTTTTAACTCGTTAAGGGAAAAGTAATTTAAAAATATAGCCCTGTGGGGGCAACAAAGCCGCCTTGCGCCTCGCAGGCCACCGCCCTGCAGCAGCGCGCCCTCAGACAATACCCCCACGCGGACAATGGCCCCCTCCCTTCCGCCTTGCCTCCCTCCCACCTCCCCGGACGAAAGCCCCCGCGCCCTGCCCTGCCCGCGGTCCCCCCCCCCCCCGGCAGGGGTGCCGGGTTCACGCTGCCCGTGCTGCGGGACCCGGGGGGTGCCTGGGGGGTGCGCGGGACCCACCGGTGTCGCCGCGCGGTGATGCTCAGTCCCGCCGCTCGCTGCTGCCGCCGCTCCGCACGCCAGTATAAAGGGCGCTCGCTGGCGGGGCGGTTTTATCCCCGCGCCTATGCAAATGACGGTGATGTCACCACTAACCATTTTGCCGCTTTCCGCGTTTTTCTCTCTCTCTCTCTTCTTCTTTCCCCCCTTGCTTCCTTCCCCTCCCTTCATCGCCCAGCCCTCCTCCTCCCCGCGCACACGCGTACACGCACACAAAGCTACACACACACACAGACACACGGACACACGCACAGCTTTGAGCCCGGCCCCGGCTGGTAGCCCAGCATCGCCCCGGTCTCCTCGGTCCCTGCCCCGGCCCCGGCCGACGGAAGGCAGCCCCAGAACGGGCCCGGGGGGCGGCCACTGCCCCCGGCTCCCGGGCCCCCCCTCGGGGCTGCTGCGTGGCCGGGCCGGGCCGGGCCGGGCCGGGGGCTGGGTCCGGGACAGAGGTAGAGACCGGGGCCAGGGCAGGGGCAGCCGCGGGCCGCCTCCCGCAGTGGCGGAGGGCTGTGCTTGGCTGGAGCCGGGCGGTGGTTGTGCTCCGCATCCCTGCGTTACGCTCTCCTAGTTGAGCAATATCATCCCGCTGATAACGTTACTCAAATGTCGGTATTTAGAAGGAAAAGCCAAAACCCTCGTCCCTTCAGAGCTCCGGGAGCTGCCGCCGGCGCGCCCCCCATCCCCCTCCCCAATCCCCCGCTGCCTTTGCATCCCGATGCAGGGACAGGAAAATCCCATTGCTGTTGTCCCTGCAACTCTCCTGCAGTGGAAGAAGGGAACCACCCCACAACGCCCCCAGGCCAGGCTTTGGTGCCGGGCCAGCAGACAATGGCACTGACCAGATGCCGCCGGGCCCTGCCTCCTAGCCCCGCTCCCGACCAGCGGGGCGGCCCCGGCCTGGCACCGCCCGCCCGGCCCTGTCTGCCTGTGCCCGGAGGGGAGGAGGGCTGCGGCCAGGGCTGGGGCTGAAGATGGGTCTGTGGGGGCCCTCGGCTGGGTCAGGGCTGCTGCCTGCCCGCGCTGCGGTGTTCCAGATGTGCTCAGCGGCTCCCTCGGCTCGGGCGATTCAAACGGGCAGCCCCGGCCAGCAATCGGTCCCAACCGCAGCATCGTCTGCCTTGGTGGGCGGCTGCTGAAGGGGAGGGAGCAGAAGCAGGGAGTGTATGGGACGCGTGATTCCTGTTTCTGCAAATACGGCATTGGGAAATAACTGAATTATGCACGTGAAAGAGCCGAGAGACGCCGGGGGGAGTATGTGTGCGTGTGCGTGTGCGTGTGCGTGTGGCTGACTGACAGGGAGACGGGGAAATCTCTGCGCCTTTGTCTGGCAGCAGCCCTGCACGGGAGCAAAGGCATGATCGCTTTCGAGGTGTGAGAGGGTACAGGAGCAGGCGTGTGGGAATTCAGTTAATTTCTGCTCCTTCTGGGGTACCTGAAAGGAAACCGTGGAGCGTATTGCTCCTTGCCCTCCAGCAGGGTATGCGATGTGAGGGTGATTGCTGGTGAATTAAAAGCCCTGAGTCACAAACAGTATTAATACATGCAATGAGAAGTGTAAATACATTTCAGTAAATTCCCTGGGGATGCTGCTTGCTCTGTTTCATGGCTGTCCTCTCTCCCTTGGCTGGCTATTTTTCATAGCATTTCCAGAGCTGTATTTTCAAGAAGGTAAAATCTTGTCCCCGTGAAAATCCCGATACTTTCTATAGTGAACCAGGATTTCCAGTCAGCCCACAGTCTTCCTAAAGCTGAGCTCCTTTGCATTTGGAGAATGAGGTGCATAAAGTCTGGTTTCCTCCTGTTCATGAACACCTCCAAAACTGAAATGAACATGGTGTGAGCCAGGAGCTGTGCAAGACTGAAGGCCAAAGGAATCTCTCACTAAAGCAAGCACCGGGAATATATCATATAATTTGGGGATATTTACAGATTTTTATAATAATGGCATTTAAAATGTTCACAAGGGATGTTCTGTGTTGGATACTAGCTAACTCTGCTAGCTTCTGAGCAAGTTTTGTAAAATGAGTTTATGGCCGTTCACTGCTTTGTCGCTTTAGGGCGTTGAACCTCATGACTAGGAATTGTGAAATTTCCCTGATGATCAGTTCATAAGCATCCCCAATGATGTTACAGCCCCAGACTTTTCAGTTTTGCCAAAGATTTTTCTGATTTTTAAGTGAGTGTAAATATAATGTAAATATTCTTTAGAATTGTTCTCTTCTATGGATGCTCTAACTTCTCACAGATTTGTCTAAGCAAGTCAGTATCCCCCTGACTTCAGTGCAGGAAATATGGTCCTGAAATTAAAGAACAGCAAATGTTTGTATGACTTGGGGTCTGGCTTTTTTTCAGACACTGCTTGTCCAGTAGCAACATTGCCTTCTTTTCTTCTGCTCATTTTGGGACAGAGCCATGGATCCCCTAAATCAGTGTAAGCCACAGCCTTAGATGGAGCTTTGCTGCTATCTACAAACCAGACTCCACTGCTGAGCTAAGATTCAATTATAGTTCTGAGACAGTGACAAAAGACTTGCACTGCTGCTGTTTCTCTGCCTTTCTATGCCTTCTTTCTGGTGGATTAATACCCAGTTAATCACAGTACTGTAGTAATTTTACTTTCCATATGAAGGCAGGCTTGTTCTGCTGAAGCAAAATGAGTGTTGTTGAATTTTGGTGGCAAGAAGTCAGCTAATTTCAGTGGAATTAAATCTTCTTTATAACAGTTTGCATTAGTGGTGTAGCTACAGAAATTGCACATCTCCTTGTCCTTTTATGTTTGTTTCTGTTTGTTATTATTTGGAGAATGCAAGGAAGATGCATGTTCATGGAAAATTGTCCCATGTCAAGTAACTTCTGAGGAAAACAAAGCACACTTGGATGGGACAGAGCTGACATCCTCAATAAATGTCCAAGGCCATGAGTTGTGAAGGATAGCTAGCTTAGAAATTCTTAGTTTGGATATTAATGAGCTGATAAATCTCTATTTTTTTAGTGCTTTATTGCGTTTTGTGTCAGCAGTATCTTACTGTGATTTTTAAAAAATATGCAACAAATCCGTTGAAAAAGTCAACAAATATCTGATGTTGTAGTACCCTGCTAGACATGCACCCGCTTAGTCATTTGCATGTTAAAGGAAAGCACTTTTCAGCACATTGCTGATTCCATTTGCAAGAAGGAAATTGGACCATTGCTAACGTAGTTTTCAGCTAACACCTTCAAGGGTTGAAGGAGAGCAAGGCAGCAAGTTCTTTCTTGCCTTCTGTGAAATTCACATTGTATGAAAGGTAGTAACTGGTAAACCATAGTTCTTGCATCTCATTTTTATGTTCAAGTTTGAAGCCTTATAAAAAACATGAACACTTCTTTTCCACGTAAATACATACTGATCCTGTTTGCTTAAATGTGATATGAGACTTGCTCAAGGCCATGCAACAGGGGCTTAATCAGATATTAGCAGCTGTGAGTGGAAGTGTCTGTATCTCAAATTGACTTCAGTGGACTTTTCCTTGAACTCTATTTGAATAATGTTTTGAAACATGATCAGGAGCACAAATTTTCTACCCTTATGCTTATTCTACCGTAGAGTTCATGTAAAAAAAGTAAAGGACCATGCAACATCTATGTGATAAAGCACCCATGATTAATTCCCATTTCAGCTTATTATTCAAAATGGTATTCTAGGCATATAAAATGACTAGTAAGCCAAAAAGAAACTCTCTATGCAAATTTCTCCATCATATGGGAAATAAATTAAAGGAAGGGAAGCCAAGTGATTGTTTTGCAGGTCTCAGTTTCACATGTGAAATCTTCTTTTCACATGCTTGACTCTCTGAGAGAGGATGCTTTCTCTCACTGCATATACTGCGAGAGGAAACAGGAGCTGGCAGTGAGCCCGAGAGTGTAAGTGAAGAGACAATCCCTTGGGCAGTCGCTTGCTGCACTGCCTCCCTGCCAACAGCAGCAGGGTGTTGACAGTGACATCAGGGCTTGGGTGTTCAGTTGTTCAAACACCAGAGCACAATATTTGTGGTGTGCCACATTCCACAAATTGCTACCGACAATTAAAATTTAAAAAAAGGTAATTGATTCATGGAGCAACGTTTTTAAAAGGAGAACCTTCCCATCCCCCCCACCACTTGATTTCAGAAGAAGGATTGCAAAACGCTTGTCCTAGCTGGACAGATTCTGGTGCTAATTGGCTTTACAAGAAGCGGCATTTCCTTTTTTACTGTGCTTGACAAAAGGGAACTTTGCAGCAGGTCATGACTTTCAGAAAGTAGTGGGAGAAGAGAAGCCAGGCTGGGAAGCTCAGATTGATGCACAGGAAGCTTAATACCCTCCAGAAGCAGATGCTTCTCTCCCACACCAATCTGCCTGACTCTGTTTTCCCTGCCTTGCCTATACCCGTAAACAATAAACGAAGAGTGCTGAGCCTTTATTTAATGTGCACAGAAAGCTGTGGCAACGCAACAGTTTGGAAGCCAGGCTATTCAATACTGCAAGTGGAAAGATGCCTGCACACTGTCAATAACAAAGCAAACAAGATGAGGAGGTCTTCAGCTGTCATTTCTGGCTTCCCAGGGTTCCAGAGAATTTATTGTCACGATGCTCTGAAATTTCTAATAAATGGAGAAGAAGCAAGAGATGTATGTCTCAAACTTTCATAATGATATCTGTGAGTTTGCAGGGAACCACCAAACTTCCAGTTATTTGTCTTGTGTTTTTCACACAGGGCATCTGGGGACACGGTTTAGCAGTGGAATTGGCAGTGCTGGGCTAATTATTGGATTTCATGATCTTACAGATCTTTTCCTACCTCAATTATTCTATGATTCTATATGCAAACACTGTATTTGAAAGCTATCTCTAGAAACAGTGATTGAGTTGCAAAGTACCTGAGAGAACTGAAAACAATACCCTAGCATATCTCCCTGCCTGAAGAAAAGCATTTTTGTGCCAAAGTTTCGCAAGGGCTTGCCATCACTTTCTGAATTTTGCAGCAACTTTCCTCTCATATATATGAGTAAAAATAATAATTTTGAAAGCTTGTGACAACATCACCATTATGCATCACAAAAGCGTGATTAATCATTTCTCCTAGTGCAACTCAGTAGCCCCTTGTTCCTGCAATGCTATGTTTCTCCTAGGCAAAAGTTCTAATTTTATGGCATGGGTGTCAATATAGATTACAAACAGAAATCTCAGGGAAATGAAAAGACTGGGTTTTTATGCCATCATTGAATATGAGTTTCTTTCAATGCAAAGGTAAGGCTAGATAGGCATTCAAAATACTGTGGTGTCTATTCAACATACAAAGACATCCATATGTACAAAAGACAAGGCAGCCATTCTTATCGGGATTGCATTGAAAAAGGAATGACCGAAGTAAACACTCAGAATGAAACAATGAGTAATAGCGTCAAACTGCCCAGGCTATTGTATGGGCTTTGGCAGTCCCCTTGAGCATGCCAGTCCACTTGCTCTTAAGAAACAGCACAGAAATAGGGAAATACCTGTCAGAGACCATCCCCAGGATACTCACATTGCATACTGTACTCATGGATGAGTTTCAGAGCACCAAAATGTACCCAGCATCATTAATTAGGTGAATGATGCCATTCCAGAGTGGGGCTCCCTCTCCCCACAGCCAACATTCTTATGACAAGTTGGCATGACACGGAAGAGTAGCGTAAGTCGCTATGCATGAGCATACTGAAGGACTAATTTATTTAGCTTGGAAAACAGCACTACCCTTGAGGCCACACCTGTGCTATGTGCTCTGTATATAGTTATCTCTGAGCTGGCTTTAAACTAGTGGCAACTTGGAACTCACCCCAGGTTTATTGCTTTATGTTGATTTCCTTGGGCGGATTTTACCGCTTGTGCTGAATGCTGCTAGTCATATCTGAGGCATTTGCTTTAAAACCATCTTAAGCATATTCAGCTATCAAGCTTCTCTGAGTTTTTTTGGCTCCCCAAACCCATACAAGTGCAACAATCTTTAGTCTTTTGTAAGGTTGTAGGCAGGTAAGGTTTTTCAAAGTTTACATGAGGGTTTATCTATGTAATCTATTTATTTTTCAACACTACTCCCTTCTTAATTTAATTTTAGGAGAAAAGAAAGGAAAAAAGAGAAGAAAATAGAAGAAACTAAGCCTATTACCCAACAAGGTATAAAAATAGCTAGGAGGTCTGTTCAAAACCTGGCTCACATCCTTGACATTCAATCTTACACCAGGATAAGGAGTGAGGGATGAAGCTCTTGAGGTAAAGCACATCCAGGCATTTATACTTTCTTGATGTGATGCTTTCTTTATAGTGCCACTTTGTAAAAAGCAAGGGAGAACAAGTGCTTCTTGTAACAGTGATAGCCATGGGTTTTAGTTGTCTTTGGTGTATTCCACAGCGGGCACAGACCAGGAGTGCATGTGTGTGTGTGTGTGTGTGTGTTGGGGGTTAACCTTCTTGAGGATGAAAGGCACAGCTCTCACAGCATCTCTCATCTCACAGCTCTCTTATCATCTGACAAACGTGTCCTTGGCACCCACACAGTTCCTGAAACTTGCATTTCTTTTTCTCTCACATTTTTCTTTTAAGTTGGAGGAGAATTACAATGTCTAAGTGTAAACAGAGGTGCGGACTGGCAGGGACATCTGTTGAAGCAAAGTCACACATACAGGTTGTGTGGGCTGAAAAGGACCCTGTGCTTGGTGGGTATTTAGAATGTTCTCGGGCTATTTCACTGTCTCACTTTTTCAAATAATCTCACCTGGACTACGTTTGCTTTTGAGGCTGTCAGGGGCTCAGGAACTACTTTGCCTATAGGAGTGTTCAGGTTATTCCACACAGAAAGGTATGGACCAGTGCCAGAGATTAAAAATTGATAAAGCATGTAATATTTGTGTTTAAAGTGTCAGGCTTAGATGCATGCATCCACAGACATGGTTGATGGCAGAAAAAATAGTGGTGGGAACAGATGGAGGAGTGTCCATTTTCCCTTGCAAGAAGTGGAACTCTCAGCTTTACTCACAGCTTCTGGTTGGTAACAGGGTCTGTGGCATCTCAAGTTTCACCTCATGCCCATTATGGTAGATACAAATTTGTTTATACCTAACAGAAACAAAAGCATTCCCTGGCACGTTTTAAGGTTGGTAGGAAGTTACTGCACACATTCTTAGGAAAAACAACAACAGTAACACTAATACATGTTGACATGGTGGATTTTTGCCAAAATATGTCAGTGCAGGCAGGCAGGCAGAGCTCATTTGTGCAGAGGTGTACTGCTACTTTGCACCTGAATGCAAGCTGTCACACAGAAGGAGAAAGAGTAAAAATGTATAGGTTCCATTTTTTTGGGTCCATGATTGTTTGCTATTGATATTAATAAGGGTCCAACTTCCATTTATTACAGTTACTCATTGTGCCTTACACAGAATAGATGTGAAATTGGGGATGGTACCAAACTTTCCAAAGGGAGCACGTCTCAACTCATAGCCTCGTGATATTCGGACAATTGTCTCCCTCACTTTTAATTTAAGTTTTATTTCACAGCAGTGGTCTTCATGAAACCCGCATTATGGGATAAGAAAGAGGTGCGTCCCTGTAGATTGAAGTAGATGTGAGAGCTGGCTGTCTGCCCACAAATGACGGGTTTGTGTGCAGCCTCCTGCTGCTCCAGCAGCGTCTGTCCGCTCGCAACGAACTGCTGCCACCAGTGGGCTGTGCTTTGTATCGACACACACTTCTACTGCTACACGTCCGCAGTGCTTGGCATAATAGCCAAAATATTCCAAGAATCCAGGTCTAAAATCAAGCCATGCCTGAACAGGACAGCTGGACGGAGACGTGTACTAGATGGAAAGTTTCATTTCTCTCTCAGCAGTACACACTCAGCATAGATGTTAATTCTGTTAGTTCAGACACACCCTCAAGTTCCATAAGGGTTCATTCTCCCACAATAAACTTTACACTGTATCTGCTAGTGGTAGTCCTGCCACTGCTTAGTCCTAACATTGGTTATTTGGAGGGAATGCAATTGCATGTGTAAAAATTGTAGGGTTCAAATTTTGCTGGGGATTGCCATAGGCTTGCACAGATTGAATATTAGTATTGAAGAAAACACAGGCTTTAGACACTGAAGGTCAGCTTCAGCAGAAAAGATCCATACGTGTCCTGAAACAGGCACATAAGCTGCTTTGAGCACCAAGTGCTTTGCTCTGACTAAGTTTATCAAAGATCTAGGAATTACATCACTCCAGAATTCCTTAGTGTTTGGTCAGACCATGACTAACACACACCAGAACCCTGACTCCTCAAAAAAACGTTTATATCTACCATTTCTGTGAGGATGTGGCTAGAGATTGTGGTGATGATAATCCTTATATATATATATGTATGTGTACCTACAGCATATATATCTGTATATATAATTTATGGTACGAAATATAATAAATCATGCATATTATATTTATATGCTGTAAAACAGAACATAGAATATAGACTATGTAATACATATACAACAAAAATGCAGCATAATATTATAGTATATTTTTAATGTAATATGATGATATAGTATCCCTATAATATTATATTACATTATGCTATATTGACTCAATGTTTTTAATTCTATTTCTTAGCCTGAGGGTCATTCACATTAACATTTTTTATCTTGCTGGAAAGTACCCTACCCAGGCAGTAAGGATTAATGTTGCACATCCAGTTCACACACCACTAAAATAAAAGCAAAGCAGCAGGAAAGTAGAGAATCTTTCCTATTTGGATGTGTTACTGACATGGGCAAAATCATTTAAGAGGACAAATTCAGGCTCCTCAGCCAACATGGATTTCCTGAAAAGCTTCATTATTCTGGAGCATCCCACCCCTCCTTAGCACTGAGGGTAGCAGTATGTACTGCACAGCCCACAGTTTGCTCAGCTCTCCCATCTGGATCCCAGGAGCATCCACCCAGCCACACATTTTCTCCTGTTAAAAGATGATACTGAATTGAAACATAGCCCTGCAGTGGGTTCATGCACAAACTTAATGTTTACATGCAGCTTACAATTATCACCATCTTTGCTATGAAGTTGACAAACCTCAAATTTGCTTCAAATTCTTCAAAAGAGTGAGGGACTAGGACTCTGTAAATGTGAGGTGATGTCATTGCTGAGTGAGAATTGAGTTACAGTGGTCTAAAGAGACTCTCTCCTGCTGATGCTGGGGCAGAGTTATAGCGAGAACTTCATTTATCAGTTGCTGGTGTGCAAAATCTGTTCCAGTTCTTGCAGTGATCTAAACCCATATTTTTGTTCCATGTTTGCAACTCCAACACACTGCCATAAGGAAGGCTCTGACTATTAAGGGAATACTAATAATTAGGTAGTATGATTTTTTCTAAAATTCATTAATATGAGAAATGTAAACTTATTTCTCCTCTCCCAGAGTAATATGAGGTTATCAGAAAAATAGGAATGTAACTCTATTAATAGCAGGAGGATGGTACTTCGTTGTTAGTCTCAATTAATCCATAGAATACTTCAACAAGAAATAAAAGAGTCTGTTGGTGTTTGTTCAAACATCTTTCTTCAGCCCATACTGCTGGGCACAATTGCTTCAGCATCCCTATTCATCTACAGCATGTGGGCTTCCAGCTCCATGGTTATGTGCTCCAAAAGGAACTTGCTTTGGATTTGCTGACTTCCCCAATAGCTGCTGTTTACACTGTGCTTGCAAAAGAAGACAATTTATTTTGAAGATGAAACAAAGATTTTGAAGACCAGTTTTGTCCGTTTTTTAAAGTTTAAATCAACAAAGGCAAAGAGGAAGCCCTACAATATATGGTGCTTTTCCTTCCTGAGGGAAGAGAGGGCGAGCAAGAAGTATGAAGGGAGTTAGTCAAAAGGAAATGCTGAGGCTTTTCAGTTTCCTCTTCTTGTAAGATTGTTCAGGGATGAACAACCTGCAGTCAGAGAGGTGAGCACTGACTTGCTTTCAGTTTAATTTTCAATAAGTCAGTAAGACACCCCAAAAGCTTTGAAGAAGCAGATCTGATAGGAATCCACATAATCTCATTACAGTCAACTGCTGGGCAAATACTTTGCACTGCATATGTTTTATTTAATTGAACATTTGTATGGCTTCATTAGCTGAACTGTAATTGGAGTTTTTAACATATGCTTGGAAAATATTCTATGATGTGTTAATATTGCTTCTGGAAAATATTAAGATGATGCTTCCTAAAACATTAAAATGCAAGGCCGGAGAATAAACAAGAATAGGTAACTGCTTTATTAAAAAAAAACCCAAAAAACTTAAGGGAAACATATTTTATGGGAATTCTGAACTTGGATAGTGAGGAAAAAAGAGCTCCATAGATTAGAAACAACAGGAAAAATAGGCTGGAGGTAAATATTCAGGTCTGAGTACAGTAAGTGATCAATATGGGAGAGTTGCAAGGACCCATGCAAAGACAGCGTTATGGATGCTTCTGCATCCATTATTGATGTGAGAACCCCACTGTGCCTTGGACTGAGTCATGAGGCTTTATATTCCTTCAAGAGAACAGACTGTAACTGGGCATTTTTTTGATAGTACTTTTCATGAGCTTTACCAAACTCTTCTCCTTGATACCTAGAGGAAATTCACATAGTTAACTTTTAGTTGTATGAGAAATCTCATTGCCAGCAGCAGATGCATGGTGTTCCACTCTCACTGGAGATCTGCTTTTGCTACATGAGGGAGAGTGATAAACAGGTATCTCCAGTTACTCTTTTTCCTCTGTGTTGCTCATTACCTTTATTAAATCTTCATCAGGACGCCTTTTTATTGTCTTCTTTTGAAAGGAACCATGTGCAGCCCAACCAAGTTCCCTTGAGATGGATATTTGTCATGACTTTTAAGACTGCCTCATTTTCTAGGCAGAGAAAAGAGCAAAGCATGGTGGCCACGGTTCAGTCACACCCATGGTGCCCCCTTGCATGTCTAGTCAGAGTGAAATTATTGCTACTGAATACTTAGGCAGTTATCCCAGACGAGAGCAAACTAGTCATTCTTTTAATGTCTTGATGAAGTTTTCAGACTTATTGATTACTTTTGTATTACTCACTGGCTCCTGTGTATTGTTTCCCTTTTTAGACTGTAACAGAGCTTCTGAATGAGGTGGAAAATGGCAGCAAGTGGTCTTTCTTGCAATTCAAACCAGTCTTTCTTCCTTACCTGCATTTGCATTTGTTTTTCACCAGCTCTACAATCATGCTTTTAATAGCAATGCCTAGCAAACAAAAACACCATTAGGGAGACAATAAATAATACCATGACACAGAGAGTGGACAAGTGGGTGTTTGCAGGAGATACTGTTTTGTTGAGGTAAGGCCACGTGGAGCTATGCCTGAGTTGTATTAATGCACATATGAATGGATTGCTCAAAACGAGCTATCCTGTGTCATTACGCTGTGGGCAATTTTTTGGAGCTCGGCAGTTTGATTATTCTTTGCCTTTAATAACTGAAACTAGACATGGATAAAGAAGTCGCATATGGGACTGCTCTCTTTATTTCAGCCATTGAATCTTTCAAAGATCCAAAGTCCCTTTTGATTCAGGGAAGATAACTCAGAAAGTCAGCTGTCATAAAAAGTCATTTATGCTTATTAGTCTGGGTAGTTGCCCATCTGCCCCCAGCATCCATAGTAACTCACCTTGAATTTAAAACCTTAAAAGAGTCCATTATTTCTTTTGCACCAGCTAAGATATGCTGTGGATATTATGTACATTATTATTCCATTAGCATTTGTCTTTGTCCTGTGATTTGGTGCCAAAATAGGTCAATTTCTTGCCATCCCCTACTATACCCAGACCATAAGGAGGGCTGAGAGTGTGCAATAGCAGCTGAGATGGGGACATGAGAGACTTACTTTTGATACTTCTAGTCAAAACTGTCTCAGGGAGAGAAAGCTACTGTTTTCAATTAATGGGCAAAGGAAAGAAATGAAAGATTAAGGAGGGATTTGGTAATGGAGAAAGAATGAAGCAAAGAGTGAGACTGATCAGTCTACCTCAGAGAACTGATTAATTATTTTCTGACACAAAGTTTTGACCCAAGCTTTTTTTGAGGGGCAAGATTTCAGGAGACACTGTAAAATGACTTTGTATATATAAATGGGAATTTGGGATAATTGTTCTTTCAGCATCTTAAATACTTTATATAAATCTGCCACTTTTCAAATGATGTATGAAAGTACTAATGTGGTTGCATAGTATCAGTATTCCTCTGAGATTTTACAAATACATCATCAGCATTAGGTGGATGAAATCCAGTCTGCCATAATCCAGATGCCCAACATAGGCAATGCTTCACTGGACATTTCAGTGTGCAGCCTGGAGAGCAGGGGAAAGAGCCAAATTTGCATTAATGTTGCTGCCGTACTTGTCCTGAAGCCTACAATAGGAGCTCAGGAAGCTGCAGGGGAGGATGTAGTCTGCTTGTAATTGTGTTTCCTGGATTTGACTAGGGAGGGAGCAGAGGCATTTCCCACAGGTGGTGCCTTCCACAGGTGCTCAGGGGGATGCTGAGCCCCTCTGTCCTCCACTTGTGATGTCACCTGGCCCTTTGCAGAGCAGAGGTACAGCACGTGTTCTTCGCACCCTGGCGTCCAAGGTGTGGCAACCTCCAGGTAGATGGAGCTACTCAGACCCTATGGGGTTACAGTTTTAACATACTAGGAGAGCAACTTGAACCTCATCCCTCATTCAGACCATGGTGGGCTGAAAGGCTGAAAGGCCTGCACAGGCATGAGTGCAAGAGGCATGGCTTGAAACCACTTGGCATAGGATAACCACAGGATCTCCCATTCCCCAGACAATTGCTGTGCCTCCTAGGATTTGTCTCAGAAGGTCTTATTCCCTACCACTCCTCATCTAGTTGGTCATGCCCATCTGCCTTAATATGGGGTGAGATGTATTGAGATGTATTGAGAATCCACAATCACGAAATAAAAACTTCGGAGCAAATGAGTGGCTAAATCTTAAGCCTCCCTATAAAATTTTAAGGAAAATGAGAAAATATCTTATGCTTTTGGGTTCCAAAAGGTAAACACTAGTTTAGACAGATGAACACGGAAGTGGCATTCAAGCTAAGGGAAGATTGAGTTAGGCAGTGAGGTTGAGATAAATGTATTCAAGCTGAATCATTCTGATGAAATTTGACAAGATATTTATGGAGCAAGTCAAAGGAATAACTTTTGGAGTTCTTCAAAGAATGTAGAAGAGACGAGAGAGATCTCTGAAAAGCTGTAAAGGTGAAAGTCTACCCCCATTTTTAAATGGTAGAATACAGAAACAGAGCATCAAAATACACTTAACAGCCTAACTTCCAACCTCAGAAAAAAAATTAAATACCCAGAAGATAACATCATGATAAAGAACTGCCAAAAAGGATTCCAGCCAATCCAATTTCTTTCTTTGGATAATGGGAAAGCAATAAGTTTAATATATCCTGACTCCCTTAGGGCCCATGAGACCGCTGCTATTCTTGTAACCAAACTGAGGAAATACCGCCAGGATGGGAAACCCCTACAAAGAGTAAGAATCATTATGAGTAAGAATCAGCAGTCAGCCCTCTACCCCTAGGTTAGAGGTGTTTTGAGGGGGGGATTTTTATTAGCAGCCTGACAGACACAGTGTTTTTCAAAAAAAATGGAAGCAACTTGGAAAACTTACTCTCACTTACAGAAAAAATGGGCACTCCCTGATTACCCTGACTGCTGCTGAAAGCATCGCAGAGGATGCGAGTCATCCTACCTAAAGTCAGACTGCAGATGTAGCCCAGACTCTTCAAACAATCAGTGCAACAGTCTTAGATGATTCAGCCAATCCAAGGATAGGGGTTGAGGAAATGAATCACTCTCCAGTTTCCTCTCACTGCCATCCCATTGGCCGTAGGAGAGTGTAGAAGGACTACCTCACAATAGTCACTTGACTTTTAGGTAGCTAATATTAGGTGAGACCTTTAGTAAACAGTGAAGTACCCAGTCTCTTAGAGATATTTGGGTACTTAATTCCCTTTAAAGTCAGCATTAAGTAGATCTGATAACTTAACCTGGGATCTGTTGACTGAGTGAGGAGGTTCCTACAAGAAATAGGTTTTATGGGGATCTTAAGACTCTTGCCTGTTCCTATATTTTCCAGGCAAATCATTGGGTTCACTAAGGACTCCTAAGCTTAGGGTGTAAACCTGGGCCACACTCTGTGCTGTATTACTGAGGCGAAAGGATTGCAGTTTACACAAAGGAATCAATGGAGCTAAAGCTGATCCCCTGCCTGAGTATCGTCTTCCCACACTGGTCACAATGATGGTAATGGAAGCCTTTCTTGTGAAATAAGGAGCCAAAAATTGTATCTTAATGTAAAGAATCCTTGGAGGGAAATGCTTCTCTATGTTTTATACTTGGTCCTTTGCAGACATTCTGGAGGGATAGTG
The DNA here is from genome assembly GCA_034509425.1 of Eopsaltria australis. Classification (NCBI taxonomy): domain Eukaryota; kingdom Metazoa; phylum Chordata; class Aves; order Passeriformes; family Petroicidae; genus Eopsaltria; species Eopsaltria australis. The sequence goes on along the minus strand of JAVTVJ010000068.1, from coordinate 2,359,540 downwards.
GCTTTCAAAATATTGATAATTCTATTATTGAAGAATTATAAGGATGATTCTCATTTTGGCGTGAAAAAGGTGGATGAACAGCAGAACTTCATGCATTGAGAGCCAGGAGAGACCCCTCTGCTACCCCACAGGATTTCCCACGCAGCCTTTCAATGCTATGTTCCATTTTTTAAGTTTTTGATTTTCTTCTCGTCTCGGAGCCCAACCAAGCCTAAACCCACAGCACTCACAGAAATGAAATGTCTGGATTGCTAAAGTCTGGAATAAATCAAGCCTTTTGGCCGTTCACTACAAGAAAGATACTGATGTGCCAGAGCATGTCCAGAGAAGGCTAACAGAGCTGGTGAAGGGCCTGGAGCACAGGTCTTATGAGGAGCAGCTGAGGGAGCTGGGCTTGTTTAGCCTGGAGAAAAAGAAGGTTGAGGAGGTACTTTATCGCTCTCTACAACCACCTGAAAGGAGACTGCAGCCACATGGGGGTTCGTTTCTTCTCCCAGGTCACAAACAAGTCACGTCATGGGAGGTTTGGATTGGATAAGAAAAAATTCCTCCCCAAATGGGGAATCAAGCACTGTAATAGGCTGCCCAGGGAAGTGATTGAGTCATCATTCTGGGAAATATTTAACAGACATGGCACTTAAGGGACATGCTTTAGTGGTGGATTTGGCTGTACTGTGTTAGTGGTTGGACTGGAGGATCCTAGAGGTCTTTTCCAATGTGAATCTGTGACTCTATGATTCCTACTGGTTGGCAGCACACCTGAGCCCAGTGCACAGCCATACCCACTGCCCACTCTGTGAGCCTTTACAGCTCTGTGACCACAGCCCCCCGTCACTTCTCACTCCATTCACAGCTGCTGTGTGCATCAAGGTGCTTGTGTCCCACTGCACCATCACCCTGACACCACCACGATCTTCAGTGAAGACAGAGGACAAGTCAGTGTTGGTGCAATGACCATGATTTTAGGCACAAGCAGCTTTCTGATTGGGTTGAAGGACTGCCTTTTCCTCTCTATTTTTATGGAGATTGAAATTGCAGCATGTGCAAGGATCACTGAGACCAGGAGTGACATTGCGCAGCTGAGGTCCAAAGGTCAAACCAAGTTCCATCCCTCTTTTTTTTGAGGAAAGGCTTTCTGTGGCGTCTGTCCTGGCACAAAATGCTCCAGTATGCAAACCTGTTTGCTTCATCATATAATCATTACATAATTTTCATATGGTTAAAGGAACAAGCAGAAGCTCACATCTTATTAACAGATGCCAATAATTAATGAAGGCAGATGCCTACATGTTTTATTCCTCAATCCATATTGTAAAGCTTACTCACAACTTCTCATAGGACAATACACTTTCTGCTGTGTATTTGGCAGCAGTGTTTGAAACAATGAGGAAATGAGTTGTTACATTACAAAATACTTATGTCCTACTTATGTCCCTATGTCCTGATAGAATATGAAGGCAAATGCCTAAACGTATTCCTGTATTTTTTCAATCCAGCTGTAAGGGGAAATTGCTCTTTCAGGCAGACAGCCTGCTGCTGCTGAGATCCTTGAAAGGCTCCACATCCTGAGGGAAGTTGCATTTAAAATTAGCACACCTGCCTCGTGTGTCATCCAGGCAGATCCTGTTGCAGGAAAAAAATTAGATTAATAGGTTGGAAAACAGTAGTTAAATCTTTAATTTTGTCTTGTGAAGATGTAAAGTGATTCCCAGGGAAGGATATGGAATGCATCATTTTGATGCAGTCCACTAACACCAGTTTGAATATTAACTGATGCTTTGTAAGGTGCTGTAAACTTTAGAACTTCTTTTTTTTTTTAATAGCATATTGTTGTGTTCTTTAACATTTTGCATAATTATTTCAGGATCAATGGATATCTACTTCTATTGAAAGGAGTTTCTTTATATCTTGTGGTTTCATGAGGGAAAAAAAGTGAATCCTAGTTTACTATAGAGATCACAAAAGTAATGAAAAGCTGAAAGTTTCAATATAATAAGCCATTATCATACCATGCAGTTTTATGAGTGTATATATGCACATTCATGTGTGTGTTTTAGTGAAAAATAAAATAAAACAAAGCACAGTTTTTCTTTTCTCATGCATGCCACTCTTTGCCTGATTCCTGTCCTTCTCCAAGCTTTCTCACACATTTCTTCTCACACATTCCTAACTGTCCATTTTCCTTTTCTTTGCATACCTGCCAGATTCTTCCTCTGCCCACAGAAAAATTTCTAGCATGTCTGTCACTGTTTATATAGTTGCCAGCGCAACTGTTCTTGCTTGCTTAGTTTTCCAACAATAATAGTAGACCAGATTTGAGAGTACAGTGATGCTTAAGAATACTGATAAACTAAAAAACACCAAGGTATGACATTCAAAGCACATATACTTTTATTTCTTTCCATTTCTATGCAAAAATTCTTGCTTCTCTTTATTTTCCCTGCTTGCATGACCCCTTCAGAACTGCAGCAGCCAGCAGTGCTCTGCTGAACTCATTGTACATTCATTCGCCACCTCTGCATGACCTTGTCACACTGAGCTTTGAGCCACGCTGGCTGAGCTGACATTTAATGGCTCCCCACATCCGTTTGGAGAAAGAAACTGAAAGAGAAGTACAGAGTGCAAAAGAACTTTTTCTTTCTTTCTCTTCCCTCCTTGGCCTCCCCTCCCCACCTCCCCCCTTCCCCTTTTAGGAATGTCATGCATACTAAGCCACGTAGTTCCTTGGGGGGCAGGAAAGTGCTCTTAAAGATATGGTTGGGGTTTATTATCTTTAAGCCAGCTGTTTAAATAGTTAGTCATCCAAAGTTAGTCACTCCAGGCTCTCTCTGTGCAGCCATAGAGGGAAATGTTCACCTCCAAAGGCCAAAGACCCTAAGACTAAGGTAAGTGTCTACAGCACTCAGATAAATCTTCTGTGGAAGTATCTGTTTCTCATTGTTGACTATAACCTGTGCCCAGTTTACTCATTAAATTAAGGGAAGTGCACCCCCCACTCAAAACACCAGGGAGAACTGCAGTCCCACTCTGAAATGGGTGAAGGGCTGCCGGAAGTAAGATGGTTGATCTTTTGGTGAGTGCAGCTGATATTATTCATGCCTTAACTTCTTAAGCAGTGTGATTATATGTGCTTTAGCAAGGTGCAAAAGAAGACATTTGGTCCAAGCAGTATTCTTACTAAATTACAGCATCACAGGTTAAGTGGATGTGGAATGCATTGCCGCAGTTGAGGACAGTTGAGGTTTTCTTCCATTTCTTTGATTGTATTTACTCATTCCATTTGCCTGAAGGATTGCTCCAGAGATTTTTGGCTGCATATTTGAACAAACTATGTTTGTTGAACAGACACTGTAATTAATGGGTGACATTTCTTTTCAAAAGAAATTTTTTTGCCATTTTTCTCCCTCCAACGTTTCTTAAAAAAAGTAAAAGAATTAATCTCAACAGAATTTGTCTGGGACAACTAGAGTGGCAATATGATGATGCTCTGGGTAAACAAGTGAAAACAAACTCCTCCAGGGAAGTAGGTGCATGTTTCAAAATAGTTAGATTATTTTAAAAACAAATAATAGATTTTTTTAAAGGGAAGTCATCCTGGCAGTAATCTGCATATTAACTATGATGTGATCTACATAAGAACTTAATAATTTGCTTGACTTGAAGCACATGCTTAGTCTCACTGTCTGTTCACGTGCTAAATGTAATACTTAGGCACTTCATTAAACAGATTTGCTGCCAGAAAGTGTCACTGTAATTAGATTGTTACAGCTGTGCATATTTGAACCCTACAGCATAATTTCCCTGATTAGCATGATCATTATTAAGGGCACCTTTTTTCAGAAAATGCAATTTTTTTTCCAAGTTATCTTTAGTAATAAAACAGCTTTTGCACAGAGCTGGAGAGTATCTTTTACGATGTCAATAATTCATGCTGCCGTATTTTTAGGGAAATACCGCACTCTGCTGGTGAAAACTCCTCCTCTATCTTGTGGCACTCCGGAAAGGTCTTGTGAAGGAAACAGATTCTGGTGAATAGTTAATACTTTTTTACCAAGGAGGTGCATTGTCTGCAGCATCCTTATAAATGGATAAATGGGAACAGGTCTTCTTTTCCCTGTCAACGTCATACTTTCTAAAGAATAGCTAAAAGCATATAGATATTCTGCAGCATTTCCTGCTGCAAAGGACATGTGACTATGACAAGCACAGCTTGGCTGTCGACACTATTTGCAGGGCTCAATAGAAAGTTCAGTGTCAGATCTAAACCCCTTTTGCCATTTCCTGATGGGAATCTTACAAATTGAATTTCCAGTTAGAAATAAGAGCAGTTAGTAGGGCTCAGCCCCAAACCTGCACTCCTAAAGCAAGTCCCTTCCCTCTTCACCCCTCCTCTTCACTAGTCGTGTCATCTCTCCCTCATCTCTGTTTTCTGACTCCTGGCCATTAGATGGCAATCGTGACTATCATCTGCTTCCCACGTTCCTGTCCTCTAGTGGCCGAACTGCTTGTGTGCCCTCACTCCTAAGAGGACCTTTAGTCTCTCTCTGCCTTTCTCATCTGTAGCAGTAGTAGTTTTGCAGAGTCTGGTTGTTAAGCCTGGAAGTTGTTTACAGGGAAGAAAGGAATTGCTTGTGTTCAGAAGGACACCGTTCTCTTGGCACAAGAAATGTGCCCTGCAGCTGGAAGCAGCAGCATTCCATTAACACTGCCAGGAGCTCTCCTCTGTAGAGTTTTCTTTCCAGCTTTCCACAAGTGACAGGGCTCTGGCTGGCATTTTAGAGGCACTGGGTTCAGCTTTGTGGCTGTGAACTTAAAAATTCACAGGTAAATCTATTCATACCCAAGATTCAGCTTAAAGCTGATATATGATGCAAAGTGTTTCAGCTGAGGATCTCTGTCTCCACTCTCCCTTTTGGCAGGTATTTGAAGCTTGTCAGATGACTCACCCTGAGGCCAGTTGCTGACTTTCTCCATATTATAACTCCTTAACAAGTGGCCTGTTCCAGCAGAGACTGGTTTGTCTGTAGCCACAGCCTTTTCTTCCCCTTCCCTGGCTGCAGAAGTCACAGAGGATCCTTCTGTGGGATGTGTCCACCAACATCTCCAGTGAGGTGTGCCCACACATCTGGTCAGCTGCACGAGCCCATGCTCCCAAACACCCTGCTCAGGATCAGTAACTGGGTGCAAAGCTGCAGGCTTTGAGCAGCTTCTGGATCCATGCTGGAAGCATTTGTGGTTACCTGCCTCTGGCAAAACTTGCCTTTTCTCTTTCTCACGAAAGATGGCCAGAGCTGCAGAGTGTGACCTGCCCACCAAAAGGGCAGATATGCAGGTCAGGTGAGGCTGGAGATGGGAAGGGCCACTGAGGGTGCTGGGGTTTGGTGAAAGGGGGTGGTTGAGCCTGGAAGGTGAGGAAGAGAAATGTCATTGTGTGCCTCAGAAGTGATGCTGCTTGGTGCAACAGGCAAAGCTGAAACTGTAAAGCCATTTCTGATTCTGGCATTTTCTAACTCTTGAACGCTTAACCTCCACCTTCTAACCTGGTTTCTTTGTACTACTTTTAGCTCTGTACTTCATAGGCCCATGCTGTGAGGAAATTAGTCAGCTGTTATGCCATTTTTAGGGGGAATTTCCCCTGACTGACTTCAGATTTGTTCTGATGGCTGTTTGTCACATTAAAACACAAGTAAAAGTAATGCTATCAGTTGCTAATATATTTGAGGGAAATTATTTTTGTAAGGTATTGATTTGTTTTACACACTTTTGCCACTGGTGAAGTTTTATGTTGAGATCTTAAACCTTGGAAGTTTATGGCAGTTGTGGAATATTTCTGGTCTGTGATGCCCTTTTTGTTCTTCTGAGTGGCTGAGGAAGTGATGGGGAATTCACAAAGCAGGTAGGTAATTAAAATAATCTTTCAAAGAGGGTGAAACTCTGCTTCTGGGGCAAGTAAAACACAAGAACTTAAGTCAGAAGTAGTTATATTTGCTAAATTGGTATTCTGGGGTTTTTTACATGTGAAAATTACTTTATAAGTTGTCTGGACCAAAAATTATGTCCTCATAAGTCTCACTGTCTTTAAAAGTATGGTAAGACAGTAAATGCAACATAGGAAGAGGGCCTTTACCTGGAAATCGATATATCTTATCACTGTGGATCAGAAATCACAAACACACAGTTTTGTATATGAAAACACCTTCTGCAGGTTTCAAATCTTAAATTTTCTCAAGCTGCTGTTCATAAAAAGACTGTTAAAAAGCAAATGCAAAGGTCTGTTCGGCTTTTTAGCAGCAAAGGTTATAAGAAAACTGCAGGTTGTGGCCAGTACCAGTAGAATATGCAGCACTGTTCTATTTTTTGAGGCTAATACTACAGTACAGGTGTGTCCAGAAAATTACTTTATCTGCCTACATATTTCTATTACCTGTTTCATTACTTGGTTGCTATCAGCAATGGTTATAGAAATAGATTTCACATTTTTTAATGTCACAAGATGACATTAGGTAACATGCATTATTGAACTACCCTATAACCATAATTAAAAATAAGAAATGAAAAGAATCAATCATGAGAAGAACTTTCTGCCAATCACAGGAGCATGGATTTTGTGTAATGTCTTGCTCCAGAAAGTCTGTCAGAAGGACAATATCCCCACTGGAAAGGGGACAAAATACTTTGAGAGAGACATATTACTGATGCTTAGCCTACTGTAACTAATGACCCCATGGAGCAAATCCTGTTCAAGGGCCCCCAGTCCAATGCTACATTTTGATCAGTAGTTAAACAAAGATACACGATCATGTTAGTTTAAACTCATTTTACTGTAAACATCAACACTGAAGAAAACTGAACATGAGATTTCTTCGCAGATTGCAAATGCACCCGTAACTGCTGGGGAATTTTCTCTTTCTCCCAGCTGCCAGTAGTGACACCTCCCAGCAAACATCAGTCAGAAAGTTCCTGATTTCTCAAGCTTTCATTGAGTGTCACCAGAACTAAATATAGAAAGAGTATGTAAATAGTAATACTTGGCCTATTTTTGCCACCCCTTTACTAGCAAGGAAATGAAAATAAAATATGAAACTACTTGTGGAAACTCCCCAAATCCAGAAGAGTTAATTTCTTTGTTGGAATGGGCTTTTTGCTGAAATTTAAATGGACAATGAAAATAGATGGTGAAAATGCTGTGGTTTTGACAAGACCTTTTGATGGCAATATTTAGAAAAAAGCCTTGATGTTGTACATGTGATACGTCTGAAATTTTCAAAACTAGATTATTTCACATTCTGGTATCAAACAAATTTTATTTAACAATCATTCATAATTTTTTTTATTAGAAGTTTTGTAAAAACTGGACTTTAATTAAATGATAAATTAGTTACTTTTTTAATGCTGGATTCAGGATTTTAGAAATTCTCCATTTTTGAGGGGAATAATTATTTAATATTTCAGATTTTTTTTTTGCAAGGTAGAAGGCTGATTCTGCACTGCTTAAATTATAAGGAACAAAACAGCAGGGAAAACACTTAATTAATTCTCTTAACAATTTTTAAAGTGTTTTCTAAATTCATCAGTTCCAATTGCATGGCTTTCTTTCCATGTATGTGCAAAGTATTGAAAAAGTGTATTTAGTGCCTTATTTCATCACTCCGAAATCATTCAAAATTCCTTTCCAATCTTAATTTAATTTTCTTTGTGGAGTCTGGTTTACATTTTTTGAGGAAGCCTTTGGAAAGTAGGAAACTGAAAATCTCTTTCCTTATGCCTAGATTGGGAATGAACCACAGATGATGGAGATGAAAAGACAACAGTTTAGATAATTCAAGGATCTGAAGGAGGCAGCGAGGTGGCAGCAGGAATATTCACTCCCTGGTTTTAAGATCAAGGGTAGCAGCCCAGATTCTTAGGCTCCCCTGATACTCAGTGGAGATGGTCCTGCTCCCAAACATTTGGGTCTGAAGCTTTTAGGAAACTTGTATCTGACTGTAGAGGAGCAAACATAAGCCTTTATAATGCCACAAGAGAGCATTTTCTGCTTCTGAAAAAGAGATTGATGAGATAATTATTCTAATTAGCACAAAACTAAAGCCCCCCTGGAAGAGTAATAGTTTAGCAGCAGCCTATATTATATGCATTATTTAATTTAAATAGCCTCCAAATGCACATACCCATAAATGTGTCCCAGCTAATCTACTTGTGCCATTGCAATTGCAGGCAGATTTTCCACTGGGTTCAAGGAAGACAAGAACATAAAAGCTGATTTCATATGGAAAAAAAATTTTTTACTCTTAAATTAATCTTTGAAGTCTATAAGGTTTTCATCAAGAGAAAGAAAAAAAGAAAGATTATTTTTATGAATACTAATATCTTTGGGGAAGACAGAATGTCTCCCTTAAGAGAAAATTTGTATTCCTCTAACACAATTAATATTCTAAGGAGCAAACCCATATCTGTTGAGGAAGCCCCTAAATACCTCCTTGTGTGCTTCCTTCGTGTTTCTTTTCTATTATTAAACAGCTCTATTTCAATCACTTCAAATAAATTATATTTAGCTGGTTATATGAGCCATGAAAACTCTGGACTTCCACCACTGCTTTTGTGCCTTTGGGGAATTAAAGAAGAGAAAGAATAAATCCAGTTTCCATAAGACAGGAGTATGTACTGAAAGATGAGCAGGTGGTTGAGTGCTTTGGAGGACAATGAATGATTTGAACTGTAAAAAACTATTTCAAAATGAACAATGAAAGAGGAAGAATAAATTAACTGAATGCTAGCAAAGACAAGAAGCACTTAGCAATTCCCCTGGCAAGTGAGATCATAACTATTTAAGCTGTTTAAATCCGTAACATTTTTTTTCCCAAAAAAATCATCAGTATAACATTTATGAATGGAAACTCCAAGTTATATAATACTATCACACTTATCATAAAATCAGGCCAACGCTTTATAGATTCTGAGTCTTCCAAACTTCTGGAGTCTTTGCAGAACAATTTTCCAGTGAAATTACAGCCACCTTCACTATTCAGGTGATTTCTCCACACTTATAAAACAGCTTCTAAGGCAAAGGTTGATTTTTCTGTCCCATCACTTAGTGAAATCTGTGTAAAATCTGCTGTAGCATTTTCAGTTTTCTGTGAGCCCTGCTGTTTCTAGACTGCCAGAAAAGACCTTTAGCCTTTCCCACTTCCCAGCCCTTTTTTCCAGACACGGCTGGACCCACTTTGCTCCAGGGAAAATTGAAGCTTGGTGCTTTCTTGGTGGTCACTCTTGGTGTCCTACAAAATCTGTGTGTTGTAGGGAGTGTTTTGTGTGGCCATGGATGCAGAGCCAGGGAATTTGTCAGGCAGGACTATTGTAGCAGTCAAAATAAAAAAAAGAGAAGAAGCAACACAGTGCTGAAACCCCATTTGAGGTCTTTGTTGAGTATGCTCTGACCTTCTTAATGTTCTGGTATTGCAGATATGGGATCAGTTGCCAGTCATGGGTTGTTTGCATTAACATTTTCATTTATCCCTATAGAGAAATCTGGAAATGCACAGTCACAAGGACTGCCTCTGTAGCCCAGTTGCATTAAGTAATTTTACTCATTAGACAGGAAGGCTGTTTGCTTTATGTGATGAAAGTGGTTGTAAAAACAGAAATTAGTCATGTTTCACAAAAAAACTCCATCATGAAGCTGGGATAACTTCTTACATTGAAATAAAAATACCTGAAGGACTGAAATGCTGTCGTCAAGATGATTACATATATATTTTAGTAATATAAATTGCTATGTATACTATCATTTTATGATATTTTTTTTTTATTACACCTAAAATTTTGCTTTTCATCTTAGATGCCTTATTTTTGAGGTTTTAAGTCTGTGCTTTCCAATCACAAAGCACAGTAGTTTATTGTTTATAAATAGTTTGGATAAATGCTGTGAACAATGAAGAAATTTCTAGTGGGAGTATTATGAAGTTCGTTGTGGCATATGTCAAAATACACGAAACTACAAAGATCTCTTAATTGAGCTACATAACTTTTATCTCCATCTTTGCACAAGTAGCTGAGGTGGTTTCCATCAAACTCTAGCTTTTGTAGAGAGCTGTTGATTATAATAGTCCTTGTGAGTGTCAAATACCAGGGAATTTGATGAGTAGCTGAAGCTGAAAGCAACCACCGAGGTCATGCAGTAAATCCCCTTTGCTCAAAACAGTGTCAGCTAGGGCAGGATGCTCAGGATTGTGTCCAGTTATGTTTTTAATATCTACAAGAACGCAGACTCTGCAACCTCTCTGGGCAAACCATTTCACCCTCGGATTTTTCTTTTGAAGACAAGGATTGCAGCCCTGCTTTTTGCAGGACACTTCACTCAGGATCCTGATCTTCATCATCTCATGGTCATGGCAACCAAGGTTGCCCCTGACTTTCACATCCTTGATCAGTTCTTCCTTTTTTGTAAGTGCAGGGACATTACTGTATGGCACTTCAGAGGCACATCCACACTTGATTACCAGGAAGAGTGTGAGAGCTTCCACTGTCATTTTGTCCTTTTGGCACCTCCTTATTCATGTGCATACAGTTGAGGTAGACCTCCCTAAATCTTAAATCACATTTGTTTTTTTCAAGGTCTTCAATAAAGAGATCTAGAAAACTCAACTTAGTATCCCTGCAACAATAAAGTCCTGCTTTTTTCACTAAGGTCCAGTGCCCCTAAAGCAGGTGAATCGTGAAAAGCATAATGAAACTAAGTCCACTATATGACTGTAGAAATAGTTCAGATTAGGTTGGAAGAAAAAAGTGATACCATTCAGAACCTGGATAAAGCTATTAAAAGACAAATTCAAACACAATATCCTCTAAACACTTTCAAATCTCTGTCAGTGAAAAAAAGCACTGTTTGAACTTTGAAGGGTTTATCAAAGATGTTGCAATGAATTTTTAGCAAATATATATCATTGCCGGACTTATCTTCCAGCAAGGGCATATTATTTACTCCAGGCCTTTATCAGGTTTTGACTGATTTCCTACTAATAGCACTGTTGTCACTACCCTGTAATAAAGGTGGTATTCTGGTGCCAGACAAATAAATTGTGCTTAACTTAGTGAAAGACCGAGATTAACTTGTGTGATAAATAAGACTCCAAAATTGCAGTTAGGAAGATTTTTCAGATTTTTGAAGGGCTTAAGCTGTTCATCATAAAGTCCTTGAGCATCAAACCTCTTCACTACAGTTACTGGAGAGAAGCAGGTTGCATATGTGCTTATGCTCCGAGTATGCACTTTTGTTCTGTGATTAAAAGATGAGTCAAGAAGCTACAAATAAAACGGAATAAAAGCTCACCCCAGGCCACTGTCTTTTGTTGGGTAGCTGAATTCAAGAATAGCAGGTTTTAGACATAAAGCCAGCTGGGAGGTGTATTTGGAGGGAGGCTTCCATGTCAGCTGTGTCCTGGGTATCAGCAAGCAGAGGGCAGGGTTTGGGCAGCAGCACCCTCACCCTAACCTCCACACCAGACCCTGCACTGCCCAGGGGGTGGCTGGTCCTGTAAGGTGTGGAAGGAGTAATGCTCTGTGAGGAAAGGGGGAGGATTTTAGAAAGTTTGGTTTGTTTTTGGGGGACATTGTGGTTTTTGGTTCCTTTTGTTCAGGGATTATTGTGAAGCTGATTCTCCTTCAAATAGTTCTGCCACTGTGTAGGGGCTGAAAGAAATGTTGCTGATGGAAAATGTGCAATTATTTCTCAAATACAGAGTAATTGAAGGAAATGGAAACCCAGCTGGTATTTTACATAAATGGTTTTCATCAGCCAGCAATTCCCAAGGATTTGCAAAGCTAGCAAAAGATTCATCTTCAGTTTCCACCATTTTCTTGCATAAATCATGAGGCATTTCAGTTGCCTTTGGTTAGTGGTTCCTGTGTAGATTCATTTTCACCAGCTTGTTCAGGCCCTGAAAAGAATCTTCTGAAAGTTTTTTCTTGCAGTTGTCTGAGAACTTCAGTTCAATTACATCTCCATGTGTTCTCCTTTCAGGTGATCCATACTACAGCCAAGAATGACAAAGAAATTGTTCATGACAATGGTAAGTGGCAGCATTTGGACACTTGGATTCAGCCAGAATTTTGGAAATACCAAAGTACAATTAACAGACTTGTGACTGAGGCATTCAGGTTTCCTTTAAAAAAAAAAAAAAAAAGAGACTTAATTTTCTGTTAACAGGTACTGAGAACTAGCTTTTAAAAGTTATTACATAAATACACACATTCATGGACTGTTTTTTTTTCTATGACATTAATATACCTTGTTTTTGCTATTAAAAATGTCATTTAAAAGGAGAGGCTAGCAATTGAATTTGAATTCATGGAGGGACTGTGCACAGCAAGGATTGTGAAGTTCATCTGGGTTTTCATTGCTTTTGTAGAGAAATTAGATGCCTCTCTAAATAATACCAACAGCATATACAACAGAGACTAGTTAACAGAAAAAGGGTGAATTGTTTGTGGTAGATGAAAATGCTAGAAATCTCTTTGAAAGGCTGATCAGACTTTTGTTACTTTAATATATTTGCATATGGGAGTGTATTTATATTGTTATTGTATTACTCCAAAGACAGCTGAAGACAGGAAGGCGGCTCACACTGAATGTGGGAGATCAACTTGTAGCACCAGCACTCAGGCATCTTAATTTCTCTTGTCAGCTTCGTTCCTTTCCTTTCCTTTGTCTCATAAAGAGATGTACCAGTCTCAAAACTGTAATAATGTTTTGAAGCACAATAATATTTATATGGAAAGACAAAGCAAAAAAAAAATTAAGGACATTATTATGCAAAATAATACCAGCATATGATTAGAAAGAAGCTATTATAATGTTGTAGACAATACTCAGATAGGGAAACATACAAAGAAGATGAGAAAAAGGGAAGAATGTGAGATGAAAGAGATGAAAGGACTATTATCAAAAGGTATGTTCACAATGGACACCTCTAGAAACTTCACTGATTGTTTAAAATATTATTCTCCAGGGCAATGCTGAAAATGTGATAATAAATAAGATAAGCATGCCATAATAAATATTATAAATAAATTTTATTTACTTTATGTACAAATCCTGTAGCTTTATTAATAATTACTGCTGCATAATTTATTCCCTTCAGCCTCAGAGGGTTTACAAGCTCCTTTTCTTTTCCTTCCCCTGGACGACCCATTTAGAGAAGGAAAGTGCGCAGATGCTTAGATGGCTGAAACTTGGTCCAGTTTCAATTCTGGTGGCATTTGGGAAATTATATTGCTTATGATTATGTTCAATGTTATCAGTAAGGATGCATCTTACTCTGATGTTTGCAAAAGCCTTATAAAAGATACAGAGATACAACTGTCCAGCCTCCAGATGTTTAAATACCTCACATACAAAACCTGTATGAAACACTCCAGGACCACTCTGACAGTAGAGTGTGTGCAAGGTTTTTCTGCTGTGAATATTTGTTTACTTCCCTCCCTGATAATGGGGGCAACAATTTGTTCCTCTATGAGGCAAGCTGCACTCAGATTTCAGCATGAATTGAATTTGAAAACCTCTAAGTGTCTCTTCCAGTCTGCTAGACACAACTGTTAACTCAAGGACAAATCCACAAGTCATAGGATTTGAAACAGGTTCTGAGTAGAGAAGAGACACCAAGAACTAAATATGAAAAAAAAAAAATCACTCTGAAGTGATTAACTGCGACTCACTAACCATGATCCAGCCTTCTAATCAGAAAAGAAGAAAATTTCATTATTTTTTTGCCACTGACATGAGGAGGAGGATCAATCCTGTTGTATTCAGCTCAGTGGACATAAACATACCAACATCTGCTCAGATTGGTGGTTAGACGCATAAATGGCAGGAGGTGGACAGGATTGCAACATTCCTGTCTCACAAGGCACATCTCCTACTGCTTGGCATGAGGATGCCTCTTCCCAATGTGCTGTCTCAATTGAACTCCACCTTGTCCACCTTGTCCCATGCCCAGTAAGAGAAAACTGGCTGAAGACTGTGAATTATCTCCCATAGGTAGATATTTATGTATGTATGTATAGATATATATTTACATAAATAAGGTTGTGGCCTTAGAGATCATTGTCTTTTGGGGCTTAAATGCCCAGGTGCCTTGGAGGATTCCCCTCAGGTGGGCTGGAAGTAATTAACTTTTTTTGTGCCTGGGTATCAGTAAGCTGATGACTATGATAGTTTCACTAAGGGAAGAGAGAGACAAAAACTGATCTGGCTGAATACCAAAGCCTGCAGGGGGAGAAAATGTGGGAAAATGGTCCCAATAATTGCTTGCAGCCACTGTGAGAAAGTCATAATCACCTGAAATGTTCAATAGCAATATCTCACTTGCTTGAATATTGGTTGGGCACTGTTCTGGGAGATCCCGATAGATCTCCTCTTGGCAAGATGAGGCTCCCTGTGTCTTTCATCTCATTATCTCAAAGCACTTTACAGATGCAAAATGATTTGCAAAACAGTTCTCATTATCTATGTTGCACAAATGATAAAGGCCAAGGGTAGAGAGACCTAGAAACACTCCAGGGTCACTTGGAAAATGTCCTATACCTAAGCAGTAAACACTCTTAAAAGCAGAAATTTCTTTGAACATTTAGGGTATGCCTTTCTCTGCATATCTTGTAAGCAGCATCCGTCGGTGTTGCCCCAAATATGCAGGCAAGCATTGCCTTTCTTTTGCCTGGACATGCTGTACCCAGCTGCTGGCCAGCTGCACCTGGGCTGGACCCACCAGGATCTTCCCTCTGGGCACAGCAGGACCCACTTCTTCCCAATCCCTCCAGGCCACATTGAGGATGGGTGAAGCTTGGTGCTTTCTGGTCAGTCAGCGCTGCCTCTTGGGTGTCCTACAGAATACCTGTGTCATCAGGAATATTTTCTGTGGCCATTGACTCACAGCCAGGCCCTTTGCTGGGCAGGAGCAGTAGGTATAGAGGGCATCCCGGAAAATACTTTGTGATTTCTGTCAAATTAATACTAGTAACAGTAAGTAGGAAATCCTATGAATCTCTGCAGACCAGCTCAGATAGTGTCTGTTTGGCATCAGGAGGTGCTGGTTGTTTTTTGATCCGAGAAAGACAGGTAAAAGCACTGTCGGGAATGTTAACCATGCCATTAATATCCCACAAAAGGGATAGCAAGTTGTCTTATGTCCCCTCTGATGCTGGGAACTCCCAATGATACAATGTGAGACAGACCATGCCATGGCTCACTGCTTGGACTTCCCATCTGTGGTGAGGTCCACCAGCACTCATCTTCAGAATTTTTATAGGATTTTCTTACAAGTAAAGCAACTCTCTCTGTCATATTTACTGTGGGAAAAAATAATGTTTGTAGGAAAACATGCTGCTTCACTTCAAGGTGAAGTCAGGAACATTCTTCTGGCATCACAGCTGGTGACAAACAGGTGCTGCCTATGAGCTCTGTGGTTTGACAAGTTGGCTGCATTGATTGTATGGTAGGGGATGAGGCACAGTCCTCAAAGTCATCTGTAGTACAGCAGGGCTCAGCACAGGCCTGCACTGTTGAGGTAAACTGCACGTGGATGATTATCTCCTCCAAGTGCAATAGCCCGCTGTGTAGGACCCCCCAGGGCTGTTGTTCAGGTGGTTGTTGTTGCCTGTAGTATAGAGGGGGTAGCAGGCTGTGTACATCTTGAAGAAGTCATAATTCTGTCCATTTGCCTTTTTACTATATTTCTTTTTAAGCCCTGAAGGCTGACTGGCTCTCTTAGCATGCCAAAACTCAGCTCCATGTACAAAGGACATCCTGTTTCAACAGAACATCCTGCATCTATCTCTGAAATCCTGTCAAACCTTATCAGTGAAGTGAGCCAGGAATCTCCGGGAGAAGCACCAGCAGCAGTGATAAGGCCAAAATTCTTCTCCTTTGGCTTCACATGAGTAAATGCACTGAAGGGTGTTAAGGCAAATCCTTTCACTTTGTTGCTACTCACACCTTGCAAGGAAGTCTGTTTCAGTGGGGATTGTTGCCTGTTTAATGTGGGATATACCAAGATGTGTTAGGTTGTGGATATTCTTTAAAAATGCAGGTCTTTCCCATCTCCATCTGTTGACCCATAAAACTTTAAAGTAGTTTCCTTAGAACACTGATACCTCAGGAGCATTACTGCTTAGAAGGTTGTCTCTACATGTAGGAAATACATTCCAACACAAGCTAAAAACCTTCAGGGAAGGGAGATTTTCAGTAAATGGCAGCTGAGATGTGAGTCCTATTCTGGCTCAACTCGAATACTTCTAGATTTTTAGGTTTTTTTGTACTGCAAAACTAAAAGTAAAATCCAATATACTGTTTGATAGATTAAAATATTTGAAATCACACAGATGACATTTGTTGCCATTCACAACCTGACTATTGTAATTCATAGAGAAATTCAATCAGGTAGTTTCCCCAAAGCTTATTAACTGATCTGAGTTAATGAATGTGAGTCTTTTGAAGCTCAGATCCAGTGTTTTTCTAGGTCAAGTACTCTGGGGTCTGAGAGCAGTTAAAATAAATAGTCCATGCTTTTGTCCTAGCAAGTACATGAAAGGGTCAAATAGTCATGTTTTCACCAAGTCAGTCTAACAGACCAGTCTTATCTTATCCTCAAGGTGACACCTTGCAAATTAATTTCTGTGAGATTATTAACATTTTGAAAAATAATGGAGTTAGGTGGTCTTATAAGGTTTATGCCAGGAAAAAAGAGGCTGACTATTTTAGGAAAACAGTTTTTGAGTGATGTTCAGATAGGTTTTCAATGGAAGATTTAATTGTTTTGAAATGCTACAGAAGAAAAAGACCATGTGAGATTTAGATACCATCAGTCTAATTTTTGTCTCAAAATTTAAAGATAGCTTCATCCAGAAAGGTCAAACTCTGCAAGAATTATTCAAAAGCTGTTTCTTTCCCGAAATAATTAAATGTAAGTTGCACAACAGTTCACTGGGGCAAGATATGAATCCAGATGGCAGAAACAACAGTTGGGGAAAGACTGGTAATAATTCAAGTGTTAAATTTGTTAAAAGTTTTGCAAATCCAGCAAGTGTTTGGATGGAAGTGTTACCCATACAGGGCTCATATAAAAAATGAGCATTATACCACCTCAGATAATGTCTGCTTGAATGAAGAGATTCCATATGAGAAAGTATATTTAAATCCCATCTATGGATGCTCTTTATATAGTTAAGCAAAGGTGAAATTCAGTTCCTGAGGAGAACAGATGGAAAGATGCTCTGGTAAAGCTGCTGAAGCAGAAATAATGGTTCAGCCAGTGAGACCTCCAAAAGCCCCATCTCCTGAATCAATTTTTTTTCCATGAGGATTGCTTTAGTAGCAGTTCTTCCTCATACAGTTCTGTAAGAGCAATAAATAGAATATAAATGTTCTGTAAATAGAATTGTCAGAGCAAACTCCTGGTAGTGGGAACAGCACTGTTAGCATTTAGTCCTAGTGCTGAAATGAAAGTTGAAAAACCCTGATACTTAGTGGAGCTTCTTACTGAGATAAAATTTCCCTAATTCTGTTAAGTTGAAGAAAAAAAAAAAAAAGATATAGGAATGACCTGACACTTTATGATTAAGGCTATTCTTTAGGATTTGTGAACTTCTGAAAAATGTCATCAGAAACTGCTTTGGTATGAATATAGGCAAATCTAAAAGTAACTGCATTATCATTTATTTCCACTTATTGTTAAAACCTTCAAGCTTCAGTGAATGACTATGAAGAAATGGATAATTTCTGCTTCTAAAGTACATGGTAGTTTTCTGAGGTAATAAAAGATTTCTGGTCCGTGAGGGTCATGAAGAGCAATCAGAACAGATAGTCTTGGATTGCAGACATTTTATTCCAAGGGAAAAACAGATTTTCTCAAGAGAGAATAACTGTATGAATGGCCCATTAATAAAACCAGTAATATGATAATTTTGTCCTATAGCACTAATAATCACATTCTAGATCATTTTTAATTATACAAAGCATGCATTTATGAAAAGGTCACACGAAAAACTGCTAGCTGCTTTATAAATATCATGGATTCTAGTTGTTTATGGGTTTAATAAGTTTTTCTCTCCCAAGGTTAAAGAAATGGCATTAAAGGAACAAGTATTATCCTGGGCTGGTTTCGAGGGCAGTATTTAATGTGGCTGATATTGACTGATCAGTGACATTGGCACATACTCTGATAAAAGAAAAATTTGGTGGTGAGGGCTCACTGGCCACATTATGTGCTTTTCAAGGTGATTTATTTCAGAGGGGTGTCATAGTCTGGTCCTTAGACTGAATGAATGGCTGTTAGCTGTGCTTCTGCATATTGTCTTCCATCTTTGTTTCAGCTAGGAGGAAACCAGAGGATGTGTCTCAAGACCATTCCACATGATGAACCAAAGCACAGCCAGTCAGAGGAGGGAGAGAGTTGCTTTCAATTTTTATCGCTCTATATCGAAAGAAATATGCTGTTGCTGATACAGCCAGTGACAAGAAATGAGCATATTACGGGCTTTTTGCCCTAAAAATGTTCAGCTGCATGTAGCATACCTAATCTGAAGAATGATGGCTATCTGCTGGACATAAATTGCTGAAGCAGAGCAGTAATTAAGGTATTGTCTCCAGTGGAATACTTTTAGCTTTAGCTTATTCCTTTGTTTTCAAGGACCTGGTATTTTATTTAGCTGAACTGGACATCAGTCAGAAATAGCTTGCTAGGACTTGCTCCAACGACTGTTTAAGAAAGTGCAAAACCTTCTGGAACTGTAGGTACCAATGGACTTCCACATCATGTTACCTGTTTTGGCGGAAACAGAGTGAAATTATTCTGTGATAGTTGTTCACACCATGATTAGAAACACCTGAAATACTGGGATGCATTCTGAGGCCTTGGGTTTGTCCAGATTGAAATCAGAAGTTTAAAAAGTCTGAGTGATAGACTTCATCAGATCACACCCCATATTCAGCATAATAAACATTAAAAAATCAAATATTTTAATCTTGTTAAAGAGGTAGAGAATGGAACTTTGTTTAGAGAGTTTTGTAACATAAATTGCAGCTCTTTCTCTTAACAGATAGAACAACTGAGTGGTAATTCAAACAGTATTAATATTTCTAATCTTTTGGTAGATGAAAGGGACCTGAGCCAATTTAAAGGATCACTCTTTGGGCTCAAGTACTTGGAAGTATTTTCAATATATATAAATTTACTTTTCAGAGGGAGCAGCATAATGAGTGAGCATTTACACTGCAGATGTAATTGTACGCACCAAATTCAGCAAAGAGATCCAAAATAATCTCTCCCCACTCCCAAATGCACCTCTGGCATCTCAGATTTTGAATGAAAGAAATCTTGTGCAGGTATACACATTTCCTCAGCTGACAGACCATCTCTGTAATGAACTCCTCTCCAAGGCTATCAGGGAACAAGAATCTCTGCTGTGTCATGTTTTTTTCTCTCTGTTTCTTGGTGCACTTAGACTGCATTTTAGGAGAGTAGTGTGGTGGTACATTTTTCTTTTTTTTTTTTCTGGCTACAACATCCTTCCCATCTGACGGTTGCAGAGCTGTCTCAAGGAGGAAGTGTTGTTCTGTGCAAATACCTCCTGGGGTGGTTTGTCCAACTCGGCGACTCCAACTTCCGTGTGGATGGCAAAGAGTGGGTTGTGCTGTTCTCTGTGGGATGGTACACTTTTATTTTTCCTAAAAGAAGAATGACAGTTGCCTAGAAGAAGTCATTAACATACACGAAGTTATTCAAATTTTCATGTAGAAGGGCAGACTTAACTATTTGAGCAGTTGGGGTTTTTTCACCACAAAAGGTATTCTGGCCGGTTCAAACTTGGTACGTAGCAAAGACAGAAAAAGATCCACTTCCCCTTATTTCAGTCCAGGCTCAGCATTTGAAGTCAATAACAGAACCGATGAGGTAGTTGAGCTGTGGGAACCAGAATGCAGTTCCCTCCTCTGCATATGGATATGACAACATTCAGCTCTCAGAAGCAAAGGGTACAGGATATTCTGAATTGTTCCTGAACAGCTACTTCTTCTCCCCTTTGTACTAAGTAATCTAATATGACCTATTTACTGGAATGGTAACAGCAGTTTGGGAGTTGTTTTCTTTCCCATTCTGTACAGAGATTTTCAAGAAGAAAAATTAAAATGTTAAATTTCAAAATCATCACAACAGAATGTTTTTACTCATTCAAATTTTTATCTTCAACATCTTCTAGCTTACTGAAAAAGATTCATAAACCTGATGTTCAGATAGAAATTCTGAATGCTTAACCAAATACTCAGCTGCTATAGTAACCAGGCTCACTTCCATACATTTTCAGTTCAGAAAACATTAGGGAAGTCACACTGAAACAGAATCTCAAAGCAGTTCAACTGTATTTGCATTCTGAGGGAGGAGTCTTAGCACTTATCGGCTTTCCATGGGCACAGGATAGTATTTTCATACTATTAAAAATATTGTGTGTTGCTGATGTAATCAGACAAGTTTGAACATGAGCTACAGTTGGATGAAAATGGGTTTAAGGATTGCTTTGTGTGAGGGGCATGTTTATGGCAATGGGAGTGTCTCAGCCAGCAGTGCTTTAGCCAAGCAGAAAATAAAAAGGAATGTAGGAGATTTTTATCTTGAGCTTACTTCTGCATTTTTTCTGGGTTTGAGGTTAGTATTGCAAATTCTGCTACAAAATAAGATGTCATTAAATAATATTTCTGACCTTGTCTTCTCTTTCATATTTTGATAAGTACTCATCATTTGGGTTGGGAAAAGTATAGGCCAGGCTAAAGCAGGAAATGTCTCATGTGACCCATACATCTGCAATTTATAGATGATCCTGGGTTTCATGGACATGAGCTATGGGATGAAACTAGAAATGATAGCCCAACCAGTGCAGTCATCATATGCCCTTAAATATGACAGGTTTTAAATCAAGAAAAAACCTGATAGCAGACTTAAAATCCAGAAACTGTGGAGCTTAGTTCAATTAGAGGCAGATTTCAAACAGTATTTAGAGCCTTAAATTTATCTGGGCTTATGGAAGCATTTGACAGATGCCAGTGCAATTCACTTTGGAACATCTTGAAGGTCTATTGCATGCCAACAAAAATCATGAACCTCATCAAAGTTTTATGCCAAGGTTCTGCTTGAACAGTCAAAGTAAATGGGAACTTGCTTAAATGGGCTAATGAAACTCTCCTGTCAACCATACTGTCATGCAAAATCCCACTGTCAGACATTGACTTTATTACAATAAAAAACATTAAAATTACATTAAACAAGTATGGAAAACCAAAACACACTGTACCAGAATACTAAAAGGATACTGTCAGCTCTAGCCTTCTAAATTCTAGACAACAGCTTTGAGGACTCTTCCTCCCCACAAAAAAAGATACCGCCAATAAAATATCTTCCAAAAATGGACCTACTGAGCAACTGCTCCCACTGTATCTCAGTAGGAGACAATGACATGCACACAATGGCAACTCACCCTTAACTCACAGGAGGATGCCAGCCAAAAGCAGACACCTGAAGCAAAGAATGTCACCAAGTACCAAAGCAGTACCTGGCATTAAGCATTTCAAGCAAATTTTCATCACCAGTAGTCTAGACCATATGTGTCCCAGGCTGTCCCCACAGCCAGGAAGAGGTATGCTTCAAAATGGATCTTGTACTTTACTTTTCCAGGTCTAGGGACCTGCTGGAGGGCACCAACCTTCCCTATCTCTGCAGTTGTGGAATTCCTCACAGTGGGAACTCAGTGGTGTGCAGATGTGTGTACCCAAATCTTTTCTCCTCCTATGCATTCAGGATATGGCCAGGAGTCTCCATGAGAGAAGACAATACTACAGCCCAAAGTTTGGCTCTCAGAACATGCCTCTGTGTCCTCTGTTCAAATGCAGATGTTGGGAACACACTAAGGCAGAAGCGAGTGTCTAAATGACCTTGAAAGCAAATGCTTCAGCAAAGATCTAGGATTTGGACAGATGACCTGTATAAAGAACACCAAGACAAAATGGAAATAGCAATAGCTGATCTCTCAAGTGACTCAGAAAAAAGTAAGGAAGTGTACTGTAACTGTATCACAGAGAAAGACATAGCAGCTGCTAGAAAAGGGATGGATAGGACAAATACACACTACATTGGCACAATGCATGCAATTCTTAATCCACACAGCTAGCCAGAGATTAACATTTTGTAGATTACTCCAGATAACTGGAGAACCTGAGGTTTGAGTCCAGCATTTTTCTTACTCTGATTGCTCTGCAAGCTTTTGTTCATTAGAAAAGACAAGTTATTTTCTTGTCCACAACAAGAATTGTGGACAGTAAATATTTTTATTTTCTCAGTACAAGGGTTCTCTCGGCCAGGAACTGCAAAAACTCTTGCTGACTCTTTCCCCATCCCACAATGCTGCCCTTGTTGCTTTTGTAGGCTTCTCCTACAAGCTTTCTCACACCACACAGCTCTCCCACCCCCCATCATCTCCCACTCACACACGGTCTATGTAGGACCGTGCTCAGCAAAATTTCTATTTCCAAGTGCTTTGAAATTCCTGAGTTGCCTTTGCCTTCCATGCAGAAATAGTGATGAGTGGTTAAAGAACACTATTTGCCTTCTGACTTTCAAGGAAGAATTTAATGACTTCCCACAATCACTTTATGTAAAGTGGTGGTGCCCAACAGCTTCAGAAAGTTGTAACACAGACTGCAGTAGCAGATACAGCTGACCTTGTCTGAGACATGAGGATATCTGATAGTGCAGGATTTCACTACGATTCATCTATCTCTGATCGGTGTCAGGTGGGATCTACAAAAATGCTGGCACCTACATTACTTTATAAACTACCCCTGAGGACCTAATTCAAAGCCATTGTAGTTACAGAGAAATTACTATTGACTTTACTAGAGTTCAGTTGAGATTAATGTTGCACACTTCTTTGCTGCCCTTTGCTGTCTCTGTTCCTGTGATTTGAATTGTTCCCTCAAGGCATTGCGAAAAAAGGATGGAAATGTTAGCAGCAATGCATGGGAAATGGAATACTTGTCCTTCTGATTTTGACAGTATCTTTTTAATATACAAAGAAAAACATTGTTTTAAAACTTCGACAGAATTGTTCTCTTCATATCTTTTAAATGCCGTTTCATCTTTAAAAAATATCTAAACCAATAGTGAAATATTCCAACTTGAAGGAAAAGGAATAAACATGTATGCCACTTTGAGCTTCACTAACTGGAGTAGGGTGATCAAAAAACTACCCCTTGTTCCTGCAGCAGACATCATGTCCATGGAAATCATGTACAAGTATTTGATTTGTGCATCACTATAAATTATTTAAAACCTGCTTTCAGTAAATATTTTCCAATACACCAAAATGCCTGATGACAAGGAGTTAATGTTAAAATCTCCTTCTCTAGCTGTCCTAGGCATCAAACCAAATATATTAATTAAAATATAACTGTATCAAGCCACCTGCAGAATAAATAAGGGGACAAGGTTTTTGTTGGGTTGGTTTTGTTTTGGGGTTTTTTTCGTTGGTTGCTTGGGTTTTTTTACGGGTATATGACTGGAAAATGTCTGAACTGGGCAGCAAAAAAAAAGATTAAAGGGAAGATGGAATCTAAAACTAAGAAATGGGAGCCAGTTATTTTAAAATTTTGTAATGTTGGAGAAAGGAGAAGGATGATAAATTGAAAGCAAGTGTAGTGGTGCATGATTAGTCTGCAAAGGTGAAGAGATAATTTTGGATTTAAAAATATTATGGTTAAAGAGGAACACTGTGTACAGAACTTCTCTGTATCAGACTGAATGTCTGCCCCAAGCTCATTTCTATGAACTCTTACCCACAGTGTCACTAATGTGATTGAAGACCTATTCCCAGCATCATCTCTACTAGCAAAGGAGAGCTGGCTGCAAAGACTGAGCAGAACATGCTAGTGATGCATGTGGCTTGGTTTTCTACTTTCAGCTGCAAAGGTAATCTGTCAAGTTGCCTTTTCCTCATCTATTTAAGAAAAAATACTGTTTCCTTTGTGCAAACATCTAATTTTCTTTCAGTGATAGATGTACAAGGTTATTAAATTACTCGAAAACAGACGTGTCAGCTTTTCTAAAGTTTGGACCTTGAGCAAGAACATTTAGCTTTCTAAGAGCAAATAGAAGTTTGTGCATTCTTTGGTTTGCTCTTTGACATCTAATGTTAATAACAATGATTACTTCCTCTACCTACAATGATTTTAGGGATTGTAAGTGTTGAGAATGGTTTCAATACCATGACTGTATTTTCCTCTGGTAATTGAAAGATAAATCCTGCTCCTCCAGAGCAGATGAACTCTGTAAAACCTCTCCAGAGGCTATGACCTGCCTGAGGAAATCAGATGCAGAAGGGATTCACTCACAGCTCTGGCAGTTTCTGAAAGCACACAGCAGGTATTTTGTGGAGTAAGAATTAAAGTCTGCTTTGTTTAGGATGTATTTGAACATGAGATTTTCCAGAGCAAAGTTCAAGTAGAGAAGAGCAGTTGAGGCACTTTGACTCAAATCAAGCTGCTGTAGAGGTACCCAGACCAGGTTACTGGGGGACAGTAACAACATGGTCAGGCTGGTGGGAGCAGGACAGCCCCAAGTTCTGCTGGGAGATACTTTCCATAGGGTTCACTAAAGTCCCAGTTCTAACCCCCACCAATTTCCTTCAGAACTGAGAAGATGGTGTAATGGAAAAGATGCTGATGAACATGAGCCCCTATTGGGTAAAATAGGTGGAAAGCCTCTAGGTATGTCTACATTAATCATCGCCATTAAGATGTAGTCCTTCAACTTTTCTAACCTTGAGAAATTTGCATTTAATCTATACACAGGCTGAAGACCTCTCCTGGTGACATTCTTTGTGCTTAATGTGCCAATTTCAGTCCAGTATCAAAACCCAAAGTTTCTCAAAACTGCTAAAATCCTCTAAAAAGTCATGCTTTTAGGATGCACTCTTTCTCTAGTCCTCCTATGGCCTGACTTGAACTCAAAGCTTGTAGATTCTACTTTTCACATCCTAAAATAAGATATTAATCCTGTAGTACAGATCAAGCAGTGTGCTCATAGTCTGTATTAAAGTGACCAAGGTGAAATTAGATTGCACTCTGATCATTTACTTCAGGGCAAACACCTTCACATGAATAAAACATGTAGGAAGTGTTGGCATTAGCTGTTACAAGCCTTCAAATCCTCTTCAGCAGTTAAAAATTGGCATGAAGGAAAAGCTTAAGTGATAAAAATATTACAAATTCCTCTAGACAGATAATTCAAAATTTATTTACACTAACAGCTGGAACACATGCAGCAACAAACCTGAAACACAATGCAATTCTCTGGCGTAGGTATTCCTACACAGAACTGTGACACATAACCATGTAAATGAAAAATTATTCAAACAATTTACATAATTAAGAAAATAAAAGATTAAATATGAATTTATGCTGAAGGAGATAACTGTTTACTTATAGAAATGAGAAAGAAATGCTGGAAGCTAATGCAGTGGTTTTACTGGAGTTAGATGAAGAAATATGTCTGAATATGTAATACAGGTGTGTGTCTTCAGCATCATTGTAGACTGACATGAAGTGTTTCCTGGATGTGCTTTCGTTTAATGCATATGCACATAAAACATCTCATACTGGATAGTCAGCATGAGCTATTTTGTTATCTAAAATGAGAACAAAACATAATGACTAAAGAGAATATCGATATTTGAGATTAATGGTGAGTCAGCTTGTTTGCTCTGCAGAAAAAGTTCCCCATAAAATATGAACTGAAAGTGAAAAAGGGAGAAGAACAATGAAATGAGTTGCAAAAAATAAGAAAAGTAAAATCGTTATGTCCATGTGATAGATGGGCAGGTATGTGGTGATGAGCAGGCAGAGGAATGTGAGGATTCAGGAAGAACTAATTGTCTCAAAAGTACCCTTCCTCAAGAACTGAATACACCAAACTGAGATTCCAGTCTTGCAATCATAGAATAGAATGGCTTGAGTTGGAAGAGGCCTTACAGGTAAAATATTCTCAACCACCTTGCTATGGGCAGGGACACCTTTCACTAGACTTGAGTTCCTCAATGCCTCATCCAATCTGTCCTTGAACATTTCCAGGGATGGGGAAGTGTTCATCCACAACTTCTCTGGGCAGCCTGTTCCTGTGTCTCACCATCCTCACAGAAAGGATTTCTTCCTATTATCTAATCTAAACCCACTCTCTTTCATTTTGAAGCGACTGCCCCTTGTCCTGCCACTACACACCCTTGTAAAAAGTCCCTCTCCATCTCTTTTGTAGGCTCCCTTGAGGTACTGGAAGGCCACAATTAGGTCACCTCAAAGCCTTCTCTTCTCCAGGCTGAACAATCCAAATTCGTTTAGCACTTCCTCATAGGAGAGGTGCTCCATCCCTCTGATCATCTTGGTGGCCACCTCTGGAGTTGCTCTAACAGGTCCATGTCCTTCCTGTGTTGGGGACCCCAGAGCTGGATGCAGCACTGCAGGTGGGGTCTCACCAGAGCAGAGAAGAGGGGCAGAATCCCCTCCCTTGCCCTGCTGGCCACAGTGCTTTGGATGTAGTGCAGGACACGTTTGGTTTTCTGGGCTGCAAGTGCACATGCCCGGGTTATGTCCAGGCTGTCATCCACCAGCACCCCTCTCAGCAGGGCTGCGCTCCATCTGTTCATCCCCCAGCCCATATTGATACCGAGGGTTGCCCCAACCCAGGTGCATCACCTTGCACTTGGCATTACTAAACCTCAAGATATCCCCATGGGCCTGTCTTGAGCCTGTCCAGGTCCTTCTGGATGAATACCATCCTTCAGGAGCACCAACTGCACCACTCAGGCTACTGTCATCTGCAAATTTGCCAAGGGTGTACTCAATCCCTTCATCTCGTGCTTCAATATCTTCTTCATAGTAAATGGAGAAATCTGGCCTGTGGCTGATTTTTTTTCAAATGAACAACCTATCATAGGGCTAATTTCTACAGGCAGATACTTTCAGAACAAGACTGAAGAAATGAAAAGGCAGGGTTATTCAGAAGACAAAAAATAGGTTCAGTGTTCTAGAAGGCCTATTGATCCCCAGTGTGATCTTCTACACAGTGTACTTTTAAAGATGCTGTTATAAAGTTCCTTTATGGAATATCATGTTTGCTACATAGCACCCCAATTTTATTGCAGAACAAGAGACTAAACAAGCTATGTTGAAACCGAACCTGCTTTGATTTCAGAAGTCCCTTCAAATATAAATTTCTCTCACAGGAGAGGCACCTCCAAGTTCCTCATATGTCAGTTCTTAAAAATAGAGAGATCAAAGAGATCAGAGAGGATTTTAAAGTCATATAAATCTGTGCTGTAATTATAGATGCTTCTCACCAACTTTCACTGATTACTATTTTTGTGCCACACTAATGATAGTAAAGTAAATAGCACATTTTTTCTGCCAATTCCACAAGACCTGTAAAAATTCAATTAATTTGCCAATATTCTTCTTCCTTTATCCTCTTTCTGCTTCTTCCATTACATGTGTGGTCTGTCCAGCCACATAGGCTAAATACCAAGTCTAGCCATGGTCTGCTACAATTTCTGTGAGGAAGTAGCAATTGATGCATAGTTATTCAAGACTAACTTGCTGCACATGTAAGACTGGAGCAGCAGCCACCTTGCCTTACTGAAAGTGTTCTCAGTGCAAACACCTGCAGAGCTAATGGAGAAAAATCCTGCTTTTGGCTTGCAATTAAAACAATCACATCTTGCATCCTTCTTAAACTCCTGCATTAGGATGAGATATTCATGAACTGTCTCTATGATCTCACCTCTGAAGGGAGAATGACACATAGACCTGATAATGCAGCTGTAGAAGTCCACTTTTAAATTGGCCAAAAATCCATAGTTCCTCCTCCTAACTGACCTCACACCAAATCACAGGCTATACCATCACAGCACCCTGATGTACAGAAACCTCAGGGCTCTTCAGTACTTTGTAATTTGGACACAGCTACACCAATCAGGCAAGCAAGCTTCAAGCTCTGCAAGAGAGAAGTGTACAAGAAGCTGTGAGGGAGCACAGCCTTGACAGCTGACCTGGACTCCCAAAGGGATATCTTGTACCATAGAATGTCATGCCCACTATTTAAACTGGTGGAGTTACACAGAAAGGGATCTGATTGTGGTTTGGAGATGGATTGTGCATCAGTAAGCAGGTGGTGAACTATTCATTGTGCATCACTTTTCTTTCTCCCTCCCTCTGTCTCTTTCTCCTCCTTTTTTTCTTACTATGTTTGTTGTTGTCGCAATATTGTATTTTACTTCTAAACAACTACTAAACTGTTCTTCAGCCAGGAAGTTTTACATTTCTTTTTGGATTCTCCTCCTGATCCCACCAGGGTGGGGAGAAGTGAGTGAGTGATTGTGTGGTGCTTAATTCCCAGCTGGGGCTAAATCACAATCTTGTTTTCACTGGCCATACACTTTTTTTTTTCCACCTTAGCGCCAGAGAAAGATCCCTGGTCAGTCAAGCCAGCCTTCTGCCTCACCAGTTTGACTTCCAGCATTTTGGAATTACATGCTCTCATGTTCCAAGAAGGTGGTGTTTAAAATGTGACCACACTAGTGCATCCCAGCATCTTCAAAACCATTTTCCCAAGGGGTCTTACAAACGACTTCCCTGCACAGCCTGAAGTCTACTCTTTTCACCTTCAGAATTTTGCTGGCTATCTCCTTCCTGTCACCAGATATTTTAAATTCAACCGCTTCATGTTCGAAAATATCCACCAATCACCAATTCACTCATGAGGCCTTCTCATTAGCAAGCAACAAATCAAGGAGGATACTTTTCCTAGTCAGCTCCCTTAGTACCTCTATCAGTTTATACTCATTGCTACTCGTCTCATACCCATCCTGTGCATGCTTCTCAATGGAAGAGGATAAAATACCTCTCCTCTCAACCTCAGAAACCCTAAATGACCTGGTGTTCCTGCCCTTGTCAGTGAGGCTGAGAAAGAGGATCTGCTCCAAATAGACATTTTGTGGGGAGGCAGAGGGAAATGGTGTGGGAGTAACTGTGGGATAGAAGTTCCTGTTTCAAGCGTTACCTTATGGAGAGAGTCACATTACAGCTTATGTTATCATCTTTAGAGATACAGATTGCTTACAAACAAAACCACCAGAAATACACATTATTAAAATATAACTGTGAAACTCCCAGTTTTTAACCAGGCCCTCATCTTTTTCATACTTCTATATTCAATCATAATAATTGAAAAATTGGTGTGAAAATTCCCTTTTTATCTGTAATTATTACTTATTATATGAAGTATCTTTTCTTGTGTTTCTTTTTTTCTATCTTGTTGCCAAAAGAAAGGACCAGCCAGAACACTTAGGTGAGGAAATGCAGGTGGCATCTGAAATAAACAACTTCAAAGTACTTAACAGTGACAGTTCCCCATCAGCCAGAGATGTCACCAAGACTAGTTGCCAGAAAAGAAAAAGGACTTTGAGCAAGAGAGGAGAAGCTGCCCAGACTGCTGCAGACAGAAGCATCCAGCAAAGTGAAAACATGCTGCATCACCCAAAACAGACATCATCACATCAAGTAGAGAACCTGCCTATGTCATGCTCAGAGGTTTAGGCTGCCATTACAAAAGGTTTTACTTGAAATATTCTCATGTGTTCAATGAGTCTGTATTGTGAAACAGAGTGGGGAACAGATACAGGTGTTTATGTTTCTTCCATTTTCAGGATGTCCTCAAAATCAGACCTATTACAATCTCACGTGTTTAGTAGTGCCTCATCAGCTGCTGTGGGAGAAGGACCTGCCTGGGAACAAGGAAATGAAGGAGGGCTTAAGGATGCTTTCCTTGTGTGACTTGATCTTAAGTACTTTGCACTTCCAAATTCTGTCTATATTTTCTTCTGGGGAGAGGTGGTATGTCCTCAGACCCCAGCCCTGGCTAGAGAAGCTAATACCCAGCTGATACAGAAACGGTAGTCACTCAGGGCTTGGGTGGAAAAGGTCCTCAAACTGATAGTGCAACACTAGAGAGGAGCCCCAAAGTCTTCAGGGAGGAGCCAGCTCAGCCAACAGGCCAGGAGGCAGATGAAAGGCAAAATGAAAAATTTATTTGGAAATTAGCAGTAAATGCATCTGAACTTCTACCACGTCCTAGTATAGCTGCATGTTCCTCCTTTCTTTACCACCTTTTCCACTTTCTCTTTTTTTCTTTTTACCTTCCTTTCTTTGTCTATTTTCACTTCCTCCTTGGTTTACTTGATTTTGTCCACCATCTTCTCCTTTTCTGCTGTCCTGCTCCCCCTCCTTGTTTTCACAAAGCAGCCTGCAAGCCCTACTGAACCTGATCTCACATACCTTCTCATTTTAGCATCTTCCCTTGTTGTGCAGCAATCAGTGCAAAGCAAGGAGCAGGTCAACTAAACATCTGTTCTGGCAACAGTTCCTATTCAAACCTGTCAGAGCACAAGTGAATTATTGAATTTTGAAGTAACTCTGTCTTTGGGGTATGATATCAAAGAGGTTTATCTTCCATGCTTTCACAGATTCTGCAAATGAAGTTCAGAATCTTTTGCTCAGAATCTTTTGATCTTTTGCATCAAACCAATATTTAAGGGAAGAGGTAGAACTAAACAGTTTCTTGGAGAAGCTTGTTGTAAGCCAGTGAATTGCTCGTAGCTATGGCATTTTTCAGGCACTGCCAGAAGTAGGGCTGAGACTGAGGATTAGTTGGCCATTCCAGGACAGAACTTCTGCACAGCCTCTTCCTCAGACGGACATAGCGGGACTTCTGCAAGACTTTCTCAAGAAATATCAAGATAATGACATCCATTTTTTCATCTAGAAGCCGCTGATGAGCCATGTAAAATGTTGTCTTGAAGCGGCCACTTTTAATATACCTGTTGGTCAGCACAAATATGGTCTTCTTGCTCAGCTGAATGCTCTGAGAAAGGTTGTCAAAGACTGGCTGTCCTGGGAGCCAGTCCCTTCCTTCCAGGCATAAATTGAACTGCCTGGCTTTTTGGTTTTCCAGCCTTTCAACCAGTTCTTGCAGCACCCACTCATTCACAGCTGGATCTTCATTGTCATAGGCAATGAAGGCATCGTAGCAAGCATCTGGTGAAGACAAGCGCCGATAGCCCTTCAGCTTGGCTGTGCAGTAATGGTAACTGTACCACACATCCCAGAAGTAGAGATGGCTCATCACGGCGAACACCATCAAGCCAAGGACGGTTGAAGCTGACAGAGCATACAGGATCAAATAGGACGTGTCCAGCTCACAGGTGTACAGATCCAAGAAAACCACGCTCCTTCCCTTATGTGCCCCTGGGCCAGCACAGGTTACGTCGGTGGCCAGAAGAGGAATGGTCACCTGTGTCCGATTGATCCACCAGACAAACCACACAGCCTCACAGTTACACTTAAAAGGATTGTTGTGCAAAAGGAGCATCTTCAGGTTGTTAATGACATTTTCAGGAAAGCTAGATCTCTTAATTATTTCAATCTTGTTGGAGCTGAGGTCCAAGTACCTCAACTGAAAAGCACCTCTGAGGAAGTATTTTGTTAACCGCTGAATACGATTGTTTCGGAGCATCAGTTCTTGGAGTGATGAAGTGCAATTGGACAGTTCTTCGGGAACATTAGTCAGTAGGTTATTGCTCAGGTCCAGAGTTACCAGGTTCTTCAGAGAGGGGAGGTTTCCCCAGATGAAACTCTTCAGTCGATTATTTGTTAAATTGAGGATCTTGAGACCAGGAGGCATTTCTTCAAAAACACGATGAGGCAAAAAACTGAGTGAGTTGAAGGAAATATCCAGTTCCTCCAGGCTGGTCAGATTCTTGAAGAAGGACAAGTATCTAGCATTGCCATCCACCCATAAAGCATCTAAACGATTTCCTCTAAATTCTAAAATTCGAAGAGATTGACTTTCCAGTCCAGTATCAAGAGTGGTAGAAATGTCATTCTCATTCATCATCAGCTTCCTCAAACGGGCCAGGTTTTTCATGAAATTAAGCATGTGAGAAACACCTTCTGCCAGAAAATAATCCTGATTATTGCTCAGGTCTAGAATTTCTAAAAGTTTTAGTTCTTTGAAAGCAGTTTGGTAGAGCAAATCAACCCTGTTGTTAGAAAAATCCAGATATTTCAATCCAGACAGGTAAGAGAATTCACTTCCATTTAAAGTTTGACTTATTGCATTACCTGACAAGTTGAGACATTTGAGGGAGCTAAGTCCATGGAAGTCTGAGGGGTTAACAAAAAATACATTGTTTCTGCTTAAATCCAGAGTTTTTCCATAGTTAAGGCAATCTTCCTTAACTAAAGATTGGTAGGAAGATGACTCTTTGTCTTTGGAACGGCAACTTCGCTCATAAACATCATACCTGAAATAATGCATCTCTTGTTGTACTTGCCTGTTGTATTGCTCAACTGAAATGCCAGGATTAGAGTAAAATCCACAGAAGTTGTTTTCCCCTGAAGAAGGAGAAATTTTATTCACAGAGAGGTCAATGAACTTAAGAGCTGGGAATTCTTTAAACACTGTCAGATTTGCAACTTTAATAAAATTAGTCCCAAGATCCAACATGGTTAGATTCCTAAGACTGAGCAGTGGATGTAGGTCTTTTGCTCTCAGTTCTTTAAAGACATAACCCTTGAGCCTCAGCGTTTCCAGGTTAGAAAGAGAAGAAAATGTCTTTGAAAGGTTCAAGAAGGGAGAATACATCTTCAGTTCAAAATTAAAGGACAGATCAAGCTGCACAAGGCTGGGCAGAAATGTCAAAAACTGAGCATCTCCAATCTCCCTCATGAGGAAATTTTGGGAGAGGTCAAGTTCTTTGAGATTCTTGATGTTTTTAAACCAGCTGCTGGGTATGCTTTGAAGAGAGTTACTGTGAAGTCGCAAAACTCTTAAATTTTCCAAAGAATCAAAAGCCTTTGAATGTATCTGAATCGAGTTCTTGTAACAGGGAATGCAAGGATATGGGGCATTATAGCAACGTGGGCAATTGCCACTTAGATCGAGAATTTCTAGGTTGGAAAGGCCACTTAAATCCTGTTCTTGAATCTCTTGAATCATGTTGTTGTAAATATACAATTCCTTTAAAGTAGATGACAAATTGGGTGGAATATGTGTTAAGTTGTTGGCCTTCAGGGATAGTATTGTTAACTTTTTCAGCCCCAGAAAGGCTGTTTGCTCAACTTCAAATGAAACATTGCATGGATTGCGGTAGTAACAGTTCTGTCCAAGATACAATACCTCTATGTTTCCTAGCTCTGAGAAGCTGGCTTTTTGGATAGAAAAGATATTGTTTGCTTCCAGGCTCAGTAGGGTTAAAGTAGCAGGAAGACCTCGGGGTATTTCCGCCAGCTGGTTTGCATCCAAATACAATGACTTCAATCTTGTCAGGGCAGCAAAACTGCCATTCTCGATCTTCAGTCTGCTGGTGCACACATGATCTTTGGGCCCCAGTTTGGGAGGCACACAGTTACATCTGAAGTCAATCTCCTGGAGGTTTTCAAGATGTTCAAAGGATTTT
Organism: Eopsaltria australis; assembly: GCA_034509425.1. Classification (NCBI taxonomy): domain Eukaryota; kingdom Metazoa; phylum Chordata; class Aves; order Passeriformes; family Petroicidae; genus Eopsaltria; species Eopsaltria australis. The sequence continues at coordinate 2,325,946 of JAVTVJ010000068.1, read as the reverse complement.
GGGTAGATATGGCGGATACTGTTAATACTCAGGGTGAGGTTAGTAGCATTTCCAGGGATCCCTCTGGGGACTTCCGTAAGGCGCCGGTAGGTGCAGTCCACTGTCACAGCACCTTCTGAAGACTGAACATCACAGGGTAAAGTTTTGGGATACCAAGCCCCTGACAGCAGCATTGGGAATATGAAGAGCAAGATAAATGGCAAGGCATTTGACATCTTTGCACAAGGTACCTAAAACCAAGGAAATATCGAGGTATTAGTTTAATGCAATGAGAATATTTCACCTATACACTGGGTCAGGCCAACTATACAGCTTAATTGGGGTCCTTGTCTCACACCGACCATGAATGGATGTGCAGGTACGATTACATGTTTAAGGAGGCATATGTTGGAATTTCTTTTCCTTTTTTTCCTCAGAGGACACAGCATTTTATGCTTGTAAAAAACGTTATGAGACTAATGAAAAAACAAAGAATGTCTGGCCTAACCAAATGCCCCTGCTTATCTCCATCTTTTATTTCAGAGCTATGTACCCCAGGGGCCAGGAACTTTAGCAATGGGAAGTGCCCATGGAGCATAGCAGAGAGCTCGTAGGGAAACCATAGAGACTCCTTAAACTGCAAGTCATGTTGCTCCATCACACGTGTACCATTTACTGTGCATCTGATGACACACACCACAGCAGACCCTGAAGTGCTGGCTGTCACCAATGATGGACACAGAACCTGCAGTCACAGAGGGCAATACTGGCAGCCGCTGCACATCCAAGTCCAGCAGCCTTTCTTCTTTTAAAACAAGGAAGGTGTAGGAATGAGGCCTACAGCTATGAGCTATGGCATGTTATATGTGGTAAAGGGATTCCCATGAGATCTGTGGCTAGGGGATTACTCTGGGCTATATTGTGTGCTGAAGGGTGATATGTAATCAGGCAGAAATGGATAACCACTTTACCTTCAGTCACCCAGGTAGAAGAGGAAGTGATGTTAAAGTGTCACAATTCTGTACTTCCCTTGTGCAAGACCCAAGGTCTTTGTAATCTCTGTTACTCTCCATATCCCTCATTTACATATAAGTGGCTCCTCTCTGTCCCCCATTAATGACAGCAGTAACAGAATAGTTGACCACAGTTTCGCTTCTACTTCTCCCAAAAGTATAAATTGGCATTTTAAATCTTCATTGGCAGAGGATAAGAATACAGTCATTTTACAGACAAGTCAGTGGAGTTATTTCTCTCTCTTTCCTAAACTAGGGATGCTTCTTTGGTAAGATTTGCACTGGGAGCACTTACATAGCATTGTACATTTGTATTTTGCAAGTCTAGTGTATTTATCAATTATCCAATAAACTGCACTATTGGTGCATCTGTGTTCATGAAAGTTCTTATTGAACTAGGCCAGGCTTAAAGTGATGAATCAGTAATCCTCACAACTGGTGAATCTATTCATGAATGAGATGAGGCTTGTAGTGTGACTCAGACTATTGTTTCACCTGGGAACCTGACCAGACTTAGAAGAACTAAATTGGCTCAAATTGGAAATTGAGTCCAGACACACCCAGCCCCTCTGATTTCTGAGGATTTCAGATGGAAAGCAAGGGAGATTATTTTCTGCCAAATTGCTACAACAGTTAATGCTACAGGTTAAAGTTAATTAGATTCAGCCTTTAAAGATGTGATAAACCAAAATAAACTCCGTCCAAGCAGTAGAGCATGACATGGGCAAGGCATGATTGCAGTCTAGACTGAAGACACAAACTTTCTACATGAACCTGTATGCAACCATTGCACGCAGGCCCTTAATTTTAGATGCTTACCCAAGTTTCTCACTTTATTGTCATTAATCTAGGCTGCATTGACATTCAAGAGAGGAAGGGGGGATCCCTCTCCAGCTGTTGCTTGGCTCTGAAGATGAAGAGAGCTCTGGCTTACTACACACCAAACAGAGACTAATGCTGCACATTTAGGTGTCTGGAATTAGGTGCAAAGAATCTGGGCTTTGAAAGTTTTCATGAATATATTTGTAAGTTTCTCACGGATTTCATTTTTTTTAGGGACTTAAGTGTTGCAGAGCCAGCCTAGCTCTTTGTGCTTCATTTATTTGTATATTCTTCCCTCTCCTGATAATCTTTGTAATGCATTAGCTATTTGAACTTTAAAGAGTTACATTCTGGTGCTGTATCTGGCTATTTGCATGTGTAAAACTTTGCACCCATTATAGTACCAGAACAAATAAAAAGACTTCTAAATAAGAGCAAGAAGCAGAGCTGTCTTGTGCAATGTCTTTGCAATGAGAGGCTTGTTTAAAAGTACAGCTGGAGTATGTGAGTTCAATCTACACTTGGCTTTATAAGTAGTTCAAAAGAAGTAGTCAACTGATCTTAACTGGCATGTGCAAAAACCCCTAATGATTTAGGCTGTTCTTCAAAGATTCAGCAACACTACGACTATGCTTCTGAAGGAAGGTTTTATGCTGAGGTTCCACATAGTTTTTCATGGGGGAAAGGCTAGAGAAACACCTCAGAAGTTACAGCATGTAGAAAATATATTAGGCTCATTCTGAAGTATAGGAGTACAGGTAAATCCTTTCCTTTCATAATGCTCTGCAGCTTCTAACCAGAACAGTAAACTGGACCATTTAGAAAAGAGAAAAGCAGAATATGTTCTTGAAAATCTTCCATAACAATTCCAGTCAAAAATGTCTAAGAGTAAATTTAAAATGAAATTTTAACATACCATATTCATTGTGCTTCCAGGTCTGGCAGGTTAGATGCTGGAAGAGACTGTAAACTGGAGCAGAGGAGAACAGAATCAAAGTAGTTTCCAGTGGTTCATTTGAGGTGCAGAGGAGAACGTAACATGACATAATCCTCTCAAGACAACAGTAATCTACACCGTATCTTCTTTTTCTTCATCTGAACACCAAAGGAAGGCAACTTTAAAATCCTTAGCGAGAGAGCATGGCATTAATCAGCTAGGAGACAAAGGCATTATGAAAGGGTAATATTCATGTGATCAACAAAGATTGCAGAAGCTCAAGTTCCTTTTTTTTTTTCCTTTTTTACTGTAAGCTGCATGAAGGGAAACAAAAATAGTTAATTGACATGGAAGTTCAGTAATTTTTGTAATTATTTGGGATTTATTTCTGCAGTTAATAGCTGCAAGGATTCAGATTTTTCTAAGAATCACTTGTGTGCTGATATGAGCAGACAGATCTCTTAAGCCGAATGATTTATGGAAGAAATTTCTGTTAAGTGAATGAAACTTCGGGAAGGGAACCAAAACCAAGACATAAAGGATAATGGTAAGGGCATAGGAAACTGAACACAAAAAAGTGAAAACTATGTGGAAAAGTGTGCACAAGTTGGAATGTGAATGATTTCTTCAAGTAACCAGCCACGTTCCTGGTATGTCACTGGAATGTGAGATGCTTAGTGTCCCCTTTGCTTGCATGAAGGTTTTCTAAAACACAATGTCTAGTCATCCAATCCTGTAATTTTTGACAGGTGTGCTTCACAGTCTATGGCTACAAACTGAGGAAATTTTAACAGCTGTATTGACACTTAGCATTTTCTTTTGCTCTAAGGTTGATCTTTTTTTGTTTTAATATTAGGAACTTCTTGCCAACCAGATAACAGCTCAAGGAATTTCAATTCTATGTAAAGTGAAACTACAGCTTTAGCTAATAAAATGCACAGCACTTCCTAGCTTTATTTTTTTTTACCTATGAAATGTGGGAAGCAAAATACAGAAATAATTCCCTTCAGAGATGGGGGCAAGGTACATGCAGGGGGAGCTTTCAGAACTACAGAACTTCTGATCTGTAATTTGTTTTTTAGAGGCACTGGGAGTCACTGATCTGCTGATTTTAAAAGTTAAGTTTGCCTCAGAAATTGCACAAAATCTCTGTTGCCTCCTCTGAAACACAAAGTAACTGAAAGCAGAAAAGTACTTCCTAGTACATCACATGTTAGGGGAAGACCCTCTGGTAACAGCAAATGTATATTGCTGCTGCTGTGAGCGAGGAAAATAATTTCAAATAAGGCAGGAGTCCTTAATTCTCTTAATCCTTCATCTATGAGTCTGGTTGACAGTCGGCTTGTAATCAGATTGGTGAACTCACATTTCCTTTTTTTTTCCCTTTGTCTACAGGAGGCTGCTTTATCTTATATGCCAAAATCAAGATTCGACTGTGGTTTTTTTAAATCTTGATAGTTTACTTAGAGTTGAAAAGTCTTGCTGCAATGTCTTTTCTCTAAAGTGCTGACCCTGATTTCAAGAATAAGGTTACAACTCCATCTATTCATGGTTAATACAGCGTTCAATGTAACATGGCATAATTAACCCACAAAATTATTCAAGAAAACCAGTTACCTTGCTCAGTTTTTGAAAAACGTAAGTTGAATTTTCAAACTGATGTTGCTGATAGCCTTTGCAGAAATGTATTTGCAGGCACTAAAAATAGACTGGTCCACAACAAAGGCAGAGGAATCACTCAGGGCCCTGGTGAGGGAGGACACTCTGACAGCTCTGCGTTAAAAGCTTACCCAAATTGCCCAGGGTGCTGAGATATGGCCGAGGGAGCCACTAATACCACAGAAACAGACACTGCCTTTTCTGAAAGCTCAGGCTGCCCCAGGCTACCTCAGTGCCAAGACTGACCTCTTGGTTTACAACAGGTTCAAATTGTTTGATGAAAGCAAAGGTGCCCAGCAGTCTTGTTTTTGAAAGTGAGTTACCTTCAAGGGAGCCAGAAGGCATCCAGAAATAGCTGAAATAAAATGGAGCTGTTTTCCTAGTTCTCCAGGGTCAGCACTGCAACTGTGCCCCTTCTGCTTGCTCCTTCCTCAGGGGCAGGTAAGATGGAGTAGCCACAGACATCATTCCTTCCTTTCTCTGGGGGATGATGAGAAATGCCAAGGCAATGATGCTGGAAGTGATGGTGCACAACAATGCAGAAACTGGTGGCAAATCCTAAAAGTGGCAGGTTCAGAGGAAGCTTGGGCACTTGTAAGTGGGACATCCTCAAATTCTGCTTCTTAGTGATGATATTCCTAGCCTTTTTTCATGTTTCATGTAGGTAATCTTGACATGGTTTGTGAAGTCATCTTCAGGCAAGAGCACTGAGGGAGCACTGGAACAGCCTCTGCAAGACAACATGGAACTCAGACACTGCTGCACCCACACAAATCACATAGCAGGAGAGCAGCTCCATGTGACATAATAGCTTAAGATTATGGCAGGCAAGCAACTGTAACACAGATCACATTAAACATGCATGTACGTCAATTTAAGGAGTTCTAAAGACCATGAGACATAATTTTCTCATTTATTTTAGGCCTTGATATTGCCTTTTTGACAACAGTGCATGACATTTCTATCTGTGAGGGCTACTATTCAGTAGAGGTTATTTTAATTTTAATATCATGAACTGCACTTGAAATGGATTGATTTCTTGTCTCCCTCTATGTATGTATATTTACACATGCAAAACACCTACATGCAATAAGAATGTATTTTGTATAGTCTATATATTGTATACATCTAGATATAGTTGCAGATACATCACAGCACAGTGTTCTAAGTGGTTTTACTTGTTTAACAAAGGCCAAAGCCCTGCCATTTACAGTGGTGCAGGCTTCCACTCCCAGCCTGGTAACCTTCCTCCCCGGCATCCCTAGATCCTGCGCTGGAGCCAGATTTTCCCTTTTCTTTCATGCCACTGTTTTCTGAACCCTACTCCTGCAAGCCTTGGTGGGATCGGGCCTCTCTTCAGAGCTGAGAGGCAGTGGCACATGCTCCATTCTTGCCTTCCCTGAAAAGTCACTCTAGAAGTGAAGTGTTGATGTGTGCCACTGCCACTGGTACACCCTGGTCCAACCCCTGCTCATGGTGTTAATTAATGCCAATTTATGAGGCAAGCAGCCATCACCTCTCACTGAGCAGATCACATCTTCATTACCCTTCACCTCATTCTCAGGCCCTGAAGGTTCTGTGAACCCAGCAGAAAACTCAGAAAAACAATTTTTTCTCCTCCCATCCTCAAGGTTCCTGGGCACCAGGTGACTGCTCCCCTCCTTCCTGTCCTGGAGGGTCCCAGGCCCCTGACCCACCAGGCCCCCACGGAAGAGGGACGTAAAGTGCACCAGCCCACAATCTAGAGACCCAACCAGTTATGAGGCATAAGGGGGAACTTGAACCAGAGCTGCTGCTGGACAGTGAAACTCATCAACCTCCAGTAGCAGGGATGCCTCCACAATTGTTGGCATCCTCTGAGGATGGAGGGAGTGACTCATTTTTTTAAATGTTTTGAGAGTCTAAGTATAATTGTTATATTGATAGAGCAAAGCATGGACTAAGATTTGACTTGATCTGCACAGGGTTCAAGTCACTAGGCACTGTAAGTTAAGTTAGGATTTAGGTGACTGGAAATTATACATTAAAATGTATTATAAATTCTGTATTACACTACTTATAGCTTATACCATGTTGATTTGTTTTGCAGAAATCCCATAGCATTTTAATAATAATAATTTATGTGCTATACTAATCATAATATTCTATCAAAAATGCTGTCATTGTAACTATATAGCACCATCATTATTCTGGCAAAGACGAGCTCTTCCCTTAGCGTGGGATGAAAGCCATCCATTATGGATCCTTCTAGTAAGAGCAGATATGTGTATGCACATGCATGGGGGCACAACGCCTTATCTGAGCAGGGAATTTGGCAAGTCCTGATGATCTGCCTATTCTGTGCAATTTCTTTTATTCTTTGCCTTCTTTTACCTTTTCTTACAAGTATAGCTCAACACAGGCCTGGAAAAGAGAGACGTGAGTATCCACAATCACACCTCGTTTGTCACTCGCAACCATTCTGGGTCTGGCTGGGATGGAGCCCGTTTTCTGCACAGCAGCCCTGCAGTGCCCTGGTACAGACTGGTGACCAAAGCAGTGTGGATTACACACCAGCATTATGCCTGCTGGGGAACTTGCAGAAGAGCCTCAAGGCCTTCTCCACATCTCACACTTGGTGAGCAGGCTGTGAGTGAGCAAGACTCTGGGACTCTGCGAGGGGGCACAGCCACGATTAGGAGGCCCAGCTGACTAAAGGCATAACTCATGCCATTAAGGTTCCAAGCCCAGCAATAAAACTGAGAGGGGTGTGGCGGCAGGATGTGGATTTAGGATTTAGCTAAAGCAGCCATCACTCAGAGGCTAGCTGAGCACTGGTCTGCTGCCAGGAGGTGGTGAGTAATCCCTTTTGTATCATTTGCCCTTTTGTTTCTTAACTTATTAGCCTGGCTTCATGTCTACCCAGGAGCTTTACCTCTAACCAGAAGCTGCTCTGAACCTGCCCTCCCGATCCTCCCGCAGCCCGGATGGGTGGGGCCTTGGCTGCCACCAACACACAACACAGCAGAGACCGCAGAGCACCAGCGCTGACAAGGGCCGCCTGACTAACAACTGAGACAGGGACTTGCACTGTGAAAACACACTCAGGTTTCACTCCCTGTAGTCCACTGCCTCAGAAACAGGCTCTGAGTGTTTGACATTTAAAACCCCTGGAGTCTATGAAAAGAACTTACAGCAAAGCTGCAAAAATCAAATGCTCTTACCGAGAAAGCCAAAAATGTGTACTTGCACTAGGGCAGTGGAATGAGTCAAAAGAAGGTTTACACACAAATATGAGCTAAATCATCTAATTTCTGCTACTCAATGGGGTACTTTTTTAGTTGTCTCAAAAGAATGCTTTTGAGAGATAAATGTTTCCCGCCAGGCTGAACTGTCAGATCTTTAGACCAGAATCCAGGCATGGATCAGGGAGCACAGAGATTTAAACACCAAAGACCTCACCATTTTCTGTTCCCATGGCTTTGAATTCTGCCAAAATGGGGACAGTTTTCACAGAGCTGTTGGAAGTCACCTGTAACTCTTCATATGCATTTTGGGTACACAGACAGCTCATACAGTAAGATTAGTTCTACAATTTTCCTTCTGCTCTTTCCCCATCTCCTCCTGTTAAATGTAGTTGAGTGGGTTTGCTTCCAACAATCCGAGAAACACAAACTTTCAAACTGCTCATGAAATGCAACTCTGACTCCCAAGGAAATGTAGACATTGTGTCTCTTCTGTCAGACCATAAAAAGAAGGATGATCTTATTATGAAGATGTTTACCAGTCTGGTGTGATTAACAATTCATCCTTATGTTCAAGACAGCTGGAGTATGATTTGTGAACACGGTTCACATGAGAGTCAATGCCTATATTCTTCTTTATTTGACCTGTGCAGGGCACGGTCTCCAAAAAGAGTTTCAAAAGAATAGAAGTACAAGCAATCTCTTGCCACAAGTAATTTTGAAGCTTATTTATAGTAGTTGTGCATAGGGAAGGCAAACAATTCAGCACGTTGTTTGAAACAAAGATCTGATGTATAAAGCAACTGAACTGATACCGTGCATTAAGTGTACTGTATGCCTTTTGTGCAGTGCTTAGGTGTAAACTTTGGTATAATTATGTGACCCTGGACTTCAAGGTTCTTAACAACTTACCTGCACAGTAATGTGCGTTAAATGATCTTACATTTAAGAAATTTCTTTACGAAATAAACAATACTGTTGATTCATTATGTTATTGTGTTATAGTTATTGGCTCTTCAGGAAGGATAGGCAGGGCAGGCAAGTCAGGGGATGGCTCTTTATATGAGTGAGGGGTTGCAGTGTATAGTGCCTACAGTTGGTGATGTCATAGTTGAGAGTCTCTGGGAAGGATGAAGAGGTGTGCTGCTGTGGGAGTATACTATCAACCACCCATCTGGGACCATGACACTGAGGAATTATTCCATAAAGAATTAAAGAATACCTCTAGGTCCTTGTCTTTATGGGTGATCTTAACTTCCCAGACATCAATTGGGAACACCATACAATGGACACAAGCAGTTCTGAAGTATATTGAAGATAATTTCTTGATAGAGGTATTAAGGGAACTGAGTAGGAAAGGTGCCCACCTAGATTTGTTGTTTGGAAACAGAGAGGGATTCATGGGCAAAGTGGTGATTGGTGACTGTCTCAGTCACAATGAGCACAAAGTAGTTGAACTTAAAATCATTGCTTTGCAAACACAACCACAGCATCATAGAGTAATTAAGGTTGGAAAGACTTTAGGATCATCAAGTCTAATCATCAACCCAGAACCATGACTATGTTCACTATTAAAACATATTCTCAAGTGCCATTCCACATGTTTTTTGAACACTTCTGGGGATGGTGACTCCACTACTTCCCAGAGCAGTCTGTTGCATTGCTTGACAACCCTTTCCATGAAATTTTTTTCCTAATATCTAATGTAAGCCTCCTCTGGTGCAACTCCAGTCCATTTCCTTTCATCCTGTCACTTTCTGCATGGGAGAAAAGACTGACTGCCACTGAGTACAGGCTCCTTTCAGGTGGTTGTAGAAAGTGATAAGGTCTCCCCTGAGCCACCTTTTCTCCTGGCTAAACAATGCTGTGGAGAATTATGTAAAAGGATTTACTAAAGTCTAGATAGACAACATCCACAGCCTTTTCCTCATCTACTAAGCATGTCATTTTGTCACAGAGGGAGACTAGGCCAGTCAAGCAAGACCTGCCTTTCATAAACCCATGGTAGCTGGACCTTATACCCTGGTTGTCCTATACTTATTGCATGATGGCATTCATGATGATCATCTCTATGACCTTCACTGGCATTCATATCAGGCTGACAGGCCTTTAGTTCCTCAGATCCTCCTTCCAATGTTAAAATAAAATCATAAAACATCCACTCTTCTAAACAGGCCCTAATCTTTCTCTTGCTTCTGTTGTAAATCAATAACAGCACTATGATAATTTGGAGGAAAAAATTCCTTATTGTCTGTAATATTATATGAAAATTAGTTTTCTTGTTTGCTTTTGTGTTCTTGTCTGTCTGCATGCCTATAACTAAATCAAAAAGGGACAATTTAAAGAAAGGACTTGACAGAAAAGCTAGGCAAGGAACTGCCAGAGGCAGCTGAGGTCACAGAATCATAGAATGGCTTGGGTTGGAAGGGACCTGGAGTTCTTTGTCTCTTTGGTTTAACTGATATTCTCCATCTGCCTTTTTCCTCTCCCTCTGCCTGTCTGCTGTCCTGCTCCCTCTCCTTGCACCTATGCAGCAGCTCCATGCACAAGGAATTCCTTTATCTTATAACTGCTTTCCACTACAGCCTACAAGATCTTCTGAACTTGTATCTCACTTGTCTTCCCACTTCAGTCCACACACATATTTCCAAATCTTTCCGATTTGTGAGCTTTTTGACAGTGCAACAACGGGACAGTTCCTGTACCAGACCCAAGCCCCTGACAGCAGTCCCAACAGAATTTGCTTTCCCCAGTTTGCTCACTCAGACAGAAGTGGTAGACTCAGAAGCTGTAAGCCTAAGATGAAAAAATAAGAAATCTTTTATTTTCCCAAGTCCTAAGATCAAAGAATGAGCTTTTCTAAAGCTATTTTCTGACACAAATGTGTCAGCAATGGCTTCTTTTCTTGATTTTCATAAATACAGCAAATAGAGAAACTATACATTTTTATTAAATCACATTTATTCCAACAGTGTCGGAACAGCAGCAACTTTAGGCATGATCCAACTACTCCTTCACTCTGTGTACTCGAGCGTGTTGACCAGGTGTCTAACCCACACTTGACCCAACCACAGGAGATGTTGGAGGCCTATAGTGAAATAAAATCTGGAAGTGGTGATTTTCTGCAACAGTGACTTCCATGGGGTAGTGCATAACCTCGTGCTGTGCACTAAAAAGTGCCAAGCAACGTGAATGTGTATCATAACAATATTTAAGAGAAGAGGTAGAACTAAACAGTTTCTTGGAGAAGCTTGTTGTAAGCCAGTGAATTGCTCGTAGCTATGGCATTTTTCAGGCACTGCCAGAAGTAGGGCTGAGACTGAGGATTAGTTGGCCATTCCAGGACAGAACTTCTGCACAGCCTCTTCCTCAGACGGACATAGCGGGACTTCTGCAAGACTTTCTCAAGAAATATCAAGATAATGACATCCATTTTTTCATCTAGAAGCCGCTGATGAGCCATGTAAAATGTTGTCTTGAAGCGGCCACTTTTAATATACCTGTTGGTCAGCACAAATATGGTCTTCTTGCTCAGCTGAATGCTCTGAGAAAGGTTGTCAAAGACTGGCTGTCCTGGGAGCCAGTCCCTTCCTTCCAGGCATAAATTGAACTGCCTGGCTTTTTGGTTTTCCAGCCTTTCAACCAGTTCTTGCAGCACCCACTCATTCACAGCTGGATCTTCATTGTCATAGGCAATGAAGGCATCGTAGCAAGCATCTGGTGAAGACAAGCGCCGATAGCCCTTCAGCTTGGCTGTGCAGTAATGGTAACTGTACCACACATCCCAGAAGTAGAGATGGCTCATCACGGCGAACACCATCAAGCCAAGGACGGTTGATGCTGACAGAGCATACAGGATCAAATACGACGTGTCCAGCTCACAGGTGTACAGATCCAAGAAAACCACGCTCCTTCCCTTATGTGCCCCTGGGCCAGCACAGGTCACGTCGGTGGCCAGAAGAGGAATGGTCACCTGTGTCCGATTGATCCACCAGACAAACCACACAGCCTCACAGTTACACTTAAAAGGATTGTTGTGCAAAAGGAGCATCTTCAGGTTGTTAATGACATTTTCAGGAAAGCTAGATCTCTTAATTATTTCAATCTTGTTGGAGCTGAGGTCCAAGTACCTCAATTGAAAAGCACCTCTGAGGAAGTATTTTGTTAACCGCTGAATACGATTGTTTCGGAGCATCAGTTCTTGGAGTGATGAAGTGCAATTGGACAGTTCTCGGGGAACACTAGCCAGTAGGTTATTGCTCAGGTCCAGAGTTACCAGGTTCTTCAGAGAGGGGAGGTTTCCCCACTTGAAACTCTTCAGTTGATTATTTGTTAAATTGAGGATCTTGAGACCAGGAGGCATTTCTTGAAAAACACGATCAGGCAAAAAACTGAGTGAGTTGAAGGAAATATCCAGTTCCTCCAGGCTGGTCAGATTCTTGAAGAAGGAAAAATATTGTTCATTGCCATCCTTCCAGAGAGCATCTAAACGATTTCCTCTGAATTCTAAAATTCGAAGAGATTGACTTTCCAGTCCAGTATCAAGAGTGGTAGAAATGTCATTCTCATTCATCATCAGCTTCCTCAAATGGGCCAGGTTTTTCATGAAACTAAGCACATGAGAAACACCTTCTGCCAGAAAATAATACCTGTTATTGCTCAGATCTAGAATTTCTAAAAGTTTTAGTTCTTTGAAAGCAGTTTGGTAGAGCAAATCAACCCTGTTGTTAGAAAAATCCAGATATTTCAATCCAGACAGGTAAGAGAATTCACTTCCATTTAAAGTTTGACTTATTGCATTACCTGACAAGTTGAGACATTTGAGGGAGCTAAGTCCATGGAAGTCTGGGGGGTTAACAAAAAATACATTGTTTCTGCTTAAATCCAGAGTTTTTCCATAGTTAAGGCAATCTTCCTTAACTAAAGATTGGTAGGAAGATGACTCTCTGTCTTTGGAACGGCAACTTCGCCCGTACACATCATACCTGAAATAATGCATCTCTTGTTGTACTTGCCTGTTGTATTGCTCAACTGAAATGCCAGGATTAGAGTAAAATCCACAGAAGTTGTTTTCCCCTGAAGAAGGAGAAATTTTATTCACAGAGAGGTCAATGAACTTAAGAGCTGGGAATTCTTTAAACACTGTCAGATCTGCAACTTTAATAAAATTAGTCCCGAGATCCAACATGGTTAGATTCCTAAGACTGAGCAGCGGATGTAGGTCTTTTGCTCTCAGTTCTTTAAAGACATAACCCTTGAGCCTCAGCGTTTCCAGGTTAGAAAGAGAAGAAAATGTCTTTGAAAGGTTCAAGAAGGGAGAGTACATCTTCAGTTCAAAATTAAAGGACAGATCAAGCTGCACAAGGCTGGGCAGAAATGTCAAAAACTGAGCATCTCCAATCTCCCTCATGAGGAAATTTTGGGAGAGGTCAAGTTCTTTGAGATTCTTGATGTTTTTAAACCAGCTGCTGGGTATGCTTTGAAGAGAGTTACTGTGAAGTCGCAAAACTCTTAAATTTTCCAAAGAATCAAAAGCCTTTGAGTGTATCTGAATTGAGCTCTTGGGACAGGGAATGCAAGGATATGGGGCATTATAGCAACGTGGGCAATTGCCACTTAGATCGAGAATTTCTAGGTTGGAAAGGCCACTTAAATCCTGTTCTTGAATTTCTTGAATCATGTTGTTGTAAATATACAATTCCTTTAAAGTAGACGACAAATTGGGTGGAATATGTGTTAAGTTGTTGGCCTTCAGGGATAGTATTGTTAACTTTTTCAGCCCCAGAAAGGCTGTTTGCTCAATTTCAAATGAAACATTGCATGGATTGCGGTAGTAACAGTTCTGTCCAAGATACAATACCTCTATGTTTCCTAGCTCTGAGAAGCTGGCTTTTTGGATAGAAAAGATATTGTTTGCTTCCAGGCTCAGTAGGGTTAAAGTAGCAGGAAGACCTCGGGGTATTTCCGCCAGCTGGTTTGCATCCAAATACAATGACTTCAATCTTGTCAGGGCAGCAAAACTGCCATTCTCGATCTTCAGTCTGCTGGTGCACACATGATCTTTGGGCCCCAGTTTGGGAGGCACACAGTTACATCTGAAGTCAATCTCCTGGAGGTTTTGAAGATGATCAAAGGATGTTGGATAGATTTGGGGAATATGGTTAATACTCAGGGTGAGGTTAGTAGCATTTCCAGGGATCCCTCTGGGGACTTCTGTAAGGCGCCGGTCGGTGCAGTCCACTGTCACAGCACCTTCTGAAGACTGAACATCACAGGGTAAAGTTTTGGGATACCAAGCCCCTGACAGCAGCATTGGGAATATGAAGAGCAAGATAAATGGCAAGGCATTTGACATCTTTGCACAAGGTACCTAAAACCAAGGAAATATCGAGGTATTAGTTTAATGCAATGAGAATATTTCACCTATACACTGGGTCAGGCCAACTATACAGCTTAATTGGGGTCCTTGTCTCACACTGGCCAGGAATGAATGTGCAGGTAGGATTATAAGTTTTGGGAAAGCATATATTGATTGTTTCCTCAAATACTTTTTGATTTTTATTATTTTTACCCAGAATTCTAGTGTTAATTTAAATAGCACTCTCTAAAAGAATGAATTATTAAAAAAAATGTCTCCTGAAAAATTGACTAGGGGTGATTAAAGTCTATGTGCCTGTGTATGTTCTTTTTTAAGGGGAAATATGAGGTATTAAACATCCTGCAGATTGCTGTTGCATAATAACGTAGATAAGCACAGTTACTTTTGCAAAGCCTATGCAAGATTGATAAAATCTGTATTCACTTAAAAGCTTGTGTAAACTTTAAAGACTTCACTAACATGTGACTGAGTTCCTAATTGGAATTTAACATTATCATTAATATTTTTCCTCTAGTAACTGTCAGAATGGATGTAGAGTTTACCTAAGTCAGTCAATGTCTTTATTTCCATGAAGTTTAATACCAGTTTGCATTTTCACTGTCCAAAAAGGGAAGGGGGATGAGAAAACAATGTCTGAATATGAGGTGGGAACATGAAAATCAAGGACAGGTTTAAAATCGGGCATGTTCCATAAAGGAGTAATAATCAGACTAAATAACCAGAGCCAAAATTCCACAGGCATGTTGAGAAGCTTCCAAAACACTCTGTCTGTCGAGTCTTTGTGGTCTTGCTGACTTCCTAGATTTCTGTGTATTATGGGAAGAGCTTTCAATATTTCACAACTTACTGGTTACTTCCTCAGCAGCAGTCAGTGTCAAGGAAACCCTGGCTGGTGGGCTGCCAGCCTTGGCTAGTGTGGCACAGGCAGAGGGGCCCTGACCATCTTGCTGCCTTGCCCAGCATCTTAACTGCTTGTGTCTGGTGCTGGTCAAGAGTCTTAAAGAGAAGACATCCTATGAAAATCAACAGCCTCATTTCTCCCTTGAAAACTCAGGGGTGGAGGCTTGCACAGCACACAGAGGGTTCTTAAACAAGGAGGACTAATTATGTGTGGCATAATATTTACTAAATGTCAAAACCCAGTTAAGCAGGTGAAAATCGGATGATTAGGTAAAATGTTCAAGATACATGGAAATGTTTTTATCTCTTTAGCTGGGACACAAGGACATATAGAGACCTGCCAAGCAGTCTGTCTAAATCCTGCTTAGTGCTGCTGAAGATGTGCCTTGCAGGTGACATGCACTTGGAGGTGAAATGAGCTTCCTGTTGCTACTTCGAGCACTGTGTCCCCTGTACAACTTTGTGTTTCTGTTACCTTAGAGAACTACACTGAATCTACCTCTGTATCCAGATATTTGGAAGAGTGCTCTGGTGACCTGCAGGGCAGCAAATGTGAGAGAAGCCAGATCAGGTCTCACACAGCACTGCACTTCTGCTATCTTGACTCAACATCCAAATGGCATCACTTTGGTAATTCCTTCAGTCATCTTTGGAATTACAGTGCCTCACTATAGAAGGAAAAATGTAAAAGTCCACTGCAGACTTTGAATGCAGTGTAACCTGATACAGTGACATGGTGCTACAGTGCTACCACAATTATCTTGCCCATTCACTGGGAGTGCTACGGTGCTTTCTTCTTTTCCGTGGGTCCTCTGGGAAAAGGCAAGGCAGCAAAATACCACAGCTGGTAGCCATGGCTATCATTCATACAGTTATTCAGGGAAGGCTCATACAGACTAGCCAGGCCGTGGCTGTGTATTCATATTTCATTATCTCCAACTCCTGTGTTTTCATTTTCTAGGTATCAAATTAACCATCATTTGGCTTATTGGAATTCACTCTGGAAACTCACCCAGACAGAGATCACTGGGTAAGAGAGTTCACCAGTGTTTTCAGTACAGTCTAGCCAATCCACTTTAGAGGAGGATTAAGTTTTCTGATTTCCTGATGTAGAAAAGCACTTGGATAAAAATGATTGATGAGAATAATCAGAGTAAGTGGGGAGTGAATTTGGAAAAGATAAAAGGCATTAATTTCCTCTCACCACCTGAGCTTTTCAGTAGAACCCTTTTTTCTCCAGTATCGTGGTCAGGGATATGGGAAGGAGGAGGAAGGGCTCTGCCATTGCTATTAAATAACATGGAAAACTGAATGCCTTTCTTAAAGTGACAAGGGATGCTGCCAAAGAAAAATCTGGATATGTTATTGAAAAAAATTTTGAATTCCTTCCTTCTTTCCCAGGGGACACAGTGAATTATACATGTAAAGGATGGTAAGAGACTAATGGAAAACCTAAGAGCAGCTATGCTACAAAATGGCCTATGATGTCCCAGGAACTGCCTGCCTCCATTTCTTGTGTTAGCAGAGCAATGGACCCCAGGGCCAGTCTGGTTTCCCAAGGCAAGTAAGTGCCCACAGAGCACAGCTGGTAGGGATGCCATAGAGACTCCCTGCATGGCAGGACGTGTCACTCCACAATCACATGGGTGCCTTTTACCTTTATCTGCCGACGCACACCGCAGACCATGAAGTG
Source organism: Eopsaltria australis (assembly GCA_034509425.1). Classification (NCBI taxonomy): domain Eukaryota; kingdom Metazoa; phylum Chordata; class Aves; order Passeriformes; family Petroicidae; genus Eopsaltria; species Eopsaltria australis. Next base: position 2,309,340 of record JAVTVJ010000068.1, on the reverse strand, counting down.
CTGTCTGTCACCAACCACAGACACGGAATCTGCAGTCAGTGAAGGAAATACTGACAACTGATGCACATCAAAGTCTAGCAGCCTTTCTACCTTAAAATGGAGGAAGGGAAAGTTAATTAGGTTCAAGCTTTAAAGATTTGATAAACCAAATTAAACCACTCTGTTAAAGTGTTATGTATGAATGAAGTACAGGATATGGGTACGGTGTGATTGCAGTCTAGATTGAGAACACAAACTTTCTACACGAACTCATACTCAGTCACTGCACGCAGGCCCTTAATTTCAGATGCTTAACCAAGTTCCTCAATTTACTGTCATCAGCCTTAGCAGCACTGCAATTCAAGAGAGTAGGAGAGATGAGAGAGATAGGCCTCTCTGCAGGAACTGCTCAGTTTAAAGATCGAGGGAGATCTGCCTGAGTACTTACCAAGCAGAGATTAATGCTGCACATTTAGATACCTGAAATTAGGTGCAGTGAATCTGGGCTTTGAAAGTCTTCATAAATATGTTTATAGATTTCCTAAGAAAAGACTCTTCAGTCTTTTACAATGCTCAGGTTTTGAACTCTCACATATTTCAGTATTTTTAAGAATATAAGTGTTGTTGCAGAGTCAGCCTAGGTCCTAGCATCTTTGGCCTTCATTTCTCTGTATATTCTTCCCTCTCCTGATAGTCTTTTTAATGCATTAACTATTTGAACTGTAAAGAGTTACATTCTGGTGCTGTATCTGGCTATTTGCATGTGTAAAACCTTGCACCCATTATAGTATCAAAAGAAACGAAAAGACTTGTAAATAAGAGCAAAAAGCAGAGCTGTCTTGTGCAATTCCTTTGCAATGAGAGGCCTGATTAAAAGTACAGCTGGAGTATATGAGCTGTTGTTTTTTCTGTGATCTATGCTTGGCTTTATAAGAAGTTCAAAAAGAAGTAATTTACTGGTCTTAACTGGCATGTGCACAAGCCCCTAATGATTTAGGCTGTTCTTCAAATATTCAGCAGCACTACGGCTATGTGTTTCTGAAGGAAGATTTTCTGTAGAGGTTCCACATGTATTTTAAGTTGTGACAGGATGAAAAGGTAGAGAAAAATAAACACCTTAGAGTATTTAGATAAGACATTCATTACTCATTCTGTAGCACTGCTGTACAATAAGTATTAATGAAAATTAATGCTTTCCTTTCTGGTTAGGATGCTCTGCAACTTCTAACCATAACAGTAAACGAGACCAGTTAGAAAACAGAAAAGCAAAAGATGTTCTTGAAAGTCTCCCAGAACAGCTCCAGGAAAAGATATCGAAGAGAAATTTTAAAATGAAATTTAAACTTACCATTTTATGTGTGCTTCAAGGTCTGGCAGATTTGATGCTGGAAGAGACTGCAAAACGGGGAAGAAGAAAACAGCATGAAAGTGGTTTCCAGTGGTTCAGCTGAGGTGCAGAGCAGAATGCAACATGACATAACTCACTCAAGACAACAACAGAAATCACTACTCTATCACTACTTTTCACCTCGACTGCAACTTGAGAGATAATTGAATGTGAAACAACTGCTACAACCTACTTCCTCAAACATTTGTTCTTAACAGCACCTCATTTACTGCTCCACCCCCATAGAAATAACTGAGTACTCTTATTTTCCCCCCTTTAAACAAATTCTTACATTACTCATACATCCACGTGCTTTTATTCTCATAGGCTGCAATTTGCTGTCTTCTATGCTACTTTTGAACACAGTTTTCATTTCAAACTGTGTTTTACCTAAATACAGTGTCACATCATAAAAAACTATAAGACCTAGTCCAAAAATGTAAACTTCCACGCCATGGGGAATTCCAAAGGACAGTTGTGAAATATTTGGCCACTAAGTTCAAGATCAATCAGCAAGGAGAAAAATGTGTTATATAAGCGTAATCAGTCACTTCAGACTAAACTAAGATTTGCAGAAACTCAAGTTCCTCCTTCCCTCCACCTCCTCTTTTTAGTGTAAGCTGCATGAAAAGAGAGACAAAAGTTGGTAAGTCCAGTTTTGGAAGTTTAGTTATTTTTATAATAATATTTTTATTATTATTATTTGGCATTCACTCATGATGCAAATAACTTCAAGCACTGGGATGGTTCTAAGTTGAATACTCTATGGAAGAAATATCTTTTAAGTGAATGTGACTTTGGGGAAGGGAAACAAACCCAATGAGGATAAAAAAGATAGTGGCAAGGGCACAGGAAATGGCAGACAGCAAGGTCAAAACTGTGTGGGAGAGTGTAGAAGCGCCAAAGCTTAAAATTACGCGAATAGACTTAAGCTGATGACAATCCAGCATTTCACAGAACATGGTGACTTTCTGACAGTTTCATACTTACAAGCCTCCATGCTCATCAGAACAGACTGGTTTGATTTTTAGGATGTTTATTAGGTGGAGTTTGTGGGTTTATTTCATATCTTCCTTATCTACATATTTTTGTTTACATTTTAAATTGCAATTTATAATTTCTCTGACTATGGTGGAACTGAGAAATTCATTTTAGGTGACTGGAACCTGAAGAATGAACAGGGAAAAAATTTATACTCATACTTTCAAATTCCCTGTGTTTAGTGACTGAGTCATGCAGACATAAACAGGAAAACAAAAGAAAGTTGTAGAGCATCATTGCCATTTCAATCAAGGCCTAGAAAGGGGCTTAGTAATTCCCAAATATATTAATTCAGGACTATATTTCTCACCTTTGTGCCTGAATACTAGAATACTGCAATGTATGATTCTTCTGCTCTTTACTGATAACTGGATTTTGCTTTTCAAAATGCACTGAGGTTTTCATTGGGTGCTACCATAAATAATGCAGAAATCTTACTAAAATCCTGCTGTGTGTTGAAATGCCATTTGAGACATTTCTGGTAGGAGGAAAACCTTCACTCTATACTAGCAAACACTCTACACTAGCTATTCCACTCTGACTATTTCACTTGGTGTGTGTCACAAGAAAGGGAAGTTAGGTTCCACTATTGATCCTATAGCAAAGGTAATGTGCTTAACTAATTATGAAAGAAGAGAATGATTTGACACAAGCTAGACTGTGTATGTTGATTTCTTTAAGTTCCCAGCCATATTCCTGGTATGTGACACCCAGAACATGAGATGCTTAATGTCTACTTGTTTTGGTTACAAGTAGATTTTCTAAATCAGTGTCCAGTCACCCAAAACTGTAATATTTTGCAGGTGCCCAGTGTCTTTGGAGATCTTCCTTCCAATCTAAACCCACAAACTTCATATTTTTTAATATCTGGACAGACAATCAGCATTTTCTTTTGGAATGTCTGATTCTTCTTTATATTAGGAACTTGCTGTTACACAACTAAGAGCACAGGAGTTTCAATTCTGTACAAAGTGAAACTGCAGCTTTAGCTAAACGCTAATAGAAACGCAGAGTGTGCTTTTGCTGCTTTCCCCCCCCCAAACCTATGAAATGTGGGAAGCAAAATACAGCAATATTTCACTTCAAAAGCTGGGAGTAAATGCACAGCAGTACAGAACTCCCAAATATAGCTTGATTTTTGGAGGCACAGGGAATCACTGATTTACTGATTTTAAAAGTTCAGAAATTGCACAAAATCTCTTTTGCCTCCTCTGAAACACAGAGTAACCAAAAACCAAAAAAGTACTTCCTAGTACATCACGTGTCAGGGGAGGACCCACTGGTAAGGGCAAATGTATATTGCTGCTGCTGTGAGTGTAGAACGTAATTTAAAATAAAGTAGGAATCCTTAATTTCCTTAGTCCTTCATCAATGAGTTTAGTTGTCACTTGGCTTGTAATCAGATTGGTGAATTCACGTTTCCTTCTCCACCCCCCCCCCCCCCGGCTTTGTCTTCTAAAAGAAAATTTACATCAAGTTGCTTTAACTTATTTATCAAAATCAGGATTCCACCATGTTCATCTTAAATCTGGGTAGTTTATTTACAGTCCTAAAGTGTTGCAGCACTTTTTTCTAAAGTGCTGACCCTCATTTCAAGAATGAGGATACAACCCTGCCTATTCATAGTTAATACAACATTCAGTGTGACATTGCATAATTTACCCAGGAGACTATTCAAGAAAGAGTTACCTTCAGTAACCTCAGTGTTTGAAGTACATAAGTTGGCTTTTCAAACTGATGCAGACAGATGTATGAAAAGAACCAAAAAGAGAAATGGACAGTAAAATTGGGGAAATGATAACAAAATCACTTGCAGACACCTTAAAGTTTCTGTAAGTATATGGTCTGTGTATGTAATGTATGATCTTTGCTGATAGCCATTGCAGAAATGTTTTCTGGCACTGAAAATAACCAAAACAACAACCAAAAGACAGCACTGGAGGAGACTGACCTACAACAAAGGCAGAGGAAGCACTCAGGGCCCTGGTGAGGGAGGACACCCTGACAGCTCTGTGTTAAAAGCTTACCCAAATTGCCCAGGGTGCTGAGATATGGCCGAGGGAGCCACTAATACCACAGAAACAGACACTGCCTTTTCTGAAAGCTCAGGCTGCCCCAGGCTACCTCAGTGCCAAGACTGACTGCTTGGTTTACAACAGGTTCAAATTGTTTGCTGAAAGCAAAGGTGCCCAGCAGTCTTGTTTTTGAAAGTGAGTTACCTTCAAGGGAGCCAGAAGGCATCCAGAAATAGCTGAAATAAAATGGAGCTGTTTTCCTAGTTCTCCAGGGTCAGCACTGCAACTGTGCCCCTTCTGCTTGCTCCTTCCTCAGGGGCAGGTAAGATGGAGTAGCCACAGACATCATTCCTTCCTTTCTCTGGGGGATGATGAGAAATGCCAAGGCAATGATGCTGGAAGTGATGGTGCACAACAATGCGGAAACTGGTGGCAAATCCTAAAAGTGGCAGGTTCAGAGGAAGCTTGGGCACTTGTAAGTGGGACATCCTCAAATTCTTCTTCTTAGTGATGATATTCCTAGCCTTTTTTCATGTTTCATGTAGGTTATCCTGCCATGGTTTGTGAAGTCATCTTCAGGCAAGAGCACTGAGGCAGCACTGGAACAACCTCTGCAGGACGACATGGAACTCAGACACTGCTGCACCCACACAAATCACATAGCAGGAGAGCAGCTCCATATGACATAAAGGCATAAGTGGCAGGCAAGCAACTGTAACACAGCTCATATTAAACATGTAATTCTGATGATGAATATTCTAATTTATTATATGGTTCGATACTGCTTTTTCAAAAATCATGCATTACATTTTAATAGGAGAAGGCTACTCAACAGTTTTTTGATAAAAAGGACATGGAACTGTTGGAGCAAGTCCAGAGGAGAGCCTAGAAGTTGATAAGCAAACTAGAGTATCCCTGCTATGAAGACAGGCTGAGAAAGTTGGGGCTGTTAAGCCTGGAGAAGAGAAGGTTGTGTGGAGACCTTGTAGCAGCCTTCCAGTATCTGAAGGGGCCTACAGGAAAGGGACTCTGTCAGGAACTGTAGTGATTGGATGAGGAGTAATGGATTTAAACTGAATGGGTTCTAACTGAAAAAAAGGGAAACTTAAGATAGATGTACAGAAGAAATTCTTTGAGCGTGATGAGGTACTGGAACAGGTTGCCTGAAGCAGTTGTGGATGCCCCATCCCTAACAGTGTCATTGCAATTGTTATGGATTGATTTCCTTTCTCCCTCTCTCTATGTATTTAAATATACTCAATGTCTATAGATACTGCTCTTAGAAACCACAGAAATAAACTGTGAACAGGAATTTGGATTTCTCCCCAAGAAAAAGTGTCTCGATCAATAGCCCAGCTGAAGCACACCTACTTCAATGCACACACCATGAGCAGCAAAGAGGAGCTGGAAGCCATTGGGAAGCTGCAGAACTGTGATATAGTTGCAATCATGGAAACATGCTGGGATGACTTGCACAACAGGAATGCTGCAGTGGATAGCTATGAACTCAATAGAAAGGATAGGCAAGAAGGAGAGGGAGTGGGCTAGCCGTGTATGTTAGAGAGTGTTTTGACCATCTAGAGGTTGATGATGATAATAAAACGGTCAAGCATTTATGGTAGGACTCAGGGGAAAGACCAACAAGCCAGCTAACATGCTGGGAGTCTGATATAAACAACTCAAAAAGGATAGAGAAAGATGAAGTGCTCCATAAACAGCTGGGAGAAGTCTCACAAACGCCAGCCCCTCCTGGGATGTTCTTGTGTGAGACTTCAACTTACCAGACATCTGCTGGAAATACAATACACTGGAGAGGAATCAGTCTGAAAGATTTCTGGAGTGTATAGAAATAACTTTCTGATATAGATGGTGAGAAAGCCAGCAAGGGAAAGTGCCCTGCTGGACCTGATGTTTGTAAGCAGAGAAAGATCTGCAGCTGATGTGATGGTTGGAGGCCATCTTGGCCATGTAATGAGTTTTTGAGCAAGAAGGAGAACTGTTATCTTGGACTTCCAAAGGGCAGACTTTAGCTTTTTAGGAACCTGGCTGACAGAGTCCCTTGGGAGGCAATCCTGAAGGGCAGAGGGGGCCAGGAAGGCTGGACACTCTTCAAGGAAATCTTCAAGGTGCAGGTAGTCCCTATGTGCCAAACACAAGCAGGTGGGGAAGAAGATCAGTTTGACTGAACAGAGAGATTTGGCTGGATGGAACTCAGGGGAAAAAGGAGAGTTTGGGCTGGGGTTGTGTCCTCATGTCCTTTGGAAAAAGGGGTACGCAAATCCGGAAGAGTTACAAGGATCTCGAGTTAACGCACAGAGAAAATGACAAGACCTAAAGGCCTAAATAGAAATTAACCTGGCTACTGCAGAAAAAAGAGACTAAAAAGTGTTCCTATAAATGCATTAACAACCAAAGAAGGGCTAAGGAGTATCTTTACCTCTTAGTTCAGTTTTGGGCCCCTGAGTACAAGAAAGACATTGAGGTTTCACTCCCTGTAGTCCACTGCCTCAGAAACAGGCTCTGAGTGTTTGACATTTAAAACCCCTGGAGTCTATAAAAAGAACTTCCAGCAAGGCTGCAAACATCAAACACTCCTACCAAGAAAGCCAAAAATGTGTACCTGCATTAGGGTAGTGAAAGGAGTCAATATAAAGTTTATGTACACATATGAGCTAAACAATCTAATTTCTGCTATGCAATGAGGTATTTTTTTTGTTATCTCAAAAGAGTGCTGTTGAGAGATGAATGTTTCCCACCAGGCTGAGCTGTCATTTGATCTTCAGACCAGAACCCAAGCATGGACCAGGGAGCACAGAGCATTAAACATCAAACACTTCACCATTTTCTGTTCCCATGGCTTTGAATTCTGTCAAAATCGGGGCAGTTTTCACAGAACTGTTGGAAAAGACCTGTAACTTTTCATAAGCATTGTAGATGCACAAAATGCAGCACATACAGTAAGATTACTTCTGCAATTTTCCTCCTGCTCTTTCCCCATCTCATCCTGTTAAATGCAGTTGAGTGACTTTGCTTCCAACAATCTGATGTACAAAGCAACTGAATTGATACCCTGCATTAAATGTACTGTATGTCTTTTGTGTAGTCCTCAGGTGGGAACTTGGTATAATTATGTGGCCCCAGACTTGGAGGTTTACAATTTAACTGCAAAGCAATTGGTGTTATGTGATCTTACATTTAAGAATTTTCTTTACCAACTAAAACAGTAGTGATGATTCATTTCCACTGTGTTATAACATAGTTCTGAAAATTCAATTCTAATGAGGAACTTCTCTGAGAACTAGTGGCTGAACTGAAATCTCACAAGAGTTTATATGCTCTGTTTCTTTATTCATCTCTGAAAGCAGTACAGGTAAAATTCTGTTTTACTTATTTTCATGTAGAAAAAAGAATTTCACAGAAGCAACAGCTAATTACTGGGGGGAAAAAAAAAGACCAAATAGATTTATTCACACTAGCATTTCTGAAGACTGTCTTCACTGGAATAGAAAAATTCACTTTATAACATGTCATTGTATTATTATAAATATATCCCAAAATAAGCAAGTTAGGATGAAATAAGGCTATTTTTTATGCAGCACTGTATCAAGGAAGCACCTCTCAAGTATGGCCATGCTTTTGACGTTAAAAACTGCAATTTCAGATAGGAAACTTGAGGTCCTGTGGTATTTTAATACACATTACTCTTCTAACAGAAAGACTGAAAATAGTTCAGAATAGGATTCAAAGACCTAATTACAGAATTACAATTTTGAGTCCTGACCCTTCCCCCCACATCCATTACTGACTGCATTTCCCATACTTAAACCATAAGCTCTTCCTATCATACAACAGGGGAAACAGTTTTCATAACTACTTTAATCCTCTAATGGTAAAGCATTCAAGATTAATTAACTGTACCCTAGTTCACTGGCTGCATAGTCAAGTATTGTGGTATATTGTAAAAGGAACTTGAAGAAGATCCATTGACTGTGCAGTTTGAATAAACCAGTATTTTCAGATACTTTTCAACCATGGTACAGACCAGTCTGTATAAGTGTGTTGAAATTTTCTGTTTGGTCTTGACACAATAGACCTTTACAATATTAACAGGAAAACTGTTATAAAATTATTTCTATCATCACAATCAGGGAATGTCAAAAATTACAGAGAAAAAAAGAAATTTACACCAAACTGCTCATGAATGAAGTTTGGTCATTATTTAGACAAGTGATATTATTAATAGTGGGAATACTGAAACATTAATCTTACAACTGAAGATAGCAACTGTACAGAATAGATGTTAAGCAAAGAATTTAATGTAATGAGAGCTTTACAAAAGAAAACAGCAGCCCCAAATATTTTGTGGGGAAAAAAAATGAACATTAAGTGTATCAAATCAGTTAATACTATGTATATGTCAACAGTTCCTCAAAATTAACGTGACCTTTACATATTGTTAGGGCTTACAAAATACTGTTCATAATACTTAAACATAAACAAAAAAACCACACCTCTTTGGCCAACAGATTAATAGATATGAGAAACTCAAGTCTGTTGCATTTAGCTTAACACAGAAAATGATCTTGCACATATACATCCCATTAAGTTATGTCAACAGTTTGGGGTTCTGTATAGAAAAATGGATCTGATGCAGCAGTTTAGCAGAAAGTGAGAACAGGCACATAGAAGAACAACACACAAGACTTCCAGACTCTTGAGAGAATTCATAAGGTTTCTGCAAGATGGAGATTTATTGCCCATTTACAAAGAACAAATGGTAATTACAAGACAAATATAATAATTAAACATACAAGCTCTCGAATTGTACAAAGATACTAATTTCTTGTGGTTGATGTGCATCGTTACAAACAGTGCTAGCTTAAGAGACCTTTGCAAAGATGCAGTGGAATCCCCTAGAGTTACAAGGGGACGTGACTGAACAGGTAAGACACAGATTCACCATTGTGTGTTCTTCGAATTGCCTCTGCCAGGATCATGGAAATGTCAATAAACTGAAAGAAAAATTGAGAAGAGAAATTTGCTGGCATGCCATGAGCAATAAACTATGCAGTTTATAAACATATAAACAAACATTCCAACGGCTTTTGTAGGTTCTATTTCTAGGAAGCAATATAACATTAAAGCTTAGGCATTGAACACATACATAAGGACTGCAATAATACCAAGTAAGAACTCAAAAATTGTGCAAGAAGGCATTGACTATGATCACTGAACAGTCATATTGTTGAGGACTTCTGACAAAGGGCATGTTGTCAAAAAGCCCCACAATTCTTGCCATCAGATGGCAGTGTCTGCTTGACACAAATACAGTTTAAAGGAAGTACAGTTTTTTAAGTGCCTGCCTTGTTTCAGTAAATATCACATAAATGTTAAGCTTTTAAAAAAATCCAATAATGCATTAAAAACCTCAATCTTTTATGCTTTTCTCTACTCTGTACTAAGGAAAACCTCCAAATGGGACACATGACTTTCCAGAACAATTTCATTTGTGTTTTTCAAGAAAAAATAAAGTCTAAGATTTCTGTGACCTCTTCAACAGAATAACTCCATTCTTACATGCAAATTTTGTATGATTAAAATTTATTAAAAAGAAAAAAACCTAATCAAATTTACATTTGTCACTCTTTCACAATCAAGCATACTGAAGGTTTAGGAAATACCAAATACTTTGAAGTGCTCTATTATATTACCTGAATCCCCTCAAAACATTTCTTTAGCACGTTTTAGCAAAATGTTTTGCAAACAATGTATTTAAGAATATTCATTTCCTCTCAAGGCACAAATTCTAGCACCAGTGAGCAGTAAAATACAAATCCTGAGTCTAAAGAAATGGCATAAAACCACCACTATACCTGTATTTTTGGGCAATGTTTCATTTTCTCCTCTTGGGGGATTGTATTAGTTACCACAACAGCCTCAAACGATGCATTATTAATCCGAGAGAGGGCAGGACCAGAGAAGATGCCATGAGTCAGAATGGCATAAACTTTAGTAGCTCCAGCAGACATTAACCTGTAGAACACACAAAAATAGCGTGCTGTGATGCATGTTTACATACATGGCTATGGATGAAGCCAGATACAAATCTCTAAAATACATTTTACTTACAAAGTAAGTTACATAATATCTACAAAATAATTCAGATATTTGTATAACATGAAAAAGTTTGAATTGTCTCAAAAAAATCCCCAACAAAAATTATCATTAAATTAAAAAGTTCTTATTTGCAGCAGTGATACTAATCTACAATGCTGCACTTTTGACCATGTCAGCACAATATAAAAATGAACTCCAGCACAAGCTTTCTACCTTAACCAGGCAAAAAATAAAGTAGGTTGGATGGCAGTATTCACAACTCTATTGTGCCTCCATTATTGTTCACCTTTATTTTCATTTGCAATTCAAACAGTTCTGCTTGGAAGGAGTTTCTGAGGAAGAAGAAATGTTAATGATTAAAAGCCCAGCTTACTGCAAGGTTGTGGGAAGACATGCTGCTGATCCAAGCACACAGTGAAGTGATGCATGACAAGGAAAAAAAGTATAAGTCAAAGAACTAGAACACCTTGTGAATGAGTCAAAATATCCTAATTTAGTTTCTAATGGCCTCAATGCTTCCAGATGCTCAGCTATGTCCTACCTGCTTCTCTAGCCTTAGAAAGAGAGGCCCTGAGCAATGGCATTTTATCAAATCATCACAAAGGCACAGGACGAAGCATAAGAGAGAGACAAAAAAAGACAAAACCACCAGAAATATCATCCCATTTTGAATGACTTAACAGAATTGAAGTTTTCTGGTTATTTTCAGCACTACATTTAGTAGCTGCAGCCTACAAGGAATATCCATTACAACAGGGTGAGTGTGTACCAAGTGTGTGTATTTGAGTTTGTACTTAAGCAAGTTGATCTGTTATATCTGAAAATATATTTCTTAGTTCATCTGCTTGATATGCATCTAGGTTGCTGAGATAAAAAGAGTTCTAGGGAGTATTTTGGTGCACAAGTCTAATTATACACGAAGTACATCCCACCTGGATTTGACATTAATGAAAAGCACTAGTTCATGCCAAGAACACGATACAAGGCAGCATCACTCAAGCAGAAGCATCTTGCTTAGTGAACACTGCAGATACATTGAAGGTGATTGACAGTTTGAGAATTTGATCTGTAGAAATGTTAATAAAGAGTGCTTCTTTCAAAACAGGAAAGAAATAAAGGTTTTTGACAGGAATGAACTTCCTTTATACACAAGAGAACAGAAACAGTGTTGGCTAGGCAATTTGTGATTTTGATCAGCAAAGGGCAGCCTAGAAGAATACTTTGAGGTGTGATGTAGATTAGAATACATATAAAAACCATTTACACCACATCTCTGAAAAATTTCATCAAATTTCCATGAAAATTAAAAGAAACACAAGACTATAGGAATCCTTCTTCCATGAGATTTTGACATCCTTTATATAGGTGCAAACAGCAAGTCTGCAACTAAAGACTGTAAACTCATGGGATTATCTTTACTTCAAACCACCAAGAAAAATGTCTAGCTCACTTAAACTTCACCATGTTGCTTTCATATCATTTCCCACAGCATTCTCCTGTGGAAATTTGCTTCTCGTAGCTTGGACAGGTATACTTCTCACTGGGTAAAAAACTGGTTGGATGGCTGGGCCCAGAAAGTGGTAGTGAATGGGGTTATATCCAGTAGGCAGTCAGTCACTAGTGGGGTTCCCCTAGGGCCACACCCATTTGACATCTTTATCAGGGATCTAGACAAGCGGATTGAGGGCACCCTCAGTTAAGTTTGCAGGTAACACCAAGTTGGGTGGGAGTGTTGATGTGCCTGAAGGCAGGAAGGCTCTGCAGAGGGATCTCGGCAGGCTGGATCAATTGGCTGAGGCCAATTGTATGAGGTTCAATAAGGTCAGGTGCTGGGTGCTGCACTTTGGTCACAAGAACCCCATGAAGTGCTACAGGCTCAGGGAAGAGAGGCTGAAAAGCTGGTTGAGAACCAGCTACTACCTACTACTACCTACGTGAAATGAAACAGCATAAAGGCACCTGGAAAACTACAAGTAATTCTTTCTACTTAGCACTGCTAAAGCCTTGGTTAGGATAGTGCATCTACATTCACAAGCTCCACTTCAAGAAGTGGAACAGCTAGAAGGAATCCAGAAGGCATCACAATTGAGCAGAAGTCTACAAACCTTGTGGAAAGACTGAAAAACTCAAGTTACTCAGGTCTAGAGGGAAATGAGAACTGTTCAACCAACTTTCGGACAGAAGACAGGAAACCTTATGCTCACCTCCCCAGATGAAAAGGACAAGTAGTTTTATACTTAAGATGCACAGTGAAGATTAATATTACATTTGCATTGGACACTATGATGAAAATACTTTACAGTGTTAAATCCAGTAAAGCTTTGTGAAAGATTGCCTAAAGAGAGTGGAAAGGCTCAATGATGAGGTTCAAGGAGGGAAAGATTTTTGAGCTGTTGTTTCTGCCTTGGAACTGTAAAGTGCACTAGATGGCCCAAGTTCTTTTCAAGTTATATGACATTTTATGTATTCTGTGCTGTTCCTAGGTACAGATCATAGATTTCTGTAAATATCTTCTCAATTTCATGTTTTAAAGAAGGACACAGCTGAATCACAGAACTGTGACCTGTCGACTCAAGGGTCAGAATGACTTCATACTACAGAGGTCAGGTTGTGTTATAGGCTTTGAGGACAACTGTATTCATCAGCTGTGCAGTGAGTGAGAGCACTACAGTGAGACAGACCATAATAACACTTACTTGTCTGCTGCGTGACATATTGTGCCACATGTGTCAGCCATATCATCAACAAGAATTGCTACTCTGTCTTTCACGTCACCAACCAAGACCATTCTGTCCACTTCATTCGCCTTCTTTCTTTCCTTATGAATGAGAGCAAATTCCACATTCAGTCTGTCAGCAATTGAAGTAACCCTAAGTAACAGGAAGAAATACACCACATTTAGAGAACCATTTTTAAAGAAAAAAGGAGTCATACAGATGTATTTGTCACAAAACACAGTTTTGGTCTTCTGGCTTTCAAATTACCACGGCAAAAACTTTTGCAAGGAATGAGACAGGTAGAAACAATCTTTATTCATTGCTAATAAATACAACCAGAGTGTCTTAAGATATACACCAAAAATCAATTTTTTAATTGAGTTGACTTTGGTTTTCTGTCATGAAGTGCCTGGCTTTGAAAACATTTCAGCTATTCACAAGCTTTTATTAAGCTGCTGCAATACTAGTCACACTAGGTAATTTAAAGTAGGGGGAAGTCAATTCTAAGCCTACGGGAATGTGCACTTTAACATTCTAACTGAAAAATACCATTGCAGGATTTGAAACAAAGCCAAAGGGAAAAAACCAAACAAGTTAAAAGTGATTAATAATTCTTTTCACAGTACTTGACTAGTAATCAAGTAGCTTACTTCATTAATAATTCCCTTAGCATACACCTGCTTGACAAAGAACTTTTAAAACTCTTTAGGGTGACCTCTGGTGGCCAAACAGACTTCCAATAATAAACTTCACTTGTTACAGACTTCTGATTGCTTTTTTCCATTTTTCAAAAAATAATAGAGCTCTTAGGTATAAAGAGAGAGGAATGAACAATTCCATGCTATTTTCTAATTGCTGATGCAACCTTGTAGCCTGTCTTTTTAGGCTATGTCTAGAATGTTGTTTACAAGGTTATTAAGATGCATGGTTAATAGAGAATACAGTTTTGTTTCTTTACCACTTAAATATGAAAGTTTTTAGTTACTGTATTTCAACAAATGGAAGATAAACAAAAGTCTAAAAATTTTGGCATTTTTTATAAACAGTGCAATTTCATAGCAAGTCTCAATACCTCAGAGGCATTAAGATATCAATAGAATTTCCATGCCTTATTTCAGTCACAACATCTAAAGCTGCGGAAAAACCAAGCAAGTAGTAAGAAACAAAAGAGAATTCAAGTATTTTAAATGAGTGCAAGAAAATGGATTTTTAAGAATTAATACTTATTGATTTAAATTTTAAGATAATTCATGTTCAATTTTCACATTCTATTAATTTTTTTTAAGTTTTATTTTGAAGTTCTGCATATTTTAAATAGAAAGAACAAACAATTTTCTTTACATTTTATTACTGGAGGTGAAGGAGAAGCTATGAATTTAGATGAAAGCAACATCTACCCCTCCTTCACCAGAAACTGGCTGGTTGCATTACAACAGAAAGATAATAACGATAGACTGTACTATCTGTATTAAATACAGTGAGAGTCATCCTCAAAAAATAAACTCTTATGATTAACTTGATAATGCACGAATACTTGGTAGGGGAAGAAATACTGTCTTCTGACTTGAATTCTAAGCAAAGATTGTATTTTGTTTAAAAAACAAAACCAACATAAAAACCAAGTGCAAAAATAACAGTGTCCTGATAGGAACAAATAAAGAAATTTAACTAAGTGATCTTTTAGAATGCTTTCTATATTCTTCACATCCTTAACTTAATTAATCTAAAAAAAAACCAAAAACTAGGAGTTCTACTCAGTCTTATTTCCCTAAGAATCGTTACAACATGAACACTCAGAAGAGACTCAAGGACTTCAATTAAAATCAAATTATGACAGTCTTTCACACTTTTTTCCATACTGCATTTCAGACATTTAAATTGCTATGGGCTTACAGAAGTCTTACTTCATTTGTCTTTGTTCCCTCTGCAGCAGCAGCACAAGCAATAAAACCTGAGAATAAGCATTTTGCCTCAATGGCATGCTTTATGACTTCACCAGCCAGTCTGCTTCTGAGCTTTGGCATTGGTTTATGCTCAATCAATACCAAATAAAACAGAGTCTTCTAAATGAGTAACACATGCTCTGAATGAAGAAAGCCTCCAATGAACTAAGTTTTCTATTTTTATCCTTCACCACTCAAACTTTCATTCCCTTTTTCTAGTATTTATAGCGCAAAACTTGGGGTCAGGTTTACATCTGGAATGCAATAATGTAAAGAAAAAAGAAATATGAGTCAAGCAAGCTCTTACCTAAATGCCAGCAGGTACAGTGGGAATAGGCCATATGCTTTGACAGAGAAGGGAAGCTTAGGCAATTCCAGAGCGAAGCAGGAAGAGGTGCAGCAACTTGACTAAAGAAGCAAGCAGCAGGAAAAATCTCTTCCCTCTGGTGGAGGGATTCAGCTAATGAGGCCATATCCAGGGAGAGAGAAAAATACCTTCTTTAGAGTATAGAAAGCTCCTGAATGTTTTCAAGCATGAACAGCATTGGAAGAGCTAGTTGTTCTGTTTTTACAGTGCAGTTGGATTCATCAGTGATGTACCCTATATCCTGCACAATTCATAGAGGAATATAGAAGACTAGACCAACTAGATCATTAACCACTAACTATATATAAATCTAATAGTTTTAGGCTTGTATAGTACCTTTTTGCACCACCTGCATCAGGTGAGACTATGATACAGTTTCTCCACTCGGGAATGTTCTCTTTAATCCACTGCAGGACTGCAGGTTCTGCATACAGGTTATCTACTGGAATGTCAAAGAAACCCTAGTCCAAAAGAGAAAGAGAGCTTCATGAATGTGTTTGTATCTTACCTGGAACCAAGACAAAAGGAAAGAATCAAGCCTTTGCCTTTCATGAATGGTAGAACTTCATTAGTGTTTTACACTGGCCTAATTCTGCTGCTGATACTACTGTCAAATGCTGCTGAAGTCAAATAAATATTAGGGTCTCTAAAAATATCACCCAGGAGTAGTGAAAAAGAAAACAGATGTTCTCAATTGATAGAAAAATCAGAAAAGATGATCACCTTCAGACCTCAAGTAAATTCATGCTAGTGGAAAGCTCTCAAAAAATCCAGTGAATACTACTCAACTTCCATAAATTTCAACTGTTTGACATTGACAGCAGTATTTCAACATGGGGAGGACTCAAACAAAAATGCAATCTTTGTACAAGTCATAAAAACAAGAACCTTTTTATTTATGTGACAGCCATCTAGCATAATAAGAAATTCTGATTAAACAGAGTGCCAGAACTGGAAGACATGGTGTTTTCTATAAAAAAGAAGTTCTCTTAAAACAAGGTACACATGAGAATGACAAATTATGTCTGCTCTGTGTCTGAGGCAAAGGTTTTGTGATTTGCTGGATTCAGCAGTAAGCCAGATAAGGGTTGCCAGGCTCCATCTCCACTTCTATTACGAAAATATTACACCCTTGGCCGTAACAACAAAACTTTACCTAGGGCAAGGCTAAGATTAAGAGAATTTGCCCCAAGCCAGTATATTTTATGTTCTGGAAGCTCTTACATTAGGCTTGGCAATTCTACCAAAGAGTTCAATGCACAAATATTTGAAGTAACTGCAAAATCACCCCATAAAATTGAGCTCTTTCTAAAAGGGAATTAGAAACAGGTAGCAAGACTTTCTCTGAACCCTCACAATTCTGTACACAGCCTTTCAAAATAATGACCAAAATCCCAGAGAATTACTATTAGCTTGTCACATTAATTCAGTATAGCTTCTAGACACAATTAGTAAGAACCAGCAGTTACCTGGATCTGAGAAGCGTGCAAGTCCATGGTGATGATGTGGTCAGCCCCTGCAACTGACAGCATGTTGGCAACAAGTTTTGCAGAGATTGGTGCACGGCTCTGAGGAATAAAGCACAAACATTTACATTTTAAAAGTATTTCAACCAGATGCAAGGAGAAAATTAGTTATTTTTATTGTTTTTTCCTTTACAATATTGGGAATCTAGATATGAAAAGCTCCAGAACTTTAGCCAAACTAGCCTGTCAATCTTGCTACCAGGGTTTTGAAACTCAGTGAAGCATTTAGGAATATCTAGATCAGTTTGCACAGTCTGCCTACTAATGCTTTGTATTAAAGAGATAAAATTTGGGATATAGTTTTCAAATTCATTCACTTAAAAGTTTCAGCTAACTTCTTCATAGCTGAAAGACATTTTTCATTTCTCTAAGCCTCTACATAAACACCCAATTCTATTTTATTTTAAGAAATATTTTAAAACCCAAAGATCGAAGGCAAAATGAACCCAACTTTTGAGAACACTGCTTTAAAACAACGTTAGTATCAAGCATTTCTTCATGACACAGTAAAGCTTGTATAAGATCCTTGTTGGCAGGGGTCTTTTAACCTGACTTTTTTTTTTCTTGCTAATTTATGTTTAATTCCTGGATGCAATTAGGATCTAGAATTCCCAAAAGGGACAGGGGAGGATGAAGAAATCCTAAGTAGAAAGAATGAAAGAAGAATAAAAATCTTACTAGGAAATTTACTGCTAATGTCAAGAGATTTTTAAAAGCATCAAGGATGCAGAACAAACAAACAAACAAAAAAAAGGAAACTATGATTGGAGGATAGCTCACTTTTTTAAAATTTACTCCAGGTTTTTTCATTTTCTAAGCTTTGTTTCCTGTGTTTCCCTAGACAGTTTTCTCTAACAGAAACACTAAACAAAATCTCCTGCTTTCTTTTGCTAATCTTTAAGTAAGGTTAATAGCTGGCAATAACATTAGCATGAAGGGAGAACTGCAAGTCAGAGTTTCCATCTCAATATCAGACTGTTTTCTGCTGGCACAGTATTCTCTCCTGCTACATCTCATTATCAACCAGCCTCATTTCACCTCCCAGGAACTTCCTCTCCTTCCAGCCCATACACACAATTACAGAGTACCTGCTTTCCTTCCATTGATGCTCAAGGGCATAAATGACAATGAGCTGAATCACTGACAACTTAGCCTGGGTGCTTTTCCATCTGTGTCCTATCAAGAAACCAGTATTTTCCTCAAAATTGTTGCTAGTTTAGGTGGAAACTTGGCATTTCTCTTTTTCAATCTGCAGACTGACAACACAGTTCCAGAATAGGAACTGAGATACTGCAGTCTTGTTTTATGGCTAGATCAAGTTTATCACCATCATTACTGAAATTCTTCATTTTGAAAACCATCCCTTCGGAGTCTTGTCTTTCACAGAACATCACCACCATTTTGTCTCTGTAGGATACACAGAAAACAGATGCAACAGCCAGCACTTCCCTAGATCTCTGCAATTCATATGTATCCAGCTTCCAGAAGAGTTTATCATCATTAGTGCTTCAGCACAGTTGATTTTCCACTTACTGAGGACAACGCTGCTCTTCATTTAAGTTCAGTTCTGTAAGTTGTCCAAAGTTTTCTGGATATTTCTATTATTTGTAGCAAATTTTTGTTCATGCCATTTAAATTCCTGATCACTTCAGCTCATTTTAGCATCTGACATTTTTAAGCTGGACTTCAAAATACTCTCAAAATGTCTATCGACATCTAACAAAGGAAATATTTAGAATCTACTCTTTTCATTCTATTGCAGTGTTCTCTTACGAGCTCTTTGCAAAGACCCAGTTTAATGCTTCCACTAAGCTGGATTACCAGGTAAATCTGAAATGAGAGGTTTGCTCTCCTGCTTGCACTATCCTATCTTTCCAGGCCAGACACTCACCCTACAGTGTGCTGTACACTAGGACTTGTCTGAACCAACAGCCAGGTGAGTCAGCTCAAATAGAAGAGAAAGGAAAAGAAAATGGCAAACCAGACCAGCCCCACCGGCAGAAACAAGTAACTAGTTCTGGCTAGCAGCTAAAGGCAAATTACATTCTTTTCAGAGTGTGGTTTGCCATTCCCACTCCATCCAGCACATGGAATTTTGTCTAATTTTTAATTTTTGTTCAATGTGAATACCATTCAGTTTGTCTCATGTATCAATATCATGAGTATCACCATCACAAAAAACCCCACATAAAACACTTTCCTGCATCACATACTAATGCATACGTTACCAGTTGGTACTTCTTTCAGCTGCTGGCCTTGCAGGCTGCCTTCCCAGAAGGAAGAACTTGAAGTTTACCACTAGGTAACTTGTTTTAGCAGATGTGGACACACCACTGATTGCCTACATGTTGGTGGACAGAGGGTCTTGGAGGGAAAGACAGCCAGACACCAGTACCTGCTTCTTAAGAATGGGCTAACAGGAGATTAAGACAAAAGAAGTTTGCAGCTGACAGTTTCCTTTACGCAAAATTGTGCATTAAAAGAAAATCCACATGATACATTTAAGATTTGCTTGCTTGCATAGAAAGTAAATTTTGTGCTACAATATGATGCAAATTGAAGATGATTTTAAAATCAAAGAACGTATATTCATGGGAACCTCAGATAACCTGGCCTCCTTATTCAGAAACTTGGATGACAAAGGTGGATGAGAACTCACAATTTTCCTTATTATGTAGTTTGTAAGGTTTGTGTCTGATGGAAGAGGTAAGAACACAGATTCACAGTATTCATTGTTCAATTCTTTGATGTAATTTTAGATTATTTTCAGAATTATTAGTGTGAAATGCAGCATTAGATTACATGCAGAAACTAAATTGTTAAAAAATCACTTGAATTACCAGTGGTATTGGGAATTCACAAAGCTAATACAAACAACCTCACAAGAGTAACTGTGCAAAGGACACATAGCTGAAAGTAAAAGTTGTCCATCAAGAGCAAAGCTCTGTTGCCTTTAAGCCTCTTAGTACATTGTTTTGCTCAATATTTTTCACATGCACGCTGAACAGAATAAAAAAAAGAAATCAAAGAAAGCCCAAAGATTTATAACTGGAACTTTCACTTCCAAGAAAGCCAGTTGTGAAGTGTATGGACACTGAAGGTTCACTAATGCATTACCCAAATTTATAATTTCAAAAATGAGATATGCTTTGAAGCCTCAGAAATTGACAGCCATTATCTTGAATGTCCAAATAAATTTTTAACTAGACTCTAGGGGTTTTCTTGTAGCAAATTATTCCACAGGATTACTGTCATGGCCTAGGTGAAACACAACTGAAATCAAGAAGTGAAACTGAAAATGTTCCTAGTTATACATAATGTAACCCAGTAAGTTTCACCCTTTAAGGCCATATTAGTGGAAATGCGTAGTGTTAGATTAAAAAAAAAAAAAAAAAAAAAAAAGATACCTACCCAACGCTCCACGGACCCCTTCTACAAATCAAAAAAACAAAGTTACATGAGCTGGAGAACGCGAAACTCACCTGTCACTGTACCTCTAACTTATCTCAAAGGCATCTCTGCAGCATCCTACATAAATGTGTCCTGCCCACAGCTTGAAAGGTTGGCATAATTAGAGGATGCATAAGTGCAGTTATGGTCAAAGCACAGAAACATCTGAGCTATTTTTAAGTTTAGCTAGCTTTTGCATCAGAAATATTCTAGCTTAGGGCAGCACTTGACTGAACTTAAATTAATTTACTGACTTTATCATTCTCAGTAAGCGTTTTTTTTCAATCTGTTTCTCATTTAAAGATAATCTAGGTCCAGTGCTAAAATTTTCAGAGTAGATTAGATTGCTCAGAATAAGACTTTTACTGCAAGACCCTTTCCTTACATAAATAAATGAAGAGCACTGTCATTGTTCTCAGGAATCATAACTGCACCAGAGGTGTGGCAAATACATGGTCATTTTAAGCAGCAAGGACTCAGTCTATTTAATTTGTAATGAATTAAAGTCAATAACTTAAATTCAAACTAGAAAACAACACCTGTCTACTGAAGATTATACTGCTTCAGTTCACAGTCAAGCAAACTACAGCAACATCTTTCACCATAGAAGAAAATCTGTGTACAATCATAGGAAGAAAATGGCTGGCACTTTACTGACACTTCAGGCAGCACACAAAGCTTGTGCACTCATCATGGGTCAAAGACCAGGTGATCTGATGCAAGCAGGAGGGAAGATGTCCCTGTCAATAAGCTGCCCAATGTTGACAGCTGTGTTATAGCTTATTTTGCAACACAGAGGTCAACCACCAAGGTTAATTTCCAAAGATGGCAAACATTTTCTCAATTGCAAAACAGAGGGGGAAAAAACCACCACAAACAACAGATTTTTTTTTTTTTTTTTTTGCCTACAATTATGGAACTCGGTGACACACAGAGAGTAGTCTGGAAAAAAAAATCTCAAAATCTCTATTAATCAAAATCACTTTTCTAGGCTATGCATCTTCTGATGGCATTTCTGAAATACAAAATGCCCCTGCATGGCATGTACTGTGCCACCACACTGGGGGGGTTAAAATGTCCCTGGAAGTCTGCCACATGGAATTTGGGTACCCTTGACAAGAAAATTTAGATGCATGGAACATTTGGAATATACTAATCCTTTTCCCACACCAAGAACTTAGAGGATGGTACAGCAGAACTTCCCAATATGAAGTGGGAAATCAAAACACAGTGAGATGCTTTCCCTTGTTTTCAACAAAATACTTACTGGTACCCTTCCAAGGTCTTTTGATATAAAGTATTTCACCCCTTCTTAGTAAGGGAAAGCATCATCCAATACAAAACACAGCAAAAATGAAGTACCAAGAGATGTAGGCAAAGAACAGGGTCTTACTTTTTAACGCCTGAATTCCATTTTTGGAAGTATAACAAGTATACCTTTATGGTATTAGTATGGTATTACAGTGACTGCACTTAAAGAATTAATATACCAGAAAATAAGTTCTTAAATATCACAGGCTGATTACTACATATTTTGTAATAACTGCTATTCTTTTTAGCTGCTCCATTACTTCATTCCTGCTATATTTTTTATACAAGATTATAAAGATCAACAAAAGGTTTGCAGAATGGTTTGCCTGATGCCCAAAGTGAAAGAGAGGGGGCAGTCCATTTACAGGAAGTAAAGGAGAGAGACAATTTTCCAAAAATACAACCATTGCAATCCAATCTTTAAAGCCAAATTCAAATTTCTTATTACTTCTTTTCAAGTGAGCTTGGGTAAAAGTACCATTCATATAACCTATCAAAGGGTTTTTTTTTGTATGTATAATAGAGATAGAAAGTCTAGTTCTGTATTTTTTAAAGTCATTCTCATTTCCCACAGGGGGTGTGGTACCATGTTACCAACTTGGCAGAACTCATATATTCATCAGTTATGACAGATCAAATTCAGGAAAAGGGCAATAAAATCAGTAGAGCATTTATGGGGCTTTTATACAATTTCTTGTCCTCATAAATCAAAATAATTATTACAGATATAAAAAGGTATTTTAAATTTGTCTGGATGCATAAAATAATGTTTTTATCAATTTCTGTTATGTATTGTGGCTTTTATCAGTTCCTTCCATTTTGCTGTTTAACCATATAGGATAAAACCTACCTACATAATAGTTACAGCATTTTGAATTTAGTATTTAATTTCATGCAATTAAAATGCTTAAAAAGGTGTACTCTCTACATTAATAGGGATTAAAAAACCAAAAAAACCTTTGAAAATGCAGGATAAACAATCCCATAAAATGAGGTACTGTAAAGTACTGTAATAGACTGCACACTTAGAATATACCTACTTTTGCAAACTGAAGGCATGTCAATTATCAAAACACATGCAAAACCATAATTTATTGTCTCACTTCATTCACTTGTGGATAAAGTAATTAAACATTTTACAAGAGAAAAGGCTGGGAGGGGGAAATCAAATCTTTTGAATCACTTAAATGTTTATGAAAATTATTAATCTCCAAAAATTTCAAGTGAGCAAGTGGGATAGAAGCCTTCCAAAATGACACAGTTCTTACCTACCTTGTCTTTTTTATCTTGCCTGGCATATGGAAAACATGGAATTACAGCAGTCACTCTGGAGGATGATGCAATCTTGCAAGCATTGATCATGATGAGTAGTTCCATTAAGTTGTCGTTTATTTCTCCACAGCCACTCTGGATAATATACACATCTTCCCCTCTCACACTTTCACCAATCTCTACACTGAAAGAGCAGGAGATGATAATTTCAACACCTGAATTACTGGAAAAGCATTACTAAAAAATATTAAAAAATCCAGTTGTGTTTTAACAAACTACCATAGGTTTTCTGCAAACATCCCATTTAGAGTAGGATTTTATTTGCAGTGATTTCGATAAGAGCCTCCTTGACACAAAATATATTTCAATATAAGCCAGTATGGTCTTCATCAGGTCAGCACCCACCAACATGTAATTACAGCTGTAAAATCTACACCATGATGTTCAATTAAAGTGTTTTTAAAAGACAAAAATCATATAGAAAAGCTAAGAAGGCTGCTAATCAACAGCTAACCATGGCTCAACTCTGACGTTGTGTCAATTGTTCTATTTGCTCTAACCAGGCTTATGTGCTTTGGTTTCTTATGACAGTATCTAAGTTATTTTGTTCTTCTGCAGATTTCAAGACAAATTCTGGGACCAATCACTGCTCACACCACAGAATTAAAAAATTAAATTGAGCTTAAAAACAAACAGGAAAAATAAAACAAAACTGTTGAATTCTTCCTCAATTCTAAATCCAAGCAGAAGACATCTACTGCTGAACCACACTAACTTTTCACACCTGTTACTCCAAAATTTACATAAAAATAGAGCAGAATAACCTTTGCTTTTCCCTAAATCCATGTACAATGTACATGAAACATACAGACTTCCTAAATAATGAAGTGATCAGACCTCGCAAACCCCTGCTCTACTATATTAGTGTCAGTTATTAAATGCTAGAATACATTGAACCCTTATTTAAAAGTTTCCATCTTTATCCAAGACACAAATAAGTAGAAGGTTTTGCCTGGAAATGGCCCAGATGTGGGTGGAATTATTTCTCTAATAGGTCCTTCAAGGCTGAGGCTTGTTCTAGTCAAACACAGTCCTAACAAGTGTTGTTTATCAGCTCTCAGGGTGCTGTGTAAGACTCACAAGCTTTCCACAGAGAGGAATTTACTGCTTTTAAACATCTTAATGATAAGCACACATTTGATTTATCACCAACAAGATAGTTCAGTACATGCTCTCAGCTCCCCTATTTGAATTCTTTGCAGTCCCAAACAAGTTATATAAAGATCTTGTCTTAATTTTTCTCCTTAACTGAATACATTTTTTTTTGCTAAGAATGCTACTAGCAGGATTTCTGGAGGTCAAAAGAAAGCAAACCATCAAACAAATATCAGGTCTCTGCAAGACAGAGATGGTCAGGGACAGCATCATCTGCAGATACATCAGGAAACCCTTGGGAGGCTTTCATCATTCCACAAAGACACAACTTTTTAGTCACAAAACTTATTTCCCTTTATAAGTTTTTGACCAATGGAATGAGGTCATTCAGAGAGAACTGTTTTGATCAAAATATTTTCTTAGTTTGTTTCCCTTTTTGGAGTGGAAGAAATTTTTGGTCAGCATAACATTTTTTCAGTAAGATACTAAGTGTGATACATGATTGGAAAAATTAGCCAGGTTTAAGTGGAAGCCCTCCTGAACACAAATCCAGCTCCACATGAAGAATCTACCCACAAGCTTACAGATGTGACCTCAATCATTATTATAGCTTTGGGCTTATCATGAGGGCTTTAGAAAATTCTAATTGCACCCTCACTCAGCAGTTACACAGGCCTGCTTTATAATGAGTGTTGTCTCATGCCACACCTTTGGAATATACCCAAAGAAAAATTATTTTATTACTTAGGGAAAAAAGGAACAGCTAATTTAACAGTATAACATTACTCACTAGGAAATAAACTTGGCTGAGCGACAAAAGTAAATTATCCTAATGTTCACTATATACTGAAAGAACACTGAATTTTAACACTTAGAGTTGTTTTACTCTTTTAAAAAACTTTCACTTCTATGCATATCACTTAAAAACAGCTTTGAGAAGGTCAAGGAATATATCTTCAGATAAATATAGGTCTGGTTAATACCATGAACCTGAAGTGATGATTTTTCCATTGTCATTAATTGTATTTTCCTTCTTATGATCTTGGGCTACCAATAAACATCATCTTGTAAACAACTTAGAAAACAAACATACTACTTCTTTTTCTCTCAGTGTATTTGAAAAAAACATAGCTAGTTTTTAAGGCTAGAATGACATACTTATTTGCCACACAGAAATGTGAGTAGTCACACTTCCCAGTCAACAAGAGAGAGATGTGCAACAGATCAGTATCTCTTATTATCTATCTTCTCAAAGATTGGTATTGAGAGGCATTGTGTAGATTCAACCAACAGACACACACAGAGCTGCCTATTTCACCTTCCCCAAGCCAAAGAGTAAAAGACAACCAGTCATTGTGCTGCAAGTATTCCATCAGATACAGCCTGTACTAACCACATTGGTGGGGAGTTGGGTGCTGGTTTTTTTTCTACAGGAGGGAGGGTGGGGAACTGGCAGTTTGGGTTTGTTTTGGTTTAGGTTTTTTTGCCCGTGTCCCTTTTTTTTCATATTCAGGCAACCAATAAAAGACTGTGAACTACAGAATCAGGTATTTGAGTGTTGTATCTCAAATA
Source organism: Eopsaltria australis (assembly GCA_034509425.1). Taxonomy (NCBI): domain Eukaryota; kingdom Metazoa; phylum Chordata; class Aves; order Passeriformes; family Petroicidae; genus Eopsaltria; species Eopsaltria australis. The sequence continues at coordinate 2,283,488 of JAVTVJ010000068.1, read as the reverse complement.
TCTACTAGACAACACTAAGCTAACTGCAGTCAAATGCAGTGACAGTTATCTTATTAACATTACTACTAAATGCCTCCATCTATATCATGACCTTATTAACTGTTTGTGAGGTTATTTAAACAATTTCACATAGTCAGGACACAGAGGAAGGACACAAGAACAAGCTCTTGCCCCAAGATTACAAGCTCTGTTTGTTTTATGCAATTTAATCAAATTCAGCTGTTTGGTAACAGTTTAAATAAATTTCCGTTCAAGAAGAGTCAACAGAACCTGTACATTAAAAGCCCTGACACCACACAATTGTGTTTAAAAGGGAAACTTACAGAAATCAATAGCCCACAAAAGTAATTAACTCTGAGCCAGCTGCTTGGCATCCAGAAGCACAAGGCCCGAGCTGGGAAAGATACACATAAGACAGGACGTGATGAATAGCAAGTTTAAGTGTTGGTATCTGCCTTCAACTTGCAAAGGCTGATTTGAGAGTTCAATTTAATAAATAGAAACTTGGACAGACTAATAACCATGAATTAAAGATACTGCATATGGTATCAAACATATTTCAATGGCTGAAGCATCCATCAAGCAAAAATCAGAATCAGGAGTAATAGCAGATTGAGATCCTTTTGAGCTAGATTTATAGGTGCAATTCCAGCTGAACTTAGTGGTGGGAATTATAAATTTGTACATCCTAACTAAAAACCAAACAGCTGTGGGGAAACGGAGTAAGTATGAAGAGCCAGACTACAATGGTAAATAATGTAAATACATAACTAGGATGTTCAAATCATACACTTACAAGGGTTCTATGTAGTTTTTAATATAATTACAGCAGATTAAGTTTCTAACCATGCTTACAAAAAGTAAGTTTTCTCAAGGAAATTAGATGCTAACGAAGTAGATGTGTGCTTCAGGCCCTTTCAACACCCAGAGAAGAGGCCAAAACCAAAGGTCCAGAGTCCTCATACAGTGTGCAAAGGAATCAATATCTCAAAAGTGATCAAATAAATCCACATGCTGAGTTTGCAATTCATTGAAACCCGGCCAATGGCAAGCACTGAGCAGCAGGGTGTGTTTGACCTCTTACCTTTGGGAATGCAATTCCCAGAGTAAAGTCTTTCAACGCAAGAGTTTCAACTTACAGGGCAAATATTTCAACTGATGTCACGTTACATAACAAAGTGAGTACCAGCAAAGCCCAAAACAACAAAGAAACAATAAAAATGCCATAGTTGGGTTTAAGTCTGTAGGGATCCCCTATCTCCTGGCACCTGTGGTTTCCCCTCAACTCTAGACTCTTCCACTTTGATTAACAGCTCCAACACAAACCCTTTCTTGTTAACAACTGCCCAGTTCTAATGCAGAGCACTGGTATGGTAAACACCAGAAGATAGGAAATAGCTTGTTACCCTCCACTCTGGCACGCAGCCTGCCACTGCAGGAGGAAAACACTTTTTCTTGAGCAAGTTCTGGGTTTGTCCACATGCAGACCAAAAACTACCCTCAAAAATTTTGAAACAAAGGTCTAACAAGCCTGAACAAAAACTCTTTAAAGGCTGAGTACCAAACTCTGCAGCTAAGGACAAATGAGATTGTCAACCATTATTCACACATATTGGGGTTTTTTGTTTGGCTTTCTTTTTTTTGGGGGGGGAGGGGGTAGGTGGTGTTGTGGGTGGGGTGGGTTTTGTTTGGGTTTTTGGGGGGGTGTTTTAATTTCAAGTATTTAGCATCTACACAAAGAAAAAAGTGCACAGTATATGGCAAAGTCAAAAAAGTGGAAATCTCAAACCAAAAGCTTCAAAGGATTTGGGGCCTTTTCCAATTCAGAGAAATGAACAATACAATAAATGGCCATATTTGCTGTGTCTTCAATTCCCTATACAAACAAAACACTGTGCTGTTGTGGCTTTAACACATACAGTGTACAGTCTAGAAACAATTTTTACCTTATTGAACCAAGCTGGTAAAATCTGTTTCTCCAGCCTCCTCTTGCTCATGACAGTGCAAGTGAGCTGGGAGATAAGGAAACAGCTGCCCCCACTGACAGAGGCAGACCTCAATCAACCCAGATGGGAAACACTTGCTCAGCACCATGGTTAGGCATCTGCAAACACCATAAGCATCTACTCAGAGAGGCTGATACAGCTTGTGGCTCCACAAGCAAAGGAGCCAGGTTACATGAGATGCAGTGAGGTCATGTCTCAGCTGAGACAACTGCAGTACAAGGATGCTGATGGAGAGGTAAGAAGGAAGTCTTAAAGTCAGGTGACAAATTGTAAATTCCTAAGATACATGTTTCCAGGTTTGCTCTTGATTTTTTTTCAGTTATTTACTTCATGGAACAAACTGGTTTCATTTCACCACTTCGTGGGAAATAGAGACTCAAACCCATCCTGGAATGAATTCTCCAGGGAAACATCAGCTATTTTTTTCCTAACTTCCAAAATCAAGTATCAGCCCACGACATCCCGTTTAATTTACTCACAAGAAAATGGCCCTCATATCAACAGCACAGCTTTTCCCATACAGCAGACAATGTCCCTTTGTAGTCATTCCATATTTCCTTCTGTAAAAGCTAAATGACACACACTGTAATTTGATGTTTCTGAACAATTTCAGCAACTGAGTAAGGCTGTGGGTAGGAAGCCTTCAAATTCACATGTGCCAGGCAGAACTTCAATTCCCTTCCCTGTGGATCAAGAAAATCTCCAAGACTCACTCCAGCCAGTGACTCTTGATAGCAAGAAGCCAGGAACCTCACAGGAATGGGTGGTAGCACTAACTTCTTTCACCAGAAAAGATGTGTGCAAAGGAATGCATCTATGAGTAGTTTCTCCATTTTGAGAATAACAAGTATTTCAAGGGCAGAGTTAAAATAAATAGTCTATAGAGAAGGAAGAATACCATATCTTGTAAGAAAATAAATTTATTTACAAAGTTATAAATTTAATCATATTTTTTCAATTCACTCACCAAAAATACCTGCACTGGGGTTTAACTGTATAGCAACTCTAATTAAATGCCACATCAGGACATTTGAAGACAATTTTGCAAAAAGCTTCAGAGTGTTTACTATCTGTATGCATCTGTTATGTGTCAGTCAAACAGCTCCATGATGCTGAGGCTACAAGAGCCATCCCTGGTTAAGGACTTTTATTCCTTTCTTCTTCCTCCAGCCTCAAAACTGCTGATGACAGTTGGCTTGTGGGGTTTGAAGAAGATAAACTGACTAAGCCCCCACTGCAGCCCTTATCATTTTGCCAGATAAATAAGAAGGTGGTGCCACCCAAGCTCCTACCTTAACACTGTGGCTGGCACTTAACTGACACACAAGCTATGAATAATAACAGAGTTATCATCCACAACCAGAGTTTACAGAGGAGCTCTGGCAAGGCATTTGGTAGGGTTCCTTGACTTCAGTAGCCAGCTACATGAAGGAAAGCATGTTCATCCAATTTAAAGGGAAGGAAGAAAAAAAACAGGGCAGTGATTGAGTCTGCCAGCAATTTCCCCCACTTTCTCACCACAGACATCACATTTACCAGCTACAGAACGCAAAAGAATATTGATTGCCTGAATCAGAAGAGAACTGTGGTATTACTTCTAGATACACCAGTCTCAGTATAGATAAAAATGAGAAGCCCTTCCCATTTTAAATGTTCTGGAGCTGTAAACAGGCTACTTAGCCACAGTGCTTGCCAGTGGTGGCCCTATCCCTGGCTAACCTCAGCATCAGCTTCTCAAACCCACTTACAACTGCTGAGAACTGAGACTGAAACCTAAAGCCTGTTTGACTTGAAATATAATGCAAAATATTTAATAACTCTTCCCTCCACTCTGTTCTGCAAGCCAGACTAATTACAACTCTCAAGTAAAAGGCTTCCAGCTAGACCTTTTGCAAAGATTTAAGCCTGGGGCTGCACACAGTTATCAATTTATGCATCATTTATATTTAAGAGAATGCAGCAAACAGCAAAACAGAGTTTTGAACAAAAGGTAAATCTTCTCTGCAACTTGCTAACTTAACAGGGCTGACAAAGCAGAGTTTGTTGACCCTCAGGCCCAGGCTTATCTGTTTGCATGGGGGTTTGCTCTAGTCCCACTGGAAGGTTTAAGGTTCTCTGAGCTTTTTAACTACCAGGTTTTATTATTCTGCAATAGTGCAACTGTATTTCATAATGCCAGTACACTTGTTTATAAATTTTAAAATGCAACAAAAATAAAGAAAAAAAGCACTCTGCTAGAGTCTCTTTATATGGGAAGAAGTCATTTTTTGCTTACATACACACACACAATTTTACAGTACAGACAGGCTGAAAATCCAGATGCCTCAGAAAAGAACCCCTCTGCATAAGTATCAGCTTTACCTGTAGTTCAATTTCAAATACATTGTTGAGGAATTATCTTACTACTATTGCTTAGGTTTTTTTTTTAAATTAACATTAGACTAGAAAACTGGAAAGTCAACATCCTGAAGTAAGTTGCTAAGAATATTGAAAAAATTACGCACTTGAAATATTATATAGCAGATACATGCTGAAGGGGAAAAAGGAAATTCAGATTAGACTCTCAAAAGAAGGAAGTTGTAAAACAAAACAAATAAACCAAACAAAACCCAAATACTTAAAGGTTTAAAATATTAAGGCATTTTAGTTCAGGGAATAAAAAGAAATAAAAAAGATAATGTTAGCTTTGCAGTGTTGCAACAGAATCAATCAGAAATAATGCTTCTAATAAATACATTCCTCATAGCTGTACCACACTACATTGTTCCTTGCCTAAAAAAATAAACTGGCACTTCTAGATTAGCCAAACCACTGACATACTGCAGTCATCACTACCTTTCTTTTTAATGGCAGAGAGAATATTCCACACCTGGAAAAATAGGTGCAATTACAGTCTTGAGATTATTGTATTCTGAAGCCCAGAATTTAATTAACTTATCTTATAAAACAAATAGACAAACTGTGGAGATAAATTTCTACCTTGGATGAAATCTAAATCAATTTAGTTCTGCTGTTTGCTATGTTTCAAGCACAGATTAAGACAAGTGTCTCTGGAGAACAAACATTTAAAAAAATTAGACAAGTTAGCAAGAAAGTCATGCAACCAAATACACAAGTTAAGTTTTATCATGCAGAAAAGAGATCAAAGAGCAATAAAGTGAGTATGGGGCTGGAAAGAATTGAGAGAAGATTTAAGCTTTCATTTAATCAGGAATGAATAGAAGAGTTAGAGTGTGCAAACATTAGATTGCATAAACACCAATGGAAGAGGGTTTATAGTAATGCCAGTGAGCATAACTAGAACAAGAGCAACTGCACTGAGAATGCAAAAATGTAGACAGAAAAGAAGGACAAGCTTTGTGAGAGCAATTTTAGAATACATCATGTTAATCTTTCAAAGGAAGCAATGAAAACACGCTTTTTCAGGAGATTCAGAACAAGAACAGATAAAAACATACAGGAACCTCAGAGACTAGCCAGCTACTTACAGCAGGAACTTGTGTTTCAGAATCAGCTGGCAGCCTAGACTCACATACCTATACAGAGAAGCAGTAGCAGTCTTACCAGCTCATGGGGTGAACATACCACACTCACCTCAATTTAAAATTCTTCATTAAAATTGTGAAAATTAAATAGGTGGGTCAGAAAGCTAAGATGACACACTAGCAAAGAGAGGCAATAGGATAGAAAAAGCATTGCCAAGCACATTCTCAGACTCCAGGTGAGCAAGCTGTCCTCATGGTTTCACACAGGATTTTTTGCACTGTTACCAAAGACACTTTCTGTGTTTGGCTGGCCAGGAACCTGGTATGACTGAAGTTTCAGGAGTAAGCCAAGGCCATCACAACAACTTGGATCATTCTCATGCATAGCTATCAATCTTGGACCACGGAGTGGAGCCCTACAGGAGCTCTAACGGGTCCAGCACACACACACCTGGCTGCTAATGCAAAATAAAGACCAGCTGCAACAAATTCTGCAAGTGTAATTTGACCTAGACCCTTTTAAAAATGTCTAATCCAGCATCACCATCCGGTTCTTATATCTGCTTGTGTGCACACCTACTTACAAAACTGCACAGCATACTGCAGTTTATAAAACCAAGATTATTTTTTTATCTTTAGGTGGATAAAACTGGTCAACTGCACAGTTAATTATCTGCGAGCGCTGGGATGCACCTGACGTCGCATGATGGGCTGCCTGTGCAAACACCATTCCCATCCCACAGGAAGGAGGATGCTCTTCACCCGGCCAGGGCCGTGCCAGCCCTTCTCTGCCCAAGGAGCTCCCGACGGGAGCGCTCCCGAGCTGGGCCAGCACAAGCCAGCCGGGACGCCTCCGGTGCCCTGCCCGTGCTCCGCAGGCGGGAGGAGGGGAGGGGGAGCAACCAGGAACGAGTGCCGGGCACGACACACCGCGGCTGCACCTGCACCGAGCCATCCGGCCGCGGGTCCCGCACCGGCTCAGCCGCCCTGGCAGGACCCGCCGGCAGCCTGAGGTGACAGCGGGGCGGGTGGCACCGGAGCGGGAGCCGCCGGCAGCCCCGGTGACAGCGGGGCGGGACCCGCAGCAGCTCGGGCTCGGGGGTGTGTCCGGGGTGCGCCCGTGACGCCAGCGGGGCGTGCGAGCGGGACACGCGGCGAGGGCCGGGGCAGAGGCACGCACCTGGTCTCCTGGTTGCTGAACTTCTTGGTGACCACCTTGCCCAGTTCCAGCCCGAGCCGGTCCGCCACCCGCTGGGACAGGTCGTGGTGGGAGCTGCCGCTGAACAGCACGATGTTCGGCATGGCGGGGGCGAGCGCGGGCGGGCGGGCGAGCTCGGGGCTGAGGCGAGAGCGGCAGAGGAGCGCGGCGAGCGCGGTGCGGGGTCAAATAGCGGCGTGCGGGCCCGCCCCCGCCCCGCCGCCAGGAGCGGGAGGGACCGGGGCGGGGCGAGCCGGGGGCGCTGCGGGGCACAGGTACGGCCGGCAGCCTTTGGCGGCCGCGGCGTGGCGGTCGAGGGGGGTGGCTGCCACCGCCTCCTCCAACTCCCCGTAACTCCCCGTCACTCCCCGTCCCGAGCCCGGTGCGGTCCGTGCCCCTCGGCCGCCTCTGCCCCGCCTCTGGAGCCGCGTTCGGCCCCGCTGTTCCTCGGGCGGGCGGAGCTCTGCCCGCGCTTCGCTCCCGCTCCTGGGGGGAGGCACGAACGGAAGATCCTCACAGGGGCTCGGCTATGGGATATGTGGTTCAGGTGACACCGGCACCTGAAAAAGCAATTGGCGAATACAGCTATAGCTATGTGTATGTGGAGTTAGATAGGTATCTAACTAGTTTTACGTAGCGGAGCTGTCCTTAAGTAACCCGCGACGATTCTATATAAACACTACGCGTTTTCCATTAGCATGGTTTTGTCGATTGTTTCTTAGAAATAGGCTCATGAGCAAAGTGCTGTCTGAAAACTGACAAAGACATAAAGGTCTTATCTTTCAGGCAGAGCTGTTTTAACTTGTATGCACAGGAATAAATAGATTGCATTGGATAAGTGACTTCAGAACTTTGGTTTTCCTGCCTTAAGTGTTTTCTTCAGAGAGCAGGGTCTTGAACACATGGTTATTGATGTTCTGTCTGTAGGATAATTCATTACTAAATAAACGCCATTGTTGCATAATGAATTTTTCAACTGAACCTGAGTTCCAGCAAGGAACTTCCTCAAAAAAAAAAAAAATCCAAATAAAATTGAATGTTTTAGTCAACAACACAGTAATGAATGTTTTGGGTTGGGGAGTTAGGGCTTGTTAGGCTGGGTTGCTGTCATTCCCGTTATTCAGTGATCCAGATGCTTCCACAGATTATAGACACTTCTTGCTAAGTATCTCATCATTTCAGAGGGAATATAAATAGGGACAAGAATGGAAAAAATATGTATTTTGACTTACCACAGCATAATTCCAGACTCTATTCCAGTATTTGATACATTGCCAATACCTCAGCATAGGAAGACTATTTTTTGGCTCACTCACCCACATGCCCTCTTTGTATTTTCTTTTAACACAATGAAAAGGAAATGTGTTTTACTGTCAGCATCGTAGGCTCATAAAGCATCTCAAAGTCAAACTTGTGATTCTTCCAGTTCATACATCTTCTTCGAAGACAAATTTAGTAGGCTACGTTTTATTCTGAGTTACTTGCAATTCCAGATTTTGCCCACTGTCCTGATTTTGTTGTGATTTTTAGTATTGGTTAGTCTAAAATCTTTAGACTCTGTGACAGGACATCACAGCTGCCATTAATACAGCAGGTTTCAAATCTGAAAAAGAAAATTTGCTGATATGACCTCAGGTTTATCAGAATTAAAAGCATGGCTAGACAGAAAAGGGCAATTTAACTTCAAAATAACATAATAGAGGAAAACCATACTCCCCTATCCACTCAATAACACCAGAACTTTTGAAATGGTCTGCAGGACTAGAAAAAAGACAAGAAAACAACTTGGACTGCCCATAGATTTTTTAATACATCTTTGCCAATACTGAACCTTACAATGAAATTGGTGATTGTCTTGACCCACTCTTTTTTCCCTAATGCATACAGTTAAAACTCTTGCCCTCATAATTATTATATATTCCTTTCTTTGTTAGCTTAGTGGGATATCCAGACATTTCTTTGCAGCCCATTAGGACTTTTGTGCCCAACAGCTAATTAATGTTTATCCAGTAGCTACAGTATAGAAACTGCAGTCATTAAAACTATTCATGGAGGCTGTCATGCAAAAGAAATAATGGTGATTGACATGGTAAGTGTGATTGTCTTCCCTTTGGTTGTCATAGACTAAAATAGCAGACCAGAATTCAAAAGTTAGTGCCATCCCCACTTGAAGCTTTGTACTTTTCTAAAGAAAATTAAAAAATCACTCTTAGTCTTTTGATTAAATGAGAGCAATAAGGGAGGTACCTGCCTAACAACAGAAAGTGAGACTCTTAACACGAAATTGCTTTCTTCCTTTTATCATCTCATTGTGGTTAGAAACAGTATTGCCTGATGTGTAGGCTGCAATAATCACCAAAGAACAAGAACTGCTAACTAGCTGTCACTAAGTCTTGGTCAGTTTAGCCAGGACAAAGACTGAAATAACTACGAGTCAGCTGGACCTGAGAAAGCATGTGTGAATCCGCTCCTGCAGTAGGGAGCACTTCCAGCAAAGGTATTGATGCCTTAGGATTTTAGCTTTTATATCTTTCAAATCTGTACTGCTCTAGTGTATAACTCTAAAACTCCATATAGAGTGTTAGCTACTGTTCTCCTGTTTTATTCTGACAAAACAATTCCTCTCTAGGCCCGAAACTCAAGGACTACTGCCTCAAGACCTGAAAAGTATTAAAAAAAAGTGAATTTCGGGGGGGAGCAAACTGGAGAAATATGACTTCATTACCTGAAGCTGTAATTGGAGGATTAACTCCTGATGTGTAAATGGATCAAATTTATAATTGTCTGAAAAACTCATGACCATCATCCATCTTGGGTGTAGCCCCTCTGGGAGGCTCCTGACTGCCCAAGGTGTACCTATTGAAGGCCTTTAATAAATACTTGCTTTTACTCTTTTAATCTTGTCTAGCCTCTGTTCTAGGTAGCCACTCCAAGGCATCAGTATGAGAGACAAGGAAAGATAAGAGACTTCTAAATACAAGAATCACAAATCAGAGAGACTCTGATTTACATAAAACTGAAAAATTTTTGCCCATCTTGATTTCTTTGCACTGCAGTTTTGCAAATCTTAGCATACGGCTTGCTTTATGATTCTCCTTACACTTCCCATACTAAAAGTTGTTACACCCTGAAAAAAATCAAAGTAACTAAGGGCTTTAGTAGTTTTTGTATCACATTGCCTTCTGACTGTTTGGTGAGGGTTTTTTGTTTGTTTATTTTTTTCCCCTTCCAATTACAAAATATCTCTATGGGGGAATATCTGTTGGGGGAAAAAAGCCCCCAACTTTTAAAAGAACTGACAAAATCCCTATTGGATCTGTGGAAATACAATCTCAAAATCAAGCTATTTTATTCCTCCCTTTTACTGTCACAATTTGCAAGACTCCATTGACCAATTTCTGCCCTCAGTTACATCATTTAGTTATCAAATGTTAGCAAATCATGGCTCTGGTCTTGAAACAGTTGATACTGAAAAATCTGAGATTTAAAATAAACATTTGCGGGCTATTTTTGTTGTATGCATTTTTAACTGTTAGTGTACTTTTTGTCATGAATTCAAGATTTTCTTAGAATCTCCTTTAAAAACCAAAGAAGTGGCTAATACTTGCTTCTAATCACTTGTCTTCACAGGCTTTGGCTTCAAGAATAAACAGCAAATATTAGAGGCCTTGATATGGAATAGCAGCAGCTGACAACATTACAGTCACATCTGTCCAAACCTATTATCTCTGCGTTTTGAGACCTGTGATTCTATTGTTTTCAAATGCTGATCTGGTTCTTCCAAAGCTTGTTCTATCCTGCAAGTGTAAAAACATAAAAAGTTGTTAAATGAATAATCCTACTGAGAAAGCATAAAGTTTTGTCATAAAACCCCTAGAGTTCCTACCACTCAATAACTTAGCATTTTTTTTCCTGATCTTGGCCACCCACAGCTTCCAAATTCCCCTCAATGTTCCCAACTTCCACACAGCTCCAGTGATCTCCCTCCCAGCTTCCAAATTCCCAGTGCTTCCTGGCTTTGCTCTATGGCTTCCCATGATCGTTTCTAATGTTACCTCTGGATGTTTTCAGAATATTGAATATTTCAGTTGCTGTTTCTATTTCAGATCCACAGCTCTGTGATGTCCTATTCAGCTGCTATTGAAATCTCTTTGATCACTTAGTTCCACTTTTCCTTGTCAGCAGGTACGACTCCTGCTGTCTCTCTGACTTTGTTCTGTAAAACAGCTCATTGCCCTTCTTACATTTATTCTGAAGGAAGATGCTAAGCCGAACTCTTTTCATAAACTTCTCCTAATGTGCATCATAACACACCTTTCTTGACTCTAATCATCACCTAACAAATGTGTCTTGTACAATGGAGTGCACCATGATCAATGGAGAGAAAAAAAAGAATTTTCAAACTGCAGGTTACATAAATTTAAGTTTTCACTGCATGCTTTGTTATCTGGACATTTTCACATCAATGGTCTAAACTGTCCTTAGCCCCCTTCCTTTCTACACAGTGATGTTTTCTGCTTCTCTTTAAACTGCCTTTAACTGGGCAACAGATAATTGTCTTTTGGTGCTGAGAAACCCAGGAAATTCATCATTATTTTTCCAGTCTGATCTTTGGTGGATGTGTTTCAACTGCAGTAAGCAATCATTTTGTTATTCTTGTAGCCTGGAAAAATTACAAAACTTATGTATATATGTCACCTCATAATGCTGCAGTTTTCCCAGACAGATTACAAAGTACCTTTCAGGATTCTTGTATCTAAAGAGGTACTGTCTGCAATCTGTAGTTTGTCCTAAGCATAATTTCTTTGCCACATAACTGTAACTAAAATGGTAAACTGAAAATATTTTTGTAGGTATTGTTATTGTTTTGTCCTAGCAGTTTAGACTAGGATCCTTCCAATTAGGGTTTCCTGGAGAATCATGAAATATTTTAATTTTTGCAGAGATTGAGTTCCTACTACTAGACAATTTCTCAACTTTTTCTATGAAAACAATCATATGCTGGGTTTTTTTTTTCCAAGTGTTTACTTCCAGATTCTGTAATACCTCTTTCTTAGATCCCTTTGCACTGTTTTTTTCCCTTTCTTCCATGATTTTGCCCATTTGAACTACAAAGTAGCTCATAATCCTCATCCTTGAATGATGCATCTCTAACCTAGTACCAGGGCTTTTACCTCTGGTTGCCCCAGTGATTCAACCACCAGTCTTCAACATCTGTATTACCACATGCCTGAGTAAATAAAGGCAAGACAGCAGACTGATCTTGGAGTTAAATATTTCTTTGTAAGTCTATGAATAAACAGATTTCAGTTGATTTGTATAACACAAGATCTAGGGATTGCAATGTTGGAGGAAGGATATCAGTGCCAAGGTAAGGTGGAAGGATAGAGCAGATTGTTACACATCATTCATTTGGGTATTGAAGGCAAAAGACCAAGACTATCCAGAAGACTGTTTTAAAGATAGCTTAGTTGAAGATAAATGATCAAAGATTTACATTTCTTTTGTAAGACTGAATCTTGTGCATTCTGCTTCAGACTAATTTAGAAAAATTTAGCTAGTCTTTTTATGCATCTTGATTAGAAGTCCAGGCAGCCATAGGACTCCAGCTTGGCCTGCAAGCCTGTCTGCTTATTCTTTAATCTTCTGCTAAATGAACACATTACCATGCTGTGTCTCAGGTCTGTCAAATCACATTTTCCAAAGGAAAACCATTCTGCATGGACATTTTTGACTGGAAAAAGATAAGGAAAGACAAGCAAACAAGAGAAGAAAGAAGATCACAATCTGAGACTGCACTCTTTCACATCATTCTTGCACAACCACAGGCACCTGTTTTTGACTCTAGTCAGAGGTGGAATGTCAGGTATCTGTCTCAGATTTGTTCTGACCTGGTGTGGCCTTCCTGATGTTTTATACCTGTGTTCTGACAGCATAAAAATCCAGACTGCCAAGCCAAACTAAAGAAAAGTCTCCATGAAAGTAGTCAGCCCTTAGTCTGTTTTGAAAGTCACAGAGTAGACTTCTGTGATGTCTGTGATGCTCATTCTCTAGCTTTGAGTAAAACGTGCCTTGGGAAATTGTAGGAATTGGCTTGTGGTTTCTTCAGCTGTGGTTGTGCAGTGAGACCCAAGAAGACTTCCTTGCTTCCACATGTGAGTGAATATCCCATGTCAGGATAAGATATGCAAGTGGACAATTATTTATCATCTACCTCTTGATAACAAAAACCAAGCACACTGAAAGAAAGAGATAGGAAGTACAATTATAGAAACAAAACAGGACTGAAAAAGAGTCCATGTGGTACTGAGTAAAAACTTCCCTTCCCCTTCATGTTCCATACTATAATTCCTATTAAATGCTGCTAGTTACTTTAGAAATAGGCATAGAACTTCCATATAAGAATAGACAAAAATATAAGGATATTAGTAAAGTAAAACTGAATTTTCTGACTCTGAAATTAAGTATCCTTACAAGATACTTGTGTGCTTCAAACACAAAGATAATAGATACACCAAACTCAAAATAAGAAATTTTCTTTGATATTTAAAAAAAATCCTCCATTGAACATTCTTTAAAGCTTTTAAATACATTTTTGGTGAAAAAAAAAACCCAGAAAATAATTTTTGCCTATCTATATATTTTTTCTAATTGATAAGTATTTGGAGTTATTATTGAATTGAACTAAGGATTTGGCAAAGAGTGGAAAAATATTTTCCCATAAATATTCTGAAGAAGGTTTAATCAATTCCCCCGTAGTGTTATTATATGAGAGAGCTCTGTAAGTTGTGTGTTTTATTCAAATCTGGTGTGAGAAATATTTTCTTCACTAGAAGTGACAGGCGTGCAAATCAAGTTTTACTAACACCAGCATAACAAGTACCAAGAAATAAAAAATTGATGAAACATAACAGGACTCAGTACCCCTAATTCATCATAAGTCACTCCATCTTCAAAATGCTTCTTCATGTTTCCTGCCTTTGTATATAAATCAAACCAAATGCCTTACAGTCAAAACCAATTCTCAATCAACAAGGTCATGCAAAGATTTTAGATAATTTAACATGTTAGAAAATCTGCAGCCTTTACCAGAAAAAAAAAGAAAATGAGAGTTACAAATGGGTGAAAAAAAGTATCTGTGCACAAACCTGCTTCAAACTAGCCACAATTTAATGTTCACTTCTATTATGAAGCTAAGCAGAGAGGAATAAATATTGAAGAAATATAATAAGACAGTGCCTACTTCCTTCTGAAATAATTTTAAAATAGTATTAAGTCCCTAGTAATTTTGTTTCGACATAATGGTATAATAATAACAGATCCTAAAAATATTACATGGGTTTGATTTCTGATCTTGTCTTGTATCCTGACTTTAAATTACTCAAGAAGTTCTGCGCTAATATTTTGTGAAGTTTATCAGTGACTAAAATTAGTTATAAATAAAATACATAATAATGCATTCATTGAGGAACTTCATGATTTAAATAAGATCATACCTTTGTATGTGTCTATACTTGTTGCCTTGAGTTTAAGAACCATTTTCATCAAATCGTTCTCCAGGATCCTTGTACTATTTATATCAAAACAGGACTCTGTATTTTAAAATCTTCTTTTAAATATTTAAATCCTTTAAATGTCTTTACATTTTCTAATTTTTCCTTTTTCAAGCCCTGTAAGCTTTTTCCTGCTTCCTGCTCATTTTTATGGAACTGCCTCACAAAGGAAAAGGAAAATAAGGTGCATATGTTTTTAAAAATAAATAAATATAAAACTTCAAGCCATTTCTTGCCTTTGAGACAATCACAGGAACAAAAATCTCACTTGCTGTGAAAGACACTGGGAGTCAGCTTGCTGCTAATGGTTATGGCTAAAAGGTCCTTTTGGCTGGGAAAGGCATAGATGCATCCTGGTGATTAAGCAGCAAAAATGCAAGACAGTGGAAATAGTGTTAAAGTGCATGCCAGGAAAGTACTGTCTGTGTGAAGCTCCAGAGATGAGATCCAGGCTTGTTTTACCCTAAAAGTCTGTGAAGTATTAATCAGGAGGAAGAGGGTTTTTTCAAATAGATGGCTGGAGCCTACAAATGACAGAATCTAATGATTGATGGAGTCATCAAATTTGTTGGAAAAACAGATGTACACAGTACAGCAATCTTATATAGCAGAGAATAAAACATATCTAAGAATTTTCCTTTGCACCGAGGCAAAGTAGTGTGTGGTTAGATGAAACCTCTTAACTCCAAATCAGTGTCTGTATGCAAACTACCTGTTGGTAATCACCCCCAGAAAGATGATGAGCTGAGCTGTCCCCAAGAAGTATTTGGGAAAAGCATTAGCTAGGAAGGGCCAAGCTTACACCAGGACACAGTTTTACAGTTTGTTAGCATGAAGGATCACGCTCTAAAGGTCAGCAGTACCCTCAGGCATGCTGAAATCTCCTGGTAGAGGCATAGTTATTCCAGGAAATTTTTCTGGTAATGATTTCTCCCTTGCCCTGTCCCTCTTCTAACCCTCTGTTTTCCCAGCCATGCAAATTAGAAGTTACTGGTGAAGTGGCTATTCTCAGTTTGGCTGGCACCAGAAAATGTCTGAAAAGATAAAAGTGGGAAGCAAGCCTGGCGAAATTGAATGAGAAGCGTTTATTGTTGTAAGGAGAAGAAGGAGTTAAGGGATTAGAAGAAACATAAACCAAACTGTACCACACTCAAGGACCTGGCAGATGGAGTCTTCTGTAAACTTAATTTAAATGACAGAAGACTGCCAGGAAGGTAGAATTAACTGAAGAGGTTTATAAATGGAGAGAGAAAAGAGCAAACATCTTTGATGTAAAACAGAAAGCAAAGGTAAGAAATTACTGTGGCTGTACCAAGAGTTTTAAAACAATGTGAGAATTAAGGAAAAATCAGGCAAGGAACAAGGACATCTCTCCACATATATGAAGAAAACAAGGGAATAAAAATAAAAGAGTTAAGGGACATAACATGGATTTAAATGAAATATTAAAAAAAACCAAATATTTTCTTATCAGAAAAAGAAAACTTTTGGAGTTAATTCTACTCTTGGCAAACTGATTTGCCTCTGAAAGTGCCTATATCCACTAACTCTCAAGGAAACCAAAGACAAAAAGGCATATCTGTTCAGTGTCAGGACTGAAAGTTCATTTTAATGGTTAAAACCTATTGCTCTACACAGAAAGAGTAGACTAGAGTGTAGAGTAGGAAATTCAAATAGACGAATGTAAACATTCCTAGAAAGTGAAATGCTTTTGACAGTCTTCTACAGTATCCTATAACCAAAATGTGCTCCAGAGGTGGATGCTAAGGTGGGTGAAATATTGGCTTGTTCATCAGGCTCAAAGGTTGTGGTCAACTGTACAAAGTTCAGCTGGCAGCTGGTTACCTGCTGCATGCCTGAGGGATCAATACTGGAGCTAATACTGTTTATTTTATTTATTAACAGCCTGAGCAATGGGGCAGAGGTGCACACTCAGAAAGTTCAGACTGGGGAGAGTGGTTGATAGGCTGGAGGACAGGGGTGCTATTCAGACAAACTTCAACAGGCTGTATAAATATGCCATGAGGAACCTCATGAAAACCTCAACAAGGGCCTGAAACAGGAGAGCAAAAAGCCCAGGCACCAGTATGTGCTGGGGACAGACCAGCTACAATGCACCTTTACAGAAGAGGACCTGGGGTTCCTGATGGACAACACATTGAGCATAAGCCAGGAAAGTGCCTGTGGCAAAGGCAGCCTGTGGCAACCTGGGCTGCTCCAGCAAGGGTGTGACCAGCGAGCTAAGGCAAGTGTTTCCCTTTTGCTCTGCTCACCCCTTCTGGGTGCCATGCAGACCTTTGAGCTCCCCAGTACAAGAAAGATACTGGTAGGCTGGAGTCCCTCCCTCTATCAGACAGCCACCAGGATGGTCAGAGGAACAGCACCATGAAGGAAGAGGAGAGGGCAAGAGAACTGGTGTGGTTAAGCCTGAGGAAAAGACAGGGATATTGCTGCTGTCTCCAAACACCTCTTGGGGTTATAGAGATAGTATATATATATATATATATAAATGATATATAGATATAGAGCCAGACTCTTTTCAAAGGGATGCTGTGGTAAGAGAAGAAGCAACGGATGCAGGCAGGTACAAGGGAATTCTGATTAGAAACAGGAAATCCTAGCTCTCCATAGGGTGGTCTGACACTGAAACAGGTTGCCAAGAAAGGCTCTGAAATATTCAACCTTGGAGACATTCAGAACTCAACAGGACCCTGAGCAACTCAGTCTAATTTGATCTACTTTGAAAAGTCTTTAAAAGTCCCTTAAACTGGACTTAAAATGTCCCTTAAAACGTATATGATTCCATAATTACAAAAAAGTGCTGATTGGTTTTGAAGGCAATCAAGAGTTGGATCTGCTACATATCTGAAAGGAGCAATCCCTTTCCTTTCTCAGAAAATGTTTCCTCAGACAACTATTAACTTGCCTGCAGTAGTAACCTGTATTTTTTCCCCCAAGTTTGAAGTAGATATCACATCAAATCATAGCACAAAAATAGGTTAAAAATGGTAAAACCTTCATAATCCTGTCCTGACTCCTCCATACCTGTCAAAACATAATGGAAACAAGAGTGAAGCCATGACAAACCTATCATGACCTTTTCCAGCAGCCTGAAAATTAGAGGTCTTCATTGTCACCACTTGAAATAAATCTTAGTCTCAAACCAACCAGAGGATTTCTCTGCTTAAGAGAGAAACCTTTTTGCTGTTGTTTTACACTTCATTAGAAATCTTTTGCCCATTTCCAATAGTTCCAAGACCTGTACCACATGGAAGTGTCTCTGTGCTGAGGACATAGAATTGGACCATTAATTTAGATTTTCTACTTAAAGAATTAATGGACCAGTGCTTCAGAATTACATTAGTAAGGGCAGAACAAAACTGCTGCTAGGATGGCTCTGTTTTCTGTAGATATAAAAATTTTGAATTTTACCCAATGCTCACAACCTCACAGTAAAAACTATAGATAAAGAGACTAATTTTTCTCTCTCTAGATCTGAGTATAAGCACTTGTGAACAACAGAATTTCAATTTCTTCTATCAGGTCTTACACGGTTTCCAAACCTAGTTCTAAGTTGTCATTCTTTGTCCTATTTTTAATAATCAGAACAAAAATAAACTATATGTAATTTTCTTCAGTGTAAGGTGACTTTATGCTTTTCAGCCCTAGTATTCTTATTGTTTGTCTCAAGCATTCCTGTAAAAGAGAGAACCTGATCTCTACATGGAATTTAAGAGAAAACTCATTGTTACTCCATGAAGAACACCTCTGAGTAGGTTTGAAATGGGTACAAGCAACAGCAGACTCAGGCTTTGATTACCTTGGGAAGGTGGGGGCATTCAGATGGTTGCTCTAAAGATTTTATATGTCCTTATTTTCCCAACTATATTTCACTTTCACGCTATGTGTGGCTTTTCCTCCATTTTTCTTATTTTCCCTTCACATAGGCTGGTGCTCTGTATTCTCCTCTGGGTCTGGTCTCAGCTCATGCATATCCCATTTCAGGAGCACTCCATAAGAGAGGAAGACAAGCAAAGCAATATGTGATTTTTTTTTTCCCCATTAAATAAACTACCACTTGATGTAATGCACTGGTAACATGCCCATTTTTCACAGTTTCAGAGCGAAATTCTTGACTGCAAGACCTATGGGGAAAGGCTACCATTTCCCCCTTATTTATAATGCAAAAGTTGTATATTATGGACACTATGTAAGACACAGCTGAATGATAAAAATAATGATGGTGACCTGAATGTCATTATTTTCTTCTAGAGTGGCTATGGGGTTTCATACAGAAGGTTATGTAGCTAAGCTTCTTATAGCCCCCATTCTCCTAGAACGAAAATCACGTGGAACATTTCCACAAATGGACATGGACAGAACAATGATCTTATTAGGGAGAGGCCACTGTGTTCTCAGGAGGAGGAAACATGGCTGTTTCCTTAGAGTGTTTCATCTGAGGTTGGTGAGTGCCCTACCTTTCCATAGGACGAATTGGT
This sequence comes from Eopsaltria australis, assembly GCA_034509425.1. NCBI lineage: Eukaryota > Metazoa > Chordata > Aves > Passeriformes > Petroicidae > Eopsaltria > Eopsaltria australis. The sequence goes on along the minus strand of JAVTVJ010000068.1, from coordinate 2,264,747 downwards.
GCCTTGCCTTTCTATCATAGGAATTGGTCCTACACCTGCTTGCTTTTATTCCATTTTATTTCCTTGAATAATCCTTAGGGTGCAGAAGCAGAATAAAATACTACATCATTTTTCCCAGTCTCCTTAAAAGAAGGGGAAGATGATGCATCCCTTCCCTCCCTGCTTCTGTACAATCTGATAACTTTGCCTCCAATCATCAGACCCAGTCAGCAAAAGGGCACTGGGCAAAAAGCACATAGAGATATTGCCACTTGTCTCACTTCTGTAGAAATGAAGCATACAGAGAACTGTGAGATGTGGGAGAGGATCTATCAATAAAGGAAGATAACTTCTACTTTTACCCTTTGCAAAAACTGTTCTAATATTATTAAATGAATTAGGCATTCAAAAGCCTCTGGAATAGATAAGAGCAAAATATTATAGGTTTTTTTATTTTGCAGATGGGCCTTATGCTCGTACTTGGAAGATTACGATATAAAAATGTGTAGTGGTTTTTAGTTTGATATTTTGAGTTTTAGGTTAAATGTTAGTATACTTATTAAAATTTATTTTATGTTTGTTGTGAGATGAGGATTAGGAGTAGGTTTAAACTTTATAAAGTATAAAGAAAGTTTATTAATATATTTAAGATAAAGGAAATAAAATAAGAAAACTAGAATAAATTTTTCATATTACTCTTTTTTATTTTTTTTTTTTTTATAATATATAAAAGATAATATTTTGATCTTTAGTTAGTTTATTACTTTAGAAATAGTTCTTGTTTTAGATTATTTAGGGAGAGAAGTTTTTTTTTGTTTATACTATGGATTTTCTGTAAGAAAAAAATATAGTTTCTTATGGGTTTTTAGTCTCACCATCAGCTGCCACCCAGAAGAAAGATCTGTTGGTGGTGGATCCCCCCCCACACCATTGGATAGGGAATCCAATCTTATTGCAGGAAGTAGCTTAATCTAATTTGTTGTGAACGTGGAGAAGTTCCTCAGTGGTTTTCCAAAGGCAGTTTCAAGTGCTATATTGTCTTACCTATTTTTTATTTTATGCTAATATTTTAATTTTATTGTTATTTATATAATTCTATTGCAGCCAGATTAGAATGGTCCAATCTCTTTTTATCCTTTTGTCATTCTAGGATGTTCTGGCACTGTGGTTTGTGATACTATAAAATAAGCAGTATTTAGGATTCAGGTGATAAATGTCTGGATCATCACCAAGAGAATCCTTTTAGGCCCATTTCAAACCTACTGACTTGTTATTCTTCAAAGGTAATTTCAGTTTCAAGTAGTACTTAGTTCACATCACATTTAACAAAATAAAAGCAATATTGAATTAAATCTGTTACCCATGAAACCTGGTGCAGAGACTGAGAAAGGAATGAAAAGAAAAAGGAAAGGAGAAGACACTCTTAAAGTACATTAAGAGGAAAAGGGAACCAAAAACAGAAAGAGAAACGCTGCTGAAACCTCCATGCCTAGGTTTCAAGAAAAGAAGGTTGTCTATAATTCTCAAAAATGACTTGCAGATCATTTTCTTGAATCACAATATAGCAGAATGACTACATAAATAAGCCTTTCAAACTCGCCTGTATAATTTATCTTCTTCAGTCACAGAGAACCTAAAGGGATTGTTAAAAGCAATATTAGTCAGCAAGCTTATTTATTGTAGCGAGTTAAAAATTAGCTACTTCAGGGCTCAAACTGCAAGATAAGCAGGAAAAAAGGAATGCAAATTTTACCTATCATCCTTAATTTTTGGAATGGATTTGGTGAGACACAAACGGAGAATGCCCAGCTGTGGGACCCGGGTCTCTCCTTGGAGGTAACAATGTGCTGATGAAAGCCTAGCTTTATTCTCTCACAGGTCTCCATATATTTATTAATTTCAGATCCAGCAAGTTGCAACCGAGCTGTGAAACTAAGTTAGGTTATCCCCAGCTGTGTAATACTGCTTCTGAAGCCCTCATTTGTGCCCTTATCTACACCCAAAATGTTTTGAGATGGCCAAATGAGCTGTATGAACCTTGGTAAAGGGAGAACACAGATACTCCAGAGTGCTAATTGTTTAGTGCATTTTGCCCAAGGAACATACCCTATGGGACAGGATGGGGGAACATTACATGCAAACAGAACAAATTTATTTTGTGAATGAAATTATTGCATGTGTTTGAAGCTGATGTAATGGCCCATCCTCTATCCTAGAGACTCCTATTGAAGCAGTGTTAAATAAAACCACTGTGACAGGACTATTGGTGGGATACCTGTGTATTGTGGTTATAGCCAGAGTAGGTTCAGAATCATCAAAACCACAACAAACAATGAATCTGAATTCCTCTTTATGATGTCTCTGAGTGTTGAATTACAAAATACAAAGAACAGTCTGCTTAGTTCACAGTCAGTGGTGCTTGGTTGTTGCAAAACCTGAACACGTTTTTTAGTAAAATTATTTAGAGAATTTGACTCTTATTTACAAATTATTTTAGGATGGTGCTGCCATTTTACTACTTTTTGCAAATACTGAGTGTTACACACACTGATGCATGCTTCTTCTTTTTGCTGTTAGAGCAAAAAAAAGTAATGTACACTTATTTGAATTTCAAAATAAGAAAACAAACCTTCACATCTCCATTGAGAAATGTAATTCTGATTTCCTCTAAGCAAAAAATTTTGAGGGGGTGGGGATGGGTGGGGGGAAGATCTAGTCTGGTTTTTTTCTTTCTTTGCTGTGGTTTGGTTGTGGGGTTTTTTGTTTGGTTGTTTGGATGGATTTTTTGTGGTTTTGGGGGGATTTTTTTCTTAATGTAATTCTGGCCATAAATACAGCAAAGGAAAAAAACCAAAAAGGACCAGAATCTCAGCAAGGAGAGGATGAGTACTTTCAAAGGTCAGAATTAAACAATTTTCAGAAAATAGTATTCTTAGAGCAACATTTTAACAGCAGAAAAATTCAGCATAACGAACTGACAGCTCTAAAAGATGAACCAGGGAATAACATGGATATGCCCCTAAAGTTTGTTCCTTGGCCAGGTGTGGGGCCGCCTATGAACTGTCTACACTTCCCAGACTCAGAGGACAGCACAATCTCTCAGGGAATGCATGCTGAGATGGTTTTACAGCATCATTCCATATCTGAGATACTCTGTTGATGTATTAAATGATCACCTACTGCTTTTATATCTGTACAGATTTTACAGTAGATTGAGAACTTTCAGGAAAAAATATGAATCACACAAAGCAATTTCAAACTAATTTTCCTCTAAGTATTACAGGCAGTAATTCTTATTGACCTCTATTTTTAAAAATTTATTACGTTAATAGCATTAATAAAATGTTAGTCATTAATGTTTTCCCATAATTCTGCAGCAAATAACTAGCAATTCACCAATGCTACAGGCTTCTGTGATTTGACTCAGTCTTGCAAGCTTAATGGATGTGATTAAATTATTTTATGCAGAGTAAACATTTGCAGTGTTTCTCTTCTTGCTCCTGTCCCAACCTAAGCAAATAAACTGACTGCCAGCATCAGTCTCATGCTTCTCATGTGAAACCTATTGTGAACTTTCAAAGCCCAGTACTGTAAGAGAGAACCTGATGTACTTCTAAATAAATTCACAGATTAATTTGCTTAACAGTTTTGAACAATAAAGGTTATGGCCCCAGTCATTTGTCTACAAAGTATTCTGTGGGAAATTATATGCAATTAGGGAAGAAAATAATTGTTCCCTTTTTCTATTCCATTGCTTAAAATGTCTCTCCAGAATAAAGTATTTCCCCCACATCCATTCTTCACTACACAAATAGTTTTTTCTTTCTTGGAATTTGAAGAGAATTCACAGGAAATAAAATCAAATCATACAGGTTGTACTTCTATAAGAGAAGCTTGGCTTTCTAGAATGAGGAAATCATCCAATACAACTGAATGTGGATTAGTTGCTTTCCTTCACATGTGTCTCATCTAGCATTGCCAAATCCCTGCTGAGACTTCTGTTTGGATGTGCAGACACTGGCTGAAAATTTCCTTCAAAAAATTATTTAAAGCCTTTACCTATCAATCCTTAAAATCTTAAATCCTTAAAAGCCTTCTGATTTGTTTACATGAGTTATTCAAGATCATACAATCTGTCAGAGGAAAAATAGGGCTGGACACCAATAGTATTCAAGGGTTTGCCCTCCTGTCATAGCATCCCAGATAACAATCTCCTGCCATGTGCACACTTGCTCTCTTCCCTTGCATCCCACTGCACAGCTTTAAAATAATTAATATTTGTCGTGTTTGGAGAAATCTGGACATAGCATTGTTAAAAAACCTGTTTCAAAATCACCTCTAGGTTGTAAGAGATGCACTTCTAGAGTTTGGTATCTGCTCAGATCTAATTTTTACAGAGAATATTTTGAAAAAATGCCATTAACTGCTTTCAGATCAGGTGGTGGTAAAAGAAACACTTTCATTCTAACAAAATATAAGCACTTCCTTGGAGTTCTCAAGCAAAAATGTTTACATTTTGTAACTTCCAATTTGTCACATAATTATTTGTCACACAATGCACTGCAGAATAACACAGTTTTCTCTGAGCCAGTTACTCAACTGATATTTGAATTTCAAATGAGCCTATGGAAACAGCATTCCCAGATCCTCTGCAGATTTTCAAACCCTGGCTATGACACAGCACACTCATTACTCAAAAGCAGATCGAGGTTAAAGATGAAGTCCTGCACTTCTGCAGCCAATAACAGTTTCCAAAGGGCCTGGGCACTGTGATTTCTGCTTCTGTTGATGCTGTAAAAATAACATTGGTGAAGTGGCAGTAACTTCCCTGTAGCTGTAGTGTATGGATACCTTGGGGGTCAAAATTTTTCTTGTTGAATGTTTTCAGAAGACAGTTGTTTCTTATTCACAGACCAAAGACCTTATGAGAGAAAGAAGACTAGGGCCTGGTGCCAATTATCCCTGCCCTAAATGTCACTTCTTAAAATGACTTCCTGTATATGGTCTTTTCTATTAGGATATGGAAAAACCAAAAACATGTTTTATCTATTCAGGCTAGCAACCAGAGGATATGAGAAGAATAAGATCTTCCTTTCAGCAGGGTTATTTGTTTGAGGATTTGGGTTTTTTCTTGTTAATTCTGTTCCCACTTGGTGACCTTCGGTGCTTACAAAATACAGACGGGAGCAAAAGTAGCCAGGATAATTGCCTCTGCCAGCCAGGGGTTTCAACACTTCTGTGTACAAACAGTCTCTAGACTGTTCTCATTCCAGGTAGCCCTCAAAATCGTGGGTCAAGAGAGCTGGAGCAAACTGCGGGGTTCTCTTAATTAGGGGGCATAAGGTGACAGTCTTGGTGATACCAGAATGCAACTGTTTTCCTTGGCTAACTGGTAGTTTGCAAACATAATTTAGGATGCTGCTCTTGACCTAGAAAAGCATTTAGAGACAGTTTTTATGAACACCTATGTCTCTCCTTTTTCTAATAATGTCAGTCACTATTAGCAAAGGTGTTTATCTTCTACATGTTAAAAAAGGATTCTTAGTTTCTCTCTCTGCACTCATTCCCAAGTGTCATTTTAAAAAAGGCTACTCCAATTATTTTGAATTTTTATGACATACCTAAGGCTGTTTCTCTGTGGTTTCATTTAGGTGGGAGTTAATTAAATTCTTTGGTTGGTAGGGTTTTTCCCCTTTCCTTGGGGATGAGAACATATTACCACTTTTATTCTTGGTTGGGTTCCCGATTTTGATACCTGTCAGAGAGCACAGATTGAGACAGGCCACCCAAATAATAGGGCTCTGAATAGCAGCCCCCAGAAGGGAGGAAATGGAAATATTTTTCCAGTGTTAGATGCACCTAAAGAACTGAATTAAGCACAGCAGCAACACTCCTCCACCTGAAAAGTCTGGGCTCAGATAAACACCCTCCACCTAACTGAGGAAATGTGGCTGAAGAGGAACATTCAGGGAAAGCAAGTGTGGTGGAGCTGGACCTGGTGGAGAAAAAAGGTTGTGTTAGGAAGCTGCTGATGTTTCCACTGAATCAGATTCAGTGAGCAAGTTAATACCAAGGCTGAGAAGAAATGTTCCCATGAACACACCAGCAGTGAGTGGTGCAAGACAATGTCAGTCTCAGAGAGAGGAAAAGCTTTTGGAAGAAAATTGCTGAAAAGTCAAGAGCCTGTGTTGTTTGTTTTTTTTTTGGTTTGTTTTTTTTTTTTTTGGTCACAGCTTTCACTAACAAAGACCTGTGAAGAAGTGTTTAGCACAGCTAATGAGAGATGCCACTTCTGACTAAAATACTCAACAATGGACTGTAGAGTACTCAGTCGTTTCCTACTGAATTTGTCCTTATGAACTTGTGCCTGGGCACTTACAAGTAGAAGGTGAATAAAGCTAGAAACATAAGAACTGCAAGACATGAGGCACTGAAAACAGAGGATGACATTGAGTTCTTGAAGTCAGTAGAGGTATTCAAGGGTTGTGTCTAACTATGTTTAAATCTGCACAACTTCAACAATTAACCTCAAATATGTAATAGATGCCTGAAACAGGGAGTAATACCTGTACAATGGCCTGTAACAACATCGAACAAAACCTTACACATGAATCCTGCTTTTCTGTTTTCCTTTGTTGGATTTTTATGTGTTCTCATATTTTAAAGGCGTTCAGTTTCTGCTGCTAACTGTAATATAAGATATTTTTCCTGTCCTTCTAGATCTGAAAATTCTGTAAAAGCTGAGCTGCAGCCAAAGATTTCAAGATGTGCCCATTTAAATAAAATTGGGTTATAAAGCAGTGAAATTTCTGCAAATGAGAAGCAAATTCTATTACTGGCAGGATTAATCCCACCAACATCCACACCTTTACAAAGTAGACTTCCATAATTGCAATAGCCTCCCAGTCTCCCTACACAGTTCTCATTGAGAGGGGGCGGAGAAAAAAACCCCCAGCATTTCTTGAGCACAAATATCCTGGCTTCTTTTGAACATTTTCTTTAAGATGAGAGAAACTCTGTTGCAGAATTGCCCATTGTTTAGCTGTTGCCTGTAAAGTGAAGGTGGAATGATTATTACTTGTCTGATAAATGCCACACTGGGTGTAAACAGAAAAACTTCTTAGTTGAAGTTCTGTTTAAAAATAAACAGAACAACCAAATCTCCTTGCCTTGCACTGTGACAAGATGCATCCATAAATTTGGAATGAGGCTCTTTTATTCCATAAGTGGCAGTAGAATAAGTAGCAAAATTAATAAGCATAGTCACTTCATCCCAAATTTGTAAAGGTATATTCAGTTAAAATTATCTGTAGCAAAAGTTTGTATTTTATTGTATTGTATTTAGGGGCTCATATTAAATATTTGCTTTCCACTTCATCTCCATTTAGGCTGATGCAAAACAGATGCTAAAATCTGTTTCTGAACAGATTCAGGGTTATGAATCTTAAAAGTTATGAGCTTTGAGAATCTTCGTATCTTCCTGTCACTCTCATAATTTGCAAGCACAGTATTATGTCTGGGATTTTCCTTACGTGATTTATGCGTTTTTTCTCTTGAGTGTTCTTGCTCTTGGAAGAAAAATAAATATGCCCCTTCTGATTTGCTTGTTTAACCTGATAAGGTACTAAGATTAATTTTTCTTTCATTCATTTGCTAATAAGGAGACATTAGCAGTCAGAAGAAAGTCTCATTAAGGATTTGATTCACACTGGCTGGGGATGTAGCAGCATTTCTCCAGCAGCACTGCCCTTGTTCAACAGATCTAAATGAAGGATTGATTTTGATGCCATCTTTAATGAAGACATGAACTAAAAGATTAGGTGTTTCAGTCAAGCTTATCTGAGATTCTGAAAATAATTGAAAAGCTTAAAGTGACAAATTGGGACAAGAAAACAAACCACTAAAAATACCAGGCTATCGAATATTGATTGAGTGCTTGCACAGAAAAAACAGAAGAGAATATTAATTTTAAAATTAATTAAGATATATTCCAGAATGATTAATTGTTCTTCTCCCACACTTCGTGTATAGTCAAGAGATGTCAATAAAGCCACAAAACACATGCAACAAGACATGATAACCTGTTCAAACTGGAGCAGCATCTACCTTTCCCAGGTAGCTTTAGATAATGTGGAATGAGAAAGATAATTGAAAGTGGCACCATAATTTAACTTTAGATTTTTGTCTTTTAAGAACCTAATCTCTATTTTCTAATTCTCTGTCACTAAAGATTTATTTTTTACATAACTATACCCAAAATAATTTTTAAAATTTACTTTTATTAGTTCCTGTGTGCTTTTTTCTTAAAAGTCATGTCATGATTTAAGTATCAAATACAGGTATGTCAGAGGTAAGATGCCTTTGCCAGTTTGAGTGAATTTTTCCTTCTATAAAAAAGGTCTCAACAAAATTAAATTTGCAAATTTTGTTATCTATAACTATTTCTTTGTCATGCATTTTGACTTATAAAAGTCCTCCTATGGATCTGATGGAGTTTTATCTTTTTAGGTGAGTGCTATTGCAGTAATCCATTAGTGTGAGCTGTGTACACAGAAAATAACAACAGAGCTGAAATGTTTTCTCTTGTTGTGAACCAGGTATGTCCAATTTAAGAGGGCAGCACTGAAACAAATATTTAAGTAAAGAATCAACTTTTCTTTTTACTTCCCAATTGAAGTGGTTAATGGACCTTATGGACTTTCACTATTGATGAGACTGTAGAACAGCACACATTTGAAATCAGTGTCTTGGAAAAACTTATTCACAACTAGAGGCACAAACATGCAATTTGGAAATTCATAAAAATACCTGTTCACTTTTACAACAAAGAGTGTAGAATATTTCAAGGTGGATACAAGGCATCTATTTCTTACTGGGTTTTTTTTTCTGTTAGTCATTTTATAATTTGTATTATGTTTCATTTTTTGTTCCCATCTCCATTTAATTTCTTCTCATGCTCTAAATAAAAGCACAGAAAAGAGAAAAATGTCTGTGATCAAATATTTGATTTAATTTTGAAGACCTGAAGTGATATCAGAAATATTTCTAAACAACTGCACTGTTTTTTTTTCTCCCTCCAACAGAAATCTAAAGATAGTAGACTAACTGTAATAAGAAGCTATCTCTCTTTATTATTACCTGATCTAACAGACAGAAAAAAACCAATATTTTTCATTTAATGCTTCAACACATCTTGCTTAAATGCATGACTGTTAAAATAATTTTAATTTTCTTGTGAAGAATTGTCCACACAGTCTCTTTCCAATTCTGCTTGCAGGGTATATATGTATAAGGGATCTAAAACCAAGAGTTTGGCTAGAACAGTCAAATAAAAGTCTCAGTATTGCTGTAAAATAACTTATCTCCTGGTGACCTTTTAATGAAAAAAAAAATAAATTAAAAAGCCTCTCTTCAAAGATACTTTTTTTATTGAGAGGCACCATCTAGTAGCCCATGCCCTCTGGTGACACTGCTGTAATACAGCAGAGATCTTGAAGTACCCTAGAACTTTCAATCTGAACACAATGGCTGTCCCTGCCTCTATCAACCCTGTAGTCTTAGTTCATTGTTTTCAATGAAAAATGGCACATGGTTTTATTCAACACTGGAACCACTTTCTTTCCCATCCTCCTTGGAAAATTTGGATATTCTACTTGAATGGGTGACATAATTCAATGATGCAAAGATTCCAATGGTACTGACTTCCCACCCCATGTCTGAAGTTCGCATCCTACTTTTTAGTTTTGTCTGTTTTTCCCACCTCCAAGGTTTGCCAGTGTTTCATCTGCTTGAAAAAAACCAACTTTGTGTTCAATACTTTTGCCTTACTGGGACTGACAAGGCTCCTAGTCCATGCTGTTTTTAAGAACAAGTAGTGACAACTGTCCTTCCTAGTATGATGCTCGTGTTCCTTTTCTCCTTCCTCTGAGTACTCTCTCCTTGGGATTTCAGGTATCTTCTGATCTATGTCACCATTCCTCCCCATCTCTGCTTACTTGGACTTTGACACATTGCAGGAAAAGTCCAGTTCTTTGAGAAATGCCTGAAGTCTACATCTTTGAAACACTGAAATAGCTTGAAAGCTATTCATGTGTCTCATGGGTTTTTGGTTTATGGCTTAATTGTTCTGTTTCCTTGCCATTTGTGAAACAGAAAGCACAATCAATATTATTCTCATGACAAGTTTCATCTATGGCTCAGTGACTTTCTCACTTGGCATAGCAAAGCTGTTCTACATTTCTGTTGTTAAGTGTCATGTATAACTAAACTCTAACTCAATTTTAACATGAATCTGAAGGATAACTCTTCTAAACTTTTCATTATATGAAATTTTCACTCTTCACTTCTTTACACCAAGTGAACTGATTTGGCAACATTTTTATAGCACTGCTATTCTGTTGGGTTTTTTTATGTTGTATTGTTTGGTTTGGTGAGGATGAAATTTAGGAAGAAGCAGATATCTTTCAGAACTAGAAGTGACAGAAATGGGATAAATATGTAGTGTCAACAGGTAATGGTAACAACCTTAACCACTGGCACTAATCAATGTCAGGATGATTACGATCTACTTATGCGCTGATACTGAAAAATGTAAATGCAATGATAGTATGTACATATGAGGTACTGTCAGTAGAGACAGATGATTATCAAAGGCCTGATTAAGCAGATTCTAAAGATCTCCTGTATCAAAATGGTAAAAGAGTTTTCTGATTAGCTAAAGAAAACCAGAGGGAACAAGACTCTATGTGAAGTGGAAAGATGCTATCACAGATTGGAAGAGAACCATTTAAAAGACCCCAGCTGCAACAAAGGTTAATATTGTTTTAATCTGGACCAAAAAAAAGAGAGGTTTCTAGCTGTGCAAGCAGTGAAGTTGCAGAACAGCTATCCAGAAGAAACAGGTACAAAAGCTGTGTGAATATCAATGCAGCATGCAAAGAGATTTGTTTGGTGTTTCTAACTCTAGAAAATGGCTTAAAAATTAACAATAAATATCAGGGAAGGTCGTAAGTCAAGCACACAAAATTTGGGACATTTCAAAATTAAACCTTCCTGCCTCTGCAAAATTTATGTTGCTGTTTCCCATATGCATGATTTCTACAGCACTTCTACTCAATGGACAGGCACTAGGATGTCAGTGGTAAATGACACAGGACATGTGGAAAGCAAAGATATGTGAAGAAGGCAGTACCCAGATATGGCTGTACAGAATGGGATTCTACTCCTTGTCAGGGAAGCTTGACAAGTTGCTGTTTCTAGGATGGCTCACAGCATTCTCTACAGCTTCTCTGCCTGAAGAGCAAAGAGCAAAAATCTCTGGTTTTACCTGATGTAAAACAAATCTAGTGTCAACACTTTTCACTAAGTCAAATGAGAAAATATGGATATCTGAAAAGGCAAGTGCTAGCCATTGTTTCAAATTAAAGGAACAATATCCACACACAAAGCCATAATATATTAAGGGCATTGAAATAATATCAATTTTTCAATGTTTATTCTGTGCAGGTTTTTTCTGACCTTGAAAAGAGCAATAGGAGGAACTAAGGTTTGGGTGATTTTTGATCTGTTTTACTTTCTGGTCTTCATGTAAGAAACACTATTATGCTCTGATTGTTTGTTTGCAGGACAGCTCATAAAACAATTTCTATTCTATTTAATTTAAATTAATTTCATTTTAGGCTTGCAGCCTCTCTTTTTTTTTCTGTTTGCAAAGGTATATTCAAGAGGACGCTGTTACTCTAAGTTTCTAACCAAAGCTGAACTCATGCTAGGTCGAGAAGTGTTTGCAGGAGCAAGTCTTACAGTAACTCGTGTATTGTAATGATCAGAATGAGGCAAGATTGATGGGATCCAGTCCTAGGAATGTCGCCACAGGTTGGGAGAATTTGACAACATTTCATGATAAATTATTAATAAAGAAACAAACAAACTAATGTTTGCTCTTCAGGTTGCTCCTACAACATTTTGTGCTTTTATTCTGCAGCACCATGAGAAGGGACATAAGTTAATTAACAACTGTTTTACTAGAGTTCCACTGACATCACCAGTGATGCACATTCAAAGCAAAGAGTGAAGAGGGCTGGATTGCTTTTGATGTAGTTCTTTTCTGAAGTGTTGGCAGAATATTTTAAAATCATCAAAATGTACTTTGCTCTGTCAACAAACTCACTGCTTTTAAACCAGTTTAACCTTCAGACAGAGACCACACTTGGCTAATTTGAACTGAAAAAGAGATATAATGAAAGCTGTGAATATGCAATGTGGGTAGTCTCATGGAAACTGATGTGCATCCTAAACAATAAATGTAAACAAACAGCTGTTACAATTCCTTAAAATGGCCCATCTGAGATTGTGAGATTCATTTGTAGAAAACCTTGGCCTTTGGAATTGGAATATAAGAACTACACAAGGATTTTGTGCACCTCTGCGAAAATAACAACATATGCTCAAAGTAAAAACATGGCATTTGCCTAAAAAAAGAGAAACAGTCTTTTGACTTCTCATTTATAACTATGGCCTTATTCCCAAAATTATGTTTCACATTCTCCATATGCCTTTTTTTCTGATATTTATTATACTGACCTGCAATTTACTTGAAACAGGATTTAGAAATACGAGAAAAATATAGTTGGGAATTCTGCCCACTCTAAATCTTGCAAGATACAATTTTGTGATTTCTATACAAATACTATTGAAGATTCAGAAAGATCTATTAACTGTGATCTATAAACTGTGAACCATTATGAAGTGCTGTTAATCACTCCTATTAAAGTTTGGTGCAAAATAAAGTATCGAGATTTATGTAGAACCTAGACCCTCCTTTTCAGGCTATCAAAGCTCACTGCTTTATCTCCAGCACTGTGCTACAAAGGGCTTAGGGTGGCCAGTGCACATGTACAAGCAGCTCTGGCAGACAGTGCTGGTCCCTGAGCACTCAGAGAGACTCAGAAGGCTGGTACATCCCAAATCAAATGAGTACAGACACGATGGTGCCAAAATCAACACCAGGTTGTGGAGTATTATCAAAGTTACTCTTCCATGCTGTCCTCTGCTGGCTTAAATACGCTTTTCAAAAGGGCTAACAGGATACAATGACATAAAAGTAGGAAGAGAGAACACTATAATGATAAATGTAAACAAACAAACAAAAAACTGAAATCAAAACAAAACAAACAAGCAAAAAAAGAAAAACAAAAAAAACACCAACAAAAAAAGGAAAATGTAGAAAACTTCATAGACCTTCTAAACTGATGATCTTCAGTACCCTTATAACTTCTCAGCTGAAGGTTTTTCATTTGCTGGCTTTAAAAACAAACAACTTGAAGCATCTACAAGGCAAGCACGAACATTTGAGCTGGTCAGCTTGGACTTCCTTAATAATTGATCAGAGAGAAATGGGCATTTTTTAGATGTGAATTCACTTACCTACTTTTGATTTTTACTTTCCAGTGATATGAGTATCATCTAGTAGTGCTTATTTCTCTTCAGTTCAAAGGGAGCCCAGCATGACTACCTCACATTTGAAGACCTCTGATAAAAACATCTCCAGTTGTTTAAATTAATCCTATTTTTCCTCTTTCAATAACCATATTCTGCTAATGATCCAGTAAAACAAATTTTGATTCAAGAGCCTCAAATGCATTTAAGCACCAGAATTCAGCCCTAGCAACTCAAAAATAATCTCTAACATTACCAGTTCTGGAACTGTTTCTTACTGTTCACTGCTAAAGGGAGCTGTAATTTCATTTTTAGCACTTTTGCTGGAATTAATACTCTGTTCAGTTTTAAATCAGCAGGATGATCAAACAAAACAAAGCAATTTCAGAATAACTTAGCATGAAAAATACAGTAAATAATCACACAAATGTCTCCAGTAGCTTTGGAGAAAATTTCCCATAAATTTTCACAGTGCATTAAAACTTTGCAAGGAAAAATTAAAAAGTGCAAGTATGAATAAGGCAAAAAAGGAAAAAGTCTGAAAAGCTGGGAGATTTGTTCTAACTGACTAAACAACATCCTCAAACATACTGGAAACAGCTGCACATCCCTTGATTTGAATGCATTTTTTGTGGAGTGCTTTGTGCCTTTCAAAACACTTTGTTGGCTCAAAGATAGAAAGCATCATCAATTCAGTGATGATCAGATGTCACTAGAAAAAGTGAGGCATAGATGACCTTGACAAATGCTAATTGATGTGAGTTAAAATTTAAAACAGTGTGAAGAGAAAGTGGGGATGGAGGAGGGCAGAAATCTTCATCTCTCTATATTCAACACCGAGATGAGCTAGTTGTCTGGTCTCTCTACATTGTCAATGGAAAGAGAATAAAAAACACATCCAGGAGGTGATTTATCCCAGACATCTTTGAATGTGTCTCTGGAGATGTCTCTTCCTCTCCCTGCATTGACTGCAGAGAGTGTTTATGTGATTTATACCTGATACCCAGCATTTAGACAACTAGAGTCAAGCAAGATGAATTCCACCCTGGGGAAAGAAAAAAAAGTCCATGGTAACTTAGGAGTTCATCAGTTTTAATTGATGAAGGAGAAAGAGCTGAGCATACCAGTAATTCACAGAATGATTCTAAGCCACCAGTGTGCTTCAGGCATGAAGGGTAAAAGGCATCCTGTGGTATGCCAGGCAAGAAATTTTCCACAGACAGAGAAGAAATATTACCCCTACATAAAAATGGGTCAGATCTCATCTGGAATTTGATGTACAAGCACCAGTAACAGAAGAGAATTATTTAAATAAAAAATGTATTAGAACTAGCTTTTTATTCTAGTCTTTGGTAAGAAATTAAAAGTAGCGATGTCCTGGAACAGCCGTCTACAAAGAAAGACCATCAAAACTCCAAGTGCTTTTAAGTTAGGTCTTGAGCCTGCCTGTCTGCACTGAGAAAACACAAATAGACTCAGCTAGAAGAAGGTACCTTTCAATGCAAAGGTTCTATTGACATAAGAGATATAAACAGTGCAAATTTTTCTGCAAGGAAAAAGACTCCCAATCTATTAATGTGTAACTTATGAAGTACAAATAAGGACATTCAGGAAGCCTAACGTGATTTTAAATTAGATTCCTTTTCAAGCTCTGCAAAGAAAACTGCATTTTCCGGAATTTCAGAATAAGCAGGGAAGGAAAAATAAAGCTTAAAAAGCAGAAAATAAAAGAAGCTAGACCACAGTATCTTCCAATGTCATTTTAGTAAGTTGCCAGTGGGTAACTCAGTTACACAAAATTAAGTTTCTTTTAAAAATTTTTACTCACAATTATTATAGAAGACATCAAGTCTATACTGTATTGATTTATTGTTTTACATACAAGACAAGCCTTTGTGTAGAATCAGTTTTCTTTTCATCATCCAGTGGTTAATTTACTCATTTATGTGGTCTTTCATACAGAAGAGAGAAAAAACATTGAAAACTAGTTTTTGTAATCAGTAAGACTGGCAAGTGAAATTCAGTCAGAAAAAAGAAGAGCAGCTTTGAAAATTACTGAAAATGTGAAAAAGTATTTAAATTGCAATCTTACCTTCATTCCATAAGCAGAGCCATGTGGGTTGAACAGGCTGCCTCCACAGAGACACAACACTTGTCCAAGGCTCTTCATGACATTCAAGTTTTGGTGCAGGTCCCTGAACCTTTCCACAAGATAAAACTTTGTCTTTCGATGGAGGACATGCTGGCAGGAAGCTCCATAGAAGCATCTCCAAGGCAAAAGTTGTCTGCTTTTTTTTTTTCCTGGACACCGTATTTTACTTGAAGCTCTATCAGTGTACAAATGAAGCAGTTGAAAGGCACATCCTCACTTGTCCTGCTGAATACTTACCCTTCCTGACTCCTCAAAGAATGTAGTGCTGCCTTGCTCTTGTAGTTCTTCCATATATTTAAAGAAGATTTTTTTAAATATTCTGTTTCATTGATTTAAAGGGAAGATGCTTCAGTAAACATTTCATTCATTTCTTTCATTTTTCTAGAAGGTAGGAACCGCTTTTAAAAGTAAAACTCCTGATGAGAAGAAAAAAGCATCCTTAATGAGAAACATACTTAATAAATATCTTTTTAAGACATGGTTTTCAAGTGCAAAATGTAAGTATCTGAAACGTATAAAAAGCCAAAATTCAGTATGATACATAGCTTGTATTGAAGTGTCTAATCCAAGTAGTGTCCTGCATAGGTAATAATGTTTCATAGGCATTAAACTTGTTGAAACTTGACTAAGTTATAAGGTACATTCAGGTGCTTCAGGTGATGCCTTTTTCTGGTCGTAGGAAATAAAGGCTCAGACACGGTTAGAGGGTTGGGGGTTGTTTCCCTCAGTATTTTAATAGGATCCCATTCCATGGCTTCTGCCGTCCAGGTAGAACGCGTCGCAAAAGCCCCGTTCCCCCAGTCGAGTGTACAATTAAAGACTCTACACATTAGCACATCTAACAAGAGGCACAATAAGGGGCTGGGGTAGGCTAACTTCTAGTTTACAAAATCTGTCCTACTAGGAGACCTTGAGGGCCCACGAAAACAGAGTGTTTGGTCTTCTAACTCTATGTGGTTTCAGGGGTGTTTAGTCTCCCGGCCTCCTAAACACCATGAACCGGGCTAAACTATCACCCAAGGCATCACAAGTATGCATGCTAATACTTGTGAATATAGAGAACTGTGTAAAAAATATTTAGGAGAAAAGCAAAATATCCTTCAGGCATCACAGGCAGGAGAAACTCAGCTGTACAACTGCCTGTACTGCATTTGTGTCTAGTATTTGCTTGTAGAAGTGACCTGCAGCAGAAGCCCTAAAAAAGGTATTTAGTGTGGCTGGAAAATATTAAAACTTTCCACCAAAACATGCTGACTTTGGGCTAGAACTAAGAGAGGGAGCACAAGCAGTTTTATCCTCTTACTGCAGAGAGCAGTTGAAGAGAAGCTGGAGAAGTAAGCTTGAGCTTATTCACTTAGAGAAGTCTGATTTTGGGGCTCTGTTTTCTCAAGGTTGCCAGTCCTTTGAGCCATTCATGAAGATTTCATATCAGAAATTGCTGTGAGGATGACAGGATGCTTCATTTCAACAAAATGACAGATTGGGAAATTCTTCAGGCATCCATGGTGTCTGCATTGCCAACCCAGGGACAAACTAGATCCTCAGCTGCATCTGTGGCCATTTCATTGGCAATAGAAGGTTTAAAGTAAAACTGGATCCTCTGACATCTCTTTCAGAAAAAAATCAGTCCTAGCCATCATGAAAATGGGATTCCCATAAAGGGCTGACATCACTTCCATCCATGGATACTGGAATTTATATTAACGAACTTGGTGCTGCTACTGAAACCAAAGCTTGGAACACTGGATAAAGCCTTCAGGTTGTTACCAATAATACTTAGATATACCATTTTCAAACCCGTCCTATATAAAAACTTGGAGTTTAGCATACAAAAAAGAAGATTTACAAGGATAAAGTTGTTGATGACATTTACTGTCATCCCATGCTGTCATTTGAAACGCATAAGCAACATGGAAGAATCTTGCAATACACTGCCAAAAAGGATTTAGAAAACATATGTTCTCTCTGAAGAGCAACTGTAAAAACAATTACCACAGTGCAACATCTCAGTGTTGGCCATTATCAAATCATTATATAAAAATGGGAGGGTAGTGCTCATTGATAGTAGTTCTCTGTTTTAGAGGCAACTATCTTACTTTGGTCTTCTGTTTATAGTAAGAAACAACAGTAAGCTGTATTATTATTGTAAGCTTAATTCCATCTTTATTGAAACAGACTGCTGTCTCATTATCCTTTACCATAATCCACAGGTAGAATAGAGATTGACCTTCAAGAAAAGAAACATAACTTACCAGTAATTAGTTTTCTTTAGGACACACAGACTATAAACAAAACAGTTCTGAGGGTACACCTACACCTTATCCCTCCAGACTGCAGAGATTTTTCCTTTGCAGTAATTCTGGATGACGTATTCACGCTGTTGTCACCACCTTTGACACAATAGCAGAAAACCCCCGTATCATGCTATAAATTGTTTAAATGGTTAGCAACACAGGCATGGTCTAAAACATCAAAGCAAGCCCTGCTAATAGAGCTTATATAGCTAATAGGAGTTTCTTTCCTTTTTAACTTTCAAAATTAATATCCACATTTGCTCACACTGTGTGACTTCATAAAATTAACTGCCACAAATTAACTACCAGAGGTTCTTGACTCTACCAAGTGCTGTGGCAGCTCTCGAGGCTGCTCACCAGAGATGGCACAGTGCCTGGGGAAAGAGTGGTGGATATATTGCAGGTCAGTAACTCAGCAGTCTCACAGAAGCTCTACACTCAGTTGGAAGTATCAATTCCTAAGTTTTATAGCAAATACTGAGACATCTACCATCCATCTAGATAACTACTGGATCTGTCAGAGATATACACAGTCTGTATATTCTGAGATAGCCTGGACTACAAATATAAAGGGAGCTCCTTTGTTATTAAAGGTACAAAATAAAGCATGTTTCTTAGAAGCCCAAGGAAAGGTGAAGGAAAGCATAAACAAATAAATGATGCTAAAGGTGCTACCTTCAGCAAAAATGATGGCTGCATCTTAAGAGCTGGCCTATCTTTGAAGAGTAAGCTCAAAGAAGAAATCACAGGGGTATGGATTTGTATGATTTTCTAACAGAGAAGATAACAACAAAGAATGCTACTTTTTTTTTTGAGAAGAAGAATCCATGAGAACATGAAACACCAAGTTAAAATTCCTGCAAGTCACTTGCCTGGTAAAGGGAAAGATCTTGATAAGCATAGCTCAAGGCTGTGATGGATGGTAAACTGACTTCATTAAGGGTAAGAAACATGCAACAAATGACCAGACTGCTTCAGTTTGAGCAGGTAACTTGGAACAGACTGAACTGACAGGAAGGCCGACAAAAACATCAACTCAAAAATCTAATCTAGTTAATAATTTACATTCCATTCCAATACTTATTAGGCACAAGAAAAATGGGAGTGCTGAAAGAGTAAGTCTTCCTCCATCTGCAGCATGGAGAAAAGCATTTCTCAACTGACATGAGCCAAATGGCCCACATTCCACAGTAACAGGTAGAGGAGCAGTAGCAGAAGTCTCTGAGAAAGGGAGAAAGTCTTGATATTAAAATTCTGCATCCTTCATCCCATCTTACCTTCACTGAAACTGAGGACTTGCGGCCTGGAGGATCAGGGGACTATCCAACAGGCAGCCTGATAGCTCAACTATTCTCATGGAAGTGTTGAAGACACATGAATGAGTGTTCAAGATAGAGGAAAACTAGCACTGTGGGACACAAACTGATACATCAATCTGCTTGTGATAGACCCACTGGTAGAGCTCAGACAGACATTTTTAGGGAAGGACCTGGTAGATGAAATACTAATAAATTAATATCTTTCTCTGTGACAGTCTGCCAAGGGCTAATTAAACACTGGAAGAGAGAAAGGAAAGCTACGCACACCCTTTCCAGGTTATCAAGTTTAAAAATGGGTAGGTTAATGGTGAAGTCCTCATTTGAGTGAACCCTAGTTATAGAAAGCCATTCCTGCAGTTCAGGAAATGTGGAACTCCATGACAGGGATGTGAAGCTTCCAGTCTTTTGGCCAGTCCCTGTTTAATCTTGTTGCCCAAATGGACAGTCAAATCAGAGGGAAGACATCTAATGCCACTTCCTAAAAAGGTGGAAAAATGTAAGTGTCATTCCTCAGTGGAAACTGCCTTGATGCTGCCACCACAAGAGAAAGCTCTCACATTTCAAGGAATAGCAATGCTGATGCAGGGACTTTGTCTATGCTGTAATCCCTGTCCCTTAGATTGAAAGGTCCTGCTTATTTTAGCATGATGGAAAGGAGGAAGGATCATCTGGATGATAAGTCTTAGGACAACCATTTCTGATGTGTAGAAATGAAAGCCTTCCCCTGTGAGAAGGTGACAAGAATTTCAGCTTGGCCAATATTCATATTTTGCAGTTTTGGCCTCACAAAAGGCTTCTTAGGATACCAGATAAACTCCAGATAAACTTCTTAGGATACCAGATAAACTCCTGGATGACCTCTCATTCCACTTTTAAAAGTATGGCAAAAGGATCACATAGGTGCCTTATGCTGAGGCAGTAGAGGCACCTCTTAAACAGGTGGCAAGATACAACTAAAATCTCTCTGATCAAAAAGGCAAAAAAGTAATCCTGAAAGAAGGCATGGTTGAAGAACAAATGAACAATAACTTAGTTGGCCATAGAGAAAAACTAAAATAGTTCTAGGTAACATCTGTCAAAAATGTTTTGAGAATTAAAGAAGACTGTTTTAAGTGGAGGTACCATAAGGAGGAAACACTCACAAAACCTGAGCAATAAGGTCCACATAAACGCAGTGCAGCAAGACAACCCCTTAAAAAACGGAATTTAGAATATTTTCCTAGTGGAGCAGGAAACATAATACATTCCTTTTACTCTTCCTTAGCTTTGCATTTTTCAGAACGACAAAACAAGCTTTAAAAGGAAATGAAGTATGTCCTATTGCAAAAAAATGTGCCACAGTCTCTCTTCATAAAAGAAATACATCCCAAATTCAATACTGAAACGTTTACATTTGATATAGTACAACAGGGTGCTAGGCTATTTGCCTTCCCTCCCACCCTTATGAAATCAAAGATTTGCTCCCAGATCTCATGGGCCAAAATTTGCTCTCCCCAGAATCCTCTGCTTTAAAGGCTCTAAAGGAAGAGTTTTGATCAAATCTCATGAATTTCCACCCACTAGCATCTTCCAAATTCCATCAGTACTGACAGAAAATTTCAGATTTTACCTTGTGAACACCTACAGGAAAATGTATTTACTTATTTA
Source organism: Eopsaltria australis (assembly GCA_034509425.1). Taxonomy (NCBI): domain Eukaryota; kingdom Metazoa; phylum Chordata; class Aves; order Passeriformes; family Petroicidae; genus Eopsaltria; species Eopsaltria australis. Next base: position 2,243,919 of record JAVTVJ010000068.1, on the reverse strand, counting down.
TTTATTTTATTTTAACTTACTTTATTTATTTTAGTTTAGACTTTATTGATGAGTGCCTCAACCTCTCCATGGTTTTGGACAAATCTAGGTCTGAAAACATATTAGGGCTGTTCCACAGATTGTGCAGTGGAAGATTCTGATCACCTTCGTTTTGTGCAGAACAGCTACTACTGAATTTTGGGCGGCAAATTATAAATACTGTTTAATGTTAGTGCCACATGTTCATCATTAAGCTATTTGTGACATGAACCAAGTTTTCAATTTGCAACAGTTTAGTGCAATGAGGCTCTGGCTTTTAACATCTGCTGCTACAATGCTACAGTTACACCCTATTGAGCCAAATAAATCCCTGATAAAATATTACTAAATTTAACTTGATTTCAGTGCAGTAATCAGGTCTTTCTTTGATATAAATTGTGTGACAAAGTTACTCAGGACTGCATTTCTCAGCTTTGAATAATATGCTACTGTGATTATTTCACGTGTCTGGTGAGCAGTGAGGAAATCATGAAGCATTCTGGATCTTCCGGTGATCACAAATTGATGGAGTATTAATAAAGTAGATGGAAAAAAAGTGTAGGCATGCAGCTCTGTTTCCTAATGTCAAAATGGCAAACTTTGCCCAATTATTTTATAAAACAGCCTGAACTCAAGGACTCAAACATGAAGATGCCTCTCATTTTGCCAATTAAAAATCACTAAACACATATTATATCTACAAAAGTTTATAAAAGTATTGCATATTTCAGATGGCATTATATCATTTAGCATTTCTTTACTGCCTTAGAGCAAGTAGGTACATAGTGATGGCTTTTCCTCATGTCATGAAGTTAAAATGTACAATTAATGCAGGAATCAATTAGGATACCACACAGGAAGACAAGGTTACCTTAATGCTTAAGATTAATAGAAATAGGCTATAATTCAGCAGCAACTGATATGCAAGGTCATATGCCCCAGAATTAGTAACAGCTATATCTATTATCATCCAAGGCTCTTTTTAGCTGGACAGGACAACCTGAATCATAGGATCTTAGAATCACAGAACAATTTGGGCTGGAAGGGACTTTTAAGGGTCATCCAGTCCAAAACCTTGCAATGGGCAGGGACATCTTCAACTAGATGAGGCTGCTCAGAGTTCCATCCAGCCTGACCTTGAATGTTTCCAGGAATAGGACACCTACCACCACTTTGGGCAATCTGTTCCATGCCTCACCACCCTCATCGAAAAGAAATGTCTTCCTTGTATCTGTAGTTCGAACTCATTACCTGTTTTCATACTGCAACAGACCCTGCCAAAAGGTTTGTCCTCATCCTTCTCATAGGCCTTCTTTAAATACTGAAAGGCTGCAAAAGGTCTCCCAAACGCCCAGAAGAAAGATAAAAATACTTTCTGACACAGGATGATTGTGAGAAACTAACCTAATATGCCTGTGAATACATGTGATTCTAGGAGACTGCAGACAAATAATTTCCAGCAGCTGTGCCATTGTACAAAGCTATCATAAGGCAGCATTTAAAAGCCTGCGTAAAAATCTGTGTGGAAACACTTTGAAAAAGACATTCACATGGTACCACATGGGGATATCCAAGGTCCTGGGGGAAGGAGAAACTGACTTCTAAGAGATGCCTCAGAGAGCTTGGCTAGATGATCCTCTTTATCAAAATTGACACAAGAGCATGGTGGTGGTTTACGGAATCACACCATGGAGTCCAGTGAAGGGTGACCATGCTGGTCAGGGGCTGCAGCACATGATATATGAGAAAAGAATGAAGAAACTGGCTTTACTCAGTCTGGAGCAGAGAAGGCTTAGGGGAAACAATTTCAGCCTACAGCTGTCTGATTAAAGGACAGAGAGAAGACAGAGCCTGACTCTTCTAAAGGATGCACAGTGATACAATGAAAGGCAATGGATATTGCTGGAACATGCAAAATTCTGATTAGACCTAAAGAATTTTTGCATTTTTTAGCCATAAAGACTGTCGAATATTGGAACTGGTGCTCAGAGAAGTTGTGGGACATCTATTCTTAGGGTGTCTAATAAACACTTTAAACAGTGCCCTGAGCAATCTGATCTCATTAGACCTGAGCAGGGGTTGAACTAGGTGAACTCCAGAGGACCAGTTGGACTTACAATTCAAAATATTCTATGATTTCATGAAAATGCATTATAAAGGAGAGGATACACCCCCCACTCCACCACTTGTTAAACACAAAGAACATTGTCACAAAAATCCCCCCAAAACCAAAACACACAAAAAATCCACAACAAAAAAACCAACCAACTAAACAAAAAAGCCCCAGAGACCACAGTTAACTTTCAGGAGCAAAATGCGCACGTTTACAATCAGAAAAGTTCTTGAACAGTAAGAAGAACAAAAATCTACTTACCATTGAAATAAAATTAGATCAATTGAAAACAAGTGGAATGAAAAGGACTGGACTAAAAATGCTTTAAGTGACACATTCCTGTTATCTATGTCAATGTTTAGTTGTGAAAATCCTAAATTTATTTTTGAAACTTAGTATTTCCAAATCACTGATGACATTTTTACAAACTCAGAAAACAGTCAAGGAATAGATATCAATGCAACAGTTCAGCTTGGTTTTTTTCCCCAGAATGAAATAATCAAATCCCATAGTATTTGCAGCACCACAGCAGCACTCACAGCCCCACTCTCTGGGCTGCCAGAATGAGAGCACCGAGTGTGAGCACCACACAGGACAAGCTGTTGTCACCCACCAACAGTGAAAGTCAGCCTGCAGCCTGTCTCTGAGCTGCCCTCCAAAGTGAGTCCATGTACTAAGTTAATTGGTCTCAAAAATCAGATTTTTCTACTATGGACAACAGATTAAGCTTCTGGTACTGTGCTTCTGAAGATGTTTCTCTGCAGTCAGAGGGAAAGGCACGTCTTTATTTTATGAAGGGAAGTGCAAGAAAGTATTTTCTAATTTTGTTGGTTTAGTCATTCTGGTTCAGAACAGACAGCTACACGTGCTTCAACTGAAAGGGTAAGCTTTCAAAACAAAAGCAGTAATAATCTTTGCACATGGTGTTATGAGAAATTAACACATCAGTTTGGAGAAGGGAGGCTGCTGCTCCTTGGTCACTGAGAAATTCACCAGACGCTCTTGTGAAAGCCTAATTGCCAGCCAGACATGAGAACTGTTGCTTTGGCTGCCTCTCAAACACAAGACTACAAAATGTTTTCCAGAAAGATTCAGATGGAAGAGATTGTTCACAAATTGCCTTTGTCATCACTCAAGAGAAGAACTGTCTCTAGCTGGAAATATTTCAGAGATATTTATTGTATTCTGAAAACTTCATTTTATTTCTAACTTATTTACAGTTAAACATTCAGAATCATAAAATATGAAGTATAAAATATTTAACAAAATAGATGCAGTCCATGTTGTTCAGATGCACCATAAATATATGATGAAACAGTAAACAGCATAGGAATTTTCTGATGGTCCTTTCTCTCTTTTACCAGGATAAAGGGTATGTAGACCTGCCTCATACATTCTAGTCTGACCATTATGGCATCAATCTTTCATTTCAGAGAGAACACCACCACCGCTCTGGTTTCTGTGTCCTCAGTCTTCCACATTTACCTTCACTGTCTAAAATACCAACACTAAAATTCAATACATCAGATCCCCTCTGAAGTTGGTATATTCATATATTCAATACTTTTTTTTTTTAAATACAGAATTTCCTAGAAAAGAAGAATCAGGTAATTCAGTCCATATGAACAAAAAAAGTCATTTATTATATATATATCCTCTAATAACTTATAATAGTCTCTTGGATTTTAAATGTCTTTTTGCTATTTTCAATGCTTAAAAATTATAATTTTAAAACATTAAATATTGTGTTATATACATTATGATTTAATTAATCATTCTAAACATGGAGCAATTTCCAAGTGAAAACTTGGACGAAACAGAAAACAATTTCATTGACATAACAGGCTTTAGAAGTTCACTTCATACAAGCATAAATTTGACTATATGAAAAATAGCCAAACATTAATTTGCTCCTATATGGGACTTTTTTCTGTTTGTTTTTCTGATCTTGGGGAGAGGGTTTTTTGGCTGTTGTTTTTGTATAAACTGAAGAACAGATCTAGTCATTACTTTTGTCAATGTTCAGTATTTTAACTTTTTTTAATCTCATATCTATTTTATATAAAATAACAAAATATACAGAGAAAGCTGAGTTTGTTACATTAGTTCATACACATACAGTAAATAAAATTTTTCTATGTATGGCTTTGCAAAGGTAGATTATGAAGTGACTTTTGTATTTTATTTGTTTAAAAGCATTTTAAGAGAACGTGTTAGTGTGCTTACAATAGCGGCCATGGTATTCGGATGTCGAGCCAAGAGTTTAATGCTAGGATCACCAGAGGTCTTGCCTGACACTGCTTCTGCAGCCCTCAGAAGACAAATGTAGTTTATTACAACCTCGTCTATCTTAGCTATAATTTCCTGCTGCTGTGTTTCGGAGTTCATGACTTTAACTAAACGCATGCAGGCTTCTGTTAAGCAACAGAGTACTTGGAAGCTGGAAGTCATAGCTAAAAGCATTTCCTCAGGGCTTTTATCAGCCATGGCCATTTTCCTGCAGGCACTTCCCAACTGTCTCGATTCCAAAGATAACAGTTGTTTGTACTTAGAAAGTTTAAGGTCATATGTTTCTGGATGTAAATCTTCTCTCTTGCCCATACTTGCTCGGACCAGTGAGAGTAGCTCATTGGCATCCTTTTGTGCTGCAATAAATCCATCAGGCATTGCATAAGTCTTCTCTTTCATCACATTTATTCGTGTGATTCGTGCATCGAAGGCTACATCGTTGAGATTCACATCAATTTGGCCACCTTGGGTGTCAGCACTGCTCTTCTCATGCTCACTGACTGCATCATGTGGGGGCTCAGCAGCTTTCGGGGACTCCAAGACTTTCTGCTCATTGTCACTGGACAGTGACTGAGCAACTGGCTCTGCAAGCTCACTCAGGGTCTGTGGTGCCAAGAGTTGTGAGAGCTGATGGCTGTCTCGGTCATCTTCCTCCTCATTGTCATCATTTCCTCTGCTCAAGAAGCAGTAGCTAAAGGGACCCCGACACCTCCAGGTGCTGGTGGTCAGCTTTCGCAAGGGCAGCGTTCGGCTCTGCTTGGAGTCCTTCTGACTGGTGCCTGTGCCCGAACACCTCTTACTGTCCTTCCTGTCAGTGCTGACGTACACACAACTCTGAGAGTAACTTTTTGACAGCTTTTTGCCCAGGGAAAATTCCACCCTTCTCTCTGATTTGGATTCATCCTTTCGGGTGATGTCCAGGCATTTCAAGCTGGCCGTGGCTGCCTTCTTCTCAAACAGCATCTCAATACCTGCAGATCTTCCAATGCTGCTGCTGCTGCTGCTGCGTCTCAGCACTTTCTTGTTCTGCGGCATCCTGAGGCTTCCTCCTATCATGTCATATGGCCATAAACTAACTGTTGCCCCACAAGCCTGATTTACTTTGGGAATGTCACAAGAGTCTTCATTTTGACTTGGCACCTTTGATTCTGATAGCATGGATGATAGCATGATGGAGTCAGCTAGAGGCTGTCTAGGAAAAGCTGTAGGCATGCCTCCTTGTCTTCCCTTTTCAGGCTCTGTGAAAGCTACACTAGGGGTAGTAGAAGAGCAGACAGAATAATTAAGCATCACCCTGATAACATTCATAGATTGAACTTTTAAGTATCTTTTAACAGTCAGGACAAATGATTTCCTGGTATTTCCCAATGGTCTCCATTCCTCAAAATATTCCACAAAAAATTCATTACCAGTCTTTTGTATTTCACTAAAATGCCTTTTACAATATGTCAACAAATTATAATATATGAATAAGTAATTGTTCATTTCACTAGTGCAGACTTACTCAAGAAAAGGTATAACAAATCATGTACAAAACATCCTAAATCTCCCCTATGGATTGCATATTTTCTATTAACTAATTAGATGAGTAATTTCTGATTAAAATCCCTTCTTTAACTACACCTGAAAGAGTATGGAAAGATGTGTACATGGTAATTTTGGTTTGGTTTTGTGGCAGTTTTTGGCAGAGAAAGATTATTTCTCATTCTAAATCCTAGTCGGTTCCACTTTTGGATTTTCATGCATTCACACCCTACTGCTTCATGTGGGTTGCAACCGAGAAGAGGGAAACATTTAAAATCTAACTGAAAGAATGTCAATGCTGTCTCTGAAAACTGTGCATTTTTAAATAACTTTAAAGAAACACCTGCTGTCAGATTGTGAAGTAAATTCTTGCTTAATAAGGTAGCGACATTTTCTTATTCTTAACATCTAGAGCTTTTTATTAATATTGGCATGTTTTTGACCTGCTAAAATAGCATAAAAGATACCTAAGAAATGAATCAAAGGTTTTGCTCCCCTACATTAATGTAATTTCTGAAGTCATTTTACAATCTAACAAGTATCCTGGACTCAAGTGACTATGGATTTTGGAGAGGCTTCCAAAGAGTGGAAGAGAGGCCTCTCCATCAGTCTCTTTCAAATATTTTAACTGTAATGAGAGGTTTTTAAAAAAAGTTGATTTTTGTATGCAGGTCATCAGAATATGTCAACATGTACAAGTAAAATGAACAGATAAACTGAAGGTCTGATCTCACTGTCTGCTACAGTGATGATGAAGTTCCAAATAAAGATAATAGAAATGTCTTACCTAGACCTCAACATGGAATAAGAATAAACACAAGAAACACTCTATTACTGCTGTACCTGTAGTTTCTTTTATCTTGGGGATCCGATGACATCCTTCTCTCAAAGTGCCGAAAAGCGGTTCAGCATTAATTGCTGAATGCACAACAGGCACCGGCACTCTGTGACACACGGCTTCGGGCTGCTGGTGCAGGTCCTTGTATGTCGTTCCATGGTTTGGAAGAATGGCAGCTCTTTCATCTCCTGGAACATAGGCAATGCCCTTCATTGATGGATCAGAGATGATGTGCTTACCATCAGAGGTACAAAGAGGGGATTCAACGGGGGTAGCACATGTGCTACTGCCTGTGCTGCATCCTGCATCCACTGAAGAGCACTGGGAGCTCTGCAGTGAGAAATGGCCTTCACTTTGCAGAGATGACATGCGCTTAGCCAAGTGATATTCACAAAGTCTAGCCACACCCTGCTCAGCTTCTGGAAGCTTTGAAGGATGGTCATCTGCAGATAAATCGGTATCTTCTGCATCATTTAGGTCTTTGGCTGAAGACACGGGAGTCATATCTGACAGGAAGTTTTCACCTTGGCTAAGCCCTGAGGTATCATCCTGATCCACCTCAGGATCCACTTCATCCTTACAGTCAGTTTCTGTTTTACCAAGGACAGGAACTCTTGGAAAAGTCTTCCCATTAACTGTTTCTGGGCTTGGCTTATCTGCTGCCCCATCCTCGGCAGCGTACCATCTTTGGCGAAAGGCAGTTCTCTCCACATTGAAAGTGCTTAGGCGCTGGCTGTCTCTTGCTGAAAGAGTTCCAAATTTAGCTTTTAGATCTTCATCAGACTCTGCCTTTTTATTTCCCTGTTGCTTTTTCACAGTAGCACTGCCATCAGAGGATGCTTTTACTTCGCTATCTGTCATCTTATTTTTCCTTTTACTAGTGCAAGAATATACCAAGGATCCCATGTGCAATTTGCTAAAATAATCAGTGACAGATTTTGTTTCCATGGTCTCTGGCTCCATTTCCATGTTATCGGAATGAAGAATCTGCTTTGAAGGCACAACTTTTGACTGTAGCTCTGCAGCCTGACCACCAGACAAAGGCTGTGAGGGCTTCATGCCTGGCCCTCCAGCCTGATTCTTAGCAATGGGAAATTCAGTCTGCTCTTCCACAAGCGGTTGGTAGCCTTCACTTGTGGTCAAAAACATACGTGCAGTGTTTTCCGACTGTTTCTGTGCTGTGGCTAGTTCAGAGCTTTCAGTCATTTCAGAGGAATTTGTTTCATTGCCAGAATCTGAAGATGACTCAGGGCTATATGCTCGCAGGATAGCTACACCTGCAAGCCACAAAAAATAAGAGTCAATTAAATGACAGTAGCTGAGGCACCTGGATAAGCGACAAGCAAAAGGGGGTGTATTAGGGACAAAAATATTCTTTGTAAGAATACTCTGACTTTATTGCACAGTTCCCGAGACAGGTAGTTTAATAACAGTGGTGGCTCCATTAAATATGAAATACGATGTATGCAAAATGATGGCAAAAAATAAAAGGAACACTAAAAAAAAACCAAACCAACCCTCATGAAATGGAGTACTTCCAAAGCTAAATGGATGAGATGGAATGATTTTCAATGAATAAATGTAACTATGGTGAAAGAACCTGAATTGTCATTCGTCTGCTGTTCCTCTGAAGCAGCCAAAGCTTCTAGTGCTTGAAGTGTAGAGACTACAGCATCATCTAGCCCCTTCTCACACTTCCCCTCTGTATTAGTAGGGACAGCATCGATAAGCGACACTGGAATGTCATCATTGCCTAGATTACTGTCTTGCTCCTTGTTGTCTCTAGGCTGTGTCTCTTGATTCTGAGTGTCTTCCTCATCTGAACTGTCCCTGAAGCCAGGTGGAGGAGCAGCAATGGCCATGTTTAAGGTATGCAAAAGGAAATCATCTTCATTGTCATCACCTTCTGGAGGTGGAAGTGAAGTCAAATCAATAATGTCATCACTAGAACCAGAAAGGCTGAGAAGAGCAGGCCTATTGATTTCTCCTACCATAATATCTTCTTCACAGCTTACTTCATCTTCATCTTCAGCATCATCTGTGTTTTCTGAATAACAGATATCATGCAGCAAAGGCTCTTCTATCCCTTCCGCGGCTCCAAATATTTTACTGTCGCTTATAGTTGCGTAAACAGAATTTGTAGCAAACTGAATGCTTTCAGCATCTGGTGACAACTCCAGGCCTTTAATATCGTTGGCATTACTAAGATAAATGGCTCTTTGTTTTTCTAGTACTTCTGGACTTTCATCCAAAAGCCTTTCATAGCCAAGAGTCTGGGGACTGATACCATCCAAGTTGGGATCTCCAAATATAAAGGAAACTTTTGCTCCCCTGGGAGAATCCTGTGCTTTCTTGCTAGGTTCCAAACCTGAGAGTGACAGCAGTGAAGGCTGGTTAAAATTTCTGCTTTCTTCTGTTTCAGTGGGGTCACTTTGCTTGGCCAGATGCTGATCAAATCCACCTGAATTATAAGTATTTTCTATGTACAGATGTCTGTGTTCTTTTTGACATAACAAACTTTCAGAAACATCTACAGTCTTCTGCTTTGGATCAACAAAGGACATTTGAGCCTCCTGATCTCCTTCAGTCAGGAAAGTGGTAGTTTTTGGTATACAATTCCACTCAGAAGCAAGGATATTATGCTTCCCTCTGTTTTCAGGTCCTATAGCATGGTGAAATAAAATCAACATTGTGAAATCAAGAACAAAGTCATGTAATTTGTAAATGATCATATATTTATGCTGAGTATTAAACACACTGAATAGGATAGCTGAGCCATCAAATAATCCAGAAAAGTGCTTTCAAATTCACCTCTAATCTAAGTTAAATACCTGTTGATTTAAGGACCTAAACTTTAACTGGTACTTCTCTACACTAGAACAATCTAAACCTCAGCTAGGTACAAATGCTATTCCAGGCATAGTAACACAAAAGCATCTGATTTCACCAACACCATATGTATTCTAACAAAAGATATATGCAGATAAAATAAAAACACTCACAGGGAGTGTGCATCTGTCTACTACTGTATGAAGGAAATTCAACACATGGTTTATTTTACCATGTAGATGCGATCATAGGCTGGGTATTAGAACATTATAGACGTGAATTGAATACTATGATGTTAGGTCAAAGTCAGCAATCAGATCTCATTTGATACAGCCTTCCTTCTATTTATCTGGAGGTGCTCTGGCGTAAGCTGACTTCTGCTTTATACACCAGACCATCGTTAACATAGTGTGAAATAAATACCTGTTTCTCGGCTCCCTGCATTTTTCTTGTTGGCCATGTTAAATATTGAACGCCTCGAGTCAACCAGCAGTCTGTAGTATCCAGCTGTTAGGCAAGCAAGATTCATTGCATCTGATGACTCCATCAGAAGAGTAATAGGCTAAGAAGAATACAATCAAGTTAAGGCTGCTCCTCCGCAATTTGTTTTCCTGTTGCCAATACTGTTACTTCGAAGCAAAAGTAATTACATCACAAACACCACATTGAATGCACAGGAGAATTTATTTTCCTCACTACCCATATCAAATGGTATAAAAAATTTAGTCAAGATTGGAGTTGTAGTGAGGTAGAAGTCCAGCTGGACATCTTAACAACTGATTGTTCTCTTTCTGAATTAAGCTAACTATTTTAAGACTCTTGCTCCATAAGTCTTGCATAAGACTATGCAATCTTTTTCTTGCATAGATATATTACTCTGGCCAAAGCATTATTTAATATTACTCTGAATTTGCCACAGGTGAAGAATCCAGCACATTAGGTGCTGGAGTCTTGCAGTTGTATGGGTATCTGCTGCTTCCCAGAAAATGTGGTGCAGGACGTATATGCAAAGAAGCATGACAAGGGAAGCAAACAGTCAGGTAAAGTTGAGGTTCATAAAATACAGCAGTCAGGTTAAAGCTATCATTACACAGCAGAGACAGGGGCTGGTTGAAAGACTTCAGTGTCTGTGGCCTGGTGTTACTGAGAAGACAAGTGGTGAAAAAATAAGCAGATAAACAAAGACAAAGAGATTGGAGAAAGATCCCCAGAATACGGATCAGCAAAGAAAACAAACACAAAATACTCTAAAAAAAAAGCCAGTCCTAATAAAAAGTGAGACCTCAGAGCTTTGAAAAGCAGTGTCTGCGAGGATATCAAGCTTCAAACCTGAGACATCCATGAGAAACATATTTCAATTCATTTTTCTTTTGCCATTATGTATACATTTTCTTGCCTAAAAAATTTGTTCAGGTCTCTATAGCTTTTAATACCAAAAGCTTTTCCCCTCATATGTAATTTATAAAGGTGGCTAGCCTTTACAACTCCTAGACAGGAAATAAAAATGAAGCCCTTACCATGATGCATAGATAGAAATTAGACCACAGACAACCCATCTTATCACTCACAGTTTGTAGTGACTCATAGGATGTGGACATTTGTGACAATTTATCATAATTTAGCATACAGAGCCCACAGTCAGAAGACAGATGAAGGACCTATATCATTCATTCCAGGAGGAATGTCACACGCAACAAGGATGGCTCTCCAACCTACTCAACTCCTTACTAGTAAAAAGACAACTGATTCTGTTGGAAACTGTCGCCAAAACATAACTGAAAATCACAGCTTACTACCAAACCCACAATGGGTGTGATGAGTTTTCAAAAGTCTGTGCTACAGCATTTTAGGCCAAAATGTTCCAGATGCCCTGAATGTTGTATAAACTGTTTTCAGCAACTTGGAAAAATATATGAGGTTTTTTTTTCCTTTAACCTATTTTTGCTACAGCTTGAGCTTCTATTCAATACACGCTTCTTTCAAGGTATTAAACTATAGCTATTACAGTTACTATAAATTATTAAACCTACAGTGGGTTAATTAATTTCTGTTCTTTTGAGCAACTACTAAAAACTGACATTTGAAATGCTACATTCATCTCAAATTTTCTGCAGTGATTGGCAGAAATTGATGAAATCCACAGAAATCTCAGATTGCTGAACACAGTGCTGTGAAGTACTGTTAATCTGCCTTAAAGTCCTGTGACAGCTAACCTTTTATTGCCAACTGAAACATGCTTGAGAACATATTTAAAGAAACAAAAATAAAGTAAAAATTGAAACTGTTCATTAAGAAAATAATGCCATATGTAACATATAATGGTACATTTAGAGCCTGGATGTTTGAACCTTCTACTTGAGGGTAAGTAAAAAATGAAAATGCCAGTTGAGAATAGCTACCTGTGTGTGCCTGCATCTTCTTCGCAGGACATAGCCACAGCCCCTATTTGTGCCCCACAGAGAGGCAACTTTTTTGTCAAATTGCACCCAGATCCTCCTAGATTTTTATTTTTAGTCAGTCTCTCTGGGTTTAAGATTACATGTGTTGAAGTGCAAGGAGATGAGGATATGCATAATTTGCAATAAGACAGTAACAGTGTAAAAATATATAACAACATAATACCATGGCAATACATAATATTATGGCATACAGTGCTGCATATTATATATGGGCAGATGGGAAGGATTTAATTTCTATATTACTTTCTCCATCTGTAAAAAGGTGATAATAGCTTCCTCACAAGAAGGCTATGAGTTTAGCACATTACTGCAGGCATAGCAGCCTGAGATCCTCAGGTGTTACAGTTGCTAAGTAAGGTGAAAGTGATGCTATGTTCACCAACCTGTAAATTTCTCTTAGGCTGCTGTCAAAGAGCATCTATATTACTTTACAACAATGTTTTATTCATTGCCTTACTTACAGAGAAACAGTTCCAGGTCAATACACCTAAAGCATTCAAAGCAAAAGCTCAGTAAAATATTCCTCATGTGTGCTTTTTGTGTATGGCTGGGTAAGCAAAAAGAACTGTTAGGTTCTATTTATTTTAATCCAATATTTAAGTCTCAAACATAATGAGAACTCTTCCTTCAATCTCTGGTTATTCAGATTAATGCCCTAGAATGTCTATGAAGCCTTTCACTTCAAAGCCAAATAGAAACCACACCAAAAACAACCAGGACAGTATAACATACAAAACTCCACTCATTTTGCCACTAGATACCACGAATGCAAAGTGCTAAATGAGATTTAAAAGAAATTAAGTTACTATAGGTAGGTCATGAGCATCTGTGAATACTGAACTGGAATTATAAAGGTTAGGAAAAAAATCCATGCACTCTTACAGTTTCTTTAATTGGCAACTGTTATGTGGTTACTTGCAGTTAACTTCGTGGATATAACACTGGATTACAGGGATTACTGGTCCAATGCAGCTGGTGATTCTTTACTGGTAATAATACTGTATTTTACACTAGAAGGAACTTCAAAAGAAGGCCAATTTCATCATCCCCTCTTCTTACCATGGAAATCCATGAAGACAATAACAAAGCAAGTTGCTGGGGGTCAGCTGAGAGAAAAATCAAAGTAGAATGCAGGCACTGGAAAACACCAGCTTGGTACACTCAAGGCCCAACCTGTAGTATTAATGTACTGTGACCAAAAAAAAGAGCTGAAAATGTACTCTCAAAGTACTATTGTCCTGAAAATGGTCAGAACAGCGTAGCTTAATCTAATACTCAAAGACAAAAACATTATTAAAAAATGTTACATCAACACAAATCAATAACAAACTTACTTTTACATCTAAGACATGCAGCTCAACTCTAACACTGCTTTCATCTTCTGTAAACATCTCAATTCTGTTCACGTGGCTGAAGTCTGCCAGGAGAGCCACAAGATTTGTTTTGGTGTTTATCACATGGCTGATGCCGTACCGCGGCCCTACCAACAGAGTCACTTCTGAACGCTTTTCTCCCTGCTTTAGCAGAAAAAGAAAGAAAACACAAGTAAAAAACACGACAGGTACTACATCACCACTCCCTCCTTTCAGTTACACAGAGTTACATTTGCATGGCAGTTCTACATTAAAGATTATTATGTTTTTACTAGATAGATACAATACACAAGAGCATACTTGATTCATAATTTTAAAAAAAAAGTAAAGGAATTTCTTGCTGGATGTTGATTGCACTCTAGATTTTAGGTGGATAGTTACATGGACAGACGATGGGTGGACTCTGCTTCTGTTGAAAGAAAAACTTTGTCATTAAGATTTTTCCAGAGTAACAATTTTAGCATTCAATAGATAATTGGATGGTGTTATTTGCTGAGGAAGTGCTAGCTATCTCCAAATTCCCAGTAAAAATTTTTATTATGACAGATATGCTATTTTCAAAATGAAAAGAAACAAAAAGTGATTTGGTTCAATTAAAAATTATTTTTAAGCATATGAATAGAACCTAAACTTCTAAAGGAAATTATATGATCCAGCTTTTGAAAAAAGGCATTAGATACAAAAAATCAAGAGAAGAAACTTTTTTAAGAGAAATGTTACCACTAGTGTTGCCTTGAAGACACGCCCTCCATATAATCGTAGATCACTGAGGAACTTTAGATAATGCACCTTGGCTTGCAGAGCAGAGAGCTGAGAAAGGAGAAAAAGGGGTAAGAGGTAGTTGTGGAAACCATCACATTATAAAAATTCAGAAAGAAAATGTATTTGTGTAATATAAAGAAAATGGCCTCCAATAACTGCTCTTTGGAGCCTGAAACTAAATCTTGAGATGCTTGAGCTTCAGATGAGGAGAAACAGTTTCATTCTTAAAATTAGTATCTTGCTTGTTTAGTTAAAATGCACTGAGGACTTGGGAATGGGCAGATCAGAGCACTTCAAGAACATCCTAACTGCTTTAATGAAGGGAAAATGTTGAAGTACTCAGATTAAACATCTGTTCACTGAGGGATTTCAAGGCTAAGACAGCAGCTTTCCATTCATAAACTCCATCAGCTCTTAAACGTTTATGTACCTATATAGAAAAAGAGAACAAAATTTTGCATTTGACAGCTATGTATTTTACATTTTGCTAGGTACTTGTGATGTTTGGTGCATTATTCCAACTTGTTACTGCATTTCCCACTTTCTAAAATAACACTCTTCCACTATATTTAGTAGGCAATAAATCAGAAAGCTAAATAGAGCACATCAGTACATACGATCATATCATGTAATGCATGTCAAAATTTGTCTCCTCTTTTTTTCCTCTGACCTTAAACTACCTACTTAAAAAATAAAACTTGGAAATATTTTGTGACATAGAAGGGAAACAAGAAACAGTTCATTTCACCCAGACTGAATCCAAACTTTACACTTCCTCGGTGTAAATCCTTATAACTGGACTTCTAAAAGATAATATAAAACATTCTCACATAATTTTCTAGTTTCATTCCAGTCACTGGATTTCTAATCCAAAATCTGATTTGATCTTGAACCCTATCCTAAGTTTTTCCTCGACAACAAGGAGGAAATGGATCCAAAGCAGAGCAAGTAGTGGTAATGCTTTACACTTTGCTTCACCAGGTGTTCACTTGGTGCAGAAATACACAAGCATTGTAAAAAACCATGAGAATCCTGAGAATGACAAGCTTCCCTTCACGTGAAGGAGGAGAAGACCCCAGAAAGAAATCACTTCGTTTCTGTGTTAGTACCTACAAGTGAGACAGGAGATGATGAAGAGCTCAGACGGTTTCTTTCTCAGACCTACCTGCTAAAAAAGCAGGTTGGCAAACAACGTATTTCCAAAGCTCAAATCAAAAAGAATGAAGCAAACCCAACAAAGTCTGCTTGCTGAAGGAAGGGACTGTTGCAATATCTCTTCTAACCAAGAACTGCCACTTATCTTATAGGTGGCAGGCATATCTTATACCTGAAAATCCTGCAGCAGTGATGGCTTCCAAAATAACTCCTAATTTACACTACCAGGCTAAATAATGAGCGATTGACATAATTTAGCTTTAGTTTCAGCAGTACGGAAGACATGCAATGCTTCAGCCTTTCTTCCTGAGGTCAAACACATAGAGCAATATTCACAGTCACGGTGTGTTCTGAAACCTCCAAGCAGGATTTCTGCTGATCACAATGTGCCTTAGCTCAGGCACCAGCTGTTTTGATATTTTTTGGTTCAGAAACAAAGTGAAGCAGGATTCAGCTGATTTTATGTCTCAGCTACTCACTCTTAGGTTCCTTTTATAGTCCATGAAGAGAAATAAGCATTTCTAGGACACAAGCAATCTGACCTATTTTTGGTTCCGACTGTGGGATGGGATGGGATGAATCGCTCCCTGGAAGTGCCTATTTCTCTCCATTGACTACAAATGAGAAGATGACCTGCACTAAGAAACCACATGACAGTGTCAAAGAGCAGTCTCAGCTGCATGCATGTTACAAATGCATTTCTCAGAGACATTGTCTTATCCATGTTTTTTCCAGCTGAGGTGAAAGCTTAGTGCTAAGGAAAGCATTTTACAACAGCAAGGAGGGTCATTTACTGCATCATCTATCCAGTTAGATCTTGGCCAGCAAAAATTCTTTCTCTACAGTGTAACAGAAAACAACCTGAAAAACAGCATTTATGTCAGATGAGAGCATCAGAGAGAACAAAATCTTTCCTAGAAAATCTGCCATTCATAGAAAGTGCCAAGTTAATTAATATATATATATAACGTTTATCATACATGAGGTATTAATAAGCAGTTCTCTGTCATTCTCAAGATAAGAATATAGTTTAACTGGGGCATAATTAATTATTTTTAATAGTTCTTGGCTATGTGGCACCAACACCCAAAGTTAAATCTCTGAAAATATAGTGGCTAGGTGCTCCTCCAAAGGATTAGCTTTAAATGTGTCCCATGCATGCCACATTTTCTGTTCTTTAAAACATATTTTCCATTAAGATGCAAATGTAATACCTTTTTGCCTGGAGGAACTAGGTTTTGATTTGCTTTGACAAGGTGGGAAAGTGCTTTCTTTATGTTCTTTTCTTTCATGCTTTGCAGCACAGCAGATGGAAGAAAAGTCTCTAATCCCCATTCTTTTCTGCAATAAAAGGCATATATTTAATTTCACATTCCTGTGATGATTATTTATCTAAAGACTGGTGACTACGATGCCAAGTGAATGATTACCTGAAAACAGAAGGAGAGTTGATCAAGTCTAGAGTTTTGCAATAACATGTTATTTTTTTAAATTTAAACAATTTATTTGTTATGAAAAAAGTATTGTAAAATGATAAACAATCTTTCTTCTACGCCTTCCATCTCTTCAGTCATGCCATTCAGAAAAGAATGTTTCAGTTTGATATCTGAAGTCTATGTTAAACATCACTTAATAGCATTGGCAAGTACGATTACAGAATTAAAATAGCAGATAATTTAACAATGTAATGTCAGATTTAATTTTATTTTATTAGTTTCTTTTAGAAGCTGGAAATCAGAGCCACTTTCTTGTCACCTCTTTGTTTGGGAGCTGAGGGAAAGGGGTGGGGGTGCTCCTCAAATGCAACCAGTTTGCTTCCATTTACCCAATTCTTTTTCTGCTTGAAGCACCCCTTTTGACAGAAGATTGACTCTTCACTTGTAAGTAATTACTTTTGCAGATTCATTAATAGGATAGAATACAACATTATCTTCAATATGATGAATAAACTCGACAAGACTGACTGTGTTACAGTTATTATTTCCATTCTGCAAGCTAACTAAGCAACAGCAATAAATATTTTAGGTCTTGGGGCTTTTATTTTGTTGTGGGACTTTGTTGCCTTACTTTTTTAATCCAAGCAGATATAAACACGTGCACTTTCCAATGTTTCTTTTTCTTTGTAGCTATATATATATATATATGGTGTCTAACATAAGACCAGTGCCTACTGGAGTACTTCTGCATTTAAGAAATATTGCAAACTCCAATCTATGACCTAGTGTCTTCTGAACCAAGTAATAATTGAATCTTACTATAATAATCTCTACTAAAACCTCAAGATACAGACCATATAAACTTAGATCTTACATCACTGAAAATAAAAAGGAGCTAATCCTATTTACATTCATAGTCTATTTCACACGCCCAAACAGATGATCAAAAGGCAAATGAACCAAAAGGACAAAATGTTCCATTCTTAACACATCTGAATCAATTTCAGTGACAAAAGATAAACCTAAAATTGGTGCATGCATACAGACATACTAAAGAAACAACCTTAAAGGATCTACAAGTTAGTCCTAACATTTCACTTTTAAAGAACACACAGCATTGTCAACTTACTCAATGTATTTGAGGGAGATTTTCTGAGTTTGCTTGGTGGTCACAGTTGCAATATACATTTGTAATGCAGCCAACCGCAGGGCAATGTCATACTTCAGTTCTGGTCCAAATCTTTCCTGGACCACATCATTACAGCTCTGCCAAAGAACCAGTAGGGGGAGCATCATGTTAAAAAATCTTGCACTACAAATAAATTACTGTTCTTATATCTTCTTTTTTCTTCCCCTCTCTCTCTCTCTTTTTTCTTTCTTTTTTTTTTTTTTTAAGCACTTCATGAAAAGTAACCCTTAACTTAGAAGCAGGACTGTGTTTTTGCTCTCAGAGGTGTCATATATTCACAATATGGGCATTACTGAAGAATACCACTACTTCTGCCAAAGACCAAAAGGCATGATTATTTTGACCTAAGCTCTCCTCAGCCTTCCTGGAGAGAAGAGTAATTCTCCATCCACAAAGAGTGCTGGAAGGGTATCAGTTATATCTGGACTCAGGATAGCAGGATTCTACCTGGTGAGATACTCAGGAGAACCACATAGCTTGTACATCAGTTTTCCCATCCACTTCACTGGAAGCTCCTTTTCAGACATCATTTCTGTCTTATCTTACAGTACCATAAATAAGCATTACCAATTAATTCAGCTTCACTCTTCTCTAAAGCCAAATATATTTTGGAAAGCTATCAAAGCATTACTACTTGGAGAGACTTATGAAGAAAGAGGACTTTGCAGATGATAGAGATCTGCGCATTCCCCTTGTGCATTCATTGGCTTTATGCACTAGAAACAAAAACCAGGATTCACTGCAACCCTGCTTTGCTATGTGAAGGTGTAAATTTACATATATAGTAAGTGTATTTTTTTATTCTCCTTTACACTAACAATGGCTGTGCTTTCACTTACCTGTACATAGAGATA
This sequence comes from Eopsaltria australis, assembly GCA_034509425.1. Lineage (NCBI taxonomy): Eukaryota > Metazoa > Chordata > Aves > Passeriformes > Petroicidae > Eopsaltria > Eopsaltria australis. The sequence goes on along the minus strand of JAVTVJ010000068.1, from coordinate 2,225,080 downwards.
TTCAAAAGCAACTGGATCTCTTCTTAAAAGATCAATGGGATCCTTTGGGACAAAGCTAATCCTGAAAAGACATCTCATCTTATGCGAGCTTGGCCTTTGGGTCACCTAGGACAGTGCAATAATAATAATTGAGTTTGGCAACCCTGGTTGAGCAACAGGGTCTGCAGTCTTGGGCAATGTTACCCTTCTCCAGAGCCCTGTGGTAGCAAGAGAAATAATTCTGCCTAAAAAAAGAGCTTTGCCATGGGCCACTTATTAAATTCTTCACCTAAGAACATCATGTATATAATCTTGTGGAAAGACTTTTAGACTCCTACAGGCATGACTGCCTGATACAATTCATCCTTGAAGCAACAGAATTCACTCAAAACCAAGGTGAAATGACAGAGAAAACAGATCCTAACAAAAACCATTCAAGTGAAATGCAAACTGAGTTGAGGTTCAGCAGGACTAAAATACTCATAAATGAGAAGAGATAAGTGTTTGGGGAGAGGTCATATCTTATTTCTTAGACTCTGAGAACATAGGTGAGGCCCAACTTGGCAGCTATTACTCTCACTTTCTCTTGTCTGTTTTAAGCCATTATGCAATTTGAGAGAAAATAGGTCTTTTTCCTGGGTTGTTCTGGATTAACAGATCTACTCCATAACTTCTGACTGAGATCCAATACATTAAAAAATTTAAAAGTCTGCTTTGTGTGTTGGTCAGCAAAACTTTTTTAAACATCCAACTCTGTAATCTGGGTATATTCACAGGAGATCACTGCCTAGCTAAGGAATAATTGGATAAAAGGGTAACAATCCAAACCCACCACTGGAAGTCATGGTCAGCAGCAACATTAAAATGGCAAATTAAAATATTGCTGATTTTACAGGAACTTCAAAGAAGAAACCCTCAGAATTAATGTAGTTTATGTAATTTATTCAATTAGGCTAATGCAATTAGAGAGTTAGGGCACTTTATAATCAACATCTTTACTTGACAAAACTATACTTTTAAAAATCTCCAATGAAGTCTCTGTCTTGCTTAAACAATTTTCAAAAGGTCTGTTTATCTCACATTGTCTCATCTCCTTCTGAAGTATACAGACATACTCTGTACATATAAATTAAAGCTCCAGATGGGATTTTTGAAAACTCACTATATTGCTTTATTCTGATCTTTCTGATCTCAGTGAGAATTTTACCAATAACTTCAAGGAGATGGCTAGGCTTGTAGGACAAGTATTGAGTATTTCTGGATATTATGCAATCACTGGGTAGCTTATACCGACAGGAAAAGAATGTTAATATGGCAAAGGCAAGTGCTTAAAGGTTAGAAAATGCTAGAAAGGCTGTTAGCTGGTAAAGTAAGCTGCTTCATACCATTACACAGACTCTAGTTACAATTACAGGGACTTTGTCATTTAAATTAAGTATTTTTCCCCATCTAAGAATCCATTTCTCTTTTTTCCAGTTTAACTGACATTTAAAAAAATACTAATGTTCTCCTGAAACATGGAAATATAATAGAAAATTTCAGGCTAAACAATTTGGCAAAATGATAAGCAGATAAAATCAGGGTACTCTGCTGGCAACTGTGAAGCAACTTTAACTTTAGTCATGCCTCCCTGATCTAAGGAAGAAAGTCACACCAACATTTCCTGTGTCACAATTCATCATCACTGAAGTGACATAACATATCTCCATGTAAACAAACCAAACTTGACTTCATCAGAAAGAGCACTGTTCCCTGTCACACAGATACAGATCTGTATAATCAGACTGAAACCAAGTATCAAAATAAGGCTTTTAAAGAAATTTGGGCAGACTGTGGTACCCAGAATTGTTACCATGGATTTGCCAGCTGTTGAGCATGTTCTCTAGCTGGGCCTCATATACTATGAAAAGGCTAGATAAGTATTTTTCAGATTTCAGTCTGCTTTTTAACTCTTAATATTTTTGAGAGACCCAATAAAGCAATGAAATATTATGTTTTTATAACAGAAAATTTCTGTGAGAACTTTATTCTTACAATCACATCTAAATATCCTTTCTATCTGATAGACTGCATCAAACTATAAAGCTTGCAGCTAACTCACTTGAGTAATGAAAAAGGTGGATAAATTACTGACTAACCCCTTTCATTAATATCTGTTTACATATACCATTACACAAACCTGAGTTAGAGTCTCTTGTTCATGTAGCAAAAGGAGTCTTGTTCCAGATCCTTCAACTCTCTGCTCCAGCATTAGGGAGAAGTGTTCAATACACTTGATGGAAAGCTTTTCTTGGAGTGTTAAGATGACATCCTAAGTAACAAAGGATTTATAAAAAATGCTTAAATTCACAAAGTGCTTGGGACCCAGCTCTTTACTGCCACACACCCTGCATGTACCCAGCACAGGGCAGAGGCCCAGGCTTTGTGCCTGTTTTGCACAAGTTTCCAGGACATCACAACCATTTCTCCAGGGACAAATCAGCACCTTTATAATCAAACATCCCCAAGATGGTAACAGATACGAATGTGAGAAAGACATAAATGGGATTGCTGGGAATGGAAAACATTTGGTTGTGGTTTAACATGTAAATTATATTGGTGTGGCCCTTAAATCATATGTCTCCCTGGAAATAAAACCAATCAGCAAAGGAGAGATGGGCTTATCACTATTCTCTTTCCTTTGTTGGGGCCACACTATCAAGCAGACAAACCAAATTTATAATTAAAAAAAAAAATTAGATTAATATCCTTTATTTCTTCTTATGGCAAAGGGTTTTCTTGAGTTTTAAATGCTGACTGAAAAGTCAATGATAATGATCCCCGTGCAGAACAATAGCTCTAAATTGATGGACCATATCAATTTTTAGAGACTCCTGATTAGATTTTTTCACACTGAATTATGTCTAAGGATGGTTATATTGGGAATGACTGTATCTAAAATAACAGCTAAACAAACCTCTTCAGAAAACCATTCAACTAACCCCTACCTTACTTTCATATAACGCTTTGTTAATGTATGCAGATTATTAACATAATTTGTCAAGGTGTCTTTTACTTTAGTGAATGCTGTAGGAAAAAGAAATATATAATAAGCCATCATTTAGAAATAGTTTCACAGTATGTTGGTGACAAGATTAAAACATTTCCTTCCATCCGAAAGATTTGCAGATATATGTAAGTATCCAGATGGATAGGACTTACTAAGGAGATCATGACAAATTGTAATCCAAGTGTTTTAACATAATTTAGGAAGATTAATTGAACAATTACAGCATGTTTATGGAAAATCAAGACCAAACTGGTGGAAGGATGAAAAAATGTATGTGGGAGGATGGGGAGAGCTCTCTTCAATGTAGAGAATATAAGACAGTATTAATGAATTGCAAGCTATCAGTCTAAATAATGGAGGCTAATATAATACTATTCTGACTCACAGGAAATTTAATACTTACACATTAAATCTACTTTTATTTATACTTCTAAAATGTGTTAAAAGACTATGGGCATAACAGTTACATGAAGCAGCATAATACTAAATACAAGCTTTTAAGAGAGGGTAAAAATGGCACTGCTTTCCACCACTGGATCTCTTGGACCTTTAAAATATGAGGCTAAGGAACACAGCCTCTGAATTACTGCACCAAAGTTTTTGCTAGATATCCTGTCAGCTGATAACTTAAGAGTCAGCCCAAGTGCTATGACCCAACAGTATGGAAAAGTGAGGACTGCAGGTTAGGTGTTGCTTGCACCCTCCTTTGTAAGTGGTGAACTACTGGACTGCTAGAGGTGAAAAAACCTGAATTTACCTTGACTCATCTGGGGCATGTCTACTTCACCTCAGTTAAGCAAAGCAGCAACAATCCACACCCACCCATCCACACTAAGGAATATACACATGCAAGAATATGTCATTTATAGCTGTGCAGGCCTCAGAATATATGATTGCCTGAATTAGATGCAAAGGAAATTATCCCTACCAATAGTCAAAATGACTAAGTTCAAAGCAGGTTTACAACATCAGAACAGATTGGTAACTGAGGCCACATGAGTATCTGTGCTGATGATTTCAGATTTGACATTTGGTCTGATAGTACATGACACATCCATGACAGAACTACTGAAATCTAATGTAATGTGATGGCCAAAGACTGGTCTTCAGGGGCAAAACATCCTGGAATAGATTGGCTGTTTATATGCTCATAACAGAAAATACTAGAAAGTGGGCTTGGGGGCCTTAGAAGGGTATGGAGACCTCACTAGCTACATGAATCATGTCTCCAGTTTCTTCACCTAACCAAATTTCCAAATGGACTCAAGGAATTCAGTATCCCATGGATGTATCCTGTGGATGGAATGCTTGTATCCAGCACCTGCATTCAATTTATGCCTAAGGCATATATGCTACATTTACTAACAAATGTTGCACCCCATTTTTAAGTGTGACTCTAGTACCTTTTTTACTATCAGACTGCAGTAGATTTCTTGTCTGCCTTAGTAAGTAAACTCTCTTTGATGCTCTAACTGATGGAGCATGCTGCTGTATCACAGTGAGCACAAAAGCAGCCTTTCTGCAAATCTGCCAGATTTTACAATCCCTTAAAACTAGCAAAAGCCGGCAGTGCAGATGAAAACTGCATCCCCAGCCTTCATGGATCGTTCCCACGTGCAACTCCCATGCCTTGGTGTCCCAAGCGTGCATGCAAACATGCAGGGAGCTAGATTTGGTAACCAACCTGTGTTGAACCCAGCTTCCCCAAACAGCAATGCTTGGGAGATTAGCAGCATGCCCTGCTGCTTACCACGCTACTCCAAGGCTCTCACAGACATTGATGATGCCTCTGATTTAGGAACCCACATGGAACAGTGTCACAGACATTCCCTGGCAGACTCAGTTCTGTGCCAGGGCTTTACCTTTTTATTTCTGCATGTGAAATACGCCATGGAAAGTGTAAAGGGCACTGCACTGAAGCGAGTAATTCATCACTGCCATAACCCTACAATATCCCATCTGAAGTTCACTGAATGATAAGCTAGATGATATTCAATCAGCAACCAACATCTTAATCTTCTTAGCTCCTGACTTTTGCTGACAAATCATGCTAGTGTTTGGCAGCATATCAAAACGATACAAGCACACAATTTTGATTGTGCTCCAAGCACATTAAAATGATCAGTTCTTCTCCACTGACAATAAAATATGTTTTTAGCAGCAGAAAAATGGACCAAATCCTCATTATTTCTGAACTAAGAGCCCAGCCCCAACTGAACACACCAGTAATTTTGTTCTTGAAGCATTCCAAGCAAATGATAATTACTGAAGGTCTCATACCAAGGCTTACCTTTATTGAAGTGCTGCAGTCAAAGCGGAAAGATTTGGTTTGTCCATTTTCAAGATATACCTTTAGAACATTTGGCATGAAAAGAAGCGAGTTGTCCTTAACTGTTTCCTGTCAAGCAAATTAGTGAATCAGATTACAACATGCAACAAGAGAAATACAGACATTGTTCTATAAAGAAGTACATCATTCTGATGGAAAGGCAACAACTGAGAAGGAAGGTGTTGGCCTAAACTGAAAGCAGAAATATCAGTGCCCTGCAAGGGTTTAGCCATGCTCATTACAGCTGCTCTCTGTAGGTCTCTGTCCTGGAAAAATATAACTGTTCACATACATTTTATGTTTGGCTTGGAGTACTCCCTTTTCCCTACACATTGTCTCTCAGACAATAAATATTGCCTCTGAAATTGAAACATTTTCAATAAAACAGGAAAATGGATTACTGTTTCTCTAAATATACTGAGTTATTTAGTGTCTTCAATCTGAAAAATGGAAACTATAGTTTGTTAGTAAGGATTACAGTCAAAGTAATTAACATTTTCTTTATAGGTGGCTATTAAATGCTAATATCGTTCATCATTTAAGAAGAGCAGCATATAACATTGCTACTCAATTTGATGATTCATTACCAGTATAGCAAAATAAAGAGGAAAAAGGAAGGGAAACAAATAATGGGGGAGTTTACTTTCTTCTTTTTATTTTAAAAATCAGAAATTGCTTTAGAAGAAAGGCAATATCAATTTAGGTTTGGAAGAAAGTTGGGTAAAGATATTAGTGTGGAATGATGCTCTGGCAAATTATGAAAATGAACTGGGAGTTCATGTCTAAGGAGGAGTTGAGTGCCTCTCAAAGGGAGGCTGACGTTGCCTGAGGTCTGGAAACAATAAGTTCAAGGAGATAAAACAAATTTGAAAAGGGTCTGTGAGGAAATCTTAATCAGTTTTCCTGACATGGTATCTCTCTTGAGCTTATGGGTTTTATGAAAGCAAAGTTGATCTGAAAAAAACAAAAAACAAGCAAGCAATATCAAGACTATGAAGACAAACATATATGCTATCACCACAAAATACATTCACTAACATCTTAATTTTATTTTAAGAGACAAATTTTACATAAAATTATGGGCCTAATGAACATTAAAAAAAGATCTTCGGAAAACTTCAGAAACAGAAAAACCCTTCTCTTTGCAAGTCTGTCACCATTGTTTCTACCATGTAATTACCTCCCTTTCCAGGCTTAAGCTCTACCTTTGGATGAAATGCTCATTCCTTTCTGAGGTTAAATAGCTGAATACTCACCGATACCTGGCCATTGATAATTACTTCTTCAGAGAAACGCACTTTGACAGGATTGGACTTCAATCTTGCCTTTTTTGCAGCACTAATAAAAGCTGATTTAGGAGACTGGAAGAAAAGATGATGACAAGATATATCACATAACTTCAAATTAAAACCTTTTTTTCTTTTTTCAGTTATTCCCTGTTTCTTATATACTGGAAACTCCATGTACACAGCAACATTTTACATACAGAATAATGGAAATACAGGCAAACCACAATGCATCCTGAGGTTATATATATGTATATACACATCAGGAAACACCAGTGCATACTGAACATACTAAAAATGATCCCACTGTTAGACTGGAGTGATGAGAAGGGCTCTCGTGTACACACAAATTCCTGTAGTGCTCCCACAATGACTGCTGTCACCCAACCTTGTCTGCGTGAATGGACACTGACTGGTGACCTACCAGTGACCCTTCCTTCACAGACTGAATGGAAAATATTTGCATAATCTGTGGTCTACTGGATAGACATACACACAACTTTTGCCAAAAAGGTGTCTGGGAGGTCTCCAAATGCAGTGGCATCTCACTGTATTTGTCCACTTCAACACAGGTGAAAACCTCCAAGAGGCACCTGCAGGCCGTCAGGCTTCCCCTGAAGGTACCTCCTAAACACACACTGTGCAAGGCATGCCTTCAGTATTGACATGTAGGGCTTCATGGATTAGAAGTGTAGAAGCATTCAGAATTTTCTGCTGGAACCTACTTGACTTCTACCTACTACATTATGCAATGGGTTCACCTGTTTTCCAGTTTTCAGCCCCTGGGAAAAAAATCCCCTCACTTGAGAAATTTGACTAACAACTCCTTTTTAGTAATGAATTAAATATTCACAGTCAATAGGATTTCCATTTTCAGCAGCAGAAGCGAGGTTGGTTTATTCGCATGTCAGTTACAAACACAGTGCTTCTGGTGTTGCCTCACTTCCCAGCCATGATAATGGGCAATGGAAGACTCTCTTGCTTTGTCTCTGGCTCTGGGCTCTGGGCTCTGGGCTCTTTTGGACCAGGTTTTGATCCATTTGTTTTGTGAAAATAGGAATTAAGATTTTTCAGAATCTTACTCTAAGTCCCAAGAAGTGGCCTTACTAGTTTTGAATAAAGACTTAAGTGCTGTTGGTTTGCCTGTGAGAAATAAGCAGAAGCACGAGTGGTGATGATCAACGTGGCATGACAGCTGTCCTTGTAAACATAGGAAGTCAAGTTGTGACTCAACTAACAATCTGCAGGAGTGATGGAGCAGTCCAAGGCTACATGGTCCTCTGATTCTGTCTCTGATCTCTGCTGAAACTGCTTAAAAAGTTATTTTATTGTTTCTAGTAACTAGCAGGAAGAAGTCTAGCTCATTTCTGCATGCCACTAAACTATTATCGCATTGAAAATGTGGTAACTATTACCATAGGCTCAGTATCAACCCGTGAACAAGGAATGAACACTGCCATATTCTCCCAGGAAATATCAGAGACATCCAGTAATTTCTAAGGCACAAAATAGAATCAAGAAATAATAATAAATGCTTCTTTGCTTTCACAGTTCATTCTTTCTTACCTCTCTAGCACATATGACCACACAATAATCAATAATTGTAAATAACAGAAAATTCAACCCCATGAACAAATCAAGCCTAGCCTCCAGAGTCAGTGCTGAAAAAAGTGGAAGGTCCCTAGAAGTTCTGAAACAACAACAAAAAAAAGGGAAGTTAAAAAAAATAAAATAGTGTCTCAGGGTGGGGGACCCTGTTGACTTCTTCAGCAGGAGGGGACAGCATGGAAATGCTGAAGCAGCTTACACACTGTACTCTGGAGATGAATTCCTAGAAAGACACAGTTATAAAATAGTACCATGATTAATATAACGACTCTAGAGATGCCTACTCTAATTTCCTTCCTCTCCATGTAGTCCCCCTCTGCAGTGTGTAGGGGGATAGTCTATTTGGCACCCAAGTGACAGACTGCAAACTGTTGATTCCAGTGCCACAGGGCAGCACAGCAGCAGGATTAGGCTACTGGCTTTCCCTTGCAAGAACACGGGGAAAAGAGTGGCTTTCACTTACTATTCTTGCTGAAAGAATCTCTGTACTGTTGTTTGCTCTTATTACAGATGAGTCACCAGTCTGGCCTCTCTTAACAGGCAGACTGCCAAATATTTTCTGGATTCTGGCAAGGTTATTCCCATACAACAAATCTGGCAAACCACTATGTGTCCCTGTTGCTCTCTACAACCTCTTTCTTTTTCTCTCTACAACCTCAAAAGTCACTTGCGGGAGGCATAAACACTTAAATTATGTTATTGCAAAAATGCAATGGGAGAGTTCAGGACAACTAAAGATTTGAACATATGTGAGTTCCCAAGAACCCCCCTGGGATGTGGGGTTTAGTGTACCCATTGCACAGCCAGGGGAGCACACCACAGTCTACCATAAAACGAGGGGCTTCCTTTCATTTCCACTGTTGCTGTGGTGACTCTGGTCCTTTGCCAGGCACTCTGGGTGAGCCTGGAGCAGATTTTTTTCCAAAAAGCTCCAAACTATAAACCAGGGGTGTAAGAAAATGAAACAGCTGTGCCTGGTATTTGGGAGAACATTCTCTGCTGTTCAAAGGTTTGAGTAGTAGCACAGCTTTTGCATTTAATTGTACAGTGTTATTGTTTCTACCTCTACATCAACTTGACACTTGACATTTTCTCTTTGGGAATAGAAGTGTTTCCAAAGGATGTGCAAATACCTAGGAAAACAGTTGGGTTTGATTGTCAGAACTTGCTTGTCTAACAAAGCCTCAGCAAGATGATGTGCAGCTCTATTCCATTTTAATGTCTTTAGGTTTGTAGAAGAATGCTATCACTTAATGATTCTCATAGTGCCAGGTTCATTTATTTCTGATGCTCTGTGTTTTAGCCAAATGGACACCATTATCCTCAGTTAATGGTCTTAAGCAGGAGGTGTTTACACTAATGCAGGACATCTATCACTACAAGTAAAGTATTTGCATTGTCACAGACAAAAACAGCTTAATTAGAGTGACTTTGGCAAAATGAGGGCACACATTTTAACAAGAAGTCAAAATAACAAGAAAAATGAAGCATTGCACAGAGATTTACTTGGAGGGAATAACAGTGAAGATCTAGATCCTACTTTGAGCCCTGCTTATAGTATCTGCAATCAATGGACATCCCATCAGCAGGGTCAAAACACAAAAGATTGCAGAGAAGACTTTCTGGAAAGTGTTACTTTCTCATTTTCTAGACTTCTCAAAATTAGATCCTGTATTTGTCAGCAGCCTTAGAGTGGGTCATTTATTAATAGATCTTAGAAACAACATCCTACATTTTGAGGGAATCTTTTTTTTATGAAAATAAAAATGTCTAGTGCTTCATGCACTTTTGCAGGTAAACTATGATTTGGGGGAGATTGCAAGGGAAGTGGTTTTTATTTGCTGAAAAAGCCCCTTTGAGTGCTCTTGCCAGTAGAGGTGCTGCAACAAAAAAACCTTCACTCATGCTCAAAGAAAAGGATTTAGTAGCTAGAAGAGCACAGTCTGGTACTGAGATATCATAAAGAAATAGAATGACAGCAGTATAGGACAGTCACAAGGTGAAAAGAAAACCTGCTCTGTGACAGTAGGCATCAAAAGCAGAAATACTACATTTAAAGCTACAGAAATACTACAGTTTTAAAATAGTCACAGAGTGTATACATGTAATAAATTTCAAACTTATTACTTAAAAATAGTCATTAGTTTAATATAAAATATTAAGTTTGCTAGAAAATAAGGAAAAACTTGCATGAGTGCAAAAAATGTGTTGACTTTTTGGCTCACCCCTAACAGCAATTACAAACACCAAAATTTAACAAGCAAATAAAAGGTGAGTAAGAGGAAGAATTACATTTATTAAGTGGAACAGGACATAATGCCCAAAGGCAAACTAAATATGGTAATTCATAGCTGTGAACAAGGCTGAAAAAACTACACTGGCTCACAAGAGCATTGTTGAAGAGCAAGTAGGGACATGAAGAAATAATGTGGAGAAGTTTTACCATGCAGTAATTTGCAATAACCACAAGGCACTGACAGATCATCATCATCAGGAATATTTCTTTAAACTCTTGGCACAAATTTAATTGCTGAAATAGTGGTCAGATTTGGGTTCTCTCTTAAAAAGTTGGCAATCTATCATAGACTACTGTATTTTATTATTTGCATTATTTATATTTTACCATTTTTAGATGGTAGTCACAGTCTGATCATTAGTCCCACAGACTCTCAAAAAGATTGTTCCCACAATCATTATGATCTATAAATGTTATTTATTGTAGTTTCTGCAACTGTTGTGTCTCAGAAGTACAACCACACTAAAACAAGAAGCATCTCTTTCAAAACAGAAGAAGATCATATCTTTTTCCCATTGCGAAACTTTGAGCACAGCAAAATTGCCATAGATCTCAGCTGGGCCTGGACTTCATCCAAGAAGCTTAAGAGATTAATCATGAAAGCAACCCATCAAATGATCTCTGCACATAAAATCTGAAAGGGTATCAAACAGGCAAGTTATTTGATTTCAGTAATGCTTAAAACTTAATAAGGCAACAATCAGAATGATAGTTAATTTACAGAATAAAACAGTCAGAAATTATAATCAAATGCCATACTTCCAGATATCAAAACTCCAAACTGCTTTAACTGCTTGAGCTGCTTGGTGACCTTCTTAGGAGCACTGGTGATAGGAACCTAGCAGAGATTTGTAGATTGATGGAAAGAAAAAGATAGCCTAATGCTTTGGCTTGGTCATAATTAAAATGAAATTTTAATGTTTTTAATGTATTTAAGCATTAAACAAAACTGAATGCATTTAAGCAAAATGATCTGCAAAAGCTTTCAAAGAGTACTAAGTGAACTACTGAGTACTATAAATCTAGATTATGTCTACTTTCACCTGCAGTCATAAAGGATGGTTACTTAAATGCAAAATCAAAACACACTCTAAATAGCACAAATAAAACCAATTAAGAAATAGCACTCTTGTAATCCATCTTGACAGATATTTTTCATGCAATGGTAGAAGGAAAATCACCATCAAGAAGAGAGATCAATGAAATGTTTGTAGAGATGCATTTCTCCCAAGAATGGGGAAGAAATTCAGTCTTTATTTAAAAGCTCTTATTTTCCTTTGTCTGGTTTCTACTTCATCATGCCAGTTTTACTGGCAAAATAGTAAAAGGAAACATGGAGGTGGCAAAATTAAACAAAAGGGGAAAATAAATGAACATCATAATTTTTGAGGACATAAATATTGTTTCCAAACAGTAAGGCAAACTGTATTTGTCAGAGGATCCTCTGCACAGAAGACCAGGACAGGCACACAGCTGGAGTGCAGCAAAACCCAGGGGTTGCAAGGCTGAAAGAGATGCCAACAGGCTCAGGTACCACTGACAGCAATGTTGTGGCAGTATGAGAGCCAGCATGGACCAGAAGTTCAAAGTGACTCAGGAGTACCCAGGTGACCTTGCAACCCAAGGTTTGCAAAAACTGAGGGGTCTTGCACTGCTTCACGGCCAAAATTTGGCTGCACACACTGGCATCATCCCAACTGCTCCACACCCGTACAGACACCCTTGTTTCCACTGCAGAAACACTTTAAGTTGAAAGTGGTAAGGGGAGGATGCTATGAATCAATAAGACCCTGGACTGAACAGGTAGGGAGGTACAACAATACTGCATAGGCAAGATCTTCTGGGTGCAACAGTCCTGCAGTCAAGGCCCTCCCAACCAGATCTTTTCAGTAAGCATCCCAACTTTGGGGTAAAAATGGGTCAATCAAAGCTAACACCAACATGAATGCATTAACCTCATCTTCTAACTGCTCTCTGCACAGTCTTGGGGAGACAATCTTCATGCCTACATGAGCTTAAAAGTCCATCACCCCCAAAAACATAAGTGCTTTGTCTGCTGAGGTAGAGCTGAGGGATGCTGTCAGACATACCAGAGTGGGGCAATACAAATTCATGTATAAAATGGGCACATCAGTCCCAATGGCTGACAGAAGTGTTTCAGTGCCATCCTTAGCTCAGTGACACCTAGAGGTAGTTCAGTTATTGATTAGACTTTGGTGCTACATAATGAGAGAAGCAGATTCTGCCTTGTCATGCCTCACACAGGGCTTGAAAAAATACCTGTGATTCACAGACTGACAGAATTAAAGAATGGAAGGGACCTTACAGATCATCCAGTTACAAGCCCTCTCTTCATCCCTCAGCCTGTGTTGATACCAGGGACTACCTTGACCCACGTGCAGCACCTTGCACTTGGTCATGTTAAACCTCAAGAAATTCCCATGGGCTCATTTCTTGAGCCTGTCCAAATCCCTCTGGTCCTTCAGGTGTGTCAACTATCCCACTTGGCTTGGTGTCACTTACAAATCTGCTGAGGATGCACCTGATCCCTTTGTCTACGTCATTGACAAAGATATTAAATAACACTGGGCCCATTAGAGATCTCTGAGGGGCACCATTTGTCACTGATGTCCACCTGATGATGGGGACTCTGAGATGTTGACCACAACCCTCTGGATGCGAGCATACAAGAAATTCTTCATCCACCTAACACTGCTCCCCAACAAATCCATCTCTCTCCAGTTTAGAGAGAAGGATGTTGTGGAGGACTGTGTCAAAGGCTTCACAGAAGCCCTGATAAAATATATCTGTAGCCCTTCCCTCGTCCACTGATGCAGTCACTCCATCATAGAAAGTTGGTGAGGCAGGATTTGCCCTTGGTATAGATATCAGGTCATGACTTTCCTTCTTTTCCAAGTTAAAGGCTGGAGAAGGACTGTACCTGTGCTGTAAGTTATCCATTGAACACAGAGTGCACAATTTATTTGGGTTTCAGCTTCCCTTGCATTCACTACATACAGTCTTGCTCTCAGACCAGCAGCATAATAACAGGGCACAGATGTAGTACTACACTTTGCTGTCCACTTTTAAGGACTACACATAGGTGCACTAAAGCACATGCACTTTCTTCACTGGACTTTTATAGACAAGAAATAAATCTGTCAATGGATGAAACCTGCATAAAAAAGAAAAGTGGGTGCAGATTTCTTTTTTTCCATATTATATATATTCACTCTGACCTAAACCACTGGCTGTAAAACAGCAAGCTTTAAAACTAGTTAGGTTTTTTATTTAGTCAGACCAGGCCTCATTTTCACTTAAGGTGACTGATATTGACCTGATCCCATATCACCTTCCTGACAATGGTCTTACTACAGGGTGGCAGCCCCTGCCTGTTTTTGCTGTAGAATGCATGCTTTTTCTGCACAAATTAGGTGCAATGCAGACTGGCTTCTAGAAAGGGTGAAGGACAAGTAGAGCTGCTAACCAGAAAGCCTAATGACTAGTACAAAAACACACAGCACGGGCCAAGTTACATTTGCAAGGTGTACATTTTAGCAGTGTCATCAGATAAACTTGTTTTTAAGTCTTTGTGTCAAATCCACCTCATCTCTTATTCCCATGTGAAAAGGATGCAATTATCCCTTGTTAATGAAAACTGCTGTGTATCAGGCTTGACAACAGGGAGCCAAATGGACCTGGTGAATCTGAATTACTCCTGATGCAAGGCTGAGGCTCTTCAGCAACCCACAATGTATGCACGGCTGTGCATGGACAGATGAGCCTCCTCCTCTGGCTTGGCTTCTCCCCTTTTTGTCATGGGAGATGGGTTTGAGCTGACAGGTCACGAACCCACTCCCACAAACCACTGAGGGAGTTGCACAGGCACTTTGCATCAAGCAGCTCTGAATGGGCTGCAGTTCCTTCCACTCCCTTCAAGGCAACCCCATGCAAATGCCTGTCAGTCTCTGCTCTCCACCTCCACAAGCTGGAGATGCAGACAGAGCCCTCCCTTAGATAAGGTACAGCTGGTTTGCTACAGCAGTGTAACTTTGTTGGACCACAGCAGAATCAAGAAAAACCCAGGAGCTGCAACAAACAAGAAACTGAAGAAGGACTCAGCATGTTGCTCTATTACTCTTCCTGCCATGAGTTTAAACACCCTGTTATTTTTTAACTTATTAATGTAGCCTTTGAATACAGAACACAGTAATGCCATCTAAAACATCACCTTTAACAGACACAACCCTTACAGCACTTCTTTCTTTTTATTGCACAGATAAGGTAGGGACACAGACAGAATGTGGGCAGAAAAAGAAGCTGCTATGTTGCTAGGAAACTAATTCAGAAAACATTGACAATACTTACAGGGTAAGGTTGTACAACAGTAAGGAGGATCGATTCTTTGCAGCTTCTATAAAAAGAAAAAAAAAGTAAAATCAAGTAAAGATTCATACCTTTACTCACTATCGATAACCAGCTTTTCTTTTTAATGGAGAAAACGGCAGTAATATGGAAAAATGTTTATTACAACGACATAGCAGAGTAGTACAGAGATTAATAATATACCAAAATAACAATAGATACTATTAAGAAATAATTTTTTTCCAATCTAACAAACTGAATTGGCCTAACTTTGTAGTTTATGCTACAAACTTTTTGCTTCATCAGAGAAACCTGCATGCTGCAATAATGGTTGTGTCTAGCAAGACTTAAATAAACTTTGATTAATTGTATTAGTTCAGCATCTGTAGTCTACAAATTACTTTTGCCTTCTTTACAACTGCAAGTCACTTTTATACAAGTTAGCTCTTGTACACTTCAAGCCAAATCTGTTTGAAGACAGCAGTGGTTTTTTTTTTTCAAAACAAAAATGAGGACAAAATTTAGCCTCCATTTCTTATCTAGGTCACCTTTTTAAATGGGTGGGAAAAGACTAATATTTGGTGAATTCTCCCATCAGAATTCTAAAATTTTTACAAGATTGCTAAGGAAAGGTTTTTCTTTCAATTTAAACAGCTCTTCTTTAGGATGAAACCAGTAAATGGAAAACATATGAAAAGCCCTAAAAATCCACAACTGATTTATAAGATAAAGAGAAGAAATTATTAGGAATCTTGATGTGGCCAAGTGGTCTAGACAAATGGTACATATATTTTGACTTTTGGTGGGTAGTTGGGGTGGTGGATAACTGTGGAAAAGTAAAGTGGAAGAAGAAGGAAGAAAAGACAATCACCGTCGATATCTCTTGTATTATCTTTTGATCAGATGGCTGCAGTGAGTGATTAGCTAAGAAAAGGTCAGCTGCCATTTTGTTGAGATAGAATTAAATTTCTCTTGGTTTTACTATTTTCAAACACAAATTGTTTATTTATGTGACTTACTACCTGGCTAAATTGACATGGAATAGATTTTGCATGCCTGAGCAGTTAAGCAGAGCTGACTAAAAAAATCATACTGTATTGGTCTTATACAGGGTCACCTTATAGACATATTTACACCTCTGGTATGCAACTTAAAAAGCCAAAAAAGGCAAAAAAATGGAGGAGAGACTGAAGACCTAGTCAGAAAACTGGTCTGGAAAGCCAGTCTAGTGTTGATGAAGCCAACATACTACTGAATGCCAACAGGGATAACAAATTCTAATTTTGTCAAAGTCATCAATCATGTAAGGGGCAAAATATGAACCAATATCACCTAACTAAAGAAAAATTAGACCTTCAAGTTTTACTTCTCTTATTAGATATTTGTATCATTACCACAGTTTTTGGGGCTCTACAAATACATGTTAAGAAATGCAATTCATTTCAAGAATCTCACAGCATCTCTGTGCTATCCACATCTATGCAACTGTGACTGCTGTATTAACCTAGGCATACAATTAGACAGAAAGGCTCACAGTTGTTAGTTTGGGATAAACTGCAGCCCTGGGATAACTGCGCCATGCCCAGCTGACCTTTCCAATTACTTTCAACCCACTACTTTATGTTTCTCATGCTGAGCATGATTACCACCACCACTGCCTCCTGCAGTCAAGCTACGTTAGAATTGTCCTTAAAAATGAAAATCAGCTTTTCCTGAAAATGTTTTTCATTATTCTTGGATTAAACCTGTCCAGGTGTCAGGTTAGGCAAGATTCATCCTAGATTAGTGAGTGCATTTTTTTTAAACCAAACAGTCAAAAGATATATATTTTGGACAAGACTTTCTTACAGGATAAATGCTTACTTTGGAAGGATGCACCATACATTCAACATACATAGGCTCTGCACCATACATTCAACATCTGAGGCTATAATAAGGCCCTTTGGAGTATCTGGACATGATCGTGTTACACATTCAAAAAGCTGGTGTCAAGCACTACACACAAATTCCTCATCATTAAAGTAAACATTTTCTATAAAACTTGTGTGCTATATACAAAGCACAGCACAGTTACAAAAGAAGTAACCATTAAATCAGCAGTTTTTTGGTCTGCAGGACTCAGTCATGACTCCACCTCTCATTTAAAATTTTCTGAACTAATGATAACAGAACTCTGCAGGACTGCTCATCTTTTTTATTTCTGGTATGGCTAGCAGATCCTATGGATCTATATGATAAGCCTTGCACAGCACTGGAGACTGTTAATTTTGCCATGTGTTGTATATGTCACAAGAATGGAAAAAAAATGGAATCCCTGATTGTGTGACTTCTGCATTTTGCAGCTTAAATGTATGTGGACAAACTTTTGTCCCCATGTGACAGTAGAACATACAGACAGTTAAGTTTACAGAAACAAGGTACATCATCACATTGAAATGTGAGCTATTTCCTTTAAACAACACCTGAAACATAGTGGCAAAAGCTAAAAAAATCCAATTGCATCTAAGTTTCACCCTGAAATGTCTTTCCTCATCTAAAATGTGACTAAAAAAAAAAAAAAAAAAAAAAGAAGAAAAAACCAACAACAACAAAAAAAGAAATTTAAAGCTTATATTACAGTTATTTTATTGCCTTTCATACTCACTTAACAACTACCTAATTATTTCTGTGCTCTTTTATAGTCACTCAAGACCAAACATCTGCATTACCAGCTTAGAAAATGAGCTGCTGACTTTTTTGAGTGCTCTGCCATCTGACCAGCTAACACCAACATCACAACAAAATATCTTCATGTTTCTTTCATTTCCTGACATTAGAATCAAATAGTGATAATAAGGCTAAAATCTGAAAACTCTGATGGGAATTTGTGATTCATCTCTCTGTCCTTCTCCTTGTCCTGCGTGGTGATTACATTTGTCCATTCTCACTACTCCTCACAGCTACTTAGGCTGCAACAAGGAGAGAATATAGATGGTTTGAGAATCAAATTATGTCTATTATAAAGGTTAAAGTTGCATTACTAAGTATCAGGCATCTCGAGCTACATGAGGCATTAACATTCATCTACAATGCCAGGCTCTGTGAACTTGAGGCTGGAAATCACTGCCTGTCTTCTGCTTCTTGCTAGCTGGAAGAGAGGAAGGGCAAAAGCAGGTGAGGGACATGGGGGAACCCCGGTATCTGAGACAAATAGAGTAAAGTGGGTCTGTTATTCATATGCATCCTATAGCAAATATAGCATATAAATAGAAAAAAAGTACATATATTGCTCTTAAGAAGGAAGAATGAAAAATAATTTTTATGTTAATTTTAAAGCTTTTAGTAATCTTACATACTAGAGGAATACTTGATTTCTTTCCCAGTGAAGATGAAGAAATAAAGAATTATTTAAAGCTATAATAAATAATATAATTTTCAGGGAATGCAATTCAGAAAAATCTTCTAATCATAACTTAGCTGTTTCATTCACAATGAACATTAAATTCTGAAACTCTTGTTTTGAAACACTTTTTCTGTGCTATTTTAAAATAATCTGTTTCAATTTGGGTCTCACTATTGATAAGAAAGGTCTGAATTCCACGATTGTGGAGTTTGATGCCATGATCTGCAGTACCTTTCACACTACATTTTTGAAGTAAGGAAATGGAAATCAATGGGTCAAAAGCTAACTACAAAATGTAACAGGTTACCTCAAATGTCCTATTCAAAGCTAAGGAAAGTGGAAATTATGTTCAAATTCTAGCACCTATGCTAGAGAAAAATCATTCAGTGGTTGGATGTCTTACAATATTATGAATATTAACACGGTATTAATGAGCAGAGAGTTTGCAAAGTCACTCTATTTTAGTACATTTTTAATTATTTCATAGAATGAATCACACAATCAGAGAAGGATTTGGGTTGGAAGGGACCTTAAAATAATTTAGTTCCAACTAATGATCATTTTTATTTGAGCTGTATATTCCTTTTTTACATAAAACCTGTTTTACAGTATTTATATTCACCTAGGGAAGCTACAAATTTCAGTTCCCCATGCTTTTATCATGAGCAACAGCTCCTGTGGAAGAGTTTTCCCCAGAGATCCAGGTAGATTTATTTCCAGGGCTGGAGACATCTTCTGGAAGGACCTTGGTGGGACAGAGTAGACCCAATTTAAGGCAGTTTCCTCATTCTCAGCTGGTATCACACACATACAGTGAGCCTTGAGGTCCTGTGATGATGCCAACCTGCCTGAGCTGACATGGGGAACCTTGATAACCCATCAGACAAACTCAGTATTCATGGACACCCATGAAACAATGTGGAGGAATCCAGGGAGAAAGGCTTTAAGAAGGGAGTGCCTTTCCCCAGAGCTGTTTTTGTTACAGGAGAAGGAGCACTGTGCAAGCACAAACACCCAAGCCAAAAGCCCTCTGCACCAGACAATTCCAGCCAGAGCCATGGCAGGTAGGGCTCTTCCCTTTCCATTTCCAAAGGTAACCCTGCAGCACACGAGCTACAGGCAATGATTCTATGACTCTAACTTATAGGTACAACAGATTACACCAAGCTGGAAGCAGATCTTATTGTGAGCAGATCCCTTTTAGCCTTTTAATTACATCTACCCATAGAAAATCACTGTTTTGGCAGCAGGTGAAGCATCAGACCTCTCCAAGCCTAGGAAGCAGATATTTTCCAGAAATTTTTTAGGGGAACACAGAAAACTACACTTTCTCAAGAGGTTGCCAATACCTGGCAGAACTAACTGCTGGAAGAGTGGTAATGGGATTTCAGTCTCTGCCTGTTCAGCTCACCTCTTGGAACTCTCTCTGAAGATCCAGAACACAGTGAGAGATGGGCATTCCTGCCATCACACCCCACAGGACAGGAAGGGTATACCACACGTGTCATTACATCTCTAACTCCATCTCAGAAGACAGTTGCAGGAACACAGCAGGCAAGAAGCATAGCAGGAGACTCATGAAATAGGGTACATCACCACAGAGGTGAGGTCTGGGGTCCCAATTTAGGGAGGACAGGTAACACTGCATGAAATATAATTACAGAAGGTGGGCATATGAGACCAAGATGCCAAGCTTTGGGTTCAGACACATGAAGAACAACTGAAGAGATGAGTATCAGCTTGGATACTGTTTTCTTGAGATGGCAGAACACAGAACACAAAGATCATGGTGTTCAGGTCTTGCTTTTGGAGATCAGGATGGTACATTATAATCCCTGGTATCAGAAGGCAGAGACATCACAATCACATTTGGAAAGCTGTGGCTGCTCTGTCTACTGATGTTAATGATATTACCTGTCCTTAGCCTCGTTGTCAATGCAGTGAAATAGTCTTGACATCCAAGCAACTTCAACTTGTGAACTCCTGAACCCTACAGTTTAATTTGCACAGCCTGCTGCTTCACAAAGTCATTAAAATTTAAATCTGCCATCAAATATGAGGGCTTGCAACAGCAGAAACAATCTGCACAAGAACTTGGGAATTTTGCAAGATTCCTTATTGAATGTCTGAGCCCTAAAAACCGTGTAAGTAATGGATGCTTGAAACAACTGCTGCCACATAAAGTATAAAACACATAAGGATGGGATTATTACAACACTGCAGGATCAAACAGCAGCAGAAACACAGCTGAGTGAAAAGATGTTCTGATTCAAACATAAATAACTTCAATAACAGCATACTGAAAATTACTGTCAATGCAAATTGTGTTTTGAATAAATGTTCTTTGTTTTAAAGACCTGGCATGGTGTGAAAGTCAATCTTTAAAATTGTCACAGTCTGCTGCTGGCGCTAATTGGAACCCTTGTTGGCAATCTCTGTAAGGGGTCAAGGAGTGAATGTGTCTGCAGGCTGCATTAAGCTTGCTTCCTCCAACAGAAGTGGTCCCTTCAGACCAGAGCTGTGGCACACTGGTGGGCTTTCATACAGGAGATGCCGTCTCAGACACTTCTGCAATAAAGGCTTTGAGAATAAAAAAGCCTCCTCTTCTTTAAGGCTGTTCATCTGTCAAGCTTTCACATGTACCAAATTCACACTGTTTCCTCCTGTGTTAGCACTGTGGCAAGGTGAGTCCTATAAAGTTGTTCTTGAATTTCAGTGCTGTATGATGACTATATTTACCTCTTGTAAAAATAAATCCTCCTCACACAGATACTCAGTTTTCCAGTTGCTCAAATATTCAACTTTAAGGCTGTTAATACATTGTAACTGAGTTACCAAAATGTTTGATCAAACAGTAAATACCTATGTATGTTGTACAAGAGTGCTTTGGCAAGGCTGCTTGAATGCCAACAGCAGCATTACACTGCTGTCTAACTCCTGAGCAATGTTACCTGCTCTTTACTACACTGGGCTCCAATTAATTCTTAAGTGCTCCACTAAGTATGCAGAAAACTTGACATTGATGAGGTGCCTTCCTTGGACAACCTTTTGATGGTCTCCTTCAACCCCTGAGAGCACTTGGGGTTAAACTTTAAGACAGAGAACATACTAGGAATTACTAACACTGGAGTTGTCTGATCCAACAGAAGCAGTATTAGCTCATTTTGGTCAGCGTATCAAAAAGCAACCAGGAGCCAGATGAGCATGTGTGTGTCTCCGATGGACTGAGACTGTCACCAAGTCCAACTGTTGGTGTGCCACTGCCAACACCATCACCACATCAATTACTTCACTCTGCATGAAGATGCTATGCAGCTGAGGAGAAAAATGTGGTGCCTATTCCCCTATTAATTAATTGTTCAGCTGTCCTCTTCTAATTAGACTTTTTACACACTAGTTTTAAAGGATCAAAGGCAGATAAAATGAGATAATATTGGCCTCTCAGGTCACTCATCCAGGCCAACATTCCAGTGCTAGTTTTTCTATCATTAACTGCCAAAGTCTCAAAAGCTCTGAGGAAACGTTAATTTTCAAAATGTAATGAAGAAAATGAATATGAGCCAGCCCCAAGATGTCTGTTGATGACACATCTTCAGAAATAGTTCTATGGAGCTTTAATACAATACTAGCTAAGTAAAATATTTACAGAAGAGGTTGGTCTCACCATGGAAAGGTCAGTTGTATTCTCCTGAAAATTCCTCATCTTTATTTGTCAGACTCTGCTGTTTCCATCAGACTGCAATTACTTGTAAATGGCATTTCTGTGAGCACTTTGTGTGAGCCCTTTCAGTTTCCAAGTGAACTAAGTGCAATTCTGTTCTCCCATTCAGCAGCTGTGCACACACGGATCCAGCAGACACACAACACCTGCCCACTGCCTGCAGTGCTCAGGTACCTTAAACCCATGCAGTCAATTTGGGCTCACTCATTCTTTGCACTGGCATTCTTATTGAGGATGCCCAGGAACTTGCGCTGTAACAAAACACCGAAGCGCAAAACAAAATGCACAACATGGTAAATTCTAACCATTCCAAAAAATCCAACCCCCTGCAGATTTGACAGAATGTGCTTTGAAACAGTGGCATGAACCAATTCTCTGAGGCAGCCACCAGAGACCTGGCAATGGTTATGAAATAAATTCCAATTATTTCATCATTTCTTATGCTCAGCCTTCAAAAATGGAGCCATCATGGTTTTGCTATAGTAGCATACATGAGCATATAAGGTTTAATTTTAAAAAATGCTAAATTTAATTACAATATCCTTCTGTTTTCTAAAATAACTTAGAAATTTTTGTAAATATACATGTATGGTCAAACTGAGTTCAAAGTTCACTTACTTGGGAGAGAGAAAGAAAAGAAATACAACATCTCTAGTACTTCTCTGTACAGGTCTCTTATGTTCCTCTACATGACATGAATTAGAATAAAAGAAATTTCTTATGCTCTCCTGAATTTCCAGCACTTGTTTAGACACCTTGATGCAGTCACATAGTCTCTTGAATTTTTATTTGAATAGTGGAAACAGACAAAATAATGAAGGGTAAAGTCTGAAGGGTATTATGAGGCAACTTTTCAAACCCTGGCAATTGGTGTTATTCCATTAACTTATCTCAGTGTAACACAGAGATTAACAACATGATCTAGCAATTGAAAAGGATGTTTCAGGGAGTGAATTTAATTCTAACATTCACATAATGAAGCCTTGTTGGTTTCCTCTTCTTTCTTTCAAAGAGATGCTACATAAATTTTAATTTAGAAAAGAAATCTGTCTTCTGGTGGCTTATTTTTAATGTCTGTTTTTGCTGACACCATGTTAGAAAGCAATATTCATCTCTTTAATGAAAAATTTTTTTCTCTAGTCTGGATGCAGCAGATATCTCACGTCCCATAAAGAAGGGAAAGTTTTGAGTTAATTTGTGCTTCCCTTCCTTTTTAGTGGTAGAGCAGCCTGAACTTAGTCCAGAAGTCAACAAAAACTTCATGGCACAGCTAATGGCTATTTTTGCAGAAGCATAACTCTGTACCCAGGTTAAAACTGCACTGATGATTGAACAAGCAACGTGTGGCTCTGCTGTCACAAACCATCAATCCAAACCTGCACTGGAGAGTGACTGCTTACGGATTGAAGGAATGTCCCTTTGCTGGGATGGTCACAGCATCTTCTGGAGCAGGAAAAGCAACATTGCTTTCTTCCACAATGAACACTGCCTCTAGCAGTGTTTGCCTGCCTGGTCTTGAGGAAACGTAGGCAATTGATATACTGATATTAATATAATGCAAATATTGCTTCATTAGCACATACATTCTCCCAACAGTTTGTCCCTTACTCTGATTTTTGTCATAGCTGGACATACTTTGGATAGAGAAGTTCTACCATACATGCTGATGCAGAATTTTGTATAGTTTTGTATAGTATATTCTAGATGCTATGGCAGTTAAGAGATCAATAAAAACTATTATGCAATAAAATGCATTATCTAATGGCAAACACCATGAATAAATAATTACATCAATGAATTAAAATAAACACTAGTACAACTTGTTGTTCCTTGCTGAGAAACAAGGAAATCACATACTCTAGAATTATACTTCAAATTGGAAGCAAGAAACTAAAAGAAAAGATAGTTGAAGATGTCAGAAACTGTAGAGGAGCAATGCCGGTGTCTGTACAATTGCAAAAGAGATTTATGGGAGTTACATGTTAAAAACGACGAAATATCACTAAAGACGAGAAAATTTTACAGATATTTTTACTATTTGACAAATTAACCATAATCTTTTATGATCAGATCTTCATTTTCATTTGTACTGAAGCATTAGAAACCATTACAGCTGCTATTCATAATCTGTATGGCACTGGCATTTTCATTTTCACATTTGGGCATTGTGTATGTAGTAATGAAAGGTCAGGCGTTCACACACATCCTTCATTCCTGCAGCTATGAAATTTTTTCTTTCCCTTAATGCTTTTCAAAATGCAGAACATGAGATAAATTTTGCTGATTAAATGTTAAATGCTTTAGGATCATCTTGTTTTAGAGAGTTATCTGAGTTTTTATTAATAATGCATAACATTCACTTAGGGCCATTTTGTGTCAGAATTCCTTCACAGCATTATCTTAGCTCTAAGTAATTCAGCCAATAAAGAAAAAGAAATTAAGAAGAGGAAGTTGCATTTGGAAATGAGATAAAGCTCTTGAATTCTGAAGAATACTGTATTTTCAAGCACTATATTATATACTGTTCTGAGTTCAATATTATTGGCTTTATTGTTTCTTAAAAAAACCCCACACATTCATTCAAAGAGTGATGGTATTTTTCTTTCAGATGCCTGAACACTATTAATTTTGCTTTTCAGTCTTTTCTACTTTTTTGGGACCAAACTATCTGATCCAATCTAAGAGCATCTCTATCCTTTGTTATGGAACACAATGTTAGAATTATATTTTAAATAATTACAGATTGCTGGAAATGGTTTTAAGAAGTAAATGTTTGAACAAAACAAAATTCATTCAATTCCTCATTAAGAAAAGTTTCAGCAGTCAATGTCTTGAGCTTTGTGGGTTTTATTATCAGTATTACTGTAATTATCATTATATCTGCATGGTTAGACAATTGATGGATACCGAGCTTCAGAGACTAATGCAGAATGATTTTTGCTTACTGCATCTGGAATAGAAAATTGATTGCTCAGATGCCAAAGACATATCCATGTGCCACTGGAACAGTGTAAGTGATGGCAAATGTGATTTTATAATGATTTGGATGAGCAGCCAAAGGGGCTACTCTTCTCAAGCAACCATGCACACATCACAGTAATTCAGACAGCAGTCCCAAACTGCAGACTCTTTGGCTATATTTGTATCCTCACATATTATTTAATTTATTGAAGAAGTAGACTGATACGAGAAGAAATTGAGGCAGAACTTCTGCCAGACAATTAACCACTTGTTCCTGTTAAATTGTATTAGTTATTAAAAAGTCCTGCCTGAATACACATCATATATCTGGAATATTTCAAATTCAAGGCTCATCTCCCTTCTTTTATTTATTTAAAGAAAAAAACTGTTTACTGTGCTAAAATCATAAGATGTGACTTTAAAAATCTATTCTCTTTAAAGTTCCATCCAATCTTTCAAAATCATATTATTAATTATCACTTAATAAATATTTATGATAGTTAACAAAAAACTGCATTTATGCTGCTATACCCTTTATTTTTTCTGTTTCTCTATCACTAGAACAATACGTAATTTTTTTTACATTTTTCTTGGGACAACTAGTAGATTCAGAGTCTCACTGAAATGAGACTCTGCAAATGTATGCTGCTCATAAACGTGGTCCTTAAGGTAAAACTTAAATGATACTTAAGCAGAAATTCTTCCTTAATAAATGCAAATTTATTGTAAATTATAAGGGGGGAAGGAATGCTTGAAAAGGGGAGAAGAAAATTGCCCTGCAGATGCAAACCAAGCATAAAATGCTGAATGGTTGCGTTCTATCCACACAGAAAGTGAAGGCATAATTGCAGTGCAGTCGGACACAGAGATGCGAGCTCTAGTCTAGATGGGTAACACTAGCAGTAAAAATACGATGCCAGTCTCTTCAGTATCAGTACTAAAAACGCCCACGCTTTGCCGAGCCAAGGCGGTGTTTCGGTATCCGCACCAGGCAGATTCAAGTTCGCCTGGGGACACGATTGGCACACGTGCCGTGTCCCTGCCGGCCCCAGCCCACCGCCTGTGCAGCGACCCCACGCTCTGCCCCGCAGCGAAAAAAGAGAGAAAAGGTGTAAGAAAGAAAATTAACCAGCTTATCCCTATCCTCTCCCGCTCCTCAGGAGTTGCAAGCAACAGTCAGGACTGAAGGGAAGGACAGGAAAACGACTCTCTGCTCTGCAGGAAAACAGTAAGGGGGAGGAGAGAAGCTGTTCGCGGGGGAGGTGAATGCGTAACTCACCACAGCCAGAAGGTGGTAGGAGGGAAGATGCGTACTGGTACAGGGGGAAAAGAAGAAGGGACTGACTCGATGGGACTTGCTAAATTGATTTTGTTGGTTTTTCGTGAATAATTTATCTGGTGTAGCTGTATTTGCTGAGCGTGTGGCTGGCAGGGCGCTGCCGCTGCCCCGCGGGCCGGAGCCGCCGCTGCAGCCGGAGGAGTGCCCGAGCCGCCGCCCTGCGATGGGGCTCAGACCGGCGGCCTGGGGACAGAACAGCCCTGCCCTGACACAGCCCCTGCCCAGCAGCGACACCGCCTCTGCTCCCGGCATCGCTGCTCTGCCGAATCAAGCAATTATCGGACACAAAACCGTGAAGTGAGTCGTCTTATGCACGCCCTCTCTAAGCGCTAGCCGTGGTAGCGAAGGGGCGAGGGCACATCACCGCTGCTGCCTCTGGCTGCCGCTCTGAAGCAGCCTGTCAATAAAGATCTCTCTCCCCTGGGCACAGGCCGGCACTGGGCTGCACTCGCTGCCGGCAGGTCTCTGGGATGGAGCACAGGAACACTCACTGTAAGCTGCGAATGAGCCGAGGCGAGAGATGGCAACCCAGGGGCTCTGCCGGTCCAGCCAGCACGACCAGCCACTCCCCGCACCCATCCAAACAGGAGACTCACCTCGAGCTGTCTCGGGGCATGAGGTATCACAGCTCAAAGCACTTCTCTAGATACTTTCTGAAATCAGAGGGACAGCTGCGAACAGCTTCTCCCATCCTCAGCACGGCTATAGGCAGCTAGTTTGGGTTAAAGGCCCGGTTTTAAACAGTTGGAGCTCATAGAGGTGAATTTTCAATCAAGTTAGAGAAGTTTTACTGTTCAGAAATTGTCCTGCCTGTCATACACACAAACAGAAGAGGCTCTGTGGGCTGCACACAGGGATTTAGGCACCTTGACTCAGCTACCTGGGCTTTGGATGCTGCAGGACTTGCTCTTGTAGTCTGAGCCAACTTATGGTATGCTGCATAAAAATGTATCCTCTATTAGCCATGTAAACAACTTCACCCAGTTTGAGGAGTATGCAGTATGAAGGTGTCCTTCCTACAGAATAACTCCTATAAAGAGCAATCTTTGGGGTCTGCAGATTTCTTCCCTTGGATGAAAATCCCATTCTCCTCTTGAAAAGCTTGTACTTCTGCTTAACCCACAGTATGTCGAGGACTTTCATTTAAAGCTAGTTCATGAACTTTGGGCATCACAAATATCCCTCACTTCAGCTGCAATCATGAGATAAGCACAAGAAAAAGCACTTCAAAAATCTGCTTCGCTTGTACACACTGACAACAATCTATCTGTGCAAGAATAAATTTCTTGTTCCAAGGACGTGCATTAAAATTCAGTTCTCAAAGGGGACATAGCAGCCGATTTAGCATGCAAGGATATATATTCTTTAAAGGCTATATGTCAAGCCTCAAGATTAAAAATAGACTTGTCAAAATTGAGTCTGACAGAAATCACTGTAACTGTATCTCTGTGTTCCAATGGACATAATATTCTTCATTGTGTAGTCACAAAGTCATGTTTTTGAGTCTAATTAGACTGCAAATGTGATTTTTAAAAAGCAAATGAACACATTATTTTAAAATTACATTTACTGCTAATGCAAATTTCCAGATTATATTGGCTGGCAGATTCTTCACATCTACAAATCAGTAGTTTTTTGCATACACGTAAGTGAGGAGAACAGTTATGAATCCATCCTCAGGCATAATTTTGGCCTTCAAGTCAGCAGAGAGAGGATGAGAGCAAGAGCAAGACCTAAACAGAGAGGTCACAGGACACTGATGATGCATTTTTATCACCTGCAGCCCTAATTATACACCAAACTGCCCACATGCATTTCACTAATTCCTTGTGTCACACAGGACAAGAGAAGAATAAAAATAATGAAAAAATAGTTCAAACTTATTAATCTGTGATTCTACAGAAAATAATCCAACTACTAAAAATCCTTTAAAGCTTGCAAATCCTTTTTTAAATTTTTTGTTTGGTTGGTTTTTGTTTTTTTTTTATTTTCAATATACTTTTCATTCCCTAATTCTGTCCTATCCTAACTAAAAGATAACCTCAGGGCAAAAGCTCTTCATCTACAAAGTATCGACAGCCACAAAAGCATACAAAGAAAAGAGGCAGGGAAGAGAAGCATGCTTATAGAATCAGACTCTCAAAGCTAATCATTACAACGAAAATGGAGGAGGGAGATCAGAGAGGTTTGAGAGTATTTATTTTATTTGCCTCCCTCTACCCTCTCCCCAGCTGCAGCTTCCCAGGAATTGTTCAAAGTTCATACCTTCGCCATGGCTCTTCTAAAGATCTAAACTCCAAAAGGAAAGTTTCAGGAAGGTCACCTGTAAAGGGGATCTTTGCTCTTGAAAATCTGTAAATTCACCATTTGAATGACGTACTATTCATATTTTTAAAGGCAATTATAAACAATTGACTTCCCTAGTTCTTTGATTCATCCATTCATTGAGACCAAATATTTAACTTTTGCTTTGCTGTTCTGCACGCTGCTGCTGCCAATATCATCAACCTATTCAGTCAGCCCTCACAGTGCTGCTGCTGCCACCTTGTACATCAAAGCAGTGCCTTCCATGAGCAGAGGCCCAAAGACCTCTTTCTGTTCTGTCCATGGGCAAAAAATTCCAGGTGTCCCAAAAGCTGTGTGTATTGCAATGGCTTGCACAACGAAGTCATTGGTTACTCAAAGCCAGCCACAGGAGATGCTTATGGATCCCTACAGCTGTGTGGCACTGACCTGCCACTCCCTTTATCTCGCTCCCAAAAGGCTGGCTCTTGGAGAGGCAGGGAAAGCAATGTCACACTCCCTCAGCTGCCTCCCTGAGCTTGCTATGGGGAGCAGGGACAGAAGGGATGGCTCCTCTCCAAGCTGCAGTCTTTCCTTTCTGTGTCCTAGGCTGGGAAATACTCCAGCTGATTCAGATGCCATTTACTGCCTGTCCATCTACCCATTATTAAGAAGCAATTTGGAAAATTATACTCCTCTGGAAATGTAAGAGTCCTTTTCCTATGCAGAATAAAGGTAAGATCCACACACAGTCATTCCCATTCCAAGGGAAATGGAAAGACAATGATCAGTCTATGGTTTCCACTTGAAAGTATCCATATTATATATATTCATAAGAGAGGTCTTTGATTATGTGTGCAGTCAATGATGGGAAGATTGAAGGGAAGAAACTACCAAACCTCTAGGTTTTTATTGTGCTGCTTTTTAAGGAAAATTCAGAACTGCTAGGAAAGTGCAGTAAAAATGGAGGAAAAAATGCTTATCCTTTTCCTAAATAAATGCTTGTAGAACCAAATCTTCCCCAAGAAAGAATATTCTGTACACAAGTCATTGTGTGGTCTCTGACCTTACTCTGAAACAACTGGAGCTGCACCTCTCAAATACCACATGTAGCAATAAAGGACTTTAGATTTGTTTTGGCTTTGTGGCTCCTAAATGGTTCCTTTCTCCTTCCAAGTGATTATTTTTTTTTCAAAAGAGCTTGTGATAATGCTCACATTCAGAGGCTACTCAGTACAGACAGTACTGACAATTTTTGTTGACATTTGGTACTCATCAAATTTCTCCTGAACTTCAGCAATCACCACTTAGGTATTTGTTATATGGAATGTAACTGTGAATTCTGAATAGAATGAACTTTCTCTGCACAAAATGCTAAGTTTAGGAAAGAAAATGAGTTCAATGAAAACCACATTACAATATGTGCTGTAAAGAAGCGTGTTATCAATTAACTACATTTTTTTTTTACTTATTGAAGTTTTATTTTAGTAGGTCAGAATTTGAAGCAGGGAGGCATTTCTGATTCAGCCTGCTTTGTACTTTCATTACTAACACTATACTGACATCTGGAAAATTTAACCAACTAACAAGAAAAGTAAAAACAGAAACATGAAAAGCAATGAAATTTGATTTCAAAAACTTTCCCATTATTACAGAGAAGATGGCAGTGAGAATGCAGATAAAGGTACTTATTACAATCCATCAGATAAATGGTCAAACTACACATAACACTTGTGAGGAAGAGGATGAAGACAAAAGTAGGAGGGATGTGGCAAAGGCACAATCACCCTTTTCTCCTCGTCTAACCTCTTTTCCTAGTAAAACAGCCTCAGGGAAAAGAAGATGCACTGATTTATATCAGAAACTTTATCTCAGTACTGTCAAACTCATGCATTAAATAATGGTGTATCAAAGCCTACCATGACTTCAAAGCCATGATGCCAGCTATGATAAACTTATATCTTCTGTTGTTGAATTTTTGGTCTTTCTGAACTCATGATTTTATGCTTTCTGCGGTCAAGAGGACTGTGCTCTTCCACTTAAACAACACTGGGACTTCCATCCATTCACCTGAATACCATAACTCGTAACAAAGTACCCAAGAGTTTAATTTGGACTCATGAAAGAAACATAGAGAAAGGACTTCGAAATACCTGCTTTTTTCAACTCCTACATTAAAAAAACCCAAAAACGCTTTTTTTTGTTGTAGTCAGAAAGTGATGTTGAAGGGTATTATTGCAAGCTATGATAGCTCTCTGCGGCAGCCCATGAACCTCTGCACCCTGCCCCAGAGATGCTGATGTGAAATCGCTTCAAACATTAAGTGATGCAGTGACAAAATGGTAGGAAAATCAGTGCACAGGCAACTGTACTGAGGCACAGAACAATCACAAACATTATAAACCTCTAAATGCTTTCATTTACAGGCTGGGCAATGAACAGATCAAGGGCAGCCCTGCTGAGGACTTGGGGGATTGTGGATGAGAGGCTGAACATGACCTGGCAATGTGGACTTGTAGCCCAGAAAGCCAAATGTGTGCTGGGCAGCATCAAAAGCAGTGTGGCCAGCAGGCCCAGGGAGAGGATTCTGCCCCTTTGTTCTCATGGACAGCTGTATCCAGTTCTGGGATCCAAGAAAGGACATCAGCCGGTTAGAGCAAGTCCAGAGGAGGCCACCAAGATGATCAGAGGGATGAAGCACCTCTCCTATGGGGAAAGGCTGAGAGAATTGGGGTTGTTCAGCCTGGAGATGTAAAGCTTCAGGGTAACCTGATTGTAGCCTTCTAAAACTTGAAGGGAACCTATAAGAAAGATGAAGAGAGACTTTCTACAAGGCATGTAGTGACAGGACAAGGGGCAGTGGCTTCAAACTGAAAGAGAGTAGGGTTAGACTAGATCTTAGGAAGAAACTGTTTATTGTGGGAGTGGTGAAGCAGTGGAACAGGTTGTCCAGGAAAGCTGCAGATGCCTCATCCCTGGAAGTGTTCAAGACCAAGTTGAATGGGGCTCTGAGCAGCCTTCTCTAGTGGAAAGATATCCCTGGTCATGGCAGGGGGCTTGGAACTGGATAATCTTTGAGGTTCCGTCCAACCCAAACCATTCTATGATTTATTTACAACTGTCATTTGTTGTCATTTCTACAGTTATAAAACCTCATGCCCTAAAAACTCCTCCAGTGTCTCTCTCCTCTATGGTTTTGTTTTGCAATATATAGAATTACCTTAAAAATGGGTCTGGTCTACTTGAAATATCTAATTTTCATGTTCTGAAAAAAACAAAGAGTGCCTTAATAGGCACAGAGTTTTGGAGAAGGGAGAGTGATGGGAAAGTGAAAGGAGAGAATTAGGGGGAGTGATGGGAAAGGGACCTGCAGAGGCTGGCATGGGTTATCACAGGGAATGGCATGTCACAAAACCACCCCTTGAATTACCCTAGATCAAATAGGGAAATATTCTATTAAAGCATGGAGTTCCACCATTTGTCAGCTGTATCTTAAAATTAGGAGGCTACAAGTAGAATCCCTACAAGCAATCCATGGGGTAATCATTAAACAGGCTGATACAAACCCCATTGAAATCCACCAAAAGACTACCATCATCTTCAGCAGGCTTTGGATCAGTCGTGTTGCTGGAGGATGAACATTGCCCCTTAGTTCCTTCCCAGGAAAATGACACACAAAAGCACGACAGGCAGCAAAGCCTGTCATTTTTAAAACACCATTGTCAAATTTTCTCTTAACAAAGCTTTAAGCAATAGGGACTTCTTACCAGAAAGCAAAATTTAATTATTTATAGAAGCAGGCAGTATGTATTTTAGCATGTATGGCTATGGACACATCATTTATAGGTTCAATGTACAGAATATTCATCATGCTTAGAGCTGTCCCTTAACAAAAAAAAAAAAACCAAAAAAAACCCCCAGGCATTATTCTCTGTGCCTGCAAAAACTAATCCACCATGTATCTTTGGTAAACAAAAAACAGTTAATTTACAAAGCTGTAGAATTGCTTTATTTGCACTTGACTATTTAGCGCCCAGGAGTTTTACTAGATCTGGCACTGGCAGGATAGGGTGAAACAACACTATCATTATCTCTGTATTATGCTTATAATTGTAAAATGCTGTGTTTTATTGCTCCATTTACAATAATAAGAGTATTGCTAAACAATTATCATAACAAATGTATTATTGGTGGAAGACCCACTGATGTCTGTCTTTATAAATTAAGCTAGTCATAAAAGTCTGTGTACTTGTAATAATGGTATTACCTTCTTTGAAATAAGAAAACAGTCCATTGGTGTTGCACTATGAGCACCTACTGGGAAATTCATGGTATTCTGCCTCATGCATCAGATATCTAAATGAACAGCCTTGAAAAGAACATTTTTTTCTCCTCATTGTTAATGACATACATACAAAAGTACTATAATTACTCTAAAGCAGCAGCTGGAAGAAAAACTCTCATGGAGATATCGGTAATCTGTCAGGGGGAAGACCAGCGGACAGTTTAAAATCCGAACATTCTTTGCTTGAAACAATTTAACTGTTCAAAAGCATCTATCAAATATTTATACAATCACATATTAGATAGTTTCCTAAAGTTTAGTATTTAGTCAATAGACTATAATTTCTGTGGAATATATTGAAAAGTAAGATATGAAAATATTTTAGAAATGTACAGTACAGTAGCTATTCAAAGACATTACTACACACTGCCCTTTGATAAAACATCATCTTTCTAATCAAGGGATTAGGAGTAAGAAATCCCACTGTAAATAAACTGTTGCTTAAATAAAAACTGAATTTTAGATCAGTAAATCCTATCAGATTAAGGCTGTCATGCCATAATCTTCACCACAGTACAACCAAACCAAATTATTACTTCTTCCTACTGCTTCTGACATTCAGAGATATAATTGCCAAAGTGGAATTTCACAAAAAAAAAAATTGTACTGAAAGACACTGTAAACTGCATATGTTCAGCATTGTGTACCAGAAACGTAACTCCCTGTCATACTGTATTTCACTGAAAAACCAGGCCATGAGCCCCAGTGAAATAACACATACCTCAAAAAACCAAAACCCAAACAAAACACCAATAAAATAAAAGAAAGAAAGTGAACAATAATTTAAAAAAAAGTCACGTCCTGCATAGCATCAGTATCTGTGGGCAGCAAGTCAGAAGGCATCCAGCTGTGGGCAAGCCTTTGAAAGGCCCTGTGCAGCACGATGTGCAGGTAGACAGAACACAGGCATGGGTGATAGTGAGCAAGAGCCCAAGAGCAGAAATTTACTGCTATAAGAAAGAGCTACTAATTTTTCCACTTTCCTGGAAAAGTCACATCTTCCCAGAAAGGCCTGATAGTCCCAAGGAAGTAAGAACAGCTTTGTCAACTCCTCAAAGCCCAGCTTCAGGTATGAGATAGAGCAGTCTTACTACTCTGGTTCACTCACAGGTCCAAGACCAACACACAACTTACATCTGACTTTGTCCAAACACAAACTTCCCTGCTAAGCATTGTTGGTAGATGTTTTGTGAAGGCCTTATGTTATGGTTGAGCTATAGCACAGCTTTCCAAACAGATACAAGTTTATAATTAAAGACTTGAAATGATGAGGAATGACCACAGCTCTTTCTGTCTCTTATCTCTCACAGTGTTTTTAGCTGCAGTTTAGGACTGGACTGGAATTTTTACCAAGCTGAAAAGATACCTGCTATCCCAGTTTGTCCTTGTTCAGATAAGCCTGTCGTGATCTCTCCTGCAGCAACCTGACCAGGCTGAGTTTCTTATGAATCTCATAAATGGGGAAACTTGTGGCTAATTTTTGCTGCTCTTCCCAAACTACATCCAATTACCAGCACACTTTCAGGAATGGACAGCACTGCAGACCTTTTGTGGTTACATATAAAATTTATATTGCCTCCCTACTCCCACTTGATATTCTTATCCTTTTTATATCCATTTTATATTCATTCTATTAGCTACAATGTACTGCTCTGAAAGGTCAGATTCAATGAATTATTTAATGCCATGGCAAGCTGAAACACAAAATGCTGCCATCTTAAGACTGGTAGTTTCACCCTAGGCTGAGCTTCTTTATGTGAGCCAAGGAGATCTAGAGAGGAATGGTCTTGATACCAGCTTTAATCCACTTGCTCTGTGCAACAGGCACAGTCAACCTGCACTTCACCTTGGCCAGCCTTCTCCTGAAACAAAGTTTTTACTACCAGAGGCCATATTCAGCACACTACACTGGGAAATAGCACTTCCTTCAGAATGCCAGCACATGACTTTCAAAGCTCCTTTCCCTAAATTTCTGAATTTCTGAAATTTCACCAGCTATTGCCACATGACAGTAGTTCCATCAGCTAGAGGTGCAAAGACCCAGGTCCAGAGGGAGTCACAAAAATGTTCAGAGTGCTGGACCACCTCTGCTATGAAGACAGAATGAGAGACTTGGGATTGTTCAGCCTGGAAAAGAGAAGGCTCCGGGAAGACCCTATAGCACATTCCAGTAAATTAAAGAAGGCCTCTAAGAAAGATGAGGACCAACTTTTTAGCTGGGCCTGCTGCTATAGGACAAGAGTTTTTAAACAAAGACAAGATAAATTTAGACTACAGGGAAGAAATTCTTTACTGTCAGGACGGTGAGGCACTAGAACAGGTTGCCCAGAGCTATTGGATGCCCCATCCCTGGCAGTGTTCAAGTTTAGACTCGAAGGGTCTCTAAGCAACCTGACCTAGTGGAAGATTTCCAACCTCCATTGCAGGGAAGTTGGAACTAGATGGTCTTTAAGGTTCCTTCCAATACAAACTGTTCTATGACGTGCTTATTTTGTCATGCTTAAGTACCAGCTTTGCCATGAGCTCCAGCTCTGCCCTCCTGAACTCCTCAGCATCTCACAGGAAATGGAGTTCCAGCTGTTGTTGCCTCACTTACAAAACCCTCATGATAACAGCCTCTTCTGTAGGTGAGGCAATCTCCAAAGGGATTAAATTAAGTGCATTGTGTATCTTTGGCAAAATGCATGCAGCGCATCTCTCTCTCTCTCTGTCTCCCCCCCTACCCATAAGTAACCTGTATATGTTATGAATCCCATAAAACTAGTAATACTCATTAAATTATAGGCGTTACAAAAACCCCCTGTGTCCACATCTTTCCCCATTTTAACGCGTATTTTTCTTGTAAAACAGAAATTAAACATGATTTTTTTCTACTGGAGAGAATCACAATGACATGACAGAATTTGCACCTTTTATTTATCACTTTTAGCTAGAGATAAGGGAAATGTTTCAAAGAAATATTTTAAAACACTCTAGCAACTCTCCTTGTAACAGGTTGGCTGTACAAACCACGTAAAATGGTCATGCCAGACCACGTAAAATGTCAAGACAAGATTTTGGTTAACATGAGCTGCAGAACCTCAGAAGCCTGTTTCTAAGTAACGCACAAATCCCAAATCCATTATAACAGAGCTTTATGAATCACTCTACACATACATAAAAACGTGCAAATGCCTACATACAAATGTAGAATATATACTGCATGCTTATGGCATGTTATTTGTCCAATAAACAGCCCTAAGACTTACATTAGCAAACTGTATCCTCAGTCTTTGTACCTGGGAGTATGAATCACGTAATCTCTTCTCTCTCCAAAAAAACCTGGTTGCAAAAGTGTGTGCTGAATTTTCTTCCTCTCTCGTGTGTCAATATGTGATACAATTCCTTCCTTAAACCCATGGCAATTTGAATTAATTATTAATGAACTCAAGGCATCTGCTGGTCATTGCAACATGACTATAATTGGTGTAGAACACTAAGAAGTTGTTTCAATGCTTTTTAACGGGAAAAGGAAGCAGTATCTTTACTAACACAGTTGTCCTAATATTTAATTAAAGACTTTGAACACAAATAGAATTTCAGATGAAATGCAGAACAAAAGGGTATTTCTGGTCACAAAAGTATAATTTCCATGTAAAATTGAGCAATAAGGAGAATGACACAAGATAAGGAATTAAAAAGAAACTGGACTGCAAACTTAATTAATTGTTTTAATTTTTTTGCTGCCTTCCAACATGGACAGTTTTTGCTTTTACTCTTGATAAACTCAGGCAGATGATATTTTCCTTTTAAGTCTCTGGCACATTTTAATGACATACAGAAAATAATATTGAGCAGAAAAGACAAACTATGGAATGAAGATTTCAGTGTATGACTAAACCTCATGACTCCTATGGTTTTTATGAAATACAGATGACCTAAAGGATTTTAAACTGCTGTAGCAACCAATTTCTTCTACAAAAGAACAGCCTTTTCTACACAGTGCTTTCTGAATAACAGACCTGCTGAAAGGCTGAAGTGATCATAAAATGGGTAGGTTCCATGATACAAGATGACAAGACCTTTGCCTCTCCTGGAGTCTTGTTTGATTCATAGGCTGAACAAATGTGGTTTTAACTAAACCTCCAATCAAACTGAATTACTTTATTTAACAATATAGACAGTGGACTGCAGGGATTTTCCCTTGTGCAGTAGGTAAAATATATGAAGCTTTAGTCTGCATGAGGAGGAATAGGAGCTGAAAGAACAATTAACATTTCAGCATATAAAATGTAAGAAATATGTAAAGCCTTTGGGGAAACGTAGGCTGATGGCAATCCAGTTTTATCTCTGCAGTCTCTCCTTTGGTATTTGCAGGCTCTAGTTTGATATTCTAGCTTCTTGGTTTCTCAGAACCAGCTTCTTTGTTTCTCAAACAAAGTCAAAGCAAGACTAAGACCAACATCATTTGGAAGTCACCTGCTCTGAAATACACCATTTGTCTTTCCCCTCTTCCTGCTGCTGCTTTCAGGAGGTCCGTGAAGACTTGGTTGTTAAAATCAAGCAAAAAGTCAGACAGAAAATGATGTCTATGTGAAAAAGCCTAAAAAAGCTAAAGCAGTAGCTAAAATGCTTCTCTCACACTACTTTTCATGTGTTGCCTGCAATAAATTACAGATGATCAATTGTCACATCAGAAATCAAGGAAAAGCTGACTAATATGTCCCAGAGAAATCTATCATATTAAGCTGCCTTTTGAAGCACTCAATGTTCTTTAAATGAATTTATTTTAAGCTATTTTTATTTTCTACTAGTTTCTACTAGTTTTTGTCTCAGATTAATGAGAAACTGTTTTTCTCCTTTGACGTTCCACTGTGACCCAGAGTGATCCCAATCAGTGGCAATATTTAACTGGAGAATCTCACTTTGGGGACTAATGAGTCAGAATATGTAAAACTGTTCTCTTTCCCTTTTAACTAATCTTCTGTTTGGGAAAATCAGGTAGAGTTAGAAGTAGATACTCAATCTCTTGGCAATTTTGAGAGTACTTGTTGGCTGCACTACTGCTAAATTAAAAATATGGTCTAATTCTGTGTTCAAACTTTTCTAGTCCATCAACCAACAAAGAAGTGCCCACAACATTAACTACATTAATCTATCAACTGCGAAGAGAGATAGTGAATCACAAAATTATTCTTATTAGAGGGAAACAGGAAAGAGAAAGAACTTGCTAGTGACAGTCTTAAGCCTTTTGATCAGATTTTTTAAAAAGCTTCCAAAAAATCAAAAATTAGGCCTTGCAAACACAAAAAAAAAGTCAGAAAAAAAAATCAAAGTCAATTGCACTGAGAGTCAGATCCAATTATTTTACAATACAATTAAATCTAGACATCTCTCAACCAAAAAGAAGTTTGGTTGGAGAGAGTTTTATCAGACTACCATTCAGAGAATCATAAAAACATAGAATTGCCTGAGCTGGAAGTGATCCACAAGGACCACTGAAGTCCAGCTCCTGGCCCTGCACAGGACCACCCCAAGAGTCACACCACATGCTTGAAAGTGTTGTCCGAACACTTCTTGAACTTTGTCACGGTCAGTGCTGTGACCACTTCCCCGGGGAGCCTGTTCCAGTGCCCAACCACCCTTTAAATGAAGAACTTTATTCTTAAATTGAATCTCAACCTCCCCTGGCACAACTTCAGGCCATTCCCTCAGGTCCTGTCTCTGGTCACCACAGAGAAGAGATCAGTGTCTGCCCCTCTTCTTCCCCTCGTGATGAAGCTGTAACTGCAATGAGGTCTCCCCTCAGTCTCCTCCTCTTCAGGCTGAACAGACCAAGTGACCTCAGCAGCTCCTCATGTGGCTTCCCCTCCATACACTTCACTATCCTCATCACCCTCCTTTGGACAGTCTCCAATAGCTTGATGTCTTTTTGATATTGTGGCACCCAGAACTGCCCCCAGCACTTGAGGTGAGGCTGTCCCAGTGCAGAGCACAGTGGGACAATCCCCTCCCTTGCCTGGCTGGTGATGCTGTGCCTGATGCCCCCTAGGACAGGGTTGGCCCTCCTGGCTGCCAGGGCACTGCTGACTCATGTTCAACTTGCCATCGACCAGGACCCCCAGGTCCCTTTCCCTGGCACTGCTTTCCAGCGTCTCATTCCCCAGTCTGTCCACACATCCAGGGTTCCCTGTCCCAGGTGCAGAATTGGCACTTTCTCTTGTTAAATTTCATACAGTTGGTGATTGCCCAGGCCTCTGATTTGTCCAGATCTCTCTGCAGGGCCTCCCTGCCTCCAAGGGAGTCAG
Source organism: Eopsaltria australis (assembly GCA_034509425.1). Taxonomy (NCBI): domain Eukaryota; kingdom Metazoa; phylum Chordata; class Aves; order Passeriformes; family Petroicidae; genus Eopsaltria; species Eopsaltria australis. The sequence goes on along the minus strand of JAVTVJ010000068.1, from coordinate 2,185,850 downwards.
CAGCTCCTCCTGATTTAGTATCAGCAGCAAACTTACATAGTATACCTTCCAGTCCTGTATCTAAGTTGTTTATGAAGATGTTGAGCACAGGGCCTAGGATGAAGCCCTGTGAAACCCTACTAGTGACAGGTCACCAGTCTGATGTCACCCATCACTGTGCCTCACCTTTGTGCCTGTCCCATAAGCCAGTTGTTCACCCATCACATGAAGTGTTTATCTGGCTGTGTGCTGGACTGTATTGAAAGATTTACTGAAATCCAAATAGATTACATCAACTGACTTCCCTTGATCAGCTAGATGGGTTAACTTGCCATGAAAGGAAATCAAGATTGATAAACAGAACTTTCAACTCATGAAGCCATACTGACAGAATTATGACTGTGTTCTCCTTCAAGTGTTTTTCAATAGCTCCCAAAATAATGTTCTCTACAATTTTGCCAGTCACTGAAGTGAGACTGACAGGTCTGTAATTTCCAGGATCACCGTCCTTGCCCATCCTGAAAACTGGAACAACATTAGCCAGCTTCCAGTCAGCTGGGATCTCTCTGGATTCTTAAGACTGCTCAAAAATCATTGAAAGAGGCTTTGCAATGACATCAGGCAGCTCTTGGAGTATATGTCAAATGAGTCCTGTCAGGCCTCACAGACTTACAGGGACCTAGCTGGAGCAGCAGATCCTACACAAGTCCAGGGTCCACTGGGAGTTTAACACTCTCAAAGACATGGCCCTCCAGCTCAGAGCACAAGGACCCCCTCAGCCGGTCATCAGTGCTGCAGACAAAGGTAAAGAAAACATTAAATATTAATGTCTTTTCCATGTCCCTGTTTGTGAGGTCATCATCCTCCTCCTGTAACAGGCTGCTGTAATTTCTAGGCTGCCTTTTGCCATTTATGTATTCTAGAAAAATTTTTGTCCCCCACAGTTCTGGTCAGCTTCAACTTCAGCTGAGCTTTGGCTGCACAGATTTTCTCTCTCTTTTCTAAGTGGTAAGCAGCATCTCTGTATTCCTTCTATGTCACGTGACCTTGCTTCCACTGAGCATAGACATTCCTTTTTTTGCCTTAGCTAAAGAAGAACCCTCTCTGCTCAGAAGCAACAAATCAAGGAGGGTGTCTTAGTCAGCTCTCTTAGTGTCTGTACATGAAGTTATCATCCAGCTGTTTTAGGAATCTTCTGGACCTGTTTGTGTCAGCTGTGTCATATTCCCAGTTAACATCTGGCAAGTTGAAGTCACCTATAAGGACAAGGGCAGTTAATCTGGAAGTGTCCCATAGCTCCTTGAAGAATAATACATTGACATCACCATCCTAGTCAGGTGGTCTATAGCAAACTCCCATGATGACATTCACATTATTTAATTGTCCCTTAATCCTTACCCAGAGGCTCTCAATTGTGCCATTGCCAACTGCAAACTCCATAGATTTCAGCCTCTCCATTACATCCACCGCCCCGTCTATCCCTGTTGAAGAGCCTGTAAGCATCCAACATGACACTGCAGTCTCAGGACACATCCCACCAGGTTTCACTTACGTCAATGATGTCACAACTCTGGAAAGGGGCCAAAGCTTTGGGATCCTCTTGTTTGTTTCTCATGCAGCATGTGTTTGTATAGAACAATACCTCATGGAGCAGATCAAGAGTCCTCTCTAGCACTCAGTTTCTCAAATTCTGGCATGCCATCCCATTGATTTTTACTGGCAAGTCTCTTTTGTCTCTTTGCCCCTTTCAATCTAGTTTAAATATTAAGTATTCACTTAGGTACTTTCTCATTTCTACTACTTCTTTGTGATTTTTCAACTCCTTAGGCAAACTACAGGTTACAGGTTTCAAGCACTGACATCCCTAACGTGTTTTTGGCTGACTGAAAGGCAACATTGCCATGAGAGCAGGAATATGAAATGGAAGTGTAGAGGTAACCACTGAAAGTGAACCCTAATGTTCTGAGGGACAGCCATCTTATGGACACACACAGCTTCAGGAGGCACTATTCTTAATTTTATTTCATAGACTAAATGTAATCTGGGAAGTAAATAGAATTGTGAAAGTAAAAACTAACTCTGAGAATCAGGAAGACATAGGATCAGCATGCCACAGAGCTAGAGAAAGATCTTGTCATCTTCAGGGACTTCTGAGTCAGCTTTCCATTACACAATTCATTAAAATTACACTGTTATAGCAATGGTCCATGAAGTACCAAGACCTCTCCATGACATTTTTCTCTGAGTAGGGTTTTACTCATTTACAAACACTCTCCTTATCTCCTTCCCACCCAGGGAGTGCTGCTTCCACCTTGACAGGGAAAAAATCCTGACAACTAAAGACTAAAGATAATTCAAATTAATGGAAATATACGAGACATTGCAAATTGGTCATAGTCCTTTCACCCTTCTCTCTCAACAGCTTAAATTACCTTTTACCTCCCATGAACACTGGTGCATGTAAAACTGCTACCTTCAAAACAGCATTTCTTATAAAGAGGCAATTTAAATGCCTTTCCCTCACACAAGGCACCTGTAGCTGACAGAAGTTTCCAAGGGTCAACTTACAAAACCATAAAAATATCATGTTTGCCTCTCAGCTCTTGACATCACCTTTGCCATCTGTCTATCAAAATACAGCATTTTGGTATAATTCATAGCAAATACAAGTAATTTTTTTGACAATACAATCTGCATTTCAGGATTTTAAAGAACTACTTCTCTGTCATCCTGAAGCAATTTAGGCAGCAGTTAATTTCTGTGATTCTTATGGTCAGCACTGACTCAGGATAAAAGGGAATTCTGATGCCACAACTGTGAAAAGCCACATTGTGAAAGCCTTCCCAAAGCATCACAGGCCCACAACCACCATGTCTTCTCAGAAATGGCTGTTTTGTCCTTACAGTAGCTTCATTAGCTGATGTGTACGTGCTGAATCAGTCAGCAACTGACCAGCAGGGTAAGGGAATTATAAGCTTCCCAGTGAGTCCAGACAGACACTTCTGGAAGGACAGAGTTGCTTTGTGAGTTCTGTGCATTCAGTGGTGAAGCCATCTCTGTCATCTTCATACGTCACAGCCACTCCATGCTGGCAGCCCCAGGTGCATGGCACAATCCTCTCCTGTCAGTCTATACTGCTTCTCCAGCCCTAGAAACTGTTCTGCACAGACTGCTGTTTCTCAAACAGCTCCTGAAACTGTTTCTGGCTTGTGTTTCTCCCTGGCTTCTGCTTTCTGCTGATTAAATTTCATGGTGTGTACACCTGTGTAAGTGTAGCTGTCCTGTTGTAATTTCCTCAAGGCAGCCACAGAACATTCAAGTACAAACAGCACAATGTAAAGGGCTGGCTTGCCCAACATTGTCTTTGACAATTTGGAAGTGTCATTTCAAAAGACACATTTAATGGAGTTGGGAAAGAGAAACCATGAGATTTCAGTAGTTTGACATCTACTCTCTAACCCTCCCTATCCCAAACACAGGACATGAGATTTTTAGGTGCCTCCTGCTTCATATTCCAACCGGATGTAAATCTTAGATGCATAGGGCTTGCATAAACAGCACAAAGAAAGATAAACATCTATTGCAGAGCATGTAATATAGAGGTAATCCATCACATGGAAGCATTAATTCATAATAAAGTCATTTGTATTACTTAACATGCAAACAACTACTCTGAAACATTCACATGAGTGCATCTGACTTTAGAGCAAATTTTCCATTCGGACAAGCCAATTGTTTAATTGGATGAGAAGCAAAAAGCTTGTCAGAACAAGCTAATGAGAGCAACATTTGCAGGTTTACATCTGAAGAAGGCACTCAGTACAGTTACTTGTGTTTTGGGCACAGCTGTTCCACATCTCCATTCATACTCTTGCATTCCATAAAGCAACTTGTTAGAGAGCAGCTGACTTGAAATTCAGCACGGCTGACTCAGTTTTCTAGAGAACAGAGTGAGATGATGACACAACATTTCAACCAGATGACACATCAAACCTTGAAATTTCAGAAAGGGCCTACACTTGCTAACTCTGGGGCCATTCAGCATGGTTAACACAAAAAGTAAATTAGGTTTACACAACAAATTAAGATCTCAGCACTCAGAGCATCTGAATTATCAAGGCCAAACCTCTCTAAACCATGTCAGTCAACCTTCTGCCAAGAATAAGCAAGGATATGACACTGTATGCTTTCAGAGATACAATGGATTTAAAAGAGAACAATGTCCGTAGTTGGTTTTGATTTTAACAATAACAAGTAATATCTCTATAAAGCTTTCAGCTCTTACAGGCCTTTGAAAAGGTGGGCAGGCATTTCTGAAATGTTATTGTAGATTAGTAATTAAAATCTGGAGAGACCTGAATTAGCCTTCAATATATTAGCTCAAGAACAAGAAGCACCACAACAGCCAAGAAAAGAAGATAAATGAGTTAATATTAAATGTGTGCTCTCACAGATTCAGAGTCAATTTGAATTATGATTCAGTTACCTCCGTATTACATTGCAGAAACACCTCAAAAGGCAGAAGATACATATCTAACAACACCCCTCAAGACAGAGAGGAACTCAGTGCTAATATCCTGACTCTGAGCTCCCTGCATGGGCTAGCTGATCAGATGTAGCTAATTAAATGCCCTGACAGAAAGCTTATCTCCATTGATGGCATTTATAAAACTCTTACAGATCACTTGGTCCAACATTTTGTCCCTTTGTTCACCATTATGTGTTTAAAACCTAAAACACTAGCAATTCATCAATCAGGGCCTGACACAAAGTGGGTACAGCTTCCAGATTTATATACTGAACTGGGAGTATAATGGAGTACCTTCAAATTAAAATGTCTGCATGATGGGTTTTTCAGAAAAAGCAGTTTTCAAGGCTCATGGTTGCTAAGCAGTATCATAGCTAATAGCTTAATATGCTTGATTTTTTTTCCTCTATGAGGTTGATGAAGAAAGAATATCTTTAATAGAAAGTCCACCAAAATTACTTGATCCAATATAAGAAACTGTCTAAACTAGATCCAGAAACACTTGAAAAGTGGCATTTTCAGCTGCTGTGAGATGATGATGACAGGCTCTGACACTGAGCTCCCTTTTACACTTGCATTTAGCTCTGAGGATACAGAGTAGGAAAAGTGGTTCCCTGACATACACAGAGCCAAATGGGAGTGACAGAATCCTCATCCATTTCATGATGGTGCTGAGGAGGGTCAATATTGATTAAATTCATGTTAGCACTTAAAATGCAGCATGCAGCCTAAAATCCTGGAGGGTTCCTTCTCTCTAGTCTTATGGCAATGCTCAATTAAAACATAAATTCTACCAAAGAATTGAAAGAATCCTCTAGATTCTCTTGATGAAAACTTGCTGTGACATTAACTTGCCAAAGCAAAAGTTAAATAACAGAGAGGCTTTTGAGTCATTTCTCTTAAATAGAAAATAGAGCCAATAAGAAAAAAAAGCCCTTAATGAATTTCACCTTTTTCATTTCTTGCTTTGCAATTTAAGTATTTTAGCGGAATTTCACAGGACATCAAATACTGATTTACTGTTGTCACAGTTGCAAGGAATGGACTAATCTAGCCTAATTTAGCAACTTAGAAGTCAGGTTTCTAATCTAACATACTTTTCATCTTCTTTAGTCAATGTATAAATAAAGCTTCCTGCAACAGGGTAGTTTTTTCCAAAACTATCTCAGATGGATCACCCTCTTCAGATGCCAGTTTCTCCTGGATGGCTGCCTGGATAACTATTTTAATCAAAGTGTGAACAAAATACCACTACCATGCCGTACTCACTGTTTGGTTTATGGAGTAAGCAGTACACTTGTGTGTCACTTAAAATTTCAGTAAAATACTTTGCTAAATAAAAAGACAGTTTACATAAGTTGGGATCCTATTAGACTAATGCTTACTCAGTGCAATCTAAGATAAGCAAGTCATTCATGTTACAGAAATTGCCTATAAACATCTAATACGGCAAATTATTAGTTAGATGTATTTCTTTGTTTCCACTAAAAGGGTTGGTTAAGCTGATTCGTAAAAAGATACAAATGTAGCATTAACCAATGATAATGAGATGTATGGACCTTTCAGCAACCAATTGATTGATACCATACATTAATATACCTTCTAATATGTCAGTGTTGCATTGTTGCTCACCTTCAAATAAGGAAAAAAATCGCTCCATTGTGCCATGACTTTAATGTTATCTCAAAGTACTTATTGTTAAGTATGTGTGAAAAGCTTTAACTCACAGAATCAGTATCAGCAGCAAAATAAAACCAACATAAATGGCTCCTGATAAATTTTGAACTGACTGTACTTCAAACACATCTTTTGTATTCTGCTTGCTTGCTCCTTGCCTTGACTTGAAGCTTACATTTAGAAAACTGATCTTGTTTCTTCCTCTTTTTTGAACTTCTATAACTTTCTGTCTTGAATGGAATACTTATCGACCATAGCCAAAAGTGACATTCATAAAACTGACCTCTCTTTATAAGAGAAACCATCAACATGACTTCTGAGTTTGTGCTGGAAATAGCTCAGGAGAACATAGTATGGTGCAAAAGCCATTGAAAAGCACTCAGAAATAATGAGTCCAAATGGATTTTGTCTGCAAACCAAACTGTATTCATATTTCCACAACCCTGGCTTTCAAAGGATGACTTGAACACTAATTAAGTGTTGCCAGTAAAGCAGAGTCAAAAGAATTCAAGGGATCAGAACGACCTACAGGGGATATTTATAATGAATTTCCCCAAAAATCTCCAGTCCTGAGACTTCCTAGGATACAAGAGTATCTCTCAATTTTTAAAAAACAAACCAAAATCTCTCACCAGGTTCCTGCTCAGTACCCCCTGGAGTCAGCAGAAGTGGATGTAACAGTTTTCTCCTTAAGGAAGATTATTTTCACTAACGAATGTTTAAAAAGCCCACACATAATTAAAATATTACAATGCAATAAAAAGCTAATGGGAAAATTTGTCTATTATGCATTGCATTTAACTTCTTGCATTTTCCTGTAGTAAAACCATTACACAAAAGGGACTCCCTTGAAAGACCAGTCTCTTTCTAATCTAGTAGGAGTAACAGTTAGACAATTAATTTGGAGCTGATAGGAAAAGGACTGAAGAAAAACAAATTATCTAAAAGAAATTACTCTAATTTATTTTGTGGGAAATTTAGAAATAAAGTTAAACTATTGGTTAGGAATATGTTTTTTCCTAACAAAAAAGATTTAATTGACATTTTTCAGTTACCCTTTTTGGTGGAAATTTTGAATATTTTTAAGAAAGATTTTTTTTTAAGAAAGCAGAAATTGCCTTTTCCATTTTCTTTTCCTTCAAGCTCATAACTCTTTTCATAAGTTAATATTCTGATAATGTTTTACTGGAAAAAAATTAAATATTGTGTTTCATTAAAATCTGTTTAACATTCAAGGTTGACTTAAAATCTAACATTTATGTATATTTTGCTTGGAAGTTTTGGACTTTCCTAATCCTGGTGAAGTTTGATGCTCTCCTGGTTGTGGAATCTACCTTTTTCCTTTCTTATGCAATTGGGGTTTTTTCTATTTGACAGGCTATGATCTTCATGTCAGTATTTTGAAAGTAGATTAATTTTTTCCACACTCTCTGCAATTATAACGACAAATTGTTTCTTGACTTTACAAAAAGCTTTGAGGAAAAGCTGCATAAAAATAGCCACTGAATTTCACATTAATATAAAATATACCTTGTTATACCTAATCAGCAAGAGACCATGTAATCACAGAAAAAATACTGTTGGAATATCAATTTCTTATTAATGCACTGCAGTGACCAAAAGTCGGTACATTTTAAGATCCTGAAGGAAAGGAGGAAGAGGGGTCCAGTCTAAAATCAGCCTGCAGCTTGTTCAGGGCACTGTTAAGCAGGGTCTTGTGGGATGCAGCTATGAAAGGCCAGAGCCCAGTGGAGCTGGCTGATCTTCACAGAGAGCCTCCTCCAGGTGCCAGAAGGGTCAATTCCAATCTGCAAGGAAACAGGCAGGCATAGCAGGACACCAGTGTGGCTCCACAGAGAAAGCCTGAGAAAGACCCAGTGCAAAATGTAAGATCAGAGATGGAAATGGAGACAGGCAGGGATGGGGTTTTCAAAGCTCTGTTGGCACTGAAACTTACCCAGGATGGATGAAGGATAACAAGAAGGGTCTCTATAGCTACAACAGCAGTGAAAACCAAGGGAAATACGAACTTATTGATAAATTGGGTGGATAACCTGATGAAGGACACTGAACAAGCTCAGATGCTCAATGCTTTCTTGGCTTTGGCCTTTAGAGGCAAGGTCTGCCACCCTGGTCCCTGAGCTCAGTGACAGAATTTAGGGAACAGAGGCAGACAAAGGCTGAATTAGGGATTGCTTAGGTAAGAGTGACACTCACAAGTCCATCGGCCTAGATGGGATGTATCTAAGACTGATGAGGAAGTTGGCTCATGTCTTTTTGAAAGGCCACTGGTTAAGAACTGAAACACCTACCCAGTGTGGTTATGAAATCTCTGTATTTGGAGATACTAAAGGCTTGATTTGACAAGTAATGAGCAGCCACATCTAACTTTGACACTACTTGGCCTGGAGCAAGAGGTTAGACTGGATGGCCTCCAGAAATCTCCTCTCAGTTCTTCTATGATATTGTGATTATGCCCATTGGGTAACCTATGCATTTAAAGCACTCTCACTACTGACCACTGACATGCTGCTACCTGCAGGAAAACAAAATTTCAAAACTTCTCCCATGCACATTGAAAAATGTAGATGCATTGAAAAGTTGCAGATGTATCTAACCCATATGAAAACCTTCAATTATTCAGAAGAGATTCACTGTTTCATTGATGTGAAGAATCGCTTCTGCTGTGGTGTCAGGACTGCATACTGGCAGTGTCTAATCATTCCAGGCATTCCCACTGGCATGAAAAGAAAGCTCTTATATTCAAATACTGTAACATACAACCCCAATATATTTCACTCCAAATTTCATCAAAGAACGAGCCTCTGTCAAAATCCCAACAGCAGACAGATTTTGAGAGCAGAGGTAGAATTACAGTGTAAGAAAAGCATCACCTAAAGCTTTCCCTGGAATGAAACAACACTTAATTTGACACTACCTGTGTAGTCAATGTAATTGGAAAGGGTGACATTCTTATTGAGTTTCTCGTTTGAAGGCAGACAGAATCAGCTATACAATAAATTCAGTTTGTCTCAGGTCTAATCAATCTCTTTTACTTGCTGTTATTACTACATATTGCTAGAAGCAGAAAATGAGATAGAGATCCTAGCTTTGCTTAATATCAAGGAATCAGGGAAAGAATGAAGAAGGCAATATTATTGCTTTATGACGAAACAAAGACATCAAAAATGAGTTTAGAACCCATTTTTGAGGCTTATACTGGTGGTCAACACAGAACACAAACAGAGCTTTCTTAGGAGCAGGACAATTCCTTCAGTTCATGGAGTCTACTCATCACAAGAAGCTCTTAGCAAATTGTGTTTGTTAGTTGACTTGCAGGTTCACATTTTTTTGAAAAAAATCTGAAAATATATTTTGTATAATTCCATCTAACACAGATGAAGGCCATCAGCATTGCTGGCATTTTTATATCATTTCTGGATCATCTTTGGAAGTTTTCCTTACAGTTGAATCCCCAGGAAATGAGCACCCATTTGCTCCATTTATCATCTGCAGGAGGAGTACAACTGCTGGGGCACTTCCTGTCCAAATTTCTGTACACAACTGCGACTTTTCAAAATTACACAGGTAACACTGAAAACACTGACAGCTATAAGTTTTGAGAAGAGGTACCTGTACAATTAAAATCAGAGCATATCTCAGGAATCAACAAGACCCACCAATTCTGAGTTTACACTAATAGGAAGAAGAATACAGAAACAAAACTGGTGTACAGCAACCAGGCTACTAGAATTTAAATCACTAATTTTTAAGTTTAATTTTTTGGTTACTTGCCATTGTTCTGTGCAATACACCAACATTTCTTGTTTCTCCAAAAGTAAAGTTTATTATATGAACCACAATATATCTTTTTGTACATCTTTAGCATTTGTCAGTCATTGTTCTTCCTTTCCTTCTACATCCCGTTACAAATACTGACATTTCTCTTTTCCTGTACTATCCACAGCCACTTTTTTTGTCTACTTTTCTGCCTTCTTCTCCCTGCCTACTTCTTTCACACAAACTCACCTACCTGCATTCCACCTAAACACTTTTTGAGCTTCTTTACATATTTAAATGCATCAATTCACTCTCAAAAATCACCCTACCAAGTTTTCTTTATTCTTCATCTAAGGCAAACCTGACTTAACTTCATGTGAAAAATGAACAGTAATGCAACAGTGCCTGGAGCTTCCATGCTCCAGGAATCATCTTTTCAACAACACATACCAAAAATAAATACCAGGAGAATGCTATTCCTCTTTTGATACCCAAGTACTTTGGAGCTACTCCTGGGTTTTTATACTTTTTCAGCTACCCAGATGACATTTTAAGAGGACACTTCATTTCAATACTAAAATAATTCATCATTCTTCATTATAACTAAAGAAACATTATTTTCTCTTTTCTCAGTCATGAGAAGACAATACTTGCTGTACTACCTGAATGGCTGCACAGGCAATAAGTCACTGGGTTCACAGTTTAAGTGACAGGACATCAGCTACCTGACAAGGTCGATGACTCTCTCCCTTGGAGCAGTGCTGACTGGCTCATCATTAATCATTATGATCTGATCCCCTGGTATAAGCTTTCCTTCAGAGGGGCCGCCTGCAGACGAAGGGAAAAACAAAAAGCACAGGTTAGCAGACCATTGTAAATGCACAGACACCCTGTTGTTCACATACTGCAACTGTTTTTTCTTCAGCTAATGACATTTTTACACTAACACTATTTCTGACATTACCAGTACTCCCTCATTAGGAAAATCTTGCAAGCTAGTGGCTTAGCATCTTCTTGTGAAGTTCCTCAAGTTCTAAACCCGTATCTAACCACCTAAAGTAAGGGCTCGGTTTTCTGAAGGGCCTAAAGGACCCAGAAGTCGTGAATTAATGCACCCTTTAAGACGTGATTAGCCATATTTCACTCATCCTTGATGAATGTTTGTCTGATATTTTGTAAGACCACTCTGAGAGGGATTCCTTTTCCTGTGAACAAATGATCCTGTTTATCTACTGTTAAGATCAGGAAGTCTTTTCCATGGTAAATATACCAGATCTTCCTGGTTGCAACACATTTTTTCCTTTCCCAGGAGAAGTAACAGCAGAGAACATCTTATTCCTCTTCCCTATGAAGCATCACTTACATATTTGAATGTCATTCACAGGTCTCTCCTCTGACTTTTCTGTTCTAGGCAAAACAAACCTGTTTTTTTTCAGTTGAAGACAGTAAGTTTTTATACCTCCAGCCGCTTGAATCTCTTTTCTGCTGGATTCCTACCACTTGATGAACACAGGTATATCCAGAAGCACTGTCACTTTCAGTTATACATGAATGTTTAGCATTAGTCTGAATAGACAATCAGCCATGTATATGTCTATGAGGTTTGGATTCTGGCACTGCTGAAATGCACATTGAGTGCATTGTACTTTGTAAAATGCACATATTACTGTGTTTCTCAGCACGATTACATGCCCAGAAGATGATGTGACATCACAGTTCCTAGTGTAAAGATATATCCTCTCTAGTTTTTGCCTTTACATTCTGCAATGATGATAAATAAAAAACTGAATAATATTACCACTATGAAGATAAAGTCTTAAAAGAAAATGTTTCAGCATCAAAACCAATTAATTCAACAACTGAGCTAATGCTGATCCTTTCCTCTGTTTGCTTTGAAAACTTTACTCCACTCCATATCCCACATAAATGGATACAAATCCATGTAGGAGAATGTTGTCCTGAGCCCATATTTCCTCCTATTCACTTGGAACAAAGTGAATACATTTTCCAAATTTTAACATAAAACTACATAAATAATGCCAAGTTGAGAGAAATAAGCTGTCTGGATCTGGATCAAAATATTAGTTACAGTGCTCACTTCATATGAAAGCAATACAAATGTAATCAATGCAAACACGTGGGTAAATGACATCAGAACTTTACAAAGTCGATTTTGCCTCTCCTCTGCTCTCTGTGGGGGTTCTGGAGAACATATCGAACAAGAGCAAAGTCAAATCCCTGCCCTTGGCTCCAAGGCAATTTTACATAACAACTGAACTTTTAAGCACAGAGAGCAGGAGCCCGCTATTGGAGAGACGGATTAGTCCCAGGTCTGGTCTCTCATAACTTCAAAAATATCACAAACCTCACTAATTTTCACTGCAGGTATGATGTTTAAGGTTATCTTTTTACCTGGCTTTTAACAATATAGTTATACAGATGCATTCATTAATGAAAAAAAAGCCAGCAGTAACATCCTTTCTTTCAGAAGGAAATACTGTTTTTAGAAACCTAGCTCTCCTTGGGAAGGTGATGATAAGAATGAAAAATATTCAGGTTTTAATCTCAGAACTCAACATACCTTTTGATTCAATGGTAATGAAGGTGACAGCAAACCAATATAAAGATTCCAGGGAGAAGACCTTCTTTCCTTGAATGAAATGGGTTAACTTTTTTGAGGTGAACAATAGCAATGGCTCAGAGCAATAACTCCAAACTGGCTTTTTGCTAACACATTAATGTAACGTTCAAAAATGAGCATGAGGAAGGAAACCACTGGGTAAGACAAGGCTTAAAATCATATCTAGTGTTTGTGATTACTTTGCCTGCCTGAATATTTCAAATTTGTAGCTGCATTTCATCTTAGTAGGCTAAATCAAAATTTTCTTCTAGGGTCAGGTGGGGAAAACATACCTGGTGTTACTGAGCGTACAACAACTGGCTTTTCACTACCAGCCACAAACCCAAATCCTAGCACAGGATCCCTCCTCATTTCCACTTTCCGAGGGGCTGGAGGGGTTATTTGGCAGCTCTCTATTCGAGGGTCTTCAAATGTGGCTGATTGTGTCATGTGACTGTGAAAAAAAATAAAAGATGGAAAAAGGAAAAAATCATTAAAACATGATTTTGTGGTATCTGCTTGAGCAAAGCAATTTGTGCAACGATATGAGATGAATATCTGAAACGTTCTCACTAGAGGAACTAATATACCAACTTAATAATTTTCTATTTGATTTTTTTATGCATTAAGTAATAGTGCTGCTGGCAGGTCTCAAATAGTAATCAATAGTATCAGGCTTTAAAGAGGCCTCTTTTTGACAGCACACATTTAATCATACCCCATAGATGAAAGAAAAATAACCCCACAATAAAGCCTTTGTCATCTGTGCTTGAATTTTTCATCCTTCAATTTTTGGAAGGGAAAAATAATAGTAGTGACCTACTCATAACATAAACCACAACAATTAGAGTGTCAGCCTTTATAAAAAGAGGACACACATTTAAATTTGGGGATCTAACATGTAAAGCAAGTTTCTGAGCTGAGATCTCTCCCTTCTTAAGCACCCGTACCAGCTCTGTATTCGCTACTTGGATAAACTATCTGAAATCACTTCAAAATGTTCCAGGGCACAAACAAACAAGCAAACACAAAAGATATCAAGAAAATACATTTACATGGAATTACTAAAATGCTTTACTTTCTTCTATGGTGTTATGACAAAGCCTATTTATTGCACCTAGAAGAAAAAATTGTCATGGCTGGAGGGAAAGATCTTGATTTTTCAAGCAGAAAATAGAATGGATGAAAGCTATCCAACTTCACATATCCATGAAATAGGTAATGGTTTAAAAGCAAAAAGATTTCAAATTAACGTTAATAAACACTGAAATGTGGCTGATGCTTTACAGTCAGAACCAAAACATACTTTGCATTTTCCAGCCAATGCCTGGAGTCCCCACTGAATCACAGCTACCAATTCCCAGTGCCAATCAGACAGACAGACCACTCCAGTGCCATACCCCAAACACCATCCATTGAACTCGTGTGCTTCAGGAAACCAAACTACCACTGCAGGCAACAAGTAATATCTGGTCAGCACAGTACAAAGACAGATTTCACCTCACAGCATCAACTTATTGCAGTCCTGAGAGACCTCAGATAATATTTATTTATGTTGCCTGGCCAAGAGTTAACTCTTTTTTACCTTCAAGATACTGTAAGTCTGAAAATGCTGAACTAACTCTAGCTCGTGGTAGTTAAATGTAGTAGATAAATGGAGGCAGCCAAATCCCAACCCCACCTGCAGAGAGGGCACAGGCTCTGAGAAAGGTGCCCAACCTAAGAACACCAAAATGCACATCAGAGAGGCAGATATCCCTACAGCACTAGGCAGTCTCATCTGTTGGTGCCATCATAATTAATTGACGATATGAAAGTCAAGTAATGTTCACATATCTTTGATAATTTTACATATAGCGTGTTATAAGACGAGAGTTAAGGGACATATTGTGCAACCAGCATTATTGCTCTCACCACATATCCCCTTTCCATCTGCAAATACAACTCCCTGAAGAATTCCAAACAGGCACTCAATAAGGAGAAAGGTATCATTCAGAGATCTATTTTCAGCATCAATGACATGCAAAAACTTCTCTGATCTTTCCCCAACACATACACCTTGGGCATGACATCAATTTACTTTCTCTCCATGGTCTGCTTCATTACTGATACACAGAAAAGCAGCAAAATCTCAGTAAATTCTCAGCGGGAGTCTATTTCTGTTACTGGATTTTTCTAGGGCTTTTCTTCAAAGAATTCTTCTATCCCTATCATAGATTCAGTCTGCCTGAGAGTAACATGCTGTCTTTTTATGCATATGATCAGAGGCAGCAGAAGCTACTTCTTTACAAAAATAAGAGAGCAAGAGAATATCTCTTACTGTAACATAAGGTGAGGTCAGCAAAGAAAGTACTTGTTTTTTATTAGCTAGAGCATCACATTTGATACTTCATTCTCTTCCTCCTCCTGTTCCTCCAGCTTTTGTCAGTTTATTTTTGATAACTTTCTATTTTACTTTTCCAATGAACTGTTAGAAACCTAGAGAATTCTATGCAGACCCTTTAAGAAATCTATCTTCAAGGCCACCCAGGCACCTTCTCCATAGATTCCTATTTATGATTTGTGCTTCTAGATATTCAAACCTTATGTCTTTCTAATGAGACAATTTCTGAGGTATCACTGGTATTTAAAAAACTATTTCAACTTGAGAACTTTGTTTTGATAGAGAAGCTAAAACTCTGCATTTTTTTACCTCTCTTAGATGACAGCCCCACAAAGTTAAGTTCCCGCAAAGTTAAGATAATCTGTTTAATCATTTCTTTCCTAATAGCTGTTTCCATTTTTGTAACTGGGGCACCACAAGACCAAACAGAAAGTGTCTTCTGTCTCCAAAGAGAAAATGCCATATTTACAAGGAACGTGAAAATACTGCTTGAGCTTTTGAAAACTACTTGCCTGTCATTGTACTTACTCTGTCTTCTAGCACTTGTGTAGTCTGTTTTAAAAATGAAAAGCCCCAAAACAACCCCCAAAACCCACCAGCAGCTGCACTTCACATAGCAAATTCTAAGAGCAGACAGATTAGTTTAAAAGAGCAGCCCTACTACTGGATGCTCCTTGTCTCAGCTGGTGCTGAGGATCTGTAGCAGCACGGCATCAGTTATTCAAAGCCTAAGCAAGAGGATCAGCGAGGAACAGTCCATCATGATTCTGAGTGGCGCGGTAGACACTATTGATTTTTAAGGTTATCCACCTTGAAATACATCAAGTAAAAAGACTCTGAAGCTCATGCTTCCACAGCTTGCTGCATCAGATACTCTTGTGCCATTCAGTACATTGGGGGCGTATTTCAAGAGAGCAGCAAGATATATAAATATAATCCCAGAAGAGATTAGATGAACGCTCAAAGCTTTCTGTGATGGTACACTGACAAACCCGCTTCCTCCTGTGGTTAGTTCATTATTGAGATGCCAGTTGTAGTACCACAGTTCAAGACTAATTTGAATTTTGCATTAATTGGAGGTATTTGATCTCCATCTCAGCTATGGAAAAGATTGACTTCTGCAGAATAATTATCCTAAGAGTGCTAAACCAGAATCTAATAAGCTTGAACTTAAAAAAGCCAGTTTGGGGAACCCTACCCAGAACATCCCTTACACTCTGAAATATCTTAGAAGAAGAAGTGCAACATTGCAAACTTGCTATTTGTTTCAAACACCCTACAAAATGTATTTAGGTGGTACAGTTCTTACATCATACCTAAAGATTTACTTTTCTCAAGAAAAAATGGGAGAACAAGTCAGAGATTTTAAATATGAACTATTCTTTCCACACACACTAACTCAAGCTGCCCTTAGATTACCTTTTCAAAGAGAGAGACACTTACTTCCTCCCATTTTCAACAGCTGAGATTAGAGCCTGTTTTACAAAAGATCATCCTCTCTGATGCACTACTGTTGTCAGCAGTGGGAGACTGCTGCCATATGAAGGAGAATAATTCTTAGAGAATTTCTTGAACAGAGATTTTATATACCAGACTCTTCTGAGACATAAACTACCAGCTATGGAAAATCATAGCAGAAGTGCAATCATAAGCACTTACTCTCAAAAACTCTCTGTGGCAACTGCTCTACTCAAAAGAGAAGGTAACAGGGGAAATGAGAGAGAAGGCACCTGAATGTGCAGGCACCAACACACAGAACAGAATAGAGACATTGCAGAGTGGCATAAAATTCATGTGCACACTTACCCACAAAGGGGCCTACAGTGAGCAAAGGAGGAAAGAGAAACACCCTGGGGAGCACTGATCAGCTGCATCACAGCAGCTAGCACCTGCAAACACAATTCAGAAGCCCAGGACATTATGAGGAGCCTAACTTAACATATGCATATCCAAATTCCTGCTTGGCTTAGTCAGAGGTGTGGTTTAAGACTAACATTTTGAATCTTCACATAATTAGCTTCAAAATTATTAACTTGGCAATATTTTCCATGGAAACCTTCCTAGCATTGCCCTTATTTAAATTACAGACTGAATAATCCAAGGAATATCTAAACAAAGACTGCAATCGAGAGCTTGATTTAATAATGCATACTATTAATTAAAAGCAAAGTATCTGAGTACAATGCATTTTTAGCCTTTGGATTTTAACTTGTCATTCCTTGACATGTCAGAAGTTTTTTTTGACAAAAAATTGAGTTTGCATTTCTACAGAAAAATGCTTAGAGCTCTAACGCTTCTAAGAAACTGAAAACTATGGCATGAACCCAGTGACCCTAGTTATGATAAACATTATTTTAGAAATAAGTAACAAAGGCACCTGAACAACTTTAGCTCCATTCTGCAAAGACTTCCAAAAAGAAAGCAGATAAAGTGATACCTCAAGCTGAGTTGAATACAGCTGCACACCCACAAACTCTAAAACAACAGTAATCGATCTGCTGTTGCATCATATTTTGACAGGGTGGAGACATGCCACTTTTGGGTGTCTCATTTCATATTTCTCTATTACAGTTTGTTTCCATTACTTCACAAGTTAACACCAGCTTGCAATTTTGGGGTGTTTAATCCTTTGCAATTAAATAGTTACAGTATCTCTGCTATACAGATTGATTTACCTACAAAATAGACTCTTTTTCACTTGAGACACAGCAGGTGTAAACTTGGTCAATGACAGAGAAGAGTCTGTGGAAATGTCAAACCACTCACAGACTGATGAGTGGAAGTGGGCAAGGAGGATGGAGATAAGGACTTCTTACCAAAAGTTTAATTTAGAAATAACAAAACAACTTCAAATTGTTGAGCACTGTTAAAATCCTGTCTCATTAGTTTGGAGGAGGTGGAAGATCTGCTTTGATGATTGCAGTTGTGATTTTCAGCAAGATCTGTGCAAGTTAAGGACCCTGAACAAACTTTCATTTACAATTGTCCATCTGAGCCCCTGCCATGAGTCTCTGCCCATCCTGCCCCAAAACTACCTCTTGATACTCTATTCAGAGTCTTGGTCTGTGCACTAAAAATTTCCTGGGAGTGGGAAAAGCTATTGTAGCAACACAAGTAAGTAAATTTAATTCTTATTCAATCACTATTCTTCAGGAATTAGCACTAAGTAAAATGGCTTGAGACTTGAGACTCTTATGGAAACTGATAATAACATGAGGGTATTCTATACTTTTCCACTTGATTATCTCGAAAGACTAGCAAAACAATAATGACAGTTAAAAGAGAACTATCACACAGATTAAGAAATATGCAAATCTTCCAGAAAAAGAAAAACTGATCTTCATTACTAGCTTAACTAGTAGCTAAATAAGAAAAATAATTTCCTTCCTGCCTTCTTTTCTTCCTGGCACCTCTCAGTATATCCCAAGCTAATTTATTTTCTCTAAGAAATCCCCCAAGAATTATTAAGAACTAGGACACAACTGTCAAAATCATGCATCAATTGCCTTTTACTTGAAAATGATATTTCAAGAAAAAAGTGCACAAGTAGTTATTACATTGCTCAGTAAAACTTCTGCTCCTACAGAGAATCTGGTGCCTTGACAAACTCTTTTTTGCTCCATTTTGCAGGAAACCAGTGAGTCGCTCAAAGATCTAGAATTTTTTTAGACATATTCAACAGACAAAAAATTTATTTTCAGTGGTTAAAAAAGAAGTCAACTTCTAACACTTCAAGAAAACGTTCCCTACATTTTCACAGTTTTTGTGCAGGTGTACATACTGAGAATTCAGTATCACAGCCACTAAATGCAACTGGGAATATTTATTAGATTTTTTTGTTTCTTTCTTTCTAGGACTACTTTTTTGCCCCAGTGTCAATTTTTTTTTTAAGCTTCTTCAACAGTTAAATCCTCCAAAGTCAGGTCATTTTATAACACCCTAGAAAATGTTTGGCATATGCCATCTGGATGAACATATGGTAAAAATGTAATTAGAAAGAAAAAGGTTTGCTGGTTTCAGAAGAAGTTGGTGACAGCTTTTTTGATAAAATTGGATACAGGGAAATCTGACACGTAAAAAAAATTGAAAATCCACTCTTCCACTGTTGGGCATGATCTGCAATCTAAAGCAAGGCAAAGTGAACCAAAATTGCACTGAATAAAACTGACATGAATACAAATTTAGAGGGCTAAAAAGATTTATACTCAACTTTAGGCAGGCACTGAGGAAAACACACGTAAAATATAATTCACAATGACAATTAGAACTCGTATTATTACATGTGTAAAATGCGAATGCTTCTGCATTCTGTCTTGTTCTATATATGAATGTTATACATTGGGAAGAAAAAAAACTTCTGCAGTTAAATCCCATAAAGACATGGAAATAAGCCTCGAGCCCTAACTGCTGACTAGCTGTTGTTTGCTTTGAGTATAGTATCTGCAGATTGCTAGAGAAGTTCTGTTTTAAAGTTATTTTTCTCTCAGGATGGCCACAAACATTTCAAAAGTTCTGTTCATGATGAACATCAGATTTCCTGCCATTTGTATTGGGGACTTTACAGGCACAAGCCAAATAGCAGAAATTGCACAGAAACATCTCAGTGAAAATCGGTGGAGAAAAGGCCACCTGAAAGCTTGAATTGCCTCCCCTGGAAGCTGAGCATGATGCCAGCCTGTGCCTGACTCACTGCCCAAAATGCACAGCCAACATGAGTGTGCCAATGACAGGTAAGTGTGAACTGCAGCCATGCACATGCAGCACATAATGCACAGGGACAGGCCACCCCCCTAACACACAATTATGCTCCTACACACTGCTGAATGGTACTTTTGCATTCAGTTTCTGTCCCAGAAAACGTCTCCCACCTAAGTGACACCAGGTTCAGCAGAAATACTCTTGGTTTCAAAGCCTGTAAGTGAACAGAGATACAGGGCTCCATTCTTGAGCAGGTCTTCATAGCCAAAGGAAGCTCATATGTACTAGACTGCATGGATAAAACTATGGATGAACTGCCTCCCACAAGAAATTCCAGGGTAAACCCTGTGCTGGAGCTGTGCAGACACAGGGTAATCCAAAATGTGGGAGAGAGCAAGACAGCAGAAATGGCAAATGGCTAACATTAGCTGGTTTGACCATCAATTGATCCTTGCCTTTTCCTGGAAAAGAGATTTAGGATGCCACGGTCACTGGCATTTCCTTCCTGAAAGGAGCCTTTCCACAGGTCAACTCTTGCACATGCAGCATGGACTGGTAGCACAGCACAGGAAGGCAGAGTGCTTGGCCACCTGCCTGGCCCAGCTCCTTTAAGAAGGAAACTGTGCAAGGTATTTCTGATAGAAATCAGAATTACTGGCTTTCCTCCACAGCAGGAATTTCTTACGAAGTAGGATTTGAAGTACACCTAGGTTTTATCCCCACAAAAAGCATTTTTCTTAAAGTGATCAGAGCTACTCTGTTTAGGATAGTGAGCTACTTTAAGGCCCTTAAAGATGATCTGAAATGTAGCTTTTCATTATCCCCTGCACATGCATCAATAAACCCTGTTGCAACTACAGACATAGAAAAGGGAAAAAAAACCCAACCTGCAAATACACAATAAATCCATTTGGACTGAAAGCGTCCTCTGGAAAACAGAACAAACAATTCCTATTCATCCTGCTTTAGAGATTTCACACTAACCCCATCAAGAGCAATCTGTCAGCCTTGCTTGGCCCAAGTCTGCAACAAACAGCACAGACCTGTGCTAAGGGCTGCCAGCATTTCCCACCCAGTGAGTAAAAGGAGCTGCCATCTCCAACTCAACATGGGCAATTTGTCCAACTGAAATCTTATAAAAGAACAAGAGAGGAGAAGTAGCATGGAAATAGCTTTTAAGGTGCTGATTAGATTAGGAAAGCTACCAACTAAGAAAAAAATATTGCCTGGCGCAATGCTGGAAGCTTGCTCGGACAAGTACACATCACTCTTTAAAAACTAAGTGTGGGTAACTTGATGACATGGTAAGAAGACAAAATCCAGATTTAATGTGCCCATTGTAACTTCCTGGTAGAGCTGGGCTTGGCATGAACAAACAGCTGAAACACTGAAGCCCCTGCTTTAGCAGTTCTTTACCTGCCTAACTCTTGGCAACTCAGTATTGTTATGAGCGTATGGAGATAAGAAATTACAACAGAAGCAAAATCCTTTTGTTTCTCCTTTGAACTTAATCTTCCTCATTCCTTCAGGAACTGAATGGATGAGCAAGTCACAGAAAGGAGCCTGAATTATATACTCATTTCCTTCCTTTCCAGTCACAGTGGAGGGCTCCTGAACCAAAACTAGCCCTTCTGGTGGTACCATATCGACGCAGCATTCCACCTATTGCCTCTTGGGCAAAGTGCAGCCTTTCTCAGGGGAAACTGAACATCAGCAGGCAGCAGTAAACAACAAGCTGCCTGCAATTTCTCATGCTACGTGTGAATTCTCTTCACTGGAAATTCAAGCACAGGAAAGGTTAGAAAGTTGCTTTTATAAAGATGTCCAACTCTGGCACTGATACAATGACTGCAAGGAGAACCTTTAATTCTCCAGCTGCCAGACAGAAAGGGATCTGCAAGCAACCACGTGCAATAAAACGAATTTAAAAGATTTTCATAGTAACTCACAAAAGTCCCAAAATCAAGCCTTCATGATCTGTAACAAAGTCTTCACAGTTAGTCTTCAAAGGAAATCATCTAGTTCTGTAATTCTGGAGAAGGCCTTCAGGACAGAGAGGAAACAAAGAAACCATCTTTTCCTTTCTCCTTTCTTTTAACAAATACAAATAGAGAGGATTACTCTTCTTGACTGCTGATTTGGGAGCACGCCTTTATGACTCTTCAGCAAATGCAAAATGAGAAAGAGAACTTAATTGAAATAATCTAGAATGACAGGCTGCACTGATGGGATGTGAGGCTGCCAGATAGAGCTGCCATGCAAAAATTAAACATAGGATATTGAAAGGAGAAAAAAATCAGGTATGTTTGATCTTTGTTTTTTTCCTGATCCACTGTTCTCTGTATTTCAGCACAAATGGCTGAATGATTTTTCTGGGCTTACTTTTTCATTCCAAAGTAAGCCCCTAACCCTTCTAAGTGAGAGCGCTTTTAGTAACCACAGGATTTTTTATATATCTTAGAAACAGGGATGCTGCAGATCATATTTGCAGCTTCATTATGTCAAAGAAACTTTCCCTAAAGCCTGCAGGTAGTTTGTATTTACCTCCATATGAGAAGCTGCCCAACTACCAATCCATTATGTCTGATAGTATCTATATAAATATTATTAAAGACACAATGTGTGGTAACGATGTACAAGAACCATTACCTCCTTCAATTTGTAACTGCCAGCAAGCTTCCTCAAGAGGTGAAGGAGAGAAAAGGTAACATACAATATTTTGAAACAGATGCATTGGAGTTAAAATGGAGTGACAGCTGCTCTATTCAGATAGAAACCCCTTACAGGTGAAGAAAAAGGTCAAACACAAGTATCATGTGCAGTAACCTTGACAAAAAAAAAATAAATTATGATGGAAGTTGCAGCCAGGCTGATCAGCACATCAGATCTCCCTGTTTATCTCAAGAAGTCCCAATTCTTTGCAAAGAATGGAAGCTCTTAGTAAGGCAAGCAGTTAATTTGAAAGTATGACAATCCTCACTTTGGAGTTCAGAACAATTCTACAGATGGTTTGTTTTTTATTTAAGCCACAGATATGTCACTCTCCTCTGAAATCTAAAGCTGATAAACTCTGCAAAGCCCTACCTCATGAAAAACATAATTATTAAAGACCTTCAAGGTTTCATAACTGAGAAAGTACAAAAAGTATTTTGGAATGTTCTTTGGTTTTTAATGAAAAACAAGACTAGTGCAATTCTGTCATTAAATACAATGCTGAAACAAAGACTTTAAAGACTCAGACTTTCAAAAAAAAAAAACAAATACAATTAAACAAAGTCTTGGTCACTGATACTGCACACTTGAAGAACACATTTTCAGCCTGGAAACTGTCATGTCTTTTTTTGTACACAGACAAGTCAGATTGACAGAACAGGCCAAACTTGAAGACAAAAAGCCATAACTAACATTCTGAAATATTTAAATTTCTTGCTTATCTTCTGAAAATTAAGAACAAGGATGGATCTGATCCATTGGCAGTAAATAAAAATTACTTTATCTTACAACTGTTGGTCTGCTTAGGCTCAGGCTGATCTGGGCTTCAGGACTACATGGAAGGAGTTGTATTTGGTAGCCACACAAAACTAAGGTCTTTGGTTTTTGGTTTTTTTAATAAAACCACCACAAAACCAAAATAAATACTGAACTACACACTTGTTTAAATATCATTTGTGACATGATCTGATTACATAGCAGTAGTTAAATTCAGACCACTACTATCCCTCATTAAGCTGCAGTCCATACCATGAGGATAAATCAATTTGAAGGAAACATTCCAGCGACAAAGTCCCAAATTTACCACATAAATTACTTCCACTACGTAGGGCATTCTATAAAACAATGTTTTTCTAGTTAAATAACACTTCCTGGCCCAAAGCACTTCACAAAACATCACTGAACCACAGTGGCCTTTAAAGCACAGGGCAGAATTTAAGCTGCATGGCATGGCATGTGGGAACAAAAAAAAGAAGAGGAAAATGTCTGCCTAATTATACCAGTAAAACCTCAACTATTTAGAAAATATATTGTGGCCTCATTTTAGTGTCCATACAAAGCATACTGAACTTTGGTTTTAAATGTCTGCTACAAAAGTAAAGAGCATTTCCACCAAGGAATGAGAAGCCAAGCCAAACCAAATTGTCTGACTTCAGAGAAGGTTAGTAGAGCTCATCAAGGGTCTCTAACAGAAGCCTTATGAGGAGTGGCTGAAAGAGCTGGGAGTCTGGAGAAGATTCAGAGGAGACCTATATAACACTCTACAACTACCTGAAAGGAGGTTGTAGTAACTTGGGGATTGTTCTCTTCTTCCAAGTAACAAGCAACAGAACAAGAGGAAATGGTATCAAGTTGTGCCAGGGGAGGTTTAGATTGGATATTAGAAAAATTTCTTAAACAAAAGGTTTGTCAAGGATTGGAACAGGTTGCCCAGGGAACCAACTCCAGAGGTATTATAAAGATGTGCAAAACTGGGGACATGGTTTAGTGGCGGAATTGGCAGTGCTGGGTTAATGGTTGGACTCGATGATCTTAAAGGTCTTTTCCAAACTTAACGATTCTATGATTCTTTTCTACATACAATACCTTTGCTGACATATCCAGGAATTATGCACATTTTGGTCACGTCACAGCCTACAAGTGAAACTGGGAAATAACTTTCTGGACATTTAGTAGACCAATTTTTAATGGAATAAGAAGCCAGTCTATGTAGGAAGCACAAATTCCTCAAAAGCAAAACAGCCCTTCCCATCATTAATTACTCAACAAACCCACCTTATGTTTTCAGATCACAGAGAGTCTAGTCTACAAATGGAATACATTTTCATAATTTAATCATAGAGCATTTTTATTTAACAAAATATGCAAATCAAATTATTATTCCAGAAATCAAGAACTCAGAAAGATCAGTTAGAGTTTTACTCATTTCTGACAAGTGGTTTAACTTCAAAAACTACATAATTCACATTTGGGGATAGGAGAGAAAAAATCTGTCATATCAGGAAATTCTGAATTCTGTTTTGAAACATGAGACACACATTCTCACAATTGATTTAAAACAACTGGAATTAGAAAAAAGCAAAGCTCTAATATTTCCTAAAATTAATTAAAACATCTGGCAATTAAAACATCTGGCAAGAAAAAACAACAAGTCTTCTTCAGTGATGGATAATTAACCTACTCACTGTTTTGTCAAACTCCACTACTCTACTACTTATGTTCATAAACATAAGGAATAGATTTGGAAAAGTTTTAATATTTTAAAGAAAAGAATGACATCAACTAAAGCATCAGCAATTCAGGGGATCTTACATCTGTCCATTATAGTTTTGCTATACGTGAAATAGTAGGAACAAAATAATGTGTTTTAGAAGAAGTCTTATTTTATCTTCTGCATCCACATTCTGTAGAGTTATGCAAATGACTCTTTAGCCAGTTGTAGCTCCTGTATTTCTACCTCCCAATTATGGTCTGATTCAAATACATTAAGTGTTTAAAAAACAAACCCCAAAACAAACCAGAATAAAAACTTGCAGCTACAGAAAAACAAGAAAATATTCTGCAATAAATCTTTCTGTTACACTTTTTCAATGAAATTTCTCCTCTTCTGTTCTCCTAACACAGAAGGATAGGAAAATTAAACCACTTTTAAAATAAACCTGAAGTTTTTTTCTTTAAAAAATAGCTAGATCCATGGCAATAATTCAGAATATCCAGGTATGAAAGAAGAATCCCATCCTCACTAGCACCATCTTGGGGGAAAAAAATCAGCAGCCAAGATCCAGCTAAATGCTAAGCCACATATACATTCTTTAAAGAGTGAAAATGGGATATGAAAAAACCCCAAGGAACATGAGCTCACCAAGTCCAGGGTGACTTTTTTCATAGTCAAACTATGAAACAGAAGGAGAAATGGGAAGGAGAGTTGATAGAGATGACATCAGAGGAGAAGCCACTCATCCGCAACTCTTCTATTCCTCTTATATATAGTGTGGGAAAAGAGTCACTACCGCTAAGACAAAATTCAGAAAACTTCTGGACTGCTAGGAACACACCTGTGACATTACAATCCTGCACATCAGTGCAGGAAAAATTACAAGGAAAACTTTCTAGAACCTTCCATAACTCATTTCCAGTCTTCTCCCAGAGACTGAAACCTCCCCCCCCCCCCCCCCCCCCCCCCCCCCCCCCCCCCCCCCCCCATTTTTTTCCTACCAGGATGCTTTCTTACAGATTAGCTCAAACATCAATCAGCATTTCATTCCTTCCTGAATCCATAGGCAGCCTGACTTATAGTAACTTATAGTAACCTAAGTAAAACTCAGCGCAGGCAAGACAGAAATGGTCTTTGAGGGAAGTAGAAAAATACAGGGAAGCCTTAGCAACAACATTATCATCTCACCATCCATCAAACACTGCACTGCCATACTCAGTGCACTCCATCAATCTGCATTCCCTGTTCTTCAGTCCACACTGAAAGGACATTTCTTTGTAAAATCTAGGTGAGGCACTGTTAAGTCACTGTAAGGAGACTAAAGAATTTTCTAATTTTAAAGGGATCTAATTACTCCAGGACACACAAGCCCAGTTAAAGCCATTTTGTAGGGAACTCAATCCAACCCTGGAGTTGTGTACACGTTGCCAGATGAAATAAAACATGAGCATGAACTGAGTGTTTTCTACAAGAACGAAACCTGTCTCTTCCTCTTAGACCTCGTAGCTGTAATTAAGGGCAAATGGAAGACTGGATTTTCATTTGAGTTTTGCATAGCCATTGTAAAATTGAGGCTGCAATGCAACTTCCATATCCAACAGCTGGGAATAAACCTTCATTTTATGTGCTGTTAGGATCAAATCAATCTCTTAGACTGAAACAATATGGCACAATTGGGCTGGGAAAACCTGCATATCCAGATACTCTGCTGAAGTGTATCTTCCTTCCTTTGCCTTTGTATGAGCCTTCCTTTATGGATCTTCAGTCAAGACTACACATGCAGTGTAATCCTTAGGAGAAATTTAAATCTGTCATACTGGAAGTATTTAATTTGATTTCTAAATAATGATTCAGATTCTCTTTTAGTGAAAGTTGCAGGGGCAGGGAGAAAAAAATGAAGCTTGGAGTAATAAATCCCTTCTACCAGTTGGAAGACTGCTACAATGGTTTGACCAGGCTCCTGGAGTTATAAAATAGGGAGCTTTTGGGATTCAAAGCAGACAACTCTCTGCAGCAAAATTAGCTATTCATCTCCATTCTTCTGTATATAAATGAGCAAACAAGTTACAGCCAAAGTGTCTGTCTGCATAGTCTGCTTAGTAATTCTGAATGCAGGACTTTCCAGTGCACAGACACCCGGAATTAATGTTGAAAATACCCTGGCAGTCAGTTATTACTACTGATAAATATTAAATTGGATGGCAGACTGTACTATAAAAACTGAAACTAGAGAAATGAAATGGCTGTGTTTTTAGCCAGAAAGACCTGTCCTCTAAAAGATAAAAAAGAGAATTCTTCAGTAGGTATATATATGCTAATGATTGATCAGAAGAAACTTCAAAGCAGATGAGTCTACAAAGCAAGGAGATCCATCATATAAATCTGAATACATTAATAAAGCTAATCTGGTATAATTGTATCCTATGAATGATGCTGCTGGCAGAAAGCAACATGGAGAGTGTTTACTAAATACGGTAAAGTGCTGTCTTACATTCAATATAACTCTGTACTCTTAACAAAGTAGTATTTGGGGGTTTTGTATACTAATAATCTTTTGTAAGTACATTATGTGCTTGGAACAGAATGCTATAGGGTTGGATGCAGTCCTTTGTCCTTCCTAATTTTGGACTAGCCTCTGAAAGCTCAGCTTTGGTACAAGTATGCTAAGCAGTGCAGTACATGTTTCTGTGCCAAAAAAGTGAAATCATGGACAAATGACCTGATCTCAGGAAAGAAAAGTACCTTCAGCTCCAATTATTTATAGTCTTAGAATGGCTATGGAGAAGACTTACTTCATGGTATCAACAAAGGCCATAAACAGCAAATGAAGATCCAACATGCTGCTCTCATTGCCACCTACTCCATACAAACTTTCACAGCACTCCATTGTGCCACGATCAGAGGGACAGTGGTCCTGCAGGAAGGAATGAACTCATGTTGATGAGCTCAGAGCATCACTCCAATGTTTGAACTCAGTTGTGCAGGGGATGATGAGGCAGACACTTGCCTTTACCAGTATGAAGGCCTAGGTAAGGGACGCACTGCATTCAGACTGAAGTCTCAATTCACATCACACGACGTTTTCCAAGCCTGAGCAACAAGTCTGGTAAGCCAGGGATTTCGTGTCCTCAGCTCTAGCAGCAAACTCTCAGAGTCTTTTTAAATTATGGCTGAGATCTTACTGACTGGGAGCTAGGTTCTCAAGTTGTGGGAAAGCACATCCACTAAGGAGTCACTGTAAGACAGCATTTTTTATTAGCCCAGGTCTTCGACTAGTGGAAACTTCTAAAATTATTTTTGTGTCTATCTGGATATAGTCTAGCAAATCAGGTTCCTAGTCCAGCCAACTCCAGAAGCAAAGCCCAGCTCAGCATCAATGGTAACTCCAAAAGTACACTCCCCAGCATGTGCCTGACCCCTGAGCAGCTACACAGGAAACCAGACCCCAGGTCAAACAGCAACTGCCTGGGGAGCACTTCTGAGCAGTGCTCAGATCCTTATGTTCTTAATGGATGCTGTATAAAGGATGACATAACAAGTTCATGCATACTGGAAGCTCATGCTTTTCAGTAAGGCTGTATGGGCAATGCCTATTTATTTAGGCAGCAACTGTATTTCTGTAAGAATGGCAGTATAGGAAAGCTTATAGGAACAAAAAATTACTTTGAGTCCCAATTTGCCTAATAGCAAGTTATTAGAGCAGTTTATGTGGCTGAAAAAAACAAGTAAGCTTTTAACCAGAAGATCTTGTTGCCCAAAAGCATAGTTTTGGGGTTTTTTGGTTTGTTTTTTTCTTTCCTAAACTATCTTTGTCATCTCACTGAAAGGTACTATCTTTGCTAACAAGCACTGCCTCAGTTCTATTTCTAGATCTATCACAGTTACAAAAACATTACCAGCACAAATTTATTCACTGTTCTCAGGGAGGGTTTTTCTGACTCTGTTTTTAATGTACTGCACAGTGGATAATATATTTGGTATAGGTTTATTTACCCTACCTTATCTTAGATCAGATTACATTCAACCATATATATCAGTAGATACCAGTTTGAAAACACTGCTTGGCTGCTCTACTCAGTAAGGCAGCTACAGATCATCATAAATCATACATGGAAAGTAGACACAGCTTTCTATGCAGCCCTCTGAGGCTTCTGGACATAAGAAGTTTCTGCACCTTTTTGCTTTGCAGCCTGAGGCACTATCAATGCTTTGGTCACTTTCACGTATAAAAAGTCTAAAATGTCACAATCTTGCTCACAACAATCAAAACCAGACATATTTTGAATCTCCTACTTAAAAAAATTGAGAGGTAACCAGAAGGCATTTTCTGCCTCAATGACTTTTCCATGGAAAAGTCCTGCTATTTAACTTGTTTAACAAAGATATGGTATAACTAATAGTGAGACTAAATACAGAGTCAACATGTGCTTGCATATCTCAAAGGAATTTCTAAGGCCTTCCATAAAGGAATAATTCATTATAACAATAAGGTGCCAAACAAGATACAGTTGCACATAAATCAAGCTTGGGAACAAACCCATCCACTGACTGTCTCTGGCATTCAGGTGATAAATCTCCCCTTAAAGCATACCTGCTCCTGTCAGCACTGCAGCTCTTACCTGGCAAAGCCTGCCATTGACTGGCATTGCCTTTCTTGATGGCCACAGTGGCTGTGGGCTGCCATGAAATTTTTAACCAGTGCAAAGCCTAAAGCAGCTTGGTAATAACATTACACTTTGTACATTTTGTAAGATTTAATGACAACATAGTGCACCTTTTCAAGTTTACACAGCATGTCTTTAAAGTATCCTTTACCAAGACTCGAAGAGAAATAATTCCTTTAACATGGGTTCTCTAGGAAAAAGAAATTCTCCTTTGGCAAAAAATAACTTCTGCCAGCTGGATAACTGACAAAAATGGATATTCATGTACAGTGAAAAATAAAAATGCATCTTTACTAAGATAGATGTGCTCCCCAAGCACTTCCTCATTTATCATTTCCCAGGTACTTCTCAACAGATAACTGATTTTGTTCTGCAAATGGACTGGAAGATTCCCAGTATCCCCAATGTCCCTATTATGTATTTCCCAGTAACATGCAAGCACTATTGGACTAGAACATTTCTGTCACTATAGCAATACAAATAAATTAATTATGCCAGAGGCTGTTCACTGGTTCTTAGAGCAAATGGCACAGAGCAGTCTGTGCCAACATTATTACTGCACCATACTTTTTGTTGTAGTTATTTTCTTAAACTCCTCAACAGAAGGTATGATGTTCAAAAAGTCTATTAAGGACTAAAAGACCCCTACAGCCTATGCTAAATCCCAACCTATTGTCACAGTTTATTTTGAAAGTGTTAAGTGGCACATGCAGAAGCATGTCAAGGACCATTCTAATAATTCAGCTGATGGACAAATCAAATTCTTGTCTCTGAAAACATCACACAGTACTGCTTAATTTACAAAGGCTACTATCTCAATGGTGTCTAAAACAATAGGATATTTTTGAGAAAGTCTCTAGCAGCTTTAATGCAAATTAATTGATAACAGAAATAAAAATTGTGATAACAGAAGTTTTGGGGTGTTAATTGTATTACTGTCTCATTCTACACACATTAATAGAAGTATCATGTCTAGCAAGATTCATAAACATGGCCCTCTAAATACACCTAGCAACCATCAACCAGGTTCTGGTCAAAAGGCAAACATTCTTTAAGCAGAACTTCTGCACAGGAAGCACCAAGAATCTACTAACAGATTGCTGGAAGACGAGAAGGTATATCAGGGAAGCTATGGAGTCACAGAGAAAATGAAGCTGGAAATTACCTCTTAAGATCATGAAGTCTAGACCCTTCTCAAGCAGGGCCAGTTAGAGCAGGTTGTCCAGAAATGTGTCCAGATGGATTCTGAGTACCTCTGACAATGAAGGCTCCACAGGCTCTCTAGGGAACTGGATTCAGATGCAGCTGCACCAGTGCTGAGCAGGGTAGAAAATCACCTTCTTTGACCTGCTAGCAATGGACTTGCTAATGTAGCCTAGGATGCTGTTGGCTGTTAC
The DNA here is from genome assembly GCA_034509425.1 of Eopsaltria australis. Classification (NCBI taxonomy): domain Eukaryota; kingdom Metazoa; phylum Chordata; class Aves; order Passeriformes; family Petroicidae; genus Eopsaltria; species Eopsaltria australis. The sequence goes on along the minus strand of JAVTVJ010000068.1, from coordinate 2,154,918 downwards.
TGTCACAAACGTGTATCTCTAGTTTATGGTCAGCTTGGAGTACAGCAGATACAATCTTCTTCTGCCAAGCAGCTTTCCAGCTGGTCAGGCCCAAGCCTAAACTCGTGCATGGCATTTTTCCTCCACCCATGCAGGATCTTGCATCTGCCACTCTTGAACTTCGTCAGGTTCCTGCCTGCCCATTTCTCCAGCCTGTCAGGGTATGTCTAAACAGCATCACACCCAATCAGTGTATTAACATTATTCCCAGTTTTTTTTTTACCACCTGCAACCTTGCTGAGAGTGTGCCCCACCTCATCCTTCAGGTCATTAATGCAGATGTTACACAGTATTGAGCTCAGTCTCAACATCTGGGGTACCACATTAGTGACTGACTTCCAACTGGACTTTGCACCACTGATCATAACCTTCTCCACTCAGCCATTCAGCCACTTTTCCATCCACTTTACTTGTTTTACCCTTACTTCATCTGCTTGTCTCTGAGGATCTTATGGAAGATTGTTAAAAACCTCACTAAAGTCAAAGCAAACAACATCCACTCCTTTCCCTTCAAAACAGTCGCATCATCTTAGAAAGCTGTCATGCATAAGTATGATCTGTAGATCCATAATGACTATTCTGGATCACCTTCTTGTCCTTCCTGTGTATGGATATCCTCTCTGGGATAAGTTGCTCCATCACCTTCCCAGGGATCAAGATGAGGCTGACCAGCCTGGAGTTCCCCAAATCCCACTCCTTGCCCTTCTGGAAGAGAGACACGGTATTTGCCTCACCATGAAATAAGTCAGTTCCCTCAACACTCAAGTGTGCAATCTATCAGGCCTTATGGACTTGTTTACAACCATTTTAAGCATTCCTTAAGCTGATCACCTTCCACTAAGGACAAATCTCTGCTCCAGACTTTCCCTCTGGTCTTTGTGGTCTGGGATTCATAAAGGCCAGGAAAGATGAAGCAAAGAAGGCATTGAGTACCTCAGCATTTTTTCTGTCTTCTGTAAGCAGTATCCCTAAACCATTCAGAAGTGGGCCAACATTTTCACTAGTCTTTCTTTTGCTGCTGATATACTTCTAAAATCCTTTCTTGTTGCCCTTCACATCCTTTGCCAGATTCAAACCACCTGAGCTTTGCCTTTCCTGACCCCACCCCTGCACAACTGGACAATGCAGTATTCCTCATAAGTCACTGCTTCCAGACTGCCTGCTTATTGGGGTGGACCAAATTGAATCTTGGAGAAGATCAAAGAATCATAGAATAGCCTGAGTTCAAAGAGACTTGCAAGGATCATTGAAGTCCAACTCCTAGCCCTGCACAGGACAGCCCCAAGACTCACATGATGTGCACAAGAGCATTGTCCAAACGCCTCTTGAACTCTGTCAGGCTTGGTGCTGTGACCACATCCCTGGGGAGCCTGTTCCAATGCCCAAACACCCTTTGGGTGAAGAACTTTTTCCTGACATCTAACATTCTCCCCAACACAGCTTCACGTCATTCCCTTGGGTCCTGTCACTGGTCACCAGAGAGAAAACATCAATGCCTGCTCCCCTGTGCCCCTCATGAGGAAGCTGCAGACTACTATGAGGTCTTCCCTCAGTCTCCTCTTCACCAGCCTGAAAAACCCAGTGATCCCAGCCAGTCCTCCTATGGCTTCCCCTCTACACCCGTCACTATCTTTGTAGCCCTCAGACACTCTAATAGCTTTATAACTTTCTTACTGTGCTGCCCAAAACTGCACACAGGACATGACACGAGGGTTCACCAGTGCAGAGTGGAGCAGGGCAGTGAACTCCATCAACTGGATCAAGATGCTTCTTGAAGATCAATCTTGAACTGCTATTGTTTCAGGGCCAAGGGATACCATAAGATACCATGTGATTCTTCCAAGCAGATACTGAAATAGGCCAATGCCTGCTTTCCTGAAATCTAAGGCTATGATCCTGTTTTTTGTCCTGCTCCCTCCTCTCACACTCCTGAACTCCACCTGGTCATTACAGCCAAGGTTCTTTCTAATCCTCACCTCCCCAGCTGGCCTTTGTTCTTAGGTATGACATCCAGTAGAGCATCTCCTCTTGTTGGCCCCTTTACCATCTATGCCACAAAGCTGTTTTGTGTTGCACACCAGCAAGTTATGAGGCTGGTTCACATCCCCCCTGAGGACCTTTGTGTGTGAATGTGAGGCTACTTCCCATTGTCCTAAGGCCCTATTTTCTTCTTCCTGATCAGGTGACTGTGCTGGTTCCATCTGGGATAATTTCCTTCACAGTGGCTTTCATGGGGCTACGTTTTGGATTTATGCTGAACACAGAGTTGTTCTATTCAGCAATAGAATTTTTTTTTTATTGCTGAGAGCTCCATATACAGAGCCAAGGCCTTTTCTGCCTTTCCTACTGCCACACTGTGGAGGAAGTTGGGGGTACAAGGGAGACTGGGAGGAGAAACAGATGGGACAGGTGACCCCAGCTGACCACAGGAATATTCCAGACCATCTGACATCATGCTCATTATGTAAAGTGGGGAGAAGAAAGAGGAAGGGGGGGACATTTGGAGTGATGGTGTTTGTCTTTCTAAGTCACTGTTATACATGGTAGGGCCCTGCTGTCCTGGAGATGGCTGAACACCTGCCTGTCCATGGGAAGCACTGAATCAATTCCTTCTTTTACTTTGCTTGTGGGCATGGCTTTTGTTTTCCCTATTAAAACTGTCTTTATCTCAACTCACAAGTTTTCCATGCTTTACCCTTCTGATTCTCTCCCTGATCCCGGTGGGGCAGTGAGCAAGCAGTTGCCTGGGGCTTAGCAAACCACGACAGTGGCCTAGAGCAGACTACCTATAGCATCACCCATGTTGGTTTACCTGCCAGTCCTGACTTATACACACTCATCTGGTCATCTCCCATCCCCACAGCAGAGCTCCTTGCTTCCCAGCTGCCGTTTCACATAAAGGATGACGTCTCTTCCTTGCCTTCCCAACATGGCCTTCCCAAAGAGCCGAGCCAGTAACCCTCCATTTCTAAATACAACCTTACTGAAAATGCAAACCATTACAGTATCTAATAACATTTCCATCTCTAATTTTAGATAAATATTTTTTAAATCACTTGTATGCACCAAATAACACAGGCTAAAGTACTTTTAGAAAATAAACCAAACTGAATGGAACAAATCACATACTACAGGTAAAATACACGGTAGTGTATGAGTAAAGCAGTACTGCTTGTTATAAACCAAACAAGGTATTGTAGCAAGTCAGTTTTAAAGTTAACTACCTCAAAGAAAGGCTGTGCTTTCTGTACATGAGCATCAATCACCTGGGGGAGATACAACTTATTTCCCAGACATCATATCCCCTAAGGAAAGACATGATAATGGCAACAAAAACTAATGGTGTGTGTAAGCCATTAGCTATATAATTGGGCCCAAAATTAAAACAAAACCAAAAACCAACAATTATTACTATTATTCATGCTCACAATTTAAGCTATGCTTGGCCACAGATCAAGATTTTTCAGAGTCTAGGAATGAGTGCTTCTATTCTAAGGATAAACACTAAACATTTCACATTTTCACAACCTCCAAACCACCCTTTTTAAGGCTTATAGCATACATGTAAAATTAGTGTCTACTTAAAAAAATACTTTGTCAAATGTGGAAAAGAAAGAAACAAAAGAGTGAGGTAAAAGAGACTTCTATGGCATGAATTTTTAAAAATTGTTTTGAGGATATATGTAGAATAAATCATCAAATTTTAAGTGATTTTGCAAAAGAAAATACAAATGAGATCTTTTAATGCAACTTAGTTGAAGGTTTATTAAAATGAAGTAGGGTCTGTTGCAAGGCAATTAATTTTTATAACTTTGTTAACTATTTCAGACTCCTTTCTTGCCTTCATCTACAAGGTGGGGCGTTGTTCCACTTCATTGAATGGAAAAATAATTATTTAATCTCCAAAGACAGCTTTCAAAGGAATATGTTGAAGATCAAGTGGTTATTCTGTAGCAGAGCAGGTTTCTCTAGAACTTAGAAGAGATCTTAGTGCATTTTCATATTAGCTATCTGTGCACAACACCAAGTTTTCCTAATTCATTACTATCCATAAAGAAAGTGGCACAGCTGCTCTCTGCATGCTAAAAGAAAGTATAAAAGACAGGATAACTGGGATGCAATCCCTCAGCTCCCCCATAAAGCCAAAGTCTTGGAAAGCAGTGTACCAGTCCTGCTTTACCTGCTGTAGGGTTTGGCACAGGCTTTTTTACTTGCTGAAGTAAAAAACTCAAAATCATCAGAGGAGTGAAGTATCTGGGACTCAAACTGGGCTCACTCCTTCCCAGGAGAAGCAGTCTCCAGGACTGGAAAAAATCCAGCTTTTTCCTTAGCTTCCCATGGTCTGGGTATCCAGCATGTTCCCATGGCACTGGAGAAAGACTGTGACCCACCCAGCATAAGGCTGCATGGTAAAGTCCATCAGTTAAATCTCATCAAAACATTACCCACAGGCAAGCTGAAACAAGGCCAAATGAGTCATCTGACAAGTGTCATACTTGGTCCCTGCTCTGCCTCAGTGAGCATTTAATTCACATTTATGCAACATGAAGATGTACCATTGTGGCCAGGAGTGCTGAGTGCTGGATAATCTTGCACGGGGAACAGGAATCATGATCTTATCTCACCAGGTAAATGACAAAATTGACCAACACAAAGGCATGAATCACTTTGAAAAGCAAATGTAGTTTTTCTAATCTTCAGGCAGTTTTGTGAATCTAGCTTTGAATGGGCCATTTTGTGTAGAAAAATGTGAGTTACTGAAGAAGTGGAGTACTTTTTGTTCTAGTCAGGGAACAGCCAGGAAGGGAAGTAACAGTCACACACATTACATTTTATTTGAAAAAAAATAGCAACCAAGCTGAAAAAGATAATTATTCACAGAATAAAGCTGCAAGTTCTTATAGAATGACAAAATCATTTAGGTTGGAAAAGGCATTTAAAATCACTGAGCCAAATCATGAACCAAGCACTGCGAAGTCCAACGCTAAACCATGTCCCTAAGTGCCACATCTGCATGTCTTTTGAATTCTTCCAGGGTTGGTTACAAAATCACTTCCCTGGGCAGCCTGTTCAGTGCTTGACAATGCTTTCCATGAAGGAAGTTTTCCTGACATCCAGTCTAAGCTTCCCCTAGCGGAACTTTGAGGCCACTTCCTCTCACCCTGTCACCTGGCAGAAGAGACTAAGCCCCACCTGGGTACAACCTCCTTTCAGGTGGTTGTAGAGAGCAATATGGTCCCACCTTAGACTACTTTTTTCCAGGCTCAACAACCCAGCTCCCTCAGCTGCTCCTCATGAGTCTTGTCATCCACACTTTCTACAGTTCTGTTGCCCTTCTCTGGACTTGATCCAGCCTTTCCTCTAGGGAGGGACCCAAAACTGAACACAGGATTTGAGGTGTGGCCTCACCAGTGCTGAGTACAGTAGGATGATCATTGCCCTAGCCCTGCTGGCCACGCTATTTCTGATACAAGCCAGGATGATATGATGGAGGCTGTTAACTGCAACAAAATACATGAGGTTCTCCCATGCAGAAAAGACTACTACATCTCCAGAGAGTTTCTCCATCAGAAGATAGGTCAGGCTGAAAATCTGAGTCCATCACTAAGGACAACTATCTGTAAAAGTGAGTACTTGAGTAGTGAGCTGTGAGAAGTCTGAAATCGATACAGCTTTCAGCCAATGTGCTTGGGTGCTGTGGGGAGCCCAGCTGATGCATTGCAGAGCACAGCACAGCACAGGTTTAACCTGCCCCACTTCACACCAGCCGAGACTTGAGGCTGCCATAGCAAGATCTGTACTGGTACCTGTGCCAGCTCAGTTGAGGCCGACTGGGGTGCACTGATCACAGGATTCACAGCAATTAGCACTGTGACTGCAGTGCAGGGAGATCCCTGTTTTTTGACTAGGCCTTTTTTCTTCCTGAAAAAAGGAAGAAAACCTTCCTGAAACCCTGATCCAGAAAAATGACCCCATAATGCACTTATCTAAGAGAAATGCATCAAGGTCCCCAAAATGAACTCAATAGGCCTAATTAAGCTCTATTATTTGCAATTTGGGTTCTACTATGGGGCTGACAGGACATCTATTCACATCCATAAACATTTACATGCGGATGATTGCAGAACAAAGCCAGAAACGCTACAGGCAGCCAGCTTCCCGTTCACAAAAGCCCCAAGCACACTTTGGCTAATATGTCTAATGAAAAGGTAAAAACTGAAATGCCTCCATGATAGCTATGGACACCACAATATCAAATGTTTTTCCACACTTACTCAAACTAGGTGAGGATATATTTGAGCTCAAGTGGCTGAAAAAACAATGAAAGCACAGAGAGGAAAAGATGGGAAAAGGGAGAAAAAAGAACTGTTATTCTAGAACTCATGAAACACTGCAATAGAGCAACTCATGGGAGAAGCAGTAAAATATAAAAAGTGCTTTGGTGTCATTTCTGTTGGTGTAAATCAGTGGGGCTCTGCTGACATTAATGAAGCCAACCTGACTTATGGCAGAGAATCTGTCTCTTTATTTCCTATGATGAGAACTAATGTCTAAATTCAACAGCAGATTTTGTAGAATTATATTATTAAAGGTCTACAATAACACAGAACACAAATGTAGTCTGTGTAGGAGAGCTGTATTGTATTCATCTTGTGGTCTCATTTTGACAGTGGCAATGATATACATAATTAAAATACTAATGACACCTCTGTGAAAGGCAGCAACACAGCATGAAATGAATACTTTAGAACTACTAGCAGTCACATTTCAGGACAACTAAATAATATAATTTTGTAATACAAATTTTGATTTGGTTAGCAAGAACTGCAATACTTAATTCATGTTACTCCTAAACTCTAAAATGTCTTAATACTTAACTCATGTCACTCCTGAACTCTAGAAATGTTTTAATAATGTAAACAATGTATATGCATATAACACATGCTGTTTATGGGCATTTGACAAAATAAAATATTAATATTCATGTTGCAGACTTAATACTCCTATCTATTTGACAAGCATAAATACAGAGCATGCATACTCAAAGAATTTATAATAAAACCAGCAGAACAACAGCAAGGCTTATTACAGGTCATAACCAGATCATGAGTCAGTGCCACTGTGTTACAAAATAATTACAGATGCCACTTTTTACCTACCCTGTCCCCCATCCTTCCTGCTCCCATCTCCTCATGAGACCAATTCTTCTCCACCTAATCGTTCTCCTCTCATGGTTCCTAATGACTATCCTATTAAACTCAGTTAAACCAAGTCCTGCCATTCACACTAGTTCCTCCTCAAATTATATTGTCCATATTTTTGCCTAGCTTCTTCCTCAGTTCTCCATTCTGATGCCCAGCAGTCACTATCAGCATGCTTCTTTTTGGACACATTGCATGGGCACTACTGCTCCTTCCGAGCTTCTGGCAATTTCCAAAATTTTCAGAATGCTCATAAAATGGGAGAACTTCATAGAACAACAGAAATTACATCCCTGGTTGCAAGGGGATGCATGAGTCATGTTTCAAATATCTGTCTCAAACACTGGGAACCAAGCTTTGTAATGCACTTTGGCAAAACGACTTCTATTTCTCAAGGAAAGGAAAGATATTTTTCAAAAAATACCAATTAGGTCTCAGAAAAGAGATGGGAACAAAACTTTCCACCTCAGTCAATGAAGGCATGTAAAGTTACAAACAGCTAAAAAGGGTCTGCTAATGAAAGGTATTCAGCAGCCCTTGTAAAAGGAATGAGATCATGAAGAGCTTGATAATTTCATTCAAGTTTTTCCAAGATTTTCTAACACACATAGAGCAGTATATCTTTTTAGAAATCTACAATGTCTGGTTGAGATAACAATCTTCATTTACTGCAGAGAAAGGACATATAAATAAAAATATGAAAGTTCCTGAAAGAATTAAAATACAATAATTGTAATGCTAAATTAGAATCCAAACACCACTGAAAAATGGAGAGTAAAACCCTTGTTCTAACTTGTGATATATTGTGCCCTCTTCTTTCCCAGAGGTTGATTGAGAGAATTTGGAATTGGCAGTTCTTGGGACTATGCAGTAAACATGTCAACTTCTGTTTTCATAATGGATCATTTTTCTTTTATTTTGGATGCCTTTCGGCATCACATACAGAGATAAGGAGGGAAAGAGACATTGGATCAGTCAGAAAGGAGGTCTGATGAAGCACGTGGAATATCCACCAGAACATTCTGGACATATGTAGCCACTTGCCTTGCTCTGGTGCCAACACTTGTTTGCCACTATTTTATATCTATATTTCCTTGTATTGGGTAGTTGTGGTAGGTACTGTAGGGTCTGTGCTCCAACACTGCAAACTGCTGATAGCCTGTTCAAGGAAACTGTTGTCTCTACATGTCAGGAAAAGTGTGCTATTGATACTGAACACTGAAAATAAAAGCTAGTCTTTAAAACAAGCTAATAAAACCATGAACCCCCAAAACTAACAACCTGTGTGGAGGTAACTTGTAGCATTAGACTAAGGAATTGATTATTACACAGGTTGCCTGAACTATGAAGTCTTTGGCAACTTGTACTATATGCATGCTAAATGACTTCAAATTGCTGGGTTTTGTTTCTCTGAAGAGCTGTCTAACTAGCACACTTCTAAAGCACTACCATTTATATTATTGGCAGCAAAAGTCTGTTCACTCAAAAATATCACACATATTACCACAGTTATGCAGAAGTTCGCTTGAGCAAAAGGATTCCTTAAATGTTGTTTCAAAAAAATTATATCTGATACTAGCAATTGCTTTTTTAGATAGGTGGGCAGAAGAGGGAAACCAATACATCCTGATGAAATTAATAACAGATCCTGGTTGTTATCAGAAAACAGCATAAAACTCAAAACTTCCAGCAAGAAATAGACCTTTAACTTGTCCTTATATTTGCAGACTACTTCCATGTTTTATCCCTTAATAAGATTGATGATAATGCCTGTTTTCCAGAAAAAGAAAAACATTTTGCTGATACTATGTATAAACACTTCAGGAAAAAATATTTCCTCTCCTATCTTTCAACGAAAGCATTTTTTAAAATAGACTTATTCATCATTCTGTGACAGCATTTAGAGAAGAGCATTTATCCTGTTTTCCAAAAGCCTGGTCAAGTGATATCATCTCCCTGAATATCATCCCATTCAAGTATTTTTATTACCCATATGGTAACTAAAATCATTGATCTTTATTCCACTTTTTATGTGGCAATTTAAATTGCCTTATGTAATCTGTCTAACAGAGATAATTAAATATGTTTCATTAATATTTGCAAAAGGTTCTAAGGGCATATAGTGGATTAAGTCTGTTTTGCAAATGTGTTGCTTAGATTTCATGTTCTACATGCTAAAGAAAGAAATTAAGTGTCACTTGACTTACAGGAAAACAGGAACGGGAATGATCTGGTTTGCCACTATCTCCAATCCCTTGCTGTTTTACAATCTATCATATAAACTGTGTCCTATACCCTCCTTTAAATATTTACCAATAATCAGTGTAAATACATTTTGGATTACTCAATTCAGTGCTCTGAGTGCAAACTTGGAAACTAACTCAACTGCTCTAATCTTTAAAGGTCTTCTCTCTTGCAGTTTGAATGTATAGTGCCTTTAGGTTTTTTGTCACAAATTACTTTTTATTTTAAATATTTCTTGCTTCTTCCTGGTGTTTATTGCCTCTTGATCTTACTTCTGCTGTATAAGAAAAATCTATGTATTCTTGTCTCCCCTAATTTTCCCTCACCAAAACCATCCTAACATTAGTTTCTGCATATTAGAGTTTGAATCCCCTTCTCAAATACATCTAGTTGCAGTAAATAATACTTCCCTATGTCTACAGCAGCATTTTCCAGTGACATACCCAAATGATAAAACTTGGATTTCTCTCAGCAAATCAGCTAATAAATCAAGATTCCTCTCCTCAGTCATTTGAACATCTACTTTTAGATCCTTGGGAAGATTTTGTTATTAATCCTTAATCACATATTTGAATTTTATTGTGTTCTTTATAGTGAGGTCCCCCATTCCTCATTTATATGGATAAAGAGCCACTGTAAGAACTAACTCATGCTACACTTCTGCAAACCTCACTACAGCCCTCTTGTTTCTGCTTTTTAAGAAGTTCTTGATGTTGGTCAGTCCTTTTAACCTTTCCTTACACACTTGTTGCTTTTTTGCAACGTATTTACAGATGTGGTTATTCAGCTAATTATGTCTCTCTTATATCAGTTTACAGGTGCATGCGTATCACTGAAAGATTTGAGACCTTATAAACTAAACTAAAAATCCAGATGACTAAAAATGTCTTCTTTAAATATGTAGCACACTTTTTACAATTCTTAGCAGCAGGAAAATCACTGAACAAGTGCAGGAGATATATGTATGGATGTATACACACACATACATGGCTCATCCTCACACACTACCCTATACTACTCCATCATGCTGAATCTTGAAACTGGGACTGGAATAAACCACTCCTGGCTTCCACTGCCTCTCTTTCCTCTCCTACAAGATTTTTCCCTGAGAGTCCCCCTTAGTTTCATATATATCCACATTTAGCTCTCCTGTAAAAACAATTTATCTCCAGATTTATTGAAAGTGGTAGCCTTTCTATAAAGCAGCCAATAGACCACTTGCAAGTGCTGTCTTGCAAAGCTATCCCAAAATAATTTTAGAGTAGCAAAGTCAGATGCCAGTAGCAGCTTAGCTGTAGTAGCAGAAAGATCAGTCTGAGTGGTAAAACCTGCTTGAAAAACCAAATAAATTTTCAGATAGTCCATGCTAACCTTTATGATAGTCTAGGAATGGCAGACAATCTAAGGAATTTAAAAGCTCATTAGGGAATAAGACACTGAGTGGTCAGTGCAAACATGTAGGTTTTACTCTTTCATGCAGCAGAAGCATTCAGCATTTCTGCTGTATTCTATGAAACTCTAGCCAAACACTCAACAGAAAATCACTTTTCTACCATTAATATTTACATTAAAACAACATTGTGACTTTCAAATATGGCACCATACTTAGTCTGGCAACATGTGGATCACTTAGTGCTTTAATTTGTGACTGAATGATATTTATGAAAAAAATCAGTTCTTAAGCTTTGACTTTGACAGAGATTTGGGGAGGAGAGGGTGACAGTAAATCCCTCCTTAAAAAATTCACTTAATCTTTTCATGCTTTAGCTTTGCAACCCATAATGAGAATAAAATCAATGTCTTTCTAGCATCTGCTAATTAAAATATAACCACCTCTTACATGAGAATCCCAATTTTATGTGGTACACTTCTTGTGCTCCTGTAGTATAAACAAAAAAAAACCCCACAAACCTAACTGAACCAACCAAATAAAAAAAAAACCAAAACAAAACCAAACAAAAACCCCAAAAACCAAATCCAAACAAAACAATAACAAAAAAAGATGATCTCCAGTGATCAAAAATCAAAAATTCTTTGAGCAAATTTCTCTGGAGGTTCAGCTGATCAATTCTTTAAATTTGAGCTCACAGTCAACTAACAGCACCATTAAGCTAACTGCTGCCTGGCTAACTTTTTCACACTGCCAAATCTTGAGCATGGACAGTCATGACATCCTTTCTTTCTAAGGCTGTCCAGGATATATCAGCTCACTCTGAGTACTGCTTGCTGGAAAAGCAGCTTATGGAAAAATCAAGCCATCCAACCAAACTTCCCCCTCCAAGCTCTACACAAAGTCCTGTCACTCTTCCTAATGGTGCCCAGGCTTTCGGCACAGGGCTCAATTTCCTATGCAAGTCACAGAGGCAAGACTGAGAAACCAGCTGTGCATCTATTACACATTATGTTCAGGTGATAGGGTTCCTCCTTCAGGAACAGTGTTCCTGAAGGCTCATGCCATGAAAGCAGCTGTTTCTATGATCTGCCCATTAGCTTGCATTTGCATTAATTAATTCTAGTCAGGAAAACCAACAGGACTGTCTCAAATGGAGCTTGAGGATACTGATGTTGGGATTTCTCTTACCAGGCACTGTTCAAAGCCTTTTGGAAGCTTCTGGCTAGTCGCAGTGTGATACTCTGGAGAATCAAATCTTTTTCAAGACATAGCCACAGTTTTGGCCTGTGTTTGAAGGCATTGAAACCCCTATTTTTTTATATGTATATTTTAACTAAAAAGATTCCTGATTGGAAAGTTGCAACTTGTTAGTGGGCAGCACCAATGCTATGCCCTTACTGTTTCCTTCTCAGAGGTAGATCATTAGCACATACTCCCATAGGACACTGTTAAAAGGGTGGAACTACATCTTCATTGGATGCTGGCAACAGGAATCACGCAACAAAACCTCTAAATGTCATTACTATGAGCTGCCAGAATCAGCCCCTCATGGTCCAACCCAAAATGCCTTTTATCAGTACGGCTTTTTGCCAAATCTCTTCTCTCCAGCTCAAGGCACTGACTGGATTAAACAAAACCAATAAACACAGCAGTAAGAAGAAAACACTGCACAAAAGGGATTATAAGCAGGAACAGAAATATGAAGTAACTCTTTAGACCCCAGGTAAAACCATTGTTCCCACCTGGTAAAGCCCAGGAATTGCATTATCTAAAACAGCACTCCTCAGAAACCATCTCTTTATCTTTGAAGTTGTTTCTTAAGACACCTCCTCCATATACCCCTGACTTTCATCTATTACTGTTCTTTCAGTACTTCTTCCTTCTACATTTGCTGGATGGTTATGCCAGGAGCTAACTTTAACATGGGCTTCTGCTTTGTTTGAATGGCTGAAGAGTGCAGCCATAAACAGACATTCTACACGTCTTCCTACCAAATGTGCTTGGTATTTATCTCCTCCTTTAGGAACATACCAGTTACAATGGCTTTTAGATATATCTGCCATATTTATTATGAATTTTTAGCAAACGATTTTCATCCCAAGATGCAAAGAAAAAAAAATTGCATCTCAACATCCAAGAAAGGACATTCTAAAATAAAGCTGACAGAACTGAGTGTCAGACAACTAGGACAATTGAAGCAATGTCTTTTCATAAGAACACAGCTAAAAACCCTGTCTCTTTACACACAGAAACCTGAGCTTATGCTTGAAATGAATAGGGAACCAAAGACATCTGAGACTGTATAGACTTCCATAATCAAAAGCAGACAACAAAATATAGGCTGACAAATGAGGTAAATTCTAATTCTGACTAAAGAGATGCAGTTGTGGGTCCATCTACAACCTGGTATCATAAAATGTTTTCCAAGTGTCTTATCTGCTATGTAAGGGTGGGAAGTCCATCCTACCACAAAGAATGGGAACAGCATGATTCCAAGACCAACTTCAAACTAGCAAGCACTAGTGGTGGGAAGCATACACCTTTCATCTCAACATATTGTGAGCTCAAAATACTGAAAGACTATTCAGAATGCAGAAGCACTGCAGAGTTTAGATCTGCCTAATACAGGATGAAGAGCTACAGATTAATTGTTTGCACATTGGGGGCAGCTCACTTCCACTTCCCACAGTTTGACAGAAAAGCAACTCTCCTATCAAGACAGGCTGGGAGACATGGGATCCTTCAGCCTGGAGAAGAGAAGGCTCCAGGGAGACGTTGGAGCAGTCTTCCAATACATAAAGGGGCCCTACAGGAGAGCCGGAGAAAGACGTTTTACAAGGGCAATCAATGACAGGACAAGGACCAATGGTTTTAATCTGAAAGGGGTTAGATTTTGATTAGATATTAGGAAGAAGTCCTTTACTCTGAGGGTGGTGAAGCACTAGAAGTCACAGGTTGCCCAGAGAAGCTGTGGATGCCCCATTGCTGGAAGTTTTCAAGGCCAGGCTGGATGTAGCGCTGAGCAACATGGTCTAGTGAGAGGTGTCCCTGTGCATGGCAGGTGGGTTGGAACAGAGTGATCTTTAGAGTCCCTTACAAATCATTCTATGTCCCTAGGAACCAAACCAAAAGAAAAACAAGAAAAAGAAGAACAAACCAATCCTAAACCATATCACTGAAAGCTGAAAACTACACATGCCAGCAGATGTGCATTTCCAGTAGTTTTCATAAATACACATGAAAAAGCTGGTAGCAGAGGCAGGGAGAATCAGAAAGACATTAGGACTGACTAAAGCATCATCCTATGTCTTCACTGAATATCAGTGTGCCTATCTGCACTATAACTTTAGAAGTATAGTTCTCATTAAAAATATTACTTGATAGCAGAGCTGCAAATAACCTTCTCTCCCAAGTGAACCTAAGATCACTTAAAAATTAAAAGAAAGATAGTGTTATTATGCTGTTAATTTTTTAAAACTATGGCAAGATTTTTCCATGCTATTTGTATCCTAAATAATATGCCTATCCAGGTTTTAATTATGAAATACTAAATAAATCCCATGAGCAAACACTTATTTGTATCTGTCTGCTAAGTTCCTACTTGTAATTCCAGCTAATTACTTCCCCTGTCAGGAAAATACAGTCTGAAGTCCCAAGATACCACAGAAGTAGTAGCTCAATAGCTTCCATTTTATGTCTCCCAATGTTCGATACAGAAAAATGTAAATTCATTTGTCTACTGCTGGAAGAACCAGAAATTTGAAATAATCTCTGCACTGTCAGCAGGTCTTTACCTTATGTGCTTAATCCCTGTTACCATGGAGATATTTAATTGTGCAGTGACACAGTTTGATTGGTTTATTTTAAATTGAAGTTCTTCTGTGGAACAGTCCAGGATTCCAGCGAACTTGAGATAAACGGCTTTCAAAATATTGCAGTGAGTCATAATGTTGTCAGTGACTGGATTAATTTGAGTTCAGTTGAACTGCTTCTTTACCTGAATCTTATACATATACAACAACATACAAAATACAAGGATTCTTAGAATTATATTTGGGAGCTGAGAATTTTAAGTATAATTAGGCAGTATTTCATTGTAAGGAGGGCAATTAAAAACTAAATGAGGATTAAAATTCAGGAAGCTTTTGGTAATATCATCTTGTCTTTCTAAAACAAATTATCTTCCTGTTCTACAGTATCAGTCCAGACAAGAACTTTTCACAGGAGGCTTATACTTGATTTTCTTTACAGAAAGCTGTAAATATATTAATATGAGAGAAATTAATCCAACAGGATAAATTAGGCTTCCTAAGTGCTGGCTTCCATATACATCAGCATGCAGTTCTTTAGTGTATGAATGTCTGCTGGAAAGGTATCATCAATATGGTATTTCCTGGCATAGCATAACACATTAGGTAACTCATTTTAAATTCTGTACATACACCATGATGAGCTGGTAAACTTCAGCTGTGCTATTTAAACAGCAGCAATATACTGTGCTGTCATATTTTTTTTTTCAGCTCTATAATCCAGCTCCAGTACATTTCTTTTTCTCAATTTCATAACTGCAGCTCTAGGGGAAGTTTTCACCTAGCATTTGCTGTGAAAGGTCTCAATTCCATCACCAAGTATCAGATAGCATGCAGCAGAAAACACCTTTTAGGTGTTTCTAGGGTTGTATTACCCTCTTTATTTTTACATAGCCTGGTTTTATTTCATATGCAGAGTCTCTGTGTTTGCGTCATTTAGGATACCAGCATGTGACCCAAGATAAGACTGAGCTTCTTACAAACCACTACCAGTCTTCCAACTTGCATGGCTTTGCAGAACCAGAACTTGACACATTTAATCTCAGTTCTGTAGGGACCACACTGTTTTACAAGAGTGATGCTTGAAAAAAACAGACTCCAGTGAGGGCTATCATTCTCACACAAATTGTTTACAAGAATTAATTTGTTTTACACTCCTAGGAAGGGTATCTTGGTGTACCAAAGAAATGCTTCTACAAAAGCATTTACATACTGCTGCAATTCACAGATGAAATGTTATTCCATATGAAACACCTCCCGAGAACACTGTGTACTGCAACAATAGTGATTCAATCTTTGCATCTCTCTGTGTGAATGTACTCTGTGATCCTGGGTTAGAGTACTTTGATTTTATTTTTTCTTCTATACAGGTTCTGCTCCAGAAGTATTATTCCTTCCTAATCCACCTTCAAACACACAAGAGTAAGAGTGTTCAGGATGCAATACTTCTCTGAATTTCATGGTGTCCCCATCCAGTTTGTGTTTGGAGAAAGCACAGAGGACTAGCTCAGAAACATCAAATTTGCTGTAGCAGAGGCCCACAGTATGATTCCCTGTACTCCGCTTAGGTATAATTACATCCAGGCAACCCAAGGCAAATGACTGAGCAAAAGCTTCTCTCCTGAGAAGTCTCACCCACATTCACACCTTCTTGTACAACCTCCCTCACCTTTCCAGTGTGAGAAATACTCTTGGTTCAGCCAGTGAGGGTTCTATGTGTGTGCAGACAGGACTCAAAAACTGCAAGCCAGAGGAGAGGGAGGGAGCCACGCTGCTGTGAGTAGCTCTCAAGTTACAGCACACTAACCAGGTTAGGTACAGCTGCCTTACAGTGCAGTGAACTCTCCATTTTTCCATGCTCTAGTTAAAATAAAACAACCCCACAAACCATCATCTCCTTGCTATCATACCCTTCATTATAACAACAATTTATCCCAGCCAGTATTAACATCACTTTGTCATATTTATGACTGCCATATTTATGGCTAGAGCAACATCTTTTTGTAAAGGAAGGACAATTGTTAAATCATTCTCTCTTTTCAGGAGGTTGAGTTGATTTGCCAATACTTTCTTTTTCACCATACCTGAGTAGTCTCTAGGCAAACCACTGACATAAACAGGTTGCTATATAATTTTCCTTCTTCTCCTTTCTAATTATTCAGGTTTGCTTTAAACAGTCACTTGCATTTGTGTATCCCTGCTGCTGCTCATCTCTTCTAGACCCTCTTCCCCTTTCACCATATGATCCTGTCCTTGAGTAGGTCAAACCCTTAGCAACAAAAAGCAAATTTGTATGCAGTCTGAAGGAAGCAGAGTAGCACTCTTTCTCTAATAGCACACTATTCATATCAACCACCCATATTAGTGACAAGGGAATTTAAAAAAAAAACATAAAAGAGATAGAAAAAATCAAGAATCACCATACCAATCAGACCTGCTGTCCGCCTGGTCCAGTATTCTTTCCCTGACAGCACTCAGTACCCGCTTCAGAGGAAGGTGCAAGAAACCTTGTAATTATGGAATAACCTGATTAATACAGGAAGTTTCGTCCTAGCCCTAGGCAGTCAGCAGCTGACTCACCCGCTTGTCTGAAACATAAGATTTTATATCTGCTCTAATTTTTTTTTTAAATCCTATGTAATTTAATAGCGAAAGCCTTATTACAAATGTACTTTGCGAATGTACATTTGAATCCTATGAAGCATTTTAGGCTTTACAGTAACCTGTAGCTGAGAGTTCTATTTGCTAATTATATAGGTTGTACTATTTTTATCACTGTTAAACTGCCTGCCATTCAATCTCATTGGATGTCCCTTTTAGGGACTCGGGAATAAGTGGGCCAGAGAGTGTGATTCCACTGCCTTTTTTCCCCTTGGCATCTCACCTGGGAGCGGAGATGCCAGAAGAGGTGCAGGGCAGTCAGCCTTTGGCTTGAGGCACTAAACCAGCGCACAGGCTGCCTCTGCTCACAGCCCTCACGCAAAGGAAAGGTGCCCTGCACAAGTGATGAGTGCCCTCATGAATGAAGCAGCAGCAGCTGTGCTGCTCATATTTTTGTGAATACCACATGAATCCCCTGTGAATCCAGTCAACATTGTTTCTGTACCTAGAGATGAAAGAATGCAATGTGCTCAATTAAGGGCTATATAACATCATACTTACAGGGCAGAAAGTGGCTCCTGTGATTCCAAACTTTCATTATGGTCTTATGTACTAAGGTAGTTTTAAGGTAAAATAACAGCAGCCTTTTCAAAATCCAAGAAGATGAACAACACAGTAACAACAATCAAGGCTTTCACTATATTTTACTTATATCTATTGATGGTTTTTGGAACCTTCCAACAGAGCAAACACCTACACAACACATTACAAGAAGCTTGGGGTAGGCTAGACATAACAAAAGAAAATAATAATTTTAAAAATTACTGAATTATCTGATCATTTTCTGTGCTTATTTATTTTGAAGTAAACTGATTAGCAGGCTGCGAGCCTCAGTTTTGTGTCTGGTATAAATTAGTGGTCCTTAAAAGACAGGATGCTTGATTGATAGGCCATTAATATCATCAATGACTGTGCTCTGTCATTCCACATTGCTGGCCAGCTATGAGAACTGGGTGTACAAGGAGGAGCACACACGCCAGACAGGATGCATGCAACAGGCACAGAGGTGAACTTTCAGAAAACACAACTGAGTTCCCTGTTCTAAGCACAGCAGGCAATAAAAGAATAAGATGCAGACTACTAAAGAAAATTTAGGTAAGTATTTGGGTATAGAAGAGTATCATAACATTGTTTTATTGCAAAGAAATATTGTACGGTGTATGCTTTGAGAATTTAGGATATTGTGAGCTACAGTAGTTACCAAAGAACACAAACACATTACCTCTGTTTTCTGTACAGGGCAAAAGCTGACATTTAAGAATTTCATGTTTCAGGAGTAGCATAGTTACTAAGTCAAACAAAGACAATCTAAATGTAATGATTTCACAAGCCAAAAATTACGGAGCTGATATATGCAGGATAACACACCTTAGAGAAAAGAATTAAGCTTGCCAGATACACCTGGAAGAAGTCTAGAATAATTTTTTGATACAAAATACAAAAGCATTAGTAAAAAACAAGGTGCTCAGGGTATCAAAATATGATGTGACACAGAATCATTTAGGTAGGAAGAGACCTCCAAGTGCAACCTTTGACCGATTACCACCTTGTCAACTAGACCATAGCACTAAGTGCCACGTAGAGTTATTTCTGGAACACCTCCAGGCACCACCTGGGCAGTCTGTTCCAATGTTTAACGACCTTTTCCATGAAGAAATTCTTCCTGATGTCCAACCTGAACTTCCTCTAGCGCACCTTGAGGCTTTGTCCTCTTGTTCTGTCACTAGTTGCTTGGGAGAAGAGGCTGACCCTTATCTTGCTATAACATTTGTTCAGGTAGTTGAGAAGAGCAGTAATGTCTCCCTGCAGTCTCCTTTTCTCCAGGCTAAATGCCCCAGCCCTCTCAGCAGCTCCTCATATGATTCCACTCTCCAGATCCTTCAGCAGCTCTGTTGCCCTTCTCCACACATGCTCCAGCATCTCAATGTTTTTCTTGAAGTGAGGAGCCCAGAACTGAACACAGGATTTGAGGTGTGGCCTCACCAGAGCCCAGTACAGGGGGACAATTCCTTCCCTGGTCCTGTTGGTCACACTATTCTTGATGCAAGCCAGGATGCTGTTGGCCTTATTGGCCACCAGGGCACACACCAGCTCATATTCAGCCTACTGTCAACCAACACCCCCAGGTCCTTTTCCACTGGCCTGCTTTCCAGCCACTCTCCCTAAGCCTGTAGTGCTGCAGCAGCTGTTGTGGCTGAAGTGCAGGAGCCGGCAACTTGGACTTGTTCAGCTGTCCCTGTCTGACCACCCAGGAGTCACATTCACATCACCTAAGGTGGGACCAAGGCCCCTTCACAGCTACACACCCCACACTCACAGTCAGACCGGGTTTCCTTACCAGCTCAACCCCAAGTTTCCCACAGCAGAGTCTCACACATCTCGATGCTTAGAACAATTTAATCACAGTGCAATAACAAAATAACATATTGAGCTGGATTCCTCTGAGGAACGACTCTGAAAAAAAGGAAACCTGGGCTTTTATACCCTTACAGTCTAAGCACAGGGAAGTCTGGGATCCTCGGCTCCTGCTGTGTCTCAGAGTGTCTGGGCCACAGGTCCCTGTGCCCTTTGTTATGCAAAGGGTTGGCAGCTCATGGCCCATAACACCAGCTCCCACCCCACAGAGCTCAACCTGCAGCTGCACACCGAGCTACCTGCACTGGGTGTATTCCTCAACAGAACCTCACACCGCTGGCCTCAGCCCATTGATCCAGCCTGACCAGATCCCTCTGCAGAGTCTTCCAATCCACCAGCAGATCAATATTCTCACACCACTTAGTGTCGTCCGTGAACTTACTGAGGGTGCCCTTGATCCCCTCATCCCGATCATCAGTAAAGGTATTAAACAGGACTGACTCCAGTACTGAGCTCCAAGGAACCCCACGAGTGACTGGCCTCCAGCTGGATGTGATACCATTCACTATATTCTCTGGCCTCAGCCATCCAGACAGCTTTTAATCCAGTCAAGAGAGTACCTCTCCAAGATGTGGGCTGCCAGCTTTTCCATGAGAATGCCATGGGAGACGATATCAAGGACCTTGCTGAAGCCCAAGTAGCCTACATCCTCAGAGTTACCCTCATTCACTAGGTGGGTCACCTGCTCATTTCAACTGCTCTAGCAACCACGTCATATTAACATAAATAAAATTCTGAAAGACTTTTGACAAGTAGTACTCTCCCAGCTCTGCTGTGCACTCTGGAGACTGACCTGTGGTTTCAAGCCAAGCAGTAATAATGCTGCAGGCTTTGATCTCTGGGTGTGCTTCCTTTAATTTCTTGCCTGGAATCCCAACTGTTTGCTCAGTTTGTTCCAGACTGGAGCACAGAAGCAAGCTAATATGCACAAAGTACAGATGGTCAGGGTCCTTGGAGTCACATAGGGAGCAAATCAACGTGGAAACACAGACAGACCCCATCATCCTCTCCCAGGAAATAGCAAGAGTAAGTAAACACAACCAATAAAAATAATTTAGCAAAATAAAATAAACACAAACAATAGCACCTCTTGCAAACCTCAGGCAATAAACTGACCTAACAGACCCCTCTATCCTGAGAATCTAACTGCACCTTAGTGGAACCAGTGTTGCTTTAAGTCCACATAAGTAGGGCTACACTTCCTTTCAGATAATTTTATTTCACATTCTCTGGTCTCTATTTGAGTGACAGAAACCAGATCCATGAAAATACTGAAGTATCTCATTCCTTAGGAATGAAACACCAATAGGAATCAAAAAGGTATGACTTTTGAAGGCAGCAAATGTTGCTTCAACGTGCACCTTAAAGTGCAGTTGCAGGGCAGCTTAAGACAAGACAACTCTGCTGCAATTCTGTTCTCAAACCAGCCAGATATTTCAGTGTGGCAGCAATGCTGCTCATCACCTGGTATTAGCTGTGGTCTGAGCAGGAGGCTGGAAAGGCTGACCTTCAGAGGATTCTTCCATACTAAACTATTCTGCAACTTCATCAGACCATGCAAAGGACTGGTTTAGAGCAAAATCGACGTAAAATTTATTGCTTTCTCCATAAGATTGACTTTTTATTAGCTTTTGCCAGTTTATTTCCCTCTATTAACTTCCCTCCAGATCTGACAAGCAGCAAGATTTCTACGAGGGAAAGGACAAAAATGTACAAGTCCAAAAATCAGTAAGATCACAGCAGTGGCAAAAATCAGGAGCTAAAATTGCTGTGAGGCTAAACCTTTTGTATACAAAATCAGCCAAAACCTTCTGCTCCACATAGTATCTCTCTGAAATGCTACATTCACACCAAAACCATTTTAGTAAGTGTCATGTTTTTATTCAAATTAACATTACAGAATTTCTCAAAATCATATACTACACAGCATATGTAATAAATGCAAATAAAACATTTAGGACTTTAAAGTGGTTAAATATACCATATTAAAATTATTTCATATTAAAAGTCCAGCTTAGTACAGCTTGTGGAGTACAGAAAAATGCTGGAAGAATACTAAATGATTGCCATCCTCCCATACTGAAATGTATTACTTATCTCATAACATTATTTCAAGTAAAAGGGGCAAGTTAAAAGGGAATGGGTAAAGTTCTGAAACTTTAATTTACTATGGCCTAAACTTAAAAAAAACATATTTTAGAGGTTTCAAAATGACCCTGCTTGTGCCATCTGTACCGAAGAGATAATGAATTGATAGCAACATCTGAAAATATTTTGATAAGAGATTCTTCTCACACTTTTACAAAAGTACTGCCTGACGATGCAAGCTGCCCCTGATTAGCTCGTATCATAAGGGCTTTCAGACATTTGAAATAAATCAAATTTGTTTCAGCAGAAAGAATAAACATCTCTTCCCATTCACTCCTTAAAGCGCTTGCACCAATACTATATAATTACATTTCATTTCACCAGAAGATTCTCCTGGATTCTCTATTCCTCCCACAATTTCAAAATTACAATATGTCTGCTTGCAGTTGAATGGATATGTACATATGGCACAAAGTAAATTATTTAACTAAAAAGCAGTTAATGTTGCTATGAATTATGTTACTTCCTTGTACAGAACTCATGCATACATTTCATTGTGATAATACCTGGTTTACACATCTTTAATCAAAGCCAAGCAAAGTATTTGAATTGCTTTTTCTCCTTCAGTGTGATGCAATTTGTTAATCTGCATGGCTATAAAAAGCCTTAGAGACAATAAAAATGCCATCTCTCTGATCTCTCTCCCGTCTTTATTGACATAACTGGCAACAATCATCTCACTATATCATTCCTAAAATCTAGGTGTGAAAAATGAAGGACAGAAAATTAAATTCTGTTTTTATTTATATAGTCTCATGTAGTATTTGCAAAAACAGTTGTTTTGAAAGCCAGAGAGAGCTGCTCTGCCAAATAAGAGTCACTGTAAGGACAGATGCTGTATATAGCTCCACAGAGGAATTGCTGGCAAGTCACTGGCTCTATTTAGTCTTTGGTCATTCTTCTAAAACCAAGATATATATGTCGTGGAACTACCCAGACACATCAGAGTGGCTACCTGGGCTGATGTTCCCTAGTAATGGTGGATGGCTGGTGACTCGGGGCAGCAGTACATGGTTCCAAATGGTTTCCGGGTTTCATTCTGTTTCCAAAAGTACTGGCTTTCAATGCATTCTTAGGGAGTGTCACTTCATATAAGAAGCATTATTACTCTGAAAGCACACCTGTGCACATGCTACAGCCAGTGCTGTTGCTTTAAAACATTTGATACAGGAATATGTACATAAAACCATGCAATGTGCAGGCGTTCAACTTGCACCTGAAACTGCTCAGATATTCCGGTGGGTTGTGGGTCTGGCACAAAACATCAAAGGCTTCTACAGATCAGTTTCTTCAGAAGCCTCATGCTCTTTACCCCTCAGAGCAGACTATTTATTTCCCATGTAGTCTGCTATCCACTTGCAGAGAAAAATGGAAGAAAGACCAGAACCCAAAAGAGAATGACAAACAAGCACCTTGTAAAAGTATGAGAAAAAAACCCAAAACAACCACACCAACAACAAAACAACCACAGGCCTAACATTACTGAAGGCATAATTTGGCACTCCCTGTTATGGATTTTTTTCCTAGATGCAGTTTTCTCAATTTAGGAGAGGGATGTGGCACTTTAAGGTACTAAAAGCCATTCCAAAAAATAAACAAAATAATCATTAGCTACAGAGGATTAGTAAACATTCCCAAATTGCAAAATTAATGAGTACCAAGGCACTGCATTTTGTAAGCTACAGCTGTTGACAGCTACACAACAAGGGCTGCATCCCATTATGTGACCAGTGAGAAAAGAGGAGCAATCAAACGTAGTGCTTGTCCTCAGAATCAGGATATTAATCCTTCAAATGAATCTCATTCACACAGAGAGCATACCAACAGTCTGCAGAAAACAAGAATGAGACGTGCAGGTCTCCTCACTGACTTGAGTAACAGAAACAACAGTCTCACATCTGCACAGTACTTTGAAGGCTCACCTATACTTCTTGACAAGCCTAATTAACTCAGGCAGAAAACCTATGCTAATACAGTTATATTGTGCCTGGCATTCAGCTTCACATAGTCCATCTTTCAGACATCCGAAGCATGACAAATACTTGTTGAAGCAAGAAAACAACATTTCAAAGTCAGCCTCTGAGACCTCATTAACCCAGAAAATTTGTTCCAATTTGGACAGGTCGGAAATTGCTCTAAATCTTGAAAGCCTTCAGGTCACCAGGCTGCTACAAATCTTGCTTTGGCTCCAAAAGCAAATGCCTCCTAGGAAGCCGAGGCACACCCCATGGGCAAAGGGCTAGGAAAGCAAAGCACAGTAACAAGGATCTTCATTTTTATGCTTTACAATTCTTTTTTTGCAGTTGAAGGATCTTGAGAGAATTAAGGATTTTTAACAGTCAATTAAAATATATGATTGATCCTTCTAATCCGTGTTAAGAGAATTCTAATTCTGATCCATTACTTTTTCAAGTACCTGTAAGTTTCTAAATAGGCTGATAAAGACAAAAATTAAATACTTTAAAAAGCCCAAAACTTCACAAGAACAGAATCAAAATGCTAACCTTAAAAACAAAATGTAAGCAAAAGCAACAAATGCCAAGCAGCCAATGGTTTTGCTAACCATCTCTCCTTTTCAGTGAAGAAGTTCCAAAGCCATCTAAGAGTAAGTTTGCTAGAATGGCAAAATGTATTTTATTCAAGGCATCTCAGTGATTTTAAAGAATAATTATGCACAGTTTTCGACAGGAAAAGCCAATTATGTTTACAATTATATCAATTGACATTGATTTTTTTAAACCAGAGCTAAAAAACTATGGGGAAGCTAAGAATTAGTATATTTACTATACAGGATCAAAACATACACTTTCTCATTACCAGTATAATGAATATATTAGAGAAACCAAAAGGCCTCATATGGCAGAGATGAAGGAGAGTTGGAAGTCTCAGTCAGAACTGACCTTTCCCCTCATTCTTTAAACATGGCATTTTTATTTTTTAGTTGTCTTTTGTTAATGAACTTACTTGTAATTCTCAAAGAATTACAGTCCTTATATTATCAGCATTCTCTTGAGCAAATGAAGTAACCAAGTACCAAAGCAAAGTGCAGAAAGCACAGTCTGAGCTATCCCTGTGCCATAAATCAAACCAGTGAACATTAACAGCATAGGGCTGAAGCAGGAATTAGGATTCCAAGGCAATGCAGGTGAGAGCAGGGCTGCAGGGCTGTGCCACACACTGCACAGCTCCCTCTGCCCGCTTACCTGATGAAGTAATCTCTTCCATCTCTGTTTGCCGTCATCTCCCATCCATAAGGTGTCCCCTGGTTCAAGTTCCAGGTCCCTGAAGGGTGAGGCCAGCCTGAAGACTTATTCCTGTGGCTGCAATTTTGGGAAATGTGGAGGGGAAGAGACAGAAAAAAAAAAAAAGTTATTTCTCTCTTGTACTTCATATGATTCACTTGACCTCCAAATACTTTCATAGTTGTGAAATACAGTAAAAACCCAGGCAAGGGATCACAGTTTAGCAGATCCATTTACGTTTAGATATTCTTTCAATCAGTAGAAAGATATGTTGTCATTTCTAACAGTCTGAGTTCAAACCTTTGGTTGGTGAATTTGTCATTCCTCATCAGTCCCACTTACACAGTACTAGTTTTCAGTAGTTTTTAATAAAAGGACAGGGAAGCATTTTCATTCATCACCATTCCTTGTTCAAATGCCAGCTCTCAGTACAATTTTAGCAAAAAAAAAAAATATATCCATCAGACCGAACCACCCACTACATCAATGCAGATCACACACACAGTGCAACACCTGGCACGAGAAGGAGCATCGACATTCGCACTGCTAGGAAACCAATTTTTTTTCTTGTGCTGGAATGAAGGAAGGCCATGACACTGCTGCATAACATGCTAAATTGACTGAATATGTAAATCTTGTTGCACTTGATCATTATCCATTAAGCTCCTTCACCAAATAACCTTTAAAAGGCTGCAGCATCCCTGAGCCCACACACTGTTATATCCCACTGCTCCAGCACTCTCTGCAAGTGTTCCCACTCCCAAAGAAGGGCCCAGCAGCACTCCCCAGTGACAGTGTTTGTCCACTAATCTGAAATATTTTGTGAAGCACTTTCTACTGACTCCATACAAAAAAAGATTCAGCTAGCAAGAATCCACCGTAGTTTCCCACAGGAATCCCCAGCATTTGCACAGATGCTTTTCCCCTCACCTGCAGGGAAACTAGGTATTACTGCACATTCCCACTTTCTCTTGTGGGTCTTAAGAGGTTCAGAAGACAACAAACAGGTCTTTTAGCAAAACTAATCAAGCCTGAAAAATTAATCAATCTGAAAAAGGAAAAGAGCGGAAAGAGGAGGCAGGGCAACCAACAGAGCTAAAGGCCAGCTAAGAGCATGTGACAGGCAAATGGGAATGAGCACCCAACACTGAATACAATCTGAAATTTTGAAATGCAAATCAAATGTGAAATTTTGACATGAAAACCAAAACCACACAAAATAAGAGCATGTTTTAAATTAGTTGTCTTCTCCATCTCTGTCTTTTCTTCACCCATCAGACATATTACAGCTTAGTTTTATGTGCTAGGTTTATTTAAATTCAAATCATAACAGATAAACACATAAAAACTTCTTTTCTTTAGAGAAACAGAGAGAAACAGAGCACAATGTGACCTGACAAACTGTCCTGAAGGAACAGAATTGGTCTCCATGGATAACTCAACAATTCATTGTAAATTGTTAAATTCAACAACATTGTGCATAGTTGATCTTTCCCAAAGGAGGAATGCATCATTGAAAACAAACTAGCTGCTTCATCCTCCCCCTTTATTCCAAGGATTAATCACAATTGAGAAAAAATATGGTGCTTCAAAATATAATTTACATGTAAAGTAGAGCATTTCAATGGAGTGCTAGGTATCATTTGGTTTACCAATTACGTTAAGTACTCTATCTTCAAGGAGTAGAAAAACATTTCTGTTAGCATATTCAAACACTGGTATTTGCCATAAGGCACAGCTTAAGTCTAATATTGAAAATGCTAGAACTCTTAAAAAAATTACAGTCCTTCAAGGCTAATCAGACACATAAATGTCAGATACGCTACATTACCCCAGATAAATGCAACTAGTCCATTTCTGATCCAAGGAATTGATTAGAAAACAGTCATACAAGGAACAAATCCAAAATACTTTCAACACGCTCTCATGCAGTTTCTTGTTAAGCTGAACATAAACATTCCTTTTTCTCCATATGCTTGAGAAACAAAGAAAGGTTCCCTTCTTTTAGACAGGAGCCATTCTACAATGTGAGAATGTCAGCTTAACTACATCTACAGACTTCAAATTATACTTTAGAGTATTTGGAATCCTAACCACTGCAATTAACTAAATACACTAGAATGTAACCTTTTTTATCAAGACTATATAAATGGATACCCATCCATTTAACACTTTTCAGTTTAATTAGATGTCGTTCACAAATCCTGTGCTATAGTTTCGCCATCTGTTACATGGATACAGTGACATTTAAATTCCCAAGTAAAGCACATCAAACTATCAGATAATTTGTAGGAGCATAGGACAGTGATGATGATCAATATTATAACTCTCTGTATTCAAATTAAGGGCTCATCTTTGTATCGATTCTAACATTAGTGGATTTTAAGATAAATCTAATTCCCTTGAAAGCTTTCTTTGAGCCCTTAAAACATTAATGGTGTCAGAACCATATCATATATGATGGGTAATAACTGTCCTACTTAACTATAGATATGTCAACACACCTCTAGATTTTCTTATAATCAGTGGGATACAAATTAGCACTTGAGACACTGTATGCACCTACATTAGATGTGTGCAAATTAACAGTGGCTCCACAGGGGAAAAAAAAGACAGAATTTTTTCTATAGCTATTGTGCAATTCAATAATAAACATGTCATAACACTAAAGGAAGGTCTTTACACTCAGAGGTGGCTAGGGTTCCCAGCTGTCTGTACAGTCTGAAAAAAGGAGCAAGTGAGCTGCACTTTTTTCTACACCACTCTTCCCTTCTTGAATATCATTTCGCTTGTCTGCAAGGATTCTGTTCAGTGGCCACTATGAAGGGCAAAAGACGGCAAGGAGGAGATAAATGCCAGAAAGGATATAAAAGGCTCTGGAGCAAATGATAAGCAAGTCAAGAATTTCACGTGGGCAAAGAACAAAGCCATCTTGGTAGTCTTTAAGTCAAGAGGATGCCTTAGTGGTGAAGAAGATCATCAGACCCTGGGAAATTCCAGTCCAAATCCTACCTCCATGCAGTTGATCACCATTTTCCATTTCCTGCACAGGAAAATGAGTAGCACACCAAGGCTACCTAGATTTATGAAAGACTTGCACACTTACAAAGACCAGAAAGACAAAAAAAAGGCACCCTCTACTTCAGCAAGCCTGTCTGCAGAGGCAGCACTGGCACTGCTGTTACTCGCTGCCTGCTGTCCATCACCCTCCCTGCTTACTCACAGCAATGGGAGTTGCTGCTGGAGAGCCTTTTGGAGCACAGCTCTCAGGGATCAAACTTCACTGTGGAAGCCTAGGCCAGCATCATGCCAGCAGAGGCCTGAAAACAAGGCAGATTAGCTAAAATATCCCCTCAACCTGCTTTTGACGTTCCTGCTGCAGAAGTATAAAACCTGATCTCTCCAAATTGCTTCACATTAAACAACCACTTCATTAAATCACAGAAGTGGTGATTTCTGAAGTGGTGAGTAAGGAATCAATGTGCCCTAGGGAGGGACATTCTGATTGATAATGCAACAGCTGTGCCCCAGGAACACCTTTTGGTCAGCCTTTTTCCTGCCCTGTGCTTGAGGAATGACCTGAAACATGAGATCATATGTAAAGTCTCCTGCACTGTATCAGTGATATGCTCTTATGTGATATGCAGAACATACTCAGCAGAAACCATGCATTAACAAGAAGTGCAAATCTGTAGTATTATCCACCTCTTTTTTAAAGATCAGAACTAGAACAGTTTGAATTTTTAAAGCATACTATTAAAGCCTAATGTCCAGAGAAGTTCAGATAGTGTTAATGAAGAAAGCAACACAATTTCTTCTTTCAAACACGGAAGAAACAAACGTTTAAATAGGTTGAAAAATTCAATTAAAAAAACCTAGTATCTACAGAGCCAGCCAAAAAGTATGTAATATTGCCCAAAGCTTATTTTTTTTAACCAGCAATTGGAGATCCCTCTCAGTAAGTCTTTGCTATAGAAATCTTGACAGACTTTAACTGTGTTATCTCTGTAGCCCAAGCCTCTAAATTTTTTTATAAATGTAGTATTTCTCTGAACTAGTGGAAATTAAGCTCTCAGGCTGTAATTTTAAAACAGCATAAACTGGCACTGACACAAAAGCAGTATTTCCATTCTTCCAGCATCTCCTGCTTCACATCACAGTTGCTCCTGTGCCAATGAAAGTAAACTGGTTCACCTGAGAAATTAGCAGCTATATTTTTCCGTTCAGATTAATCTCTGCTTACTCCATGGCCTCCCAGATGGTCGCATGGCAGCAAACATGAATGGTAGAACAAAAACTGCATTCTTCAGATAGTTCTTAGGCAAAGACAAGACAGAAAGAAATCAATTAAACAGTGTCCCAATTGTACTGAGCATATTTAATGTCTAATGGGGCAAGAACACTCAGTACACAGGATTACTGCTCTCACCCTCCCCACAGATGGACACCATGTTTACATTCAATCAATAGTGCTCCTTCAGGAACAAGGGACATAATTCCTTAGGAATGATATTGCACATGGAGTTGGGAGCCTGTCCTATCTGTAGGGTAGCCTTTACTGCATTGCCCAGGAATCCCAGCTTGCACTCTACCGGCAGGTTTAAAACAGTAAAAAAAACTAGTAGCAACTCTGAAAACCTCCAGTTCTTCTTTTTTTTTTTTTTTTTCCCCTATAATTTGAAGAAAGCAAAAACCTCTTTAGTCTTGGTCACAGCCACCTTCATTCCTGCTTCTTGCATTCCACTACTGGGTGGGAAGAGGAGGAATTTTATTTATGTGTTTGTTTTTTAGGTGTCATTTCATATTTATCACTTTCCCTGACTGGCACTGGTATAAAAAAAAGTCTCTCTCTGTATTCTCATAGCTGCCTGCCAATTTCTGTTTGATGCCCTCTCACACTTGCAGTGGTGAACAACATCTCCCTTTTTACCCCCAACATGCCACTTGCAATTCACTAGGTCTCTAGCATATCACACCATCAACTCTAACAATCTCCACTGTAGGCTAAGGTGTCCTGACCTATACAATTATTTAATATAAAAGGTTTTCACAGGCTTGATCATTCTTGTTGTCTTTCTCTGAAATCCCTCCAGTTCTATGCCTCTGTTGAGACAGGAGTTTGGTCATTCACTCAGGTTACAACTTATAGTGATGAGCTGCCTCTTTTCCAGAAATTCAGAAACTACCTCAAGATGCAGTTTAACACCATCTCTGGGTCTGGGGTGTCAGTGAAGGGCTAGAGGTTCACCTCTTTGCCAAAGAACGACCTCTGAATTAGCAAGATTTCTACATCTATTGACAAGCTCTCCACTAGGTATAATTTGAAGCTTTAACATTCCACCCTGTATATACACCAAAAAGATGAATTTCAAGCATACAAATCTGGAGATGAATTCTTTATCACTCTCAGAACAACTCCTAGAAACAAATAGTGAGACCTTATTTTTAAACTGCAGCATGAGGTAATAAAACAATCTTTATAATCTTATTATTTATTCCTCATTCCAAATCACCTAGAAGCACCAAAACAAGCACAAACACTTTCCAAGCTCCTGGCACCATTAGTTTTAAGTGAGAAATTTTACACTACAGTTATCAAATGAAGTCATTTGCTATAAAATCTTTTACATTTTGGACTAGATACCACCTATCAACCTTTTATCACCTGCTTCTGTGACATGATGCCTAAGATCACTTGAAAACTTTTCCAGTTGGGGCGTGTCAAAATGTTCCCATCAAAGCAACTCCTCTTGAAAATTCCCCCTCAACACAACTACAAAAAAAAAAGAAACTTAGCTTTTTTTTCCCATGCCTTATTTTCTCCCAGTGTTGCTTTTAGCTAATGAATATCTGTTAGTTCACAGGCTATCAAAAACAGAAATTATCTACAGAGTTTCTGACTAAAATCTTCATAATTGTGCAAAATCTCTGTATGTGCATTAAATATAAATAATTTGAAACATTAATATGCTTTGCATGCTTTCTCTTTAGGTATTAGTAACTTATTAAGCATCTACCTTGGATTTCCTCAGCTGGATTAAAATAGTGGAAAGATTATGTTCTAATCTTCTTTTATACCAATCCCTTGAAATGCTGCAACTGTGGTGGATGGCTAAAGTTACAGAACGTTTATTATGGGGATTCACATTATAATGCCATGTTTATCATTTGGATATTTAATGTCCTGGATTCATCTTGTTTAGTATCTTGATGATTCTCATAGTATTTCCTCGTATACAGGAATTATTTTTTCCTGAAAGCACTGTCTGCAGGGGCATCACACATGGCTGACCATGTAACACCAGCAGCTCAGCACTGCAAATGGAGTAACGATGTTGATACACTGGCTTCCTTTATGCTACCATATGGAGAAAAAACTTCTGAATTTTGAGTCTTGCCATGTAGCCTGGCTTCATTTCAACTCTCCATTGGTACAAAAGCCAGTTCCCTGCTTCCCACATGCCAATACACAAGTCAGTCCCCCTCCCACCCATCATAAAAGTAAGACATCCTGAACAAAAGCCACACTCCACTCCCAGAGCTGCTTACGAAGGACACACAGCTCCACAGCACAGAGGCAATTCCAGCCACAACAATCCCAAGGAGGTACCAAGAGAAACACTAGAGAGAAAACATTTTGCATTATTCGTTTTTAAAAGTAAGAACACCACACCTGAAGCATCTGCAGGGCATGTCTATCTGCAAATAGGAAACATTATTGTAACACAAGTGGAGTTCAGTAACCATCGCTCTATGATATTTAATCTTCCACTGCCTCGGGAATGAAACCCTCCTTTCTTAATCCAGTTCTCACCCTCTCCTGTCCCAGAAGACTACCGCAATACTTTTACCTCCATCCTACCACTTTCACTTGAAAAAACTGAGAAATGAAAGTTTTAAAGGATCTGTAGAGATACTATCAAAATCAATCATCATACTCTGCTATCGAAACTCTCCTGAGGGGCACACAGGCATGATGGACAACACGCAAGATCAAGGACACTGAAAGACTTCTTGTCTTTGGAGAGATGAGTCCTATAAACCCCCAGAGAATTAGTCCTACCAGAAATACCAAAGAAGAAAATTAACTGCCCCAGACACCCTCTGCTGTATTAAAAACTTAATTCATACAGGATCTCTTATTACTAAATCACATAAGTACAGAAGGGAACCCTAATAACTTCAGATATCCTTCATCTACAACCCACATGCTTTCAAATCTTCTGATGGGTAAGAAAGCAAAAGGGTTTTAGTCCTCATCTAATTATGTGCAATTTTTGAACTTGGGTGTGTCAGTTAAAAGAAATTTGATGAGTATCATCCCACAAATGAGTTTAGAGCTTCAAGCCTGTAATTAACCAAACACTAAAGGTAGAATCACTGTCCAAGATTATTTTTCTTATTTAATCATAAGAACAAAATGCTAGAAAAATATTTTTGTCCTTTGAATCCTGTAATTCTCAATAATTTTGCAGCACAGCCCTGCTCTGGACAAAGGTAGAATAACATTACTGTACTCGTCAGGCTTGTCTGAAATTTTCTCCCTGCATCACACATCATCAGGAAAATGTAAATGTTATTCAGAAAATAAAGATATTCACCTTTCTTGTACCTTGTGTTAGTTTCTTCTATTTTTCTAGTAAGGGCTATAAATAAAGCCAAGCTGCCTTGCACCAGTTGTTCAGAAATTGTCTCCAGCTCAAAGTTTTTCTGTCTTAGACATTAACTACTCCCCAAAATCTGGTTAAGCAAAAAAATTATAAAATTTTTTTCTCCTGTCCCCACCTTCCACCACAGATGCTCTGAATTGTTCACAATTTCACCAAGTACCACTCATTCTTACTCCAGACAATGGTGCTGAGGGCGTTGCTCAACCTTTAAATCCTTTGGGGGAGCAGAGAAAACATCAAGTAACATCCAAAAATTCATATTGAACTCCTTTATGGCAATTCACAATTGTAAAGGAGCTACATTTCTAGAAAACCCTGTCAGACTATTTTTGTCATAGGTTTCACTAACTTCCATCTCCTCAGTGCCTAAAACAGATTTCTAAATGGCAGCCTATGCCTAAGAACAGAAGACACTTCAATGAATTATGAATTCCTCCTCCAGAAGTCATTGCTCCTGCTGCCAGTCATGAGACAATGAGGGTCCATGCTGTGTAGCTGATCTGAAAGGTGAGGGATCCCTTTTTCCAGGGATTCCATGGCTGCCATGGGAAACACTCCCTGACAGCTCTCCTGCCACCCAAGCAGTGAATACAGCAGCAGGTGCCCATCAATTCATCAGGGAAAAAAGAGGGCAGTTCCACATGACAGAAAAGTCTATTCTTGGACTTTATGAGCCACTCACAGGCTTCCAACACTTCAGCATCAGTTCCAGACTCCTGTCCGTATCACAGGCAAGACAGAGCAATGATGAACAAAATCACAGGCTGTTCAAAATGTGCACTGTACTCATTGCACACCTCACTATACAAGGAATGGTTCCTCTCAGTCTGGAACTACAACAACATGATGTTACCTCCAAACAAGTTCTAATGGTCTATATGTAGAACAGTTTCCACCAAGTATCTTCCAAAATTGCATTTTTGCTTTCCTCTCTCTTCTCTGCCTGATGTGTGCAAAGCCACAAGTAACCAAACAGTGCAGTGAAGAAGTTCCTATGGAATATGGTTTTTGCCTTCAGTTAGACAGAAAGCTACTCAGAATTGAATGGTGGCTCCTCAAAGAGAGGCTCCTCTGGGCTCATAACTATCAAAGGTACAGGCAGGACACTGAGACAAGGGATGAAACAAACCTTGTGAGACCAATGGTGGTCTGTTCCAGGCAGTTACAAACTCCACATGCTTTGGAAAAGGGACAAGGAAAAGTTCCAAACTCTTTATCACTGATATAGCTGTTTCTTGCATGGTCCTGTACAATGTAAGCTGAGTTTTTCCTATTAGCAAAAAATGTGCATGTATTCTGATTCTCTACAGTCATTCCGTCCAGTTAATGCACTTTCATTTCTGTTGTTTTTTCTTTTGTTATGGGAGGTTTTTTTGGTTGTTTTGTGGGCTTTTTATCTGATACAGATCACATTTTTCATTTGTCTGTCTCTTCTCCTTCTATGTTTTACATCCATCACTATTAAAGATGCGACCCCATTCCATAGAAAACAAAAGTCTCCATCGTATTTTCTTTTAGAATGCCAGGACTTTTCATTTGAAGTACACTGACCCCATTAGAGATCCAAGTCCTGAAGGAATTGCTTTCACCTTCAGAATTTTGCATTGCTAAAGCTAGAAAGTACCCAAAGCAGCAAGTAATGGTTGGGATTTGGATGCCTGTGAAAGGCTTTTTGACATTCTGTTCTATAGGATGTTTTAGCTTCATGCTGGTGTGCACTAGAAAGTCTTCAAAAACTGATATGTGAGAGATGTTTTTCTCTGTTTTAATGGGGATTTTGACCTTAGGCTTTCTCAGGCCTACTCAGTATTTCAGGAACAAAAGAAAAAAAAAAGTTCAACAAAAACAAACAAACAAACAAACAAAAAAACAAAACAAAACTAATGGAAGTATATGAAGCATATTTTTCTCTTTCTCATTTAGTAAATGGATTATTGATATTTATTTCTAAATCTTCAGAAAAACCTCTTTAATTTTTTTCTCTCTCGACCTAGTACATGCTGGAAAATCTTACCATATGATACATAGCATACCCCTAGACCAGGCACCGAATTAATTTTTCATAAAATTTGATTCCTGACAAAATCACAACTATTATCACATGCTGAATTTTATCCCACATACGATTTTTATGTTTTTTTTTTTTCTTTCTTTAAAGTGTTGTTACTTCTACTCTCAATGAATATTTGTCCTCTTTCCAGTTTTGCAGTAATGTGCAGTCGTGACTCACTGCTAAGTTTCAGTAAGAACTTCAGGAATTTCGCCATTTCTGCCTTATGAAAAAAATGTCCCATAAAGCCTCTGACAGAAATGCAGTCTAACTTGACTGCATTGCTACTAATAATGAGAGTTTATGGTAGTATAGAGTAGAGCACTGGAAACACAATGCTGTAAAGCTGCATCATATTTTAAATAAAAGTAACAGTACAGCATATAATTTCTTACCACCTTTTACACAACTGTCCATTTTATGCCATAGAAATTTGAGGTGTATATAGTTATTCAAATTAGATTATGCACACCGCATTCAGAAAAGCAAATGGGAATCTCATTTTTATGCACAGTAAATGTTGAAATCTTTTCAATACCTTTATATGAATACAACCTGGCTGCTGTGAGCCAAATGGAAAATCATACACTAGAAAAAGCAGCTCAGAAAAATTTTAAGCACTTCTTGGTAGATTATATCTATTTCTGTAAAGATGTCACCCATGTTTCAGGCCTGTGGTCCCCTGGAAATTCTTCATGGCATACTCTTGATGGAAGGTGACATTTTAGTCTGTAGGAGAGTGACCTTGCATTAGAAGGACGCAGTGAATTGCCAAAAAGGAAACAAAATTGCTTTTCTAAACCTAACTTTAGCCTAACTTTCTACTGCATGGTTTTCATAGGAGCTCTTTCTATATCTCATCCATCAGCAAAACAGCAGAACAAAAGATCTGCCTGGATCTTAATTGGGAGAAGAGTACTGCAGAGAAGAGAGAACAGTGAAAACACCCTCATATTTACTAGTTCTTCAGATTTCTACTATGACTTAATCTCCTCCCTTTCAATTTGCTGGGAAATAAAATGAATTGGTCAATAAATTAAATAAAGGTAGCCTCTCTTAAACATATTTTGTATAGAAATCAAACCAACACCATCCTCTTAATTTTGGAAGTGAAAGAAAAATATATTTTAAATATTTTCTCTACACAGAAATCCAGAAATAAGCATCACTGCTCAGTGATTCCAGAAGACGTTCCAAGGGTCATCTCCATACCAAACATATTTGATGACCTTGAAATGAGAAGCAGCCACTGACCACTGGCTGAGTTTGCTTTCCATATGCAGCATTTCCCATCCAAAAATCTTAATACCAAACTAATCAGTCTGCTAGGCTTAAGTCTACTTCAAATACTATACATAAACACATAATTGTAGTTCAAGCTATTGTGTTCTACTTTCTAGATTAAAAAAACTCCAAAAATTCAATATTCCACTTGTCTTTACATCAAAATTCTCAAAACTGGGAATATAATATAAAATAGCCATTCTGCTATTAAAAGGCTAACTGCACTATATACTTTTCTTCACTCTCAGGCAAAAGTTACAAGAAGCTTTAGAAAAGGACCAGATAAACCGTGTGCTGACAAATCTGTTTACATTCTCAAAACATATACAGAAAAGCCTGTATTTCTATTGCTATCATGCTACAAGGTTGGGGTTTTTTTTCTTATTTTCTTTGAGTTCTTTTGTATTTTTCCATGAAGAAAATTATGATTTATATGGCAACATACTGAGAAATAATGTAAGTAAAGGACATTTTGTGTAGTAGACAGACATTTTCACCAGTGGTAAGAAGTCTGCATCCAGGCAGGAGGTTATTTAAAGCACTCTGAACACAAACACAAGAAAATTTGAAGCAGTTTTATTCTTAGGAAACCACTAACACTTGGCACGTTCTGTTGCAGAACTATGTCACAAACCAAGGTATGGGTAAAAGCTTAACAAATGAGAAAGAATAATTTAAGGGTGGGGTGTCAAAACCTTTTCCTTAGCCTTAGTGGCTTCATGAAGTGAGAGCCAATAAACTGGAACCAAAGTCTCATGTTTGAAATTTATTTTAGAACTCACATACTTAAGAGCCAAGTGCACTACTTAACTATAAGCATCAACAGAATATGAGGCATCTTGAAAACTAAGGTAACTTATTGAAGATTTGAACAGAAGCTGCGCAGATGCAGTTCAAAACTGGAGACAAATTATCTCAGAGCATTTGTCCCTTCAACACATCCCAGGCCAAATCCCAGGGGAGCTTAGAACAAGATGGGCAAAGCATCCATCCACAAGTGACAAAGCCAGTTTTACCCACGACAACTGATCTAGACATATGCTCAGAAATTATTTTCAAAATCTCTCTTCCTGCATTCTCTACTGGTTAACATACATGTCATTTCCTGAAATTCCAAGGAAATGATCAATTTCCACATAAGAAACTACAGATGTGTAAAGCTGCAAAAGAACAGGCAACAACGGAAGAAATTTCTTGGTTACAAATGAAAAAAAGGAAAACAGAACCAGGGCAAACTTAAATCTTTGACAAGAGCCCCTCTATCCCAGAAAACTACAACAAAGAGCACCAGTAACACTAATCTTCTCTGTCAACACAGAATCACTTTTTACCCATTATTCAGTTTACAATACACTTGGTGAAGTCACATGACTGCACCATTTCCTTTTGGTTCCCTTTAAGATTAGCAGCAAGGCTTAGAGTTTACCTTGAATGTTGTTTCTAGTACCAGCTGACCCAAACCACCCAGATCTCTGCCCATTTTCTTGTTACACAACAAACACCCTTGCTGAGCTCTGAGGCAGCAATGTTCACGCTCCATCAGCAGGCTACCAACTTGCACGTGTCACAGAATCACGGGACAACTGCATTTGGGAGGGCCCTCACAAGGCTGGCTCCTCCAATTTCCCACTCAAAACATTTCAGCAAAAAAAAACTATGAAAAATAGGTATTACACCAAAAACTAAGTTGCCTGGAGTTTACTCTCTTTAACTCTATATGCCTATCCCATTAATCATTAAATAAAAGAAAGAAAAACTGAAATTTGCTGATTCTGTTATTTCCTGGTTTTGGTCTATCCTATTCTTTCCCCATCAGTGTTTCCTAACCCAGTGATTTTTAAACATAAAATCTGGAAACAAAAACCTGTAACACAAAATGCATGTTTTTTTCTTTAATTTGATTTATGACCTGAAAAACACTCTGAATCCAGACATTACTTTTACAACCAGAAGAGAAAATATAAGTGTGAAATCTTGCTGCATAAAAAGCTCCCGAAATACCAAAGTTCCAGCTATATAAATCCCTAATACCTTATTATATTAAGCCATCTAGTTAGATACCTAGGTAAACACACCTATAAATTTCTTCTAATAACAGGCTCTTAGAAATGAAAATACATATACACATACAAAAAAACCCTCCATAACCTAAATCTTTCCTCCTCCAATTTTCACCAGTCCTTGGTTATATGCCATGGTACAGTTTGGGTACATATGCTTGCGTACATCCTGGCAAGCTACAACTGCATTGCTACTGTAACAGCTACTAGAAAGTCCCAAAAAAACTCTCTCAGCTCTCTACAAGTGATAGCTAAGGAAAATGATACAGACAGAGGTACAGCTGGCTGAGCTAACCTAACCTACTTAGAGCCACTGACAAGCAGCTTCCCAAACATCTTGCAGCAAAAAATGAAACTTTCCCTGCAGTCAGAAAACTAGAGGGACTTTGGGACTTGCACAGGTTTAATACTGTTCTCTGACACAAGGCTGTAGTGCTTCTGGCTGTTTTCCTATAGTAATATAGAGGAATCTGTTTGCAGATTGTAACTGCATGTTCCAATCAAGGAGTGCACCTACACACATGTTCAGATGGAATCCAGCTCTTTGATATTATGCATTCTCTAAATTTGTAGTTCTCAGAGCTTGCTCTTAATTGCATTGCTAAGAGGAATGAAGTTAAATACAATATCAATACAGGAAAATGTGAGTGAGAGCATACAGAAACCAAGTTTAATAGACAATGCAATTCTGAGATAAACTTCAGTGTTTTCAGTGCAGAAACTGCTATTGCAAAGCTTGGAGTCACCTAGCCACACGTGTGGGTTTAATCAATTTAAGGGGTGATATATGCATTGTTCCAATCAATATTGTATTCTTTCCCAATAACTTCACAGCATAGTCCATAAATTGGGTTCCCTCATACCAACAGGGAATGACAGGGATATTGTTCAATTGAACTGGCCCAAACATCAGCACCAGCTGTACCATGTCAGGCTTTCATGAGATAAATGTCAGCACAACAGATATGCTGGAACTAGTGAGTTATGGGTTTAAAAATTGTTCAGTGAGAATATGTGATCTTCACAATAAAACAGTGTCATCTTCCTGAGTTGCAAGAAAGAAGAAGACAGAAAAAGAAGAAACATGATAATTTGTACATTCCCCTTCCCTTTAAGAAACATGACAAACACAAAATGCAGGAGGATTTGGAAGAGGGAGTAAACAAAATTGCTCTTCTCTTGTTGCCCTGCATGATAGAGCAAAAGGTGTAGCCCTGACAGAAGAAGGATCAGAAACTCTATGTCAGGCTAGAAGAAGCCTTGGGTGCCCAAGGGAGGTTGCAGGAGTCCATTTTATCCAGGGAAGACAGAGAAACAATATAAAGAATGGACACTGATGGTCAGACCCAAAGTGGCTTGAGCCCAGCTTCCTTGTCATGTCCCTTACAGCAGGAAGCAGCAAAATTCAGGGAAGAAGTAACTAGCATTTCAAAACAATTTTCCCCCAGCTATGATTCTTAAATTGCTTAATCTCTTCTTTTACAAAAGCCATTAGATAACAGATCATTCTTGTCATTCGTGCATTTTTGTCTTGC
Organism: Eopsaltria australis; assembly: GCA_034509425.1. Lineage (NCBI taxonomy): Eukaryota > Metazoa > Chordata > Aves > Passeriformes > Petroicidae > Eopsaltria > Eopsaltria australis. The sequence continues at coordinate 2,115,166 of JAVTVJ010000068.1, read as the reverse complement.
ACAAACATATCTTACTTGAGACAGTGACTGCAGACAGAAGCAACTGAGAAAACTCTTACCAAGTTTGGTTCAAGAGTCACAAATTATCTTTCAACCTTTTGCACTCCCTCCTCTAGCATAGCAAATTTGTTTAGAAATAGATTCTTTCCTTGACAGGATAAAGTAAACCAATTCTGCTAGCCTAAAGTCTTGGCTGGTGGTAAGATTAATGTAAAGGGACCTAGCATATACTGAGCTCTCTGCTGCTCTAACCACAGGGAAGCACTACTGGCACAGTAGCCAGCCTCCAGGCTACCAGTCATCCAGGCACTTGCAGAGTTTCACACCCCAAGAAACAGTCCAGAAGGATGCCAGAGCCTATTTGGAATGAGTACTAAGTGCTGCTGTTTCACTGCCTCTGCTAGCAAGCTTTACCCCAAGCAACAGGTCAGCAGGCTGATTTTATCACCCACCACTCCATTATACTTCACAGACCTATTTTTATTTCCTCAATGCATTAACTCTCCCACCCATTTTCTGAAGCACAGAGCCAGAACTTGACAGCTTTTTTTCTGTAAAGACATTTGGAAATGCTACATGTGTTCATAAGGGCCTGCTTATTTATAAAACTGGCAAAAAAAGGTGCCCCATAAACAGGAGTTATTTACTCTGACATTTTCTGTGATTCTACTGAAGCCCACCTGAACCTTTAAATGCTTCAATAATCCTTAAAAACCTGACTGCAATGATTTACAATGGCGAATCTAATTTCAAAACAACCTAGGTTCAGGTTTTATAAACATGTGATCAAGTTTATGTTAACTCGAGACTGTCTTAGGCATTATTAAAATAAATTAGTATGTCAACAAATACAGTATTGGTGAATTTTATTTAAAGATCATACATTAACACATTTTAATCTTCCATTTATCACCACCTCCAACAAAAGAATACGTTTAGATGTGCCTTGATTTTTGACATTAAAGTTGTTATTCTAATTTTTAATTTAAGTAAGAGGATTCTATTTTGTTCCCAAATGACAATATGCTGGGTTTAAAAATTCACTTTGGAGGACAGTACTTACACGTGAGGACTGTGGCTTCACAACACTGTAACTGAAGATAAACAGAAATTCTAATCCTGTCTAAGGTGTTGTTACTCTTACTAGTAACTTCAGTAGGGTCAGGTTTTCATCTCTGCAGTATGATCAACAGAAAACATTACTACCTAACTCTGGGGCTGCTTAACTCCACAGCACAACTGGTCTTCTTGTTTTCCCCAGCAGGCAGGTTCCTGCAGCTCTCGACAGGTGTGTGCTGGGACAGCAGGCACTGGACTGCAGCACATGCCCAGAAACCTTCCTGTCTACTTTAGCATCTCACCAACTCAAAATTAGCTTCATAGAACTGACAGCACAAAGAAACAATACAGGGTGGTTTGGATGGTAAATATTTACTGACTGTCAACTTAGATTGCAACAGCCTCAGCTCTGCTGCTGGGTTAAACACAGTTGATTCAGAGTACTGAAGACATATATCTGCGAGGATACACTTTTTTACCCGCACCCCCCCCCCCCCCCCCCATCCTGTTCCGTATAAGTAAATATTTAGGAGACAGTTCAGAAAATAAACTTGTTTTCTTAAGTCACCACAAGGCAATTTTTTCCTTTTACCAATTCTGCCACAGCAGGCAGACATGTAGGCATATTTGAAATCCAAGTGGGCAGCAAACATTGTTTTTTAAACTGGTCTCTGTGATCTACTGTGTCATTAATACGAACATTTTGATGCCTGCAATTTTACAGGATGCTATGAGACTATACTCCTGACAAAACATGCAAATATGATTTATTTAGCTCTTTTTCTACCAAATGCTACATTTGCAAAATTAGTTTAAATTCATTACCCATTTTATGATCAACTGAGGAACAGCATACCTAGCTGCAAGTAAAATGGAGAAAAAGGAGAGATGCAAATATATATATACACACACATGCAATGTATGCATGAAGTATTAGAAATGCACATCTTACAAAGTAATTTGCTTTCCCACCAAGTTTCATTTTACCTGTGTGTTTGTAGCTCCCCCTCCCCCCCCAGTTTTGTTGTTTTAGGGCTAGGACTTCTGATTCTATTACAAGTTTCATTATTTTGTCTTCTGCTTTTATAATTCTGTCTTTGCGGTATCTTGCTATTTTATGGTAACTTCCATTCAGATATAAAAAGAAGTTTTCTGGACTCAAAATGGAGAAGGAAAATTTTTAACTATGAGATGCTGAGGCAGAAGAGGAATTGCATGAAAACTTTTATACAAGTCCTGCTGTCCTGGTTTTGTCTGGGAAAGAGTTAATTTCATTCTTAGACACCTATTCCTGAGAGATCTGACAGATATTTAATTGTCCTTCCATATTTATCCTTAATCACATTTTTTAAAAATCTACTGCCCCAAATCAGAAACTTAAAAAAAGAAAACTCCTTCTACATTTTGTTTATAGGACAGCAAATGAAACCTGTTGCTTCTTTTCCTAAAAGTTTTAAGAGGTTTAGCATACATTTTACAGAAGCCATACAATTTCAAGTATACAATAGGAAGGCATCAGAGTGTCCAAATACTGCATGACTTACACAGCAGTTGAAAAATATAAAGACAGAATAAAACTGAAGGAGAATTAATTCTCATTAATAAGCCTGCACAATCTCTTCCTTTTAGCACTGTGTTTTTGCTCAAGGCTTCTCTTCTTCCAACACACACATAAAGGTACTGTGTAACTGAGTACCTTGCTGCCAGAGTCCTTGCTTGTGTTATACATCAGCCTTCTCTACACAATGGTGGTAAAATACAAGCTACCTTGAAATACAAGCAAAATCCCTGCTCCTCTTAAACTCTGCTTTTTTTTCTGCATCTTACCATTTAAAGTGTTAACTTTTTAAAGAAACTACCTGTGTCTACTTCTTTTGTAAATCTCCATGGACAGTGCTTCATTTGCTGTAGCAAACATCTTATAGTTGCTCCCTTTGGTTCCTACTCAAAATAACACCTTGATTTCTTTTCAGATACCAAGGTGGACACTTTTAAGTTTCTACTGTCTGGATGAACTAGAGAAAACAGGATCCAAAGAGCAAACCAGATCAGCTCTTGCAGTATGGGAGAGTGGCAGCTTGGTGTGATCCTCCCTCAGTCTAAACCCTAGATCTCAAAACTTGACATCTAGATTAATTTCTCCTTCAGATGCAGACATATTTTTTTTATATCTTATGCAAGCTGATCTCACTGGTAATGCCAAAGGATTTCTAAAATATATATTTTATAATGAGTATACAAGCAAATAGCTAAAATATAAGTAACACGAGAATCCTTTGTTAAGGACTTTAAGTAGAGACAACATCATTTTGTAGTTGGGCTCTGTTTATTTGTGTTACTCCTGCACTGCATTGTCACATCAAGAGGAAATGCTGATCCAAAGGGTGAAGGAGGCCTTCTGAAAGAGGCAACCTTTGCAATCACATCTCAAAGAATTAACTCAGTTCTCAGAAAACACCTTTTCCTGATGGTGTGAAATGGCTGCGAAGCTGCACAGTTGTTCTGCTGTCATTTCTCTGTGCCCTGGCCAGCACCTGCCAAGAAACACAGCACAGCCATAGGCAGCCTTCCTTTGGCTGCACCCATCTGAGGCTCCCAGCAGCCTGCCTCCAGGGAGAACAAGCCGGGACAGTCCTTCAAACCTCCCCCTTCTCCTTCAAGAGGATGAGCAAAGGCTCCTCTGCTATGAGGAGCCCTACCTGAGGGTGGGAAAGAAGTGGAGTGAGGCACAGTGGGAAGCTTCAGCCTTGCTCTGAAGGATCTTCACTGCAGTGTTGAGACCCTTCATCCACACAAAAGCCAAATACGAGTTTGTGTTTGGCAGCATTGGGTTTAAATTAAATTGTTTCCCACCCAGCTCTGGTCTCTGTGGTACCATCCTCTCTTAAAGGCTTGTGCATTTGGCACTTGGCTATAAGCATGAAATATTTTCTGTCCTTGACATCTAACCCTGAGCCTGATTACCAAGTTTTGAGCTGTCTTTACCATAGCAAAAACTGTTCCCTTGCTGCCAGTCCTCAGGGCCTGCCTCTCTAGAGCTGCAGCAAGATGCTGTAGTTAGACCTAGCATGGCCTGTTACAGCTTGTGCATAGGGACTGCCCTAAATCAATCACAAAAATGTCACCAGCAAAGAGATCAAACTTTAATATTGCTTTTTACAGCACATTCCCTTTTATCTGTTAAGAAGAGGATGCTGCTCAGTTCTCTTCAGTCTTGTCTCCCAGTTCCTCAGGAGTTTATAAAACCCTGTTATGATTTTCTTTTGTCGTTGCTGCCATTGCGTTTTCCTCCACCTTCCCCCACCAAAAACCTCTGGGAAGGCAGCCATCAAACTCTTCCAGAGTTCGCTTTTTATAACTGTTCTACTTCCATCTGTATTTTCTTCTATGTGTGCATCTGTGTGCACACCACCTGTATCTTCATTAATGTTTACTCTTTTTCGAGGAGAAAAGTGCTCCTCAATTTACTGGCTTATTTACTTTGTGCACTTTGCTGCACGCGGAGTCATAAAACATAAAACATTTTCTCCATTTGAACAATACAAACTTAGTCTGACACCAGATTTCCCTTGCCACTCCTCTACATCTTGCATTACTCACTTGGTGCACAAAACAATTTGCAGTTGCACAGATGCATAACACGACGATCCTTGAATATATTTCTTAGCTCTTGCACCCACCATTCTTCTCCCTCCTTCACTCTGTAGCTTGACTGCCATGAGCTCTGAAGTACTGGTGAGCTCAGGGCTCCTTCCCTCCTCTCCACAGCTGGCTCTGGGAGCTGGGAAGCAGTGAGCAGAAGCATTGAGCCAGGAGCAAACTGCACTCCTCCCCTCTCTGGGGGAAGTGCAGCCCCTTCCCTCGAGATGCAAAGGGCGATGAGCAGGGAAAAAGCAGATTAGTTCCAAGGCACAACTCTTCCCCTAGCACTGCCCAAGGCACTGGAGCTAAACACTTCCACGAAATACAAGCACATGCCTGGAGGCAGTCTTGCTCTGTTTATGTGCTTTATGAAGCTTTTTTTCCTACTGCAATCTTGGTTTCTATCATAATGTTCTCAGTTGATTTTATCTAAACCAATTTCTCCACTCTTGCCATGCTAATCATATTTTACTCAATCTCTCCTTCTGACTCCTCACACAGCTGGAGCCATTCTCATATGGCAGGAACCAGGCATGCATTCATTTCATAATTCTCTGGGAGAATTTCATAATTCCTTGGGGAGTGTCCCATGGACACCTTTTGTCATCCTTCTCCACCACTCCACCACACTCCTCTCACCTCTTGGGTTACGTTCAGCTGGAAAAGGCTACTACTTGTTTAGACTCAATACTTGTCTAGGAAGCACAAATAGGACATCAGTGCAATCTGTAGTTGAAAAACAAGCAAACAGGGCAAAAATGATTGCAAGGTAGGCAGATAAGAAGGATAATTGTCCTCACTTTTTATTATACCACATTGAGTCAGTAGCTTTTCTTTACCTTGTAAGTAAACATGTGAGATGCATAAGCAAAGGAAATTCCAGGAATGGAAATACACTGCTTTGGGAACATAACAACCAGCTTGAGTCCCAAAAAGATCAGTGGAGTGAAATCCAAATGTTCATTCTAAGTATGCCATTGGTTGTATCACTGGGTCACATTTCACCCCATATAAGAAAGAAATTTATTATTACCAGCTGTTGATACCTGTCAGAACACACATTGCTTCTACCAAGGCTAACCCAGTTAAAATGTTTTTAACTCATTTACCTGGAAGCACTGGGCAGAGGAGAGAAACTAAATTCTCTATCAGCACATGAAAAAGCAGGAAAACAGCTTCTGCCAGAAAAATATCCAATTTGTACCTTCACTGAATCCAACACATTAGAAACATCTCCCTGCTTCCTAGCACAAACTTGGATGATCTAATTAGTTTAAAATCATTGGACCAAAGTTAATTAGAGAGACAGAAAGAGGTGGGGGAATACACAGGTGCATCATATATTCCTCCAGTTATATAGGAGGAGGTATAAAGCAAAATTCAATGAAACTATTCCAAAATCTGGAAAACCCAAATTCAGTAAGAATCCCTGTTATGAAAATGCATCTTAGTAGTTTGGGTCCTCATGGCTGTGAGACACCCAGGTTCATTTTTCATGACGTTATTGTAAGGGTTATAATTTTACTCCTAAACACAACAAAATCCTGGGAGCAAGGGCTCATTGACCAGGCAAAGAGCTGTCAGGGGAGAACCTGACCAGTGAAGCAGTCCCCTGACATGAGGTACTGTCCCTGGAGCACTGATGCAAGCAAACCTCATGCCGTGGGATCAAGAGTCACTGCTGGGGTCAGAGGAAACACACAAAAAAACCCTGAAACTACTGATTTTAAAAGTATCAGGAAATATTATTTTATCATTTATTTCCATTGTTAGTAAGTGTCATTCTTTCTCGGTTAATATTCTTAATACCCTGAATTTGTGCACTCCATTAGAATAAATTACTAACCAGTTTTTAATCTGTTTGGCAATAAAGGATGCATCAGGATCATTGAATCCATCTCCTGGCCCTCTGCAGGACACCCTGAGATTCACCCTGAGAGTGTTGTCCAAATGCTTCTTGAACTCAGACAGTCATATTTTCAAGATTTGTACTCATGTGTTTTAAAAGGTCTCTGAAGCTGAAGAACACACTTTATTTCCTTCTAGCAAGAAAGACTTGGTGACAGCAGAAAGACACCAATGGTGACCTGCCTTCATGGTGGTCACATGGTGGTCACATGGTGGTCTCTGGCAAGCCATGAGAGGTGTAGAGATCACAACAGGGACTGGCATGGCCTGGAAAAGTACTGTCTAGGGGCAGAAGGTAAATCACTGGATGTAAAGGTTTTGATGCTGCATTAAAACAAAGGAATGCATGCACACAAATAAAACAAAATCACCCCAAACACCTCCTGTGAACCCCAGACCTATTCTTCCCTGGCTGCCCACAAAGATGTTTCCACAAATACAAGGGCACTGAAGTTCAGTGCTGCATTTGTAATTTTCTCTCATAGTCTACCTTGAGATAACGATAATTTGTCTCATAGTAGATGAAACATTTATACTTCCAGATATGTCTTTTGATGTTTTCATCCTTCAATTTGCTGGGTAGAAGATCAGAAGTCCAGTTTCAATGGTACCACACCATATCAAATACATCACTGTATTACTTTCCAAAAAGCTACACAATTGAAACCCTTGAGTTAATTCTCTGTTGGTTACTTTAAAAAAGCAGCTGCTTTAATATAAAAGAACTTTGAAGAATCTTCACTTTTCTGTAAACGGATATGTATTTTTCTAATTGAGATTTTTAAAGCCTTCTCTTCCAAAACTCTTCTTTCATCTGAAAATGATACCTAAAGCACACCTAAAATGCATCAATCTCCCCTACCACCAGCCTGCAGCTCCGTATTCAGCTGCTGCCCTGCACTGCATGAAGTCACGCAGAGATGCTACACAGAAAAGAAGCAGTGCTAGCATGAAATACTATCAACAAATTTTTCATTCCTAAGTTACGGGAAACGGTTGAATGATGCACCAGAAGAGATATTAATCTTGGGCATTCTGTAATCTTCTCTTTCCTCGGAGTAGTAGTAAAGCAAGGAGACATTTTTCCTTGGAAAGGAATGACAAGCTGAAATATTCCTTCAGGCATCACATCCCTCATTTCACTTTTTATCAGACAGCAGGATTTATTTGGTTTAGCTGGGCCTAAACTTGTTATAGTGGCATCAGTGATAGAAATGAGAGGTAGACAGTGGAAGAGAAATTACAAACTCCCTCCACATTATAAAATAATTTGACTTATAATGCATCCCCAACACCATCCATAGGAGTTTAGGGTGGCAGGTGTTGTGACCTTCAGCAGATAGATGCATCTGAGATAAAATAAATAAATGATAATTAAGCAATCACTTACAAGTTCTAAAAGCACCTAAAGTTCTGTATCCTACCAGATACCTTCTTATGCTTAAAATGAAAATCAAAAGGAGATAGATTAAAGTAGGAATAAAGAAGTAGCAAGGTTCTTCCTCATCCCTTCCTTTTTAATTTAAAGTAAAAATGTGTTCCTGAAGCAACTTCTTATGTCAGATCTCTATCTACTGAGAAAGCAGTGCAATGAGGGTCAATGGCTGGATGGGATCACTAGATGAATTAAAATGAAAAATGAGGGACACATTTTATCATTATAAAACAGGTAATTAGGGAATCAATTCAAGACATAAAATCAAACCTGGAAATAATTTAAAAAAAAAACATAGCTAAAACAGAAAATACAGGCACAGTGAAGAAATCAATGAGTGCAAATTTTTTAACTGGATAAGAACTCAAATTAAAAGATCAAAGTAGTTCACAAACCTTACCAGGTGATTAATGACAACTTAAACAAAAAGAAGATAAGATGATTTAAAACATTATTGAGGTAGGACAGCATGGATCTATGGAAAATAGGCCAGTCTCTGCTTTAGATCTAATCTGAGTTAAAATTTATCAACTGCACATGTGAAAAATTGTGCAGCTCCCAGAATTAGTAGTTGCCTCCAGGGGAAGCATGAAAAAAACATTGAATAGTAGGAAGAATGATTATTTCCCAGTTAGAATATGGACCAGTCAAAAGAGAATAAAGGACAAAAATGGAAGACAAATTGAAGTCTATGCTGCCAAAAAGAAATAGGCTTGACTAATCATCCCTAAGCAAAACCCTTACACAGGGAACATACAGAGAAGATACGATGGTGGAAGAGGAAGAAAATCCTTGTTCAGTGAGCTTTCAAATCTCAAAATGTTTATATATCTCAAATCTTGATAAGCAATGCTACAGAAATTTCAGTTCAGATTCTTCCTCCTTCTAGGCACAGAGTTATAGAATGACTTCAAATATAAACACCATACTCATAGACTCCCAATTTTTCTCACCATACAATCCGTAACAAAATTTTAGAGGCTGCACTGAAGAATCCCAGGATTACTTGTTCCCACATTGCCAAATTTCATCCAAGGGCTACCAATAGTCTGCTTTTTTTGAAGGACAGAATAGACCTTGCCCACGCCCTTCTCATGCCACCAGACAATGATGATCCAGACATTCATGTCACACTTTTTCCAAACTCTGTAGATCTTCCATGCAAGCCCTAATTTTTCTAAATTACTGTCTGCCCAGAAATCAGACAAACCAATAGGATTAAACACTACCTTGTATAAAGCAAACCAGTTGGAAGCCAAGTGACTTAGAATTTTATTATATAGCATAATGAAGCCTGAATATCAAAAAACAAACACTACCCATTACACAAAAACACATAAGAGCTTGTGGATTTCCAGTCACTTTTTATAATATTATTTTATATTCTAAGCACAGTAAACATTTTCAAGATGGCTGGCATTGACAGCACTAGTGCATCTGGATAAAAAGCGTAAGTTTACTCTTATAATTTGCAAAAACATCATTTGTCAACTCATTGGAAAGCTTTCATAATGTTCTTGCACTAGTTATCCCTTCCTGCTCTAAAATTACTTCTAAAATTCAGATGATCATATAATAGATTATGCCTCAGTCTGCACCTATTCTTCACTATTTTTCCACTAGATTTGAACAAAGCCATATAATGGCCATGAAAATAAACCAAGCACTGTGTCGAGACAATGCAGCATTCTTTAGTTGAGTCTCAAGCATTTTTACATCCTTTTTTAATCAAAAATATTCTTTATTCAGATATGCCCTACATTATCTTTTACCCTGAAATCAGTCAAAAAATATTCCAAGCAAAACACTATCATATCATGCTAAATATTTTAAATTAAAAGAAGAAAAATAGAATACAGAGGCCAAATAAAAGAGCAGTCTCATGGCTAGAGACTGTCTATTGAATGAACCATTGCACTGATCAAGAGCAGCACAGACAAACCCACCATGTTTCATTTTCATCCTTAACTCTGATACCAGAAAAACAACAGCAAGACCCCCAAACATCAAGATATGTGGCATCCCTGAGTTTGAAAGCTGGCACAATAGCATTGAATGAAATATGGGTACTTATTGCTAGGCATTAATTCCCGGCATATTTGGTAATTATGGGAATGAAGTATAACTTGTTCATTATCCAGTTCCGAGCAGCAGAGAGGAGAGAGATCAGGTGTGTACTGCATAACATCCACAACTTAGGCTGTTACTTCAATTGGAAGATCAAATTGTAACGTGTTAGATTTTGTGGAAAGAGAAAAAATAAAATACTTTCTTGGCTTCCATCCACCATCTTACAAAAATTGCACTGAAATCAAGTTCTTACAAAGAACACTTATTTACAATATTATACTCACTCAGTTTTCCACTGTTTGTGGGAGGAAAAGAAATTGAGATAATGGGATTACAGTGAGACAAGGGAAAGATAGCCCAAAACAAACTGACCTATACAGTGCAAATTCGTATGTCTCTTCATCAAAGGCACAATGCATTCACAATCCTGAAGAAACTTACACAAATTAATAAACTTCTCTACTATATATACATCACTATTTTCATGATAAAATATAAAAAAACCCAATGCTGTAAACTGTTTAATAAAGATTTTGTTTACATTTCTATACTGTCAATTAACTCATCATGGCAAGACTACTTCAACAGGTTCAAGCCTTTCAAACACCTACAATTAAAAGAATATGAATGAAAGTATTTTTCCCTAGGAAGCATTCACTTCACATACTTGTCTATTGTCTAGTATGATATTGTTGTCTTGTATCAAAAAGATCTAACTTTTTTTCTGGTTCTAATGTGAGTTGTAGCAAAAGCAACAACTTCCTAATTTCTAGAGTTACGAAACTTTCTTTAATGGGTGTTCTAGGTGATCTCCAGGTGCACCACCACTGAGGAATACAATTATGCCAAATTAATGCCATATGTAATTATGCCAAATAAATGCAATGTGTCATTATAAACTCTTTCCTTATTAATGAAATGCTATATAAAACTGCCTTATAATACACAGAAATCTCAGCTTCTTTTTCGTTTGAGGTGCAGAACCTGGGATACATTGGCAATGATACAGGATTTTATATAGGACAGCAACTAAAGGAAAAATAATAGTATAGAAAATATAGCTCTGGGCTGCAAAGATACTGCTTTTTTAATAAAAAATAAACCAACAGTAATTATCAAAATTATATGATGAAAAGCCAATGGTCTTCATTGTTTAATATGACTACATGAATAATTCAACACATCTTAAAATACCATACCGTTGGGTTTTTTTTAATAAAGATCAAGAAAGCATCAGAAATTTTTACAGTATAGATTCCCATATTCCTCTGGTAGTACACTAGTTTTGAATATAAATTCCTCAGATGACAACTAGTTATTCTGTTATGAAAATATTTTAACTACCAAAAAAAAAAATTACTGGTTTTTTTTTTTTTTTTTGCTTTTGATGAAACCTATTCTACTTTAGTGATATAACCATAACTTTAGTTTAATCTTAATTGAAGCCTGTGTAAGAAATGGTAGGCCGGCTCTTCATGTGCTATATTTTTCTAAGTTGTAGTCATATGGTTTTTTAACACAAGAAATTTCTTTTGGAGGAAGCATGTTGCATTTACAATATAACAATCAGCATGCAGGTATACATTCAGCACACTGATTTGGCATTGAGCTATTAAAAGTATTCTCTTACATCTGTTTTAGCTATTAAGAAAGTCTCTGGGAAACTAGCCTTTAAAATAAGTAGCCTTAAGACTGTAATCTCATGAGCTTTGCTCTACTCTCAATGGACAGGCTGAAGTTTCTTCCAGGAGCAAGCCAGCAGAGGAAGGTGGAACACTTCTTTTGCTAGAAGAGCTACCACATCCTCTCCACTCATTATAGAAGGACTCTACAAAGACCAGACTCCCAGGGTTAAAATGCATCACGGGTGTGTTGGTCTATCTTTTGTTTCACATTAGCAACTCATGAACCTTATAGTCCAAATATGAAACTAATGCTACCTCATACCAAAGCAAACAGGAATCAAAATCATTGCTGAGAATTTTGACAAACAAAGTGCTCTTAAACCTTCCTGCTCAGAGAGCAAAATAAAGTATATTCATGAAGAGAAGCTCACCAGTGAAATGAACTGAGGCTGCAGAATGCTGTTTTTTGTGGTCTGAAATTAAAGAACAGCAGATTCTGCAGGTCTCATCTGAAAATATATTCAGTTTTGACTGAATACAGGAATGTAGGAGGGAAGAATACATCAGCATCTGCAATTAGCATTACCTTCTCAGAAGGAGCAAATAAGGCTTCTCCTCTAGGCCAAATAAAGCCATGTCTTGTCAATGTCATAAGAAAACAGTCCTCTATATTATTTTCGATATAGAGGCAGAAATAGGATTACACTGAAAGCTGAAGTAACAAAAGAAAAGAACATCCTCCAAGAATACTTGCAATAAAGCAATTATGCAAGATGAGCATATTATCTAAGATCCTTATCTGGTTAAGAAAAAAACAGTTAAAATTCAAAGAAGGCCTTGAGTCATTAGACAGTCTTGAAGGATCATGTGCAATGAGTTTTCAGCTAAATGAATTATTAGTGTTTCTCACAGATTATGTGAATTCATTTTTAAGCAATTAGTCTGCAAGCATTATCAACTCCCTATGTGCTGATAGTTACCTGTGTATTGTTCAAAATTAATGTTAAATATCTAGGAGAGGTTATACAAATCTCATTTATGCTTCAAAAGGATGTCATCAGGAGAATGAAAGCCTTAACATTTACACTCAAACTGACTTGTTTTGAAAAGGAAAGCCCTGGGAGTCGAATGGGACAAGAACCTTTTGACATAGACATTTTTCAAACCTCTGGAAGATTTCAGACATTGACTCTGATCCACACTTGGATAGTCTTTCTCGTCAACCAGTGCCACCCCAGCACCTCAGGGAATACGTATAATTCACCAGATGCATACTGCCTTCTTACAGCCCCTTTCTTGAAAAACAGGAATGAATCTGCTCCCAAACCACAGATGCTCACAGATGCTGGATGCTTCACAAGCTTCAGCAATGTCACTCAGCTGAAACACTGAAACAATTCTATCTTCAATTGTAGTAGCTTTGCTGGGCTTGAAAGACATGTTCCATGAGGTTTAATTAGCTCTGGGAATTAATCTGCAACACAGAAATGGGCCCTCTCCACAGAGGTTAAGAAGCAAAACTAACCCTGATGTACCGACTGTGATCACCATGAAGTATAAATACAGCATTATTACAGCAAAAGCTCTGTCAGAGGAAAAAATAACCCTAAAACCCTCCTACAGACACAGCATCTCTATCATTTGCAGGGAATACCGGGAGAGGGCAACAAGCAATAGTTCTGAGAGGCTACAATACTTGAGAATCCTCACCTTAAGTAATGTATGATAGAAATGACAGAACTAATTCAAAGAGAGCTGACAACAGTCAAAGGCTATAAAATCCAGACAATTTTTTGTACAATCACATAATAATAAAAATAATAATGGAGAAATAGCAAATGCATTTGTCTAGCACTAAGACACAATGTGCAAATATTCAGAAGAGCAGGGGCTGTTTAAAGCTCATCTACAGTGAGAGCTTAACATTTATTTTCTTGACATGTGCACCACCTAATTCTACTTGGAACTAGCCATTCAGTCTTTAAATTGGACAATCATATAGCATTCAATACAACCTCCACACAGTAAGCAATCAGTAAAACTTCACTGACTCTTAGCATTTTCCTTCTCTTTTGCAGACATAGCCATCTCCATGAAAACTCCTGTTAAGCAGTACCATAGAATGACATCTCCAGTAATATCATCAGACAGAGATTCTGTGCACAGCTGCCAGTTCTTGCAGGTTCTACACACTTTTCCCCTATGAATATTTAGTTGACATGCTGACATCAACACCTTGCTTCACGTTCTTGCACAGACAGAAAAGAATATGCACAGTAGCCTGCATCTGACTGCTATCCTTACTAGTAACTTGTACCAGAAATTTGTATTTACTCATGTTGCAATTGAAAAAAAAACCTGTTAATGAATCCCCAGCTGAAACCTGCTACATTTCTTTCACACAGCACAACCAGCTTTCCTCATGCACATTGAAGAAGAAGCAGGGCACACACTGCAGCTGAAAAGCTGATTGAAAAAACCATGACCGTGCACAGAACACCAGAGGATGGTTCCTCAGGCTCTGCTGCACAGTGGTTTGTTTTTTCCCATCTGAAATTAAATTGGAGACTTAATCACCTGTCTCAATCAGGCTAATCTTATCTATTGATAGTCAAATTAAAAGCTCAGTGGGAAATTTTGCACTGCCAGGAAAAGATGGCTCCTTAGCTTCTACTGGAGTAATTTTGCAAAATATTTAACTTTGTAAAAATGGTAATAATTTTATTCTTTGCATTTTCTTTATTTATTTACTCAGTGTATTTTCATTTTCTACTGTAGCCAGAAAAACATTCAGTGAATATACACTTGCTTATCACTGAGGCAACATATGATTAATAACTTGGTGCCTACATGTCAAAGAATCCTCAAAAAGCCAAACTTCTCATAGAAGAAATAATTTTAATATGCATGACCAGTAAATCTGTATTTTTATTCTATTTGTAAAATTAATTTATATGAATATGAGAGAATAAAACTCCCACACTAGAATTTTTACTTAATTTCATCTTGTGATATCTTAGGCATTGAAAATAATACATTTTCATCACATTCTGGGGCACTATTTATTTTCCTATAAAGAAATGTAAATCATGCAAAGAGATTCTTTGGTAAAAATCCTACTTTTAACATCAATTTTGTAATCATTCATGTTTTTAAAGAAGTAATTACAAATGTGGTGATATTTTGCCATTAGTTCATACTAATTCAGTTAATCACAGTTTGGCTTAATAACCTCCTTAGCCTTCAGTCATCTTTTATTTCCTAATGATATGTCAGCTTTGAAGTTTACTTAGCATAGAACTAAGTTGTCTTGAAAAATGAAGTGGTCAAAAAATAATTATTTATTCGCTCTTTATACTGTAATTCCACTTTGAGGATCCCAAAACAGCTTAGCAACCTCAAAATATTCAACCTCACAAGACACGTGCTAATGCAAATTTTACTACATCATAGGTGGGTAGATTGCAACATGGAGAAATTAAATGGCAAGATGCCCCAAAAGCACTCTTTGCCAGTGAGGAGCATCATCTTGTGACAACTCCCCACCTCTTTTGTCTTCTGGAAGACAAAACAACCCTGTGTACCACACCAAGGCACCTTCATCTGCATTTTCTCCTGAGGACCTCACTTAAGCTAAGCAAAACACAAGTAATTTTGCAACTTCTTTCTATGGCCTAAGACCACAAGTTTAGCAAGGATCAGGAGAGAAAGGAAAAGGAGGATAAAATTTACTTGGAAGCTTTCCAGGTCTGTGGGCTGTACTCTCAGCATCCCACACAGTGAGGAGCTACCAGTGGTCTGGCACCCTGTGGGTAGGAGCAGAGCTACTCAATTCAGCAACTTATACTCAGTGAGTCCCCGGTCTTCCATGTAGAACATATCACAGCAGTCTTACAACAGATCAAATTTGGGATTTACTGCAAATACCAAAGAAAACATTTACTGACTTAAATGCATCCCAATACTTCGTTAGTACTGAAATACCCTAAAAGGGCAAATTAGATTTCATTCACATGGAGATATGATAGAGTCTGCATCCTTGGAGATACTCAAAACCCAACTGGACACAGTCCTGGGCTCTAGGTGGCCCTGCCTGAGAAAAGGATTAGACAAGGTGACCTCCAGAGGTCCCTTCCAGCCTCAATCATTCCTGTGATTCTGAAGTTCAATCCTGTGAAATATAAATAACAGATACGTATTTGGTACATATTTAGAGTAGGCATATTTTGTACAAAAGTAGTATAAGACAAATTTGTTCCCACGTGTCTATGAAACTACTCTGTTTCAATACAGGGACTCCTAGAAAGTACACTGAAGACAGAAGCAGAAGAGGAATTACTAGCAAAAAGGACAGGAGGGAAGATGCATCTCCTGAAAGCCCCTCAAAAGGAAGGAAGCCTTGATGAGAGAGAGCAAGATTGCAAACCTCTTACACTATTGGTATACAATTTTTGGAGGTAACTCCTGAGCTTCCCACTTGGCTCCAACAGCCTCCAAACTTCAAAGAGGCTCCATTCTCCAAGGCAGCACTCCAGAAGCACATGGTTGAGAAAACTCCTTAGTTTAACCAATGTTGAGAAGCATCTCAAGAGGACTTTCAATAAGAAAGTCAGGACACAGTATTTTCTAAGTGCATAAGTTTCTAAATTTTTTAATAAGTGTCTGTATTTTGTCATGTTAGAACCAAAAAAAAAAAAAAAAGAAAAAAAAAAAAAAAAAGAAAAAGCTGAAAGAGTAAAAATGTTCTGCAAGCAAACATGGTTACAGCAGAGCATGCACCTCCTGCAGAAACAATGCAGCCAAGTAAATTGGTGTTAGCAGAAAACCTTTCTTAAACCAGGAGCTGATGCAGTTTCCAGTAAAGCGCGAGAATCGTTTTCAGGCCTGGTATTACCTAATGTCATTCAGCATGTATCATCTAATGAGTTTTTCAGAGGAGGTATAGTTGAGAGGGGCCTCACGACTTGTAAAAATTCACTCTGTGATTTTGTAAAAACATAAACATCTGAAACAATAGTGAAGGACTAAACATGTGAAAGAAACTTTACAGTAATAGCTCTGTGAAACAAACAAATCTGTGCCTTTTGCATTAGTCATACACTTCACATAACTCTGAACTGCAGGACTTTAAACTGCCACCAGCAGTGGAAAATGAATGGCACAGGAGCACAACGCATCCCTTACCATATCCCAGTCCTTGCTACCTCTTTTATTTGCAGACTTTGGCTTCCGGCCCTGTACGTGTGTGCATTTCATGGTCCATGCCTCAGAAGCCTACAAGTGGAGCAAACTTCTATCAGACACCGCTCTTCCTGCTGCTTCCCTGCACCACCTCAACTGGCAGAGACCTAGCAGCATCTCCAGAAAGGTGCTGAGAGCAAAGCGTTCCTGCTAAAATGACTCCCAGCAGAGAACTACTGGTAAAGTAGCTCCTCTGCTACCAACTCTGTAAATTCTCATTGAAATTCATTTGAATGCAAAGACTAACTAACTAAATAACCCTACCTATACTTTATTTAAGATACTTTTCAAAGTATCTTATCTGACAAGACCTAGGTTTTCCAACATCTGTAGGTAACAATATAATGTTCATGGGAAGTTACAATATTTGTTATCTGTTTTCAAATGACAAGCATTTTCTTTTATTTAACTCCTGATTTAGTCTGCTCACTGTTTTTACAGGTTTCAGTGCTCCCCTGGGACACATTTTCACAGCTGAAAGTATGCTGTGTCATCTGTTATTCCCTATTTCAAAATCTTAGACTCTAGTGCAGGAGCACACATTAATCATTTATACTGTATAAATACATGAAAAATTAATAGCCCAGCTTGGATTCCAAGGCATCCATTTAATGAGCTGGGACTCAAACCTAGGAGCATCATGTCATTACCCTTACCCATGTATAAAATAGTTCTCAGAAAGCTTCATCAAATGAGACCTATTACTACAAATTCAGCACATTAGACCTATGAATTAAGCATTCAAAAAACAAATTAAGCATTTACTTTCTGGAAGAGGGGGAAACTAACCTTTCTTCTTAATTACAAACTTGTTGCAGAATACTGAAAAATCGAACTTACGTCTTGAAATAAAAAAAAATAAATTAAAAAAAGGCATAAGATATTTAGTAAACTTGCTCTAAGTTTTAGTTAGTTTAAAAATAAAACCCATAGACAATAAAGGAGGGAATGCTGACAATGTTCAAAATATTTGGATACAATTTGAGAACATCAATTAAAGCCATGCTTACTGCTGGAAGAACAATTAATGTGACAAATCCCAACATCACAAGCACAAATAATGAAGAAATAATAAAAGGCAAGCATTGAATTATGCAATTATTTTGTTCCAGCACTCTGAATTGTGATCTGCCTTCATAGTCAGGAGTACATATAATTGCATTTACACAGACTAAATAAGGCAATACAACCATGCCTATTTCTATGACAGCTGCAATCACAGCATCTGCTTTGGTTTGACCAGAAAGTCTGTGCCTATGCCAACTGTACCTGAATGCACTTTGAAGCACCTACAGGAAGGCCACGAAGTAGTTTCTTCTTAGAATCAGCGATTTTCCTTCTTATGAGTGGTAATTTAAAAGCTTTTTTTTTTTTTTTCAATGCTATACCACATCCCATCAGGAAAAACAGAAAAGCTCAAAATTAATAACAAAAGCAGGCAGACTGATTGCCTTTGAAAAGGGGAGGGCAGACAGGCAAGAAGAAACTGGTGGAGGATGCAGCATCATCAAGCTACTAGGCAAGACAACTGTTATAACATAAAAACCTTTGCCACAAAGCAAGAATTTCTAGAGAAGGAATTAACATATTTTCCAAAAAAAGCTAAGTTGTAAGATGTAGAGTTGGAATATAGCAATAATCAGATGAACCGCAATTCTCACTCTTCAAATGTTTTTAAAATGAAGTTCCTTATTACTCAGGGAATAATGAGCCATTTGCATCTGTACTGTGCAAGAACACTTGATGATCAGGAACAAGCTCTTCTGTGACCTGCAAATGCTTTACAATTATGGGCTATGTTTCTATATTTCCTTAAGCCAGAAAGATAGTTCTAATTTATTCAAAACTCATTTGTATTTTCCTCAGAGCAATTCGCAATTCACATAGCTACCAAAAGATAAAAAAAAAAAAAACCTAAAAATGTGAACCGGCTGCTGGCAGTCTTTTAACTAAAAAACACAGTGTAAGCTTTTACACAGTTCAAAAGAAATGTGTCCGCCCAGAAGCCAAACAAAACTCTACATTCTAATAAAATCAAAACTATAGCATGAAGATGGCACCATGACCTTAACCAGATTGCAATGATCTGATTCCCTGTTTTGCAATGCTACACGTTATGGGAAAGATAAAATTTCTCAGGTTAAATCTCAGTTTAAAGCAGTATGGCTTTATGAGACCACATGAATATGCAAACCTATGTATTTCACTACTAACTGCCTGCATATTCAGCCTCCTGCCACAAAACTGTGCTGCTGATCACCTGTGTCCTCCCAAACCACAGTCTATCCTGCCCTCTTTGTCTTAGAAAATGTCAGTATTGTCATGGGTGAGATCCCAACACTGCTCAGTTCAGGGGGCATTTGAAAACCAGTGGGGCAAAGATGTTGCCTGCAAAGAGTCAGAATTAGGACACAGACTGATGGCAGTGTAAACAATGAAACCCTAATTCAGTCCAAAGCTTTCAGTAAACTGTCCTCACCACAGCGGGGTTAACTCTGGGTCCTAATTATGGAGTTCCCCAAACTCATACTTTCCCCACTACCCTGACTCCTTCTATATAAAAGCCTCCAGCTCTGCAAGATAAAACCTAACTGTTTCAAGGATAAAGTCAAAGTACAGGATCCTTCCCTCAAATCAAGACAGAGGTACCACAATTCACTAAGCATGTGCACTATGTCGGTAAGTTATGCTTCATATCTTAGAGGCATATAATCTTCAAGTATCACTGATGCAAAAGAATAATTCCTTTTAGAATATGAACCAAAACAAGTATCAAAACAGAACAGGTATAAAGAAGTGACTCCTGCAACATAGAAAGCAGCATAAAAATTTGATACAAAAAAAGCTTAGGAAGCCTGTCTCATGGCAGTGGAAGAATGTATTATTAACAATAGTAATAATGACAAAAGATTCATGATAACTTCACAATAAAAGTCCTGAGAATTACAAATTTCACAGACAATGATGGCATCTGGGGTTTGTTTTCTCTTGTCAACAAATTCTTTGTTCTGACTGATGACAAACTTACCTAAATAACTTGCTACTGTCACATCTCTAGATACTGGGAAGTATAATAAAAGGGGGAAAATTATGCAGAAAGACTGGCAGGAGTGAATGAGCACAAAGCTGTACTTAAAATTAACAATGAAGGAAGCCTGGGAAAGAGGTGAAAATGTAGCCCGTGACATGGTTAATATGGAAAAATAAATGCACTCTGTGTAAAACCAATGAAAACAGAATGAATTCTAATTTTACAGTAGTTACCACCTGAGAATCAAATGAACTGCCGTAGCATTCAACATGAAATTATCCCTTGTAATAATGACTAATGGTTTTGCTATATATCATATGCTGTGGCCAACCTTTACATAACAGTTTAAAGTCTATCAAAGTAAATCAGTGTAAACATTGAGCAGCCACAGGTCTCAGCATAATTCCCTTCTACAAATTCACTCAGTTCAATTAATTTCTCATGTACTTAGCTGTACTGCTTGTTTGAATACACTGCTTGAATCTAGTGAATGTTGCAGGGCCTCCTATCTTTGAGGCTCGGACCCTGATACCTAGAGATGCTGTATTTTTTTGAGAAAAAATGAACAAACTTTTTTTTTTTTTTTTTAAGCAGGGAGGGAGGAATTTCTTAAACACACCAAAGCCCCCAAAACCTGAGCTTTTCTTGCAACATCTTCAGAAGAGGCTCAACACGAATCTGCTGTCATCCTCTGGATACCCAGACACTGCTTCATTTCATTGCCCAGTAATCACATATAGGTCTGACTTCTTTGGTAAATTTGTGACTATAAGTCCAGCAAGCAGAGTTTTAATCTCTAGCACCAAATGGGTTTGAGCTGAACTACCCTTTGGAAAGGCACAATCAAATTCTGACCCTGAAGTTAAAAATCAGAACCCAGGTACACCCAGGCTGGTAAAAAATGGCATCTATTAAACGTGGAGGAAAAGAAGACAAAAAGCTGTGGAGCAACTGCTCTTTTCAAAGGGCATAAACTGCAGAACCCACCCATGCAGTTTAAAGTCAGGTCCCTATGAATCTTGCATAAAGAAGACTCTTATCCCAGAGAGTAATTCAGGTTGTAAGGGATGTATGGACATCTCTAGTTCAACCTGCTGGCCAAGGTCAAACCAGGTTTCCCCTCAGGGCTTTATTGCATTTAGTCTTGAACACATCAAAGGATGGAAACTGCACAGCCTCTGGGCAGCTTGCTTCACCGCTTAATTATCCTTCTAATAAAGCTTTCTTTCCTCATATCTAGTCTGAACCTCCTCTTTTTTAATTTATTACTATAATCTGTCATTCTTCAGGTACATGCATCTGTAAAAGGCTCAGTTCTGCCTTCTTCATAACTTGCTGGTAGGCTGCTGGTTAGTCCTTCTGAACTGAGCTGTACGTCTATCCTTATAGCTAATGTGTTGACAAAATAGTTTAACCTTGTATAAATGTAATCTTTATTCAACATTTACCACTGTTCAAAATTTAGGCTTTCTTTTTCTTGGTTTTCATAATAAATTTTTTCTGGCTTTTACAGTTGTGCAAATTATTGCCATTACTTCTTGTAATGGAACCAGAGTGGTTTTATATTCAGCCATTTCCTCAAGAAATGAGGAAAATCGTGAATGAGAGCACGACCATTTTTATTTTTTCAATAGCAATGCAACAACCATAACAGGCATTAAAGAGAGAAACAGAACCAAATCCATCCTTTCCTCACCTATTCAAAGACACTGTCAGTAGCACACAAGTCAAAACCCAGAAATTACAGCATTTCTCTCGGGCTGATGGGTAAGGTCATGTCATCTTAGAGTCTTTCACAGCTTCTTCCATCTCCTCAACACAGGAATCCAACAGCAGATAGCCAGAAAAAAAAAGGAAAGCCAAGGACCACTTCAGTAAAGCCTGTGTGATATCTGCTTAAAAGAACACACTGTGGAGATAAAAGCTGTTAAATTCCAATACAGCTCCAGAAATTCAACTGCGCAATGCAGGATCTTAGAGCGATCAGTTATCTGTCCTCCCAGAAAGAACCTAATTATCCAACTTACTCTATGGCAACTAATGCTTCATGTTTTGAGGAAAACAAGCATGGGAGCCACAGTATAGAAAACCCTCTTGAGTAAATCTTAGGTTACTACATCACTCCCCTTCTCTCTGCCTTGCAACGTACAGGGTCTCTTTTCAGAAAAAGGAAAAAAAAGTGGGGGGGGGGGAAAGCAGCAAAACTATAATTGCTATTAAGAACTTACACAATATTCAGAGAGATGGCCAAGAAACAGAAAAGACTGGAGTTAAGCTAAACCAGAAAGGTAAGAAGTTGGTTGGACACTTAGGCTGAGTGAGCTGTAGCCCACCCAGAGACCAGCACTCAGTAGAGGAAGAACTGTAGGGGTCTGTCCTGAGACCTGGAAAATCCTTATCAATGACCTGGAGGACCCGATGGTGTGCACTGTGCCTTGGTAACAAAAGCATCTACAGCTCCTGGGACGTACAAACAGGGGCACAGCTCAGAGATGAAGATAAGGGATTGTCCCCCTCAGCATAGCACACATCAGACCACATTCCAGCAGGTGAAAGAAACTGTTTCCCTGTGATGATGGTGAGAGAGCAGAGCAGATAATTCGAAGAAGTTGAGCCATCTCCATCCCTGGATTTTTCAACTGCCAACTGGTCCAAGCCCTGAGAAACCTGGTCCAGTGCCAGACCTGCTTTGGGAGGAGATGAGCCCACATTTCCATTCCACCAGGGAGGGCCATAAGGGAGATGAGAGAAATTAAGAAGCTGTGCTGGCCAAACTGTCACTGCTTGGACAGGGCAACATGAATGGTGTGTCAGCAGCAGCAAGCTCCAGCCTCGCTCCTGGTTTTGGGAGGGCACCAACTCCTAGGAGAAAACTTCTCATGTGTCAGATGCCAAAAGATCTGTCTGAGGAGAGACACTACTGAACAGTGAACTGAAAGGCTTTAAGTGACAAAATGTATATTTTTTATATGCTCTACAAGTTCTGGAAGGAAAAAAATACAAACAAAACCAAAATAAATACTCTTTAACAAGTCTTTTAAGCCAGAAAAGGACAAAGCAGTAAGACTCAAAATCAGGGGGTTATTTTACAGAGAAATACTTAGAAGGAAATAAAATTTTCACCTACAGAAAAGGAAATGGAGACACAGAATAGACAAATACTTGATTTGAGCCCCTCAAGCGCACTTTAGAGAACACTGAACAGGTAAGTATGATTTTAATACCCAGGAGCTACTGGAAATAATAACTTTTTCAAATAAAGCCAAATTATTAAGGTCTGTCAAATTTATTTTATTAGGCATTATGTAATTAACATAATGATAACTCTGCAATTTATATTAGTATAATGAACTCTGCAGTTTGGTGTATGTAGTCTTACATAGATTCATCAAGTTGACATTTTGATTGGTGAAAATTAAATTTTACTTCCTTTGGGAAGTGACAACATTCTAGCTAGATTTTTCTCATTGATTTTCTGTAAATATATAGTAGCAGTTTGGTGCTGCTCATATATAAAAAGCCTACTCTTCTTTACACAGTAGAACAATTAATTAAAGTGTTGTTGACATTTTCTACAGAGAGAAACAGGGAAGTATTTAAAAGAAATATAGAAAACTAAAAATATACCATGTTGAACCAATAAAAAAAGAAAAGACTCATCTATTTTTAATTGTATTGTTCCCATTACATAAGCCTGGAAATAGTTTTCATTTTCACAAGGCTTCCAGACAAAATGTTGAGTTATTTTGGAAAACCCTCATTTATATTATAACATGAGGTTTTTTTGTTTACCAAGAAATTAAAATGTCAAAACTTTGAAAATTCTGTCTAAAAATTACCATTGGAATCTGTACAAAACCTTAATTGTGCATGTGTAGGTGTATGCATACAAGAAGAAAATTTAATTTTAGAAGAAAAATAACCAGTTCTTTACCAGAAGGTAGTGATCCCCAGATTGATTTCACTTAGGAATTCACTATAAAAAATAAAACCAAATTAATCACTGAAATATCACCTTGCTCCCTTAGCAGTTACTGGGTTCAATGGAAACAAAACAATAAAAGAACAGTTCCAATTCCTGGTTTAGATCAAAATGTGTTTCAAGCACGAGTGCCTTGCAGGTCTAAGGGTACAAAGGTGTGATGTAAATTTTGGATGAGAAAGCAATGGATAAGGTAGCTAAAAAGAGGTCAGAAGAAATGGCAGAAGAAATTCAGCTATTTTTGCCATTTAAACCGAGCTTTTCATACAATCATAGAATAACAGAATGGTCTGGGTTGGAAGGGAACCTAAAGATCAACTAGCTCCAATCCCCCTGCCATGGGCAGGGACACCTTTCACTAGACCAGATTATTCAAAGCCCCATCCAACCTGGCCTTGAACACTTTCCAGGGTAGGGAGTCCACAAGTTCTCTGAGCAACCTGTTCTGGTGCCTCACCACACCCACTGTAAAGAATTCCTTCCTTATATCTATTCTAAATCTATCCACCTTCATCCCAAAGCCATTCCCCCTTGTCCTGTCACTACATGCCCTTGTAAAAAGTCCCTCTCCAGCTCTCTTGTAGCTCCCTTCAGGAACTGGAAGGCTGCTGTCAACTCAGTGCCTTCTCTTCCCCTGGCTCAACAACCCCAACCCTCTCAAACTGCTCTCATAAGAGAGGTGCCCCAGCCCTCTGACCATCTTCATGGTCCTCCTCTGGACTTGCTCCAACAGATCCATGTCTTTCCTGTGCTGAGGATGGCAGAGCTGGACACAGAGCTCCAGGTGAGTTCTTGTGAGAGCTGAGTAGAGGGCCAGAATCACTTCCCTCATCCTGCTGGCTACAGTTTTTAAACAGTTGACTGAAAACTTTAATTACGCACACAAGCTAATGCATCTGGAGATGGTGAATTAAAGTCTGACATACAGGACACTGCTGGAAAAAGGCCTTCTGTGGGAAGCAGCAGTACAGGAAGTGCACATGAGCCTCCCCACAAAATGAACTCATGAGTATGACAAGGCCCAGGTGTACGAATAGGAAGAGCGACCCACTGCTACAGAGAAAAGAGCTGAGATCAATGCTGAAATGTGGAGTCTAGCTTGAGTCTCCATATTCCAAGAGATGCAGCAGAGAGCCATAAACTCTATCCAGAGAAAAGAGAGAAGCAGCTGGTCTGTGAGACTTGGACGCTGTGACTGGATTCACAAATAAACGGCAGATGCATGTGACTCAAATGCAAAGTAACAGCAGGTCTGGAAAAGGCACTTCAATCTCACAGCACAAGAGAACAACAAGAGACAAAAGTTGACACTGAAGTCAGGCAAATTCATATAAAGGAAGGAGAGAAGGTATTGACATTCATCTATAATACAAGAGTACAAGAGCCGTGGCATCTCTCAAGAATGCAAAGAACAAATACACTTCTGAAACAGGCAGGTCTCAGTCACACGTTAGGGGACAAAGTCAGGGAACAGTCTATTTAAACAGCCTGCAGCAAGCAGATAAAAGTACAAGGTCTAGAGGTCCCTTTGGGCTTCATAAGATGAAATAAGGGCTTTGGGGGATGAAGTAAGAGTGCTCAACCTGCTTCATTCCAAAACGGAGGTAATTGTGCCTGCTGTGCAGAAGCACATCTCATTGCAATCAGAGTGCTGGGGCACCAAGGCTACCCAGGTACAACAGCCTGCACAGACAGCATGAGGACAGTGTGTCACATCTGGGACTTCTCATGTTCTGCCACACCAGTGCTAACAAGCTCCCTCAGACAAGCCTACCCAGCAGTGTACTTCTTGGGACACACCACCTGCCCCTCTCCAACACTGATTTTTTTTGTTATTATTTTGAAAATTGCTAGTTAGCCAGTTTCCAGTTCATTGTGTTCCACACTGTTAATGGAATTATTTCAAACAGTGGTAGTTCAAAGTAAAGGTTTTACAGAAAGAATATAATAAATGGAGTCAGTTTTGTACTTACCAATATAATTATTTTTTAAGTTGCAGAAAGGTAAAATACACAAAAAATGATAAATTTTTCATATTCCCACTATTTATAATCAGGTGTTACAGAACCCCCTAAAAGAGCCTCAAAATTTCCCCAGACAACTTTAAAAAGAATGGACTATTTTATCATTGTATTACTTAAGTGATTTTAAAACAACCAATATATAATCCACACATATGGTGTTATTATCTCACTAACAGTATGGAACAATTTTCTCAAACAGTCAAATACCTGAATATCTCATCCTCAGGCTGTTTGTTATTATACAACTTTGACTATTTATTGCAAGCTGCAAGTCCCATCAGGCTGTTAATTCCTGCCTTAGCTATTGCAGATTAACAGGGTGCTCTTGTTATGCAGCTGCTGCACTTATTTTCTTCCACAGTTTAGAGACATCAAGAGAAAAATTATTTTCACTTAAAACATTTTAATTTCCTAAAAGTGATCATATTTCACCATCAGGTAACTCATGCATTGGCTTGCAGCAGTACAGACTGCTAAATTATCTTTGCTGAGTTGCTGCAATCTGGAGCAATGTCATAGTATAGCAACATTTCAAAGTTCCAGTCCCACTGACGGTCCTCACCAGAGTACATTCAAAGCCAAACATTGTATATTGCCACAGGGATCAGGACATCACGCAGTAACTCACAGAAGTCTCCCCACCTAGGCCAGGCTCCTCCATCATGTTGGGTTCCCCACTCATTGACTCCAGTTTTCCCTGGCTCCTTCCACAGCTGGCTCCAGACTCTTTAGCTCTTTGCAGAAAGAGGATGCCATGTTCAACACAGTAAAACATCATCAAATCTACTTTTTGAGGGGCAAAGATTTCTCCTAAAACCTTCATTTAGCAGCCACGTCCTCTTTCAATTAATCAATCCACATACAAGTATGCATTAAAGCACTTTAGACAGACTGCACATGTACTCGCAACTGTGACCCTTCATACTGGAGAGAATCAGATGCATACAGGTACACTTAAAAAAGCCAAAACAACAGATCATTCACACAGTCTAGCCTTCCCTCTTTTCAAATGGGTCACGGTTGAATGTGACTGAGTTACCTTTAGATTGGGGATTAACCCAAACAGCTTCAGCAGTTTTCCAGCTCTCTCTACTCCATATTTAACCCTTCTCACCACACGTCCCTCCAAACCCGAACAAACAAAAAAATCCCAGAATTTTCAGAGAATCAGTCACTTTCTAGCAAAAAGAAGAGCAAATCAGGAGTCCAAACAACCAAAATTAATTAAAAAAACCCAATATACAAGCAGCACACAACCTGCACGTAAGAAATCCTGGTGCTAACAAGACTGTGCCAAAGCAAATTGTCCTGATTTTCTTACAGCTTTTGCAGGACTCTGTCTGCATACAGATCGAACGGAAGAGGCATCATTTCTATAGCACACAGCATCCTGCTGAACATTAATCATCATTACCCACTTAGATATTGCAATATGCAAGACTGATTACTGCTCCACAACTGCTCCACAGCTCTCTCAAGCGTGCCAGCACTCACTGCTACTCCACTTTCTCGCAGAGAAGTTAAAGGAAAATAATGAATTTTCATGCCCCAAAAGGAAAGACAATTTAAATGTCAAAAAGCAAGATTAGTGGCACATAATGCTAGAATTATCACTGCTCCCCAGCAACAGAGCCAACAGGTCATTTTGGGATTCTTTATTATTTTTCTTGCATTTTTCCTTTAACCTAAATCTAAAAAAAGCTCAACTAATTTGAAGAAAAACTATCCATTTATTCTATATAAGGAGTCTTGCGTTCTGTTAGGTTTCTACTTAGGACTTCCTTTTTCTTGTTTACTTTTTTGTCTTCTTTTTAAGAATATAAAAAGGTGCTTTTCCAATGATATAGGAGAATTTTTTGTTTCATTGTTTGCTATCAGTTTGTAATATCAAAAACTTTTAACAGGGAGTTTTGAAAGTCAGAAAACCTTTAAAACAGTGAAAATATAAGCTATTTTTCCTCTTTTTCTTATACTCACATGAATATTGATCATTAAACAAAAACAGCAATCAAGCATGTCTAAATGTATTTCTTTTCCTTGTTACACCATATGGCAGCACCTTTTAAGAAGGAAGTGCCCGAGTTCCTGAGATAGTCTGTATCTTGCAGTGTCCAGAATTTCTTTTTCAATTATTCAGCTTTGAAGAATGATGTAAAAAAAGTACTAATTGCAAATGGAACACTTAATACTGCAGTCTCTTGATGAAAGAAAATGTGGTTTTACTTTGTACGTAGTTTAGTAATAAGAGATTGTTTCACTGAAAGCAATGAAATTTAAAACTAAAAATCTCAGTATTTATGATTAATACATATTCAATAAGATGTGGGAATCTACAGCCCATGCCTGCACTACTATGGGTATACAATACACATCAGCACAAGGGGTATCTGCACTAATATATAAGTTAATGACGAACTGCCCAGGAAGATGGTTTAGTGGTGGACTTGGTACAGCTGGGTTTATTGTTGCACTAAATGCTTCTATGATTCTATAGTATGGCCATGTGAACTTACATAATCTTAGTACCAAAGGATGCCCTCAATGAGGTTTTCAACATCCTCATGAGGAAGTGGAGGGACAGGTACCGATCCCTTCACTCTTGTGACAAGTGAGAGGACTTGAGGAAATGGTATGAATCTGTGACAGGGGAGGTTTAAACTGGATATCAGGAAAAGGTTTTTCATTCTGAGGGTGGTTGGGCACTGGAAAAGGCTCTCCAGGGAAGTGGTCACAGCACTAAACCTGACAGAGTTCAAGAAGCATTTGGACAATGTTCTCAGGCATGTGGTGGGGTTCTTGGGGTGTCGTGTACAGGGCCTGGAGTTGGACTTGATGATCCTGATTGGTCCCTTCTAACTCAGCAAATTCTATGATTCCATGATTAACAGAATATCTGAAGTCCTGTTTGGCCCTCAGTTAGGGGCAGGGGAACATTTTTCTATGAAATATAGAAACAGAGGATAGACTGCATGGAAAATAAAAACTTGCCCATCTTACACCATTTCCAGTTCCACATGAATATGAATATATTTGCTTTCTTATTACCTTATTCTAATCTGAATCCATTAATGATGAATTTAGATTAGAATAAATAGAATCTTTCATCTGTATCTGTGAACTTCTCTTGTTTTATTCCCGAGCCCCAGAAAATGTAAGAATATCTCAGTAGGTGTTTTTTAGGATGTTTCTTGAGTCTGCAGTCAGCAATTCTGCTAAATATTTGGCTATGGATGACAGCAGGAACATTTTGCAGAAGAGACCAAGAAAGAATGCCAACCTTAATCTCATGGGCATTGTTTACCCCTCTCTCTTCAAAGAAAGCACCT
The DNA here is from genome assembly GCA_034509425.1 of Eopsaltria australis. Classification (NCBI taxonomy): domain Eukaryota; kingdom Metazoa; phylum Chordata; class Aves; order Passeriformes; family Petroicidae; genus Eopsaltria; species Eopsaltria australis. The sequence continues at coordinate 2,085,823 of JAVTVJ010000068.1, read as the reverse complement.
TCCTGAAACCCTATCCCAAGGAGCTGAAGCTTACGTTGAAGAGAAGGGACTTTATTCAACCACTTTGCCAATTATGGCTGTGTCCAAAGTCCTTCCTTCAACAAAAGAAACCAGCCTCCTCTGCTGCATGTCTCCTGTGGCAGAATAGACATCTTGGTCAACATTGAGAGCCCTCCTAAAAATGGGCATAAATGTGTACTTCTGAATTCTGCAATAAAATGGAGTCACCAAGGTGTTAGCAGTTGACTGGTAAAGCAGAAACTACTCCATTGAGCAGTGTATGTACAAGGTTTCCCACCAGCACACACTGGGCCATAGGCATGGAACTGCCCTTTACAACAGCAGGGGGAGGCACCAAATTTATAACACACGAGGAATGTCGAAGGTGATGTATGCTATTAAAAGAAAAACAAAGACCTAGCCCAAAGTGAACTGTTAACCACACAAAATGAGTTCATTCTTCATGAAGACATGGGAAAAGAATAAAAGCAGGTTTAGTGGCACACAATTTAGGTGCCAGTAGGTTAACTGTGGTATCTTATTTCTTTTTAAAAATTGAAACTACAGAATTTGTAGATCATGAGTATGGCTAAAATAAAACAACAGATGCCAGTATTTTTTAATAATTCCACTACTCCATTCAGCTTTTTTCTATACTGTATTTACTCTGACTCCTTATTCCTTAATAAAGGTATTTGGTTAGATTACTAATTCTTCTGCATACATAAATCAAAACATGAGAACAGATTAGTAAGTAATACAGACACTTGGGTATTTAGATGTTAAGATTAATGACACTCATTGACAGCTAGTACGAAAACATTTTTTAAATTAGTATTAGTAAAATTATTTTGCTATATTAATAGACCTACTGCAATACCTATATGCTGAATAGAAGCAATACAGTAGGCTTACCAGTCAAGTACAATGAAGATAATGGATTTCTTAATTTTTCTATCTCAATGGTCACATGTACCTGCATGGTGACATTGGCAACGCTCTCTTTATCTATATGACTTGCATATGGAAAGTTATCCTCCCAAAAATATTACTAACTCAGAAAAGTTCATCTCTTCTATGGGTTTTTTTTTGGAATGGACTTAACTGAAACAAACATAAAAACTTCTTAGTAATGTAAAGCCTACAAATACATAACTAAAATTTAGATGAAGTGAAAATCACAGGCTGGAATCTTCTATTTCCTTCTGTCATCCTAAATTTTTGGAATTTTAAAGGAAAAGGTAGCTTCTACACAAGCAGCTTTCAGAAAAATTTCTAGTTAACCATTAAACAGTAGAAAGCTGTATTTTTTCTCTGGTGACATTAACCAAAGAAACGTTTCCTCTTTTTTTCTGCTCCACATTTTTCCTCTTTTACTCTAGGTTTTTGGGCCACAGATGTCATTTTAGTAGCCAAAACCTTAGAACATCGGTAAAATGGAAAAAGAAAAAAATGAAAAGGAAGTTAATTGTGCTCCTATTTCCATTTTATTTTGCAGGATAAAGGGAAGATAAACAACCAACAACAAAAAGAATTTTCAGAAAAATATGTTTCTCATATTTTAGGAAGTATTTTGAGAAACTAAGCATAAAGTATAGAGAAAAAACTTATTTCTTTAGTATTTAGAGAGCATGGTAATATAATGCATTTAACCAATCCATCCAGCTTGCAGATTTTTTAAATTACCATTTTTCACATGAAACTTTGGGCACCTAAAGAGAACTATTCCCATCTCCCTTCCTGCCCTCATATCTCCCTACCTGAAATGCATACACTCAATTACAGCAGTTCTTTTCATGACACCTTCAGAACATGGATATCAGAGAAGTTCATAAATTCATTCATCAAAAGTTCTATGGTGTTGATGGCACTTTGGTTGCTGAGCCAGCGCTGAGCCTGAAAGCACCAAACCAGCTCTACCTGCACCTGCTGAATGTGGATCAGCAATTCTCAGCATCTTGTCAAAGCACACCCTTAGGCCATTTCAGGCACAGAACAAAACAAGTTTTCATTCCCACTGTGTAAACTACAACATGCTGTCCAAAGTGTAATAACACAAAATTAAATCAGAAGCAAAGGATTAGGAGAGTGTTATACAAATGCAGGGGGAAGGTTGCACTCGTTCTTGCTGTAGTTTCTCCATCAACCTTTTCCTAGCCTGTACTATATACTGGGATGGGGGAAAAGCTTAGGCTTTTCTTTTCCCTACTCAAAATAAAATCTTGCAGAACTTCTTGATAGGTGTGAATGTTTGTTTTATGATTATCCTTGGAGAGATGTGGAGAGAACAATATGCTTGATGTATGTAAAGCATCTACCTTGGAGTAACTCATTTAGTCCCTTTCTAGCTGTAGAATCACTTATATTATATATTTAGTGTATTTAAATAATAGATTTAAATAGATATAGGCTGAATGGCCAGCAGGTATGCTCACCTCCTCCCATAGCTCAGAAGTGTGGGCTTCAGGTACTGACCTAAAATTGCCAAAGAGGTGACAAGATCAAGGAGATCTCACCCATGTGAAAGTCAGATGCTGTATCTAGACATATCCTGCAACCAAAAAGCTCTGACCTGAGTTGCTGATTCCTGTCCTCTTCATTTAGGGTCTGAAAAGATGAATCCCTGACAGCTCTTGCAGCCCTTTGTCCTTCATGGTCTGCTTCAAGGCACCAAATTGCTTTGGAGGCTCCATCACCTAGCAAAAGGGACTCTGGGATCACCGTCTTTACTGACTCCAGCCCCACACTGAGAGCTGAAAGGGACCAGCCAATGTTCCTGCAACTGTCCCAAATGTAGGCCACCTTTCAAACCAATCAGGACTTGCTTTGAACCCTTGCAGAAGCTGTAACTGAGAAACAAAGAGGTAACTGGCTCCTTCAGCTACTCTGACAAGACTTTGCATTGCAGTTGGTGATCCTCTCATTAAGTGGGCAAAATGGATACCACCATTATCTGGTTATATCTATTTCCTTTGGGACATGTTTGTTTAGTCAAAATTATATCGGTTCCAAATATGTGTGCTTACTGAGAGGGAAGGGTGTTGTACCACACTGACAAATGCAATTCCCTTCCTGTAACCTATTTGGAAAATATTTAACTTCATTTCAACATGCAATTAGATTAGGTTCTTATTGGACTATTAAAATCTTCAGAATAATCATCCATCTAAAGCTATTCTACAGTCTGAATTACTGGTGTTTTCTATTTTTATAAAATGTATTTGGTAAGAACCCAAATAGCTTTTAATTTTTTTATGTAACTGCCAAATCATAATACAGTAGGTCAGAAAATGCCTGAAGCAAAATATAATCCATGATATATATGCTCTTTTTTTTCCTTCTCTCTTGCAGGCCTAAGCACAAGCAGTTTCACATGCTGTTCTGCATCGCAGGATTTAGTCAGAATTAGCTCACTGAAATAATTAGGTTTTTTCCATACTCATAAGGATTAATGAAGGAAGGAAAGGTAAAATACCGAAATTAGACTGGCCAAGACAAAAGAAGGAAGACTTTTTGTCACTTTTTGTAGGGTTAAAAAATACCTATTTTCTAAACAGTTTAAAATGTGCTTTAGTATTGCTACAGACCTACGAGCTACATCAACATATGAATTTCTGCATATATGCACTCAGTATAACATTTGCAAAATATATTAGGTGGCATTAGTAACAACTGCTAACTCAGGCAAAGCTGATGTGTGTAACCCAAGGAAGAGACAGAAGAGTATGAATACATGTCTTGTAGAAGTGACCATGCAGCAACACAGCTCCTCTTTTGTGCTTAAAACCTCTTGTTTTCATCTCTGCATTCTTATCCTCCAGATCTTGTCTGAATTGTTTTCAAAGGCTGTTGCTTCTTGCAGCTCTGCTCTTCATTCAGAAAAAATTAGAAAAACAAAGCCACAAGGCACCCAAGTGACTACCCCAGGAAAACAACCGACTTCTACCCAGTAAAATAAGTCAGAGTTCAAATTGCAGTTTCAAACACAGGAACACATATGAAAAAGGACATGAACTGAGGAAAATCACAGAATCCTAAAACAATCTGGGTTGGAAGGGACATTAAAGAACTTTTACTTCCAAACCCTTGCTGTGGCAGGAATAAAATCACAAAGTAATACTCTATTTGCTGAAATTCATTGCTCCTTTTGTAGACAACAAGCAGCTCTAATTCAGTGTTTAGGATAGAAAAGTCTGAATGTCACAGATTTTATTGCATGCAGTGACCATCTTCTAAACAGTTCTCCTATTTTCAATTTTTAAATGATAAAAATATTAATCAAAATAAGAAAGTCATTGTAGGAATCAGAGAAGGTTCAAATTCAGGTGCTTCTATGGACTTCACTACAGTTAATTTTCCTTGGCAGTCACTTAGGTACAATGCCAGGCGGATAACAAGCACAAGTGAAAACAAAATGATAGTCTGTGCACTCTGGCTGTACAGTGCTGCCAATCCTCCAAACCTTCTGAGACTTGCAACAAAACATGAGGATCATAAACCATGAGAACTGTAAAAGCTGATGTTATGCATAAAGATCTTACCACATAAAGATTTAATTATTAATAATATGCAGCTTTAATCCATGTTCATAAGATGGTAACATCAAATAACTACCCAAGAAAAGTGCTGGAACTGGTGCATCACTTCAAAAATACAAAATCCAGCCCAGAACATGAAACCAGGATGGACTACATCATTCCAGACTATTCAGCTGCAAATTTGGATGTTTGAAACCATTAACCTCAAACTCAGAGTAATTCTATGATTTTAATTTGTGAATACTGAAACCAGACACATCCATTTGAAGCTAAAGCACTGAAAATAAGTTCACAGAAATAACACAATTTTGTTACACAAGTAAAATCATTATACTCCAGCAGACAAACACCCTAATGTAGCAGATCACACAATAAATTTCTTTCTAACACTTAAAGTTCTTAGTGATTTAGACATTTATAACATTCCTGAGTCTTATTTATGGTTTGCAATAGGATGGTTAAATTGAAAAGGAAAAGCAGAAAACTAACCTATCTTTCAGAAGCATTTATACATGAAAAACTAAACTTGAAATCAAATTACATCTTTCTTTCCTCAATATAGATAGTCATCAAGCATACTGTGCCTTGCAACTTCCTTGCAAGTTGTCGTAGCAACCACTGCTATGTGTGGACCAATTTTACTAATAGTTCATGCAATAGTATTCAACAGATAATTGTTGAGATAATCTGTGTTGGTTTGGTACTAGAACACATAATATTTTAGTTTTGGTTTACATCTAAAATAGGAGCAACTGAAAAAAGTCAGCTTTTCAGAAAGGGCTTCTACAGAAGATTGATAACTCTAATTTTCAGTCTTGACAATGCTCTCCTTCAGCTTCCCACACAAACAAGCACAACAATTAAAAATAAAGCCATTGCAAATCAGAACCACTGTTACCTGACAATTTTGAGCTTTGCAAAATAAGTTGATTCATAAACACATTACACCAAAATTAAACAAATCACCACTGAAATAGGTATGAGTTGTCATCCTTCTTGGTTGTAGATGCAGAGTAATTAAGAATATTAGCAACATGCAGTCTGAGCTGCCATGTCAGCATTATAAACTCTCCCATTAGGCACAGCTCAAAAGATAAACAGAGATAATTTAGAACATCAAATTTTGCAGCTGTTTGGGACTTCAGACATCATACGCTAATAATACATCTAAACACATACATTTATAGTTTCCAGTTAAATTTCAGGTCAGATCCTGAGTGTATTTTAGGACTATCAATCCTGCATTCAGAAGGGTAATTATGCTTCATGCAGATACACCCAAGATAGAAACACTTCCCAGACAGGCACAGCCTTGGTCTCATGTGCAAGGATGAATGGAATGGTATAGTGATTGGGCTATGCCTGTATTTCACATTTCCCTTCAGCATTCTAGAAGCAAAGACCAAGAGAAAAAACTTTCCCCAAGTCCCCAGGTTCATTATAGAGATACACAGTGCATCTGGTCAGTGCATACACATCCAACCTCCCAGTCCAGGGTCATAAACTCCATGTGCAGAGCTCATAAAATCTGCACATCACATGCCTGCACACCACACGCCTCCACATTAGGCTTCTTGCTATATCACTTGTGCATTCCTTGAGCCTCTACAGTAACCCCATTCCTGTAACAATAACCACATGAATGGTAGAAGCATATGATTTTTGAACCAACTGTTAATTACTGTCAACCAGGCTAACTTGTTCAGTGGTGTTTTAAAAGGAGTGACTACAGTTTAGGCATACCTTAAAATGAATATTTCAGATACTCCTCACTCCCCAGCTATTAAAAATGGCTTCAGAAAATCCAAGCAATATAACTTCCTATCTAAGAAAATCTTGATTATTACTGATGGGATTTAATACAAAATTTGCATAAACTCTAATAAAAGCTAGTGCAGTAAACAGACTTCATGCATCATGATGAGATTAAACAAGAAGTCTGATAAACTGATAGGAAGTTTTGCAGTATGTTTAATCTTTTAAAGGCAAAATCTCTATTTATTGGGCTCGCACTGTACTGGCACACACCCAATCATTTTTTGTGCACAAAGAGTGCTTTTTGTGAAGGTATGAGGAGTTAGAAAGAAAAATAAGCAGGGCAGTAAAAATTTGATTACAAGCATGCAACCCCACAGAGACAGCACTCTGTGCAGACTGATCCAAAACATGAATAAGGACAAAAAGACAGCAATACATTTACTTTCAGACTACCTCCTCAGACTCCCAAAGATAAAGTATATAAAAACACTAGTATTGACCATCATTCAACTGAACCCAAAACGCTCTCTTTGCAGCAGTCCATGAGACTAGGCAGTTGCACAGTGAGGGGCAGTCAGCCTTGGAATTACATATGCTTCCATCAGGTTCCCTGAATCCACACAGTACTTATCAAACAGGGCACTCTTTCAGGACATTAGACCCTTATCTAATCTACATTGACAGAAGAGAAAAGATGAACTCAGAATCCATGGGCAACACTCAGTTTTTCAAACTACCTATTTTAAAAATACCCATGTCTCCAATTAAAAAGTGAATGTAGACTTTTCAAATCAAAGCTCAGACGTAAAAATACTGTGCTTCATTATTTCAGCTTAAGGGGTAACAATGCCTAGAGATGCACTCTATATGGCATGCATATTTGTACTGGAGTAACTATCCTTTTGTATATCATCTTAAAGTATTTTAAGAGACCCAGAGTGAAATTCTTTTTCCAGACATCTGTGAAATCTGGGATGATGACATCATACAAAATACCCCAACAAACCACCATCAAAGCATTCTGCTGAAGGAAATTAGCTTCTTACATCTTTTTGCACCATACTTGAACCAGACTGTCCCTCTGTGTCTCTGAGACTTCACAGAATCAAAGAAGTCCTGGCTGGGACATCTTCTGCCCAGGTGGAAACCATTGCTAACAGCAGATGAAGTCAGTCACAGTTTTGTCCAAAGGAGTTACAAATTTCTCTGAGGTCAGAGATTAAACCACTTCTGTGTTCAAGCAACCTCTTCCAGGGCTGCTTTGTCCCTGCAGATGAAACTTTCTCCCTACTGTTCAAATCCAAGTGACAATTTGTGCCATTACATCTTTTTGCCATCTGTCACTACTGAACAGAAATCAGCTTTAAGATCTTTGTAAATACCCTTCAAGAAGTTTCAGGATGCTAGTGGACTGTTCTTCAGACTCCTCTTTTCTAGACTATGCAAGCTCAACTCTGTCAGCCTCTCCCTCACACCCACAACCTCTCACCATTTGCTAGACCTCAGAATGGTCCTTCTTCAACTTTTCTGTCTACCTCTTGAAGTGCAGTGCCTCCAAAACTGAATGGAATATTCCAGACAGCCTTACAGAGAATACATACAGGAGATAAAAACAGTCCTCGAGGTACTGCTTCTAGCACAGCCCAGTGCCTTATTTACCTTATTTGCAGTGATGGCACATTGAAGGCTCTTGCTCAATTCAATATAACACATGGGGTTAATTTGCACCAAGTGCTCTATCTGGATTGAAGCTCTACCAATGTGATTTAGAGAATCTGAAAATACGCACAAAGTACCTCTTGCTTCATGACCCAGGATGTTGATGAAAACCCTAACAGTGTCAGCCTCAGCATTATTCCCTAGAGAACCCTTCTTATTAAGGACCAATTGTAAAGCACCATTAACCTTTCAGCAGATAATCTTCAACCCATCTAAAATTCCACTTGCCTAGACCATACCACTTCAGCTTCCAAATGAAACCCCTGTGGAAGACAGTGACAAAAGCACTACTGAATTCAAGAGATCTACTGCTTGCCCTCACCCCTGCAGCAAGTCATTTAAGCCAAAGAAGCAATAAGGCAAGCCAAGCACAATTTGCCCTTGCTAAATCTATGCAGACTACTTCTGGTTGTCTTCTTGCTCTTTATGTGTTTGGAAATAAGAATATACTCCACCATCTTTCCAGGCCATGAGATGAAGCTGTGCAGCCTACAGTTACCTTGATGCTGCTTCTTGTCCTTCTTAGAGATAGATAACACATCACACTTTTCTCTTTCACTGAGGACCTCCCCCAGCTGCAGGGTTTTTGTAGTGATCTCACATCTTCTGGCTCCTTCAGTACCCTCAGCAGCTCCCATCTGATCCAATTTTTCTGGTTATATCCAGCTCTTTAAGTGGCCACTAACTTGTTTCGCTCCAGATACTGGCTGTTCAAAAAAATGCTGGTAAATAGAGAGGCAGGGGAACAAGCTTTTCCTTGAAGCCAACAAAGCATTTAGTGCTTCTCTACAATTATATACTAGTTGGTTTCTTCTATTCAGTGAATTTACACCTTTCCCAAACTTCCCTTTGCTATCAATCTACGTTAAGAATCCCTCTTTGTTACGTTAGCTGATTTTGGCTCCCCTTTTTGCATTAAGCATTTCTGAATTTTAGTGCCCAAAGCAGTTCCTTGTCAAGTGGGTCTTATTTAAAAGTCCCTAATCTTCTTGCACAATAGGATTATTTTTTCCTCAGCTCTCAGTCAGTTTTCACATCTTACATGAGAGGACTGAGGAGCCTGCCACTCAGACCCCTGTCCTTCTTACCTCTTCCCCCAGAGCCCTGCCGTCACCTTCAATCTGCTGAAAGCTTTTCCTGGCCACTTCACTGATGCCTGTCTAGATGAGCTGCCAAGGAAGCAGTCAGGAAGCCACGTAAGCTGTGGCAGCCTCTCTGCAACACCATGGATCCAGGCTCCAGGCAAGCAGCAGCCCTCCCCAGATGCCCTGTCCCACAGTGGGTGAAGTCACAAGCCACTGACATTTGTCATGGCATCTTCATAGGATGGATGAGTCTGAATCAGTGAGGAGAGGTGTCCAGCCTGCCATCTCCCCACCAGAGATCATCCACAGTCCTCTGCTGATGGAGCCCAGGCAAACAGCCACAAACAGTGACAGAGCCTTCTGTGTGTGCATCTGCCAGCCTCCCCACAGTCCAATACTTAAAAACTGGTAGGGGTCACCTGCCAAGGTTAATTTGATCTGATAGCTGGAGGAGAGAGAGAGAGAGAGTGCGAGCACTGCAACCTGGGGCTAATGCAGCCCCGCATGGGCACCGGCTGCTCAGCCACATGGCAGCTGCCTGGGGCCACAAGCAAGTGCCTACTGCCCCTCTGCCTCCCGAGTGGGTCAGACACAAGTGCTGGGGAAGGGATCATAGGTCCTCTTGGCTAAAGGCTGCAGTAGACTATTTTAGGACCTCTGAGATCACCACCCATCTGGCCAGCTTGAAACACATTCGACAACGAGTTAAAGTGTGTGACAGGCACAGAAACAGGAAGCAAAATTATATAAGCTTTTTTTTTTCCATTTGGAAACCAGGCTAAGGAGTCACCCCTACATATGCATACTTCCTCCATATCAGCAAACTATTTTAACCAAATCTCAGTTTCCAGTCCATGCATTTATTTCATTCCCCAACATGAATATCATCCTGAATTCCTTCTCCATTCCTGCTTGGCACTATTGAGACCATGTAGTCAAAACATGCTCTTTTTGTTATCACATGATGGAGGAAAGATACCAAGTGTCATCACAACACATGATTTACTCTAACCCCTTTCTTCCAATATGCTGCTATAAAAAGGATCAAAATTTGTTTTATGCCTAAACACACAAGAAGAAGCAGGTGCTAAAAATCTTAGCCTTCCTGTTGGGACAGTTTTATCTGATACTGAGCTCCATCAAGACATAATATAAATGGCTTAACAGCATTAAAAGGTTATTGCAGATTTGCTACAATAAAGTTGAAAATGTAGCCTTACAGAATGTAGCATATTTTCCCCATCTTAGAAATATTACAAAAATTCATTTAATATTACCACTACCAAGCCTAAATGGTTTGACAGCCCATTATCTGGAAAATGAACACCTTTCACATTTGTTAAAGTGGATTTAATCCAAGATATAACTTAGAGTAAAATGAAGAACAAAAATGAAAAAGAAAAAAGCTATAGTCAAATCTACTGATTTGCATTTTAGTTATAAAGTAATAGAAAAAAATCTAATGCAGACATTAGTGGGATTTAGGCATCTGATGCAGAACAAGCAAATGATATTGATTCTCCCCCCATTAGCTATAATTCAGATAATGTAAAGAAAACACCGAAGAGTATTAATAGAAGCAAAAATGAAAGCCTGCAGGTTCAAGCCAGGTTGCTCCATGCAATCCTTCTCATAAATAAAATTCAAGAACCACTAATTACTTTTCCTTCAGTACTCATTATCACATGTCATGTTTGCTGAAGTCCTAGCTAACAGCTGAAGGTTCAGGGTCATAATTTCTGACATGTTGGTTATTGCTAGTTGATGACTGAAACTTTGTTTTAATAGATACCACAAAGCTAAATAACTTCAATCAGATACTTCTTTAAAAGTCACCACAAAAGGCCTTTCTGTTGCTGAAGCCAGAAAATAATCGTATGAGGAATGGAAGGCAATAGTACAACTTCATTTAATGCACTATAGGGGGAGGGGGAGAACATAAACCAACCTGTCATTGCCTGAAAACTGGACATAAAACATGTTATCCCTGACAAGTCCAGCTGTCAAACTGCAGCTCAACATTCAGTTTCAGAAGATGTCAAATTGTCTGCCCTAAAGCAATGGTAACTAACTAGAATCTGCGAGTCCAGCACCAGCTCACTCAAGCCATAGTAACACTTGAGAGGTAAGCATTAAACTTAATTGTCCAGATTGCAGAAAACAGGTGCTTAAAGAAGGGATGGGCAAATCTGTCTTTTGGGCCCAAGTTCCTGGAGTGGCAAGTGAGGTTAGCTTAAATTAAAATTACTGTAAAAAGAATGAAATAAATGACTGCTGTCTTCTCTAAAAAGGTAATTGACTTCTACAGATTAATAGGCAGAAAATTACTAAACAATCAGGTTTTATCACTAACATTCCCCCTACCCTATAGAGAAGAAAGCCTCCAACTGAAACTCTTCTGGCAGGTGAACCAAAGCAAATTAGGCTATATTCTTTCCAACTCTATCCTAAAACAGAGAAAAAAAAAAAAAAAGAAAAAGCAAAATCCAAACAATAACAGCATAAAAAAACCAAAAAAAAACCCCACACAAATCAACATATGCAAACTATATAACTGAACATGAGAAATGTTATTCCTTCATTCTGAAAGTACACAGACAGTTTTGGAAGTCAAATAACCATGACTGCTTGCTGTGAAACAGGACCTATGGAAGTATTTCTTCAAATTACAACACAAACTAGGGAATATTGCAGTGATTATGCAGAAACTCAGTCCTCCCCCATCAAGAAGGAAATCTTCCTTCTATCTTTCTCAGACTACTCCCATAGAGGTGTAATTTGGAGAAAAGCAGGCAGCACTGGAGTCTTAGTGCTTGCATACCTGGGTGTGTAACATCACAACACACCTACAGAAAATACTGCAAATAATAATTTAAAAAACCAAACCCTTCACTCATAAAAGATGCCTTAAAGTAGCACTGCTGGCACTACTAAACTCACACAGGCTGCCACCTAGATATTTCAGTATCACACTAAGAACAGGTGATCCAAACTCTTCTGCATGCACCAGGCTTTCACCAGCGATAGAAATGTGATGACAATCTGTTCCTATGGATGCTGTAAGGACTCCTCCACTCGGTGGCATTTCAGATTTCACATAAGGGGAAGCACTCATGTGAATACAAAGGAATAGCTAAATTCTTTACACAAAGCATGCTGTCTCTGTATGAATGTTGGAGACTGGCTTACGGGAAGAACACCACTCCCCCAAAAAGCAGTGGAGGTGATGTATTTTAAGCATCACCATTCTAATTTTACCAACCACAATATTTCTTCTATTCAACTGAAGTTCATGATAATGGATCTTATAATCCATGAATGGTTGCTAGGATTCTTAAAAGATTGCCTTTTGTCACAAGGTCTTCAGAAGCTTTTTTAGAGGAGATGAGGAGACGTCAAGAAGGCAGGTAGACTTTTTTCCCAGATAATAGAAATATTAATTAAATCAATCTTACAGGAAAAGGAAATAACTGCCACTTTACTAAGCAAACATCACTGTGTTCAAATTCCACTCTTCCCCTGAATAAGGACAAAGGTTCCATAGAAAAAGTAAAAAAAAAAAAAAAACCAAAAAAAACCCAGAACTGATTCTAAAGTTTGGATTTATCTATTTTTCAAAATTTATTAAATTTTTTTAACTGTTATATTTGTTTCCACTTCTGGAGTTTGTTTTTATAACTTTAATTTCAATAGCATAAAAGTTCTTTTACAATCAATTCTTGTCTATGAATAAAGATGAGATGAGAACCACAGTTTCCAGGCTTGTAAATTCCTCTCCAAGTGTAATGTCATGGTCATGGTAGTCTCCAAGACTTTAAGCTGCTTTCCCTCCCTAAGCTTCAAAGCTTTAGACATGAAGAAGCAAGCCTGGTAAAATCTGCCTGGCAAGGAGCACGAGAAGATGGAGATGCCAACACAGCCCCCCTGAACAGCCAAGGTCTACTAAGATACTGAAGGATGAGCATATCCAGCTTTAAACAACCTAAACAGCAAGAGACAATCAGAGTTTCAACACCACTTATGGAACCATTTTGGTTTTGCCCAATACAGTAGTTTAGGCTTTGACCATCTGAAATATTGAGGGTTTTGATTCCTCTGTGCTGTTTGCTAGAACACAGGCTAAACTGAAGGGAAGAAACTATACTTATCTAGACTTTTCCATTTGTTATTCCTCCCAAATTCCTTTATGCCCTGCAGATGCCTTCCCTTTTCCCAGAACTTTCCTCTTTAGGATTCTTCTACTTATGCTTCATTCTGCATCAACTTTTGGTGCCTCTCCAGCCCCCAGAGACATGACAGAAACAGCAAACCCTGAGCTCCCTCCCTCCTACATGCACAAACCTAAGGCATCACATGAATCCTGTGGCTTGTCCCTCCCAGCTATTTTTCTCTTGTGTCAGTGTCACAGCTGTGACTCCAACACCTGGTTTGTGTGCATGTCTCACACAGGCAGTTTAGCTGGCACAGAAAGAAGCCATTTCACCAGAAGAAAAGAGCACGCAAAGACTCCAAGGCTGCAACTAATTCCATCTCACACTCCTCCCTGAAAGCCTCCCACTCGCACCCAAAACCTGGCACTCTGCTGACCTGCTTCCCCATCTGAGGGGGCTGCTTTTACAACCAAAACACAACAACACTGCCCACAAATGTGCAGAGAACAAACACCACGTGGGCCTACGTGTGTCTCTAGTAAGCTCCTCCTAGGCTGCTGAAAGCTAGCTCGCAGAACTCTGAGTCACGCTTTTTGGGTCAGAGCTCAAAAAGTTTCAGCTGTTTGACACAACAGGGCTACAATGTACTGCTTGGAGTCCCTGCAAAAACAAGGCACAGGTGTGCTCACTGCTGCTCCCCACCACAACCCCTCTTGGGCAGAGCTAGCACAGGGAAGGCAGTTCTTGATTTGAAACCAATGATGGGCCTGCTTTAGATATAGCAAAAAGTCTTCCATGTTAAAAAATAAATCCAAACAAACAAAACAACAATGACACCCAAGACAAACTCCTCAAAAAGCCCTCCATCCAACAAACAAAAAAACCTATTAATGTTTCCAAAACAATGATACTGAACATGGATCTTCTTAAAGAGGAATCTAATTAGTGAACTGGAGCATAAAGTCAAAATGTAAGCCAATATTTGCAGCATTGAAGAATGAGAAATACATAATTAGTGGCTATTCTCACAGTCTGAAGCCAAAGATTTGTTGTTCTGAAATGGCTTTACTGTCAGTAGTTTACAACTAAACAGAGGAAGACCTGCAACAGCAGCCTTCAAACTAAGTAGATCTGACTGCAGATTCAGTGTATGCACTCAGAAAGGTGATGCAATCTAGACTTACACATTGACATCTCTGAGTGCTCGGAGTAAGACATAGTACAAACACAGAAATGTAGCTGTGGACCTAAACGTTAAGACAGACATTCATAGGCAAAGTTAAATTAAGCCCCACAAAGAATACAAAGCACATACCCATAGAACTGAAGGCCTATTAGGCTAAAAATTTCATCAGATATTTGTTTTTGAACTACATTTATGACAAGAGATAAATGACAAAGTATGTAAATTACTTCAGCCACCTGGTAGGCAGGAAAATTTGCTGCAGGGAACAAACAGGTAGTAAATAAATAAATTAAGAATATGTTACCAGGCTGTGAGAGGAAGGGCTACAAGGAAATGGACTCTTTTCCCTCCAGCAGAGGTCACGGCAGTCAATAGGAATTATTAGCATCATTCTCATAACATGAGAACAAGCCAAGCTGCCAAACAGCTATGCTGCAATAGTATTTCAAACACAGACGAAAATTTCTTTTCATTAAAGGAAATTGAGCTCCTTCAAGAAACTACACTAGTCATTTCGTCTCTTATTATATATTTTCCTTGTTGGCACATCTGGTCTCGAAAGACCTCTGACAGCTCTGCAGCCTGATGCAGGGCTTTTCACTGTAGTGAAAGTCACCAGCATAACACAATAGCTTCCTAGAAACTGTAGCCCATTTTTTGCCTTCTGGCAAATTGAAATTGTCTAATCATGGCAAATTCATTAACAGAGAAGTTACAAATGAAGTGAAGGGATGCCTGAAGCTTTAAGATCTGTGAGTACCTCTTCCCACTGATCAAATGTCTGAGCTCACAGCTCCCAAAGACACTGCTGGTTCCTACTCTCATTTCTGACCACAGAACATCCCACAAAGTAAAATAAGGCACATTTTTCTTTTAGTTTGTCCATGTTACAAAGACTTACCCTGATGAATTGCATCCTTATGATCAGTTTTGAAACTGATGGTAATTGGAAAAACTGATCTTTGAAGGAAATGCTGTACATGCAAAATGCTGATTTGCTAAGGAGAAACCTCTGTGTCTGTTTTTCTCAGATAAAAGCTTTATTCAATCTATGAAACACTATGGTATACTATGGAGGATACCTGTCCCCAGAAACCTCTTATTTAAGTGGTTCATGTGTTTTTTGACAAAGAAAAAAAAACAACCCAACTGAAATCACCAGGTAAACTGGATTATACCAAACCTGGTTTCCTCCTCTTGCTGGAGGAACTATTGCACACCTGAGTGTGGAATACACTAAAGGTCTGCCTGCTTCAGCTGGAAAACACTACAGAGCATAACCCCCAAATAAAGAGGTGAGCTAAGTGGCTCCCCCACTGTCAATTTCATATCTATTATTTCAACATATTTAGTTGTAACACCAAGGTTTTTCAGAGGCAAATTTAGGATATACATTTTAGGAGGAAGCGACAAGCAACAGTACCTAGTCACTTGCATTGGCATAGGTTGTAAATCTGGCATTGGATAGCATGTGATGGAAGAAAAAACACATCTGAAACACTAAAATACTACTACTGCTATGAAGGCTGCAGAAAACTAATAGCTCCTTGGACTGGAATGCTGAAGAGTATAAATTCTTCTAAGTATATTTTCCCTGTGCATTCACCTTGTAGTGATAGAGATGCAATACCAACATTTTATTTTACATTTTTCTTTTTTTTCTCTTTTTTTGGTTTTTATAGAGAGAAGGCCATTTGGTTCATCAGTATATTGGACTTTTAGACTATCATGTTTCCTTGTCCTAGGCATGCATGTGAACAGCTAGTTGCTGCTTTCCAGTTTTCAATTTTCCAGTAAGAAATTATTAAATAATCAGATTGCCTCATCTGTCCTCACTACCAGAGGCACCACAGCCACCCAGCTGTCTCAGTGCAAAGTAGCACAACTGTTGGCATCCAAGACCATCTCCATCTATTTTTTTGTCCAGGAGACATTCAGTAACATACCTGTTCAGGTCACACCCTGCACATTAACTTCAACTCTGAATATCTCCCCTGTCAGGCCACCAGCTGGCAGAGGCTTGAGAGCAAACTGGGAATTAAAAGGACAAGCCAGATGTCAGAAGGAGCAACTGCTTAGTGACAGCCCCACTGTGGTAGCAAAAGCCATTTCACAGAAATCTTAATTTCAACAACACATGGCCATGAGCCCCAGGCATGTTGCATGAAGCTGGGAATAAAATCTCAAGCTATGCTGAAAGATCAAGAGGTACAGGGCTATGTACTATGTGACAGTACACCTAATTTTTCCTTTTAAAAATATTTGGGATTTTTTTCTTTTCCCCCTTCAAATCTGGATGCTCACAGTTCTAGCAGCACAGGAAGCACATCCCTGTGTGCAGTATCTTCCCCACAATCCATTCTCCTCTCAGGAACCAGGGGTTTCATCTTTGCCAGCGCACTCGGCTCTTCACGTCCCTGGGGACCAGGGGGCAATGCCTCTCACCTTCCTTGCCCTCTACCTACTCTGCAGGTCCCACTGATGTCTGTAGCTGCCAAAACCCTGTCAAACAGTGCTAAAGGGGTTGACATTTGGCTTTTGGCAGGGAGGTTCTCTGCTCAAGCAGCTGTTCCCATCTTTGGGGAAAACGCAGGTACTGGACAGAAGCCATTTGTATCTCTGATTCTGATGTACCATCAGACAGAACACACTGGTCAGGAATAGAGCAGCTTCAAGAATATGCTGGATGCTCTGTAACTGAAGAAAAAAGTACATTTAAAACAAAATGATAAAATAAAAGAAATAATAACTATCATAAAAATGTTTCACATGCTATGACGTATCACTAAAGAACAGACTGCAGAGATGTTATATTCTTATGAAATCCAACCTGATTCTGAAGGGCTTCTTTACTACAGTTGTTTTAATACCTCTTTGAAACTGAAAGCCCAATCAATTTACACAAAAATATTCCCCAATTACACTTGCTGCTGCTGACTCCAACTGTTAGGGAAATGTGAACACATGTAAGCGTGAAACGACCTGGTCTCAGACAGAAAACTATGGAAACTTACTTGTCTGAACTAAGAGGGCCACAAAGATGCACTTCATTTACTGAAGAGGCAACCAATGACCACAAACAATGCCAAGAAGCACGAAAAGCTTATGCGAGAACAGAGGGAACAAAAGTCATCCTGAAGACATCACCCAGACCAGTTAATTGTAGCACCACCCCTTGCTGTACCATTCCTCTTAGCAAACACCCATCTAAACCAACCACCACTCACCTCAGCCAAGGCTCCTCTTCAGAAGCCTGACACAGAGATACCCTTTCTGCAGTCCTACTTCCAGCATCCACATACATCCACCACTCCCCTCCTTTTCCTTCCTTTACTTGTGCTTTTGAAATAGACAAGGAATTTTAAACTCCTTAACAATTTTTTTAAATAACCCAGGTTTTTGATGTTGTCAAACACTCTCAGACACATTGGCAATATAGAGAAGGATGTTACAGACAAGACAGACAGCCTCAGAAAAAAAGGAATAAATTTTTATGCCATTTTTTTCAGCACTTGATCTCACATCCACACATTTTCACTGCACTGTTTCCTCTCTCTTCTGAAGTCCAAGCAAACCCAGAGAGAGCAGACAGCTCTTAGAAATCCTAAATGCTTCTTACATATTTCACTTGAACATTGCCCTCAGAGAGTCTGTGGGAGGTATACAGAAAAGCAATCTTTGGTTTAGTGATGTTTGTCCCCTTCAGCTTGATCTATTGCTGACACAGAAAAAGAGGCTCTTCTAAGGAGTGGGATGCAGAAGCTGGTATATCTCTTGGGCAGTGAACTCCCTTTTGGAAAAGCCATTTTCTCTCCCCTGACAATGAGAAGAGCAGGGAGAATGTTCTCTGGAGGATTTTACGTGCATTGCCATCACCAAAGACCCTTTTTAGCTACTGCTACAGATGACTCCTCACTTAAATTTCTTGCCATATTCTCCTACACCTCCCTACCTAAATCCATCACTCAGCTGTTGCTCTCTAAATATAGCATGCTAACAACTATGAAAGGTGTCTCTAAATATATTTAGTTTACCTAAATGATACTTACTCATCAGTGCCACGTGCAAGTCTGCTATTACTGGATAGCTTGTTACTAACAAAAGAATAAGGAACCTTTCCATAATGCAGCTAAGTTATAGAGGAGACAGGTAAACATAAATGTAATTGAGATTAGTTTATGACAGAATCTGGCCCTGAGCATCTTAAATGGGGACTCTTACTGAAGCTTAGCAGCTCTTGAAAGCAAGATGCCCACGTTGCAGAGTATTATAGTGTGCTTTTAAAATTATATCATGAACTCACTTGCCTGTAAGAGAAAGAACGTCTAAATCTACTATCAAAATCTATTTCATCTACTTAGTCATTAGCACCCATTCCCACAGTGCAGAGTTTCACTACAGAAATTACTCCAAAAGAAGTCCAGGTTCATAGAACATGGCAGCATTGGGTACAAGCCCCTGGACAAACTGGATGAATTCCCACTCTATTCATTCCCTGTAGGAAAACACATTTTCAAGCTGGATCTGAGAGTTCTCTCACAGTCATGTGTCAGTGCCAGAAAGAAGCACATTAAAGGACTGTAAAGCTAAAAATAAAAGTCCTTTAAATAAGACAGAGCTAATGAATTGCTGCAAGTATCATAAATGAGAAAGACCAGTCAGCCACTGATTTACATGACAGCACCACAAGGACTGAGAGCTGTAAGAACACAGCACACAAAGTCCTAAAGAACAAGCGCTGTTTAGAAGTTTCTTCATTTAGCTATATTATACACTTCAAAAATGATGACAAACCCCAATTATAAGGAAGCAGACCTTTATATTCTGACACCGCCTTTCTCACACACCACTCAGAACAAAGTCCCTTTGCTATCCTTGATGTAAAGGTGAAATTTCATTGCTGAAAACAGCATTAGGTGGAAGTTTACTGAGTGCTTTGAGACAATAAACAGTAAAATGCATAATTTATTTTAATTTTTCTTCTGAAATATCCTAAGAAGTCTGAAGATCTTCTCTCCTCCTCCTCCAGTGACAACCTTCCCATGAGAACTTCCCTCTAGTCTGAGTTATTCATCTGAGCAAAACCAGCTTACACCATGTCTTTTAGCAATAAATTTCACTTTCCAACTTACAATAGCAAATTCTGTGCCTTTTCTTTTCATAATGCCACACTTCCACCCATATTTTTCACATTTTTCATTAGCACAATTTTTAAAAAAAGTTCATACAGTTTTTTTCCTGCTAGAAGAACCAAAAACAACTCACACAGAAATTGCCTTTAATTCTCCCTAAATAGGGAACTAAAAGAACTCTCAGGCTTGGAGTGAGTTTTTGAAAACTTCACATGGGCTACCAAAATATACTACAAATGCCACAGATAGGCTTAAAAATTTAAACTGGAAAGGATATATAAGGGAACTGCTGATCTTTAAGCAGCAAGGAGAATACCACAATCTGGTTGTTAGTCTGGTGCCAGAATCCAGAACAGCACATTCCCTCTCTACTCCTACCACCCCTTTACATCATTACAATAAAAGGAACACAGTACTTGGCAGAGGTCAGCCTCTGGAGAAAAGAGAGCCTGAACCCAGGAAGTTGGCAAAGGATATATTTAGACTGACTGTACAAGACCACAGTTCACCTGCCTTTGTTAAGCCAGCACACAACTTCATGTATCTGTCTCACAAAACCTGTGAGATTAACTAAAATAATACACTTCGCTCAGAAAAGAAAATATTTAGAGTAAATACTGCACTTCTCTCAGCTACAGTCTTGACCCCACACCAGTCACAGTATAGGGGCTTTTACCAATACCTTTATAGCCATTTTATAGCGATATAGTTCATGGCTAGGTAAGGAGACAGAGAGATATCCCCCTGCTGCCAAAGAGAAACTGGAAAAAATTTTAGAGGTACTCATGATATTTAAACTTTACTGCAACCAATAACTTCAGAAGTTGGATTTAACAAGGCTGAGGTTTTGTTCTGGTTTATAATTTCTCTAAATAAAAGAGGCTGCAGTCACTGAAGATCCTTGGTCTTGCATCAGTAGCTATAAAAAACCTGGCAGATTCCAGATGCTGGATAATAAAAACACACATCTGGACCTGCCTTGTGAGGGAGAACTACTCAACCCTAACCAGGATGGTTTCTTCATTGTCAAGGTCCCCTTTAGCCAAGGGGAAAAAACCACAATGACATGACTTTTGCTTTCTCTTTTTCTTTGTAGACACATGACACGAGCAGACCTGAGATTCCTCTCCAAAGAGCCCAGCTGCAGCTGTTACTTACACACTTTCCATACCAAGGCACAATTTCACTGTGCATGAAGGGGTAAAGGTAGGTTTGCTACAGTTAATGAAGTAGGGCAGCACAGGTCAGTCACAGGAGTAACAAGAGCATACATGTTGTGATTTTAGTCCTTGCCAAGGCTGGATGTTCATGTTTTCAGAAGGCAGGCATGAGCACCTGCAAGGGTAGCAAACACAACACTGGCAAGCTTCCCTCATTGTGTGGCTCGGCTGCCCAGTGCCATGTGCTCTAAACTAGTTTGAATACAGAACCAATGAGGTTTGGGGAAGATACTGTTCTTTCTGTTAGTAATAAATAAAATAATATTCAAGACTCATCTTCAGGTAGTATTTTTCCAGGCACCTACTGAAAGAAAATAATAGTACCAAGTTTTAAAAAAAAAAAAAAAAAACAACAAAAAAACAAAACAAAAGAAAAAAAAATCTCTGAGTGTTACCCTCTAATTTTTCTGCAATCATGAAATTTCCAGGAACAAATCATAGTTATTTATTACATTTCCCTGAAGTAATGCTAGCCTGGGCCCACCTTAGCCCCTGACTATCCTGATCTTACCCTGATTAGCCAGAGGGCTGCCAGCCATCAAGGCAACACATGGCAAGAGAGGCCAGAGTTTAGTTTCTATATTGAAAGAAGGCATACATGCATACATAAACACATGTGATGATCTATAACTGCTAGTTTGTATTTGCAAGCAAGCGTTATAGAGCCTGGGCAAGCACATGTAACACACCAGAAATGGGGTTTTTTACAGTCACTGTGTGGACACTCGTATTTTAGATTAAAATAACCAACTATAGGAAAAAAACCCTAAATAATTTGTGGAAACATGACTGGTTTACTAGCTTTCACCCTGTAATAAACAGGTTCTAAAACAAAGATGACAGAGAAATTCTTCTGTTATCCAGATTCTTAGTTGACTTTTGACAGAATTTCATTCACCAACAGAAAAATAAACAAAAATAGACAAAAAATAGACAAAAAATAGACAAAAAATTGTTTCTCATCTACTTCTCACAGGCAGGCAGGCAGGCAGCTCTTTTTGTTTGCAAGTACAAAAACCTCAGAAGAGAAAACCAAAACACTTTTCTGGAAACCAGGAAGCTCAGTAAAGGAACTCAATGCTCAGATTTCAATCACCAATTTAAAAAACTGCACATTATGGAAGACAGCTGCTCCTTCCAAACCACCGATGTGGTGCTCTCCTTTTCTCCTGCACCCAAAATTTTATCACGTATCCCAAGTTCTGCACTTTGCAAATGTAACAGGCATGAGTCCAAATTGAAACTTGTTCAGAGCTAAAAATTATTTGTCTTCTAATGGACTTTCATGCAGTCTCAGTTAAGTTCTAGGTACACTATTAAAATTGTTATTCAAATTAAAGTTCTCCTGAAAATTTCTGGGGAACTTTTTCTCCTCTTGCATCCAGTAACATTTTAGAATATTTATTTTTAAACAATAATTATAACAAACATTAATAATCTGTCAAAGTTTAAAGAAAAAAGCTAGCATAAACTATGAAACCAAACCGTAAAGTTGTACAACCAGCTTTAATGTCATCCTATACTTTCTTTCAAGTGTCTGAAGCAAGCTGACTGCTCAAAGTCTGGTTCAGCTATCTATGTTTTCTGCAAACAATGACATTGTCCTTTTCAGTTTCCATGTTTCAGTACAAAACACCTAAGAATAGATGCAAATCATTTATAGAAAGAAGTTATAACCAGCATAAACACCTACAGTTCTAAATTTTCAAACAAAAATAATGAAAAAAGTCATAATGGAAAGGTGTTATCCTACCCACAGGCAAAGCTATAGATGAGCAAGCTCTGCTCCCATATTTCATCCAGTGGTTTTTTGGTGGCACTGCTGAAATGGGACCCCTGGAACACTCCAGCTGCTGACAGGTATTTTTTATTCTTGTCTGAAAAGACATTCATGTGCATGGATGGACAAGAATAAGCCATGTCAGACTCTGTACACTGAAAAACAATCTAGTTTGAAAAGCCGGAAGCAGTGTTTTGCCATGCTACACACTGTGGCTTTATTTTCACATCACAAATGTATCTGCCCTTCTTCAGAAGATACAACAGCATACAGAAAAATGCATTTTTCTTTCTCTCACTCCCATCAAACTCTCCCCATCTAAAAAGATCTTTTTGCTTGTGTTTTCAAGTACCTCTCACCATTATTAATGGCCCAGAGCTAACCAAAGAGATGCATCAGCAAATATTGCTGTTCCCACTCCTGGGAAAGTCCATCCTCCGTCACGTTCTGCAGAGTCTATCAAAAATTCACATTGCCATCACCAAGTAGTTTATAAAAGACAAAAAAATGCGATTACACATCTATGTCATGTCAAATGAATTGACCTTCAGCCCTACATCACTGTTGCTGCAAAGGACCCTTCTTCCTTACAATACAGGACAGCTGCTTTCTCATGCCTCTCAGAGAAGCCTCCAGAGGCTAATTATCTCAACTACATGTTTGTCAATACAGCTTTTAAAACCCTACACAATGCATCAGGTTCACAGAAGGAGAACTGTAATTGTTGGTAGTCACTGCAGAGCACAGCAGAAGCCTGTTGAAGCCTTAATGCACCCTTTATCCTAGGAAAAGTTCATGCTCCTGAATTCAAGAGCCTGGAACCCCACCCTGTGAAATCTGGAAACCACCCAGCAGTGGGATAGGAATAAAGCTAATGAATTTATTTTTTTCCCCATCACTTTGTTAAATAAACTCTATTCCAGACTGTAAAATTACTGCGCTCAATCTTTATAAAGAAATGTTCTGCATTGTAGATTTGTTATGGTTCAGCACTTTGGCTCAGATCAGAAATGAAATACAAGCTCAATAAACAACTGCACTTCAGCTCTGCCAGACCATTATGAGCTATAGCTCATCAATACAAAAAAAAAAAAACAACAACAAACCAACTACTTGGCTCCAGAGAAGACTTTTGTTCACGGATTAAGTATTTAAAACTTGAGGGACAAAAATAATTCCCAGACCCAACAACAACACACATCTCTGTTTGTGTATACGCACATAAATATATAAACGTAATCCTGAGATAGTTATTCATCTCTGAAGAACCTGGGTTTTACTCCCAAGAACCCACGTGAAAGTTAGAACCTTTTTTCTTCATCTGAAGTGGAAACGCAGCAGAAGTCAGACAAAACACAACTTAAAAACAATACACAAGTTTCAGTCACAAATGCATATTGGCTTCCTCTGGTAATACCACCAGCCTTTGCAGAGAAACCTTTCTTTGGATTAATTATTTTCTTTCTCATTTAGTATTTTCTGTCTCTGCATCTCTCTGCTTTAATATAGTAAGAAGTTCCCTGACTCTTTTTCCTTGAATCCATTATCCTCCTCATACGCAATTTTATTTCACATGAAAAGAGGAGCAGAACAGCTGGCTGTTGTTTCTACATCAAAGCCAACACCATGGCTTTAGTCCATCCTTTGAAGGAGGAAATGAGCATCAAACTCACCTTGTATATAGCAGGTGCCCAGATGAAAGAAAAGCTTATGACAAGGGTAATTCAGAAATCAGCTGGAAATCCATAACCTTGTACAAACTACTAATAGTTTTGCAGACTTCCTCTGCAAACCTCAAGTAAGTGGTCTGAATAGATTTTCAGGAAAGAAAGAAAACACCTTGAACATTTCACAAATTCAACTTTGCAGAGCAGTGATTTCTTTGGTGTAATAGCTACTTACTTAGAACAGGAATGGCTACAAGACTAAGAAAAGCCAGTTTCCACTTCATCATTTTCATGTATTGCCTATTACTGCTTTCTAGTACCCAATAAAGGGGTTTGCAGTCCAAAACATTGATATATGTACTCTGCAGGCCCAGGAGAATATCAGTAATGATATACACACTAGTATGGTGCCACTTTAATTCAAAATAGAATTATGTACAACATTTGTTTTCTGAGCACAGCATCCAAAGCATTAATTTCCCAGTTACCAAGATAGAGGAATAAAAAAAAAAAAAAAACCCAAACAAACAACCCCACCACTATGTCCTCCTTAGACTATAATTATATTTATTTATGTATCCCTAATTATTAAAATAGGAGCAAGGTAACAATTCCCACATACTACTATCAAACTATGAAACCACTGAAAGAGACTCCACCAGGAAACAGCATACAAAAAAAGCTCTTAAAAAATATGAGAAGTCTGATAGATAAGATACATAAAATTTTCAGTCCTTAGCCTCATATTATACATTTAAAATCTAGCTAAATGAGAGCATATTATATACAAAACACTTTGCAAAACCTAAAAGATTGTCAACCCACGACAATTTAGAGCAGTTTTGTTTGACAAAGAACTTTCAAATCAACTGAGTGCTCCCCCACATCACCTCTGCATTGCCTACACCTTTATGAAGTTGGAAATAACCACCTCTAAATGGAGCCAGGTCACTGAGGTTCGATGAGGTGCTCTAGTGACCACAGACAGCTGTGAGTATCACAGCTCAGATCACTGCAGACACAAGGGACCAAAGGAGCTGATACAAGATCATTTTACAGACACTCTACCATGGCTGGACCCTCTCTGCATCCCACCTCGGTGGAAGTGCCAGCAGCTGCCATGATCTGTATGGATGTCCCCATTGCCTCAGCCAGAAGGGGGCTTTCTTCTTCTAGCCAGCTGCTGACCATTGGTTTTTGAAGCTGAAGGGCTACACATCATTGCTATAGAGCCAGAGATTGCAGTGCTCTTGTGCCATTCACAGCCCAAAGTTCAAATGTTCAGCATTCCTGAAGCAATTTAACTGTAATACGTACTTGAAGAAGTTTTTATTTTTAATTAGTAGCAAAAATATGCTAAAAAACTCTTGGAAGTCCTCTTTCTAAAATGACAGGTATGTATTAGTTATCACATGCCTGTTAACTCACATGATTATATTATAGAATCACAGAGTAATAAATCCAGTGCTGCCAAGTCCACCATTAAAGAATATTCCTAAGCACCATGTCTACAGGTCTTAGAAACTTAGTCACATCTCAAGGAATGGTGACTACAGGCATTTTTCATTACATAGTTTCACTAAAACTGAGAAATCAAACTGGTCTGGCACCATAAACACACACAAATTTTTCATTAAAATCTGTTTCTCTAAAAGGAACACTTTTTTCTTTTCATTATGCATTTGATATTGATGCCTGAAGTATTTTTTGCTTTTTCTCTTAAATACCTTTCACAAAGTTCCCTATATCCACAAGTACTAGCATGCATACTTGTGATGCTATGGGTGTGATACTTTAGCCTGGTTTCTTGATGTCCAATAAGCTGGGAGACCAAACACCCCAGAAACTGTAGAGTTAGAAGACCAAACATTCTATTGTTGTAAGAACTCAAGGTCCCCTATCAGGACAGATTCTGTAAACTAGAAGTTAGCCCACCCCAGCCCCCTTATTGGGCCCCCTTATTAGATATGCTAATGTGTAAGGTCTTTAATTGTATACTCGACTGGGGGGAGGGGAAATTGCGACGCTGTCACCTGAGTGAAGCAATGCATCAAATGGGATCCCATTAAAATACCGAGGTAAACGACCCCAACCCTCTAACCGTGTCTGAGCTTTTATTTCCTAAGACCAGGAAAAAGGCATCAATATCAGGTGCTAAATTTTTTTTTTTTCATTTAGGGTATAGGGTACTATTCTTTGTTTCTGAAACAATACAGCCAGCTCCTGAAATTCAGAAACAGTTTTCTCAATTGAGAGCTAGAGAATCCTACAGACTGCAGCTAAGATGGTCAACAAGCCGATGTTTATGCAGATCTTCTTTAGAAACTAAAGATTTATTCTTCTACAAAGAGATTTTTAAAAGTATATGCATAAACATACATGAGAAAGGCACTGATTTATTTATGACCTTCCAATTAACTTTATGCCTTTTTCTCCAAGCCCAAAGCTAATCCTTAATATGGAAACGACATTTACATTTTCTGCATCTTAAATTTTGAGTGGGCAAAAGGCTAGCAAAAAACCTCACAAAAAAAACATGACTGCAAAAGGATTTTCAAAGACTAAGAAAATTTTGACCTGATCTGCAGCAAGAATTATATTATCCTGTTGCTGCTTTGTGCAATGCCAATAGCCCCATAATTCCTTTTGATATCCATAAAGCACTAACTTCAATGAACTGTTTTCATTGGCAAAGAAGTATTCAGTTTCTTAGAAACTCTATGCAAAAAATACTGAGTCATAATTACCCTTTAATTTCACTCACAGCATTTTCCCCAACAGCTGCGGCATCCCCTTCAATGAAATCTGACTGAAGTTTATTGCATATACTCAACCAAATACACAATCCAGTAGTTTAGCGCAACTGCATCCATTCAAAGACCTTATACTTTCTTCACAGATTAATAGAAACACTCTAAATCCAAAGGATTTACAGTTCAAAACTCTTCCTCAGGATCTGAAAGGAAGAATTTTTCACCAAACACCAAAGTTCTTGCACAGAAGCAGCTGTCTTCAGACATCAAACTACCTCTCTTTCCCTAAAAATCCCCAGAGAGTGACGGTATCCATGAGAACAGCTCTGCCAAAAGGTAGCTCATGTCCACTTCCAAGCTGACCAGTTACCAGGAAGGGCTGAGCTTAGTCCTTCCTAGAGCATGAGCACAACTTTGAGACTTTTCCCTTTCTGCAGCTCTCAGATGGGTGTGAAAATGACCAAAACCTTCCTGAATTACTACAACTTGAATTTAAAAGTGGCTTCAAATACAAAATCTATTAATACTTTCAATTTGTAATAGCTGTCTTCTTGAGCTAAATTTTAACTAGGAAAAAAACCTACATTAGGAATATTGTGTGAGTTACCATTTTCTTTTATTTTCCAGAGATATTTGTATTTTTCCTGAACTAAAGCTTCTGAAAACCTCTGAGTTGCTATGTACACCACAGTAAAAGACATTTTCCCCATTTGCAAAATGAGTAAGAAACCAACTAAATTTAGCAGAAGAGTACTTTCTACCTCGAAGTCTGCCTTTGCATCATTCAGTGGACACCCATCAGAAGCAGACATGATACTTGTATTTACAATGTAAACATACAAACACCAACACTTTCACTTCCTGAGAAAGCACAATACTACAAATGGATAATTTCATGGGCATAGCAGGGAAGTTATACTTTCCCAAAAATGTTGACTCTCATTTTCTTTCCATCTCTTCTAATGTACCAGTTTACATCTTCCCTGGGACAGCTCAGACATATCCTCCAATAAATGGCTAATTCTTCTTCTGCCATCCTGAAACAAGACAGGGATAACCCCACAGCTCCTTTGACATTTCTCTACTATCAAGTGAAAGGCTGCACTCACTCCAGGTGGGGTGTAGATTATAACTCAGGGAGATTCTTTATGTTCTCTGAGAAATCTGAATACTGTAAATATTGATTGAGAACTGCCTGACAGCTCTCCTAGAAACAAAAGTTTAAAATGTTTAGAAGTGAAAGATGAAGATGCAGAGCTGCCAAATGACTGGATAGTTTTGTAGAACTAGGACCCTCCGAGCTTATCAGCAGAATCAGCTGCGGGATGGTATTGAAAGAATCCTACTTACACACTGGAAAAGGGGCTGTCATCACCCTCATCTTTCTTATAGGTAGTCAGAAAAAATGATTAACTCTAACTTACTGCCCAGAGCAGTTATGGACTCACCGTTGCTACAGGTGTTTGAGGCCAGGCTGAATAGAGCTCTGAGTAACCTGCTCTACTGAAAGTTTTCTCTGCCCATGGCAGGGGAGTAGGAAATAGATGATCTTTAAGACCTCTTCCAACCTGAACCATTATATGATTCTATAAAACCTGATGTTAAGGCTTAATTGCAAAATATTGTTCTAAGGTTAATTAAAAATTTAAACTCCATTCACTATTTGGATTCTGGACAAGAAGTTAAGGCAGTTCTGCAAGCAAAAACAAAACATTTGCCCATGCAAAGCCAAGAACAACAATTATAGAAAAGAAGCAGGGCTTCAGTGGTGACATGACAAACAATGTATCACTTAGAAGTAAACAAAAGCATTAATCATCAGATTTCAGAAACGCAAGAAACTATCTTCTGTTACTGAAAGTTAATTAACATTTAAGATAACTCTGGGATTTGACTCCAGTTTTCAAAAAAAGAGTACAAAATGAGTTGATTTAAAAATAAAATAATTTTTAAAAAATTCCAACACACAAGCATTCCCAAGCACTGACATAACAGCATAACATTCAGTGCAATCAAAACCTGCTGTATGTATGGGATAGGAGGAGGCAGTTATAGTGGGTTGAGCCCGGCTGGATGCCAGACACACATGAAAGCTGCTCAATCTCTCCTCTCCACAGCCGGACAGGGGAGAGAAAACACAACAAAGGGTTCATGGATTGAGATGAGGACAGAGACATCACTCACCAAGTAACATCACAGACAAAACAGACTCGAATTGAAGACATAACTGAATTTCTTACTAACAAAATCAGAGCAGGATAATAAGAAGTAAAATAAACCTTAAAAATAACACCTTTCCCCCACCATTCCCTCCTTTCCCCCCCCTCCCTTACCTTTGCCCCCCACAGTGGTGCAGGGAGAAAGGAAATGGGGGTTATGGTCAGTTCATCACAAGTTTTTCCTGATGCTGCTCAGGGAAAAGAGTTCTCCTTCCCCAGTGTGAGGTTCCTCCCACAGGAGACAGTTCTATATGAACTGCTCTAACCTGGGTCACTCTTCCACATCGTTCCATCCTTCAGGCACAGCCTACTCCATGGGTCCCCTATGGGCTTGAAAGTCCTACCAGGAAACCTGCTCCAGTGTGGCCTCCTCTCTCCAAGGGTCTCCCATGAGGTCCCTCTCAGGTATCCACCTGCTCCAGTGTGGGTCTCCTCCACAGGCTGCAGGTGGATCTCTGCATTGCCATGGTCCACCATGGGCTGCCAGGGCACAATTGTTTCACCATGGTCTTCACCTTGGCCTGCAGGGGAATTTCAGCTCTGATGCCTGGAGCAGCTCCTGCACCTCTTTCACTGGTCATAGCTGTTCCTCTCACATATTCTCACTCTGCTCTTCTCTGGCATGGCAATTGCATCCATGCAATAACTTTTTTTCCTTTTTAAATATGCTAACACAGAGACATTACTATTATTCCTGACTGGCTCAGCTTTGGCCAGAGGTGTGTCTGTCTTGGAGCCAGGAATTGGCTCTGTCAGATACAGGGAAGCTTCTGGCAGCTTCTCACAGAAACTGCCCATGTAGCTCCCCTGCTACCAAGACCTGGCCACCCAAAACAAACACAGCTGTCCCTTCCCAGGAAGGATTAGTGTCTTTCAGCCTTTTAACCACTATTGAAAATGGTTCAAGTCTCAACATGCATCACTTTTTTTCCACTCTCAAACACTGGTACATAACAGAGCTGCCTGTCATTGCACACTGTATCAAGCAACAAATACAGTCAAATCCAGAGCAGCTAAGAACCATGGGGGAACAAAGCAATCCCATGGAGCACAATAGTTCTCTAGGCTTCATGTCATGCCTTTTTCCATCCTAGGCACTTTCACTCAAAAATTATCACATTTGGGGTTTCCAAAATTAGCAGCTGTAAAAGAGATGGTAGGGGACAGTATTCAAACAGATCTTTGTGGAACTGAGTAAGCTATGTTCTGCTCACATAATACTTTCATTCAAACATACAACCAAACCATGCCATCTGGAAACCTATTTAACAGATACATGGGAAACTCACAGGAAGCTTTTACCTAGCTCTGGAGCAGACCTTACAGTCTTAGGATTCCACATTTACTCTGATTTCAAGTGTCACTGCAGTACAGAGAGCCCAATGTAAGATTGTTTTCCCTAGTACAAACAACAACAACAAAACAAATAAACAAACAAAAACCAACAAAAACCCACAAAAAAAACCAAAAGAAAACCACATTCCAGTACTGAAATGCTATAGAGGCTTCATAAGCTTATTGACCAATGCCTTGTTTACTCCCAGTAATGACAGCAGGGCCACCTGGTTTCTGCCATTCACCTGAGACCAGTAATGCAATCAAATTGTCCAAGGAAGCTCATAAAGAATTTGTCATCATTTACAGCTTCTCTACACTAAATCATCCAAACAGAGCCAGTCAACACCAAGATTAGCTGCTTGAGAGTTCATGTAATTCCTCTAGGAACCTCCAATCCAGAATGTCCATGGAACAATGTCTAAGCAATCTGAAGGCAGTGCCACTAATATAAACACTATACATGTCTGTTTTGCATAGACAATTCAATACCAGCTCTAGACACATACAGCATATACTTATATACATAAATGACATGCATAGACACACATTTTTAAAGTAAAACACTGCTATTTTGAGTATTTTCCCAGAACAGCTCTCCTGAGGAAATATTGCAGACTACTTTCACTACGTAAGCAAGACCTTACAACTAGGAACACTAACTTTCATTGCAGCAGTTAACTTACAAGACTTTTTATTCTATGTCTGAGAAAGACAGAGGAAAAGTAAATAAGTTAAATAATAAAAATAATAAATCACCATAAAATTCCTGGAAAGAGTGCCTTCAAAATAAAAAAAAAAATTAAAAACAGAGAGCATATGCATGCAGAGAAAAAGAAGCAAGTAACACCTCAAAAGCATTTGTAACACAAGACTTCCCCTAATGTTTCAGACACAACTATAGAGGAGACCTGCTGAAATAGTGAAGGAATTTATTTCTGACATTCAGCTATATAGATAGGTGGTGATTGTGTGTGTGTGTGTGTGTGTGTATTGCAAGGTTGGAGAGTTAAACCTGCGAAAAATTAGAATATCTTAAAAATCTCTTGGTTCTTCTAAATCTCTTCATTGTGAGAACAATGCAAGATCAGATCCAATGCGCACACACAGCCTTACCTTTTGTTTCCAAAATTAACTAGTGATGCTTTTAAATATGCCTGAGGCACTGAAAGATGACTCTGTGCTTCACCCGAAAGAGTGACTGTGACTCTCCCCCATGCAGCCCCTCAGTGCATCAAGGAGAAAATTAGCAACTTCAGTGAGCTCTGTTATTTTTGAAACAGCAAACATAAATAATAAAAACACAAATTCATAGTGAGACCTAATTATTCTTAATAAATGTTCAGGTTTGTAAATGCTGGGTCTAGGGAAGTTTCTCATTTACTATGGCTCTAAGCAAAGTTGAAGTTAAAGCTGCAGTGCTGTGAGAGAAAGGGAAATGATACAGAGAAGGCATGTCCTACCCTCTTTTATCTTCCAGAAAAATACAATCTAACCATCCTCAGATATAAAAACACTTACTAAGTCACCTATGAGATCTAAACTTAATTGTAAAAACCGCATTACTTTAGTAGAATTCTGACCTGTGCTATGCAGCCATCCGAAATCTTGCCAATGATCTTTTCAACACCACCTTCAATAAACACAGTCAGCAAATAAATATCCAATAAACAGCAGTTTAAACAGCAGTCAGCTTAACCTTTCCCCTGTCTTTAAAAAATGCCAGACTCTTCAGTGTTTGCTCAAGACTCTTCTTTTACCAGCATTCAATTTGAATGAGCCGGTGCAAATGCACTGTTCATCCCCTCATGAGAGGAGGATGCATTTATGTGAAACATGAGGAGAATGCCTAATGCTGAAACATTCACTCTGCATCCTCAATGAGATTTTATTACAGGGCTCTCTTTCTTCTACCCTGGCGTGTGTCAGCATGCCTACAAGCATGCTACTTCTTTTATGGCCAGACACTATCTGTACGCTTGTGTTTACGTTTGGTATGCACACACACATACACCCCTCTATCGCACGTGCTTTATGACCCCACTGCACCTACTCAAAAAATAATCAAACCTATTCAAGTGATAATATGAAGCAATGAAATATAAACATATTCTGCTAATAACCCATACAGCTGACTTTCTGGCTATTTGGAACCAGATTTAAAAACTCTTTTGGTTTCCAAAAGCATTAAGGGCTTCAATTTTCAGATGTTGTGCCTAAAGCTAAGTCTATTTTATAAACTAGCTCTACAGAAAAACCTGGCAGTTCAATTAAAGCACAAACAAGTTTTTAATTAAAAATAGTTATTTTGTCTGTTCTAGCAGAGATCCATATGACAAAAATGTATAATGTCTCAACTTGTCAACAGAGTATTATGAATTAAAATCTGTATTAAAAAACAAACAAATAAACGAAGAAGGGAAAAAACCAAACAAAAAACTACAGGACCATAATGAACTCCCTAGACTCTGCAACTCTTTAAAGAACATTACTTGTGCAATTTTGGTTAAAGAAACACGACTTATGATAATAATGGTTTTTACCAAGATCTGTGAGTATCTTGGGCTGTGACAACTAGATTTAACCAGCTTTGATAAATAATAAATGAGCCTGGCAAACATTCAGTTTTTCTAGTCCTCCACCTACATCATTCTACAGTTCCTATCGATACATTATTTATATTTCAGGAGCATTCTCCAC
This sequence comes from Eopsaltria australis, assembly GCA_034509425.1. Lineage (NCBI taxonomy): Eukaryota > Metazoa > Chordata > Aves > Passeriformes > Petroicidae > Eopsaltria > Eopsaltria australis. The sequence continues at coordinate 2,052,580 of JAVTVJ010000068.1, read as the reverse complement.
AAGGTAATCTCCTTCTACACCAGTAGGAAAGAAGTCTCTGTTGCAAAGATCATTCATCCCAAGACAGCAAGGCAGTAACACGTTATTATTTGAAAAATTCAGTTTCCTAGTCATAATAAAAATGCGTATTACAAGTAATGGGACAGAGAAGCTGCCATTCTAAGTTAAATTTTCTTTGAAATATTAAGTTGGAGAAAAGCGCTATCTATGGCAATACCTTTCACTATTGTCTTTGAAAAAATAATAAAAGCTCAATAAAATGAAGTCTTAAAAATATAACTCATCTTGATGGGTTGGGTATCTTCCTTACTTTTCCCATTTCTTTGATTTTCTTTATTCTTTTCACTATATAGTTAATATGAACTCCTATTAACACCATATTTCTCATTCTGTCACTATGCCTTTACTAAAATACTGTCTCTTTTATACCACTTATGATGCAGGATTGACCCCCAGAATTTTCTGGAGTGTCTGACTGTTTGGTTAGGGGTGGGGGAAAGGGGATTTACACCACATATCCCTATTCACTGTCCTGGACTGACCACCCCCATCACTCAGCCCCCCAAAGAAGGGATTCCCCCTAATGCAACCCCACAAAGCAGAGCAGGAGTTTCAGAGAGGTCTTGCACAATTGGATATTAGTTTTTCATAATAGCTGCAAAAGTCATCAGGGGCTTTATGGGCTCATACCCCCAGTGTGATAAAATTATTCAGTTTAAATTCTTGATGATCCTTTAAGTTTACCAAGCAAGACTGTTGGTAATTTCAAAAGCATAGAAAGACACACAGCTCCAACCAAAATTGTTTTAGAAAGCATTCACCATACCATCAGTGGGTAAGATGATAAAAAGAAAATATTATGGAAATTTTTTCAGCGGCTTCCTATTCTATCAACTATTGTTGAAGCCATGCCATTATCTACTTACCCTTTTAGTGGATAAAAGATGACATAATGGAAAAACAGCAATTTACCTTTTTTAGAATAAAGACAAGGAACTTCATATCTTTCTGGTTAATGCTCAATGCAAAGTGCAGAGGAAGACAAGCACATGACAACCACATTACAGAAAAATTCTAAATTTGAAAATATAATTTTGAAAACTTGAGCTATGGCAAATTAATGGTCTTCAGAGAATTTTATTAATTGTAAATTACAGACATAAATATTATATTTCCAAATTAAGAGACAGAGTAACAACCTATCAGCTATTCTTGCATGACCCAAGATTTAATTTTTCTACCTTCTGGCTTCATCCTGAGTTTCTAAGCAATTCATGCTGATGTTGGCAAAGGCTGATATTAGGTTAATTAGTTACACCTAAGATAGTCACATGCATCAGTGTTTGCTGAACCAGTCCAGCACTTTCATTGGTATCTTTTTTCCTACCCTGTATTACTGATTGCAGTAGCAGACCTGCAATGAAGAATGAAAATATCTTCCTTCTGTATAGGCAGATTCCATGTGCACTGTACCTTCGTACTCAAGGAAATGCTCATTTGGTGGGGAAACAGAGCAACAAAGGATTTTTAGGTAGCACAGAAACTCTGATTTTTGCTCACTCAACATTTAATCACTTATTAGTGAGTGCCAGTATCAGCCAGTTCCACAGTTGTTCCTTTTCAAAACAGAGTTGCAAGGTAATTATTACCTCTTCAAATATGGGGGAAGTGGTGAGGTTTTTGTTATGGAGATTGGATGAAAGCTTAAGGTATCCATTTATCAAACATTCTGTCCCTCCAAATCAACAGGAGAAAGAAAACAAAACCAACCCAACCCACCTTCCACAAAAAAAACAAACAAACAAAAAATAAAAACAAAAACCAACCAAAAAACTCCCAAAAAAACCACACACACAAGAAAAATAAGAACAAGGAAAACAAACAAATAATCAAAACCAACTCAGACAATAAATAAATCCCCTTTTCTCCTATCTGAAATAGAAGGCATACAGATTGAAGAACATACATTCCACCTGATGGCAATCAGATACATTGAAACCTACTGACTGCAATACAACTTAATTAACATTACAGATATAGCAAGTGTAAGAGGGAAAAAATCTAAGAGCTGAAAGAATGCCAACTACCTGGTAGTTCAATATTTGATTTGTTCATTTTTATTGTCAGCTAAGAATTGACCTTCTTTCTAGTATGCCCCTCACTGAATAATTCCAGAAGTAATAGGTGTTTTGTATTCAGATCAAGACTTCTCCATTTTGCCCACTGAGGACACTCATAATTTCAACTGCTTTACCTTTAGTCATAACCAACACAGATGTGCAATAAGGAGGCAATGTTCAGATACAAAGAACTGGAAGCACCACCCACATCCACAATCCAAGAGTTGTTCTCTTATGCCAAGCTCCATTTACCCCATTTGAACCAACTGAGTTAAAACCTTAAAATCCTCTTTTCTGCTATTAACTCTCAATTGTAAGTAAAACAGGGACTAAACCAGATCAGGACTCTCAACCTCTGTCAGACCAGCTGTGCTGTTCTTTGCAGAAGGTCCCAGCCACATCCCAGCCTATTTCAGGTTATATACCAGCCTATGCACCAACAAGTGAATAAACTTTCTGTTCTTATTTGTACCAACCGATTATTTCAGCCAACACAGCAGTTTCTGTATGTCTGTCTGCAGAAACTCAAAAGATCAGGCTGACTGCCAAGAGTCGCCGTCCAGTTAACAAGAAAACAAACTCAAAGAATAAATGTACTGACGACTGGTAAGAAACCTTGAAAACATATACAGCCAGCAAGGGGAGAGGAGGAAAATTCAACCAATTTTCATGCTCTTGAGGAATACCCCAAAATATCAATTGTACATAGATATTTGAAATTGGAAGATCACCAAATCATTGCTTAACTGAGCGAGTGCTCTGCCACATGTAAACAGTTCTTCAAAGAAGTGATCTTAGAAAATTCTTCTTCAAAAGGTAATACAAAGTGTAACCATTATACAAAGTATAAAGTAGCAGAGAAAATGAAACTCACAACTTTGTTAATCTAAATTAATCTGGTTAATTCTAATAAAGCCAATAGAAATTCTCGATCTGGGGGTATACGGCTTTTTAGCTCTGATTTATTATGGGGTGATTGAAAACATGAAGAAGAGACTGGGTGACAGCACAAAATGATGCAAAATGAAGAACTGCAAGGGGACATGTACAGTTCTGTTTGTGAGTTTAAGGACCAGAAATTTAAAAAGCTAACTCAGTTACTAAAATACCACTGGATTTCAACAAAACTGACAACTCACTCTGAAACACCACAGATTTTAACTTTTACACATTTTTTCCTATCAATAAATAGAGCTATTCAGAAAGTTATTCCACAACTGTTTATTTATCCAAATCACACAAGTCTTTGGAAAAATTGTCATTCCACAAGACAGTAATGCATTAACTCTATTTCTTCACTTTACCCAAGGTAAGAGTCCAATAGAGATGAGAAGCTGGGTGTTAAGTAGCTATAAATCAACTGAAAAGCAAGAGGTATGACAAACTTGTTTCCTATATGCCTGATTCATAAAGCTGCCAGCAGTGGAGCTACAATAACTCACATACACCAGGATTTTCCACTTTGATATTGAGTATCCTGAAACTTGACTCTTCTTCCTCTAGCCATTTGTTGGGGAGAGCGGGTTGTGTTGTGGGTGGATTTTCTTTTTTCCTTTTTGCTTTTCTGGGGTTTTTTTGTTTGTTTGGTTGGTTTGGTTTGTTTATTTTAATTGCATACATGATTTTCATAGCAAAATTTGACCTTTTTTATTTCTAACTCAAGTTTTTCTGGTCTCCAATCTCTTTGGGAAAAAAAAAAAGCCTAAAAATTTCAGATTTTGAAGTCTGAAAAAAACAAAATAAGAGCCAAAATTTCCTAAACAAAAGTTTTGGGGAAGTCCCACTTAGGAAGAGTGTTTGGGGTGACAAGACACTAAAAGGGATTTATGCACAGATATTTTTTTAACATCCATCTAATACTACAGGTTCATTACCACCCTAGACCACCAGCTTACCTGCACATTAGTACTAATGTAGAACAGAGAGAGGATTTCCAAGCCCATCATCCTTACCTTGCCAGACCACTCTTCCCTGTTGATCTTTGAAAGGGAAGGGCCAATAAGACACAACTGAGCCTATGGCTTACACAAAGCACACCTAGTAAATCCATCTGCCAATACACATACTAGAAATCTAATCAATAGTGGGGTTTGCATGTTTGCACAGCTGTTATAGACAGACACTCTTATCACTGCTGTTTTATCTGTATTTTTTAATAACGTGTGTGACTGTTAAATCATTGCCTTCTTCCTCCTCTTTCAATTCGTTTCTCTGATTTTCACTTATTTGCATAATTTCTCTTCATCTTTTATTTCCTTCGCTATGTAACAACTTTCTCCACTACTTCTGCTAGGCTTTCCAACCTCTCCTTTTGCTATGTGATTTCTTCTTTTCCATCTTACTTTTTGGTTTCCTTATTGTTTGCCAACTTGACTTCTTTCTCTTTTCCTACTGTTCATAAGAATCAGATTTGTAGAATATCTCAATCTAAAAGGCACCCATAATTATCAAGTCTAACTTCCCTGTTCCTTGCAGGACTACTTAATATTTTGGACAATGTTCTCAAGCATATGGTGGGATTCTTGGGGTGTCCTGTGAAGGGCTAAGAGTTGGACTTGATGATCCTGATGTATCCCTTCCAACTCAGCATATTCTGTGATTTTTTAATTCTAGACTCACGGTGAATGTTCTGATCACCAAGACATTAATAGGTGAAACACAGTAGCATAAAATCTCTTCTCGTGGAAAATTAAATTTCCTCTTATTAAGGAAGAGCCTCGGGATTTGTACCGTGACTGCCATGGCACTATGCACTATCTCAATGCTGAACACACCAACTTCCTATTAGCAATCCTTCTTCCTATAATTGACGTGCAAGTATTCCTCTTGTGAATCAACCCACTCCAGCCCCATCCCCAAAAGAATTACAGTGCAGCAGCTCCCCAAGAGACGCTGGGTCAAAGGATGGTTACTGTCCACTTTGAGGTACAGAAGGCTGACCTCCATCACCTTTAGCAGGGTATTAATGGTGTTGTTCTTGGACCCAAAAATGTAGGACTGATGTGGAACATTACTGGCTTTTTTGAGAGCCCATTTCATTGATTAAGTGTACTCACAGCTGTGAAGTTTTTTTCAATATTCAGCTTAATTATGTCTTTGCTGATGCCTGAAGAACACTACTACTTCAAATGCTTGTCATGGTCAGCCATCTAAATGTGTTTATTTTGCAGAACATGAATAAGTGATGCATCTAATCACAATGCAAGTGTTACGCAGCTTCACAACATTTTTGTTGTCTGGCATAATGAGCAAGCTCAGAATAGACCCTTGTCTGTTGGCTCTGTCACCCTGTTATAGAATTTCCATTCATTTAATAGCTCCAGGCTGGCAGCTAAAGCAATCGTGAATGGCCAGAAAACATCCGTCCACCAAAGCCACAGACCTTCATTCAAGTTTAGAGAATTCAAAGTACACTCCAGCTCTCCTGCTAAAAAGATTTGAGGTTTAAAGATTAAGATTTGTAGAGAAACTGAACATCTGAAAAGTAAAATCAGAAGAAATGGAGACTCCTACAGTTGGCCTGTCATTAGCAAGAGGCCAATGAGAAAGGGGCTGATGGCAGACCAGCACAAAGTTACTTTCCACACAGCATGTAAAACCATCCCTGATGCTAAGGAAAGTTTTGCTGTCATATTTGCAAGTGCCACAACTAAGTATGAACTCCTTTTCTTTTCTGATGCCAAAATGCTATTAATTTAAATTAGCAAAAGTATCTTCTCTCTGGAGAGAAAAAGAAGAGTGCTTTCTCAGATGGGGTTTATTCTGAAAAACTCCATGATTTTTACTAACCTAACAGTGGGCAACTAGATTTACTCTCTTCTAAGCACAAAAAAGAGTGAAGTATTTCCCCCATACTTGCCCGAAAAGACAGCTTGCTCTTTGGCTGTCTGAGATGAGAGGAGCTTCCTCCACTTAGGATTCCCCCAATGGCCATCCTTTAATTTTCTACTTATCATTCAATGACCTAAGAAAAGTCTGCACCTAGTCTCTGCAAGTGGCTGAAGGAAAATCAACTTCTTTTCTTGCCTCCTGGTGAGTCACAGCACTGCTGGAGACGTAAAAAAAATATTTCTTTTATTTAATCTATATTTTCTCCACATTTTGCTTAAGGCTATGAATCCTTTGGAAGTCTCTGAGCAATATCAGTTCTCCTGCCACTACTGCTACAGTATTGTACAGTAACAGAATTTGCCTAGCCTTCCTTAAAATAGGTGAAACTGCCAACTCACAGAAAATCAGCAACCTTTGGTACCTACAGTGATCTCAGGCAAAACAAAATGGGAGCTCAAGGCCCTACTGGAATGTACAGACTGTGGGGGGAACATATCAAAAACTAGGCAACAGGAGATAAATACAAACATTTATGTTACTATGAAAGGCATGTAATTAAAAATTCAATTAAGCAGGAAGTCACTTAAGAAGAGAATAATGCAGAAGAACATATTTGAGTACAAAATGCAATTAATTCAGACAGGTAATAAGAACTAAAAAGTAACTATTATGTTTTGCAAAGGCAGAATAAATGCAACTGAATGAGACTTCAGTGCCTTGTGGCTTGAGGTTTTTCGTTACTTAGGTTTTTGGATTTTTTTCTTTCTTTTGCTAATTTTTTTTAAGTTTAACTAATAGATCCTCATACCCTCCCTCCCCTCCATGCCCTCCCAAATCAATCAAAAATGGTAATTAGAAAAGTTCTACTTCAGCATCCCACTATGCCTTAGGGTAACACCATATACAACGTCATGGAAATAGCAGGAAGAAAGCCAGCTATCAGATAATTGACTACTGCTCAAAGCACTTATGCTTAGGAGCTGGTCCTGGTATCCTACAGGACAGAGACTTCCAGTAAAAGCCATTGTGCCATAAACATAATCACACCAATTGATTTTAAAGACTGGTTAAAAGCTATTGCCTGTGACAGATCAGGTAAGGAAAACGATCTGTGTTCAGGGACTAAGCAAACTGAATTTGCACTTGAAGTATTTTGACCTCCATCCCACAAGTGCTCCCAGCAGAGCTCCAGCAATTAATATTGAAGCCCTATTTCTCCAGCCTCTATTCAAGACTGCACATCAGCTCCTGAATGTGCCTCCCTCTTTTACACTTATAAAGGGAAAAAAATCTTCCCAGCCCTCAGTAACAGCCCCCAAGGTGTCTGCTAAGAGGGCAGGAGAAAAAAGACACATCTTTTCCAACAGAAGCACATTTGTTAGCCTTCAAGAAGTAGATGGGGTAGTAGTGAATAGTAGTGCTATTTTAAATAGCATACAGATGTCAGAATATGACAAAAAGAAAAAGATGCTAAAAATAGCTTAAAATGTCAAGTGCCTTCATGCAAACCAGATTATACAGGGCATGGGGCAAACCAGCAGCAGCAGCTGTTCATGAAGAGGAGCAGCAGTGATATTCAGCAACTCCATTTACATCTCAGAATTACCCCTTCAGATCTCTGCAACACTTCCAGCATAAGTCTCATTCCAGCACAGTCCCACTTCAGGGACCCTGGGTTTCCTTTTTACTAAACCAGAACGTGCCATACTTTTTGTTTTGGTTTTAAATTGCATCAAAAGATACTAAACATGTAGACCATTTTCTAAAGAGAGCTGCTTCAGCATCAACAGTTCACTAAAAAACAGCTGGACCTACAAGCATTTATGCATCTTGGAAATAATTTTTTTACATGCTATTTTACACTAGATGCCCCACAGTAAGTCAATTTTCTTCAAATAATGTTTTCGGAGATAGTTCCCTCTCATTCCAAAAGCCCTAATAATCTTTCAAAGGAGAAAAAGGATCTGGATCTGACCAAATATAATATAAGGTGTTTCTGCTGTTCACCACATTTTTAATTCACTTTGGTGTCTGAGCCACTGTGGATTCACTTTCATGATCATTTACACAATTAGGTATACAGAGAACATACCTGCTAACCTTCCACAGAAACTGAATTTAAAAATTAATTACTAATATGCTTTTCCATCAAAACCTTTAATATAAAATAGTTCTCAGCTGGATCAGGGCAGATAACAGATAATGTACTTATCTTGTCCAAAACAGAGCAAAGGAGTTAGCATACTGGGTAGCAAAGTTGAAACAGAAAGGCCCAAAATTCAGAGTAATTCTGAAGAACAGAACATTTGGAGAGGGCTGGTGCTCTGTCAGTCACAACGAGAACAGAGAAAGACAAAATTCATTAAATAAATAATTCATTAGTATTTAACAACTTGGCACTGGATACAGTATTTGTCTTTTGGCAAAAGAACAGTGCTATGAATCCATCCACTTGTAACTGCACTGCTGAAAAAGTTAATGCCATTTATTGACAGGTTAATTTATAATATCACCTTAATTAAAAAAAGATTATCTTATCACTTTCTGCCTGAAATGAAACTGCAGCTGATTGGGAACACTCTACCTACAGGCTAATGAGTGATTTCAAGCAAGTCAGTGTCCAATTAATACTAGCATCTGGTTTGAAGATTTTTTTCCCTATCACAGCATTAGCCCTATACTAATTGCAGTTTTACTTAGCAGCAACAGAAAATTTCAAGCTTCATGTTATCATTCAAGCAAAAATACAGATAATAAAATGGTCAGGACCTGGAATTCATGTAACCAGAGCGAACTTCGTATCACTTGCCAATCTAGAAAACAAGGTATGAAATTTTCCTAGCCTGATTTCAAGAGTTATCCCAAAAGAATACTAACTGAAGAAATAGATGAGTCCCTTATGTCCAAGACACTGGAAAAGTGACCCATCTACCTCTGCCTGGAGGATCCTCTCTGAAGCTGGCTTTATGATGGACCGAACTTTGTGTGGACAAAAAGGTCACTTCTTGGTGCCTTCTTCAAGAAGGTGGCTTTTAATCTGATCTTTGCCTTGAAAAAACCAATTGAGTAATTCACTGATTTTCAAGATTTAGTGCAGCTGGAGGATTGGGGACAGGGTGACTTGGGGTGTGTGGAGGAAGTATTCTTTGACTCATTACAGTCTCAGAACATGTGTGATGAATGGACCAGCATTTACCTCCTGCCTGCATATTAACACTGGATTTAGAGCCATCAAGCATGATTTCTGAAATAAGTTCTTTTTCCCATAAAATGCTCATCACTATCTCTACTATCTCTATAATACCATAACTAGATAATTGATATTTAAAAAATAATAAATAAAAAGAGAGGAAGTGTAAAGTCCAGACCAGGCTTGGTGTTTTAACACTGTGAACATGTGGGACTTAGGAGTATCTTATCCAGATATTGTACACAAGCTCTATTATTCCTTAGGAAAGGGACAGTGCCATTTCCTTAAGGCATTCACACAATGACACTAGGCAAGAGATGTTAATTTGGTGTACTTGAGAATGCAACAAGTACTCATTTCTGAGAGTGACTGATTCAGTAGTTGGGTTAAGCTCTGTAGTTGCCTATATTTTGTTCATTGGTCCTGAGCTCAATATGCACTGAATAAATTAATAAAGAAACTAGGAAAACAAAAAAAAAAAAAAAGAAACAAGCAAACAATGAAAGAAAAAAAGACAAAAAGACAAGTACTACCTTTGCTGCATGACTGTGTGATGCTATCCTTTATCTTTTCCCTTAATTTTGAGTGGCATTACCAGCACCAATTTGAATCCTAATACCACAAAGCTTCATAAAAATGCTTCAATATCTGTACATATGCTCCTACCTGAAAATCCATAGGAAAAAAAAGCCAATAAAATCATATTTTTGCTTCTCATGAATGCTCAATTTTAATTAAATATCATTACTCCAACAAGATCATACTTAATCTTTCCTTCAGAAGCCAGGCAGAAAATCTATGCTTCTTCCTTCTTTTAAGAGAGTTTTAACTATGTTTCTAGGTTTCCATACACCTTTTACTTACAAGATTTCCTACACTTCCCTATAAACTAAAGCAATTTTATCCCACCCATGTAGCAGCTCTACACAACTGTTGCCAAGCCAATAAATTAACAGACTCTTGGGCTGATCATGCAAGGTATTACTTTTTGGATTGTTTTGTCTGGAATCGACAGACAGCAGTCCCCTCTCATACCTGAAGCCCAAACTCAGCTTCTGATCTCTACTATCATACCATTGCCTACCAAACGCTTTTAATACAAAGAAACAGTATAAAAAACTTCTTTCTTACACTTGGGTCCCCAAGATGATCAAAGTTGATTCTTTTCCTCCACTATAACAGGTCTGCGCTGCAGATTTAAAGGTTCAGGGTTCACATTTTGCCATCAGTGTACCTAGAAGAAACTCAGAGTTCCAAACCACTTTGCAGAAGGAAAAAAATAAGAAAGGATGGGTTGTTTTTCAAGTTAGTATTTTGAAAGTGAATCCAATTCCCTGTCAAAAAGGACATTTAAGATATATGGGTAAAAGCCAAACTGTGCATCATGAGCAGATGCATTCAACCTTCTGCTTCTCCTAACCCCAAAGGAGCTCCCAATCCAACATACTTTCACTGTCTCGCACCTCTCTCTTGCTGCCATAATTATCTCCCTGTGCCCCATGGGCCAAATCTGGGTGCTCTTTCCCAAGTTGTGCAGGCCCTATTCTTTTCCACCCAGTTCTGTTTCCAATACCCTTCTGTCCTGCACTTTTAGCACAAGCATGAATTAACTGAAAGAACAAATAAATGCAATGTAACATTTGTCTCATTCTACTGTAACTAAAGAAAAGAAATCTTTATTGCAGGCATATGAGCTTATGTCCTAATAGGGACAGCTGCAAACACTGAATGCTGTCAGAAAGCTGGTGATTGCCAAAATAAAATATCAGCATAAACCAACTGCTATGCCAGCTATTCCTAGCCTTGAGTATGTACCTCCTTTCCTAGAGAGGGAGATCACTTTTCCAATACTGCAACGTGCATTGGATAAATTAAGCAGTTGCCTGAAGGCCACCAGAAATGTTCAGTCTTGAGACAGCAAAGAAAATGATGACATATCTTAAATTATTTATTAAAGCTGTAATAAAAATACTTTGGAAAGTAATGGCCATGCGTGATAAACTGGTAATGACTACACAAAACTAGAGTCGCCTGAGATAAATCTCACTTAATTTTAAATGAAGCACTTTGAAAAAGTGGAAATAAATGACATGAACTCAATGGAGTTGCTCTGATATGTCTAGGGAAGCAAATCCCTCCCCAGGGTTTACTCATATTCCGTATCTTGAGAGGAGGTTTTCAGTGTAACTCAGAACATGGCTCCTTCCCTTGGTTCATCAGAAGACATGCACTGAAGTTGACCAAGGAACACAAAATATTAAAATGCTTTTTCTGTTCAAAATTACTATTTTCTATTCCTCTTACTTAGAAAGAGAGGAAGGGTATCCTTTATAAAGGTTTCCTAGGACAAACAATTAATTTCATGCTATTTTTTCCATCTAAAGGTAATGGCTTTTCTAGTTTCTAATCTATTTTCTTCTTTGAATGCTCTGTTTCACAAGTTCAACCATATACATCACTAAGATTCACCAACAGCAATTCTAAACAACTTCATTATCATGATAATTAGCCTACTGGGGTTTTGTCCCTTGGAAAGACTGACCAAAAACACCTAACTTTTCTCCCCCCAGCAAAGAAGACTCTCATTGTAACAGCTAAGTCTTTTTTTCCAGAAAAAACATTCAGAATTCTGGGGGTTGGGCTTTTGTAGGGTGTTTTCTTTTTGTTTTGGTTTGGGTTTTTTTAAATGGCAGAAGTTTTAAGCTTGGCTGCTCATAGTCTTGTCTTTGCCATGAGCCAGCATCCAAACATCACCTGTCATGCAGTTTCACCACCTGCATCATCAAAAGGCAGGGTGGGAAGAATCCCCAGACAGTGTCTCTGGCTGGACTGCCAAACCCAGAAACTCAGAGGGGAACAGAAAGGTAAAAAGAGACTAAGTAAGACCTGTCATCTAATGGTGAATCAGACTTGCTTAGGTTTTCTGGAGTGTTCTGAGACTTTCCATTGCTGCACCCTGTGAATCCAGTACAAGTATGCATGCCACCTAGGAGATTATTATCTGAACGAGAGCTCTGATTCCTTCCTCACAGTGGTACTGCCCCCAGAACAGCCAGAACGTGGTGGGCACAGTGAGCCCCAGCTGTAGGAATGCTTTTTCTCCTATTCCCTCCCTCCTCTAAAATGCCAGTTTCCTTGCTTCCAATCCACCATTACTTGCCACCTTGCTGCCTCTGTGTACTGCCTTCCCTCATAGTTTATATGGGTTATTGTGGGAGATTGGCAGGATTGACTTGTAAAGATACAGAAAGATTGGTGAAATCAGCAAAAAACATGAGTTTGGCCACTTGCTCATCTTGCACCTGGGTTTAGCAGCTGAATGAGATCTGGGGTGAACTTAAGGCCTCACAACCTGATGTTATCTCAGTGAAGCACAGGACAGCACCCATATCTCTGTGCCAGCCATTACCCTCACTCTCCCTCATCCATTCATAACAAACATTGTAATAAATCTGGTCCTTCAAGCAGATTAACAATATGAGTAAAATTCTGGCAGATGTCAGACAGTCTTCACTGCCACCTCAGCTGTGGGAAGGAGGATACTGAGGTGTTATGGTTCTATGCTTTTTTTCAGCCATGTTACAAAACTCAATTTGACTGATGGTAACCAAAAACTCTCATTATTCATCATTTAATTTATATATTTAAAAAAACACATCAACCAATATGAAAATGAGAAAACATCTTCCCCCCCCACCATCTCTGATGACAGCAGCAGGTAAGCAATTATTTTTGACACAGTCACACCTCCATTTTTCTAAAAAAGTAAAAAATTGATACTTGAAATCCTCCATTAGGGAGGATCAGAATACAAACAAACTCCACAGAAAAACTGACAGGCTTTCTCCTCACTCTGCCCTCCAAAGCAGGGACACCTCTTGGGTAAGATTTGTACCTCTTACTGCATCCAAGCACACACAAGGACATTTGTACAGAGCACTACACGCTCATATTTTTAGGTTGAATGAATTTATCACCAATAATCTAACAATAATCTATAACCTGTTGCTTCAAGAAACTGCACTTTGTGAATCCGTGATGGTGAAAGTTCTGATTCAATGCAACCAGACCTGTAGTGTTGAACTGGTTATAAATCAGAAATTAAGGGCAGCCACACCCCATCCCTCTAATGTCTGAGGACTAGTTGGAACACAAGGGGGGTTATTTTCTGCCAAATTTCATACTCTTATCACAACAGTTATATAAGGTGCAAGTTATACCTGTGAAAATATGATGCTTATTTTGACAGTTCAAGAACAAATAAACAACAAAAAAAAACCTGGCAACCAAAAAAATCAACGCACACCCCCTCAAAAAAAAGGAACAGCAAGAATAAAAGTGCATATATCAACGGAGAGAAACCAGGAACCATGTTTCACAGACAGCAGAAGATGGGAATCCTATTTTAAACAAGAACTCAGGAGCCAGAAGTACCTCACATTAAACACGGGAATTGAAAACAAAACCCATTAGAAGCAATCCAGCCTTCACTGAAACATATACACATCATCATTACCAATAATAATTTGGCTCTTCATGTGTAATCATTGTATGGTAGCCTCACTTTATATTCATAAGGACCATTAATGTCAAGAGGAATTGTGCACATGGGCACCACGTTGCCCCTGTGCTGCTCCTCAGTCTGCAGTCTGCTTTGCAGAGAAAACCACCTCTGTTTGCCACTTCTTCCCTCTCATCCAACTCAGGAATGGAAACTAGGAAAATGCTATTGCCATTTTTAAAATTTTTTTAATACTCCAATAATTTTGTACTATTAAGAGCACCAGAAAGCTAAGTTGTAGCAACCATCTGTTCACATAATGCTGAATTCAAAACAGCACATATTGGAGCACTGCAAGGACAGAATCCATCACAATCCCTGCTTCAGATTCTGATGATTGATTTCATAGGTTACCATCATCTAAAAACGGCCACAAAGATTAAGGATACAGAAAATTAAAAATAAATAAACAAACAAAGAAACAAAAAACCCCACCCAAACAAAGAAAATAACCAAACAACAAAGAAAAAACCCAAATCAAAACAAAACCAGAGCAAATTAAAAAACTCACCCAAGCATTAATCCATCATACTTCATTTAGAAATCCCCCTTCTGTTTCCCCCCCAACAGATACAGGACCAGGGGAAGCAGCATAATCTGTCTCCCCATAGGATGAAATTTTCACAGAGAAAGGACAACAATCTATCACTCCACTGTTGTAGGAAAGGTTCAGATAGAACACATAACACTAAATCACTCTCATGAACACACCAGTTACAACGTTCATCATCTACATGGGCATTATAACCCTCAGCTGTCTGAGACACAGAAACAGGGGAGTCTGACTGAAGTCTACTACATACAAGGTTGAGCAAAATGTTGAAATACAAATTTGTTACCATGCCCTTAGTAGCTCAGATGAGCCACAAAACTACAGGTTCCTTCATATAAAAGCTAAGCCACCAGGAAGCTTCCAGGTACATAAGTGAAACACTGAAGGAATTCATTTTACAAAACTATCTACAATAAATAGAGAATAAATTACTCAACTGGATCGATGTTTTATTTTCTAGTATACCTTATCTTCTTCTTTTCTAAGTAAAGCACATCAAGTCAGTCACAATCAAGCCAAAAAGGTACAATATTTTCATATCAGAATAACACAGGCAGAGGTATCTCTTGAGGTGGACTTATTTCACCCTTCTGCTTCATCCTAAAGCTATGTAAAACCCAAATCTATCACTACAGTTACCAAATCTAAAGTCAGGGCTCACACAGAAACCTGCAGAATTGTAAATTCCAAATGGTTTTGCTTTAAATAAAAGATCTGTAGAAAATTCTTGCATATGTAATTTTTATTTCTCAGGTTTATTTAAAAATCCTACATTGGGCAATTCTTGCATATGTTTATAACATATTGTCAGTCCCTACATTCCCCTTACAGAACCCCAGCTTGGTATCCACATCATCTCAAGACACTTATGTTTTGCATTCCATAGTAATTTCTGATTTTGCTATCTTCCTTGCAATGGTTTAAACAATACACTTTTAGATAAGAACAGAACAGTCCTCCAGAAACCTTGGTTGCCAATGCCCATTACTTCAGTATAATTATATAACTAAGTAATATTTTATTACTTTATAATGTATTTTATTACTATATCAAGTATTATGTGGGATAAATATGAGTTCTGTATCTTGCAGGACCATGGTTTAGTCTCCTATTACATTAAATCTTATTTTCATAACATACTTTAACTAGCAAGTCATTTACTTAGGTCATGAGAATTCAGCAGAAAGTCACCAAGCACTTCCATCTCGTTAAACAAGATTCCATCCCCAGCTGGAGAGAAAAGGGAAGGGCACAAACAGCTGGAGGGAACAAGTCTTCTCCATGTGTGAGAATGACTTTTTTTCACTTCAAGCAAAGGTTGGTTCCTGGTTTGACATCTGTCCCCAATCCTTTGCAGAATTTCCATATCACTGAACATATTTAACTTGTCTGTAGTTTCCACCTCATTTTACTGGGAAAAAAAAACATACTGCCTGCAAAAATGAAAGGATGGGGAGAAGACAGGTGTACGGAAAGGTACCACCATCAAAACCCAGCCTCTATGGAACAGACAAACCCCACTGGAACTGCAGTGGCCTAAACATCTACATTCTAAACACGCCGTGCTAACCCCACCCTCCAGCACAGCATCCAGGTCTCAGAGGTCTGGAATTTAAATACATTTAAGAACATCTTTGTTACTGCAAGTTTCAAGTACCTGTCCCTTGAAAGGTTACTGAATGATGTGTAAGACTGACTGAATAATAATCAAGTTCTAATTGGATTTGGAAAAATCCATATGTTAAAGCCCTTAGAGCTTTAGCAGTGTACAGTCCCTCTCCCCTGGAAAAAAATAAAATCTGCAAAAGTTTGCACTTATGCAAAAAAGGTACTCCACAATTACAAGTTAAATGCTGTATTTTGATTTCTAATGTGATTTAACAGGAATTCCCTGTCACTAAGGAAATCTATTAGGTATTACAGCAAAAAAATTCAAAACACTTCTTTATGAGTTAAGAATTATCTTTTCATCAGTTATTTCAGCAGACAAAATTACTCTTCACTTCCTGTAGAGATGAGACAGCCCTCACAAGTTTTCACCCGCTTCTTCACATTAGCATGTGGGTTACTGTGGAACACCAAACACCATCATGGACAGATCATACACTTTCACCAAGCACCAGTGAAACTGTCTCTGCTTTAGTGACAAGTCATCTCTGAAACCATTTTTAAAATATAAGAAGGATGAGTTCCGAAAACTGCTACAGTTTTAATGCAGCTTGCACAGAGACAAATCACCAGTCATCCTTCACTGGCACAACTGTAACCTCTGAAAATACTCAAGAAAAAAAAGGCTATTTTTAATAGGAAGCTAATTTTTTAACTCCCGTTATGATACAGTCTTTAACACAGGACAAGTCACTAAACAAATTTAGGGAAATACATCTCTAAAAACACTCAGTGTTACAGATTAGGTGACTTAGCCATTGTAAAAGACTACCACAAAGATGTTTCATAAAAATACCATCTCTAGAAATAATCCATGAAAATATATTATGAAACATTGTTATTTATGACAGTATTTCTAGTAAAAATGTTATTGTCATTTTATAGCAAAGTATTATTCATTAAGTCATTCCCTTTGAGTTCTGAATTTAACATCTTTAGTTTGCCTTCCTCTGGAACAATAAAATTGTGATGGATAAATGCTCCTACATCGAAAACATTTTGGGAGTTTCAGATTCCTACTTTCTCTCCTCAATATCCCATTAAGTATTTGCTTTCTAATCACTTTTCTAATCACTATTATACAAAATAATGAGATAAACCCTAACTCACACCTAAGATTTGAGCACTGAAGAAAGTGGAATAGCTATGTATTGCAATTGCTGCTCTTTGAAAAGGAAAATGAGGATTAAACACATTAAATGGAATCTCACACATCAGAGAAGAATCACTGCCACAGAAGGTGAGAGATTCATGAACAAGGCTCAGGATTTTGAAAGCATTATAGAAATCAGTTGTCTAGGTACTGATACCCTTCCACTTATTTTAAAGAATCACACAGGAATACAGGCAGGAACTGAGTGCTAATCCCCAAGGGTAGCTTCCTTTGTAGCTTTCCTCAAACAATAACATATTAAATAAACAAACATACTCAAATCTCTAAAAGAAAGGAATAAGCTCTGCTTAGCTTCCTGCCCTGGCCCAGCACCAGCAGCACAAGGGATGATGAATCCTCTTTTGCAGGGCTACCACCCTCCCTGCCCAGGCCAGCCCCTGGGAGACACCTGGCCAATCCTGCTGTGTTCTGCCTTTGCTTTAGGGATGGCAAACCAGATAAAAATATGCACAAAAATGCAAACAGATAGCAACTCAACTTTTGAGCAACCTGGTCGAGTGGGAGGTGACCCTGCCCCTGGCAGGGAGTGATTAGAACTGGGTGATCTTTAAGGTTCTTTCCACCCCAAACCAGTCTGTGATTCAAGTCAGAAAAAGTCGGCCCATCACGTCTTCCTCTTAGCTCAGCTATATGGCTAAAATTATTTCTGTTTCAGAATTGCAAAGCAACTGGTCTGGTATATGAAAAGAGGATCTGGATGGTAAGAAAATAATACATCTGAAACTTTGACCTTGTTAGTATTTCCATAAAACAATGCCACAATTCTTTTAAAGACTAAGTAAGGGGAAATGAAAGGACAAAAATAAATACAGCTTAGGAGAGTTAAAAAGGGTTAGGAGTGAAACAAAGTTTCTGCCTGAAGGAAACAGTGAGGGATAACTTCAGAAACCAAACCCTTTAGTGACGCTGTTACTTCATGTATAAGGAAACGGGTTAGTATCGTGCTTATAGAAACAACAGCACAGTTTGAGCTAGAAATTCAAGCATCACTCAGCTAACCCCATTCAATTCAACAATACTGACAGTAAACCCATTATGAAGCATGCTAATAGCAAAATTGCCATGTGGATTAGGAGAAAAGCGCAATATTTTATCCTTGTCATCTGTATTCAGGTCTCTGAAAGAAAGCTAGTGAATCTACAAAAATAACAGTACTTATGTAATCAGTAAGTATTTCTGTTTCAGGTTTACTGAGGACAGGTGGCTTTTAAGCTTCTGAAATTTTTGCAGGAATTCTCAGTTTTATGAAGTAAAAGTTTGAAACAGTCTCTTAGTAATACATATAGCTGTCAAGTGAAGCAGCATAGTATATATAACTTAGGTCTTTTTGTAACTTTAAGGGTATGTATTATATTAACTAATAATGTAAATGTGATCTATTAAACACAAACCAGACCCTTAAAGGTTTAGCTGACCAAGCACCTTTTTTTTGGTGCATTGTACAGAGGCTACTAAAATGAGGCTCCTTGCCCAGGATAGAATCACTGTGCAAATGAGAAGTTACTATTACACAGCAATCAAAAGAAATTATAAAATGATTAAGAATTTGTCATCCTCAGATGTAAGACTGAAGAGTGAGAGAGGAACCTATTATTTCAGAATGTACATTACTTGGAAATGAAGCAGCTCATCCAAGTTACACTGCCATGTAATAAATTGTGAAAGCAGAAAATTTAATCAAAATCCTGACTAAAAGAAGTAGATACTGCATTATGTTTCTCACAGCAGTAGTAAAATAGAGATGGCAGATACCTTCATCTATGTCCCAGAAAGCTAGTTATGCATGATATAATCTATCAAATCTAAATACAGCAATGCTTTTTAGACACCTATTTTATTTTAGCACGATGTTGTAAAAGACAACAGAAAGTCAGATTTGCAAAGCAATGCAGGTGTCCACTCTGTGTCCACTCGGTGTGTGTACCTCAGAATTAACCAGATTTGATCCTAAAGTATCTATGCAGAACCTCATCTACTTCTTTCTTTAAACACATCTTCATGTCTCCGACCACAAAAATACCTCACAGTACTTCAGCTGAAAGCATAGACACACACTCAAGCTCCCTCAAAAAAAAACCCCAAAAAAACCCAAACAAAAAACACACACACGAAACCCCCCCCAAAAAGACAAACAAAAATCCCCAAACAAAGCAAACAACAAAAACCAACCAAACAAAACCTCAAACAAACAAACAAACCCACACCAAACCAACCAATCAATATTTTATGATCAGGTAAAATGAGCATTGAGAATTTCTTTCCCAGTAACCAGGTTGAAATGTCCTTTCCTAATCTGGGCTTTAGTTTTAACATTTTGTTCTCTCAGCTGGATTCATCTGTCAAATCCTTATGCTTCTGGCCACAGCTGATGGGCACTATCCTGCATGACAGTGGAGACTGTGTCCTATCAGACTGTGCTTACAATATACAACATTTCACCAATATTTATACATACCTTTGCTCTGGCATGAAGATCATAAGCGGCCTAAACTTTGATCTAAATCTAAGCCCACAAAATACCATCTTAATAGGAACTGTCTTTGCAATAACCACCTTTATCATTGTCATGGATACTCTCCTACAACTAATTTTTTGTTTAGTTTTGGTTTTTCTTTATTAAAATAGGTCAAGTTTTTGGAGAGGCTCTAGCAAACAAGATGAGCTATCTCCTTTGTTTAGAGAGATAGTATCTCTTGCTTCAATCCCTTGTAAAAAGTTGACATCTCCATCAGGCTCAAGTGGAAGCCTCAGAAGTACACCACTATGGATTGCCTGCTTCAGAGAAGACCTTTGACACCTGCACTAGATGTTTCTGAAAATAATTATTACCTTTTCTTCTAGAAATACACGTGATATATGTTAACACTGCTTTTGGAAATAAAAAATACACAAATGAGGCAAAAATGTGTGTAAATACAAAGTCATTTTTCAGGTGTTTTCCTCCAGAGGATGATTCTTCCACCCCAGTATGTTTCACTGCTCTTCAAAGTACAAAGAAAAAGGAACAGGAAAAAAGGCACTGGAACATTTCTATATTACATGGTATTTGTACTGGTTTTTCTCACCCCTGCAGCATTATGTGACAGACCAAAACCAATTATTTGCCACCAAGAACCAGAGCTAAGAGCATCTGTGAAACTGGCACTTAAAGAAGAAGGGGAAAGGCGAAAGCAGCTTTCAAATATTTATATTATTATTTAATAGCTGGCTATAAGAACCTGCTACTGAATCATAGTCCACCTTTCAGATAACCTGGAAGAAGTTTCATGGTTGCCCTTTAAGACATTCCTACATCCCTGCATTCATTTCCTACCTTCTATTGTTACCAATTATCCTTCAGTTTCTTCTCATCTAGAGCCACCTCCTTTCTTTTGCGAGCTCTGCACCCCTGAAGTTCCTTTCACCATTTTAATTTCCTCTTTCTCTCATTCTCTGCCTCTGGTAGCTTGTGCTCACCAGAGCCAAGAAGGAAGTCAAGACACCACACCAGGGGCACCCACATACCCCCCACATGTGTAGGTACCACCAGTGCAGCCCTCAGAAGCTGTTTCTGAGCATGAGAAGCTGGGTACAGGAGGCAGTGGGGCTCTGGGAAGCCACACAGCCCCTCAGGTCTTGTTGCTCCTGCTCACTCCCAGGTCACTGATGACTCTCCTAGCTGTCTCCTGACTCTTGGGGCCTCATAGACCCAACTAGAAGAGCCATTCTATATCTTGGAGGGTGACTAATTAAAGTAGCGGCCGCTTTTAGTTAAGCATATAAGAGAGTCATTTTTCATCTTAGTTCAAATGGGGATTTTCACTGTGTCTTCCATGTTCACATGTGTTTTACCATACGTAAAAAGTATTATTGTGGATGTCAGAGTGCAGGAGGACAGAAAAATACACACACCTTCCGTCAGCTTTTGATTAAGAAATAATGAATGGACCTTCATTAATTCAGATCATACTAGTAAGACCAGCATTGAATTACTAAATTATTGTGATCGAGTTGCAGAACAAACAGCATAAACGGATTCTTAACTGCCAAGAGTATTTTGCTCATTTATGCTGACAGCTGTAACACAACTATAATTATTTACTACACCCAGTAAATTACAACCTTTAAAAAAAAAAAACAAACCACCACAGTATCAATCATTGAACTTCTGCTGAGTAATGCTGAAACCTGTTTTTCCATTGTTTTTCCTAATTTTCTCACTTTTTCTCACTTCTAAGTGAGAAAATTAACAGAGATGTTCTGGAATGTATATATGTATATGTGTATATATATATATATAAAGCATAGGCATAGTGGGAAAAAATCATCTGCACCAATTTTCTCAGAAGAAATTTTCCTTCTAAAAATATAAGATTCCTCATAACATGCTTTTTACATAAGATGGCATGGTTTAGAGGAAAAGATAAGATATACTGGGATGTTAAGAAGATTGCTGTCAGCCTGAGTATAAAATTTATGCCTATTTATACCTTGGGGCCTTTCAGTGAAGCCTCAGATGGGAAAAGAGTGCAGAGTTGTACTTCAGAATAAGCAACATTTCGCTAGTATTTCAAGGTATGCTTTATTTTGGTTTATTTAATAGCAATACTTTACCACAACTCAAAAAAAAAAAAAAAAAAAGGGTAAAATAATTTAATTGTTTCCACACTTTCAATATAACAGTAAATAAAGATATAAGCACACATCTGGCTTGGACCAGGACAGTACATTTGGAAGAAGGGTTCCAAGCTGGTGGGAAACCACTAACCTACTCTATTTAGAGCTGGGGAAAGGTCATCTTCTTCTTTGTAATCCGAGCTGAAATGAGCCAATGGAATCAGTAAAACTGAGCCATGAACCTTATGAAGAGTAACAGCTGCATGCTTGTGTGTATTTTGGGATAAATGATTAATTAAGAAACGGCACCTTGTAGACCAAACCCATTTTAAAGAACTGCCATTCTCAGGCAACGATGACCAAAATATATGTAGAATTAAAGAAAGACATACAAATCACATTTCAGACATTTCAAAAGCCAATGTCCATGAGCTTAGCAGGGATTTTTATGGCTTTTTGGGAAGCCAGAGTTAATTCTGCTGGAGGGGACAGACTCACAGTTGAAACACTGTCTTTCTTCTTCAAGTGGTGGTAGAAAATAGGCCTATGCAAGTCTTAACATGTTCAATGTCAATGAAAACTGCACTGTTTAACTATATTTCTCTACTACACTCTAGCCCAGACCACAGCCATGTAGATTTTATGGAGCATGTGTAAAAAACACAGTGTTCTAGCAGAGCAAACCAATATTACATCAGGTTATATAAAACTATTGCAACTGTCTTCAGCATTAGAATGCAGAGACTAGGTAGGAGGCCTTACAAAAGCAATGCTGCACTTTGGATGGAAGAGAAGGACCAAAGTAAATCACTTCTAGTGAAGTTACAAGGGACCCAGACCAGTGAAACAATGTTGCCTTCTTCTTAAAAGCAAAAATACAGGAAACAGATGTTTCCTATTCCTTGGAAAGGTTGGGATATTTAAAAAAAAAAAAAAAAATTCCTTCTCCCCCTCCTAAACTACCAGACAGAGAGCTGGCAGGTGCCAGGCAGCAATAGTGAAATGGGATGGAACTGGGAAAAGGTCCTGCATGCATCTATTTCCTCAAGACAGGATCAGCTCTGCCGATGTCATTCTGACAATTGTCTCAACTGTTCTTAAGGAGGAAATGTCACCTAGAAATGTAATAGAGTATATGTACTCAATTACTCAGCTTGTCCACAGAAATACAGGGCAACATCAGACCTACCAGACCTCTGCAAATCTTAAAAATTCACAAGTAAATGGGTAACAACTGAAGGGAAGTTTTCCAGATGCACTCTGCTTTGTGCCACCTAACCCAGGTTTCCCTGGGTTTGTTACATGATAGCAAGAATCCTACTGGGATTTAAGAGAGGAGAACATCTACTGCATCCAATTTTTTTTCTGAAACACAGTGATAGACTGACTAGGCTTAGTGTCGCTTTTTCTTGATCAAACTGTTTTCTTCCATGAATCTTCAAATAGTGTAACTATTTTCCACCAGTGATTTTGTCAAAAAAAGTCCAGCCTTTCTGCATTCCACCTGAAAGGGTGAAAACCAAACCAAAACAGAACAGGAAGGGAGAGGCAGAATGATATTCATTCCTTTGCACACTTGCCTTGGCCCTTACCAATCTTCTGGGACTTAGTAAATGAGAAATTCCAAAAGCTGTATTATCCCCCAACATAAATCCTTCTACACAGGCAGCCACCACACACGTGCCATCACGAGAACCTCTGTCTCAGCTGTCAGCCACTGCATGCAATTTGGTATTTGAAGTTACTTACAGCTGTTAAGGCAAGTATGCCTAGCAGTGACCTGGAAAATACTTCTTGCATTGATATTCTCCCCAGATGAGCTGACTGACTTTGTGTCACCTTCTGTAAACTCCCTCCTTTGCTTCCTTTTATGATCTATGCCATTATATACTTCTGCACCTTCCTTTGTCAGTATCCAAAATGATCCATTACTGAGGCATTTCATATGCAATGCACCTTTTCTCACATCCATTCTACTTCTCTTTTTCTGCTTGCAAAAATTGTGCTAGTACCATGTTCTGATGGGTTTTTAATTGTATGCATTTTAAGAAGCTTTAAAAGGAAGCCACGATACTGCCAGAAGCAGTAATGACTTCTTTGCCTCCACAGAGTACTCTATTTCACTTAACACCCACTGGACTGATTGAAGGTTTTGGGAGAAGAGGACCCAGGAATCATGGTACTAATGTAATGCATTTGTCTTTGTGAAGGTCAGCAATTCTTCCCACATTACTGAAAAATACCGCAGACAGTACGTAATCATAAGCTTTGTTACACAGCATTTTCCAAAAGCTGTAATATTCTATTGTCTGCTTCAAGATGACTAAGAAAAACCAATATCCCCATCTTCTCCAGATACATTAAAAAAGAGGTTTTAGTCAGCATATACAACTGCTAATCTTTGTGCTCTGAAGTCCACTGAAAGATTGTACCATTTGCAGTGCTTTTACAGTTTAATGTTTGGAGAAGAAAAATGAATTGTTCTTCAGAAGATTCCTGAAAAGACCCAGAACCAGCACCTTTCCTTCTTTTTCCAATGAAAATACATCAAGTGTAGCATTTTTATTTCCATGCTGGCAGAAGTATTAAACTTTGAGCTTTAAATTCTTGCTTTAGGGGATTTCCCCAGGCTTAGTGCAGCAAAAACTTAAGTCTCATTTTTCCCACTCTTTTCTTCTTTAATTTTCAGTAATCCCTGCTCCAGCTTTGGGTCATTCAAAACAGCAGTGTATTTCTGAGCAAGAGTCCACATTATTTTTTGTTTATTGTAGCTAAAAAGTAATTCAGAGATATCTGACACATTAGTGAATATTGATTAAGTGCAATTAATGAATAATTGCTTGCGAGAAGAAAACCTTGTATTTCTGAAAAACAGCAGAAAGTGGTCCTTCATTTCTATTGTTGAGGACTACAGAAAGAGCTTCAGTAAGAAATAAAGTGATGTTTAGAATTCATATGTCTTCAGGAAGCATCAGTAATAAATATTTTAGAATTACCTGAAATAACAAAAGATACAACTACTCCGAAATGTTTTTCACAGAAGTCTGCAGACAGACACACTGTAATGCCTGCAGAATTTTCCCCCAAGAGGTTATATTCCATTGTCATCATTACCAGATGTTTCTTCTTCACAGACTCAGGGATCAAAAACCCCGCTATGCATTTCCAGATACAAAGTGAATTTTCTTTCTGAAGCATCTTTCTCTCTGCCTGGCTCTCACACTGAAGTGCACCACTGTAACTCTCTAGCTCCTGAGATTTATAGTTGTAAGAAAAATACCACTATACTCAGAGAAACCTGGTAAACACCATAAGGGCATTCTCCTCAAGCCAGTGTAGGCCACCAGAGCTGATTGATTTGAAAAAAAAAAAAAACAAAACAAACCCAAAAAACTAAAACTGTTTTATTAAATGTTAAATACTATTCCAGTATCTTCAGAAAAAAAATTAAAAGCACCATATCCAGGCAAATGTATAAGCAATAGAGATCCTCATTTCAGTACCAGGCACGTATAAGAAATACAGAATGGAATTTGATAAAAATGGGGTTGGGTTTTTTTTTTTAAAAAAAAAGCACACTGACAATGCCTTTTCTTTTCCAAACACAATTTATCATTTGCCTTCACTGAAGAATTTCAGTCTGCTTTCTAAATTAAAAAGTCACCACACTCTAGAATAGATCAGTACTAATTAGGAAGACTGGCAATGGTCATATATAAGATAATGAATAATCCATCCTACAACAGGACAGAAACTGTAATTACCTGGACCTGAGATTAAAGACTTCTCAGGATCAATGCATACAGCATTTGACTTATCCCTGACACTCTCAGAGATGCTGCAAAATGATTACAAGTAATGCTGTATGCATCAGATAGAGAAAAAGAAAATTAAAAAGAAATTTTTTAAACAGGGAATGAAACGACATCATCATATGATATTTCCAACACTTTCAAGCTATCTAAAGTCAGTCTCATCATTAGTTCAGGTAAATGAGAGGTTATATTTTACTATGAATTTTCATTCAGTACATACATATTCAGTGGCACTTCCAGGGCAGTTTAATACGATGCTTCAAAATTGTACTAATATAGGTTAAAGTGATAATAAGCCATTGTGTCCACCTCAAATTACAACTGAGATGTATCTCAGTCTAAGACTATCCAAAAAAAACAAGGTTTAGACTGAGAATTTGTATTTCATGAAGTAAGAGCACTATACATTCTTACTGGAACTGCAGTTGAAGACACTGAGTTCTGTCATACAAAGGACTTCCTGTGTAGGACCAACACTTTCCCAACTCAAGTTGATTTCTGCAGAGCCTGTGATTGTTTGCGAAATCTTTTGTAAATCTGCACACAGCCTGCCAGGACAGTGTTTTCAAAAGGCTGTATGGTTTTCAGGACAGATTCAGCAAGTGGTTTTTTAACAATTTACAATTGGAGTAGCCACACACTGCTGGGCTCACAACAAAAATAAGAGCAATCACCACTTTGAGTTTTGAGAAAGGAACTATATTTTGTGTGCTACTTTCTAAACTAAGCAGTGTTTCAAGAAATTTAATAGCATTAAAGGATAGGTCTATCCCATACTGCTAAGTAGGCAGTCTATTCAAGGCAGTTATTGCTTGAAAGCTGATTTTTTGTAAAGTTCAAGTCAATAGTACACTAGAGCCTTCTCATTTCTCCCTCCTGAAAGAAATAACGAGCTGCAAAAAAGCCAAAGTTCTGGGCTGCTCTGCAAGAGCAACCTAATAAAGGAATTCCAAATATTAAAACTCACATGAATCACAGTAAGAAAAACACACATTATTAAAGGGTCCTGTTATTAACAAAGGCACCAAATATCAGGCATTACACAAAGGTGAACACTATGTATGTCAAGAACAGCAGAAAGTCATCCGCAAATGGTAAAAATGAGGAGGAAAAAGATGACTTGGAAATGTAGACATTTCATTACACCTTTTCATTATATCAACTGACCTGACAATCAAAACCAGCACTGGTGAGCAAATACACAAACAGTAAGATTGGAACTATGAAAAACATGGCTAAGTGGTGAAAAGTCACTATTTACACATCAAGGTTCTCAAATCTTTCTAAAATAAAACCCCAAAAGAAGAACAAAAACCAGCCCAAAACAAAACAAACCCCACTACCAAAACCCCTCTTAAAAAGCAATTGCTCACACTTCAAGGTAAAGTAAACCAAGAACCAGATGCAATGGCCTGACAACTCCTAGATAATAAATATTTTGCTGGGTTTTGTTGGCTGTTTTTTCATTTGAAAGTATGTTTTCTCAACCATTAGTGAATGAGGCATATTTTTAATGAATCTTTATAAACATACATATACATATATATGTACTCACTATTTTCACAGACTACAGAAAGACGTTTTCTGTGTTAAAGTAGACTGACTTTGTGTGTTGCACACCACGCTTTCTGTTGAAGTAGCACTTGTTCACACAGCTCCCAGTCAAGCACCAGCCTGCTGCATTGTGCTCCATATCAATCAGCATCTTCTGCCCATCTGTCAGACACAGATTCTGAGGGCTAACACTCTTTGAAGTTCAATCCCCTTCCTACCACAGTCAGCATACCCAGTCAGCACAGAAATGATAAACATGAAAACTTCCTCATCTCCTACCCCAACCTTCAGACAAATCTTGAGCCAAAAAGCTTTCAGGTGGACCTTATTGGTACATTTCATCTTTTGGGGATATACTGCAATAGAACCAGAAGATATACTAAGATATAGACCTGGATAAAGTAGTTCCATACAAGATCTAAAAGTATGAGAAAACAATTTCTAACATGCACTAATTTTCATACCTGAGTAAAGAATCATAGAGCGGGTAGGGTTGGAAGGGAACCTGAAGATCATCTAGTTTCAATCGCCCTGCTGTGGGCAGGAAAACCTTCCACTAGACCAGGTTCCTCAGAGTTTCATCCAACCTGGCCTTCAATACTACCAGGGATGGGGCATCCACAACTTCTCTGGACAATCTGTTCCAGTGCGACATCATCATCACAGCAAGGAACTTCCTCCTGGTATCTAGTCAAAACCTGTTCTCTTTCAGTATGATGCCATTCCCTCTAGTCTTGTCACGCTCTTGAAAACAGTCCCTCTCCTGCTTTCTTGCAGGCTCCCCTCAGGTCCTAGAAGACTGCAACTATGCCATCCCAAAGCCTTCTCTTTTCCGGGCTGAACAAACCCTGGTCACACTGCTTTAGATGTAGAACAGGACATGTTTCGCTTTCTGGGCTGCAAGTGTACATGGCCGCCTCATGCCCAGGCTCTCACCCACCAGCACCCCCAAGTCCTTCTGGGCAGGGCTGCTCTCCATCTGTTCATCACCCAGCCTGCATTGATACGGGGGCTTGCTCTGACCCAGGTGCAGCACCTTGCACTTGGTCTTGTTAAGGCTTATAAAATTCCCATGGGCCCATTTCTCAAGCCCATCCAGGTCCCTCTGGATAGATCCCATCCTTCAGGAGCACCAACCACATCATTCAGCCTGGTATTATCTGCAGATTTGCCAAAGGTGCACTCAATTCTCTTGTCTTTGTCAATAATGAAGATATTAAATGACACTGGTCCCATTAAGGACCCCTGAGGGCACCAATTGTCACTGATGTCCATCGGGACTTTGAACGATTGACCACAACCCTCTGGATGCAAGCATCCAACAGCTTACCCCACTTAACAGTCCCCTCACCAAATCCATCTCTCTCCAACTCTGAGAGAAGAATGCAGTGGGGGACTGTGTGAAAAGCTTTACAGAAGTCCAGATAAATCATATCTGTAGCCCTTCCCTTGCTCACTGAAGTAGTCAGGATCATTGTCAAATGTGAATGTTAGAGCACTTATTTCTTTGATTAAATACAAAATAATTTTGAGGCCGAATTAGACGCTTTTGAGAATTTGTACTGTGGCAGGAAAGCATGTCCCAAGGAGCTGGATCTGCTGTTAGGATGCTGAAGGGCACAGGATGAAGCTGTAGGGAGAAATAACAAAGGAGAATAGGTACCAGATGGCAACCATAAACTCAGGACACAGCCATCTATCCCCTCTAGCATATTTTACATGCTGACAAGTACAGACACTTATAACATTGCCAGTACAATCTGTCCATCTATGCTTACCTCTGAAACGAGTTGAGGTCAAACTTTTACCATCATACGTATTTCTATCAAATTTCAAGTGAGTTATTTTTTGTGATGTGGTGCTGTTTTATTTTAATGACTGATTTGACACAATTCATCTTATGTACCGGACAAAAATCTTGAAATCAAGCAGAAAAATAAACAATTACAGAAAAAAAAAATCCTAACTTAAGGATTAATGCAGTAAAATACTCAACACTGAAAAAAGAAGCTACAATGAAGTTGAGAATCATATTAACAATCAACATCAAATCCCTAATGCAATCAAAGTTTATAAAAGCTGTATGCTGTTTCTGGGTAGGTCACATCTTCCTTTCAAGGTGCATTAGATGCACATGAAAAAGATGAAAGCACCTTTTTATTTAGCAAAACATTAGAATGGGCTGTACCTGAAAATTCTAAAATTCTCCTAAAAACTTGTGAAGAACTTTTAGAAGCCTTTCAGCACCATTTAAGAACAAAAAAACAGAACTGTCCTATTTCCTTAAAAGAGCAGGACTGAAAAGTTAGTATTTTAATGTGTGATTAGTCATTACAGAAAAAGGTTTTTCAGATAACACTATCCATCACAGATGAAACTAGAGAGCTTTCAACACCAGATGAATCCTTGAGGAGTTCAAAAGATTTCATTCATCTCCCCATGTTGGGAATGACCTGGAATAAACAGCTTTTCTACATTTCATATAAAAGAAAATGTGCACAGAGTATAGAATCAGTCTAATCTATTACCACTCTATTTACTTAATTCAAACTGTGATAACTTACATGAACTAGGGATCTGGCCTATGACTCATTTCTAGCCTTTTAGGCATCTGATCTGAAGCAGAAGTGCTTCCTAACTGCTTCAAGGCAAATAAATATTAATTTTGGTTTTTGGAGCAGAACAAATATTTTTTTAAAATTAATTTGAAAAAAAAGTATAAACAAAAGCATATAGAGCCTACTTTTTTTCCCTGAGTGAGATGATAGAGTTTAACCACTGAAAGAGTGGTTAAACATTGGAACAGGCCCCTGGAGAAGTGTTAGAGTCACTCTTTTGAAGTGTTTGAAAAATAAGCAGGTGTGGCACTTTGTGATATGGTTTAATGGCCATGAAGCTATTTGGTCATCTGATGATCTTCCAGGACTTCTCCAACATTAATGATTCTATGGTAAAAACCAATTTTTCTTAGTTTCAAAAGTGGAAAGAGTTATGTGGAAAGTCTTCCTGGTTCCTTTATGAAACTGACTCTCCCAAAGCAACAGGTGACACTGAAGAAGGTAGGGCAGCAAAGCCACCCAGACATTCCAGCACTGCTAAGAAGCCTAATGATCTGCAAATGCACTCAAAGTATTGGCATGCAAATTAGACATCCTGAACAATCTTCTCTGCTTCCAAATTTGGCACATTTATTACAGCCTGAAAAAAAATCTTTAGAAAGTAGGCCAGGTTTTTACTCAGCTAAACTTGGCCACAAACACATACACAATCTGTCAGGGATCAGCGGCAGCATCACAAAGAAAGAATCTCTTTTGTGTAAAGCTGGGTAGTCGTGAAGCCTGCAGAAAGAACAAGGTATTGGGCTTTAAAAATAGCCAAAACAAGAAGCTGCACAATAATCAAAGTTACTTGAGCATAAATGCCCCAACAGACTGATGCCAAATTTAAGAGCACAGCTAAGAGAAGGAAAGTATATTTCTTCAGCTGACATTACATCAGATAGTTTGAATAACATAACCAAAAGTAGAACAATAGGGACAATACAGAAGGCATGCAGGCTATAAACTCTTATCTGCAGAAGAAATCATGTTCTGATTTAGATATCAACAAGGAATTTCAGATCCATTCCTATCTTTCCTTATTTTAATTTCCTCTCTTACAAGGCCATTGCACTGGCCAACTTGCTCAATCTCTTGAATGTGGCTCCAAATGGAAAACAGTATTTGCTCTCATACCCAGAAAGATTTTATACTGGGCTAAGTTTATAGTACTCACAAAACATTTCCTGTCAAAGTTTTACAATTAAAGCTTCTGATGACAGAGCATATACTTTTTATAAGTGAATAAACAGAAATCAATTTAGAACCAGAAGTGACATAAAAGCTTCATGCCAGCATATGATGTGCTGGATTACCTGAATTCCTAAAAAATTCACAGATGGTAAGCAGAGAGATAAGGATCACTATCTGGATGCCACACAAAGCTTTCCATCTCAAACTGTCCAACCTGGATGCTGGGGTTCACCCCCTAACACCCTGTCATGCAGCATCTGTAAGCTCATCATCTCAGTGACTTCCCTGACAACAAATGTGCTCAAACTTCTGAAGCATCATTTCCAGTCACCTAAAGGAAAGAGATGCAAAAAAATTCTTTTTTCAATTCATTTCCCTGGCACCATCTAATCTTTTGAATTTCAGAACATGGCAAGTAGCATCATTTCCTTTTCTTGCCTTTTTATCTTCGAAAGAACCGTCAGATAATGACTCATGAGTCACCTCAAGACATTCATAATACATTTCTCCAGAACTATTTGCTGACATCGTTTATGTTTTAAAAATGTATTAACAAGAAAATGTTTATTCCCACCCTCAATTTAACTGACCTTTCAGATAACTAGATTTCTCTGAAACATAAGCTTCATTGTGCCTCCACTGTCTGTCAGTCACCTGTCAGAATTCAAAGCTCTCTTACTTCTAAAGAGGTTCCTTAGGAAGATCAAAAAGCCAAGCCTCTCTGTAGCAAAGATTAATTCAGAACTAAAATCTTATTTCAACCCAAAGACATCGTCACTTTACCCAGTATTTTTTGTTAAAAATAGCAGAGATATGAACTGGCTTCAGACTATCTGGTTCTACTGCTGTTCCTGTGAAACACTGGAAATACTGCCCCATAACCTGACAAGATTCATTTAAGGTGACTGACATTAACTCATTTTTTAAAAAAGCACAAAACTACACCAAAAAACCTGTTATTTTTAGAGGAGAAGTATTTGCAATTGAAAATCTACCCCACAACAGAATATTTTACAAGATATTCGTAAATTGCCTCTAATGTTCAAAGTGAGGCATCAAATCAGCACATTCATCTTTTTAAAATGTCATATTTGCTCAGGAGCGTGGTTCCTGTCCCCTCTGCACTCCTCACCAGATCAGCAACACCACTGTTACCAAAAGATTGGGAAATTAGTAGAATCCACACAAAAATTAGTCCCCAAAAAAGATTAATTTCCACAAACTTTTCTCCGGATAAGAAAAAACAATTAAGTACAATAGCAAAGTGTGTTCCATGCCTCAAAAGTCAACAAAGCTACTGAGCACAACAAATACACAATCTTCAAATAAAACCGACAGTGTGACTATTCATGAGTTTATAATTAAACTTATTCCTAAGTGTTTCATCAAATCAGTTCCTTGATGAACATGCAATTAAGTTTCAGGAAAAATGTGTACCATCAAACCAACTTATGTTGCTAGAAAACCATATATCTGTTATGGTAAAGATTTACTCATATTTAAGAGACAGTTCCCAAAGTTTTCTAGTTAAACTCTGGCCTATTTTGTTTAATCTGAAGTTTAAAAAAAATCTTACCAGAAAAAAGGCTTTGATTTCTGCCAAATCTGTTCCAGTTTAATATTTCAGCATTCTGATGTGTATGCACTGCTGACAGTCTAGGAAAATCTTCTAGCAGATGGAAGTATTAAGCAATTAGGCTGCCCAGAGAGGCTGTGGATTCTCTTATCAAAACCTGCCTGGACTCTATCCTGTGAACCTGCTGGAAGTGAACCTGCTGTAGCAGGGAGGCTGGAATAGGTATCTCCAGAGGTCCCTTCCAACCCCCATCATTCTGTGATTCTGCAGCTGTTCTTTTCACACAAAAATGTGAGTGCAGATTAAAAGGGTGTAAACATACCCAAAATTAGACACGGAACACAGATGTGGAATCTGTAAAAATGTATCAAACCAGCACATCCAAAAAGTAAAAGGCCTAATTAATTTGAGTTATTATTTATAACTAACTTAGTTTCATCACTTGGAAATTACCTCTTTCTTCCCTAATATATGAAAAATAACATTTATAAGTGTAAATCCGTATTTTAACAAAGTCCATTCAGTACTTATGCAGGTTTCAATCCCCTCTGCTCCTGTAAATGGCTGTTTCTAAAGATAAAATCCAAATCAGTTTATCTCGACTGCTTCAGCTGATGAGACCTATTCAGTTCATGCCACCCGCAGACTTCTGTCCTGCAGCTTTTCCACATACATGAACTTGTCTTTACAAAAAAGTAAAAAGGGATTTCAGCTGTGCAATATTTAGCAGCTCCACAGAACTGACTTTTAAATTGCCACATTTTACTTCTCACTTGTTCTGAATTTCAGTAAATAGATGCTATAGACTATCACGGTCTGCCTGCTAAACCTTTCAATTTTGAAAGATAGCAATTCAAAAAAAACTTCAAGGTACCAAACGTCTTAAGTCCCCTGATGACTAATAGTGGTTTCAAAAAAATATATATTCCCTCTCTCCTCCGAAAACATTACGTCCCGTTTTTCGACAAAAAGGAAAAACCGACCTCACACAAACAATAACAGACAAATTGGCTGAGCATGAAAGGACAGGATGGCTATATCCAAAGTGCTGCAAAAGCAGAATATAAATGAACAAAGACAGAAACATTATCTTCATCCAATTTTGTGCTATTATAGTCATTTTAAGCATTGTCTGCTACAAGAGTAAGCCTGAAATTTGGAAGCAGATGCATGCTAGTTGTCAGTCAACACTCTCCACTTAATTCTTTATTATTGGGTCCATCGTTTTTCTTAAATGAGTTTGAACTTTTCCAATTACACATTTTATTAGTGAGTTATTTGTATTTCCCTAAGTGCTACTGCTTCTCCAGTGTTTAGGCACAGCTCTATGTGCACCCAGGGAGCAAACAGTGAAACATAAAATGAGACTGCATTTCAGATGATGTTACTTTTCATTTTCCCTTAAAAGCAAACTTACAATACACAATTTACTCATAATAGACAGTAGTGCCCTGCATTTGTATTAGGAAAAAAATCATCATTAATAGCTGACAGCAGTGAGCACACTGGAAACTGAGAGCACAGAGAGAGAATCAAAGAACACACACAATCCTCTGTCTCATTCACCTGCAGAATTTCCCATGAGATGGAGTAAATATTCAAAATAAGTTAGCAGTAGGTTCATCTGCAAAACCCATAGGACACTACAAGAAAAAAAAGCCTCAAGTTTCACCAGGGAAGGTTTAGATTGGATATTAGGAAAAATTTCTTCCCCAAAAGGTTTGTCAAGCACTGTAACAGGTTGCCCAGAAAGGCTCAGTAACCAGACCTGGAGGTATTTAAAACACGTGTAGATACGCCACTTGGGTACATGGTTTAGTGGTGGACTTGGCAATGCTGGGTTAATGCTACTTGATGATCTTAAAAGTCACTTCCAAACTAAATGATTCAGTGATTCTATGACCATGAACATCTCAATTAATTCTTAATTATTTTAAGGATGTTTCTTTCAGTTTTACACACCTTGTCTGTATACTTCAGTACACAATCCAGTTACAGAAATATAAGACACAAGATGGGAACGTTAGTCAAAACATGTTACAGACTCAAAAGAAAATGGAATGGAAAGCTTTCAACCCCAAATGGCAACAAACCCCAGGAAAAGAACAATGTCAATCATTTACAACATTCACACACAAATACAGGGCTCCTGTACTGATTTAAGTAAGAGATGAAAAAGATCATAGGACATCTGTAAGGAATCATACCTGGTCAGCAAGATGTTCTCCAGATATTATGATAAAATTTACACTGAAATAGATAGAAATTTCAAACAAATAGATTTTCTTTCCACGTTTGTTGGGGGAAAAAGAAAAAAAAAAGTTACACATTTCTTTTTACACCCGTTTCCAAACGATCAGATAAATTTTTATTTAAGGTAACTTACCTACTATTATTCATATGCAACTTATACTGTCTGTCCTTTTTAACTACTCTTTCACTCAGCCATAAGAAAAGTCAGCTGAACTGCAGAGCAACTGTTAAAAGACCAACCAAGAGAAGGGACAGCAGTGTTATCTCTATAGGAGGATGAGACTGTCTCACTGCAAGTAGCTTCTGCTTCCGTTGAACAGAATGGGAAACTTTTCACACATTACCAGAATGGCAAGCACAGGAAAGACCATGGACACTGCCTTCACTTTGCCTCCTCTCTGTACTGAGCAACTGCTTATTGAGCTCTCACAAACTGTACCCCTCAGGTGTTTCTGTGGTGTAGGCAGCCTGTACAGTGCAATTAGTCAATGAAGTGGGCATAAAGAGACAATCCAATGACTTGGACAGAATTGCTGTGTTGACAGTATTTTGTACTTTTTTCCTCTCAAATCAAACAAAAAAAATCCAACCAAATAAAAACCCGCCCAAACCTAAACCACTTCAGGAAAGAGGAAACTTATACTTTAAACGGATATCGGAAGTGTGTTAAGGACTTTTTAAGCTCAAGAAGAGACTTTTTTCCTACTCTGGGTGCCTTGTGCAAAGCATGTCAGCCAGTAATTTTAAAAGCTGGAAGAGGATTTGTGGCCTGCAGAAGAAAATAAGTATTAGACCTTAATATTTACTATTGAAATCAAAAGACAATTTCACTTCATAACTAGTAAAACCAGACAGAACTCAGAACACTGAAGTGAGTTTCACATAACCAAACTCACATCTACATCCAGCAAGAAAGCTGCTTCAGAAGGGACCATGGGCCCTCTCCATTGTCCAGGGATACTCAGTGCTTCCCACTGTAATGGCCCTCTGCAATTGCTCAGCTTTGGTAATGTCACATAGCCAAGACTAGCAAGTACTACAAAAAAACAGCCCATCACCTAACTTGAGTTTTCCAGAGACCTTGATGTAAAATAACTCATTTTCAGAAACCAAGGCTGGGGAGAGCATGATATTTTTCTCACAAAAATTATTGACAGGTAGTTTTTCCAAAACTCTACATCTTCCTACAGGAGGACAGAACACTTTAACCTCTTGAAATCTTTACTAGCTCTTTTGCCCGTGACCTACATACATTGGTTTTAATTAGTTATAAAACAATACTAAAAGTTGCTAAGTAACTTCCACATCATTCATGAAGTGTCTTCTAAACTTTCCTTTGCTCTTAATTCTGCTCACAAAATATCCATTCAATAAATATTTTGCTTACAGAATTTGTTGTTTGAGGAATGCTGGTATATTTTTCTCTTAAAGGCAGAAGACAGATGAACAAAGATACTTAATTACTAATGACTGTTACAAACCTGGTTTTTGTAGTTTTCTTTCTCCAAACCATTTTACCCATCTCAAAACACTGCATTTTATAGAACTGAGAGTAGCTCAAGGTAATCTGACAGCATAATACTAAAGTAGAAACCAAAGTATAGGGCATATATTTTAGTAGTCCTGTCAACAAGAGGACTAATTACCTGCTCCAATATGAGAAAGTATGAAATAAAGTATAAACAATTCTGTGAGAAAATGTGCATGCAAGCTCCTGAACTGCCCTGATTTGACTTCAGTAGGAGCAAATTCCATATTAATACTCTTTCCAGTCAGCAGCAACTGGTTTCCAACTGTCAGATCCCTCATGACATTCCAGTCTCCTTTTCTAGATAGCCCTGTTCCTTCCTCCATGCTCCTTCTATCAGAAGAGTTGTATTTGTCACTTCCTCTCTCACCTTCCCTTTTATGTAACTTCCAACCAGTATATCAAGACTTTATTTATGTTACCTCTACCGTACTCCAGTTTTCTCCATTTTTGCAAATCAGGATCTTTCCTTAGTCCTCCATCCAGTTATCCTGTATCTTATGCCACCTTCTTTCCCACACCTGCTCTACCCCTGCATGCAAGTTATCCACCCCCACAATCCACCCACCAAAGCCCATATGGCTGCCTGCACTCCACCACAGCAAGTACTGAGCTGAGGCTGAGGCTCCAAATCAGGACCTGTCAGGGCAGGTACAGCTGTCCACTTCAAATAACCAAAGATCCCATTTTCCTTCCTGCTCCATAATCCCACATAGAAAACATCTGGCCAGTGAGAGCTGCTGGCTGCACAGAGGACAGGAGAGGTTGAAAGGCCAGCACACGTGCACCACGGGAAGGAACCTCTCCTGCAGACCCATGACCTCAAAGGGGGCAGATGCCCAAAGTCTCTGCCCATTGCCATGCAATAGGTCCTGTTTCCCTGAAAATAATCCCTTCCCTGTCCACATTCCAGAAGGGGAAGTTCTCAGTAATAAGTATCTTTGAAATATACAGCTGCTGAAGATTTTTTTAATACTAGCCCTATTGAATTCGCTGTTCACAAGAAACACAAAATACACACTCACCATGCAATGGCATTTTTATATGGTTGAGAATTTAAGTTCCTCCTTGGTCTTCCCCCCTCTAGGGTTAATAACAGTAATCTCCTAATATATTTCTAATATAAGGCAACGTTTCTCAGATTCCAGCTTGCTTTTCTTGTTTCCTTCTGGATTGAAATTGGTCCACATCTTTTCTACAATTTCTTTCCAAAGAACAGAACAAAATAAATACTTCTCATGTCATACATAAAGCTCTGCTTAGACTTTGTGTGTTTACACTTTGCAGTTACATGGCATTCTTACCAAGTGCCTGATTTCCATGCTTACTTTTTTCCCTGACCAACTATATTGAATACAGATCCTCACAGAACCTCAAGTCCCTTCCCACTGTGTCCTCCTAATCAGTTCCGAAAGAGTGACATGCAGAAGTTACACTGCAGTCACACAGTGTGACTTTTCTGTGGCATCAGATTCATGTTACATCTGGTCCCAGATACAATGAATACAGAGTACTATTAAAACATTCCACTTAATTTGGGGTCTTTGATGCTGACTTCATATTTTTTATTGAAATCACAAAGACCCATTCCCACCTATATTTTTAAAAAGCATTTAGATTATTCCAAAATTTCTTAAATCATTTAAGACAGAGTTAATATCCGGAGACCTTATTATCATCACAGCAGGCATTTTTTTCTCAACAGTTCAGAGAGAATGAAATTTGATAGGAGAAAAAAGAGTCATAATAAATATTATATGACCAAGGGGGTGTTTGGTTGAAGAGCATTCCCAAACCAAGCACAAGCAGTCTCTGAGGACTTCATTATGTTTTTTATCCTGGCCTCTTCAGTCTTCTTCCTCATTTTCATTGTCACAATAAAAGTGACAAAGCTCCTAATAATAAATGTGATACATAACTTACATTCACATCCATGACATCACTGTCAATCCATGTAGATTAATGAAGTGAGTATCTCCTTTTAAACAGCAGAAATCATTATTTAAATACAACAAAGTGAATTATAGCTCAGTATATTACCTGCAGTGTCAATCACACCATTTTATTCTTCAAAACAGACTTTAAATTAAGCTGTAACAATCACCAGCATCATTCCCTCATGATCGTGCTTGCCCCTACTTAAAAAATTCTTCAAAAAGCAAATCTGGGAGAACATATTTGTATTTTTTAATTTTAATTAAAAGTTTTTCTGGGTCATGTTGCAGATCTGTTGTTGAGTACAACAGGGTCATGACTAAATCTAATCAGATCTATCGTAGTTTCAAGTTAATGCCAAGATGGCTGCAGACAATCTGAATGAGGAGGATTTCAAAAAGAATATAATCTTGCCAATAATTCTGGAGATTATGTCAGTATCAAAGCATTTATATGACATCGATCCATTACATGATGAGGACGGTCACCTCACAAACAGGAACAGAGAAAAGGCAGAGGTGTTTGAGACATTCTTTGCCTCTGTCTTCAACATGAATGATGGATCAAGGGGGTCTCAGTACCCTGAGTTGGAGGACCATGACTGCAAGAATAATCAAACCCCCATCAACCCTGAAACTGTGCATGATCTGCTGCTCCAGCTGGATCCCTACAAATCTATCGGGCTTGATGGGATTCATCCAAGAACCCTCAAAGAGATGGCTGATGCCATTACAAAGCCTTTCGTGATGATTTTTGAGCCATCTTGGGAATCTGCAGGTGTCCCAGCTGACTGGAAGCTGGTGAACATTGTCCTGATTTTCACGAAGGGCAAGAAGGAGGAGCCCAGAAACAACAAGCCTGTCAGTCTCACTTCAGTGTCTGGTAAAACCATGGAAAAGATTATTCTAGGAGGTACTGAAATGCACCTGAAAGACAATGCAGTCATTGATCACAGCCACTATGGCTTCCTGAAAGGAAAGTCCTGCTTGCCAAACTCATTTTCCTCTTATGACAAGTTAACGCACCTAGTTGATCAAGGGAAGTCAGTTGATGTAATCTTTTTGGACTTCAGTAAATCTTTCAATACTGTCTTCTCACAAGTTCCTTCTGGACAAATTGCCCATCCCACAGCTGGATAAACACATCATGTGATGGGTGAGCAACTGGCTCATGGGTCAGGCACAAAGGGTTATAGTAAATGGAGAGACCCCAGACTGGCAAGCTGTCATTAGTGGGGTTCCACAGGGCTCTACCCTTGGCCCTGTGCTCTTCAACATCTTCATAAACATGGACGGAGGACTGGAAGGGAAACGAAGCAAGTTCTCATATTGTACAAAATTAGGAGGAGCTGTTGACTCTCTCAAGGGCAGGGAGGCCCTGCAGAGAGATCTCAACAAATCAGAGGGCTGGGCAATCACCAAACCTGACAGAGTTCAAGAAGCATTTGGGCAATGCTCTCAGGAACACGGTGTGACTCTTGGAGATGGCCTGTGCAGGGCCAGGAGTTGGGCTCTGTGATCCTTGTGGGTCCCTTTCAATTCAGCATATTCAGTAATTTGGTGATGTTTTTAGAACTTCATATTCAAGGACACTTTCTACTGCTTTTTGGTCTTACTGCTGGATTCACACCACTTGGATAAAAATTCAGGTTTAGCTGACCTCATCATGACTAACAACCGACACCTTAGTACTCAAAATCTAACAATATAGGAGATTTATTTACCTCTCGTCAAATAGCCTACATGCCACTTGCTATGAAACTGCTCTCCACCAAATTAGACAATGTGGCTGAACAGAAAGCCTGTGGGCTGTTTTCTCTCTTGCCCAACAGCTTGCAGAGTGACCTTCAGCAAAGCACCTCCTGTTTGAGTGGCAGTGGAACAGGGGTAACATACGTGCTGACTCTGTGTGCTATATATGGCTAAGCTACCATGATGATGCACACTGCTCAGAGGTGACACACTCAATATAAAACTCACACTTACCTCAACGAGACAGAAATTTACTCTCTGAGGATTCAGAAAGTATTCATTTGTTACTGAAATTCCGAAAAGACACATTCGGTACCTGATGATTAAGAGAATGAAAATGGATTTTTAATGTGATAAAATGTCATAGGAATGGCAACCAAATTCAGCCATTCTGTACATTCAGTACATTCTCCCTGAATATCATTAATGCAAAATGATATTAAAGCCAAAAGGTCAGGACACCAAAAGGAAAACATTAACCTAAAGAACATTCAATGGACATTTTTTATTCTATTCCCTTTCCTGTAAACTAGATAACAAGTTATACTATTTGCATTAAGAAAAGATTATTTTTTTACATGTCAGTGGATGGAATCAGTTGTCTTCACAAAACACAGCCAGAACATTTTATGTTTTCTTAAGAAGACATCCATGTCCTTCAGCTGACTGATCCACAGGGAGAAAGAGGCAGCAGATGCCCTCAAGACACAAAGGCAAGTAATGCCTCACCAAGTAAGCCAGACCCCGACTCCAGTTGGAGAGCTGACAATGTGCTAACCAAAGCATCGTCCAAAAATCTTCAATTTCTGAAATGTAATTCCTCCCTGGGACCATTTTCTTCCCAGCTAAAACCCAAGAAGGAACAAGGTCAGTCCAGTTCTCAATATCCGTCTTTCTGAATCCTGACCGCACAGCTCCACCACCCGTCTCACAGGAAATTGAAAACACTCCTGAATGGACTGCGTCACTATGAAACACATTTCATGCTCTTTGAGATGTATTTCACAGAGTAAGCCAAAGGAGGAAGGCAAAAAGCATAGGATACTACAAGAAAAATCCTACCCAACTGCATTCTCTCAACACAGAACACAGTCATGCTTACCAAAAAGGGATAATAACATTAATGGCATACACAGGACTTCTTTTCAAAAAGTCTATCCTGAGGGGCTGCATAATACAAAAGTAGGACCAGAACCACATATTTTTTAGTACAATTTTTCAAAAGAAAGTTCATGTGAAGTCAATGAGTAAAGCCTAATTACAAAGGATCAGCTGTGTGCAAGACATAAGAAAATCTGTCAAATTATCTCTGTTTTTTCCCCCAGTGATTAACATGTCTGAAACAAATAACCCACACTGCTTACAAAGTAGAAATTCAATGTATCTCATGGTTACTGCAAACAACAAAAACTACACTAAACAACAGGGCAGTTTAATCATTACTCTTCTTAAAAGTTACAGCACCTCTGGACCCTGAAAGTAGGAGGACTTAAGGAAAATTACGTATATTCTAACACCCCTAAAGGCTATTTTTAAAGAGCAAAAGGAAATAAAAACAAACTTTATTTATCAACTGTAGCATTAAAAAATAAATGCAAAAGGTATTAAAAGGGATTTGTACTAGAGTTGAACATGGAAAATAAAAGGTGTTTTGTTTATCCTTTAAAAACAACCAGTTTTACTAAAGTTAAAAATTATGTGCTCAGTCAAGCATGACATCTATAAACAGATTCTTCATCAACATGCCCTTCTGTTATATACAAAATTTCAAGTTCGAATGTATTCAAGAGGCCCAAAAAGAAACCTACTGCTAGGGAGGCTACAAACATGGTGGGGCAAGTGGCTTTTACAAAAAAACAACACTAGTATGCAGATCCACTAATAAGTGAAAGAGCTATAACAGTAACACAGAAAATACAAATCTAAAAGCAGTACTTCTCTACATTTAGGTGTCTTTTTTTTTAACTTTGAAAACATAGTATTAATATAATAAAATGAGCAGCTAAAGCAACTAGCACCTAGGAGTTTTAGCTTCCCAAGGAGCATATAGCTAAAACAGTATGGATTTAAGGCAAAACTTTATGTCAAGCCAATTTCAAATAATTTTTGCAAGATTTGAAAATTGGTTCATAGTAGGTCTCCAGCAGTGATTACTAACACAACACCTTTGACTGACTACATTGAAAACACGTGATGATCTACAGCATTTTCATTGAATTACTTGAAAAAATTGAATTACTTGATGATGCAAAATCAGATAATAAATAATTAAGCCAAGAAAATCAGTGGTATGGTTCACTGAAGACAGTAATTTGACTTCCATAAACAACAAGGCTCAAGTAAAGAACCAGAGACCTACTAGAAATTTTAAAAATAAAAATTAGGAAGGCTGCATTTAATGATGAACTTCAATCTAAAAAAACTATGAACAAGAGTTAGGGATCATTAAGAGCTAACAAACAAAACAAATCTAGGAAAACATTCTGGAAAACTAATAAAATTAAATTTGAATCTGTAAACTTAGAATCTCATATAATCTGAAATAATAGAGTCTGTATGACATCTGTTGTTGTGGCAGCTTCCCCAAGACAGTAGCAGAGAATAATATCCAATTTGGGTGCCCACATATTGAAAAGGGTTCAGAAGAACATGACAAGAATGACTGAAGCAACTGGAAAATATGTCTTACAATGAGCACACCACAACATATAACCTCAGCTTGTCAGAAAAAAGGCTGAGGAGAGTTAATACAAATTGAGACTGAAGAGTTCTCTAAATCAAGAATTGCAGCCATGCTGTCTCATACTAGAAAAGGTAAACATATCATTAAGAAAGAAAAAAAAAAGCTGTGAAACTTGCTACACTCTGGAAGTACTCCGAGGAAAACCAAAGAAGTTAAAAGGCAGCATTGTTTTGCATGAGAAAATGAAGCAGCAAAAAGAATGGAAAGAGCACTAATGGGGATTTCTCTCTCTGCCTGCCCTGCATGCCCTGTGCTATCTATAGCTGACCAAAAGAATGAGGGGTGAGAGCTCAATCAAACAGAAGAAAAGCTTT
Source organism: Eopsaltria australis (assembly GCA_034509425.1). NCBI lineage: Eukaryota > Metazoa > Chordata > Aves > Passeriformes > Petroicidae > Eopsaltria > Eopsaltria australis. Next base: position 2,009,627 of record JAVTVJ010000068.1, on the reverse strand, counting down.
GCTAGAAGATGCCTTAGTTAACCCAAAGGAGTTATTGAAAGAAAAACTGAAGCTGTCAGCAATCACACAGCATAAATAAAGATGATATGCAAATATACTGATGACAGCAACATTTGAACAGTACTTACACAACTGGTTGCATACTAAGGCCTTTTTTTAAAAAAAGAAATCAGCTAAAAGATGAATGTACAGAAACCAATGGTAATACACTTTTTTCCTGGAGGCACTAGGCCAGCTGTGATTCTGTACACAAGCCTTTGAGATGCATATTTAAATGATTTTTTTTTCCCCCTCTGGAAATTATATTTAGAGAAACAAAACACAGCAGATGCTATTACTTTTGCAGATGTAGGTTCTGTCCCAAATCAACTCTCAGTACTGAAGTTGCCCTGGCTCACTCTGCTCCTTGCCAGGCAGCAGCAAACCACAGCCCATGAGCTGAGGCAGGCATTGGCACCTACATCAGTTGTACAGATTTTGGGAGGTTTTTCTAGGACACTGATACCTCAGAATCTTTATGCACATGAAGTCTGTGTTTACAATGACAAGCTTTTTACTTCAGAGTCGTACAGACATCGACATTTATTTTGTGAGACTTCTCTGTAATGGTGTCAGCAATGATCTTGCAATTTACCGTGTCGACTGCCCCCTAGTTCTACAGTCAGAGCTACAGGAGCTGCAAATGCTTTTCTGCTACCACTGTGGACTGACTGCCAACATCATGGGTGTGCCACAGTGCTATCCACTATAGCCACACACACACACAAAAAAATCATTATAAGGGTGATGAAGCACTGGAACAAATTTCTCAAAGACCTAAACTGGAGCAGAGTCTAGAGTGTCTCAAATTCAGTAGCAATCCTGCTTTCAGAAACAGGTTGAACAAGTGTCCTTCCAAGCTCCCTCTCCACCCTCAATGACCCTATGACAGCTCATTTCAGTCAACACCAGCCTGGGCTCTGCTAACTCTTCCCCCATGGTAACAGCACATACAATTTGATATGTAAACTGACTGCAGAGAAAGCCCAGGAAGCTCGGCAAGTTTCTCTTCCTCAGAAAACAACTTCTACAGCTCACGCTGAAAGCATACTGCCACTTCCAGTGACACATGATGTATTTATCCTCTTTTAGAACTTCTGCTGGAGAGCAGTTTCACAGAGCGTATCACCAAGGTGAAAAGCATCAACTACACCTTTCTATTTCTGTACAGAACTGCCACCCAGTCCCATGGCCCCAGGCTGCCAAACAGCTGCTCTGCCAGCTCCCATGGGTATAGGCAGCAAAAACCTGGACAGCAGACACCTGTAATTGTTTTCTTGAGGTCCATGCTACTTTACCAGGTTTCCTCTCAGCTCTCCTCCCGTTGCATATTGCTCCCCTTTTTATATAGGTCTGGTTCTTTTCATACTCAGTGTCACTGGCTCAACAGAAAATCCCAAGCTAAGAATAATTTATTTTCCCTTCACAAGTATCCAACACCTAGATCCAACACATAGATAGTTGCCATCTTTCAGATTATTAAAGAGCTTGTTATAAACAAAAGACATAAAAACAACAAGCAATAACAAAAACTACAGCCCCAGCTACATGTTATGACTTCATTCTTAAAAAAACACATAAAAATAGGATCCAGGAACTGTTTTGTTAGTCCAAAGCCAGTAAAGAATGAACCCACACAGAACTGGTGAACCCAAATAATTTAAGTAAGATTTACATCATGCTACTATGAGACAAACACCATTTTTTTGCAAATCACAAAGGACCTTGCATGTCCCTTGTCCTAAAACCATTTCTATTTTATTCTCTCTGTCTGCGTCTGTATTTCTCTGACACCACTGAAGGTAAGGATGGACTGCCTTGAATGAAGGAGCACAGAGACATCAACAAAGGGGCTAGGATTCACTTTGCTGATCCTAACTTCCTGCACTCCATTTTACATTAAAAGGAGAGACAGACATGGGCACTAGATGTGGAGAATAAAGCAAATCATCCTTTGCTAACAGCTCATTCAGCCCATTACAGTGCAAAGCTAGACAAACTACCTCAGTCTAGGCTGAAACACCTGAGCTCCAAGTTAGGATGTGCTTTGGCATGAGAAGAGCCTGAGCAGCTGGGCATGGGTGAGAAGAACCTTCCTGACTGCCTACCCTGTAAGGTCCTTGTGTCTGCAGATGGGCAACAGAGACCAAGAGATGTACGAAACAGGAGAGCTGGAGCCCACACAAAGCCAAGGAAATTCAGAGCCTTGGTCCAGTCACGAGGCACTCCTGTGTGTAAGTGCTGGCAGGGAAGTGCCACTCTGCTGCTCCTGGGCACGTGTGTTGCACTGCTATTAGTACTAGACAAGGGTAGTAGCTAGCTTCAGAGTTTATTAATCTCGTAATTAGGTTCTCATAAGTACCCTTGAGTTAATGTGGATGAGCATATGCAGATGATGAGAGAAAGAGAATTAGAAGAGTAAATACAGGAGTACCATTAAAAAGCCAAAGCACTCCACCATTACAAGTAGTGATCTTACAGTAATATCAGGTATTTTCTCAAAATGTAATCTCAGTGGTTCAGGACTTAGGCATACACCAAAATACTGTGCAGTAAGTAATAATTCATTATAATCCTTCCGATTTATAGCATCAAAAGACAATCTACCACAACAGGGACTATGTAAAATAAAATTCAATGTAAATGCAAAATCACTTTTCATGTTCAAGCAGGGGCAAATCCATCAAATGAAGCTCAATAAAAATCACAATAAGACTGAACTAACAGCATTCCTCATCATTGCAAAGAACAGAATCACTACTTAATCTCTGTATCATACAAAAGGTTTTGGTTTCACACACCTCTCCTTTTCAAGGAACCGGGAAGTTATCACCAATACCACCATCAGAACATCAAGCTTTGCAAGTTTGGCATCACTAGCCACACAGAAGAAATATATGAACTAAATACCTGTTTTAAATACCTGTTTTTGGAACAAAGCAAGGAGGAGAATTAAAATCTGATCCCATGTATCATCTTAGTTCACATTATTTTGCATCTTTCTTGAAGTTGCAGGACCATTATTAATTCTGTCCCAGAAAGAGTCACTGCACACCTTTTCAGAAGTTTGGAGGGGAAACAAGGGTCACTCATTTTAAACCCTAGAAAAGAAACCATTTTTAACAAGCTTGTTTTCTTCCTGGTTTTGTAACTACTATAATAGTCATACAACATAAAACATTACAACTGGAAATGAAACAATACATGAAAAGTAAATAGATTTTTCTTAATGTTATGAAAAAGATTTTTAATGTACTCTTTCAAGACACTTGCTCTGGCCTGGAGATCCTACCCAATCACTCCCAGGAAAAGAGGTAGCTACAGAAACTTCTTGAAAATCATTAGAAGATCAGTTAGTCTTTTTGTTGGAGTTTTGCAGTGAAACAGCACCACTATCTCCTCTCCCAGATGCTTTTCACTGCTGAAAGACTGAGAATATACTGTCATTTTTATTTTGTCAGGAACAATTTTTCAGCAGATTTCTAAAACCATTACATCTCAGGAAGTAGAATACAGGATTCAAATTAACCCATTATGGGACTTTTCTCCAAGTCCCAGTTGCTTCATTTACTAGTCTAGTTTCTTACTAGAGAAAGTCTCTGTCTGGGAAGAGGAGCAGCAGAATACTGAATATTTTGTCCATTCAATCACCAAAGGTTTATAAGGAACAAAGAATTTCTCTAGCTTTCCTAAGTGAAATAAGGACAAGACTGAGAAAAATTTGTGAAGGACATTCTGAACTGTGGTAACAAAATCCAAAACGTTATCAGTGTCGCATTTTCAACTACACATTTGTATTTGTTATTAGTGGCACCTTTACCAATCCCCTAATAAAAATAAATCAAAGTTTCCTAAACCCAAGTGGAAAATGGCTGTGGAGAGAATTTGCTCCTTCCCCAAAAAGCTCAACAGGGTCCTATGACACCAGACCAATTTTCAACTAACCCAGGTGCACAAAATTCATAACCACGTACCTGAGACACATACTTGAAGACACATTCACTTTGGAAGATAAAGAAAAATACTCAACTTCTTGAGCACATCTGATATTTGGAAAAGGGTTTTGCAGTTTTCCTTTGCCTGAAAAGCAAACTTCTCTCCACAAGACTTTTATTCAAAAGCTACTGGTTATCCTGCAAGAATTAGATCTCAATCGAATGGGAAACAACGAGGTTTGTTTCATGCCCATATGGAATCTATGTCAAGTCTGTCAAGAAAACAAGCGTGCTCAAAAAGAAGAGAACAACTATTTGCATTCATTTAGTGCCTCATCTAGCCAATAAAAAGTATTCTTGCTAACTCCCTGGGACAGAATAAAGAACAAAACCAAGAGATGCAATGACTAATGAACTAATATATATCCTCGTATTCATACTAAAGCACAGTAACTGCTAAAAGGACTTCATTTGTGCAAGATGAAACCATGTAAGAAGATCTATCCACTATGGACAGTTACTTTGGTTCACTCTTTCATCTTTTATGTAGCTTCTCTTTGGCTTAAAAGATTTTTTTAAAAAATCTGATATTTCTTATGCAGTTGCTTCTCCTAAAAGTACTCTGATGTGGATGCTAAATTAGCTTGTGTGCCAGAGAAGTACTTTTATAATAAATTAGAATTTTTTTCTGTGAACATTTTGATTTTTTTTTTAAATATTGAGTCCTTTTTTTACTGAACACACGTAATATATTCTGCTTTTAACATCTGCGTATTTTTTCCTGTGATATATTGAAACATCATTATTTTCTGCTCAGTAGGTGTCAAATAGTATTACTCCATTGTTAGCCAGTCTGTTTTATGTATCAAGCACACCCTGGAAAACTTTCATTTTTATAAAGGAGCTTTAAAAAAGAAGAAAAGAACTCTTGGGAAGGTGAAAGAGCCTTACCAATCCTGAATCATTTTAAATTTTACAGCTTAATTTCTGAGGTAACTTTTTCTCAATCCCCTTTACTGTAAACATCATGCAATCTGAGGACTTTCAGCTTGGTCACAAAACAAGTAGATGTAATGAGCGTAATGAAGCAAATGATTGGGAAAAGCTACCATGATTTACCAAGGGCAAACCACACTAACTAACCTGATCAACTTCTGCAACAGAATAATCTCTTCTGTCAACAAAGGGAGAAGAACTGGATATTGTTCACCTGGACTTCAGCAGAGCATTCAGTGCTGCTCCCCACAGCTTTCTCCTGGACAAACTGGCAAGACACAGATGGGATGAGCTGTCTGCAGCATGCGTTGGAAACAGACTCACAGGTTGGACTCAGAGCACGGTGACTATGGGTTATTACTCAGGCTGGCAGTCTGTCACAAGTCATCCTTCAGGGTTAAATACTGTTCAACACCTTCATAAATCACTGGCAAGATGGCATTGAAAATGCCCTCACCAAGTTTTCTCATGACACATCAGAAGGGAGATCCGTCCTACAGAGAGCTGGACAGACTGGAATAGTGGAGTAGCAAGAACATTATGACATTTAACAGACCAGTGCAAGGTCCTGCACTTGGGACAATATAACCAAAGGGCCCAGCACAGGATAGGATTTATATGGCTGGGGAGCAGCTGTGCTCAAAGGGACCTGGGGGTCTTAAGCTGACCATGAGTCAGCCGTGTGTCACTGCAGCAAGGGACTGAATCCTGGGCTGAATCCTCAGGGGCATTACTAGCAGAGGTAAGGATGTGATCATCCCACTCTGCTCAGCATTTCTCAGGCCACACCTGAAGTACCATACTCGGGTCTCATCCCCACAACTCAAGAAAGATGAAGACAGACCAGAGAGGGTTCAAAGAAAGACCATAAAAATGCCCAAAGAGTTATAGAACATGCCCTTTGACGAAAGACAGAAGGAATTAAGCCTTTTCTCCCTGGAGAAAAGAAGGCTCCGGAAAGCCCTCACAACAGTATTCCAGTATGTAATGGATAGCTACAAAGAGGATGGAGGCTCTCTCTTCAAAGAAGTCACATGGAGAAGACAAGGAGGAAAGGCTACAAGCTACATCGAGAGTGGTTTCACCTCAGCACAAGATACAGGTTTTAATAGTGAGAATGATCATTCCCTGCAACAGCCTCTCTCCAGGGATGTGGTAGAGATCCCATCATTGGAGTTTTTCAAGACGAGATTAGAGAGGATGATAGATAATTTCTTCTAGGCTCCCATTCCCAAGAAACTTTGGACCAGATCATCTTTCAAGGTCCCTGCTAACCTGGGCTGTTTTATGATTTTATGACTGTAATTTATGAAAGCAAATACAAAATTTTTTGAAGCTACTCTAGCTTTATAAAATCTTTTTTCCCCAAAAAAGGGTGCTGAAATCAGTGGGGCTGTTCTTTCTTTGGCTTTGGTTTAAGGTTTAGACTACTGTTGCATGCCACCACCTCCTTTCACCTTCATTTTACTTCTTAAAAGACTCAAAAACAACATTCCACATAACAGGCCATTTTAGTCCAACCACCTAAAAGTTTTCCCATGAGGGATACAGGCGTTATGGTAACCGAGTTTCCAAGGCTCTGCAAGCCTCGTGCTAGTCTACCTTCAGAGATGCAATGATCTCATGTTTCTTAAATTTCTCTGCCTGAAGGAACTGAGACTAAAAACAAATCTATGAAACAAACCAATGTGACTGAAATAGAGCAGAATGACATACTTTATCTAAGCTATTTTTAGAGATATGTATTAAAACCCTCGGTTCTTGTTAAACATATTTTTCTTTCACATTTTTTCCTTTTTCTTTAGCAGTTGCAGGTTGTTGCTATCCTCCTTCTTCCAAAGCAGTTTACATCCAAGTGAATTAAATAAATAACATACTATTCCTCACAAGCATTCTCATCCAAGAAGAAACACAAACAAAATGCAGAACTACTTCTCTGCTAAAGCAGTCCACATTGTTCCTGGATGATGCATTAGCACACAAAGCTTATATAAGTGCTTCATTTACTGAATTAGAAATACACATACCATGGCAAACAATATAGTCTTAAAAAAAAGATATTAACAAAAGCAGCCTGGCCAAGTGAGACGAGCATTATCTTTGATCCCCGAAGCAGAAGAAATCTCAGAACAGCCAGCATGCCTTGCCAGGTAACTAGCACGGTCCTCTGAGTCTCATTTGCCAGATTTCACCAAGTAGTCTGGCCAGTAAAAAAAAAAAATTTAAAAGGTAGTTTTCCTACCCCAATGCAGGAGGTGCCTGGCACAGGAACTCCAGGCTGGACTCTTTCCACACTACTTATCAACAGTCCCAAAAAAAAAGGACCACATGGGCCAGCTCAGCTCACTGCATCCACCACTTGTATGCTCCTCCTCCTCCACCACACTGATGGCAAAGTGGCTGTATGAGACCCAGGGGGGCAGAGGGACAGACAGGGAGACATTGCCAAGACATTCTGTGAAAAGCACCAAAAAACATCACCTTACCTGCACCCTGCTAAGGCTAAACAGAGTAACAGCAATGAACCACTCGACCTCTACCAGATCAGTTTTCTCCAAGTGTTCATGGGAGCAAAGCCCTGAGGTCAGTAAAAAACCTAGGGCTGTCTCCTGTAAATCTAAGACAAAGCTCAAACTATAAAAGGTTCTCAACTGCCAGCAAAAAGCACCTACATTTACAATTTACATAAAACTTCCATTTTGAGGAAGAAAATGATTGGGCATTCTGCTTATCTGTAGAAAAGTCTAGGTGAATTCAATTCTTATTTTATATGATGATATTACTAAATTGCCCTTTTATAGTATATATCCCTCAACACTCATGCACGTTCCTCTCCATGAAAATCTCTACTAAGGGGCAAAAGATTTATACAGTTTGATAAAAAACCAGAGTATCATTGGAATTGTCAAAAAGATGTGTAGATGTGGGGATATGTCTGGACTCAGTGATCTTAGATACTCTTCAAAACCTTAGTGATTTCATTATTCCATTATATATTGCTCTTATATACTATTCATATGTTGGTTCCTCTGAACTTTTAGCTGCAAAAACCCAAAAAAGCATACTCAAAAGGAAAATGTAGCCTTAAACTCTGCAGTTATTTACACATATTTTACATCCTTATCCTATTCAGTGAAGGTAAGATTCTCCTTGAATCTTGTATACAAAAGCCATGCCCAAATATAAAAATCATAATTTTCAATATGTACTCCTTATAAAAAGATATAATTTTTTTTCATAGAAGTTTTGTCACAGTCACAACATTCTTGTACTACTCAGTGAATGAGGTTTAAATTTTGAGAAAATCACCAGCCTACAGCTTTAATGCAAACCCTGCTACAGCGGTATACCATGGCATTCACTGAATCACAGATCTGTAACCTTTATTAAAAACAGTCTTCTTAAAATGCACACTTTGTTATAGACATCCTGCAACCCCACTGGACAAAGCATTTAAAAGTTTCAGGCATTTTATAGTAAAAACAAAATATTACATATAAAAATCGGAATAAATTCAATTAAATACATTAGCAAAACTTGTCTGGTTTTCATCTATATACACCTAATTTTTATTTTTAAAATGCATAGCTTGTCTTTCATCCTGAAATACGAAGATTTACAACCTTCATGAACTACTTTTTTTCCTAGCTTTTTACCTTTTGAAACAAAATCTAGGAGAAACTTCAACAACAGTTCAGAAAGCAATTATGAAAATGCAAATTTTCAAAATTCAAATTCACTTTTTATTTGTATTTTGTTGAAAAAAGTAAGTCAAGTAAGTCAGACACATTTCTTATGTCTGACAACAAATCTCTTACCAGTTTGTAGGGTTTTTGGTTTGGTTTTGTTTTAAAAAAAGGGAGCATCTCTCTTTCTAATTTCTACAGTACTCATTAAACAGCGGTCTCCAAGCAATGGTTGCCTAAATGTTTCTAATCCAGTCAAGGGAGAACCCTTCCTTAAAAGTTAAGAGGGGAAGAAAACTGCAAAATAACAAACTAGCAATTTCTTAATACAGTGTTATATAAACTTTTGCATAATTCACCACACTGCTGAATAGAAAACATCATGTGAAAGGAATCGTCACTTTCAATAGATTATGATCAGCCTTTCCACACAACAAACCATCCTAATAGAGTTGTCCTGAAAAACATGCTTCAGATATCATTAAGTCTGAACCAGAAAACAGATGCTTAAAAATAACTTTTGCACTTCTAACCTTTTAGACTGCACCATTCAATTATGCATGCTTTCCTGAATATCAGTCTGGAAATAAAATAGAGCTCTAAGTATTACCCAGAAGGAAGAACAGAAGAAATGGAAGGAAGAGAATGACACATCCTGCAGGCACAAAGAGGATGTGGCTCCCGCAAGGCTGGAGCCCAGCGCCGCCTGGCAGCACGGCAGGAGGAGAGCACGTGCACTGGGTAAGAGTTGCGTGATGGGCAATGGTAATGCAAGAGTTAAATGTTACAAAACTACTTTTTCCAGTCATCCTCAGATGAAGTAAACACATCAAGAGGGAAATGGAGAGCAAAATAGGACACTGATAATGGAATTTCAGTGGTCTTTATTTCTAGCTTTCAAAATAAACAAGCGCAGAAGAGAGAGATCTACAAAACAGTGAGCAGCTGGAGGACAAGAAGAATGCCATGATTGATCAAAACCTCTCCAAAACATATTTAGTAAGGTAACAGGAAAAGAATTCAATGTCCTAGAGCAATATTCAGAGTAGATGGGGGGAAAAGGAAGGATTCTTAAGGCTTTTTTAAATTACTGCAATCACATCATGGGAAACACTCAACTATAAATGAACAATCATACAGGATGTCTAAAGAAAACATTAAAAAAGGTCTCTCTCTTACATTAGAATACAACAGAGATCACAGGGTTGACATGGAGAAAAATGTCAACAACAATGCAACTTTGTCACTGTTAAACCAAATTTCGGATATGCATTGCTAGGCCTTGAGGGAGGAATTATGGCAGTTGGGCACACTCCCACTGATAATAAAGAGGAAAACCTTCAGCATACAATCTTACAATGAAATATCATGTATTTTCTGACTCAGTCCCCAATGCCAGGCTGTATGTAGACAGCATCTACTGAAAACAGTTGGGAAAACCTACAGAACCACTTATTGAACTTCAGAAATGAGTACATCTTCAGTCACACAAGAGTGCCTTTAGAAAAATGGGATCAAAGAGATACATCCTAAGGGTGGATGTATTTAAACCACTATTTATAACCCTAAATTCCTATGTTAGAGCATCTCTTTTTGTGACCTTGAACAGTGAGGAGTCACTACACTATCAACTACCTGATTATAGGGGGTGGGCAGGTGTTACCCAGCAGACATCTTATGAAAGATAAGGTGGCCTCCAAATTTGTATCATACTCATAATTACTTATGTTACAGAAATCACTGTACATGCCCTACATGGAAACTGACTGTTCAACCTGCAATGCAAGTTTAAGTTTTGTACATGTCAGAGTTTTCTACTGATGATGCTCAACTTCTTGGGTTCAGAATATGCAGTACAGAAAAAAATACCAGAGATGCACAGATGTACAGAGGTGTAAAGAAAAAAATAATACGAGAATATCACCCCATATAGGACATGCCTGCCTCAAAGAGAAAACAAAAAACAAGAAGTGCCCACACCAAAACACTGAAAAAGTCATCCTTAAACAACAGGTATCTTCAGTCCTGTCTACACCAAGAGTTTCTGCTATGCAAGGAGGTAAACACTCAAACTTCATTGGTGCACACAGGTTGATGGCATTTTTTAAGCATGTCTCTACACACGAATGAAAAAACACCAACACAAGAAGAAAAAACACACAGTCCATGGCTCACCACTTAAAGTTGTGAATGTTTGTTCCGGTTTCTGAGCGGTTTTATGTTTGGGTTTTCCTGGTGTTTTTAGGGGGATTTTTTGTTTTGTTTAATTGTTCTTGTTCCTTTTTTTCCCCTGGTTTGACTTTGTTTGGAATAGGCAATGCCAGTGTATTATCAACTAATTTGAAATGATGGGGAGTCTGTATGGTAGGCCTACAAAAGCGCTTATGTAATACAGCGAAACTTCCTGAATGCCCACATTCATTGTGGCATTCGGAAGGAAAAGGGGTTCTGCCATCCTCTCCTGCCAAAGGCTCAAAATTACACATTCAGATTCCAGCAGAAGATTTGCAAGAGTTTAACAGAAATAATGATAGCCTGTTCGTCAAATGGCTGCCAGGTACAAAGGCTTTATATACCTCTTACTCCCACTGTCTGAATGATGCTTTTAGAAAGAAAAAAAGTCATTTGCTTTGTCTGGATTTTACAGTCCCTAGGCTTTTCTTTTTCTTCCCCCATTCTCTTCCCTCCATGAAAGAGACTGCATAAAAGAAAAAGGTTTCTCAATTCTAGAGTTACTGGTCAGATTCTCCTGTGCATTGGTGGAATTTACCACACTAGTAACTGCCTTTCATCAGCATCATACATGATTTGATATTACTTCAAACTTGATACATTTTAGTGGTTTTGGTCTGTCATATGAAGTGACAGTAATGTTTCTGCAGAGCAGTTTTCTTTGGATTTTTTCATTTAATCCTTGCACTTTTCAACAGGTAGCTTTCAAAAGTATAAAAAAAATGTATTACGTAAAGCTTGAACTTGCTTACGTAAACAAAAAAAAAAGCTGTAAGTAAAGATTTGGTTCTCTTGTAACTTACTACCTGAAAAAAAATTACCTGAATAACCTCACAAAGTGCTTCCCAGAAAACACTTCTTACATGTAGGCAAAAAAATGCAGTCTCTTTTTCAACATAATCTCTCTTGACTATTTACAACTCTTACGGTTACCCTCTTTCATGTTGTATTAAATTCAGACTAACAACCTAGGCATCTCAACAAATCTCTTCAAATCACACTATGGCTTGCTAAAGCTGCTAAATGCCTTAAAAAATCACACATAAAAGTTAATAAAAGTATGAAGAGAAGCAACAAATGCAAACTCCTAGGGAAAAAAAAAACCCAAACTATAAATAACAAGTGACTGGATAGTAAGGTAGATAACACACAATTATCACCACTACAGCCTCTGTACTCCTGTTTCAAGAAAAACTGTCATCTGCATTGCAGTGCCCTTGAAAGTAATTTTTCTCTTAATATCTCTGATTCCACTATTTTTGCTCAGGTTTAATTCTGTTGCATTAGTGTGCTGTATAATTAACAGCCAAGCAATATGATTTTGCTGCAGAATCCAAACCTCTATGAGAGACTTTCAGATGTGTTTTCTGTTGTCTTAGTATGAAGACATAGCTGGTGAGTTCCAAGCTCTACTACACATATTCACTTTTTGAAATGCAAGATATGGTGAATAACCACCATATAAATGCACTCTTAGTGGTGATCAGGAGCTACTGAAAGCTGCCCCAAACCTGTGGTGGCAAATATAGATGCAACTGGGGATTCCTACATCAGGGAGCATGGAAGAACTTCTGCAAGGGAAACTACATGATGTGCCCGTGGGAAGTCAGCTCCTTCCCAGCTGACCAGCTACAGGAGATCCTGGGACAGACATAGTCCTTTGCTGGAGTATCGGCTCCTGAGCTTGTTAGCAAGTGATGGCACAATATTGTGTGCAGATTGTATTTTCATATGCAAAGAAAGATTGGTCATACCTGAATCACTACATTATCTATTAATACGTCTTCTTATTGGGAGAAGCAAAAATAATAGCTTTGAATTCTGAGGATTAATTCTGAGGATTGTCACTAACAAAAAAAGGAAGAAACAACAAAAAGTCTGCATTTGGAAAACAAAGGAGGGATAGCTAATTCAGCCTTCCTCAACATGAGATGTGTCAGGTACTGTGTCATCTAGGCACCAGAGTCTGCAACTATAAAATTGAACACAGACTAGACTTCATTGACTTCCTTATTTGTGAGACCAGTTTTGAGTAAGGGCAATGAAACAGAGATAAATCTGGATAGAGTTTCAAATACCCTTGGACAACAAAGGCAAAGATTGAGTCCTGAGAGGACAGAAAGCATTACTTTATTCTTAGGTGTTTCCTACACTCATGTACACACTTTACCTTCAAAACCTAATTATTTTACAGGGACCCAGCATAGCTTGGAGACAAACGCTTGCCACAAAAAACAGAAAACTGCAAAAGCTTGCAGGAAACAAACCCAGTGATGGAGTTGAGCAAGGCAATAGGCATCCCATTACATCACACCCTTTGGGGGCCTCTCTGTGCTTTTGTAGCAAAATAGGCTTAAAGAACAAAGGTCACAGCACCAGCTGCACCAGGCTCCCAAAACATTGCTTTAGCCTTGGTCCCAAAAGCTTATGATCTTAAGTTTCATAACAGCATTCAGAGCTCAAAGAACATTTTGTCATTAGTAACAAAGCTGATGCCTCCCAGTCCCTTCAACCAAAAAAATTATACTAAAATTTAAATTCATCATTTCTAGTAAGGACCTCACCTTGATGTTGCTCCTCCCTTCCTAGACCTTCTTCTTAGAAGCTAAAGAAAAAGCTTCCTGTCTTAGTTACTGTTACTTGCAACTAATAGGAAGAAGAGAAAGAAACTGTGAGCCTCTCTTTCTAGAGCAGGTGAATGCTATTTGCTTCCTCCTCTACAAAGATGAGACAGTAAGAAGTTACAGTAATATTTTTTCAGACTTTTGGTTTCTTTGGAGCATAGGAAAATTACACACTGCAGCTGTCCCATAACTTAAAACAAACAAACAAACAAAACAAACAAACAAAGACAAAAATCCAAGCCAACAAAAAACAATACCTCCAAGGAAGAAGAAAATCATTGCCAAGCAATCAGTAAGACTCCAGTGCTGCATAAAAAACAAAGTAGAATTCAAAACAAAGGATCTCAAACCCTTTTCACCCTGAACTGGCGTATAAAATCTCCAGGGAACTCCAGACTGACTTCCAGGCGGATTCAAAGTCTGAGCAGTGGGCCTGATCTCTGGCAGAAAAAGAAGCACCACTGACTTTGTTTTAAACACAGCTTTAACTCTTCACTGATGTCTTTATGGATAACTTCAATATAGATGTATAAGTATAAAATATTAACTAAACAATCTTGTTATTTTAAAATATATGAAAAACTAATGTATTTTTCTAAGAATAAAAGACCATAAAACAAGCATTGGGTATTTGCAGGAGGATTGTGTAAATGTATTATCCAAATGCTGCTCTCATCACATGAACATACTTGCTTTTTTTTGGAGACCCCAAGAGTTTTGTTTAACAAAGCAAGTCAAGAAAAGAAGTAGGATGATTCTTCACTGGTAAAACATGGGTCTTTTTGCTGAAAGTGCACACATGAAAGATAATAACCAGCTGACACTAAGAAAAGTGCCAAGGTTTTCTGCAGTATGTTACCAATATGTTCAAAATAGTCCCATTAAGACATGCATTTTTTTCTCTCCAAAATTTTTTCATTTTGCTGTGAAACAATCAAGTATCCTCAGTTATGTTCTCTTTTATAGAAAGGGAGAGTATGCTCAAATGGTTGAGCATCTCAGTAATCACAAAGGAAATGGTTACTTAACGTGAACTCAGGTCTCCTGATGCCTCACCCTATACTTAATGAAGTGTACATTCACTTTGTGGAAAACATAGTAAGATTTAAAGTATTTTACAGCAAATGTAAATCATTCCAGTAACCTGAGGAAGTTATGCTACAGTTAAACACAGTGCAAATATACTCCTATTATAACTCACCCCAGTTGCAGCCTCCTCATATAAACCCCCGCAGCAGCACAATGTAATAGAGGCATTCTTACCTCAACAGGTCTTCTTCATTCCTATTCTTGTCTTTCATTAAGCACCGCAGTTCACCAAACAAAACTGCAAATAAGCTTAGCCTGCTATTATTAAAATATAATCTTCATTTTATTTTCTAATTACCATACCTCCTATCTGTTGCAGAGCCCTGACTGCTCACTTGAAGCTTGGCAGTTCCCAAACCATTGGAATGTTTTAGACCAAAGCCTGTTACCACATATGATTAGTATTTATACACAAGCACTTCATTGAAAATATTTAACAGTTTAATTTCTCACAAATACTGAGTAATAGAATACTATGCAAGAAGCAGAGCTGCAAATCTCTTAAAATTTCTTCTGCTGTTACATTAATTTTTTTGTCCACAGAATTATAGAATCACTGAGGTTGGAAAAGATCTCTGAGATCATCAAATCTGACCTATGATTCAACACCACCCTGTCAACTAGACCATGGCACTGATTGCAGAGCCCAGTCTTTCCTTAAACACCTCAGGGACAGTGATTCCACCACTGGACAGTCCATCCCAGCATCTAAACACCCTTTCTGTGAAGAAATTCTTCATCCTAAACCTCTTCTGGAACAGCTTAAGACAATGGTCTCTTGCCCTGTCACTGGTTGCCTGGGAGAAGAGACCAACGCCCACCTGGCCACAACCTCCTTTCAGGTACTTGTAGAGAGTTATAAGGTCTCCCCGGAGCATCCTGCTCCCCAGGCTACACACCCCCAGGTCCCTCAGCTGTTCCTCATAGGACTGGTGCACCAGACCCTTCCCCAGCTTCACTGCCTCCCTGAATTGAGGGGCCCAAAACTGGACACAGGACATGGGGTGTGGTATGGGGGAAGAATCACTTTCCGAGCCACACCATTTCTGATCCAAGTCAGGATGGCATTGGCCTTCTTGGCCACCTGGGCACACCCTGGCTCGTGTTCAGCAGCTGCTGATGAGCACCCTCATGTCCCTCTCTGCTGGGCCACTTTCCAGCCACTCTGATCCAGCCTGCAGCACTGCAGGAGGTTGCTTCGGCCAAAGAGTAGGACCCAACACCTGGTCTTGTTGAACTTCATACCGTTGGTCTTGGCCTATCTGTCCAGCTTGTCCAGGTCCCTCTGCAGAGTCTTCCTACCCACCAGCAAACTGACACTCCAACCCAGTTTGGTGTTGTCCATGAATTTGCTAGAAGTAAACTCGATCCTCTCATCCAGATTATCAAGAAAGATGTTAAGCAGGAATGGGCCCAACACCGATTCCTGGAGGATACCACAAGTGAACAGATGCCAACTGGTTGCAGCACCATCCACCACAACTCTCTGGGGCCAGCCATCCAGCCAGTTCTTAACCCAACAAAAAGTGCACCTGTGCAAGCCACGGGCTTCCAGGTTTTCCAGGAATATGCTGGAGTACTGCTGAGGATGAAGGCATAAATCTAAGTGGTGCTACAAAAATCTATAAAACAATCATTTTGATACACCTCCCTGTTCCCAGGATGTTTGCTTTTAATAAGTATAAATAATATTCTAATTTATCACTGTATTATGAAATGCCCCTTGGCCTTCCTCTGCCGATGTAAACCAATAATGAAAAAGGTATGAATGAACAAGATGTTAATGGCATAAGTAGCAGTCAGAGGAAAAGAGCCCAATCTACAGCATAGGAGGATGGGCAAGAGGAGCAGATTTATAAACACAGGCTAGATGGTAACATTGGAAATAAAAATAAAAAAGCCAAGGACCAACAACAGAAAATTAACTCACTACCTGGGAAGCACTGCAGTTAACTACATTATTTGTATTTACTTGCAGACTGTGAGAGGAACAGATATGTAATCAAGATGATGAATCTAGTCAAGCAACTAGGAAGGAAGACTGAAAAATAAAGCTACCAAATACTTTTAAAGTAAAAATGAATACTTTGTCTGAAATTCTTTGTTAAACAAAATTCTTGGGACGTCCAAAAGAAAGCAAGCAGGTTCAGGTCATGGGAACGTTTTTTGGACAATAAATTTGCATTCCAAAACTCCAGCAGCCTTCTGCTCTGCCCTTTTACCACAGTCGACTGGTGTCCCATAATTTGAGACTTGCTATGTCACAGAAGACAGCAAAACTTGAACCTAACATTTCATATCCCACAAGACCCCAACTCAGATAAATCTTCTAATAGCAACTGATTTGGTATGTATTTTTAAAGTTTTAATAAATTATTGCTTTACTTGAGGTCCTCCATTTCATATAAGGAACGTCTAATTAATGTTTTTCTCTGAATGCCTCTGAAATTTACTCTTTTTTAAAAATGCTTTTGTACTGTTATTTTCCACCATCTCACACTACTTAAGAAATCCCTCAACTTTCCATTAGATATCTTTAATCACATATACTTGCCTTGAAAATTGCACATACTTCTCAGGCTTTATAAAATAAACTTAGAGGTTTCAAATCATTGCCCTGTGAAAATAATTTTCTTTTTTTGTGTTTTCTAACAATCCTTCTTGCAATATCAAAACACAGTAAAACATGCAATCTGGCACATTAAATATGACAAAGGAGCAAGACTTTATCAATGTCTGTCAGTATCTGAAGGGGGCATGGCAGGATGGAGCCAGGCTCTTCTCAATGGTGCCAAGCAATAGAACAAGTGGCAGCAGGGAGAAACTGGAACACAAGAAATTCCACATGAATATAAGGAAGAACTTCTTTATTGTGTAAGTGATCAAACACTGGAACAGATTGCCCAGAGAGGTTGTGAATTCTTCCTCACTGGATATATTTAAGCACTGTCTGGATGCAATGGTGTGCCATGTGCTCTGGGATGACCCTGCTTGAGCAGGGAAGAAGGACCCTATTTGTATATGCACAACTCATGGAAAATCACAAGTTTGATTTCTACTTAATGACAGCACCTACTGTTACCTACAGTAATGGTCTTGATATGAACAAAGAATGAGTGACATTCTCAAGAGGATGAGTATAATAATGTGAAATAAAAGACTGCACTAACTGATATTCCAAAACAGTCATCTAAAGGGTAAATTTCCAGAGGAAATAGGTATTATAGTAATGTAACAGGAAACTAGAATCAATGGCTCAATCTCCATAATTACCAAAGGAAGGAACTAACAAATTTCTATCCCTATGTTTCTATATAGGAGTATTCATTAAGAGTAGATTAAAATGCATTCCTGTAGAGGATTCTTTGCTATTCAACCTGCTTTCAAAAGGTAAGACTGTTGATTGTAAGGAGTAACTCAGAGAAATTTTTCTAAGATACCCACTTAAAATTTTTTAACTTTTTTTTTGGATGAGGCGGATGGGCAGGGGGGAGGTCTGTAAAAGATGCTTGAGAAGAAGGATCCAGGAAAAACCAACTGTTTGATGATTCTGTGAAACCATTATACCTACCAAACTGCCCCACAAACTACAAACTGAAGAAAACAAATACTCAAGATTACAGCAGTCATTTGTATTTTAGTAGTGATGACCAGTGACTTTAAATTGGAACAACAGTTAGAGTGAAATCGGCTATACAGAAGGAATAGCTCACAATGGTGGCAGAAAACTAGATTTGGCATTTTGAGTAACAATCTTTGATGAAGCTACTTGACATTGGCTGGAGTCAATTATTTGATTTTTTTCCCCTCTTATCAAAAAGGTTTCCAGCTGGTCCATTCTTCTGGGGAAAATACCTGCTGGCTGACATTGGAATCTAGCAAGCATCCATCAAAATAATATCAAGAAAATCCAAGACAAAAATATTGATTAAATGAACAGCCTTAACAACATGAAGCAATTATTTAGTACCTCAGGTACATCAGTATGCATTTTATTCTTAGCATGCTTAACTAAGCTCTGCATGACATCTGGCAAGCTTTACACATAGGAGTAAATGTGAAATGTGGCTTTTAGGGGTTTTTTTTAGGGTTAGGGACTTTTTTCCTTGAACGACAGTGCATGTTTTTAAATCTCATCTTAGGTGTTTTTCCTATGATTCTAGGAAATGATTCAGCAGTTGAGCTGATTTCCTAATGAACCAAAAGAATACTATAGGGATGCACCAAATGAAAAGAAGAAAATAGGAGTCATTAATTTTGTAATGCAATAAAACCTTGTGGAAAGAACAGCATAAATTAAGAATTAAAAGTATTTTCATTTCAGAGTTATTGTAGCATTATTATAGATCTGATGATAATTTGGCATTTATCTTTCAAGCTTAAGATCCTGGATTACAAAAAAGGATATCATGGCCACTTATATTTTTTCTTTTTATTTCCCAAGTCTTTTAACTGGGAAAAAGTACTACTCTTCATGTCTGAGATGGGAGCAAATTTATGAAAAGATATTTTCCATTTCTGAAACTTTTGTTCTGGAACTTTTGTTTTCCTATCCAAAAATAACTCTGCTATTAAACAAAATGAGGGTTTCAGTTTATTGAGAAGATGTCACAACTGGAGATACTGCAACATTTTTATTCCCATCCTGTAGAGACCTTACAAAAATCAATGTTTGTACATAACAAGCTCTGCCATTCAACTAATATTTTAAGATCGATTTCAGCCTGTTTCATTACATTTAGGAAAGATAATTTTGGTCATGATACTGTGATTTGCAGACAAATCTCAACTGATAACTCAACTGCCAGATTTCACAACTAAAAATTCAGTGAGTTCTTCATTTTCAGTGATGTACATTTCTTGTGATTCATCACACAAAGACTATGAGAAATGGAAAGGAGGGGATATCACTGATCTTTCTTGGACAAAAATGCCCTGGAAAGAACAAACAAACAACTAAATTAAAAGACTGCAACAAACAAAAACCAAGACAAAACCAAACAATTAAAGAAAACAGAATTACTCTTGTCAGATCTACCTTGAGAGCTCATCACATAGGGCTGGTCTTGGTTCCTCATGAACTACAGTTCTGGTACAAACACCAGCATCACTGATTTTCACCTTCTATTGTCACAGGATCAAGATCTTCCTTGTCTTACCAGGAACCAGCTGTAAACCAAATGCAAGGCTGTCCTCAAAGCAAAAATTCTGTGCTTGCAGATCTGCAAATCACCCTCTTAATGGCAGTGGAAGACTGCCAGTCCTGAGTTGCATAAATAATGGAACTAGATCTCGCCAAGCTGAGAAATGAGAAATAACAAGGCTGGCTACACAACTGAAGGTGGGATAAGGAAGACAATATGAGGGCTTTGACAATAAGAATGACCTTGTAAGCCAAGGCTTACTCAATTTCTTTCTTAAGAAATCATAATATTCTCAAGATAACTTGCACTTTCAGAGATACAAACCTAAAAGCGTCCTTAAAATGAACACCCACACACTGTCTCCCTTAAAAGAAACTGCCACAGCAAGTTTCAGGTAGAAAATAATGCACTACATTTACTAGAAAAAAACTTAAAGACAGTGAACCTCACATCATGAAAAAGTAAGACAGGCTGCACTGAAATTTTCAATACAAATTCCTAAGAGAACATTTAGAAAGCTCAGGGAGATCCCTAAAGTTCACCCTAGTTTAGGTACCACCATGAAAAAGATCCACAAGCTATAACACATGATCCTGTGTGCAAAAACACAACATATGTGCCCAGCAGAGCAAAGCAAGACCATCCCAAAGAACGCAGCCAGTTTGAACACAAGGCATGGGCACCAGCTGACCTCACTGACAGCTTCTCTGCTCTCACCCTGAGCTCCCTCATAATTTCCTCACTGTCTTCTCATTCTCTTAGACTGCTTTTGCTACAAGTGAACAAAGGAATGCTACATAATCCATGTACATTTTGTACACACATTGCTAATGCAGCCTTATACATCTGCCCAGGCTTTTAGAAGGGAATATTCTAACAAATTAATGCAACTTGCAGAATATAACCAGCCCTGCTGCCTGCCTTGTGCTTTCCTTTAAAGACCAGCACACTGCCAACAGTTTGCTTCTCAACAGCTGGGTCAGACGTAGAGCAAGTTCAACAGAGGTAAAGGTTCAACAAGGTAAAGGAAAAATAAAAATCCTCCTCTGTGGTTCTCCTGCTTGTTCACAAGGCTGTTGTTCTCTCCAAAGAATCTTGGCTGGCACACTCCAGCTCCCGCTCTGTCGCCGTGTGACGAACGCCGCGGCGCAGGGCACAGGGCTGAGCCAGCCCTGCCAGCGCCAGGGCCATGTGCCAGCTCTGGCTCAGCCATTCAAATCCTTCCTCTCATGAGAGGCCCTCTCACTTTTTCAGTGTCTGAGATTATCTCGTCCTAAAGAGCCCAACTGTTTCAGGTCTAGAAGGTGCTCATGGTGGTTTTGCAAAGTTAAAACCACACTTAAAGTGCTTGGAAAGAAAACAACAAAAATCAAAAAACCTCCCAATGTCTACAAGCACTCTATGGTTCTGAAGGATTTCTGTGATTAGGCACCTTTACAGCAATTTGCAGTAGTACTCCAGGACTTACTCTTGGGGCCAGCAATAAAAATCTCCTACATGTTTTCAGATCTGTAGTGGATGGCTATGTCCATTCATGTTAAAAATCTATTGCTTCTTCTACTGACCTCGTCCCTTAAGTACAGAAGCTATTGTGAAAGGACTATACTGCAGGTCACTTCTGTCACTACATGAACAACTTTTCCAATAGCAATGTCAAGACTTTCCCTCTCCCCCCACCTAAACGTTCAGTCCTTCTCTGGCACAATAATGAGCAAGTTGAAAAGTGGCACACACTAGCAATTTCAGCTGCTTGGAAGGTTTGTTGCCCTCTCTGCACAATATTTTTTTAATTTTTTTTTTAAAAACCAACAAACAAACCGAAGAAGCAATGAAACCCCTCCCTTCTGATACTTGGAAAACAGGTCAAAAAAAGTCCTGTTTTTCCAGGTTTGTTTTGCTTTTTTTAATTCAGTCCAATAGCAGCACAAAAGAGTAGCTCCTGTTTCCTCTCACGCATGCCAAAAGCAGAAAAGACACGTGCAGTTTCTTGAGGTTGAGATCCACCCTGTGTTCAAACCATTAGCAACGGTTCAGAGGGCCACCAGCACCCAAAACACAAGTGCCTGAAAGTGCTACAACTTGTGGATAAAAGTCTTTGGCCCTGTGGAGACATTTTCAGGGTGAGGGTAGGGGGAACGTTTTTACAGAACTAATAAGGAAATTAGAGGGTTAATAATTTTTCCCCAATTTTTAATACAAGAAACGTGCAGAGAAATGCACAAAGTGAGATTCTGAATGCAGCTAGAAAATGTCCATTGAGCACTTGAACATTTCACAATCATTTTTTACTGTTTGGTCACAAGCAGTAATGAGATTAGCTTTTACCTAAACTCTAAATCAAGATAAATGCTACATCCACCGCCTGTCCTCTGACTCTGCCAACTGTTCTCTGCCATCTGAACACCCCCTCCTATGGATAAAACGAAGCTTATTTGGCTTCACTGGGACCAGTGCTTCCTCCCATGCCCACATCCAGTGGAAAGCCTCACGCCGCAGACTGCACAGGGCCCGTGGCTGCTGGGAGCCTTCAGCAAGCAAACATCGTGTCAGAATCCCTTACTTCAACAGAAACACAGCTCCCCAGCTCACTGCTGCTTATAACCACTGCTCTGGTCATGTTTCATAACAGGTTATGCCTTTCATAAGAACATTTGCATTACTGTAAATGTGCAATTCTTTAAAATTTCCTCTTCTTTCAGTTCAGCAGATGCGCAGCATGCATATACAGCATATGCAGCTTCTGATGTAGTAGTGCATTTGTTCCATAAATAATTATGTACAAACAAAAATATGAATGGAATTTCTCTATAAGTAAAATACACAGGTGTTAAAATGATTGACTGCATATTAAGCAGAGATAAAACGCCAAGTAATTTTGGTATTCTCAAGCATATTCCCACAGGGTAAAGAGCTATCAGCTACCTTGGGAACACAGTTATTTTTAATGATAGAAAGGTCATTTAAGTATTCGACAAATATTTTGAAAGAAATATGTACTTTCAGTAACCACTAAAACTTTAATGAGAATCCAGACCAAGTTGTACAAATATTTTCATCCTAATATGGGAGAATACCCCTTCTCCCAAAGTATGATTCCAAAACCAAAATGAACAAACAGAAAACCAAATCAAACAAAGAAAATAAAATCCACCCCACTCACCCCTAAAAACCCACTTGATAACTGTTTATCATATATCTGCTTTAGAACATGTTGGGGAACAAATGTGAATTTGGTGTTCTTTAATGAGAGTTTTGGGCTCTGCACCACACTGTTGTTTCCACAGCATGAAATGTAGGAAATATTCACAGACAGGAGAAAAAAAAATACTAGGTTTAAACTGTAGAAAATCAGATTTTTCAATTCACCTACTAAAAGAATTCTTGCACAGTTCTTACTACAGAAAAAAAAAAAAAATAAAGCAGACCAAAATAGTGGTACATGCTAATCTAGTTCAATTTTTCATTTCCTTCAGTTTTCAGTAGTGAACAATACTTTTCATTTATAAAAATACCAGATCAAAAACACATTCAGGAACTTTTTATGAACTGCTTCACATCACAATATTACAATATTCTTTTTGTATCACCACACAGGTATTACTGCTACTTATGAGAGGCCAGCTACAGATGTAGAGTGGATCCATGAAGATTTTGAAATGAAATTAACCACGTATCAGACTATAAGAGAAGACAAAGAGAGGGAAAGAAAGACTAGATTGAATATTCACTGCAGTGAATCATAGGCAACTGACTCTTCCCTGTGAATAAGCAAATAACCTGAAAGTTCTTTAAATGTTTGGTTTTGTAAAAAACTGGAGGAGTTAAGGCTCTAATAATCTTTGTAGAATGATAAGTCACTTAAAATCCAAGTTTACATTGGAAGCTTCTATTTAAAAGAGCTATCCATAGATCCCATTACTTTTGGTAAGCCTGCAGTGATCTCTCTACAGAATTTATAGTCAATGCAATAATGAACTAGATTATGTCCAAGCACTGAACTATGTACAAAATCCCATCACAATATCTTTGTCTCATTCTCCGAAACCCTCTCTCCTGGCATTGCTTTGTACAAATTTACAGAGCTTCATGCATTAGCAGCAAGCTTCCCCCTCCAAAGAACAAGATCCCACCTTGTGACAGATGCCTGACAATCATAAAGAGGATCAACCACCCTTAAGACTGCAAAGAGCAGACAACTCATCTCTGTACTCAAAAAAATCCATGTAAGTAATTCTCTCCTTTCTTACTGAATTACCTAGATAGCCAGGAATAGTGACTTATAAATCAAGGCAGGTCATCTTAAAATTGTGTCCAAGGCGCTGCTAAAAGGCATTGCTCTTTTACATCATAAAAAAGTAGAACATCTGATGTAACATCATCTCAATAAGTGTTGCATAATATGAATAGAAAAAATAAGCTAGCAAATTATTATAATACAGTGTGACTATGCACTTGGAAACACAACATGACAAGCTGCATGCAGCAAGATTTACTTTTGACAATTATTTATTTCTGAATTCCCCAAGTCAGTTTTACAGCAGTCCTTTTCCAGGAAGTGCTATTGGTATGAGACTCCAGTGGCTTAGCAAATGAATAGCTATTCGCAGAATCAAATTATTAAATACTTGCTCAGCACAGGAAAACCTAATAAACACACAAACAGGGAAGAACAAGCAGTGGAAGGAACTAATGACACATTGTAAGGTACCAAGAGGGGAAAAGCTTAGCCAGGAACCAGGTATCAAACCTGCTCTCAATCCCAAACTGAAAGCATGAACAACTCCATGCTTACCAGATGTAACTCACCTTCAGAGGGGAACAGCCAGAAAGAAATACCATTTTGATCAAGCAACTGTTCTTTCAAAATAAACACAACACAATGGGGCATGCATGAACGTACAGAAAAACACAACTTCAACTACAGCTGGGCACAAGCAGGCTTTCATCCTGCTCCTTTCCATGTTTGTTCCCTTCCTCTTAACTAACACCTAAACAAAGAATAGGAAGAGTTAATGGAGAAAGAAGTAAATTTTTTAAAGAATCTATCACACAAAATCAGGTATCAAGCATAGATCTGCAGCATGTAAAGATGCACCAATGGAAAATGGTTTGCAAATGACAAGAACTACATTTCTCAGTGCAGCAGGTTAATAACACAAGTTTTCAGCACAAGTTATACTCACCTCCTGTTGGCAAAAAGTCACTTCTTAAAAGGAAGTACTTGATTATACATCCCTTTACTGTTTTGGCTTAACTTTCCAGGCAAGTTAAGAGGGTTCAAGTAGAAATCATGCATGAGAGATTGAGCTTGTGCATAAAAGCTGCTTCACTGCAGATGGTATTAATTCACCACATATTTAGTTTTTCAACTTGAAATAGATGGGAAAACACACTGGGATTCTGCACTGGGCACTTCATGTTTCCGAACTGAAGCAAACACATAGCCCTCGGAAGTCATGAGGCTTCTTTTGCTCCCAGGAAGAGCTTAAGCAAAGACATCTCAGCTCTGAGGCATAGAGGGGGAGAACGGCTCTTTGCTCCATCTAATGGTGAAAGGGAATAAGCATTTCCATAAGGCTTCACTTCATACAGGATAAAGTTAATCCAGGGCAACTCGTGCACGTTTTTTTTTCTGTCATAATGGAGCTCATTTGGTGGTGGTGAGGCATGACATGGGTACACAGAGATGCAGAGGAGGCAGAGTCATAGATGCACTCCTGGACAAGGCCGGTAACTGCTGCTGATGTCAGGTCCCAAAGCAGAAGCTATGGTTATTTTCCATGCCTGTCTCTGCTTTCTTCCCCAAGTCTCCAGACCCCGTGCTGGAGCTGGCTGCACGTGTCAGACCTCCTGCCATAGGATGGTGAAGTGAGGGCAGGCAACAGGACCAGCTCCTGGGGAAGGGGCTGAGCACGTCCTGCTGCCCAGCAGGAGCACAGCACTCTCCCCAAGCCAGCCTGTATCCCAGTGACCCTGGCAGCTGTTTGAATCTGCCACCAAAGGCATGGATGGAGGGACACCAGACTGCATGGCTGGCCACAATTCAATTTTGGGCTAAGCAGACATCATTATCCTGACCAAGAGTCTGTGCTGCTTTTTCACTGGAGTACTATCAATGATCTCGTACTCTCCAGGGCTTTCAAGAGCTCTTAAGTGGGAAAAGAAAGAATCAGGACAGTTTCCATAAGAACTAAGAACACAATGTTTGCAGGGAACTTCTGAAACGGTGTAGGAGTCCCTAAATCCTTTCCCAGTCTGTCTCTTGTGACACCTAATGGCTCTAGCAAGAGGCTCACACTGTACCATCTTCTGGAATCAAACAGATATAGACAAACCAAATGATGTGTGGTTTGTTCTCACACAGCAGGTGCAATGCTGAGCACCAAGGGGATACAAGGAGGTTCTGCTCTTCCCAGGCAATCAGACCAGAGAGCAGAGGGCACTGTCCCTCCACATTCACACCCAGAGCAGAAGTGAGTAAATGTTCACACACCAAACACCACCCACTGCTTACTGTATGATGAGCATGTTTACATTTAACTTCATCATTCACCAACTCCTGAGCAGACAGTAAAAATACCTTGTTTGTCCTTTTAGGAAATCAATTAATTTGGAAGTACGAAATCTTGGTGTAGAGGTGTTTTGAGTTTTTTATACATCAATGTTCAAGGGAAAAATACTTTAAAAAAAGTAATTCAGAATATTCATAGCACTTTAAACAAGCTGAATTTTCAGAAAATAAGGAGGAAGATTTCAGTAAATGTGAATTGGTAGAAAAAAAAGAAAAGAAAAACAGAAGCAGAATTATCTTTTAACCTAAAACAAGACAAGGTGCTGAGTTTTACCCAACATAACCTCCTTTCAAGTACAGTAATGCAGCACAAGATAATTCAAGTATCTCCAAAGATAATTGCATCTGTCAAGACAGCTGGAGTGCTCTGCAGGTACAGAAGTTTTATTTTATTCCAATTCTGTATGTCATCTAGAAATGTTATGATCTGGTCATCTTCTGGCAATTAATACCATAATTATATCTAGTTTTGTAAAACTTAATAAATATAATTTAATAGTTATATTATTAAAAATAATTGAAACATTATCTCAGCTCACCATATTTTTTGTACTTTGACTTCTTTGAAAATGTGCATATATGTTTTACACATGTTTATATATAAAATCATGTTTACTGCCCTATTCCTGCTATACATTCCAAATTCCACTTAAGACAATGTCTGTAAATATTAACTTGATAAAAGTGAATGCAATAACTTATCTGAAAATGTTTTCTTCTCCTGTATCTTACTCAAGTTTATGGGAGGAAAACAAAATCATACTTCACTTCTGTGTTTAGGAAGATGTATGATGTAAACAATGCAAAAACTGTCATATGAGAGCCCTGTGCTACTTTCAATAAAAACATCTGTGACCTGCCATTTATTTAGCTCACGTCTTGCTGTGAATGTACTCATCCTCTTTGTAGGGGAGATCTCATCCTCTTGTTCTTCCATCTTGGAACACAACACAAAATACTTAACATGAAAAAGTGTGGGTTTTTATTTATTTCATGCACGTGTCAGAGAAGAGAATAATTCATACTCATTTCTCTTAACTTTCCAAAAATATATGCCTTAGAAATTTAGCTCTGGGAATGGAGTTAAACCTGCACTGATTAGCATTTTCCTTTTCCTAATATGCACTGGTGCTTGTTGGGAGTTTGGCTAACATAAAGAATAATTATTTCTATCACACCCTTACAAAATTAAAATATGTAACTTTTAATTTATACTCAGAAAAAACACACCCAAAGGTGAACTTTCACTGTCACCTTGCAAGAATCAGTGTTGACTAATTTTATACTAGCTTTCTTTTTCCCCAGAATTATAGAAGCACTTTTTTATAAATTCTGTAAGTTAACTCTTCATTTAGAAACACGGCAGACAACAATCATACAGACAAGTATATGAGAAAGTTTTGAATTATGTCCCCATCACTACAGAAACAATGCCACTCAGAAGTATCAGATATATATATTCAGTACCTTGGCATCAGTTTGAATAGCTAAAGAGAAATAAAGTAAGTACAAATATCCATTATGAAATGGAGTCAAGACAGAAAGCTCCTTAGGCACAAGAATAAAGATCCTTCACTGCCACACCACAATATAAATACCAGGAAAAAAGTCCATATTAGAAACCAAACATTTCAGGATTCATCTACAGATAGCTAGACTAAATTCCTTCTGATAATAATTAATCACTAGGTCTTACAGTTCTTATAGTGTACTGGTCAAAAGAAGAGCAATGCTCTCTATCTAGAGAAGCAGCGATAAGCAAATTAAACTGGCTATTTATTATCAAAGTTTATGATGTTCTTCACATAAAAAAAATAATTAATATTTTTTGGAAGTTGGAAGTGAGGCCATGCAACTCCTCAGAGAATTTGGACACATGGCATTTCATAATTTAATGGGCAGCCACTTGGCAGGGAAACATTGCTGAGGTCAAAGAATTCACAACTTCACACAGATGCATATACAAGAAACATACAACACACCTTGACCACAGATAGGTAGGGCATTCCTAGACTTGACAAAGAGGACACCTAATTTTTTAAAGCCAAGCTTTGAAAGCTCTCAAATATATTACTTACCATATAATTCAATTGTAACAGGTAGAGCTAAAATGTGCACATAATTTAGGGTATTAGAATAGAAAGTAGTAAACAGTTAAAACATCCTGCTTGCAGTAAAGTGTTCAAATTAATAACAGAGGCAAGAGAGATGGGAAGGTTTTATCTGACTAATGACAAAAAAAAATTATAATAATTTAAAAATCCTACCAGCTTTACAATGGTAGTTTGATCTGAAGATTCAGTCCCATCCTTATGATGAGATTACATGTGTCTGGTTAAATCTGGACATCCTCTAGCTCATCTTTAATGTCCTTGTTCAAGTTCTCCTCCACTACTGCCTTAAGTAGTAAAGGCTTCCTCTAGCATACAAACTCTCCAGAGTTAACTTTCCTTTGGTGCACTCCCAGCATTAGATATAACTGCATTAACATCAGTGTAGCTACTCCTCATTTCTGTAGCCCTTCCTGTCTTGCCTTCCCTCAGGTACACAGGTGCTCTCACCTCCCAGCACTTCTATTCTTTGATTCAAACATTTCCTTAGGAGTTCCAATGTACAACAAAAATTATATTCCTTTTTTTCATTTATCCTAGAATCACAGATTGGTTTGGGTTGGGAAGGACCTTAAAGATCATCCAGTTCCAATTCCCCTGCCACGGGCAGGGATGCCACTCAACTAGATCAGGTTGCTTAAAGCCCCATTCAACCTGGCCCTGTGGCTAGGTAGGATGCCAGGTTTATCTTTCTCCACACTTAATACATTCATTATAGTCTCATCCATATTTACAAAACAGGTCACCTTTTAGTCTCACATTTACTTACCTATTCTTAATATTTAAACTACACTTAAGAGATTCGCATTAAATAAAAATTCCGTTATACAGTATGTTTATAAATTCTAATTTTCTCATTAAAAGAATTTTAGTTGATTGCTTCTCAATTTTCATTTTGATCTCTTTTTCTCCTGCTTGCTCCTTTAAAACATATGACTAAAAGAGTATAAGGAATATAAGCCCACGAGCCTTCACTCTTAGCTGTGATGTATGCACATGCACTTTTTAAAATAAATCTCATGGTTTTAAATGAATAGAAGTAAAACCTGATGGTTGGTATTTCAGCAAAGAGCAGGTAAAAGAAGTAGCAATGAAGGAAGCATACCATGCAAACCACTGCATTACACAGCATCAAAACAAATGTCTTCTTAACATATGAGATATAAATCCTATTTAAATCCTGAAATAAAAGTATAACTGCTTATCCAATTTATCAGCTAAAATCAGTATGTCATAAAAGTCTGTCTTATTAGATGACTTATTATCTAGAAAGGGTAGTTCCTTACTCAGCTCTTGGGTAAGCAGCCAACTTAAGGCAGTGTTTTGCAAAAACAAGTTAACATTTTACTCCATTGTTTCAGTTATAATACTGGTGGGTTTAAAATAGATTTCTGTCTACTTCTCCCGCTTTCCATTTCCCAAAGCATATTTCTTTCAATTGTGTTCATCATTCTCTATTTTGTTTACAAGGAGGAAGGGGAAATGAGAAAGCAAAGAACTTATATAAAGAGAAAATTGCATAACTATGAAGCCCTACACTTGGCTTCAGGGAGATTTAGATGATGGCTCAGTAATTTCAAACCATATTCCAAAGAGCATATTGTGATAGACTGTTCCCCATCCTCACCATGTGCCATTCAGAGGAAGGAACTGTGAACCACAGCTTGAGATGAACCTGCTACCAACTTCCTATAGTTTGGGAGGACTACACATGGACCAGCTGGTGACATTTACCTTCTCCAAGAGGCAAGTCTGCCCTGACTGAAGTCACCATCCTCTAGGGGCACACAAACTCCTGTTATACCAGGAGCCAGTTTATCACAGCACTTGGGTTGTTCACCTCTGATTTAAGTGAACTCCTCTTCAGTATTTGTCATGGTTTAGCCCCAGCCAGCAGCCAAGCCCAAGGCAGCCACTCACTCACTGCCCCACCAGCAGGATCAGGGAGACTTGGAAGGATAAGAGAGAGCTCGCGAGTTGAGATAAATAAAATTTCATAAAGAAATCAAAAGCCATGCACACAAGGTAGCAAAACTAAGAAGTAATTCACTGCTTCCCATGATCAGGCATCTCCAGGACAGCAGGGCCCCATCACAGGCAATCGTGACTTGGGAAAGCAAACACCATAGCTCCAAACAACCTTCTGCCTCCTCCTTCCCTCCACTTTATACACCAAGCATGAGGTCAAATGGTATGGAATATCCCTCTGTCATTTGTAAAAGGATTTCAGATACACAGAGTCCAGCAGAGCCTGGAGAGAGGTCACCACATCTGTGACCAGACTGCCTACCTTGGCAAACCACTTAAAACTGCCCTAGAGTCACATTCCCTGATTTATCTTTTGCTGCTACGTAGCAATTTTAAACCTCTGTATTCCCAAACTCTTCCTTACCGGATGTGATTTCTAAAATGACGCCAATTAAATCTCCTTCAAACATAATTGGAACACATACAATTAGCAGGAAACAAGTTTGTCAGATTGTAAAGAACTGCCAGAGATGACCTATCAGCCCAAAATTAGCAATTTCTCCACATGGCTTTTACTAACAAACTCCGAATCACTACAAATCTCAGTCTATACTTACTCTCCTCCCAGAAACACTCCTCCCAAACTCCTACAGCCTCTAAGATTAAAATGTTCCCTCATCCTTCAACTGATGAAATAATTTAGACAGCCTTCACTACATTAACTTGGCACCTTTCTTCCCCCTCTGGGCCTACAAACATAATAAATATTATGCGCTGGTATTTTTTGCATACTATGCAGAAAGCCTGAGCTTTGGAAGTATGTTTGGCATCATAATTACCTGAAAAATAAGATTTAAACACAATTGTTATGTCAGAGTTTATAAACAACTGGCTAACAGAGCTTTCTGTGAACGATTATGAATGGCATCTCATTGCATGAATCAGACATTTTACTCCCAACTGGAAAAGGGTATTTTTTTTATCCTCCAGTTATTATAGGTAATGATGTCACAAGAGTTTTAAAATAAGGAAAAAATAATTTTAAAAACACCAACCCCAAAACCAAAAAGCCCAAAAAGAAGCCCATATCACAACAAAACAATCCAGGTAACAGAGTGGGAGGAGAAACACAAAGTAAAAATTACTCAGAGACAATAGGGAAGGTTTCTCATTCCCTGGGCTTTTGCAGTATACATTAAGAATGACCCAAACACAGGCACTTAGAGAGCTGCAGCTGAATCCTGAGGCCAACAGTCTTTCACATAAATCAGATGCTAAACTGGGTAACACATTTCAATAAACTTAATATTGGGACCAATGAAAAGCAATAAAAAATTCCAAGCCAAATGTTTCTGGTGGCTTTCATTTTATACTGATGTTCACTTGTGCTTCCAAATTCTTAATATTCATGTGCTGCTGTATGTTGTTAGCACATTACTTATGTCCCAATGCTAGGAAGAGCACAAAATACAGGGTGTGCAGGCTGAGCTGTAGGTGCAAATGGAACCACTATCATCCCGAGGACAAGCATGGCCAAAATTGCAACACCAAGGGAAGAAATTAGGTTTGGGTTTTATTTTTCCTATTTTACCTGTTTTCTGCAGGCAAAGGCATTTAAGGGAGAATAGCATGACTTAAATATCTACCTTGTGTACAAGGAACTCACAGCAGTAGTCAGCATCAATCCAAAAAGAGAAGCATGGAAGTGACTCCCACTACAGTTCCCTGTGAAGGGTGGGCAGCATTCCTGGTGTCATCCATCTCCCCAACAGCTCCCCTGGGAACACCAAACTGCCCTTTGCAAGAACTGAACCCCATGGCAATACAGTCATGCCTTTGTTGGAATCAACCTACCAAAGTCCCACTTTTTAGGGACTGTAGCACCCAACTAGGCACTGACAGTAAGTTCCAGACCCCTCTGAGAATGCCTGCCTATTGGCCATTGCTAACACAACCCAGTTTGCTCTTGCTCACACCTACATGCATTTGTTCACAGGAGGACTGACAAGGTAGCTTTCAGCACAGAAAGGAAAAGAAACATTTTTCCAAAGCTCCCCCATTTCAGATATCACATTCGAATACTTAACAAGGCAAAATAATCAGTTAGTTGGCCAACATGACAGGCAGAGGTCTATTATTTTTCTAGGTTGTTGAATAAACTGTTCAATAAATTAAATCACTAAGTTGAAACAAAAGTGGAAACGCATGGTATTTAGAGTCTCCAGATATACAGGCTTCACATACCTAAGCCCAGGTATGTACAATATGGGCCTCTCAGAAATCAAAGAAAGTATTCTGAGCATCACTGAAACTGAGGATTTCTTTATTAAACTTCGTTTTGAGAAACAACTTTCAGATATTAAGTTACTACATTCTTAAACATTTATATTAATGTATCCGAATATAAGTCTGCCAGCATTAAAATTAATGTATGTACACAGAAACTCATAGAATCATAGAATGATTTGGGTTGGAAGGAGGGACCTTAAAGATCACCTTTGATCAGGTATACCTTGCACTAGAGCAGGTAAGTCAGAGCCCCATACAGCCTGGTCTTTAACACTTCCAGGGCTTCTAGAGGAGTCCAAAATCTCTCTGAGCAACCTTACCACCCTCACAGTACAGAATTTCTTCCTAATATTTAATCAAAACCTGCCCTCCTTCAGCTTAAGGCCATTCCCCCACTTCCTATCACTTCAGGCCCTCATGAAAAGTCCCTCTCCAGCCCCCCTTAAAAACTGGATGGTGCTGTAAAATCTTAATGGACCCTTCTCTTCTCCAGGCTGAACAGCCCCAACTCTCTCATCCTGTCATCAGATGAGAGGTGCTCCAGCCCTCTGATTATCTCAGTGACTCTGCTACAGTCCATAGCTAAAAAGGTTGACAGCTAAAAAATGGTGAATGTAAGAGTAAATGTGAAAGAAATTCTAACAGAATGTATCTAGCATTTTCAAAGACAAATGATTTATTCATTCATTATTTTGATTTAAAAAACAAGTAATTTGCAAACATAAAAAAATTAAATTTTTAAAAGACATTATTTAACATAAAATTGTAACTAAGTAGGACCCACCAAGAACAGTTTTTGGCCCTTTGCTATTTAACAGTTCACTAAGGATCCAGAAGAAAAAGGATTGCTGTTAATACAAGTCATCACTGGCAGAGGGATCAGGGAAATAATCTAAAGTTTACAGTGGGGCATAAAATATTCTAATCTATTCTGTAGAACTCTATACATGTTTTGAAGAGCAATATCTACAATAAATTCTTAGTGAGCTAGTAAGTGAATGTGATCTCCCAGGATGATGACACAGAAATGAAGAAGTATAGAGCAATCTTTAGATAAATCAACAGGAAAATAACAAGCAGTATTGATTTTAGTATGTTGTATTGCAGTGGCCAGGCAGATGTTAACAGCATAAGTGCAGTTCTCTTTTAAACCTTTTAATAGAAATACAACCAAAATAATTCATATCCATACGGTAACAACAAAGGAGTAGAGAAAATGCCTTACAGCAAGAGTTAAAGAGATGTTTGATTAGTTTAGAACAAGAGTATTGAAAGGTGACTTCTTTAGAGAGTATAAGCATCTCACTAAGAATAAAACATTGGAGCTCTGAAGAAGAAACCAGAGGCAATGCCTGGAAACTGAAGCCAGACAAATTCATATTAGGAAAGAGCTTAATTACATTTTTCAACAACGAGGATCATTAACTACTGATGAAGTTAGAGTGCAATGCATCTTCCTCATCTGTAAATGAAGGCCAAGCACTTCTAGAAGCTGCACTCCATGGTAAGTACCAGCCTAATAGAAAGGTAGCTGCATAAATTCAGAAAAAGCCTATATTATACAGAGTTTAACCCATGTGATATAATGGTCCTGCATGACCTTAAAATTACTGGGACATATGAATCAGTGCCAAGATAAGTAAATTAGTAGTAATAAACCACAGAGGATCACACAGCAACATTAGAAAGAGATTCCCCATTTTTTATAAGTCACCGAACCCTTCTACATGGAAACAAGGCATCTCCATCTGGTAACAACAACACATTTCCCCAATATAATCTCATTTAATATAATAAAAAGGCTTTTCTTTTCATGCATATCTTTAAAAAAATGTTAACCTTTTTCAGTAGTTCTACTACTTAGCAGCTGTGATAAATGTCACCTAGATATTAACACAGCATTACCGAAAATTATATCAATACTAACAAAATCCAGTGAATGCTTATTACTCTTATACTTCAAAATGTTACCACTAGCTGGCAAAGCTCATTCAGGTTTGAAATAATTATTTTGATAAAAAGAGAAACATTGATTACATAATTTGCACTCATTTTGTCACTTCTGTCCTTTTCATCATTTTCTTTTCTGCTGCATGGTTGTTTGACACTGCTGACTCACAGGCTGCAAGTACATGCCCAGACTGAATGTCAATGCATCTCATGCCCCTAAATTGCCATTTTCCAGATATTCATCTCCTTCTTAACACCACCTGTACTCTAAGGGTGCATCTGAAAAGGGATTAAGTGAAGAAGCAGAACTGGCCTCTGAAACAAAACTGTTTCTTGATTGCTTCGTAGGAAACCATTTCATTAGGCATACAGCTACTCCTCCAGCATACAGAAGCAGGAACTGTACAAAGATTATCTTAATTTGCAGATCATAAATACCAAAATACATATATCCACTGGACAGCAGGGCTTACTGGCCTGCAAAATGTTATTGTAAATAAAAATGTGAACTTCAGACAATCATATATTCATACTATAGGTTATAGATGCTTAAGGAAAGCAAGTCCTTACCTAAAAACAACAAACACAACAACAAAACCAACAATGGGGAAAAAAAAGGTACAGAGGAGGATCTGAAGAAGTCAGATACCCCAAGCCCCATTCCAACATAATCCAGACAGTTTTCCAATATGTTCCTCAGTCTCCAAGTAAACTACTCTGAAGCTCACAATTCTCGCTGCTCAAAAGTATTCTGCTCATTCTTTATCTGTCTTCTGTTTGTCTTTCTTTCTTTTCAGTATGTAACCCACATTCTTTTAGCTGTACGTTGAAATTCTTGTCCTATCCCTTATGAATAGAAAGCATATTATTGCTTCTCCCCTGGCATCAGTCTTTTACATACATGAAAATTTGTTTCTCCCATCAGTAAATAAAGCATGATGCTTTCAGACTTCTCAAAAGGTCACTTTTCTTAGATGTCATATTATCTGTTTCCTTCCCTTAAATTAACATCTTTCTAGAATCCCAGTGCCTTGCCTTCATCAATGCATGGGCCCAAAACTCTACAATGTTTTCACAGCCTGCACTTAGCTTGAGTACATCCTCACACAATCTGCACAAAAACAGATGTTGAGAAAGTAATGGGGAAAAAAAATGGAATATGCTATGAGGGATCAGAGACACAAAGATTCGAAGCAAAAAAGCAATGTTCCCAACTACACTCAGGTTTTTGTATCAGTATTTTATCAGTTGACTGAGCTTAGTTTGACCTCATTATAAATATGAATTTCTTTGTGCAGCATGATAAAAAAGGGTTGTGATTCTACCTGAGGCTTCAAGCATAACAAACTATACCAATGAGGTAAACTCTATAAATCCACTATAAATTAGGGGAAGGAAGGAAAATCATATACATATGCATGCCTGTAAGTAAATAATTTTTCTAACTTTAATAGTTCTTAAACCATACATTTTTATTACATTTTAACAAAAATAAAACATTCTGCCTCTTGGAATGATGCAAAATCTTTACTAACAACTGGGATACACTTTGAAAAATTTCAACATAAACTAAGTTATCATTGCTCTACGTGATGCCTTCCAGCTGGTCTATCTAGCTGTCTTTCCTTCCTGACCTAGACAGCTATATACCAGCAATACTGGCTTCAAAAATGCCTAGGCAAATGTTGCACAAACTCAGGACAAAATTACCAACTTCTTTGCCACTCATATTACAGGGAGAGACAGAAGAGTGTGCAATCTTAAGAACAACACAGTTTTAAAACAACTAACAATGTAATCATGGAAAGAAGTCTGTCTCACGCGGAATTTTTTAACTGTGAACTTCAGATTTTACACCACTACTGAAGACCTGAAAGCACAATTTGGACCCACTCTTTTTGTCATTTGCCTTGACTTCATTCATGCAAGCCCTAGTGATGCTGAAATCAATGGGATTTTTGTCATTCAATTCTCTGGTCCATAATCAGATCTCATACCAGAAACAGTTATTTATTCCAGTGTTTGAAAAGACTTTTCATCTACCCCAAGCAACTTGCTTTTCATCCTGAGTCCTTCAGACTAACTGAGACACACAAGAAAATAGAATAAATCAGATTTATTTAATCTCTATCAATTTGTCAATTCTTTATATGGTTGAAATCCTTGGATTAACAAACTGAGGGAACATACACATGAAGAAGGCACCACATCTCACCCTCCCCTAACAGGCTAAAGCAAATCTAAACAATTAAGTATATATTCTTATATACAGCATCTGAGTGCCCGCAAGGTCTTCATATATATTTAATAAATATTTAATAAAATGTGATTCATAAGCAAATACTGATACAGATGACTCATATTTTTTCTACAAAGCCTTTAATACATCAATCAGAACATGGATTACACAAACACATGCACACACAAAAGACAGATTGCTACAGAAGGGGCAATTTGGCTGCTTCTCAGCAAACACAGATTAAAGCCCACAAGCTCTAGTGCATACAGGAAAGAAGATAAATAACCCCAAAAGGTCACAGCACATACTCTGCGATCTGTGGGTACTTATGCAATAAAAGATAAAACCTGCTTCTGTGAATAAAACTGAGTCATTGCAGCATTCAATTTCAATACGCTTTTAAACATGTATGAAAACACGACAATCACTGTATGTGCTGCAATATTTTTCTAGTAACAGGTACAGTTTTCTAATCCAGTGAGAGGAAATACAGTGATGGCTACAATTAAGTACCATGGCCACCTAATTCAAAGCCAAATGCCTTCACTAAGTTTTGTTCTATAAAGGATACTACTGCTAATTTTTGTATTCAATTCATATTCCCAAGTAATTCAGAAGTGCTTTTACATCATATTTCTTTATACTGCAAAAACATGAGAGATAATAAATAACCATAGTCCTACTTCTAGTAATATGATATTGAAAGAAATTCTTAGGAAGGATTTCTTCACTGAAAGGATGAAGAAAGCATTGAAATGGACAGCCCAAGGAAGTGGCAGAGTCACCATCCCTGTAAGTGTTCAAGAAACAACTGGACATGGCACTTAGTGTATGGTCTAGTTGGCAAGGTGGTATTCAGTCTAAGATTGGACTTTGTGATCTTAGGGGTACTTTCCAACCTTAGTAACTCAGTAATCTAAAGCTACAAATGCAGATTCCTTAAAAAGAAGGAATCAGCTGTCAAAATCAATAGGAAATTTCTGTTATAGTTATTCATTGAT
The DNA here is from genome assembly GCA_034509425.1 of Eopsaltria australis. NCBI lineage: Eukaryota > Metazoa > Chordata > Aves > Passeriformes > Petroicidae > Eopsaltria > Eopsaltria australis. The sequence continues at coordinate 1,971,753 of JAVTVJ010000068.1, read as the reverse complement.
TGGCAAACACTATAATTCTACATTACCCCTCTTCCTAAATCTGAGATACTCATGGAAACAGAAAACAAGAGATGGACTGAAAGTGCCACAGAATCATCTTATTTCTCTTGTCAGTCGTATCACTATGGTTGGGCCAATTACTGCCTTATCCTATCAATATTCAAATATTTGCTTCTCAGAAAGGAAGGTGGTGGGGGAAAAGGAGGGGGGAGTGGGGGGGACAAGCAGAGAAGGTCCATGCTGCTTTTTTTTAAATGTTTAATAGAGTCTGTATTTAACTGCAGATTTCCATCATACATACAAAACACAACAGGCTTCTCACCATCCTTATCATATCTCTGCTTACAAGGTTGATTTTTGAAAGCTAAGAATATTTTCATGCTTTTCCATACTCCTCCCCCTTCCCAGCAAGCACGACAGCATTTCACTGCAGACAGCTTAGTATACAGACTTTTAATTCTATCTAAGCTAAATAAAGTTGTGTTAGGTGGTCTAACCACTCTCCTTGATCTAAACCAGTGTGTCTGCTAGTCTCTTGAAAATGTAGCCAAGTTAGCAGCATTTTTAAAACAAAAAAAAAATATTTGGCAGGGGAAAATCTTACTGACAGGCATCCTTTTGGGGAGGCCTGCAGCACTCCCTTTCCTCCTGACTGCAAAAGAAGGGAGCTCTCATACCCTTCTCTAAGTGCTGGCCATGCATCTATCGAAGGAAGCCTGCACCAGTCCCATAGGGCCATGGCAGGTGCTCCACCTGCAAGCTGAAGCAGCTGACACAGATTTCACTCATGGTTGTTCATCCCCTTGACCAGGAGCTGTTACAGTGAATGGCACAAGAACTGAGCCCACAGTGCTGCAACAGCAGCTCGCTGGCTCAGAGACGGGCTGAGACGGCAGCCAACACAAGTGGGGGTTAGGGAAAAGGAGCATGGAAGTGCCAGGGAAACAGAAACCTGCTGAGGGGCAAGGACACGACAGAAGAATTCTAGCAGTGATAGAAGCTGGAAATAAAACAAAGCTGAGAGAAGCCTGGAGTCAGAAGATGCAATTGCGAATAGCTGTGAAGTCCACTAGACTCCTACATTTTCTATCTCAATCATACATACAGAAGGGACCAGCCAACTACTGAAATTCTGGATATTGAGATTCAGTGTATGACATATGAAAAGATTACTGTTATTCCAGATACTGGATGATGTCTTTAATAACATAAACAAACCAACCATATAGATAAAAGAAATATATATAAACTATATACATGTATCTATATCTGAACACACACAGTAACTGTACAGACACAGGAGTACAAAATGCTGGCTTTTCCCAGATGGACAGGTTTAAAAAAGAAGAAAAAAGAAAAAAGATCTAGACCTATAGTATATGCAGGGTCTTCCCCACTTAAGCCAAAGTGTCTACAAACTACAGCTGTGGGGCTTCTCCTTAGCAGTGGCTCAATTGAGCCTTTTTCTTGCAGAAGTGTTAAGCAGAAAAGATGTCCACACTAATGCAGTCATTTATGGCAGAAAGAAGGATTCTGACATTTTCAAAAATGGAAAACAAGTAGTTTCAAAAATATTTTTTAAATATTTTAGATAAATTACAAACCAGAATTGAGGGAAAAAAATTAAAATTAAAAACAAAACAACAGCAACAACAACAAAAACCCACATAAACCAACCTGCCCTCACAAATTTGTTCTCATTATTTGGAGAGGGCTACAAAAAATGGATGAACAGCACCACGAAAAATCAGATCCATGTGTCCCATATCACAAGTGAAGTTCTAGATGTCAGCTTAGCCTTAATCATTCCATATCTCAATTCCCCTTCTGTAAACAGATAATAAAAGGCAGCTGAATCTTACAGCAGCAGTGCAAAATGAATTCAGTATAGTTTTAAGTATGCAGATACAATGATAAGAGAGCCACAGAGCAGCTTTGGGAAACAAGCAGTTCTCCACACGCTGCAGAATAAGGACGCAGGGACTCTGAAACAGAGGAGACGTGGGCAAAGAGAAATATTAATCAGCTGATCTTTGTTAGACCACTATCCCACCTCACATACAGAAATACAGCCATGACATTAAGGAAAAAAAAAGAAAAAAAGACTGTTCAGCTAAGACAAAGTTGCTCTGTCAGCATTTTGTCCTGCATTTCTATTTGCCAATTTTGACATAACATATGCAGAAATTGTTCAATCCTCATTCAGATTAATTCAAGTTTTCACTAAGCACTGCAGAAAATGTTTAATAGGAAAAAAACCTGACATCCTTATCATACAGCACTTCCAAGTTTCCCTACCAAGCCTATTCTTTCCTTATTGGAAAAAGAGATTCCTAAAGTTTTTTAAAAATTAATATTTTAAATATAAGGAATCTAAAACTGAAGATGTAAGAACATGACATAATAAAATTAACTTATGAGAAGAAGTACTAGATATTTCACACTCTGGACTTCAAAACCTTTCCCAAATGTTTCCCGTGTTTGGATAAAAGAAGAGTCTTCATTATGTACCAATGTTGAGATCTTCTGTTTTGTATCACTTTGAGTTCCCTGTGTTAGATACAAAAGTTGCTAATATATTGGACAAATCTTTTTGTAGAAATAGGTTTCATATCGCATTCCTAATGCATTTGTGCTCATTTCTACCATGACATGGCTATGGCAGCCAAAACTGCACTCTTCTGCATTATCCTCAACAAGGTTATCAGATCATCACTTTCACAAGTTTTTTTGTCAAGATTTTTTTACATTAAGGTGACACCTTAATTTAGAAGTATTAGGGCTGTTTTTACAATTAAGATTCTGATATAATTTACAAGAACCTCAACTACAGAGGCTGACTGACTCAACTACAGAAAGCAAAATATTCCTATTTCATTAATTCATTTCAACTGTGAGCCAGAGAACAAATGTTAAAACTGATTCACTGACGAAATTGTTTGAGTTTTGTAGGATGAAGCTTAAGTATCACAGGCTTTCTTCTGCAATTCCTATTTATTTCTTAAGTTGCCAATATTAGCGTAAGAAAAACACAAAAGCAGATTGCAACAGGGAAAGTAAAATCTATGTTTGTCAAGATGTACATACCTCAATAAACTGTTTTCTTAAATTTCCAGTGAAATATATTGGATTTCCTAAATACCATCCTTTGAAAGGTGGTATCGTACAGAAGTTAATGAGCTGATATTTTACAAGTTTAATAATTCCTACAGAGTTAATACAGATTTTTTTTTAAAAATCAACTTCCAGCTTCCAATATTAATCTCATATTTCTTTCCCTGATTTAAATTACCAGTATCACAATGAAAGCATTTGCCAACTATGAAACACACAGATCTTTCACTCAACCAGGAAGAGAGCAGCAGAAGCATTTTTCTCTTCCAGATGTAAAACGAAATGTTTTGGACAAATTTCTCACCCAACTTCCAATCCCAAGTAAACCTGAGTGGTAACTTCAACTATTTTCTGGGAGCTTTTTCTTTTCTTTTTTCTTTTTTTTTTCTTTCTGGGATGGATTTGAAGCAAAGGAACTCTGAACAGCAAAAATGAAAATCAAATTAATAACTAAAATATACTCCCAATGAAGGGGGAAAGCATACCAGCTATGAATAAAAAAAAAAAAAAAAAAAAAAGGAAAGTAGAAGCCTATAGCAAATATACTACAAGTTAATGGACCAGTCTGGCCCAGAGGGACACTCATTGGATGTGTCTTTGGATGCAAGCCTTGATACTGCATAAATCACAAATGAATAAGCATTATTCAAGCCTTTTCCAAGTACTCTGAAACAAGTAAAAATACGCTCACAGACAGAACAGCCAAAACTGCTCAAAGCAAGTTCACAACCCATTAGAATTTTAAAATGGCAAAGTCAGGTAAGTCCTTTTCTCCACAGCACTGTCACCTGTGCCTCACCTCCCACAGATCTGTGACTTCCTTCCACTTCACACCCTCCAGAACCCTTCTCCAAAGACAAGATCCAGGTGCTGCCATTTCCCTGTAGGCAGCTGAGCACACCAAGAAGCTTCAACCACGAGTTGCTGCCCTCTCTCAGCTGCCTGAGGAGTCAACACATAGCATGAGAGCAGCAGGGAAACAAATCCAAGGGAACCAGCTCCTCACAGAAGCCATGGCTGATGGCACAACGAAACTGAGTTGAAGGCTCTCAAGTGCCTTATAAAATACTTCAGTTTACAGAACTGTCCACATTCAAACTAAATTGGGAGGAGTGACACTGGCAGGTTGAGGGAGGGCATCATGTCCCCACTGAGGCACCTGTGGAGTGCTGGGGCCAGCTTGTGGCTCCCCAGTGCAACAGAGACAGGGACATGCTGGAGCATGATCAAAAGATGATTAAGAGCACCTGACAAACTAACAGAGGCTAAGATAGTTGAGTCTGCTCAGCCTGGAAAGGAGAAGCCTTATCAACATGTATAAATACCTGCTAGGGAGAGTAAAGAAGACAAATTCAGGCTTTCCTCAGTGTTGCCCAGTTTCAGGACAAGGAGAAATGGTCACAAAATTAAATACAGGACACTTCATTTGACTAAAGAAAATATTTTCTTACAATGAGGGTAGTTGACCACTGGCTCAGGTTGCCCACAGAGTCTGTGGAGTCTATACCCTTGGTGATACTGTAAACCCAACCAGACAGGCCCTGAGAAGGTACTTGGACCTGACAGCCTCCAGAGGTACCTTCCAGCCTCAACCATTCAGTGATTCTGTATACACTAAGATTAAATGACCATCCTGCTGCTTGATGCCAAATAAGAATGAAAATACAGCATATATACAAACGTCAGCAAACACAAAGATGATTAATTAGGTTTCCAGCTTAAAGCTGCACTGAATGAGCAGAACTAAAATAGCTAGGGCTTCTGCTTATAATTTGTTGGCCCCGACCCCCCTCTCTCTTAAGGTCCCTCTGCTGTTTGATGAGGTCACATTTTGTAAAGGCAATTTCTAGATTCAAAAGAACAATTTAATGAGCCAAGGGGGTGCCAACTTGGCCACAAAACAGAGGAATAGGTTGATTTTTCTCTCATTCTCTTTAAACAGTCATTCTGTCCCTGCTATTTCCCTCCCAAACACACATTTATTTCTCTCATTTCTTCTGCATGCTGTTTTATCTTTCGCATCCATCAGGAATAGCCCTCCCCTGTCATCACTGTATCCTGAATCACCAGCAAGTGACATTCCTGAAGTAATAATTTAAGAGTCATTTTAACAATGCAGTCCCTGCTTTTTGCTTCACACTAACATCTATTTTTTACTCCAGAAACAAAAGGCAATGTCATCCACAACCATATTAAGACCCTCACTGCAAAGCTGTAATTAGTCTCCTTTCAGGCCTTGCCAACATTTCTTCTTAAAGTGGTAGTAAAAATGTGTACAAACAAGCACACCTCACCAGTACTCTGCCTAGGAATGCTTCCAAGGCAAGATCTCACAAGGAAGGTTTGTAAAAGTTGGAACAATTTTTCATAACCTTCGCAGTGCAAGTGATTTATAGCAGTTGGTTTCAGAAGTTGCTACCAGTAAGTACAAGTGGGACAAGAACAGGTGTACTCTTTCTAAGGATAAGTGATTTCATTTTTCTTCCCACTGCCCATTTTCCTCTACCTCCTCATCATTTCCACTTGCTTTGCTATTTCCTCCTCAGCTCTCCTCCTAATTCAGTCCTTAAGTCCAATTTCTACCTGCTTATAGCTGATGTTGCTACTAGATCAGTTTAGGAAAAAAAAAAAAAAAAAACCAAGAAAAACCCAAGCTCTGTAAGTTGTGCTTTGAACACTGTTCCATATGAACCACAGGATGTTCTGCATGCACTTAATTAATGCCTTTTCTATTGTCCTCAGTACTCTTTCCTTCTTGCTCTTTCAGCAAGATCTCCAGTGGACTCCTGACCTTTTTCACAACATCAAGCTATTTTCCCAGGCAAGTTCTGAATTATTTTTAACTAAGTGCTATTAATTTTAAAAAATAAAATTGAGAAACAAAGAATGGATCCTTAAGGCACACATTCAACTTTCAACTCAGAGCTGGAGAAAACACAGAATTTCAATTTAGAGCACATAAGCTTGTCTGTTCTTCTGTGAAGATGAGAATGAAAATAAAGCAATGCTGCTGATTCTCAGGAAAATAATTTAAATAAAATACTAGTGCTATTTTACATGCCACAAGCAGGGGGCTACAGATAAAAACTCTTCTTCAGCTTCAAGCTGCACCAGAACAACAATCCAACTCCTTCCTTCCCTGCAAGAGCCTACCAGATCTGTCTCTGCAAAGGAGATGTACATGAGATTTACAAAATCTTACCACTTGTTTCCACATCCTCATTCTCTAGAAAATCCCTCCAAGTTGGCTGGTTTCACTGTAGTAATTGAGAAAATAATTATTTTTCAAATGGCATTGAATTACCGAAATAATTTTGACCAGAGGAGGTCAAAGGAAAAGGGCATATAAGTGTCAATTCTGGCATTGATTATAAAGGCCCAATAACCTTGAGCAATTTGAGGCCAAACAGGCACCAGTGCCTTCTTCAGCTGCAACTGAAAGACAACATCCAGCAACTACTTGAAAACTTTTTGTTAACTTGCTCCAAGAACGCGTCACCCTGAAGGAATTGTTTTATCAACATACAGGATAATATAAAAGCTGTGACTCTAGAATAGCCGAAGTTACTGACATGTTGATCTTTAGAAAATCCAAGAACCTACCATTTTTTAGAAAATGAGGTGATCAAGAGAGGCCCTCAAAACAAACAGGTATAAGGTCACTGGTGGACAAATGGAGTAAATCAAGACAGGAAAGAGCATGAATGCAGTGCTCAGATATAATACTGCACACTTTTTACCTGTTCAGGTAGACTAGGAAATGAGAGGCTGGAAAGCAGTGCCAGAGAAAGGCACCTGGGGGTCCTGGTCGATGGAAAGTTGAGCATGAGTCAGCAGTGCCCTGGCAACCAGGAAGACAAAGCATGTCCTGGGGGGCATCAGGCACAGCATCGCCAACCGGGCAAGGGAGGGGATTGTCCCACTGTGCTCTGGGGCAACCTCACATCGAGTGCTGGGGGCAGTTCTGGGCACCACAATAAAAAAAAAAAAAACCATACAGCTATTGGAGACTGTCCAAAGGAGGACCACAAGGATGGTGAAGGGCCATGAGGGGAAGCTCTATGAGGAGCAGCTGAGGTCACTTGGTCTGTTCACCCTGGAGGAGATTGAGGGGAGGCCTCATTGAGGTCTTCAACATCCTCACAAGGGGAAGTGGAGGGGCAGGTACCAAACTTCACTCTTGTGACAGGCTTTCAGGGAACATCATGAAGATGAGTTGGGGGAGGTTTAGGTTGGATGTCAGGAAAAAGATTTTCACCCAAAGGATGGTTGAGCAATCAAGAGGCTTTTAAAGCCTGACAGAGTTCAAGAAGTGTTCAAACAACCCTCTCAGGCATGTGGTGTGACTGTGCAGGGCCAGAAGTTGGACTTGGTGATCCTGATAGGTCTTTTCTAAGTCAGCATTCTATGATAATTCATTATTCTAAAAAGTGATGTATAGCACAAGCACAGCCAGTGTGACAATAATCTTATTCATCATGCATTTAATTTGCTTGCTAAAGAATGTGAAATTAACCTGTGTCACCAGCGTTTGCTGTCATTAATTCAGCACTTTCTTGCTGTAGGGATGATCAAATGCTTCCTGACATGTGAACTTCAAAGAGCTGATACGATGAGGACCTTGGGTAAAGGAATCCTGAGGGAGGAGTGGCAGCTCACCACAGATCTTTCATAGCCTCAGTCTTCTTCAAGGGGAAACAGGAAAACAAACAAACAGAAATGGCTTCAATCACCTCCTCCTTAATCTCTGACAGACCAACCCAAGTAGACAGGAAGAGGAGAGGACCACACTGTGGAAACACAGCTATTATAGGGCAGAGCACATATAAATACTCCACAGTCCTGCAAGCTTCTGTGAGTGACAGTAAACAAGCTGTATCAACAGAGAGGAATTATGCTAGCACTCCTAATTTAGTGATGCCTTTCCGTTTTATCATGGAATGTTGGCATGGACTACAATTCTAAGTGGCCATATTTCCTCACTTAAGCACTAAAATACTTTCACCAAATTCAGTATTATACAGTTTAAGAAACAATTGTCTCAAGGAAAGGGGCATCCTGAAGTCATCCCAAGTCTGCCTTTAGACCAGTGTAGTCCCTAAATATAAATCATGTCCATTTGGGATCTAATCCCTAGTGGACTTTAAAGAGGCAACGCTTCCATAACAGCTCTTCTAGGGACCACTAACAGCATGACATAACACGTCAATGTATCTTCTCTAAAAATTAGAAAGGGAACAAAAATAGTCTTGGAGCTTTCTACACTGATTTCAAAGGGACTTCAGCTAAGTAGCTTCAAAATGACAGTTCTGCTTTAGTCTCCCAGATTAGCTTGTTAAGTCTACTAGCATAACACTGGAAACGGCACATCTAAAGTAATAAAGCAAATAGATGCAGACGTGAAATTTGGAGTTCTATCCCAACAATAAATTGAACAAAAAAAAGAAAGAAAGAAAAAACAATACAAGAGGCTAATAAGACTGCAGTCTTTTTTTAATTATTCTTTTCAAAATATCATGTGTCACACTCCTCAAATAAGCTAATGCAGTCAAAGTTAACTCTCAGAAAGCACTTAGGAGAAGACCATACTCTTGAAAGGTCTCATAAGGAAGCAGTTGCATTTCTGTCAACAAGCCCTTGCAACCAAAATAGCTATTGCCATCAAGGAAACCAATTTGCAAAATTTAATCAACACCTCAGTCTCCTTACATATTTGCCGTTAGTGATTAGTTTCAATAATAACTTTGCTCATCACACAATGTTTGCAATTATCATTAAAAATACATAAATTTTAAAAGTACATATGAATTTATATATATTTGCAAACTAGCAATCCTACAAATCAGTGTGCTTACAAAAAAGCCAAGAAAGCCCAGAGGACCATGCTGCATGACCCACAAAAAGACACGACAGCCGTATTTAATAAACGACATTTGAAAAAGCTGTAGAAAGCATGCGTCTCAACTGTCCAACATATCCAATCTGCACAGCAACACACAATATTCTTCTTGATTCATGTAAAGCACCACAGGTCTTACAAACCAAACACACTGGTTAACCTTAAATAGAGAACCACAATTTCCTTTTGCTTTAAAAGTCCTCGTGCCAAGCACAGTTTTTTCCTAATCTTTTCCCTTCTTCCACTTCTTTCCTCCCTTTTGGGTCCCAGGCTCATAGTTCCCATTCTTTATTCACATGCAGTCTAACAGAGTAAGGCACTCTGATTTTACTCGTGTGACCTCAGCGTTTCCATGGCTTGTGATCCGCCTCATGGAGCTAAGGCATGTCTTAGAAACAAGGTCTTCATTTGTGCTCCCTCTTCTGGCTTTACGAGCATATGGCACATCCACAGGAGGGTGACACAGAGACCACCCCAACACAGCCACCACTATCTGCAGGCCCTGCCCCCCAAAAAGCAACACAGAGCCACAAAGAAAGCATTCCCAACCTGCACGCTATCACCTGCTGTGGTGGAACATGCTACCGAAATAACCCAGATCAGTACTCATGAGAGTGATTTATATTATGTCACTGCTCAACACAAAACAGCAAGTACGCAACTTCCAAGGACGGCACAAAAATAGCTTCCAGCTAATTTTTTAAGCCTATCCTAATGTTAATTTTAGCTTTGGAAAACCATCACGTGTAACAGAACAGAGTCCAGCACCTTCCGCAAGGAAAAAAACAGTGACATTAAAGGCTCATATTTGGATATGTTTGGCATAAGAAGCTTTCATTTTCAAGCTTAGAATATATTTTAATTATTTATATATTTATTTTCATAACAAAAATAAGAAATTAGGTTATTTAGCTGTACTGTCTTTGGCATCAATGAAGCACAGGAAAAGGAAGGGGGGGAAAGAAGCCAACTGCACCATAGCTGACTGTTCCAGCGTAATGTTGCACTGCAGTGGAGGTCTATTTTGAGAAAACTATAGGTGCCAGTAGCATAGCCCTCTTAAGACATTTTGGTTGAAGCTGTCAAAATACATGTTCTTTGGAGTCTTGCTGGATTTGGAATACTTTATCTGGCCTTATTTTGCAACAAAATGAAAATTTGTGACTACACTCTAATAAAAGTATTTGAAAAAATGCTAAGATTGTGTGAAAATAGAACAAGCAAAATAATCTATGGTTTTCTCAGGAACGTGTGGGATATATGCTACAAAGTGGGACTAAACAGAGGCAAAGTCAAGTATGGAAGGGAGGAACATCATCTTGGTACCTTTGTACATAAGAACGACTTGGGAATGGTTAATGGAATGAGATGGAAAGAAGCTGCAGAAGCTACTGGCTGTTGGGAGCCCTAAGTCTCGTCTCTGCTCTGCATGCCTGTGCTAGAATGAGAGAATAAAAACCCTGGATAAGCCCAGGAAATGGGATTGGAATTGAAGGAGTCCCTTTCCTAGGCAGCTAATTACAACTACTTAACAGTCAGAAATTATATTCTTCACTACTCCATTTCCATTCTTGTATTGGAATGGAATTCTTTCCTCCTGGAATATCCTAATGCCCGGTAGTCAGGAGTGACAGATATTGGCTCAGATCTCCATCCTTCAGAGGGGATATGAAATGCACAAAATCCAAAGAAGGGCAGAAATTCTGCAACACCATTGTGCCTAATGATATTTTCTACTAGCTACTGCCAAATGGTTTCCCAGATCTGCTCATCAGGGACATCTGGTATTCTGTATTAGCCAGCATGAACTGGTCTGAAACACTCAATAGCCTCAGGAATGTGGTGTAAATTTTCATGCCTAAGGATACTTTTTTTTGTGATAAGAAGGTTACTTGGACTCTTCTGTAGTTTTTGGAGGTCACCAAAATTTTAGAATATATCACATAATTGCAAATGGTCTCTAGAGTTCACCTACACACTTGCCTCAGCAGCTATCAAATCTCATTTGGCATACAGCCTTTTTAGTTTCTGGATTTATTTGTTCAATGATTCTGCATGGTCTGTAGACAGCTCCAGAAATGGTGCTTATAAACTCACACAGAAGTTAATGTACATGCAACTAGGCAACAGCAGTTCACTTTTGCATACCAAATAGAAAATATAGGGACACTCAAGAGTAGGCAGATTGTCTCTTGCCCTCCACATTTTTTTATTTATTATACAGTTCCTATAGACAAGTGAACATTTAAACTATGGGAAAAAAACCCTGGAGAAATCTAAACATAAATTATCATAATTTAATTTACCAACAAATGCTCATCAGCTGACCAACAGCATGTCTTCCAGATTCTCATCACTTTATTTACTGTTTATCCTCTCCAAGTGGAAAAATGGTGATAGAATTCAATTTTGTTTTTACCAACATATACAGACTGCTACATTCTGAATATGCTTCTAAATTACAGTTTATATTAAGAATTAAGCACTATGCTGTGCAGCCCATGGAAAATGGATGAGAAGACACTTTTCCCAATCAAGCATATGAAAGCGTAAGGCTCCTGCTTTCTTTGTGGTGGCAATATATTACACCAACAAAAAGAATAGAACATTTTCCAAAATGCTATTCCTCATGACGCCTTATCCATACTAAGGCCAAATACAGCTGAAATCTGTAGCAAACTGATCTTTGAACCTTTTTGCCTAATTTCATCAGCTAGAAGTCAAATTACATGCCATAAAAATGCATTCTAACACATTTTAAGCTAAATTAGACTACAACATTCCAGAAGAATCCAGCTCTCGGTGGCATTTAAGGCTTGCAAAGAGCACAACTACTGAAGAGGCATTCCTTTTGGATGCACACATTGTTTCATAAAACTTCTTCTTAGGTCTGTTTTGTCTTTTCTTCCTTTTGATTTTTTTTTGACTGCTTTGGAGGTCCAAAGTTTTTGATTAAATAAGGGTAAATATCAAACCCATGCTTTACCTCATCTGAAAATTTAGTTTTCTTTATCTCTAAGAAAGTCCCCTTTTTTCATCAGTTCCCAAATATTCACCAGCATTTTTTAAAAACAGTAGCTGAACCCACATGCAATGTTCCAGGGGAGCACGGATTGTCTCACCAGATCTTCAAATCTATTCCCCATTACAGTGGAAACTAAGCAATTCTTTAAAAAAAACACTGCCAAGTCCATCCGTTATCCAGTGGATGAACAGAACACTCTGGTTTTAGATCCAACCATTAAATGCCAATGGGTTTTCTACAAGTAACTCAGGAAAATATAAGGGCTTGTTTTGCAGATGGTTAAGTTATAACCCAGTAACATGAGTGAAAAGCTCCTTCCAAACTACTGACAGACATGTCATACTAAAAATTCCCAGCAGAAGCAGTTCTCCTGAATTTCTGAACTGTGCAAGTAAAAATCAGAATGAGAAAAAAAGAAAGAAAGCAGGGAAAAGAAAAAAGTCTACCAGTAATGCTTTTGGAGTTCCCGTCCAAGGAAGCAGACTCCTGGCTAAATCCAGAAGAAAGTGATCTTGTCTGCAGGTGATGTACTCTTCTGTCACCACCAAGTGCCACTGCAATCAATCAGAATCACTATAGAAGCATGGGGCAGAGGAAAGCAGATAGTTTTAAAACTGAAATGTAAAAAGTGCATTTTTAATTTGAGTGTGGGTATTTTAATTATGCGTTAGAAAGGCATGTTTTAAGACAATTCCACATGGAAATAGCATGGTCTTTAGAAAATTCTTAATGCCCAGTATCTTCCTGGCATAATGAAAGGCCAAAGGTGGCCTTAAATTTCAAAAACCAGCTTCCTCATATGGAAGTTCAGTATTCATTAGCTTACAGACAAGCACATACCAAACTTCCAGTTCTTTCTAAGAGGAAAAAATAAACAGTAAAAAATTGCCTTGAGTTGTTGGGGTTTTGCCCCACCCCACAATCATGAAATAAAAAGAAATACACAACAAACCCAACAATTAGAACAAGTGGCTTTTTCTGGAACAAAATTCTCTCCCATGTTTTACCAAGTGACAGATTAATTCTGTGATCTGATCTTTACATTGAGCCCAGTGCCTGATCATTACATAGGTAAGTTTTCCTTCCAGTTGACAACCATCCTTATCACTAAGTATTTGTTGTTGAATGTCAAAAAATACTAAACAAGTCACCAGGCAGTAAACTGCAGAAATACCTTTCCCAGAGGTGAAATAGTATTTTTTTCTTCTGCTGTTAGGCAACCACAATTTTCAATACAACAGGCCTAAGTTATGGAAGTCTAACTTGAGAATGGAAAGCCACAATCTTTGCCTCCAAAATGACTGTTCATTTATATAGCAAAGACTCTCAACAAATATTTTATGGGAGCTGTATGGTAAGCTGAGTGAGTGTGTGTACACAATGGTGCATTTACAGATCCCTAAATCACCAAACATGCAGCTCCTTTGTCATTATTAACGCCATGTTTTCAGCAAATTATTCAAAGCAGCTGCAGGACTAAGTTTGCCAGTTTGAAGAATAGATTGTGTCATCTTTCAGTGTAATACAAATTATACATCCCTGCTGAAGAGCCTGCCAAGGCTGGGAACCATGACATACAGAAGCACTCCATCAGCACAGCGAAGCAGACCCAAGACATGCATGGCAGGTTTCCTTCCCTCTCCCAACCTGACAGCAGTGGGTACTGCAGCTCTCATTAACTCCACTCAGGTTCCTGGGGCCAGCTGTGGCTGGTCAGACACAGAACTGACACCTGGGACAGGCAGGTCCCACCAGAGGAAATCAGAGCACCAGTTAAGCCTGCAAAGAAAGTTCTGGCTGCAATTCAAGTCACACTGTTATTTACTGAGCAAAGAGATGCTGTACACAGGGTTATTTGGCCTATGCAGCGTGCACAGTCTGGCTGAAGGAGAAAAATCCACCACATTTTAGTTATAAGGGCTGTGCTGCTCAGCTCAGAAAGAAATGACAGTGTAAAGAGATAATGAAATGATTGCATGTATCTGAAAAACAAAGTAGCCATGCTGTTCTTACCTACCCAACTTTAGCAAAGACTACTCAAAAACAAGGGCAAAGTTTACTTATGGTTTCACGTAACACTACACAAATTTTACACCTTCCTGTCACTGTTCACTAAAGGCAGAATCACCATGAATTTGCTGTTTAATGCTCAAAATTGTTCACCCCTGAACATAAGTATAAATGAAAGCCTTAACCACTTATTCCCCCAACACCTTTAAAAACCAGAATACTGAATTAATTAATAAAAATCTGGATCAAGAAGGTGTCTTTATTGTGGCCAGAGTGCCCACACACATATGCCTGTGCCCCTGCCAACAGTGCCAAGCAGTCCAATCATGACAACTGGTGAGTCAGCATTAAGTACTCACTGTGAAAGGGGGGAACTAGCAAAAGAAAGCTGCTCGAGTTGGAAACTGATTGGAAGAGGATGAGTGAAAGGAAATAAAACAGCAAACCATACCACAGAAATTGAGAGACAAACTGTTTTCTGCTTATCATTGCATTTCTAGAAGGAAAAAAAAGAATATTTTAAACACTGAATAGATTAAATGCCAGTTGTTATGATTACAGACGGGCAAAAAAAATATACAAATACTATAAGTAACATTTTATGCAGCTAAAATAAATTTCAGCCATTTTGTAATAACATCCAGTAGAACAGGTATTGTGTCCTCTAATTGGAAAGCTGTTCATTGCAGCACTGAACTATGAACCATTTGGAAAAAAAAAATTGAAGCTAATGCTGCTTTACCTTCTCCTATGAAAGAAACATTTTAAACGTTTAACATGAAAACAGCATTTCCCTTTTTCAGAACCAGTACATAACACGAGAAAATGGGATGAACTCTGACATTAACAGCTAAAGAACACTAATGAAAGGGAAACACTTCCAAAAACATACATTTGTCTGGTCAATACAAGGCTAAAGAACACTATGAGGTTTGGACAAGGTTTAGAAAACACAACAAAAAGCAAATCAACATTCTGCCATTACTTTTGCCGGGATGAAGGAGGAAGTTTGCACTGTCATCTGGAAGACTGAAATTCATCCTTTACCCTTTACATAGCAGGCTACTGTTAAAATCTATTAAACTGTCACTGCACCAAGGAGCACACTCAGATACCATGGACAACTTGAATCCAACAGGGCAACTATGGAAACAAGTGGCAGGGGAAAAGGATCTGCCAGCTTTCCACGCTGATATTTCAGAACACCCTTTTTTCAACAAGACTTTCATAGCACCTTAATGCCTATTAAAGTCATCAAAAGAGAAGAATAATAATCAATGTTTTGCTTTGAAAGAACACACCTTTGTATCAGTAAATAAATATTCAATATATTCAGCATCAAAAAATAAAGATATTGGAAACTTTTTCATCCAAACATATCAACTAAAGAAAAACAGACTTGTATTCCACTGTTCATATTTCAAGGATATTACTTAAAAGGTGGTCTTCTGTAAGGCATGCTGACTATAAGTTATGCAGATGCATGATGTTAGCCTTCTAGAAAAAAAAACTGTAAATGCTACAGTATTTTTAATTGTGCATCCTGAGAGTATGTCCTTTGATATACTATATATATTTATTTACTTATTTATTTATATTTACAATAAAACACCCAAGCTAAAAGAGCTTCAGTAGTTCTAAACTAAAATTTTTCTGTGGAATCATTTGTTGTGAGGCTTTTTAGAGTTCTCCTTTAGATGTATCCTTCAAGATCCCCGTAACTACAACCTTTTTCAGACCACGTATTCAATGATGTGATAGAGTAGATGGATGAACATTGCAAAGTATGAAAGTGATCAACATGGAAGGGGGCTGATGAAGTGCCATATAAGGAATGACAGAAAATACAGAAGGAAGTGGAAAATTGCTGTATGGAAACTCCTCAAAGTTTATTACTGCTGATGTTAAAAAAAGAGATTGCCAGATGGTTCAAAGCATAATTAAAAATTCAGGCTACTTATGCACCTATAAAAGGCCCATTTCCAGTTTAAAAATGAGGAGCATTTGAAAAGCAAGCCATTAATACTCTCCAGTTATTTTTCTATGGTCTCAGAAGTAGCACGGACACCCTACACTTGTTTCTGGAAGATGTTCTTTCCAAGTTCAGAAATAGAGCATTTGAAAGAAATTTTTTATCTCTTCAGACAGCTTCCAGAACCTGGAAAACACATTCATGGAAAGGATGTAAGCGCAAACTTGCTACTAGGAATTAACAGATGTTCATTATTTAAAAGATAACAAAAAAAAATTAAACAACCTCTCATTTATCCTGGACAGTTCACCTTCTATGAGCAATCTAGGAAAATTAATCCCCTGGAGAACCACACTCCTCTCCTGCTTTGTAAGGTAAAAATATTATTAGAAATCTGCTTTTAAAAACAACAGGAAGCCAGTTTCTTTAGACTGCGTGGCATGGAAGCAAGGGTGCAAGACCTTGATACATCAAGATGTGCAACATACACAAAAGCTGCATTTAGCACACAGAACCTGCACTTGGTTTCCCAAGTGCCCAAGCAAAGCCAAGTCAATTGAAGGCAGCAGAACAGGCTTCAAAGGCAGGAAAAGACAGGGAAGCAAGAGGAACCAGGAAAGACCTGAGGAATTTCAGAGGGGCTGAAACTCCTCACTCCAAGCCATCTTTTGCAGGAATTCCCCTCTTCCCAGACTTGCTCATATGTGGGGTTCTCACACAGCCTCCCCACTTCTCAGTTCCCAGAGGCACCTGAAGAAAGCTTTCATCTCCATGTTCTCCCACAGCAGCACCCACCACTAAATGGGGTGCAATGTAACAGAGCTCAGCGTACACCAGAAGCTCCACTTCCCTTTGCTACCCAAGACAATATTGCTTCAATCACTTCTGCCAAGCCAGTTTAGATAGCTACACCAGCAGAAATGAAACAAACCAAAACCAGTTTCCTGGTAGTTTTAGTTCTTGAAGTAGCTCACCATGGTGTGAGACATAAAGGGCTACAGGGGACAAAATGAGGAAACGGAAAAGCAAAAGTGGAAATCTGACCCCCCCAACCTCATTAAGTCTCTGCTGGCAAACATTACATGAGGCTGGTTATATTATAGAACTGTCCCCTCAAAGTGCCTCAGAGCACCAGGACTTAGTCCTAATTCTTCCCCATACCAATTAAAAAAAAAAAAAGCCAAATACTTTCTGGGTTTTTGGACTTTTTAAGCCAAAATGAAACATAAGCACATTCCCCAACAGCTATACATTTACCTCTTAGAAAAAAAAAAAAAAAGACTTTCAAGAAAAAATGCAAGACCTTACAAAATAAAAAACTTATTTCTGTTCCAATGCTGGAGTGAATTCTTACTTTTTTTAAAACAGCAGTCACACAGATCACAGCACAGCTCACCAATTAATTCAACCAGCCTTATGAAGCACATAAATTCCTACCTAGGCAACAATGCAAGTTCACCTTCACATAAAGATCAGGTAGTCTTGAACAATTAGTTCTATTCACTCAAGGCGAATTAGCCCCCATCCAATACAACATTCATTAACTTCTTCCTCCAATTTCTCTCTTCCTACCTTTGCCATTCCTCCCCTATTACACACCCTGCCTTCAAAGCAGAATAGTCAAGTACAGATCACTCCCCACACGCAGTTTTTCTCTGTCCCCCTTCGCTGTGTGCCCTGACAGAGAAGAAGGTACTTCTTGTAAACATGACAGGTAACACACAATACATTATGCAAAGCAAAGACCTAGGCAGATAGCCAACTTCATCAGAAAACTACCTGCCTCCCTCACTGGGAAAAAAAAAAATTCTTCAAAGATAAAAAATTAAAAATTCAGTTAACATCATCTGAGGTTTGCAACAAGTCAAAAATACAAAACAAGAAAAAGAGATGCCTTTAAAAAGCAGCTTTCAAATGACCCAAAACCTAATGCCAGTAAAAAACCCATGGAATTTGATATTTCTACCTGAACATATGTACTATATTTTGACTTATCAGCCACATTGTACAGCCAAAACAAAACTTGTCTTTTGTATGATAAAAGTGTGCTACCTCTTACATATTGCAGTGTTAAATAGACAGCCCACCCCTTTCTAGAGTGGGTAAGGCCCTGAATGTACTGCCATAGTAACCTTCAATTTTTTCTTTGGTGGGATAAAGGTCTAACATCACAAGCAAAGAAAAATCATAGGGATCATAGAATGGTTTGGGTTGGAACGGACCTTAAAGGTCATCTAGTTCCAACCCCAAAGTTTGAACTTAAGCCCTGCTGGGGCAGGCTCTTCTGTGCAATGTCAATCTCTGCTCTCTCAAGGCTCCTGTCACTGATGCCTCAAGGCTCGTCACAGCCTCATTTACAGCAAGTCAAAGTCAGTGCCATCATTCAGGCATTCAGGTGATGAAGCATCCTGCCTCTACAAATCTGCTTAGATATGGAATATTTCCAGATTTCTTCTCCAGTTCTTTACTGCTGTATTTCAATCAAACACAGAACACAAGTGAAATAAGGCAGCTCGGACTTGTAACACATGCCTGGCTTGTTTTACATGGCTGGTGCAACTGCTAGAACTCCTGGTAGCATTTACTGCCATAGAATAATGGGCATTTTGCTTTCCAAACATATGAGTACTGCCAAATCCAGAGGAATATAATCACAAATTCAAGATTAAGAACAAACAGTGAAACTGCAAAATCTATAAGCAGCATAAACAAAACCTTACAGGCTGCATAATGCTGGGAAAGTATTTTAAACAAATATGTAAGCACTTACATGAGAAAGGCTGACAGTTCATCTGAATAATTAAAACTCAATCATGCACAAATCTTAATGAAAACCTTCATTCTAAACAGGGCCGAAGCAGTACTGGAAAGTTTTACAAATACTGACTTTAGATTTTCTTCTTAAACAATGTTAGTTTCAAAAACTCTCTCTTTTCTCTCCCACTCCCCAACAGAAAGGACATATGCAGAAATAAATGCTGAAGAAAAAAAGGGAGATTTTTGTCTTTTTGATTGTTAAGGTAAATCTCTAAGTAATTTTCATCAATGCACACATACACACCTTTTAGTTTTCATTATTTATAGATACCGAAAATTCATAATACCTTGCAATATTCCAAGGCTCTTTCCCTTAAAGTTTCAAAAATTTCAAGCAAAATCCAAAAGTAAACTTCATCAAGAGTCAGATCATAAGATTCATTCTCAACATTTGATTCTAGCACACAAATATTCTTTCTTAGTCTTCACTGCCTTCTTTCTATTCTCTGTATCAATCTTTTTTAACAGCAGTTCTCAAAATCTTGCAAGATATCCATCTGTTCTCCAGAACCTTATCTCTCCAGACTCCCATAGCTAAAACTGATACCTGACAAGTCTAATCACTAACTTTATTGTAATTAAAAAATGTTGGTTATTAAATGAGAAGTAATTTCTCAGTTTGTAGTCAATAATCAACCTATTAAAGGGAGTTTCTGTACACTCTGAGCTTAAGGAAAACTGGCAGAAACTTCTACAACACCAGGTCTTAATTTAGGTCAGAGAGACTTTTGAGTCCTGGAGTACTTTACATCTTTATCTCCTATGTACTTTCACAGGTTTAGATTTTAAGCAGTGTGGATTTCACTAGGATTTGAAATGCAATTACATACTGAAATTTATACTACTGGCACTGTTATTTCCTTCATTTCCAGTCAATGGGATAATTATCAGAAACAGAATCTCGCTGATTATTTTAAAGGTCTTCAAACATACCTTCAATAAACGTGCAGCCTTTTCACTTCACAAATTTCTTCAAGGTACATCACAAAACTAATCGCTTTATTCATGATTATAAAAAGTAGCTTTAAATACAGTTTCGTATTATTAGAAGTCAATTCCTATTCAAGCGTGTTCCTACAGTATTTAAACACTGATACTTTATCAGCACCAAAAGTTTCCATAATGTGGATCCAAAGATGTGCAAACAGTCATGAAAACAAGTAATTCACATACCTGGATGGTCGTCCCTGATTTAATAGAGCTATTTGTGCATGATAAAGCAGGACTGGAATCCAAAATTACCTTTCCTTTCCTCACATTTGATTTTTTGCATTATTTGTCTCCAGCAGTTAGAGACCCTTGCCAGATGATGGTTCATTTTATAAGAGATTGTGACTCCTACATGACTTTAGTCAATTCTTTATCCCATCAGTCAGACACTAAGTTGTGATAGATCTGACATAACTGTTTGGAAATGCTGTCAAGAGCAGTAAAATACCCCTTCTGTGCCACATTATGAGTGGAGCTAGACCATGTATTATCCTCTCATTATTTCAGGTCATGGTTTGTATTCCCTATGAACAGCTTGGTACACATCCATAATGATCTAGAAAGCTGCAAAATATGGAAACATATCCTCATTTTTTATTACTGCTATGGTGAGAATTTTTTTCAATTTAGCTGAAATTTCCCACATGAATCTGTCAGGCTGAAAAGCAGGCTCCTCAAAAAACAAACAAACCAATCAAGTAACACCATGAACAAGCAAACCTTCTCCCCCCTCAAAAAACTAAACATAAACTGTAAAACACCTCAGGCTCATCCTGGTGCCAGTGAAATAGAGGCAAAAATCCACAAAAAAAACCTTTTCTGTCTTCTCAAACCATATAAAAATTTTAATAGAATGACTTAAACATGCACACACAAGAACATTGGTGCAGGCTACAATTATAAGAGAAACTATCCCAAGATTCTTGATTCAGCTATGTCACCAACGATTTTACATTACAGATTGAGGTTCTCCAAAATAAACCAATAGCAAACAGAAAACACATCTTCCTAGAAATAAAAGCGTTATCTTGAATCTGCACATTTTGATTTTTCTTAAATCAAAGCATCAATTCTCAAAGTTTCCATTCCATCTTCTTCAGTAGTTAGTAGAAGAGGGAGAAAGAAAGCATTACTTGGAGTTTATAGTTTATTTGCTTCTTTTTTCTTTTTTTTTCTTTCTCAAAAATTTCTGGAGGCAATGTTGCTTCTGTTACATCTTCTCAGCACTGCATTGTGAGGCAAACGGTATAGAGAACATACATATTTAGCAGAGTTGCATCATCATTCACTGGCCACTTGACAAGTTTACAGCAGTTCATAATGTAAGGAGTGGTTTTAATAAATCTCTAAACTGCTGGAGTCACTATGACATACAACATTACTAACATCACAAACAGTAAAGCATATGTCTTTGTTATGTGTGCCAGCTAACAAAACAAAATAGACAAAGAATAAAATATAAGGTAAAGCTCCTATATTAATGTGACTAGGCAAATGTGCCACTAAATGTATGCAGTCCTCAAGAAAAAAGGCTGAAATGAGTTATTGGTTATTTGAATTATCATTCAGTATAATAAAATCCTTTTTGGAATTAGATTACCTCCTTTGAACATAAAAAGGATAATCATAAGCTTTCTTACTGAATCTTTTGTAAATACTAAAAATAACTTACAAGCTACAATATTGTCATTTCAAAGAGTACTCATAAAAATTGTTCCAAAAATCATATGTAAAAAACAGTTTCAGTAAATTAATCACACTTTCAATTATCTCTCCATTAAGGTATGGGTTTTTTTCAACTTCACAGGAAAATAAAAACTTGGTAAGGAACATCACAGATAAAGAAAGGTGCTATTCTGATAAAGACAGAGAAGCATCCCAAAATATTCAATTAATTAAAAATTAAAAAAACAAAACCCAAAGCACAAACAACAAACAACAGACTGGCTAATTTTAGAACTTCAAATCTAAAAACATACATCTGCTTGGCCACATAAAAATAACTAAACCATGAAGTCAAGTAACGCTATTCCCTAAAAGAAAAACAACAAACCAAAACAAACAAAAAAAACCCAAAACAAACAAAAACTCAACAGAGCTGAGTACTCAGAATATACAGGCACAGTCTGTTTCATTTTAAGACAGATCTAGGAGAGAACCTTTCACACTAGTCTGGCAGGACATCTAAAGACAGTATCTGGAAAGGGCAAAACTGAGCACAGGGCTACAAAGGCTGGAAAGGGAGAGAATAAATGCAAGGCTCCACACCTGTTTAGGTTTCTTTTGCTTTTATAAGCGGCAAGAACCCAAAAGTTCAAACATCTGTGCAGGTACCAAGTCAGTCTACCTGACTAAAGATGGCCAGCCACAGAAACATAAACACAAAAGATAAGAATGTGAGATTTATCCACCCCAGTGAGAAAGGACCTGGTAAGAAGTTCCTCCTCAGTTATAAACCCAGCCTCAGGTTTAGCAGAATCACAGGGCAAAGCCATATTTGACTGTTCTCTGAAAAGAAGAGCCTGAAGGGTTATGGGACTTTTTTGTTGTCGTTTTAAAGCAAATTCCAAGGGCCTGGCTAGCAAGGATATGGCTAATCACATCCCATTTTAATGGAATAAATTTAAACTCAAGAATAAAAGAGAGCAATGATAAACTTAAGCAGAAAAGTAAAGATCCTGGTAAGACAAATTTACCTACCCCATACAACAAACTGGCATCACTGTTAAGGGCAGGTCCAAATCTTCCTGGTATCCTCCTGTTTTTTATACGGGGTTAACTCTTCATTAATTATCCCTTAAACAGCTACAGTGAGGTCAACAGATGTCCACTTTCTGACCCCATACTGCAGGCCTTTCTAGTGACAAATTACTCCATGAGCTCAGAATTTCTTGTCCACATATAACTGTGTGCCAGAGATGTCCACCCTCCCCTCAGCAGTATTGCCACAGCTTAGAACCTGATGGCCACTCACGCAGAAGTCCTGACATTCTTTCCCTAGTGCAATCTGGCAAAGTTACAATCAGGGGCACAGCCTCTTTGTATCCCAACTCTGGAGGGTCACTACCTCACTCAGTCACATTCAGGTGATCCAGACAAGCATCTTTCCATATCAAAGTTTTTCTTCCTGCTATGAAAGCTCTGAAATAGAACTGACCTCAACAGACATCACCAAAACAGTCATTCACAATAAAAAAATATTCCATCTCAAAATATATTCTATTAATATAGGTTTAAATTGTTGATAACTTTCATTCACTATTCTGACCCATTGTTTCATAGTTTGTCTGTCCAGTACTGACTAGAAACCTGACACTGCACCCTTTTCTCAGATTTACCTTGATCTGAAAACAGTTTCAGCACAGCAGCACCATCCTTCCTCCACTGCCTATATCTATGCTCAAGAATCACCACTCCTACTCTTCTCCCAAGCAGCTGCCAAAAGCAACTGAGAGAGAATACCAGGCAAGACAGACTTTTGAACCAACTTCAACTGGCAGCTGTGCACCTTACCTATGGCACTAATCCTCCATCCCAAATTACAGATGCCACCACACCATCCATGCTTATGCTGCCTCCACTACAGAAATATTCACCTGCCTTGTGCAGCTCCACATCAGAGCACTGACCCATTAAACAAGGCTTGTCAATCATTCTGTATGCTTGGAAATTCATTACAATAAAAGGTGGTTGTGTTTTTTTCCTCCAGAGAATGATACCGTAAGATTTACACCAAAACATTTACTCCAGACCACTACCAGACTGGTGAATTCCCAAAACAGGATGGAGGAGAGGCTATGTCAGGGAAAGTGTGATCACTATTTCTACATGATATATCTGTTTTCAGTGTCTGATGGGTATCTCCAATCTTTCAAAATCAACAGAAACTCTGTCACGAAGCATCTGTATGTTTATGCATAGTACACAGTGTGACAGACCTACAAAGTCAAGGTAAGGACAAGATTACCAGAGATCATATTTGTCATAAAACCAGTTTGGCATTCTGTCCCATTTCTGCAAATAATCCTTTTTGAGATTATGCCCATATTTTCCACTTAACCCAGCAATTGTATGGGCAGTTGTTGAAGCCATTCTAGAAGCAGAGTCTCCAAAGGACCCTAATGACAAAGGTATGACATAAAAAACCCACACAGATAATTAAAACATAAAAAATTATGTATGCTATGTAAAATTTTATATCCAATAGCCACCTTCTAGGACTTTAAACCTCATCTTAAGCTTATTCCAGTTAAAAAATTTTATATGTTAATTGATCAAGACAAAATTTAAATTCCTACCAGTTCTATTAAAATCATATCATGACTGTAGGAAGCATTCCTTCCAGTAGTCATGTATAACAGAGCTTAGCTGTGCCACTGCCTACAGAATCAAGGCTTCAGACTAAAACTGTAATAAAAGACTTGCAACTTAAAATGAGGAGACCAGAATGCACAACAAAATAAAATTTGAAAGAAGTTCAGCATCAGCCATGTTCCAAACAAATTTCTGTAGGTAATCTGCCTGTAAGATCCCACTCTCAGTTAACTATTTTCTTCAGAAAGGCCTTCCTTCTAATAGCAAATAAGTGGTATATTTGGGCAAACTAGTTTTCCAACCCAAATGCAAAAAGGGTCTAAAAATGGGGTTTATGCTGGAGCCTGTCTTCTTCATGAAGCTCTTATAAAATTGGATTAGATACCTGGCTGTAACCTAGGAAACAGTAAGTCAAGTCCTATGTAAACTATTATGTCTTTTAACAACCAGAAAATTAGAAATAAAAAGTGTAGCTCAGTACAGAAATAATTTACTGCAAACTGCAAGATAAACACAGTTCGTAAGTATTGCACATCCTTAAATGAAGCAGAGGCAGACACAAGCGTTGAAAGTTGCAATTTCATTTCAGAAGGAACTTTCAGGTTCTTCTGAAGAATTTCTATGAACTGTCTTTACTTAAATATAAATCTTAGCTCTGTCTTCAAGTATGCAGAAAGCTACAGATTTCATACACACCAAGAAAGATCCAAGCTTACAGTATATATATCTAAAAACTGCCATGCACCTGACATAGTAACATATTCGAATGGCACATCCCATTCTCTGCCTTTGATTCTAGACCAAGTGTGATGTGAAGACCTGGGAGTTTTTCTAAAACATCATTTCCAAAAAAAAAAAAAAATAAAATTGAGAAGGTCACACAATTCAGTTACATGGAAATAAATATCATGCTACATGACTTATTCCTTATCTACGTGAGTATATTTTCTCTCTCTCAAAGTTTCCGCTGTAGTTGCTGTTGCTCTAGCGGTATCAGCCAGTAACACCACCCAAGGCGAGCCGAGGGGGCTGGTGGTATTGTCACTGTCACATGGTGTAAAATTGCTGTGAGCAGGATGAGACAATGATGTGCTTGAATGGCAGCAGCTGTTCTGTGCTGGCATGCCACAAGCAGAGCTGTAATCACAGCCAGGTGCCATGGTGGGAATTTTGGGGGATAAAGGCCGTGCCTGCACCTGTGGCACTCTGTAACTTCCAGCCATGCAATATTTGTTCTTTACAGACCATCTGTCATCTTGACAAGCTCCCTACCTGACCGTCACTGGAGCAAACCACCTTTTGTATTTCCTTATCAAGGCCTTTCTCCCTTTTGTGCAATATCCAATTTCTGCCTCATACGTGCCTCATAACCAGAAAAGGATATGGTAACTATGGTGTAGGAACCAGTGAATCATAAGAATTTGAAACACTCCTAGTTACAGTGATCAAAGCTAAATCCTTTAGGAAGATTATCCACACCAGAATCCTGGAAAAAAAAAAAAATGTGACTCGAGTACTTTCATACTGCATCTTTGAGATAAAGCACAATCCCCTGTGTAACTGAGAAGGGCTACCTCCAGTTACGCTTAACTACGGTGGGAACATTGTAACAGGGGCTGTTGTGCTTCTTGATCTATCTATGCAGTTCCAGGCCTGGCAACCAGCTGCGAACGCAACAGTCCTCAGGCTGAGACCACAACTCTGAGGCCATTCAAGAGAAGGTTTATTAGGAACACAAAGAAATAGAGAAAAATAATACAAATCAACCACACATTTAAACAACGAGAAGTAGGAGCCTTACAAGCAAGGGATAAGAGACGCCAAATCCACTTGCGCCCCTGCACCCATCACCGTGTGAAACGGCGGAGGGGCAGCGCTCACAAACGATGCGAGTGGCGACGATTTCACCACTTCTCCGAAAATACGGCTCCTGGGGGAGCCGGGGTGCCGGAGGCGGCGCGTACCGCGGGAGTGGAGCGGAGCGGAGCGGAGGGGCCGGGCGAGACCCTCCCCGGCGGCGCGGCCCGGCCAGGGCTGCTCGCTCCTCGGAACTTCGGCCCCCGCTCCGGCGATGACCGATACCCGCACCACGGCCACCACCCCCGAACACCAACACACCCCTCAAACACCGCCACCGCGCCCCGCTGCCGGCTCCTGTCGCCGCTTTTGCATTTTCGGAAGCACTCTGGCCGCCCATTCTGGCCGACGTCTCAAGGAGGGTACCGCTCTCGCCCAACTGCGGCCGCAGTTCATTGTCCCTTCGCAAGGGAGAGGGCGACGACCCATCCCGCGCGGGGACATCGGCGGGGCCCGGGCAGATTCCAGGGACAGCGAGCCCCCAGTGCCCCACCCCGACACCGAGACCCTCGCCCCGCTGCCAGAGAAGTTGGGAGCGGCGCGGACGCTCCCCCCGCCGGGCAGCCCCCATCCCTCCCTGCCCCCGCAGGACACGGGCAGCGCCCGCAGCCGCGGGACGCCCGCGGTTCGCGGAGCAGCCGCGCTGGCGGCAAACACCTACCCGGAGAGCTTCCCAATCTTCACAAAGCTAAACACATCCATCCATGCGGCC
Organism: Eopsaltria australis; assembly: GCA_034509425.1. NCBI lineage: Eukaryota > Metazoa > Chordata > Aves > Passeriformes > Petroicidae > Eopsaltria > Eopsaltria australis. The sequence goes on along the minus strand of JAVTVJ010000068.1, from coordinate 1,945,043 downwards.
GGCTAGCTCTGCCCGTCACACTCACTCACTCCAGCAGCAGCGGCGGCGGCGGCAGCGGCAGCAGCTCCATGTCGGGAGAAGGTTGCGTCCAGCGGCAGCAACAGCCCTTGCAAAAAAGCAGGAGCCGGCGAAGACAGCGGCTGCTACCCCCCTCCGGCGGGGAGCTGGGCGTGCAGCATCTCGCAGGACCAGCGCTCATCTGCGCGCAGCCCTCCCCCTCCGCTCCCCCCCGCCCCGCTCCCCGCCTGCCGTGCGCTCTCCCGGGTAAGTCCGGGCACGGAGCGGGCGCCGGGGCTGTCCTGCAGGAGCGCTGCCCGCAGCCCGCGCCCCGGGAGCCGGAGGGGAGGCGGCAGCGCTCCACCGCCCCTCTGCAGTAGCCCAGAGGAGGGAGGCGGCGGGGGTGCCGAGGAGAGCGCAGGGTGGATCGGGGCAGCCTCTCCTCTCGCCGGCGGTGTGTCCGCTCCGCTGGGGCAGCGCAGGGCTCGGGCGGCGACCCCGGCGAGCGCCGACCGGCCGCTCCAGCCCGAGGCGGCGCTGCGGCCGCCGGGCCGAGCCCAGGGCTCCCCCAGGGCCTCCCGGAGCCGCGGTGCCCGGGAGGAGGGCAAGGGGTCGGGGTGTGAGCGGCACGGCCGCGGTTCCCCGGGGCAGCGGCCGGAACGCTGAGCGAGAGGGGAAGGGGAGTGCTGGTAAGTAGCAGAGGACACCTCCCCAGACCGGGAGCAGCACCCTGGGCCTTGCAAAGCAAAAACTTGAGAAAGCAGGGAGCCGTCTTTCCTTCGACGGTCACACTGCTCCATGCAACCTCCAGGATGGGGAGGGGCCTTTTGGCTTTCAGCCCTCGCATAGAGTGCTCATCAGACCGAGGACAGGCACCAGGCTGAAATCCACCTCCTGGCTTCTGCCACCATCCTGTGACCTCTCTATCCATGCCACGAAAGAGACCCGAACGAACAGAGTCCTCGTTGTGACAGGAACATGACAAGGCCAGTTTATGGCAACATAATTAAAATCAAGCATTCTTCATACCACATCTTGTGGAAAAATGATAAATCCAGGACTCCTGACACAAGAACAGTACAGATGCATCACCTTGCACTTATGTCTTGCATCAGGCTTTAAATGAGGCACTGGAGTTTACGTCTCCATAAGTTTCCTCTGAGTGAGCAGAATAGGAAGGCAGGTGAAATTCAAATTCATCTCCACACAAACTATACACGCTGTAATACTATAATTCTCAGTATGGGAATGAATTTTCTCCACTGAAGTGCTTTCATTTGTGTGTTTGTTCTCTGAATAGATTGATATGTGCTTTACTTCATGCCTTTACAGAGTTTCAGTCTCTTGTGCATACTTGCACCTGCACTCTCCCACCAACCAAGAACTTAGAAAATTGCAGTAGAGCTTAACACATACACTCCTGCAGCCAGATGAAAACAATGCACTTTTTTAATATTAAAACTTGTATTGATAAGAGAACTAAAAGAACAGGCCGTACTAACACTCACTCTGAATTGGGTTTCAAACTATTCTTTAAAACAATAGCAACAAAGGATGATTGATCATCTGTTTATATTGGGAGAACATTGAACTGCCAGCTAAAAAGCACTTGCTGGCCTAGCATAGATGTAAACATCTTGAGCATATTCTGAAACACCATATGAAATATTTTGTGCTAGTGCATCAAAATATTTATGTGGTACTTAGTGTATTTATTTATTGTTATACTAGATTTTTTTTTAAAACTGCAGAACCTGTGCCTGTCATTCATGCTGCTCTATTGATTGGTAAAAGCTACAAAGATAACACAGTTTCAGCTGGTTAGAAACTGATTTATTTATAAATCTGTCATTATTTATTTATAGACTGAGGAGATAGGCCAAGATCCTACAAAGCTAACTGAAGCTGATGAAATGATACACCGTATATAAAATTAAGCACATATGTTCTGTATCAAACAATGTTCTCATCTTGAGCAGTTCATGCTCCAAGGCTTCTCACATAAAGGTGCCTTAAAGCATAGTGCCAGAGAAATTAAGAAATTCTAAGGGGTCACTAGAACTTCTGTGGTTTCAGGGTCTTTCAGTGGACAGGCAAATGTGATCCTAGGATATACCGGCTGAAGTGTTTCCAGTAGAGATATATAGAAAAGCAGAAACAATAAGATCTGATCAGAAATGCCATACTCAGCTTATTCAAAAAGTACATTTGTGAAAAATGAGAGCAGGTGCAGGAGAGTTAAAGGTAACGAAGAGTCAATCGTATGAAAAAAAAGAGTTTTGCCTAGCAAAATGAAGACTAAGAAATAAAAAAGATTGTTGTTTATAAACTTCAGTATGGTAAACACAGGGTGTGTACCCAAAATGATAGGCCTATATGAAAGTCATTAAAATTTGAAATGAAGCTGAAATTATCTCCTCTTTCTTTGGCATTCCAAATAGATACATGTAGTATTGTGGTGTTTGTAGATACTTTTAGATTTTTGTCTTCTTAGGCAGAAGCTATTGCAACATTGCAAATTTTCCAGATCTGTGGGGATACTTTTGGACTAGGCGACGTGCTGGAGGTCCATTAATAGCAGTATCACAGGAGTCTTACTCCCAGATGTGAGACATGAAAAGAGAACCTGGACCAGTGTCCTTCCTGCTGTGCTAAATTCTGGTGACCTTTTGGAGCTGTACAATGTGAGAATCACACATGGGAAAGGAGACTGGGCTATGAGAGTGAACTTTGGTTCATGGTTCTTTGGCTTCTGCTGTCATAGCAACGGGATACAAAATTGTCAGTCTCATAGTAAAAGATTAAAATTTGCCTACCCAAAGAAGCAAAGTGGTGGGCGTTGTTCTGTTTCAAGAATGAGTGTTGATATGTGTAATTTGGACTGGCTTTGAAGCCATCAACTGTACATTGAAATAATATTTTGGTATTTTATCTTCATTTGCAGGAGTATCAATTGGACTGTGTCATGACTGAACTGTTGCACATACATTTATACCTTTCAGTTACTACAGTGAGATTTTTCTCAATAACCACCAAAAGTTCAGGATCCAGCCTCAACTAGTCATACCCTACCTCTATGGTGCACAGGTACCTATCACTCCAAACCATCTCTTTCTAGGAAAAGTGACACAAATTGCCTTTTGCAGGTGCTTTATTTCCTTTGTTGACTCCAGTGAGAGGAAGCATAGATGACTAGAGGACTGTCTTCCAGATGACTGAAGTCAGGTGAAATAAAACCCATTTGAATGTGACAGAGGTGCATGTAAACACTGAATGAGAACAGACAGCCTGAGACAGCAAACCAACATGTACTCAGTATCTCAGTAACAAATAATAATTGAACATGAACATTCCTAATCTTAAACTAGGAATCTGACATCTATTCCTGGCTGAATTCTTACCTGGCTTTTTACTTTTTTTTTTTTTTTTTTAGAATAGCATAGTAAATACATCTTTTTGAGGGTGCTTTGTTACCATGTACTATTACCTTTTTATTATTCCTGGCCAAAGTAATCAAATTAGGACACTTAGTACTAATGCTTTGTGTAATCATAGATATCTTTGTGTAGACTGTGGGCCAGTAAAAGCCTTAACTTCATATAGTATAGCAGTTTCATAGGCATTTTTAAAAAAGGGAGTCTGTGTCATTTTATGATGCTCCTTGTTCTGAAGGAAATGGCAGGTATTTGTAATGCAGACAGGAATGTTATGTTATCTAAACTTTAAAACCAAGTAATCTGTAAAATCAAGCACTGTAAAGACTTAGGTTTTTTTGAAGACCCTGTTGTTTTGGTCCTAGAGAATCTGCTATGAAGATGCATTGTTTATATCTTTACAACTGACATGAAGAAACACTTATTTTTTTGTTCCTGACTTTTGAGGTTTTTAATTTTTCCTTCTGAGGCACTAAATAATCCCCAGAAGAAGATGCTTTGGGCTTTCCTGGATACCACACAGCACAAACTTCTAGCCTTGCAGCTGGACCAATAGTTTCTCTTGTCATTTACAAGATGCATCAAATTTAAATGAAGACAGGTAGAATCCTAAAGCAAAGACATAATATTTTTATACTTCTGTAGGTCTCACAAGTTTTTCTCCCAGTGAATTAAAAACTCATCACTATAGTTTTTTTAAGACTAGTCAAGTAGGGTTTTTAATGATTTGGAATCCTTTAAAAGGTACTTTAAAGTGCTGTGTCTCATCTTCAAAATGGTTTAAAATTCATCAAGTTGGAATGGCTTTTTTAGAGAAGAGCTGAAGATTCTAGGATTTTTTCTGCAGTGCTTGATATTACTCATATCCAAATGGCAACAATGTGTAGAGAAATGTGATAATAAAATCCATTGAGTAAGATGGTGTTAATACATAACTGGTGATGCAAAGTCTTAAAGGAAGATATTCTGTCATTGTCATCTTCTTCTTACTGAATGTTATTTCTAAAGATAGTTGGTTATGATTCTGTCATGTAGTAAGTCCTGTAGTGCTCTGGGTACTTGTATTTTAAACTGTTACATTCTTTTATTCAGCCTTGAGCCTTTGAAACATGCATTTTTTAGGATCCATTTCTATATGCTGCTGCTTACCAACACTATACTATATAAAAAAAACTGTAATCATTACAGATTTTCTCAATGTCTACATTTACAGCATTATCAAGAAGCCCCTCTGCTTACCTTGAATCTATGCACCACCTTCTACATGACATTTTTGGCACCTGTGTCAAACAGAGTTTTTTCAGGCCTATTTTTTTATTGACCTGTGCAGACTGTTGGGCCCTGCATGTTTTCAATTTTGCTGAATAATTTAGCGTGGTGGATGTGCTATGGCACAAACAAGTGCAAAATTAGATCATAGATAGAAAATTTAAATAGCAGGTAAGATTTCCTTTCTTGCCAATTAAGAAACAAATCTAGAAGCCTAAAGGATACTGAATTGCATAGAGCAATATAAGCAAGAATATTTCAACTGATGCAACAATTCTGCTGAAGCTAGATATATGTAGTTAAACCTATATACGCAGATCTGTTATCAAGACAGTTAACAAAAACTACTGGTTGCTATTATGAACTGAAAACTTTTGCAGTATATTGAACCTGTAACATTAAAAAACAGCATTAAATAGAATATTTGCCTATGCTGCAATACACAGATGAGATCAAGGTAAGGAAGAGGACCTTAGACAACATGAAGAGAGTAACATTTTCTACTTCAATTAATAAGACAATGCTAATGCATTAGTTATTTTAAAATTAAATTATTAAAAAGGATTCAGTTTTCTGGAATGGGTATATATGAAATATTCGAATCAGAATATGGAAAGAACTGTTATCTACTGTTGCTCTTTTACTGACAAATGGACCCAATTCAAGAAAATCTTAGACATGCTTATAATCAGCCCTATTCATGCCTTTACTTAGTCTAAAATATAACTTGAAACAATCACAAAGTTAAGCACGTGTTTTAAGTGTTGGTTGAATAAATATGACTTCACAAACCATAAGGAAATATATAGAGATGAATCAGAAAAAAAGAAATTTGAAATGCTAATGTGCAAGTACATGTGCTTAAAATTTATTTACAATAAAAGGAAAATTGAGGAAAAGTAAAACCTCATCCACCCTCTTTCTCAAAGGCAATCCTGATTCTGCCTTTGATCAGGGCTTTTTTTATTCTTGAACCAAAATCGACTGCAGAATGAAAATTTTGTGGCAACTTCAGAGAAAGTGATCAAAGTGTGCATTTTTAAATTAATAAAATGGTTAAAAACAGTACTACCACTGAAGTCTTTCTAGTACTATCTGTGATTAAAGTGATCAAATATGTGTTGAATTTTAAAAATCAGAGGCATATTCCATTTTCTATTAAGACATCATCAAAACCAAGGACAAGATTGTTATGGTAGAATCATATTGGGGTAGGAAGCCTTTGTTTTTGTTTGTAGTATGAAGTTTAAAAAATTTATTCTATTACTATTCCCAGTAGAAGATTCTAATATTAGTTATGGATTAAAAATTTGCCAGCTTGTCTGTTTATTAACACAAAGTATTTGTTTTGTTTTCCATGTTAGAATAGGACATTATGGTGAAACTCAAGAAATGCTGTAAACTTTTGTTCTGTGTGTATTTCCTAAGAAGTATATGCAAGCATCAGAGCAAAGAGGGAAAAAAGCAATTTCACAGGTGCAAAATAGCTTACAGACAGAGGAGAGAGAGAGGAAAAAAAACAGCAAAAAAAAAAAAGATTTTCACAATGGAACTTCAGAGACGCAGCATTTGTATCTGAGTGTCAAAACCTAGTTTTCTCAATCCATATTTAGGCACTTGCTCACAGGTGGCCTACTTGTCAGTAATACTAAACATTCACAAGTGAAAAAGGGATTGCTAAGTACTTTTAAAAACCAAGCAGCTTTTGCAAAATTGCCTGAGTATCTGAAGAGCCAAACTTCAGCATGTAGTCTGAAAATTTCCAGCCTGTAGTTTGAAAGATCACACACCCCGTATTTTATCCACTACAATATGTTCTTTTGATCTTAACTGCAGGTTTAATACAACTAGGCCTGTGAATTATGTGTGAGGTCTCAACGAGGAATTGCTCTTAGCTAAGTTACAGCACACTGCAGCTGCTATTCCTGAGTGTAGCACCAACAGAACAGCCAGTCTGTGCATCAGGGTTGTTCTTAGTGTAAATTTGTGCTTGCAAGGTGTGTACAGGCAGCTATTTCATGTGGCTTGCATTAAGAATGCTGTTTTTTTCCAGGCAGAAGAGAAGACTGCAAATCTGACTGTAGTCTAAAGTACAGTAAGAGAGTTACTTGCTCAGCATACCAAGTAATTTGATAAGGAGTCTTGCGTGTTCAAGAGATTTCTGTTTATTCAAGTGACCGCTGGTGAGTGTCACTAAGATTTTGATTTTTGTTCAGGCTCTGTAGTTATTCTAGGGCAGAAACTGAGTCCATAATGTGTCTTAACAATACATACTGCAGAGTAATTGTCTTGGGTATATGGTATGTGGAAAGACCAGTGGGGTCTGCAAAGCTGAAAGGGACAATAACATGACATAAAGTTCACATAATTTTCTTAGGAATGTGTGTGCAATTTTTAGAAATGTACTACAGTTGATGAAAGGTATTCTGTAAATATGGTGCATTTGGAAAACTATTTACTTACTACAACGTACAAACCTAATGTTTTCAGTTAGGAGGAAATAGAAAACCAGCCTTCCAGTACCCATCAGCAAGTGGCCTGTCACATACCTGGGAAACCTGCATGCAAAGGCATTTGTGCCATGTTTTCTGCTAACAGGAATCTGTTTGCCCAGATCATTAAGAAACATTGACAAGAGAGCTTCACACCTGTACTCACTTCTTCAGCTGCCAGCTCTAGTCTGGGTGAAATCTGTAACCTGTTTTGTCTCCATGCTCATTATCTCAGACCTGTTTTACCCTTCCCCCTTTGCAGCATGCTACGCCCTGAAGTTGAAAGCAAAGAGATGAGCTGCAGAGCATTCCCCAGGGCAGGCTGTTTCAGCCTAGATCATGCACCTTGATCTCGCAAATGGACATGCACACCTTCTAGAGTCAAAGGAGAGTCAAAGAGCCAATGCACAGCATAAGAACCATCAGTCTGTGCAGATCAGCTTACAGGGTAGAGACATTTTAGAGCACAATGTGAGATCACTTTCTTTGTGCTCCCTAGTAGAAACAGTCTTTAGAATTCACTGACATTTAATCATGTGCCTCATATCACTCCTTTTCAGAGCAGCTATTTTGGTGCTATGTGGGGGTTGTCACAGAAATGGTTGCCTAATTCTGATCTAAATTTTGTAATGTGCACCCAGATCTTCTACAGATAAGCATTTTACATCCAAATGCAAAATAATAAATGGATTAAAAGTGATTCTGTTTCATGAAAGAGCAGTAACATACTTAGCAGATATTCCTAGCTCTTGTAAAAAAAGAAACATAGCACAGTTTCCACAAAGCCAGTGGGAAAACTGTCATACATCAATGCACAAGTTCCCACTGCCCAACCTATCACTTCAGTTTCTCTAGCTATAGGTTAATGGAATTTTAGTCAAATTCAAGAAATCAGGACTTGTTCCATGAAAATGTCAGGCACTGGTATTTTCAAATCACTGCTGCCCTCATAAAATGGCTGGGGGTTCAGAACTATGTTGGAGCTTAGCAGCCAGAATAGGATCAGTGAAACTGTCAGGGAGCTTGCTGGCTTCATGGAGCAAGGAACACAGAGCTAAATGGGATTTTTCATTTTACTTGCAGCAAAGCAGTAAGGAAGGGATGAGGAAAGGGGCTGCTCACTTTATGTTCCGTTAAATACTTTTGCGACTGTAGTTTTAAATCAGTCCAGTGAGTACCTTATGAGTGGTTTTAAGATGATATAAATGTCCTATTAAAGGCTTTTTGTATTTCTCTGCTGAGATTAGTACAACTATTTGTTTACAATATGCTAAAGCACTTTTTTCCGCTGGATGATTCGTTCAAAGTTAGGTTTTTGCATGTCTGCATTACTCTCAGAAATAAAAGTTTTGTCTGAATGAAAACTAAAACCTAAAATCTTAACTTTTTAAAGAGGAGACAAAAGAAGACATAGAGAGAAACTGAATCTTCTACAGAGTTCTTACAAGTCCAGTGTGTTCTGAAGGGTAGTCGCTGATTGAAGCTAACTTTACAGATTTCTGATTGGCTGCAAAGTCTGCTTTGTCTGCTCTAGTCTTCTAGAAATTCCTCCCTTCACCTCCAAAGCCTGCTGGCCTGCTCTATCATCTTTGTTGTCGTCTTCTAAATCAAACCACGCATGGTGTCCAGACCCCCTTCTACAACTTACATTCTCAGTGTATCCTACAGTCTCCTGAACCTTCTCTCTTTGAACACACTTGGTGTCCCTTGGGGAAGGACCCACCTCCCCTTCCTCCAAGAGGTCCCTCTTTAAAAAAGCACAACATACACTCAGGGGAAATAAATCAGATGCCCATGAAATTCTAAGCCAAGTCTGCCCCAGTCATTGAGAACCCAGTGTTCTCAGAATGCCTCAAGAAATGCACCTAAGAGAAAGATGCATGACATCTGGTTTAGCAATTCCTCAAGACTCTTTTGGCTTAGCACGGTTTGAAAACATGTCAGATGATCAGAGATTTTGAAACATATAAAATTTAAAATACGTATTAAGTTGTATCAGACCATCCACTTGAATAATTATTCTGGTTATCCATCAGGCCAACTCCATAATGCTGGCTGTCCTCCAGGACCCACTTCTCCTATGTCTCCGCCAGATGAATGGCCAAATTGTCAAAAAGCCATTGAAGTAAGAAGATGAATTAGAATCACACTACACCCATCAACTTCCTGCTTAACATGTTTGCATTTGAGAGGAACAAACTCTGCTTACCTGAAAGTCACCTTAAAACTGTACTTCTCCCGAGTCCCTGTGAAGTCAGTGGAGACTGACTTCATTTTCTGAGGGCAGTTCTTTCCATCTAAGGTCTGACTGTTTCGTTGTTTGGCTGGTGCTTTGGTTCTTTAGGGAGAAGAGTGGGAGAGTTTAAAGGTGGGTTTCCATCTCTGCAACACTGCTTGTGCTCCTGAATTGGATATCTCAGGTAGTGTCTGTGTTAAGGTTAGTTTGCAGCATTCACCAGAGTAAACAGAAAGGAACAGAGATCTGTGGTCTTGCCAGCTGTGTTAAAAGAAGTAGGTATGCTAAATCACAAAATATGCTGGGTTGGAAGGGACCCCCAAGGATCATCAAGTCCGGCTCCTGGCCCTGTGCAGAACCATCTCCAAGAGTCACATGTGTCCAGCAGTATTGTCCCAATGCTTCTTGAACTCTGTCAGGCTTGTTGTGACCACTTCCCTGGAGAGCCTGTTCCAGTGCCCAACCACCCTCTGAGGGAAGAACCTTCTCCTGATATCCAAGCTAAACCTCCCCTGACACAACTTCAGGCCATTCCCTTGGGTTCTGTCACTGATCACCACAGGGGAGAGATCAGTGCCTGCCCCTCCGCTCCCCTCATGAGGAAGTTGTAACTTCAGTGAGGTCTCCCCTCAGTCTCCTTCAGGCTGAACAGACCAAGTGATCTCAGCTGCTCCTCATATGGCTTCTCCTCAAGGCCCTTCACCATCTTTGTTGCCCTTCTCTGGACACCCTCTAATAGCTTTAAGTCTTTCTTATATTGTGGTCTGCAATCTCACCCCTGTGCCCGAACACAAGGCTAAATATCCACCACAAATAGTGTATTGCATTTCAGTGTAATTCGGTATAATCTTGATTCTGTTGTAAGAGCCATGTCACAGGGGTTTTCCCATTGAATGACTTTTAGTGTCAAAAATAACACTGAATTTAATCTAGAGACAGGCTTTCTGCACAAGGGTGCACAGTGCAAAGTTGAAGTCACAGTCATTCCAAGGCCATCTACCAAAACAAGTGGGCAGCCATACTTCTCAGTGGAGGCTTCTTGGTATTAGCTTTGAGGGATTCATATTGGTCCAAGACAAGGAACAGACAGCAATGCCAGAGGTAGCTAATATATTACATTCATACCATGTTAATTCCATACATCCGGGTTCATCCCACTCTGCGCGTCCCACTAGGGACATTATCTGCAAAACCCTGCTGTCCTCAGCTACTGATTAATCCTCTGCAGTTTTTGGTTGACTGCTTGATAATGAAATTCATAAGGTAGAGGAACAGATATAAATTCTGTTATTAGAAGCCCGACAGTATCTTTATCTTTTGCAATAAATATGGTGCAGAAATTCTCACTTAAATCTCAGTTTTGTCCCACTTTGAGTGGGAAAACTCAAAGCCCTTAGTACTGCTTTGATGAGAAATCACCAAGTTAAGAATTGTGGTGCCCACTGGTGCCAAGACAGCTTAAAACAGTCATGACCTCGTAGATGAAAAGGAATAATGGCCAAGCTGAGCTCCACAGTGTCCTGCACAAAAGAATCATTGGGACAGAGGAACAATTGATCATATTTTTGGTTTGGATCCATTCCCACAAGGTGGAAAAAGAAATGACTGGTAATTGCTAACAAAGAATGAAGGCAGAAATAAGCTCTGAAGATCACCCACAATATAGGTAAATATAATCAGTAAATGCAACATAGTACAAAGGCACAAAGCCATTATTTGTCTTTTTATGCAGCATTATAGAAAAATTTAGAGAACAATGTGGACAAATAACTATATCATTTTTTGAGAATTTAAAAAATTATACTATAATGCTGCTCTCTATAGCATGGTTGCCTAGTTACAAAGCAGAGTCCTCAGAATGACAGGGAAAATAATATTCATACAAATGTAAAGCCCTCCAAAATACAAAAAAATATTTTGTGTCTCCATCAGAGCAATGCAGAGCAATATAGCCATTGTATCTTACAAGTTGCCAGAACTAGACACAAATATTTTACAGAATTTTGCACCCTATTTGAGACACAAAATCTCTTTCTTGTTCTAAGTTATTCATATGAAATCATAAGTAATCACTATGTGGGGTTTGGAGTCTGTCAGTCAGAAATTTTAGGTCACTGAGGTGGACAGAAACTCAGCAGTTTGAGGAAGCAATATGAAATAGATTTTTCACATTTGTTTTATTAATTATGATAGCTTTGAGGTGCTAAGGATATTGGTCTAAGACTTACCTGAAAGCAATGGAAAGGGTGACAGTAGGCCGTAAGTATAAGGGGGGAAAATATGCTATTATTCTATTATTGATTTTGGGACTTCACTCATAATAATTCACTTCACTTTAATAATTCACTTCACTCTAATAATTTGATTTGGGGACTTCACTCATTTAGTCTGCAGCTTTTATGAGTTTGTATGCATTAATTGTATATCTGGTGTTTAAAAGGTTCATCAAAAAGAGCATATGCTGCTATGACCCTATGCAGGCATTCTTAACATCTACCTGAAAATCTTCCAATTTGCAATTTAACTTCAAAACACACTGGACTAAGAACACCAGACTAACACACTGCAATAAGAACAGTAAAAGCTTTCAGGAAAATGAGATTTCACTGCTTTTATCACTCTGATTACTTTAAATTGTTCTGCAACTTGCAAGAATAAATATAAGACTCTCGAGGTAAAGGATCCACGTCAGTTTGCCTCCTGAAATACCCAGGCTGAATTTCAAACATCTTGGGTAATCTTCTGGAGCTTATTTGTTCCAGAAGCAGTGGACTGGTAACTACATGCCACTTTCAGACTAGAAATAGCCTTTATTAAAGTTATCTGCTGATACAACAGAGGCAAAGAAATCTGTATTCTATGTTAATTGATTAAGAGTTTCTCCATTCACTTCTATGGTCATAATTTATATTTTGTTGCTAGCATAATTTATGTGAAAGATGTTTTGTTTTGACATTGTAATAAGATCTCTGTAGACTCTGTTGTTTTCCATGGCTGATATTTTTCACACCATCCTACTGTGAATAAAATACACATTTACTGAACAATGCACATTTTCAGGAGCTGGTTTTGATAGTCAATTGCCTCAGTAAAAACACAGAAATTTCCAAAACCCCATTAAAACTAGCTTTATGTATAGTTTCATTATTTTTCTTGAAATTATAGGATAGTTTGTAAGAAAAGCTGTTGGAGTCACTGGGATTATTTTTATTTTTTTCTCTCTGTAACTATAAGAACATGATTAGACAGATGTCTCGTATATTTGTTTTAGTCCAATGTGATTTTAAAACACTAAAAAAATAGTATCCTTTAAAATTAAACTTGGTATTGTAATATTGTGAGAAATTTTTCATATTGTGTATCAAAAAGCTTTCTATAAATTAATTAAAATAATATAAAAAAGGAAATTTTAAATTCACCAGATAAAGACAGGCATCAGAGAAAAGTAATATTGCAAGTAATATTGCAAAAGAATACTTTATGAATGCTTTCAGCCCCTTATCCCTCTTCATATTTACTGTCAAATAATTCAAACAAATGCCACCTAAAGGAGGACTGTAATAAAACTGTTACAACAGGGATAAGACACTCGCTACACAATAGTTTTATATTATTCCAAGATTGTGTTGTTGAGCTAGGGTTTTGGATTATTTTTAGTTAAAAACAGCATAGCATCTACTCCAGGAATTCCAATTAGTTCCTTCATATTTTTATAGTTTGATAAATTCTGGCATTAGTCTGTATCACATGTTGATTTCTATAGATTTAATAATTTAATGGCAGTGTCTGATAAATCAGTGGTTGAAAGGTGTGAGACCTTATGTGAATTTGTTGCTGAAAAAAATCGTAAGAGCATGAGCACATTAGATGTATACTGCAGACTTCAATTTACTAGTTTTGGGAAGTCTAAATATCTATGACTTTGGGAGGAATTTGTCTACTAGTTCTGGACACAGTGAGTCTGGAAGTAGGGAATACAGTGGATGGAACTGTGATTTACAGCGTGGTGAATGTTGCTGATAATAACAATGTTGAACCCAGGAAGCTCTTAAGTCTGTTTTGGTGGACTTGTTTCTGTGGTCCCCTAACATTTTCTCATTCTGCTTGACCTTAAAAAATATACTGTGAAAGTGGACAGCAAAGCTTTCTTACTCATTTCACATTCTCAAGAAGGGATAAGACTGACCCTTCTTGATTATCCCTGGGTGTCAGCTGAGGCCTTGAGAGTTCCAGAACTCTTTCTAAGAGCTTTGTAATGTTCCTTTTGCAAAGTTTTGACCTTTCATTAGTGTTATTTTTACTACATGTTTTGAGCCATCTGGATAATATTATCACTCCTGGCTTTTTTTCCTGCAACATCAAAAACCCATTAGCACATAACTTTATGTCTTTGTGGTGCATTGATCACTGCTCCTTACTGTAATACTACCTAACTATATCACCTTCATACATCATTGTGTGTGTGTTTATATAGAGATATATATATTTATATGAAACAGAAGTTGTTATCCTTTCACCAAACATATAAAAATCCCCTTTTTAAAGTTTTATAGTCCAAGGAAGTCTTCTACACCATCTTTTAAACTGAAGCCCATAAATTTTCCTTGTAGATCAGGGGAGTGCTAAAGTATATGTATTTTTTATTGAATATGTTTGCTATTTTTCACTGTGCCTGGTCAGAAAGTTTGCAAAATGAAGATCTGTTTTTTATATTTTGAGCACCAGTATCTCTGCATAGATTTCTGGCCCCAGGCATCAGGGAAGTAGTAGACATTAAGTTCTATATTAAAAAAAAATTGGGGAAAAAATGAGCACTTTGAGAATGCAGACTTAGTAATGCAAATTTTTAAACCTTTTTTAGATGCTGTTTACCATTATTCCATCACCTCTGCCCTCACACCACTTTTGATTTGTGTTTGTGCCCAGCCAACTTATTTACCACCTGTCTCATGGACTCCTTCCAGCTGAATATCAGGCAGCCAGAATTTGGAATAGACACACCATTGGCTGGAGTGATGGATGACCCACTCTTGCCCATTTAAAGGTTCCTATGTCTTTCTATAATGTTCAATATATTCGCTGCACTGAGTAGTCATTTTACCTTGAGAAGTTAATGGTTAAGCACTGAGCTGGAAAATATCCACTGTACAAAATGCAATCAGAGGACTGATGGCTGCTTTGTCTTACTTGCCAAAGATATGAAGACCCTCCAGTTCCACATCAATCACCCTTTCCTTTCAACATCCATATAAAGGCACTGGGAAAAATCATGAGACATCATCTAAAATACCAACAACATAGATAATTTTTTGACCAATGGATGATAAATCTCTTATTCCATAAAAGTTACCCTCTTGTCAGATAGGTCCCAAGTTGGAATTAAACCTGCTCAGATCTGTAGGCAATGTCATTTGAAATGCATAGACTGCATTTTTTTTCTGCTCTCTTTAACTAAAATTCCTTGTCCTGTCTCCTAAAAGGTTTTCTTTGGGAAGCTGGTTGATGTTTGATCAGTTTCCTCATAAATGTCATTGAAATCCCTGCTTCCCCCTCCTGTATGTTTCCTTTTAATGTCTGAATTGAGTCAGGAGCTCCTTGTTTATCCATGCAGGCCTCCTACTGCTTCTGCTTGATTTCCTGCTCATTAGTGTGGACCACCCTTGAGGATGGAGAAAGTGATCCTTGATAATGAACCAGCTCTCCCTGACCCCTCTTTTCTTCAGGGATATATTGCATGGAATTCTTCCAAGCAGATCTCTGAAAAAGGCCAAAGCCTGCTCTGCTGTAGTCCAGGTTTATAATCTGGTTTTTGCCTTGTTCCCTCTGCTCCAGCTTCTGAACTCTGGTCATCATAATCACTGCAGCCAAGGGTGCTCCCAGCCTCAGATCCCCAAATGGCCCTTCCTTGTCTGTAAGTATGACATGAGCAAAGCAGCTCCCATCATCATCTTCTCAGTCAACACACAGAAGATATCACCATGATTCTAATTCCCCATGAGGGCCAGGGCCAGTGAACACAAGGCTTTTTCTACTTGTCTGAAAAAGACCTTATCAACTTCTTTCTGACCAGGCAGTCTGTAGCAGACACCCACAACATCACCTGTGTTGGTTTGTTCCCTATCCTGACACAGGCTCTCAGCCCTTTCATCACATGCATACAGCCCTATCCCACAGCAGAGCTCCATCCATCTCTGCTGCTCCCCCTCATACTGCATAATTCACCCTTCTTGCCACCCTTTCCAAAAGGTCTGTCTCCATATATTGGAATTCTCCAGCTGTGTGAAGAATCCCACCCCATTTCTGTGATTCCAGAGAGATCATAGCCCTAATTCCTCCTATTTGTTCCCCATGCTGTGGGCATTAATGTACAGGCACTCTAGGGAGGCACCCAGATGTGCTTATTTCCAGAATGGGTATGAGAGCTTCTCCCATAGTACTGCAGGGGACATAACAACGATGGGGAGGGAGAAATATTAAGAATATGTCATATCACAGCTCTTCTTTGCTGCCAGGGAACTCCCCTTGCAGCATTAAGTAAATAATGTTGTGACCTGGGACTTCTCCTGTATGCTTCATAAATTCTGCACACAAGCAGATAAAAATGCTCATTTATTTCTGAATAGCAGGAAGGCTGAATTGCTACTTAGGGATAACAAACATGGTTCCAGTGGGCTGAGACTACATGATCTTTAGATTGGCTCATCATAAATTCAGGTTTCCTGGCAATTTGGTTTTCCTGGGGATAAAGCACTAACTTAAAAATGAGCTCACCACACGTTAAAAATGCAGAATCCATTTTGGAGAGACAACTGGAGGCATCTTTTGTCCTGTTGAGTCCTGGCTGATTCCCCTCATAGTATCAGATTAATTCCAAGTAGTTTTTCTCATGCCATAATCTATACACAGATCACTGTCAGGAGCCACAGCTTACTTAAATAAAAGGCCAAGAGTTCCCTCAGTATTTCCATATTATACTACAACAATTCAATTTTCAAAAGCAAGTTAAACTTTTGAAAACTCTGCATCCCAAAACTACTATATTTCTTGCTTGCTGCTGTAAAGTGTTCCCTTTAGTCAAATGGTGCAAGAGTTCCACCTGCTAATATTACCTAGATGGTATTTTCCATCTCATAGCTCTAATCTTGTATGCACCTGTTGAAAGGCAACAAGGATGGAGATGAGGAAATACCTTGAGAACCTCATAGGCAGGTATGGGATCAATGGATCCTGCTGTTGTGACAGGTTTTAAGTTTGCAACACCTGCTTTAGGTCTATAGGGAGGGACAGAAGAAAGATGCCATCAAGAAAACCCAGTGCAGTAAATGCATATGGCAAATAAACATCACTCAACCTACCTCACATACTTCTCCTCTGTGCAAGTTTCTATTATTCTGCAAAAGTTAAAATAAACTTATGTTTAGAATAAATTTATCAGATCCATTAGGAGCTCTAATTCCCAAATCTACTGTTACTTTCTTGTTCAACACAGCTGTATAGCTTCAGCAGGATGCTATTTGTAGGTGAGCTGATATTTATCACTAGTTTTGATATCTCTATGTATATCATGTGAAACATTGCTTAAGAATGCTTGCAGTTTCAAACTTTGGGAAAGTTGACATTTTAAAATTTATTCAAAAAAAGGATAAAATTTGTATATTGAAGTAGATTTAAAAGTGAGATAAAATAACTCTTCCTTTTCTTTTCTCCCTTCTCAGCAAGACAGCAAGACATGGATCTTGAGCAGTACTTAGCAACATCATATTACCATAATAAATACATCTTTCTTAGGTATATAGGTAGGGTATCATTGGTTGATGCACAATCAAAGCTACTACTAACTCATTGTTCTGAGCAACTATCTTTCCAAAAGGACACAGAAATGGGGGGGGGGGGGTAAGTTTGTAGACACTTGGAATTCATTCCTCTGGGATTGCTTTAGTTTTCATGTTAAACTCTGATAAAGGATCCAGCACCACTCATTTTACTTGAAGGTTATTTCAGATTATATGAAAACAGCTGGTTTGGGTTTTTTTAAGAATAGGAGTTCCTAAAGGTATTCAGACACACTGGGCAAATCTCATCTCCTGCAACTTGACACTGCCAAACCATACATGTCTTGTTTTTGCCAGATCATCAAGGTTCTGTGGTTATTTAATGGATGAGATAGGAGCCAGTATCTTCTGCAGGTGCCTGCCTTGAGCACCCATCTTAGCAGGGGATAAATTACCCTCTGGAAGTTTCTGCCCATGTTGACTGTAGAGAATGGAAATTGTCAGTTTACAGACTTAAATTACTAGAAACTTAGTTTATACAGGCATAAAATTAAGAGAGGTGAATTTTATTTGTAAATATCATTCATGTTAAAGTCTTATTCTTTTTAAAGGAGAGAATACTGCAGCTTTTGTCCTGTTTTATTACAGTGTAGCTTGAAGGGAAGAAGTCAGAACTGTCTGGGATAATGGAAACATGAGAAAATCAATGCCTTGTGCAGAGAATAAACTTGCAGGGGAAAATAATGAAAAAAACCTCTTCATAAAAGGTGTCAATTAGCTGGTTAATCAGAAAAGAGAGCAGATATAGGGTTTCATGGAAAAATGTAGTAATAACTGTTCCTTGATAGAAGGTGTACATATTTTTGAGTAATTGTTTGCTGGAGAAACAGTGGATAGACTGATAGAAAACTCTAAATACATTTGTTTTAAGAAGACTAGCAAATAGTGATGCAGTCTTCTGATTTGGATTTTTTTTTTCTAAATGTATTTTGTTAAACTGCGGGGAGAAAACCTAAACCCTTAGTAAACCCAGCTGAGGAATGTTCCTTACACAAGACTAGCATACACACAAATGTCTAGCTATTTTAGACCCCTGAGAAATGGTTAAAACCATGGTTAAAAAAAATATTATCCTGGCTTTGCAGTAGGCTTAGAATTAAAGTAATCTGCTTTATTTCTAGAAACAATGTGGCCCCTCTTCTTATTGTGGTTATGTTAGAAAGAGGAGTGAGCTGTTATGCAAACAGGCTACAGGGAGCTGTGGCCATTCCCGGGGGGGTTGGTGCATCCTGGTGTCCAGCTCAGCTGGACGGAGATAAAGCAAAGGCAGGCTTGAAAGGGGAGCATTATGCAGTTAATCTCATGCTGGCTTTAAAACTAACATCTCTGGCAGAAAGGGTCACAACAAAGGAATGATACAGAGAAAAGGGTGAGGAGCATGAAATGAGTGAGGTGTCACTGTTCAATGAGCAATTTGAACTGACACATGCAATTGTTTGGGGTGGACAGTATCTGACTCTGTGCAAACTGTATAGGACGGGTATGTTCTCAGCAAGGAGCAGAGTATAGCTCCTGGTATGAATAATGGAAAATGTCTCCCACATTCCTTGTTCATCTTCCTGGTAGCTCATAGCTTTGCACCACTGTAAATTCAGTAAGTGCCATTTTTACCACTGTTATTCTCAGTATTTCATCTCTAGTGGAATAATTGGGGTTTTCTTCATGGCATCGCTATCTTCAATGACAGGTGAATCTCAAGCATCTGGAATTTCATTTTAGTTTGGACAGGCATCCTAGTATTTAGAGGATTCTTTGAATCATACATGAACTGGAAGTCTCTGAACCTGAGCTGAAAATGTGACAAATACAAAGTTTTTCATGAGTTTTCAAACACTTTTGATTTGAGTTATACCTAGAAATATAAAGAAAGCAATGTCCCTCTAGTATGCTGGCATTTCAAGTGGGGGAAAAAGGAAAGGCTTGAAGTTTCTGTAGGGTGCAGAAGAATAAGGTCCATCTTACTACATGCAGGATTTTAATATTAGCAAGGGTGTAGTGTATTTTTCTAGTTTAAAAAGTTGAGATTTTATATTTTAAGATTAAAAAGTTGTCTAAAAGTAGCCTGATGAGTGCAAATCATCTTGTCTAATTACAGACTTCTAAAAGTTGGATATCTGAGTCCACTCTCCCTTTATAGTTAATAGAATCATCTTCAGAACACCATTTGCTGACCTGTCTTAGATGCCTATCTTAGGATGAGATGAATGGCTCTCTGGAGACCTCTGTTTCTGTCTGTTGAAAAGAACCGAGGATAACAACATTTTCAAAACACTAAAGCTGTGAAACAGAATTTCAAAAAACTTTTAATCAGACTATGTGGAAGTGAGCTAGAGTGATTCCTGGTATTTGCAAGGATCAAGGGCAGGAGTTGTGGAAAGCAGTGCTCTTCTTCACTTAAGTATTGTATTTATTTATGCATTTGTTATTGGTATGACTGAAAAGAATGCAGGTAGCAATTTGTTCCACATGAGTTTCAAAATAACTTAGAAAAAATAATTTGTATTCTAATCCAAATCTTTGTTCCCATTTTTATTTTATCCCATTATTTCTGGACTTCTAGCTGTCTGAATCTGTGAATTCAGTGGTGATATCCAGATGATGAAGTGCAAAGAGATCATGGGGATAGATTGAATTTTTTTACCCTTGACTATTTCAGACTCACTTTGCTGACTACTTGACCTCAATTTTTTGTAGCTTCTAAAATCATAGAATCTTAGAATACCATGAGCTGGAAGTGACCTACAAGGATCATTGAAGTCTGACTCCTGACCCTGCACAAGTCAACCCTAAGAATAACACCATGTGCTGAAAATAGTCGCATAACTTTGAAGAGCTGCTCTTTTAAATATTTTTCCCCAACAGTGTAGCCATAAAGGTCTCCTCTTTTCTCTCTAACATGGACTGACCTTGAGCTCTGAATGGGCACTATATATATATTCAGAAACCAGTGACAGCTTTATTTATTATGCAAAATCCAAAAGGAGCACAAAGTTATTGCACTAGGAAACGCCAAACCCCAGTTTTTCAACTGGATTCACAATGTAAGCTGTAATGCAATTGGTGAGACAGTAACCATCTTACAGTTACTGAAAGACTGCTTTAGGTAATTTAGAGACCTCAAGGCATTTACCATTCACACCTTTCACTTCCTATGCTGTTGCTACAGAGCTACACTATTCAGTTATTTAGTTTGGCAGTCAGGAGATAAAAAATATTTCATTTCTATGACTGTGGATACTGAATAGGCATTTATGTCAATGCGAATTCCATATGCTGTTCTACCATCATGTCTTGTGTCAGAAATAGTGTGGCCAGCAGGACTAGGAGAGTGGTCATCCCCCTGCACCCAGCACTGGTGAGGCCACACCTTGAAGCCAGTATTCAGTTCTGGGCCCCTCACTACAAGAAAGACACTGATGTGCTGGAGCATTTCCAAAGCAGGGCAATGGAGCTGGTGACAGATCTGGAGCACAAGTCCTGTCAGGAGCAGCTGAGGAAGCTTAGCCTGGAGAAAAGGACCCTCAGGGGGACCCCCACGACTACCTGAAAGGAGGCTGTAGTGAGGTAAGGATTAGTCTCTTCTCCCAGATAACAAGTGACAGGATGAGAGGAAATGGCCTCAAGTTGCAGTAGGGGACATTCAGGTTGGGTATTAGGAAAATGTTCTTCACAGAAATGGTAGTCAGACATTGGAATAGCCAGCCCAGGGAAGTGGTATTTGAAAGATGTGTAGATGTGGCACTTAGGGACATGATTTAGTGGTGGACATGGCACTGCTTGGTTAAGGGTTGGACTTGATGATTATATAGGTCTTTTCCAACTTAGATATTTCTGTGGTTCTGTTTGACTTTCAGTCCAGTCTCTAGGGGGCAGGAACATTAGTATGCTCAAAGCATGGTAAGCTTCAAATATTCTGAAAGACCTCTGGAAAACGCTAAGGTTCTTAACTGTAAGAGGCATTCAGTCCTGAAGTGGTTGAGTGGAATGGGAAACAAGTTTTACATGTAAATGTTTAGAATATTCCCCAAAACTCCTGTGTGACAATGCTTCTCAAGTGATGAGGTTACCCATTTTCCACATGTTAACTTTAACCACATGCTCTCATTGATGGAATCCTCAGGCAAGCTGAAAGCTGAAGAGCACACTATCACAGCAGGCATGCAGAGAATGAAAGTCGTGCATGAAGCAGAGCTCCCATCCACCAGCCTGTTCATAAAGGGAGGCCACAGAGGGAACATCAGCTGCCAGGTGGGGGAGTAAACCTGAGTGGCACCTGTCCAGAATAAAGGAGTTATTGCACTATATTTTCCAACCACTTGAAGGGATATCTAATGACCACATGTAGCCAGAACTTCAGTTTTACATTGCTTCCAAAAGCTGACAGGATATTCCTAGCTTTGTTTTGAGTCTTTACAAGCTATCATGGTCTTGGTTCGGAGGCAGAGTGGCACATCTTTAATTGCTGCTGAACTCTGGGCACCTGGGAGCTGCTGGAAGTTTTCCATCTCCCTGCCAATAAGACCTGGCTCAGCTACTTTTGTAAGCTCTGACAAGATCTCAAACTGGTGCTGTGTTACTGCAAATGTTGATAATGTAGATAATGTAACACCTTTATCAAAACCATAAGAAAAATTTATGTTTCGGATTTTTTTGTCTTTATTGAGCAAGCTGCTCAGTGACTGAGACTGACAAAAATGTGCAGAGAACACATACCACAGCATGCATGGATGTCTGATCATGTGCATGGATGTCTGATCATATGAATTTCATTTTGAAGAGCTGACAGAATGCTTGGACAAGTCATTCTTTGTTGCTTTAAGTATGTGAGAGTGTCCCTGTGCTGTCTTCCTGTATTTTTTCTAAGGCCAGCTGCTATTCACTAGCAATTCATTTTATATATATTTTTATTGTTATTTTTCTTATAAATAAAACTACTAACATCAGTCTGTAAACATATCAAACAAATACAAATGCTTACTGTTTGAAGAGAGAAGTTCCTCCATTACATGTTTTGCTAGCATAGGATGTATTAATGGTGAGAAGTTAAAATCACTTCACCTCTAAATGGCAGTTCTAATTGTTATTTGAATTAACTGCTGTCATTGACTTATGGTCTGAAACCTAAGCCATAAGTGATAGTTTGAGAAAATAAGCTGAACGCTCCCTCCAGCATTATTGTGTAGGTTAGTAGGAGCTGGAGTTCTGAATGGCATTCTTCTGGTTTTACATAACATTCACCTGCTTCTCTAAATAACATTTTTATGTCAGCTATGTCTGAATCAATTGGGCTAGGACAGTAAAAGTGCATTAAATGAGCCCCCAATAGACATAACACAGCAAGAGTAATACATTTTTATACTTTCAAATCAAATACTGTGAGTGTCTGGGGGAAGAGCTTTTATTGCATGTTAAATGCAGGACTTGGAACTGTAAGTCTTCTTCCATCTTGGTCCCTGACTTACCTAAGAAGTCTGGTGTTTTTTGTGTATGTGGTTGTAGTGGCAATCTGCATTTATAAAACTCTGGAATAACATAACCCTTCATAACTCAAGCTACTGCCTTCCCAATCAGCTGGGGAAGCTGTGAGAGCAGTGAGTGCTGCCTGCATCAGCGGTGGCTGCAGCTGGGCTCAGAAAGGCTCTGGTGAAAGCCATCTCTCAGGCAGGTCCCAACTGCCCAGAAAAACACCTTCACAGCTTTCTGTGAGTGACAGTCTGTGAGTAACTCTATCTGTCCTCTTCTCCTCCTGTGGAAACTGGTGCTAGACTTGGGAATTCTCAAGTCTGTTTGTGTGCTTCTTGAGCAAGCATGGGTTTACTTTTTTTTCCTAAGTGAATAAATTCAAATCCATCTAAAGTGCAATGATGTGGAGAGAGAGAAAAAAAGGAAGGAAGTCCTACCTTAGCTATGAGGGATGACTTATCTCACTTTACATGCAAGAAAGCCAATAGAATCTCTTGCCTGAGGATCAACAGTGACTTTGTGGCAATACCCTAGTTGAAAAATTTTCTTTCACCAATGCCAGCTGTCACTTAGCTTAAAGAGATATCTTATTTTTAAAGATACATTAGTAATTCATGCTAATATGAAAAGGAATTAACTTCAACAGAGAAAAATACTTCTTTCCAAATGGTTGAAAGCATGTTTGCAATATGCAAAACCATCTTTGTATCTGGAAAGACTGTTTTCCTGTCATTCATGAACTTCTTTGTGTAAATTAAAATCATCCTGTGCTGTGACAATGTTTTCTGTATCTTATCTCTATTAGAGCAAGTCAATAAAAACTATATTCTAGCAACTGTTTTCAATTACAAACTAAAATTCTGTTGAGACTTATCCAATACAGTAGGGGTCAAATCTTTGGAGAGGGTGAGCAGCTGGGACTCCTATGGCTCGACTGATTAGCACCATCTTACTTCAGAGGCCTGAATTTTACACAGTAAATGATCTAATCACCTACCCGGGTTTAGAACTATCACAAGTTAATAACAGCACTGCAGCCATAGCTGCAAAATATTACACAATAAAACAAAATAGATGGAAATAATCTCTCCTGAGTGCCAATAATTTAGATTTACAGGGTGATCCATATGTATTCCAGCTCCTAACAGATTGCCAAAATACTGTTTGGAGACTTCTATTTCAAATCTAGTACATTTTATTATCATTTCAGAGGTTACAAAATTGAGGAATAAATTAAAAAGCTAAAATGGGGAAAACAAACATTTACAGATTGGATTTAGGCGTTCAGAAGTGTGAAGCAAAGCTCCCTCTTTTGAAAGGACTTCATTAATGTTTAATTAGCTGAGTTGCCAACCGGAGCTCACTCCCCAGTGTCCTCTTACCCAGGCACAGCACGAGGTGGGAGGCTGGCTTTGGTGGGGTTGTTTAGCAGCATCTCAGGAGTGGCATTTTTCAGCAGCTGGTCTCAGGACACTTCACAATGTCATCATAATTGTCACCACTGAAGTCAGGGAATGCGTAGGGTTACCAGGCAAAACAAGGCAGGGATCTGTGTGGTGACAAGATACAGGCCTTTGTTTTGTGAATTTCTGAACATCAGTTCATTTTGCTCATTGGCTGCTTGGTGCCAGGAATGCCAGTCCACTCTCATGGACACAATGCTCATGGAGTCCTATACCGATATTATATTGTTCTAGATATAGAAAATTACTGTAATATCTCAGGTGTTCAGGGATAGGTAATTTTTCACCAATTCACTGAGGCATAGTAATTTCAACAAATACTTAACAATAATTCAAAAAAATCAAGAAGTAATTTTTATATCATTTTAGAAATATTGTCCAAACTTACCTGAATGCTGTAATACAGAAAGTCTATTGCTTAAAGGTACAGTTCATAATTGACTCTAACCTTTTCCATGACACGAGTCAAATCCAGAGATTTCACACTGGGCAGAACAGTGTCTCTGAACTTCACCAAAACACGACCAGAATACATTAACAAACATTAGCCTTCTTGCATCTTTCCAGCTAGAGGCCCTATGTTGATGGGAATGCCCATTGAAATCATTGGAGTTGTGTTACTTTCCCTTTGCAAAGTGTCTGGTTCTGTACCCTTGGACTGGTCCCTTTTGCTTGTGTAGCAGTGTCTGTTACATTATACATGAAATAGGCTTAATCAGAAGACCAAACAAAATATGACCATGGAAATCAATTTGGCCACTGAGCTGAACTTGCACCATGTCTGCTGTACTTAGCTGTACAGCCAATGTGTTTCCAAGCCTCAGTCATGGGGAGCAAAGCCTTTGCTCCAAGGCTCCAGCAGGTCAGAGCAGGAGCACCCATGCTTGATTCGAGCTCTCTGCTCACTGAGGGCCACCAAGTTAAATGTGGCCTGCAGTGCTTTATTTACTAGCCATGATTTGTAAGAAAATTATTAGATGATAACACACTTTGTAAATCCAGGATTCTGCTTCATATTGATATGTACCTAAGTAAATTAGAATGTTTCTCCCTGGCCAGAAATATGTAAGTATTTACTATAACAAATGCAACTATTCACAAGATGGCTTGGAAAGCAAAGTTCTTTTAAGAACGCTATGAAAATGATACATTCTAGTAAACTGATTTCTGTTAATGCCAACAGTTGAACTCAAAATGACTTACCAAATAAACCCCAAGTAATCAGAAAATTAAAATTTTGTTAATAACCTTTTCCCAAAGAAAGGCTACAGTCTTCATCAAGCAATGTATTTTTGTTTGAGAAAGTCAATTTTGGAAACCTTTAAATCGCCTAGATTAAAATACTCATATCTTAGCAGACCTTAATCAGACAATCATTGACAAATTCAGGGCTTTTTCTGAAATGAACTCTGAAGATAATATGCAGTGGACAGTACAAAGTGATAGCAGCCCCAGGAAAGGTAAGGAAGGTAAAGGAAAACGTTAGAAGACATTGCAAATATGATGGAGCTTTCAGAACCAAATCTTGCTTTCCCTTTGATTACAATAACTGTCAGGAACAGTCTGAGAAAGAAAAATCTCTTAGTTCTAGTATGGCACATTGCATTAATATCAAAGCACACAGTTTAAAATACAACAGGAAAGGTTAAAAAAATATATGATTAAAGAGAATCAAAGGAAGGAAGGCATAAAGGTCAGATATTTCCAGTTACTGATGACTGGCTTGGTCAATGACAGTGATCATTAACTGCCAAGAAGTGCCCTTCCTGTCAGCCTCTCTTACATAAACAATGAAATACACAACAACGTGGATCAGGAGCTATCAGATGATCACATGTGGGAGCTGGTCTCTCCAATAAATGCCATGGCATTTACCATGCTAAATGTGATACTGGTGTTCTTGCATTTTCTTTCTCTCTAGTTCACCCTTTCTTTTCCCCCATGCAGTCACATACATACATAGGCTACACAAAAACCCTGAGAACTTGCCACCAAATGGCTGGTGGCTGTCACTGTGCCAGATGAGAAAAAGACTTGAGATTGATCAAGTGATTAATCTTGTGTTAATATATAACTGAGGAGACAGGAAGATTTTATAAACAAGGACAAAAAGGTGTAATTGGATATGGTAACTTTTGTGTTCAACAGAAGAACTGCTGGGAAGAGGAGAAACAAGTAATTATAAAAACAAAAAAGGATTAAGGAGATTTTTTTTTTTCCTGCTGGGTACAAGCACCTGGATGGCAGAGAGCCTAGAACTGGATTACCTTTGAATTTTCTAAATTGTTTTCATGAGAGGAACTTTTTTTGACCTATATGAATAAGAGAGAAAGCTTCTTAGAATTGAGGAATACTAATTTATAAGAAACCTTTCCTCCCACAGAGATGTTCAGGAAGACACTGACTGCTCAATGCTGCTTAATTTTTTTTTTAATTCTCTTCCTGACTAGGTCAATGTGTTGCACAAAAAAATATCATAACCTTCAGCAAGGAATAAAATTGAAAAATCCTGAAAAAAATACATTCCTTCCTTATCTTTTAAGGTATCGTTTCAAAGCAACAGTAACTATTTAGAAATAAGTAAATAACAACTTTCAAAATTGAAAAACATCAGATTTTTCTCCCTGGTTTTGCTTATGATTTTACAGAAAAGGATGCAGTTTTCCTAGTGCCACGTGTATTTTTTCAATTCTTTGTTGTACTGAAATTTATTTTCTCTGTAGGTAATATATTTGATTATAAAAAACAGTTAAATTGATATGTAGTCACAACAAACCACAGCAATTTTTTCCTCTTGTAGGAGGCTGAAGGATTGACAGCTGGAGAGATATTTTCCTGTGTCAGTATGTGCAGGGATGTTGAGCAATTTCTCTGGAGAGGACTGATGCTACTTATTTGTATCCCACAAGCAACCTCCCCTGCTACCTGGTGCAGCTGGCCAAGGTTGGAGCTAGGCAAGCACTCATGTATCTTTTCCATTTGTTTAAAGCTCATTAGCATCCATTGAGCTGTGCTGTTCCAGCTTCAATATATCAACGTTAACAAAACAGTAATGCAGTACTGTTGAGGGAAAAGAAAACTAAGTCTCATTTGAAATACAAACATGTACTGAAATGCAACCCGTTGCCCCCACTTCAGATCCCAGGGACTGATGGCAGGATCTGAGCAAAACCCCAGGCAATCTGTGAAACTCTGACGTCTTTGCTAGTGTGGATCTGTGGAACCACAGGTATTTAGAAGCAGCTGTACCTCCTGCAAAAGGCTCTTGCTGTAGCACCATAAAAGAACTCTTAAAGCTTTTAATCTGGAAGCTCCTACCCTGGGAAGCTGAGTTTGTGAGGCATAGCTGTTGTACAGCCCCCTCCCGCAGTGCTGAAAGACCTGGCTGGGAGTGGGGCAAGCACAGCCAAACCCAGGCTGGAGTGGCTTTGCTGGGGCAGCCCTAGAGCAGGAGCTCGGGGAGTCCTTAGCCCCGTGGTGGTCCCGCAGCAGGTACTGCTCCACAGGGGTTTGCAGCAGGAAGGCCCTGGGGCACCAGCAGGGCCATGGACCTCCCCTTGGAAGGAAGGACTGGATGGAAAGGCCTTACATTCATACCTGATGCTGCTGTGGGTTGTCACTCATGAAGCAGAGAATTTGTCAGTAAAGCCACGGTGAGAGCAAGCAGAAGTATTTGGAAGAAAAAGATTCCTGAATAGCCTGGGCTGCAATTGAAGCCTGAAACCATGCAGGGATAACTTCCCTTCACATTACACAGCTCTAGCCCCAAAGCCCTGGGATAAAAAAGATGTTATTTAAATGAAGGAGCAGTGTGTAGCATGCATTGATTTTGGAGGGAAGTTATTTATTCAGCATTTCAGCATGCTGGGAATGTTGGTTCAGCAGGGAGAGGCTTGTGCTGTGCTTCTGAAATGCTCCCCTGACTTTATGTGGAGGATCATCTCAAGAATAATTAGCTCCCGTGCCTGTTCATCTGGAAAGGCAAGGGGTCCATACGGACACTGCAGGTGCAGGTAGAGGGCAACTGCTGTGTTAGAGAAAGCATAAGCACACTGACTGATGAGAAAGACATGACCAGCCTTTGTGTTGATAAATGCAAATTGCTTCCTATTATAAGAGTTTTGTGGGTTTGGTCTAGGCTTGTTTTGTTTGGATTGTTTTTTCACAGATAAAGCATATATAGAAAATGTTTAACTGTTTAAATATTTAAATATTTAAATGAATTTTTTTCTCCATATATGCTCTCTGTGAAGAGCAATTAAATTCCCTGGCAGAAATACAAGTGATAAATATGAATTGCATTTTGCGTGGTATTTGTAGAAAAATAATTTAAACATTTGTATTCACAGAATTAAAGGTTCTTTTAATAGTCAGTCATGTCCCCTCAGAAAGAAGAAACTACAGCTCGTGACTCTTTTGATTTTTGGAACGTGTTTGCAAAGCACAGGCAGCAAGTGAACAGCAGATAAAAAATTAGTGCTGAGATTCTTCTAATGGCTATATTAAATATTATGATATTTCTTCATAAACAGAAGGGGAAAATAGTCAAGAACATTTTTTATTAAATGTTTTATAGCAATTTTTTGCTTTTGATGAAAAGCTCATTCTAAGGCATGTGCATGTATGCATTAGTTAATAACATGTACCTCCTATGGGGCAACCCATAGGATACAACCTGAATGTTTCTCATGCAAATAATTAACTCTTTCAGTGTGACATGAACAGGGTACATGTGACATGCAGCATACAACAGCAAAAAATATTGCAGATTATTTACTGCAAAGGGTAAAAGGGGCTGTAACGTGATCCAATAATTTCTTCACTTAATCCAGGAATAAAGATAAAAGGAGAAGAGAAAAATACAGTTAACTCTTCCCCAGGGTGTTTGAATGAGAAAAGTGCTGAACTGTGAATCAGAATTGAATAGGCAGAAACATTAGCTCCTTTCAAAAGGATGTTTGCCTTACAGAGATCAGATATTGTAATAGCACAGATCTGGCTCTTTGCCTATGCTTTGCAGCATGCAAATGAGTATTTTCCTTTCTCAGCAACTCTGCAGTAAAACCCACCACGAAATCACAGAAATATACTGAAGAACTCTTTGAAATGACCACCAATTCTGCTGTCAAACTCTAGAAACTGATGACTGATTAGCAGAAGTGCAGGTAAAGGCTCTTTGTTCCAGACTCACTGTCAGTGGAAATATAAGCAATGAGTACCTCTGAAAACAGTGCTCGAAGAGGCACATTATCAAAAGTGACTCATGATGCAGGCAGGTGCCAGAAAACTATTTTTTAAAAAATTTCTACCTGCTATTGAATCGAAGTGCACAAGAACATGTTTTCATGGTGGATTGTAGAGGAGGGTTACCCTGAGCTCTGAGGGAGCTCTAGTTTGTCATGCTGAAGACCAGGATGTCTCAGCCCACAGTAAGCTCTGCTCTGCCACATGCAGACTCTTGCAAGCCTGAGCTATCTTGATGCTGAGACTTTATTGCAAACTGAAACTGAACAACCTCTTCTGCAGTTGCACCAACTAAGCATATGTAAACCATCAGGACCACTGAAAGCTGTGCTTCAGTTGGGTCTCCCAATTTGAAAGACCAACAAATAGCTGGCCAATCTCAGTACAGAACAAAAAATGCCTTTTCAATTCATCAACTTTGTCAAGACTGAAGTCACCACTACAAACTGTGCCACTGACAGGTTTGGGTATTAAGGTGGAAGGAAGGACATCAAAGAGGAGGAAGACAAATGTGTTATTGCCAATTTAACCATGTATCTGATTCCCTAATACAATCTTTCACACTTGTACTGTAATTGCCTGCAGCTCTCTTGATTTCATTAACATCAGTATTTTCCGTATTTTTGTCTGGGACTTCTGAGAGGTAGATTAACTTATTTTTCATAAACTACTTCTAGCACATTTCCTCTCCACTGTCCTGTTAACATCATCACAGAGTCATACAGAGAGGAAGGGACTTCTGGAAGTCTCTTTTCAAACCTTCTGCTCAAAGCAGAACCAACACTGAACACATTGCCAGGTGACCTTCTGCCAGTGCTGCCAGTCCCTGCCCTTTTTCAAGAGAGTAGCACTTGTCACAATGATTTACTTTCAGCTATGGATCACCATCTCAAAGACCACCACTGTTTCCCTGTCCAACAAGAGCTCAGTGCCCCATGTCTGAGGGCACCCATCCTTCCACAAAAACTGGACAATGGTCGAGAGTGAGATGATATCCATAATCACTTACACTACTCTTAGCTAAACTGGAACAGCTGACTAAAGCTAAGGATTCCATAATCTCAATATCCCACCCTTTAAAATGTATGTAAGCTTTACAGTAGGTTCAAACATAGCATAACTCAGATTAACAGTGAACTGGTTGCTGTTCCCATCTGTACCTTCTCAGTAAAGTATCACTTACAGACTTGATCACAGAATAATTTTATCCATTTGCCTTTTTGGAGACTTTACCACAGCATGCAAATATTTCAAGGACAGAAATGGTTTCAATGTTTATTCAACATGAATGTGTAGGAAAAGAGAAAATAGCAGGCATGAGATATTTAGGGCAGCTACTGTGAATTCACTGTAGGTCTGGGAAGACTGTCAATACTGAGGGCTTGTGGCAAAATGCTGTGAAAGTACAGGAACAAAATCAATTGCAGCCAGATTTTTTCCCTCCCAGTACACATGACAAAATTATTTACAAGTGGCTTATTTAAATCTAGCCAGAAGTCAGCTATTTTGGTGGCCTATTGAGCAGAAAAGATCCCCTTTGAGTTAAGGAAGGTCACAGATCCAGTTACATCACCCAGATGATCTCTCTGACAGAGTATTTGTAACACTTGCTCTACCTTGCCTTTGTTTCAAAGTGGATGGCTTGTGACAGTGGGTTTTACTGCCTTTTTTGTTGGCATTGGCTAGAACTTGCTCTATCCTGGCACAACCTTCCACATAATGATGATGAGCATAGTGTGAAAAAAAACAAACCGAGAGAACAACACATCTTATCTAGAAGCAAAAAAAATTCACTAAGACCACTCTTTCAGAAAACCTCATCTAACCTAAAGCTAAAAACTGCTTTGAACACCACCCACACTGCAGTCATAGATTTCCTGCTCGGCACCTCTCCATAATCTCAGTGCAAACTGCTGCAAAGGCCGGCAAGCTAATAGCTGATCTGGCTCAGTGCCAGTCTGATTTTGACTGTCCCCTTTTGAAGTCTAGGGCATCTCTGCATTAGCAAGTAGCACAGTGTAATTGGAGTGGATCTGTAGAGTGAAATGGTGGGCACAGAGCAGCTGAGGGCCAACCTGTACACATTTTAGGGATATTGCTTCAGACTATCTCTTACTTGGGCCCTACACAGGATGGTGAGTGGTCGATGTGGGGCAAGTGCCTTGCTGGACCCCATGTAATTAGTTCAGCAGAGGGACATCCAGTTTGTGTGCTCCAAAACCACTTCATTCACACTGAGAATACAAGTACAGTAAACAGAAGAGAATATTTGCTTTCTGAGTACATTCCTGATCTGAACTAAACTGCTAGTGCAAACACATCTTGGGATCTCTTAGGAGGGGTCTTGGTCCAGGGAAATCTTTTGTGTAGGAAGAGATTCTGACTGTAGAGTTAATGAAAGCATCATTAGCTGCTCACATTGTCTGTACACAGTTAAACACAAAACAGTTAAGTCTGATGAACCACTGTAAGAGTTGCAAATTATTTTTCCCTCTTTATTGGAAAAGGTAGGACTTTAATGTTACAAAGATAAAGAGATTCAAATTAGGAAATACCTGCCTTTTTTGTAATTTGAAAGTTTAAGAATGAGCAGTACAAATCACTGGTTTTGGAATCCTATACATCATGAGCCTTTTTCTGTCAAGTTTTGATATGAATTGGCTCCAAAAGTGCATTTATTTGTCTCAGACCATCAGTGCCAGACATTGTCATCTTCCAGGCATGTCAGTGGTGGGACACCTGGTTTTATGATGCTTCATGAGTCAGGAGTGGTGCACTGGGGAGAGCACTGTGCAGCTGCATAGGGGAGATGTTTATTGCTGCCAAATCACAGAAACCACAAACACTGTATTCCAGTAAGTTGATTCCTCTGGTTAAACTCCTGCAAGTTCATTTCATAGTGAGCTTGATGGGCATTCAGAGTGTGTCAGAAACACAATCAGAAGAACACCCCAACATACAGGCATAACACTCACTGCTCAACTGTTGCGAGCAAAATGATGAGATATTTTACTTTCTTTGAGGTTTTTTTGTTGGATTTTTTTTTTTTTTGGCATGGTTTATTTTTTCTTGCTTCTCTCCATTCTGAATGCAATGAAGCACAGTTTATAGAGATAAATAGCTTTCACAGAGATGAAGACTCAGTCATTTATATCAAGGAGCATAGGCCTAATCAAGCTTTGTGGGTGCACCACAAGCAGTTAGGAAGCTGTATTACTGACTTTGGGAGGTAGCTCTGTTCTCTGGGAAAAAAAAACAAGCCTACATCAGACTGAATTCTGGTTCTGCAGCAGATAATACAGCGGATTGATGACTGTACAGCAATCCTTATTTAATTCACTCTGTATCCCTGGCACTCCTCATCCAGATAATCAAAGAACTGGGACCGTAATGACTGCATCTGAATATTTCCTTTCTTTTTAAGCTTTCAGATTCCTTTTGCTTGTTCAGGACTTGCCAGCTTTCTTCATGTTTTAAGGGCAATGTGCATAATAGAGTTCTGCCTCTTTCTCATGGCTCTATGGTAGAGCCTGCACAAGCTCTGCCCACTCATTCCAAGCATCTTTTGTTCTGATGTAGTATGTTCAAAGAATTCCACTTGGAAAAAAATGTAAAGATCAATTCTAAACCTGCTGAGCATAGCTCCAGTTCATGTGAACTTTAATAACAGAGCCCATTGTACAGCCTTTGGGGTTAGGGTGCCCTTCACCCTTACTGAAAAGTCTGAATTTGCGAACATAGTTTAGGCCCCCTGAAATGTGAAGGAGCATATGAACCTGTCTTTCCATCAATGAATTCAGCAAATCTTCCTGCAGGGGCTCAGTTGCTATGCCCCATTAAACTGGCAGTGGTTGCCTTGCTTTACACAGCAGCTCAGCAGTCCTCAAAGACAAAGTATCCAGAGGCTCTGGAGGAGCAAGAGCAGCAGCACTGCCCCGAGCAGGTCCCATGTGCATGGAGCTGAAGCAGTCATCCCTCTGCTGCTCCTGAGGCTGTGCCAGTTTGTATTCCATCTGCATTGCCTGTTCCAGGCTTGGGGTTAGTTCTCCTGTCTTTGGAGGAGGGAAGGTGGGGAAAGGGAAATATTTATGAATGTGGTTCTCTATTTGCTGGTGTTTTTGTTTCTCTGTTTGTTTTTTGTTTTGTTTTGTTTCTTTTTTGCAGTCTGCCCAGTTCCTGCATTGAGCTACTGCATCCATACACAAGGGAGCAAACTGGCCCCACAGCAGTGGCCCATCTGCCTTGAGGTTCAGGGAGAGGAGGAAGGGCAGAATTTTGTTGATAAAGAAACTGTTCAGCATTCTGAAATGTATTTTAATATGCTCCAGAATATACTAGCTTTTTCGTTGTCGACCTGCAAAGACTAGGTCCCTATTCAAAACATTTTTAGCATAGATTTAAAACTTAGAAAAGAGTAACAAAAAGCAAACAATGCAGAAGGAATAGATACACAAATCTGACAATCATATGGTTAATGAAAATTTGCAGATGTCTTTGGGCTTATTTTATTTTGTTGCACTTGTGGAAAGTTAAATAGAGGCAAAACAAGTTAAATAATTCACAAAAAACCTACATTACTGAAAGATCCAGAGAAAATTGTTTCAGCTGCAGTCCAGTTTAATAGGAAGAGACAATTCTATTCAAGTAGAAAGGGACCAGATGAGTCCAAAACTTTACAATTCTTAAAGATTTGGATTATGCAAAATTTAACTCTCCTGACACACTGTTATTCATTAAGTTCTAGTTTTACATCCATGTTAGACATGAAAAAACACTAAAGATTCAAAAAGAGAAAACAAACAAATAATAACAACAACAATGTCTGAAAACCAAAACCAAACCAAACAAACTATAAAAAACTCCAATCTGAGCTGGAGGTGAAGAATTGCCTTTGGTGGGACTGGGAGCACAATCTGGGCATACCAACTCCCAGCTCTCCCAAGTATTGGACAACCTCTTTTAGCAAATAAATGCAGAGAGGCACTCTTTAAACAAACATCATTTCCTATGCTATGACTCAATATACATACAATACAGTGAAATCTTGAATAATTTATCTACAGTACAAGTTCATTATTCAAAGACAAGCATACCATGCAGTTTAATGGGAATTTGCTTCATTACTTTCAGGATCTTTCAAATCCATTTGTGACATAAGTACATGCTCACTAAAACATTCTTAAAACTTCTGAGAGAGTCAGCATTCTTCACAGAAAGAAAATGCCTGATTCCTTTCTTCACTTTCTGAAGTTCACTGCAGTTCTATGGCATTTTCAATAAATTATCTAGAATGTCTGTGTTACTGCATGTTGAAATGCTACTTAGATTAGTTTAATTTAAAGGTCAAACTATTTTCAGTGTTTAACTAAGTCATTTCAAAACATGTCTTACCATTAAGGGCACAGAGGTGTGAGTATTCAAAACCATATTGCCCTTGCAAAGTATGCATATATTTAAATATTTATATTCCCATTAGCTTAAAATGGGAAGAACAGATGTATTAGCTTACTCACTGAATCACGGTGAAGATTCCCAGTTGATTGTCATAAACATCCATTGTATTTAAAGCTGATGGAAGCAGGTGACAAAGTCCTGGGTCACAGCTGTCTTGGTCAGTGGATCTGTGCCTCTTTTTCTGCACCCTTCACATGCACACCTACACACACCCACACACAACTCTCCTCTGTGTGTCCTGCTCAGCCTCTCCTGGTTCTGCTGCCTCTGTCAGGCTGGATATCAAACCACCAACACTGCTGCTGGTTGAGAGCTACCAGAGGCAGTGGGGGGACAGGGGGTGTTCTGTGGCAGTGACGTTCCCACACGCCAATCCATGTCGATGCTGCTGACACGGGAGGATCAATGGGAAAATCACAGTCCCGTGGTCTGGGCTGTAATGATTTAATGATATTTTTTAAAACTATTACGTAGCTTCACCTTGAAACAAGCCTTGAGATTACTCTTAACAAATATAGAAAAGCATGTTCATGCAGATTGGATCATGTGTGATTCCAGCCTAATGCTAATGATGTGTCAGTGTCTGCTGGGGTAAGGAGGGATAGGTTGTGCCTTGTTTTCTTTGCCTTGGCTAGGATTCTTAGAGTAGAATATAACTTTGGGGTTGTAATGAAATAAAGCTTTCTTCTATTCATGCAAAAAAAAGAAGAAGTGACAGCAAGAGAAAGAAAATCTCTTTGCCAGTTAAATATCACAGGATGAACAGACCAAACCAGTCCACTAAAACCAATGAGCATACATCTGTTTTCTTTTGCCCAGCTGAAGACCTGTGGTTTTCAAAGGAGGGTGCGTCTTGTTTTTGAAAGTATGTCTTTAAAAGGACCTTACACCTCCAGAACTTAAGCATCTTCCAAACACCTGTGAGAAACACAATTTCTTCATGTAAAGAAACAATATTTCTTTACCATTCTGCGCTGCAATTTAAACACAATGCTGCTAGGACAATTGCTGAAGGAATGACAACTTATTCCCCAGTGATCTACATGAAGAAATCCTTCAGCTGAGTTGTGATGACAGCTGAGCACATCCAAGGGAGCACTGCTCCCTCTCTTCAGACACCCAGTGCCCCCACTCCAGGAGTGCAGCAGTGGGCGCAGCTTCTTTCGAGGAGGGAAAAAGGACAGATTGTACAGTGAGGCTGGGGTGACAGGCTCATGGAAAGCTGTGGGAAAGTGCACCTACCCTTACCCCCAGACTACAGTGGGTGACAGAAAGCGCTGTGTCCAAGTAGATAAGAGAAGCAAATGAAAGGGAAGAGTGCTGGCTCTGGTCATCGAGATACACACCAGATGTGTGAGTCTTCACCATCAAAGGCAGCCATCATGGAAATGGAGGTGCTGAAAGCAGTTAGTTAAATGGCATCCCCATTTCTAACAAGCCAGACCCACTTGCTCTCCCTCTCCCACAGCTCTCACCTTGGCCAACAAAATTACAAATGTATGTGATCTGTCCCAGTGAGGTGAAAAACTCCTCCACAACAGAAGTACAGGTGGCTGAATTGCAAACACTGCTGGCACTGCTGCAGTGATGATTACAGAATCACTGTAAGGTTGGAATGGATCACAGTTTAACAAAGATCATTTCAGCTAAAGGCTAATGACCAAGACTAAGGACCTTTCATTGCAAGCCCCAAGAAAAGCAAGACAAGAGAAGACAGAACCACTCCCGTGCAGTGGCTGTAGTGGATTGAGACACACTTGGGAAATCCACACCAAGGCTCCAGAGCCTCACTGCAAAAGCAAAGCTGACAACCTGGTGGGTTTTTACTGTACTGTGCCACTCATATTTTCACAGCAGAGAAAAGAAATGGAGACCATTTTGTATCTTTCCATTAAAAATTACCAATGGAAAGTCTGGAGTCTTAATTTTCAGGGCAGAGGCTGAGCACATTCCATCACCAGCCTTGTTGAAATGCTGGTGTCTGCAGGGTCTATTACATGAAAGCTGGTTACTCTAATCTATTGGCAAATTTGTGGTTGGGCCCTTCTTTTGGGATCCCAAGATGAGGTAAACATCTCCATTTGTGCAAAAAGCAGATAGGACTTTTTCTTAAGGTAAGCTTTGATTCCAGCTAAGCAGGCCTATAGCAAGTGTAATTGCTGTTTTCTCAAGGGTGGTTTGAATACATGATCTAAGAGTTAAAAAACTCCAGGGTACTGAAAACTCCAAATGCAGTGTGGTATAAATATGGGGTTAGATATAATTTCTGAATTCAGATCCTAGCTCTGAAACTAATTTTATTTCTGGCAGTGGGCAAATCGTTAACAGACAACTGGTAGAGACATTTGGTCAGAGTAACTGATATTCAGTATTTAGCCTGAGACATGTGGGGCTGTATTTTCAAAGAGTGTAATCCTGAAGTGTTAGCCACAGATGATCTTTTTCTTTAAACTCATTGAGATATATATGATACCACTAATTTGACTTTTGTAATCAGAAGACATTTTTTTAAAAAACAAGCTTTCATCTCAAGCCTAGCAAGTGTTTTTGGAGATATCTCACTAATTCAACAGGCTTCACAGCTACTCAGACTGCATTCGTTTCCACATCTCCAAAAGAGGAATAAAGGCTTACATATCTAGAAGATTATTCAGGCAATATTTGTGGAATAGTTTGAGGGATGATGTAGGTAGTTTACCCCATATGACTTCCTCACGTGCACTTGAGTAGATAATCTGATCACTTCCAATCTTGTGTTTTCTCCCAGTTGCATGTGATTTATCTGGATCTTTAATTACTCATTTTTCATATTCTCTAATATTTTGTGGAGCAATCTTGCTATCTCCCCACACTATGAAAGATGTGGCAGAAGTTATTCGTGTACCATTAGACATTGAGGTCAAACTCATTACTCAGAAGAAATTCATGAGATCATTTTAGTGATAACATGATCCAAAGTGAGATAGATCCCAGAAACCAACCTTCAGCACCAGCAGTTTCCCTTTCTGGACTTCCCTGTTCTGAAATTCCAGCAAGAATGGCACTGAAAGAACTAGGCAGGGAAAAAAAGTTAATATATTTTAATTTATTTGCTTTTCTCAGAGCATCTCTTGTGAATGAACCAGTGATGAAATAAACTAGCCTTTAACATGATCCTTTCCCCTCACTACACTCTTAATAGCACCTTGAGAATCACGTACTGAACATTTGGGGCCAGATGCTCATCTGGCATGAATTGATGCACACACATTGAAACCAGTAGAGCAGTGATAATATATATACACTAGAAGCTACCACAACTGGGCCTGAATAAAAGGTTTCATAAGTTATGTAACTGGTAATTCCAGTACAGGATTTGTTTTTAATACGATTGACTTTGTTGAGATGAACATGACTATAACCTTGGAAAAGATGCCATGCTATTAAAAAAAAAAGGACAAAAATCAACTAAACCCACAATAACAGTGCTCCTAGAACTCACAACAAAATTAATTCTTCCCTCATCCTGATTTCCATGGCTGCTCTAGGTTACAGTGGGGCCAGCACTAATTTTTACTCTACATCAGTTTCAGTCCACTGGCTGCAGCATGGTTTCTAAGGATAAGGTGTCAATACCATTTTGTAAAGCCAAAGGCAGGCTTTGCTAAATAAATGAATACACAGAAGAGTGCTGATAAATTGCCAATTTGACTGTGCTGCTAGACAGGAGATTAACTACTGCTTCATAGGAATTACTAAAAAATTAAAACTTCGCATATCGTGTCAGTGCCCCAGGTCTGATGACATTTCAATACAGAAAAGTCTCTAAGTAATCAGTAGGTCAAGTATGGTGGCAATACCATAGGGCAATTATTAAATAACATGTTCGGCAAATTCAGTTTGGAAAAAAAATAAAAATATTATGAACGCTATTTAAGGGCAAGAAAGGGGTGATTTTTTTCTACACAACAGCTAATCTAGACATGCTCTGGCTTCATTTGCTCTTGGCAACAATCCTCATGAACAGGTCTCACATCGTCTGACACCAGAGGCCTATGGTGCAGCTGGCTGTCTCTGCTGGTCACCCACTGCTTGCTGCCACAGAGGCTTCTAGGGTGTGATTCATCTGACCTAATTCAGCTGGCTGCTTTACATTTAAGATGAATAATGCCTAGAAGTGTCTGTTTCTTTCCATTTGCTGTCTATCTGTGCTATTTGATGTCTGGTGCAGATTGTCAATACTTTGTGTACGACAAAGAATAGGAGCAAGAGGAGAAGCTCTGAACCTAAGACTTTAAGTGAAGGTCTCTGTCTCAGAGCCTCCCTTGAGGCTCTGTATCACAGAGGCATGAAAGCAAAATGTATACTGGACTTTGGTCTTACACAAGTCTACCAAGCTGCCAGTATCCAAACCTGCTCCCCTAATGCAGTATTCCATAAAATTATATTTGCTGGTGTGTCTGAATCTGGCCTTCCAGAGGTTTGGAAGGAAGTTTTTTGAAGAAAACTTTTTACATGTCAGAAAGTATAAGCTTGCCAGCAGTTGTGCGAAAAACATGCTCTGGCAATCTTCTGGCTCTTTTCTTAAAAGCCCAACACACCCCCATCCTCCCAAACTCCAACACATTAAGATCCACACCCTGAGTTTGGGCATAATTCAGGTAGACCATGATGTTGAATGTATTCAACAAGAGTCCTCTTCCCATTGTTTATCATAATTACACCCCCTGTCAGAACTTTTCATGCAGTGTTTCTCACTTGCAAAGTGGGCTCCTCCTCTCCTTCCAAGCTCATCTCCAGTGCTGGCCATTAGTGAAAGGAACTGAAGTGTGGAAAAGACAGGGAAAAGTAACTGGGGGCAGACTGACAGTGCTGGAGTTTTGAGCATGCCCCAGGCTCACTGAAAAGAGTGGGCAGAGCTGGAGGAGAGAAGTGGTGGTGCTAATCTTGTATCTATGATTCGTTTGGAATTGCACTGTGTTTGTTTAACATTCAGCTTATGTTTGACTTGTATGTATTGATGTTTGCATTAAATCAAGTAATTTTTCTGTGCTCATGTTATATCAACAAAGCTATATAAAGCATTTGACATCCTTAGGAAAATTCTTCATATGCTATAATTCATCATCGTAAAACCAGTAAACAGATTGTTAAAACAAGCGAACTGATTTTCAGGTGTGTTACAGAGCTGCATCAAGCATTATTGCTGTAGATGTTCTTTAGTTACTTGCAAATATAAAATCAGGAGAAAAAATTAAATTGCATTTTTCCAACCTTGCACCTGCCAGATAAGATCCTATGACGTAATCCCATGTGCAGAATTAGATACAACTCATTGTGAATATGCATGGTGGAATCAATCCAGGATATGTAAGAGAAAAAGAGAGGAGTCTCAGTGCTGCCAGAAGTGTTTAACAATATTTTTCTCTTTTAGAAACTTGGATCTACAGAAGTCCCAGGTAATAATTAACTTAGACACATTCCTTACTGCCTTGAGCAAACAGAAACTGACACCCTACCGTAAGCAAGCTGGGACTGTGACCCAAGAAGTCATGTCCCACCAGAAGATTTATATCCACCCCAACATATTCTGGCACAGAGCTGCCTCAGAAACTGGCAGAAACAAATTATGATCAAGGTTAAGCAGCTCACAGATGTTTTCCAATGACTGACAAGTCAGGTCTGTTCAAAATAAAGCTGGGATCAGCCACAGTCTGTCTTTTTAGTGGTTTCTGGCTGTTTCCAGTGGCTGAGCTGCTGGAGTATCTGAAACAGGTATCCAGATCTGTGTCACAGAGCCTCACACCTTCTTAATTGCTGTGCATGGAGCCTGAGCATGGTCACGTTACATCACCAGTGATAAGCAACATTCCTCTTTTGAAAATGGCTAATGAACAACCCAGACAAACTATAACCACTTCATACAAATGGCAATCGGGCTAAAGGTGGCACACATAGAAATTATACTTTGGAGTTTCAACCAGCCATAGTTAAAGATCACCTGATCCAGACATAGCAATACTCCATGCTTATTTATTTATTATTGTACCTAATTTCTGTCAAGGATTTCTGATGAGCCATGCATCATTCTTGTTTAGATGTTGGTATAATGACTCCTGTGGAAGTTATATAGCATTAAAAATTATTTTCAAAACTCAAGCATGTTTAGAGTGCTGGAACTCAGCACTACCCTCTTGTCTGCCAGAAAAAGGCATATTTCTATTTTTTAGATAAGATGGAGTTTGTAGCAACTAAGTTATCCAAAGGGAATCCTCCCAGCGGGATGGCGGATTCCACAAGCATCATTAAGGAACAAAGGGAAACCGTATTTGACAAAGATGAAAAATAGGAAAGGCTGTAATGAGTAGAACAATTGCATTAATTAAATTACTTGTAAGGTTTTTTTGAAAAGTTCCTTGGGCCAATTCACTTGCAACCAAAAAAATGAGTAAGAGGAAAGACAAACTCCACTTCCAAGTCAGTCTCCACTCCAAGGAAGGCAAATTTCAGTAACAGATTTGTTAATGGAGATGTTTACTGTGTTGGAGGGCTGTGTAGGATATTTTGGCAGTCAGTTTGACAGGTCAATCTACAAACCAGAGTATAATTCAAAGTCAGAAATCATCATTAGCAAAACATATATTAGACAAGTATTTAACTTCTCCCAATATGCCTTTTAAAGGAGTAGCTAATTTCTCAAGTCCTTAATTGTAATGTCACTTTTGCATCTTGTTTTTTTTAGTGTAAAGGAGGTGCTGGAATATACTACCCAATTTTCATGAGGGAGGTCATCCTAAGTAGGAGGGATGGGCTCACTGACCATTCCCAGAGCCATCTACAAGGTGACTGAGAGAGCAACAAGCACTCCTTCATCAAGGCACTGCTGGTGGTGCAGAGGACACATACTGCCTGCTTTTAACTGGTCAGTGCTTCTTCTTCCATGTGGCTTTTTTGTCAGTGCCTCAGTCACAAATGGTGCTCCAAATGTGGGGATGCTTCATGGTAACAAAACATGATAGAGGATAAGAAATGCATTTCTCACTTTATCTGCTTCATCTCTTTCACATCCCACAGCAACCAAGAAGACAGTGTCAGCATTTTCTGTCATGAATCTGTATGTGGCAGCACCTTCTGTGGAGGAAGAAGGGGACCTTTCTTGTCTTCCCTAATGCTCTAACCCTTCAGTAGAGAATTTTCATATTAGCTCAGTTGGGTTGTCTACTATTTTTGGTAACCACAGAAGTGTGCACACAGTAGCTTTGCCATCTCCCACCAGCATTAAAAGCCCACTGCTGCACACCTCCTTCTCCCACTCATTCCTGCACTTGCCTGGGGAGTTATTTGGGCAAAGCAGCAGCTGAAACGTAATCTTTTTTAATTACTAGCAACTGCGTGTGCCAGTAGAGATATATGACTGTAAACCTACGTGAACACTGACCTCAATGCTCTTTAGCCTAAGTAGAGCTCACTGGCAGATCTCATCTATATAAATACTGGTTTTACCTTCCCCCAAGCATGACAGTGTTTTAGCTCTTATTAACCAGAGATTCATGACTTTACAAAGACTTATCTGAATCACTGCCAATCACTCTGTTAAACCCCAAAGTATGTCCCTCTGTTTTCTGCTGATAGAGATGATTTTTCGAAAGCAGTTAGCATTTTGAGGAACTTTAATGTGGGATGCAGGGAAGAAGTCTTCT
Organism: Eopsaltria australis; assembly: GCA_034509425.1. Taxonomy (NCBI): domain Eukaryota; kingdom Metazoa; phylum Chordata; class Aves; order Passeriformes; family Petroicidae; genus Eopsaltria; species Eopsaltria australis. The sequence continues at coordinate 1,902,480 of JAVTVJ010000068.1, read as the reverse complement.
TTATAAAATTTTTGCGGTGGTTTCATCCAAAAATCATTCCCCCTAAAATAGCTGGCTGTAAGCACCTTAAATGTGAGAAGTTTGGAATTACAGACTTTGCCAAGTATGTAAACTTTCTCTCTTTATTATTGTGAGAACATATTATTAATTATTGTGGGGATAAACTAATCTAAGAATGTAGGTCTCCACTCAAAATTGCATCCATGTTTGATCTCAGCATCTTCTTTTTTTCCCTATATATTCAGTTTATGTGCAACCTAGTTTTCTCCACTGAAGGTTGTGAATAACAGATGTAACCTCATTGTCCTTACTGACTTCACTGAGCTATAATTGAACACTGCTTTTGGTATGCTCTCAACAGTGTTGCTTGTATACTGCAAGTCATCTAAGTACTAATATTGAATTTATTCCATCAAAAACTAGCCCCTAGGGGCAAAAACAAACCAGAAATAATTAAATTCATCTAGTAAACCACAGGCTCATTTGAATAACATTGCCTTCTCTTAATGCTGTGTGTACATACAGCAAGCATAGATCATTACAGCCTGGCATCCCTTAAACGCCTGTGAAGCCAAGGTTCTCTGTTTCAGCTTCACAAGCAACGAGTGCTTTGAACAGGAGAGAGAAGAAATCCAAGTTTCTGTATGTTTTTCCCCAAGCAGAAATGCTACGTACACTGTTGTCAGGTTTTTCCACGCCACACTTCTGTTAGAATTCCTTACGGATTGCACTGGTACATTTTTATTGATTCCAATATGTCAGAGTGAAATGACAGTAGCCTTGTGTCAAACCAGTTGTACATCTGATTGAAATCTGTTCACATTTCACCTGCAGTTCATTATTTTCTCATTTCTGTTTTGTTCTCAGGATGAACCAGTTCACAGTTCACAGTTCTGTTACATGCCTCAGAGGTTCAAGAGCTGACCAACAATCTATGGGACTGCATTTAATATTTCTATTCAGTATGAGACAGCTTCTTGTATGGATCTGGCCCATACAGTAAGGTAGGCAGAAACCTGCAATCAAATTGCCTTTTTCAAAGGCCTAGTGGAAATTTGGGTCTGTATATAAAGCTCAGTGATGAATGCCTCCTCTTCTATCTTCCTTCAGCTCTTGATATAGAAAAGTTTTTGCAGTCAGATAAGGAAAAATCAGCATGTACTTGAATGTTGCAAAGTGGGATGTTTTTATTTTTAAAATTTCTCTTTTTCAGCTGTGCTACTTTGTATTTTGCATACGAATAAAAATCACGAAGAGTTACATATCATAGCTTAAATATCAAAGATGACTGTCAAATAATTCAAACAGAAGGCTCTTTATTAAAGTCACTTTGCTGAACAATTTTGTATTGGAAACCAAACAAGGTGAAGGAGAATACTGCTTACTGAATCAAAGCAAAGAGTCTTGCTCTTCAGTCGCACATCTGCACAAGTGCTTCAATACATATCTGGGTTACTAACTCCCAAATTTGGCATATTTGAATTTATTTTTTCACAAAATGGAAACACATACTCATCTACCATATCTCACAGAGGTAGAATATATAAAGATTTCTTTCAAGGAATTTCACCAAAAGACACCAAGTAAGTGATCAGACCATTCTTTTTATCCTGCTTAAAATTTTCCCTATCAAAACAAGACAATGCAACTTTTCACTTACATGTCATTCGGTTTATTCCACATTTTCCATCAGGTATTGTGTGCTTTGGATAGAGTGTGAATGCTGCCTTGATGATCAACTTCTTTGTTTCCCTGAGAGGTGGTGGGAGTGCTGTATACAACTACATGCTGCGTCTTCTAGTTGCAAGAAGTATAACAGGAAGAAGAATGACAGTCACTCTTTACTGAAGACCTGAAAGCATTTTTGTTGGCACTCGTATTGCATAAAAGCACTATTAATGAATGTCACCAACAATAATAAAGCTTTGCTAAGGACGTGGATATTCACCACCTTATCACAAAACAAAGAACGATCATCAAAGGAAGAGATACATTCTTATGCATAACAGCAGTCTTATTTTATGGTACATCATTTGTATAGCTATTTATTTTTAACAGCTGGTGAACAAATTACTTTCCTATAATGTTGAATTTCTTTCACTAGCTGTATATAGTTTTCCACAAAGGTCTGATCCAAAGTCAAATCAAAGTCAGTCAGCATCAGTATACAAATTAGTATTCCATTTTATGATAATCCAAGTTCTGACTGACCATGCTCCTACTGATGCCAATGGCAAACCTGGGGTCTTGTTTGCTTGTAAAGACAGTGAACCAAAACCATTAGATGACTAGAAATTTGGCAGAAGGTTGAATCCCAGAGCTGAGAACATTTCAGAAGTTAGAGCTACATTCATATTTTTTAAAAGTATCCACATGCAATATGACGTCTCCAGTATGCAAAGCACATCAGAGGAACATGAGCTGCTTTTGTGGCGTGAAATAAATGTTGGATGGAAGAATGAAAAAGCTCTCTAGTTTCCTAATGACAATTTTACAACTCATTCTTTGGAATCTTTTCTTGAGTCTTGTTTGCTAGAGAAAACTATATAAATTACTAGTGTATTATTCTAATGACATGGAATTGCTTAAAATCTGACAGAAAATGGCTTATAAAACTTCATGTCAACACCATCAGTTATCTTAAAACTTCAAGTTGTTAAACTGTATTAGAAATATTTTCAGATACTCCAACCTACTTCTCCTTAGCTTTCCAGAGATGATTCAGAAATGAAGTGCACACAAATCCAGCTCTGTATCTGCTCTGCCCTGCCCTGTCACGATCCAGGTTTCTCCCTGAGGCTGGGTGTTAATGCCATGAGTCCTCATCATGGCAGCAGCTGAAAAAGGCTGCATTTGAACTCTCCTCCTTGATCTGCTACTTGTTGCAGATCTGCTGTATCAGGAAAGTAGTTTCCAATATAGGATACCTCTAAACTGGCTTGTACACAGCCTACATATCTTCTTTGCCTATCCACAGTTCCATCTCCACTGCAAGCCAGCACATGATTCTTCTGTATTCCTTGTTTCTTCTTAACACTTAATTTCTTTTTCTGGTACCCTCTATGTATTTCAGTGTCATTGTACCTGAATTTTACTTCTCTGCCTTATAACTGCAGATAAATGTGTTAGCCTCAGGTTCTTCTAATCTGCAAAACCAGGTGTATCCATGCTGTGTACATCCAGCAGCTGTAGAGCTGTTTGGCCAGCAAACCTCTGAGCCTGACCTCCAGCATGGTCAGAGGCACATATTTCAGGATGCTGCATGCTTGAATGCAATAAGACAATTACCATGTTCCCTAGGGTGTCCAGACAGGATGTCTGCAGGCCATCTGCAATCTGCTGAGCTGATAAGATATGGGCTGGAAGCAGAACATGCTACGTTGGCTGTTTTTCGTGACATCATTCTTCCACAGAGAGGGATATTTCTTTCTTTACAAAAGATCCTATCATCTCCTCTGTTCCTCTTCTTCAAATCTGCACGTTGTTAAGAGGTCCTGTGAGGAGATATAAATCTTCCTCTAAGCATCAGTGCCAAGATCTGCTGTTGTGTGAGGAACCTGCTTGCTTCACGCTTGTCTAGTGTGATGATTAAGTGGAGATGTGTCCACAGGAAATGCTTACACTAAAACTTATGCTCATCAGAGTTGATGACAAAAATCTTCTTAGTCATACTGAAATACCAAAGGAGAAACTGTGAATTCTTTTGGAAACATTCAAGTCTCCTTATCATTCCTACAGGAAAACCTTGCTACCTGGGATGGGATGAATGTGAAGAGACAACTGATTAGAGGCAGTAACAACCCTAAAAGACAGCCAGGCTTGTAGACAATAAACAAGAACTAGCTGTTGGATTTCACTTCGCCTGTTCCTTGTATGTTTTAATTTCTTCTAGATAGGTAGTAAGCCATACAATATCATCTGCTTTACAAATGCTGCCTCTTCACAAGATCATCCCTGTGTCCAAAGTGGCAATCCCCTGTTAAAGCTCTTCCTTGTGATATTGGCCAACTCTGCCTCTCAGCTTCTGACTCTTCTTCCCATTCCTCATGCTATTCAGCTAAGGATTACTTACTAGTAACTAATGCCAAAGCTCACAACAGCCAAAAAAATTCCTTTTAATAGCTTTAACAGCTTGCATTGCTTCGCTGGCTGTAGGTGGAGCTGATACGTGATAAGCTTGGAAAAATTTTCTATAGAAACCATCTTCTGACAAAAATTGTATTTGTCACTGAACAGAAACTGAGGGCCAAAAGCATTTGCTTTCATTACCAAAATAAAAAAATAAAAAAAACGGAGGACGTGTCCTCTTTTTATTTAAAAACTACACACGAGAACTGAACATTATTGTTTTTAGGCTAAAAACCAAAATACTTTGGATGAAGGCCAGAACATTTCAGCTGAGAACTAGCTAATGCTTCATCACTGTGGTTAGCAGATGTGACTGGATCCACACAGGGAGTGAATTTGTTCCACAAAACTTGACATTTTTTCACAGTCACATTTCAAGCGGAAAAGAAACCCTTTGAAAATAAGGTGATAGATTAAAAGGAAATCATCCCTTCTTCGCAGAGGAAAGCCAGGTATGCACACACAGAATGGAACTGGCAGCACAGCTCTCATGGGTTTTCTCTGCTCGTTCTCCTCCCTGCTGCACACAGTCTGTCAGTCTCACTGCAGGAGAGAGGGCTCAGACCTCTCAGATAATGGGCATGCAAAAAGCTGTCACTTCAAATCTTTCTTAAAAGTGTGTTAGCCTTTATAAACTGCCCCCCAACCTGATTGAGGAATACATTTGGTAAAGGTCCAAGACTCTGCAAAATATAGTCATTCCATGTGCTCAAGACACTTGGTTATTTAAAGGTTTACTGTGTGTGGCAATCTATAAAGAGATCAGAAATGCTTTCCACTTAACATACCCTCCAAGATAGGAGAAAGAGGAGTTTTAAAAAATTCAGGAGGTGCTTAAATCTACAATCATCCAGTATGCCTTATGTTGCTCTCCTCCTTGCACAGATTGAAACAAAAACTGATGTGTTTGTTTTCACCTCAGTCCCAGATTTTTTTAAACTGTGTGCATTCAATTCATTGGGGTTAATTTGCCATCAACACGTCAGTTAGGGAGACATTCCTACAAAATGCCCTGGACATCTCCTGGCTCCACACCTTAGAAAGTTCCAAACCTGCCCAAGCCGTATTCCCCTCCCTGTGCAAGGGAAATCTGTCCCCATGGCCCAGAAGCTTGTGCAGAAGCCTCTCGCCCTTTGGCTAATGGAGGAATAGCACGGCACAGAATGGCATGGCACAGCAGAGCCATGGCAGGGAAGTCCAGCTGCAATCCCATCTCAGAGGCACTACTCTAGGAACATGCATCTGCTGTGATTTATTTTACATTACTGCTTGGCAATAAAGTAAAAAATTTTCCCCCTCTTCATCCTTTATTCCTCGCCTCTCCACATGGCAAACAGTAATTTTAGTTTTAGCAGTAGTTTCACTCAGAAACTGTGTGGAATTCTTGTTCCCACGAGTTTGGGGTTGTGGATGTGGCTTCAGCTCTGTGTGCTGCCAGGCTGGGAGAGCTCCATCACTGGGAGGGCAAAGCTCTGGCCACAGCTTGGTTGCCGTTTGGCATTGCCAGTGACCAAAATGCACAGGGTAGATAGAAGACAAGCCACGTGGCTCACCAGAGACTGATGTCCTTTAGTAGTCCCACACCCAGCAGCTGTCTGGAACAACATGTAGCTGTTGCAACTGCTCCAGTTTAAGAGACCATCAATCTGCCTGTTTTACATGTGCCTATTTAGCAACTAACAACACTGCTGGTACCAACAACTACATAAGGGTAAAAATTTGGTAACAGAGCATAAATTTTAGCCTTTCTCTAAAAAAAATTATTTGCCTCTGCTCGAAGGGATCTACTGTAGTGTGTACGGGGTTTGTTACATTGGGTTCCTAAATGTCTCACCTGCTACAAGTTGCAGCACCAGTGGGGTATCAGGGAGCTCCTGGGCTCACTCTGGGGTGTGCTGTCCCTCAGGGACACTGCCGTGTGCCAGCTGCTGTGTGATGGAGTGGTGAACAGGTCCCATCAAGGCTATTTTCAGGGCCTGTTTGGGGTTTGATATGTTTCTCTATCCTCTAGAACTAAACACGATGCTGCCCAACAGACCTTTCTTCCTTATCCCTTCCAAGAGCAGTTCAAAGCCTATACTCACAGCTGCGAGGTACTTTTGAGTAAATCTCTCAAGTGTCTCAACCCTAGCAGATCCCCCATGGGATAAACTGCTGCTGCACCACAGAGGGGGCAGAGACTGTGAGTACAGCACAGTCAAGGCAGAGGGGCCGGCCTTGGTATTTGGAGAGACTGTGATCCCAATCCCAACAGTTTAGAGAGGCTGCTGAAAGATCCAGTTTATCACTTGGCAAAACATCCAGGGTTTGCCAAGCAACAAAATTCACACAGTCCAGACTGATGCGTGCCAAGGTTTGACAGACTCAAAGCACAACCATGTTTGAAACGCACTGTTAAACTTTCTCATTTCTTTTTATTCCACTCAGGGAAATGGATTTAGAATAAACCAGCTCCTTCTCAAGTACTCCAAGTGCTGCTCTGTTAGTGGTGCAACTCAATGGCCAGCAAGGAATCCCCCTCCATCCCACTGTGCTGTGAGGGCAGCTGCATTACAGCTCACCCTGTCAGCTCTACCACCCATGTTTTATGGATTTCTTTTGACACCAGAATTAGCTGCTTTGTTTGCCCTCCTTAGACATTAAAAACTCATGCGTTTTTTAAATTATATCCTTTGAGTTTTAAACTTTCCACCACTATTTTAAAACTGCAGTCTTTTCTTAGCATGTAAAACTACATCAAAGAAATGTTTACTGCTTCTTTCAAAAATTTTTATATATTGATCATTTTTAATGAGCTTCGTTGTAAAGCAGCCTTGTGACTCTTATCAAGGACACTCTGTAAATGCATGTCTGTGATGATGTTGACCCAGCAAAAATGTTTTCAGTACTTTAAAACCTGTAGTTCTGGCATGCCCTAGGAAAAGAGGCAGGGTTTTTTTACAAACTCTCTCTCATACAACATGTTGTAGTAGTAGTCTTAACCTGTTTTAATTTTTTAACTAAAGTCACAAGCTGGACCTGGAAGAGGTGGTTGAATTTTTCTGTGTTGAAGATCTGATATTTGGTTTGGGGTTTGGGGGTGGTGGTTTGTGTAGGACTTTAATCTTTTTGGTAACGGGCCAAAGTAGCGCAATGTGCAATAATGGTTCTGGCATATTTTCAGTGATCATGGCAGAATTTATTTCACCTCTCAGTATGTAGGAATATATTCCAGTGGGTAAGGAGTGTTCATTATTTTAGGCTTGACTCAGTACAAATATATATATTTAAAAAAGGAATATAACTAGCTCAGCCCACACAAAACCATGAAGCCAGATGTCTTTTTTTGCCTCAAATTCAAGTAGATCCTTTATAAACTGATGTGGAGAAAAAGCTGAAAGGGAAGATTTAATTATATGCTACAATCAAGAAGGCATTTTACATCCCAATTGGCAGAGCTCTTACTGTGTATTTTAAGCAAGATGAAGATGACAGAAGAAAGCAGAGAAAAAAACCCAGTTTCTATACTAGTTCTCTGGTGCAAGGAACAGCTTGATCTTATTTGTTGCATAGTTTTTGCAAGTTCTGATATTTAGAGCCTGTCCTGTTACATCCAGGAACAAACAGTAAGGAATCTTAGCTATATTAGCATGAATTATAAATTAATTTCCTGGAGTCATAGCCATGGCTCCTAGAGAGATATTAGCATATATGCCATTTCTTTTGGCACCTAATGAGTCTCTGGTAGGTTTTTCATAATTCATCTTCACAAAAATGAATAAGGATTAGGAGGGAGGGGAAATTCTTTCAGTATTCTCTTTATAACTTCATGCATCTTTACCAGAAACAAGTAGAATATTATAATTTTCTTTCTTAATTAATCTGCTTTGAGAACTGCCAGATTTATCTAACAGCTTTTTTAATATATCAAAATTGCAAAGTGTCGGGATCCAGAATTAATGCTCAATCCTCATAAAAATTATACTTTGTGGGTATAGACCTTTTGGTTTCCCTCCCCTTCTAAACAGAAGGCTGATCTTAATAATCAGTTCTTTATGCCCCAGTACATTTACTCTATAAATTTAACATCCTGTTCTTGATTAGAAAATAGGATTCAGTAACAAGCCTTTCAAGTAGAGCTGCCCATAGGCAGTAGGTTTCACAGACTTTGGACAGTAGGTTTCCCACAAAGGCATTCTCTCCTCATTTCTTTAAGCTTTTCTGAATGCAGAATGAGCAATAAACATAATCATAACTATTAGCTTTGTGTATAAACAGTTTGTAGTGTTGGGTACTAAAAAATACAGAAGCATTTGCTTGCCACATCTAGTAATTGGTAATGTAAATACAAAACATTAAACTTGAGATTTCCTGCTTTGGTAAAAGCCTAGAGTAAAAAGGGTAATAGTGAGTAAAAAGGGTAATAGTGCTTTTGGGGATTGGAATAATCTCTGAAGAGTGGAACTGTGAAAGTTTCCCAGCCTGTACTAGTAAATAGCACTGCACATCTATTGAATGTGATTAATGAAGTGTAATGATTGCATAGTTACACACCGGAAGAGCAGTCAAAATCAGCATTGTTACCTTTAGCAGAGTTTCACTCCTACAGTACCAAGTACCAGATACTTGTTAACTGCTGGCAGGCGTTTGAGCTGGTTTAAAAGGGCCAAGACAAACTGAACCACTAGAATTCAAATTTTCAGTGAGGATTCCTAATTCTCTATAACTTCTGAATACCTAAGATTTTGCTTAATATTATTTACATGGCAACCATAAATATTTCTCTAAACATAGTTGTTACAATGTTGAATGACATTTTGCTTGTCTTCCCATCAGAGTTAAAGTAGGTGGACCTTCAGGCACAAGATTTTGCTCTTCCTTGGGCTTCCCACTCACTGGCCTGGCCTCATCGTGCTCTTGGGGGATGCCAGAAACCATAGTACAGCTGACTGACGTCCCACTGCCAGCACTACCTGCTAAATATTGCAAAGAGCTAGTGTCCTCCTCAGAAATCTACCAGCATGGATACAGTCATCTATTGCTTTACAGTTTAAGAAACACTTTGATATATAAGGAAAACAGAGTGGGGTTTTTTTATTAGAGAAACTTCTAAACAAGGAGCATTTCTGCCACATCCGAAACAAGATTTAGAAAATAAGTTAAAACTAAAGCAATGTAAATGGAAAAATCCTTTCATTAATACTTGCTAAAATCAGAAAGGCTCTTGGACAAATTACTCCTAAGGCTATCATAACTGTCTTGCTATTCCTGTTGGAATCCACTGGTGGCCAGACGGTGTCTTTTTTTCACATGAAGTGGTATGCTTTCTTTCACAAACCTGAACTATTTACTAATAAAACTGAGTTTTGTCCCAGAGAGTAATATTTTGCTGCTATACGTTTTTGTGAATGAGTTACTAAATCTGAAGAACTCTGGCAAAAAAAGTGACGGCTAACCATATGTCTAGAAAACATTACCCAAATAGTCAAGGACTCTGTGGACTGGAAAACATTCTCAGTTTTCCAATTAAAAATATTTTTCATGCAACTGTCATGTGCTGGCAGACTTGAATATTTGAGTGCAAAAGAGCTGACAATTTCATCTCTCTGCAACACAGCTGTCCCCAGGTAGATCTGAGGTCCAAATAAATGCAATGGAGACGTTGCCATGGTCAGTGGTGTCTGAATAACTGTTTTTCTTACCCAAAATTCACAGACTCACTCTTTGAAACTCCACTGGTGCTATTGGGAGCTGAGACATCTGTGTAAGTCATGGCACGTCTAGATGCTGGAAGTGTAAAACTCACTGGGAGATACGGACAATCCGAAAGCTCAAACAGCAAACCTCAGCCCAAATGCTCTTCAGCTTTGACAGTTTGTAACTCTCCCTCACCAAATATCAGCCAGCAGTTCCCTTCAGAACCGTGAGGCTTGGAACACTTACTAAGGAGCTGCAACACTGCGCTTCAAAGGCCAAATATCCAGCTAGCAGTGAGTCACATCCCATGTATTGATCTCACGCCATCTGGAAGCACAAGCTCAAATAACCACCATCACCCGTTGTGTGACTTCAATAGTCAAACTGTCAAGGTATTTCAAGTCTCTGAAAGTGTTACCAGGGAGAATACTTGCTGGCCACAGGTAGGAGGGGTACAGAAGAAAATAAGAGTTTGTCATGCCATTGGACAAAATAGAACGAGGGCAGAATAAGACCCCTTAAGATAATAGATGATAAAAGTAAAGGGAAAAGGGGTCAAGAACAGTCAATAGCTGGAACAGAGGATTGGGCACAGAGCCATTCTGGTGGATTTGGGCCAGATATAGCCTGAGGCTGTACTTAAGCAGCTCTGAGTTGGAATGTTTAGATGTTAGTTTGAATGGCTATAAAAGTTTAATTAATGTCTGAGGGGCTTGGGGAGACAGATGATTAACATCCAAAAATTGCTTCCTATAATGAAACCCACATAAAACTTACAAATGCAAAGGGAAATAGATGAAAATGTTTGGGTTTTTTCTTTTGTTACTATAGAACCTTTGAAGAATTCCTTCATAAGGCTCAGAATTGTTACTACAGCTGTAATTATTTCCTTTCTAAAGTAGGAGGTTTATTTGTAAATGTCTTCAGCTTCAAAATACTGTGGCCAGAAAGAAAAAACAAATCCATACCTTTGTGTCTATGTTGCACAGAAGACTGAAGGTGCATTTCCCTGACACTATGTACCTTACTGTGCCAAACTCAGTAGCAAAAAAATTGAGGAATGTGAGGACGTATTTTGTAGCTGCACAAAACGTTATCAATCTTGGTGCCTTGGACATGTATTGATCATGCTCTGTGACGAGGCAGAGTTTCCCCTGCAGTGTAGAGTTGCATACTTAACTGTGCATGGCATTTGTGCCTTCCTGCTGCAGCAGCTAGCACTAATTAGTTTCAGATACATTACACTATATAATCCCTGAAAACCTACCCACATATGCAAAAAGTGAGTAAAAAATGCAACCCATTGCTTATGACATCCTCTCCTTGGGTCCTGCAGCAGATGTCTATTAAACACCCTGGGTTCTGCATGCTGGTGTTTTTTTTCCACAGCTCAGTGAATCCACACATCCCCCAACTTTGATCAGACTCTGTTAGCACCATCAGCCAAGCTCTCTTTTTCCTTCCAAAGCAGAAAGTTCTCTTCATCACCCAAAATAACACTGTCCACTTAACTTGGCAAAATAATCAGGGCAGGGAATATTCCATCTTGTATCATAATGAGTTTATAAGACTGACTGAGCTTTTTGCCCTTCATGTTGGCTAGAAGCTGGAGTGCTGTGCTACTGAAAAGTGGAGATTTACTGTTTTCCCAGAGTATTCACAGGTATTTATTTTTCCTTCATCTGTCCCCCAGGACTCCCTGTAGGTAGCTGGCTGGCCAGCTTAGTTCCTGTTGAAGTGATTATTTAATGTGGTGAGAATGTGTTTATTGTATGGTTAATGATAGCAGAAATGTAGCCTTGGATGGATGCCTCTTTTTTCTTCCCTAAATCTAAATAAATACATGAAAATCAACCTATTTTTCTTCCTTATTTTTCTCAGTTGCTCAAAGCAACTGGAGCCCAGGGAATTTAATTGGACTTCCATATTTAAGGCATATTTTTCACCTTTGCTATACCTTTGTGCATTTTCTTTCTGGGACAGAACTGCAGACTCAGCTTAGATAGGTTCTCTTGAAAACCATGTTTGAAAAATCAAACTCACGTATTTTTTTCTCTAAAATGCCTACAAAGAAACACATTTTATTGACCAGCATTTTTGAACAAGCATGTTTAGATATTAGTTAACTAGATTGTTTTTAAAACATCTGAAAGAGGGGTTCTGATTGTCATTAATGTTAGTCACTTACTGTATCCAGTGGAATTCACTGGAGTTGTGTATTTTTCCACAGTTCAGAGAATTAGTCCTTTCTGCATAAGAGGCCAATATTTAGGCTTGAAAATGTGGATAATATTGTCAGGAATACGGACATGCAATTCTAAGGGCCTCTGTTTTGAGACTTGTAATGAAGGAGGAAGCCAAGAGAGCATTACTGGACTGCTGTAGCAATGGGTGTGTTACACTGTGACAGAACAGCACCAGCTCCTGATTCCTGGAAAAAAAGCTTATGTGCAAACACCTCCACATCAGCACAAGTGTCTTGGGCTTGCTGCTAACATGGAAAACAAAGTTCATAAGAGTGGCTGGCAATAATCCTTCCCCACCTGTAACAGGGGCATTCCTTGAGCTGTGCAAATGTAAAACAAAGTTTCTGTCATCTCCGTCTTAGGAATAGGAAGCTCCAGCGCTCTGAACTGGCCAAGGCTTGAGCTTTTCAAACAAAGCTCATTTGCAAAGAATACACAATGAATAAAGTTTGGGTGCTGCTCACAGAATATGTATGAGAATAAAAAAATTTTTGCTTTTTCCCCATCCAATTGATTTGGGGTCTTTTCTACTCCTAATTAGAAGTCTGTACACAAATGAAGACATCTACAGATTTTTGAATATGATTAGAAAGAACATAGTCTACAAAACAAGAAAACTAAGGAATGAAAAATCATGACCTCTAAAGAACAATGTATTAAGGATGTCCATTTCCCAAAAGGGAACTGTTACACTGGTGGCAGTGTGGCATTTTAGGAATCCCTTTCCCAGTGTAGAGCAGTGGAATCTACAGGGCAATGGGAGTGTTGAAATTATCTGCTTGGTGCCAGCTCCAACCTCCTCATCAAATACTTCTGGTCACCAAAAATTTTTAATGCTGCTTCTTTTGATGATCTCTTCATCACTTACCTACCCCTTACATTTGTAGGGATGATTTTCAGGAAGATACAGCTTCTGCAAGAATGGCTTAGGATCCTTCAGCTGTTTTTTCAGTGGCATGAGTGATCAGGACCTTTTATTTGACTGCACCAGGAGGCATCACAGCTACAAACCACTTGTCTCCTTATCTCTGCCCAAGATAGGGCTACATTGCCCATTACAAATTCTGCCAACTCTGTTAGAGAACAAACTGGGGAAATAACCCTTTGAACTTGCTTCTGAGGCAAAAAAGTAACATCTGCTCATTTCTAGTGTCTTCTGGTATCCTTGCAATGAACCAATTCGTTATTAATGATATTGTATTTATAGCCAATTCAATGAAAATCAATTCATTAGGCTGAGAAGTTCTTCTGCATGACCATCCCTAAAGCTTTATCCTACTCATTAATTAAAGTCAGGTTTTGTCACTAATTACACTAGGAGCATGCCCTAAAGAGAATTATGTATAAACCCTGGCCATTACAGACTATAGATTAAACACAGATTAAAAGAAGAATGAAAAACCTCCAGAACTACTGAAGTTCTATTTAAATTCAAGTTTCGTCTGTACCAGCTCAAGAGAATTTTTTGTCTGTTCCCTGTACACCAGTAGCTGCAGAAGTGGTAAAAATGCCTGTTAGTCTGAAGAACCCCAAAAAGCTTTACAAGCTTTACAGAAATCACTTGAACATGTCCTGAAGTGCAGCCTCCTTTGTCTTGAGAGGGAGCAGCTGCTCAGCTGTGCACTTCAACAGCAGCACACAGCAGTTTCAAAGTACACAATACCAATTCTGACTGACTGAAACCACAAGGACAAACTTAGGCCAAAATAATGCAGTTGCCCAGAGTTCTGTTCCCCATCGAAACTCTCACTAAGATCTGCCAACAGAAAACTGTTTTCCCTGTGCTTTCCTCCAAAGAAGAAGTGGATTGCAGCTGCAGTGTGCTGCAGCATAGATCCTCTCTCTGCTTCATGTTTTGCTTAAAAGGAAGATGTACGAAGTTCAAGTACAAGCAGTAAAGGCTTCACATGTGCAGAGTGGCCACTTTTGAAAGGTGTCAACAGAGTTCTACAAAGAATTCGAACATTAGTAACCTATACATTTATTCCACGCTTATATTTTTGTGCTTTGTCCCAGTTGAAGCACATTTTCCAGTAAGCCTGTCTCTCTTCAGGTAGAGGAAATATTAGCAGCTTGCAACTTGTCCTTGTTCATTTTGCCTCAAAATTGCAGATCAACATAACCCTTTCTGCTTGCATTAGACCAAACTATTCTAGGCATCCTCAAGGATGGGAAAGATCTTTGTGATTTGAAGAATCATACACACTTGATTAAAACATGAGAAATATCTGTTGTGAAGATGCATTGAGCTGAAGTGATTATTTGTTGTGTACAGGTTTTTCAGACACAATCTTCATTCCTTTTAGAACTCCAGTTCAAGTACAGCCTTTGCTCATATCCCATTATTCACCCTCTCAGTGATTTACTCCTTTTAAACATCCCAGAGGCACTGATAGCACAACTGCTTAAGGATCTCCCTGTGCTATGCAAACATAGGTATGTGATTCTCTTTCAGGATCTTTCTGAACTGCCATCATCCAAATACAAGGGTTGTGTATGGTTCTTGTAAGGTGCATCAAGCTATGAAGCATAGGTGTAACAGATTGCCATGCTCTTATGCAACAGCATGAGACATTCAAAGTTCATTGAAATTAAACGTATTTGAGTCTGTCTATACAGGAAAAGAAATTTATTCCACCTTATTGCATCTGGAAGAATAAATCTTAATTATGTTGTTAGCATGAAGTTGCAGAGAAAGTCTTTCTCTAGCTGAGAAAGACTTCCTAAGTTTTGAAAAACTATTTTTTTCTTTTAGCAAAAAAATACTTTTTAAAATATCAGTAATAATTAATTTCTTTATAATGATAGCATGGTTACCTTAGATACCTTTTAAATTGTTAAGTCTTTAGCTGTGTTGTTTACTTTAACCTATGTTAATATTCAATATTTATGGAAATAAAAGGGGTTTATGTCTTTCAGATAATTTTTGTTGCTGTACAGCAGTTCCAGAATGCTTTTAATTCAGTTACCTTAATACTAAAATGATGCCTACTCCTTAGTGATAGGTACAAACACATGTGGAAAGTCTAGAATCATGGAAACATAAAATAGTTTGGGTTGGAAAGGACATTTAAAGATCATTTAGTCCACTCTCTTTCCAGGGTACAAACATTTTTTTACTAGACTACTCAAAGATGCATTCTCCCTGGTCTGGAACCCTCCCAGTGATGGGACATCCACAGCTTTTCTGGGCATAATTTTTCTAAACCTACCCTCTTTCAGTTTAAAAGTTTTGCCCCCTTGTCCTGGCATTACAGGCCCTGGCAAAAAGTCCCTATATTCTTACAACCCCTCTTTCTATATCAGTACACTGCAAAAAATTTCCCCAGACCTTCTCTTCTCCAGGCAACCCCAACTCAGCCTTTCTATAGAGAGGATCATCTTCATGGTCCTCCTCTGCATCTGCTCCAAGAGATTGATGTCTTTCCTCTGTTGGGGGCCCCAGAGCTGGACACAGCACTCCAGATGGGGTCTCACAAGAGCAGAACACAGGGACAGAGCCACCTCCCTCAACCTGGCTGTCCATGCAACTCAGAGTGTGGTTGGCTTTCTGGGCTGCAAGCACACATCTCCAGCTCATGTCCAATTCTTCTTTTCCTAGTACCCATAAGTCCTTCTCTGGGGGGCTTTTATCAATTCTTTAATCCCTTAGCCTGCATGGATACTGGGGATTCCCCAACTTAGTGGTAAGATCTTGCACTTGGCCTTGCTGAACTTCATGAAGTTCCCATGGGTCCACTCCTTCAGCCTGTCAGGGTGCCACAGGATGGCATCCCACCCTTCAGGCATGTCGGCTGCACCACCCAGCTTGGGGTCAGCTGCAAACCCACTGAGGGTGCACTCATTCCAAGCACAGGACAAAGTGGATGATTACTCCATTGCAAAGCAAGCACATATTCTGGACTGAAATGTCGTAGGTCAAACAGGTCCTCCAGATGCCAAAAAACATCAAATGCCTTGTTAAAAACATAATTGAACCAGTAGCAGAAACTTTTCTGCAAAATGTCAGCGGGTGCGCAGAATATTCTAGTCGTCTGTTTGGTGGGAAAAGGAGAAAAATCAATCTGGAATATTGCATAGATGTGTAGAGCTCATTGCAATGGATCTGCAAACTGCAAATGGCAACGGCTGCTGATTGATTACGGTTTTAATTGTCATACTCCGTATGTCAACTGACCTTTATTAGCTTTATGTTGTAGCCTTTATTTCCATTAGAAACCACTAATAGAACATAATATGATCTTTTTGTAATTTGCAATTTGATTAGTGTCTATTTAATAATAGATTTGTCAAGGACATTAGGAAGTTGATTGTAAAATTTCCTGCAGGAGAGGTAGGTCAAAAGGTCTAAAGAAGAGATGAAAAAAAGGCACTGTGTGGGAATAATGGAGTATTACAGACTTCTTGTAACTATTTTTAGAAAGGTAGAAGTAAAGAATGGCCACAAGATTGCCTCTTTCTTGCAGAGTTCTCATATTGGTGTAACTGGGAGGAAGAAGATCTGAGAGATGGCATCCCTCGTTCTGCTGCATTATACACAGCTTACCAGGAACACCTGTGAATTTTCTGGGCACAACTGACAGCTTCCAGAAGAAAGTCTGGGTTGTTTTATTCCCTAAAACTCAGTAAAGCTGTACTGGCTCTAACCAAGCAAAGAGAATAAAGCCAGTCTGACAGGTTGGGTGAAGTTCAATTTTTGCATTAAGATGGCAAAGAGAGATGGCAGCATTTGTTGAGCACTGGTATGGCATGCTCTGCCCTCAAGACTATCTTGAGATAATTCTGACTCAACTGAAACAAGTGTAAACAATGTGTAAACATTGTATCAACAACGAAGTAAAGTGCAATTAATTAAGGGCTTCACAAATTCTAAACGAAGAGGTAGAGGTAAAACAGAGGTAAACATGCAGGAGGTGATTCCACTGCTTTTTTAAACTGTTCTAACCTTTTTTCAGAGACAGAATCTCTTCCTGGCAGATTCATCATTTCATCATCCACATTTATGTCCGTGTAGATGAAAAGTCCCCATCTTAGTCTGTTCTTGCCAAAAATTATCATGGCAGTTTCAATTTTCATCTGTTCTCCATAGATACTGACTACAATTTTTATCCTTAGCCAAGTTTAAATGCTATGTACGCAAGGACTTGCTACAAGAGAGCCTTTTGCAGCTGTTCTATCTTAAATCTAAATTGCTGCTGAACTTGAAGAGTGTGCACCTTAGAGTCTGATGTTCCCTCAACATTCAACACTTCCAGGAATGGGGCATCTACTGTCCCTGTGGGCAACCTATTCCAGTGTTTCACCACTCTCCTTTTCTTAACTCTGATCTAAATTGATCATCTTTTCATTTAAAACCATTACCCCTTTTTCTATTGCAACAGACCACACTAAAGTGTCTGTCCCTACCTTTCTTGTAGTCTCCTAAGAAATACTGAAAAGCTACCATGAATTTTAACATGTTGATCAAAAAGGGTATTAAAAGGGCCTGCCTGGCCATTATAAAATGACAGATTAATGACTTCTGCTGTCCAAATGGTCCATGTTGTACCCAACCAAGATATTAATTTTCCACTGTCCACCAGAAAAGGAACAAATTATAGCATTGGTTTTATTCTTGGGATAATTACTTTGGATTTGCTCTGGATTTTCATGGGAAAGGTAGGGTTAAACTTGTTTTTATTGGATAATTTCTATTAACTCCTTTCATGGGCTTGCTGGAAATACAGCAGTAATTTTAAAGGTAAAATTAAAAAAACAAAAAATGGAAGTGTTGTCATGGATGAGAGTAAAAAGGCTGTTTTCTCCAAATGTGTTCCATGCATGTGTTTTACTGCTGTGCTATGCCTTACATTGTTGAGACTATACTCATAATCCATGGGAATGTCTTCCCCTTTATTAATGTAACACTCACTCAAATATTTGCCTGTTTAATCTGAATACATGCAAATGCCTAAATATTGCATGGGTCTGAGCAATGTCTCCCTCAATCACAAACTTATGTCGTGTATATTTAATTTCTTTCTTAAAAAGGGACCTTAATTTTCTTCAGGTTAAAGGAAAAATTTGTTTCCCTTTCTCCAGCATTATGTCCAGTCAAAGAGAGAAAGCTGTTCTAGAATTGGTGTTGTAATTGCCTCAAAACACACCACGCTGTGCAAATTATAAGGAGAAGAACTACAAAAGCCAAGGGTACAAATTAGTAGACAAGAAAAACCCTGTATTATTTTCAGTCAGCACTTCTGAAACATCACTTAAGCTTTCTGCAGACTGCTAAAAAATGCAGTCCTCTCAGCCAATTGTGGTTTCTCATAAAAGACTTTAGAAAAATATGGAAAAGCCTAAAGCAGTCATTTTGTTATGTCTGTTTACACTGTAGTCCAGCAGATTTTAACAAGTGCAGTATAACTCCATCTTCACTTCACATAACTTTTTAATCTATAAGAATAAATAGAGGATCTAACAGTGATTTAATGGGGATGGGGTGGAGACATGTTAAATTTAGAAAAAAACCTGAAACAGCCATTTTAAGGATGCCTTAAACAAAAAAAAAGTATTGAAATCTTTGCTTAATAAAGGAGCTCCTTTAAAGTGCTTGACTTTTAACTACCTGAAATCACAGAAATATGTGAACTGCATGTAAACTAGTAAAAAATAATGGGAAATAAATTGTTTTCCCTTATGACAAATAGCTTGAACCATCTTAGCTCCTATTACAGGGCAACAGCATTTAAATTGTCTTGTCATTTATTAATGATTATTTATTAAGAGAAAGGGAGAGTGTCATGTAATTTCATTGTACTTAACCTATTGTGTCACTTAGCTTCATTACAAAGAATTCCTCCCCTCTCACTCACCCCTAGCAGAGTATTGGGAAATAACAACTGTTCTGAAAATTATGTCCTGGAGTTTAGTCCCTCTCCCCTTTGGTTGCTTACAGGGTAATGTGATCTAACAATATGTTGGGGGTTAAATTATTTGTGTTAAAATACACACACACACACACACACACACACACACATTTATAGGTCACCCTCTCCCTGCCCCTTTACCTCAAAACTGAAATTGTTCCACAAGATTTTCTATAAAAAGGCAAATTTCTTTCCAAATTCTGAGTGCAATTACAAAAATCTAGGGACAAGTTCTTTTCATGCTTACCTATCTACAATAGATTTCTATACTTCTAATATATATTCAGCATGGAATGTAAAGGAGAGACACACCACTGGGCTTAATGGCTTAATGATGGCCTTCCAAAGACTGAAATCTATTTTCCACAGCAGTTACTACATCATTAGCCATGACTGACAAGTTACAAGGGATAACAAACTAAAGGAGTTTACAGGAACACAGGGAATGCATTGCAGTGACTTAAGACTTTCCAAGGGAGACACAACAGGTCCACGATAGGAGATGGCACCAAAGTCCAGGCTCCTCATTTGCAAAGCAGGCATTAAGAGGTGGCTCTGGTGGGATTCCACATCTCAATGAAGCCATGAAATGATGGAATGAATTTAAGAGCATGCAGTGAGCAGCACACTGCTTCCTGCTTGGAAAAGGGGTGATGGTTTCATTGCCCTTAGTGGGCATCCTTAACTTGCTCTTATTTAGACAAGAGAAAATTTAATCAACATTTTAATAAACATATTGATGCTGCAAGGGAAGAAAAAATTAAAGACAGTATTCAGCTATATGTGAGTCCTGTTTTCCTTAAAATACATGCATAATCCTTACTGGTCAGACCAGGATACAATTTTTACCTGTTAGCTTGTCAAAAGGCACAGGCAACCAGCCTGTTCTGTCCCCTATTCTAGGGGACACCATCCCCTAAAGGTGGGCAAAATGAAAAAATGGCCATCATTCCCTACTGGTGGCTATTCTGCCCTTGCCCTTGTTTTAGGCGCTCCCTTGGTACAACTCATTGTCATGTGCTGTTCTGAGTCTGTACCCCTGTGTAACATGTGTAACTCTGTGTTCCATGCAGTGCTGCAAGAATTAACTTGGTTACCCCAGGAACATCATACCCATCTTCCAGTTTCTATGTGACTTCCCAGGAAAAAAAGGCTCAGGATGCAAGATTTCTGTCCTCATCTACAAGGCTTGAATTGAAAATATCCCTAACATTCCTCTCTCTCGCAGGAAGGAAGTTGTATTCCTTCCTGCAGCACAGATCACTTCCTAGATTTTGACCCCTCTGGCCTAACCCAGGACAGGAATATACCTATATGCCTGGCCCTCAAACCCAGGGAAATCACCCATTGCAAAGAAACAGATCAGAGAAGTTTCTTGGAAGACAGAAAAGGATTAATCTAGAGTGTCAAACATACGCCCACAGATAGCCACTAAGTGCTTTTATTACTAAATCATTCTTGACTTTGCCTTCATTGACAAATCTGTATCAAATACAAAGTTATATATTTAAATTCCACTAAATATGTGGCTGGAAAGCAAGAGAAGATGAAAAAACAACAAACCCTTATATCAGAAGTTGTATTAAACCAATTTAAATATTGAATTAGTGAGCCTCACCATTGAAGCTACAGTTTACAAGAAGGTAGGTAATTACATAACCCCTAATGTAACTATATTAATCTAAAGAATATTTCATAATTATAAATAAATACATTATTCATCATATATAATTTATATAAAATTATAACTAATTCTAAAATAATAATCATCCTTCTAGATAGCATTTAATCTATCTTTTTTTTACATTACAGAAAATTTACTGCTAATACACCACAAGAAAACTGAAATAAGCATTTAACATTATAACTTTGATTAAAACAAAATTTAGTTTTGCTTAAAGGCTAATCAAAGCTGTCTGATAAGGATCATATATTTAAATATCAAGAGTTATGGTAACACTTAAGTAGGTTGTTACTGCCTTTCGTAGAATTCATTTTTATTCAATTAACTTACATCAGCTCCTTTCTGATTTCTGCTTGTCACTTTAAAAAGAAAAAAAAACCACAAAAACTGTAAGATCTCTCAATAGTTCTAATTAATCCCTTACTATAATGCTGAAATGCTGTACTGTAAATATGGCTCCTTTTTTCCTCACATTTTTTCCAGTACCTTCTTTTATGATGGAGAACAAGTGAACTCAGTAATTTGTGTCTGATTTTATGTCCTCACGCATGCACATTCACACACAAATTGCATTAAATTGGAATCTGAGTTAAACATCAGTCAACTGACAGGACTGTTGGAAGGTCCCAGAGGCAGGGCAGATTTGCCTGTTTAGTCAGCAGAGCTGGTTTGCAGGCTGATTGTTGATCTGATCAGGAGCATCTCTCTGATGGTGAGCAGTAGGTGACAGTACAAGGAAGTGTAAAAACCCATCATGGAAAGCTCCATATCTGTCAGGTCACTTGGGCTCCCTGCTTTTGCCCTCAGGTGCCTCTGTTTCCCTCAACAACCCACCAAGGATCCCAAATATCCTACATTCCTTGTTTCTTTCTGACTAGTTTCAGCAAATCCCAGTCTTAGGGTTCCACTTTTCACTGTTGCACAGCTGCCCTCACAGATCTTATGGGTGAAGTCCAACCCCCCTGCAAAAAGGTAATCCCCACCTCGACCTAAAAGGTCTCTGAATTTGAGAATTTACACACCCACCATGGAGTTCTGAAGCCCCCTCTCTTTAGACTGCAGTTATTCACAAGGAATATATATATATATATGTCTAATGTGTAGGTGAGATGGCTACAAGAAATAATCCTCCATGAAGATCTTGATGGAGTTTTCTCCTTTTCTCTATTTCAGTTTAAAATAATAACAATACAGTCACATCCTGTTTGACTGAATTTCTGAAAGTTTCTTGACAACTAAAGTTTCTTGACAACTGAAGTTTCTTGACAACCAGGATGCACCTAAGAGGTCAGGGAAGCTGAACTGTTCCATTCCTGAGGTTCATGCCCTGGTGAGGTTGACATGCCCTCAGGAGTTGCTGTTACACTGCCCTGCCCAGGCTGTGCTGGCGCTGTCGGGAGTGAATCCTTTCCCTGGGAGAGACGGGAGGAATGTGAGACTGGCAAGGAGACACATGTGTGATGATTACATCCCCCTTTCTCTCCATGGCCACATTCTTGAAAGCTCAGCACTGGCCCACACGTGAGATGAAGGGTTTGTGATGTCCTTCCTTCCCCTCCTCCTGCCAGCAAAGTGCAGTCAAATGGGTGCTCATGAGCAATCTCTTTGGAAGAGCATCCACTTGGCACTCTGAGAAGCTGTCCTTAAGACAACTCTCATCATCTGCCTCCACTCTCAGCATGCTGTGAACCAGCTTGAAACATGCATGGGTTCAGAATGCAAATTGATGTACAAACACTTGACTGTGGCTCTCAGACAGGAATGCCTGATTTCTAGCTTTCACAGCTTTGTAGAGATTTCAGATGAAGCAGAGCTAAATATTCTTAATAGAGATGCAAAAGCTTTACATGATTAATATTGCTGGGTCCATAATATGGATAATAAAACAACAGAAAGGGAATCTATAAAAGTACTTTTCTACACCAAAACCCTGGGCTAAGATGTGCTCAGCTTGTTCAAAGGAATTATTTTGTGTTTCCACCGAAAATAACCAGGGAACATTTTTAAATGTTCCTCCTAAATAAATGAAAAGTAAATTAAATAAAAATCAGAAATTAGGGTTTAAACTGGGACACCCAAATTCCAGGCCTTTCTGAAAGTCCTGTCACGTGACTATCAAGAGACCATCCAGAAGATCAGTGGCTAAACTGTGACTAGACTCCTCATTCTTGCTGTAACCCCACCCACCTATTAAAACCAACTTTTTAAATAAATCCAGGGAATTATACATAAGCCACTTGCAATGGCTTTAAAATCTCCATCCAAAGGAAAACATGCATGTCCTCATTTTGCCCCAGGCAATGCTGGCTCACTGGTTTCCTTGCACAGCTCACTGTGAGGGGAAGTTGAGATTCAGGGTAAACAGGGCACATGTGGGAGAGAGGAGACCTCTGCTGAGAGTTTCACAGATCAACCCCAATTGCATTTTACAAAAGAGGGTAACTTCTGCAGAGTCACCTTAATACTCTTTTCTAGAAGTGAGAATGTCCCATGTAATTCACATCAGGGGAGAAAAAAATACTAGATAAATGTCTGTAGCAGAATGGCAGCATGGAGGAAAGATATCTAAGAATTCCAGATATCCTCATGTGACAGCTCAGACAGTTCAGGTTCTTAGAAGGCAGAATAGGCCTTGCTAGCGTTTCCAGTTTATCAGTGGCATACAGAGAATGTGTCTGCTGGTGGTTATTATCTAATATTTTTTTATAATGGCTTAATTTTTTTCACATTTTACATCTGTCTACAGTTGTTCTCAAAACATTTAAGAAAAAGACAAGGACTGGTTGAGATGTTGGACAATAATTGAGAAAGAAACAGCTCTTCAAAAAGATCTGTATCTGATGCATCAAGCAGTAAAATAATCTTAATGACAGTCTTACTCTCTCAACAGCTCCAACAGAATAAATTAGGCAACATAAAAAAAAACCATTTAAATCATTTAAACTCAGTAAACCTTAAGATGCACCATAACTAAAGAGACTATTGTGATTTATATCAGGAGGATATTAATCCTCTTTAAATTTCAGCAGTAAAAATGCATTTTATAGAGGCTAATAAAAGAAGATAATACAGCTGAATTTTAGAGGATTAGCTAAATATACCTGATTTGTGTTCTAAAACAAATGAAATCAAAGTACCCAAGAGGTACTTTGCAGCTAACTACTGCAACTGATTTAAAAAGGAATGATATTCATGGAAACAATCTTAGCCCGTCTCTTGAAGATGTCTGAATCTGCAGAAGAGCATTTGCAATTTCCATTTGCCAAATTCGTAGTTATCCAAAATAACAGCTTCTCTGTCTCTGTGAAATGAAAGTGTAGCTCCACTGATTGAAAATTACATTGAGATAAACACTGATCTATGTATCCTATCTGACTATTCCCCTTGGTGTATGGTTTTCACTCAGGTGGGCTCAGAAAAGACTGAAGGTCTATATTAAAAAAAGTCCCTGACACTCTCAGACTTGATTTGACTCAATGATCTTAAAGGTTTTTTCCAACCTAAATAATTCTATTATTTCGGGGTCCCCAAAAAATAATTGAAGTACATAAGAGTCAAAACATGGACAGTTACTGAGATGCTGAGGGAATTAAACCTGCACACAAATAATAATATTGACTATCATTATCAAAAGGGTGCTGATTTCTAATGAGATAGGCAGTACATTTCCCTAGCTCAGTTCCCCTGCCCAGATCCTCTGCTCCAGGGCAGTGAGCTGTCTCCTGCTGGGTGAGAGTGCCACTGTGCACCATGACATGGAGAAAAAGTCTTTTAGGGTGGTTGTAATGGGGGGCAAAATCCCAGTTCGACTGATGACCCTTAAAGGTCCCTTCCAACCTGAATTGTTCTGTGAGTCTGTGATCTGTGACTCTATGATGTCCTGGGCTGTGCGAACCATAGCTTTCCCAAGCTAACACCGTCTTACTCTTGTTGTGTAGACTTCACTCTGAGGCCTAAAAGACAAAATGTTTTTGTACTAGGAAAGAAACAAAATAACCACCATTTTTCTGGCTAGCCTCGAGCTGGGTTTTCATCGGTGATGGATCAGTGTGCTCTGGATTCTCCTAATGAAGCCCATTAGTTCTTTTATGTGAACTTTGCACAGTGCAGCTTTCAGTGTCACATTGCTGAAAGCTTCTCATGATAGTATTTCCCTTGACTGCACATTATGTGTCAATCATGTGTTTTTATGTCTCTGAAATCCTTCAATTAGTTAACAAGGCATGTCTACTATGCTTTTAAAAGCTATACTTCATGAGCAAATTTGCTTGTATTAACTTATGCTTACCATTTAGACCAGGAAGAGTGAAGATTTTGTATCCGGAAATAGGAACTTTCTAATGAAAACATCATTGCTAATTAACCTTCAAGAAAAAACAACTGTGGAAAGAAATCTCAGCCTGAAAAGTAGTCAATGTTAAATACAGCTTATTTCAGCATCTAAAGCACTGCCTGAAAGGCACTCACACTACCTGCCTCCTTAGCACTGCTTTTACTTAGAGCTCTCAGCCACTGAAACCAGCATCTTCTTTTTACACAATTGGACTAAGCAGAAACACTCCCATCCCTTTTGATTTCATTTTCACATGGGCCACATTTCAGATGCAACTTCATGGCACTGAATTGTGTCAAAGAGACATGTGCAGTCATTCCTTCCAAAATTCAGATTTGTCTGTTTTCTTCATTAAGGAGCTCATCAGGAGAGCCCTTCTCAGCTCAGTTAACATCAAAATATTACAATCTAAATACAACTTATGTAGACGGATCTTCTCAAGTGACCCCAGATTCAGGAATAAAAGGATGCTCAGTGTGAGTAAGAGGACAATCCATGTCCTGATACAAGTGTACCAGCCTTACATGAATGCTTTCAGCTCTTACATAACATTAATGATTTCACGCTGCATGAAAGTGCCTCTGCTAGTCATTTACATCATTCCCCAGATCAGATTATTTACTCAGAAATCATTCTGTTTCTCTTATCCTTTTACAAGCTGTCCCTGTTTATTAGAAGGATCACACTGAATGCCTCTATACCCCTAAATAAAACAAGGCCAAGCTTGATTATTGATTGTCCACACAGCTTAATTGTTCTCTAAGCCCTTGGTTCCGGTATAGATTTCTACAAACAGCTGCCTGCAAGACAGCCATGACCTGCAAGTGGCTGCTGCTTCACAGCATACACGTAAACCCTGTCTCTGTCACTTGGACTTGGTTTGAAACCATGTCAGCTTTTATTTAGCAGAGTAGATGTAGCTCTGAAAAACAGTGCAAGAACTTTAAACATGGTCTGTCTGTGTAAAAACCAAACCTCCAGTCATTCCTGAGGGCCGCTCCCCATGAATGCTGCTGTATCATAGAGCCTTGGTACATGCTGCTGTGCTTGCTTCATTTTTTGTATGCTTACCTTTTTGTTTGTTTTCTTCTGTGGCACTTCTTTTCCCATGCTGTGAAGACTACATTATGGGAAATGGCTATTGAATTTTGTTGTAGTCCAACATGTATCCTTGGTGACCTTCTGGACTGGAGGGTAGCAAAGATATCTTCTATTTAAAATAAAGCAAAACCAAAACTGTTCTGTTGGAGGTCAAGGCATCCAGATGAAATAAAAACCCACAACCTACACTGCTTTTCTGGTGAAATTGCCTACCTACTTATAATGAGGAAAAGAATGTGAGACACATGGATAATTTGGGGGCATGGACTCTGTGAAGGAAGTCTTGCCTCAAAAACTCCTGAACAAGACAGAAAGCACCCCAGTAGCACTCACTAGGATTTCAACTGGCTCTGGGCCATCTTCAAGCATTGATGGTTCTTAGGGAAACTAAGCAACCACTAAGTCTCCACATGGACTGGGGAACAACAAAACAAACCAATCAGACAAACAAACAAAAAACCCCCACCAAACTCATGAAACAGGTCAAAAGTATAGGAGTAAAAGGATAGTTTTCATAATAAACTGTGGAGATCACTCTGATAGGGGGTGGCAGGGATTCCTGGTACAGATGGGTACATTATGGAAGAGACACCCATTGAATGCTTCTGAAACAGGGTCACAGATTCTGAGCTCAGTCTCGGAGCTGTAAATTGTCAGAGGCTAAGAGACCACCCTGGGAAGGTAGCACAACTTCCTTGAAATACTCTTCTTTTTCAGTCTTACTTTTCTGCTTGTGGTCATTGTTGGGGAACCTTTGGCAACACTCAGTACCTCTATTCTTGCAGTCTTACATTAAGCTGACAAAAGTGAAGAGGAAATGTAAGCAGACAAAAATAGTAACTCTGCCAAAACTACAGTCAAACAAGAGAGAATAATGTGTTGATTTAAACTTTGGGGAATACTGGCATCACTTGCATATTCAAATTACATGCTTAAGATAAGGAATATGAAAATATTCCCTCATGAGTATCCACTGAAGCCACTAGGATGCTTTCTACTGGACCTCAGTTGGTTGTTCATCAAATAAAGTAGTCTGTGCAGGAGCATCTCTTTTATTATGTCTATTTCCCAATCAGTGGAAACCTGTCTTTGTTATACATACTGACAGCAAAGAGATAATATTTGTTTTACAATTACAAACATGTGCTTTTAGTAGAGCTTCCTTCCCAGGCCTCAGGTTTTTATATTTCAAACATTTCAGATGTGATACCACTCTTGCAAGCTTACCTTCATAATTTGCTATCTAATTTAGTGAAACTCATAGGAAAAGTTCTATTTATGAACAATATGTTTTAAGAAGACGCTAGTAGAGCAGCCTCTGAACTATCTCTCAACCACAATATTTTTTTTTACCTTGCTGCATTATTCATGATTGTCAGCTCTTTCAGAATTCATTCCTGTCAGTTAATGCATGCACTTTTTTGAATTATTCTGTACATCTGGGTGAATTGACAGGCAGAAGTATTTAGCATCTCTTCCTACGCTGAGTACCAATTAATGCAACCAGTTATCTGATCTAATCTCCTGGGAAAAAGCTATACTGGATCAAAAGCTACTTTTAAAAATTACTCCTTTTGACTTATTTTGCATATTATGATTAGAAACCTCTTACCTGCTGAATCTTCCTAGAAGAAAAATATCCCTTTGCCCAAAAGAGACTGTACCTCAGCTTATGGCAACAATAAAAACCTCTGTATGTGGCTGTGGAAAAAATAGAATTTTATTAAAGGAGCAGACTTAAGTGATGGTCTTGTAAAGGACCTGAGCAGGTTGCTGTTCCCAAGGACCCCATCCTCCTTTGAAATAAAGCAAGGTGACACTTCTACTTGATTCAGTTTGCCACTGGCACAGAGGGCCCTCCCTACCTCTCCTCTCACTACTATACTGATTTGTGCAGTTATTTCTCTCAATATCTTCTCAATGGTAATATTGACAGGAGATGAACTGCCCATGGGTATAGGCTTTTAAATCAGTTTTATATTAATACAATTTCCCTTATTAGAAAAAAGTAATTTATTTATTTCCATTCAGGCTTATGTCCTGCCAAGTGATAAACCTAGATCCAAACACTTTGGGTAAGCCACAGTGATAATTTTGTACCCAGCTGAACTCTTTACAGTGTTCACACAGGGTTAATATACACATGTTAATGAGCATTCAAATTTATTCCCATAATTTATCAGAGGGAAGTGGCTACATTTATTAGGCATGCTTATTGGTGCATAACAACCACTTAATGTAACACAAAATACTCCCAGGGAAATTAGATGACCATAAAAACATCATTGACTTAAGTCTCAGAAAATTTCAGGATCACTGCTTTGCCTTCCAGCTGTTCCCAACCCTCTACGAATTACAAATTGCCCTGAGAGAAGAAGAGTAAATAATATTTACAGCAGCATGCATTAATAATTAGCACACATAGTAAGAAAGACAGGGCAAAGTTGCAGGAGGGGAACAAATTGCCCAGCGCCTTTCATAGACCTAAATGAGCTAAAATGTATTTTTGCCCTTTGGTGAAAGGCTCTGTCACCCCTGCTTCCCACACTGACACCAGAGAGGAGCAACCCCAGGGATCAACCCCAGCAGAGCTGACAACCACTGAAGGAGAAATCAATGTCTTTGCAGATTCTAGGCAGTCCTTGTTTTATTTGCACACTTCTGAAAGAAAGGTCAAATGCTCTGGACAGCTCTCCATGGACATACGAGTTGGCACACCAGATATTAACAATTTGGGGCATTTATCTGAAACTGAGCATTTACTCATAAGGGGGGGGGGGCGGGATCTGAATATCTTCATGCCATAGAATACCTGCCCAACCTTCCGAACAGTATTTTCAATGATAGGCTGTGGTGAGTAACTCCAGTGTACACAGTGTGTTACTTTGATGGTGAAAAAGAATGGCTGTTTTAAAGAGCTTACTACTGCTTGGAGGAAAAAAAAAGAAGGTAAAACCATATTTTACAATAATGGAGAGGGTTATAATTCACTTTCAGTCTGTAAGTGAATAGATACCTGCTGCTGATTCTCAATGAAAATAGCAACCAAAATGGAAAATAGCATACCAATTAGCCCACTTTCAGAATAAGGAACAAAATTCTAAGGCAATATTAAGATACATATTCAAATGCAGAAAAATTAAAGAACACGATGTTAAGGATCCCCTAGTGAATATAAAGTAGTCCTCAAACAAATACAAAGAAAATTAACGTGGTTCTCACTTCAGTGCCCTCATGCACCTGTAGAGAGCAGCCATGGAGTGACTGATTTAATTTATCTGGCAACAGGTTTTACAGGCATGCTTTTTGAAGTCCTTAGAACTTATTTCTATTGCCCAGAATATCTAAGACAAAAAGAATGATGAGAAGTCAGTGTGCTGTTTTCTATATACTGCACTGGCTGAGCTCACTCTGCTCCTCCTCTGGGGAAATCTCTGTTGAGTGCAGAAAATCTGCTCCAGAACACATGGAGAAACAATTCAGGAATGACATGAACCTTTTACAATGAAACCGTGCACTAGGCAAAAGTAGCTTTGATTCAGTTAAGAAACAAAACTAAACATTGTGTAGATGAACAGCATAGTTGTCTTAAGATCTGATTTCTTCCAGTTCTTGAAATCAGCAGCTGTTCTCAGGAATGGTCCTGCTTGTTGTGCCCAGGATGACATGGATGGGAATGGGAATGCCCTGCCTCCAACCTTGTGTATGCCAGAACTTGGGCTTGCAAGAACTTGGTGTCAT
Organism: Eopsaltria australis; assembly: GCA_034509425.1. NCBI lineage: Eukaryota > Metazoa > Chordata > Aves > Passeriformes > Petroicidae > Eopsaltria > Eopsaltria australis. Next base: position 1,872,663 of record JAVTVJ010000068.1, on the reverse strand, counting down.
AGAATGATTTGATCATTTGATCATTATGGATTTTTCTGAGTTAGTACTACAGGGTCAGGAAGCAAAGGTCTCAGTGCTACCTTTGGAAAAGAACATTGAGCAGAGATGTAGGGAGGAGGTGAACATGCTACTGATGGGGAACAAATGTGCCCAAGGAACTTCAAAGCTTCTCTTCTGGTTGGTTCTTATTCTCTTCTCTTCTTGGCAGCAACCTGAGAGAAGGCAGCAGCATTTGATTGGGTTGGGGCACTTTGAATGGGGCAGTGGGAGGAAGGCAAGCATGCTGGCATTACCTTGCCAAATCACAGTTACTTATCAATCCAATTCTTACTTGTATTTTCAGGTGCCTCAAATCACTCCAAAACACTGTAGAAAGCCCAGCTGCTACAGGGATTATAATTTCAAGCCTTGTTGTCTCTGTGTGTCTCCATAATTTCTTTCTTTATTTGATGGTTGAATGTTTTTGTCATGGATACACCTGTCTAACTGCTGGAGGATCTTGGGCTCAGTGGCTATCACATGGCAGTAAGTTCTAGATACAATAGTAAATTTACACTGCCAGTGGTAAATACAAGAGTACCTTTGTATGTTTCAGATATTTTGTATTTTAGGTGCATCAAGCATCTCCTTAAACACACCACCTGATTGCCTTTCTCTGTACCCTGATTTCACCTATCCTTCATACACTTCTTCAACTCCTTTATTAAACAAGGTGTCCCTGTCTATTCAGTTTATATTCCTATGAAAAACTCTCATTGCCTCTAATAATTTCTGTAAGAAGTCCATAAGCATGAAAAATGTTATAAAAGACAGTGGAACAGGGGGAAATATTTGAATATGTATATCAGAAATTTGCATGAACATGTTTCTGTGAGCATATGTGTACAGGCAGAATAGCTGAAGCATGAGCACTTCAAGGATATAACACCACAAGACTGCACAGAACATCTGAATCATAGGATTATCGTATTAAATATTATTGCTTCTAAAAATTCAGCTCTGTAGATAGGTGAATATTTAATGTCAGTGCATATATGTACTTATGCACTCCCACCCATGCACCCACACATTATGCCTTAAGAAACCTCAGGCATGTGTAATAAAGTATGCTACATCTACAATGTAGAATTATTTTTATTTTTGCTTATATTCACATTTAGACATCCAGTCACATTTTGACCATCACTGCATATAAAGAGGACTTTGGTGAATTTTTCTGAAGGCCCTTTCCATCCCTAAGGATTAGCGATTTTTTTTTCATTTCTAAACTAACAATATTGTCCATTATACCCTTTTGTTTGCTGACATATTCCATCTATCATTCCACTGCCAGTTTACCTAGCTTTGTGAGGTCCCTTTGTTAGGTATTTTTCACGCTCTGTTGCACTTCAGGTGAGCTTTTCCATCACTTGAAATGTATTTGACAGCATTCATAGTGTAGCTCTGCAGTCATCACTTGGCTGGCCAGGTACCTGGGTATTTTCCTGTAGTCCTTATTTTTCTGTGGTTTGCTGTTCCCTAATCATACTTCCCACACCTCATGATACATAATTTCAGTAACAGGCCCCACTTCAGGAATTTCAACAAAAGTAGTATTTAATGTCCAAATAATTTGCTCCAGGTTATTTTACTTTAGATATTGCTATGCTAATATGTACAATAAAGTGTCAATAGATTAAAAACACCACTTTCTTTTACAGCATCAATGTTGATTTGTGAGTATTACATCTCTTCCTGTTCCTATTGCTTTCTAATAACTTCCTTTACTTACTGTTTCATCCTCTTACTCAATAGTGACACTAGACAAACTTGTTTATCATTTCCACAGTTGCCACAGAGCCTTTGATAGAGATAGGACTGAAATTTGCTACCCTAAGGTCTGCTTCTAAAATAACACTGTGCATTTTGTTAACAAAGCGACCATTTTGTTCTTGTGTTTCCACAGAATACTTAGTGAAACAGCAGCCAAGCTTTCTTTTAAATACACTACTGCTTAGCTGTAGCAGCTTGTTTTAACATCTCTTCTTTTGACACCTTGGTCTCACAAGGTTTCAGCTTTATTAACTGGAAAACAGTATTTCCAGTACTTTCTGTATTCAAAATGAACACAAGAAAAAAATTTTATTTGAAGACTTCATCTACCTCCTTTACAACTTTAAAGGGACATGGGCATGTCTGAGAGAAAGGGAAGAGAGAAATCTAGATTCAAATCCCTGATCTGCATCCTTGATCCAAGGACTAGATGGTTCAGAAATACACAAATGAAAGGGTCTTTGGATTTTGACAATACCAGGCAATAAAATTACCACATTTTAATTATCCTCATTGAAGAACACTGTTTGTAGTCAAACCCTTTTTTAATTTCTCAATTTCTGTATATTATACATATTTCTATACACTGACCCAAAACATAGACCCTAATCAAGTTTTTTACTAATAATATGTAACAGTGAAGCCAGAGGTTTTCAGGACAATAACTGTGAGTTTAGGAGTCTTGATGTCATCAAAATTCCCACTTTACATAAGCTCTTCCTCTGCAATTATTATGCATCTCACTGGAAGCTGAAGTACCTGAGGAAGCAAACAAAGCCACAAGGAAGAATTGGTGCCACCACTGCTTCTGAGCGACTCGTTTTTTTCTTGGACACTTCCATGAAAGGAGAACACCTGCTTATTGTTTTGAGAACAAGCTGTCCTGGCTTCTCTTAAAGCTTACTCCAGGAGGGGGCTCACAGGTGTGAAGGTATCTCTAGTCAGCCCAAAATAACACTGCCTGGAGGGAAGCAGATCTAAAGCTCTTTAAGTCACTGTTGCTACCTAGACAGCTCCTGTTTTCGCCTTTGCAGGTTCTATTCTATGGTGCTAATTTTCTTCACACCCTATAGAAAAAGCAGATCCATCTCCTTAAGGAAAGTCTTACTGGGTGAAAGAACACCTTGTAAATCCTCCTTATGACTGCATACTGAACTACCTATTACTGTTTAAGCATGTAGATTACATCCAACTATGTATCTTTAGCTGCCTGCCCTCGCTCCTGCAAAGTCTTGACAAGATCCCGCAAGAAACCTGCAAATTATTTTCTTAAGGCAATAGCACTTGCACTAACTTGGATCTTGATTTCTATTTTCCCCTCCTTTCTTCACCTTACAGCATTAGCACTGTTGCTAACTGGGGAGACTGTGTGTCTAATAAAGTTTTGTAAACTTCCAAACTAGAGAAGACTAGAGATCTGCTTCATGTCTGCAGGTGAGTGGCTGCAGCTGATGAAGCATATAAGCATAAAGAGGAAGGGTCAGCCCAAAGCACTAAGGAGGATTTCTACAATCAGAGGAGAAGTAGAAGCTGGTGTTCTGGATGGAGAAGGACCAGCAGGGGTTTCTCTTAGAGACAGTGGAGCAAGGAAAGAAACTCTTTGGCCCAGGACTAGCCTAGAAGTGAGTAAAGAAAAGTTTGATCTGGGTGGACTGCACTGCTTGTTAAAAGATTAAAAAATAGCAAGAAACCTGAAATCTCTTACTTAGTCAGACCTTTTCCTGTGGGAAGGACTAAAAAAAGACTAAGAAATACAAGGTTCAATCCTGCCTTTCTATTGAACTCTTAGTTCCTATTGACAGCTGTTTTGGTCTTCAGGGAATGGTAATTTGATCAGTTGCTCTTCTGCGCCCTCTTTCTTTGAAACTTTAAACAAAAATGAACAAAACCTCATTTAGAAAAGTAAATTAATCAAAGCAAGGCAGAGGAATAGCTCCATTAAACTGTGCAAGACTTAGGACAGGCATGTTTGCATGAATATTCATAGCAAACTCTCCTGCTACCTGAGTCTGACAATCCCTGTTTATTCAAAAGCAAAGTTATAAGCCACTAGATAAACTAATCAAAGGACTTGCTCTACAGATTTGTCATATATTGTTCATGAAGTTGGACATTTACACAATTCCCTTGAGTCATTTCATACCAAAATGGAGTTCTAGCCTAGCATTTCATTAGATTCATGAGCAATAGGCTCAAATAAATGAATAAAAGCAGAAAAGTATTGAATTTTTTGCAGGCAACTTTCCAATTGGAGTATTTTTCAATTCTGTTCAGAATTCAAATGTTGCTTGTGTTTTACCAATGTGAAATGTGAATCTACACATATTTCAATTCATTTCATGGAGCAGTGACTCCAGAAACTTGCCTAGATACTTAAGATGACTTAAGGTAATAGAAGAAAAGTGTCATAGTCACTCTTAATTTCACACAGCAACCACATCAGCAGGAATTGCAGTTACCAGCAAATAACACAGTGGCCTGAAGGTGAACATATGGTATTTATCATACTGCTCAGCTGTGAAACTTGCCAATATGGCCATAGGAGGGAAAAAAAAACCAAACCTAAACAAAAGAAACCATGTCAGTGGAGTGTATTACTGATTTGATGTAAACCATGTTATCAAAGACTGGAAGCTAAATTAAAAGATGAGTGTAGAAAATTCTGAAACATTTAAAATGAAAACATTATCTCCTTGTATTGCAGGAGGCCATTGATTGCTCATGGTAAGAAAGTGAAATAATTGAAATTTAGAAAGTTTAATTATATCCCAGTGTAGCAAATAAGAATCTTTATCTCATTGTACTCATATGAAGGATGGTGTGGGCGAGCATATGGATCTTAGAGATGATTAAATTAGTGACTAATTTACTGCAAAAAGAGGGGAAAACAGACATATAAATAAAAGTTGGAAAAAAAATGTCTTTTATATATATGACTAAAAATAGAACATACACAAAATTTGATACTTCAGATAAATAGAGTAATGCTTGTATTTAATATAAATTCCTTTATATTTTAGCAAAACTTGTACCTGATTGGAAAAGGGTGGTGGATCTTGCTTCTCTGCTAATGAAATCTATGACTAACAGATGGGTGGTTGTGTTTGAAGTATCGATTTTCACTCACTGTGAGAATTTTGATGGGCAGCCACTCTCTGATCTTGGGAGGATGATAACATAGACACGATGGTTGGGCACTGGAACAGGCTCCCCAGCAAGGTGGTCACAGCACCAGCCTGACAGAGTTCAAAAAGTGCTTGCACAATGCTCTGAGAGATAGACATGATTCTTGGCATTGTCCTGTGTGGGGCCACAACTTGATGGTCCTTGTGGGTCCCTTCCAACTCAGCATATTCTATGACTCTATGATAGTAATGCACCTTTCTTGTAAGGACGGAATTTACCTTTTCAGAACACATAGAAGCTACTGTGGCAGAAATGCTTTAGAAGATGTGCCAAAAATTAGAGTCCAAAAGTCTTATGTGGGCTGGTAAACAAAGGAACAAGTTTCCCAAAGTGCTCAGTTGGGAATTTCCCTTCAAGAGACAGTTGATGAGAGCTCAGCACTGTCAGACAACTTACTAAAGCACGTATGTTGGAAAGTTTTCCTCAAGTGCATGGGATTGCAAAAATGAAAATGTCTTGCTTCCTTAAACCAAAGTCACTGTGAAAATAATGCTGACTGAAATGATAGTTAACTGATTAATCTATATAATTTATATAATTTGCTGCCACAAGACCTTATTGAGGCTAAGGGCCAAGTATAATGTGCTGTACATGCAAAGTTGTCTTGGTTTAAAAACACTTATTGGTTATCATAGTATGGTGGTGTTATTCAGACTGGGAAGTACCTGGGGAGGTCTCCAGTCCACCTCCTGGCCCAAAGCAGAGCCAGTGCTGGAGCCAGAGCAGGCTGCTTATGGCTTGGACCAGGTGGAGTTTGAAACCCTCTGAGGATGGAGATGACACAGACACTCAGGGTGAGCTGCTCCACTGCCTCCCTCAGAGGAAGAGAGTTTCTGTTTATACACAGCCTGAAACTCTCATTTCAACTTACACTTGATGCCTCTTGACCTCCCACCCTGCCCTGCTGTGAGGAACCTGACTCCATCTCCTGCTGTAGGTGCTGTGTCCCTCAGGTGCCCACAAAGCCCTCCTCAGTTCTCAAAGTGGGGCCTGTGGTTGTAAAAGCCAAATGTCTTGCTGACAACAGCTATGCAGATAACTAAAGCCCCTTCCCCAAAGTGGCAGGATCCAGGACAAAAGCACCAGGACCTCTTCTAGCCTTGGCAGAGGTGCCCGTGTGGATCAGTGGTCCCAGGATCTGCCCAAGCCCCCCTCAGCAGGCCTGGCCAGGAGACAGGGGCTGTCCCTGCGGGAGGGGATGTGCCTCTGCCATGCCTCAGTGCCTCCTCCTGGTGCTGCTGTGAGCCTGGGGTGCCTCCCCGGGCACAGCTTTATGTCCCCACCTGCCGTGGGGCACTCACACTCCTTGCAGGCCCCTGGATGGAGGCACAGCCCCCTGTCTTTTCCAGGAGCTGGAAACCTCCAATCTTCCCTGCCACAGGAAACCCTGTGAGCCCCACAGCCTCCACTTGGACCCTCCTCTGCACAGGGCTTGGGAGGGACCTCTCAACCTCTCCTCAAGAGATCTTACACAAAGTCTCCAGCTCAGCATCGAAAGAAGATACTTTAAACAACCAGGCTTCATTCTACATGGCATCATTTTATATCATCTTCTATTCTGGAAATAGTAAAATCTTTCATAATCTCTCTCCCTTCTCCAAGGTGGGCTGGATCCTGAAAGCAGAGTCACTAAGATTTGGTTGTAAAAACTGTCTGAAATAGTCCAAGAGATTCAGCTCTTATCTGCTGATCTTATGTCAGTCTTTGGGCAAGGGAAATAACATCTTAGCTCTGTGTTGGGACAAGTTCCCAACTGGAGTGGATTGGTGAGACTCCAGTAAGAGTTTCTATCCCTTAAAAGACGAGTGGATGTGGCATTTAAGGACATGGTTTATTGGTGAACTTGGCAGTGCTGGGTTTGCAGTTGGACTCAATGGCCTTAGAGGTCTTCTCCAACCTATATGTTTCTATGATTCTATTTCTTCAACTCCTCCTGGGTTCAGACCTCCTGCTCTCCTTCTCCTAGGGACAGGCACAGCCATCACCCATGTCACCTCTACCCCTGGGGGTATGTGGGAGGCAATGGGCAGCTGGGCTTTGGCCAGAGCATCCCCTGTCCTTCAGCATGGCCCTCCTCCCTGGCAGCCTTGCACCATGACTTGCTCAGCCAGTGCCACCCCTGCAGCTAAGTCTTAAACTGGTTTGGCTAATTTTGGGTATGAACTCTAGTAAACTGGTTTAAATTCAGCCTGCAGTGACTCAGCTGGCATTCATAAACACATAAACAGTAACGAAAAACTAATTTTAAATCCGTCATTGTGTGTACAGTTGCATCAGTTTAATCGGAGCTGCTTCCAGGCAGAGTTAAGCTAAGCTGGCTCTGCTTGGTTGCAGCAGAACCTAGGTCTGGAGAAGCTGATGTACAAATACAAGTAAGACCGTCAGCTGTAATTATAAAGTACTTCAGCTCGGGTATCTTCGTGCTGCAGGGTATAAATTAATCGCCCACTGCCATGCCAAACAAGCCTTGCTTCACGTGCTTTTGGGGGAGCTAACGAATGCTTCCCTCCAAAACACCTGCTGCCATCCAGGCTTGGGGCCTGCTGTCCTCTTGGGAAGGCTTGTGAGCTGGACAGAACACTGCCCACTTCCATAAATTAATTACAGTTCTCAAGAAAAACACAGTGATGTTATCATTAAATTGGGACCAAATCCAAGGCAATAGAGAGCACGGAACAAGCGGTCCCCTTCCACCGGATCAGATGCCTTTCTTGGCATTAATTGGGAGTGCGTCAGCAGAGGAGGTAACTCTGTTAGCTAAATGAATAATGTTACTGAAGTTTCTCAGGTTGTCTGTGCCAAATCTGTGTTTAATCGGCCTAACTTGGAAAGGCTATAAAGGATCATTTTATTAATCAGGATCAGGTCAGGATTTTAGCAAGGATTTTGAATTATTAAAGAAACTGGGTGATAATTGGGGCAGGAGGTAGAGTCACGCTCACCTTTGAAATCACAACATCAGCAAAACTTTCTTGAGACATATTACTGGATTCAAAGGGGCTGAGACATGCATTTAGACAGGAGCACAGCATTTTCTGTTGAATGATTTAAAATACAGCAGTAAAGTCCATGTGGATCCAGCATGTTTTAGCATTTGCTGAACTCCGTTGTCCATGCTGCTTTCATTGCGTAAAAGACACAGCTACAGCACTGTAACCAGACATTTAACATTTCCTGACTTCCATTAAATGGAAATCGTTAAACATGAAGCCATACCAACTTGAACAATTGTACTGAGCTATAAAACACGACTTTGAGAGTTTGGCCTGAGAACACCTCAGGGATGCAGGCAGAGAAGAGAGAGTGGATGAGCTCTCCTGTTGAGACTACCTCTTGGCAGTGTGAGTGACCTCCTTTCTGCATTGCCATGAGCTTCCTTCTCCTCATGAGGATGAGCTGTCTATCCTGTATATGGTTCTTCTGGACAGGAGACAAGCTGCAAGGCTTCTTGACCTTTTTTCACCAGCTGCCAGTCTCATTTCTTAGTGTCCCTTTTGTAGCCTGCGTGATTAGCAAGGAGTTTACTCTAGGCACTGTCCATCCTGAAAAATGTAAACATTATGGGTTTCATTCCCTTTCCATTTCTCTAAGGATCTGAACTCTGAACAGATGGGAAGATGTGGATCATACACCACAGATGCACATCATGTGGATCATACACAACAGAATGATAAAAGGAAGCAACATCCCCTGAAGATCTGATCTAGTCCTCAGGCTGGTTGGGATAAAATTTCTATGGTTTAAAGCAAATTTTAGTGCCACATCATTGTTGTGACCTCAGTTCTACAGAATGGAGATACAGGTTGTTCTAGTTCAGCTTGTTAATAGGGAAAGAAATTCACTGCAGCTCTGCTCACAGCAACAATGCAGCTATGGCTGACTGAAATTCTCACAGCATAATAACCCAGGCATTTAACTAAAACACTGTAACATCAATCACCTACTGTCATTAAAATCCAGGATCATTTGAGGAGATCAAAGTGATAATGTCTGAAGTAAGATTTCTTTCCTTCCTTTGTCTCCACAAGCCTGTAGCTGAAATTGCAATGCAGTTGTATGAAAGGGGAAAAAAAATTATTCCTATAGTGCCTGCTGACCTAATAGCAGTGTTATCTTATTGGATGTGAAACCATGCATCCAGACTTCATTTTCTTTTAATAAGAGTGAAACACTTGCCATGTGCTTTCTTCTACTCAAGAATTAAATTGTTCAGAAGGGATATATATCTCCTAATAAACTCTTTTTTCATTTTTCCACTGCCTCTACTTTCTCAGTATCAGCCTTTGAAAACCAGTTTAATAGTTCTCTGAATGAGAATGTTCTTTTTTTTTCCATTGCCTGAGCTCTTTCCATTGTATAAATCAAGATGTTTGGAAAGGCAATATGCTTTCAGATTATTTGAAAATAGTTATGTTATTGTCTTTGAAAAGGCTAGCAGCCACAAGATGTTATTAAATATATTTCTGAATATATTTAATATCCAATTAAAAGGCAGAAGACATGCTTGAAATCAAATCTAAGGATAGGTAGACTTCTTTGGGAAATGCCATCTCCCAAAACTTTTAGCCATAAGGACAATAAGCCATTGGAATATGATTCCAAAGGACATAAGCAGCATTTTATTGGCTGGAGACTCTAAATCTGGATTGGAAAAAACCCCTATCTACTCACTTTGGCAGGGATAGGATTTCACTCTGAATATTTTCTGAGCACAGTATCAAACAAAGGTGCTTGGACTTGCCATGGTTTTCATGAAAAGACTGGGGGATATTTTAGGGACTGTTTTGTGTAGGTTGGAGTTGATGCTCTGAGTGAATGGAATAGCGCTTTTAAAACTGCTGAAGGATTCCACAAGTATTAAATTTAATCTTCTAAAATATGTGTATTTTCCATCTGGGAGTACATGGTGCTTTACAGCTATTGATAAACTAAGTTCTAGCAGTCCTTTGAGATGAGTAACCATGTGCTTCCTACAGATGCAAAAATTGAGGCACACAGCATTGAAGTTATTTTCCAAGAGACACAGAAAAAAATAAAAATATAAATTTCCTGTGATTCCTCTGCACCACTTTCAGCCTGATCAGATACTTGATTCTCAACAGTGATACTTACCTTTCAGTCTACTGGTGAGATACATGTGATACACCCCTGTGACACACAAAAAGAAAATTAAGTTACAACAGGATGTGGGAAAGGGATGCTGTACTTTGGCCAACACACAGTCCTCTGCCCACTGTTCTCCAGGTTACTAGGCCAGATAAAGGAAAAAAGGATAAAATCACATAAGAAAAACCAGTTACTTTGAAAAGGAGAGGCTAAGTTAAAACAGGCTAGAAAGGACAGTGTTTGACAATAGTCTCAAAACAAAATTTCCTACTTCTAGCAAAGCAATAATGTAATTATGTGAGAAAGACTGACGTGATTTCATTTTCCATCCCAAAGACAGGAGAGAAAAAGAGAGAAGGCACTTCGACGAGAAATCTGTAGAAATTATTTTGTTGCTTTGTCTCTGATGACTTCTGGTCAGTAATATTTTAAAACAGCAAAAGCAAAAAGACATGTTTTGCTTTATACAGGTATAATTGATCATAATTGCTTTTGATTTTCATTCACTAGCACTTAAATTTCTTAGCAATACACTTGACCTAAAGTTCAACGTCCATGAACAGGGTTTACTCAGCAGTTGACCTGTATGATCTCCTTGCTAAGAAATGATGGGTCGGAATAATATCCTGAGCTGTTCATTTTTACGATGTCCCTGACCATGGCTCTGAAAGGTTTTAAAAATTCATTTACAACTCAGGAATGAGTCACTGCAGTCCTTCATTATATATGGAGAAAAAATGTCTAATGACTTCCACTGGGATGATACTGTGTTCCAGTAGAAGAACTGTAAAATCTATTTCTGCTTATGGCACTTCTGTTTTTTAACTCCTTCCTCTGACTTTCTTGTCTCAAAGAACATAAAAAATTCCCAAGAGACACTTAAGCATTTTTTGTATCCATAGCAGCCAAAGGAAACCCATTTTAAACACTTTCCTAAAACATTTTATGGGAAAAGAAATTTTCAAACTGTAGAGGAAAAAACTACCTAAAATACCCTACAAAGAAAAGCCAGTTTATTTATTAAAACAGAAGACCATCAAACATTTCCTCTGAGTTCATGTAATAAACATCCACAAATCTTAAGCTTCTTGTTTGCAGGTGTACATGGGTATGGCAATATTAAACTAATCACCATTTATGTTTACACATTCAGCAGTACTGGAGGAGACTCACTGAAGGTACCTGCTTATTATATAGCAATAGTTACTTTAATCTTTTATTTTAAGAGTGATGTAAATGATTGTTGGATATATACTTGTTAAATATAAATATATCAAAAGATACCCATGGTAACTGTCAGTAACTATCAGCTCGGTTATCTGTATTTGATTCAGCATCCTGGTACTTTTACTTACATCATTTTAAAATGCATGTATTTTCAGTGGTTCCATCATTTTCTTTTAGTTACTTTGCCTACAAACTCATGTGTAACATGAATAAACTGCTGCTTTGAAAAAGGAAGAAAAGGAATAAGGTAAATATTTCTTGTTTGGGATAACTGCTTTCATTTCAGCATGTATTCAGTTATTATTTGGTATGTATTTAGCCACGCAACAAATCTGGCTTCACCTGTCAAATTTCCTCCATGACTGTTCCTGTGCCACAGTTCTCTGTCCTGGTCTCAGGTTTGCACATGGTAAGCACTTCAAGGAGGGGAGTTTTTCATGACTAATGAAGTGATGGCTGGTGTTTTGGTGACCTGTGAGGGCTCATTTGGTAAAGAAACTAAAAATCTGGTATAATGCTCTTGTAAATTTGCCAATTGCTGCAGTAAAGGAGGTTGATTACTCACAACAACTTTGACATGAAAAAGGACTATTAAAACTTGTCCATGTAATGTTTAAGGCTAAAACTTGTGCAGGTATTTCCAGTTATTCTCCCTGTGACAGGAATCAGGCCAATTCCACTTCATTTTTAGGTGAGAAGAACAATGCATTATCTGTAAAGTGGATTTTGTTAATGAATAATTGCATAGGTGGCTACGTGCACAAAAGACTAAGAGGCAGAGGAGACAGTTCTGTTATTTCAAATTTTGGCATTGGAGGAAAAGTACTGTATTTGAAAGAATGGATGAACAGATTGCTCACAAATTGGGAGCATGCTTCCAGGGACTGAAATCACACATGTGCTTAAAACAACAGGGAATAAAGCCATTCTCTCTATGTGTAGCTTTTTGTCCTTTGTGTAGGGCAGAGCAGTGAAGACTCAGGCCAAGTGCATGTAACTTATTACTAATTCCTAAGGAAAAAAGTCTGATGTTCAGGCAATCACAAGCAGAGGGAATAGCCTGAGCTACTTAATAATAGTGGTTGTAGAAAACATGTATTTTTTTCTACATTTAGCAAGGGGAGGAATAAATTAAATCAATTCAAAAAGGAATTAGACAGTATTTTGTATGAATAATTCAAGCTAATTGCCTAAGCCTTCTTATGTATTAATGGAGCTTTAAGTTTATGGATATCTAAAACTAGTCAGACAATGCAGAAAAGCTAACCAGAGAGTTAAAACCTTCTTTGAGATGTGTGCTTCCATAGGTGACACACAGCACTCCTAGAAAAAAGGGAGGATGATGAAATATGAGGGTGCTGGTGGAAATGAAATAATAAATGTGCCTGTTCCCCTAGAGAGCCATGAAGGGATAATGGCACTATTGTTACTGACTATGTGTCCTCGATGCTGCTGTCATTCCTTTAAAAGCAAGGGGAAATCTATGAAACAATTGTGTTCATTTCACTGCAAGGATAGGTCTAATTCTGAACCTCTGACAGCTGTCTTAGAAGAGACTTTGATTTATTCTGGGACAAACTAAGGAACTTCACCTGGCTCCTATCCAGCTTCACTTCTGCTTATCCTTGAATATTTGTTACCAGTAAGTGCATCAAGCTCCAGCTCTGTCAAATAAGAAACTCCAACTACCACAACAGCTCCATCTATTTGTACCATGGTACAGACAAGAGTGGGGACAGAGCAATTTCAGCTGAAGGATTTGGTTATTTAACAACCTTCCAGAACAGGCAAATTACTGAAATTCTGTAACAGCTTGCCCTTTCAGGGAGCCTTTCTGCCACAGGCAACCCTCACAACTGCACATTTCTTCTACTTCCACATGATCTCACTAACATTTGGTTCCTTTCCTTCTCTCCCCTCTCTCCAAAAACAAAGCAAAACAAATAAATTAGAAAAAAGCCTTTAAGCCTTGAAAAGGACGCTAAGGTTGTTTGAAGGTTGCTATGTATATAGCTACTGATGGCACATGGAATGTTCAAAGATACTACAGAGAGAACTGCTGGCACTAAAACTGACTACTTTAAAATATATCATGCAGTGATCATTACCTGTGGTACAGCAAAAGCTGCAATCTGTCTAACTCAGGTAGGGCACTCCATTTTCCTGTGTATCAGTCCAGCAACTTAAACATCTGCTCTCTCACTTCCTAGTCCAGCAGTCTAAGCTCAGTACTCTGAGCTGGCAGGCTGGTGCTGCTAAAGGTAAAGCATGGCTACAACATGAAGTGAGGTGTTTATATTGAATGATATGGACTGATCTAACAGAGCTTCAAATGCCCCCTCTGGGGCTTCCCTCCACCCACAGCCTTCTGCACACTATCACCATAGCTAGTTAGTATTAATTTTTTATTTTAAAAAATCTATCAAATTCCAGTTGGACAGCATTTCCTTCCCAGCCCCTCTCCTTCTCCTACACCATCTCAGATGTCCCTCACATGGCAAAACTGGGAAGCTTAAGGACTGAGTGTTGCTTGCTCTACAGAAAAGATTTCTTGTGAAGAAAGGCAGTTTGACACCTGCAAGAGGAAACTGAATAAGCTAGAATGGGGAAGGAGAAAGCTGTGATAGGGAGGGTTATTTGGGAGGTAAAAAAATAAAAGTGACCTGTGCATCCCCCTGTAAACTCCCATCTGCCCTCCCCCAGCTCTGGCCAGTGATTCCTCATGCAGAGCTAAGCACAGCCTCCTCTTCAAATTACTTCTCTCTCCCCTTCCAGCCCCAATACAAATGTCTCTGCCACTTTGCAAAGCTGCCTCCCCACATCATGGACAAGGACAGGGAGGGGATTTTGCTACTCTTCTTCAAGCACTGAAATTTATTTTGGCTCTTTTGGGGCTCTGCTTTGAGCTGGCTCAGAGTTAAGTCATGGCTTGATAGCGTGCACTGCATCCATCCTGGAGGTGGAGGAGTGACCAGCAAAGGGAGAAAGGGGTCACCACGCAATTTTACACAATCAGCTGAGATTATGTCAGCTTAGTGATCAGAGCAAGGAAAATTAGACCTGGAGCTTCTTAGTGCTATTCCTGTTTTTTTTTTCTGGTTTTCTGCTTGGGTTTGCTTGTTACAGACAGATCTGATAATCTCCAAATAAGCAGCCTTACATCATCCTTTACAAGAATGTGCTTTCTCATGTTAGAGCTGGGTTTCCATTTGCACTGGCTCACTGCTGTCTTTGGAGGCAGCTGAACCCCAGTGTGTGTGTGAAGGACACCTTCAAGGGGCTCTGTGGCAGTGCTGCCCAGTGTCATGGATACAGGCACTAGGATGGGAAGCAGGGAACTTTGCCTATATTTACCATATTTTGGCAACTACCATCTTGTCTTAGGTTACTATATGCAAAGAAAGTAAGACACATTTGAGCCTGGAGCCCAGGAATGGTTGTGATTATAATTAATAGTGAAGAGTGTGAAGATCCTGGAAGAGGGGTAGAGGTACCAAGATGAGAGGAGGGGTGGCTGATACTAGGTCAGAAACTGAGGCAGCAGAATGGGAGAAGGCAAGGCACAAGGTGGTGAGGAAGACAACAGGGAGACAACAGGGAGCAAAGGTGTGAATGAACTGGGACTGGGGCACTGGAGATAGGGAGGGATGCATCCTAGCTGGGTGCAGAGACTGTGACCAGAGCACAGTGCCAGGAGCTAGTGGTGATGGTTGAGAATAAGGAAAAGGACATAGAAGGGACAAAAAGGCAGAAGGGGGAATTTTCTACACACTAAAAATATTTTCAAAATATGTATATAGTTTTTAAAAAATCAGTGCCCCATGACATTTTCTATGTTTTGACCAGTATTTTAGACTCTACTCAGATGAAAGTCAAGGCCTAAGCACTCAGTTTCCATTGTGTGTTTCTGTTTTCCATTGCTTCAGACATAGCATGGGAGTGACACCTCTGTCTGCAGGAGAAGGTGAGGGCTCACAAAATCCTCTGGCTGTCTGCCTGACACACCCTGTGCTGGAAGGAGCACCTCCTTTGCACCTCCTCCTCAGACTGCCTGTGTACTTATCCTGGGTTGTATGAAGAAAATGCCACAGCAGGTAACAGTCACTGATCTTTGAGATTCATGGGTAGACAGTGCCCAAAATATCTGATATTAAGGTGTATGCAAGTGCAGTTTTGTTCAAGAAAAGAGTGCCTTCTGAATGCAGGATAAACACTGATAAAAATCAAATAAAACAGAATGTTCAAAAGTCTTTAATAGGCAGGAGATGGAGGGACACATAGGGTTGTTTGACCAGTGATAGGAGTCCAGGCCCGATTCCCTTTCAATGCCACACGTATCCATTGAAGTCCAAGCAACAGACTTAATTGCAGCAAGAAACTGCTGTTTTAAAAAGCGTATCTGTAAAGAATGGGAGAATGCATATGGCACATATGTGCCTCAACAGTTTTTGCTAAATAAACCATGAATTTTGACAAGTGTGTATCTGTAAGTTTGCCATGGAAATAGGATTGTATAACATCACAGCTGAAACAAAAGTTCAGCCTCTGAAAACTGTGGGGGCGTGCTGCTAAAATGTTTGCTTCGAATGTTAGCTGACTAGTTTCATAACTCCCGTGCATGTAGTTAATGCTCTTTTAGACAATACATGGAAAGGATGGATGTCAGAACTGCTTCATGCAAGCATTAAGATTGTTATATCTAAATAGTCAGATCTCAATTTCAATGTTTTATAAAATGATAAAAGTTTCTTGTATTAAAAATTTTAAGAGACGAACCTTCTCAGCTTGTTTATACAGGGTTCTATAAAGCAGAAGTCTGGAAAAATATTCAGTTCTCCGTTTAATGAGGAAATTACATCGTAGGGAGTATTAATTTCATTTGTAGAATCTGATTAATTTGTCAAACCAGTAAGGAATGGGCTGCAAAGGCTTTCTCTTTCAGGTTGTCAATATAGAGCCATTGCCCTGATGCCAAAAGCAGGAATTACAGTGAAGAGGAGTTGTTACTATTAGTGAACCCATGATTCAGCTCAGGAGTCTCATCCAGAACCCAGTGAGTATGTTCTCACTCTGTAAACCACTGGCATGCTTGGCAATGCATCAGCTGTCCCCTCAGCCAATACCAAGGACTAAGTAGGTGCAGAAGCACATCTCCAGGAGGCTTCTAGAAGTGGTAGTTCTGGCACAGGTTTGATATGCTACTTGCTTCATGGGGGAAGCAAATTTCCATCACCCATAAGGTAAGCATGGACATCTTTATCCAAAAGTCAAAGAGCAGAGTGAGGGTTCAGAGCAGCTTTTGTTGCACTGAGCACTAAAAGTCACTCACACTGACTTCACAAATCAGTCACTCACAGCCAACCAATCTTGACCTGCATTCAGGGGACGCAAAACCAAAATTAACAAAATAAACTTTCTCAAATTTGACCTAAATTTACAAATCACTGAGATCATTCTTGTCTTCCCTGAAGGTCTGTTTTGTAATTCACCCAAACTGACTCATCCCAGTTTGTGATAGTATTAGCATGACCACAGCACCTTTTCCATGTGGGTTTGACTGCCCCTGGCTGTAGAGGGCTTTCACAGCCTGGTCGAGTTCAGCACATGGCAAAAGCAAAGTGAGCCTGCCCCAGGCATATGCACCAGGAAAGGCCACTCTACCATACTGCAGCTGTGCTCTGTCCCAAAAGGAGAACTGGCTGGGGCAGGGGAATGGTCATGGCTATGTGTGCACAGACCTGTGCATGCAGGTATGTGCCTGCACACACGTGTGTGTATGTGCATGTATGTTGGAAGCCAGGCTCTTTAAGCTGCAGCCCTGGAGGAAGGATGTTGCTGAAGGAGCCAAAGTGTCTATTGCTCTGGTTCAGTAGCCACAAAATGTCCCGGGAACTTTACAAAGCCTGCCTTAACAAGTGTTTTCAGGTTAGCAGGATTTCTCCAGGGAAAATAATCTAGCAATTGTTGTGGCATCTTTAATTGTTTATAAGCAAATTGCTTATTAGGACTCTATTAATGATAGTGCTCCTTATAATAAGTAACAAATATGTAAGACACAGTCTACATCTCAATTCAGTCCCTCTAGACTGCTCCAAAATGCTGTGCTGGAATTGCTTGGTTTATACTGAGCTGGTGACCTGGTTGTGCTTTTATTTTGTGCCTGACAGATTTCATCTGGTGGACACATATGTCACAAGTCCAAACTAACACACTACATGTGACTGAAGTCAGGCACACGAATGACCAAGATAGGCACAAAATCATTTTTACACTGAGACACAGATCCCTCTGCCTTGACTTTTACAGATGTCACATGAAACATCTATTGGGCCACATGCAGTAAACAGCTGTCAGAGATGGACATGCCATGGTGGGCTGAAGCATAGGTACCACCTTTTGGCTTTCTGCTCCTGTGGACTGGTTGAAGATAAAACTAAACAGGAGTTTCACTATCATAAAGCTTTGACAAACCCTTGAAGTTTGTCTCTGGCTACATTCCTTACATTGCTATACTCTACAGCAGGGTGATCTGGTTTGCAAGATTGGGGCAGCAGAGTCATACAGCAAATACAGAGCCTCTTGGTAGGAAATTTGAAATCACCAAATGGCAGAGATCCTGTTACAATGGTTTGTCTCCCCCAAAGCCGTGACACTTGATCTATTAAATCATGGAAATCACAAACCCTGCAGTTTCAGTGCACTGGGAGGATTGTATTAAACTCAGTCAGCAATTATTGGTAATATGGGATAAAAATCTTTACTCTGAAAGTAAGCTTTAAAAGGTCATAATGTAATCGCTGCCACTGATGGTCTCTGCAGTGGCTGTTAGTCTGATTGCAAGCAGCAGGGAAGAAATGCAGATGCATAAATTGAATGCAAACCCTAAACCGCTATTTCTGTCACAGTGTTATTGGCAAAATTATAGAAGCAGCACATATCATCTTTCTCCCCACTTGCTAGACTTAATAAATTTACCTTTATTCTTCACCAAATTTCCTCTTTATTGTTGTTCTGTGAATGCTCATTATGAGAAAGCACAGAAATGCCAAATGAGACAGGAAAAGTAGGAAGCATACAAAGGAGACAGTGTGAGATTCAGACAAGTTTTCTGGGCCCTTTGTGTTGCTCACAGAAAATGTAATAGATGAGTTAAAGATGTATTTCCAGATTAGATCTGGAGCTAGACATGGTGGCACCTTCTACTGCAACAAGATGCAGAACAGAGACATTTGAAGCTGGATTTGGGTGGTGTTGGGTTTGCATCCTGACAGGTGTTATGAGCTGCCAGCTTGCACCAGTGCTGACAGTCCCTGGCTCTGTCACACCAACAAGTTCAACAACAGAGGCACTTTTTGTGCCATTTCTTCATGCCAATTCTTCATTCAGGGGGCATTCCCTGCTCAGTCATCTTCAAGTTACTTCCTAAGGGAGACCTGAATCCCTTGCACCTCACCACTTCCCTAAGACAACTGGCAGAGCAGATTTCAGCTTTCCTTGGCTGTTTCCAGAACCCAGCTCCAGTTCCATAGCCTGCTTATGCACAGCAGTCAACAGAGTTAATCCCAACCCATTTTTAAGGCAGTGCAGATAAACTTCATCAAAGTCTCCTGCAAATGCCCTCATATATACTTTAAAAAGTCTCAGAGTAATTTAGTGCTTAGACTACAAGTTTTGAGGTAACATGTTATTGCATGCCAGCTCCTACATAAGCATCTGTGTGTTCTCTCTGCCCTGAACCACTTTGGCTTGAATGACTTCACTTTTGCTATATATTAGGAACCACTGACAATTACTGCAAATCCCTCATACATAATAATTTGCAACCTAATAGCCTCTACTGCACCACTTAGTTTCTATCACTTTGAAAATAATTTCTGCTTAATTGAGTTAAGGTCAACTCTTATTGAGAGCGCTGGTGCAGTGACTAAATGCAGTTCAGCTTATTTACTCTTAACTCATATTTTAACATTTCTGAGTGTTACCATACAAGAAGCAGATTTTTCATACAGGAAACAAACAATTAAGAACATCCTGAGCAGTACAGCTGCTCATCTTCACTGTACATTGTGATGTGATGCTACACCTCTGAGTATGCCCAGTCTCAGTGAAACTCAAATGGCCTCCTCTTCCTGGCAAATTGACTTCTTGTTGTAAAATCATCAGTAAGTTACTTCTAACAGCGGATTTACAAATGTTTCATGTGCTTCTTGAATGGCTCTAATTTGTTTAATAAAAGGACAAATTTTAGTTAATCAAAAGATTCTCAGTTGATTCTGAATTAACAGATAACTGAGAGGTAAAATTAATTAGACTTTTTCTCCAGCTAAAAGAGTAAAATAATCTCTTGCTCATACACATTTGGGATAGAGGCTACCAGGACCACCTCAGGCCTTTATTATCTGAAAAGCTAATAATACCAAACTTAGTGAAAAATAATAAGTCATGAATACCAGGGCTTGTGCAGAGCTGTCTATGCTATTAAAGTGATTTTAAACAATAAAAGTTTGCAGCCTTAGAGCTACTCCTCCTTCTCTCCTTCATTTTAGTCCTAAACACCATAGCAACCTACCTGACCATAGGAAGGGATGTCAGGTCCTGTTTCTACCATCTTGTCACTGCACCCTGCCCCAACAAACCCACAAGCAGTCTCTTCTTCTAAAAAGGAAATACTAATGGGACTGAAGGAGCACACTAACTAGCAGAACTCAAATGGCCGAAGTTCTGAGGGACTGAAGTGGGCATCAGCACACTAACTGTGGTAGCAGAACTCAAATGGCCGAAGTTCTGAGTAACCCTCATTCCTGCAGCTTCCAAACCAGGCTCAATATCTCTGCGGCATGAGCTGGGCTTGCAGCAAAATGCAGCCTCTCAAACAAAACCCCAGCTGGTTAATGTAACCACCAATGCTCTGCGGAAAGATGAGACAATTCCTGTATTGACCCAAATCCAAAGCACACTTGAATCTAAGGTGACCTTCAGCTTTAGATGAGCAGAAGTTGCAGAGCAACATACTGCACATCAAAACATAAAATGCTCCTTGCTGCCTCTTAGCCTTCTTCCCTCCAGTCCCAGACACAGCTGAGCCCAAATGTCTTTCCTCCAAGAGTCACTGCCTGAGCCCCAGGCACCCCTTCTGCCACCACAGAAACAGCCCCACAGCCCCTTGGGCTAGCACAGATCATCTCACCACAAGCCCCCCTCTCTCCCACCTTCTTTCCTGACCTCCTGGTGCCTGTCCACCGTGGCTGGACACCTGACCCCAAACTCAAGGGCCTTACACAATTGCACATGAAACTGCTTCAAACTAGCTGTGAAGTAGCTAATTATTGTTGATAGGTGAGGGACTATTACTGGAGGGGTTCAGGAATACACATTCTACCACCACCCCTCCCCGCCCCCCCCCCCCTATCCCCAATAAAATGGTGCTCATCCTGCAGCTGTGATCACAAATCTGTCATAGTTGTGACAGAATACTGCAAGGTGAAGCTCTTTTTGCTTTAGGCATTTTATAGCATCTGCCCCAAAGTGAGAAAAAAAGTGTTTGAAAAAGCTCCCAAATGCAAGTCTTCACAATATTTAAAATACAGCTGGGGTCACTACAGTTCTGAGGTGTTTAATCAAGTGGAGTTGCTGGGTTTTTCTCCCTCAGATTAATTTATCATATTTTATTATTATAAGCTATTAGAGTACCTGACTCAGTTCTGGAGGAAGTCATAGCCAGATCCAAACCTCTGATCAGAGCCTGAAAGTTTCTGTGGAATTTAATAGGAATTGAAGGTACATAGCACTTCTTAGGGCTTGGCCTGGGTACAATGTACTCTTCCCTTCCAACATAAAATGCTGAAACTGAAAGCTATCTGTTTTAGAAATACCCGTACAGACCTACTGTGTTCTACTATCTTTACCTGATATTGCTATTTGTATATCTACCTGTCATTCCCAATAGCTTGAGAAGCTGCTGGCCAATTTCAAGGTTATTTGACAGATAGGAGAATCAAGGGAGTTTAGTTTGAACATGATTCATGGAAGGAGGAAGTGAGATAGCGAAACAGCAGCCACCCAAGCTGAACCAGTGTATGCATGGTGGCTCAACCTCAAAACATAAATCTTCAGGGAATCAAAGCATAATACTGGTTCCACTGCTCACTGAACTACTTCTACACCACTCTGAAATCCATCAAAAACATCTGCTGGAACCTTCACTGCAAGTGGAGCAGGAGTCTCAGTGAATCAAAGGCTTCAGAGACAGCTAACAAATCATACACCTCCTACTGCGAAGGTCAGCCAGCTGCTGTGATTATTTTCACATATTGAATGAATAATATTTATCCTAGAACTGACAGAACAAGCCATGTCACTGCCAAAGTTCATCCTACCAACAGTGACCTCAATGAGGGTTAGACTGATTAGTATAAAAATATTAATCTCCAGCTTAAAAAGAAAAAAATATGAAACTGAATGAAGTGGAAGATTAAAGTCACTTCAGCATCTTAATATGCTTTATCCTGAAAGGTGTAGGCACTGCAGAACAGGACTCAAAACCAACTCTATCTGATGTTATTTCAGTATGTGATATAAATGTCCATAAGGAAAGCTATGGAAAGAGTTTGCAAAGTTTACCTCCCACGCTTGTTTCACATAGTGGAGCTTACCTCCTCAGGTAGGGTATCCACATGATTGCAAAAGAAAATTACATTTGTACAATGGTTTGTTATGTATCTCATTAGGGGCAACTATTTTCAACCATTAGTAGCCATTTGAATGGACACTGCATATTGTGCTATGGAGGGAGGGTGGAAGCCTGCCACATGTAGAAGTATAAATGATACTTCAAGATTACCTTTAGCTGGGACTAAACTGATAAAAATAATAAAGAGACACTATTATGATAAGAAATGGATACTGTTCACTGTTACAAAGATTTGTATCCACACTCCCCTAATTTGTTGTCTTCCTTGATATGGTGCCCTTTACAGGTTTTTATTTTGCTCTTCATAACAGCAGGAGAAGTGCAATTATTCTTGCTAGAAGCTGATGTGGTTTATGCTATCTCATTCCTTTTCCTATTGATTCCTAAGGTAAATGAAAGAACAGGCTGTATGGCAGTACTTTTTTTCTCAGAAATGCAGCTTTTTCTTTGTGTGCACCAGCAAAGCACTAAGTTTAGACTAGGGGGACGGCAGCAACCATGGCAGCTCTCACCTGTGCCCATGGGAAAGCCTAAGCCCTGGCACTAGTGAGAGTGTGGGACAGCTCCCAAGCCTCCTATTCCCACAAGCCTTGATAGAGGGGCTCATTAAAGAGGTAATTTATCCCAGACCTGAGTTGGCATACATTCTCATTTATATATATATATATATATATATATATATACATCTGTCCTGCAGTACTGTGTGATAGGAAAAGAAGTTGTGACCAATGCCTTTGCAATGTCTGGGCTACCTGGTTATAATAAGCCCCTAAGAATATGCTGCTACAGTTTACAGCTCTTGGGATGGTCTTACTTACTCCTGGAGGACAAAGATACCCTCCACATTCCCTAAAACAGGAAAGCATAGGATGCCTTACAAACAAGTAGGCAGGGGCACATCCAAGTACATCTGCCAAACCAGAGTGATCTTGGCTCAGAGGAATCTTGGATGAGAAATAAGGCCAAACCAGAGTACATGATCTTGGCTCAGAGGAATAACTTGGATGAGAAATAAGGATTTAATCCTCCCCATTCCCTTGAAAGAAAGAAAGAAACAGAAACATTGTAGTGCAGTTAATACAGCCACGGCTGAGAGACCAAGACTGCGGCCAATCGTACAGCAGCACATCAGCCAACACACTGACTTCCAAAAGCATGCAGAGAAGTCCTTCCCTTTCCCTCTTCACTTCCCAAACCTAGAACTTTCTCCTCATTAAATCTTTTTAATCTACAAAGATCAAGGGATCAAGGAGCAGGTGGATCCAACACAGCTTTGTCCCATACCCCAGCTCCCATTAGGAATGAGGGAAGCCTGGTCAAGCAGAAGGGAATTGGAGGTCTGTAATTGCTGAGATTCAGGTTTTCACCTGACATCTTTTGTATCAGAGAAACATCCTTTCCACTTAAAAAATCTGATTGTTTATATGTCCATACTATTGATTGTGAAGGACATCTGAATATCTTTGTACATTGTTAAGCAGTTCTAAAGATTGTACTGAAATTTGGTGTGTGTATGATGATCAAAAGAGACACCCTCAATCAATATTGAAATTCAGCCAGGATTGTTCCTCTTATCAAAGATTAAAATTTGGCACTGTCACTATGCTAGCCAAAAATCCTGTCAACATATTTTTTTTTATGCCAATTCTTCTCTCACCTCTCCAAACCCATTCTCTTTGCTGCAGTTTTTGCAGCTGCATATCCAGGTCTTCGTCAGCAAAAGACACAATACCTAGGTAGAAACAAATTCTCTCTGCTGTCTTATTCTGGGTAGGACTTCTAACCTCTTAAGAGAAGAAAGAAACAGACTTTCCTACTGCCATTTGAAAAATTACATGCATTAGCATATGAGCTAGCCTGGAGTTGTCTTCTCTTTCAGAAATGCATCTAGATTGAATTTTTTTCCTCTTTCAGTTTCTCCCAAAAACTTCATACCCCCCTGTGACAAGGTGCATGCACAAAGGGTGCCACCCTGTAGCTGTCCTCTGCCCAGGTCACCCTCTGAGGGGCTGGAGGGCAGCTGCTGCAGGCACCCCTGCTGTGCTGAGGGACACAGGGAGCCCACTCTGTCCCCACGTAATGCGGCGGCAGCTCTCAGCACCATGGATCCACCCTCTGCCAGCACGCAAAGCGGCGACCAAATTAAGTGTTACTACTCACGGGCAAAACTGCTCCTCTTCCACTTCATCCATGACTTCGCTGATGTCCCAGGGAATGCAAAGGGTTTGCTTTTTCCCACTGCCAAAGTCCCTCTCCATGATGAAGGCAGGAATATATCACCGACCCTGCCTTTGGTGGGAGCAAGGAGCACATGAAGCCGTTCTGCACCTGCTGCCCCTCAGCTGGAAAAGGCTGGTGCAAGCTAGGCTTACTCTGTCAGAGCAACTCGGGGGGAGGAAAATCACATAGAGGAGAGAAGGGGGGAGAGTGGTGGTGAATGCATGAAGTCCAATCACTTTACATCATTTTGCAAGTCGGAAACAAGATACGGCTAAGAGGTCATGTGCCCTGAGTGATTTACAAACACAATGTCTGCACAAGAAGCCGCATGAGGTTTTCTTTTCAACAGAAGCAGTGGTAATTTGTCCAACATCCAGGCTTAGAGATTGCCCATCACATATAAGGGAAAGTGTTAAAGCACTTAAAAATATATTAAATCAGTTTTGAAACCCACACAGTTGGGGGATGGTGCTTCCTCCAACCAGTTAGCAGAAGTGTAGGATTTAGCACTTCCAGTAGCAGACTGAAAGCCTCTCCAAGGCAGCAAGCAGAGCCTTGGATCCTAACACTTATATTCGATAAGGAAAAACAGCCTCTTTTTCTGAGCCAGCCCAATTTACTACAGGGATAAGGAAGATGACACTGTGAACATGGCTCTCTGTGTATCCACATTCCCCTTTCAAGTGAAAAATGAGAAGCACAGCAGCAGTCCTCCACTCGGTATTGAATCAAGCCAGGATGCTGGCAGGAGAGTCTTACACAACACAGTGAATAAAGCACACGCCTTTTCTTGTATACCTTTGTCTGGATGGGGCTAACCACATAATGCTTGTCAAAACCAGAAGAGGGTCTTTCCTTACAGGAGGATATTGTGAACTCACATTCCAAGTGTTTAGAGTCCACCTAAAGGGAGCTTAAAATGAAGCATGATCAGAGACGAAGTGAAAGCTGTCAGGTACTCAGCCAGCAAGAAAAGGAAAGAAAGAAAGAAAGATGCTGAGCATAGGGCAGCAGGCTGAACATCTCTGGAAGTCTCACCTCCAGTTATGGAATACAGAGGACAATTTAAAGTGATATTGTAAATTCAAATTCAGTGTTTTAAATAATTTATAGTTAGAACTTTAGTTCCTTGAACAGTCTATCCCTACCCTGCTTTAGCTTCTCTCATCTGCTTAATACGTTTCACACTTCTCTTGTAAGCACAAACTGAATTTAAAGAGGCTAGAGATTTTCTTTGAGAAAACAAGTTCAAATTTGGTAAAAAAATTGCAGGAAATACTTGGCACCAAAAAAAGGGCATTTTGTCAGAGGAAGGTCTTTTAAAACTCTGCAGTGGCCTCAGTACCTCCTGGGGCTGAAGACCACTCCATGGCTCTTAGTTGTGCTCTGGTCCAAAAGGGGAAAATGTGCAGAGTCCTTGTGCACCAACCACATCCCACAGGAAAAAAAAAGAAAGCTAGACAAACCCTTGATGATGCAACAAGATCTTGTGCTTGGGCCAAATAATTCATGTACAGTGTGCTTAATGAGGGAGAGCTACATTGCACACTTGATAGAAAACACAGAGTGAGGGGGGCAATGTGGATAGGAAGGAGGCAGACATCCCAGGAGAGGAAGCATATCCACCTCTTGGCCACAGCTTTGGGAGAACCAACATCTGAGAAAAGGGGTCCGTCCATGCCCTGCTTGCTGCTCCTGCGAGGCAACCATATCTTTCACATCTACTGTAAGCAAGCTGAGCTGGAAATCACTGTCAGCCTTCTCAGGGTAAACCAGCTCACTGAGTCTTCACATAATCTTCTCACAGCCTTCACAAGGAGATGCCCGAGAGCAAGAGCTTCCCACTGCATTCAAACTGTGGCAGAAATTATGGTGCTAGTCCAGCTGGGCATTGCCCACTTCTGCCTCTCCACCTCCTCCTGACTATCTCTTGGTGTATATAAAAACTGCAAGCCTGGAAATAGAACTCTCTATTTTAGTTTTACCACCATTTGGTACTGTGAGTCTATGACACGCGGCCAAGACTCCTAGGTAAAATCACAGTGTAAACAGCAATTAGAAGGATGAGAAGAGTTTGGACTGGGATACTGCTGTCCTGCACCAGAGGTGTTGCAGAGACTTAGGGAGGATGGGAATGCTGTATGACACAGCAACCCCTTGACTGCTAGCAGATACCTTGGAAGCAGTTCTTATTCTGAGCCACAAAGAACAGGTATGAATTACTGATATAGTTACTTATTCACTCTGTCTAGGTCTCCTTTCCTAAGTTACCATAGGGAAGTGCCTAAGGTATTTCTGATAATGCAGATCTCAGCATCGTTTTAATCTGACAGCATTTCCACTTCCCTCTTTAGCTGGACTGTGCTTGGTGTTCTCTCTTCCTACCACATCTAAAATAAGGACACTGCAGCCGTTTTGACAATTCTCATATTGGAATTCCAAATGGCTGTGAGTGCAACGCAGAAAACACTTTAAGGGACTGTGGCTCTTCAATTATTTAAGACAATATTATACATCCAGATTTGTCTTAACATAAATAGCATCAAATGAGTGCAGAAAGAGAATAAAACATTTGAACCTATTTTTGAGACACCTAACATGCCATGGAGCTCCACACCCGCCCTCTGAGATCTGTTTGTTCCACTCGCTGCTGCAGCAGAGGGTGCATTGGTAATCCTGCCAGGGAGGAGAGAAAACCTTCCCTGGAGCAGATAGTATAGTCTGCAAGGTACTTTGCAATTTTTACTGAAAATATCCAACTCCTCTGTTTCTCTTAATGACAGCTCTAAATGCATTTTACTTCATGTTTCATTTTAGTCTGAAAATCCTGGCATGGCTGGCACCGATGCAAATGTCTTGTGCCCCACTAGGGCACACATGAATTTGTAGGTGATCAGTGGGAGACCAGATGGTTCTCTGAGCCCTGAGTGTGCAGGACCCCCACTCTCAGTTACAATACTCTACTAGAGTTGTTATTGCTGCTTCATTTTTCATGTATACAAATCGGCAGACAGTGGAGATTTAGGAGCACTTCATCACATAAAATGCACTGCAATAGTATTTGGAGTCTTTATCAGATGACTGGTGAATCTCAGGGTCAAGACAATATATCTGCTCTTGCCTGCATGTATTACAGAGTTAGGAAATGCTTCAAATGCTAGGACAGTCACCACTCAACT
The DNA here is from genome assembly GCA_034509425.1 of Eopsaltria australis. Classification (NCBI taxonomy): domain Eukaryota; kingdom Metazoa; phylum Chordata; class Aves; order Passeriformes; family Petroicidae; genus Eopsaltria; species Eopsaltria australis. The sequence continues at coordinate 1,845,243 of JAVTVJ010000068.1, read as the reverse complement.
CCCAGTGGTATACAAATCGGCAGACAAGTAAATGTCAGTCCAAGATTTAGGAGCACTTCATCACATAAAATGCACGGTGCAATAGTATTTGGAGTCTTTATCAGATGACTGGTGAATCTCAGGGTCAAGACAATATATCTGCTCTTGCCTGCATGTATTACAGAGTTAGGAAATGCAAGACACTCCTGTCTCCCTGAGAACTGCTAGGACAGTCACCACTCAACTCCCAGGGGCTCTGTGGCTTTAAGCAACTTACTGTAGGTAAGACTGCGGCAGTGGCGAAGAAAACACCACAGTGGTTTCTTTCCTTTGAGACTTATTTTCTACAAGTAAATGTCAGTCCAGAAGTATTGTGATGCCTTTATTCCAGACAGCCAGTTTACACTGACATTTAGAGGAAATACCTTACCTGCACAGGCCCCCTTCTGGGATGCTTTGGCCCACTTCAGGCACAGCCACAGTCCCTCACTAACTCTGACAACATCAGAGCTGGCTGTTTCCCTTACTTCACTGTCTGGAAAAGGAGGTGATTTCTTTCAGACAGTGTAGGAGAAGTCATTTGGAAGGGAAAGGAAGAAAATTTACCTTATTTCATCTTAGACATGAGAAAATATCCCCTTGCTTAGGGGTATGACTGTGTTGGAGTAATTTTCACAACTTGGTCATAACAATTAAGGAAAGTTAAACACAGCTCAGGGACATGCCTTCATATACTTAATTTGACTTCCAAGAGTGATTCCATGGAAACATGAGGGACTGCTCATATAAAGAGAGTTACAGGATATGCAAGCTTTCACAACAATGGCTTGCTCTACATCCCAGTGACTTTTACAGACCTGAATCTTTGCTGATCAGTGCTCTTTGGAAATCCCTTCTGCAGCTGGGTTTGCAAGAAGGAATGCAGTGTACAGTGCAGTCACACAGGTAGGCTCTGTATGTTAATGATTCCCATGCTGCAGAGCCATTCACCAGAGATTTTGTACATAACCTCATTACCTTAAACTCAGCTGATAGTTGAAAAAAGAAAGAACAGTTACACAAAGAAAGGAAAATGGAAAAGACAAACAGGTCAACTTGCCTGTTGAAAGCCTTTACAAAAATACATCAGAAAATTCAAATTCATTTTTTCTTTTCCCTTTTAAAAAGAAAAACACCCAATCCAAAGGCATTTCAAATAGCTTCACCAGCCCTGAGCATTCTCTGATACATCCTCCCCTTCCTAGAACCTGGGAAAATAAAATGCCCTGGAGAATAGCTAATAGCAGAGTCTCTGTTGCTCAACCACACTCCTACCAGAGAGCATCTCTGATTGAAAACCCACCTAAGCAGTACAGGTAGGAGAATTACTGAAGAAAATTATATTCCTGTCCTTCATGTAGCCCAGTCCTACCTTCCTAAACTCTCTCAGGGAGCTGATAGAGTTTAGCATTGCTTGGAGTCACCTGGCATTGGCTCTGCCATACATGGAGGAAACTTCTGGCAGCTTCTCACCAAAGCCACGCTTGTAGCTTCCCCATTATCTTTTGGGGAGAAAATAAGTTTGTGAATGAAAAAGGAAAACGAAAGTTGTTGTGTATCAGGTATATCAGAATAACTTCGCTAATTTTCACTGTGTGAAAAGGTAAATCAAAAACAAGGGAGTTTTTTCTTTTGAAACCTTATCTCTTCTTACAGATAAAGAAGAAAAGGAAATCTCTTTGTAATTAGTCAAATGGGTTTTGCACTTTTCCTTTCCAGAGCATAAATCAAATAAGAAATACTTCTAAAGAAATTACCTTCATCTACTGCAAGGCTTTTCAGAGGCTGTTCAGTATCTGGAAGGTCACAGCAAACTTACCGATCTTTTCATTCAGAGGTAGTTTCAAAAATGCATTTTAATTGACATTAGGAACATTAAGAACTTGTATTGTGTCTGACTTTTTGAGGTAGGCCAGACACAATAACTTTTTTGTTCTCATTATATTAAACGGAAAAGTATTTTGGAGATGGCACAAATTAGTGCTCAGCATCAGCCTCTGGTGTTCACTCGGGCACCAGCAAAGGTGCAACCTATAATTTGAAAGATGAATGCAGGTCCTGTCAGGGGATGAAAATGACTGGGTGCTGTGTCTGCAGGGATTCTTGGACACACAGTGCCTCCTGAAGGTACTGACAGACTCCACTGGATGTCACCTTCTGATGAGGACCTTACTGACAGTGGGCAAGTGTTTTTAGCCAGGAAGTGTCACCAGTGCAAGAGCAAATCCTCACATCAATTCAGAGGACTCCCTTGGAGCTTCTACAGCTTTACAGTCCGAACCATTTTAACCCCGTTGGTGTCAGAGAGCAGAAAATTGGTCACTGCTTACTCAATTTTCTTTCTTTTAGAGTTTGAAGCACAATGCTGGAATTGACACTGCCCTATGCTGGGCACTGTACAACAGTAAGAGCTAGTCAATAACCACAAAATACTGCAATCTAGATAGATGGGAAGTGGAAACAGAAACAAGACTGCAAGAGACACAAATTGCCTGAAGCCACACAATAGCAAAGAGCAAGTCAATATCCTATAGACAGAATTGGATTTTACCTTTTAATCAGAAACATACCTCAATTTTTTATCATTTATAGCCTTCTATTTCCAACATCAAATGATAGTTCCATAAAAGCAAAGCAGTTCTCTCACTTGAAACACTTTCTAGGCTCCTCATTATCTATTGTAAAAGAAACCTAATAGAGAAAAGCCAGAAATCAAGGAGTAAATCATTGGTATTGTTGCTTTTATTATTCTCATAGTTGCACTTGAGCTCCCTACAAATTTTACATACAGTTGAAGTGAAGATGAGCTTTTATTTCTTTCATTGAACTATATGGGCAAAATTATATCAAGTCTCATTACTGCTTTTTAATTCTTCCCCTATTTTGAGTCTTGTTAGCTGGGGAGGAAAAAAGAGAAAACGCAGCTGACTTTTATCACTAAACTCAACAACTGTCATTAAAAGAGCAACAGCACATCAGGCACAGCTTGTCTGCGTCACCTGTGGACTCAGCCTCGGTGCTGCCAGCACGTGTGCGTGGTGCACCAAAGCTGACAGTGAGATGGTGGCCTGTGGGCTTTGGCAGCCCTGGGGACAGCCAGCACCATCCTGTACTCCTGGGCCACTGTGGCTCTCCCAATTTCTGTGTGGGCTGTCTCTTACAGGTTCCAGGCTGGGGGGGAAAGAGCAGCACCAAAAATGTTGCTTTGCCCTTCCCTTCAAAGCAGGTTTATCCTCCACATGGTCACTGTCTGAACCCATAATGTGGCTGTGTTGGGGGAGGGGAGGACCTGTTTAGAGAAATCCCATCTTTTTTCAAGGTCAAAAGAGAGAAACACCAAACAGACACTGTGACGTGACTCTGACTCCCCTGTAAAGCTGATGGAAAGGGAATAAATGGAAATGCAGGCCCTGCAGCAAGACAGTGTGTGTACCCTCCCACCAGCCCAGTGCCTGATCTGGGAGAGCTCCATTCTGTCCATGGAGTGTGATGGGACTGGGGATGAGAGTAAACCTCAATCCAGGCCTCTCAGAAGTGCCCAACTCATTTTAGCTCTGAAGAATTGCTAGGAAACCTGATTCTGCATATTTTGTAAACTCATGGTCCCTTGCAATGTCATTATCTCATTAGATTGGCTTCTTTTATATCTCTGAAAGACAGAGAGAGCCCTTTGAGCTTCCTGGATGGTGATGAGACAGCAACCAGTGATACCCTTTAATACACTGAATTTTATGTAGCTTTTTGTGCCTCATAAATGTGACACATTCCTTGTGACTAGGTGGTTGTTTCAGTGGTTACCAGGTACTTACTTCTGTCATAATATTCTGTTTTGCTTCTGAGACTATAATTCTGTCACATATACATAGCTGACTTAAAGTGAGAGAACAGGAGATGAACTCCTAAACAATAATGTTATTGTTTTCATAAAACTATTCATAGGGAGGATAGATTTTGCTACTTCTGTTCATTTAATCTTTTTCTATTTTCAGTGGATGGGGAGTCAGGCTGCAGGAATGGGGGCAGAATTTGGCATGTGGAAAACATGCATCTAAGCCTTCCCCTCTTCCAAGTCAAAAAGAAGTATCTGGAGTTGGAGTTCTAAACAAAGTTTTAGAAAAATGGTTTTATCAGGCATCACAGGTTCTTTCAAGCACTTCATCAGTTCACGATGAAATGAGCTCAAAGGAGATGAACGGATCAAGTCAGCCTGATCAACAGAAAATGAGAAGATATAAAAAAGAAGGTAATAAACACATTTCAGCTTCTAATTAGTCTATCAAAAGCTCTGCTTTCTCTATAGTCTAAAATAAGAGAAAGATTAATAAGATTTTTTCAAAGACTAGTTGTATGATCATTAGACTTTCCCTTTTATTCGCATCAATTTTTAACCTTTTCTTAAAGGAACATTTTTTTTAAAAAACCTTATGTAAGGAACATTATTAAGCATCTTTTTCTCTTTTTGTAACGTCTACATGTGTGAATGGCAGACAAATTATTACTAAAGCTTTGAAAGAGCCTCAAAACACATTGCCTCTGACACTGCTAACAATCAACAGATGAAGGGTACGATGTTTTAACCCACAATCTCCCAAACTGTTTCTCGCATCCTCTATGCACCTGTATTTCCTGCAGCACAGCAAGGAATATTAAAAGCATATAAAACATATTTTATAAAATTAGTTAAATTAAATTAGACAAAGAATTTAATTTAGAAAGTAGACTTGCCCAGACATGGTAGATTTTCTGTCCCATCACTCATCACCTCAGGGCAGAAGAAGGAGACCTCTGGTACAGACAGTTCACACTTCTGTTCCCTCTGCACATGTGATGTTTTGTTTCTGTGAGCAGGCAAGATTGCAGCTCCAGCCTGGATAAGATTGCTAAATGTTTTGACAGTTTGAGAAAAACCCAATAACGCAGCTTGTTCTCATACTGTAAGTGTAACGGTTTGCATAAAAATTCCCAGAGACGCTGCTGGGAACGCTGTTTAATTGGACTGTAAGATCTCATTGCATTGTCAAGAGGGCACAATCAATAAGTCCTACCTACAGTTGCTTAAAAATGGAAGCCATTTAGAAACAATAACAGCTGACAAAACCAATCTAAACCATTACAATGCTAAAGGCCTTGTTACTGCTTTACATCCTGCATCATAAACCTGCAGGCATTGGGTGGACTTGCTATTTTTTGGCTCAACTCTGTCAAAGCTGGTGAAAATGGGAGCCACACATAATGCAGAGGGCTCCAAACCTGAGCATTATACATGAAATACAAGGATTTAAAATCATGTAACTCTATTTTCCAAATCTAACAACAGTTGCTGTCAGCTGCATGAAGAGTACAAATCTGAAATCTGCTGCCAAATCAAACTTGAGTCTTAATGTGAAAACCCAGATTTTATAAAAAGGGTAGGTATTATTAAGACAGCTAATCAATCAATTACCAACACACAGCTTCTCACCAAATCTGGTGCCATTTGTAACACATATTGAGATCCTCGACTGGAATGAGATGCAGTAGAAAGGCAAAGAATGATTGTGGGCACTCACAGCCTGGTGATGAAGTGCCAAGGAAATGTCAATAGCAGTCAAACAGTAATTTTCCTGATTACAACATGTAATCTAGACTCCTCTTTCCTTGGGGGTGATGCAGAGTTTTAGATCAACAGCTTCAGACAATTACAAGCTGTGACTTGTAATCGTGAAAAAAAACACATATTGAATTCTAAATGTACACCTCGGTAACATTATCTTCAGTGGAACATAAGCACTTCCTTAGTTTTATAAATGTGTTTAAGTGCCATCCTGATGGGAATATGTTGTTAATGAGGCTTATTACAGTAATTTGTATTGGAGTCATTTACAGGCCTGAGTCCCAATGTGTTTGGCATAGCACAAGAATTGGAGTATCAGTTTCTCTGCTCTCTGAATTACACAGTCAAAGTATGGGAGAGAGAAACAAGTGATTGGCATAAAGAGATGGGAAGTGGAGAACAAGCAGCAGGTATGTACACAGCAATGAGGCACTAGAAAATAATGAGGTAAACAGAAGTCACTGCACATGGAGAATAGCTTTTCTCCCTTTCATCTAACTTCAGATTTTAGAAAATCTGTAAATTTGTGAATCTGAGTTGGTTGTCCAATAATAACTCAGAGATGGCCATTGTACAGAGTCACTGCCCATAAAAAGAAATAAAAGAGAAAGGATTACTTTTAATCCTAATAATAATAATAATAATAATAATAATAATAATAATGCCTCCCACAGTAACTTTAGCTGAAGGGTGGACATTCATAGAGGGTGAAGTTTCTGTATTTATCCAACTGAATTGCAAGTCAGGCAGGAGCTCCTGGGAAACCCTGGAGCTTGGTCAGAGAAGGCTTGTCCCCACACAATCCATGACATTGGCGCAGGCAGCCTCGTGCCTGATGCTCAGAGAGAGCCCTTTGCCCCAGTCCTGTGCCATATGTACAACAGCCTTGCAGCAGTGACACGTGACTGAAGCCTGGTCAGGCAGAGGGCCCCTCCATACAGATTTTGCCCTTTCCTGCAGCAGGTTGCTGGGTAAAACTGGGGGGGAGTTGCCATCCACATCCCACTGTGTGAAAGCCTGCGGCCTTGCAGCTGTACAATGCTCCCTGCCTCGCTGGCACTCACCCCTGAGCTTGTGTGACCTCACTACAGGCTAGAGTTGGCTTTACTGCAGTCATCTTGTTATTCCAGGTGACTGATTTGACCTGGAGTATGTGGCACTGCTGAACATGTGCTCACCACCTGACTCTTCGTGTCTGTAGTGCCACTGAAGTCAGTGCACAAGTGTGCCTCTGTCCCAACCAAATGTGACATTTTATTTTATATTTAACCAGTCACGTGGCATACACATTGCCTAAGCCTCTCTTCCCTCTCACAGGGGTAAACCTTCTTACTTCTTGACACACTCTTGGCTGGATGAAGGTCCCAGTATCTTTTGAAAACACCCAATATTAAGATCTCCGGAAGCAGAAGTGATGCATGAGGTTTAATTGATCCTAGAGCAAAGCTGCCTGGCAACAGCACTCTTAGGGCGGACACAAGAAATGCAGAGCCAGAAGCACACCTCTTTTTGCTCATTCTCTGGGATTCTCCACTAAGCAGGTGTTTTGAACCACAGTCTGTTCTGCTGGGTACTGCAAAAAGCAAAATCATAAAGATGGCCTTTAGATTTGAAAACTTACATGATAAAACAAAGCAAATGGACACGTAGGTGCCACTGCAGTGACAATCTCAGAGTATCATCACGTTTGTTTCACAATTTCCTTTGTACCCTTGCCTACCAATGTCTATAAAGATACTTATGAAGAAGGCATTAGCTTTGCTGTGAAGAATTCCTCCATAAAGCACATTGCAAATTATATCACATTTTTTAAAAATTACAATATTCAGTATACTATACTATAAATATTTCTAAAACTTCAACAATTTCTAAATAATTTCTAAATAATTAATGTTTTGTATAATCTTTTATAGTTCTGCAAAAGAGGTTTTGTATTAATTAGCTGGCTCTTGTTCATTGAAAGCAGTTGATTTACCAAATATCTTCCTTATTAGTGTGGAGGCATAGAACAGAAGGCAACACTTCGTAATTGCATTTTAGTCAACAACCTCGAATACTTGATTTTTAATAAGTAGCTGACAGGAGCTGGGATACCAGTTTTTCTTTGTGAAAAGACTTAAGTGATGGAATCTGATATTTCCTTTAAATGGACTGTATCCTTTCCTGCTATGTTCTGTCACACAGTTCTGCCAACCATTCAGGCCAAGAATCACGACAGTGATAGCTCAATAGATTAGCTGAGATCCCAATGGAGAGCAGCACCCCTTCTGACTCATTTTGCAACCTTGAGCTAATAATGTCATCTATTATTGTAAAAAGTGTGTGAAATTGATTCTGTGGTGGTATAAACTCAGCAGGCAGCTCAAACCCACACAGCCACTCACTCAGTCTCTCACCAGTAGGATGGGGAGAAGAATCAGAGGGCAAATGCACAAAACCTCACGGGTTGAGATTAAGATAGATTAACAGATAAAGCAAAGAAAATAAGGAGCTCATTCACCACTTACCATGGGCAGATGGGTGTTCAGCCATTTCCAGGAAAGCCACACTCTACCACATGTAACAGTGACTTGGTGAGACAAAAACCATCACTCCAAAGATTTCCTATTTCCTTCTTCCCTCAGCCCTGTAGGCTGAGCATGCTACCATATGGTGTGGGATATCCCCTGGGTCAGCTAGGGTCAGCTGTCCTGGCTGTGTCCCCTACCAACTCCTTGTGCACCTCCAGCCTCCTCACAGCTGGGGAGAGGTGAGGAGCAGAAGGCCTTGGCTGTGTTAAGTGCTGTGCAGCAATAACTGAGATGTCAGTGTGTTACCAACACCTCTCTAAACCAACACAAATCCAAAACATAGCCCATATCAGCTGCTATGAAGAAAATTATATCCCCCCAAATAAAACCAGTACATATTCATTGTGTGCACGTATGGCTTTAGGAAGAAATAAAAAGTGGACAAGTATCACCTTCTGCCATAGGGCAGTGGTTGGGATAGGAATCAGCTCTATCATATCCATTTATTTCAAGTCCTGACCAGTGTGAGAATCAACATCCTTGGATATGTTTAATGAATCTTACCTCAACTGGAATTTGAAAAAAATAAAAAAAGAGGTATTATTTATGAGAAAACTAGTACAAATTCACTCTGAGGAAATCAAATATATCAAAGTGATAAGGAGAACACTCTACTTATCACCCTGACAACTTTGGTGATAACTAGTTATTCTTCATTCAAAAATATGAATTCATCAAATTACCAGTTGTGTTCTTGCTTTGTTTTTCTTTTTGCAATAAATCCTACCTGTAATAGAGATATATAAATATATCTATATAGATACATAGATATAGATATAGATATATATATATGCTATTCCATCCCAACCTTAATGGCCCTGCTGGATTCAGCATGCTCAGGATTTTGCCCCAGGATGTGTTTCTACATCTGTGCATGTGGCAGCAAGCATAGGGAAGAGAATCTTTTCCAGTCTTTGACACCATGAGGGATTTCAGCACCAATGTTAGGCACACTGCATCTCCTTGCCAAAGTGAAATTAAATCTGCTATCAAGAAGTAGTGGCATGGCAGAGACTGTCTCAAATGTGTGCTTTGATTTATCACTAAAGTCAAGCAATAAAAGGTGACAAACAAAAAGGAATTCTCTCTGATTAGTCTAACTAGAGATGAGAGAAACTTGGTTACATTCAACCCAAGACTTTAATCACAAACCTTTCAGTCACCCCAGTGTTTTCCACATATAAAAAATTAAACATCATGAAAAACATGGCTTATTTGCGGTTCTTGTCATTATGATCCTTAAACAGGCAATGGGGCCTAGGGGAGAACGAGACTTGAGGATTTGAACATGCAAGTATGTTTTCTGCATGCAGCCAGGCTAATCCAGATCTCCAGCAAGTTCCTAATTCACAGACCACTGGAACAACAGAAGGACTGCACTGACTTCAGTCTTTGCAGTTCACAACATAAATCCCCAAATTACATTCAGCATTCTCTGAAATCTGAATCAGTTCAACCTAGAAAATGCTACACCACAGCAAGCACTATCAATTCTTTTCTACCCACACTTACTCTTTGTTCCACTATGCTTCATTTAATTTTAAATTTATTATATTTTTCTTATGGGAAAAGGTTGCTGAGATTTCAACCCTCTTGTGATTTTGCAATGCCAAGCATTCCTGGGTTATGCCACTCTTGTTCTACTTTGGTAGCCATTACCGTAGTAGATGTGAAATAAGAAATTAAAAGCAGTAGGTTTTCCTTGTTCAATCTGAACAAAACATCAGTAAATATCCTTCAGAAAAAGAAAATGTAATGGGTTATTCATAATTTTTGTAGTTTTCCTAGAAAACAAGTAATCATAGTTTTTCAATAAGGTTTTAATCTGGAACTGACTATATGGTTTCTTTGCAGGCATAAACAAATGAAAGGCACACACAAAACCTGATCAAACAATACAGTCAGCCCACGTTATGCTAACTGAAGACATCCCCAGATACACCTGCATGGTTTTCCAGGGAGAGCCCACAGTGTAAGTGGTAACTGGGCCAAGAAACTGTCTTGGCAACCCTAATCCTGTCTCCAGAGAAAATCAATTGCTAGTTGAACTGTAACAATCCAAAGGTATCCATTCTGCCCAGATTGTTATACACCAGGCAAGCATCCCACCCAAAAATTTCACTCCCTGATAGCCAGAACACGTTCCAAGGATTTTTCCAAAGGATGGAGTATGAAAGCTGTGTGAGAAATCTCAATAGCATCTACTGCTGGGGAAGCCATTGGTCCAGAATAATCCACAGCAAGCCTTGGCACACAGACTGGTGCCTACCTCCATGGCAGTTCTCCTTCACAGCATTCCTCCAAATGGGTGCTTGCAGATTTTGAAGAACACGCTGTTCTTTCCTCCGTAACTCTGCATGCTCCCAGCCTATTTGTATACTGTTGTAGCTCGTGTTGTATTCTGAAGGCTGTGATTATTAAATGCTGGTGTTTGCTGCTCTTTTTCTGTTGAGAAAAATGGGCGAGAAACAGAAATTATATTGCTACATTAACACAGAATCAGTAGAAGGAAGTTACAATGAATTCCCCAAAAGACAGATGATTCATACATTTCATAGAAATTGTACCATATGCATTAGCTATCGTTCTCAGATAACATTATTGTTGCAAGCACTGTTGCACATAAGTACTTCATTTATCTAAATCGAGACTTTACACTTCTGCGCACTCTGCAGGTCCCAGCCCTGCCATGATGAAGTTACTAGCATGATGTAGCAATGTATTATAGTGTCAGATCTACTCACATTTCATATTTTTAACTAAAGAAGATCAAAATAACAAAATGTAGGCATGGAAGGAACAACTGCTCTCATCTGCAGCTGTTCCTGCTTAAGAATTATTAAATAATAGCAATAAAAATGAGAGAATATGTTATTATTGACAACCTGTATAGACTGGAATAAAAGATTTCTCTTTCATTGATGCAAGCATTTATTTCTACTAGATAAAACATCATTAATTTTTTCCTCTACTACATTTTTGGCCCTCAATATTCAATATCTTCCCAAGCACAGAATATGTTTCCACTTGGTCTTCAGGGATTTGGGGTCTGTCTTACCCTCTCATTTTGATGACTCCATCCTGCCACTTAGCCACCTTCCTCATGAATAGGGTTGGTTTGTCTCCCATTCTAACAGGCCCCTGCCTACATTAAGAGAGGTGAGAATGTTGTTAGCATTAGTGGGAATTTTGCCTTTCCATACCTCTTGTCCCCTCACTCTGCTCAAATAAGACTTGTGAAGATGGTACTTACTGTGTGATGGATGGGAGCTGTAATGTCAACCTGCTCCAGCCGTATCACCCTCAAACACAAAACAAGGAGTACGAATGTGGGGTCACTCATCTCACAGTTTTGATGCCAGGCAGGCAACCTAAAACTAGGTCCAAGAATATGGAAACTAAACATAATTTTAGTACACTACACTGTGCTCCAAGCTACCTGGCAACTATAAGGAGTCATTTACTCACTATTCACTTATTCTGTGAGCAGGAGGGAATCTACTGGGAGACTGAGATGATGCAAATCATAAAATGATAATTGTCACAAACCTGAGCTAACTCTACTGGCAGCCTTTCACATTTCATATTTCCAGCTGTAATTAATGAGCCATTTTCCAGAATGCAAATAAAGGATTTTTAAAGCTTTTCTTAAAAGCTTTTTAGCTTCCTTTTCCATTTGTGTGTTTTCTGAAATACAGGAAATGTAGAAATACAAGGTAGAATAACAACAAGATGCAAAAGGCATAGAAAATTATGTAAATATGTCTAAAACAAAGAGTTTCACTTGCCTTGAGACATGTCAGAGTGCATATATTAAGTTAATTTCACTTACAAATAAAACTGCCTTTCTTGCAGCTGAGTCAAATTTGAGCCAATGCTTCACTTCCCTTTGCATAAAGGTGAGAATGCCAAGACAATATTCCAGACATGCAAATGTATAAGCCCAGATATCTCACTATAGGAATATTGCTTAGGCATCTCTATGCAGTATAGTACCAAAAAACACCAAAACCCAAACAAATAAACAACAAAACCCCCCCACCAAACCTGGAACAAAGCCTGAAAACCCAACAAAGCCCTATTTGTATAGCACCAAGCACTATTGTGGTGGAAGGAAGGGCATCCCAAATATATTTTTAAGAAAAGGCACAGAGAGCACTGAAGAACTGCTCTCTCTTTCTCTGTGAGCTGTAGTTTTCATGTTTTCCAGGACCTTTTTACCATACAGGTCAGTCAATTCCCATTTTTCAAATCAATAGTTTCTTGTGTTGAATGCCTTTTGCTGATAAAACACTTTCAGCTATAACTTGTTGAGTTGCTCTTTGTGTTCTGCATTTAATATTATTGTTGGAAAGTAGAACTCTTTAATTGTCATTATGGCAAAATTTCTGCCTCAGCATTCTCTGGAATAAATTAAAAATTTATTGGAAAGTTGATACTTCAGCAATGATGACTCTTTCTGATGGCCCTCTAGATTCAGCAGTATTTTGAAAAGCAAGAATTTAAAGATCAAGCCTATCAGTGCCAGTCTACTGGTTTTTCTGGCCAGTTTTTCACAAATCACTCTAAGAAGATATTTGATATTTGCATGCAGCTGCAGTGTCCCAGCTGGAGTGTCACTGAGGAAGAAGAGAGAGAGAGATTACTGTTAAATTTAAATTCCTGCTGAAGTTTGACCACTTATTCATTGTAATCTTTGAACTTGTCTTATGTCAAACTAACCAAACAACCCCCTCAAAATATGCAGCACATAGAACTGTTTTTATGTCATTATTTTAGGAACCTTTCTGAGGTGGCTCTGCCTTGCTCAGCTGAGTTGCTCAATATATTTATGACACTGAGCAAGCATCGTAAGTTAAAAATCACAGAATCAGTCAGGTTAGAAGGGACCACAGTGGGTCATCAGGTCATCATGCTTGAGCATCTCCCTGCTCAAGCAGCATCATCCCAGAGCACAGAATGTATCTGGACAGTTCTGGAATACCTCCAGTGAGGGAGACTGCACAGCCTCTCTGGGCAACCTGTCCCAGTGCTTGGTCACGTGCACAGTAAAGTGTGATATATACAGAGATATATAAAATACAGCACTTGATACACAAAGCTTGAAAACTACTTGAACTTTGAAAGAAACCCAAAAAACCTCTTCATTTCCAAAGATGAAATTACTTCTCTTCCATTATCTGATACTTCTTGGAGACCTCATCTTTAGAGTTCAGAACCAGAATTATGTAACTACCTTATGTTCAGGATGTTTCAGCAAGGCTGGAGATGATCTAGCAGATAAAACAAAGAGATTGTCTGAGATTTCTAGACCAAGGAGAAATGCTATTGTGAACCTGAACTTTCAGACACTGACACAGCATGAAACCTTTTGAAAACCTTCTCTCACCCCCAAGCACATCACCCATTGAGAGGACAAAGACATCGTCATTTGATGGAGTTTCTGCTGACTCCATGTTCACTCTTTGCAAGAGGTTCTTAAAAAACATTTGGAAAAGGAGATAATTCTTCTGAAACAAATGGAATATATGCTTCTATGTCAAGGTGCTTACAGCTGTAATTCCAAAAATATAGACAGCTTTTATATGGAGATCAAATAAAAGAGTGATATACTTAGACTGAGAGGTAGTGACTTCATAGAACACAGAAAGCCCTAGAACAACCAGTAGTTCTGGTGAGATTGTAGTGTTGCCATGAATGCATCATTTAAAAATAATGCAGTACATCTCTGAAGAATATATTTCAACTCAGATTTAATATAGGTTCACTGCTCTCTACTCCCAGCTGCTATTTTATAAGAAGAAGCCAGTATATTGAGAAAACAGTTTAGAAAGCATGAAATATATTTTCAAGCTCCAGTAAAATAATTGGAACCTTCCAGGTTTTGCCTAATTATGTAATATAGTTAGCCCTTAGTTAGTGATTTGAAACTTAGGTTAAATACATGAGAAAAGCCTGTCATTTCACTTGAAATAATTTTTTTTTCACAATAAGCATTTGCATTTTTTATATTTGAAAACTCCTACATCTTATTATTATGTTGCTCTGCCAAGTTAAGATACTTTAATTAAATTGAAACCAGTTAGATTTGCTACAATCACCAGAGAAAAACAAAATATGAAAAATGAATCTGCAATAAAAAAGTCTTCCTTGAGGCATTTTATCAAAACAGTGATTTTGAAATCTATTAACAGCTGTAGGCCAAAAAAGCACATGAAATCACTCAGGCTGGCAGATCCAGAGGTCCTTTATCACTAAAGGTGAAACCATAATTTCAACAACAGCTCAGCCATTAAAGCTTTACTTCAAACAGCCAGCTACTGGTCAAACTCCTTCTGTAACATATTATGAAATAAAGTTACGGAATTATAGTTATTACAAAATTAAGTACACTTCAAAATGGACAATCAAACGTTTATAGAGGTTTGCAGAAATAAGGGTCATTGTGCAGGAACTCATGCTGTGCAGAAGCAAGAGTACAGCAAGTCTACGCTTGTGACCTGCTAACGCTGTGGTGAACTGGGAGTCCTACAGCAGTCATTTCCAGAAAACACACAAAAGGCCAGCATTCATAACCTCTGCTTCAAAAAATGCAGGGTGCTCACTGAGAACAAAGTTTGTGGGGCCACATCCATCCTACTGGCCCCACTCCTCTGTGGCTCCTCAGCAGCCTATGTTCCTTCCCTGCCATCACGAGGGAGGTGAGCATGGACATCTTACAGGGAAATCTGCACAGAGCACCCAGAGGACATGGAATAAGAGAAGTGTTTTGAGGAGGAAAACAACTATTTGCATTGGAAAAAGTGGCATCCTGGAAACAGGGAAAATTTCCATCCCACCATACAGATGTCCCACTGTTGTGAAGAATGGAAAGCAAGAAAAATGCAATTGTAGAGAGGTCTGCTATCCTCACCTTCCTTCTGCTACAGCATTGCCTGAGTAACTCGCTGGTTTTTAGCATCCCTTCTACACTATGATCTGCACTTTAAGTCAGAGACCCATGGGTTAGGTGTGTTAAGGAATTCGGGTTTTGCAGCAGTAGCCATTGCAGTGTCTGCCTTCCTGGTTGCTTGGCTGCTAGCACAGTGCCACCTTCCACTGGATTTTTAACAGGAAGAGTTGGGAGCAAAGAGACTCCAGGGCTCACTGAGAGACACCTGCCTGAGAGCCCACCACTCGTGCAGCCACACCTGAGTCACTGTTAAATTAGCTTTACGTCATGCCAGGGGATGTTTAGGTTGCATATTACAAAAAAAAAAAATGCTTCATTAAAAGGTTTGTCAAGCCCCAAAACAGTTTGCCTGGGGAAGTGGTTGAGTCACCAGCCCTGAAGATACTGAAAAAAAATGTGTACATGTGGTACTTAGGGACAGGGTTTATAGTGGACTTGGCAGTGCTAGGCTTACAGGTTGACTTGATCTTGAATGTCTTTTCTAACTTCAATGATTTTGTGAGGATTAGCATCAGGTTGGAACTTCTAGCCTGGAGTAATCTCCTGCACTGCAGCTGTACATTGTATTCAGCCCTGTGTAACACAGAGAAAAGTCATTGCCTGTGTGACAGGGAAGCAGGAGCTTCCATTTTAGCCAAATTACTAAATTGTGTACAGCTCTCACTTGCTAACCCAACCACCCTGCTGTAGGTTTTATGCTCAGGATGCTCCTCTCTGTTTCTGTTGCAGTCATATTTCTGGGCAGAAAGCGATTAAAAATCAATGGACTAGAGAGAAGCTGCCTAATCTTTTAACCAGTCACTAGGAAACTTGATCAGAAGTATAGAGACTTGGTTTCTTACCACTGCTCTAACAGCTATTTGTGTGCACAGAAACAAAATATTTAATACTTCGGTGAAGAGAAGTATGAAAATCTGTATGTCTAAAGAGCTAGCTTAAGGAATAGTGAGTAAGGATCAAAATTTATGGTTTAATGTGTGAAATTACTCAGTCCCATTTTGGGGTCCTCAAACCTTTATGAATTTGGGATAATGAAGGCAGAACTGAACCACAAGCCCTTCAGAGATAGCTGCCAGAGTTGCCTTCCCCTCCACCAGCCCTGCAGATAACCATGTTAAATGCAAAGGTGGATCCATTCCTGCAACAACAGTGCTTTGACTATTTGTCAACTAATAATAAAAATAAACTATAATAACAATTAATAACTATAGTGATACTACTACTACTAATATTACTACAAATAATAATAATAATCATCATCATCATAACCCTAATTATTTCCTAAATAACTATCCAACTTCACACGGCCACTGCAGTGGCTGCTCACAGACTTGGACATTATCATATAGTAATGTGCACACTCTTACCTGGGAGGATGACAATAATCTTAGACTATAAGCAGCTTCATTTCACAGCCTGATTTCCTCCATATTCCCACTAAAATATATCCCAAGTTTCTGACACATGAAGCTACCTTTGCAGATGCATTGGTTTATTGTTTTATTTTTCAGGGAACCACAGAAATAGAAGCACATAAAAATTTGCCAACTTTTGTCCAAAAAGAAAAAAATCACATTATTCAGTCAGTGCATGAAACAAAGTTATGCAGAAAATCAAATAAAAAAATAGCAATATCTGAATCACTGCCTCAGTTTTTCCACCACTTTTTTGGATATGTTTGGTGG
Organism: Eopsaltria australis; assembly: GCA_034509425.1. Lineage (NCBI taxonomy): Eukaryota > Metazoa > Chordata > Aves > Passeriformes > Petroicidae > Eopsaltria > Eopsaltria australis. The sequence goes on along the minus strand of JAVTVJ010000068.1, from coordinate 1,828,425 downwards.
TCGCAGAGACTCCAGAGTTTTGCTAACGTCTCATCTCTTCCTGTCCCTGCAGCCAAGTAACATCTGCCTTTCTCTGGTAATCAAAGAAAGGCTGCGTGTAAAATAGTCCTTTTCCTTTAATAAGAACTAGTGCATTTTTTCAGGCAATGTCCTTTTCTACCCAGAAATCAGTTTGGTCATCTGTTTCTTGGCTACCTGCTCATCTGGCAGAATATTATTTGCTTGTCCTTTATCCAAGGATAACAAATTCATACAGTTTTACAGCCTTGTGCTAAATATGACTTTTCCAACCAGCCCTATGTGTGCCAAATCAAAACAAGGAGGTTATGTTGCGGACATGGAAACAAACATCACACACGGGTGGATAAAGATACTTTTAGCCACATACAGACCCACCACATCAAATATGGATGCAAATTCAACAAGTTTCACTTTGATTCAGTTAAGCTTTGGTAAAGGGCGAGTCTTCCACCAACGTCAAAATATAACACCAGCCAAACCTCATCCTGCTAAAACACAAGTACTGACAAAACTGGGAACAACAGACTCAAAAAGTTTCACTGTCTTAATCCAGCAGCATCTGAAAACAAAATCCTGAAGTTTCTCTGCAGACCTCAGGCACAGAGCTCATAAGACCAAAAACTGCTGTTAAATAGAATTTAAACTAATTGCCCCTGGTTACAGGACGTGAGGTGCAGTTATATGAAACTGTCCCCGTCTCCTGATGAAATCAATGTCCATGTTCCTCTGTGAACACATTTGCATTTTTAGCCTTCTCTTAATCCACAAAAGAACCTTACATGTATCAAAGTTGCATCCTGTCCTTGAATGCTCCTTTTTCCTCTAAACTCTTTAGTTTATTTGGAGGTTTATCTGTTGTCTCTGCTTTCTTTGAAGCCTCTTGATACCATCTGTGAATTTGATTGATGTGTAGGTTTTCTTCTCTTATTATTTTAGGTCATTTATACAGAAGTGAGTATTAGGCCCAACACTAATCCCCAGTGAGCTCCACTCTGCTATTTTACCTCCTCATACTTGCTTTGGTTTCAGATTTTTGAGTCTTTTTTTTTAAATTAAAACTGCAATTATTACTGTGGGGTTTTTAAAGAAATTGTTTAAATTAGATTTCCTTGTTGAAAGTCTCAGATTTTTGCAGAAAGCATTTTCCTTTACTGAGTAAAAGTACAAATGAATCAAAGAAAGGAACCAAGTTTGTTGGGCTTCTCTGCAGCCCATGTGGCCTGCAGCATATCTGGTTGTATACGGCTGCTTATATAATGAAGAGTTCTGTATTTGCTGTACGGTAAAGGCAGTATATACACTTCTATATATAGCATGCTTCTATACATACTGCATGGAAGTTTACATTTATAGGACTTATCCACACCATAATAAATGTTTACTTTTCAGTCAATATAATGACAGTTGCTTACTCTTGCTTATTGAAGATACAGAATTTTATTATCAGAAGAGGACATAGAATTCCTATTCCTTATCTCTTCCTCCTCCAGGTAAGATGGAAAGAGAACCAGCTTGATATTCATATGTTTCCTTAGAAATGCTTTCTTGGTATAAAACTTTAAAAATAAGGGGCAACTTCCTGTTCTTCTAGAAAAAAAAAAGCAAACTAATTCTTTAACATTTCCAGCCAAACTTTAAGCATTAATTAATTAAACACTATAGAAAGGAGTTCAATGCTGGTCACATACACCTGTCTCCTCTAGAATAACACTCTCTTAAAATTGCAGGTTCCACCATGAAGCAGAGAGCATAGAAAATATTTGATAACCAAATCAACCAAATCCTTCCTTGCCCACACTACCTTGTGCCTTCTTCAGTGTCACCACGAGATGACCACAGAAAACACTCTACTCTGGCATGTGGATGACCACTGCTAACCGCAGTATTCAGGGATGGAAAGCAGGTGCATCTCCCTGTCCTTACAGCCACCTGTACTGACAATTTTCAAGTTATTTATCAGAGGCAAAGGTGCTGACTTCACTTTGTTCTGTATCATTTCAGCTGAACCACAATAAATGTTACAAGATGACTGCAAAAATACCTAACAGAACCCTGCATTCAAGGAAATGGTGTCATCAAAACTAGGAGAGAGAGTTTTTTTTAAAAAAATATTTTGACTGATTTGCCTCTTGTGCTTTCAGGTCTGCCACTCATAACTCCACAAGGCTTGTCAAACTCACTTTTCTAAGATGAAGATGTGAATTTTCTTCTTGTTCTGCTCTGAGATGAAATCCAGGAAAATGGAGGTGACTTCTGTAATCTTTCAATGCACTAAATGTTTCTCCCTCTGCAGTCGAACAGCATAATTAAGAAGTCCTCATTTAGAGTTTGAAACTTTAATCATGGTTGTACTCATAAAATCCTCTCTGGTTTGATGGACTTTATATTACTTCTCCTTGAGTGAACCACAAACTGATTACTTGACAGGGAGCATTATCTAATTAATTATTTAGAGGAAAAAAATACCAAATTACACACAGAGATTGAGCAGCATATGGTGATCCAGTTTTAATCTTCTAATCCAGAGTTCAAATCCCAGGTGGGGACTGCAATCTTCTGAATATTAATCTAATTGCACCTCTACTGTCCCAGAAAATGAGTTTCTTGTCCTTATGAATTTTTCATTATTTCATCTGTAACGAGAGAGAAGCCTACATCCATCACAGTTTGGAAAGCATGTACTACATGCCCACAAACTCCACTTGTTCATCCTATTTCTGAGCAGTTCCTCTGCATTTCTGTTCCTTTTTGGCCTGTAACACTGACTTCCATCATCACCCCTACAATGAAATCCTCAGCACTTGTTTGCCAAGGCATCGAGTGCTCTACTCTGGACAAGGAAGTTTCCATCAAACCTCTTCAATGCAGGAAGTCCAATTTCTTACCATTTCCTTTCACCTATGCTCAGTACACAGGTGCGCCATATGGATTAAAGGAAGGATAATTGGAGTTTTGAGATCTGTTAGCTCTGATGACTACTTACAAGTCTATTTCTTAAAGTAACCAAACACTGGAACAGCTAAATTAGGGTTCAACTGATTCCAAATATAAGTATTGCTGCATCTTTTTCTTTTTTTTTTTTTCTTTAACATAGCCTAAGGATAAATCGACTTTGAAGTTGTTTATATATTTCAAAAAAGTGAATAACAGGGAGAATCAAAACACTACTTCAAAATGTAGTGCTATGCTTTTCACCCAAATGTCTGTGCTTATGACAAACACAGTGTCAAACACACTAGAATTTGCATGGCCTTAAGCTTAAGGACAGAAATAAAGTATTTAGGAAAATGTATATTCAGAAAGAACTCCTTTCAGTGCCCTGCAGTCTCTTCACAGAACTTCATAAATGGCCCAAAACCCAACCTACTGCTAATCCTAAAGAAAGCCACATAAAACCCTGTGCTGCATCCAGTCATTAATTCCACATGATGGCCCACAGCTTACCTACACTCAGTCCCTTTCACAGAACCTTATGGACCACACACCCACCTCATCCACCAGTTGTTCTCCCAACTCTAAACACTGCCTCACGTAAGTCTCTTCTAGCCACCAACCCAGAGGCAATTTCCCTCCAAGCCAGGTGGAGGTAGGCAAGGGCAGCCTCACACCAAGGCAGTCTGTGTGTTGCTACCCATCCTTAAGGTGTCATTGACTACTTAAATCCCCACACGTGTCTTCAATCCATGAAGTACAAAAAGAATGGCTGCTTTCACACCGATGCAACAGGCTAGGTGAGAAAAGTGACAAAACTGAACCCGGTTCGCACTCTCTACTGGTTTTGCATCAGAGGGTCCCGAGCAGAAAAGCAATGATTGATGTGAGCAATTAAAAACTGTGATTGGTATGGGACTGAAGAATGCAGTCCTACCACAAGCAGGATGTTTGAGCTGCGGTTTATTTCTCCCTCAGCAGCACTATCTTCCACAGTGCTTTAGCAAGAACTGCTGTGGGGTGTTCTTCATAAGGTCCCTGCAGCAGGATCTGAGCAAGCACAGGTTTCACTGACTGCCTGCATGACACCAGCAACCACGGGCTAAACGTTGCAGCAGAGGCAGGTTAAACCATGGTGTTGATCCTGCGTACTCTGTGCTTAGTGTTTGCCTGCTTTCAACTGCACATTGTGCACACATTAACCAGTTATTTACCAGCTCTCTTCCTCCACAACTAACAGTTATTCTTCATGTGTTCTGTGCATTTATTTTTTCCAAGTTTCTGTCTTTTGTGCCACAAGTGTCTGAATGCTCTTGTAATAACTGGATAGAATGATAGCCAACCTCTCCTGGGCTTGGAGCAAGAGTGATTTATATATACAAAAATACCCTAAATAAAGGAAAGCAAAACCACGAAATAAAAGCCCTAGAATGCTCCAAATCAATTTAAATTTATAATTACTAGAACAGGAAGGGACCCCCTCATGTTAATGTATGCCTGTGTCGAGCTCTTGACTCTAGATTCTTCCTCTAAACAGAGAGTAGGTGGTGTGGCTCAAGAGCCTGTGTTCACACCCACTTCAGGGCAAGATCAGCCACACCCTGAAATACTAATTCTTCCCAAGGACTACAGAAATTGTTCAGACAAGAGTATCTCAGATCTATTATCCCTGTTTGATGGGCTGAATCGTACCTTACATGCTTGAGCAGCAATACAAAAAAGTTTGGGGGGATAGGTAGGTTGGGGGCTTTTTTTGGCTCTTTACCAGGGGAACCCAAATTTCAGATCTGTTGTGGGACTTTGGCCCACTCCAAATGCTCACAACTTGGGCCTGGTATTTCTCAGATAAATTACTTCAGTATCTGGTGAAATTACTTCAGTAGGCTAGTGGTAAGGCCGTCCTCAAGGTGTGCAAAAAAAAGGAAACCAAGAGCTGTACGGGCAAATCAGAACAAGCAAGTGGAAGTAACATTCTCTAGCTCAATGAGAAGGAAATTCTTCCTTCCTGTGGCTCTCGCAGCCCCTTCTGTGTAGTGAGAGAGTGTTAGGAGCAGTCTAGAAGGAGGCCTCATGCAACAGGGTCTGTAAGGTGCATAGCTAAACTTCTGAGGTGCAGTAGGCACGAAATCCAGATCTCCCATTGTCTAATCAACCTTTAAACCAGGATTTGCCACAGCATTTCCAGCCTGCTCCTCCTGCCACAGCAGCTGCTCTTGCTGTGATGGGTTGCACTGCCATTGGCAAGAGGCACGTGTCCCCCAGCAAATGCAAGTGCAAAACTGGCACTCAATCTGTACATCCCACATGGCCTTGCAAGCCTGCCAGGGGTGCTAAAAGCTCAGTTTGTCTTTTTAATATCTAAATAACTTTACTGGAGAAAACTTAGGCCACTACAGCCATACAGATTACTGCGCTAGATTTAGAAAAAGAAAGGATTTGTGGATTGCTCCCTAAAGCTTACCTGATCTCTGCCTATATTTTTCTTTAGATACCTACTACCCTTGACAGAGTCGGGCCTAAGGTACCAGCAACAACTTGTTATCTTGTCACAACAAGACAGAGACAAATAATTCAATGAGTGGGTCTAGAAACATAAACAACATATGAAGTTTGCACATACCACACAGAAACAGTGGAGTTCTCATCTTACTGCCTGTTTTCTTCTGATGCATGATTTCATCAACTTCATCATCATGCACAGCACAATTCTGTTACTATGGTAAACAATTTATCTCTCTCATTTTATTAATAGTCATTCCAAACAATTAAAAAATTGAATCTACAAATTTAGGTTTATGCCTTTGGCAAAAGCAGCCAGTTTTGTAGATTAGCAGATACAACTGTCCTACCCGGAAAACCTCACTATCCAAAGCTTGTGTTATGTTCGCACAGATGTTCACAAATAAATTCAGTCTCTACTTTCATGCTGTTGCGCAGGCAATGTTTTTGTACACGTGGAAAGCATGTGGTAAAATAATCATTCTGCACAAGATGACCACATGAATCAGCAGAGAGGAATTCATTAAATAGAAACACAAACAAATGCTGAATTTCTCTCTTTACCTGATTTTTTTCTCCTTTCTTGCTTTGTCACTACCTGTGACAAGGAATGGGGAGTATAATTGGGAAAAGGTAGAACCTGTGTATTGAGATAAGAGCAGTTTAAGATTGAAATAAAGTTATTAATAATAGCAATAGAAACAATAACAATAATAATAAATAATAATAATAACAACAACAATAATTACAATGACATGGAGAAGGAAAAAGAAGAACTGAACCCCAGAAGAACAAGTGATCTGCAATCCAAAGCTCCACTGACTGTTGACCTACCCTATTGGACTGATAAAAATGTTTTCCTCATGCAAACATTTGTTGAACCAGACTTGCACACTGAGCAGAGAGATGCACTTGAAGGGTGATTCAGGTGAATGTGATACCATACACTCAATATTATATTGTTCAAATACTCTATTTGCACAGTCAGCTCCTTACAGCAGATTATGCCCCTAATTCTTGTAGGATTGAATATATTCCCTTTATAAATGCTAATAGGATATGAATTTATGCAGGTATAAATTAGTGTTCAACTTACACGAGTTTTTAGCACTTGAAACACTAAAACCACCAGAGAAGTGACTTATAAATTAGTAGAGTACCACTAAAAGCAATGGAGAGATGCTGAGATATATCACACCAGGTTTTGGCCTTGACTGATTGAAAAGATTATTGCTGTTGTAATCCATACATAATGGTAATTTGACTCAGCTGTTAAGTATTGTGTTGACAATTCCAAACATCTATTCTTAGTAAATGTATGATTTTTCTTAATGCTTTTAGAGAAAGGAAACAAAAGTATATGCTTATGAAATCAGAAAAGAAACTGGCTAGAGAACACACTTAGGGTAAAAAACTCACTGCTGATCATGTATTTCAGCAACTTAATGCACATATTTTACTGATTTGATTGTTCTGAATAGGACCTTTTTTTAGCTAATTCTCCCAAGATTTAGATTATGAAAGCTCAAAATCTGACCAATTTAAGGAATGTTAAATTTGTAAATTGATGCATTTTATGCTTCTTCAACAATTTTAAATCTTTCATTCTCTGGTAAAAAGATTCTATGATGGGAAAAGAAGAATATAAAGTAAACACAAATTCACTAGCCCAATCTTTTTTATGAGTAACACTTTCTATTAATGGTACATTTAGCTAACACTGAATTACAGAGGAGTTATGATAGAAGTACATATAATGTCTGCATTAATATCAAATTAATCCTTTATGACCAATGTTATTGTCCCGAAAACAAGATGAATTAATTAAACAAATCACATAAAATAAAGTGTCTTTTATGCAGCTTTTTAATCTTGGTTGGGTATTAATTATTCATTTTCTTGAAATCAGAAGATCTATTTGTTTCTGTTGAAGAGAGACTTGAACTACAGTGTTCTTCAATGATAGGGAATACATTGTGTGGTGGTCAGGAAAAATTAGCAGTTATCAATTATTAACCACTATTACAGGTAGTGAAATGTTATGCACTCCTCAAAGTCAACACCTAATACCCAAAGAAAGTTAACTGATAATGCAGTTTTTTTATTGATTTTACTTGGCTTGTTCTGAGATCTTGGAGTAGATGGAAAGGCTGCTATGCTGGATGTATCACTTATCTATTTGCTCGTATCTTGGGGCATGGGGCTGCATATCAGAGAGCAGAGGTAATCTCTAAAGAGCTTTGAAGCTGGCCATCTCTCTGAGAATTCTTAGCATATTTTCCCCATTGCTACCTCACAGAAATCAAGGAATACAAATCATCAAAATACAGTGAACAATGATAGCAATGTCAGACATTGGCTTCAAGTTGCAGTTCCACCATAAAGTTAAAGATCCTGCAGAGCTGCTCCAGAGAGTAAGAAATGTTCATTGATCTAAAAATCACACAGTTCTGTAAAAATCACTGAACAGAATAACCTCTTGTCTTTGTGAGATAAGGCTAACGAATATGACTTGCAGCCTAAGAAATTTTTATGTTTCTAATTTGTTTTATTAACTTGTTGTGATTGTTACTACAGAAGGCCAGAGGACAAGTACTGGATTCCATGTCACTCATCAAGATATAAGAATGTGATTTTGTATTGGAATGAAAATTAAAAATATTTGTTGCTGTTGCCAGGCCCTTGTTTTGAGCTTTTCCTTCCCCTTTTTAAGAAAGGAATAATGTCTAAATGAGTAATTTCAAAGATAAATTTACATGTCTTCATAGGAGAAAGCTTTCAGAACGTGACTTCTGTAATTACAAAAATTTTGGTTTTATTCAATGGAGCTACCAGCTTGGGCCTTGGCACATCTCCATCAAAATTGATATTAATTGATATTAATTGATATTGATAATAATTGATATTTCAAGGTATATTTGAGGTTAGGTGTCCCTAATTCAACAAATAAGAGCTTTAAACATAGATGTACCTCAGTTCAGTACTCATGTCAACAAACATGGAATGAGTGACAAGAGTCCACTATCAAATCCTTCTGAGTGAAGTTTTAAGAAAACTTGAACCATTAACTAAATATTATCAATGTCTTAGAGAAATGTTTTTTTCAGCTGCAACATGTTTCAACACTGATTTGTTTCAATCAAAACTGCAATATTTTTGAGGTGTTTCAGCTGAATATAATTAATATGTAATATTTTCATTTGATTTCCATGAAAGAGAATAGATAATAACGATGGTAATGCAAGTGTGCGTCAAGTCTGACAGTGAGAAACGGGCAATGAGTAGATCCCTATAATAGAAATGCAGTCTTTGATAAATACATCTTATTGTCTTAATGCAGTTATGATATTCCTCTCTTTAGGCTAGACTGAAATAGCTTTACTTTTTCTCTTACCAAACTGTTAATGACACACAAGTGCCTAAGGATTGCCCTTGTGATAAAATATTGTTATAAATGACAATGGATGTAAAAAGAGTTCTGTAAAGTACAGTAATATATTTCTAGCATAGCTGAACAATTATAGTGAATTGTTTCAGTGATATATTTAAACCTGTGTTATATGAATTAGAATGTTGAGTATCATTCCAGACTTTCCTAAGCCCACCTAATTAAATGGCTTTTGTGGGAGAAAAATTATATTTATTTGGTTCATTTCTCCAGTGGATGTTTCTTCAACACCTTTATTACTTTAGAAGTCCAGGAATACTGAAATCCCCCAAAGGTTCCTGATGTTGCTCATTATTGTGTTTTTCCTTGAAGGAATAGTAACTTCATCATAGATTATAGCTTAAACTCAGTTTTCCAAAACATGATAGTTTATAAAATTATAGTATGGGCTATAACATTTGTTGTTGATTCATGCTCAGCCTGAGGCAGAAATTCTGCTGCCTTACAGGAGGAAATTATGTTTCCTTGAATGAGAAGGGTGTATGACAACTGTAAAGACAAGCACTAGCAGTTTGATTTTAAAAAAAATAAATTGTTTGCTGTTATCTGAATATTCTTCAGATCATGAAGCTAGAGGACTGTTCTTAATATTCAGTTTAATATTCTGTGGTGCCTTTGTACAGGGCAGTAACATCACCTCTGATTTGCTGCAGTATGTGTACAAACAGTAAATACTGGATTACATGCCAGTCTCACATACACCAGTGTCATTCCAGAATATCAGTTCAAATCAGTGAAGTAATTTCCCTGGAATCAATCAGGCTGAAAACATTTGTGAGGGCAGGGAGTTTAGCTTTACCATGGCCTTTCTCCACATCCTTTCAGCTCCAGAGTCCTGTTACTGGTTTTGCACATGGAAAGGGGACATAAAAAGAAATTAAGGATATAAAATTAAGCCTTAAATTAGCCTGAGAAGTGGCTAAGGTTGCATTAGCTTTATCATCTTCACAGACTCAAAAGGTTCTAGAAAGCAATCTGTGCTTTTTGTATGCATGCTGCTGTGTGAGAAATAATGTGGTATGGAAATGTTCGAGCTCCTTTCAATCATCTTGTCTTCTTTACAGGCTGAGAAATTGAGGGTCTAAGATACACACCAGAAAACTTCTAAATTGAATATGGACCTCATCCTAAGATTTAAGCTAAAATACGAATGTTTGAAAGAACTAAGACTGACTTTAGGAATTTTCCTAAGTTTAACAACCAGAGAAGGATTCATCCTGTACAAGTGTCAAGAAATCTCTTCAGATGCTCCAGGATATCAGAGACATGTCAAAGGACTGACAGATGAAACCTGACACAGAAAGACTAATGCTGCTATAAAGAATCAGCTGAGACAGAAGGAAAACATCCCAGAGTATCTAAACTGCTAGTAATTGCCTATATATAGGCAACTGAAACCATACATCTGTTAAACAAGATTTAGATATTTGATGTTTCTAAGCAGAGACAATTTTGGTTTGATTTTTGACATGGTAATGTTCCAAGTTTTGGCTTTAGGAAAATCACCTTATTTCTTGACAAGATAATATTCTTGAATAATTACTTCTAAGGCATAAAAGAAGGTGATATTAGAATGTTAAAGGCTACATTTCACTTTGCATATTAGACTCAAAGATATCTGAGAAATCTCATGTTATCTAAAATACCACACCTTCTTTGTTTTCAAATTTTGCATAGTATAATCTCTCTGACAGCTAGGACAGAAATCTCCTAGGAATGATCCAGACATCTTAGTGTCATAAACTATAATATCTATAGTGATTCTAAAATCCATTCCCTAGTCTGAATTTTACCTTTTGGATTTGAGCACAGCCTTTTTAGATGTCATCTAGACTGTGAAGCAAAATTGCTCTCTCTCCATAACCTCTTTGAACAATTGTGGTTTACATTGTTTTCACCTTTAAGTATGAATTTGAATAATGCATGACATAAAATTACAGGATAGGCATTTTAAATTGAGTTAGCACTGCATATCATCATATTTTGCATCTCCTGACTTGTGTATGCTTCATTACTCAGACTCAATGTTACATTAATGTTTCTTTATTTCTATTTAATATTAGAGAGTATGTCCTCCAAATCCCGTAATGGTGTCTTTATAACCAAAGCGAAGCTGGCAAATATTGGACCATATATTATTGAAAATATAAATAAATTCATTGAAATTGTGTACTGGCCAAAATCCAGATGTTGAGAGCAACTGTCAGAGCAGTAGGTACATCTCTGCAAGCTCAGATAAGGTCTATGGGTTGAGTTTAATGTAGAAAGCTCAGATGGAAAAAAAAATGTGGTATTTATTATGATCAAGGGAAATAGCATTAAGAAGCAGCTCAATCTGAACATTTCTTATTTCTCAATGCATGCATGTGAGGCATATGCTTCCTATAGTCAAAAAACTGATTTCTTGCAACCTCTTGGGGAAAACTGAGAACATTCTTCATAGGTCTGTAAGCCTTTATAGTTTAGGTTCAGGGTCTATTTCAGGAATCTTTCAGAACTTTTCAGTGTTACAAATAAGAAGTATAGATTTTCTTTAAACTTTTCTTCTGTTTTTGCATTTTGTATAGTCTCTCTTTGCAGTCAGGAACTGTGATGCAAAACCTCCTCTAAAGAATGAAAGAAATAATAAAGCAATAAATGGGTTTTGCTAGCCATGAAGGCAGAAAAATAGGTAGCTGAACACATTCTAATTGTCATTTTGTAAATTGAATCTATCAGCTAAAGGAATTAGATCTTTTTTCCCTGGAGAAGATAAGAATCATCACAGGAGAGACCACATCACAGTTTTCCAGTACTTAAAAATGGCTGCAAAGAGAATGGAGACTCTCTTCCCAAGGACCCACATGGAGGAGAAAAATGGCAAAATTTCCGCTGGAAGAGGAATATATTCACTTAGATATAAGAAAGGAAATTCTTTTACAGCAAGAATGATCATTCCCTTGAACAACCTACTCAGGGACATGGTGGTGTCCCTACCCACTAGAAGCTTTCAAGATGTAACTGGACACTGTGTTAGATGACTTCATCTTTCATCTGTTCCCATGAAAGGTGAGAAAAAGTGAACTTTTGAGATCCCTTCACACTTGGGCTGTTCTATGATTCTGTGAAAAGATATATTTAGGAGGCATTTGAAAACAAAAAAAAATGATCTTTGATGGAAAAACCAGTAGGTAAATAGTTACAACATTCTGTGGAGAAGAAGATTTTGTCTTGTGAGGAGATTAAAATGTAATGGTTTATCTAGCCTAGAAAGGGTCCTAAATGAGATATAACTGCTGTTTTTAAACCGAGTGTAAACACTGGAGGAGTGATATTTAAGCAAACAGATAACTGTGGTACAAAAGCAAATAAACCACTGGATACATTTAAGCTAAAAGATTTAAGAGGGTTTTTAGCTGTAGAACAAATTATATTCTTTATGTTCCAACAGCAACCAAAAGAGTAGATATGTTTACAGGTGAACAGTAACAGCAGTAAAGGAAAATTATGGGTACAGTTAGTATAGCTATTTTTAGAGATCGGGTTAATACAGGTGTTATAATTTGATCCTCTTAAATATGTAAGTAAATAAGATAATCGAGGCATCAAAATTCCAAAATTCCAATAAAATTTGATTTGCCTCCTTCTTCCATCTTGCAATTTCTGGGAAAAAAAGCAATTTCCAGGAAGCAGCATGTTTTTAGCACTTGTTATATTTACTCCCTGAAGATCATCATGAGGCAGAACTTGGTGCCAGGTTGGTTTGTCCCACAGTAAAGGGATGCATTTCCATACTTGCAGAACTGCTACATGGCCATTTGTTTTCTCAACGGGAAAATGAATGGAATGCCTGCAAACATTCCAAGGTCTAGAACTTCACAGATACATCTGAGGAATGGAATGGTGTACCCCAAGATATATGATGGAGCTGCTATGGAGAGGAAGTCTGGAAAGAGCTGGCACTTTTTTTCTCAGGAATTGCCCTTATCTGTTCCTCCAGCAGCATAAAATTTGTTCTTTAATAAGAGCTGGTGACATCATGTTATTGCAGCCTGGTGTAACGTTGCGAGTGTCTTGTACCCTGGGAGTCAAGAAAAGAAAAAGCCTTCAAGCTTAGAAGGGTCTCTGTGCCAGAAAAATTTGTTAAAGAAACTCTCAGGATACCATGAGGTTCCCATTTTAAAATGCCAAAAAACAATGCAGGCAGTTTGAATGTTAACCTGCACATAAAAGATGCTTTCTTTATATTCCCAATGATGCGAGTTTTGACCTTCCACTCATCATTCCATATTTGCAGATAGTGGAGAACAGAGCCTCCAGGGCTAGGAGGGTGAGAGAATAGGGGCATTCAAGGGAAAGCATACCTTTCATCGTGTGTGACAAGTGAAGAAAATGCTCCGTTTTACTGAAGTTACATTTCAATAGATCACAGTCTTTGTTTATCAAATACAATATTTTTCTGTTTCTATTACAAACTTAAGTTTAGGCTTCCTTTCTGCAGAAATGACAACTTTGAATATTATCAGGGAAAAAAGAAGGCGATTTTAATCTAAATTCTGTCTGCACAAAGCTCTTTTCATTACAAGCCCAGAAGCCAAGCACATCGTATCTACAACATTTGATTAAGATCCACTGAGTATTAAGTATAAACTTACAAACATAAGTTTCCTCCTGCAGTGTTGCTGCTAAGATATTGAATGCTGGTTTTTTTCCTTTGTCTCTTTTCCCAAAGACATTTCTGTCTCTCAGGTATCCTGTACTGAAAAGTGAGTTCTTTTTCGTGTAAAAAACCTGAATCTGTCATAAGGAATTCTGCTGAACCAACTAGCTGAACTACATTAGCAAGAAAAATCCACTGGAAAAGGAATGATATAGAGGTGATATAGAGGTAATCTAGAGGATTTGGAGTCACACAGAGTGGGTCAACATCTAAAGCCTTTACAGATGGAAAACTAGCAGAGGTCTGAGTAAGGTGTTTAAGACTATTGTAAGGTTCACAGGCACGAGCTGGAAATATGTGCACTGAAAGAGATGTGAGTTCTGAACCACTAGGAAACTCTATTTGTCTTCTAAAATGCTTTTTATTATTTCACACTTCAGAAGGAAAATGTCAAATTTTATTGCCAATTAATATGAAGTGAAATTGCCTGTTTAGCTTAGGGAAATTTAAAATATAAAAAGACATATTACAAATAGGTATTTTAGTAGTTAGAGGTGGGGGCAGGTAGAGAGATTGTTCTGGTTTTCACCAGCCCATTTTAGGTCTAATACCTCTGTGCCTGTGGAGCCAGTGGGACATACTGCTGCACTTTTTGATAACAGCTATTTTTCATTAATATTTAAGGATCTACTGTATCATTTCTATTGTATACTGAGCCACCAACATATGTGCAGTAGGCAACTTTAACAGAAGTAAAATTAGGCTACCTAGTTTTTACCATATGCATGTATGTGCATGCCATATGCACATTTGAAGTCCATTTGCATAGGGTCTGTTTCAGATTTTTGCCTTCAGTTTTGTGGTCATAAATTAAGATGTAGTCATTAATGACATCCATTCTAAACAACCATTAATCTTTCCTAACAATCAGTCAATATGAATGAGAGGTGACAAATACATAGAAGTAACCATTGCTTATGCAAATTTTAGATTCGAATTAAAAAGGCATGAATTCTGAACACAAAAATGCTGAAAAAGATATTTTTATGTATAATACTAGTAATAGAAGTTTGGGGGTTATTTTTGCAGGACAAGGGTTTTTTTTTTCATACCAAAAGAAGACAGGTTTAGACTAGATGTAAGGAGGAAATTTTTTACAATGAGGTAAAACAGTGCCACAAGCTGCCCAGAGAGATGGTGGATGCCCCAACCCTGGGAACATTCAAGGTCAGGTTGGACAGGGCTGTGAGCAGTCTCTTCTATTTGAAGATGTTCCTGTTTATTGCATGGGAATTGGGCTAAATTACTTTTTAAGGAATCTTCCAGCCCAAACCTTTCCATAATTCTATGATTATTCCTTGTTCTGTATTTATTTATTTATAAATTGATAAGGTGCATAGTTTTGAAAAGAAACCACAGAGTTTTGGGTAGATTTGGGGTTTCATCATAGACATTAGCAGTGTTTACATTTTACATGATAATAGCAGTTTAAAGATTTGTAAATTATTCAGGAAAGATTCTCATTCCTGGTTTTGTTTTGTTGGGTTTTTTAAATGAGACAAATAGCAGTTTTAGTTAGAGGTGTTATTATAGTTTGCCAAAATTATATCTAATATTTATTTGAAAAGGTTAAATGAACTTTCCCAAAATGCTTAGTCAGAGATGTCTTGTAGAAAGTAATTTCAGAGATTGTGTTTAAGAAAACATTCATTTCCATCAAAACACCCAGGGTAAACTAGCTTCATTCTCTTACTGACACTTTTAAAAAACTTCTCTGGATGTGGAATAAAACAATGAAGAATAAAATAAAAGTTTCTACGAGCATCCCTGAGTTTCTGTTGCCCTAGTCATTAAAACAGTCATCTGTCTCTACCTGATTAAAGCAGCTGCTTCTGCACTCTAGGTGACGTTTTGCTTGTAAACACCTGTAAACAAATCTGTCAGGTGCAGACACAACTCAGAGAGGTTGCAGAGCTTCCCATTTTTAAGCTAACAGGATTAATGGTCCTATCTACAGCCACAAAAGCACATCTTAAGTCCACAGCCATAATGTCACTGCACTGCAGACAAAGTTTGACTGCATGGCTCAGGAGTTTGCTCCCTGCAAACTCATCCTTCTTATTTCTGATCCAGCACGGAAGAGTTTTCCAAGGACTGTGTGCACAGAGCACTATTTCTCTATGCAAAAGTACTTGATATATTGACTCATTATAAATTTGACCCTAACAAATTAACTGCCAAATAAAGGCTGTGATGTCTGTATCCATATGACAAAATTCCTCAAGGCTGGGTGGATGTATTTTTCTCCAGGCTTGGCAGGAACATGAAGCATATGAGCAATTCTGTTTGATGACAAATAAATTTAATATCTGTGAACCTCCTCACTCAACTGGTCAAACACAAACCCAAAACCCACTAATAAACCCCACCCTAAAAAACCTGACCCAACCAAAAAATATAATAAAGGATACTACATGTTTTAAATCTGGTCTACTATTTATGTATAATTTTCATTCTTGCGGTGCCCTTTAAAACTTTTCTAACCATTCCTGTGGATGTAGATACACTAGAAATCTCCTAGGTTAATTAAGCCAAGTTCTTATCAGAAATTACAGTAATGGCCAGCTAGCCAAAATACTAATCTCCCAATGTACAGCTTAAGCTTTGTATCTGAAATCAATCATATTTGCAAGCAGCCTGTAATGTTATACATACTGCAGCCTAGTGTTAAATACCCTCCCATATCTAGCTTTTGAATTTGAATCCCAGGACTCACTCTGTCATCTTCAGTAGAATTTCATCCTGCAAAGAGCCCCACAGATTTCCACAGAACACCTGCCTTTGGATGCTATAGTATCCTTCACAACACAAGTATTACAGTATTTTTTGTGTTAACCATATGACCTGTTCATTACATCCGTAAAGAGCATGCAACTTGTTACTGCTCCATCAAAGATGAATTGAACATAGATTTCATACAAAGGGAGGACAGTCAATCTAATGTTAATACTTGTGTTCAAACTTTATACCTTACATTAACACTATCTTGCTCCTTTTCACTTTATTGTTTCATAAACAACTGTGTCCATAGCTGTAGAAGTGTAAGGCTACTCCTATTTTCACAGTAGGATTTAGCTTCTCCTTGATAAAGTGTAATTGGTTGTGGAAAATGGTGAGTTACGTTTTATGTGTTTCATTTTGCTTTACATTTTGCCAGCAATAAAAAAAAAAGAAGCAATGACTGTCTGTTAGTGAAATCTGTTCTAGCTTGCTTTAATTTTCTAGTTTGCTTTAATTTCCTTTCTAAACAGTTATATTAATAGGAGAAATCTCCACTCTGAAGAACACATAGTGGAAAAATCCCAGAGGTACATTTTGGATTCTACACGGAATCAAAAAACTGCAAGGACTGTAAGCATTGCTTCCGAAGCTCTCGTGTGGAGAGAAATCACGGGGCTTGCTGAATCTCTCAGCAAAACCTGCTGTCTCAGCAACAATTACTGTAGATGTGCTTACAAACTGACACCAGTGATAATGTCAGTGTGCAGCTGGGATGTTAAATGGAACCTGCTGCTCCACACCAGCTTATTCAAGCAGATTCATGGGCAGGGAAAAAGCAGGCAGAGGGGCAGAGAAGATGCCAGTGTGGTGTATGTGTGTGTGTGTGTGTGTGTGTGTGCATTATAGATATATAGAAATGCAGTCATGCATTTAGAAATGAAGTGTATAAAAAGGTGAAGACAGTGAAAGAATACCAACTGCCACACAGCAGGGGATTCAGGGCATCAGGAAAGCAGCGTGGTGCCAGCAGGTGAACAGGACAGCAGGAGCCTGGTAACTGGCAGCCAACATGTGGCCAGGCCAGCAGGCAGCAAACACCTGGAAGCTTCTTTGTGAACCAGCCAGCAGGAGCCTGCTACAGAGCAGAGAGCAGGTGGATGGGGTGGCAGCCAGGCTGGATACCTGGCAGCTGCTCGGGGTCAGCTTGTCAGAGAGCTTGCTACACAGAGCCATAAAAAGGGCTGTTTGCTTTTTCTCTATTGCTTTATGATTGTTCACATATTTTAATAGGAAAGATGAAACACAGCTTCTCCAAAGTGCTTTTTTGGGGGAAGGGGTAGCCTGTGTCATAGTTTAAGATTTTTTTCAGCATTCTCAAAAGGCTTTCTCAGTTTCAGCATCACTTGAGCAATACTGTAATGAAATTCCTTTGCATTGATCAGTCATTTAACAGTTCTGGTTTTAAGTACCATGATCCATATTTAGATCTCCAAGCAAAGAAAAGTTAACCACTGCAAAACTAGCCACAGCAGCAATATCATTGCAAACCTCTTCCAGTGAACACTACAGCAATGAGATCATTTTTCTAATCTCTGGAGGAAAAAATAGAGATTGTGGAAGAGCTGATGGCATTCATTACAACTCCACATACTTTAAGGCACTACACTGACTGTCGCTACCTAGAAACTGGCTTTGTGTGTCCATCCTGTCCCTGATAAGCCCTGCAGAGAATGGCAGCCAGAGAATAACAAGTGCTACTGCTGCAATGTCAACCCCCTGGTTGTGAAGAGGACTAGCTGGAACCAGGGTGCAAATCAAAGAACTTTTAAAATTTGAGGTTGCACAGCTCATTAAGCTCTTTTAATGAAAATTATATTTTTCCTATGCATTTTACAGACTTCCCTCTTTCCCCAAAGAATTAGCCATACAGCTGACCTATTCAATTAAAAAATCTCACCAATTTGAGTCATTTGGGATAAAACTCTATATACATGAAATTAAATCAGAATCCTTCCTTTGGAGAGAACAGACAAAACCTCTATACTGATCAAAATGTGGTTTTGTGGTTTTTCTTTCTCTTTTCTTTGCTGGTAGATCACTCTCTGTAGAGTTTATTTGCAGCAGGAGGGTAACCTCTTTGCTCACTGGCAACGACATGCTTCAGGGTACAGCACATTCCTTGAGTGCATATGCAGATGGATATTATGTAGGAAAAAAGAGGTGGCATTACCTCTGACCATAACACTGATAGATCACACAGCTAAATCTGCTGCTTACATTTTAAATAGAGTTTTTTTGAATAAATAGTTAAACAAAAAAGATCTGTGAATATATCCCAGTCCAGTATTTTAATGGAAATATATCAAGACTTGAGAGGAAGAAAACTGAGAGCAAATCACAGAAAAAGCACCAAACTCACTACATTGAAAGAAAAGTGCTAACAATTACATTGGTAATGGTATTTGTTCCAGAAACAACAGCTGAAATGTTAAAATAATGCATTCCTGACAAAGTTACATTGCTTAAATACCTAAGCAAAAGTAGCTTCTTAAATGGATAGCCCATTATCGGAAGAGTAAAATATACAACTTGGAGGAACATGTGAAATACTCTAAGAAAAAATCTGCAGGTAAAGGGCTATAATATATATTCATAAAGGGCAGGAGTTAAAACTGTGCAAGCAACCTTGGCTGTTAATTTCTTGACTGCAGTGCTTACCTTTGCAACCTCTGCATTTTCTTCATTAAGACATCCTAAGTAATTGATCATGTTTATAGTGTTCAGAGGCTCAGATACCATGGAAACAGGTTGAAACTAGGGGAGTGGTTGTAGTATTAGAATAATTAGCAGAGAGTTGTGGAACAAAGTTGCTGCTCAATGCTTATCCTTCCCAGTTCAGCCTCAGACAGTGACTTGGCATTATTTGTGCTGTAATTTTTGTCTGTGCTCTTATGTAAATCTGTACATGTTCACATCTGTCAGTATGCCTGCATATTTTCTTCCCATGCAGTATAATACGTACTTACTCTCAAAAAGCATGATCTCTGAGGTAAATGTACTATACTACTTACTGAAATCACATTGCCAGTGTATTGTTTCTCATTAGAGTGGTTTGCTTTGTTCCAGAGGAAATCCAAAAGTTATGTGCACCAGTTTAGCAACACAGTTCCCCCTTTTTGATGTTATGGCTATTTGCATAACGTTGTCTAATGTTCCAGATCTGTAGCTCAACATCATGATATATTATTAATGAGATACCTTCCTTGCTATGCAATTCTCTATGAAACTGAGACTCAATATTTGTTAGAACTTTTGGAAGAGGATGGAGGAGAGTTTTAGTGTGAATTGGCAGGAGATTTTGTCCTGGAAATCCTCAGGTTTTAGTTCAAACAAGAAAATAATTTCAACCAACTATATTTGCTCCAGGAACAATATAAGAACACTGTGTGGTGCAGTTATGCTCAAGGTGCATTGTGTAAATCATAAACTTATAGAATTGTTTAGGTTGGAAAAGACCTTTAAGACCTTCAAGTCCAACCATTAACTGAGCACTGCCAAGACGACCACAAAACCATGTCCCTAAGTCCCACATCTACATGTCTTTTAAATACCTCCAGGAAGGTATCGACCACTTTCTTGGGCAGCCTTTTCCAGTGCTTCTGATGAAGAAAGCACTGTTTTATTTCTATTTTTTAAGTGACAAAGGTATTAGATAGACTTTCTTCTTAGAACCTGGGAGATAAGAAAATACCAAAAATTATAATTTTCACATTCAAAGAATCCCATAATATTACAGACCTGAAAGCTTTATAACAATGCTACACAAGTGTATCTGAAATTAGTTTTGCAGCTAAAGTTTCTAATTTAATTTGTGCTGTAAGTAAGGAACAGGAGGCAGGTGTTATTTTGATTTGTTTTGATTTTGTACAGAGTGTTGTCAACAAAGTGTTGTTGTCAAGTGGGTAAAAACAAATGTTTTGCAATAACAATCTCTTTCAACAATAGATACTTGTTTTCAAATTAAATCTTTTACACTTCATCCATTTGCACTACAAAGTATGTTCTTACTGAGACCATTCCACAAAAATTGATCTGAATAAATTTATTTAACCCTAAAACCTTCTCTTAGCTTGTCATTTAATGAAAAGAGCAAAAATTTTGAAAAATTGAAGTGACTTACATATTGTAGGAATTTGGGGAAGAAACTGAGGCTTATTTTCTGTTTTAACATAAAACTCAGCAGACTGCAATTCATTTAAAGAAAATGACAAAGGGGATACTTTTTTCTCAGACATGTCTCATACACATGTGCATATGTTACACACACTTTCCTTGATAGACAGACAATCTATTAGTATTTATGACATCCCGGTCAGTTTAGCCAAAATGAAATAAAACAAAACAAAAACCAAATGACAAAAAGTTGGTAGCCAGTGTGTGTTTACAATGTGCATTCAGAACACAACATGGCATCTCTGCTGATAGAATCTCCTACTTATGCCCCAGGATATATTCCAGGAAACATGATGTAAGCCAAAGGCCAGCTGGATAGCACTGATTTTACCTGAAACTTCAAGGCAAATATCTAGGTAATTATTTGTTTTGTGAGACAAAGAGGTGTTTGAGGGTTTTTTGGTAGGTTTGCTTTGTCTTGTTAAAAAAATCAAAACACTTAGTCTTCCAGAATTCTCACTGAAATGCAAACCAAAATTCCTCTATTTATGCAAAAAATATACACCAAAGTTGGTCACATCCATACTAAAGTATTGTGAATACAAAACTAATCTATTTGAAAGCATCAGGAAGATATTTGAGCAATCCCTATTAGCATTTAAGCTCAGTTTATATTAACACACATTATCAGTGTTTTCAAACAGGGTGAGACACCATTTGGTGATGAAAAACATAATTTTAAGGTATTCTAGGTATCATAATGAGAGTTTTTTCTTAACACTGAATATTCATGATGCATCATAAAACTAATGATAAACATAAAAACTGATGTGAACGTTTGACTAATCTGTTCTTATTTGTTTGGAAGAGCTGTAGTAATTGCCTGGTTTGTAAATTAAACATCTGCTATGAGAATAAACAAAAACATAACTGAACATATTCAAATAAATTGAATTCACCTTAGTTCCATAAATTTTATTATATGGGCTCATCAGTTTTATTATACCTGAGTGCTGCAATACTATAGAAGTCAGTATGTAATTTTCTTTTAGATACCCTATTTGTAAAAATAAATGTTTTCTGGTTCTAATAAACTATTGCTGCTATTAAAGATTCTGGGTTGTCTATTTCTTTTTTTCTCTAAAAGATGGTTGATAAGATGGATGGCTTAAGTAAATTTGGCTACTGTTTATTGCTCAATTGTTGCCCAGGTCAAGCAGAAGGTCAAAAATAGTTTCTAGTTGCATACCAGCCCATTTCAGACATGCCACATCTGAAATACATATTTTTTTACATATACATAAGAAATTAATTTTACTTTTACAGTAGCCTTGTTTTACTACCTGCCAAGTTTCAAATAGTGAAAGATTAGGAAAAAAACCAAATATAAAGACTAAAGACAGAGACTAAGGGGGATTTTTGCTTTCTTTTAAGTAAAAAGAGAAGGAACTCTCTTGGACCAATATGTTTTTTGACATTAAGCTGTTGAAAGTACTATAAAATAAGTAGTGATGCCTTCTTCTGGTCTTAGGAATTAAAGGCTCAGACACGGTTAGAGGGTTGGGGGTTGTTTACCTCGGTATTTTAATAGGATCCCATTCGATGGCTTCTGCCGTCCAGGTAGAACGCATCGCAAAAGCCCCTTCCCCCCAATCCAGTATACAATTAAAGACTCTACACATTATCATATCTACCAGGAGGGCCCAATAAGGGGCCTGGGTGGCCTAACTTCTAGTTTACGAAATCTGTCCTACTAGGTGACCTTGAGGGCCCACGAAAACAGGGTGTTTGGTCTTCTAACTCTATGTGGCTTCAGGGGTGTTTAGTCTACTGGCCTACTAAACACCATGAAACCGGGCTAGACTATCACCTAAAGCATCACAAGTGTGCATGCTAATACTTGTGAATATAGGGAACAGTGTAAGAAGTATTCAGAAGAAAAGCAGAAAAATCCTTTAGGCATCAGTAGTTAGTTTTGGATTGCAATCATCGTTATTCAGTGCATGGGCACCAGAGGTAGAAGACCTGCTCCCTTGATTCTTAGTTTTATTGCCAGTTCTAGAGTAGAAAGGCATGATGGCCTCCTGTCGCATGACTCCACTGATCAAAAATGGCATCTGCTACTCTAGCTGTTAGGATCAAAGAACAAAAGTTTGAAGTGCTCCTATGCAAACACAGAAAATGCAGTGTTTACTGCTCCCTTGAGGCCAGGATTACATCCCCATAAAAAATGTAGTATAAGAGCATGATGTCTGGATTTTTATTCACCATAAGATTATGAAACTCCATAAATATGAACTTAAATCGAGAATGTCAGAAAGACTTCTGTTCCTCTGCTTCAGAAAAGTTTTCCACCTTGCTTATGACTGTACTTGAGTATCTTATCCCTTTGATGTAACATAATTTTGGAGCAGTGCCACTTCAGCTTTTGCTTCCCAGTGAGAAAATTGTTTACCAATATTAAATTTACAACAAGGAGATACCAAAATTGCCTTCAGAAAGGAGGGCTTGGAACACAGCACAGAAGTTGCTTATCACAGATGAAATCTGAAAAGAAGTTCTGATCAAGAAATGAGTTGGAATTGTCAGCATTCCAGGTAATCTCAATCAGGGGCACTATATCAGGGGCACTATATACTAATTTGCAAATCAAAGACAGTTCAGTCTTTCCTCCTGCCAAGTCATTTGGTCTTGCAGGAACAAGTGGGCCATGCAGGTGGACTTCTGCCCAACACCCCATGCTGTAACATACTGTGAAACTGTGTCACAATGTTCAGGGAGTCATTCAACATTCACTAGAGTAGCAGTAAAAATTGTGCTGCGTAGGAATTTGTGGAAAAACAGCCATTGGCTTCAGAAATCAAACTGCATTCTGTGTTCCTAGTGTTTTGTTAATGAACATTAATTGTTTGTCATATGAAATAAGGATCTGACCCTACTGATTCTAAATTAGTTTTAATGTAGGAAATAAAATGGCTGGTTTAGCTTTTCATTTGCATCACGCAGGGGTTGATCAAGTTTTTTTGTGAAAATTTAGAAAAGAGGCAAACCTCCAGGAAAAGAATCATTCCCTCTGAAGCCTGACAAATTAATCAAAACACTATTGTACATCAGAAACTTCATAAAGATGCAGTTGCCTGTTAATTTTAAAACCCTCTTTGTTGAGTGTGAACCTTAAGTGTCAGAAATTCAAATCACTATGTTCCTTTTGAAGAGTTTTAATTGATAGCTTACAGGTGATCAGTACTCCTGTATATCTGCACTTCAGAAGCCAAGTCCTCTCCATAAGCAGTATATAAAATCTTGCACTGTGATTTTACTGATGCATTTAAACATTAAGTGAGCTTTGGGAATAAAGGGAGGAGTGGACTGGCAAGATAAATCTGTGTAATACTTAGTCAGTCATGAATAGACACCTGTAGCTAACTTAAGGCACTTGACTCCCTCTCATGGGATGTAAGGAGACATAAATTAAGAGCCAGAGGCTTGGACAGAAAGGTATGCATTTGTCCAAAGCATAGTAATGTGGTAGGTATTGTAAAAAAATCAAGGCTTGTTTGAAAACAAGAAAGTCAGTCCTAAGTCATTCAGAGAGACAAAGTGATCATATTACTTTATCTTCCTAGACCTTTACTTTTCTCTGGGGTTTTAGGTTTAATAGCAGCCATTACCTCAGAGAGGGAATATTTCTTGTTTCCATTCCACTATCCAGAATAGCTATTTCTTAATAGCATAGCCTGTGACAGTAGCAGCAATAATTAAAAATAAATTATTCTCATCATTTCTGGGGGAGGCAAAAATCCACTCTGTCTGTCACAACAATTTTTAGACTTAACACATCAAAAAATAGAGATTTTTTTATTGACTTGAAGTATAGAATTGTACTATTTACTTTTCTAATGAAATCTTCTTCAGGAAAAGTAGTAAAGGATAAAACCAAAGGCTAATCCTAACTCCGGAACAGGTTTCTAGTACTATGTACCTATCTCTGCATAATACCTTACTCCTCACTCTCTCCTACTTCCTGGACTTCTTTTCTTTTGTTTCATAGGATAACATACTCTGCATCAAAGTAGAAATCTGCTTCACTCTCTAGATACACTCTCAAATGACCTCTGCTGGATGAAATAATAAATTTTGATGCATAAAGGCATTAGGTAAAATAGCCCTTTTTCTCTAGCCTTCCCCAGGTTTTTAGCTGGTAAGCCAAAATAGTTTTCTGTTTACTATCCAAAGCTTCCCTTCCCTTCCCTCTGTCTGTGTGTTCAGAAATTCATACATAGGACTGTGTACTTCATCTTCTACACAGCCATTGGCCTGAAGCTGTACATTTTTAGGAGGTCTTCATTCTCTTCCCCAAAATTCAGTACATGCAAAGAAAGTCAGGAAGTATTTTCCAGAAGAACACCACTGAAAAGCCAGTCTTACTCAGGGCCAGTTACTGCCCTGGGTTTCCAAGGCCTCTCAAAGGACTAAGTCGCCTGTTGCACTTCAATCTCTGTAAGAGCTGTTGGTCACATTTCACCCACCCCACAAAAAAAAGAAAAAAAATAAAAAAAAAAGACTGTGTTGGTATCTGAAATAAAGATTTACAGCTCTCGATTGATGACTGTCTACCTTGGCCATGAAGATTTAGAATGCAGAGTGAGCCCCAGGCACACCCACCACGTGCACTTGTGTGTGCACCCCCAGGTGCGCTGCTCTGCTGCAGGCTCTGCTCTCTTAGGAACCTGGGGCTGCACAGCATGTAAGTATAGTCTTGGATTTTCTAATAGCTTGGAAGGAGAATATTATAAGCTATAATTCTTTGCAGTTTTTCCACATTGTTGATTGCCTGCTTTGATTTCTCTTGTTATCCTCGCAAAAGTAGTGTCCTGAATGCTGATGGCAGAAAACTTGGCACTCCCTGAGGCTGTAATTCTATGGTAGCAAATATTGGAGACGGTCTGTAATTTGTGATATACAATAACTGCAATAATGGTACAATGCCTGTGGGTAAAGCAGTGGAGGGAACATAATGCAGATAATAACTATTCATTTGATGGGTTTTTAATTTGGTTTTTTTTTCTGAACCTATCCTGTGCGCAATATCTTAACCATTTCACAACATTTTTGTGAAGATAGTTGTTTATAATTATGCATTTATATCATCTGCCACACTCAGCTTCCTAAAAGGCACACATAATTTTCCAAAGTTTTTCTCAATCCTTGTTTTTTTCCCACTGATTTACATTTTCTATTTGGAGGCACTTATTCTATACTAATAAGAGAGAAAGGTTATATAAATATTCATTTGGTCAGATCAATTCTTCAATACCTTAAAATTAGTTGTTTAAGAACAGTGTAGTTTATTTCTACATTTCTTTTTTAGAAATCTTTTTTATACTGATAGTTTATGTGAGGAATTCTATTGCCTTTCTCTGTACAATAAAAATATCTCATATGATCTATTAGAGGGCAGTAGTAGCCCAGAGAACACTAACCAGAGAGGAGGAGAGAGTTTCTTAAAGTGTTTGCTGAAACTCTTATCTGCAACTAATAGTTCAGGACAGCTGTAACTCCCTCAGCAGTACAGTGCTTCTGGTATTAAAACAGTTGCCTGACATAGATTGATAATTTATGCCTGTGAACGGCCACGGGGATGTTTCTAACACATAAATGATGGACAGTAATAACTGAGGATTTGTATCTGGAGCATTACGAGATCTCCACAGTTTGAAGGCTTTCAAGTGCTTTATACAGCCCATTGGGGTAAAGTGATGTAAAGTAGGTCAGGTGCTGGGAGGAGGGAAGTGAGATGGGAAATCATCGCTTGTGCAGACATTAGCACATTGTGATCTCATCTGCTGCTGTGAGGCTGTAACACAGACTTGATAAAGTCTGCCAAAAATATTTTTCTTCATGTACCTGTCAGTGATTCTGTCTCTTCCCTACAGTTGTTATGTCTGACTGCAGCATGTTCTAAATAATAATATGCCATGTGGGAAAGTGCTAATGCAATTTGTATATGAATACTAAGTAGCATATTTTGTAGTTTTCCATTATGCTGTGTTCTCCCTGTGCTTTTTTATGATGTCTGAGCTTTGATTCTCTGTGTCCCAAAACAGGAAACTCAAGCATGTCCATGAGAGTGCCTCCAAGTCTCTAAATACACCAACATTATCTCTACACAGAAATTCTACTTCTCAAAACAGACAGATAATAAACAGCAATAGGCATAATATAGAGGGGTTCCCACACTGTTATTTTCCAAGCCTTGGCATTCCCAGCTGCATGGTCACTTGCATGAATTTACCATCCTCATTGTCATTCTTCCCCTTTTAACTCTTTCTTCCCAAAAGTTGATAAATGCAGCTCAACAAGGAGCTCCTCTAAAATTAATTCCTAAATACACCTTACACATGTTGCTACTTACATTCCCTATGTATATGTATTGGACAAAAAAAGAATCTTAATGGGAAAAAAAAGTAAATTTAAATTTACCTGACAATTTCAGGCATGGAGCTGACTTAAATTTAGGTAGTCTTGACATTTTAAAATGTATTGCCCTTCCCACAGTGATCCTTTCAGACTGTTTCATGTGGTGTACAGAGGAAGATATTAAATGTAACAGATAAAAACATAATTTTACACCAAATTAGTGTCTGCTGTTTGTTTCTGACTGAGCAGGATTTCATGTGTTTAGTGTGCAGAAGTCAGCATGCTGAAGCATGAGGCATCCTGCTACCTAGATACAGCCCTCAGATGAATTAATAAAAAGCAAGAAACTGTGTGAGATGATCACTTAGGAAAGCAAAAACATCTGTGCCAATAATTGTCTGTAGCCAAAATCACCCTTAAATACCATTTATAATAATTCCTTTAATATAGGATATGAAATATCATTGGCTCTGCTAGTCTAAGCATCCCACTGTTCTGACAATTTCATTAAACCCTTGATAATGCTTTAAAATGAGCAATGATTAATCTATTCATTTGTAAGCCTTGTTGTTGAATGCAGTGATAGACATCATGTTCTTTCACTGTTAACAAGTGCCAATTCTTGGGCATTGTGACAAGTTTCATTTGTCAGTGTTCCTGCAATTTTTCACAGAGTTACTACTCTTTCCATCAGGGCATCCACATTTGGACTAAGCATTTTTGCCAAAGAAATCCCACACAGTTTTCCACAACTTCTTAATAAAAATAGCCTGTGTTAATACTTTGTGCTATCAAGGTGTGTAAAAATGACTCAACATGATGTGTGAAAGGAAGAGAGGCAAGCAAATTAACAGATGAATTTGGACATCTACCTAATAGCATATGTCTCAACTATTAAGAAAGCCATTAAAATTGTTACTGAAACAAAAATAATGGTTTACTGAAACAGAGAAGAAAATTTCTTGCTAGAGAGCAAATAAATGTTATTATTTTTGCGCGAATAAATTCTGCAAAGTAATGAAATTAGGCAAAAGATTTAAAGAAATATTTAAAGAAAGAATATTATTTTCCCTCTTGCATCTCCTAAAAAATAATATTTAGAGATGAAATCTCACCTAAAACAGCTGTGCTATGGCTTGTGTTTTTCAGATTTCATTTATACAAAAGAAAAGAAAAGAATCATCGGAAGACTTTCTGGAGGAAAAGCTCTAGGTCTCCAGGCAGGTCTCCCCATGCCTTGGCTTGACTTCTAGCAATGCTGCTGGCTGATTCAACTCTTGCAGATCAATTGCAGGTTGCTGCTCCTCTGGATCACCTTCTACTCTTTTAGTTTTCAGAAGTCACTCAAGCCTAGTGTAATGAAGAGACCTGAATTAGAAGGCTGCTACAGACCTACTAATATGTCTACATCAGTCAGTCTCCTCAGAAGTGGATATAAGGTCTCCAGTGCCTCTTCATCAAAAGCTTTAGTGAATTTGTAAAGCAGAGCAGAAGAGTGACATACCACATATCTGTACAGCAGAGCAGAAGAGTAATGTAGTGCATGGCTGGACAATACACCTAGAATATGCTATAGAAAGTCTTAAGCTAAAGTGCCACTATGAAGGCTTTTTAGATCTCACACCCAATGTATTTCTGGTATCAAAATGAAAAGAAGAAACTATTAAGTGGGGTAAGTGTTCTTGCATAACCTGTTGAATATTTTTGTGCAGCTGGCAGATTTGCAACTCATTGCTGAGGTGTGAAATACCTGGTGCCAAATAACATGTGTACTTCTGATTCTCATCTTGTCCTGAGTTCATCTCTTGATAATTAGTTGCTCCTCTGGATAATTCTGTAATTTTGGTAGGGTCATGACCATTTCTCAGGCTTGGTGAACAGAGAAGTGTCTTAGTCATAGATGCATGACATTTCTTTCCTTTGCCTGGCTAGCTCTTTTAATGAAATATTTAATTTCCTCAAAGATCTCGACTCCTGACTGATATTGGTCATGATATCTCAAAGTTAAGGGAGGAAAGAAAGATCTATAAAAGTACAGATACTGATCACAGGTTTGATTGTGCAAGCCTGACTTTCCTGAGGAGTCAGGCTAAAAATCATAAAATGGCAAGGTTTCTGAGCTTATGGATTGTTTTGTAAGAGTAATGATGGCTAAAATGTCTTTAATTTCAGACTTACCATGTCCTATCTAGACTGTGCAATACCCTGACATGATGTTGTTCTCAAAAACTATATATAAATAATTGTCCTGAAACCCTAGGGTTGGTTATTATGCTTCTACATGAGCAGGCTCTTGCTGATCTGACTCACATTTATTTGACATGATTTTTTTTCTGTAACTTTTTATAACTTCGTCTGAAAATTTCAAAGCACTTTGTTGATGCTAGATAAGACTTAACAGCCTTCTGAATAAGTACTGCATTTGCAGTTTTAAAATTCAAAAAAAATAAAGGAAAAGTAAAGCCATCATCAAAAATTCTCATGGTTATATTTTAGTTAGTGCAGACAATTGCTTGTTACATGTCCAAGATTACTCAGGCCTCCGATCTGCAAAAAAACCTGCACAAGTAGCATCTAGACTAGTTCTGTCCAAGTAATCACAATACCTTATAAACTTATATTAATAAGGCTTCCTAAGCTGCATTATTTTGATGGGACTCGATTTATGGCATAATTATATAGACAGTTATTCCAGAATAGCTGAGGGGAAGGTAACCTCTGAAAGGGAGTCAATGTTAAACCTTTGTAGGTGGAAATGGAATCTTAGCATCTTAAATTGCCTGAATTGCAATGGCACACTGTGCCTGACTACAGCCTCACTCCCTGAGAGCTATCATCCAAAAGGCCATGACTTAGGTACCCTGATAGATTAATTGAGTGTGCTGTTCATTTGATATACATAAATATAAAATAGAATCATAGAAACACAGAATAATCAAGATTGAAAAAGATCACTGAGTCCAGCCTTTAATCAAATACCATGTCAACTAAACCACAGCACTAAGTACTACATCCAGTCATTTCCTGAACACTTCCTGGGATGGTGATTCTGCCATTTCCTTGGGCAGCCCGTTCCAATGCTTGACAACCCTTTCAGTAAAGAAATTTCTTTCACTAAATACACTCCTCAAGGAGTGGCCAAGAATGTCACTGATTGCTGCTTCATCCTGGATACTCCCCATTCCTGTCTCCCAGCTCAGTGGTTACTTGCCCTGAGGAGAGCTGGTCTTTCTGTTAAAGACTGAGGCAAAAGTACCTTAAGTACATTAAGTACCTCAGCCTTTCCCTCATTCTTGCTGACAATGTTCCCCTCCACATCCAATAAAAAGTGAAGATTTTCTTTATTCCTTCTTTTTTTGTTACTATATTTATAAAAATACTTTTTAGTAGCATTCACAGAGTTTGCAAGATTGAGTTTGAGCTGAGCTTTTACCTTTCGAATTTTCTCTTAGCATGACCTAATGACATTCTTGTACTCTTCATGAGGTGCCTGCCCCTTCCTCCAAATTTTTTTTTTGTCCCTGAGTTCCAATGAAAGCTCACTATTCATCCAGGCTGGTTTTTGTCCCCCACAACTTGCCTTTTGGCACATAGCCTGCTCCTGCAAATTTCCTTTCCTTTAATACACCTTTCAAGTGTGTTTTTTCTTCTTGTGTACACACACACTTGAATGGACACACTTGAACAGATAATTTCCTTTTTAATTGAAGCCATGTCTGGAAAGGAAGAAAGGATTCTGGAGGGTCTAGTAGAATCTCTGGCACCTCTAAAAATTCCACTCCCTTAAAGATGAAGAATAATGTGGAATGAAAAAGGAAGCTATGACTACTAGTCATACTAGACTACTAGTAGCTTTAGTTTAAATAAATGTTTCAGGAAACAGCAGTTTCAAAATCTAAGTTATCATAAGATACTCCAAAATCTTTTTGTATAACTGATAACATAGCACACAAATACACATAGTAATTGCTACTGCTTTAAGCTGCTAACCAAAATAAATTTCCAGGGTAACACAATCTGAAATTATCATGACATGAAACTGGTAAAGACAATCAGTCATTTATAAGGAAAATTATTTCGTTATCTTTGAGTTTCACTGTAAAGACTGCCAAATTTAGGCTATGTTATGATCCAGTTAGTCATGCTGACTAATATCATTTTGTGAGCATAATTAACTAGAATGAATCACTGAATAAAGTCCTATTCAGTATAAGAAACAAAGCAGAATATGACCCCTTTGGAAACAGTCTTATATTTCAAGAGCTCATAGGGACATTGTCTTTGGGATTGATATCACCAAGTTCCTTCTGGCCTGCCATATACATACACTGCCTGTATAAAAGGGATATAAATTTGTTTAATTATTTTTTCAATTTAATATCTAAACCTTGGAGAAAGAGAAACTGCAGCTAAAGCAAGGATTTTTTTAGCATTTCAATAAAGTAAGCATACAAGAAATACATGGAACAATAATGACTATTGAAACAAATAAACCAACCAAAACTCAGTAATAAAACAGAAAACTAGGAGTTAATATCTCATCTATGGACTTTTCAAAAGATAATATGTTCATAAAAGAATTGGTTTAAAGAAATAATTGCCTAAAGGAACATAGTGGGGAAAATCCCTATTTTAACAAGGTTGGCTTTATTTACAGATTTGTAAAACAGTATGAATATTCACTGAGCCCTAAAATCCTACACTTCAGGAAACTGCTTATTTCTTTTCCTGTTGGCTTCTGAATGAAAATCTGACACACACAGTGAAATATTTGTTTAAAACTTCAATTTATTTGCTCCACAGGCTTCCTTGTGCTTATCTATCTCTAATTATTCTTCTGCTGAAGTTGCTGCATTATCATAATAGAAAACCCATTAGTTACTTGTGTAGTATTATCTGCCTGTAATCTGTCTCCTCCTGAGTTTTCATATACCTTGGTCTTTATTTCTCTGCTGCACTCACAACAGGATTTTCTTGCGGTACTTCACAGGCTGAAGATACAGAATATTTTGTTGCATGCTACCATAGTTCACCAATGAATAGCAAGGCAGTCTCTGGCTCTTCAGTGCATGTCAGCTTGAGATTTTTTCCATATGTTGTCACAACAGCAGTGTGCTGAGATTGGAGCTGACCATAGAGTTGTACCCTAGATCCTCTAACTGATGCACAACTTCTCAGTGATTCCTTCAGTGGTGGGTTCTTGTGTGTGTGTGTGTCTGTATGTCAGCATTCCCCAGACTGCTGCCTCAAGCACCAGAGCTGCAGTCATTGCACCCACTCACCAGAAACTCTCCATTAGTAAGAAATAGCAGATATCATACTAGTATTATTTTCTAGTACATTTTTTTGTATCAACCTAAGTCAAGTTCTGCTTAGCCGCTGCCCTGCCATGTGAGTTGTGTACTCACACCTGAGTTGCTGTGCATGCAGCCTTCCCTCACATGCACAGAACTGCAGTATTCCACCATGATTGCAGCCCTGCAGTTTGTGAGTCACACGCCATAAACCAGAGAACATCAGATCTTTGGGCATTGTGCAAACATGTCATGGATTACTCAAAGTTTTTTCCTGGACAACTATGTCATCCTTGGAGATGTCAACGGGCTACCACTGTCATTCATAAGGGCAGGTTGTCATATGCCTTTGGCTGACCAAGTTACAGGACTTTTCCTGGAGCAAGGTCTTGGCAGTCCCAGGGTGCTCTGAAGCAGAGCTTCACTGCTATTGTTTCTGCTCCAATGCAAGTCTTTTGCTTTGCTGTCAGATTTCTACCAGAGTCAGGAGGTTTTGGATCATGACTTTGCAAACTGTTCACTAATTCGGCGGCCTCTCTTGTGGTATCCAGATAAAACTTAGAAACAGAAAATAGCCAAGATTAGTGTGTTTAAACAACTGTCAAAGATTAAAAATATGCACTTCCAGTGACCCTTACAAGACCTGCAGATTGATATTTAATAATAGGAGTCCCATGTTGTTCATACAAGAAATATAAGTTAAAAGGAGAGTCTTTCTATTATATTTAGGTGAAAATCTCTTTCATTAAAACATGGGGACTAAAATAGGGGCTTGTCTCCGTTCTGAGTTCCAGTTCACCTTGCTGCATGTGGGCAGTGGTGCCTGTGCTTTATGTGAGAGCTGGGTGATTGGAATACTAACTCAGACAAATGCATCCCCACTGCTGCAGAAGAGCATGGACATAAACTAGCTCGTTAGACTAGAGTAAAGACATCTACAGGATTTCAAAGTTGTCTTAAAGATGTCTTTTATCATAAAGTACCTTTTGTGGTTTTAGAAGAGAAAATTGAAAGAAAGCACAGAGTTTGTCAGTAACTTTCCTTCTGTTGTGTTTTTTCTACAGAATTGGTATATAATGTGTTTCCCCAATTTTATCAAGGTGACACAGCAAGTTAGTAGCTGAGTCAAAGCTAATTCTCCATTATTTGGCTAAGATTTCTGTCTTTTCACAGATTAATGTTAGCATACCAAATTACAATCAGAGAATATGAAAAAGAAAGACTCTTTCATTCTATCTTGAATTTATTCATTATATATCAGACATTTCTTCAAGTGATGATGTTTGGCCTTCAAGATGTAAAGCGTATGCATTTCAAAGACAATTAATTTTGATTCAGTACTGCTTGACTAGGTAAAGTGAAAGATGTGTGCTGCAGAGCGGATTTTTTATGTTATGGAAAAGTAAAACTCCAAAGGGTTTTATTTAGCTTCAGTAGTTTAAGCTCATCAATGTCACTTCAAGGAGACTAAACATGCATCTGACTTTGACACTTCCAAATAGAATTAGGAAATATTTAGCTGCTTTGCTGGCTATTAAATGCAAATGTCTTCTCTTCTCTTTACGTGTCCAGACTGTGAATATGAAAAATAAAATAAAATAATAATAATTAATCATCAAAACATTTCTTAATTTTTAAAATGACATATAGGACCATTTCTGACATCTTAAATATGAAATCTTCTTAAATATATTATAAGAGGGAAAATTATCCTGTATTCTAGACAGAGACAACAAAGTTCTAGACAACTCCTGTGAAAGTATGTTTTCAGACTTTAGGTCTTAAAAGTGCTACTTTACTCCATACTTGAAGATGTTTTCAGAAGTTTTCAGAAGTTTTAACTGAGCATAATTATACCAATTTTTCTTCAAATCTTTTAACAACTTGGTTTACTGAAATAAAAAATTACTGAACTTTGAGTTTATTTTGCTTGAATTAACTATCAGTTTGAAAATCTTGATTCAGATTAATATTATTTTTATTTACTAATTCAGAGACATACAAAATGCATGAAAATAGGTCACACATGTATTTCTTTACACTTTTTTCTATGGCTGAAATTAATACCTCTACTTGAAGGAGTGTCATTGTATACATAGATTGATGGCACAAAAAAACACAGCTAGAAAGAAATGTTAATCAAAAGGAAAATCATTGCCTTTAATGTTAAGTCTGTATGGTCTTTAAATACATATTAAGGAGCTTACTTATAAGGAAAAAAAAATCTTTCCAGATTTGTGTAGCTTAACTTTTGAAAGGATTTATAGCTGCTTATATTTCTGAAAAAAAATCAAGACATTTTTGTGTATATGCTTAAATATAGCTTGAGGAATTTAACTTTGCTAAGTCAGATTTAAAATATTTCAACCTAAAGCTGTGGGGTTTAATTCATATTTCAATTTTCCAACTACAGTTCTAGCCCTTTAGCCTTTAGCAGTGAGGTCCTACAAAAACATTCCCAAATCATGCTGGGATGTGTTGTTAGGAGGTAGTCTCAGTGACAGAAAATGAGAAGCTAGACAGCAAAGGGAAGTATAAGGGTGCTCTGCAAACTGCAGTATAGAAATAGGTGTTCTTGCTGGGCATCCCCATAGCTACCAAAAAAAATGGACTACACTGAAGTTTAAATTCAATGGCAGGACTAGGAATTGTCTGTCATAAAATTAAAAAACAAAAACAAAACCAAGAAAATGAAACCAAACAAAAAAAAAATAAAAAACAAAAAAACAAAATCCAGTCAACACCAACCAAAAAATTCAAATGCAACCAAATTAAACAGGACCATTTCAAGCCTTTGCAGCACTTCCTGCTGATGGTAGATCTTGAAAGGAACTAGGTGCTGAAAAATATCAAGTATTTTTAAATCTTACAGTTCTGACTGACTCTCTTCCTGAAACCCCTGGCAAAAGTTTGTATTTAACCTTGAATATTACATACAGTTTGTAAATGCTTTCTACTTTACAAGTTGTGAGAAATTAATTGCTTGACTGAGGATTATTTCCCAGTTCCAGCAGAGGACTTGCAATAGCACCATTGGATAAGATCAAATTGCACATTGAGTAATCTAAATTCAGTAGTGCCTGAGCAGTATGATCTAGCTCATTTTAATTAATTAACCCCTCAAAAGTTGCAGCATTGAACATCCAGTTGAGAGAGCAATTAATGTCTACAACAAATTATGTCAACATTCTCTTATGTTTTATTCATATACAACTTCACCTAATGTAATTAGAGACTGAGCGCTTCTAATTCTGCCGTTATTTACACCCTGCACATTGCACACTTCATTGATTAATTTGAACCAAAAAAATGAAGATATAAGACTTTTTGATTTCAATTACCTTAAGTTGATGTTCTGTTGCCTACAGCTTATCTGTACATATGCAAAGAAGTGTCAGACACCCTGTAGCATACTATGGCATGTTGAATAAATATCAGAGAAATCACAGGAGAGGTTAGCTTGCCATGAAATAGAAACACACCAGTTTTTATAAACTGGAAATTTTCACAGAAAAAAAAACCATGAGAGAAAATTAAGAGCTTCTTATTTTTAAATTGAAATTATGACATGCAATTCAATTTTCCAGTTTTCTTAACCTTATGATCTTTGACATTTGGACCCAATCAGTAAAATGACAATTGAATACACTAACCAAGGAACCAAAACAGAAATTTCAGCTGAAAGCTTGACAAGTTTTGCCATTCCTTTAACTAGTTTTGACAATTCCTTATTGGTAATAATCATTATTAGTATGAATAATACAACACCTCCTATGAACTTAATCCAAAATTTCCATTATACAAAGAACTCTCAACAGTAGTTAAGTGTCAAATCCAACTCTTTCCCCTGGGGCTTGGAGGATTACAGGTCAAGATCTTTTGAGCAAATAAGTAGTATTTCTGTAATGAAGAATGCTCTTATTAAATGTTCTAAATGTTTTGCTAAAGATCATATTGTGAACTCACGCATTTTTCTTGATCATTCTGGTGAGAAGTAGCATGTTTAATAATGTTTTCAAGTACAAGTCACCTTTGTGAAATACCCTATCAACATGAAAATCTCAGCCTTGTTTGCATTTACATTCTTATTTTTTCGCACAATCTTTGTAGTGTGTATTTTTTTTAAAATGTGATTGAGCTTAGCTCAAGGTTTTATCTCTTGGATTCAGGATATGGGTAGACAAGATGCACAAATGTTCATAAGCACATATTCAGACTATTTACAGAAATTGTGTTGCCTTAACAAACTGGGATAAGCCCCAGAAAAAGTAAATGTAGTTAAATGCTGCTTTAATTCAAATCAGTGTTGTAGTATCTTCCACAGACTTTGTTAAGAAGTTACAGGTTTGGACAATTTAATCTATACAGTATACATGTACTATCCTAGTATTGACAATAGAAATAACAAATGCAGAATCCCCTATGATTATCTTTGTAGCACTCAGGAAGTTTCTCATAGTATTACACAAAGTTGGTTCTCAATAAACATCTCAGCCCTAAAATTGAACTATATTACTTTGATGACTGGGAGATTCCCACCCTCTCCCTTTAAGATTGCATACGGTTCTATGGTGAATATGCAAAATTGTTTTATCAAAAGCTATAACTGCTTTTTAATGGGTATTTGCTAAGTTTTCTTTTGAGAATTGTACCATGCACATTTCAAATATAGAAGAATTTGAATGAAAAAAGTAAAAATCTTGATAAGAATACTGAGAAAAACTTTATGTCCTATAAGTCATCACATGAAAAAAAACTTTACTGTAGACTAGCTTTTACTTTTTTTTGTTTCCATGTGTTCAACTCTTTCATTTTTTTTTTCAAGATGATTAGTAATCTGATTTTTCTCCCAAATTCAAATTAAATTCCCTCCCTACCTTCTGTTTAACAGAGCTTCATCTTTGTAGTGACTTTCAAAGCCACAGGATAGTCCTAAAGTAATTGAAATTTTTGGTTCTGCTGTTAAAATTAGAGAAGAAAAAAATCTGCTCTGCTTTGAACTCTTAACTTGTGCTTTGTGCTCTTTATGATCCATAAATCAACAAGCTGGACTTCTCTGATACGAACTGTATTTCCAAATGTCACTGACTATCCCACATTATGTAAATGCCTTTATAAAGTACAAAGTCTGCCACACAAAAAGGACCAAACAAATAAAAACTAAACAAAAACAAACACACAAACCAAGAAAAAACAAACAAAAGAAATCCCAACCAACCAAAAAAAACAAAAACAAAGCCAACAGAAATGTAACTCTTTTACTGATTGCACTTTCTCCAAAAGAGTTTGATAAGAGTTTCTGAGAGATTTCAAATCATAGTTAAAATCAAAGACACCCTTCTATGTATATTGTGTATTAGCACAGAAATTTGAAGATTTTCTCCAAAGTAATTTATTAATCCTTTCAGGATTGTCCTAGTTTCAGCTGAGATGGAGTTAATTTTCTTCCTAGTAGCTGGTACAGTGCTGTGTTTTGGATTTAGGATGAGAATAATGAGATAAATAAAACATTAATGTTTTAGTTGATGCTCAGTAGTGTTTACCCAAGTCAATGACTTTTCAGTTTCCATTTTCAATTCCCTACCTGATGCCCAAGAAGCTGAGTGAGATCATAGCCTGGCCAGGTGACCTGAACTGGCCAAAGGGATGTTCCATACCAGATAAAGTCAAGCTCAGTATATAAACTAAGGGGATTTGTCCAGGAGGAGTGGATGATGTGGTTTAATGGTTTAGGAGTTACAGTGCTAGGTCGACAGCTGGACTTGATGAACTTAAAAGTCTCTTCCAACCTTGATGATTCTATGATTCTATGAGCCTAAGAGTTAAGGAAATAAGGGAAATATGAGGCAATTTTTTTTTTTCCACACAAGTATAGTCACAACCTATCAGTTACTTGCCCTATTTATAGACATTATTGGAGAGAAGATTTTTAACTTGGCATCTGAGGATGATTAATGCACTGACAAAGCAGAGTCTTAGAAGCAGTTGCTCTGGTATATCAGTTGTAACATGGAAGAAAGCACACATAAGGAAAATTGGCTTGATGGGTGATGCAGGCTGGCATTTCCCAGCACATTCAACTTGATGACTCAGTGACAAATAAAAGATGGGAGACTGGGTGGGTTTATAATTGCAGGCTTTAGGAGAGAAGACCAGTAGTTTATAATTACATTTGACTGTACTATTTGTTTCTTCTGAATAGTAATTGAACTTTAAAATTTGCTTTCTACAAACAAGCTGGTGCAATTTCATTCCCCAAATATCTGTATGATGCAGGCAAATGAACATTGCAAGAACGGCCAAAACAAATTGTTGTACTACATTTTCAGGTCTTCATTTGCAGCTGTACATTAATCTCTTGTGATTTTATAATTATTTTCTGGCTTTGCAGATGCTTTTTCTCCTAAAGTGAAATAAAAAATAGTATATTCTGGATCATGTCATATTTTGTCACCTTCTTCTTGCAGTCCTAAAGCATACAGAGCCTATAATCTATTCTTTTTAGGATGTTTCAGGGGAAATATCTTCTTTGTTTGCGTCATATCCACTGTTGCCCAGTCCAACACAGAGGTAATTACAATGGAGTAAGAAACCTTGATAGAGATATGGATGCCTGATAAATACTTTGTGTATTTATTTTGTATTTTCAGCTTGTTTAGCATTCCTTGAGGAGACTGATAAACTGATATAAAAAAATCAAAATTAAATCTCCCACCTTCTGTCTAAGAGAACTTAATCTTTATAGTGACTTTCAAAGCTGTGGGATAGTCTTTGTAAATGAATTTTCTTGTTACATGATAAAAATTACACTGCAGTTCTAAAACCTAATTTAGGGTGTATGGACTTTAAGCTCCATTAATCATCGTCATGTCCTTCAGCTGAAGTGTGCTCACCACCTCTCACAGGCTGTAATATATTATGTAACCACATAAAATGTAAACTGCAGTAATAGACTCTCCTAAAAAGATAAAATGCAAGACAAAGCTTATGTATAAATATCTAAATCCATTTTATTGGGATACTACCTTGGTACAACACTTGAAATTGAATTAAATTTCCTGTGCTTTCAGATGTTCTTTAGAGGTTGAGTTCAATTAACATGAAAGGGACTTGTTAACCTACATGAATGCCACAGTATATGAATGCAAACCTTGGAAAATGTTTTAGTTCAACTCTTGCTGACAATGCTCATTATCTCTCATCTACATCATTATTTCATTTCAAAACTGGGGTAAAATAGAACCAAAAGTACTGATCATTTGTCACGATTTATAAATATTAACATCCTTGTACAGGCTTGCCCTCACAGAGAAGAGCAAATGCTATGTCTGAAGAAGACTTTTCCTCAGTGCATTACCACTGAGGCATTAACACACTGATATTCACTTTCAGGAATGTGTATCTGAATAAAGATTGTGCATTTTTCAAGATGTACAGTAGTGCCTGCAACTCATTATGTATCTATCAAGTAAAATAGCATTGTTATTCTAAACTATGTGCTTCTTTCTTAGTTTCTCATTCATTTGTGCAATCTAGCTTTTAGAAAATATGGTAAATCATGTTTTCAGCTTGCAGTCTGAAAATCAGGTCCAATATCTTCCTTTTCAAT
This sequence comes from Eopsaltria australis, assembly GCA_034509425.1. NCBI lineage: Eukaryota > Metazoa > Chordata > Aves > Passeriformes > Petroicidae > Eopsaltria > Eopsaltria australis. The sequence continues at coordinate 1,788,610 of JAVTVJ010000068.1, read as the reverse complement.
ATCTACCCCTTCCTTACAATTTCTTTGTTCTTGTGTTTATCCTCCTGTAATACAGAGTCAATATTTCATTGCTTCTATTACTCTGTTATTTTCAGCTTGGGGCTTTTCTCTTTTTTTTAATTTTTCTATTTTTCTTTTTGGTGTCAGGATGGAATCCCTTGGATTAGTTTGTAAGCTTTTTTTAAAGTATTTATGCCCAAAAAGTAACTAAAAGTTAATTTCTGCAGGTACGCAACTAGCAGTTCTATATTGTGAACAGAGTTCATTTTCCTGGGACCCTGTATTATCCTAGATGAAGATTATCTCTGCTGTTATTTGGAGCAATGCCTGAGTGCATTTGGAATATGCTCAGGACCTCAAATGAGAACATGTATCTTGAAATTGGATAAAAACTAGCCAGTGAGCTTTGAGATACATGCCAGATGGAGGAATCACAATGGTTGGGGGGCAATATCTACTTAATGTTGCAATAAAAAGGGATAAGAAAATTTGTACACCTGCAAAATGCAGATACCACCAAGCTAATGCCAACTGAGCCTTGGCACACCAGGCCAAGGATCATCCTGGAGTGATAAGCCTCATGGAGCTCAGCTTTTAACTCACCAAATGCAACCATCTCAAATTCAGAGGCAAATTACTCTCTGCATGCCACTGTGGTGTGTGTACCAGGATGTCTGCAGTCCAGCGTAGTATAAATATGCCCAATGCATTTTTAGACTGCTTTTGTTTGTGGACTTTCTCTAGCAGCACACTTTTACTTAAGTATGCCTACTACCCCCTTTTTTGTGGTTGTTGCTGTACTTAATGACTTGTCACAGTTCCAAGAATGAACTCGACTGCAAGATCCAAATACGAGTACACATTTTGGGAAACTCCAGTCTATGAAATCCATTTAAAAACGAGAAAAATTTAAAACCGTTTAAAACTCATAAAAGAGAAACCCTTTTATTTTAAGAAGTACTAGTAGGGAGACACTCTCTAGAGCTATATGCTGTACAGTCTAACTTCAAAATCATTATGCTTGGAGGTGCCTTGTCCCATCAATATCTTTTTATTTCCAACAATGTTGCAGACTATTGAAATAGTCTGCAATCAAAAATTTTCCTATATACAATGTTCTCAGTTAATCTCTCTGTCCCTGTCTCTTGTTGCTTCTATGTGCTAAGATAGAAGTGTAATGTAATTTTGGTACTCAAATTCCTTTTGCAGTCAAAGGAGGGAGACAAACCCTTTAGAAGGACATTTCATCCCATTCCCAAAATCAGAATACCACTCTGCAATTCAGAGAGGTAGGATAGATTTCCTTCGACCAGGAGTTGGAATCTGTGTTGTAGATAGAATCATAGAATCACATAGCACACCTAATCTAGTTGCCCAAATTCTCTGCATTGTCTGTGGTAAAAAATAGTAACTTCCATTCATGCCAAATTAGATTCCAAATAGGATAGATGAATTCATTATTCCTCTAACTTGACTGCTAAGGGAGATGCTGGGTATCAGCCTTAGGTGTAGAAGTCAAAGATATCTAACAATAATATCTCCCATCTCAATTACTAAGACTGCTTTCTTTCTTAATTGAGCCTAAGTTCCTACCCTTGACATTTCAACTCAGTTATATCTAAAATGAAGGTAAGATGAATCCTGTGTGCTTCCCCATCCATGCCCTGTATTTGCAGATGTTTATCTATTTAATTGAATCCCCCTAATTCCTGTTGAGCACCGGTTTGATTCCTATAAATAAATATTGTATTTATTTTAAAGTTCTGAAAAATAAAGATTTTTCCAATCATTAGTTAACAGTCCAATTTCTAGCTATGAATGTGCATTATAAAGTACAGGGATCTCTTTTCTTTTCTTTATACCTGCAAGTTCTAGCATGGAAGTGCAAGTTCCACCTGGTTGTGGTTCATCCTCCCTCTGCCAGGGAGGTTTTCATAACTATTTTCAAACCAAAACAGATTTTCACAACCTTTTAATTTCTTTCCATGTCTTTCATAAATATTTGTGGGACATATGTATTCCTTCTGAACTGTATAGCATTGGAGGAAAAAAATCACAGTTCTCTTTCTTCTTCCTTAGATGGTGTTTAGTAATGACTCTCACATGGCTTGCATCATTACCATCTTGTTTGGTTGCCTTATAATGTTTGTAGAATGTATAAACAATGAAATCAAATGCAGAACATCCAGTAATAGATCACCTAATGTAAGAAGGGAGGGTATTGGGGATAGGGGTAGAAGACAGGTTTTACTGCAGCAGCTCTTGTTTTATATTACAGCCCCATCTGCCTGTGCTGGACCTTTGGACAAGATCCGACACTACAAGTTAAAACAATGATCACTCGGAAGACACTTCAGCAGATCAGCCAAATAATCAGACTCAAACCAGATGGTGATGCAAAAATAAGTGTCTTTTTCTCCACAAGTTTATGGAGAAAACTCTAAGAGTAACTATTCTTACAAAGATGTCAAAAAATTTCATACAAACTTTTTGCAATATTGGCAGCAAACCCTCCCACAGCCAGGTAAGGAAATAGATCATTTTACCTATTTTTTTTTTTTTTTTAATTAAACATGGTTTGTTCATACTGCCTTTGTTAAATCACTTTTTCATGAGGTAACATTTTCAGAATAGGCTAAAAATGTCAATATTAAGAAAAATTTCTTTTTTATTAAAATCACCCACATAGAAGCGCACTCTGCACGTACACATGCATGTACACATCTGCCATGGTGATAATTAACAAAGACCTTTTTTACTTGGTGTTTATGCATACTACTACAGTGTTTATATTCTGAGATATAAGTGTTTCAGATTCTTTGTATAGAGGATTTAATTTACCTTCCAGTTCAAATTAGCAAGGCCAGTGATTTCCCCCAATTATATATCAACTACAGAACCATCTGCACTAAGTAACTGTGGCTTGATTTACTGAGCTATCATTTTTCTCTTCTACTTCTTGTACTTCATAAATTTTGAATTCTGCTATTTTCCCTACCTGCATTGTCAATCTCTCATATATGTAGAAAGGTGGTAATCATTCTGCACCAAATATGTTTAGCCCACTTTTTGTGATAATCAGACACTACGTTAGTATATTCTTTTCAATCTAAAAATAGACACTTTTGGTTCCCAAATTCTTTTTGATAAATCAGTCCACTAAATATATAAATAAATAGCTTGTCATGGTTATTTACTATCAAGAAACAGAAAACTTCTCAAAGTTGAGTTATGAGACCTGGTTTAATCATTTTGGAGTATTATTACTTTTAGACTCAGCAATTTGGCAGTGTTAAAATACGATGATCATTTCCAGCCTTCTTGCCAGGAGTTCAAGACAAGTATGAAATTTAAGGCCTAATTTTGTTCCCTCCCTATACTGGCATAAATCAGGAAAAATGCCATTTCATTCAGTTGAGATACATCAATGTAAAATTAGATGTTGGTCCTGATGTCAACCATCACTTCAAAAACACTACCAATAATGCTGCTTTATTATTATTGTTGCACTTGATATTGGTATTCTGATATTTCCCAAAAAGCAATGACAGGATTGAGGAGCTAGTGCACAGACCATGTGCTACTAGCATACCATTATCCTCACCTTTTCGAAAATGTACCGTCTCCTGACAGCAACACTTTGGTTATCTGTCTTGCCAGCAGGCAATTCCAGTTCTGAAGGATAGTTCATAGGCAGTACATTACTTGAATAGACAAGATCTAAAGTCTTATTTATGGTTGGTTGCCACATGAGAAAACAAATGGGGAGGAGGGAAAAAAACAGGCAAATATAGCAGTAATATGGTCTTGTACAGTTTAGTAGTGAGAATGACTTGGCCATTCTGAATTACTGAAGCTTTCAGATGTAAATAAAACATTATCAGCAGTCGTCCATCTGCCTTCTACTTGCTTTACTAATTACTAGAAGGGAAAGTGTGTGTGACAAGGTGTGGCTTTTTTACCAATGGAAAATAGGTTTTTATCTCTCTTCTCCTTTGACCAATTGCTGAGACTTGCTAGTCCTTTCTAAAATGTGACAAGAGTCATGTCTTCTGTGGTTTACCCTCAGTTTTTTGTTTTCTTTCTTCAATCTTCTCTCCTTCAGCAGGCTGAAAGATCTTTAATGTTATTCTGTCCTTTGCATGCAATACTGTGAACAGATTGGTGTTGTCAGGGAATTACATCCAATCTGTGTTGAGCTTTGAAGAGGAATTGTTTATGATTAGGCGATTTACAGTTGAAGTGGGCAGAAGATGGCAAGGCCTATAATTAGAAGGAGGGAAATTTATCTCCCAACAGCATGTTCCTCCCTCTGAGCAGAGCCCCAGAGTGAGAAAAGGGCAGATGTAAACACACTTCTCCTCCAAGCTGGCTGATTCTGCACCTGGGTTTGATTGAGTCTCGGTTGTTGCTGCCAGAAACAACAGTTGGACTCCATCCTGGTTAGGAAAGGCAAATTCTGTCACCACTGTCTTCTTTGCTTAGCTTATCTGTTGTGTTTTCTAAAGCATTTTGTTGAAACACATCTGCCTCTTCTGACCCAGTTGGCCAAATGTGTGTGTACAAGCTGTGGCACATTACCTGCTCTTGGGTTTGAGCAGTCACAGGTCACTTAAGAGTTGAAAAGGAATCAGAATGCCTCAGAGCAGCCATGCTAAGTAACATCTGTCTATATATGAACAAAGAGACATTTTCAATGTCCCAAGTCTCTTGCTTAAATCAGTGTAGCTGTATCCTTCCTCTGTTCTCCTGCCTGTAATTGTGCATCAGGGATGTGGCTCTGCCATCAAGGCTGTGTCAGTCCCCAGTAGGGACAGTGGCTACAAGCTGCTTCATAGATGTTACACCCATGTTTACCAGTCTGGACAAGGTTTGGGTAGCATGGCAAAGGGCTCGTGATTCCCACTTCCCACATCAGCTTGCCATCTGTCTTACAGACATCTTTGGTTACCTTACGGGTTTCTTTGGAGCAAAGCCTCTGGCTTTCTGATGTTGACCTCTTTTATACACAAATATCATCCACTCAACTCCCACAGTCTACTCTGTTACTCCCAAGAGTCTCCTAGAGAGAAAATATAAAAAGAGCTTCTGATTAGGAGTATATCCAATAGTTCAACTCTACATTTCTTCTAGAGCAGTCCAACTACTCCACAGATTAATTTTATTGTCCATTTTAAAAAGCTGTGTAGCAATTTGTAAAATGCAGAATTTAGGTTGGCTCAAGTTTTGAAGTGATAAAGTTGCCTTTTAACTGTAAAATCACCTCCAGCTAAATGTATTGTTTTGTTAAACAGGAGAGTAAATAGTAAATCATAGAATATGCTGAGTTGGAAGGGACACATCAGGTTGATTGAGTCCAACTCCTGGTCCTGTGCAGGAATCCACCATATGCCTGAAAGTCTTGGACAAACAGTTCTTGAACTCAGGCAGGCTTGGTGTAACGGAACCACAGAATAACAAAGGCAACATAGAGTAATAAATGGCAACTTAGGTTTTCCAAATTTTGTTTTGGCTTTCCCATTCAGGAACCTGTTTCTTCTTCAACTTTTCTCCTTCTCCCTCACTCTAAACTTGAGAAAAATAAATTTATTTTAAATGTATTAAGAGATATTTCAAAATCAACAGAGTCTGCTTCCAGACTACTGTTCCATATCTAAAAAAATACCAGTCAACCCTGAACACTTCTAGTCTATATGAATTTCCAGCCAAGACAAGATACTGTCATCCATGAAGCCGTTAAGGAAGTGGAGAAAACTTACATGGTAATTTGTTTTTAACTCATCACTGTATGTACATCTGTAAAACAGATTTTTATGCAGCAATGTTTAGGGTTTTTTTTTTGCAGCCCCCTTTTAAACAATTCTTTCATTGTTCACTCTCCCCCAATTTCTCACAGAACAGAGATATTGTAATTAGTTGCTATAGCTCATAGAGGATTTTCTGCAGGATGCATTATAGCCATAAAAGGAGATGATTATATTCCACTGTGAACTCTAAGAGAGCACAGCACAATTATTTACAGTGTCTTCAATCTCTCTGTGCTCTGCATTAGAAAAGAGGTCCTGGGAGTTAGTTGACCTCTGTATGTGACCAGTAGTTCAAGTTGGAGAGTGCTGCTAGTGCTCACTGAGTCTGAAGAAAGAAAGGAAATGGCTTTACAGAGGCTGCCAGCTTCAATAAGCCAAGACAAAACCAGGTTATTTATTAAATATGTATCCATAGGAAAGATTGGAGTTATTCTTTCCATGCAATGAACAGATAGAGACTGAAAAAAAAAAAATACAGTTAATATAGTGATAAGTCAACAAGAATTGAACAAAAATAGTATATATCTCAGTAACACAGGTGAGAAGAAAATAGAGGGGAAGTATTAGAACTGTTTCAGCAAAGGTTGGACTGAAGATTTGATTTTATTCTGCAAATTCCTCCACTGATAAATAAAAAGCAACAAAAAACAACAAAACACTAAGAAATTAAAAACCCAGAGAGTTCTGAGTATAAGATTGTACTGTGCAAAAGTCAGAGAACAGCATATTATACTAGAAATCACTGTAATGATAAGTACCTAGAAGTTTGGAAAAATCAATCTTTCATAAAATCTTCCAAAAAATTATTTTTAGAGTTTTTTAAAACATCTGTGGCATCTGAACTTTAAAACAGGTTTCAAGTACATTCCATGTTCAACACCAAAAGTGGATTTCAAGATAAAGAACCTACCAGTTCTGCTGATAGGAATTTAGGTGCTATGTTGCTTTTCATATTCAATCATGTTATCAAATTCTGCTTGGAAGGGCTTAGTTTCCTAAGCCTTAAAATTAGACTACTGCTAACAGCAAAATTGGTTTAAGCATCCTGGCTTTCATAGCCTCCTGTTATTGGATTAAGAGGCATGGCAGGGCCAGATTATTTTGAGGTATGTAAGAAAAAGGATTTCAGAAGTAGGACATGTCTAGCTTCCACTAAATGTCCATCTTCCTCTTTAGATCACTATATTTCTCTGAGCTCTATGGGGCCTCTTGGATGAGTGACAAACAATAGAGCAGGTCAAATCTGAGTAATGTAGAGTGAGAAGTCCTGGATGTCACCAGAGTGTTTTAATTTTTTTATGGCTGCTATTTGATGCTTATGAGCACCATGGGTCCAGCTGATTTGTGTTGCACTGCAGAAAACTATACACAAGCTCCTAATTACTCTCTACTCTAGTGTGAAAATTACTTCTCTGATACTAAATTCAATTCTTTTGTAATTTGAAAGATAAATGCAGACATGACATAACTGGTGACTAGAGCCCCACTGCAGGTACAGTGACCTGCTGTCTCATCCCCCAAGGGAGCCCAGGCTGTGTCCCATAGCCCCAGTCACAACGGGGCATTGCTCCAGGGGGAGTTAACCTGCAGCTGGCAGAAACACACCACCCACAGCCCTTCTGGCTTTCAGGCTGCTCTGTCCTCTTCTCTTCTGCCACAGTGCTGGCACCATTTCATCTCCCAGTACAGCACCAGCGATTCTCTGCAGAGCCAGAAAATGCAGGGATGTGCTGAGTGGACTGAGTGATGCCAGCACCACGGCAGGGGAGATGGGACTAGCATGAAAGCAGAAACCTTCATGGCTTGCCCTGCAAATCTGTTCTTGGCATTACATATTCAGCATCCAAATGCCTGGTGAATCACAGGTCACATTCATTAATTTAGGCTTCACTTCAGCTAGCTGATTAAACACATAAAACAAATGAATATTCCCCTTGATTTCAATTAGATCATTCAATTTAAACCTAGGCAAATGCTAATCTTCTTTGAACTAGGGCCATTGCTGTTCCATAATAAAATCTGTTACTACATTTGAAGGGACAAAAATGCATAGAAAAGACTGTCTGCTATAATGAAGGAGAAAAGACATGCTCAAACCCAACATTGATCTCTTGTGTTTATTCTCTGTAGGCTGCAAACACAGCCTGAGCTGCAAAAATGATAAAATCAAAGGTAGACTGTGTGGGGTAAGACACTAGTCTGGCATTTGATTTATTGTAGCTCTTCCCCTGTAAACTGAAACAAAATCACACTGGCCAAAATAAAAAACAAATAGTCACTCTGGATGTGCCATCCACCTGCAGATGAAAGTACTTGATCTGGCATTTGCCAGCATCCTCAGCTGTAGACCACTCACAGCTGCCAAAGACTTACAGCGGGATGCTGAATATTCTGTTATTCTGAATTTCAACAGAACATTTCAAACTGACCAACCAAAGCTAAGAGCCTCCTGATTTCAGTGAGCTCTTCTTGGACTCCAATGCCCATTTGTGAATCAAAAGTCTAACATTTGGTTCATTTGTATGGTTGCCATGAAAATAAATTAATCAGTGCTTTTGGAGTACATGCTGTACCGCTGAGGACCACAGAAATGCCGGTTGATAATTTTTTTTAAAAAACTGTCATCACTCTCTTCACATATGCTCTTAGAGCAATTAAAAGTCCTTTCTGACCCTTTCATATTCAGTCATTTGTCTCATAAAATCGTCTGCAAAAATCATCTTGCAAACAGACTCCATAATAAGATTTATTACTCCCAAGCAAGAGTGAATTCTTGAGTTTGGATGAAAAACAGAAGACTACATTTAAAAATAATTAAATCTCATTTTTAATGAAATGCTCTTTGCAACAACAAATTAATCTGTGCATAAAGGAAAGCAGGTTTCTCAAAGTCATGTCCAGTGGGGATATGAACATCTCCCAAAGTGGAAACTCCATAATTTCTCTGATCAATTTGTTCCAGTGTTTGACCTTCCTTACAATTAAAAAAAATATATAGTTAAAAGGAATTTTGTAATTCCTTTTGTGCCTATTATTTGTGTTCCTTTTGCTGGATACCACCAAGAATAGCCTGGCTCAATCCTTTTTGCTTTCTCCAATGTGGTATTTATAGACCTCTGTCAGATGTCAGTGCATTTCATCTCCGGGCTCAGTGGTCCCAGCTCTCACAGACTCTTCTCCAACAAGATGATCCAATGCCTTAGTCATCTCTGTGGCCTTTGCTGGGCTCACTCCAGCTTATTCATGACTCTCTTGCACTGGAAGTCCAGGACTGGGCACAGCAGTCAGGATGTGTCTCATCAGTGCTGTGTAGAAAGCATCACGTCTCCTGACCTGCTAAAAATGTTTTCCCTAATGCAGCCCAGGATGGTGTTGACCTCCCAAATATGTTTTAAAACAAGGAGTATATGGCATGTGGAAGAAAGAGGCAAGGTTAAAACAGATGTTGATTTGCTGTGCTTATACAAGGGAAATATCACCCACAGACATATCATTCTAATCCTGGGTGCTAAGACTTCATCATCAAACCTCAAGTTGCTTCTAATATCTTCTCTAATATTTGGTGCTTATTGCATCCACTTATAAATCTTGTCTTGACAATACAGCATGGAATGTGAGAAGCAACTATTCAAAGTCTCTCTCTGATGGAAGTTTTGTGTCTCCTTTGTTAGGAAAATGTCCAATAAACTATTCTAAATCACTTTTAGCTTTCTTTGTTTAAGCTATTCATGCACATGTAAGCATTACTTGTTCATTGGTCTAGAAACCAAGTACAGGCCAGTAATTAGAGAGACTATATCTCATTCATTTCCACAGTTACCAGCTGAGTATCTTAAAACAGAAAAACTTTAAAAAGTGATATTGAAAAGATGCTCTTCCTCCAAACCTTCATTCTTTTACAGCCCACTAACATTTAGTATACAATATTTTCCAACAAGTATCCTCAGAGGATGTAGATGAATACTGAATGTCAACTTTGACATGATTCTCCAGTGCTCTGACCTTTCCAAGTAAAGGTTCTTAGCTACAGTTCATTACTTCATTGTATGTATCAAGTTCTTTAGACGAGATATGTAGACTATGAATCCCCACTTGAATATATGTATGAAATTTGCCTCAGTGGATGTAGAAGAGATTTGAATTTAACTAAATTTTAGACTTAGGTATTAAAAGTATCAGTTGCACACTTCCTGTGTCCTTGGTGCTTCAAATTAACACTTTTAGGATATGAACAAAGACCAGAAAGAACATAAATATTCTTCTTTTTTGTTATTATTTTGTGTCTAGTGAGGATAAAAATAAAATTCACTCTGTGAATATCTTCTGAATTTAGTTCTCTGTTTCCCATAGGACAAGATCACAGTATAGTTATGTATGTTAATTATTCTGAATCCAAATATTCATATAACCTTAGAGGGTAACAAGAGGGATTTCACTGAGACTATAATAAAGGCCAGATTCTTTATTGTGTTACATGTTAGTTTCACATCAGAAAAGTTTGTCCTATAATGCTTTTCAATAAATAAGAGGGGAAGAGCCCTCTGATAAAATTTCGTTATAAATTACTGCAAAAGTATGATTGGAACAGGGAACAAAAAACACTAAGATTCTTCAGTGTACAGAATTTGCCCTTCAGATACTAAAGCAGAAAAATACAAGGCGTCTAAAGACAGTGTTAAATCCGTCAGTCCCATGTAGATGTTTCAGATGCTGAGTGACATCTCAAATGCCACTAGATGTCCACATTTGGAGAACTGACTTGTGTATGAGACCTGAGATTCAGCAAGAGAGTAAGATGTTTATATTAGATGTGCATTTGTTTAAAATCACATTACAGTATATGGAAGCTACAGAAATACTCATTTAACCAAAAATGTCTTCTGATATACATTGAAGTTATTAAGGATGTAGACTCAATGAACCGGATTGATTAGTCTTCCATTTGGCTGCAGGCTCCACCTCCCACTTAGGCTCCTGAAAGAAAAATTTTCAGTAGTTTGGACATTGGCATGATTTTCAAGTAAAAGTGATGATTTTCAACAAACTTCATCGAAGCACTTTTCTAGAACAGAGATCATTGCAATTCTGAGCAGGATAAAGAGCCCGCGGGGTGACTAGAAGAGGCCTCCAGAACAGCTAGGTTGGGTTCTAGGGGGCTAGGAAGTGGCTACACTGCTTGGAGTACACGTCAAGTTTGATACACAAAGGATTAAAAAACTCCAAACTAAAAGACAGCTATTGGCATAAAAAAGAGGTGCTAACTTCAATTCCTCTTTTCCACTAGTAATATTTCTGTCATTACATGCAGTTTGGGAAGGCAAAATGATTAAAACATTCTTGTCCTGTTTCTGTTTATTCAGGTTGTTAGACTAAAAGAGCAGTAATCCTTCCCTAGCTAATTGCAATTACTTTTACATTCAATACAGGAGGATCTTTCTTAATATCCTACAATTTCCTGCACTATTTGTCTGTGTTATAGCACACCATAATGAAAAAAAAAACAACTGAGAAGTTCTTCATCTCAGATAAAACTATAGGAAGAAAATAAAAAGAATCTTTGAATTTCAAAATGTTAATACAGAGGTAGAGAATGTTTAATAATTTCCTCCAAATTTGCAACTACAACTCCAGGTTTTTGAAGCTTTTTTAAGTATTTTATATCTATTAAATGAGAGCAATAAATATACAGACTAGATTTATGAGAATTTGGCAGTTTATGGTGATATAGTTCTGCGTTTTCATCTTCCAGCTCTTTGATTATTTGAAAATAGTGTTGAAATGAGTACCTAAGATAAATGAGGATTTTTCCAAAGACATGATTGCCACGTGATTGAAATAAATCAAATTCAGTATCACCAAACTGAAATTTGTTATGGAAAAGCAGCTATATTTTTAGCTAATCCCTGCCATTCCTATGAACAAAGTTCAGTAGCGTAAATCACCCAGAAACTGGATGAATCATTACTAAAGTTCACTTTAAAGAGTAAGTAACAAAAAGTAAAATTAATAGAGTACACTATCATAATAGATATGTTCTATTCTTCTGAAGAAGTAAGAACATAAGATCATACATTTAGAATATTCATTTATTCCGAATTAGGCAGAGTCTCTCAGCTGTTCAGTCTTTACAGCACAACGATGCCCTGTACAGGAAGGAGTGACTCATCCTCCCTTGCTTCTAAACTGGAGACACATGCGTTTTCTGGGTGGACCATTCAATGGATAAGGAATTGGCCGGATGCTTGCACCCAAAGAGTTGCAGTGAATGGCTCCATGTCCAAGTGTTGATCAGTGACAAGTGGCATTCCTCAGGGCTTAGTACTGGGACCAGAGCTGTTTAAGGATTTTGTCAGTGACATGGACAGTGGGACTGAGTCAACCTTCAGCAACTTTGCCCACAACACCAAGCTGAGTGGTGCAGCCAACACCTGGAGGGAGGAGATGTCATACAGAAGGACCTTGATAGGCTTGAGAAGGGGGACTCTGTGAACTTCCTGAAGTTCAACAAGGCCAAATGCAAGCTCCTGCACCTCAGTCAGGGCAAGCTACAAGCTCAAATACAGGCTGGGCAGTGAATAGATTGAGAGTAACCCTGAGGAGGAGGACTTGGGGGTGTTGATGGTTGAGAGGCTGGCCATAACCCAGCAATGTGCACTCAGAGACCAGAAAACAAACTGTCTTGGGCCACATCCAAAGCAGCATGGCCAGCAGGGTCCACAGAGGGAGAGGATTCTGACCTTCTACTTTGCTCGGGTGAGACCCACCTGAGGTACAGTGTCCAGCTCTGGGGCCCCCAATATAATCAGGACATTGACATGTTGAAGCAAGTCTGGAGAAGGGCCATGAAGATGATCAGAGGGCTGGAGCACCTCTCCCACGGAGACAGGCTGAGAAACTTGGTTTTATTCACTGTGGAGAAAAGAAGGATTAAACCAGACCTTTTAGCATCCTTCAGGTACCTAAAAGAGGCCTTCTGGAGAGCTGGAGAGGGACTTTTCACCAAAGTGTAGTGATAGGGAAAAGGGGAATGACTCTAAACTGCAAGTGGGCAGATTTAGATCAGTATAAGTCTTTATAAGAAGCCTTTACTGGGAGTGTGAAGAACCACTCGAACAGGTTACCCAGAGGAACAGTGGATAGCCCATCCCTGGCAGTGTTCAAGACTAGGTTGGATGGGGCTTTGAGCAACCTGGTCTAGTGGAAGTTGTCCCTTGCCTTTACAGAGGGGTTAGAACAAGATGATCTTTAAAGTCTCTTCTAAGCCAAACTCTTCTGTGATTCTCTGATTATCTGTGGCAATACAGAATGAAAAATTTATTTAGCTGGAAGAACATACTTTCTCCCCACCACACACCCTCCTCTTTATGGGTTTTCATAGTACTGTTCAAGAGTTGCATTTCTCTTTAATTGAAAAAGAACACGTTTTTAAATGTTAAGCTAGGATTTCAGCATGCCTCACACCCACTGCCTGCTCTGAAAACATATTTCTACTTGCTAAAAGCAAGGAAAATTTGCAATAGGTATGCTTTTCAGTAACAATAAAAATAGTTCTCAGGTTTTAACATTAAGTGTTTTGAATCTTTTATGCCAGGAGATTGATCCCTTGCTTAGAATAAAAAAATAAAGAAAACAACATTTAGGGCTTTTTAACCAAAAACATTGCGCTCTGGTCTTTTTTTTCATCTCTTATCACTAAGCAAAGTATTTCAAGCAAAGGTCAGACAGGTGTAAGTCCGACAAAAAACAAGATTTCAAGAGATCACTGATTGTTCAGAGCATATCTAGAATCTAACTAGTATAATTTAAAAGATTTTATTTGCAACTATTTCCTTTAAGTCCTCAGTCCTGCATTTCCTTTACTTTTCTCTATATTGTCACTGAGACCTCAGGAGTGCATTTTTCTGCCTACTCACCTCAGGAACTGAGAAACAGGTGGGTGTTAATGTACAGTGAAGGTGTGTACCTCTTTTTTTTCACTTCTTGTACATATATGTTGCATCCAAATGCAATACAATGTTTCAGTTAAAGTAAGCATTCATATTAGACTAATAATTATGCATTGTTGTTCACATGTGGAAAAATGAAGAAGGTAAGCTGTCACTTTCTGAAGAGGACTCGATTCTAAGGAGACCTTGTGAAGACCCCAATTAAAGACAGTCTTACGAGGCTTGATCTCTGTACTGAAATTACATAGGAAACCTGTTTTAATAATCTCCCAGCCTTGAATTTACAATGGGGATTGGACAAGTCAGAGCTATCGAAGAACACTCCATACCCTGATTCCTGCATCCTCATTAGTCAGTATTCTGACCAGTGCAATGGTATATACAGTTAGAGCAGAAAAGATAATCAAAGCTATGGTCCCTATGCCATAAAATGGTAAGAGAAGTCATAAGTAAGAAAATTTGTTTTGAATCTTCTTTACTACCCTATATATTTTTTCACCCCTATCACCTGATTTTTAGCACTCCAGAGGCTGGGAGACAGTTTGCCTTCTTTTAGAGAAAAAAACTAAGCAGTACTTTCTAGAAATGCACAGATTTTAAACTTCTGGAAAACATTACAACATTGCAACATGGCAATGGAAAATGAGATCTAACATTCATCTGAATGGTAAACACTCAGGTTTTTATTTTGCTGGACCCAAAAAAGTGAGTAGAAATGCCAATAAATGGATGTTGACTAGATTTCAAAGTTAGAAGGATTGGATTAATGATATTTTTAAATGAAAACACACTGATTTTGGAAGGCTGAAATTATATTTCTTCTAATCAACGTGTCTAATAAATATGCTAAAAAATATGCAAGGTAAAAGAATAAATTAAAGGGTGGGTATTTCAATGTTTTCATATCAATTAAAGACTGAATTTGAAGAATTTTTGGTTTGGTTTGGTTTGGTTTGAATTGGATTTTTTAACCCAAACAAGTCAGGATGCTTGGAATATTCTTCAAATTCCCTGTAAATTTGTTAAGGCAATACTTTATTTTGCTGAGGGGGACTGAAGGAGGAACTTTTGGTGTGTTAATTGGTTCCATGTCTTGAAGGTAGTTGTTTTTTGGGTTTTTTTGTTAAGCTGTCGTCTAAATAACCTTGGTTGGCATTTCTCTGGAAAGTGTAAGGGGATAATATTTTCTCCTGTAAATTTCATACTGGAAATACGTAACTTAGAGTGTGTACTGATTTCCTTAGAGTCATTCTTTGTTAAGTTTCAGGAAAACTAATTTATTACATTTCTTCCCTGCTCTTACCTACAAGTACTCCTGTTTTTCAATTAACTCAGTTCTCACTGCTTCTTTATAATCATACCTATGATTGGCTTTCCCTCAGGAGTAATGGCAGCTGCTTTCTGGTGAATGTTAAATGGTGCAATTATATCCTCAAATATCATAGATGTCTACTTAATTCCCTAAATTGTCAATGTTTGTAAAGGATAAGTGAAAAGAAAAATATTTGCCCTCATAGTTTATTTAGAATGCAAGCTGCTACTGTTGGCTGACTGCATGCATGTGGGTAGTGGCTGGCACAAAAATCTCATAAAATGGTATGAAATGATTGTTGCTATGAACTTCTTAATTTTAAAAATCTAAAACATTTTTGAGCGCAGAAGAGATTATGAGTGATAACTTTCAAGTCTTAATTTAGGAAAATTGCGGTTTGATGCATAAGAAGAGAAAGTCAGAAAGCCTTGACATCCTTTCACTACCAAAAGCTTGTATTTCAAAAGGAAGTATGTTTCCTTTTTAATTTCCAATAAAATTTAATAATTTTTTCATTAAAATATTTCTTCTAGCTTTCCATCTGGATATGTTCAATGTGGGTATTTGTATTTCGGTTGAAATTTCTATTTCTACTGATTCCATCAATTGTAATAAGATTTTAGTTTCTCCAAATGCATGGCAGGATTGTCATATACTACGTGAGAAGACTGAAAGATGTTTTAAAGGTGTTTTCAAAAATTATGGAAAACGTCTGCTTTATCCTGAAATGTTTCAAATACAAGGGATTACAAACATTTGAATAGATTTTTCTATAGGAATAATGAATGATATGTAAAAGCAACAGGAGCTAAAAAATTTAAATCAAATATTCCACTTACACTGAAAGAAGTCACCTAGTAAGAAATGGGCAGAGAAACTTGAGAGAGACTTTCTGAAACTTTGGAATAGATGTCAACCTAACATTTGTGAAAATATTCCCCTTTTTTAAGAGAAGCATTGAATTTGGCTTTTAGCTGGAATAAATTCTTAGACACAAGGAGAACACTAATTAAATACTGAAACCTTGATGATTCTGTAAAGGTCAAATGACTAATACTAAATGTATTGCCAAGTCATCCGTATCAAAAACAATTTCTGAGAAGCTTGGGTGAGAACAGAAAAGCCTGTTGCAAAATCACTGAGTGTTAAGAAAGTGGGAAAAGCATTGCTACGTCATTGAAGGCATCAGCTCTTGGATCTCATGACAGCAATGTGAAATTTAACATTCAAGTCACTTTTAATGCACTAGAAAATATTTACAGGTTAAAAAACACAAAGGTATTTCCTAAAATAAAGAATTAGTAGATTAATATGGATGAAGCATACCTTTATTTATTCATCCCATCTATAATGTAAAACCTATTCTGAGCAGAAATTTCATTCCATTTTGCCATCAACACTCATGTTACAGGTTTTTTCTGCAATGTAAGTGTGTGTTGTCTTTTTTCACAATGAATATTCTTCTTGTGCCAGGGTCTAAACTTATGGGTTTTGCTGTGAACTTATCTAGGATCAATTCAATAATACTTCACCTTATTTCAAATAAGTTATAAGTCAAAATTGTAAGGAAAAATATTGTAGTACAGATCTGCAGGGAAAACAATTGTGAAGTTAGAACAGTAAACAAAATCATGGAGGAACTGGAATTTCATCTTTCTATTTCTCTTGGAGAATATTGTTTCAGTACAAGTTTCCCCACTTGCAATTATACTTTCCAAAACATGATCACATTTTTCTTAGAAGAAATTGTTGTTATTTGATATTGAACACAAATTAAAGAACTGAAAAGGATATTGGTACGGTGTATTTCTGATGCTTTTAATCCACAAATGTTCTAAATGCTTTGTTAGTTGTGCATAAAAGCAGAGATTAGTGTGCCCTGAAATTAAATTATGGCTATGTTTTAATAATAATTTAGCTCAAAAATTTTCTACTACATAAATTAAAAGTGTAAAGGCTTTTTAAAAAAAATTGAAAAAAATCATTTTCCTTTATTCAAATGCTTTTTTAAAAAAAGTATATTCATTTTGAAATGTTATTACCGTTGTCACATTCTGTGAACATTTCACATTTGATTAGCATTTTACAACTGATTCTTCACAAAATGTCTGAATGGTTCTACATAAAAGATTTGTGTCTGATGCCTGTGGGACAAGAAACAGCAGCAACATTCACACAGCACCTTTGGAAAAAACAACTTGTATCATACAGTTTCTGTAATTTTAAAGAAGGAATAAATAATAGATAAGTTGATGAACTTGTTACCTCTACCTGAACAGCAAGTGAAGTGGTTATAATCTCTTTCTTGGGTTACTTTTTGGGCAGTGTTGTTTTTTGTTGTTGTTGTTGTTCTTTTGTTGCTTGGGAACTGCCTCTTTTGTTCATAACAGAAGAGTTTAACATTATTTAAGTCAGATAAGTACTGACAATATTGCAATTTCCAAGATTTTTTGGACATTATTTGCCTACTTGCAACATAATCCATGATACATGAAGCCACAAAGATAATAAAACCAAGGGTTTCTTAAGTACTGATTTGCTAGCACAGGAAAATGGGTTTGTTAATTTCAAAATTAAAGTTAACTTTATCCTCAGAGTTGATGACACAAGGTGCAATGTGATTGAATGAATGCAATGTCTGTACTTTTTACAGATTTTATTTTTTAAAAGACGAATAAGCAGCTATATACTCAAGCAAGCATTTTGCTGAACTAATTTATGACTTTACAAAGCTAATTAAGGATGGAAGGATACAATGATCCAATCAAGGACATGATTAGAGTGATTCAATAAATCAATATGTGAAATTATCAAATCATCAAATGAATATAGCTACCAATCAACTAAAATTACAAGGTTAACATGAAGAATCTGAGAAAATCACATTCAGTTCAAGATATCAACTGAGTATTTCAGGCAATCAGAGCATTGACCTTTTTTTCTGAAGTTTCTAGACTTGTACCAGGAAACTTACCTGTCTTGGATTCACTCAGAAAATTAGCCAGCTTTTTTGGAGTCTTTTGGCAATTCCACTTAGTAGATTTAGTAAGTAGTTAATGCTTTATTTTTATTTTTCCCTTTTATGAAACAGAATAGTAACATAGATTTTAAATAAACATGTAGAGATAAATTAACAATATTGAGCATGAGATTCTCTATAAAGCTGGGTTCTTATAATCCAAGGGAAGAACTGGCAAAAGACCAGAAGGAAGAAGGGTTGGTATTCATATTTAGAAATGCTTTTTGTAGGAGTGGTTATTCCTGCCATTTACCTTAGAAATACAAATGCACTAGTGGAACAATATGGGTGAAACATTCTTACATCAAAAACCCTCACAAAATTCAAGACAGGCTATCTCCTAGGAAGCTTTGTTTCTGTGGAACAGAGAAGTGCTTGACGTTTACAAGAGAGGAAACTTTTTTCCATAATCAGCAGAAGGTTGACATCAAATCTTCCATGTCTTTGTGGAGATGATCTATCTAGAAACTAAGCAACACGTGTCTCCAGCGTTTGTGTTAATCTAGCCCATATAACATGAACAAATTTTCCTTCTGGATTGTCCTAATCTTTATTTTACCCTTTCCTTGCTTTAGAAATCTTAATTCATTGAGATCCATTTAAATGGACCTAAGTATTGATCTCATGCTTTTGCAGCAAGTAGTCTCTTAAGACTTACACAAGAGTGCAAAGTATTGCCATTAGTGACCTTTAACTTGATATCTGCTGATATTATTATTCACAAATATTCATCTTGAGCAGAAGAACAGGGTCCAGAGATATATATCAGAAGTCTATCCAAACTAGAAGAGACGAGACCCACAGTGAGAGCAAATTTTATGTTATTTTATGAAAAGAGGGACATAGTCAATGTAGTTGCTGAAACACATTCCTTTCTTTGTGCTTACCTTAGCATTCATTACATTTGTTTAAATAGTTGAGTATTTACATAAAAAGGATTAGAGCCATGCATAAATTCAGAACTCATCCTAATAATTCCAAAGCTTATCAAAGATTCCATTTTCTGATGAGTAATTAAATCAACAAAATTTTTCTTGTGAAGTAATGTTTGGGATTGTATTTCCTATAATTTAAAATCCTCAAAGTAAGACCAGAAGAGTACCATAATAGCTTCTCAAGTTAAGACAATTGTGCATTTGACCAAAGACCCAATGGTCTATTCTTTAGCTATGACCAGCAGCAAATGCCTGATGAAGAGTTTAAATCCCAGGAAAAATGCAGTGATGTACCTACCAGGGGTTTTTTGTCACAGAGAAAATGTCTTTAGGTCAAGTCCTTTCTGAAGATGAACTTAAGCATCTATGGTTGCCTATAGTGAAGAGTTTCACAGTTTAACTAAATGTAGATGTGTAAATTTAGTGTAGCTGTGTCCGTACTGTTGGGGCATTTGAACCTGACACCTTGCACATAAGTAGATTCATTATTTTCCTAGCTCTTGTTCACTCCCTCAATAGGTTTTCTCATTTGATGAGTCTTTCCTGTATTTTCCACCATCTTTACCAGACAAAATCTGCAATCTGTTTCATCTTCCTTCATGCATATGTGCTTCTATAGTTTTAAACATCCTTATCCCTCTCCTACACAAAGGTAAAATATTGGAATTGATTATTTTTATTGTTTGGTTGTTTTTCTTTACTATTAGAAAATTTTCTGTTGCTAATAGATTCAGCCAATGGTAAAGCAGACTGTATAAAAATGACACTTCACATGCTAGTCATGACAGCTAGAGATTTGAGAATTAGGTCAGGAAGCAGACTGAGAGTGGGAGTGAGAGGGCAAAGATGGGTATTCATTTATGAGGGGACAGCCTGACACCTGTGTCTGGGCTATAACGTCAATGGAAAGATCAGAAAGGAAAAAAAATATTTTTTAACCTGTATTTGACATTTATTTCCTGGATGAAGTCCAGAACAGGACAGAAAAGAGCAGCTAGACCATAAATAGACATTAAACACTTTTTAAAGTAATGCCTTTAAAAATAAATAGACAAGCAGACTTAAAAGAAAAAGCACAACCCTAAATCTTAATTTTGCGTCCACAGAGTGGATTGAAAAAGATTCCAATAAAATTGAGGTGGGAGAAATTAGATTTCTTTTTGATTACATCTGGATACAAATTGGCTTTAAATTAGATTTGTGCTGCAAAACAAACCTTGCACAGGGACCTGATATATGTGTAGTTTTCAAGTTCACATTGAGGGTCCATTTTTTGGTATTTGAGGTAGTGATTTAGTGAAGTACTTAATTACGTGCCAAATTATATGGGGTTTATCTCTATCTTGCTAAAGGAATGAAGCTCAAACTCTTCTAATGTATTTATTCGTCTAAAGTGAAGAAATTCAGTGGACTTTTTTTGAGAGGGCTGGAGATGAAGAATATGCATTTAAATTACCTGCAAGTAGTGTAGGATGACTAATTAAATATGACTGAAATGTGTATGCATTTTTCATAGTTTTAATAAGTGAAATTTTGTGTGAAAGAGGATGAGAAATGGGAATATAGCAAGCAATTCTTTACAGTGCTTAGCTAATATAGTTGAGCTTCACTATTCCAACAAACAAAACAGTCTTTCATATTTTAATATTACTTAGAAATATCTTATATTTTCTTTTTTAATGAGCAATGCAGAGTTTCATTATCAAAAAAGAAGGAACTTTAATCTCTAAGTAGAAATTTTTAGTTTAAAAATTTCAACAATATCAGATGATTTATTAAAAAAACATTGGCTTGTGTTATGCGTTATACTGATGGCACATCATAGATGTATGATTACACATAGTATTCTGAAATATAATGGTAATTTCACATACTTCTCTGCTCTATCTTAAAAAATAATTTAATTCTGTAGTTCTTCTAATACTCATATCTTGACCATAAGAAGCTTCATTAGCATTAGTGTTAATAGGCTTTGGCACATTTTCTGTGAAATCTTTTCTACACCTCATAAACAGATTGCAGGTTGCTAATAAACACAGTATTTCAAGGAACAAAACACAAAATATCTTTGAAATAAATAGGTCACCATTGTATATCCATTACTAATGAAAGTGAAGAAGAATTGCACATAAAATTACCCAGAGATGATATGCAAATATTGATTCTGGAACTGTAGAATGTACTCAGTATTGTTTTACTTTATTTTGAATCAATAAACCCTTATAAGTTAAAATTACTTTTTTCATATTAAACCAGGAATTAGTGAAAAACAGAGGCATGAGGAGGAAAAAAAAAAGCCATGATCACTTTTATATACACTCTCCTTTCAAAACTATTTTTAATAGTAAAATTTTTTCATTAATTTGAGTCAATGATAAAAGTTAAAGATCAGTTACCATATTTAAAATTTTTAATCACTCAAATTTATTAGTTTTGCATTTAAATGAGTGATATATATATATTAAGATATATATATATTTAAAAAAACCAAACAACCTCCTTCCTCAGGAAATTTTTAAAATTACTAATATTTTAGTGGAAGTTCACACATACACTTGCACATGCACACACTCATTTACATACACTCACCTAGGTCTTCAGGGTTTTGAAAAGCCTTGGGTTCAACCTTGTTGTTTCATAAGGTGAAAGCAAAGTTCATTGTCTTACATATAAGAAGTGCAGACAAAGGAAAAATCTTTAAATTTTTCTCATGTAGAAGAATTCATGGAAGTATTCACCTGTTCTAGTAAATTGACTAAATAAACTTATTTTATATTCAGAACTATTTTCACAAGGGAAAAGTGTTTGTCTTCAATTATAACTTTCTTGAAAAGCAAATTAATCAGGCTATATGGAATAGCATTCATTCATCAAGGCACTAACCACTGTAATCAAACTTCTTTAACCTTAGCAGTGATTTCAAAAGCTCAAGAAGGAGAGAGTGGACTGTAATTTTTGTGTTTATAGTAATAACATTTAAATGGCTATGAGTGTTTATGAAAATATATGCCATGCTCTGAATTCACAGGAGTTCTTCTTTACAGATGTAACTAAATATTTTGCCAGATATTAAAATGTGACCACAATCCTGTTTAAAACTTCTTTACATTTTCATACATTCCCTCATAGTACAGAAGTCGGTTTAATAGTTTTGGATATCAATAACTTCTTAATTACTTAAAATAGAAACTTTAAAATAAATCTTTAATTTCACTTTCTGGTTAAAAAGAATAAAAGTTACATTTTGTTATGTAGGCACATTTGATTTCCCCTGTCATGGCTGTGGTTTCTGACATATTCATGCAATCCAAGAATCCAGATGATGGATTTGTGAAATGTCAGGTTTCCTTCCAAAGCATTCAAAACTGCAACACTGACTGCAGGACAAATGTATGCTGTTTAGGAGAAATACATCAGTCATGGAAATGATCATGCTGTAAGTCCTGTTCAATACCTTACAGGCTATTAAACAGAAGAAAGTGAAGAAAGTTTGCTTAGGATATTATGACAGATTGTGAACATGAATAATAGGAATGCATTCCTGTAGTCTTAGACTGCCAATATTAACATGAAAAATTATCAATCATTAATCCATCAAAGCATGCTGAGTTTCCAAGTTGTAGTTATTATTGAATTCCTGTATTTGAAGGAATAGGGAATATAATGAAACAGCTTTAGTGATTGAGTTTAATGGACCATCTTACTATGTTGTTATACCAAAAAGCTTTCTTCATCTCCAATAAACCTGAAGATGTAAAAGAGGTATTTCATACTAGATCACAAAGAGAATGAAATATACCAGAATGTCTCAATATAATGTACCTTCAGGAATCTGACTATGGGAATGTAATCATAACTTTTTTTTTTTTTTTTGATCCTAGAAGAAATAAATCATCTTTGTACATCTAAAGTTTCTGAGCTGAAAAACAGAACAAAATATCATAAATCATATATGGCAAATGACAAAAATGAAACCACTATTCATTTAGGATCCTTGCTTTAATCCACTGAAAACTCTCCTTGGATTCCCCTTAACACCAATAGAATTTGGATCATTCCTTGTTTTGAGGAGAAAGTGAAGCAGTGTGAAATTAATGACCTGAATGATTTATTCTACAACATGAATAAAGCTTCAGAGGCATAAATAGGGAGACAGACAGATATGCTAAAAATACCAGTATTTATTAAAGCTGACATATCTGTTGCATTGCTCGTATCTTTCTTGTTTCTCTTCCAGAGTCAACGGGGGGAGTAGAGGGATGTTGTAACTTCTGTGTGTCTAGGGTTTGCATTTCATTCTTCCATGAGGGACAAAAAATATCTCTAGCACTGAACTGCTGGAAGTCAGATGATTCTTTCCTAACTTTATTATCTGCTGCCTACAACATGCTGAAATACAACTGTCCTGGAAATACATATATACTTTTATATATTACTGATTGTAGCTGCACAAAAATATTTCCAACCTTGATCTAGCAAAAGAACCATGTATATATGTGTAATGAAGAGCACAAGGAGAGTCCTGCTAGCTGTCACAATATCATACTTTTACTGGGAGAAGAGCCACCTGGCTTTAGTCCTCTGTGTGACTCCCTATCCATACAATAGTTCATGTGGTACATTGCATTTAAGCAATTAAGGTTTTACAAAAACAAAGAAACAAACAAAATCCCTTGAAGACATTTAATTATGAAAATAAAGAGGAAAAGGTATTATAACTAAAAATTATTTAAATTCTTTTAAATTATTATTTTAAATTAAAATATTGTTTTCCAGTAGCCCTGTGATAAAGAGAGTCTAAATATAGTATCTGATTCTCTTCTTTAACTGGAGACTTCAACATAGATTTAAAACATTGAAGCTCTTCTTACATTCTTCTCCTCCCAGCTCCATCTCTGGGAAAATCTTACCTGGAACCTGGCTAAATATTTTCAACAGGATCCTATTGAAAACATACAGACTAATTTATTTCACAGTGAATAGGACAAAATATGGTGATTTTTAAAGTTTTAATTTGTATTGGCTTTCATATTAATGTTAATGTGATCTTTCAGCTTGTATTTCTGCTTACTACCACTCTTTTTTAATGGTAGTACTACATTTGAAGATTTGATTGGAGCAGTTCTTTCTTTGAATAAGAAAATAGTCAGAATTGTTTCCTGTTCCACCAAAACCTGTCAAAGAAAATTGACATGTATTTCTTAGAATGCAACAATATAACAAAGTGACAAGCAATGTCTTTAAAGTGTCTTCAAGGTTGAAAGTATATTAGAGTAATAGCCATTAGTCTGCATGTGTGTGCCTTGCTAGGAGTTCTGCAGCACAGTATTATATTTGATTACTCAACTAAAAACAGTCATCCATTAACCCCCAGAGAGTTACAGCTCCCTCAGCATGCCTGAGGCCACACCACCTAGTGTGTCCCCATTATTTTAAATGTTATAGAAGGAACACTAGGACATACAGAAACACCCTAAGGTCACTCTTTGTCATTTCAATAAAAGTAACAGAAGAAAATGTATCCCCTTTCCAATGTTACTGCAGTCAGCAGCAAAGTAATGTGAGGGGGGAATCTGGCATGAATATTCAAGGACATTAATGGTTAAGCATCAATAGTAGTAGAAGAAAAGCTATGGAGAAAAGAAAATGTGTTTGTTTGAACAAGGCTAGTATTTTCATTTTTCTGGAAGTATAAGGGGATTTTGCTACTTCCTCCCACTAATAAATGCAGAATTACAAATGATTCCCCAGTGATTTGTTTGTATTACTAGTCCCACTACTTAATGTTTTCATTGTATTAGAACTCAGATTTTTTAGTAAGGTTTGAGTGCTGTTCATGTGGTTAAGAAGGATAAATTTTGGCTTTTCCTTTGTTTTGAAGAATTCATAATAAAAAAGCATTTGCAATATGTAGAGAAAACACTGAGTCAAATGTACATGCAAAGTGTGCCTTAAAAACTTTAAAATATTCAGTAAACATATAACTGTATTTCATAACTAAGTTTCTCATGGTTTTTTTTTCTTCCCCTCCTAGCCAAGAAATGTCTTAAAGAAAGCATTAATATGCTGGTAAGAGTGTATGCCAGCATAATGCTGCAGATCACACAATGCAGTCACAATCAAGGCTCTGTTGTGGAATCCTTTTCATGACAAAGGAGGTCACAACCTAGGCTACAAAATTATTTTTGTGTAGTAGAACAATCCTATCCTGTCATTTTTTAAAACCCCGTGTAACTCCTGAAAATACATTTGTAAAACTATCACCTAAAATTTCAATATTTTCCTATATTTTAAATTTATTTGCTCTAGTTATTGGTGTTCCACTTTCGACTGTCCTCTTAAAATTTTCTGGAAGCAGAT
The DNA here is from genome assembly GCA_034509425.1 of Eopsaltria australis. Classification (NCBI taxonomy): domain Eukaryota; kingdom Metazoa; phylum Chordata; class Aves; order Passeriformes; family Petroicidae; genus Eopsaltria; species Eopsaltria australis. Next base: position 1,763,231 of record JAVTVJ010000068.1, on the reverse strand, counting down.
ATAATTGTGGCCAAAATTCCTAATTAGAATTGCCATAAGTTACAACTGTGGTTCCATATCACTACAATAGTGGCGGAATTTGAGAGCATAAATTGCTGGATCCTCAGGTATGTTGTGATCTTTGATAGAAATCAATGACTCATAGTGATAAATCACCATTTTGCCCAACCTGCATTATGTATTTTTTGTTTTATTTATATTAACAAAACCAAACTAAAAAGGAAATTGCACAAACACATCTCTAGGGAATCTGAATCAGCTATCACCATTAAAAACAGTTGTTCAAACCTACAAATTTAGTCTTCGTTACACCACTTTATCTACATAACAGAATGTACTGAAAGGCTTAATTAATTCTTTATTGTAAAACACTTATGGAGCCTTTGAAAAATTGACATGCAAGTTCAAAACATCATTTTGTATGGTGGTGACTCACACTGATCTTAATACTTTACTTGATAAAAGAACCATTCATTTCTCTGCTTAATATTTTGAGACACTTTTTTTCTTCCCCTGTATTAGGTTCAAATTCAAATAGTAAGCTTTCTTGGGCAAATCAGGGCAGCTGGACATAAAAGCCTGTGTGCATGCTGTCTTTCCACTCAACCATATAATGCAACACTTTGCTATCTCCATTAAAAGACTTACTTTGTACCATATCATGCATTTCATAATATTTCCATCTAAATGCAGATTTTTCTATTCCATGTGTAGCATCTAGTCTGGTTTTCCATAAAAATACCAGCGGGACAGAACATTGAAATTCATTTTGCATATTAAAGAAGTCTCTCCTAGATTCCTTTTATTTGTTTTATCAACTCAAGCAATAAACAAGAAAATTAGAGTTTCAGCAATGATGGAGAAAACGTTTATGATTTTATCAGACATGATTTCTTTTTCCTTGCTTAGACAATTTCCAGACTCTTAAGAGCAGGTAATTTTAAAATGTTGCACTGATGAATGGCATAAGTCCATGTATATCTTTTAACCCAAGTGCAGTACATTTGGCATACATTGCCTAATGAGAACTTCAGTTTGAGTAGCACACATACTGAATGCTTTTGTTACCAATATTTACAACACATTTAATATCTTTCCCACAGGAATGTGTTTTCTTTGAAAGCATTATTGCAAATGTCATAATATTTTCTGATATCGCTCTCTGGTGTGCACAGGTATAAAAAAAAAAAGCCAAAAAAAAGCAAACAACAAAAATAGAATGGATTAGATAGCAGAGCTGTCATTGCAAATAATCTGTTCTAATTCTACAAAGAGAAAACAGTCAAAACTTTCATTTTCAAGCTTCATAAGTACACTGAACTAGATTTATATTGTAATAGGTTGTTTATTAGAAATTGTTATATTGCACATTAATCAAAAACTGAAAAATAATGCAATTTATTTTTTAAAAAAGACTTTAGAAAATGGTTACTACAATCTCCCATGTGAGTGTGCTTATATACAAATAATGTTACAATTTTAAAAAAATAAAGAAGATATTTGATTTTTACATACTGATTTTCTCTGTTTTCTGGTATCTTGCAAACTTAAAATTTGTGGTTTAGAGACTTTTATTTGGGTTTGTGTAAAACCTATGATAATGAGTAAGTGTTTCTGCTTGACTTCTTTATTTTTATGAAGTCCTCCTAAACCACTCAAAATTTTTCCAGATCAACAATACATCACCATCTTAGTATAGCTGTAGCTCAGCCTTGCACAGATATGTGTGATGAATCCAAGAAGATGTTTGCAGAAAGCCTGCAAGTTTTCCTTCTATTATTTCAGTGCAGCTGCTGGGATGCCCTAGAGTGATGGAAGCAGCTGCACTTTGGTTGCTGCTGAGCTCCTTGTAAGACCCTTGTTTTGATTTTATCTTGGGGCAGAATGAGAAGTAATTTTCAACCCTGAGCCACCAAAGCAGGGAGCACATGGATGAATAACCCAGAGTACCTTCAGCTCTGGAAATTTTGCTTGGGGAAGGCTGGCTTGGCCCCCTGCAGTCTGCTTCTTGGGACATCATCTGCCATCACCAGCCTTCTGCTCCCCTCACCAGCAAGCAGGACTCCAGAGACTCTTAGCTCACTTGCTGTATTTCACCTCCCTCTGCCCCTGCTCCTTCATTTTCTGAACTCTCCCTGGTAAAGTTCATAAGATCTTGTTCCTAGCAGGAGAGTTTTTTCTTCTCCAATATTTCAGACTATAAAGCCTGAGAGTGGTACACAGCTAAACAAAACTTCCAGCATAGACATGGGGTAGACAGAATTCCCAACCATGAAAAAAGCAGGGAAGTTTTTTGACATTTTTACAGAGTTTGGTGTAATTTTCAAGAAACAGCATTTTGCCAGACTTAATTGAATTAATGTCATAATTCACCGGCTGTAAAGTATTTCTCTCTCTGTAACTCTACTGGTGTTTTATCTTGGGGAGAATATTATTTACATGCCTTAATCTTCATATTGGTTTGCTAAATATTCTTATTCAAATTTTCCACGAATGCAAAGTAATATGAAATTATGTGTAATAGAGGGAAAGAGCAACTTCTGGATCAGAGCACATTTAGGTTGCAAAGTTATCATCTAAAATATCAAAATAAATACTAACTTCATTAGCATTTGCAAATACTTCAAGGTTGCTCCAAAAATTATCAGAAAAAAAAAAAAAAAAGAATCATTGTGCTTTTATTCAAGAACAGAAGAGAAAAAATTCTCTCTCCATTTTACAAGAGACTTGTATTGTTGAAATGTTATGGTGGCAGTTGTTTGAAATTTAATTGGTCAGGATATGGAGTGCTGGTGCTGGTAACAGAAATCCTTGGTGGGAAGGGAGCACACGGACAAGCTGGAGTGAGTTCAGTGAGGGGTCCCCAAAACTGGTCCCTCAGGGAAAGGCTGAGGGATGGGGCTGGCTTAGTCTGGGGACTGATGGCTCCAGGAGGTAATGCTGGCAGTGGCCCCCAGTACCAGTGAGAAGGTCGGCACATACCTGTAATGTTCTGACTGAAATACTTCAGAGACTTTGTTGGTTTATGAACCAAAGTTACCCCTAAGGACTTAATTCTGTCTTGCCATTTCCTCAAATAATTTGTCTCTGAAAATAATGAAGGACTTTTCATCTGGAAAAATTTATTAAAGAGGAAACATGAAGAAAAGGAACAAATTCGGCATTTGACTGTAAAGGAGCTGCTGTTTACATTTGACTCAGTTGCTGCAGTTTCTCAGTACAACAGTCTGGCTGCACAGCTACAGGTGACATCAAGTAACAGAAAGGGCTCATTGCACTAGAAGCTGGAGTACTGATATGATGTGCAGCCTCTCCTGTCCTTATTTCCCTAGAAAAAGGGTTTCACTTCTTGCTAACAGCACTTTCAGGGCAAACGACTTGTGCTGCTCTCCCAGTAAGAGTTGTTCACAGTGCAATGCACACTGCAGCTCTGAGAACTGCACACTGCCCTGAGAACAGGACTTGTTCCCTGATACACAGCAGCCATTTCAGTGAGACAGGAACTGATTTCATGATACATATTTTTGAGGTGGAAAGGCAGGTGACTCACTAAGAATGACCCTGAGGGAGCTACAGATCTGTGGCATAATATATCTTGGGTTATAATGGCTTTCCATTATTCCCTTCAATGATTTTTGTTTTAATGGTCAATTACGTGCAATGTACAAATAAATACAAAAGAAGAACAAGGATTTTTTTATTCATTCTTTACTTTCTCAAATTTCCCAAATTAAAAATTAATTAACTTCTTCGCACTTCTTGTTATTTGGGTCTTCCTCCTCTCCCCTGCCCCCTACTCTTCCCTCTTTATAAAAAACCCAACATAACAACAATGAAGTAAAAGAGTTGTGATTGTGCTTACATATTATGAAAAAATTTTCTGTGTATATTCATATGCACACTACAGTTCATCACTGTCTGCAATGATCACCAGTAGTTTCTTATTCAAATCAATTTTTTTTTCCTGTTTTAATGTCAAAGATATTCTTTCCTGTACAGAAGATTACAGAACTCTGTTCTCTCCAGTACACTGTTCTGGCTTTCTTTGGTAGTCTCAAAGTTATTTTAAATTTAGGTAGAGCATTATTTTCAGTGGTAATATCAATCCAATATTTTCTTCAAATAAATCTTTGGACTGTTCTTTAAACTGACAACTACCAAAGCAGTTGACAATCTTCATTATTCCACAGGCTTCTTTCTTACTTTGACATGAATCTTACATGAGATTGCCAATGCATCGATATGAACATCACACCATCATATTCTGGTGCTATCACTTGCTTGTTTATTATTTACATTTTATCAAAGATGTCTTGCCACATCTCTTCTGAATTCCCTTTAACATGGGGCATTTTGTTCTGCTAACTATAGTGGTGTTATGGAAATAAAGTCAGTTTACAAATACAGCATTTAGAGTGAAGACAGGATGATGTCTTAAAAAAATCTGTCAGAGTGAATGGAAATCCATTTGATAAAATATTCTGAAAATCATCTATGATGAAAAGTTGTACTCATGTTTACTAAGTAATACGGCTACTGGTGTTGGTTGGATAAAGACTTTGCATTGCTACTAATTGATTACGTTACTGGACAGCAAGATTTTAAATAAATGCAGCATTCCTAAAATGTTTGTTTCTCTGCAATCTCATTAAATTCCTCTTATCTTGCCAAAATTTTTGTTCATAAGAGAAAAAAACAAGCTCTGGATTATTTTCAAACACTATTTCTTCATGTGACATGAATATTTAGGCTAATTTATGTACTTATGATTTAAAAAATGATAAAAATCTGGTTTTTACTTATTAATATATTTTGAACAAAAACAAGATCTAGGAATAGGCAATTAACTGCATAGATAACGTATCATTTTGCTTGTTTCAGTACAGGTGAAAGCTGTCATGAAAGGTACTGATATCTGAGGCCTTTTTACAACTGCATTTTATCTTGTGCTTCTTTCACCCCCATCAGTCATTTTATTAATATTTTGATCTCACCACTGAAAAATAAGGTCATCAAGCAGCTAATGACTGAATGAGTAAACACCTTCATATGCCTTGCCTTTCCCTGACAATCTCAGGTTGATATTTTCAGTTCCACAGACCCACCCCCCTTTTTTTAAAAGAAAAAAATGTTCATTTCCTTTGCTTAAAAGAATTCTATTAACAATTTTATTACCATAGTTTGGGGCATTTGTGTTTTGGATCAAAGGCCTACCATCTGTTGTTTGGAAGAGACGCATCTGCATCTTTGTTTCTTCTGATGAGCGACATGGGAAAGAAGAAAACAAAGAGGAAAGGTCATTTCCAAGAAGAGTTGTTTAAATGGCCCTTGAACAAAATCTCTGCCTTCTAAAAATTCCACTGTGTTTGGATTTGCCTTGTTCTGAAGTGCAAGTGCTCATATGTATGTCCTGTCTCAGCTGCCAAGTGACTTCTACCAGTTAAAGGTTGAACTGCACTGGGTTATGTGCTGATCCACAGACAGAGCTCTGGCCCACTTTCTCACTCAGTTCCTGCAGGCACTGAACTTCAGTCGCAGCACATAGAGGTGATTTTCGTATGGATGCAAGAAAAGAAGTAGCAAGGGCTCAATACAATAGAAGCTTAAGCATGCAGAGACATACTTTGTTCCTTTGTTCTCAGCACCAAACTGGACAAAAGTGCATGGCAACCAAAATCCTTGCTTCAAAAAGAGGATTTAAGAGTTGCACTGAGGTAGCAAAAGGAATAACTGGGAGTCAGATGCCTAAGAAGGCAGCTGGAGTCTCTCATATGCACTGAGAGGCTGTAGCAGGTTGGCTAAAGAAAACAGGGTAACTGAACGGAGTGCATAGGAAAAGACTGCAGAAGGAAACCCAGAGAATCTGAGGTGAAAACAGTGTTGTGACAATATACAGAAGTTGAAGCTGGAATCATTACTATATTGATAATAATTTTAAAACTCATAGGTCAAATGTATTTACGGAGGTAAACACATCCATTTCTAGCCCTTGTTTAAACAAGGAAACTGGTATTGTAACCTCATAATTAACTAGTTAATGGCAGAAGCTCTGAATATTCCAAGCCAGGTAATGGTTCATGGGGATATTTGCAATTTTGTAAGTTTTGTTCATTCATCTTTGTCAAAAATCTAAAAAATACAGGTCTGTTTCTCTTCCTTCTCCTTTTTTCTTCTCTCTAACATACTCAAGTTACAATACATGGGGATTTTAAATACTAAAAACTAAGAATTTAAAAGTTAGGAAACAGCTTATGAGTTATTCTTCACTACTTCATCATGAAACCAGTTCTTGTGGAAAATCTCAGACACAGACTGGCTATCTGGTCGTTTTGAAATCACTTTGATGTTAGTTTGCTGTACTGAACTCCATTCAACAAAAGATATTTTCAGATATGAGGCTGTAAACTCCCCAGATTTATTTTAATTGTTGGTTTGTCTTGATTTCCCCCAGCATTATCTCTGCCTCGTGTGAGTTCACTTTTCTTCATCCAGGCACTGCTAGTCTTCATCTAGTAGCTGTTCTTGGCCAATGTTTGACCCCATCTTGCTCTCTGGTGAAGATACACATGATGAGAGCTGCATTGCTGCACTAAATTCATGGTAATTCTACCATTTTTAGGATCTATTTGCAGATATTGGACAGGTTCAAAAAAAGAAATTATAGTTGTGAAGTCAGGAGACAAACTTGACATTTCCCGTCACCTTATTGGAGCTATGCACATCGAGAGAGATGTTAGATCATTTTGATATATTCATTATGCAGCTTTGCCATTTCCTTCAGTAATTTCTCATGGTCACTGTCTGCATCAAATGTTGCATAGAGGTCAACAAAGGTAAGAAGTAATGTTTATCCATCACTGCCATTAGTATCTTGAGATCTGGGTTCTGGTTTGCATCTAGATTGTATTGAGGCTTGCACACTTTCTACAGCCTGTTTCTTCCCCCAACAGTCTGTCATTGCTATAAGAACATCACAGAAAATATCAGTAATGTTGTGCCCCTTGTGCTGGGGCTACTGTCACCAAGACTCAAGTATCAATAGAAGCGACGGTGGCTGGTTTCTGATTTCTTTCTATTCAGTAAGCTTCAGGTTGAGATGCATGGCAGAACTCTGCCCCTCTGCTTGTGAAAAGAGAGGAGGGACTTCAGTGAGAAGCAGAAATAGGAACCTGCATCAGAAAATGGCCAGTCATAAAGCTCTACTCTGTGACATCTCAGGGATGTAGTAAAATGAAAATCTGTCCACTGGGCAGCAGATCAATACACAAAAAATATGGCTTTGATTTGTGAGCTGTGTCATTAGCTGTAGATATAGCACCACATAGAATCCAGCTTCAGTGTTATGAGAAAAGCTCTATGAGAGGAACCTTTCCAATAAAGGTCTTTACTTCAGGGTATCATAGAAATGATGGCCAGTAAAATGATTATGCCAAAATTTTGGATACAGCTACTAGAAGTATTAGGACTAAAGTAGCTATTCCATTGCTTAAAAAACCCTGAAGATACTTGGAAATTTTACAGCTCTGTTTGAAACTCTTTCTGGAATTTTACTCAGGAAATTGTGCTATCAGCCCAAACAAGCTTTTCTTTTTCTTGAGAAAAAGACAATGGGGGTAGAGGGGAACAGATATAAATATATCAGCTGAAAAAATATGCTTAGTAAAGCATGTTAACGTAAAATATAAGCAAAATTTTAAAGTTTTCAAAATGTAACTGTTAAACATATGTGTCAAGGAAAAAGCAGTTTAGGAAAATGCTCCATAACTGTTGAAGTTCATTTTGTTACCTTGAAAAAGCTGGAATATAAAGTCATAACACTCCATTCTTGTTTGCTCTTGGTCAATATGGAGCCATGATGCCCCCATATTAAAGAAAAATCTTCAAAATCCTTCAAGAGAAGTATCTGCTAGCTAAGAAATATTTCAAAATATAGGAAGCATGTAGCTTCCAGCAGCACCACAGATTTTTTTTCATCTAAGTTCCAGGGACCTAGCAAGACAATGCACCACATACTTCAACATGACTTTTAAGGCACACAGCTTTTAGATAGAAATGTACAAATACATTTGGACATCCAAGTTCACTTTCAAGTCCAGAGGGCCAGCTGGGTGTCAGGAAATATGATTCACTGCTGGGGAAATGTTAAGACAGACCGCAGTGTGTACAGAAGTCATTGGGACAGCCAACACAGCCACACAGGGATCTCATGCAGAACACCTTTGTGAAGATTTTTACTGTATAAGTTCTTGATGACTGTGACTGATAAATATTTAATTCAAAGAACAGTTCAAGCCATGTCATTTTCTCCCATGTGAAGCTTTAGACTAATTTTACTCAAGTCTGAGAGCTGCCATGAAATTTAGTCAGAGACTGACTTCTTAGATGTCGTAAGCAGAAACCATGTGTGGTTGTACACAAGAAACCTGAGTAATTAGGTTATTATTCAGATTATTTTAACTCCCAATCTGAGATGGCTTGTTTCCCCCCTACAATTTTATTGACCTTTTTTTCAAGAGGAAGGAAGGATTTTCTTTAAAGAAATGTATTTCTTTAAAGCTGTGATCCCAACTAACAAAAGACGAGTACCAAATCATATTGCAGATATAAAGGAGATTATTTTTTTGCCCTAAGGTGCAAATAGCAGGCAAAGGAAGAAATAGAAACAACTGAATTATGGCTATTAATATAGTCCCTTGGAAAGCAAAGTGGGCACTCAGATATTTGCACCACATGAACTGCTGAATATAAGGGGTTTTTTCACTATCTAGGGAATTATTTGTCCTACATTCACCTTCAAATAAAGTGTTTGCAAATATAAAAGGACAGAAGAAACATGTAATTCCCAGGATTAAGGAATTTGAGATGCCCTTTTCTAGAATTTTACCCTAATATAAAATTTCTCTATCAGTGAAAGAGTTTTTACCTCCCAGCTGGCATAGCTAGGTGTACACGTGTGGGTATTTATTACATCTCCCATGGTAGTCAGCAACTTATGCTTTAGTTATGTTCAAGAACATAGCCATGACTTCATTCTAAAATGAAAAAAATTATGCACAGCCATATTTTACTTCAAACCACATGATTTCATCATTTAGCTCCAAATAGAAAAATAACAGAAAAGTGACTTTTCAAAGATCTTTTCAACTGGCAAAGTTCTCCAATACTCAGTTTTTCACTAACCCAAGTCTCTGGTTTTCTGCTATATTTTTAATTTGTAGGATTTTATTTCCAGAGTAAAAAAAAATTGGATGTTAAATAAGGGTTTCGCACACTGATGTGAAAATTGAAGCTTAAAAGTACATCTAAACCTTTTTCTGTTTTTCCATTTTACCAGGAAATCTTATGAGAATGCATAATACAAAGTAGGGAAATTTCCATCTCAAATGTATGGATTGACGATATTTAAATAACAATACTACCATTTAGACATTGTCTGAGTGAAAAGAATTTTCAGGCTTTTGAGGTTCATCTTTCACTAGTCAAAATGTAGCTTCTGGCGGTTTGCATGCTGTGGTGCCAGATTAAATGATAATGTTCCTTCAGGTAAGTGCTACATAGAAGAGAAAAATTAAAGCCCTGGAACGAGATTCCTGTTCTTCCTAGGGTCTTTTCATGGGAAATTAATGACCAATAAAACATGCTAGGAAAAAATCACCAAATCTTGGAGATGCAAAAAATGAATCTATTAAAGACTTTTCTACAAGCTCTGGCTCAGTGGCCCTGCAGATAGGAGGATACATCAAGAGAGGGTCACAGCTTATCTGAACTCATGCCTAATTTGGGGTGGGCACCAGATAGCGATTGCAGTGTGCTAGATTGCAGCAGTCATGGGCATTAGCCTGTATGTCTGCAAATTATTTGTTCTACTTTCAGACCTCTGCTTTTCATGGGTCTGGTCATGGGGTATAGGTGATTACAAAGGTATCTGCTGCTAGGATTCAAAGAATGGATTCCTGCAGAACTTCTAAGCTTCAGAAACAGCCTTTTTTTATTTCTTTCTTTTCAAACTGAATGAATGCCTTTTGTCTTTTGCCATCAGCAGCAAGTATTCTAGTCAAGATATGCAGATAGAGCCTGGTCACATGAATGGAACTGAGGTGGGCCAGGTCTGTTAGAGCACACAACTCATCCATATCTGGATGGGTTCCAATATCCCACAAGAGCAAGCACTTCCTGACAAGCCTGAGTGTTCTCTTATCGGTCCGCCGCTTGGGTGCCCACCCGGATTCGGGCAACTGCAGGCTGACACGATCCAGAGTACCCCTGACCCTTTGAGGAGGTGGGACTCTGGAGGGTTCAAATATGACCCTGCCAGGGGGCTGCTCGCCTGGCAGTTGGTGCGCCAAGAGCAGGGGTAAGCGCAGCTGACCACTGAAGAAAGGCGAGAGGGACTCTGGTGTGGGTATTCTGTGCAAGTTTACTGAGGAACCCAGCACAGAGGGAGCCCAGAGACCAAGAGCCCCGACCACCCCCCTGACATGAGCTTATAAGGGAGAACAAGAACCAATCAAACGAGGGTCCAGGGGCGGAGTTAGGGATGGTCCAGGGCAAGCGGTCCAATAGGGAGAGAGAGGGGGAGGAGTTAGAGGGAAGCAACAAATCAGCAACCGAGTGAAGAGGAATTTTCTAGAACAGGAGGGGTAACTGACAAACTGGGCGACCACTGGGAGAGGCTTAAGCATAACCGCCAAAGCCTGGGCTAAACCACTGTGTCCTCCATCCCCAGGGGGAGTTCTCTGGTTCCAGGAGCCCTCCACCAGGGCCCCCCATCCTCTTTGGGACCTTCCGGGGCCTTTGGGCCTTCAATGCAGCGGCTCACAACCGCAACATCCTCTGATACCTACCTATGGTACAAATGACTGTTCCAGGCACAAAACCCAGTCTGAAAACAGAAGTCTCCACTTCTATCTCCAGCTCTTGCATCATGACATTGGTTTTATTTTTCTTTTGCAGCAGGGGTACTAGGGATACATGTACCAGGAATGCAGAGAGCAGTGGGTAAAAGCTAGTGAAGGAAAATATGAGACAAGGCAAACCTCACTGAAAGTCTCTGCCTGAATTCTCTTCACAGAAAATCTAATTGTTGTTCATTACATAGAGAGCTTTAACAGTTGCTTTTCATCTCATGGCACCACCATATTATGTGGTAATATTTTTAGTGAAGAATATCTCTCAGAATACTAAGAATACCTTCACCTCAGAAAACTGTACCTAAAATGTATGTAACAAACATAGGACAATCAGCTGATTTTAACAACTACAAACTTTGAGTTGTGCAGGATGAAGTTCAAAAATGAAGATAAGGAAATAAAGTAATACATTAAGCATGGAACATTCAAAACCTGCTTCATTCTCTTGTAACATTTTTATCACATTTAAATGTGAGGACAAAGTCTATTTTCGGGAGTCACACACATATGCCTATCTCAGCTTGTATAGAGGTGAAAGGGAAAGCAGAATTTTACTTGTCTGAGGATGTCTGAGGGCATCCAAAAATTCTGAATTACAAAGTTCTAAACTCTCTGCACTGGATCAATGATTTGCTACTATCTTCATTTATCTAACAAATATGAAGTAGTCAGCTTGACAAGTTGTGCTTGCTCTGTACAGATGGGTTGTATCTCATAACATATTTTAAATTATTAACTACAGAAAACCAGAGACATTAGACAACAGTTTAAAAGCAAGAGAACAAAAAAACCTACATCATTTTGCATACATTGCTATAATATTATTCAACAGCTCCCAATATAACTTCAGATGAATTTAAATAAAATGCATATTTCCTGGTTTAAATTATGTTGTCTAAATATTCAAACCAGGCCAGACCAGAAGTAGGCTAAAACTAGTAATTTATCACTCTTCTGGTTTAATCTGGTTAGACTACCATGCTTTAAAACTTAATATGTGATGTGCACTTGCTATAAGAGAAACGACATTGAGAAAGAAGACAAAAAATGCTGTTACAATTTTATATATCAACTTGGATCTACTTTACTTAATGCTTGAAAGAAAGAAAAAGTTATTGCTTTTGTGAATACTGGGATACTACTAAGATTGGGTTTCCATTCTAATATGAAACAGTGTTTTGCTAATGTGAAGCAAAGAAGCTGCATGCTGCAATGCATAAAATGAAAGTACCTATTAAGCCAAATTAAATTGCCTGCCTGAATGGGTTGATGCTGCTGCTTTTATACAGGACTGAAAGATATATTAGAAATCTCCCAGATGGAAAATACATTAGATCTGAATTTTGTCTTTTCAAAACAGCAGATATTACCTTCTACTGTACATTCATTTCTCAGGCTTCAAATTTCTTCTCAAAGATAGATGGACAAATATGCTTATGGTGCTCCTACCAACAAGTCTACAAGTCAGATGCTTTATTACATCTTCTCCAGTGACTTAAAATAACATGATGATGTTCTTCAAGACAATATATGGTGCATGATAATCAGTTTGAAAAGTCTGAAACGAGACACAAGCACCCATCTTTATGCTTGATGTGGGCAAATATTTCCTATTATTTTCATAATTTCTTACATAATTGGGCACAGCTGGTGACAAAACAGGTTATTATGAGTTATTGCTTACAAAATTCAGCATAGCCAGTATAGAATTTGAGCTTATTTAGCTTCTCTGAGCAGACTGAAGCATTTCAGTTTACATTCTTAGTCGTTGGCAACAATAACTTTGTATCAGAACCTGTTTTTCTTTCCTTGATGTTCTCTGTAACTGCTTAGATCTACTGAAGGTGGTATTCAATGTTTTCACCATTATCACCACTTTTCTCAATTAGACTTTGGAAATCCTACTTCTTTTATTTTCAATCAAATTTCCATAGAATTAATCATCTAAATAAATACATATTGCTATTCATTTTACATAAAAACGGATATTTTGAAATCCTATATCATATACTACTATGATGACTTAGCAGTAGCATGCTTCTAAATGAAGCAATTCCCCTGTCTGCTTAGTCTTTGGTTTACCTGCAGTTTGCAGCAAAGATAATTTCTGTTCATTTCTTTTAAGGTCCCTTGTGGCCATAAGAGCTGAAATGAACAGTGCTGTTACCACAATAGATCTCCTTCACACTAAGTGGCAGTCCAAAAGGTCTAGATGCTGGAGATTGAACAATAAAATTTGCTGTTAATACGTACCTCTTGCTGTCTGGAACTCAAAACATACAGGCATTTATAGAGTTTCAGGAAAATGGAAAGTACCTGTGATTGATTTATGCTACATATTACAATGCATGAAATTTTTGTACATGTGGAAGAAATGTGTTACGTTTTAAATGCATTTTTTCTATAGAATTATCATTCTGTTTTATAACACTATTGATAAGCATTAACTGCTCCTAGAAACTGTTTACATAACAATTCTGAGCTAGCTGTTCTGCTTGCCATGCATTATTTTAGTATTTGCTTTTTTTGCAGAACTGTTTGTACATGGCAATTTTATAGGAAATAAAACTGCTTTCACATCTGGTTGGGAAATTTTTGTTGATCTAGTTTGGGTTTGGGGTTTGCTTGGGTTTTTTCTTTTGGAGTTATCCTGGTCCATTGTGCATTGTGTATAATTTCCTCTTTGACACTCTTGTTCTGTTTGCTTTTCAAAAAACAGAAAGCTAAGACAAAAATTCCCCTCCTTTGATTTAAGCAAAAATAATGTAATTATTTTTCCCCATGTCATTATATATGCTATTTTCACAATAAACTGCAGCATTTAATAGGTTTTTTTAGATTTAACCTGTGCCTATGTGCTTCTGAAATGTGTTAAAGTTTAATGGATTGATAGTGCATAGAGGAATTCTGTGTGTGTGTGTGTGTGTGTGTGTGTGTGTGTGTGTGTGTGTTTACAACTTGGAATTTGAGTTAATGAAGACCTCTTTTGTTTGTTAGAAACTGGATATAACCAGACACATCTCAGAGGTCTCATATCTTTGAGATTTTTTTCAACCTAATTGATTCTGGGACTCTGTGATTCTGAGTAAAAATGCTACCACATCTGCAATTTTTATAAACTAAAACTGAATTCAGTTATCAATAAATTAAACAAGATCATTTAACTAAATTTTCTAGCTAAAAGCAGTGCTGAGCACCTAAACTCCTTTTGAAAATACTGCTTATGGTGTTGTTTTCCCAGTAATATCCTGAAAGCCCAAACTAATCATCTACATTTGGTGCATGTGTATCATGTATATAAATTCATATGAAGGCTGTTAACATATATGTGCATAAGTGAAGTTGTGTATTCTATATGTACACACACACAAGAACACACACTCAGTATAGATAAGAATCATGTTTCTTACATTTGCAGATAAATGAGGTATATCTGAAGTAAAAATGTAATAAACATTCAATTGTTGTAGGCCTTTATTTGACTTTAGAAATATGTTTTCTATCTTTCTCTGCATAAATATAGAGGAACTCCATTGAAACAACATACATAAACAAAGAGCTGAGCTTTGTGATACGCCTTTAGAAATAATCTGAAGTCCAGTTGGGGTATAACAACCATATTGCTCCTGAATTTTTTTGTACTCCTCATGCTATATTTTTATTCTTTCCAGACAGACAGCTACCACCAGCTTCTGCAGAAAGACTAGTGCTTGGGTCTTTGCTTGATACGGTGCATCCACACTTACTATTACCTCTGTTGCATCAGTGGAGATATGATTGTGGCATATCCAGAAATACCTCAGATAGCTCCAAGTGAAGTACTAGGAATAACAGCTGCAACACATCCCCAGAACAAAGACTGCAGCTGTTATTCAAGGTTATTCAATGTTATTCAATTGCCCTGGATCAAAGGTACTGAGTGGAATCTAGTGGTTATTGTCTACATCATGCATTATAAGTCGTTCTGCCTCCTAAGTCAGTGTACTGTTTCCTGCTTCAAGTGGGAGCTCCACAGTCCCCTATTCTACATGGTTTAGACTTGGTTCACATGGAGCTAGTGTCAGATAGATATTTCCTTTTAAGCTGATATGGAAGTTTATGTGAGCTGTTGTTACTCTGGTTTAGTTTCTTCGACTTCAAAAGGAGCCACGGGCAATACCTTGGCCAAAAATCTGTTGTCCCTTACTCCTGTTACCTTTAAGAACACACCTGGCTTGAAAAGAAAAGGAAGTCCCAGAGTCTTTATCATAACCAGAAAAATAAATCGCAAAGAAGGCAGTGAGACTCTAACAGCACTCAGTCAAGGTTCCCAGTCTTTAGTCTTTGGTTCCAGCTACTCATTCCTGGTTGTGACAGTAAACACAAAACTTGTCTGAAGGCTCTGAAAGATTTGTTCATCAGCTGTTTTTCACTAATGCACTGGTTACAGGAAGATGTAAATAGACTGACCCAAACAAGCTCTGAATTTCAGATTTCAAGGGAATACATCTTTCTCCCTCTTACTGCAGAACTTGCAAGTAGTGCATTAAGCAAGGTTTCACTAATTGGTAAAATCACAAGCTTTACAGCTACTCTTCATTTGACACCAGCAACATTAAATTATCTACCCATATTTTATTTTTGAAAGCTGTGTGTGAAAAATAGAAGGATTTATAAGAGCATTCTGTTACTATTCTTTGTCTCATCATTAAAAAAGGAAGTTGTGAATCAAATAGTACATGAATTTCCCTTTTGGCACATTTATCCTCTATATGTCATTAATGTGTGGGGGCAAAAAGTGTTGTTGCACTTCAAAGTTATTCCTCTGGTAGTGGAATTACAATTTTATGTCTGAATAGGCCCATATTTTATTAAACATTTATCATTTATAATTGTTTTTTCACCATAAAAATATAAATGAGTTGACAGTGAAAAACATCTGTTCTTTAAGGTTAAAAATGATAGGAGTTCTTTTGGTATAGTTTCTCAAGAAAAAATACACAGTGCCCCCTGCACTAATATTAATATGGTACTATTTTTATAAAAACTTTGGTTATCTTGATCCATAAATTCTTCAAAATGACAGAAACATCACAAATAAACCCTCAAATGTATTTTTCAAATTAAGAAACACAAACTCATGGCACTTACTGTATGAAAACAGATCGCTGAACCATATGGTTGCTTAAGAAAAAAAGATGAAATAATATGATACATTTCACAAAGTAAAAAATATCACTCATGGAGAAAGATGGTGAAATGAACAAATTCCTGTTTTCCTCTATAATGGTTGTCTTATTCCTTGAAGCGTAACATTTGATTGCCCTTTTCTTTACGTGGATAACTATGGATGTTGTTATTAGTTATAAAATCATCCAGCCATTCTGAAAAATTCGTCTATAGCATCTGCATTTCCCATTTTGTTGTGGCCATGCATATCAAAGGCTGAAGACGCACTGGACAAAGGAAGAAACCCTTGCTTCTGCAAATTTTTCATGCCCATTTTCTCTGATGATTCTCTGGTCTTAAGAAAAGCACTAGAAAAAGAGATTTTTCTGGACAGGATTCAATCCCTCTTCAGTAGATTTCTAGCACATATTCTTAATATATCCCCTCCTTGCCTTCTTGTGACATAAAATTATATCTAGTCTGGATGCTTTGGATGATGCAGGGGATCTAAAATTGCTCTGGCAAATGTGTGCTTAGACAATTGAATTGCATATTTGGTTGCCTGAAGAATGTGACATCTGAAAATTAAAAAATATTCTGCTTTTATTTAGCCATCTAATTTCTGTTGGTATAGTCCAAAGTAGCATGGTATAAAAAGGAAATACGGATTTTTATCCAGTATATCCAGCTGATATTTGGGATGTTTCACATTCACTTAGGATGGAAAATCTGCACTAAATTATATGGTTTCTATATTCTTTATTTGTCTTATTATGAACTTCCCTCTCCCTTGTCATCACACCAGAAAAAAAAAATGCCACAAGGAGCATTTGAAAGGTACTGTGGGGTGGTCATCTGCCCACACATGGAAGAGCAGTGCCAGATGGGGGCATGAAATGGCAGCAGCCTTGCCACTGTCACAGTTTCACTAGTGCCTACCAATGAGTACCAATAACATAAAGGAAGGGCAAAACAAGTTGCAGAGGTTTGTCTTGGTCACAGTAGCACTGATGCCTACCCTGCAGCAAAAAATAGTATAGCACCTAAAGTGGTGTTACTTCAGTTTAAGGTAATTCTCCCCAAGAATCGCCTATCCTACTGCAGATACTCCTTTTATACTAAAAAAAAATTTCTGTATCTCCATACCTGTTCCTCTTTATTTACTATATGTAAACTAAAAAATTAACAGACTGAGGGGAAACATTTTGATGTGTAAATTAAAGGTGGTGTGACACAGAGCAGAGTTTGATTTGCTACTCACTGTGCAGTATATAAATCTGTATAATGGCCCTCCACCTTTCTTGTGGTTTTGGGAAATTCAGATTCCTGAAATACATGTTTTTAATACATCCATTTTAATAGACCAATACTTTAAATGAACATAAAATACCAGAAGGGAAAATCATAAAGGAGCTTGAGATTGAAATTATCAAAAGTATAACCAACTTTTATTTTTGTTGAACTGCAAATGTCTGACATTGATGAAGTAAAAATATTTGCCAAAGAATTTCCATTAATGCTTTGGTGGTTCCTTGTAAGCAGCTGATACTTAATCTTCAGTTGCCTAGGGTATCTCGTTTTGCCTTTGACAAGAATTATTTTTCTATATACTCAACAAGTAAGGAAGAAGCAAATTTCTGACAGCATAATAAAAACTGTTCTTCAGAAGAGGGCTATTCAATATTTGTTAGATTTGACCTGTTTTGAAACACATAGTTAAGCTTTAAGAATGTACTTTTCTAACATCTAAAAAAAAAGATGAAAAATTCATCCTTACTTAGCATAGCAGTAAAAAGAGTACTTACAGCTAAGTATTTGCTTCAGTTCACTGAAATAAACAACAATTACTTTGAAAAAATCCAGCAAATCATCAAGCACTATGAAAACTGATGGCTTTTCATTGTTTGATGAATTTAATCAAGGAAAAGACACATGAAGCTCTGTGTTATTTGAATGGAATATAGTGCATATGTCAATGCATAATGTGAAACAAATGATATTACACAGCTTGCTAATGTGCCACTGCAGCAGGAGGCAGTGCTGTACAGCTGCATTCCAGCAAAGCAGTGTTTGAAGCTATTCAGGCAGCCCTTGCTCAGACATGCAGCTCATTCACCAGGTCACAACCAGTGTCCAGCTGACCTTGTTTGGAGGTATTTTAGGCCGTTTGAAACAGCACCAATGTGAGCAGCAAAGAGCGGCTTTAAAAGGCATGCAATTGGTCCACTGGTATTTCATGTTTTAGAAAGAATCCCCAGTCTCAAATGCTCTTTGGGAATAGTTCTTTAAACTGATGAAAGAGTTGAACTACATTAGCATGTAGCTTAATTTAAGGCATTGTAATCACCAGAAAGAAAATAACACATGATATGTACTTGAATATGACCTGTATTCAATAGTGTGTGTTTAACACAACCTTCAGAAAGCCTCTGAAACCTTCAGGACAATCTTCCAGCTGTCAGCTCTGCCTCTGCTCTTGTACGTCACAAGTTTTCTGTGGACAGTTCTGCTTTTTTTTTTAGTCTTACCTCTTAGCATGCCTATGGGCTGAATCTCTGACAGATGGGTATAATCCACTCATTAGATTATAGATCCTAGATCTCCCAGGGGTAGTTTCAAATTCACATGGTGCTCTTAATATTCTTTCATCTAGATGTGGACCCATGATTTATTTGACTATTGTACCAGCCAGGGAGGTTCATAGGTATTGTTTATTTCACCAGCACAAAAAATAATTTGCATTCTAAAAAACACGTTCCTCATTCACTCATTGGAGATCATGAAGTATGAATAATAGTAATGTTTAGGAATACATAATTCTTCTTTAAACAGATTTTACCACAGGAGAAAGAATACAATCGCCAAGCAGAGACACAAGTTTGCTTGGAAACAGCAGTCTCAGCAAGAACTTTCATTTTTGGACTCACAAGGTAAAGAGCACTCCAATCAACCAACTACCCAAGACATGTTCAACCATAAGGACACAAATAATAGCACATATTTAGGAGTAAGAGAGGAGATGAGGCTAACCCAATCACCTAAAAACCTCAACATATCTGACACATCTAAAGGAAGTATTAGGACTTACAGATCCCAGAGGGGAAGAATTTTAAAAATATAGTGTTTGAGGGGAAAAATTGTAAGAAATTCCTTCTTATTTTGGTTTTGTTGTTTTTTTTCCACCGACCTGATCCATTACTGATTGAAAATCAATGGATGAGAAACAAAAATTCTTTTCTAATATTGTTCTACGTGTTACAGGAAAAGTCAAAATTCTCAGAAAAGCAGGGTTTAAAAATGTCTTAAGGTCTGTAAGAGTGCATGTTTTCATTCTTCACAAAAATGCTGAGGCCTGCTGATTCTCAGATTGCACACAGGGCTGGAAATGCTCTCAGTAGAACTGCATTTAGCATTTGTGTTAGTCCAGAGGCAGAAGCAGAAATTAAAACATGTCATCAAAGACAGTTAAATTTGCATGAACTAACCATTAAAGCAAAGAATGCATTCAAAGGGATTTATTTTTATGTGCCTTTCAGATGGATGCCAGTGCACAGCAGTTTTTTTATTAAATTGCCAAAACCATTCTGAGGATATTTTGCAACAGTTAAATCTAGAAATTAAGACTTTAAGACTTAGTTGGTTAAGTTGTGTTAGGAAAAAAGACTTAGGAATTTTTTATATTAGAAAAGTATTTTGGCTTCAGAAATTAGATTGCATCAAAAATTGAATAAGAATCTGTGTTTGAATGACCAAATTTGCTGCCATTTATGGAAACTGCAAATGTGTAATCAAAAAGGTAGCAAAGCCACTTTTTAAGGAAAGTAATCTCTAAATAAGTATTGGGGCTATCTTTCCAGTAAATACTTTTAGAACATTTTAGCTATGCTATTACTCTTTTATCTGATAGGACAATCAACAGGAAGCCATATGTGACAATATCTCTGCGAGACATAATTTTCCTTCTAAATAATAATTATAATAATATAATATTCACTTCTAAAAGAATTCCAAAGTCTTATTTAGCATTAGCTAAGCATTAGGGTATCCACAATACTTTTTTTTTACATATTTCTGATTAGAGAAACTGATCACAAAATGCATATTGCATGCAACTTGAGATCTGGCTTTCAGAGCTGAGCCTACAAAAAATTTTTGAATGTTTATAGTTTCAGTTCCCATAGACCTGCTCTTCCTAAACTGATTTCAGCAAACCAAAATGTATACGTTAACCAAAACGTTAACTTAGTGTTTATTTAGGCATAACACAGCAGAGTAACTGATTTTGAAAATTGTTCCAGGATTCACAAGGTCATTCATAAAAGGAACACATTTCATTTTCTTGTTTGGTACTAAGAAGAATTTGAACAAGGCAGGTTTTATGATTGTAGAAATAGAATTTGTCAATGAGTTGTTGGAGGTGCCTTTTGGTTTGAATTTACTGCATTAAAATTTTGGTAAATACAACAAAAGTAGTTTATATTAGTTACCTGATGTCTAAGGTACTTTCCATCTGGTCTATTTTCCATCTGGTTTCCTCATCCCCAAGAGATCAAGGTACAGCAAACCCTTTTGACAGCTGAATGGGAGAGGAAGGGTTGTCATCTCCAACTTCACTTCAAGAGGCATTGAAAATTTCAGTGTCACAGAAGCACTTTGAAAAAACAACCAGATGGGTATGAACCTTTCTTTACAGAAGAAAAAAGTAGGTAGACCTAACTCCCTGGTTTTGATGTAAGTTTTCCAACTTTGTTTCTCTCCTGGTTTTCCCTCCAGCTCAGAGAGTCTCAAGAGTTGATTCTGTTAACCCTGAAAATGTCAGTTGACTCAGGGGTAAGAAAGGCTTGCAAAATGTGATAATTTAATAAAGTTTGCACAGCTTGTGCACCTGGCCTGACTCTGGCAAAGCTTGGTGAGTTTACATCTTCTCTGATATAGTCTTCTATCACTGAGGCTTTCAGGGATACATAAAAGCAAAAGGGCTATTCATGGCAATTCCCTGCAGTTATTTCTTTCTGATTTTGCCAAAATCAAATACATACCTGCAGACACACATGGAAAAATATTGTTACCATTTCTCATTTCCTCATTTATAGGGAACAGCCATCTTCACTAATAATTAATATACACATCAAATGCATGGCTGGTCAAGGGTAGCATGCAAGTTCTCTTGGACAATGTCCTGGAAACCACAGTATAGACTTTAGCTATGGGAGATATAGTCTGCAGCATCTTTTAGTAAAAGCACTATTTGACAATACTAGTTCTATTTATTAAATAAAATTAGTCAATACTGGAACTCAATAATGACATTTATTAATGGATTCATTGGTTTCAAAGGTGGAGAAAAGATTTTTGTATTTTAAGAAATGTAATATTTAATTTTATTTTATTCCTAAAATATTAAATTTCTTCAAATTAAAATGTAAACTTGTACTATAAATTGTTAGAAAATATTTTTTGCTTTATAAGAATTGGGTTCTCCTTTGCTACCAGTGGACTCCTTTAAAGGAGTCCAGTGTTATTCATCAGTGGCATGGTGGGAGCATAACCAGGCACATAATTTTATTAATGTGGGAAGGATGATGAAATGAGAGATATTCTCCACTTTGTCTTTAACATATGATGAAACACTGAGTTTTCATCACTTTCCAGGGACATCCTCAAAGAAGCTGTCAATGGTTACACTGGTGTTGGTCAGATTAGGTTAACAATTTCTGACAACATTTGAAAAATAAAAACATTTAATTTAAAAATTTCTTGAAACTTGCCTGTGAAATATGAGGCATATTGAATTACATTGTTATTTTTTTATGTCTTCTCAAATTAATTTTGTAGAAGGAAAAAATAGAAGACTGACATTTCAAATGTTTACATGTGTGCACAAGATTTATGCATTCATAGCAATGTGTGGAAAGTTGTTTGTGAAAAGACAAAAGATGACAAGATATGTTGTGTACAGATTTTGGTATTAATTATCTGACCTATTGTCCTTCACATAGATGTGAGTTACTTGCAAGAAAGAAAGTTATTTTTTGTTTTCACCTGGCTGGTCAATTATTGCACAAGGAAGGAACTGGGATGGCACTTCAGACAAGTGTTAGCTGGAAACAGAAGTTTCCTGGAAAGTCAAAGTGTAGTGCAGAAAGAAAACAGGGAGACAAAGCAGTAAATATATAACAGATCAGAAGTGTTATAAAAGGCCATTGTAAGAAATATCCCATTGTTCAAATAGGGGCATCTGTCCTGGCTGTGTCCCCTCCCATTTCTTGTGTACAGCCAGACTATTCACTGGTGGAATAGTGCGAGGAGTGGAAAAGGCTCTGTGTAAGCACTGCTCAGCAATTGCAAAAATATTCCCTGAACTATCAAAACTCTTTTCTCCACAAACCCGAAACATATCCCCATGTTACCAACTACAAAGAAAATTGACTCTACTTCAGCCAAAAGTAGCACAATTGCCATTTTTTTTCCCCTAAAACTGAGTGTAGACTTAGTTTACCTGGGTCATGAGATTTGACTTCTTTGTCTGCCTTTTTAAGAGCAGAAAAAAACAAAAAGCTGGATCGAATGGCTTGACCATCCTGCTACTCAATTTATTCTATGACCTAAAAAACCTGAGAAACTACTGGTCTCCATTTCCTTTATTTTTCATTTTTATTTTATTACAGAAGCAACATTTTGTGGTTTTGTTCCCTTAGGAAACAAGATTCCAGCCATCATGCTATTGCCTTGCACTGCCTGTATACCCTGCTGCCTGTGTGTATCTGGTTTGAAACCTGTTGGCAGATTTGACAGAGAAATTGAAACATTGTCTGCTAAGGATTACTTGAGCACTGCTGTCTGGGTAAAGAAGTGAATCTGCATATTCTAGAGAGAGAAACACTGCAGTGTGAGGGACCCAGCCACCTGGAATGTGAGGAGAACGAGAGCGAGCAGGGGGCTCTGTCCATGGTTCTGATTGAACTCAGCTTCGAACACCTCTCTAGGAAGCCAGTGTCGAAAGAAGCGGAAAACGAAAGAGTAATACAATCTGCCATTTGGGCACAATAACATAAGCAGATTAAAAAAAAAATTGAATGGCAGACACTAGAAAGAAAGATAGTCAATTAAGCAGAAGTATTTACAGGAGACATATTTTCTTCTTTATTGACATATTTTTCCATTTCCATCTGTGTACAAACAAAAACAGAACTATGAGAGAGATTTTTTACCCTTTAAGTATACTCATTTATTCTGAATACACTGCATTCTTCTCAAGAAGAATGCAGAAGAGCATAGGCCACATTTTTAAAGACTGTTTTACAGCAGAATGAACTGGAATAATTTCAGAAATTGGCTGGCCCAAAAGTAAGCAAGCCCAAATTTTTTTTTAACAGAGGAGGAGGAAAGCTGCAATCTCTAGGGGCAACGAAAAAACCAACACAACAAAATGTCAGAACAATAAAGAAACAAAATCCCCAAACAAAAAAGCATGACTACCAACAAAAACTTTGAGCATGTTTTTCAGACTCTTCCACATACTACACCAATATCTTTTCAAAAGATCTTTCAGCTTCTCAGGGAATCTCAGAAGGGTTTTGAATTTCCTTAGGCATAAAGAACTTGTCATAAATTTCATTGAAACACTGTGAAGTCTTGAAAACAGACACTCATAGTGAATTCAAAAAATCTTAGCCAGCTTGATATTTCTCAGACCTAGTTTAAATTCAAAACCTAAAAACTGTACCAAAATATAGTCTTTATTTTTCATGTGTTTTTTACTTTTCTTTCTTTTTCTCTCTCTTTCTTTCTTTCTTCCTTTCCTTTCCTTTCCTTTCCTTTCCTTTCCTTTCCTTTCCTTTCCTTTCCTTTCCTTTCCTTTCCTTTCCTTTCCTTTCCTTTCCTTTCTTTCCTTTTCTTTCATTTTTTCTCAAAAGACAGGATAAAACTGACTTCTTTTATACTTTCCATATGAATAAACTATGCAAAGTGTGTCTTTAGAAAAAAGACTCTTTTGTTGAGACATGTGTTAGCAGATTTTAAAATTTGGTCAGAAATTATGCAGTTAGAAATATACAACCTGATATTTTAATAACTTTGAATAACTTAGAACCAATTCTACAAATTAAGAAAAAATCAGAGCCATTTATTTATATCTGAAGATGCTTTGCCAAGCAATAAATCAAACAACCACATAATTCTGAAGGATAGAATTTAGGTCTTGAAGAAAGATTTGACACAAGGAAAATGAATGATGCCTTTTTATCTGGTGAGGGTTTTGGTTTGGGTTTTTTGTTGGCTTGTTTTTGCTTTGGTTTTTTCTCCTATGTTGTTTTGTAGGTCAGTCCACTGGGAGGTCCACTGAGTACCGCAGACTTCCACACAATCAAGTTCAGTGGCTTCAGGTTTTTTCATTTTTAGATTTCTAAATATTTAGATGATTCTCCACTGATGCAAACATGAGCTTGCTGATATTGGACTCACTTTTCTGAGTTAATTACCTCTCACGTTAACTTTGTGGTACTCTGGAATGCCATTTAGAGAAGGTTGAAGAGGTAATTAGGAAAAATGCATATTTCTTTTCTCAGGAATGTCTGTCCTTATGCAGTAGTTATCTGCTACAGTGTCACTTCCTCTGACTCATTGCCACATTATCAGTCACACTGTGGCTTGAAAGACACAGACACATTTACTCTTTAATTCTAGTTTGCATAACCAAATGTTATAGTAAAAGTGAATCTTTTACATGTGGAAGCTGAGTTTGCAGTAACAAAATGTGATGAATGGCAAATCAAAAAGCAGAGTTATGTAATATGTAGGTGTGAACCTGAGAGATAAATAATGGCATTAGTTAGTGGTGACATCCTTAACCAGGGGAGAAAATGCAGAGTAATTTGTCATTGTCTGTTTTCTCTTTGTTACCATTCTTGTAGGGTCTGTAGCTGTCTTTTATACTTCTTGTTAACTCCTTTATGTTTTCACTACATAAAAAAAGATTTTTATATGCTGAATAAATTTTCTTTTTAGTCTTTCTTACTCCCTAAAGCTAGTTCTAGCCTGTACACCAGATTGCATTCCTTCAGTAACCAATAATGATGCTTTTCTGATTTGTGTTTATAACCCTGGTGCTAATATAACCCTACTATGCCTGTATTTTCAAGGTGTATGTTGTCGCAATATAATATGAAGCACATAATAAACAACTGGGGTGGTTGGAAGGTGTGAGGTGTACCCAGACCAGAGGTTTTCAATTATGTTTTCATTTCTGCTTTTGCTGCCTTTGAACTCCATTGATTCTTACTTCTTGGCTACACCATGGCCTCAAAAATCTCCATAACAGAATAACTAAAGCAATCTTCTTGATCTGCAAATCATGGATTCAAGCTTCTTCAGGCTCTGAAGAGGCTAGGAAATACCCGGGCCTCTCATATGGGTAAGCTATTTTCAGACACACAAAAATTAGGCATTTCTTCTTCCAGAACTTTTGAGAAAAATAAATGCCATTGCTATACTTTATATGATGCATAAAGAAGACAACAAGTTGCATTTCCAAAATTAGTAATGCAAGCACATTATAAATGCAATAGCTTTCAAAATTCAGGAAAACATTCTTTCATTAATATCCTGAAAAATCTTCCTCTGAAATGTCAAACTTAGGAGGCAATAGAAAGTTTTTTATGGTTTATATGGTTGGATGTGAAAATAACACCCTTTTATGTCACAGACTAAATTTTCAATGTTAAAATCATATCTCTGGTGGGGTATTTTTTTTCTTTTTTCTCTAAATTATGGCTATAAAATGGAATAGTACACCAAACTTACAAATTTAAAATAGGGAATTTAATAACAAGGATGAACATCTATGGACAGGGTTCGTTAGGCTTGCTACTAGCAGAAGATAATGATTCACCTGCATATTACACAATGATTCAGGTTCTGAAGCTAAAATTTAATCTTTTAAACATTGGTTAATATTATCAGCCATGAGTCTTCTGGGACTTTTAATTGTCTGATTTAAATTAAATGCTTTTTTCCAGCTTTTGTTACTACCCAATTAATTTTCACAACCAATTAAGATAAAAATCACCCATAATAATATCATACTTATTATTAAACCTATAGTTTTGTCAATCTCATTTACCGTTTTTGACCTACCATTAATGTCTCCTGATTAGAAGGGGCATAGACTCCGGGAGTCGTGCCTGTGAACTATTCATGCATTTAGAGAAGCATGTCCTCTTGAATTGGGTATTGGTTTTGCTAACTGAAGAGGTAAATGAGTAGTTTACAATGAACAATTCATTTGACATGTGTAACCCATTTTTAAGCTAACATGATATCTGCAAGTAGATCCCATTTTCCTAGCAATACTAATTGAACGTGTGCAAGAAAACTGCTTTTGTGTTTTCAGTTCTATTGCAGGAAATGCACAAAAGTAAATGAAAATATATTTACTGTTAATTCAATACTTTTTCTCTTTCTTGACTGAAAGATTGCACAAGGATATTTAGTGTCAATATTTGAAATCCCAGTGTTGCAAAGGTTTTTAGTGAGTATATAATGCTCTTATACCAAGTCCTAGTGAAGGCTGTGTACTTCATATTTATTTTCTGGAAATCTGATTTTTGGAAGGTCTTGTAAGACTTCATAGAACTGTAGAATGGTTTGGGTTGGAAGGATCAAAGATCATCTAGTTCAAACATCCCTGCCATGTGCAGCATATCATGCACTAGGTCAGGTTGGTCAGAACCCCACCCAATCTGGTCTTGAACATTCCAGGGATTGGGTATCCACAGCTTCTTGGCCTGTTTCAATGCTATACCACTTTCAGCATACAGAATTTGTTCCTAATATCTCATCTAAACCTACACTGCTTCATTTTAAAGCCATTCCCCTTGTTCTATCATGCTCTTGTAAAAAATCCCTCTCCAGCTCTCTTGTAGGCCTCTTTTAGACACTGAAAGGCAACTATAATGTCTCCCTGGAACCTTCTTTTCTCAAGTGTGAACAAGACTAATTCTCAGGCTGTCTTCATAGAAGAGGTGCTCCCATCCTCTGATCATCTTTGTGACTCTCCTCTGGACTCACTCCAGCAGATCCACATCCTTCTTATGTTAGGGATCCCAGAGCTGGACACAGCACTCTGAATGGGGTCTCATGAGAGTGCAGTAGATGGGCAGAATCCCCTCTCTCACCCTTCTATCCACACTGCTTTTGATGCATCCCTGGACACATCTGGCCTTCTGGGCTGCCAGTGCACATTGCTGTGTCATGTCCAGCATATCATTCACCAACCTCCCCAAGTCCTTCTACCCAGGGCTGCTTTCAATCCATTCTCTGCCAAGTTGGTGCTTGTGATTGGGATTGCTCTGAACCAGGCGCAAGGCTTTGCACTTGGCCTTGTTGAACTTCAGAACGTTTTCATAGTCCCACCTCTCAAACCTGCCAAGGTCCCTCTGGATGACATCCCTTCTCTCCAGACTGTTGACTGCATCTCACAGCCTGGTGTTGTGGGCAAACCTGCTGAGGGTTGACTCAAGTCCACTGTTAATGTCACTGACAAAGATGTTAAACAGTGCTGATCCCAATACTGAGCCCTGAGGAATGTCTCTTGTCACTGGTCTACAGTTGGATATTGATCCATTGACCACAACTCTGCGAGGGTGACCATCCAGTCAATTCCTTATCTATCGAGTGGTCCATCTATCAAACCAATGTCTCTGAGTTTATAGAAAAAGATGTCATGTGAGACAGTGCCAAATACCTTGCACAAGTCCAGGCAGATGACACCAGTTATTCCATCATCCACCACTGCTGTAACCCCATCAAAAATATGTCAGACACAGTTTGCCCTTAGTGAAGCTATGTTGGCTGTCACTCAATCACTTCCTTATTTTCCATATGTCTTAGCATAATTTCCAGGAGTATCTTCTTCATGATCATGCCAGGCCAAGGTGAGACTGGCCTGTATTCACCCAGGTCTTTCTGGTTTTCCCTTTTTGAAAATGGGGATTATATTTCCCTTTTCCAAGTCTGTTGGAACTTCACTGGACTGTCACAACCTCTCAAATATAATGAATAGTGGCTTAGCCACTTCCTTCACCAGTTCCCTCATGATCCATGGGATACATTCCATTAGGTCCCATGGGCTTGTGCACCTTCAGGATCCTCAGATGGTCTTGAGCCTGATCTTCTCCTACAGTAGGTGGTTCTTCATTCTCCCTGTCCCTGCTTTTGCCTCCTGTAACTTGGTCAGTGTGGCTGAAACACTTGCTGGTGAAGACCAAGCCAAAAAAGTCATTGAATTGTTCAGCCTTCTCCATATCCCAGGTAACCAGGTTTCCCATTGTCTTCCAGAGAAGTCCCATGTATTGTCTACCTTTTATCATTAATGTACCTAGAGTAGGTTTTCTTGTTGCCCTTGAAGTCCCTGGCCAGGTTTAATTCTACCAGGGCTTTAGCCTTCCTGATGTGATTTCTGGGTGCTCAGTCTCTCAGTATTTCTCCTTTTGAATGCTTGTAATCAGTGAACCAAAGTGAGGCTGCACATATGGATAAAATGGAACAATTTAAATTGTGAATTAATACCTTGTGGAAACAGTATTCATATTCTTTCTCCAAGCCTAACTAACTCCACTGTTTTAGTGTATTCTAAGAGTTGTGAGTGCTCTATAATTCCTTTCTTTTATGATTAGACTCTCACATTTGTGTATGATACAACATGACATTAAAAAACAGAGTAAATAACTTTGATGACCACTTGTTGTCAACAGAGTTCATGTAAATACAGTTGAAAATATCTGCGTTTCAGAAAATGAAACCTTTTATTCTCAAAGGTCTGAAAGTCAGAATGCATATAATTTATCAGATGTTTT
This sequence comes from Eopsaltria australis, assembly GCA_034509425.1. NCBI lineage: Eukaryota > Metazoa > Chordata > Aves > Passeriformes > Petroicidae > Eopsaltria > Eopsaltria australis. The sequence goes on along the minus strand of JAVTVJ010000068.1, from coordinate 1,734,319 downwards.
TCCATAGCCTTTTTTTTTCTGTTGGATCCTTTCTTTCCTCTCACTTACGTGTCTCCCTTTTCTGTAGCCACCAGCTACTTGGAGTTATTTACCTATATCTGAAAATAAGATGTATCTGAATATATGTATTTACGAATTTCTGTGAACCAGCAATCAGTCCTTAAGAGCAATCAGCAGCACATCTCCATGTCAATTTTATTATATGTACCAATAATATAAATAAACCCAAGAACCGAATGTATCATTTATAAAGCTAGTTGTTTTTCAGTAGTAAATCTAGAAACTGTATAGAGAACCTTGATTATTCTTGCTGTAAACATTTTATATGATAAATGGATACATTTTTCAAGAATGTTTGTTGTTGACCAAATCAATGACATTCAATAAGGATTTTTATTTGGATAAATGCAAAAATAAGCAAGTGGTAAAGCATGAATAAATATTAAACTTGAAGGATGTTGAGAGAAGATAGGAGACTTAGAAACAACTGAACCATTGCAAGAAGCATTTGACTGTTTATTTCATATTGTTTTCTCCACGTAGAATATTTATTTTCTCCCTCTAAAATTGCCCTCACTGAATCACAGGGTTTTCACCTTATGGCATCAGATGAAAAAAGTTAGCAACTTCCTAACTGGATCTATCTTGACTATGATCCATTTCTTCATTAAACTTAAAAATCTGCAGCCGGGGAGAATTAAGCCTTAAGAACTACAGAGAGCTCATCATTCAAGTAAATGAATGTTCTGCATGAGTGTTGGAAGGAGTAAGAGTGAAAAGAGTGAGCCATCTGTTTTAGAACTGACACAGGATTTAGAAGTCTATATCGCAGGTATAGATCATAAGTCAGACCTGGCACTTACATTTTTCTGTGAATATTACAGGGCCTTTCTGAAATTAAACTAAGCCAAAGGCTATACAATCCAAGCTGCCCAGAGATTAAATTAGACTAGTTAGGGAATGTGGTGAAATATCCTGGTTTATTTCCAGGAAAATTCTATTAATCTTTTATTCAAGTAGAATATAATATAAATTAATCATCAAGGCAAGTCCATATCCTCTATCACACCAGCTGTTTATATGGAAGGAAAGAGAGAGAGAGAGAGAGAGAGAGAGAGAGAGAGAGAGAAATTAATAGCATTCTTCTAGTCTAGAGAATGAGGAAGGAAATTTTACATATCCTGATTTTGGAAAGGAGAGCTGGAAATGCACATGGTAGTAAGATTGTATGGGCGTATCCTGATATAACTTCAGCCAAATTTTCGGAACATTAAAAAAATAAAGCCTCAATTTACTTGCTGGAGTGCTCAGTTGCCACTGCTTTTAGATATTTTGTTCCAGATAGAAATAAAATACTGGTATACTTCGATGACAATAAGGAACATGAGATTTTAAACTCTGTTGGTCCATATTGTATCTATGTCCCCTCTTCCAGTAGGAAGAATTTGTACATCTAGGCTCATTTATAGAAAGAAGGGGTACGGTAAGAGGTCATACCCCAAGTGAAAGCATGGTCCAGGAGTTTGTCCTAAGAAGCTCAAAGACTGGACCAAGCTAATATCAATGGAAGTTACTATTTATTTCATGGAATTCTGGATTTTACTGCAATTTATTAAATTTTTGCATCAAATTATTAACTTTTGCTGTTAATCTTCTCTACAAGGAAATTAATACATCCTTCTATGAGTTTTCACAACTTATTTACTTTCAGTGTAAACTGTAGACACATCAGTCACCTTAACAAAACAGTTCCAGCAGAGTATACAAAATTCCTTTCCACTTAAATGGGCTCAAAGACTGTAACTTCATCTTTTCCATAAATGGTCTGTACCAGAAGCCAGACCACTTGAAATTAAACTTAAAAGGCATTACACCAAGGTTTAAGAGAACTGTGGTGACACCTCTAAGGCATCCTTAGGAACTGAACTGCTCAGTAAAGATAGGTGAAGGTCATATGCACTTTATACCACTAGCATTTCTAACAAATTAAAGTTTATATACAAAATATTATGTTGTGTGTTGAAAAATCTGCTGTCTGACAGCAAAAAAAAAAAAAAAATCTACTGTGTAACAGGAAATCTTTATGCCTCATTGTCTTCAGCTTCAGAGCAGAAAGTTTTCTATTCCTCTTCCCTTCCCATCACACCTACTTTCACTGTATGTGGCGCATTTTCCACAATATTAAACTATCAAATCAATCTCTCAGATGTACTCAGAATAACAGTATATTTACTGTTATTAAGAACTTTGTGTTCCACATCATAAGTTAAGATAAAGATAGTTTACCTTCTCAGCTAATATGACTGTTTTGTTCAAGATATTTTATCAAGTGTCAGAACAATATTCTGCTATAATGCTGAAAGTTCAGCCTGACTCACAGTACTTCTTATTTCAGTCCCACTGCATATTACCTGGAGAATCAATTTATGTAAATTAGAACCTCTCTGGCCATTTTTTACTTCATGAATTAGCCTAGTCCTTTTCAGAAATACAAGGTACAGATTGGTGTGGGTGTCATCAGAATATGTAAGGACAATGTTTTGCATTTATATCTAAAAATACATTACATTTTCATTTGTGTATATGCAAACATTCAGTAAATTATGGAAAGCACAATCAAGAGAAAGTAAATGCTTAAATATCTGGTGAAAGAGCTGGTATTGTATTTATAAATTCTTATAACCAAGTAATAATTACCCTATATTCCTACATATGTTGACTCCTTATTTTAAACATTACATATTTTTTAAAAAAATCCCTAGATATTTTGTTATAGCTCATAACTGTGTATTTTTAAAACTAGGATTTTTTTCTTATAATAGAATTATTTATTTTTTTTTTAACTTTTCTGTATAAAAGTGAATTTGCTCCTGGTAGGTTTTTACTGATCCCTTCTATTCATAATAAAGCCAGTGAGTCTGCATGAATAAGAAGGAGAAAGCATGCAAAAGATTTGCAAAATTAGACCCTCTAATATTAAAGAAGTGAAATGAAATAACAAATCCTTAACTTCTAGTCTTCCACAGAGGTTACCGAGTCTGTAGTGCATAAGAGGTTTCAATCTTTTCCATTAAAATTTTTGTCCCTTTTTTCCCCATGTGAAAGACTGAAGCAAATTTTAAAGGCTATTCAGCAGGGAAGCCTGTATTCTTTTATTTTTAACAGTGAGATAGAGTAAAAGGAGTCAGTCTTTTAACACTTTAAACTGTCCCCAAAAACAAAGTCATAGTTTGATATTAAGAAATGTAAGACACTATGAGAAATTCAGGTACTATTCTTTAGATAAGGGTTATTGGAAATATAAAACTAATTGTCTAAATTACTGGACCAGAAAGGAGAAGCATAAGTCAATCAAATGAAAGTAAGTTAAATAAGTCAATCAAATGAAAAGCAGAACAGGAATTTTATAACTTGAGTAACCAAAATCTTGAATCCCTGCCAATATTACTACTGACAGACTGGTATCAGACTGCTTCATCTGATTTAACCTTTGTATGTAAATGTGCCTCCGGCAGACAGGGCATGAAATCCCAAAGTCACAAGCTGCAGAACCAACTACGTTTTTCTGCTTCTTCATTGTATACTCGTATAGGCTGAAAATTTAATGTAATAGAGCAATAAGTGTAACCAGACACTTTTTACCTGGTAAACAGGTACAGTCTACATATTTTGAATTATGAGATGGGATCTTAGCCTTACTGTCATACTAAGACAAAAATGGTGCCTTGCTGTGTAGTTCTCTGTTCATTATCTGTGAATGGGTTTTTCAAATGTCTATACAATTACATGGATGGACAGAAAAAAACCAGTGTTACCACAATTGTCTTAGCTTTATTTTTATTTTTTTTTATTTTTTTTATTTTTTTTTTTTTTTTTTACATCTTTCATAGACCACTAATTCAATACTCATGGAAGCTTTCTTTCTCTTATTCTTTCCATTCACATAAAAAATTTAATTTCTGAGTTCAGCCTGTCATGGATGAGGCTTTAAGAAAAACTGATTAACACTCCTTGATACAAACAGTAAGCAGTGGTTTGCCTCACTAGTTTCAGATATTTTCACAGGAAATATCAGAATTCATGCTTCTCCTGCACCCTTGGGTGGTCAAACTCTCTCCCAGCTACATTTTCTTGCTAGTTATGTGATGCACTCACACCCTTCTGTTTCAGTGTACCTTAGCGACTACCATTCCCAAAACACTGTTTCAATAATATGCAATGCTCCTGTTAAGCCAAACAGTGAACAGGTTTTATCCCATTTCCATGTCTTGGGCTCTGCTGCTTTGGAAAAAGGACCCACAAAATAGAAGTCTTCTATTCTGGACGGTCTTAATATTTAGACTAGAAATAAAAGTTCGTGAGTTGAACTCAGACACTAATGAGATCAGGTATGGACAGTATTTTCTCCAGAACTACCAGAATTGGAGTTTTTTTAGAAATTAGAGCTAAAGAAGTCATGACATTGCAAACATTATACTATAAATGCAGAGCAATTGCTTGGAGAAGTTACCAATAAAAGGCAAGTAATCCTTCTCAAGACCTTACCCAAACAAAAAGAAAATTACCCAAACTCATCCCTGAACTGTTTCCTTGATAATAAAGCTTGATGATAAAGGAATTTACACATACATTGCATGGATTAACTTTAAAATTTATATTACTATATTTGATACTATTTGGTATATATCAAATATTTCATAATATTTTATACTGGATATTTAATGGATTAACTTTAGAAATCATAACAACATTTAATGTAAGAATCAATAAATACAATGTTGCAATTGCTAAACAACTTTTGATATATAACAATATCCACGCTTGATTATAGAATATAAAAATCATGTTAGTTTGTGTCAAATTACCCTGTAAGTTCCCAAGAGAAAGAAAGAAAAGTATGAAGAATATTAGACAGGGTCTATGTAAACTGAACCAAAAACATTGCACAAAAGACAAAACACAAGGGTGAAATGGAGCTGGAATTATTTGGATTCTGACAATATTCTGGGAAGAGGGAAATTGATTTTGTTTAATCTAATCATGACCCCCTGTTTACACAGGATTTCAATCCCTGCATACTTTACAAGCTGACAGCTTCAAGACATTAAATCTTGAATTTGAATTCACTTACACCAACATTTTCCCATTACCTTCTTATTGTGGTGCATATGATGCATTTTGAGATGAATTACAAAATGTCACACTAAGAAAGAACACTGTGACTGTTTATATGAGGAACACAAAAACCAACTAGCAAATCCCTCAGGTATTCTTATTAAAGTGGGGGAAGGGCATTGATATAGACAGAATGGAGCTCCATGAACTGGAATTTGACCAAGCTAAAAGGATTAGCAGTCTTCCTTGACCAGAAAGGTACCAAGGGAACTTTAACGAGGAGACACATCTGGCAAACAGGCAGCTTGGAGGCCAAATAACACCATCCTTCATCAGCTCTTAAAATTCCACAGACCTGAAGAGTGTGGCTAGAACAGTTTCTAGAAGTGATATTTCACTGTGCAGCAGTAGAATGACTGGAGTTATGAGGCCAGGGATAAATCACATTGATGGTCTTATTGAAACAGCCATGCCTGGGAGGGAGGTGTAGTCTCTTCCCCAGACACAAAGAAAGCAAGCTGATGCAAGAAGCAAAAATACTTGTGCTCTAGGGACACTTAAACCTGCCTGTGAATGATTATTCTTCTCATGAGGGGAACATGCTTTAATTATGAAAAAAGAGGTTTCAGGGGAGTTGATATTAAACAAATTTCCTTTAGTATTTTTATTTTTCTGCATGGACATATGTCTTCAGTCAATAAAATCTCAGTGCTAAATTATCATTTATAAAAATAATCATAAATATAGTGAAACTATCATTTTCATAAATTTTCCCAATTCCAAGAAAATTAAGCAGTTTTTTGCTATAAATGTCAGTTTGTTTCTGCTTCATCTCTCTAATTGAAGTATGGTTTACTTTTACAAAAGAAAAGAAGAAAAAAAAAAAGAAAAAGAAAAAAAGGTCAGGATTCAATAACAGAAAAGGAGTTTGAGCCCCACGTAAATTTTAGGTTTAAATTCACTACAGGTTTTTTTTATTTTAATATGTCTTAGATTTTTGTGAAAGGTCGCCATGTGGAAATAAAAGAGTGGAGGAGATAAAAAGAAATAAGACAAAACAATAAACCTGTCATTGTTTTCTTGACCTTTTTCAAATGCATTCATCATAGGGTATATGGTAAATTTAGTTAGCTCTTTGAAACTACTTCTTCTGAGCAGAATGATCTCCAGCATCCACTTACCAATGGCCCTTTCTGGCAAGGTCAGGTAATAAGAGACCTCTCTCTGAACTGAAACTCTAAAGTAACCAGTGACTCAAGACAGGGTTTGTTTACTCTATTTTTCACTCTCTGGCAGAGGTAACAGAGGCTAAGTCAATTTCTGTGCTATTGTTAGCTTTGTGTGAAGTTCACATGATAACACGTAAAAAGAAGCCATGTTGCATTTCTCAGTTGTGTGGCAGAAAAGTCAGAGGAAAGAGCAGAAAGCAAGAATCTTCCTTTATGAACAAAGCACCCTTTCATCAGCTTCATAAATATAGCAGAAGAGTACAGTTCCTGTGTATTATGAAATGATATATATAATTAAGCTAAACATGTGCCCAAGTCTTTGTGATGCTTACTGCAGCTTCTCAACTGAAATATATGCCTCTGTCCTTTAGGAAGGAGCTGCAACAGGAAGCATAAGCTCTTTTCCTGTTGTTTTCCCAGGGCTGACTAATCTGAGTAATCATACTTTGATCAAATATGAATTTTATTCTCAGATATCATCCAACATTGATTTTGTTAACATTCCTGTTTCATGTAGCTTGTCTTTTAAACAGAAAACATATTTACTTGCTATTGTATATATAAGCTGTATCTTTTAGTATGTAAGATCTGATGCTAGGTGTGAATTCAGTATAATTAACTGCTTGCTACGTACAGAGAAGCTTTTGAGGGCAATTAAGGGATAGAGGTGTTATTTTATTGTATGTTCAGAGCTGCAAAATCATGTTTGAGACAACTGATAACAATATCCTTATTTGCAAATAAAATAGCAGAAAATCTATGTAGCCAGCATCTCTTTTATTATTTTCCGGCAGACTCTAGCTACCTTCCAGCCTAGTTGGGCAGAACCTTTTGTCTTTTAATGTGTTTTGAATGGCTTAATTTCATGGTGTTTCCTTGTTTTTCCATAAGAAAACCACTCTAAAATGTGAACATTTCTAAGACGTACATTTCAATATGCAGCTCCTATCTTTGATCTATGCTGAATTTTATTTTTTTTTAAGATTGGAAGTGTAAGCTAGAAATTCGCCAGGCGTTGAAGAGAAAGGAAGGATGCTGATAGAATTTTTGCACTCTGGAATTCTTTACAAAATTCTGTTCTTAATTAAACTAGCATAATTCTTCTTCTTGTATTTCATTCATTGGCACCTTATGAGGTGACTCAAGCTCTTTAAACTTATCACACATTGACAAGGACTCCTAAGAATATGCCCATTAATTCAAATTACAGTCACATACTGCATGCCTGTTGCAATATTTAGTAGAGGTAGAAATTCCAAATTTTTCACCCATAATCCCTTTTGCTATTCATATAGATTTTTCTTATTAGCACTGTCTTGCCTACTTTCTAACTGACCCTTCCGACAGGACTAAGCCCTTCAGGATCTGGCAGCTGCAGAAGATTGTTGTCTGGCCTTCATTTATGATTAGCATAGATGATTGCACTTAATATAAGAGCTTGAAGAAATAAATGCCTTGGCTGTGTCTGCTGCTACTTGTGTTTTTAAAGCAGTGGAAAGGAGGCAGAAATACGCAAGAAACAGGGCACTGAACTTGGGGTTTAGCACACAATCTGCACTGCAACAGCACCAAGCTGGCTCACCTATCAGCACGCTCTGTCTGATCATGGGTCTGTGTGCTTCCCATGGCAAAGGGGAGCTGAAGTTGGAGAGAACCAAGGTGTATTCTCACTGCATAGCAAATTTGTAACAATAAAGTAATGGTGGCTGACCTTTCTGGTTTTGGGATCAAAAGTGCCTCTTGGCTGGCAATCATTAGAAGAAACCTTCAGTATGTTATATCCACCTGTCTCTGAATACAAATTCAAAGCTGCCCCAAAAAATCAATGTAGGTGCTTTGATTGTAACATTCTCGATATTTTTTTTACCCTTTTATGGAGAGAAAGGAATCACTGGGGATAAATAGTGCTTCATGAATTAACAGTGGATCAGAGTGTTCTGACAGATAATTAAATAAATTACGGGTTTATACTTCTGTATTGCAAAGAGTCGGTAATGTGATTTTAGCTAAGGAAGCATTGCCTGCATCTTTCATTACTTCCTGTATTTCTAGTTGTCATGTTGGAAGATGAAGGATGGATTGTTCATTCAATCAAGCTTCTCCCATAGCACTTCCATACAAGTTACAGGAACTTTTTATAAATCTGTCTGCTCCTGCTCTTACATAACTCTGTGATAAATCACCCTTTGACTTCAGTTGCACAAGGAAAGATTAGCTACTTTTAGGATTTTCAGATTCTTTTTACTGCTTGTAGATGTCACAGAGGCCTGCACTAGTGCAGAATCACTATTCTTATCAATAAATAAGTTATTTAAAACAAGCTTATGTGCTTTGGAACAGGACTTGCCACAAAGCTGTGATTTGAAACAGATTTATTTTCTCTACTGTCATCAGCCACAGAATTCTAGATTAATAACCTATTTATTTGATTACCTTCAAATGTGAAGTAATCACCTTTCCCAGGTAGCGATTCACTGAGTTTTCTGTCATCTCTTTATAAGGCATAGAAATGGAGTATCAAATATCATTGTCCAAATGGTCCTGGTGTAAATGAGCTACAAGCAGCTACTCAGTACAATAATATCAATTTTTTACTTTTAGGTTGTTTAATCTCTATTAATATTTGCAGTAATTTATAATGGCAACATATAGAATCATATGACTGAAACAAAAGTCCCTGGAAAACTGTTTTCCCTGCAATTTTTCTGGTCTGTCTTTCTTCTAGTTTATTCTTTCTTAGCTATACCAGGTTTATGAAATCAAATGTGGACTCTCATTTCAAAGATGAAGTCTTTGCTATAGTTATTGTATGCCATGCAGCACCTGGTCACACTTCCTAATTTTGATATTTAGGATGGGAGGAAGGGTTACCACAGCTTTTCCCCCTACCTTGCCTGAGCTGCATTGTTTAGCAACCTGCTTTATCTTGCTGTAATAAGTTGAAAATATATCTTCAGACGGGTTATGAGTCACTGTAATGACCTTTACATAAATACATAATGCGGTAGGTAAAACACAACCTGGCATTTGTTTTGTTATCTTATGTGACAACCAAATTTGTGAATTCCTAGTTCTGTACCTCCTATATTTCCTTCTAAAAAACCCAGGGTCTTCTCTGCACTTCTGCCAACCACCAGAGCCTCCCTCAGAAAATGGATGGCCTCCAGCACGCTCTCTGCTGAAATTTTATTAGTACCACTCAATCCCTTAACTTTAGAAATTTAAGATCATGTTTACAGGGCAGAGGAGTTTAGATCTAAGAGGACCCTCAGAATTCATTAGTAGGACATTACTGTCAAAAGGACAATGCTGAGGACATTGTGTAAATGGCCTGTGCCCATGAAAAACATTGGTTGATAAGAGTAGTAGAACTGAAATGCTTTTGTCACTGTTACAAATAAAAATATATTATAAAAAAGTGGGTTTATTATAAAAGTCATTTCATTCACATGTTTCAGGAGGCAAGATAAAGGCTCTGTGATAAGAAGGCATACTCCTCCTGTGTTGGAGTATGACTCAGGTGCTCTGAAGAATGACGTTTTCATGACTTTCATAACGTGTTCAGAGGTCAGGTACTTGGCTGTAGGGTCAAATAGTCTTAGTGTGACAATCATCAAATAACAAAGGTTTGTGTTTGCAGAACAATGACCCTGGGATTATGTGCACATGTTTGTCTCCTTTGCATTTGAATTGGCATGAGAAAGCCACATGCAGTCATTGCAGACTTGAGGAGATAAAAAAGGACAAAATGTCTATTTCCATGACAGCCTGAGTAGTTATCCAATGAAATAAGATTCTGGATATAGGAACTATCATGTCAGTCAGATCTATCAATAAAGACCTTATAAGGGATTCAGCAACAAATAGTAAACTTCAGTCTCTTGTAAGACTCATTATAATGGTACAGAGGAAATACAGAGAGGAAATCAGACTTTTACACAAATGTTTCTGAGATCACTGTAGAAAAGCATATAGGTTTTTTTTTTCAGGTTTAAAGTTCCTGTAGGAGTAATTTTCCTTAGGAGATTAAATCTGTAAATTCAAAGAGGCAGAGTCAATGGTCAGTTATTGAAGAACCAGACTAAAATGATTAATAACAGTAAAACTCTTGACAATGCCTGCAGAAAGCTAAAACACAACAATACATATGTTCTTCTTCACGTGTTTTGATTTTGACCAGTTTGATGGATTTTATTTGATTGAGTTACGACAATAACACAGAGAGGAAGTTCTAGTAATTTGTTAGCCATGGCCACATGGGTGCTGGCCCTATATTTCATCAGTACATAATTTAGTACTTAAGGGACTTATTCTGCACATGTAACAGAAAAACCTAATTGTCTGACATTTTGATGTAGTCTCAGAACTAGCATCTTCCAGAGCCTGTATTTTGAGACGTGATATCAAATCACACAATATTTTATATCCCGTGGGTAGGAAAATACAATATTTGGAAGCACCCAGAGGTAACAGACATTTGCCAGCTGCCTCAGTGCCACTGGCAAAATCTTAACAAAATCATTCTTTAACTGAAGAAGCGGTGAGATTGAGCAGCATCAAGCTGTTACATGGAAAGGCAAAGTTTATCCCCAGCTGAACTCCCTCTTGGGGTTTTGCAGCAGGAATATCCCTCTATTCCATTAAACACTGAGTCAGGTCGCCATGCAGCATCTCCAATTGGGCTGCCAAACCTTACATTGTAGACATGGAAAGAAGAGGAATTGTGCAAGTGACAGCAGATTATGGAACCTGATTTTACCTGAAGTATTGTATCACTTCAATTTCCAGAATGACGAGGATTTCCTCCAACAGTTAAGCACATAATTACTTTTCAGAAACGAATTCAAACAATAATCCTGTGTAAAGAAGAGACTGACTTGTATTTTGCTAATGGCTGTGAGTTGTTGCAAAAGAAAAGAAAAGGTGATACCCTTAATTGTACAACATTAGTAGAGTATTTGGACTGGTTAATGTCAGGAAAACATTAATTGATAAGTAAAATTGTTGCTATGTTTTTATTTTTAAATCCTTTGACTAAGTCCCTGTACTTTCCTCCAGAAGTCTCTTAGTTATATAATAATTTATCAAAATACAAATTACTGGACTATTGGGCCTTTTTTTTCTTCTTTTATTAAATACTTGCTTTTTGGAGAAATTGAAAATTAGGTATTTGTAATTGTGACACAGTGACAAGTCTTAGAGATGTTAAATAATAGTAATGCAAGAGAAATGGTGTCATTAAACAGCAGAAGTTATGCCTTTTTGAAGTAGTAAGCAGAAAACAGCTAATAAAAGCTGAAAAAAGCAAGAGGAGGCAAACAAGGAATAAAATCATGTTCAGAATTAACAGACCATCTGCAATATGATAATCCAGTTACAAATATTCATCCAAGCTGTTAAAATATATATTAGCTTAGCACAGTGGAGAACACTTGATTTTTGGATGTCAGCAGTAAGTGAGAGGTGGTGAACATCACTGCATCCAACCTTAACTTTGTTATCTTGACTTCTATAAATTCAAACAGGCCACAGCCTGTCAGTCAGCTCTAATTGGGGCCTTATTTCATTGATTTATACAGGCCATGAGAGTTTACTTATTTTGACAACTTTAGGAGGGTGGAAATAAAAAACAATGAACAGTTTTGTGAAATATCCTTTTATTTTAGTTTGCTGTTACAAACATACTAAATGTAGTAAAGATACCTCTCCCCAAATTAAAATCTAAGCTAAAAATACAGAAAAAATAAAAGAGAAGGAAACATGAAAAAGAAGATAAGCTGCTGAGATATTAGTAGTTATATATACCTGGAATCATTGGAACATAGAATAATGTGTGTTGACATTTAAAACACTGGAGTTCTCTGGTGCAAGATGCTGCTCAAAGCAGAGCCAGATTAGACGAGGTTTTTCAGGCCTTGTTCAACTGAGTTTTGATTTCTTCCAAAGGTGGAGATTCTAGAATCTTTCTTGATAAATTTTCCAGTGCTTGACTTCCCATATGTGATGAGTGTTAGTTATGAGCTTTCCCCCCTTATATTGATGTATCTCTTCTTGCAGCTTATGACTGTTGCCTCCATTTCAATTGCTCCATACTTCTGAGCATGTGGCTCCAATTTATATTGTAGGGGTACGAGGCAGCTGAGGAGCAATAAGACCTTTCCTTAGCACAGAGATTTTCAGGCTGAACAACCCTGATTCTCAGCCTGCTATTACATGTCTAGTGCTCTGACTCCTAATCAGTTTTTTTGCCGTTTCACAAGATGTACTTCAGTACAGTATTTAATGAGTATAAAATCAGGATTTTATGCATAGCTTATGTAGAATTAAAGTAGAATTGAAATTTAATCACCTGAAGAAATATGTTCAAACTCATTCAGCTTATTTCCACATAGACACAAACACACATATACACATATACATAGAGTTTTACACACAGTATAGAAAAATATTTTTATACTGAAGCAACTCTCTCCTCTGAGTTGAAGTGCCAGGTGCAGCCACTACTACCAGTTCACCACACTGTGTTCTTGGCAATCAAGGATGCTTTGTGTAACATTCCATCCAAGGAGATATTTAAGTCCTTTCTATTTACTTGACTTTCTCATGCACCATACCAGAAAACTATTTTTAAAATAATTATTTTCAAGATTAGGTTGGTTTGTCATGGATAAGAATCTACAGATGTTTGTGCACTATGCGATTTGGAAACAGTACAAATCAAATTAGTATGTAATTTCTGACTCATTTCTCCTGTTAGGTGACGTCAGGGAAGTGCTTTCCTGATGACTTAATTACTAATTTCTGAAAAATTTGTTTTGTGCTCAGAAGACACTCTCCAAATTACAGAGTTGTGGGACAGAAAAGCAAAAGATCATTTACAATTGTGACTGTGCTGTTACATTTTCCAGTATGATAGTTTATATTTTCCAAATTTTCAAAAATAGACCTCTTTTCCTTAAGTCTTTACTAAAAATGTTTCTAATGTCATCAAGGCTCCATTTCTCATTAAATGTTGGACAAGATGATCTTTCAAAGTCCCTTCCAATCTGATCTGTTCTATGGTTCTATGATGCATTCTCAGATGTCTGCTTTAATAAAGAGACGTGGCAGTAGTTTTAACTTTAGCTTTTTTAAAGCTTTCTTTGTTAACTCAGTAAAGAATTTTTAACACTAAAAGTCAATCTTTCTTAAATTGGGGTAAAATTTGTCATTGTACAATTTAAATGTAGTCCACAGAGAGTCAGAAATTTGATGGGGTTTTGGTTTGTTTGGTTTGGGTTTGGGTTTCAGTTTTTTTAAATTAAAGTTGCAATATCTGCATAACTGTTTTTCAGATTAAATTTTGGGTCTTCTATGTCTTAAAAAAAAAAAATTTGCGCTTGCACTAGTTTGTTGAAAATCAAAATCCTTCCAGTTGCCAGACTCTTTTGTGTCAGCTGAAGAGTAACTTTTGTTTCCAAAATATCTGTGTTTGGAGCTTGAACTCAAGCTTTTCATTCCAGTCCTCTTTTAAAAGTCAAGTTCTATTTTTTATGGAAGTATTCTAGACTCAGTTTCACGGCAAGCAAAAGCAAAAACACATGTTGTCTTAGATTTAGAAACTAAAATATTTTTATTCAGGAATGCCAACATATTTTAGTTTTGGCAAACGTAAATAACATTCTCAAGAGGGTTATTTTTATTCTGTAGAAAGTAGATTCAACATTTGCGTAAAATAGATCAATGTAATATTAGTTATTCCATATTTTGAGCTTATTCAAATAAATTTTTTGCAAACAAATGCTAAAATATTAAAGCATAACATTTAAATATCTGGAACTGGAAGAGGAAAAAATAATCTTATGTTTTCATGCAAGCATAGAAAATTGTTTGAAAGGAATCTTCTAATATTGTTTAGTCCAGGTTCTCACTCAAAGCAAGAATATCACCATCAGCTGGCTGTCTCAGCCTTTGGTTTTTGTAGCCCAGGCCAAAACACCTTCAAGAAAAGAGACGAAACCAGTTCCAGTGCTGCAGCACCCTCCCAGGTTTGGTTGAAGCCCTAAACAGTTCCTTGATAGCCCTTGTTGGAAATGTCTTTAATTTCTCCTCATCCAACTCATGACCTGGGAAATTCAGCTTTGGACCTGGTGTTCTTTATGCAGCTCAGCGGGCTGGTGTAGCTGAGCACACCCTACCAACAACAGACTCCCAGGACTGAGCTGCAGGAGTGGCTCATACTCCCCACAGCACTAAGACTTTTTCAGCATGTCTAAAAATTAAACTCATGATCTCCCAGTCTCTAATAGAAAAAACCAGTAACTTCCTTGGAAGTTAATGGTAAAGTTTAAGGATTTTAAAGTCTTTGTCCGTCTATAAATTTCAGTAAGTTATTTTACAGTGGGGTTTTTTTGTTCATTTTTTGGGGGTTTTCTTCATAAATTTTTTTAGATGGTTTCTAGGGTTTTTTTCTTTATACTACTGAATACCTTATTGGTATAAAAAACTGCAGAGGCAGTTTCCCTTTCTTTTTTTTTACATCTCACTGAAAGTTGTATTTGAATAGCTTATAACATGCCAAATCTAACCATGGTGACTACTGTGAGTGAAACATATTTCAGTGGTCTGCGGCTGCCAGGAATTGACTTCTTACACCATAAGAAGTGAGAAAAGTCATAACACCTAAATTGAACAGAACAGCTGAACAGAACAGATTTCAGATATCAAAATCATTTTCTCCATTGCAGTCCTATGTAGTTGAGCCTTGATCTTTAGCATTATTAGTTTTGTGACAGATAAGTTAGTTACTCACACGTCAGTCAAAAGTGGATCATGAGTGCTTATGAATGAGACCTTCTTGTTTACAGATATGGATAATGAATTCTTATTTCACCTTGCTGAAGACCTCACTAGTGAGAAATAGAAAAGAGAAATTCTAACTGTATTTGTTCCCAATTTTTGCTCATTGTGCTCATAATGATCATACACACTGGAGAAGCTGCCTATCAGATTTTGTGAAGAATTAGTGAAGAATTAGTGCAGAAGGTATTTTATTGGGAATTTTCATACAGCAAATTCCAGTCAAGAGTCTCCTGAATTAGTCCGCCATCTTTACTTTTTTGACTTTTTAAAACTCAAGAATATATAAAATGGTAAAGTTTGGAAACTATTACTTCTTCAAAATAAAAATAGTTCCAATTAAAAAACTACGGAAATCTCTGTTTAGATCCTGAATGGTGGCTTAAAAATACATATAATAAGAAGAGAAGATGTACAGTAAAACATTAGTTTTTCTTTTCAGTTTGGGCAAGGAATGCACAATGACATTGATCTCAGTGAAGGGCCTGAATTCAGTTCAGGAATATCACCTAAATTTAAGTGTCTAAGTGGAAGTGTCTACATGAGCATTGTGTATGCGAGGTCCCTGTATGATCTGTAGAGATCTAGCCAGAGTTCTCCATGGAGCTTGTTCATCTTACAACAATATGGATACCTGGGCCAGATTTCAGCTGCATAAGCACCAGTTTTTATTACTGCATAAGTTGTTTAAAATTTCTATTACTACCATTCATTTCTACTACTATCATTCATTGCTACCATAGCACAGATCCTGTGGAAAATCTGCACGCTTTGGGAAAGGAAGCTGGAAACAAAGATGTCCCTATGGTGTCTAAGGCATAGAATAAATTAGATACTTGTTTTAACAATAGTGTTGGTCCTCACCTACGTGTTCTTTCCAATTTGAGACATTCTGTGATGCAGTTGGTTAGTAAATTCCACTAACTTCATTGATAATAGGTGTAAGCCAAGGTTCTCTGATGTTTAATGCTGTTTGAAATTATGATTTCCCAGAAAATTGTAGAAATCCCATAGTGCCTGCTCATATCTGCCACCTGCATCTCCAAATGTCTCAAACAAGAATGGTTAACTCTGTAGAGGAAATGTCAATTTCAAGATCTCTCTTGTTTTATAGAAACCTATAACTATATGCATGCATTTACATTTCTTAATAAAGAGTTGAATCTCATTCTTGGGGCTTTTTTTTGGTATTTTATCTCTGCTTTAATCCATCTTTCAACTTCAGGGTGTGCTTTCAATACAACAGTGGGGAGAGAGTAGCTTGGAGACTATTTTATTTAGGTGAAGTGACTTGCTACATGAAGGCATCAGTTAGCATGAAAAATTAGTGAAAAAGTATAATTTAAATCATACTAATATTTTGTTTAATTACCCAGTTGCTCCTCCCAGTAGATACTACACTTTAAAAAACCTTAAATTAATTTGCTAATTAAAATAACATATTTTAAGCAAGTCAAATTCTTAAAAGTTTAATGACTTCATTTTTCTCACATTACACTTTGTGAGAGTCAAACAGAGAGAGAGTTTAGGAGGGAGCCAACTTATGCAGCATTTCCAACAGAGCCATTGAATTTTCTTCTGACACTACTTTTTATATTTTTCTAATTGCTTTGGAAAGGTTTCATGTTCAAGGTAAACAACCAATAAGATCTTCTTTTAATCTAAAGCAACTTCCTTCCTCCTGAAAATGAATTTGAACTGTGAAGTTGTAAAGGATACAGAGTGGCAGCTTTTAATGCTTTTGAGTACCGTCACTTCACATAATAGGGTGCCTACCAATTCTGTGCTTCATTCTTTAGTAATAAATGGGAAAGAGTGGGCATTAGCAGTTCTGTGGTTGCAGATGCAATCCAGAAAAATAGACAAAACTGAAATATGACAATTATGGAAGTCTATTACAATTTTAATGTGACAATGATCAAACAGAATTTCAATTAGCTCTAACCATCCACTCTTGGCTTCCAAGAACACATCTAGAGACAAAAAAAAATCTGAATATTTTTACACTGTGGTAAAATGAGGTAAAACTAAATGATTTGGGTTGTAGTTCTGCTACAGGATGAATATGTCATTTGGAGGTTGAGTATCAAAAAGAAATACAGGTTGGTAATATAAGCGTTCAGTATTATTGGACAATAGCTGTTCAATTAGCTGAACTTTGCACCTAGAGATTCGAGGCTTGTGTGATGATAGAACTGAAAAATATGGACCTTGTATTTTAATATTGGCCCCTGCTCTACCACACAGACTCCAGCTTTGCAAGCTAGAGCTAGCATAGACAGGTAAATTCATGAAAATTCCAGTTTCCTTGCTTGATTTTTCATTAGAAGCAGGAATCAGTACTATTTTTGTAAGCTTTTTGTTTTCTAATATATTATGCAAAACTGGAAGCAAGTTCACTATATACAGCACATATTAATGCAATTTAAGATAAATAAATAATGTAAAATACACTCTTTTCAAGAGATTAACATGCTAAAGACTATGCAAACAAAAGCGTATATGAAGTTAAAGACAATCATAGCGTGTGGTATAGAATCTGCAATAACCTTTTCTGGTTTTTTGGGGTGGGGGGCTGGAACTTGAACCCTTGATCCTTTATTAAGGAGTTTTATATAGGACAAAAAAAAAAGAAATAAAAGAAAGGCTTTTCAAGGCTGAAAAATCTCTCTCTTCTCTGGTTGTAATGACCACTTCTAACCTGCCCAGTGACTCTAATCCTGTCTATATATGCAGTAACAGTAATTTTACACCTTTCTCAGTCACACAGTAAAAGCTTCAGAACATAATGGTAAATAGGATATAGTTAGGGTCTTGATCTAAACCCCTCAAAGTGATAGATGCCACAGCATACTGCAGTGGAATGACTAACTAATGTGACAAGCTTTTGGTACAGGAGGGCTGCAGAGGCGGCTTCTGTGGGAAGAGTCTGAATGCTTTCCCATGACCCCCACAGCCAATTTCACCCAACTCTAAAGATGAGAATATCAGTGATCCTGGAGGCCTCTCATATAACATATTTAAGAAAGGGTATAAAATGTTGTGCAGCAGCCATGAGAGAGAGGAGTGATAAAAAAGTGATAGAAACAGCCTTGTAGACACGAAGCTCAACAAAAGAAGGAGACAAAGGTGGTGCCCCAGGTGCCAGAGCAGACATTCCCCTGCAGCCCATGCTGAAGACCATGGTGAAGTGGGTTGCTGCACTGCAGGCCGTGGAGGATCATGGTGCAGAAGATATTCACCTGCAGTCCCTGGAAGCCTGCATGCCAGAGCAGGAGGACTTGCCCTGAAAGAAGCTGCAGCCCTTAGACAGCCCTTGCAGGAGCAGAGTGTTGTTTTCTCTTTTGATTTTTCTTCCTTGTTTTACACCTTCTAATAATACCAAGGCTACCTCAAAAGCTGTAAAAGCACCAGTAAAACACCTTTATCTTGTTTTTCAAGTTCAGGTGTGCTTGCCACCATCTTACTTTATTTTATACAATTAAAATGGCCTTTCAGGAATTAAAGACCCTTCTTTCAAATGCCTATATTCTTCTTTCATCACCTTGATGATGATGTTTTACACATATAATCTTTCATCTCTTGTCTTTTATATCACACTCTACTGGAGCTGTATAGTTAATCTATGAGTCTGGATTTTTTACTAATTTCAGAAGGAGCTGAATATACTCCATATTCTACACAGAAATGGACAATGAAGAATACAGAGAAAATAGTAAGAGTAAATTTTTGAAATTTGATCACCACAAAATAAAAACGGAATTGTCAGACATTATTTAAAGACTTACATTTATGCATTATTATCATGCTATTCTTGATACATCATTCAGACAGTGAGCAAAATGTGATGTTATTTCTAACAGTAAACAAAAACTGAATGTACAGGCAATGTCATTCACAGCATATCTTTGTTTTTGCATTCAAGAGAAATTTGCTAAGTCATAAAAAAGCGATGAAAATGTGTATCAATACCTTTATGTATGTGTACATTAGCAGGTATATGATAGAAAAATTTTTAATATTTTCATTTAAATAGGTAATAAGGTGGATGACATTTTCTGTGTTACATTAGTAAAACAATGATCAAGGTCAGATATTTTCTCTGGACTCATTCTTAAAAGAGCAGTCATTATCTGTTATTGAGTGTGGATTACCATGAGTTATCTATAGCTCCATCTTTTTTATAATCTTTTGGAATGCTTAATGTTAAGGTCAATATTAGTGACAGTAGGACCTGTACTTATTTTTTGGTGTGAAAGCTGTACAAAGACCACAGTTTCCTATTCATAAACATCACTGAGTCCTTCTAATATTCTTTTCTACTTATGTTTTTATAATATGCATTTTCTTTCTTCATTTGAATTGTAGTAGCAAAGTACCTCGTTCTTACTCCCTAGAAGCAAATTCAGATATATGTCTAATTGGTATCTATTATGTGCTCTTACCTAAGTTAAGCAGGTTATTATGAAATTACCTGTGTTCCCACTGCACTATAATATCATTTACAGACTCGCTGATTTCTCAAGGCATAGAGAGCTCATCCAGAAATGATGAAGGAGGCTTATGGTGTGATTTCCCATTAGTAATCAAAATTATTGATGTTTACTGTGTTATAGCATGACACAGATAATAAATATATTCAGTCCAAGATACCTTTTTGGCATGAAAATGTTACTTTATGAAAGAATCTTTGTTTCAAATGCAAATGTTCAGATGCTGATCAGTATTTTCCTCCATAAACTATGTTAAACACTATTTTTTTCATAGAATATAATTTTTAAAATATGCATATTTGAGGGCATAAAAGCTTTGCTGTGTTTGAGTAATCCAAGAGATGAAAAATGAGTTTGTTAATCATGCTGGTCCTTGTTATAAGAGCAATGATTTACGGAATAAGAATAGCTCACGAAATCCCTGAATACTTGATGGAGTTTATGTAGAAGGAGTAAAAATGCTTCATATCCTGTCATATACTTACAGTTTTCAGCTTGAGTTGCCCAAATGCTGTATTAGAATGACATGCTTTACAAAGAAAATGTCTGATTAAAACATTGCAAAGATTTGAAACAGCAACACTCTTAAGTTGTTTGCATGCATAAACTCAGAATAATGTCATTTCCAATTGAACTCAAAGGACATGAAGAGATCGGATAAATAGCAGTCTGTAACGATAATTTTGCACAGAGTAATTTTAAAATGTAATTATATATATATAGGTAGTCAGGATCTTGCTTTTTCCTTTTCATTTAAAGAAACAACATTAGAATAATCTCTTAGACAAGTATTTCAGTGTTTAAAAATTAAATTTTAAATGAGTGAATGCAATTGCAAAATTTGTCTTTCACAGCAAAAATGTTGGGGTTACCATTGTACCGCACAGCTGAAAGAGCTTCAGAGGTACTCAGAGGTACTGCACCTGATAAACCGAGCCCTTCTGAAGTAACAGATGTTCTGCAGGTTGTTCCAGGGATTTTGTATTTCAACAGAACCATCTTAAAATGATGGAAGTGTGATGGGATCACTCCTATGTCAGCCACTAGGGAAGAACACAGTCTGGTAACAAGCACCATATTTCACAAACTGTGTTTTCCTTGAATGACTTTACTTCAAATAATCATGAAATAATGTTCTCGGTCTAGAGTAGCATATGAGGTCAAGATGGTTTTCAAGCAAGGACTACATGCCCAAGCATGTAATGGATACATTTAACTTTCACCTTTTCAGTTGTTTTATTTGTTCTACACATGCTGACTTTCACCTCTATCTGAGTCAACTCGAGTTGTTTTAATCTGTTGACACTACTGTCCAGTACAATTAGAGCTGGAGGACAAGTCCTTTCTGAAACCACTCTAAAAAGTCAGCAATTAATCAGATAAACATCTGTCCAGACATCTCTATCTGTCTATGTCAGCAAACAACAGTCTTTTAGAAAATTTTATAACATACACAAGTGTCACAGGAGGACATGATACACAAGGATACCAAAATTCCTCAGTTTTTCATTACATTTCTTAAGAAAATAAGAACTTATGGTTGTGTTTGTTTTGCAGTTACAATTGTATTTGAAAACATTTAACCCAACAAGAACTTATAAAGCATTAGAAATAGATATGCATTATGATTTGTAAAGGATCACTTATTTCAAGACAAATGGATAATGCTCAGATATTCACCAAGGCTTCCATTGAAGTTGTGTTGCTCTGTTTCTTTTGCAGTATATAGATTAAGTGATCAGTTTTCTTCCTACTGGAGAGTTACTTTGTTAGAAATCCTTTGCTGAAAGTATCTGATGAAAAAGGACAGTAATACAATTTGCACTTTCATGCAAATTTAGCTCTTGTTCCTTCTCACCCTATTAAGTAATCCAGTGAATGAAATAAAAAAAACTGAAACCTGCAACACAACAAATAAACAGCTTTTTCTTCTCAGAAAGGTTGTTCCAAGGAATGACAGGCAATGGGAGAAATTATATGTATTAATTTATAGAATGAGTACTCAACAAGTGACCTTAAAACCCTCAATCTTGCAAAGGCATTCACACTATTAAATAAATGCATATAATGCCTTTTATGAAATGAGAAATTCATCTACTGTACACACTAGAGATAATTACAAAGCTCCAGAGACTTTAATGAGATAGGAATAAAGTCCTCTGTAAAACTTTTACACAGGAATGTACACCTTTGTAGGTCTTCATCTTCTTCCTTAACATTTTCAACTAAATATTTAAGTGCTTTGTTTTTCTACAAATAGATATCTCTACCTGAATTTAAATTTTGAGGTCTAGTAGTACATACAGAATATGATAGTATAACCTAGAGGAAGAGAAAATTTTTATAGCATTTGCTTCAGTTGCAATTGCAGTAATTATGTAGGAATTTTGCTGCAATCATGTTGAAAATATCCCACTGGATATAATTTAAGAACACACTGTGTATCTATAATCACGATTTTCAGAACATTTACTATAAAACATCTTAGAAAATCTTTCACCTCTAATCCTGGCGTGGTTTACCCCATGCACTTTTTTCCCATTCTTTTCTTCAACAGTCCATAAAATTATGGCAGCTCTAATTTTTTGCAATTCAATTCTTGTTTGGGTCCATTAAAATTTAATATATTCTAGCAATGAAAAATTAAGGAGAAAAACCCTAATTTGTGAAAAATGTGAAATGCCATAAAAGAGACTTGTTCTGGTAGGGATTCAGGAATGTATTTTTGACTTCTGAAAATTTAATTCTTGTGATGTGATAGAAAATACTTTCCCTGTTTACACATAAAAGGCAAACAAAACCATAGTCTTGCAAATTACAAATCATTCCTTATTTCTAAGAACTACAGAAGCCTGGTCTGCTTTCAGATATGTAGGCACTATATGTGTCTTGCAAAATCAGTGACTGTGCATGCATATGCAAGTATGACATAGGTTTTTGAGTCAGGTTTTGGTTTCATTTTATGCCTTTTTATATATTGAGTAGACAAAAGGCAATTTATAGAGCAAGAAATTAAATATCAGAAATGCAGTAAGTTGTAGGTTAGAAAAATCACTGAATGAGAACATTCTCCCAGCAGTACCGACAGAGCTGTGTCCAGCAGTTAGAGTATTGCAAATTGAAGTAAAAATGTAAATGCACATAAAACACATAAACTCATTTTAACTGAGGTCAGAAATGGGTTCTGAATGGAGCTACAAAGAAAATGCACTTTAATAACATAATATCTGAAAGAGAAATTAATTGTCTTACAGAACTAAGAAAAGCAAACATATTGAGCCTTCCAGGCACAACAAGTCTCTTGATTTATTCAGAATTGCAGAACAGTCTACTTGGTGATTAAGATAAATACTCATTGCTCACGTGTCAGGAGGACCCATCCAAGAAAATCCTTTTGTGTATAACTCTTACACTATCAAGATGGAAATGATGAGTGAAAGTAAAATTTTGTTCAAAACACTGTGATTCTCTAATACTTTGCCTAAAGAAGTTTAGAAGAATTCTAAAATTACCCGTATGTCATAAAAGTAATTACCAGAAGGATAGGGGTAAGGATTTTTTAGCTTCTTTCAATACTAGTTTTTTAAATTAATATGACAAAAATTACAGAGACTCACAGCACAAAAATACTAAGTCCTACAGAATCTGGACCAGATTATCTTTCTGTGTTGTTTGGCAATCACAATTCTGTCTTACAGCTGTGGCTTTGTAACTAGACTGAATGCTTTGCAGCAGGAGACGGCGTTCACCTTAGGCTGCCCTCTGCATCCAGTACAAGGCTTAGAGAGGGCTGGTGCAGCCTCCACAACTCACAGCTCTTTATGGCCTTTATAGTCTGTCATGAAGCCCTTGTAGTGCTTCAATCTCTCTGGCCAAGTTACAAAACACACAGACACACTGTGGCTACTGCTGCCACCTCTTGGATATTCAGACACTGGGAGCACAAGATCTATAGGCTAACTCATAATATACAGGGTATTGTGGTTTAGGTGGTGTTGGTTTTGATTGTTTTTTGGGTTTGTTTGGTGGTTTTTTTTGTATTGCTATAAAGGCAGTAATTTTGTAGTATCCTTGGTAGAGAAACATGATTTCAACAGTTTGCAGTCAGACTGTTTTCTTCAGTTGGTAGCTTTCAGGTATCCATTTTCCACTGTTGCTTCACAGAAAATTTTTATGGATTCAATTTATGAAATTGAGACTGTTCTTATAGAACATTTCTGAACAGAATATTGCATTTCCTATCCTGTTCTAGATGTCTTCAAGCTTTTTCATCTTGTCTCCAATCTCATTTCAGTCAAGTGACAACCTGAAACAAAACTATATAGGGAAGAAACACACGGTTCTTTGCAGCTCCCTTCTTCTCTTAAACGCTCATCACACAGCATCAAGGTGCAGGGCTGTCAGCGTACTTCTGGTTCTGGTGCTGATATTTCCTGGAAATTCTCCTAGTTCTATCACTGTAGACAGAGCCTTTGTCTAACAGTAACTTTAATTGACAAGGCAAAGTTGAAGACAAAAATGTCAAAGAATATGGGTGAAAATTGAAAGTTATTTCTGTCATGAAATTTTTGTACATTTGCTGCATTCTGAGTGCAATTGCAATTGTCAAAATTTTCATCAACCTATTTCATGTACAGTCAAGACCTAATAAGCTGGGAGAAAGAAGAAAAGTGGATAGTGTCTGAAATTCTTCCATGGAGCACATGCACCAAGATGAATGCTGTCTGATTATCAGCTCACACAAAACTGTTGTTTGCTGTCTTATACAATTAATGAGGCAGTCTATTAAAAAAATGGAAGAGCAATTTATGTAGTGCTCAAAAGTTTCAAGACTCTGGATCACTATATTTGAAAGCAATGTCTGTAGAAGAGGCATACTGACTTCTTTAGGACTAGGTGAACAGTGATATTTATAAATGTTGAGAGGTTTGTTTTGTACATTACATGTTTTCTCGTCGTGCCAATTGCTGCTAGCAGAAGTTAAAGCATTATTCCTGAGTTACTTCTGTTTATATCCTTCCCAATGTTATCTTGGTTCAGTGTGCATCCGCTCAGCAGATCTATGCACCTCAACATTGCCAGGATTGACCTCATCTTTGTTCATAGTACATAGAATGTTGTTAGGCATGTTCATGAGCTAAAACATACTTGAAGTAAAGGTGAATCTATATTTTATAGATTCCTTGAATCAGAGGCAGAAACATTAGAAGAATGAATAACCCAGTGCAGGAATGAAATCAGAGACCACACAAAAGCTCACTGATTTCACTCATGGCAATGAGGAAGGATAAAGAGCGCTTAAAAGTTGCCACCCATGATAAGAGCTTCAGATGAAAAATTGCAAGTGTAACATCTGCCAATTCTGCATTAGATTTGCAATGGGATTTTGTAATATTCAGGCATCTTTTGAAAGGATAAACAGTAGCCATTCACTGCGTTTTCCTCTAAGTAGAATTTTATGGGTTTTTCTGATCCCAAACATATTACCATCCTAGATGCTGCTACTACTTGGGGTTTTTGACTTTCTTCTCCATGAGGGCTGTATACTGGTTCTATTCATAAGCTCAAGAAAACTAACTGTTAAGAGATGAATGTTGAGGAAGACTTGGGACACCAACAAGATTCGGTAGCATGCAGGGGTACAGGGGAAACGGTTGCCACAAACTTTTGAAGAAGATAATCTACAAAAATTTTTGTGCACACTGTTCACAGCTAAGTAGATTCTAGACTGGGTTTTTTTTCCAGGAGAGTTAGTGTAACACATTCCAGATTAAAATGTAATCTGAATGCCCAATATTTGTAGTTTTTTAGTTTATATTGAATATCCCATGCAAAGTATCTTCAGAGAAATCATAATTCCCAGTGCCATGAACTGGAGATTCTTCTTTTAGTGTCATGGATGATTCAGGCACAGAAGGAACAATGCAAGATCTAAGACTGTAAAGCTGGAGAATTTGCAAGTTTGAGCAAATAAGGGAGAACATGGTAGAGGGAGAACTCATTCTTTATCTAAGTCTTTAATCCAGTGGCCACTCAGCAACACTGGATGCTGACACACCTCAGAATGATGAAATCGGTTATGTTTTTTACAGAACTCAGACTTCTGGGTAGTATCAGTATCAGGAATTTTGTAAAGAAGAAGCAGACATTACAGATATGTGTGGATAGACTACATATTTGTCATCAGGTGGTAAAGAACATTCAAGAAACCAAAGTTATGCTTACTTATGCTTATGGAGATAAGCTATTCATTACAGGCAGTTGACAGAACAATAAAATCATCCTCTACAGATTTTTTGCTGCGCTTGCATTCAATTAATGGGTGAGGTTCCACAGTCACTGGGCTAAGTGGCAAGAATTAGCACCCAATGACTTCAGCAGTTGGGTTTTCAGTTGGTGTATTTAATAAAATGGAATGGATTTAAATTCAACAAATCTCTCTTTCTACTCTTGTCTCTTGGGGCAGCACAGTCAGTCCTGCCTAAATTCAGGGAACCATTGATTAGATCAAATCAATGAACGTGGGAAAAGGAAGAAAGAAAAGGAGCACAAGTATAATCTCAGGAACTGAGAAGTTGATGCTATTTTTAAATGTGATTAAAAAAATCTAAGGCATATGTAAATTTGAGATAACACATCTCCCTTGTCCCAATGCCTCAAAGGAATTTACTTCAGTAATTCATATTAAATTCCATAATTATTAAGCTGGATAATGTATTTTCAATACTTAATACCACAAATGCTTAGGTGTTTTCAAAGTAATCTTTAATTTTCGCCATCAAAACTAAAGCCTTGATAAAAATCTCTTTATGTGTTTCCTATTCTGTTTAGAGATAACTGAATCAGGTTTTCTTTTTTGCTTTCAGTGTTTCAGTACTTTTGGCCACCTGTCAACCAACCAAAATTAAAAACAGGGGCTGATTAAATGACTCTCTATGGTGCTGTTCAGGCAGCTTCATTAGTGTTTCAGCTTATGGCCACTGAGTGAGCCCCACTGCTGTAACTTCTGACAGTTTATGGAAGCCGACTTGAAGGCACAGGATGTGGGGTATGCAATTTTGCACAGTTGCAAAGTTGTGATTGCATGAATTGTACATGAAGTCCATTACTGTCGATGCTCACTGGTGGTAACAGCACCCTGAAGGTGTAAAACAGCTTTTTCTTTGAAACAAGTAAAACACAACCAACCAAATACAAGCCACATAAAGGAGGAAAATACAGAACAAGAATAACAAAAAATCCCAAACATTCTTTATTTGTCTATCCAATCACTAGATTGCATGAAAAATAGCTGATAGCCTTCCAGCTCATTTTGCTGGTGTTCAGGTATGTTGAGAACTAAGGTGTCAGGAAGGAGAAAGGTGATGGAGAAATAAACCTTCAAGGCTATGGCTGTAGATTATTGCACACAAAAAAGATTTCTCCAGCATGAACACAGCAAGCATCTCTGAAAGCTCTCAATGTCATTTTGCCAAAAATGTCTCTTCTTTTCACTAGTTGTCTGTCTGCCCTGTCAAATGTAATGCTTTATTAAAGCTTTGGGGCTCTTTTTTTTTTTTTTTTTCCTTTTCCTTCTCTCTGTGTCTCTGTGTGCCTTTTCAGGAGACAGAAAAGTATTTTTGAAAAGCAAATAGATGAGAGATAGAGCAAAACTAACTCTAATTTCCAGTATTCCTGCTTTACTTATATGACTTAGTACCTACTTGCTATTTTTTCATTTTGTACTAAAAGGAAAATCTTCATTTTAGTGAAGATTTGATGTTAGTTGTTACAAAAACACTGCTCAGTGCAGTACCATATAAACACCTTTCCTCTTGCACCACCGTACATAACCCTTCCCCTTGCACCACCTGAACAAATTAATTTACCTGTGTCAGAGTAATGTACCAAAAATATATACTAACATTTATACAGATGCTTCCATTGACATCAGTGGGAATATTTTACCCAGGTAAACTAGGGAAGAGTAGAACCTGTAAATATCAATGCAGAAAATAAGCCAAACTGATCAGGCAGTGCAAGTTCTATCAGTTTCACACAAAGAGGATGTGTGTTTCCTCTTTCTCTAGCACTGGCCTGAATAAGCTAAGCTGCACATGTCATACCATGGATCGTACTTACACTTCTTTCCACTGTAAATTAAGGCAGTTTCCTCTTTCAAGGATTCTTAGTACTCATTCCACATGCCTAACATGCCCTTTCTGTCTGAGGCTAGATGTAGAGCACTGCTCATGACTATTCATTGCAATGTCTTGGCAAGACATTCACAGCCTTAATATGTCAAAAAACAAATGTTCATGGGGTAATACTTGTACCTTGAAGTACTTATGTTAAGAAAAAGACATTGGCAAATTAGTGTAAGGCAAACTGCCTAACCCCTCAAACCCTTTTTTTCTGGGTTCTTAAAAACACAGAGTATTGGCTTTCTCAGCATGATCAAAATTTCTTTTCATGTGCCATGTAAGACCAAGTTTCACACATTTTCAGGTAAAGGTTCTTCTGCAGTGTGATCCTTGTACATAATTTCAGTTATGAAACTTCTGAATTAATTCAGCTGTGGATTTTTGTGGGGAAGTATATTCATTTCTGTTGCAATTGCTTTCCACAGGTGACTTTGAGAAGCCATGGACTTCTCAGTACATGATGCTGTGCTGTTCCACAGTCACCAATACCAGACTTTTGCACTGCCACATTACCAGGCAGTACTAACTTGTTCTATACCAAACATACAATCCCATTTCTTTGCCAGAAGATATGATGTGGACTATTCCTCAGAGTATTATGTCTCCCTGGTTTTATACATAATTTACATCACCTGCACTTCACAGAAAACCCACAAATATTTTTTGAAGAAAGCTGAAAAAGAAATGCAAGCTTGTCTCACTCTGCGACAGCTTTTCTGAACCCATGTTAAGAGACTTACCCAGTAATATTTGCCATTTACTATATTACTCAGCCATGGTCTGAGCAGAACAATAAGCAGCAACTTACATACCAAAAGTTGTGCCAAGAAAAATCTTTCCCTGTAAGAAAAACCAACTTTTTTATATTTTTTCACACTAGGAATGGAATTCTATCATTCTTACCCCTGACGTTTTCCCTATTTGTTCAACAGTAAATCGATCAATGTATTTTTATCTCCTTTTATATCAGAGTAAAGTTCTGTTGGAAATTATATGCAACCATAAACAAACTGGCTGTGTCTGAAGCAACAGTTTCTTCTTAACCACAAGGTAAAATTTTGAGCAAATGATAAAAATAACAAAGCAAAGTCCTGTTTCTGCAGTGAGTATGCATGTTTGGAGGCTAACAGCATAGTTTATGCGGTGACAGCTTACCTCCCTACAGTTCCGTAAAGTAATTTTCCAAATGTCATTCATAATACAGTAGATTGGACTATCACAAGATCAGTCACAACTAACCTATTCAATATGACTGCATTTTATAAGCAAGCATATTCTTTCTGGAAATCTGACCAGAATCAGCTGTTCACTTCCTGGGGACATTGATATTGATCTCTCTTTGCTTTCCTTCTCTTCCTTCCTTCTACTCTTTCACCCTTTACATGGCCAAATTCTATTTTAAACCCTTCAGGGCCAACAACCTCTATCAAAACTTGTCTCTGCTGCAAACATACTTAGAGGGAAGCAGAGTGCCTTGGGTTTGCACAGCAAGCTTTTGTAGCAGGAGAGCTACAAGGGTGGCTTCTGTGAGAAGCTGGAGAGGCTTCCCCAGTGTCTAACAGAAGTAATTCCAACCACCTCCAAGATGGACCTGCTGCAGGACAAGGCCAAGCCCATCAGTGACAGTGGAAGTGCCTCCGGAATAAAAGATTTAAGAAGTGTATAGAGGAGGTGAATATGGGCTATAGAACTTGAAGAAAGGGTACTTACTGCGAGTTTGGGTACAAATATATTTTATATATGAGCATGAAATCTGCCATTCCTCTCCCTCTCTGATAGTAAGACATGCCCTCCTCAGAAGCCCAGGTTGACACGAGACTTGACACTCAGTGACCTGGAGACCTGAGACATAAAGTTTTCTCTGTTTCTTGGAGATGCAAGGCATCCATACCTTTACCTGGATCATGCTGATTTGGACCATACTGCCCCATTTAATAAGTTGCATTGTGAATTTCTGGGTGTTTGGATTTTATGCAATGTGTAGAAATACTCATAAAAAATGAGATCACTGACCTAAGATTACAGGCAGTTTATATATTCAGTAAAAATGGGTGTAAATATAAAGGATGATGTAAGGATAAGAGAAGGAGGCCAGTAAAAGGGAATGAATCAGAGAATCAAACCAATGTGCTCAGTCTATAAATCTCACCAAACAGAAAATCTGTAATTACTGCGAGTGTGACCTTAACTCAGGGAAATAGGAAGCAGAAGTATACCAGCACAATATCTAAACCAAACCACTTTGCCCATCTCTAGTGAGCATGAAGCAAAGACATTACCATTTAAAGAATTATGAAGAGGCGGATATATATATTTTTTTTTGCATATTTTGTTTTCAAGTTGGGATGAAAAACCTTTTTATTTTCCAGGAGGGCTTAATGTCCATTTCTAGACGACAACACTTCTTTTATCTGCTTTCTCTCTGTATATGATTTCTAATTACATGCAATATTAAAGAAGTTTATTTTAGTTTAACTGTGAGGAAACCAGTGCTACTTTACCAGTGCTGGGAGTCATAGTTTTAACACCTGCTATGACTTTCATAGGCTTCTATTTAATCAGTGGCAGTTCACCAGGACTGCCAAGTCTTTTCCTCAGAGATACTTACCCCACCAGTAAGAGTAATTTACCCACACTGTACTCTTGTAGAAGTTGGTCCATCCCTGGTGGAAGACTGATGAATTTAATAAGGTTTCTATTAGCTCTTGCCTTCAGCCTGTCTAAGTCTCTGAACACTACACCTGCCTTCGAAAATACAGATTGGTCTTTCAACATTGGTCTTCTAACTCAACAAAAGAGTGCTCTTCTTTACCTCCTCCAGGTCTCTGGTAAAGATGCTAAACAAGACTAATAGGTCCCAGGAAAGAATTCTGAGGAATTGCAACTTGCTGCCAGGGAGATTGCAAACTATTAACTAGTACCTCCTGAGCTGTACAATCCAGAAGATTTTCCACTCATTTTGTAATAAATTTATCTATGTTATCATGTCCAAAACTATTGACGAGGATGTTAGAGGAGACAGTGCTGAAAAACTCAGTAAAGTAAAAATACTTTCCCTATCTGTAACTAAGGAAAAGTGAGCATTCCCCCTCCTCTCTAGATCCAGTAGTTTTATCCTGCAAAGTAACTATAAGATTCAACCTGCTATATGTTAGTCCAGGTCAGTTTTTCAAGTCAGTCTCTTCATGAATGTCAAAATTCCTTCCAAGAAGAGTTGCTCTGTAATTTTCACAGCAACTGAAGTGAGGCTGACAAGGTCATAGTTATTTCAATTTTCCTCAGACTGCGTGCAGATGGTTAAAGTGTTTGTCTCCTACTACTGCTCCTCCAGTACGCTTGAGTGCAACACCTAATCCTATGAATTAGGGTGAATCAAACTCTCCTTAAAAAATCTCTGACTCCAACTCTCACATGCTGCTGGTTGGTTCTCTCCTTCTGCAACCTTGCCTCCAGAGAGGCCCAGGAGACCTTTGTGGTGAAAATCCATGGAGGCATTGAGTACCTCATTCTCATCTTGTATTCATTGTCACTACATCACTCACCTCCTTCATCAGTGGGTCAGCTTTTTCATTGCTGGTTTATTTGCTGTCAATGCAGTGACAAAAGCTCTTCTTTTTACCCTGGACATTTCTTGCCAATTTCAACTCTACTCAAGGTTTTACTTTTCCATCAGCATTTCTGTATGAACAGGTAATGTTTCTGTATTCCTCCCTGTATTATATCCTATCCTTGCTTCTGTTTGCTGTATATATTTTTTTGGTTTGGTTTGGGTTTTTTTTGCTTTGGTTAATCATGAGTTTGCCAGTTTATTCTTGGTAAGTCTGCTTGTTTTCCAGAACATATCATTCCTGCGCTTGGAGGAGGTTTGTTCTGACTGTACTCTTAAGCTTTTCTGCCCTTCAGAGCTGCATCTCACAGGATCCTGTCTACCACTTCTGAATGAGTCAAAGTCGGTTCTAGTGAAGTTCAGGGTCTGTACTCTGCTTCTTGCCTTCCTCACTTCCTTCAGGATTTTGAACTTTCCTGTGTCATATATATTATATTGTCAGAGCAGACCACTATATGCAGAACTTGCTGAAAAATATTAAGTTTCATACTAATTTTGCAAAAATATTAGTCCAAGATTAGTAAAGAAGGTGAAGAATTGAAGCCACTAACTTTGGTATAAGGAAATTTTTGTCACTGGGGTTCTTTTGCCCAGAGTAGCTGAAGCAACTATTCAAGGATCATTATATAAGCCTAAAGTGTTGAAAAGATGACACAATTGTGAAACCACAGCATGTTCCCTTCTTCATAATGTTCTTTTAATCATTGCTCACATCTTGTGCTTAAATGTCATCTTGCCTGTTAATCTAAAATTTATTAAGAATATTCAGGTACTCTAATCATCTTTTCTTATGAAGATTATTGAACTTAACCTTAGAGGATGTTCCTCCCTGGGAAGCATGGATCACAGATACATAATAGCATCAACAAATTATATATGAAAGGTGCATATGAGATCATTGGGAGTGTCAATATTGACTTTTCTCTAGGCTGTAATGGATGAGTCATACCTGATCTAATGATTTTTTATTGTAATTCTAACCGCCACATTAGTAAGAGGTGGAAAAATTAAAATGCTGGACAGATGTAACCTTTACTGATAAAATATATGTATTATTAACTTCATTACATGCAGTTTTCTTCAAAGGTCCTTGGAAGCTGCTAATAATGTTGGAAGAAGTGATGGATAACAACTCATAACATTTTCTCACTGAATTTTCTCAAAGTGATAGAAAAAATTTCATAGGATTAATTCAAACTCCTAGCAAGTACTATTTTACTATTAGTTTTTTTCTGTCTCAGCTGTTTTTCCTTTTTTCCAGGAAGCATCTGTATTTTCTCAGCTGCATAATTTTTAATTTGCTGGATGCCTTTTATTGATTAATATCTATTAATTTGTGGGGGGTGGTCTTTTCTGTATTTTTTCAGAATGGTTTCTTTCAATCAGTGTTACCTCTCCACCTTCACCACACAGTCATCACATCCCTTGAAATAACATATAATAGCCCTCTTTCTATCCATAACCCAGAAATTGATCATTTTCAGCTAGATTGTTTTGGCTACATGGAGCTCTATTAACTCTGATAGGGTTCTGCAGAGACCCAGCAATCTAGTCATACTCTATCAGTTCCTGAACTGAAGTTTCTTTCAGTTTCTTTCAGTTTCTTTCAGTTTCTTTCAGTTTCTAACTCACCTTTATTTCAGTTTTCTTTTGCTGAAAACCAGGAATGAAAGCTTCTCTTTTTTCTCTGCTTTTTTCCACTATTCTTATCATAGAGTTAGACCCCTACCTCAAAACATATATGTGCTGTGTGTTTATACATGTACATCTTTTTTATCCCAAGAGCCTTTTTTCTTGCTTCATTAATTTACTTCAATATTTTGTCTAATGAGTTGCCCGAATTTATTGCTTTTCAGCACAGTCCAAGTTCCTAAAGAGAACCAAAGTTAAAATTACTTTAAGAGAAAAAAAATAAGTATATGAGTGAAACATTAATGATATAATGAAGTCTTTCTGGAAAGCATTAATAAATAACTTCAATTAAATTTTAAATTTTTATTCTCACAAACAAGCAAAAATTTCCAACATCGAGGGTAGGCACCTGCATGTCATCTCAGTTCCTAGACTTCTGTTAAAGACAATGTAACTCTAATATGCAAAGTCTGAAACACTCTATAGGGCAATTCAGTTGTACCACAATAAATTCAGCCAGATTTGGATATGCACCTGCCAATGGAAAGCAAACGTCTCTAACAGCAAACACTTAGAACAATTCCTGCTATTAATTTGACATAACCTTGGACTATTCACAGGATGGTCTAGCTATTAAAATGGTACAGATACCATTATAGTAGAAATTTTGTAGTTTAAAACATAAGACACTTAATTGGCATGAACACACAACAATCCCTTCCAGGTGACCTCAGTGCCTAGAATCAGTCTAGGCAGGTTTAATTAACTAGTATGAGTGGAGCATTAGGAGCTGCTTGTCAGAATACGAGCTTTGAATGTACTGGCAAATCTTCTAGTAGTTATAATCCAATCTTAGATGTCCACTCCATGCACATCTACTTCCATGTAAACACTTCCACTTATGAGTCTTACACGTGAAGGGTTAAGTCCTCCTTTATGCTCAAGTTTGCATAACATTCTAACGATGTACATGGACAAGGAATGCAAGCTGACCCAGACTCCCTCTTTGATATCTTATGAAAAATGGAACATGCAGGTACACTCCTTTTCATGGTCAGCCATGTTCATATGGTTGGCTGCTTGAGCAGGTAATTATGTACATGAGAGTCCTACATGCTTAAAAAGTGAATTCTTAAATCAGCCACATTATGTTGATTTATTCTTGGAAACTTCAATGACAGACTGCTCTAATTCCAAACTACTATGAATTTTTTTACCTCCCATACATTTACATCCCAGCTGTTAAATGACAGAATTCGACATTCATTACTGACCTGTCATCTTTTATTGTTGAAGTATGGTACTCATATCCCAGCAAACTAATCAGACAAATCTTGTTTATCTTCTGAATAAATGCCCAGCCTGTCTCTCTCTTCCCCATTTGCTGTAGTGAGAAAATTACAAAGAACAAGCTTTGCTTTCCAGTAAACATTGCAATAGTATTTAGATCAGCTTTTCAAACCTTTTGAAACTTAGCAAACAAAGCATAGTTACACCCATAAAGTTATTGGCTGTGTTCAAGACTCCCAGACTGTAAAAGCACATTATTAATCACCCTGAAATTCAGTAATAAGGAGGTAGTGAACTATTCTTATCATCAGTTATGAACAGTGTTTATGTGCTGTCTAATTATGAGATATAATAACATTACTATGTAAATCAAAAGTCCATAATACTAATGAAAAATCTCAAAACTTATGAATAATAATTAGAAATTTAATTAATAATAGAATGTACCTATTAATATTATTCACACTTATATGTGCAATAATTTAAAAGCTTTAGAGTTTGTATATATATTGCAGCTGTAGTGGATGACAAACATTAGGCTAACAAACACAACCATTCAAAAACCTATATGGTCTCTGAGGAATTTTGCCATTTTATTTCTTTTCTTTGTTATTTGTATTAAAGCCAGTTCTGAAATAAAGTATTTAGAAATTAATTTCAATTGCCTCAAGATTTGATTTTTTATTAATTTGATTTGTTAGAAATTTGATTTTTAGAATTTATTTTAACATTTAATAGGAAAAAAGCCACATAAAGTAATTTGATTTTTTAGAATTTATTTTAACATTTAATAGGAAAAAAACCCATAAAGGCTAATACACAGGAGACATATGGATATCAGATTTTAGTTGCACACATCTCCTTAAAGTGAAACTCTATATATATTAAAGCAGTCATCCTGAATTTAACAAGGGAAAATCTTACTTTCAATTAAGCCTAAACACATTTATAATCAATTCTAATTAGTCCTGTTCTTCTAAATATCATCTGCAATTATAAAATAAACCTACACATGGAGATTCATTAAATCTTGGAATTTTTGAACCTCAGCTTCAGTGATCTTCATTTAAGTGGCCTCCCACCATCTGACATAATTTTCTGCCCTGTTCCTTGACTTTACTTGGCACACAAAACTCTGATGGGAATATTTCACCAATTTCTCTATCTTTTCTCAACTTCTGCTAGAAACACACATGAACTAGTTGCTAGTCTCTAAATTACATTGGAAAGAGATGGGGGGGAAAGGATCATACAACCCTGCCATCTACCACTCTCCTTATGTAGAAAGGCTGATTTTTGGAAGTGATTTTTTTCTTTTCCAGGTAGTTGAGTCTATGTATGTCCAATGACATTTCAGGAGTAGCAGAGAGGCATCCAAGTGAAAGTGGAGGCACACCTTTAGGGATGCCGTGCTTCAACACTCACTGGTTGGCATCATCTCACAGGGTCTGACCACAGTATACTGATTGAGTTGCTGCTAACAGAGTTTATTATCAGCTTGCAACACAGTAAGGAATCAGTTCCAGGGTACATCCAGGAGACATGGTCAAATACATGACTTGAAACCAAGCTGCTAGTTAGGTCAGAGGTCATTGTGGGGAAACAAAGTCAGAAAAAGGGATGAAGACAGCTACACCTAAAACAAAAAGCACCAGTCCCACTGCTCGTGCCTGAAGAACAGCATTAGTAACCAGAAACTTGTATTTTCTGCCCCTGTCTGCAACAGTTTTAGCCCACCAGTCCATCCCATTGTCCACCCACCTTACTGTTCTCTGATCCATATCTCACCACATGGCTACCAAGAAATTGCAGATACATTCTCAAAGGCCTTTGTAGACTCAATGTACAAAAATCCACTGGTCTCCCTTGATCCACAGAGAGATTATTCTAATTGCAAAAGGCAATTTGATTGGTAATGCAAAACCTGTCCTTGGTAAAGTCATGCCAGCTCTTTCCAGCTATCTCCTTATCCTCCTTATTATTCAGAAAGAGGTCCCCTCAGTGTCTGTCAGTTTGTAGAACACAAGTACATTTGCTCAACCACCACCCCCCTCCCCAAAAAACAGACCTCTGACTTCTCCTTATGAGAAAATTTCAGGTTCTTTCTTAGCTAAAATTGCAATACCTCACTTCACAAAATGTGTCTTTTCCTAAGAAACCCTTGAGAGTTTCGTTCTCGTCACAGATTTTAAATGAGTTGAAGAACATGGAGAGTTGGTGGCATTAATGAAATATTCCTTAAAAAATGAATTGAACTCATTCATCTGATCAAAAAACAACAAGCTTTCCTCTCTGGGGCAATGGGTGTGGATGATATTATCCAGTAACTATGAACATCTAAAACCTGTTAACTCTTCCCTTATATACTTTTAAGTATTTTCCATATGCATTTTCAAGCATAGTTTGGGAAAGGAGGTGATCACTGCTGAACTGTTCTACAGTGCTGTTGTCCTAAACAGTCCCAGTAAACACTGAGTGCCTGGCTATGAAGTAAGATGAAGAGATGAAGAGTTTGAATTTGGAGGGCCATAGGAAGGGGGGAGAATAATTTTTTTAAAAAGGAAAAAGAAAAAAAGAAAAAAAGTGATTCTCCTTCACAGAGTGACCTTGTTTTAATGTTCTCCACGCCATTCACCCTCCATAGCTGATCAGCCAACTCCATTTATCATTATAATTAGGCAGCATCTTGCCAGTTCAATCAGGCTCAATTACTTAGGCCTCATTAGTGACTGACATACTATAACAAGTGCATCTTTGAATGAGCAAGGTCAGATAAAGAAAGTACAGTATGCAGCCAGCAAACACATTTATAGACCATGACAATACAATGCTTTCGATGTTGAATAACTTTGCATTCCCCCTCTTTAAGAAGTCATGAAGATAATGAAGCTAAAAGTAACCTTGCTTAGCTTGCATTATTGCAGCTCCTACAAGTTCCTATCAACTCTGTAGCTCAACAGTACTGATAAGAGGCAAATCTTTCAATGGCTCTGGAAAAACTTTGGGGCTGTTAGCAACTTTAAGTTTCAGGTTCTGGAAAATGGTTCCAGAAAATCGTTCTGCTTGTAAAATATGGTGGAATGTAAAAAGAACTGACTGTTTTCTGCATAAATGAATATTCTAGACTTTAAAATAATTAAATTGTGTTTGAAGATATTATTACTCTTTATAAATATCTTCAGAAGTAACCTTCAGAGATTAAATGTATCTTAAGTTAAATATACATTTTTTAGGCACACACACACATATATATGTATCATATTAAAGGCATGACATTAAAGACAAAAAGACACATTCATTAACTACAAATTAGACTTTCTTCACACAAGAAATTGATGTTCTTCAACTATTTCCCAGTATGAATGTTGGAGAAATACATTCACATTACTTAATGATGCCTGAAATGTTTATAAAATTTTTGTCACTTGGATCTCACAGTGCAGGAAATATAAATTACAAGTCCATTGGTGTGTCCCAGCTGTATATCTTTTTAGGTATGACCAAAGCCCTCGCTTCTAATGGAGGTGATGGAATCACACCTGTTGCTATTCCATAATTAGGTACAAATGGAAATGCAGTTTTACATGACAAGGGGTTCCTTTTTATCTAACTTGCTTGATTGCAAAAGTCTATTGTTTGGCTATTTGGTCATGCTCGTTCCTTAGCAGACAGTGATAATCCTAATTTTTTTTCCACTCCAGAGCACATAAATAGAGCTCACTTTGATGTTGTTTTATCCACAGTCATGATACTTGAAGATACAATTCACCTTTCCTTTTACTGAGAAGATAGTACCCTGAAGCCAGATACAAATTATGATCATTATTGTGCCCGTGTTTATTTTTATTCTGAATTATTTTCCTAGAATTTTGTGCCTTATACTGGATGATCACAGAAGTACCAACAAGGATCCAGTAGTTTTCTGGGATATCCTTTCACACTCTTATAAATTCTGGTAAACTTTGTTTCAAATATCACCTACATTTTATGTTACTTTTTTTTTTGTATTTTGCAATAGTTTATCTGGTTCTCCTCCAGTCATAGCATTTAAAAGGTATATGAAAAATGCCCCAAGTCCACACAGAAAATTCTGTAATATATTATGCATTAGAAAAATAAGGTAATGTCTCCAGCGAAGTGATCAGTATGCATCCATAAGTACAGGGTTTGATTATTGTAACAGATATATTCTGAGTCATTATTATCTGGTTCCCTTTTATTCTTCTACACAATATTTGAGTACATTATACCCAGAGGTATTTAATTTCACAAACTGGCAGTGTGCTGTGTGAAGTGTCTCTTTCATTTATTCTTATCTAATCTCTTAGTTATTTATTTATTTTCCTAGGCAACTATTAACTATAATAGCCAAATATTAAAAATAGAAATAACAACTTTCCACTCTTACTTTCCTCCCTACTTGAAGACTAATCAGCTGAACCATTTTGGATGTTTCTAAAAACTTCACTGACTTAAAGTGAATCAAAGATGGGAATTTTTTAAGAAAGTGAAAAGTGGTTCAGATTGTGGTTATTCTCATCTTTTGCAGCAGTGAATTCTCCGGCTTTGGCTAGGATCTTAAACAATTTCTTTAGATATTCATGAGATAAAGAGACTAGAGGATGATCTCACACCTCCAGACAGTGTTATTGCATTTGTCCTTTAACAGGTTTTGATCAAAGAAAAATATGACATATGTATACAC
Organism: Eopsaltria australis; assembly: GCA_034509425.1. Lineage (NCBI taxonomy): Eukaryota > Metazoa > Chordata > Aves > Passeriformes > Petroicidae > Eopsaltria > Eopsaltria australis. The sequence goes on along the minus strand of JAVTVJ010000068.1, from coordinate 1,695,227 downwards.
ATGTATGTCACATATACATATGTATTATTCTGCATAATATTCTGGACCAATAGGTTGTTTCTGCAAAGACTGCTGGAGCAGGCATTACAAATCACAACAGTTTATATTCCCAACACAGAGTTTGCCGCCTTCTTGAGAAGAAATGCCACTATTTACATGAAGAGTAGGAAAAACCAACCAAAATATTTAGAAAGCAAAGTATTCCACTACATTTCCTACAATTGGAGAGAGAATAAGCCAGAATTTTGTGGCAAGCATTAGTTGAGTCATTAAAGAAACTCGTGAGAAATGTTCAGTTCAATAGTTCAGATAGAAGTGAACTCAGTGGAGATACAGCAAATTATCTTAGAAGAGTAGAATTATGAAGGCAAAGTTTTGGTGAGTATATAAGCACAGTAACTCATAACAGCTCTCGTGGATCCATGCAAACCATTTTTGGGTAACCTTGTGTAAAGCCAGTCAAATCCTGAGTTGCACCAAAAGAAAGTGTGGCCAGCAGCTCAAGGGACAGGATTCTCTACTCCATTCTCATGAGACCCCACCTGGAATGCTGTGTCCAGCTCTGGGGCACAGCACAAAAAAGACCTAGACCTGTTGAACCACATCCAGAGGAGGCCACAAAGGTGACCAGAGGACTGGAGCACCTCTCTTACAAAGCTAGGATGAGCAACCTGAAGCTGTTCAGCCTGGACAAGAAAAGGGAGAACTTATTGTGGTCTTTCAATATGTAAAAGGAGCTTATTAGAAAAAAGGAAAAATACTTTACCAAGGCCTGAAGTGGCAGGACAAGGAGCAATACTTTTAAAGTGAAAGAAGATAGAATTAGACATTGAAACAAGTTGTTCAGAGAAGTCGTGCATTTCCCATTTCAGGAAGTATTCAAGACCACATTGAGTGGGGATTTGAGCAACCTGATGTAGTGAAAGATGTCCAAGCTCAAGACAGAGGCATTGGAATTGATGATATCTAAAGCTCCCTTCCAACCCACACCATTCTATGATTCCAAGATTCCTTGGTTGCTCACTGCTAGCTCTTCCAAACAAGGTGCATAACTTTGGTGGTTACGTGCTATTTCACTGTTTTACAAAGGGCTCTCTCTGTACTGTGTTCTGGTTAACAATTCACTAAAAAACACTCAGGAATTTGGCAAGGGATGTACCATAATTATTACTTTCTTTACTTTTTTTCTCATATATTCTTGAGTATCTTGCATGAAAACAGGGAAACCATCACCTTTGGCTAGCAATAAAAATGATAGAAGTTAAGGTAAAGTACTTATAAACTGATACAGGATTTTGTTACCAATCTATGAACATGTAAATGGAAAAGTAAGATTGCAATAACCCTGGAGCAGAACACAGCAACAGCTGAAAACAAATGAGCTCAGTGTACATTTCCAATGGTGAAAAAATCGTTAGATTATATATAGAAAGACCAACACTTAAAAGTGACAAACATGGCCCCCTCTTATCCATTGCACATTACCACTTTAGGGATGGAGCTAACTTGCTTTATCAGATGTGGATTACTTTCAGGATTCACAGCTTTCTGAAACTGTGGCAGTGTGATTTACAAGGATTAACATGCTCATGTCTCCAAACCCTTCCAGATCATTAAATTCTCCTTATCAAAGGAGGCATCAAGAATTTATGTTTGGAAAATTTCTGCATGCCCTTTATTATCTCTAATTGCTCAGGTAAAAGAGAGGTCAAATTCGTAGTCTCTGAACTGTTGCCATCAACGATTATATTCACCTGGTGTAAAGGAGATAGGTACCTGGAAATGGGGCATTTGATACACCCTGAATTTTATGAAAAGAAAGATAATAGGTGAATACTGGTGAATGGCTTCATGCAAATAATTTGTAGTTCTTTAAAAAAACCACTTTGTTCTTGAAATGGCAGTCCTGGTTTGAAAAGCAAGAAATAGTTCAGGAAAATTGTGGGAGGGATGAAATTTATCTGCCATTATTTGCGTTGTGCTTTTCTTCCCTATCAAAGCCCACTCAAAGTTATATTTTACATCAGTTCTTTACATCATCATACCTGCCTGGATCTCTTTATTTTATAATTGCTCACCAATGCTATTGATTTCCTTCTTCTATACACTGCATGCAATGCATGTACAAGATAAGATTTGAGATTCTAAATGAAGTGAATTTAGTAGTTTTAGCTCAATCCCCAGCCAACAGCAGATAAAAACATATGCAACACTGCTCAGTTGACACAATTTCTTTCATCTGTGCTGAGGAAATGCACTGGAACACATCCAACACTGACAGTAAATTGATTTGCACCCTTGAGATGCTGGCTACTCCTGTCAGAATTAAGTTTGTTGACAGATGGCAGGCAGCGTGGAGAAACTTTCTGTGGAATTGCTTATATGTTACCCAGAAATGGGTAAAAAATCAAATAGGGATATGGTGGTGGAAAAAACGCTGAATGACTGGATTTATTACAACCTCAGATTTCTTCACTTTCTGATGAAGTTTCTGGTAGTCCAAAGGGAATGATATTCCAACATGTTTTTGAGTTATTTATTATTTTTCTATTTAGTGTGGCTTTGGCACTTTTTTTAAATGCAGAAATTTAAAAATATGTCTGACATACAGATATTAGAGTATGCATTCATCTGAAAAAGAGCACTGTGTATACTTAAACAATTTAAATTTCAAAAAATTCAACATATCACTGTAGAAATATGTTCTCTTGTATCTGAGATAACATCTGAACAATAGACACTGAACTTTTTACTTCTGATTTTAAAATTAGGTCCCAGATTTTGTACAAAATTTTTCCTCTCAGTGTAACTAGACATAATTTATTTTACCTACTTTCTAATAAGGGCCTGAAGACTAAAGTCCCAAAATTCTTTAGTACCTATGACATAGCTACCAGGTTTCATGCTCACACATAGATTCCATGATTCAAGAGTTAGTCTTAAAGATGTCAAGGGGAAAATTATTACAAAACAATCTGTCCTACCTATTTTTTCCTGTTAAAAATATAAGAAAAGTTCTCAGACCATTTCCACATAGTTCTACTAAAATCAAATTAAATTCTGATACCCCTTATTAAGTTTATTTGAGATTTGAACTGGAGAAACTGGAGATGTTAAATGACAAGCTAATGTGACAATTGTGAGGGACTATGAAATATTCTGCCAAAAATTGGGAGGATTAACATGAATTGTCAGCTGACTTTATTTTACTTGCATTGAGGGCTAATAGTGATATGAAAAGAAATATCCATACCTCACCTACTTTTCTCCCAAATAAATTTTGCAGTTTTAAAAGGGTTGAACCATGCTTGGACACTTCAAGAGGGGAACAGCTAGCTACCTAAGAAAAAGAAAATGTATTGGTAAGAGACAAACAGGGGATAAAGAAAAAAGAAAAGAAAGAAGGATAAAAATGAAGGAGCAAAGGAATAATGAGATATGACAGCTCTGAGAGAGGCTTGTCCATCTTCTTAGCTGTAATAGTGTTGACAAAAATTCATATATTCAAATAATAGTCCTGTTAAGCACTAAATTCTAGGGACAGATGGAATGGATGGGCAAGGCAGAAACCTTTAAAATGGAGATCATATAATGTATATATATAATATATATATAAAATATATACACACACATATATATAAACATATTCTGGTGAACTGTCAGCCCCCTAATTTGTTTTTGTTAATGTAGAGCGAAATCATACAGGGAAATAGGTTGGTGAGACTGACTGCTCTGCCTCCTGGGCAGTTCTCCTGACAGCTAGCTGCCTGAAGAGTAGGCTGCCAATCTTTCCAGGACATCTGATTTCCCAGCTGTTCACCTGGTGAGCTGCTGGCCTCCCAGGCTCTCCAACTGGCTGCTCCACAAGCTCTCCAGCTGGGGTGGGGGTTACCTGATGTCACAGAAATCAAGCTCTCTTGCTGGAGTCTGCACTGGCTGGGGTCTGGAAGAATATTTGTTTTGGAAACTCTGAAGTGTTCCCAGTGTTTTGGCAGCCTGGACAATATCTACATTTCACTGCTCTCTAAACAGTATCTATCAAAATTTGCAGTGTCACAATGAGAATCCTAGTTTTGTTGTTCCTGCCATGCTGATTTTCCTTTAAAAAGTGCTAAATTTTTTTCCAAATCAGGATGAAGAAAGAAAGAAAAGCAGCCTGGATTTCCTGTCAGAAAGTATTACCATTTCCTTAGCATGGTAAAAAATGGTAAAACGACATCTTATTTTCAGAGAACGGAGAAAATCATAAGCATGTTGAGAAAATGCTTCACTAAGACTGTTTAATTTTTATTCTGAATGGATTTAATTTCAGGGGACATTTTACAAATTTTTTTTAAAAATTTTAAGATTAGGTTTTAGGAAAAAATTAAAATCATAGTCTCCTTACGTGAAATTAGCATAAAGTAGCCCTAAAAATCACATATCTAGAAGAAAGAAGTATAAAACTGCCCTTGCAGATTATCTTTTAGGTCTTTTCTTGGGGATATGACAAGGAAAGAGGTTTTTTAAGGTGTATCTCTAAGTGTTTCAGATAATTTGCTGTTTTAGCTCAGTGTCTGACTCTGCCTGGGAGTCACACTGGGCACCTCTACTGCTGCCAAAACAATTCAGAACACACTTGGAGAGGGTGAGATCACTAAATGATGAATGAGGTCATACTTTCAGCAGAACTTTAAGTTTTGCATAGATGTGTTCCTCAGACTGAGATAGTTCATATTGATTTCTGGTGAGGGCAGCTGCATATGAAGAAAAACACTACTGAAATTTTTAACTGTTACTCTTCCAACATAAACACAAATTACTGTGCTATTTCTCAGACTTCTTAACTTCTCTTTTCTCTTCTTACTGTTCCAGTAGAAACTGAGGGGAAGAAATTTCCATTTCCAAGTGATTTCAATACCTGGTATTCCAAAACCACAGAAGTGGGTTAGGAACTACTTGTGTATGTCAGTTTTCATATTTCAACATATTCATTGGGTCCATTTTTGTTTCATATCACTATCAATTATCTGGGTTAAGGGATCAAGTGTACCTTAAGTCAGTTCGGAGATGGCACCTAGTTGGGTGGGAGCATCGATCTGCTGAATAGCAGAAAGGCTCTACAGATGGATCTGGACAGGCTGGATGGGCTGAGGCCATGAGGTTCGGCAAGGAAAAGGTCTGGATCCAGTACTTGTGTTGCAAAAACCCCAAGCAATCCTACAGTCTGGGAGAAGAGTGGTTGGAAAGCTGTCCAGAGGAAAAGGACCTGGGAGTGCTGTTCAACAGCTGGTTGGGTATGAGCCAGTGTCTGCCCAGGTAGCCAGAAAGCACAATGGCATCTGGCCTGTATCAAAATTCCTGCTGACAGCAGAGCCAGGGAAGTGATTCTCCCCCTGTACTGGGCTCCACACTTTGAATCCTGTGTCCAGTTCTGCGGTCCTCACTACAGGAAAGACATTGAGGTGCTGCAGCAAGTCCAGAGAAGAGCAATGGAGCTGGGGAAGGGTTTGGAGCACAAGTCTTATAAAGAGTCATAGAGGGAGCTGGGGTTCTTTAGTCTGGAGAAAAGGAGGTTCAGGGGAGACTTTCTTGCTCTCTACAACTACCTGACAACTGTGTGTATGTGTGTTCCCTCATGTTTCAGAAGGAACAGAAAGGCAGTCAGGGTTTCCTTGCAAAGAGTAATAGATGCAATTATAGTAATAGATCTATGGCTAGGCAACAGAATTTTGTTAAACACTATCTATTAAAATTCTTATAGCATATATTTTCTTCTTGCCTTCTATTCTATCTGAATCCTTAAAACAGTATGTTTGGGCTGGTAAGATCACAAACATATTCTTGCAAAATCGTGCTTCTTTTAAGACCATGGTATGATATGTTATGGCCCTATATGCCCTAAAATTTATCTACAGAAATTAAACTGAAAATTCCCATATGATCTCACAAATCAGTAGGAGTAAAAGTGGCAATTAATAAGACATGAGGAAGGGATGGAAATGGTCATAATGGCTTCAATTAAATTTATCCTTCACTGTGGGAAGAACTTTTCCCAGTTATATTTTGACTTACGTAGTTCTCTGCCATCATAAAAGAGAGATGTTTCCCAAAAGGAAAGGATGCACTCAGCCTAACAAGTACGGATATGAAGGTATTGTGTTTGGGTTTTTGAATTGATACAATTTATGCAAATACTAAAGCCAACGAGCAAGGCATGAAATTCTTGGTATTAAAGGAAGACTACGTAGTCAAAAGTTGTAATATGTGTTTACAATCAGTACATTTCAACAACATCAAGTAACCATTGATCACAAAACAGGTGGTTCATCAACTCAGATATTGGAACTCACTGAAAAAAGTGAGCCAAGCTTCAGCAGCTTTGGGATAGGAAAGCTCAGCTTGAAGCAAAGCTTCAATCACCTCATCACTATGTTTATTAATGGGCTAATAAGGAGAGTGTCAGTTTGTACTGTGCTGTGTGTTTCAAAACGTTAGAAAAGGCACTTGTTTTCATGGAAGGATAAAGGCTGTCCTTACAAATAAAGCACAGTGTTTTCATCCTTAACTACAATGCAGCTCCCCACAGAAAGGTCTGGAGTGCCTTGTGTGAGCACAAACAGATGTTCCACAGCAGCACAGTACAGATGAGCGAATATCTGTGATGACAGCTTTCTGCGAAACCCAGTTCCCTTAAGGTTATGTGTGTACACACACACACATACACACACATATATATATGGAAATATTTAAAATTATTTAATTGATAGCTTGAAAAATGCTGTGTAAAAGTCATGTCTGTGATGTCTTCCAAAATGAAATGTAGTTTGGTATCTACAAGGGCAGACAAGGGTTAGCACTTAGCCAACATAGATACAGAGATGTAGAAATTGTGATTTTAGGAGGTGACTCGTTGAGGTATCTGTGAATGGGTACTTTGGAAAGAGTTCTTTGCAGAAAATTGTTTTGGACTTCTTTTCTGATTAAGAATAGCTTTTCTCATTTTCTTCATATACATGCATGCTTCATTTTAATAACATGCCTCTGTCACTACTTGGGAAACAATTTTTTTCATTTATTACAACTCTTGAGTACTCCAGTCCTGAGTTGAAAAAGGAACAGGCAGAAAAACAATTTACTCTGTAACAATTTACATTTAAATTCATTTACAACAAATGCCCTTTGTGTGAGCAAGAGGTTTCTATAAGTGATGACATTCTATTGTACAAAACCTCACAGCAAGTAGCTGCCTCATGATATCCAAGCTGAATCGTAGGCGGTGGCTATGAATATTCATTAAATCCTCTGCCTATTTGCAATACCATTTTACAGGGTATCAAGTAGCTGCAGTATCTACCCGAGACCCAGGAAGCTGATAGAAGCAAGCACTTTGCTGAACTGGGAAACATGATATCAGTATTAAAATCAGGGCAATGTGTGGCACAATATTATACCCCTTTAATTGTACAGTGAGGAAAAAGAATTTTTGAGAGTTTTGGATACTGAGAACACTGAATAGCCTTCAGGTATTCCATTTTAACTTTCCCTTTTTCTCACTGGTTGCATAGTGTGGACACATGCAATGATTTTTTTTACTGTTACTTCCTTAATGTTTTAAAAAGTATGTTAATTAAAATGTTTCTGTATAGCAAACATTTTTGTCAACAGGAGCACTTCCTTTAGCTTTCCTATGGCTTCTCTTGCAATTTAATGTGTGTGTGTGTGTGTTTATTTTCCTCCTGTATAACAGTACATTGTTTTTAATCACAGAACACAGAGGGGAAAGGGAAACTGTGGAATTGATTTTGTGGGAGGAAGAAGAAAACCTGAAAGAACAACCAAGAAACAAATGAAAACATAATGAGACTATAGAAAAAATGACTGTGGTTGGAGGTGCTGGGGGGAAAAAAAAGTGGGCTTGTGTAGATTGATTCTGTGTAATGGATTGAGGAGGGTTCTAAGGAAAGTAAGAGTGTGGAGGAATGCCAGATGAAAGAAAGAAAGCATGGAACAGACAAGGACAGAAAACTGAAAGAAAATGAAAAAAAGGGCTGGGAGAAAGCCAATGTAACCTTGATGAATTGGAGGAACCTCATTGCATGGTTTTGGCTGTAGGAAACATTGCTCAGAGGTCAAGAACCCCTTTGGAAACAAGAGCTATCTTAAAAAAGATAGCAAAGGACTTTCAAAAAATGTTAAAGCAAGAAAATATATAGTATTTTTCACTTCGCTCATCTGGCAGTCATTGAACTTTGTGAAAATTAACTAATTAGAGCAAATCTTTGTTAATACAGAGAACTGTCAATCCATATGGATTTTCTCTTGAAGTAGGCAAATTCACCATCTTTCACACTGGTTATATGACATTTGGAAGACATAGAATACTGTATGAGCAGTGATAGGTTTACAGCAGTAGTTTCATCATGGTGCTGAAAGGTCTCCATACAGTCTCTTATGGGGTACCCTGTGGCTACCTGTTTTACCATGAAGGCAACAAATTTGCAAGCAGAGCCTCAGGAATAGAAGCAGGATCTTTTCCGCAGCCAGCACCATTCAGCTGCGCCTGAGAATGGTGCCAGTATGATGAGTGCGCAACTCTCCCCACTTCTAGGCAGATTCAGGAGAGCTTTCTCTTATGGGCTTCCCCTCCTTGAGGTCACTCAGCACAAAGTCAAGACAGTCTGACCTTGGAACACTGTAGGGCCCTACTTCCTGGGTGACCACTCATCAGGACTTGAAGCCAAGATTAAAGACACCCTAAATACATGGTTTTGGTTCATACGATGCCATGTGACTTTCTGAGTGAATGAGTACTCATGTCTTTTATCTGGACCACCTAATGAGTGGTCATTTGGGAAACAGGGTTGTACTGTGACTCCAGAGGAGAGAGGCCCAGAAGGTGGTTTGGGCATGTGTCACACTATATAGACTGTCTTAATTACCCATTACAGTGCAATCCAGTGGCACAGTTTTTTGAGAACTGTTTTTTTACATAGATCAAGTTTTTATTCTCTAAAAAGCCTGCACCACTGGGATAATGTACTAAGCATCCATCTGACAAAAAGCCACACCTGTGAAAATGCACAATCTTAAAATACACATTAAATTATTTTTCTGTATTCCTACATAAAACAATAATATACTTGGCTCTTAAATGCTGCCTAAGGCCAACTTGGAACTCAAGTCAGACAAATTGCAATTATTTACCTGTAAGTCAGCCATTAATGGTATATGCTAAGATCATAATATTCAGTTTCCATTCATTCTTGTCATTTGTACCTTTCTTCCTTTCTCTAAGTCACAGTCATAATTCTTTTTATTATGGATTCTGTGCTGTTCATCAGACTCCATCCCCTTCAGTCCCTCCCTTCTGTAAGGAAGTTCAGCAGAACTTGTTGTAAGGGTTGATTATGAATGATTATGTTAATTTTTATATTTAAATGTAGATTATGAACTGATTGCTCAAGCTACTGGTCATTCCAGAACTAATATCTGTACTTTCATTTTCCTTCAAATTGACAGTGTTCTCAGTCTTCCTCTCAACATCTTTTTCTTTTGGATTTGAAAGATATGTGATCCACAGGTTACTGTGTGTGGTGGTTTTGGCTTGGGTTGGTTAGTTTTCTTCACAGTAGCTAGCAGGGGGCTGTTTTAGGACTGGTGCTGAAAACAGTGTTGGTAATACAAGCATGGTTTTGCTATTGCTGGGCAGTGTTTACACTGAGACGAATTCATTTCTGCTTCTCATCCCTCCCCACCAGCAAGAAGGCTGAGGGTGATCAAGAAGCAGGGAAAGGGCACAGCTCAAGAAGCAGGAAAGAGACTGGACACTCCATATCATATGGCATCATGCTCAGGATGTAAAGCTGGGGGAAGAAGGAAGAAGTGGACCTTTGGAGTGATGGCATTTGTCTTCCCAAGCACTCATTAAGTTTGATGGAGCCCTGCTCTCCTGTGGATGGCTGAACACTACACAAAGTGGTGGATGAATTTCTCCTTTTGTTTTGCTTGCGTGTGTGGCTTTTGCTCTAAGTATTAAACTGCTTCAACCCATGAGTCATTGTCATTATTGCTTTTCCAGTTCTCTCCCCCACACTACACAGAGGCTGAGTGAGTAGCTGTGGGGGGCTTTTTTGTCAGCTGGGGTTAAACCTCAACTCAGATACAGAGAGAAATAAAATTATTGGGTACCAGGCCTACATAATTATTACTTGCATTGCAGCATTATCAGAGGTTACACTTATACCAAGAAAGGAAAGATGTTACACACCTTTTCTAACTTTAATACCGCTTAACTTTTCCCTCTCCTCCTTTAAAGCAGCATGCCCCTGCCCAAACTACTGGCTAGAAATGGTCATTTGTATGTCAACATGCTAACACAGTCTGAGTGACTGCGGACAAGTTATTGCAGCTCTAGACATTGCCAGACAGAGCCATTCAGCAGCCCAGCTGGACCAGGCTCTTGCCACATATGGAAAAGTACTGGGCAAACAGAAGCTCAATACCTTAAAAAACAATCACATTTTTCATGTGACACTCCATGAGGGATCCGTAGGATCAGTCTGAAATCTGATCTATTGCATGTCAGGTGTTCTTCAGGAAACTCTAAATAAAGCTGTATGAGAAGAATGCATGCTTGCAGACGTTGAAAAATATTATAGTTCACAGTCTATCTCACCTTACCCTGCTTGTGTTCTCATAAGACATGAAATTAACATATAGACAAAACAAATAGGTTAACAGGTCTGTAGATGTAAACAGAAATAATACAGCACTGGTCACCATAATAAGCTATGGGCTCAGTTGATCCACCTGACCATTGTGTTTCCATTGATTAGAAAAAGGAAAGCCAGGAAAAGGGACAGTAATGGGGAAGTTTCTATCAATATAAGGAAGGAATCTTCCGAGTTTGAGAGGGAGAGCATTTGAGACAGCACAAAGATGTTTATCTGAAAACAATAACATGAGGGCAAAGGGTATCAGTATCATTAACCAACCAAAGAGAGAAATGTCCTAACAGTTTTGAAATTGATAAATAAGCCTACTTACAGCTTTAGGATTAAGTTTTAGTGAATGAGAGTATGATTAGATGATGTGTTAAGCAGTCCACAAAGGGCATGAGCATAATAAAAGTAGCGGACTTTGTGGATACAGAGAATTAACAAGAGAAAAAAAGGATATAGGATACAATTACATATTACTAAGGATACAATTACATACATATACAATTACCAGGAATAGATACAATTATATTCACTGCAGTAAGACATCAGCACATTTTCATTTTCACTGTGATATATTTTGCATATTTACACAGATTAATACAAATACATATGCACCTATAAACACCCATAAAATATAATATGTAAGGTACTGCCAGATGTATGTAGAGACATTCAATGTTTAAAAATGAATGCCAGTCTTGTACTTGGTGACCTATAAACAGTTATCCTAGATTTTGGCAAAAGACATGCATGTGAGGATAGAACTCAGCTGCAATTTCCATATCACCTCAGAAGCCCATATTTCCTAGAAACTGAATTCTTCTAAACATCACCATACATTCTTAAAAGAGTTTTTCCCTTACACTGTGCATAAAATTCTTCAAAAGGTAGTTAAGGTTAAGGAAATGCTTACATTTAACTGGGAATGTTTTTAATGCTACAGTTTTCACAAGGTCCTGGTTACATATTCTCGCTGCATTTCTATGCTGTTGGGCTTTTCTAATTCCCTACATGTACACTTCATACTGCACTGAACACTAAACAGAATTACACTACAAAAATCATAGCTTTAGGTCCATCCATGTGGCTTGATGGGATTCTTTCCTTATAGTTTGATTATTGTGCATTATTTGTTCATGAAAAAAAAAATGTTTTACAAATGACAGCTGGAGATGCCTCTGTGAAATGTTTTTGGTTAGAGAATGGAAAGTGAAAAGAGTCTGGAGAAATTGCATGGAAGACCAAAACCCTAATTATTGAGGTTTTGGCTATAAAGAATAACATAACCTGCTGTATAGCAAATATAATTTTCTAAGACCATATACCCAGTCATTTCCATTTGGTGACCTTTTTTTTTTAATTATTCATTATTTAATTTTTTAATTAAACAACCTTAACCTTAAATTTCTTTTGATGAGGTACCCCAAGGAACAAATATTCCTAAGTGAGTATTAAAATATACAATCTGTATATGAAACCGTAGCAAGGCATTTTTGTCCTATTTTTACATGACAGCAAGCTACAGATTTTAATGTGAAAATCAGAAGTGAAGCAGGATTGCATGTAGGCATTGGGCCAAAACAGAACTGTGAAAATTTAAACTCTTGTGTAGGCTGCAAGATTACTTTCTTGTCTTGATGGTGTGATTTTTGGACTTGATATTTCTGCTCACTGTTACCACAATCTTTATTTCAAAAGACAATAAATTTATTAAGATAGTGTTTTCTCTAACATTCTTATCATTGTAACGGATTTATTGTGTTAATAGAATACCACTGAGAGATATTGATTTGCTGAAAGTTCAGATTTACCTTTGCCCTTTCATGATTTTTTCATGTTTTTTTTTAACATTCTCTTCCCTTCTGTTCTGGGAAATACTTTTTCAGGTCAACTGTCAGTCACACATAGGTTATCACCAGAAGATAGAAACAAAAGTTCAAACACAATGATTTTGCTAGAAACCTGAAAAGTTATAAAATTTTCATAATATTTCCTGGAAGTAATTACATCTTGCATTGTGAGATCTTTGCATAAAAATTAGTGTTCTGGTGACTATTTATTTACTTAATGTCTAGAATTCCATTGAAGATAATTATTAAGAAAGAGCAGTGATTAAAGGATGTGAGCAAAAGCATAATCTTACAATCCTTATTTATCCTTTCTATTACAATGATGAGCTCTGCATCTGTTAGTCCTATGTATAAACTTGCCCATGTAACTGAATATGTAGATAAGACCCTAAGTCAAAAGCTGGGTCACAAATCCAAAAATTAGTGTGTCTTTTGGAGGTACTGCCTAAACAAACAAAACTAGCACAAAAGCATTATTGAAGTGTAGCACAAATTTACAAGCTCAGGAAGCACTAAACCATTAATTAGAAAAAAAAATCACACTCAGTATTATATTGTATAAACCAGTTGCATGATGAAGTGTGTGTGAAACAGAAGCAGAAACTGTTAGCAGAAATTCCTACTAGTAAAGATAACGTGCAGAATTCATTATAGTCTCACATGGATTACCAGCATGTAGTGCCTATGGCCATGTAGATTTACTTTTTTTTGTCTGACAGCAAGACAACATAATCTTGTTTTGAGGTGATCTTTTGACTGTTTCTTACATCTCCAGATCTGAAACTTGACCTGTACCCCAAGCCCCATCATCACCTTTTATGAGAGTCAGGATCCCTGGGTTTGCAGAAAAGCTGCTTTGAAAAAAAAAAATTGCCTTTTGGTGTTCTTGGACATGGCTACATTAGGCACCAAACTGTTTCTTTTCTTTATTTTACTGCTGATAAGCTTAACTGACTCACAGTGGGGCAAGGCTCTGTGCAAGGTAAAGACAGCACTGTTTCTGTACCTCACTGGTGGGTACAAAGGGTTTCAAGGCAAAGAGCAGAAACCTGTATTCATTCATTCCTGCACAACAGAATCTGAGTATTCATGGCAGGTGCAGACATTTTTTAATATATGATTGAAGAGAAACCCCACAAGCAAAGAATATATTCCTAGCTAGCTGAGTACAGAGATCTTAGAGTGATAGGTGTTACAAAAGGTGTTACGAGTGATAAGCACAGCAAGTCAGGACTCTTAAAGAGAAAATAATTACAAAATGTTGGTGAGTAGTTATTTCCTTCTACAGTGCCCAATTCTAGTGTAGGCACTTATGGTTATTCATTGTTCATTGAATATCATCAAAATGCAGGAACCTTAATGACTGGCTGGCTTTTTCTGACTGCCCAGGAGGGCTTACCCTCTTGATTCTTGCAGTCAATCTCCTTAACTTAGGCACTGTGCAAAGACATGCCCATGATTCCAAAAACATATATTTATTCAGTAGCTATCAAGAAAAGTCTATGGGACAATTCTCAACTTTGCTTCTCCTTGAGATGCTTAGATTGATAAATTGACTAATACAGATAAACAGGTGTAGGAGAACAATGCGTAAACAATAACATAGAGGCTAGCTAAGAACAAGAGCAAAAAATAAAGAGAGAGAAACAATATCTTTCAGTAAAGTCTTAGCACATAAACAAACCAGAAAACCTTTTCCTGCAAGAAGAACCAGCTATTTCAGTTACACCTATTTCATGACACAAAGTACCCAGTACCCACCTGTGAAGTCATGAATGGAAGGCATCAACCAGTTAAACAAAGAAAAATAGAATCAATGTGGGCTGTTATGATGATGAATACCCTTAGAAAACTTTACTTTGAAGTGCAATTCAACAGATATCCTGCTGAGAGCCTCTATATTGACAAGGTCTGTTGTAGTGTAAGATTGAGCAAAAATATGTTCAGGCATTTTAAAACTTCAGTTTTAAAACCTCCCACTTCTCCTAGAAGGGAATGTCAGTTTTCTGCAGGTGCAATACCTTGATGATGTTGGTTTAGCTTTTGTTACACTGATGACCAGAGTTGAGCAGACCCACACCTACCCCCTTCTGTACCCACTCCTGTATGTAAACATCCCACATGGTCAATCAAGACATAAACAGTAGGGAAGAGATATGTGGCTCCACCTTAATCTATAAATGTGATAGGAAGAGGAGAGACCAGTGTGCAAATGACTCATGTGGATTGTGACTTCTCTCCAGCTCCTGCAGCATGATCTACAGTTTGCTATGGGATGGATTTTCATCGAAGATGGAATTTTTCAGTCTTACCTGATGTGACTTATAAGTTATGCCATGGCTCCAGTCCTGCTATCTCTGCCAGAAGGCTCCTCATGGTGAACTCAGGAGACTTCCTGCTGCAATAGTACAAAATCAGCAGCTGGTGGAAGTTTTATCTCAGACTGGTAACTCAGACAGAGACATGGTACTGCCCAAGAACAAAAGCAGTTCACATGAAGCGATACATGAGAAAACAATTCTTCCTAGGACTGGGACAGTGGAAGCATCAAGAAACAAATTCAGGTCAACTCCAAAAACAGTTTCATCTGCTTTGTAAGGAACTTTATATTACCTAAGGTAGTCCAATACTTTTTAGCTCAGAGAAAAGAGAATTGACTTCAATAAATATTATGTTAATAAAACGTTATTAGTTGCGTTGCTCTGCAGATGTGTTTGAATGATATCCTTGACCTCATCAAGATAAGCTCTAGCACACCTACAAAACATTTGATGGTCTACAAAATATATCATTTTACACCTAATCAACTCTAGTATTTCATGCTTACTCTGCTATGAAGCAACTGGAAGACTTACCCCTCAAAAATAAGGGAATGAGATGAGAATATTCCAATATGAAACAAAACAAGATTGTCAAGCTCTTTTTTTACCTATGATTCCTGATTCACTGGTGTTTTCATACTGTCATCCATGATGGATACAGTTAATTTTTGCTGTTTTGTATTTATATTGCAGGTTGTCATTTCTGTCATTAATCATAAACATAATTGTAATAGAGACAGAAATGTCTTTTCCCAGACATTTAATTCTGAAATACAATTATCCAGACTTCCTGCTGTTAATGGCATAGAATTCTAATTACTTCAAAATGAAGCCATTATTCATAAACTTCAGGCTTGTAACACACATGTTTACAGTAGATGGAAAATACTATAGAATTCATCATTGTGGAGCTCTTATTTGCCACAGGCTTATTTAACTACTGCCTTTGTCCTATCCCATTAAGGAATGATAAAGTACTCAACTCCCTGTTTACATAGAAAGCTATGAGCAGAAGTCCTCCTTCACAGACAATGGGCATTCAAATTTTCTGCCTGTAAATAAACTACAGCTGTGATTTTCTGTTGTAAGAAGTCACTTGAAGTTGGAAATGGCAGTAATTTAATTAGCAGTCACTATTTCAGAATCACATAATTCTAACAGTGGTTAATGCATAATGAAAATGGAAAATATATTGGGCAATACAAACTTAGATTCATGAGGTTAAAAGTTGAAGGAGGTTTCATGAGGAAAAATGTTGACTTGAGTAATTTTCCCCAATTTTCAAACATAAATGTAAAAGAAGTGTGTTTCACACATGGATTGTTTTCATAATATAATGCTCAAATTTGGAGAGCAAATACAATTATCAGCATGTAAAGAGGTAAAGAAGATGCATATGGTACAAGAATACACTGCAAACAAGGAAAGTGCCTCAAACATAAATGCATTTGGGCTACAAAGTTGTGTAGTAAATGATTATTCAAGAGGAATGAAATTTTTTTTAAGAATGTGTAAAAAAAGAAAGACACCCATCCCCAGACATATATAAAACAATTGAGAACTGAGAAAATACAGAAGCTTCTATGTTGCTGGGATAGACAGGTCACCAATGGCCTTGCAGAAGTTCAACAAGACCTGATAAAAAGAGGGAAACAGGGTAAGGCAGGTAGGTACTTCCAGGGAAAGGCTGAACCCATTTTAACGAAGTTAACTAGGGAGGGAAAAATCATCTTCTATAAGTGTCATCTAAGTAACTGTTGAGAAAGTCCAGTTGAGTTGACCAGACACTTAATTTAAAATGCCAAGATGAACCTTATATTCTCTGTCAATGTGGAATACAAACCACCCATAGCTACCAATGTACCAGAACATCTCAATGAATGCCAGACCTGTGAGCTGACTCCCAAAGATCCTAGCAGGGTGAATGATTTCTTCCACTGTTCCACAGCAGGAGGCAGTGATCTCAGAAGCCATATTCAGTTCTCAAAATTTGAAAACAAAGAGTTGTTTTTTTAAAATGTACTATGTTTGCAAAATATCTAATTGTACACATTGGAATATGAGCTCATTCATTGTGTTTAATTTTTTCCCTTGCTGTGACCCAGTCATACCTGACATACCATGAATGACAGGCATATATTAGTGCTGATTTTACCTTATTTCTCCTTCTATCTTCACATTCTTATCTTGTTTATCTTTCTGAATGATCACTATTTCAACTGAATAGTAACATAAATGACTGAAAGATGTTGACTACTTACACACTGACATAAATGAGGAACAATGGCTAAATAACAAGTAAAAGGCAGTGAAGGTAGGTATGGGATCTTCATTTTGTACTTTATTTTCATGCTTCCCTTGTATATTCTGCAAAACTTGAAAGGCTGTTAATTAATAAATTGTGGGTGATTTGTTGTTCCCCTATATTTGTGTTTGTTTTTCATTTTCACATCTAACCAGGAGTTTCAGTGCTACACATAGTGACAGGCATTCACGTGACATTGCAAAGGCAGCTGAGAACTATGATTAGGTCAGCCTCCACTTTCCCTGAAATTCACATGCAGTTTTATTTGGGGGAAATTATTTAGATCTATTACGTTAATGTCAATGTTCATTTGATTCCCATTACTGACAGCTTGAAAAGTCATGGGTTCAGAATAACATGGAGGAAAAATGCATTAGCATGGTAAACTACTGTTGAACCTTACCAAAATATGTAATCCCACAGCTATGCCCTATTATAACGAGGGAGCACTATTCCAAAACTACTGTTATGGAAAAACCTGGCATATTTAAAAGTACAGGCTCAAAGCAATCCATAGAATTTTGGGAGCAAAACCTCCTTTTGAATGAGCTTTATCTACGACATTTTTCTGACGTTGCTACAGTAGATTACATGTCCTTTTTAAGCTTTGATTGTAAAATAGGAGACTTCTAAAGACACAGCAACATTTAGAGAGATGACATGTCACTGAGGTGTTTGCTCTAAGTGGTTTTATATTAAAGGTTTGAGTAGCTGTTCACAATGCATCAGCGTTAAGGAAGCTTAGATAAATGGTACACATGAAAAGATACAAAATGGAACAGAAAGCTCATGTTTAGACTAAGCACATATAGCTTGGTATACAGCTTGGGCTGTGTTTGAACTTCAGTTTAGTTTATCTTACTTATGTATTGTGTCTGGCTGGGATGGAGTTAACCTTGCCATAACAGCCCTTATAATGCTGTTACTTTTATTTGTACCTAGAATGGTGTTGATAACACATCTGGCAGCCACCCAAGGTCAACCCACCAAAATGTAAAAAGCTATTTGGAAAGGTACTTCACTTTTTATTTCCTCACCTACATTTTTCAATAATTCTTTTGTTCACAGCTCAGACTTTAAAGCCAAGTTGGTAGTACACAGGAGCATCTGTGGATTTTGGATTTTTTTGTTTTTTCGTAAAGACTTGTTTATTTAGAGAACCTTATAGAAGTTCTTGCTGCAACAGTGGCAACCAAAACAGGTTGCCACAAATTGATATTCTGAATTATATTTATTACTGTTATCACCAAAATTATGATCTGGAAATGTGATTGATAAATTGCAATTTAAACTTATAATTGAAATAAGACATTTCATACCTCCTCAAATGGAATTATTTGATTTTAGGTTCTTGAAATAATTTTCAAGTTAGTGAATAACTAGGCTAAGGAAAGGAGTAGTAATAAATAATAATAATAGTAATAATAATAATAGTCAATCTATTGCACATTATCACCTGGCGTGGACATAATCAGGGTGTCCAAAAGCCATGCTTAGTTTTGACTGTATTTCTAACCCTGTTGGAGCATACAGACATAACACCTATTGTTTCATAAAGACATGGGTAGTCACAGGCATGGGACTGGAACTTGAACATCTCCTTGACAGTGTAAATGACAAAACAGCTATGGTTCAAATTCATTTCTCAGAGTCTAGCTCTCTATTTTATTGAATATTTCAACAGCCTGTGCTGAGTGAACTGGAAAATCAGTGGGGATGGATAGCCCTCTCCCTTCCCTCTGAACAAAGCCTGGCACAAGCAGGAATTGAGAGATGTGTTGGGAGTCTGCTACTGGGTGAAAGGAAACTTCTCCTTTAAATCGGCTTCTGAAAATGCTCTTTCTGAGTCTTTTCCACACAAAATTACTCAATGAAAAATTCCTACTTCATGAACAATTTTAGGGTTACAGCAATTGCATTGATGGATATGAACATTTTCACCAAAAATGTTCTCAAAGACGTTATTGCACTCACAGTTGTTATACACTTGATTCTAGACTTTTTATTTTTTTTATATAGCTTTCACTTAGAAGATTTATGGTACTGTGTGTCATTCTATCTCGTATTATAATTGATACCCTTTACACATATAATTGGTCTTATTAATAATTCTTATTTATTCATTTTCAGTAAACAAATATCTGAAAAGGCAGTTCCCAAAGGTTGTGGTTTTGTTGGTTTTGGATTGGGTTTTTTCCTTCAATCTATTTGAAGGTACTTAAGAATCATCTTAGCAAAAGTCTTTGGCAGCCTCATGATCAAGTGACTTCAAAAACTGAGCATGGTTTTAATTCTGCTCCTCTTAATATTTGTCAGATTTCTTAAATACAACATCAGAAAAGAAGAAATTCTTATTAATGCCTTTTGTATTCCTGAGCATGGATGTTTTATCTAATTTTCACAGTGCTTCTATTCTCCAATTTAATGGAAAACAAGTTCTATTGTCATAAGATTGTGTCTTTTGCTGCCTCTTTCTAAAGCACTGCCTCTTGAAAACGATGCAACCTCTGTCTGTATAAGGCCAAGATAATCTACTCCACTGGAGCTTTGCCATTTTATCCTGGTTGGGAATCAGTCCCCAGATTTGTAACCTGAACTGAATATTGCATGATATGTATACCCACAAACTTTTTGGTCTTTTCCACTCTAAGAAAAACACAAGTTCATTTAAAAAATCCAAACATACTGTCCTCTTGGAGGACAGGAGACACAAATTAGTGCCTCCCCTTTATTTTTGAACTTAGGCAAAAATTTGATGTAGAAGCAATGTTTTACATATACATAGACACATACATACAGAAACATACATGAACAAATATATGGAAAGTAATTTCTGAAATATTTATATTCTTCCTAGAATAAAAGGCTGCAGGGAACATTAATGCTCCTAACATGAATATGGAGCATAGATATTAAAATTCATGAGGACCTGTCAACTGAGCTGATGCAAGCTCTATTTGCCAGAAATACATGATGACATTGCAAGCTGGCAAAGATGAAAGCAGCTCAAGAAAGCTCTTCTTGGTGCTATTTCATCCCCTTGAATGTCAAACAAGCTGTCTTTCACCAATCTGGAGCTACATACAGAGCGCAGTTCTGTGCTGTTTGGTGAAGGTGTTCTCCTGAGCACAGGGGATGTGCCTCTTTCCCTGCTTCCCAGACACCAGACGGCCCAGGTTTTGGAATGACAGTAGACTGCCAACCAAATTCTGTATTTACTCAAACATACGTTGTCTTCTCTTCCAGATGACTTGCAGCGAAATTTAACAGGCGCCATCCATATGTTCACATTCGTATTCCACACAATACTTGCACAGAGTATCAGCAGGTCCCTTTCAGAAAGCTCTAAATGCCTTCCCTAACAAGGGAGGCACTATGCAAAACAAAAATTACCTGACAGAGTCATCATCATCCTGCTAACAGGACTTTGTTAGTCAATGTAAGGATTCGATGCAAGGATCCGCTCAAATACAGTTATGGCAATTTAAATTATGGACAATTTAGAGTTAATACCTTACTGGGGAAGTTTGTTCAAAAGTAGTTTAAAGTCTACATCTTTGTTTCTAAGAAAGTTCTTAAAAAAAATCAATAAATCGTTGTTCTCTGCTACAGCAAATACTGAGCATAGCATGATACATTATGTGCAAACATCTGGAATATCTGAATTCACAGATGGTAAAGATGCTGGACTAGAAAACCTCGAGTATTTTTAATATAAGTTTCATTAAGTTAAAGTATTACTTCTCTCATCTAGAGATTTTGCTGTTTTGTTTTCATGCAGTGACCCACACTGAAATTGCTTTTTCAAAGGCCTCAAGATATTTAAAAAAATTTCTGGGTAAGGTTTTTCATTGAATACTAAGTAGATGTTTGAGTGAACCATTCTCTGAACAAATCATTCTGAGGCACAAATAAGAACCATATCTTTTCACTCTATCTTTCTCTTCTAAGCATTCAGTTACTCTGATAATTTCAGATAGCTCATCTGGTTGCATCAGCAGCCTAAGTTAGTAGCTTTCCTTTTCTCTTATAATCAGTGATCACAGGTAAATTTTATGGCCAGTGGAATACAGTTTTAGAGAACCTCACCATGCTGAGAAAGTCACTGAAACCTTTAATAAAATTTCATGCCCTCTCAATGCAGGCAAAATTCTTAATACAAAAGATCTATATTTAAAGGGACATAATAATGAAAAAAACAAGGAATGAATATCAGATAAGATGAATGGCTGGGGCTCAGCTCATGAGTCCCCTTCTTTGCCATCTGGAAAAATGTTTAGTCATATTAGATAATTTACAGTCTTTTCAACTCCCTTTTGACGTGAATCTACATCTCAGAAAAATAATGGTCACTGAATTTGTCCATATTATAAGTGACAAGTTCAAAAGTCCTTTCAAAACAAATAATTTCTGACCTATAAAAAAAAGCAATGGAAAATGAATTTTAGTAGACAAAGTTAAGACCCTTATTCACCAGTATGTCAGTTATCATTCACGTTTATGGAATAAGAGGTGGCTGATGTTCTCAGATTATTCTTATTCTTACCAGTTTAAACTTCAGGATCTATAACTGTTTTTGAAAGTATACATTTTGAAATGTATACATTTTGAATGTATAGTTCACAACAAAAATAGCATAGGTAAGCAAAAGTCCTTTTCTTGGAGCGAATTTCACGTGGCAATGTCTGGCAATGTCAATGACATTTCACAAGAGAATCATCTTTCATGCTGTGCTGAGAGTGAGGTAGACCATATTTGCACACAAAACAATAAACAGCTGAAAGGATTGGTTTGCCCTTACATAAAAGGATATAAATAAATAAATAAATGTGGTCAGTATTGCAAAAATTCGATTAGGTTGTATTCTGTGGCATTTGCAGGTGTAGGGAGGACTGAGATGTCTTGGACAAAGGTGCCATATAAAGATAGCAGTGGCATTGAAATGTTTACAGTTTGTATTGCAGACAAGAAGATATGATCAGCAAAGAATGATGGAAAGGACAAGCAGGGAAGACAAGTGGAGTGGCGCTTCACTACTCACACACTGCGTTGTCACCTCCAGATCATTTGGATAAACACAGATACGCAGATGTGACACCATTCCCATGAAAACATTTAGTTTATTTCTTTCCAGTTCCTGTGCTCAGAGTTCTAATTTTCTGTCTAATTTTCTGTCATATTTTCTCTCTACAAATGTGAAATACCACAAGAGCTCACCAATTGTATCAGTGTTCCCCTTTGTATGAGTTAACCGATGTAAGTCCACAACAATTTCAAATATTTTCTTGCAAAATCTGCTGAAGTTAGAATATTGCTCTATTCAAATCTGACTCGCTCACTGGGATAGTCATTTGGCTGTGAGCTTCTATAGTCACAACTACCCAATACCCCTTTGCCTGCCAGTAGGTAGAAAGTAAGCCCTGAATCTTCTTCATTGGAAGTATGAATACCAGAATCAAGCTCTCATACTACCTTTATTCTCTTTCTTTTACTTCTTTTTTATTTGTTGTTTTTTGTTAGCACCAGAGGAAGCATAGTAGGACAAAAAAGCAATAAGATGATTGTTTTTCTAGCCAAAAAATTTCATCTACTTATTAGATTTACCCTACAAAAAGAAGGAGAGAAATAAACAAACAAAGACTGTTTTGCAGAAATTCAATGCAGAAAACTAAACTGAAAGTGGTGGCTCCTTCAACAGTTAGATGTCTTAACTACATAAATATCTACTTATTCCCAGAAAAAAAATATTTGGTTCTTATTCCAGTGTTCTGTATTAAAAAAAAAAAATTCATAAAAAGAGAGAGAAAGTGTACAAAGGAAAACTGGAAGAACATAGTCTGACTAATCACAAGTTACTGTGCTATTTTGATATATTCATGCTAAAATAATAAAAGGCTATATATGTCTATAAATGTAGACATGTAAATCTAATTATGTATATGTATATGTATTATCTAGGTATGCATTTTATCCAGTGATACAAAGTAATATAGTCTGTGTTTTCCAAATAAATCCAGGACAACTTTGGAACACAAGTATTTATCAGTGCGACTCTTTCATACAATAGTACCTGAGAGCTACACGTACAGCCCTGGGACCTTGTGTCCAGCTTTTAACTATTTGAAAATTAGGTTTCGCAGTTTCATTTAAAATTTGCACAAACAGGGAAACTTTGTCTAGAGCAGCAGAACTCATGGTTAGTATTTTACAGATGAATAAAGAAACAGCAGAAGGTGTTCTCTTTCAGGTCAATTTCTTTCAAAGAAGTGTTTCTGCCCCAGTAGTTTTTCTTATAAAATCAACTGACATGGCATCTTGAAAACATGCTACCTCTGCACATTTACCTGGATTATTTAGCTGCTTGATGTTTCACTCTTTAACGGGGTTTTCAAGCAGAGAACAATATTATCCAAAAGTTCCAAGCAATATGCTTCTGCATCTTCCTCATGACCTATAGTCACTTGGACTTCCTTTTATGAAGTAGCCTTCCAATGTCATGTTATTGAAACTCATCACTCTGCAGAGAAAAATCTTGATTGTCACTTTACACATGTGCAACTATAATGGTTTAATTGGAGTTGCAAATAAACCCCATACAGCTGCTCACTAATTCCCCCCATGGTGGGATGGGGAGAGAACTAGAAAAGTGAGAAAGCAGGAAGGTTGAGGCAAAGACAGTTTAATAGGTGAAGCAAAAACCTCACACACAAGCAAAGCAAAACAAGACATTCATTCACCTTTTCCCATGGGCAGGCAGATGTTCAATCATGCCCATGAAGACAGGGCTCTATCACATGTGACCGTGCCTTGGGAAGGCAAATCCATAATTCTGAACATCCCATCCTTTCTCCTTTTTCCCCCAGTTATGTATGCTGAACATAACACCATATGCTATGGAACATCCCTGTGCTCAGCCAGAGTCAGCTGTCCTGGCTGTGTCCTCTCCCAGCTCCATGTGCACCCCCACCTCTCTGGCAGGTGGAGAGGGGTGATAGACAGAAAAGGCCTTGACTCTATGGAAGTACTGCCCAGCAGTAATGAAAACATCCCTGATGTTTCCAGCACAAATCCAAAACACAGCCCCATACCAGACAGTATGAAAAAAGTTAGCTCTACCCCAACCAAAACTAGCACAGCAAACAAGTTTGCCAGCTATTAATTGCATTTTACTCTAAGTTATGCAGTTTGGAAATAGGATTCAGTGCATGTGTTCATGCAGATATATGCAATCCATTAATTTGACTTTCCAGGATGAGAGAAATGTGTTACTGTGTTCCTGTACTGCAGAAAAAAATCACCTCATATCTTTCTACATTACTCAGTTATTACTCTTAAATTAAGCAAATATTAATATTACTATTAAATTTAGTTACATTACTAGCATGGCATTTCCCATGGATTTGACCCAAGCTGGCTTCTGTTATAATAAGTGTCATAGAATTCAAATTATAAACCAAAAGATATGTTCCCCTTGCAAAATTCATCTTGCCATGGGAGCTGTGACTCAGCAGGCAAGTCTGGCTGCATATGCCATGACCCACTTTCTGCTGAATGACTGGACACTGATCCTCCACTGCTGAATTCCCTACTGATCAGGACATGCTAGGATCTTGGAGAGGGGAAGCTTGGCTCTGCAGCTTTTGGTGGGCTGAGAACACGATCACTGAAATTTCTCAAGATTGATTGCCACATGCTGGCAGGCAGCCCCCATTTAGAGACATCTTGGCTTGGGAAACGTGAACTGTGAGGCTTCCTTGTTAACTCCATCTTGCAAAGCCAGTGTGAAAATACTTAAATAGCAGAATTTTATACTTTGTGTGTGAGTTATGTGGGGGGAAAATATATAGAATAATAATTTCTATTTAAATTATGGGAGCCTTAAGTTCTCCTTATTTTGAATGGTTTTCAACTACCCATATGCAAAAGCTCATGTGCTGGATGATGCAGAACTTCATAGGTCCTTCATCTCATCCTGGTTGTCTAAATATTTTCTGTTCCATGTAAGAAGCCTGTGCAATCTGCTTTATAGTGTCAAGAATTGATAAATTATATAGATAATAATCTACATGTGACTGTAGATTTCAACATTTGCCAGTTTTGGACTGTTAATTATCACTGTTTGCTTCAGTTTTGTAATAAATAACTATTGAATGAATTCTTGGCAAGCATGTTAACCATTTAAATAATTATTGTATCATATAATTATTTTTACTGCATCCCTAGAATTCACACTGCTATTGCTAGTTATTAAAATGTCAGTCCCTCTTTTTTTGTCATGAAGAATATCTCTCAGTTAAAACAGAACTATGATCTTGCTACAGAAATCTGATGTTATAAAAACAATTGTTTATCACATGCTGGTTTAGAAAAGAAAATGCATAATAGCAGAACCCCTGAAAAAGAGACATTTTTTTAAAGAAGAACAAAAGAGAAATCTCAATTCAAAATTGTTTGAATTTTGGTAAAAATATTCTTCCTTAACAAGCAAAATCTAATGTTTTGTATTTGGAATATGAAAGCTTACAGCATTGTTTATCAGTCCCTTCAAATTACCCGTATTTTTTGTGTGATAACATTCAGGAAACAATTCTCTCAAACCACTGTGATAGACACATTGTTAAACTAAATTAAACTAACCTGCTTTACATTCATGGAAAACTAATTCAGTACTGAGAAGATTTTTGTAAGTAATTGTGATTAATGTTGATGTCCCTTTAAATCTCCTGCAGAGAAGTAAGAGAAATCCATTATTATTTTTAATCAGTTTTCACTTTAACAAAATGCATGCTCAATTTAAATATATTCTTCAACAAATTCTTTACCATCTTCTATGCTGAGCATGGATCTGGTAGTTACATTGTTTTCATATAGTAATGTAATGTTGTAATGTAATGTAAATATATTTGATGGCTAGATTATCCTTTTTGGTCATTAATCAAAAATTAATCCCAAAAAGTTTAAACATAATCCTGGCAATATTTTAATTTTGCTATGAGTAAACAGAATGAATGCTTCCCAAGCAAAAATATGGCCATCAGAAAAAGCATTTTTTATCTGCTTAAACATTTGACAAAAATTCAGGAACTCTTAGATAATGCTTCCATCAAGAATTTCCCTCTTTGCCTGATTAAAAAATGCCAGGGTCAAGAAGAGGCATAGGAAAAAGGAATATAGGAGATGGCATATTAAGGATATGGGTATTTGAAAATTCTGTCTTCCAGCTCTCTTACAGTGAAATGGGAAATCATAGTTGTAGTAACTTCAATGTTCTTAGTAGATCTTAGTACGTTTTAGGTGTACCCAGAAAAGAGTGAGCTGTTAAGATGTTACAAAAAGACAGCTCATTTCAGACATAATAAAACAGACACTGGGTGCAGGCAGCAAGCAATCAGAAGGTAATACCAGCAGCAATTTACATTAAGGGGGAAGTGATTCCATGGCATTATGAGCACAATGAAAGAAAATTGTGTAAAGAGTGGTTATCAACATATTAAGTTTAAACACAGAAAGAGCAGCAGTAATGAGGCTAAGAGATGCACAGAGGTGTTTGTATTAGTCTATTCTTCTGAACCTTTTCTTCTTCATAATACACCTCTTCATTAGTAATTAGAATCATAAACTATCACAGAAATGGCAAATAATGGTTCATGTATTCCTAGGTAAAGAAAGATACAATAAAACTTCCAGCATAAAATCTTCAGAAAACTGTAAGCCAGGACAAGAAGATGAAGGTGAAGAAATACTGAGAGCTAAGATACCTGTAGCTGGCATGTTGTTTTCCAGAGCTTTATCGTGTAATAACAATAACAAGAATTACATAAAAGTAGGCCAGAGATGAGATCAGTTAACAAACTTGTAATTTTAAACAGCAGACAAATTTTCTAAAGGCCTTTATGTGGGCACTTAAACAAAGTAGAGTTTTCTGATGTCCTCATTAATGCAGATTTTACAATCATCAAATCCATAGTGGATCTCCATTTTTAAAAAAAAATAGTTAGCTATTTTTGCTGCCTAAAAAGTGGCAAAACCTAGTAAGAATCTGCAAATGCAGTATGAAGATTATCTTTGTTGAATTTTGTAGTACATCAAATATTCTAATAGCAGACACTAGCAATGTCTTGACCTTGCATTATTAAAGTTAAGAATCATTTCACCACTGGATTCATAAGTGTTCACTGTGTTCACAGAGCAGTGAAACATAGGAGAACTGGCAATTAAAAACTAAGAAACTAATTAAAAATAATCAAATGTGACAAAATTAGAAAGGAGTCAGATGATACTAGAATAAAACAAAATGCCACACACAAATCCAATCTGTCATTCTCTTCTGCAGAAAGAGCAACATCCGGCTATTGCCTTAAAATGTATAGTAGGACATAAGCATGCTCAAGAAAATAAAATAGTAAAAGGGAAGTTAGCCATCTGCTTGCTATTAAGTAAGAAAGAACTGGCTTTCAAACAGTAGAGAATTATGGATCAGCCTCTTGTTTCCTACTCCTCTCCCTGCAATAAAAATCTTGCATATAAAAACATCAGAAGGTGAGATACTTTCATACATAAGCTGCAAGCAAAAAGTGCACATCATAATGGAAATTATGGGTAAAATAAAGAGGAGAGATGTAAATGTCGAATAAAAAATATCTTATTAAAATTTCTAGAGTGAGTTTTTGTCTCAGACTAGACACCATGTAAGAATAAGTCATGACTTGGAGAGATCCAGCCAGCACTAAGACAGCCTACACAGTAGTCATAATTGGAATATGGGTATACAGAAAGATAGGAGAGAAATGTGACACTAATGTTTAATTTCAGAGACTTCAGAACAAAATCTCCATCAGTATGTATGTCAAAATCTTCTCCTTCACCAAAGAAAATCTCCAAATTGACAAAGTAGATAGTGATTCCTGCTGGAATCAGTTGACTACACACAGTTTACTACAGACTGAGCTACAATCTGGATGCTTCTGAAGTCTGGGAGTTTAAAAAATTTTTACTAGAAAAAGAAAAGTCTTTCTTCTTCCTGGGAAGAGGAGAAGAGCAGACTGTAGGGCATGGACAAAACTATAATTTATGCCTTAAACATATTCTTTGGAAGTGTAACATTTTTTACATTTTCAAGTATGAAGATTAAATACTATCTCCTCCTCTCCTGGTGAATGTGGTTCATAACTCTGAGTCTAGGAAGTTTTATTGTAAAACTGGGAATAAAACTGCAGGCTGGGAAAAGAGGGGAACTAAACCTGACAATTGCAGTGTTTCCACAGATGCTTCCTACTAATTTCTGTAGATAAGACAGTAATCAATTATTCTCAACTTTTTATCGTAGCACAAGCATGTTCTGCTTGAGCACATTACACAGTTTGGGTTTACCAAACAAAAACATCAGGGAGATCAGTGGAAGGACCTTCTGAAACATTTCCTAGTGCCATCTCAGCAGGTGTTGTTAATATGCACATAAAGCCACAAGCAAAATAAGTAATTTTTAGAGCAACTAACTATCAGAACAACAAAGATGCAATAGTCCCACTTTTACAGTCAGGAAAGAGAGGGTTTTTTGCTCGTTTGGTTGCTTTTTTAATACTCATTATCCTATGGGTTTGGGGAAGAGGAAAAAGCTAACACGGAGAGGAGGAAGAGGATGACAGATTAAGCTAAAGTGGCAGGGACATCTGCAGAGTACTGTAGTAGGCTGTATGGATTCATGTTTCTTGTAAGATGATGGGATGGGAGTTTGAGGACATTTTTCCATGCTCCAGGGGAGGTTTATGTTGGACATTAGGAAGAAACTCTTCACAGAAAGGGTGGTTGTGCTTTGGAATGGTCTGCCGAGGGATGTGGTGGAGTCACCATCCCTGGAGGTATTTAAGGAAAGACTGGATGTGGCACTTAGTGCCATGGTCTGGTAGACAAGGCGGTGTTAGGTCATACTTTGGACTCAATGATCTCAAATGTCTTTGTCAGCCTAGCTGGTTCTGTGATTCTGTGCTTTGCTTTGTACTTTAGATATCTCTGTGTTCAGATTCACCACCCAGAAGCTCTGCTGTGCTTACTAAAAGGACTCTGTAAGTACCACTAAATGAAAACCTAACTGCTCTGTGAACTACACTGGAGACTCAGCTCCTTATCGGTGATAATTTTGCAATTGACAGAGTTTTAGCACAGAAACTTTCCAAAAATATTTAGATATCCAGCACTGCATTTCTTTATTGCTAAGTAAGTCTGTACAGCTACCATTTTTTGTTAGCAAGAATCCCCATTGCTAAAATATAGAGGCTCCTCTCTCATGTGTGCTAGTTCAAGTAGTTTCTGGGTGCACAGTTTCTATATTTCTAATATTGACAGATAGAAATTTGAATTTCAGATCTCAATGGTATGTTCAGTAGAAGTAGCAATTAGGAAAAAGGGAACAGATCTCCTGTGAAATAACTTAGAGACTGTGAACATGGGATCCCTATGGTTTTCTTTTTGCTGCCACTTTTCCAATCTGAACTGCAATATAATGAGACCAGGTTTAATTTTCAGACATGAAATCTGAATCAGCTAACTGATAAAGGAGTCTGTGTCATATCTTTCCAGTGTCCCATTTGGGAAGCCAATCAATCAACTGTTATTACATTACACACATCACAAAGACATTGAAATCATTCTTTAGTCTCATAAACTTATTGCAGGAACAGCTAGGGATGCATAATGTACTAAACAGCATTTTTTCTGATCTGGGTCTTGATCATGTGTTTGTCTCAAGCTTATTTGAGAAGTCCACATTTTTCATAAACCTTCAAAATGAAAATCAATTAATGTGAACAGAAATGGGAGTTATATTCATATCTGTACCTTCATTTAAACTTATGATGGTGAGCAAAGTTTGCTATCTAAAGATGGGAAAATTATGATCTTTTTCATAATACATTTGTTTCTAAAATTTTCAAACATTTTTTAGACTGCAGTGAAAGCTTTTCTATTTAAGTCAAGCAACTTTCTGAAGTCCTCAATATTTTGTATTGTAGCTCTTTTACGTGTAGCTAAATATGGCACAAGTGTGATCCTCATGCTCTACAAGAGTAAGAAGAGTTAAATGATTTTTGCAATTCAGAAGATTTTTAGATTATGTGTCTTTCAAAAAGTCCTGTAAAGAAAACAGTCATATACAAAACAAAACAAAACAAAACCCAGGTCATTTGTTTTTCAAAATGGGACAGAGTTATCTTCCTGAATTTCTCTTTCTGTGAAATTTTGTGTGCACATGGGGAGGAATGCCCTTAAGAGGAGCTGCAGGGTGTTTGAGGAGTAGTATAGCCTTGGTTATAAATTGGAACTGTTCCTGTGTCTCAGTTGTGTGCTCTGATTGGTGTCTACCAACAGTTCTCCGCAAAGTCAGTCTTGCAGCCTGTGATTGACAATTTAAGTTCTGCCTAGAAGATCACAGAATCTTCTGGGAGGGACTACAGTAGGTCATCTGGTCCAATCTCCTTGGAGATGATAATGACATGCTGAAACCCTGATATGGGAACAGGTAAGGAGATGCATCTTCCTGATAATTTTTCCTTCCATTTTAATTCACAGACATAATTTCAGAGAAAGTAAAGTCACAAGATGAACAAGAAAGACAGGTTTTTTAACTTCCACAAAGTTTCAGAACACAAATCACCCTTCTCTTGAGCCCTTTCTCTCAAAGTATTTAAAAAATTTTTGTTATTAATGCTAAGAAATTTGTCAGTATGTTTAAATTTCCCCTCCAGTACTGAATGGTCTACATTTATAACATCAACCCTGCCACAGGTTGTGGTCACACACAAACTGCTTATGGATAATGGTCTCTTGCCTGTATGTATTCCCTGCTATTGACCAAGAGAGGCCTGTGCAAGTGCGAGCTGACCTGCTCTGTTTTCCTTACATTTGGGTTTTGGCAAATATAGATCTTGGGCCTCTTTGCAAAGTCAGGGTTTTACTGTTGCAATTTTTCTGTTAAACTCAAAACACTGTATCTTAAATTATTTCCTACATCATTGCTCACATTCTTCCAGTGATAGCAAGGTTTTCTCCTCAATGTTAGCTCTTCTCCGTGGTTTAAACTATCAGAGGCCAAGCCTTTGTTTAGATGTACTTCTCTTTCCCTGCTAGGGAAGCAGTAGCTATGAATTTTAGGACACACACACACAAATCTGCACACACACAAGGATTTATTGGGAGTTCAATAGTCACATAGTGACTATGCATCTATCTATCACACTGTAAATTATTCAGGGATGCACAGAAACAAGATTACCCGAAGGATTATTAAAAAGCATTAATTTTTAAATTAATCAATCAATTGAGCAATTATTAAATTAAGAAAAATGAAGACATTTGTTTCTGGATATGACACAAATGCCTTAAGATACTTGAAATAAAGCCAGCAAGGTAAGGAATTAGGTGTGATAGGGAAATGGTCATTAATAGTAATATGTTTGTATTTGACATTTCAAGGGAATGTCACAATACTTTTACTTTCATACAAATTCTTTTTTCATTCTCCACAGAACAGGCATGCACAGCAAAAAAGACAACACATTCAGAGTGAACCTGAGCTTGAACACTGAAATATAATGCAAGAACTGAAAAATTACTTATGTGGTTCTCCATCCCATTACACTGTAGAGGTTTTCACATTACTTTGTAATAGCCTTGATTCACCAATAGTGTTTTTTACTCTGAAGGAGAATTTCCACAGTTTTACAAACCTCTTCTGTGTAAAAGAAAGGGAGTGAAAGATAGCTAATGTACAGTAGCTATACTGTCTGTATTAAGTGTTGACATTATCATTGCTGCTACCGTTACATCTAAGTCATTGACACTGCATATAAAAGCAATCTTTCCTCAAGAAGTAAGCCTGTAGAAAGCCTTTTGCAAAATCTTTCTGTTGGAGGGAAAATAAAAGTGAAAGGAGATGGAAGAATTTCACTGAAGCTGTAGTCAGAGCAAAAGGTTTGTGCAAGATCCAAACTGATGGGAAAATCTCTGTAGGCTAGGAAGCTTACTAATTTCTGACTATATAAATGTCAATAAGGAATGAATCTAAAAATCATTGTTGACCCATTGGCAACAGCAATGGGAATTAGATGGAATGTAACAGAAAACAAAGAGAATCAGAATCAGTTAGAAATTAAAATATCTTTGATCTTTCCTGTCTTTTCCCTCCCCCTGCCAAGTGAAAGCAATTAATTCACCCAGTGCAAAGCTTTGTTACAAGAAGTATACAAAACAAAGTTTTACAGACTTTAAGTAGGTGCACAGTGGAATTTAAATTTGAAAAACAATACTTTATGTATTATCTGTGGTGCACCAAAAATGAATGGCACACAACAGTGATTTTCCAGGCTGAGAGTTGTAATTAATCCTTAGAAGAAATTAAAAGTTCATTATCCCTTCCTCAAATAGCACATAGTACAGAGGCATCAGCATTTCATTGCAGCTGGATCAGTTGATTTGGAAACCATAAAATTTTTTTGTATGGAAACACAAAGCAAAACGTTCTCTTTCAATTATTATTTTATAGCAGGCAATAACAAAGATAAACTAGTGCTTCCCCTTACAACACCCTGATTTTAGTCATTCATTACTTTGCCAAACTTCAATTGATTAGGTGTAATTTTCCAAGCCATGTATCTTCCAATGTTCCTTTTGTGTTGCTTTTGTTTTTATTTCCTTTTCTGGATGATCTAGTGCTGTGTATCTTTTACTGAAAGCTAAGAACTCATTTTGGTTTAAATCTATAATTCAAATGGGTTTACCATTTTAAAAACTATTAAAGAAAAATAACGTTATTTTACTTTTATAATGTAGGGATTCTTTTTTCTTTGCACAATCCATCATGATTATACATTTGTGTACTGTCTTGTGTTCATCCAGAACTTTTAGCCACTCATGTGCAACAACTCTCCCAAAGTCTGACATTTTAAACTAGCTTATGTTTTTCAAAATATTTCACATTGCACTTGCTGAGAAGAATTTCCATCCTTCTCATTTTCTGATGGCTGGAGATAATAGTCACAAAATTTGCTCAGCATGATGTAATTGCTAAATGTTCTGGAGAGTCATGACTCAGATGTTTCAAGAAGGGCATACAAAACAAGTGAGTACCTTGTCCTGTGCCACTTCTGCCTAGGCCCCGCATAGAATCAATACCGATTGATCTTATAGTGCTGTCATGAAAATACATTCTTTAATGTCCAAGAAAGATTGAAATATTTTGTATTCTGATGAAACCACAATTAGTCCATTTGGAGATAAATTAATAATTCTATACTAAAAGGATTTCAATCATGAATAACTTTATGCTACATAAATAAAAGGCATTGATTTCACTCGATTCAGGGTCTTACTAAAAAAGCAGCAGCAGTGTAAAACTCCTTTGTAACAGGTGTGCACAAGACAATTTGAAAGACAAGTTTAAATTTACCATCTTCTAACTTTTGAGGGGTTAGCTTTGCAGACTTAACAAACATGGTGCTTATTTATATCTAGACAGCGATACACAACAGTGATTCTCCAGATGTCAAACAGAACAGCCTGAGTAAAGATGAATGGAGCTATTAGTATTGAATTCAGCAGAACAAAATGAAAAAAAAGGAAGAAATTTATTGGACTGTTCTGCAAGAACAAACAAAAAGGATCAGTGAGGCTTGGGAAGCAGAGTAAGTGGAAATGTCTATTGTATTAGAGACAGATGACAAAAAAATAAACAAATAAAGAAGCAAGTTATATACTACCTCTTTATGTTCAAAATAAACTTATACCAAAAGTTTTTCCAGACTATACAGCAAGTCATCATTTCCACTTCTTTTATGGGTCATTAAGAATTCCTTCCTAACTTTATAGATAAGGGAGAAAGAAGGTTTTCAGAGATGACACCCCTCAAAAGAGAAGAAGCAGATCCGTGACACCTGTGCAGATCAGCTCTGTATTTTGGGCTCTTTCAAATCTTTTCAGTGAAGTGGCCAATCCTTTTTGTTGCAGTCTAATGGGTTTTGACAGCTTTGTGCATGGAAAACAGGAAAACTACATTGGTATATCTAAGCACTAGGCCTGCATTCTTAAATTTTCAATAGACTTTTTAAGCTTTAAGCTATGACTGATTAATATTTCTCTCTTTTGACATTCAGAGTTCTTTTACCACTTTAAAAATAAACAGAAAAAACCACCAAAAGGACACACAGACACAAATAAAACCAAAGAAGCAAACAAAAAATAAAAATCCCCTATTCCTTTCTTTTAACCCCCCTTTTTCCTCCTATTTTTCCCCCACGTGCAAGAGTCAACCTGAAATTTGTCAGCCTAAGTCAGTCCTGCAGAGTTGGCACAACCCCACCAGTACTCAGGAGGCTGCCAGATGCAGATTCCATGGGCAATTGCACCTGTAGTTCCTAATTGTCCTTAGAGTTGGTTACGCATCTATAATGTCTTTTAAGAGTTTGCAAGGTGAATTTAACAACTTTGGGTGAGCACCACAGCCCTTGCAATACAAAATTGGCAGAGATGATGAAGCACATCCCTTTTCTCAATCATGAGCTGTGACCTACAGACCTTTGGGATCTCAACTTCCAAAGTTTTTTCAATTCAAAGCAAAAGTCAAATTTCAGTTGCTGGTTGCTGATAGACTCATGCAAAAAGTAATAGGCAGGGTACCTATCACAGCTTCTACTCTGCCTGAGTTCCCAGCATATGATTTCAGTGATTCTTTTTCCGTAAGTGTAACTAAGTGATCATTTGTTCTGATGTCACAGATAACTCCTGGAGAAGTTTCTTTTTTACAGTTCCACCAGCTTGCTCCATGGTGGAAGAATCTCATCTGTCAGAAGAAATGAAATACAAGAAATAATTAAGAGCTTTTCTAGAAACAGTTTATGAAATGAAAAAGAAATGCTGCGAAATGCGTAAAGCTTTCTCTTTTTCCTATGTTTATTTTTATTCTTAAGCAAGGGGGGAATATTTCCTTGGTCATTCATGTGACCTGAATTTACAACCAGGTGGAAACTGTCATAATAATTGACAGTTTTTCTGGTGGCAGAGGTGTAGATATAGTATGTGATGTCGACAGCTGAATGTCAGGTCAATTGAAATTACAGCAGTAGAGTAAGATTTTTTTGCATGTATTCACTAGCATATTAATCTTACTTAAAATTTATCTTCTGTGTGGAGACATCTGATAAAAGTCTTGCATCTGTGTTATAAATTACAGTATTTTCTTACTGTGTTGCATTTACACATCTCAAACAACAGGATGAATTGGAAAAAAATTGTATGTAAAATACTTTATATATTCCTATACAATATAAAAATACTTTTATGGCAAAAAAACTGTAAAACTTCAGTATTTCAGTTCAAAAGATGATTTTAGATATAAAAATGGTACTTCTATTTTTGAACTGATATTATAAAAACAATATTGATTCATACTGCTGATTAAAGAGAAAAATCTGTTTTACTTCCCCAACTAAAACATTACACAGGTTTTAAAATTGATATTTCTTCCAGAAATATATAAATAATTGTATTAAAACTGGCCTTTCCTGATCTGAACACTGTCAGTTAATTCAGATAGATTTAGATCTGAATTTTTCTGCATCAGACCCCACCAGCTTGTGTTGCCCTAATTACTCCCAAGGAGGGTTTTGGTTTACTGTTAGTCCTCTCCTGAGGAAAGGAGCATCTGAACAATTTTTAAAATAACACAAACATTTACAAGACCATTGAAACATACTTTTAAGACATTAAAAAACTCATGAAGTTTCAGAACATACTTTTGAAGACAGTAGTTTTCCTATAAAGGTATAAAACTATTTGTTCCAGCTGCCTGTAAAGTACTAAAATAATATATCTTGTGAGACAGGAGAGGAGAGGAGAGGAGAGGAGAGGAGAGGAGAGGAGAGGAGAGGAGAGGAGAGGAGAGGAGAGGAGAGGAGAGGAGAGAGGGAAAAATTATTATTCTACAAATAAAATAAGCTTTTCCGCATCTAATGACCACATTAACCAGGCTCACCTATAGATAAATTTTAATTCTGAATTACACTGGAATCACTCCTTCCTCTGGACTGGTATCAAGATAATTTTAATTATATTGATTTTTAATTGGTTTGCTTTTATTTATTTTACTTGAAACCTTCCTGGACTTATAATCTCTGTAGAATTAAACTACTCTTATGATAGAAAACTTAAAATTTGTCTGTAGCATTTACGGAGATTTTCTGCTTAAAGAAAGTTTGCTAAACAAGCCAGATTCTGCTGCTTATCAGATTTAAGCCTAATGAAAGTCTTGCAGAAGAAACATCATATCACCATGTAATTAAAGACAGTATGATAATGCATTTGCACAAAGAAGAGTTTGAATGCAAATTAGGCTCAGACATTTTTAATCTTGATGTTGTTTAATTCCTATGTGCTTATCATTATAAGCTCAAAATGAGTTTTTATGTTTATATTTTTACTGTTGTGTGCTACATTTATGTGAGTGATTAGCACAGTAATGATTCGTGGATCACAGCCCTTGAACGTGAAGTCTGTTGAGGACTAACACCACAGAGGGTGGCAACTGACTTTTTCCATCCTCCATTTTTCCACTAGGACTTAAGAAGTAATCACTTCAGGAGTGGTAAGTGCTACTGAAGCATTCTTTGCTATTATTAGCGAGGTTGGCTGCCTGGTGTTGCACTTTGTAAGGAAGACATCTCTCACTCTCTAGGAATTATCTTAAAGCCAACCAGGCACGTTATAGGAAATTAGGGGATGATGTTATACATTACCTAGGGATACAAATGTGTAATACATGTTGATCTATGAGAGAGATGGTCAATATGACAGTAATAAATTCCTATCTTGGATTGATGGATTTTTTTCTATATCACTACATTGATTTTGGTTAATTGGGTGATGCTGGTGGAAGCAAGCAGTGGAGAAACACAGGCCACAGTTGCCTCCAAACAAATACTCATAGGTAATTACAGAGCAACTGAAGAAACCAGCAATCAGAAAACAGGTTAAGAGTGAGTTAACCCTGAGAAATATTATGATCTAGAGTGAGGAGCTTTTAAATGAGATATTCCCCAAGAATGTTGAGAAAAGGGGGTTGTAAGTTAAGTGATAATGAAGACTGAACAAACATTAGTCTTTGTAGAAAAATTAATAGACATTTGCTAAATAACTGGGTGGGAGTGGGGATGTGTTTGTTTTGTAGCAAAATGTTTTACTTCTGAATAAAATAAGATTCTGGTTGGGAAGTGCCATGTTGAATGGTAATAGCTGTCTTACTCTCTGGAGAAGTAAAATGCCAAGTGGTGCAATCACCGTAAATGCACAGACTCTCATGACCTATTTCAAGAGAATCACATCATTCTGTGTAGATCCTGCTCATGGCGTGAGGCTTAGGTAACAATAATCGAAGTTGAGGGACTTAGAAAAGAACTGCAGTTGACCCACCAACTTTGACACCAGCATCAGAAAGACCTCCTTTCAGCATGGGCTGGATTTGACCTAACAAGCTAGAGGTGAATGCTATACATCCCATTACCAATCTCCAGAGAGCCAGTACATCTTTTATATCTTTTATTGGAAGTTAATGGCCCTGTAGGACACTGCTAACAGATTTGTAAAACCTCCAGGAATTCTTTATTCAGGCTTCTGAGGTACTCTAGCTTGAACTTCTGGCCTCCTAATTTTGGTTTTCTCACTTTTTGTGACTTTCAAAGGTGTGTTTTAATATGAAAAGATTCAAGAACATTTCTAGATGAAGTTTTAACCCATTCCATACTTTCTATAACAGTGAATTAAACCACCCTTTGAAATACCTTTTAGCAGTGGAAAATTTCAAGAAACTTCACTGTCACCCCATTTCAACTCCGCCTTTGAAATTCTTTGTCCTGCTGTGACAAGTTTAGTAATGAGAATCAAATTTACTTTCAAATCAGAGACTTTATATACGTTTATGGTGAATTAATCTTTCTCTTTTTACCTCCTTATTGTAACACCATAACTTCTGGAAAACAATCTGTGTTGTTATGAAATACTAGTATTTACTGAAGCTGAAGGAAAACCTGATTCTTTCAGCTGAATGCTGCTGAATATCTCTTCACTGGATTGGACTCCAGTTTCTTCGGTCAATGCAGTCATCTATTGCCCCAGGAGACCCTTGCAATCCATTAATACTCAGCATAAAGTAGCAAACTTGCCTTTCATTTTAGTATAAATTGTGTTGGGTTTTTATGATGGTTTCCAAAATCCTTCTGGCTCCACTTGTGAAGATTCTTCACTGTAAGAATGGGTGAAAAGGGAGAAAACCACTGCAAACTACAGATGCAAGAGAGAAAAGAGAGGTGAGTATGGAGTTAGTGTTTCTCCTTACCCGCCAACAGCTAATACAGATCCCTTTCTTCTACCCTTTTTGCACTGTCAAAATCCTTGAGCAAGATTATCTGCCCTGGATAAAGACTGAAAACAAAACTAAAATTGTTGAATAGTGTAAAGTGAAATGTGACAACCGTTCCATTGTAAGCATCCCAATAGACTCCTCTGCCAGTGCCTTCACCTTCTCTTTGGGAAAAGATTTCTCCTCTATAACAGCATTAGCATTGCAGGAATTAGAAAAGGAAGATGACCTTTCTTTTCACTTCATAGCTTTCTTCATGCCTGTTCTACAGAGAGGATAAAAGTCAGTGTAATGAAAATTCATTCTTCAGTGTAGGTGATCACATTATGATTTGTTTGTTCAGTCCCTGCTGTTAATCTACGATAAAGATGCTTGTACAGCCCTCATTGCCCCCTTCTCTGATCTGAAGAAGGTACATCTGCTCCTGCCAGGCAGAGAGCTCCCTGTTCACTGAATATATCTGGCTCACTCTATTTCTAAGGGGTTTATTTTTCCATGGTCCTATTCCCTTATAGCAAGGGAAAGTACTCTCACAAAAACCAAAACATAATGAGTAGATTTAATATTTTTTAGGCCATGAGCCTTTCAAGAACTGCCTTTTAGGACTTGCTGGGAGATTTATCTACTTGTTTGTTTTTCCACAGTGTTTGGAAGTTCTAGTTTTGCAAAATGTTATTATACTATTGTTCTGAGTAAAAGCTGACAAGCTCCCGAGACCTTGTTCCTGAAAAGGATCTAAATAAAGAAAAATACACTATAAACAGGAACCCAGCCTATAAATAATAAAATATTTTTATGAAAATACTGTTAAAATACCCTTGGAAATATTTCCTAGGATTATTTTGGTTTCTGAAATCTCCCAGGATATATCATCATCATCACCATTGTTAATCCTCTCACATTATTCATTGACTTCACTGTAGTATTATCAGAATTAATTCACAATAACAGCCTAGAATACAGTTCCAGATCTTCAAAATAAGTCATTTCTTCATTTACACATAAACATATATTTCTTAAGATTAAAATTTGAATAATAGTTTATATGGCAAGTTAATTTTCACTAAAAATCTACCTTTCTATTCAAATCAATTCCAGATGCACTTTCCAACACTGTTGCTACAATTGTAATACCAATGTACCAAAATATTAATTGTTTCTCTTTTCCCATTAACAGCTCTGAATGACAAGATGTTGCATTCATTTCTAGGCAAGTGAAATCTTATGGGTGCATATTTACAATGTCCAGAATTAAAAGTGTAATGGATGAGCTAAAATTTAGGACTGAGTTTTAACTGAGATCTCATTAAAACCAGGATAAATGTTCCCCAGTAGAATGTGAATGTGAAGTAGGGGGTATATTCCTAAGAGGTTATAGAAGTCAAATTTTTAAGAAGGAGAAAACATATGTGTGTGCGTATGTTCACAATGTCACTTGGAATTTTTTTCCAGTATGCCTTATTTTTCCTTTCTATTCTGTTTGCAGAAAATAAAGTGAAGATGTGATGTTGACAAATTAGTAACAATTTTTAAAATCTCTTAGTCTGCTTTGGATTACTCCTCTAAAGTGGAGTAGGAAATAGAATGACAGTGCCCATAATGAAATTTAATGAAAGCAACATTTTTCTTCCTGATTGGTACCTGAGAGATAATATATGGGTCAAATTGAACAGTAATAGGCTCAAGTTAAATTATTCACGGTATTCACTGAGGAGTGACTAACCTACTATTTTTATTCTTTCTGAATATATCATTATGTCTCAGGCTCAATTTGCAAGGTTCTATTTGAAGTCAATGGACTCCAGAGTATACATTTTGTTCATCTAAAAAGTCTGATACCTCAAATTATTGGGTTATTACGTAGATTGGGGAATAACCAAAGTAGATTTAACTATTATCAGGGTTAAGTTGCAAGAAAATGTATTTATATGGCATGTTTGTATTCCAGTTACCAGCAAAACATTTAGACACATCTACATTCAACAAGTGGGGGAAGGCTGCTTGCATTGATGAATACTCTCTAATGAACATCTAGACAATGGACAGTAAATGACCAGATTTGAAAAATAAGATATGCTTTACCCATTCCATTATTTTAAATACAATTCCTGGAGAAAAAACAAGCAAACAAAACATACATTTAATTGTTTTGATTTTTATGCCTTTGCAGCCATAGCAATAGGATTTGAACACTGCTGACATATCAGATTTGGAAAGGTTTCCCCCTTGCAACTGAACAAAATTAAATATTTAGCCAATTCTGCCCTTATTTTTATTCAATTGAGAGTGTTTCTTGAAATTTAAAACTGCCAATTTTGCAATTTAAATATTTACTTTAAATATTTTGATATTTGAAAATTATTTAGAAATATAACATACTGCAATGCTAGCTTTGACCTTGCTACGAATTACATTAATATTTAACTTGGATGCAACAGGGATGCTTTTGTGTGTTGTTGAAGTACAATATGAAGTGTTTGCCACTTCAAAAATCAGTGTGAAAAATTTGGTATTCAAGATGAAATTTATTTCCTAAGGATTCTGCTCTTTGCTTCTCAGTGTCCCTCTTTCTGAATAATGCCTAACTAAAAGGAGAACAATATTTTTAATTAAATACCTCAAAAAGGCTTAAATTAATTTTAGAATAAAATATTAGAACAGGGTTATATAATACAGAGATAATTTAAAGATTATTGGCTAACATCTGATATCTCTTTTACTTAATCTGGAGTAGGGATTAAAATGATTTTATAAGGAAAGTGCAGTATCACAGCCTCTCCCCTGAAATGTGACTTAAGTTGAGTTAATTGGAGATCTTCAAGCGCCCTAACCAGAGCTAAATCTGGCACACAACATGAGAAGCATCTTCCCCACCTCCTGGATCAGTAACTCCTATTTCTGCACTGCTCACTGTAGAGGACCAGACCTAAACATGCTTTGTCTCAAACATTCTGAATATTGCTACAGGAACAAAGGTCAGAGGAGAGGGTCCCATGGATGAGGGGCAGTGCTGTTCTGAGCCAGCTTCCTGCTCTGCCTTGAGGCTCATGCTCAGGCCCATCCTGCCTCTCCCAGCTCGCTTCCTGGAGAATAGTTGGATGTGCCTGCATGAACAAAACAGTGTGAAAAATCTAGTTTGCATAGGAGATGTGCACCAGGTCAATGACAAAAGGGAGCAGATTGGGCCCCCTCTGTCTTTTCTCCGGCTCTCTTTCCCCTCTCTTTCTTTTTCTTTGTCGCCCAACTCCAGCTCTAGAGGGTCCATGTCGTAGGACCAACACAAGATCTAAGGACTGGTGATATTCTGTTTATTTCTTCTGTTTTTTTCCTGGGCAAAGCACAGCTACTGTATACCACCCCATAACTTTGTTGTGTGAAGGTGTGTTGAGCCAACACTTTTTGAGGAGTTTGTCGTGGAAGCTGAGAACTTGATGAGGTGGACTGCACCATATTAAGGGCTTAGTAGCCAACTCTTTCTCAGTGTAAATAGTGGGCTGGTTGCTGGAGTTATGGTGACTGTATAGTAAAAACAGAAGCGTTCTGACATGTGGTCCAATGTTTTTGTTCAGCCTGATGAGAATTTACAAGGACCATCATGACCCTACTGCCTGGTGGTGACACTCACTCCTGCAGTCCCTGAGTTCTGGGCACTGAGGGTGAGGCCAAGAAGTGAGTCAAACATCCAGAGGCACAGGCTACCATCCAGTAGTTCATCTTGTCTGATGTCTCCAAATCAGAGGGAAAAAAAGAATGTGTTGTTAAAACAAAAGGTCTTAGGCAGTGTCAGACAGCATGTATTTCTCATCACACAACCAGAGACAAGCGTTTCATTCAGCAAAAAGAATCTTTTAGGAAAGTATAATCACATAACAGCAGTGTGGGCTGCAGAATTAGGCAAACACATTGGGTGCCTTTTCTTAAAAGGTCCCATAAAACACATGCTCTTTTGTACAGCCATTTTTACATTTGCTTCACTTTTATCTTAAAAACAAGTTATGCTGCATATGAAAACTATATGCTACTGGGAAAGATAACATTCTTTAAATAATGCAGTCAATGAACAAGTCCTTCTTTTATCTGATTACATCTCTTCTAATCTTATTTAAATACATTAGCTGCTCAATTATGATGAACTGGAAACATTCCACCCTATGGTACTGCTTTTTTCATCTTAATATTAAATTTTTGAATTGTCCCATTCAAGATCCTAATACGTTTTTCATCAATTGTTCTTAAAATTGCAGTTGACTTCCTAAATAACAACTGGTTATAATCTTTTCATAAGTAAGGATTGGTTTGCAAGGAAGACTAAATAGCCCTTAGTCCTTCATTAACATTGATGAGTGTTGTAGGACTACCAAATGTAGCTGAGGCTTCCCAGGGGGTTCCTCTCTCCCTGGCTTGGTTTATATACATTTTAATTCATAGCCAAATCTTGACTACCTGTCTATAGTTTCTCTAGCTGGCACTAGCCACCTCTTCCTTACAAATGTATGGATGATATCCTATTTTTTAATTAATATTTAATTCTTGATTAAGTTTTCCTGCTATTCCATTTAAACTGGTCACAGATGATCTGTTCCTTACATCCAACAACCTGCACAATCGGAAATTTTACCTGAAAACCTACCACTGAGATAAACCTCAGCTAGAAGAGAATTATCTAAATTGTCCTGACACACTCAGCTGTTTTCAGCAAAAAAACAATATATATGACCCACAAGTTACTTACTTACATTTTAAGGTCATGGTGGTGCAAAAAGTCATTTTTTACTGCTTCTACAGCATATAGCACTGTATGTTCAAGTGTTTGGGTAGACCAGTTGTATGCTATGATTGCAGAGTAATAAATAGTAATATTATCTAGGCATTATTTAAGTGCTCTAGCATTCTTTCAGAAGGCTCTGCATGTGGCTGTGTGTGCAGACATAACACCAAGAGAGAAGAAAAGAGGAGAGAAAAATATTATGCAAGTCCTATTAGGAAAATAAAAATAATGATAATAACATCTTGTCTGGTTAAATTAAAAATTAGAGTCTATAACATAGTAGTACCTGGTTTGACTCTCTAGAAGTTAGTTTTAATTAGAAATGTTTCATTTCAGTTCCTATTTCAGCTGCATTATGGAGCTGTTTTCCATTAAAGATTACAACTAAATTCCCATAAAGAAGGCAGCTCTTTAAAGGTGAGCTATTCACTTATTTATACCTATTCTTTTGCCATTTTTCCTTGTTTGTGCTTCATATTGAAAAAATAGACCCAGGCTAAAAAACACACAAACAGACCAAGAGAATTGGACAGAATGAAATAGTAGGCAGTTTTACTGTAAAGCAGAGAGCAGAAAGATATCATTTTTTCTGCCTCCTCTGTTCCTTTGAAATGGTTCTCCAAAATGGCTTTCCTGAAGTAATTTTTTTTCTTTAGAGCTATAACTGAGGGTATTCTGTCAGCTTCCCCTTTTTTTGTACAGGTTTATAGTTCTCTATAAGCAGAATGCTAAAAGCAGGTACAGTAAAATGTCAGGGCTGCAGTCATTTCATAGCTATGGCAACTTGCCAGGTTATTTACACATAACTATGAGTATTTGCTCACATGGAAAAATTGGTCTCTCCATGCCTTTCAAAATGTGCATAGTTGCAATATATAGATACAAATGGATGAAAACAATATTATTCTGTGATTATGTTTTTTCTAAATTAGATATGCTAATGATTTTTCCAGATTCTATTTTTTGCAAGACTTTCTATTTACATTCATAATATAATATTAAAATTCCATAATTCAGTTGTATTTTCTCTTACAGATAACAAATGAAAGATTATCCCTTCACATTAGAATACACTAAACAGGAAAACATTATCTGAATTGATGAAAAGGATGTTATGAACCAGAGCTTTACAGAATATATCCTCTAAAAAATATCACTTGTCTGAGATACCAGATAAATATCACATATCCTTCCCCAGCCAGCATGGGAGCACAGGTCTGTCATGTTCAGAAATTGAGACTTAGCTCAGGTGGGGGGCAGCAGTCACACAGTTCTGAATTATTGTCGTCTTTATGCGATAGCTCAAAAATGTTTAAAAATTGGTGATTCATATCATGTGGACAATAATTACCTGTATAATATTCTTCTCAGGTCAAAATGACTGAAGTCATAAGCCTAGATAGGCGGGGGTGTAGATCAAAAAAAGTGATTAACTG
Source organism: Eopsaltria australis (assembly GCA_034509425.1). Classification (NCBI taxonomy): domain Eukaryota; kingdom Metazoa; phylum Chordata; class Aves; order Passeriformes; family Petroicidae; genus Eopsaltria; species Eopsaltria australis. The sequence continues at coordinate 1,650,447 of JAVTVJ010000068.1, read as the reverse complement.
GAAACTCCTTTCAGCAAAAAAAACAAAGCAGTTGTATTTCAAGAAAATAACAAATATTCCAAGCTCATCTGATACCATTATAGTAAATGGTTAAAAGCTCAAGTGGTTAACAATAGAAGTTAAATTTCTCTCCCTGTCTGAACAGGTAGAAAATTAATCCAAGAGCCTCTTTCTGAAAATGTCTTGTTCCCAGTATATAAAATTCAACGTGGAGGTTGTAGGCACAAAAGTCTCATGAAGTAAAAATATCGAATAAATGTCTTGAAAATTCTAGAATGAAATCAGAGGTTAAAAACCATTACAAAAATGATGCTATTATAGTAATGTAATTGCACTTTTCTAATGTCATGGTCACATTATAAACTCCAAGACCAGCTGATGTTTCATTGTACAAGCGCTGCACAAAATAGTGTTGAGCGATGATTACCTCAGTTCTACCTCAGCACAAGGAGATCTATGTTTAAGCAATCTATTTCTCATCATATTTTTTCCTATTTATGCTCCCTAGTAACACCCACCTGAGAACACAGTAATTACCTTAATGCCTGAGGAATGTTTGGGGGAATATGGTGATATACCAGTGTATACATGACAACCAGGTTGAAAATGTATTCAAGCACTGGCCACTGTAACTGGAAAGAAGAAAGACAAGTGGATAAAATGGATACCCAGTTATTAGAAATTGTGCCATTCAAGCCAACATGCACCGGAGCTCGCACAGCAGCGCTGCTGCTTTGGTGAGGAGAGGGTCACTCAGACAGGCAGCTGGCAGGAGCTGTAGGTATCCCAGCCCCAGAGAGAAGGTTTGGCTCTACGTGCTAGGTCTGCTGCTTGCCCCTCCTCAGTTCACATATTCAATCCCCTCCTGCAGCTAAGACACTCTCCAGTCAGAGCTTTCAAACCCTGAAGCTTAAATTTAGTTCCCAAGTCATCTTCAGGCTTTTACAAAATTAATAAAAGTGCTGAAGACTGAGAGTTGCTGCTATAATCAGGTCAATCCCTAATTCCTGATGCTGCTAAATCACAGTAAACATCCCTTTTGCCAAAACTTTTTTGCTGACAGCAGGTGATGGGAAGAAGAAATACTCTTCTATATATTCCACCTTCTACCCTTACGTGTACATAATGCACTTACCCATAAGAAGCACTCAATTATTTCTCTCCTAATCCTTCACAGGGAGTTATACAGGCCAGACCCACAGGCAGCTAGATGCCTCTGAGATGGACAATACTGCCTTGTGCTTGGACAGCAATTTTTTATTCCTCTTGTGTTACATCACCTTTCACAACTGCAGCTAATGCATGTTGACAAAGCATAAGGTTCTGTGTCTATTGCTTGTCTTCGTTATCCATTCATTGGCTCAACCTGTCCCCTCAGACATGCAGAGCTGCAGGAATGCAGCTGCACTGTAACATTGTAATTACTTCTTACTTGTAGAATTTGCTTCTTGATCAGTAAAGTGTATCATTAAATCCATGTACGCATTTTCCAGAATAACTCTAACTTCATTTTTCTTCAAAATAGGTTCTATTTTCTTGTGCAAAATGTACAATAAAAAGTGCAATTATTATTAAACAAATAAAATCAGTGACAGCAGCATATTACTTTAAGTAGATCAACTCTCTTTAGAAAAACAATCTTTAGAAAAGTTTGCCATTATGTTAAACAATTATAAGTGAGAGACTGTAATGATAATATGAAAGCTCATCTATGTAAAAAAAATTCCTGCAATGTTTAGGTTTTCTCAAAATTTTCTAGGCAGTCAAATAGTTCCCTCAGCACTTGTCAAGAAAACAAATATTATATTTTGCAAGTGTAATTTCTATAATAAGAATGAAAATAAAAATGAGAAAAGCATATTGACATCTTTTCAATGAATGAGATCCTGTTCTCTTTCTTTTTCCTGGCAATTTGAGAAATTACAATATTTAACTTACAGACTTGGGAGAAAATTGCTTCTTGCAAGTTCAAAGAATTAACAAGGTTCCAGGTGTTGCAATTTCAATTATGTTTCTTTAGTCCTACACATCTAAGAGAACAGACTAAGGAAAATTCCTGTAATTTCCTTCTATGTATTAAATTTTCAGATCAAGATATGACCTTAGATACTTTCCAGTATACGGGGGGGAAAAAAGAGAAAAAAAAGAGAACAGGAGAAATAAAATTTATAACATATAAATTCTTCATAAGAACAAATTTTACTGTCAATACTATTAATCACACCTTATTTGATTCACTCAAGTCTAATTCAAGCTGAGGGGAATGTGATATATCTCAACAGCCCCATTTGGCAACACTGATGCTATCAAGGTCAACACCACCAGAATGTTTTCCTTACCTAATGGAAATCAACATTTATTTTCTTTTTCAAATGGCAGTTAGTGTTGATGAATGGAGCCTACATATCATTCTGCAGATGAAAGGTTTGATTTAAAGCCTGTCTGGGGTCTTTTTATCAGGCTTGGTGTGCTTTGCTTGGATCAGGCCCCAGGCCTTTCGTTTATCTCTGGTCAGAGAGTATGACAGGGGGGTTTTCCCTACAGAGACTCCCCCCTTGAGGGGGGAAGCTGTGTTCTGTCTTTGGGCTGACCTTGACAATTAACATGCCCTTCTCAGGGAAATAACACAAATGCATAGGACATTTAATACTCCTTGGAAGCCCCCAGGTCGAAGCTGAATAATACATCTCAGATGCCTACATTCAAAAGAGTTGCCCACATTTCCCTTATTCTAAAACAAGTTTTTCTCAGAACAAGGCGAAATGTATTGATTGGTTAGCTTGAGGTGGTCTTAAATAATAGCAGAAAAATTAAGTCTACCTTTATGTACATTTTTGACTCTTCTGTTGGTGCATCTCTGACCTCCCAATGTATTCCACAGGAACATTTCTCATTACCCACAACAAAAATGTTTAAGGTTTTGTTGCATTTGTTCTCACTATCATTCAGTAGTATAAAAAATATCTTCTCTTCTCAGTACCTATGAAAATACCTGTATCTGTACCAAACAAGTCATATAAACTTTTTCTGTCTCAAAAAAAATCATGAAAGTTTTGTATACACTGAATAAAAACACAGTTACGGAAATTGTATATAGTTTCAAGCAACCAACAGAGAAATTTGCAGTATGGTCTATAGGGACATAAATTCTTTAAACTGAAGGTTTGCACCTACATTTCTAAATGGGGAAGATGTGGGACAGGAAGGGATTCAGGGTTAAGTTATCTACAAATCTGCCCCAGAGACAGTAAAGTCTCAGCGTGGTTGATCCAGCAGGCACCTCACTGGGAGTGCAGTGCAGCACAAGGAGTCTTTCAGCTACATGGTGTCTTTTCCCACCACACCTATTTGTATTTGATGCAATGTAAGAGGGAGAAAAAGTACCTTGTAGTGACAGCTTTGGGTGTTCTTTTAGCCTGAAATATCATGAAATACAGTGGCAGTTGGACATCCCACAGAAAAAGCGTCATCTGAGCCAGAACAGGTAGATATAGATCTTTATTAAACAATCTCACTTCTTTTTTGGGTTAATGAGCTTTCCGCTATATATCAACCTCAAAAGATAAAATATTACTACTGAAAATAGAAGCAGTAATAGCATATGCCATGCACAACAGAAATTTCAGGATTTGAGTTAGAAAAACAAAATATATGTGTACCAGCTGGGATTTTCTATGATTGTATTTTACATCTAAAAGAGCTCTGAAAATATCACCTGCACATAACATCACATGAATAAAATAAAATTTAAGATATTAGCAGCTACATCTTCACTAAAAAAGTAATTCTAATTCTATTTACATTGTTAGAATAGGACTATGATCAACTTGGTCTGGTGGAAGGTGTCCCCGACCATGGCAGGAGGGCCAGAACTAGATGATCTTTATGGTCACTTTCAACAAAAAACATTCTGTGATTCTATGATTCTATGATAAAATTAAAGAACACATTTGATGTGGTTCTCTTCCATTTACAAGGAAATGCTGGTTTTATGATTTGTTTCATTCTGGATTTTCTTAAACCCTGGGCAACTTTTGAGCAACATCATTACTACCAGTGATGTTTAACCAAAAATTGTTCTGACAATGTAGATCACTCTGAACAGCTCATCTGTTTTTCCTAATGTGCAGCGAGTCTAATCACCCCATGGAATATTTAGCCACAGGCCATGGCTCCTGTTTTATTCCTGCCCTGCTCTGCATGCCCACTACTGAGAAAAGAAATAAGAGGAGAATAGAAAAAAGTGGCAATGAATGTATGGATTCCTTCTTGTGGGAATGTCCTGATTTAGGAATGGTTTCCCCAATATAACTCCCTCTTAAAACCACAAGCCCCTCCCCTGCCCCCTCTGGTGAGAGACGAAAGGCAGAGGTCATGGGGTGAGATAAGAACAATTTACTGGAAACAGCAATAAGATAAGAAAATTAATAGTAACGAAAATGTACAAAGAGAGGTTGATTTACATGGAAAGTGCTCACCAAGCCCAGGACAATGAAAAATACAACAACAGACAGACCCTCAGCCCGCTGCACTTTCCCAGACCAGAAAAGAATGCCTTTTCTTCCAGACCGTGAAAGAGAGGGAGTCTCTGACAATGAGGTTAAGGTTGGGGTCTTGGCCACACCAACACGGCTCCAAACCCCGCCCCCACATGATTGCTGAAAAAAAAATTAACCCTTTTCTTGGCCAATGTATTTTTATGGATATACCATATATATGGATAGCCAATGACAGCATCAGAGAGTTCAACTAATTTTTCAACTGTGGAGGGAAATGAAGGCAATTGAAGAAGAGCTGCATTGAACAGCTGGGACATTCAGTGAAGTTTGACAAGCAGAGCCCACAGAAAACCCCCTGCCTTGATTTATTGCTATTCACTCAATAGGGGCACTCGTTGCAGCAGTCACAGCACTGTGAACAATGTGGTACATTAGAGCTAAATTATGCACCAACACCCTGATTTATGGCTAAGAACCGTACTAAATTAAGTAGAAATTCTAAATTAAGGAGAAAATCAGAAATTAAAAGGCAAGGCTAATTTATTAGGAAATTATTTGCTAACCACCAGCATTATGGAAATAGATCTAAAGATAAAGCCCCAATGGAAAAATATATAACTAATTCACAGGATTTTTGAAATGCAAGAACTCTTGGAAAGTTTAAGGACTCCCTAGGGCAGATGTGCTTCCCCACCCCCAAGTACTGGATAATTAACTTAAACTTTTACAAGTAAGATTTTGACAGAATTGGATGTTAAGATCTTTGGAAACTATTGTAGAATCATAGTAAAGCTTGGAATACTGAGGAAATTCCAGAGTAGTCGAAGTAAGCTAATTTTCTTTCAATATTTTAAAAGGCTACACAGTGACTCAAGTAATTATAATCCTGTCATCATAGCATCATTTATAGGCAGAAGGATGGAACAATTGGTATGAAGCTCAATTAATTTAAAAACTAAAGTAGGATAATAATTTAATTGATATCAATCACATCTTGTCAAAATAACATAATATGGGGTTTTTTTTTAGATTTCTAAAGAGGCTGATAAAAGCACTAGTTTTAATTTAATATGCTGCAGCAACTGTGTAATTTTACTTGGTACCCAAAATTAATATAATATAAAAGTAATGGAGCATAGATTAAATAGTAAATGAAATAAAATCAGGCCAGCGCATTTCTAAAAATAAATGTAAAGGATAGAAAGTTTATAACTTTTATAGAAAGACTGATTCTTAGTTCTAATTTATTTTTCTTTTTTAACCATCTGAGAGAAACTATACATTTGTTTGTGGTCAAGTTGGCAAACAGTAATATCTATGATTGTAAATAATAAAGCCAGGCCACTGATAGTGAACAACAAATATTTCTTAATAAATTTCTTATTAAGCATATGTATCAATTTAAAAAATGCATAGTCATATAATTGGGAATAAGATTGCTAACTGTACTTAAAGGTTTCTGAGAAATTTCAATGTTTCTCATCAACAGACAAAATTTAAAGAGTAAAATATAAAAGATTAATTCAGCACCTGAACATATAAGCAGAATCATAAACCAGAGACATTTAGTTATATATACAATTTTCATTTCTGACGTCTTGTTTTGTCTTTTGGTTACCTTCAGATTTGATGTTGACAACTAAAGACGTGTGTTCATAAACTGGAGTTTTAGAGAAAAATCACAGAAAAGCCAGAATAACTGGAAACTAGTAATGATTATTTCATTTTTCAAATACAAATATAACTTCTGGTTTTATTATTGTCTATGTGTATATATACATATATACATATATACATATATACATATATACATATATACATATATACATATATACATATATACGGATGGGGGCCAGGAAATTGTTGTCTACTTCTTTTCCTGATTACCATATCTGCTATATAAACATCTCATGTCCACAATTTGAAATAAGAGAAATTCATATTTGTAACAAGGGACTTTTTTCTAAAGTAGTAAGAACTTTATGAGTGTTGGAAGCATGGCATGAAAAGAGGAATATTTCCATGAATTATTATTTTTGTATTCAGACTATTCTTTTAATAAAATATATTAAGTATTTCAGATGTTAATTTAAGAAATTTCAGTGATCTGGGTGATATTGATGAAATCATGCTCAAGGAACTTAATGGTTCACCATTAAAATCAATTAAATTAAATTAAATCTTTTAAAAAACTGAGAAAGATGGCTTCATATTGATCTTTCATTGTCCTGCACTTTCTGTGAAGCTTGTGTGATTTAGTAGGCTTCTTGTGCATAAGTTCTGACATATTGAAAAACTTCACTAGACCTAAGATTCTTCCTTACAGTAAACAGCATTTTCCAGGACCAAGCCCATTTTTCTAGAGAGAAATGGGGATATGATTTAACCATCTGGAAAAAGTACATTAAACTCCTGTAGTCTGCACAGCATTTCTTCTGTTTTCTGTGGCCAATTCAAGGGCTATTTAGCTCTCATTTTTGTAATGTTAATAAACTCTCCATTTGCAAGGAGAAGTTATACTTTTCCACTCCAGTTATACTAATTTATTCTAATTTAGCTCTTTTTTTTTTCTGAGACTTTCTCTTGTATTTAGAGTGGTTCAAAACATAGTGAAGACAGTAAGCTCTCTGAAATGGAAAGTTGCAATACACAGAAAACAAGATCACAGCCATTAGACTGTCACATCCATCACATTTGCTAGTCTAGATAAAGGTGGTCAATAACAAGTTAAATGCACGCTGTATAACACAATTCATTAAAATTATAGCATATAGCATGACATAATAATGCATAACATAATCCATAAACAAAACCATGGTGCAGTTGTGTGCAACTCCAGAAATACCATCCAGCCAATCAACACATACAGATGGCTGGATAGTCAGAGTAAAGGTAGTGTCACTGAATATGGTCACAGATTTGAGGATATCTACACATATTGCAGCACCTGATGTCTCTGTGTTTGTTCACTCTCTTTAGAGGAAAACTCTGAGAGGATTTTTGGGGCAGACACATAAGCCCAAAGAGTCTTGCACTGAGCAGGAACTCTATTACCTTCAGAAGGAGAGCTGTGGTGGAGCAGCAGATTGCAGAAGGACACTCCCAGAAGGGAGTTAACATATAAAGGATCTGCATACAAGTGAATAACAACGTCTTTCTTCTACAGGGGTACATCACTGAGGTACTAAGATAGCTGTATTGGCAGGTAGGCTGCATCTCAAAGGAAAGATAGTTTGGGTACTCTTTCAGGCCGTAAAAACCATATATGGGCCAGAAGAAAGGTGTTCATGAGATTGAGGAAAAAGGAAGTGCATGAAAAAACATACTGAGGAAATGTGCTATACAGGTCACCTAAAATAATCTGCAGAGAAGTCCTGAGTAATTTAAGGGCAGAGTTTCTAAACCAGAGGCGTACTTGAACACATTTGTACAGCTACTCACGTTTTGTAGAGATAACAAGACCAGGTAGACCAAGGTGACATGTGCAAACTGTGTGCATTTTCTTTCATTTCCATTTTATCTGTACTTTCATTTGACTGGAGTAGCTCATTTCCCCACAGTGAAAAATTAACCATACTGTAATGTTTATGCTACCCACAAAGTCAGGTCAGACAAAAAGCAGCCCCTTAGAAGACGACCTTTCTTGGGCTAATATGTCAAAAAAGAAAATTGTATGCACTAGAAATAGAATAACTAGAAACAGATTTGTCATTTTGATATATTTCTTAGAAATAAGAATCACAAAGTTCACTAGGAATTGAGAAAAATTGCTTGCAGGCCAGCAAATTGTTTATTCATATATATTTGTGTTGGAAAAAGGAAAGTTGTTTCTCAGCTTGCTAAATATGGTCTTTGCAATCACAGAAGGAAGTACAACTTTAAGTTTTTGGGTTTGCATTTTAACATGTTACAGGAGTGGAAATGAAGCTTAGGTTGACAGCACTGCAAATAGGAGTGAAAGTGATATGCTGGATGAGTTTTTATTTTCTGGGGAATAAATCCATATTGGTTCATAGATCTGCAAATACAGATCTGTTCCTCAAGAATAGATCTCTTCCTTTCTAAAGAAGGAACAGGTCTACAAAAATACCCTAAGCATTAGCAAAGCACTTTAAACTCCAGTGTCTAAGTCATCTAAGTTATCAGAATGCCTTTAACATTTTCTAGTAGTGAATGGGAGAGCTCATTTGAGCTGTGATTCAGCTTTGAACAAGGGGTCAAGCTCAGCCACCAAGATGTGAAATCAATTTGTAATAAATTTCCTAGAGAAATGGGCAATTTACTAAAGGGCACCAAACACCAACTTGTTAAGAAAAGCATTTTAAAAATCCAGGGAGGGATCAATCCTGCCCATTCTGTGGAAAATGGCATGTAGTACAAGGACAGTGGAAACAAGGAGAAGAGAAGGCAGCCAACATGTTGAAGTAGTTTGGCTGTTCTGAGGATAAGGAATGAGGATGTAAAGCTGGAAAAAAATGTACATGATTATGCATTTTCCAAGGTGTCTGGCATGGTATGTCTTTTTTCTCTGTGAAGGCTGGCTGCCAGTCTGGTCTAAAGGTAATCAATTAAATTAGACAGACTGTATTTAACAACACTGTTACTGCTTACGTTCCCCTTTCCCACATTTGCTGATATAGAGACTGCATAACCCATGACTTGCAGTAGTGGAATAGCTAATTTTCTAAATAGATTACTTTACTGTGTAAGATGTCTCCTTCTATATCTTCGTGAGAGGACCTTGATGCAGAAGACTTTGTTACCGACTTAAAGGGGCTTAATTTATGGTCACCTGTCATCTGCCTCTCAGAAATGCAAGGAAAAGGTTTTTAAGGGAATATGAAGCAATGTTGCTACTGAAACAAAAGGATTCTATAATATTTGTTTACAATCCTCTTAAAAGCTCCATATTAAACTGAACTTTCCAAAGGAATCAAAATGAGACTTGAGATAAAAATCAGTTCCAATGTTTTCAGCTGTTCTGTTTATTTTAGTCATTTTGATTTTGCAGTTTCTCATTTAAGATTAAGTACTGTATAGTCTGATGTGTTTTTATTAGAAGCAAGATTCAAATAGACTTTACAAAATTAACTATACAACCTAATATAAATGCAAAATCGTTCAAAGTCAATACTCTATGTAGGAGTATTCTGTATTTCCTCTACTGGAAAATGGCCATGCTCTTATTGCATCATTCAAAGTTTTGGTTTATATCTTGATTACAATTCCTTTTCCTTTAAATGTAGGTTATATTTATTTATAGAATGAGCATTTTTTTAATTCTAAATTATGTGTTTGCTTAAATCAGAGGCTGAATGCAACAGGCCACTTGTACATCTCTCACCTCTCTTCCTACAAAATTTTATTTCAGTGAAAAGATGTAGAAAATTACATCTCTTTATTATTTGTTTCAAGAATTCTAATTGTAATTCAGGAAAGTCTTTAATAGTCTCCCTGAATAATGAAGAGTATTACCCTTTAATCATTGCTTGATGGATTACAGTCAGCATGTCTAGACAAAGTTCATGTTTATCTCCTAGTAAACTACCAAGCAACAATTATTCAGCTTGTCCATTTTTAATAAATATTTATTTACTTATTTATTTATTTAACAAGGATTGCTTCGAGAACTCAAAAGCTCAAAGAGCAACATTCTGAGATGACAAACAGATCAATAATGCTACACACTAAATTGCATGAAGGTATCAGGGAGATGAAAGAAATCAAGCAATGAGGTAATTAATAGAAATTTATACTGGTTTGATTGCATTAGATTTTCTTATCCTGTGTAGAGAAGATTTAAAGAAATCCCTTCTACATACAGGGAATATAAATACTTTCATATTTCTTGTATTCATGTATTAAATTTATTATCACTGATGCCCTTACACTTTTTTGTAGAGGCATAGGGCAAGACCCAGCATAAATTCCAGTTATATTTTATTGATTCCTCTCCATACAACAGCTTTGCACAGAGAAATAGAATGAGTCCAATCTAATGAAATCTAATAGAAAGTTTATTTCTAAAGTCAAATGGCTTCTTTTACTGGTTATGACAAAGAATCAGAAACAAAACCTCTAGCAGTTACTCATATCCTGAGATTTTACTAATTGCCCTACTTTGGAAATATTGGATCATTTACTTCTTATAGAACTATATTAATCTTATAGTGTTGAGAAAAGAAATCAAAATACATTCATAGATATTTATAGCTAAGACTTTGCACTTGATCTTGTAATTTTTTTTTTTAATCTGTGGGCTTTTTAAAATTTTTCATTTATTTTGTGGTATTTTAGGGAATATACAGGAGAGGAGTAGACATCAATTCAAAAAAATAAAGTCAAGGAGCAAGACTATATTTTGAGTGTATAAATCTGAAGTTTGGTCTAAGAGCATTTGACAAGTTTCTGTCTCCTGTGAAATGTCCTTCTCCCTATTTCAACAGAGATATTATAAAGAGAGCTCTGAGAGAAATAGCAGAAGGTATGCCCTTGCTCTAGTACTAGGACATACATAAAACTGATAGAATCATCAATTTGCTGATAATCCCCTCTTCCTCGTTCATTTAATTAATAAACATCTCTATATCCATGCTCTGCTGGTGTACTGTTTCACAGCTAGCATGTATTGACCCTACACTAATCTGTGTTTTGGAATAAAGTATGTGAATAGCTCCCATAAATCACAGAATGATTGAGGTTAGAGGGTTTCTGGTCCAACCCACCCTGCCTTGCAAGGCAAGGTTGTACATGAATATGTTCCATAAGTTTAAACTTAAGTTTTGAGTATCACCATGATTGGAAAGTCCATGATATCTCTGGAGAGCCCGCTCCGGCATTTGATCACACTCACAGTAAAGAAGTGGGTTTTTGTGTTCCGGTGACATTTCCTGTTTGGTTTTTGTTGCTGTTGTTATTTGTGCCCTATCCTGTCAGTGGGCACTACAGAGAAGTGTCCGGCTTTCTCTTCTTCATTCTCTTCCATCAGGGATTTATCTGCCTTCCTCTAAGCCTTTTCTTCTCTAGGCTGAACAGTCCCAGCTGTCTCAGCCTCTCCTTATATGAAAGATGCTTCATTACTTTCAGAAGGGTGAGGGAGAAAGATGACATCTCAATATTAGTGGTAGAAGAGCTGGATGCTGTATTTGTTTGTTTGTTTTAAAAGATTGATTGAAAAGTCTGTTTTCTTTCCAGTAGTATGGATTGGAGAAGCCAAATGAAGCTCAAATTTGCAGTTTGTGCCTGCTGCTCTACTTACTGTATTCTAATCGACATTTTTCCACTGCCCATGTTTATGTTCCTAGTAAGTGATTAAATGCTTTCAACAAAATATAAAGAGTGTATTTGTGTGCATTTTTTTAGTAGATCTGAACCACTTTAGCTGCATTTTTGGCAAACTTCATTCACTTCATCTTCTTGGCATTTCATTATATTTTGTGTGATCACAAAATCAACTCTCCAGCAACAAAGCGAAACACAACTCTTTGAAATAAATGTTGTCATTAACAAGCCATGCCAGGCGCAGTGACAGATTTGCAGCTGTAATGAATAACATTTCCTGCAAAGTTCTCCTGTCTGACAGAAAAGCTGTGACATTACTGCAGGCAACAGTGTTGGAAACTAAAAGATTGATTGATGCAAGTAGATAATTGAACCCTCAGCACTGTCACATGAATGCCAACGTAACAACCAAGCTACCACTCTACAATAACATTTATCCTACAACAGCCTCTCCATGAGTAACACACACACACACACACACACACACACAGGAGAGAGGAAACATGGAATATTTCTTCGTGATCATGAGTTACCTGCTGCTAATTTATCCTAACTAACTGATTAATTAAGTCTTGATCTCTAAAACAAAAATTGGTACAGTTACTTCCGGTATCTTAAGTTCCCAAATTCAGTTCAGAGCTGTTGTCAGAAGCCAAGAATACTTAGCAGGAATGAGGTGAGTAGCACTGTACCTTTGACATGGTAAGTGATAACGTCGTTGCCATGTCTCAGTTCCTGAAGTTAGATGGAATAATCCATATTTATTCTTGCTAAGATAATTCAGTGATTTTCAAAGATTCTGGGATTCAAGAAGTTATGACTAATTAGTCCTTATGCAAAAATGTTTAATGCAAGACATCTAAATGATTGGATGATTATTTTATTATTTGTTTGAATGGATTTCAGAACATCCTCAAATTTTTTATCATAACCAGAGTTAATTTAGATTCCAAAATCATATTTCATCAGGTCTGTAAAAATACTTAAGATAGTTTGCACTATTTTTTCATAATCCTATTAAAACTCACAATAGACATTTGCTCATTTAAGATAATTTTTCCTCTTTCACAGCTGCTATTAAAGAATGTTTTATGTGGCTTTCTCTCAAGAAAACTTACAAATCAAGCAATATCTAACATATATCATCCTTGGAATAATAAGTGTACAATGGATCCATGTGAAGCCATTGGATTTAGTAGAATCACATTGATTTGCAAAATTCAACAGTAATTTACAAGTCCACCTAATCTAACAAGTAACTGATGAAAAATATGAAGATGTTTACAAATAGACTGCTGAGTATGTGGCATTAGCAAATTATCACATAGCAACAGATCTAATGCAGCAAATGTCACTGCTAGAAATACCAGGTGAAGAGGATAGAAACTACACCTGTAAATCAGAAATATAAAAAGGAACACTATCTCTTTTTTTTCTGATACTTTCACAATAAATATTTTAATTAATACTAAGAAAAAAACCTAAAAAGTCAACCTGATATTGTTTTATACCAGAAAAGATTTGTAATTACTCTAATAAAATGTAGCCTGAAATAATACTCCAGGTATGTTTTATAGTTTTTACCCTGCTACTGATGTTAACTGTAATATATTTTACCCTTTGCTGTGATTCTGTAATTTATTTACCACTAATCAACATACAGGAAAAGTCTTGTGTGATGGGCTAGATTGTCAGCCTCTGCTGAGAATCTGGCCTGTCTCTTTGTGTTTTTGTCTTTTACTGATTGTCTCTCTAGACAGCTTTCCTCGAGTTCCCCTCGGGCTTCTTTCAATCTCCTTAAGATTTTTTTTTTTTCTCTTCCCTCCATGAGCTTTGTTTCAAGTGTTCCAACAATCTGTTGACTGATTCCTGCAGTTCTTAAGCATTCATCATGTTCTACGAAGAAGCTTTGGTTGATTTCACCAAGGGCAGCACAATTTTGTCTGTGGTTATTCACTTTTCCTTACGTCTCTTTTCCATTTCATTTCATTGACTGGAAATTTGATTCAGTTTTTTTCTGCTCTGCCCTGGCTTCCTTCATTCCTACAATTCTTTGCTGCTGTCTTTATCTTTTGTTGTTTTTCTGTCTCTCTTCTTTCCTACTGACAGAGTAACAGAAGAGTAATGAAATAGGAAGCAGTCTTTTGTTTGGGTAGGACCTCTAAAAGACCAAGACAAACACTGTCTGGGCTTAGGAACTAATGAAGAGTCATAGAGGAATTCCTTTCAATGAAATTTCTAACTTCCTAACTTTAAAAGCTGATAGGCCATTAAAAAGCTCAATAAAATGTTCAGTGTCCTTGTTTTTTTTAAGGACTTTTTAATTCTTATGCTTGTTTAGGCTCACTATCTTTTATTGCAAGCAGGGAGTTACATCGCTACTCTCTCTGACTCTGTTTAGATTTCATGTCATTCAGTGTATTCCAGTTCATACTCAGCTAAAAACCTCTCTAAATTTAATACAGATTCTAATATTAGGAAAATAAATTTAAGGATGTCAGCTGATTTAAAAAAAAAACAAAACAAACAAACAATTTCCTTTTCTGATCAAATAATCATTTAACTGTTTTATAATCTGATCAATTTATCAGAAGTTTCTATTTGTTAGAAGACTGTCAGAAATTTGTTTTATGAGCAGTATATGCGAATTAATTCAGATTAAACCTAATAACTGGATCAAGGTGCTGTTGCAGGGCTCAGTCTCAGCTGCCTTTGATGCTTCACTGGGCACAGCTCCCATCTCCCTGTCTGGTCCTATTCTGCAGCTGCAAATCTGCAGGTGGAGCAGGAGCCATCCTCCTGGGGCCACCAGCTCCCAGCCTTGACCATCGTGGGTGTCTCCGTTTTCCAACCTGATAAGCACAGACTATATTCTTCTCCTTCACTGTGGTTGGGGGTTCAGACTCTTGGCGCTGCAGGGTCTCTGAGGAGATCCATCTGCTCTTCCTCCTTATCCCTGATGTTTCACAGTGTGCTGACCTCCTCCTACAGTTTCTTTACCTGGTGGCAGAGATCCCTTACCACCCAGTCACGCAAATCTGCTGGGAAGATAAATTAGATAGCGGCAGGTGAAGCAAACCAGGAAATGCTACTTATTTTTTCTCAGGAGAGGGTAAAAAAACTTGCCTTAACTCCCCTTTCCTCTATAAAGACTCATTAATTGAACTCACAGGATGTGCTGTGGAACATCCTATCTCTGTGAGTGTATTTTAATTTCTCCATTTCTATGCAAAAAAGTCTTCAAATGGCAACAATAAGTGAAACTAAAAGCATGATTAGTAGTTCATATTTTAAATAGGAGACTGCAAGTGCAAAAATAGAATTCTACACAATTGCAATGAGATAATATGCACGCTGTATTTATAAATGACGAATTGAATACATAGTGGAATAGTCATTAGAAAAGCCCAATTCACGACATATTCCTATAAATGAGGCAAACTATGAAAAGGTGAGAGTAGGAATCGCTTTTCTTTGCCTTCTTGAGAAGAGGCTGTCTTGACGGCAGTCTTTGTATTTTTCTTTCATTTCAAGTGACTACCCAAATCTTCCAACATCTGCTCACTGCCAGCCCTCAAACAGGCAAAAAGCTTTCCTAGAACTAAACCATAAAATTCCAAATGCCATATGAGACATAAAGCTCCTTTATAAAAAATGCAAAGTAATACAATAAATAGATAGATAGATAAATAAATAAATAAATAAATAAATTATTCTATGAGAAATTAACTCTTAATGACATTAAAGTAATGAGGCATAAGGTCAAAGGAAAGGAAACGAGATTTTAAATTAGTATTTTCACTGTGGTGATGGAACTACTGCTGAGACCCCTAATCCATTCATGCTGACAGACCCATTATCTGCAATTATTCTTTATTCAAGTGTAAACCACCATTATGCATGGAGCTGTTGCTACTGCAATAAAAATTTTTAAAAGCCCTGCACTGTAAGTAGCAGCTGACTTCACCAAACTGCAGGGGCCTAATGCAAAAAACATCCTTCCGTTTTCAATCATAACTTGAGTTTTATTATGTCCTTCTGAGTGAATAAAAATAAAATATTTAAAGTCTCTGCTTGATTCTCAAACTTGCATCAGGGCTTAGGGTCAAAGTTTATTTACCTATATCATCTGTATCTCTATTCATGTATGTATTCATGTGTCTTCTGAAATGTGTGGCCTCATGTGAGGCTGATTTTTTAAAAACAGTAAACAAAGGTGGGTGTTGTGTCCTGTAGTGGGCACAATGTTTTTGAGGGTTTTTTTTTGAGAAGAGCTGGTCTTGTCAGTTTCCATCTTCCTCAAACAATTGCAGGTTGTTCCACAGAATGAAAGTAGCACTTCTTCAAATTTCCAGTAATCTTATTCCTTTCCAGTCTTGATCCTAAAAAGATTATCTAAAAATAGACTGAAATCAAGAGGAATATTTGGTAAACCTAGGAGAGACTGAAGAAACTTGCTTTCAGAGAAATCTTTGGTTTAAGCATCTAGAGCTATTGCCAAGAACTAGAAAATATATGAAATTAAAAATAAAAGAAAAAAAGAGAGACGTTCTTGTTATTTAATTTTTTTTTTTTTTAAAAACGCCTGTGCCATGCCTTTGTTCACATCGAGATGTATTCTAACTTCTGATCACACCAGAAAAAATTATTTAGCTAGATTGGAAAAACTAATAAACTTATGTTAGCTTTCTCATTTCTGACTTAATTCCTGTGAAACAAATAGAAACAATAAGAAAATAATTTTGAGAATATAGAAGTGTAGAATTGTTACCAGGACTAAATACATATAGTTATAATTATTGAAAATTAATAAAAGACATATGTACTTGAAGGTGTAAAGTAGACATAGAGAGAGAAATGTAAACTATGTCAGAAAAATCTCTTGTATATGGCTTATACAGCTTTTGATGTCATGATGATCTCCTGCCCTGTATTAAATATTTCTCACGTCTGTCACAGCAACATTATTGCATTTCTAAATCTGAGCCCAAATCCTCTAATAACCTATTAGATATAGACTCCCTTCCTGATATCAGAGAGGTCCTGTCTGAGCACAACTAGTTCATATCATGGCCATTGTGCAGGCATATTGCATCAAAATTAATATAGGGGTAAAAATATTATAAGCAACTCTGGAAAGGTAATAAACTGAAGAAATAACACTCTCTTTCCAAAATTCCAGCTTTATGACACAAAATTCTTAACTATACAATCTAAAGACATAGCCTTTGTCTGATTTTTATCTCCTTGAGTCTGCATGGTAAGGATGCCAAGAGTGAGACCATCTCCTAATCTCCCTTTCTTTTACCCAGTGGTAGCATCCACAGCAAAGATCCATTTCAGTGACAGAAAGGCACCAAGGTACCACTGTGAGGAAGACAGCAGTCACACGTGTATACAGAGCTTGGCCCTTGGGTAGATATGGCAGGAAAATGATGTGGGCTACATGCAAATGGTATCTATAAAGACCTCGACTTACACATGTTGAGAAGTCTGGTCTGAGCAGCTTAGTCATACGCAGGCACATTTTCACCTACTCAGCAGAAACCCCATCCAAGTGTGCAAGGTACTCCATTTCCTCTGTCACACCCAAATACATCAGAGTCACTAAAAATTTTCAATGGAATAAGAATAATTTAACAAGCAAAGCAACATACTCTTTTCTAATTATATACGTTAAAAAAGAAACTCCTAAATTTTTGTGGAACTGCTTCTAAAATATTCTGTTCTGAACTGATGACAATCATGGAAGATTTCAACCTGGATTTAAATCTAAGTTTACAAGAGTTAAAGTAACATAAATGTATGAGCTTACACTGTAAAGCATCAGGTAGCCTGAACAGGGTGAATCCTCGTTTCCTCTGACAAAAATGTACTGTCAAGGTAAGAGACCAGAAGAAAAAAACAAGGGGAATTAGGTATTTTCCTATTTTTATACTTCTCAGACCTTCTTTTATTGAATATACGGCCCTGAGCATGGCAGAGGCATTTTGACTTTAATGTGCATCTTAAAATTATTAATGTTACCTAGTTAAACTTCTTCATCACACAAGCGTAATGGACAGTGGAAATAGGCAGGCTACTCTTATGGCATTCAGTATGATGGCTTTAAAATATTCACAAACACTATGTTAAACATGATTTCTGTTTAATTGGTGTAGGTCTGAATCTATCACACCCATCTCCCTAGCACCTTTGCTGCTGAGCAAATTGCTTGTACAGTCTTTTCGCTTAAAAAAAAAGAAAAGCCATTGCTATAGTAGTCACAGTGACATGAGATATCATTTTATAGGGAAATAGCCTGTACAGGAGGTGCAGTTTGAATTCCTCAGTTTCATTTTTCTTACTTTTTCAGGTGACAAAAGCATTTCTGTATGTATTAAACTGTTCAATAAAGGAATATGAATTCAATTCCTTTGGGAGTAATATGATATGATTTCACAATTCTTTAAGCAATGTTTAAAGGTCAAACAAGCATGAAAATTGTAAAGGTAAAATATCAGAAATGGGAATAATGGCCAAATGGAAAAACAGTAAAAAGAGATAAAAGATGGGTAATTTATACAATAGATATGATATCTGGTAGATTAACTGAGTAATTTACATATGCAGTTATGTGAAAATCCAAAATAATAATTCTGTGAACTTAAAAAATTCTTAGTACTTTTGCATTCTGCACTTTGCAGAGTTTCCCTTTCTGTATTGAATTGGGCAATACAGGAATATACTTTCATAATGAGGAGTTATACTGTAGAAATGCAATATAACATTTCAGAATATTAATTTCTTACAGAATTGTTTCTAGTAGAAGTGTTCCACCCTGTCACTTTGTGGGACCCCTGGTCGAGTTTTGGGCCCTACAAGGTGTGGCTTCACTGAAGAAGTGCTGGTGATGATGGCTGGGAGACATCTCAATGAGGGCCTGATGAAGTCATCACAGCAGTGTTTGTAACACACAGAATGTAGAACAAACAGGCCAAAACTAAAGCAATGACAGGTTTGATGACAAATAATTATGTGAGTTTCGTATTTGTTTTTCTTAGAGTATTTTTTTTCTCCTATCTTGTCTTTCATTCACTGTCACCACTTGGCTATTTCCCTATCAATCAAAACCACTGTATTGGCTTTGGTTTAGTGTTTTTTCATTTTTTTTTGGTTGTAGTTGGGTTTGATCTTCCATCCTGAGAAATACACATTAACCCATGTGACCTGCTGTTAGATTTGTCTCAAATATATTGTAGGAAAGAAGAAAACACAAACTCATATTTCAAGGACTTAATATTTTAGAGATTTTATTCTCATGGTGTAAACTGGGAATATTATGTTCTTAGGGAACTGATTGTTCAGTATAGTAATTTATTACTTGCACACCTATGATTTATGGTGCCTTCTTGTATCCACTTTTATTACCAGTCAGAGAGCAGCTTTTTCAAAATGCTCTAAAGAAGCAGGTTGTTTTCTGAAATACAGTCAGCTGCAGATGCCAGGCAATCAAACCTAGCCAAGATATTTTCCAGATTTACCAGTGCTGAATTATATGCAATTCCAAACCAAGTTAGAGGTTACTGCAGATGCTAGTTGCACAAAAATGGGTGTGATTATTCTGTGATAAGAGGTGAATGAGCTGAGTGATGCCCTGGGTGATGTTTTGTTGCGCAGTTAAAAAAATTTAGTATCTGGCCTTTCCTGTGCAAAGGTTTCATTGCCTTGAAGCACTTGGCCTCTGGATGCCGTCAGGAACAGCTCTCCCAGCAGCCACTGCTACACTCCCAGATTCTGTAGGTCTTTGAAGGCTTTGCCTTCAGCTGTTTGTCACCTCATTCATGTGTCCGGCTGAAGCACAAAACTCTGGAAGAGCAATAGCATGCTGTAAGCATCCTTCTAAATTCTGGTTCAGCCCATCTACAAGGCTACTTGGAGTTTCCACAGCCTCTGCTGTATCAGGGGAGTGGACCTAAGGTGAGCAATTCCCCCTCGTTCTTAGCAAGAGGACAAAACTGCTGAAATTGAACTTCTTTCCATATCAATGGCCCAGATTGTCTGACAGCAAGAAAATAATGGAAGTAACTGTCTGCCAGTAACCTAAAAGAGCTGTTCCTAAACGGCTGAAAAAAGTTTATTTTCCAAACATGGAAAAGCAACATGAAAAATGTTTGTTTTCCAAACACTGCAGACAGAAAGAGAAAACTATTTCACATCACTGTGATAACTCAGGGGATTCCTCTTATAATAACCATTCTGATAACCTTCATAGACTGGTTGCTCATCCAACTTAACCTAAATATACATTTTGTCTATGTAGCTTATAGAGAGATGATTAAAAGCTACAAATCTTGCAGAGCAAGAAAAAAGTGTATGATTAAGTGAGCTAAATACTGCTTGGCAAGTATTTTAGTGACTCATCCTGTAGCTGGGATCTGATCACTATTTTGAAGGAAAACACAGTCAACCAATTTGCTTGGCACTCTGTTTCATTCCTTTTCTCAACATTTGTCTGTTTCCACTAGTTGAAGGAATAGAAGTTGCAGCAGAGTTGTTTAATGTCCAGAACAAAAAGGGGGGCAAAATCTTCTAAATTTTTTTTTATTTCCTTTTCCCCCAGAGGGAATGAGGAAGACCTACAAGTAACTTCTTTTTGAACCAGTAGAAGCAGAAATATAAAGTCAACGCATAGAGAGAAAATTACTCTCTCCTCTTAGAAAGTATGGAAAATCTACTACATCTTCTTAAACAGCACACCCTGGAACATCCTCTCTTTTATGAGAGTACTATCTCACAAGCATTTACTTTCTGAAATTCTTCATTTACCTGGCTCTCTCTTCCTTGCTGCAGCTCATGCAGCAATTGCTATCTAATACTGAATAATTTTTTCCAGTTACACATTTTCTCATTTGGAGTTATGTTCTGCTATAATCTGTGTTAGTTTCTGCAAGACACTACTGTACTAAATTGCAGCTGTGACACAGTTCCTTTCTTGCTACATGAAGGTCAAGAACAGACTCATTTGTTTTTTTCTAAATTACTCCACCTAATTGCTCTTTCTTTCCTCATTGATTCTGTGAGGGGTTTCCAATTACATCCTCTTATTGTGGATAAATGCAGTGGGTGACAGAGCCCAGCTTTGCAGGTATCCTCTGGATTAGTGGGTCTTCATCAGTCTACCTGGGACATAGTTTTCTGTGGTATAGTTCTGATTCATTATTCCATCTTAATAAAAAGAGAAGTCATCCTTCCAAGTCAATTTCCTACGTTCTCTAATTCCTTTTATTCCTTTTTTAAAACTGTCCTTGGAACAGGAAGAATGGATGGCAGAGAGACAAATGTGCTATTTCTTAGATGATCATTGAAAACCTAGTGAAACAATGAGAGCAAAAACATAGATCAAGGCTCTGGTCTCATAAATTTTAGGGTATTTTTGTGCAAAACACAATTCAGAATTCATGATAGTATAGGTTTAATTTACAGCAAGCTAGCAGATCAGGGATTGAGTTTTGTGGTATTTTTTCAATCTTCTCCTTGCAAATTCATTTACTTTTCTGATGAAACAGATCAGGAAGTTGACACTCAAGAGTGCAGTTAATACTGGATACTCACTTCAGAGTCTTGGATTAGGGGAAAACTTGCAGTAAAGCTCCCAATAATGTGGATGTCAGGTTCTCAGCAACAATGGTTTTTGCCTTCAGATCCTTTTGTATTGCACCACCTAGATTACTAATTTAGTCACAGATTTTCTCTGCTGCAGTCTACTAACACAGTTAACCTTAATTGTTAAAAACAGAACAAAGCTTACTGTATTGTTTTCATAGTGCTTTAAAATTTACATATCAGCAATTGATAAGAAAAAAGAGAAGAAATGGATCTAGAAATTAAGAAATTGCAGTGTAGTTCCACCTTTATGGTCCAGGCAATTGTTTTGCCTTGTGCAGAGATCAGTAAGAGTGTTATTTGTGGAATAAAATTAGATCTAAAATGTCCAATAGTCTGTGTGAATGGGAAAGTAACCTTACCTCAAGCTTTACAAGTAAAGGAAACCAGAGGACAAAATGGAATATTTGAAGATGCACAGAACTGTGTTGTAAGGAAAGAGCAAATACTAACAAGCACTTTATATCTTTCATGAACTATCCAGTCCAAAATCAAAACCTTTGCAGTACTTTTATTTTAAAATGCCATGTTATTTTCTAGATCAGTACTGCTCATTTAAATTTGACAAAAACAGAGGAAAGAAAAATTGAGAATGCAAATGGTACAAGAAAGTTGGTTGGTGGTCCTTTTTCAGTTACAAAGTGAGTTTAAACTCCTAAAACAATCAACTATTCAAACAAGTAAAACCCCTTTCATGTGGTAAAATCCTTATAAATGCAAATCCTAATCATAAAATCAGACAGTAGGAGTGACTGTCCCACAGGGAACTTTAAATACAGCTTTTAATAAATGCTATATCGAAATTGCTAAAACCATAAGTCGTAGTATCCCCACTGGTCTGACTAAAAGAAAGGGTCAACATCATGAATATAATAACACATATTTATTTCTAAATCTTGCTCACTTTCTCTCTCCAGAGACTGACAAACAACACAACAAAAAATTTTAGTGCAGAAATATTTTTGAGACTAAATAAAGCAGTAAAGACTAAGGATTCTTTGCTGATCTGAAGTAAAGGTGGAATCTCTTGGGTCTAAAGGATTAATACAAAAGCCCCAAAGATTAAGTCATACAAGGATTTGAAAAGGAGAGGACTGCCATTTTCACTGCCTGGTCCAATCTCTAGGTATTCTCTTCTGGTTATTCTGACATCTAACCTACGGACATGTTTTAAAGGCTGTGGAAACTATTTGAAAACTTTCTTATGAGTGAAGTCTGAAAGAGAGTTTACATCTTGAAGGGATTCCCTTTGAGCTATAAAGGATATTTCTGTGATAGACTGGCTCAAATGCCTTGAAACTAGAAACTGCCACAAGGTAAACAGTGACATTATATGATTGTTATTATATAGATCTAGTATGTATTTTTAAAAAATTTGTTGCAGTCATCTTAAAATAAATCTATTTCAAGCTATTTCTTTTTATATGAAATTTTGTTTATTTTTTTTAAACAACAGTTAAGAACTGCACCTATGTGCAAACATATTTAGTAAACAGACATTATGGCCTGAAGATTGGTTGCCCTGATGCCAGCCCCTCTGCTCAGCCCAACAGGACTCTGGCATTGCCTCTGTTAACCCTTGCCTACTGGGTTTGTGTCATTGTATATTTTTTGTTTATCATTTACCTCTTTACTTATTATGCCCTTTGCAATTAATTGTTTTTCCTTGACTACATAACCTTAGGGAATCAGATGAACTCACCTTCCATGTTCCCTTACAGGACTCTCAGCAACTCATCCCCAGGGTAACTTGTGAGTTCTCAGATGGAGAACAGCCCAACAGAGCTCAGTAGAGCCTTCTCCCCCAGGTCTTCTCTTTTTCTGAGGTTAGGCAGAGCTCTGATCGTGATGAAGCCTCCTTGGGTTGTTTTAATATTTAACCCTTGAGACCAGTAATGACCACTGCACCAAAAGACACAGGCATGATCACCAATTTTCCTGTCTCTTCCTGCTCCCTGCTCCTCTCTGATTGCTCTGCCTGCAATTAAAAACCTGAAAGTTTGAAGCCACAGAAAAAGGCTAAGCATACACCACTGGAACCTGGCAAGAAGCTCTCACAGTGGGGTCTGGACAGGGAAAGAATTTTCAGTTCATCAGCAAAGAAGACAATAGGATCACTAGTTAAGAACATAATTATTGTTATAATTAAAATAAAAGTATCACAATTTTTAAACTTTTAATTTACATTTTTGAATAATTTTACTAGATTTCAAAATTGGCTGCTATGCAAGAGAGCCTAAGAAGATTAGTGTAATCTGAAGCAGCTTGCAGATCCTGTTTTGTTTCAGCTTTTCAACAAGGATAAATTTCAACTGTTTATATGTGGTGGTACTCATTCTTTTTGTGTAGTATCATTTCATTAACAAAAGCTCGTATTTCAGGTTCAGACTTGTCAGAAATTCTAAGACAAAGCTCAGCTCTTTCACAGCCATTACTGTTGCATAGGGCAACCCTCTGAGATGGCTTTTAATGAAATCTGTAGATGACACTACAGACTTTTAGGATTCCTCATAGCTGCCAATTTTCAAGGTTAAAGGAACTTCATTTTAATGTTAAGGGGGTTTGACAAAGCCTTAATTTTTACTCAGTGCTTCAATTTAAAACAGGAGTCCTCATCACTCATTACAGATTATTCTGTTAATATTTTATGGCACTTAACAGAAGAATGATGCAGATACTGATTTTTTTTAAAGTGTAGTTATATTCATCTGTCACACTGTACTTCAATACTGATTTTGTAAGCACTTTAAAAAATCTAGCTTGGCCATCATCTTTCTTTTCTGTCTTCTTTTTCACAACTGTTTTTGCTGTGTTTGTTTGCTTTTTCTGAAACTGAGCACATGCTTCAAGCTGTTGCCACAAAAGACAGAGGAATTGCAAACCATATTCTACTTTTTTAACACTGTAAGTCAAAACCATTTTAACTGCTGTTGAGGTTCCAAGTTATGCTATTAAATCTTAACATTTTTATGCACATTTTATATTATCTTGTCGTGTTTTGCTCTGTTTTATGGTATTTTTTTCTGTTTGGTTGGTTGGTTTGGGTGTGGGTGTTTTGTATAATTTCTTGCTTCTCAAACATTTGAGAGAGATCAGGAGTCTTGCAGATTACCTTTAGTTCTCAGCTCATTGTCACAAAGACTTCAAAGTTACTGTGGATATCTGGGACTGTAAATCTTGGCTGTTCTTGCAGACTGTTATCTTTCAATGAAACCTTTCGAAGTCATGATAGGATTATGTTTTAAGCATCCTTCTAAACCCTCATCAAGGTGTTTTAAAGTTTCATTGGGGAGCCCAATGTTATGTCAGTAAGCAGCACATATCTATTGTCAGGGTGTTAACATTTCTAAGTCTAAAAATCACAAAGCCTTTAAAAATTTCAGCATTCTCCTTTTTTTTTTTTTTTTTTTTTGTTAAGTTAGAATAGGGAGAACAACTATTCTCCTCTTTTTTGTTAAGGATTGCCAGATCAAGTAGCCTGACAGAGGTGAGGCTGCTACAGCTCCATATTCCCAGGTCAAGACAGTATTGAGGCTGAATGTGTATTCCCAAGAGGCACTGACACACACATAGAGGAACACACGCAGGAGTGGCCAGCCTCAAACAAAATGAAATATTCAGTGCTACCAGAAACAAAAACATCATCAATGGCTTCATCACATTCCCCTCTCTGGTCAAAACCAGTGCAAAGCAAGTAGTGGGAAGTATCTACATTGTCTGACACACACATGCAAAGAGGTATCTCCAGCAGCTAGCCCAGATTCATGACCCTAACAGTAGCTGACCACCAGATCCCATGGTCTCTTAAGTATCCAGCTTGGGCCTTCTGGACACTCCAGTAACTGTGACATTGACCCTCTGTTTTCTACAGTGTCTGGCCCAGACATACGACTGTTCCAGTATTTTGCTCCCAAACCTCTTACCCTACTCACAGCACAGCCCTGTGTGATGCCTGTCAGCAGTCACCCACTGTCTCTGGCACCCCATGGCTCCCTGAACCTGAATCCACACAGCATTCACAGCTCCTTATGACCTGAACCCTCTCCAGTGGCTGCACTCAGACTCCCTTACACAAACAAACACATACACATATGGATGCAAAGTCCCTCATCCAGGCAAACTGGTAGAAATGGAGTTGATGAGGAGCCAGGACCAACTGCAGGCACCAGGCACAAGGCTTGGCTGTGTACACAGAGACGTGTACAGCTCTGTTGGCTGTTTACACCAAACAACCCCGTTACCTCCCATTCCCTCTATTTTCCCACATTTTTTCCTTCTTAGTCAACCCTGATCCCTCCCTTCCTTGGCCTTTGGAATCTGCCTAAAAATACCATAATTTTTGTACAATCCCCAAATGCTTTCCCTCCAAATGAGCCTGTATGACCGGCAGTGACACTCCCACACACACCACTTGCCCCACTCTGTCGGTAATCTCAGGACAACTTCTCCTAGTGGCTCACAGTGATGGGTGCCATTCCAGATTCCCGGGTTTAATGTCTTCCTGGCGGGCCAGGGCATGGGATTATGTCCCAGGCTGGGTTATTGAGGTTTCCCTGCTTGGCATTGTGCTGCTCCCTCGTGTCTGGAGAGTTTGGATCAAGTGTCACTCACAGCTTCCAGAAAAACAAGAAAAAACATGGGAAACTGTAGGGAAAGAGCTTCATCTCAGTCCCTCAGGGAACATGATAACACAAATAACTCTGGAAACTACAATACATGAAGGATAACAAAGTGATCAGGAGTAGCTGACAAGGCTGTATAAATAGGAAAATTTGCTTAGCCTACTTGACAACCTTCTACAATGATGGGAAGAGCTCGGTGGATTAGGAGAGACCAGTGGTACTTGCCTCTGTTTTAGTACGGCTTTCAACACTATTTCCCATAACATCCTCACAGACAAACTAATGACACTAATGAAATCTAGATGGCAGACTAGGCTAATGTCTCGATGGTGGACAGTGGGGTCAACTGGAAACTGAATGGCTGGGCCCAGAAGGTGTTGATCAGAGGCAAAAGGTTCAGTCTCTAGTGGTGTACACAGGTCTGTGTCTAGTGCTATTTAAACTCTCCATTAATTATTTGAATTGGATTCAATGGCCTTGGAGGTCTTTTCCAACCTCAATGATTCTGTGATTTGGATTAAGGGACATGTCACAATGACAACAAGCTTTCCTGTGACTGTCGTGCCACAGGCTGAAAAATTTGGCACACGGGAACTGTGTGAAGTTAATCAAAGAAAAATGTGAAGTACTCACCTGAGAAGCAACAATGCTCCAGTATGTATTTAGAGCTACACAGATGCTACACATCTCAAAATTTCATTATCATTATCCAGGGAGCACACTAGTAATTTTAAATATCATGATACATTCACAATGCAGGCACGTTTACAGTACTACTGAGATGTACCACATTGGTGTATTTTAGACTTTCAGTCACTACAGATTTTTCTTGGAATCTACATTATCTGTGTGGATATGGAGTTGTATATTTGTACAACTTTTAGGAAAAGAATATATGGTTGAATTGAAGCAAAAAATAAGAAAAGGTGACAGATTACTTTGGAGAATTGTAACTTTACCTGACATATGTCCAGAACCACCAAAGCAGGAAAGAAAAGGAAAGCAGGCACACAAAGGATTGAAGAAGGGAAATGCTTACTTAGCTGCATCATGCCAGAAATATCAAAAAAATACTCCAAGCTGCTACTCTTGATTAAAAAAACCTCAAAGTATTACAGCTTTCATTATATTATTAGCTAATTTCAACTGATTTGTAAGGAAACTTTTTTCTTTTGTAACCAGTCTGATTCAGTGTGAACCCTGTGCCATATTCTGCTTGGTGAAGTCATGATAAATGCATGACCACAATATATTAGTAGAAATGTTTCAGCCTAATGGATGTATAATCCATGAACCAAATATCTTTGAGATATCATGATCTTAGAAGAGTTAGATATTAATGGCACCTAGGGAGCTATTATGATCTAGTTTGCTAAAAAGAGCATTCCGATTAATCAGATTCAGGGCCATTGTACTGGAGAGAGTGACTTATACTTGAGCTAATATGACAGTTGAACTCCCTTCACATAAAGTTGTCTTGAAATGCTGTGGAGGTGTATTAAAGGAGACTTCAGTTATAGGAGCACAGTGAGGATGATTGCATACTTTGTATTTTTTAGCTAAAATCACATTTGACTGGAGGATAAAATCTGAGTATGAGACATTATAATTCAATTACTATTTTGACTTTTTTTATTCCTTTACTTACTGCTTTAAGCCATGGTTTGAGAAATACTTAACATTTTTTCAGTGAGGCTACATTTTATAAAAAAACACTGTAGATTAAAAAATCATATAATTCATTTAATAACTGATTTGAAAACAGTCTAAGACATGCTTTTTATAAAACTCCTTACATTACATCAACAAGAGACTGACTTCTAGAAAAGGGCTATAAAACCCTGCAATTATAATCAGGTTAAGAATGATGTTCCCATTTAATTACAAATCTTCATTAGACTCTTCTATGCTAAGTTCTCTTTAATATTAAGATTAAATAATGAGCTCCATAAAAGCTATCCAGTTTGCCTGACCTTTATATAACACTGGGTCAGATATCAGCATACTGTAAAAGTGCCTTTTATGAGTCTGTTAGTTCAATCTATGTATCAACTGTATTTGAATTTCATTAATGCATCTGCTGCCAGAATGCAGTCTAATAAAATAAAAGACGGGAAAAGAATGGTAAAAACCTGATTTTCTCAGTCTTTTGACCTAGAAAAGTATCCTAGGGGAAGGCTGCTAAGTAAATTAGGGAATTTTCAGACATATGCCTATGTCTAGTCAGAGCTGCTTGAATTTAACAGGAAGTATGGAGGTAATACAGAGAAGTATAATTATTCATCTATAACAATCCCCTTTATAATTAAAGACTATTTTTAATCATCTTAAACTCACCAGTTTAATTTTAAGATTCATAAATTTATACATTTTATGAAACCAAAAAAGTTAATACAGTAATTTGTCTACTGGAAAAAAAAAGATAACTCAGTGTTTTATGAGCATTCATAAAATAAGGGGGGAAAAAACCATTGGGAAAAGTCATGCTCGAGTTGTGATGATTTTCACAACCATTTCAATGACGAAGTTTAGCTTGCAAAAATGAATTTCAAGGCAGGTAAATTATGACAACAAAGTTTAAAACAAGTTCACATGAGATCTGCCTGAAAATTGGCAATATTTCATAATACAGAAATATTATGAGCACTGAATATCAAACACAATTGTAATGTTTTTAAGTTCAAAATCTAGTGAAATAACATAAATCTCAAGTTGTTCTTTTTGAATGCGACTACCAGATACTCTGGGCATTAAGATTGTTCTTGTTCATTTTCTCACGATTCTCTGGTCCTGGCTTCTTTCTTCATCAGAAAAAAGCAGTGATTAAGAAGTATACTTAGCAATTCTGGCCAACAAATAAGAGGGGAAACACAAGTCATTGAGCTGCATTTCCCATTAAGTGTCATTCAAGTATGTTCAAAACTGCAACAATTCTTTTTTTCCCTCTTCATTTTCAGCAGAATTTAAAATATTCACTTTAAATGTGTTCAGTGTTTTCAACAAAAAAAAAAAAAGTATGCTTTTTTTCCGTGATAACTGTAATTAAAAGTAAAAAGCAAATAAGCTCATTTGGTTAAAGCAGATAAGTTAGCCGCAGAAGTAAAAACTTGACATTAAAAGAATGCGATTCATGAAGCCCTATTGTAGAAAATTTGTTTCTCGTAATTCTTTTATTACAGGAGACTGAAAATGGTCCG
Source organism: Eopsaltria australis (assembly GCA_034509425.1). Taxonomy (NCBI): domain Eukaryota; kingdom Metazoa; phylum Chordata; class Aves; order Passeriformes; family Petroicidae; genus Eopsaltria; species Eopsaltria australis. The sequence continues at coordinate 1,621,203 of JAVTVJ010000068.1, read as the reverse complement.
AAACACAAACTGCAAAATGAGGACTTGTAAAAAAGCAGATCTGGCATCAGAAAACATAAAAATATTTCCCCATGCATTTAAGGTTGGTTCAAAACCACTGAAATATAAAAAAATTAAGTGTTTTCATTATGACAACCTGTGCCAGACCCTTACTTAGAATATTCACTGTAATTGAACCTTTTATTTGAAAGCATATTTGTGGTTGCAAAAATTTGCAGTGCCTATTGCAAATTTAGCCTGTAGTTCTCAAGATTTGTGGTCAAATTTTATGTCTTAATAGAAGTGTGACCTGGAAATCTGATCCTGCTATAAAATTCAGGAAAAAAAGAAGATTGTGTAAATAGACCTGTCTGTATAGTAATGCTGTTAATGAGTTAACTTCTGACATCTTTACTTCCTTTTGAGTCAGTCCTATTTCAAACTATTCTCTACCATATTCCCTCAGTAGCAGTTTTTCTTCATTAAAAAGTTTTGAATTTATCTTGTGTATTATTATATCTGGGCATGTATAATTTGACCTCTTCTGTTGACAACTGTGAGGTTCCTTTCAGATCTTTTAATATGCTAATATCACTGAAACCTCTGGGACTGACCAAACCAATGAAATAGCTCACTGTGGAATGTATGTCAAGCTGAAGATTCTGAGGGAATTATGGGACTGGGTGCCATTTTGAAGAATCAGCTGCTCTGATCATTATATTCAATTTGAGACAAACCTGCCTCTGAAACTTGTTTTCATCCTCCATAAACTGCAGTCTGAAAAACCAGAGTAGGAGCCTATCTTCTAAACATCTATCATTAGCTGACATGATTATTTGCTCTAAATTACTAACTGATTCCCTCCAATCCCTTTTCTCTAAAGTCAAGTAACATCTTCTCCACTGAAGGTGCTGACCCCAGTGACTTTCATTTAACATTCCCTGAATCCTTCACACCTCTCTGGGTTCTGGCCAGGACAGGGTTGAATTTTGCAGCAGCCAGGAAGGAGCAGGGCCAGCACCCAGAAATTATTCTGTACCACCTCATGTCACATATTAACTTCTTGTCAAAAGGGAGGGGAGGCAGGGAGAGACACCCTCCACTCAGGTGACAGTCTTCAAGCCATGTCTCTCCTTATAACAAGTGAAGATGACAATGAATAAGACCTCCTATGGATCACAATATTAGCACAACATCTTGCTAGAAGGCTGAAAGTACAAAGAGATCCTTGAAACTCCAAAGGGGTCAGTATTCTCTATGATTGAATTGATGAAGTAGGAGCCTTACGATGACAAAGACTTGGGGTGAGCTTTGAGCACAAGCTGAAGTAGATATCTAGATAATCTAGGAAATGCTAAATGCTATGATGTTGAAACTCTTATATGTTTTCAAGATTGCAAGTAAGATGCGACAGTCTTTATAATAAGCAATCACAGTGGCAACAGGACCAAGTACAAAATCTGAAGAATGACTATTTGTTTTAAAACAACCTTGCTTAATCATCCTGTGATCACTCAAAGAATGATGAGACCTTTTAGAAAATCATTAGCACTGCTGTCTTGGCCAGCACCTTAATTAGACTTTCTATGAACTTGGGAATTTCAGTAAAGGTGACATTTGCATCAGAGGATTTTCCCTTTTGTTTTTCAATGGATGATCATTTAAGAGAATACAGATCATTTATGCTGGCATTAAGAGCTTTTCATTCTTCTCCAGGTTCCAGGTATCATTCATGCAAATTAATTCATACAGCCATTAAAATACCTATTAATCTCTTTAATATCCAAGAGCCTACTGACTTAATCATTTTTACCCTTTGTTATGTTATAAGAACTTGCCAGTTTTCTTGCTAATAACCTACAAATTTTATGATTTCATCAAGTTAAAGCCAGTTCCTCCAGTGAGAAAGGCAAGGGTAACACAGGTAAGTTAAATTATTTCCTTCTTAAACATTGATCTTTACTTTGAGGTCTACTAAAGTTATGACATTCTTTTTTTACTTCTTGCTGTAAATGGCATTTCTGTCACCGCATTTCTAATGTAGGATTTCATATAAAATAAAAGTCTTATATAAAGAAGTTTATTTTTAAGAAAACAATTTCAGTTAAGAGCATAGAATTGAAACAGATTTCCTTCTTCAAATGTTTTGATGAAAACAAATTATTTTGATGAGAATGATCAGGATAAAAAGATTACAAAAGTTATCTATTATGCATAGAAAACATCCAGAAAGAAAATCCTGACACAGATAACATCAAAAAGAAAAATTTCCAAGATCTTTGTAATCATAGATTTCTTCTCTGCCTTGGCTTTGTCTATTGCTTTAATACATAGGTGAACAGCAGAGCTCCAATGCATAGAATAGGTTATTGGTGTCCGTAAACAAAACCTTATTTATTTAATGCTTAAATACAGATTCAGGGATGTTTCTTTGGGCATAGTGTTTTAAAAATATTGGTTCAAGTAAAACATTGCTCTGTCATGGTAGGTGGCTGGTTACATCCTCTGAGATATTTTGGGGACATTCTGATCATGAGTTCCTAATACTGATAAAGTTTTGTTTGGCACAGAGGAAAGCACTGGAAATACATAAATAAAATATAACAGCTCATACCTCTATTAACAAGTGACATACTGCTTCAATATAGTATAATATGAGCTTGAAGTAACTGCCTTTATTGTCACAGGAAGACTCATTTAAAACACCATCCCCTGCCTTTTTTTTAGGGTTTGACAGATGAAGATTGCTTCTCAAAATTGTCTATATAAAAAATATAGAAAATAAATTTAATATGATGATAAACCTCCTGTCAGTGGCCTATAATGCAGCCTGCCTTTTTTGTCTTTAGGGCTGCTTAACAAGGCTATTGAACCCCTGTGGCTTCCAAGAGGATGTTCATTCAATATACCTAGATATACCAGTTTAACACAGATATTATGAGTGATTTATATCAGTACAGGACATTCCACTCGATTCAAATTTCAGGGAAGCATCGGAAGAGTAAGCCCAAGGTTTTTAACAAGGTTCACCCTAAAGTCATGAAGTTATGCTATCTAAAACAGACTAAGAATTAATATTAGAGGGTTTATATTCCTTTCACGGATATGATATTCCCATATGAATGGAGTGATTGCATTTTTTTCAGTTACATCAGCACCACTAACTGTACAAGGCAGACAACAGTGGAGCATCAGCCTGCAAAAAGAGCAGCCCAGGTAATTTTGAATAGATTATCTTCTTTTCATTTTATATGCCTTTGTTTTGTTTGGGGTTTTTGGGGGGGCCTTCTTGGAGGACAGGGGGATAAGGGTCATTCATAATTCCATTACTACTGTGTTTGAACATTTACACTCAAAATCTTCCTCCTTGCTTCTATTCTTTACCTACCCTCTCTCCTCCCAAGACATATAAACACACATCTTCAATCATTTGGCAGCTTGAAGAATGGAGATACAGAGACATAGCAATTTGCCAAGGGTCAAATAAAACACCTGTGGTGGAGCAAAGAATCATATCCAGGTCTCCTTGGAGCCAGATTAATGGGATAAACATTGAGCTAGACACTCTCTCTGCACACTATCCATTTTCCACAGAGAAGTTTCAAGCAACTTATTTTCAGTGCCAGAATAGTTCTAAAATAAAAATAAAAAATCATTCAGCACCAGCAGTCTCATTAGGATGCCTAATAGTACAAATAAGACAAAATGGATACATGCACATATTTATATGTCTATCCATATATGTATACACACACATACATATACACACAAAAGAAGAAGAAGAAGATATGTTTATTCAAAGTAAATTAGTGTTAAATAGAGAGGTAACAAAGGCTTTAGAGATAATAATCGAAATAAAAGTACACATAAAATAAGATTTAGGTCCATAATATGAGGCCAAGAAATATTAAGAAATTCCATGTATGTTGATTTAAATCTGTATGTAACTTGAAAAAGAATGCTTGGGTATTGTTTTGTTTTGTGTTTTTATTGACTAATGAACTCATTTTTTCACATGAGTGAAATCTCTCCGAATCCAATAGCAGAAAAAAATGAATTTGAATTTTGAAATCAGGGTTATATCAAGCTTATTAAACAGGCAAATGTTTTCCTACCTTCCAACTACTATAAAAAGTTTTATGACATATGTGATGTAAGTTACTGTGGCAAAGACAAACATTTTGATTTACAGTATTTCCAATTATGTTACCCTTTTCAGAATAACAAAAGGGATTGCTCAAAGCCAAATAAAGAAAAAAAATAACAAAAAGTCAGAAAACACTGTAGAGAAATACAGGTAAGATGGCAAAATTCTATATGTAGTAAAAGTATTTCATGAAATGCTGCCTAAGCCACTAAAGCAATTTTTATATCTGATTAAATAAATAGATAATATTTTTTAAACTTTCTTTTCCAAAATTACCCTAACATTGCAGTTAGATCATGACCTAACCGAATCCACTAGGTTTCTTTAATCATAGCCTAAAAAACTGATTCTGAGTCCCTTGAAACTGATAAAAAGAAGATAGATTATTTCTTTGAGCTATAGATCTAGCTCAGGATCTGAATACTAGCAGTGATTCCAGCCCACTGTTTTTGATTGTTTACTATTGGTTATTTCTGCATATTGTGTCACACACATTCTCAGATGTTTCATAACCCATTGCTGTGCCAAGATACATATCCCTCTGAAAAAATTAGGGGCAAATGTTAACTTTTTGGTTGTCACCATGGTACTAACATTAAGCCCTTAAGACACACAGTGAAACAAAAGGAAAGTCGAACTTTCTCATCAGCTTTTTTCCTGGAACAATTCAAGAGAGAAAAATGTCACCACGGTTAATAGTGTAAAGCTCTGAGTGGCCTGAAGCAAAAGCACCTGTCAAAACTGCAACCACAAAAAGAAAGGGTCACCAGAAGGACAAGTGCTGTATGTATACAGTTGTATAGCAGTTCTCCGAAAATCTAGTTTGAATATGCTTTATTTCCACTATTGTACAAATAAATTCAAGTTTGTTTTCTTTAAATATGGAACTAAAACATATCACTAAGGATATGAAGTCAGTGGGACTTGAAATGAAAATCACTACACAGTAGGCAAGCTATATTGCTGAATACCCAGTTGCAGTATTGAATTTGTGATTAAACTTGAGTTAAACCAAAGAAAATATGATTCTAGAATTTTAAACTCTCATGGCAATGAATTTGATTGTTTTCCTACATTTAAATGCCAGCCTACCTAATGGATTTACTGTCTTCTATTGTGAAATTAAAAAGACCAAGAAGGCAGTGTGCTTTCAGCAATAAGAAAAAAAATATAGAACAAAAAGCACCCCCTTTATAAAAATTGCAAATTCCACTTTGACTGGTTGTGAATAAAGCAATTTAGTAAATGGAAAATGTCAGTTTTTCACAGCACTGGAAGGAAACTACACAGTTTTTGTTCCCTTCCCTTAGCCAAGACTCAGCACTCACTTGAACTGCACAAACAGCCTCATCCTATCCCCATCTCTGATTGATCAGGATTAGTGTGATGTATACATCTGTATCTAGAGAGAGATGAAGAACTGAAAAAGGAAGCAATTGTGTCAACTAAGTTCTTTTGTTGCCTTGTCTTCCTCTTCCAGAAAAATTTTTAAGATCTATTTGGTTGAAGTGGTGGGTCAGTCAGAAGTCAACAGCTGTGACAATATCTTTGAGAGACTCACTGATGGGTAAGGACTAGTGTGAAGTTTTTTTGCCTCTGGGTTTCAGAGACATAAATTGAGAAAGTTTTCACAAGCACTTAATCCAAACGTTCATCTAGCTTTGAGGTATTGAAATATCAACATCTGTTACTGTTCTAAAATAAATTTCTTTTATGGTAAATGCTATTTCATGAAAAGAAATCAACAACTGGACTAGTTCAATACAAGATAAGCAGAAGAAAATGAAATGAAATGAAATGAAATGAAATGAAATGAAATTAAATTAAATTAAATTAAATAGAAGAAAAAAGAAAAAAGAAAAAAGAAAAAAGAAAAAAGAAAAAAGAAAAAGAAAAGAAAAGAAAAGAAAAGAAAAGAGAAAAGAGAAAAGAAAAGAAAAGAAAAGAAAAGAAAAGAAAAGAAAAGAAAGAAAAGAAAAGAAAAGAAAAGAAAAGAAAAGAAAAGAAAAGAAAAGAAAAGAAAAGAAAAGAAAAGGAAAGAAAAAGAAAGAAAAGAAAAGAAAAGAAAAGAAAAGAAAAGAAAAGAAAAGAAAAGAAAAGAAAAGAAAAGAAAAGAAAAGAAAAGAAAAGAAAGAAAAGAAATACTGTACTAAGTTATTATTCTTCCCTATAATATGAGATAAAATAGTTTCATTCTTGCATAGTGCAAACTCTCTGCATACTTTGTTTCAGATAGTCTTGCTACTAGAAAGTCTTAAAAGCTTTCTTTTCCTAATTAATCTTTTTCTTTCTTGTCAAACTTCCTTCTCGCATAGATGATCCATGGAATAAATTTCCATGTCCAAAAGTTGCCAAGCTGAAATAGCTGACTGTTCTCACAGTTCAGTGCTTTAATCTGAAATTCCATCTGAGAATCTATTAGTAGATTATTCGGTAGAAGGTATAAGAAAGTGCAAGGATTGATGTATAAGCTCAGTTTTGGTATCTGGAAGCCAAAAGAACTGTTCTCAGTCTCCAAATTTAAAAATAAGCTGAAATTTCGTGTCAAAAGAACTGTTCTCAGTCTCCAAATTTAAAAATAAGCTGAAATTTCGTGTCAGAATTTAATTAATATATATGTATATTTAAATTTAAGCACACAGATATGTCTTTTCATTATTATTTAGTTGGTGGCTAATACATAGCTGACCATCAAAATGGAAGGGGAAGAGCAAGCTGCAAGAAATAAAAATTATTTCATCTATATATTTCAATCATAATGTGTCAGGTTATTTGTATTACAAGCACTTTATGATATTAAAATTAATATATTTAGTTTCACAATTCATTTACCCTCAGTCATATGATGATAAACTTCACCACTACCCAGATTAACAAATCAGTGCTAATAAGAACAGAGATCTCAATCCAGCTCATTGGTTTCAAACTCAACATCTGCAGAAAGTTACCACATCTGATTTAAGAGGGAAGTACTTCCCAAAAGGGCAACAGGCATAGGTTACATGACAACGTGTAGTGGTTTAATGCTGGCTGGATGCCAAGCACCCACCAAAGCCTCTTTATCACTCCACTCCACAGCTGGACAGGGAAGAATAAATGTAACGAAAGGCTCACGAGATTAGGGAAAGATCACTCACTAAATACTGTCACAGGCAAAACAGGCCAGAATTAGTGATATTGATTGAATTTATTGCTAATAAAATCAGAGCAGGATAATGAGAAGCAAAATAAGAGTTTAAAAACACCTTTCCCCCACCCCTCACTCTCTCCCAGCTCTACCTCCTACCTCAGCAGTGTAGGGAGACAGGGAATGGGTGTGGTAGTCAGTTCATCACCCATGGTTTCTTCCACTGCTCAGGGAGAGGAATCCTTCCCCTGCTCCAGCAGGGTTTCCTTGCCACAGGAGACAGTTCTCCATGAACTTCTTGGACGTGGATCTATCTCATGAGTAACAGTCGTTCACAAACTGCTGCAACATAGGTTACTTTTCCATGGAGTGCAATCCTTCAAGGACAGGCTGCTTCAGTGTGAGCCCACCATGGTGTCAGAAGTCCTATGAAGAAACCTGGTTCTGCATGGGCTGCTCTGTCCATAGATCTGCAGGTCCACACCAGGACCCTGCTCCAGCACAGGCCTCCCAAGGGGGCACAGCCTCCTCTCAGGCATCCACCTGCTCCAGCATGAGTCTCCTCTGTGGACTGCAGGTGTACCTCTTTACTCCTGTGGTTCTCCATAGGCTGCAGGGGAATATCCTTCTTCACCATGGTCTGCACCACGGGCTGCAGGGGAATGTCAGCTCTGGTGCCAGGAGCACCCTCCTCCTCCTTCTCCACTGACCTTGGTGTCTCCAGAGCTGCTCTCTTCATAGGTTCTCACCCTGCTCGTCTCTGGTTGCAGTTACAACTGCACAATAACTTTTTTTCCTTCTTAAATCTGTTATCCCAGAGGCATTGCCACAATTTTCACAATGGGCCCAGTCTTGGCCAGGGGCACATCTGTCTTAGAGCCAGCAGACTTTGGTTCTGCTGGACATGGAGGAAGCTTCCAACAGCTTCTCACAGAAGCCACCCCTGTAGCCCTCCCCCTATCAAAGCCTGGCCATGAAAACCCAAAAAGCAACACTCCTAAATACTCTGTAAATGACAGATGTGCTAATACTGTAGAACAGTAGTTGTGAAGATTTAGTTTCTTTAGAAACAATATGAATAGGCAGCCCCTAGAGAAGAAATGTGAATAACCTGACAATAAAATTCACTGATAACAGTGAATATAAGAGGGATCCCAAATATAAGAGGTATCATCCTCTTCTGGCCAAATGTACCAGAAACAGTTTTTACCTCTAGCACCAGGAAGCCTGTGGTCTAATAATGCCCAAGCATCGCATTGTGTCACATTTCACAATCACATTGTTCTGTTACTGGTGCCAGTTCTGACTGTTTTGTCCCATCTCTGGCTTCAAAACAAGATTAACTCTAGTTTCTCTGTATTGCAGAGAAATTAAATACTTCAGTATAAAGTAGACGAAGATAATGGAACACTCTATAGCAATCGAAAATCTCCTTGTTAAATAAATATTTATACATTTAAAAGTCTATATGCATCTGGAAGAATGCATTGAAAAAAATAAATAAATGCAGTTTATCAGCATTCCAAATAGAAGGCCAATGGAAACAATGGGTTTTCTGTTCCATGTGTAGATATAAAATCTGAAAGGACAGAGTCCAAAAATGATAGATTGCATAAACCATCATAGTCTAATAGTCCTCTATCAATATCTGAGATCAAAGTACATGTTGTATTTGCATCTGATAACAGGGGGAAGTTCAGAAGGAAGATTTCACCTCCACACAGTGAGGCAATGGTAAATGCATGCAGTGTTATTTCCAGTATGTTCCCACTTCTCCACTGCCAGTAGGGGAAGAGAAAATATTTTTTTAATTGCAGCATATAGACAACTCCCATAATTACAGTGTGCCAGACATGTGCTGTCAGATTTATGGGTGAAAAAGGCAGTTCAGTTTCTTGCAGTCCAGAGAAGTGAGAGCCCTGATCTTTAGCACTTCTTTTAAAGCTGAACATCACAGATGGATGAACAAGGACTAGACCCCCAGGTGGCAGCTTCCTGGTGCCTGTAAACCCTACTGTAATTCTTAATCTAACAGACCCCTTTCCTCTCTTGCCACTGTGATCACTGGTTGATCGAAATTGACCAAAAGCAACCACATCAGAGCAAAGTGCTTTGTAACAATTTATATAAGAATGTGTAGAATCCACTGAAAACCAGGTGTAACATTGACTCTTTGTACATTTTCCTCCTTCTAAAGCCATTCTTGCCTTGCATGTTCAGAAATTTCCATTCAGCCCACTTGCTACCAACTTTTGGCTGAGACTGCTTTGCCACTTCTTCCAAACACTCCCTTCCAGATACTCCTGTTATTCACTTCATTGTGCTCTCCCATCCATTGGGAGCATTCTGAAGTAAAGGCTGGTCTTTTTTCTCTGTATATCCAGCCTTGGCTCAGTAAATGTGTAACTCTTCCTTATACCTGGAAAATAGCATTTTCCAAGTTAACTGTCTAGCTGTTATAGTCTGCCTCCAAATTTTGCATCTTGGTTTCTCATGTAATTATAATTTCATTTTCTGTTTGTTATCCCTGAATTCAGTGCCAGTAGGAAGGATAGTATTAAACATGTAAATTATTTTGTCTTTAATAATTTAAAAGAAAATATCCTGATTTTACAAATATTGTCTGCATGTTTGTATCTAGATTGCTTCCTTTTTCATGTAAGGCTGTTTTTCAATTATACAAATCTATTTATTATGGAATATTGTCATGGATTACAACAGTAAGCTAAAACTAAAACACGTCATGTCCTTAGATTCATTGCATCTTCAGTGCATTAATAAGCCCCTCATCCATACCTTTCCATTAAAAGTACCCTAAAGTTTATGACTTACATTATTAAAATATGAGAGGATAATTATATATTTTATTTTTAAATTATATTTAAAATATTTATATGTATGTTGAATTTCCTCCTTCTTCCTACTGTTTGTCCAGGTTCAGCTCTCCAATAACTCCCTCCTAACCTCCCCAGTCTCCAGGATCCTGGTGCTTGATGCCGAGGATTGGTGACAGCTGAAGCCAAGCCAAAAGTGTTCCATGGCCCTTCTTGCAGAAAATAAATATTTCTGGCAGGAATGTCCAGTTGACACTTCTTAAAAGGAACACAAACAGCCAGGACTCCAGGAGTTGAATAATATAATGTGTCCAAAAAAACCCACAAACTCACTTTAAACTCATACAAATTTGAAATATCCTAAAGGCCTACAGATGAAATTGTGCTTCATCTTGCATTAGAAACTCATATAATCATGTACTTTAAAACATACTTCTTTGCAAATGGTCTGTATTCTTTATCAAAACCTTAGGTTTAGTTGCTGTTTCTTTGAGATTTTTTATGTCAGCACTAGAAGGTGTGTATGAGCAGTATTATGGCTACATCTAGCAGTATTACTGGCTACATCTATGTGGCTATACATTCCTCAGGGATCTTTGTCAGTAACTGCTAACCCAGTTAACTCAGTAAATTTTTTCCACACCATAAAATAAGCCTATTCTTTTCCTCCTCTGGTATTTTTTATTAGAAAACTCCATTTCTGTTTAACAGACACTATTAAGTCAGGAAGATTAGTCCAAAGTAAAAAAAATTTGAAAAAAAGCCAACAATATTTTGTCCAAATCTCGAGGCTTTTTAAGTAATTATACCCAGAGTGGATTAGTGACTTGTAAATATAATGACTCAGCTACCTTTCCTATTTCTTCACCACTCTGCATTGTTGTCACACTCCACTGTGACTGAGTCTCATCAGGCACACTGGGCTTAGCAAGGGATCTTGTCAAGTAAGCTTCAGTCATGCCTAAGGCTCAGAAGCTTGTTGCAGTTGCAGTCAGCATTCCTGTTGGGCTGCTCTGTCAGCAGAAACTGGAAGTAAAGCTCCCACTTAGGTTTTGAATCTGGGGACCTGACTACCTCGAAATACCCACTTGTTGCTCAAATGCTGTGCATTCAGAAAACGTTCGTTTTGCCAGTTTGGCTTTCACCTTACGCATATTGCTTTTGCTGTGACACCTCTTCTCAGAGGTACTTGAAAGGGAAAGAACGATCACCAACATACACTACAACCCTTCCCTGAAGGGTTGAAGTAAAGAAACAAAAAGAATAGTACCTCTTTCATTGTGTTAAATTACTTGCAGATCTACTTCAAAACAAAGCTGTTTACTGCAGCATTGACTAGGTATGTCAGTAGAGGGATTATGCATTTCTTTTGAAGCAAATGTAAGCTAGCAGCGATTTTGGCCATTAAATAAATGTAAGAACTGCTTGAAGAGTTTGAAAAATGTTTTTTAAATAGTTAAACATACAGGATACTTAATGAACCATATTCTCTAGTTGTAGTTCTATCCTTTATATCACTCAATATTCAAGAGTACCTTCTGGACCACATCCTTCATTTCTGAAATGATAGAAATTGCATTGCACAAGATGAGGTAAGGGAGGAGTACCAGAACAGAGAGGATTTATTCCTTTCATTTCTTCCTGTTCTTCAGTGGTTTATGTGCCTCAAAGCAAGCAGCAAAGGAACCAGATCCTAAATAAAAATAGTTTCCTAAAAATTTCAATCGCATTTCTTTGTGTAGAGCTATAACACTGAATAGAGCATACCTCTTGATATTTACTCTTTTTGTTTCTTGTCCTTTTATGTAAACAAATTAATTTGCATAAAAATTGGAACTTTCTTTATCATTTAATACCATTCTACTGCAGGTTCCTTGCTGAAATGTTCTTCTTCAAATGTGACAACTGTATGACAATATAAACAGAAGATCATCTTTTTGCTGGATAAGCAAAGATAATTGATAGAAAAAGTACTTGGCAATAAGATTCTGTGTTGTAATTCTACTGCTCTAATCCATGTCTGCACCCCTGCCAACTCAATTAGCACCAAATTTCAAGAGGTAGCACTAACACAATTAGAAATGTAGGAGGCATTTAAACTCTGAAATTCTTTTAAAACTTCCAAATAAAATCTTTGTAAGACAACTCTGTTTCTAACTGAATAACAGAGTAGTTGCAGAAAGTAAATTATAAATTAATAATCACAAGTCTTCACAGTGAAATCTTGATTCCCTTTGAGTTCCATGTGAACAGAAAGAGCAACATGACCTACTTTGCCAGTCAAAACAGTTTTTAATAGCAAATACTCCCATGGGACTCTTATGGATGCCATAGAGTCTAAGTTTAGCGCCAGTTAAAGTCTGAAAAATTAATAATTATTTGCCTTTCTTGAAAGCAAAAAATACAAGACATGCATCTTCACATACACGTTACACATGTTCTTGAATATGTGTGCATTGAAATATATATTAATATCTTACTGAATTACAATTTAGCAAGGGGTAAACCTAGACTTCTTCACTGTCTTCTTCTCTGTTTTATGAAAATGGATGTGAAATGGAATGGCAGTGTGGGTAAAGGCATTCATGTACAAGATCATTTAATTCATTCCTTTCAGACAGCCCCACTGTGCTGGGAAACTTCAGGCTGATTCAGCTGAAACCATGGCAGGTGTCCAAATGATCTGGCATAAATTTTAGTCAACCCTATCATATACCTGCCATGCTGTCCCTTCTCCTTGGAAGCCAAAGTAATCATGGGTGCCTTTTCCCTTCACTGTCTTCTCAGATGACCTCAGAGTCATGTAGCCCTTGAAGAACTTAGCAGGCAACTTTCTCCCATTCATTCTTTTCTTCATTGTTTAGGTTTGTAGGAAAAAAGCCCTGCCCTCTTTCATTCATTGAGGTAGCCTGATGTGTTCTCATGGGCCTGGCTTCTGCTCTCAGACTGGAGGCTATGAAGGCATAGAAATTCTTCGAGGCACCAGAAATTAATTCAGGTAGCATTTCTGAAAAAGCAACTCCAAAAGGCTGGCAAATATTTTCATGAAGAACTGTCTTAGCCACATTGGAAAATAAGCTTCTGGCAAGCAGTTAAAATTATTTCACAAACATATACTATTATATTAAGCTCTGGTAGTTACAATTCTGCTTATGTAAGGAAATATTTATGTTTTTTTAAATAAGCATTCAAGGTTTGCTCTTTTCCAGAAGGTGCAAGCACTTGATTTTGAACACACTGAAAAATCAAGTAGTGATTACAAAGGTTTTTTAGTCTAGGAAATGTATATCATTATATTAATGACATGAAAATAATATTTAGGTATTTCGGATTGCTTCTTCATGTTTTTTCAGTATTTGAAATGACTAATATGTGGGGAAACAAGCATAGAGGTGCTAACAAATTTGCCTGTTACAGTGACTGTCCTATCTATGTTATGTGCCAGTCTTTCCAATGTGATCCCAGGCTCAGCTCCAGACAAGCTTATTTATAGCTGTAACAAAAGGGTAGCTGGTCTTTCATAACACTGTGCACAGGGTCCTTTTTAGATGTAGCAATATAGCTCAAATGAGAAAAAATACAATATTTCATGTATTTTGGAAATAGCACCAGCATATGAATATTATGTCATTCACTGGTGTTTAAGCCTCATACCTTAGAGATGACCAAGATAAATAACCAGAACCATGCTAATCTTCAAAAATAACTTGTTCTTCATGTCATGAAAAATCCTTTCGTTCAAGTGATGGAGTTCACCCTGTAAATTAAATCTCTAAAGTAATGGAAGAAATAACCCATGACACTGGTGGGGGAAATTAAATTAGAGTCACTAATAGCAGGTCAGCACAGTATGACCAGAGGTAATAGAAGTGACCACATGAATGATAAGCAGGCCTTCCCTAGGCTGTGACATCTGTGTCCCAGTGACTGTGACAAACATTCATCCATGTGGCAAGCAATTCACATGTCAGGTACTAGCATGTTTATAGTGCAGTCTGACACTGGTGGAGCCAAAGCATGCCAGTCTTTCTCAACGGGATGCTCTGTCCCCTAATGAAGACCATTAAGACAAGTAAAAATCTTTGACCCCAGTCTCTTTGCTAAATCAATCTGCCAGTGCTCCAGATAATCTTTTTGCTTTATTTATTTATTTATTCATAAGCACGGAAGATATTTTCTGAACTTATACAATTCCCATCCCTCCCAACATTGCTAAATTAAAGTAATTCTACCCTGGAGCAGTAAAATATAAAGGAAAAAGGTGGGAAATATAAAGAACAGATTCTGGTTGGAATTGTAAAAAATCCAGTGTATGCTTTCTCAAAAGATTTTAACATCACTGCAATAGCAATTAGCAAAATAGCAGGGTGAGATTTTAAGGTAAAATGGAGTCTTGAATGTCCTACAAAGCACCTTATTTATTTACTAATACCTGAGCATGATCAGTGATCTTCTAATGTAAACCTTACAGTGTAGTAAATAACATATGTCCAGAGAAAATACAGATTTCAATAAAATACAGAGATAAAGGATAAAAGCATATTCTACCACCTCTCTTCTCTGCATTAAAACAACTTATTAATACACAACACTATTATTAGCAAATATTTTCAGCAGGAATTAAGAATATAGACAATAGAAGGAGGGACAGTAGGATGACAAATGTCAAAGTGCTTGGCAAAGTAAGCAGGTAAGTCAGTAAATAAATAAACTAACCTTACAGCCCATGAGCCTCTGTTCAGAAAATAAAGGAGGTTGTAATAAATGCCTGTTTACATTATCTACAGGATATATGTGATCTTAACCTCTTAGTCATTACGTTGAAACAAACAGCATATTAAAATGGAAATTTCCCCAGAGTTAGTGATTTGCAAAGTGAAATAATGAACTTCATATCTCTCCTTTACTCATGCTACTTGTTTCCATTTAAATGGTGATTACACTTACTCAGAGCTGGCTTACTAATGATCATTTGGCAGTATTATTATGCAGCTTAAAAATCCAGAGGCACAACAACAAGGATAAAGCGCTACTAAAATTGCTAGTCAGTGTTTTCTGGTGTTGCTGTAGAGTTAGAGATTTCCAAACAGCATCCTAGTACGAAAGTGCTGCTTGTTCGGGCTTGTTCCGGCTCAGGCAGTCTTTGGAGGCAGAGTGCCAATGACTCCAGCTCTGCAACACCCTTCCTCACTGCTGAAACTTCCTTCTGTGGATGCACTCCCCCCTCCTGCGTGCACTGACGTCTGTCCATTATAAACTGGTGTAAGGTCACGCCCCACTGATGACAACAGGAGTCCTGAAGAAATGACCAACTGAAGATTCACAAACAAAATGAAAATAAGGTGTAGTGTGGAAGTCAGGCAATTTCCAAAAAAAATTCTACTAATTATTTAATTAATTAAAGCTCACTTAATTGATTAATGAATCAAAACCTAACTTTTATATTTACCACAGACTGGATTTCAGAGCTTGCTAACACACACATTCTCTTAACTGAATTTTTAAAAAGTTTTAACGACCAGTTTTAGAATACATAAACTTCATATGTAGCAATATCCTTTTCTCAAGTAAATATTCTGACAAAAGTTTTGGACTTGTCTTCCACGAAGGCTAAAGAAAAGGTATACCATAGATCTCCTCAGAACTAACTCTTCAGAAATGCAGAACTAATTAAAATAAAGCTCTGTTGTGCTTCCAGAGTAAAAAAAAAAAAAAAAAGAAAAAAATACTAGCTGCACATCTATTTGAAAAAGAAAGTCAGTAAGACAACTTTTCAAATTTCTACTGACCCTCTACAGCTAAGAAAAATTTCAGGGATGACCAGCTGTGGAGTAAGGAGACAGAGAGCCAGACTCTTCTGGGAAGTTCTGGACATCAGAAGAGAAACAGCATCAGTGTAAGAGGGAAAACTGAGGACCCCATATCTTCTCAATTATTTTAGGACTGAATTTTCTAGAGGCAATATTAACCCTTTATGGGTTCTACCCATGAGAATTATCCCTGCCAGACAGCTCTTCCTAGGTCTAGGAGGCACTGCTCTGCTGCTTCCCAGCATTTCCAAATTTATGTCACACTTCATCTCCTTCTTCAGAGAAATTAAGACTGACTCTTTTGTGAGTTAGAAAGGGGAGAATGGGCAACATTCATCCTTCATCCTCTCCCCTGGGAAGCCTGTACTAGAAAGCAGAAAGAACTTTAAATGCAGAGAGATTTCTTCCTGAAAAATGGCACCAGAATTATTTTTTTTAATTATTGTTTTACTGGATGCAACATTCAACACTTGAAATCATCCTGGGAAATTACTCTTTAGCTTTGTAGACATTTTACAGTACTGCAGCTCATTGTCCTTGCCTGACAAAAGCCTGGGTGGCATCAGCCCATCAGTAGAATTGACTCATGTCAGAAGGCTTTGGGACTCTGGGAGCCCATCAAATCAAAAACGGGTATGGTGGCAGTCATAAGCCAGAAAAAAAGGACAAGTACCAGCTTGTTTAAACCTTTTACCTGTCTCAACATGAATTATAGTTATCTGGGAGGACAGACTATGTACTCAGACTCACTTAGCTGGACTTTTCATTAAACAGAAATAATCACAGGAGACAAATATTTAATCTCATTCATATTTACTTTCTAATATTAGTTTGATAACAAGTAAAGGCAAGGAGATCAACAAAAGCTCTTCTGAGCTCCTGGTTCACTTGGGGTATGGAGTCAAAGTAGACGTGGTTCTAGTCCATAGCTAAGGGGAGATTTGCATGGAAGTCCTGTGGCTGAGCAGAGAAAAGTGTGCTGTAAGGATAGCGTATGTTTTTGCCTTCGGTGAGAAGTGTTTGGCATACAGATGTCAAATTACTCCAAAATATCAAGTCCTGTTCATTTTTGGAAAATAAAAACTTTGATCATAAATTTGATCTTCTGGGAGTTGGTAAAGAAAAAAAAATACATTATAAAAATTAAAACTGGTTGAAAATATCTTCCTCATGTCTCCTTTTTTCCCATATGTTCAAACTTAAAACTAAAAACTGACCAATAATGGAAAAGATTCTGACATCATATCTAGTTACTTGAGTGTACACACACTGGCTTGAGATCAGAATCATTTTTAGTGAAACTTAGCTAATGATTTAATTTAAAAGTCAACCTAATTCGGTTCCCTATTCTTACAATTGTGAGCAAGCAGCATGTACAAGGTGAGTTTTGAGGAAAGAAACTGTGTTTTAGCTCATTAAGGTTTAAGTGACACACAGAGGAAAAAGACAAAGTGAGTTGGCACTGGGATAACAAAATCCTCAGAGAGAACTCCCACACTTAGGAGGTGTGATATATACAAAGATGATACCCATCGTTTGAACTTTAAGATTTTACAGACAGTTTTAGCTGATCTAACCATGAGTTAGGGAACAAAGAAATGATCTGGTTTATTTACCCATCCTTAGGCGCAGAATTCCTCTCAAAAGTGGGAACAAACACAAGCTTCTCTGTGTATGTTTATAAATATGTGCCTATTCAAATATATACAGATCACATACAACATATACACAGATATTACACATTCTTAAAATCCTGTTCTCCTGCACTAAAGGCAGACTATTTCCAATATTACTTTGATTTGCAACACTTCTCTTACCTTCTAAAGACAATTAAGGAGAAAAAAGTTGCACATTAAGAGCACCATTATGAATTCATTTCCTACATTTTTTCATATTAGCATAGAAAATTATGAATTAATTTTCTATTCAAGTAATGCTCATTTCAGCCTCCAGTAAGAGTTCCCTTATAACGCACCATTAGTTAAATGCACCATCACAATAAAAAACTAACAAAAAAGGCATTTATGTTGCTTTAAATAATGACCTAAAAAAAAATTTCAGCCTTTGTGTTACTTTAAATAATGAGCCCTCAGAGAAGCTGAATTAGCACTATAAATTAAGAAATGTTGCATTGTGGTAATAATATATTCTTTAGGTAACATCGGTTCACAACAACAACAGCCAAGGTCAGTAATTCCATTTCCCAATTTAATGGCACAAAAAGTGAGAAAAAATAAAGAAAAAAGAAAAAGAAAAAAGAAAATCCTTTTCTAGGGCCCACATATACTCCCCCATGTGCCCAGAAGGATAAAATGAAAATCACATATTCTAGCTTCAGTATTAAAAGGATAAGTGCCAGCCACCTACCCATGTGTCACTATCAAATTTCATTAGTACCCACCTACTTGTGTGCCAAAGCCTTTAATAGCAATATTACATAAGATAACACTGAAGAACACATGCATTCTTTCCAGGCATGAGTTTCATTTTCAGTACAACCAACTGGGCAACTGTCCTTCAGCTTGTTTCCTAATTAACTGTGTACAAATTCACAGAGATTAATTTTACAACATAAACCTCCTCTAGTATATCAGAAATATCATCTGTGGTTTTATTGTTTGTGCCAATTGCATACTCAAAATGCTGTAGAAATTCAGATGTGTTTATCCTATGTCTTAGTCAGACTCTAAAATATTTTGAAGGATATTTTTACTATTCTTCTTGTTTTTCCTAAAATTTTTGTCATCAACACTGAAATTTTTGCTCAAATTGCAGACTGCACCAGTTTATAGGTTACACAGATAGATACAGTGAACACTTGCCCTGATTTACAGAGATTTTGATCGATTTTTTTTCAACAAAAAATAATCCAGCTAAGAGATTCAATAAGCCTATGAATTTTTAGTTTAATATACACCTGCTCACCCATGCACTGATGTACACATACAACCCAATAACTAACACTGGCAGCACTAAGTACAGAACAGGACCCAGGCTGTAAATACATGCTACATCTATGCCAGTGAATTGAAAACACAAGTGAGTTCCATGCTGTAGTTTTCCATACTGTTAAATGAATAGTGCAGTTTTGGCCTGAGTCAACCACTAATATCCTTGGGAATGTCCAGGGTATTTCTAGAGTTGATTAGGCTGGAAACTATCAGGCTAACAAACCTGTTCACTGCAGAAAGGGACAGGAGAGTTCAGCCATGTGAATTCAAACTCTGTCATAGCAGGCAGCCTCAGGGACAAAGAACAATCTCTGGTTTATTTGCTGAGTGTAAATGCAACTACAGATCTGCACCAGTAAAATGAATACACCTCCTAATAAATGTAGTTGTTCAGGAATTTCCAGTAAAATTATTATGTTGGTTTATTTTTCAGAAGGTTCTGGTTCATTAAAACTCAGACCTTTTGCAGCAATGATCATATCAATTTCAGCAAAGATAGAATAGCTAATCAAAATTAGAGACCAGAATGACATTAACAACCAGAAAGGTCAGCGCTGATAGGACATTTGCTTGACATGTGAGGTAATGAAGTTTGAGTCCCTATTTTGAATCAGCTAGAGCAAAGACTTGTGCTTCTTACTCAGCCTGCACTAATATTTTTGAAATAACAGCTACTCTGAAACAAAATACAGATATTTTTTCATTCTCTGTTTTTTAACCTAATAAAGTTTAGGTTTCAGTCCATGGGGAAGGAATTTTTAAGTACTAACCATATAACCATAGAATTTTTAAAGTTCTAACCATAAATTATATCTCCGTCTTCACCCATTCTCTTCTTTGACATCCACCAAACACCAACTCAAAAATCTGTACTTCTTCTGAAAATAGCAGGGGCTAAGCACATAATTTTGATCTTTTATTTGATTCTGCAACAGGATTTAAGTATAGGTCATAATCAGAAATTATTTAAAAAATGGCAGAATGACATATTAAAAAAGTTCCACTAAGCTGGTTTCTTAGGGAGATCAGTCAATACTTAATAACTTTGATAAGATGCACAACAAAGGATAAGGTTCTGATCACAGGAGTTACTGTATAGGAGATCATTGGAAAAATCTATGAGGTATGGATATGGATACTTTCCTCCAAAAAGAGACGCCATCTCTCTTGTCTTGGTAGTCAGGAAACAGGATGACTTCAGCAGTTTAGGCATAGCCAATATTATAACACTGAGCAGAAACAAAAATAGACAGCATAATTGAAATGATGCACATCATTCAGTGAGGTTGCACAATGATTTGTATTACAGTGTAGCTAACTTCCTAGATTTATGATATAGCAAACTGTGCTGAAAATGTGAAACACACAAGAAGAGTTCTTTTGCAAAGTGTAATTATTAAAGTGATATCTTGCTTATTCTGTTCTATTAGACTCTGTTTACTACCAGAATTTATAGTTACCTAATTTTTTCTTGATTAGATAGAGGCATTTATATTTATGCTGGCTCAATTGAATTGCACTGTCAGCAGAGTCCATGCTGTATCCCTGTCCCAAAAAGCTAGTATCTTCAAACTCATTCTTAACTGATCACAGTTAAGATCACAACATATCTTAGTCATACATGCACAATTGCCTCATCCTGGTGAACAGGAGATTTATGCAGTTTCTTCAAAATAGGTCATAGGTTTACAGCACCTCAACCACCTCCAGTTTTCCATCACAAAGTGTCAGAAGGTTCCTGCTCACTTGCCTGTACATGAAGCCATGAGATGTGAATAAAAGCAGTCCTCTATACTCCTTTGCATGTGCGTACGTCTTTATTCTATGTGCAGTTTTTTCCTTTCTTACGTTTTTTTCTACTTTTTCCTTTTTTCTTTTTTTAGCACAAAAGAAGAAGTTTCTGTCTGTTCTTTTTGTTCTCATGCTCTCCAAAAAAAAAAAAGTCTGAATTTAATGCTTCTGTATTAGAAGATTTAGCGTGCTTTTCAGCCTGTCACTGAACTGATGAAAGGCAGCACAACTACACACTTTTCCCCACTGAGCTCGGATAGGTTTGTTCACTAGAGTTCAAGTCTCCTGCCAACAACTCACTGCAGTTCCAAAGTATTCTCCTTACATATTCAATCTGTACATGTGGATCAGCCCATGCCCCTTCTTCCAGGCCATAAATTTGGCAGTTTTAAAGATTTAATAGCAAGGTTGCTGCAGTGACAGCTCTATTTGTGGCACACCTCCCTTCCCATAGTTGATAGAGGTCTGTTGATCAGCCATAAAGTTCAATTCTCCAACTCCTTATCAATCAGCTTCACTGTGTGACCCACTTCAGGAAAGATTTAAACGAGGTAGCACAGATTCTTCACAGTGAATATAATAATTGGAAGGAAGAATAAATCTTGCATTGTTCTTCTAATACATCAATTCTTTCAGTGGATTGTTTGGTTTGATATTAATCCAAAGATGATATAGAATTTCGAATCTGTGGAAAGGTGCAATAAAATTCTTAAATAAATTTAAACAAGTTCTTTTTTGAGAATTCTAAATGGCTTCTCTGTCATGGTCTAGGAATGGCACTCCCCAGTTCAATGCCCCCACCAAGATTCTTCAAACCACATGCTGTTCAGTCATTCCTCTGCTTTCCCCTCCTCCTTCCCCTGTGGCAGGATGGAGAGGAGAATTGGAGGCACAAAAGGCAAAGATCATGGGTTGAGATAAGAAAATGAATAGTAGCAGCAATACTAATGACAGAGGGTATTAGAGAGGAACAGTTCATGCAGAACCGCTCTGGCTCCTTCTGCTACACTCTGGAAGGAACCTCTTCTCCCCCAGAGTTTCTTTCCCCCACCTCCAGCACTGATGTGATGTGGTATAGAATAACCTCCTGGTCCTGGCCATGCCCCCTCCTGGCTACTGCAAAAATTAACTTTGTCTTGGACAGAACCAGGACGTCTCCCAGCCTTAAGCATCCTGTTTATGCCATGAAATGAGCAGCATTCTCTCTCCCTTTCATTTCAAACCAGTCCATCATGATTCCCATTTTGAAATTCAAAAATATTGAGCTTCTCTCTCAGTCTTGGCTTATGTCTGCTGTTCCAGAAAACATGAGTGGAAACAGAGAGGGAAGTACTCCAATCTTGATGAGAAGTGGATTTCTTTCTCAAGAACAAAAGAAGTTATCTGGCTTAACAAACATAGATTTCCTTTCTCTCTTTATTAGTACAGCCAGGGCATGTTTAATTTAACTTGCTAGGTGGGGCTGCCTGGGATCTATTCTGAAATAAATTCCTGAATAAATGAATTCCAAGAGTCAGAGATTCTTGAAAAAGGGAACACACAGTCTCCTAAAAAGGAGGCAAGGAACAGTGCAAGAACATGCTGCAAAACTCTCATCTCCTTCATGATAAAGACTGTACTGAACTGTTTGGCAAAGAAAGCAAAGTTGCCTTCCATAGTTTCTACTTTCAGACCTGCCAACCATTGAGCAGTTACAACTGGTAAGGAATACATGGCCATCTATCATAACAAAGGATATGACAGAACTGTCAGTGTTAGAAAAACAACACTCACAAACCAAGCTGTAGACAGAAGAAATACACAGAATTTCAATGAAGACCTACTGTTTTGCTATTTTACCTGTATTTGCATCTTTCAAAATCTTTATTGCCAAAATCCTTTTAATCAAGTAGTAAACCGATATATTTTGCAGTTAAAATGACTGAGAAGCAGAAATTCAGACAAGAAAACTAGACAAATAAGCAAACCAGAGAATAACTCAAAATATTCTTGCATAATGCACTAAATTCAGCTAATTTACCTCCACGTCTTGTCCATTTCACATTCTTGCTTAACCTACTCTGTAACATTTGCAACCTTCATTCAAGTTCCTGTACATTGTCATGCACTCTTATCCAAACCAGTCAAAAGGTTAAAACTTTTTTACATATACCATTTCTTTAATACCATTAATCAAACAACACCTTTCTGGAAAACTCTAGATTCCTGCTCTTTTGAATAAATGTCCACTTTGGAAACAAAAAGGGGCAGAAATTCTGGTCCAGACTGCTTTCAAGATGTGAAACCTAAAATAATAGAACAGTGGTATAAGTTAAAGCCAGCTCCAGATACCAGAGAAAGGGTGTAATTTCAAAAGAAGAATCTAGAGTATCTAGATGAAAAATTCAAAACCACATTTGAAGACAGCTATGTTATATTGCTGCTATAATTTGAATCCTCACAGATTCAGTCTCTGCTTCAGAACAGGTCGCTCATTTCCCAAGTATTTGAACCAACCACTGTGTTCCAGCAGCAGGGTTTCTCCAGCATGCAGTGAGAAATAGAGAACTGACCTTGACCAATTAACTTTAGAATATGAAAAACTAAAGGTCCCAGACACAGTGAGGCACCAAGGAGAAATCCTTGGCGTATCTTGTTCAGTAGGTTGGGTATGTTGATGAATCCCTTTTTCTGGGATTATTAGCCCAACAAATCTCATAAACTTGGACTCACCTGTGTCTACTTCATATGTATGTTTTCAACTTTTTTTATGCAATAAAAGACAGGTGACTTGTCTCTCATGTAAATGTTAGTGTAAACATTCCCAGCACTGTGGGACTGTGATGCAGAAAGGTATATGATCCATTATTAATGTTAGTTGCATCTTCCTTGTTGTTCCTCAAAGAGAATTAACACTTCTCCATTCCACTCTTGTTATCTCAGTTGCAAGTCCAAGCCATGGATCTGAAATTTCAAATCTAGTTCACTTTTTAACATATGTGAGTGCAAAATATGTAATTTAATGTGAGAATGATGGAACAGCAAATTTTTTTATACGAAGAAACATTTAGTAAAGTTTTAACTAATAATTAGTGTCAGTTCATTAATCATGCAATCACAGAATCGATTAGGTTGGAAAAACCTCTGAAGCTGTGGAGTCCAACCTATGATTTAGCACCACCATGTCAAGCAGACCATGGCACACAGTGCCATGTCCAGTCTTTCCTTAAGAACTCTAGGGATGGTGACTCCACCACCTCCCCAGGCAGCCCATTCCAATATCTAATCATCCTTTCTATTAATAAATTCTTCCTAATGTCTAGCTGAAATATCCCCTCTTGTCTTACTGTTAATTGCCTGGGAGAAGAGGCCTTTTTGAATGGCAGGTCACTAGGAATGACCCATTAACCAGTGTTGTCCTCATTGTCATGCATTTTGGTTAATGAACTGTTAAGTCCTACATCAGTTTAGAGATACTGATTGTATTAATAATCAATGGTTCAAAGTCCATCAACTCTGTAGTTCTCCTTGAATACATCCTGACACCAATCTTGTTTCACTGCCTCCATGAATTGTTTCTGGCAGCAGTCCTCAGATCTCAACCAAGTGACATGACTGCTTGAAAATGGAAAAGAAATGCTTAGAAGAAATAGAGATACATTGAGAATGACCACACTGAAAGGTCTAGGTTTCATGAAAATGAATAAAAAGTCGAAATAAAGCAGTTGTTCAACCTGCTTTCTCAACAGAAGGGCTCTGCATAGACTCAGTTTTTTCTGATAGGATCACAGAAACAGGTTTCTGGAAGAAAAAAAAAAAAGCATTCCATGAAGTTCAAAGCATCTTTTAATGAACCCAGGAGCAATAGTTCTTCCTAAGTTCTTATTTATATTTCTTTCACACAGTGGCGCTTGTTTCTTTTATTGTCATACTTCACTCCATTTTGAATCAATCGTGTTGTATGTGTTGATGTTGTAAAAGCTATTTTTATGTATTCCACCTCCCTTCAATTTCACTGTCTTTGTTATAGAACGGAAACACACAAAAAGAAATCTCCCTTGAGTGGGAGTCTTTGACTTGGTTTTCAGAGATGCTAAATACTCACAGTTCACATCTCTGAATATCATGTCATTTATTAAATTTCATGTCCTCACACAGTTCAGCAAGGTACTCATTTTCCCTATTTCCCTCCATCACAACACATGATTCCTCTGGGTTTGGTTTATTTTCAGTATTTTTGTGCTCTTTCAAAGAGGTTTATATCTTCTTGTAGTATGCTTTTACTTTTTCCAGAAAACTTCTGTAACTTTTTTATTGCATGCTCCATTTTGAAACTGGGAAACTTTTCCAGAGGAATGTCTACAAACGGGTAAAATTGGTGCAAAAAATATATATCACTATAATTGGCATATTCCTTGAGCACTGGTTAAGTTCCATGCTGTTAGCCAAGAAGACAACTATTGCTTACACACCTTCACAAGGGCTACAAACTGTAGCACATAAAACAGCCTCAACTGAGAGAACTTCTACCTAATTTAATTTATTCTGAATAAACAAAAACATGTGTTCCAGTATTAATAAAAAAGAAATAATTGTTTTGGCCACCTTTACAAACTGTCCCTCCAAATTGCTTCAATAAAGTGACAGGCAGTACTGAAGGTAGGAGTGTGTTGACTCCCATCTGCTGCTTTTAATGTCCGAGTGGCTTTTCCCTGCCCCTTTGTGCTCTTTACGTGGTTTTCTCCACTCCTGTGTGTTTTAATATCAGTTCAGAGGCAACAGTCTTTTGAGGGTATACTTGCCCCAGTTTGGGTCTACCTGAAGGCGAAAGCCCCTTCAGACTGGAGTGTCTCCTTCCAAGTGAGCACTCTGGGCTGCATTATTCCACAGCAGTGCCCCCTCTCTCTGTGTGCCTCCTCACATTTCTCCCAGTGTAACTCACCACATATCTCCTCACTACCTCCTCCCCTCGTGGCTGCTGCTCCTTCTTAAGCAGGTTTGAGCAGATGCACAGTGTACTTTCCTGGTTTACTGAATTTCTGGCACCTGATGTTTGGGCATGTGATTGATTTATTTCTAAAATGGATAATAGCCTTGCCACACTTTGCATCCCTTTTCTAAAATTTGCTGAGATTAAGAAATGCAGAAAGTCTCCAATAGTATTAAAATAATTCTATGGGTTACCCATCAGAGTTTGCTGAAAGAATTATGCTGAACATATCCTTTTGTTTCCAAACTATAGACCATACCATTCATTTCAGGGATGTTTTAGCTCCCTGCCTGCCTTTGAAGTGTACATTTAGGTCACGCCCATGTATCAACCTTTTCTGTGATGAAAACGTGATGTCTTGGTGTGAATGTTTCCTTAGTTCTGTGCATGTTTAAGTTTTCCTATTTTAAACTTGTCACATGAAAAAAAAACCAATTATAGCAACACCCCTCCCCTCAAAAAACCCTAAAATAAATGTCCAAATTAAAATAAATTAAGTATACAGTGGAAAAAATCAGACATATTTAAAATTCCCTTTCCAAACTCTGATAGTCACTGTCAGCTGTTTTCATAAAGATTTTTCAAATTTAAGCGCAAATCACATCACATGCCACTGACTTTTAGAACAGCAAGTCAGCTATCCATCACTACAGCACCCAGAATTTTAAACTCAGGAATGGGCATCAGCTTGTCAAATTCTCACAAAATATGTCCAGCATCTCTCATCAGTCACAAACAGTGAAGGACAAATGCCACAACAACCGCCTGGTCAAAGCGGTTGAGAAGCAGGAGCAGTAAAATTAGTTCAGTTTCCTACTTTTTCACCTTCCCAGCTAGAGGAGAATTGTATGTTTGCAAGATAAGCTCTTTGTATGTTGTATTGACTTTCAGAATTAAGGATCAAAGGCATCTTCATCTTCAAATACCCTTTAGTCTTTTACTTATAAAGTCTAAAAAGGAAAGGAAGGAGGAGGCAAATCAGTGCTTTTTCCTAATCTCTCTGACTGGGTGGAAATCCATACTGAGAAAATCCATGAACAAATGCTATTTTACATGAGTAAAAGTACTGTTAATCTGTCATCCTTTATCATACTCAGATGATCATTAAGCCAAGCAAGCAAGCTGTTAATGTTTACAATATCTGATATTCCACAAAAATATACACAAACTAATAAGAGGAAAACAACTCTAATCCTGCTCTACTGTCAATGGGGATTAATTTCATTCAAACAAACATGTTTATGAAAATAAAGAAAAATTCTTTCTGCAAACAGCTGGTTAAGTTTGACTGGTTCCTTTAATTCATCCAAATAGACCATTTAGGCTGGGTGCAGTAATTGTTCTTCTCCCCCTGCTGTAGCTTTGCTAATTGCTAATGTTAGTGTGTGTAAATACCAATTAAATCTGTTCCGATTTACTCTTTTTAACTGGTGCTTAGATTTTAAGGGGAAAAATGGCTTTTAAAATTTATATAGACAGTGTGTGTCCTTTGTGATTTTCACAGCCTGTTCCAGTTAACAACAAATGAAGATAAATACAACGCAAAATCTGTTTGGTTCTTCTATAGAACAAATAGCCCCATTTACAAGGTGTTACCAAATACCTGGCATTTTCTTATCCTTTACTTATTTATATTTTGACCATTAAATTCTAACCTTGTCGCCCATTTGGTCACTTGCTTCTGATTTCCTGTGTATAAACTGCAGAATAATGACAATGCCAAGGTAAATGTTATCTCACCAATTTACCTCAGTGTTAATTGAAAGTGCTTTGTTGGTGAAGGGTGACAGTAATGACAAAGGAGGTGACGAAGAGAAATGCAATTCAAGAGGAGCTAAAGAAAGTATGAAAATGCCTCCTTGGGTTTTATGTGTTTTACTTGACCCAAGTAAGCATCATTCCTTTAAATCATCATTTCACACTGCTTTCTTCTGACATTCAGAGGATAATTTAGCAAGCTGGTCCGGTAAGGATGATTGACTACAGATGTAATACTGGGTAGGCCAAACCAGAGGTGAAATGAAAGGAATAAGAAGAGGAGGGGGGAGGGAACCAAAAACTTAAACATTATTTCATTACATTCACAGAGTTTAGAGAATAGATTACAAAAAATAACTGTGTGACACATTTTACTTAGCTATGATTAAATGGTGAAAACAGAAGGGAAGCAGAAAATTAAGTTTTCTCTGCAGCAGTTGTTTTATTGGGTTTAGAGGTGTGAAGATCCATCACAGAGTTTTTGTGTTCAACAGTGCCACCAGTGCACCGTATTCCTGATCTGTGGGGTTCAGCCCACGGCTGAGAGTGCCGGACAGCCACACAGACATTGTAGATTCAGCCAGCTCTAAAATTATCTGCTGCTGAGGGCAACACTGGGAACTGATGAGCAGCAACAGAATGGAGTAATGAAATCAAAGGAACTTGTTTCATACCAGATTCCTCACAGATATCTGACTTTTTTTTTTGCTTCTTGGGTCAGGGTCTGTTTTCAAGCTCCAGTCATTCATCAGGGTTGTAACTCTGCAAACTGGGTCTGTGCATTAGAGCTGTGCTCACTGCACTTGCTTAAACCAGAAGAGAAGGTGGAGACAGCGAAAAGACACATTAACAACTTCTGCTCACAGAAAGAAGAGCAGAACCCTCTGGTTTCTGTCAGGTACTAAGACGAAAAAAATCTCAAACATTAAACAACTCTACAGTTAGTTAAATAGCTGTGACTAGTTTCTGATAAGCAGAGAATTTACTCTTAGTTTCAGAGCACTTCAAATGTAACCCTCTTGGTTCAACTTTTTCTAACATTATAAATCAAGATTTACACCACTGCAGTGCTCATTTTCAGATTGAATTCCCCTGCTAAATGTTTCTAGTGGAAGTGGAGCTATTCAATAATGTTTTTACAGGTATGGATAGTAGGATTGCTTTTTCTTTTGTTATGTTCAATGAACACTTTAGAAGGATTTAGAGGATACATTTTAAAGAAGAACCTCAGATCTCTTCTTCATTGTTAGGATAACATAAAAAAAAAAGTTCCTAATATCCAAACAAGGATCTTCATACATAATAAAATCTCTACAGTATGACAAGTTATGTAGTAATTTACAATCAAAATAGATGCTGATTCCTCTGGTGGGAATTTCCAAGGTTTTTCCTCAGGGGCTAGGCTACATTATGCTGCAACTTTTCCTAATATATGGTTAACTCCTGGGTTAGCACCACATAAGATCACAGAATCACAGGGTTAGAAGGAACCTCTGTGAGCCTGCTAAAGCAGGCTCACTGGGAGCAGGTTTCACAGGATCACAGCCAGATGGGTTTTGAACATCTCCAGCAAAGGAGACCCCACAACCTCTCTGGAGAGCCTATTCCAGTACTCAGTCAGCCTCAAAGGAAGTAGGTTTTCCCTTACATTCAGATGAAGCTTCCTGTGTTTCAGTTTGTGCCCATTGCTCCTTCTCCTGTTGCTAGTCACCACAGAAAAGAGCAGGGCCCCACCCTGCTGACACTTGCACTTAAGGCAATAATGGCATCCTGGCCTGTATCAGCAATAGAATGGCCAGGGGGACCAGGACAGGGATTGTCCCCCCGTCATTGGCACTGGTGGGGCCACATCTCGAATCTCATATCCTGTTCTGGGCCCCTCCATTCAGGAAGAACACTGAGGTGCTGCAGCAGGTCCAGAAACAGGCAATGGAGTTGGAGAAGGATCTGGAGCACAACTCTGATGAGGAGCAGCTGAGGGAACTGGGATTGCTTTGCCTGGAGAAAAGGAAGCTCAGAGGGGTTTTATCACTTTCTCCAACTACTTAAATGGAGGTTGGAGTGAGGGGCTGCTCAGTCTTTTCTTCAATTTGACAAGTGATTAGACAAGAGGAAGCAGCCTCAAGATGCACCAGGAGAGGCTTAAATTGACATTAGGAAAAATTTTGTCATCAAAACTATAGTCAAACATTGGGCCCAGGGACATGGCTGTGTCACCATCCCCGGATAAATTTAAAAGATGTGTGGATGTAGCATTTGGGGACATGGTTTATTGTGGCAGGTTAATGGCTGGACTCAGGGATCTTAAAGGTCTTTTCTAACCAGAAGTATCCTATGGTTCTATGATTTGCTAACCAAAGTATTCTATGATTCTATGATTTGCTATAATTTGCTTATGAATTTAATCCCAGTAGGCAGAAAAGGTTCTGTTTATATCTCACTCATCCCTCTAAGTGAACGTGCAGTCCATGTCTTCTTGTTAACAACTTGTAGAAACTGTATATGAAATAGCATTTTAAATAAGGGAAATCAACTTCACATCATATATGCCTGTTTTCCTCTTTTTCACCATCTTCTTCACTCACTGATGAGGAAGGTTAGTACTAAACATTCTGTTAATGGTTGTCAAATCAATCATGGTTTTCACTGCTAGAGTTATTCTAGAAAGAAGCAACACACTTTAGAAGAAATCAGAGAAGGGCTGAATGAGATAATGTAAAATCACTTATACAGACACTCTGGAGATGGAACCCCGTTTAATATTTAATACAGTCATTAACCTGAGAGTGGAAGGAAGAGGGTAATGGATGGCCTATTGCTTTTACCTACAGGACAAGTTTCTGAAGCAAACTGTCTCCCCTGGGGCAAGGATCACACATGCCGAAATCTATAAAGAGGGTCACAGATGAAAGGAGATTGAGCAGATTCAAAATTCCCATGTGAGCACAGTGAAAACTGCAGACAGACCAGGTGGTGAAACTTGTCATACTACACACAGCCGTGGGCCATTGCCATCCAAATGCTCAATTAGTTTATTGTGGCAACAGACACACCATGCTGGTCAAATAACCAGCACATCTGCAGAAACTACAGACAATAATCAATTATTGAAGAAAGCTATCCACAAGTAACATTACTCTTACCCTTTCTTGTTCTTCTCTTTTTTTCTTTTTTTTTTTGCTCTGCCTAGATGCCCAGCTGTTAGAGATTACCCCAGAGAGCCAAAAATCCATGAACTATATTTAGATATAAGAAACATGGAGCAAAGGGGAGGAGAGGAGGAGTCCTGGGGAGGGGAAAGGCATTAAGTTTTGTTACTTGGCTGATTTGGTTTGGATTTTTGTTTTGTTTTAAGAAAAAGACTAAAAAACACATTAAACATTTCCAGGTGATCTTCAAAATGCTGCAAATATTTCCTGTGTGGAAACAGCACAGCATATGGTATGTTTTTGTGCAGTGTAGCAAATTTACATGGTCACCATTGCAATAACAGGGCCTGTGACCCATTGCCACAAGGACATTTTGCACAGGAGTGAATTTACTCCAAAGGCTCAATGGTTGAGATGCAATAGTTCCTCACTAGCACCACTTAGCATGGCACCCATCCTGCCAATCATATGGACCTCCCAACCCCTTCGCTCAGTAAGGACTGGCCAGCATCCAGTATTGAACTGCATTTCTCTGCCTTTGTGATAATTAGAGAAGTTATCCTGTTCTCCCACCTCCCTTACAGCACTTGTTTCTAATCTCCCTGAAGAAGCAGGGAACCACTGACTTGATGATCCGTCTATTTTCATGGGTTCAGAGAGCATTGTATATTCTCCTATGACCCTGACATTCTTTCACACAAGAACAGTCTTCCTCACCAAAGGGGATTTGGTGGATGTTGTTCTTCAGTGCTGCCCTGACTGATAGTCATGCAGTTGGCACATCAGTATCTCAGTATAGACAATTTCTGACCTGTAGGGGAGTGAAATTTTTCATCAACGGGAGTGTCAAAAAAAAAAAAAAAAAAAAAAAAAAAAAAAAAAAGCAGAAATAGAGGTTTGGGATGCTAATATTTTATTGGCTTTTACCACAATATTTTACATTGTACTTAACTCTAAGTAATAGAGCTGGTTTCTTCCCTTAGGGACTTCATGCTGTAGGGAACAAATGCACAAATCTCAAGGTCATTCTTGGTCTGTTCTTATTCATTATTTTGCAATGAATGGATTCGTTTGGTAAATATTTTTTTTAAAGTATTTTTTTCTCTATGAGATAAAGATTCATTTTCTTAAGAATTATCTCTTCCTAAAGAAGCTTTTCATCCACAGAATCAAAGACCAAGATCCTGTATTTTGGAATCTCATTATTTAAGAAGTCTAGTTTAAAAAACATTATTTCCAGAAATGAGAAGAATGATAATGTAAGCTTTCAGGAGAAGCAGCGAAGCAATTTCTCATATGCTTGAGAATCCACACAAAGGAAAATGTTAAGATGGATCTGCTCTACCCATGCTTTCACATCTGAAATCTAGCCTGCAGGCAACTCTGAGATGTTCCTATGACTTTGTTCTCAAAGGTTCTGGTACAGCCGTTCATCTACAATTCACTGTTCTTTCAGCTTTTGTGGTTTCCAGACTACACAGTTTACTGTATTAGGTAATAAAGACAGCATGTTGAGCCACAGCAATAGAGAAATTATAAATCATTTGATAACCTGAAGATATTATGGTTGAACTCAGACATTTTTTTAATGGTTTAGTGAATCTAAAGTGGAAAATAACTATATTTCTGTACCTGTAATTTCTGTCCACATATGAAAAATGCTAAAAGAGGCAGAGTTCAGAGCCAGAGGGAAAGTGGCCTTTACCATGAAAGAATTTTGTATAGTAATAATTAAAACTAAATTTAATCACTAAAACAGGCTGTAAGGTCAACTGTATTATCCATAATTATGGTAAGCAATAGGGACATTAAGATGAAATACTGAACTCTTAGTACCTGGGGTGGGAGCAAAGAGGGTATTTTAAAGCATGAAAACCAAAGCATACTGCTTTATATGTCTTTTTCTTGAAGTTCCACTTGAACGTGATAATTGTTCTTAATCCTGATAAAGCAGCAGAACTTTACAGCTCTCATAATGTTTCTCAATTCATGGTCAGCTTTGGGATGTGTGAGCATGCAGTATAGTGCCAGGAAGTTTTTGTGGGTTTTGGATAGAGAGAAGAACATAGATGTTTAAAATTAAAAGGTAAAACAGCACAGTTAATATATTTAATTTTAAAACTAAAAGGAGATGATATACAGACAGACAGGTAGATAATATTTGTAGGTTTTTCTAAGAACCATGGATACCACGAGCCCTGATAGGATGTACCCATGAGTGTTGAGGCTGTCTTGTGTCACTGTGACACCACTTTTGATAATCTTTGATTGATCATTGGCAATTGGGAAAAATATGGGTGCACCCCAGGTGTCAGTACTGTGTTTGGTACCATTCAACACCTTTATCCATGGTCTGGATAACAGGCCAGAGTGTACCCTCAGCAAGTCTGATGATGATGTAAAGCTGGGAGGAGCAGTGATATGCCAGAGGGTCATGCTGTCATCCAGAAGGACCTCAACAGTCTGAAGAAATGGATTGACAGAAAACTCAAGCAGTTCAACAAGAAGCACAAAGTCCTGTACCTGGGGGTAAAGAGTCACAGACATCAGTTATGCTGGGGATAACCCTGCTGGAAAGCAACTTGTGGCAAAAGGGATCCTGGCTGACACCAAGCTCACTATGAGCAGGCAAAGCGTCCTTGCTACAAAAAGATGTAATGGTATATAGGTTTGCATCAGACCAAGTATTACCAACAGGTCAAGGGAGGTGATCCTTCCTCTCTACTCCATGCTGGTGAGTCCACACCTGGAATGCTGGGTCCAGTTCTGGGATTCTTAGTCCAGGAGAGATACAGAGCTACTGGAGGGAGTCCAGAGAAGGGCCATTAAGATGATGAAAGACGTTCACATAGGAGGAAAGGCTGAAAGAACTGGGACTGTTCAGTCTTGAGAAGAGGATGCTCAGAGAGGACCTTATCAATGGCTGTAATTACCTGCAGAGAGGATGAAAAGAGGGTGGAGCCAGAGTCATTGCAGTGGTGCCCAGGGACAGAACCAGAGGAGGACTAGATGCAAAAATGATGAAAATCATGTGTGCAGTGAGTCACCTATGTCAGTGGACATGATAGCAGTCATTGTTTCAGTGTCCAGTCACCTGTGGCTAGGCTAAGAATGTCTTCTGTGAATCCAGCCCAAGGACAGTTGAGTACAGATGTCATTAAAATGCTTAAGTATAATCAGTAGCTCATTTTCCAAAAAAATGATCTGGTTTTCTTACCATATTTTTCAAGGTTAGCAGTCCTGGTGCTTAAAATTCCACACCACAAATATATTTCCTTTTCTCTTACAATGAGGTTCATTATACAGTATTCACAAAACTTTCATTATTGGCATTTGTTTACAACATTTTCAGAGATGTTGGAATGTCTTGGTGTCATGAATTGCAGCTCATATTGCCTATCCCAAAGAAAAAAGCAGTCAAAGTAATTAAAAATATCAAATTAAAGTAAGGATTATGCTACTAGTAATTCTTTTCTTTTGTTTATAATTAGGACAATATAATACAACCAATATTTTCTCAAGAGGAAAAATCAAATAATTTAATTAAAATCAAATTTTATTTTATCACAAAAAATTAATAACAATTGATCATTTTTAATAACAGCACAAGTTCACTTGTATTATTTTTATCGACAGCAACATATGTCATTTTCACTCTTACATGCTAGCAAAGAATTAATCTGGTGATCTTATGTTAGTATATGAATATTAACAATTGAAATTGCTTGCACTGCTACAACAGGTTTTCCATGGATAATTCAAGTAAGTAACTACACACTCTTCTTTGCAAATAAAACTTGATATTTAGATAAAAAATATTGCATCTTTCTTTTGGCCAGTACCACTATTAACCTGTGATGCATTTAATACAGAAAATTAAAGCGTTGGTAGAGAGGATGTTAAATTGCCTGTAGGTGCAAAAATAGCAATTATGAAAAAACATATAAGCTTTTTACTATTACCTGTTTTTTATTCTTCCAAGAGACATTATTATCTCTATCATGTAAATAAGTACGACATACATAAAAGTATGTCAAAACTACAGTAAATAGGGTTTTTTTTCAATAAAGCACCTCTAAACAGGTGGTCTAAATAAATTGTGAGTAAGTACAAGAAAAGCATAATTAAAGTATCCTCACTGGTGCTCAAAAATAATCCTACAGTGCAATGAAAAGACACAAGGAAAAAGGATATTAAACACTGAGCTAAGGGTAATCTTAGTAAATTCACTTTTGAACTCACATTTCATATGTGGTGGGAAAGAGCTCAAGGTTCTGATTATACGAAGTGTTTAAGCACCTGTATAATTCCTTTGAAGCCAATGGGAGTTGAACATGTGTTCCTGAAGGCAAAACAGTCACACACATGCACTCTGATAGCTCAGAGCCTGTATGGACACATTCCTGTTCATTTTCTAGAGCACAGCAGAGACAACAGTGTGATGGACACCCAGCCTGGAGCAGCTGTCTGCATTCACAAAGTAGCTCTAGGATAGTTCCTGCATACCCCCCTAACACAGACATACACAGACAAGGGATTTTAGGGGGAATACTAGATCCCCAAGCCCAGGTATATGACAAACACGTAACATTTAAACCCTTACGGTAATTACATACATCTGGATTCCTCTATGTCATGCTGCACTTTGCAGCTTTTTTCATTGTAATAAGTCCAGTTCACCCTGTTCGCTGCTGCACCAGCAAGCTCATTCTAGCAATATTAGCAACACAGGGGAAAGATATGAGAGTAGGAGAAAACAGTAAGAAGCTAGTTCCCACACAACTACCTCGTGTTGTGCAGATAACCTTGTAATTATCTGAGTATTTTATCTCTTAAGTGCAAGCACCAGCCTTGCACCTCATCCCAGGCACACTAAACTCTATTTCTGCACAATGGCACCTTTGAGGGAAATCACAACATCTCGACCTTTTGTGTCTTGACAACTCCAGACTTGCAGCTGCAGAAAGCTACAAATGTCCAAGACCAAAAAGTCAATTTCTCTGTGTTCTGAAACAAAGGGAGACTGATTGCACGAGTCCTATTTTTACATCTAAACTCAATCCTGAATTGATCAGGTATTAGCCTTTGGAACACATCTATACCAGACATGAACAGAATCTGCAGAGCAACAATTGTATAAGGAAGTCTATCGCTGTGGAGTGTAAAAAACTGTCTGCTGCTTGGTCTACTTCTCTTTCTCATCTGTGACATCCTAAACATCAGAACATCCCTAAAGCAGGGAAGTCAATTGTACCAGAAGGCTGATAAAAGACTCTGATCCAGTATCTGCTAGGGAGGTTGAAAGTATTCTTTGATTGTATTCTGACTCCAAAAAAAATCAAATTGCAAGTCTTTTATGCACAGTTAGACCAGTTTTAGAGGGCAAGGGCTAAGGCAAAACATCTGCATATTTCAGAGTTCAGGTATATCTTTCCTTCTGCTACACTTGCAATATACTGTGTGGATACTGATAAGGTGAGGAAGACTGCCTGCTTTGTTTTGTTGTCTAAAGGGAAAACTTGCTTCACCTGGGAAGATAATTGGTTTCTCCTGGTACCCACACAGTAAACACTTGTAATCACAACACACAGAGCACTCTAATGCATGTGAAAGTGTTGACGATCCAAAAACTGTATACCAAACAAAAGGCTTTTATTGCATTCTACCTTCACTTTTCTGCCTCACCCTGAGGGAAGATGATTCTCTTCATAATGGAAAGGAGAAAACACCCTTCCAAGGTCTTACTAATACTTCCGCCATCTGTTTGCCATTTTACTATTACATCATAGCATATAAAATTATTGGACCATGACTAATGCCTCCCTAGAGATTTTTCAGATATCAGTTCCCTTCGTATTCCCCTGATGAGTCAAGTGTAGCTGCCCTATCCAACATCTTTCTTCCATTCTTATATCTTCTGTCCATTCTCTTCCAGCCTGTGAACCTTACCACCTACTCCCACACAAAGCTGCAGCTAGGTCCATCTAGGTGCTGTAGGAGGAATTTCATTTCTGCAGGTTTTCACAGGTATCGATTTAAGCTAACAGATACATATTATCCACTGTAAAAGAAAATTACTGTTTTCATTACTAAGAAAACACTTTCCTGTTGTCAAAAGAAAGCAGAAATAATGTCCTTGCATTAAAAGGCTTTTAGGAAGAAATAGGAATTGAACTCCTGTGTGCAGTCTATTTCTTACAAGACTTTTTGTTCTTTTGAGAATGAAAAGGCCATCACTCCTTCCTGCCTACTGAGGTTAATTAGAGCCTGTATCTGGAGAATATATTCACATAGGACACCTTATTTCAACAGGGCAAACTCAATTTAGCCACAATGCTTTTAAAGGCGTGGGATGGGCCTCCACTCCTGGAACTGTCTAAAATCATACACATTCAGGCTTTATTGTGGCCTCTCCAGAAAAGGAAGACAAGAAGTATGAAAACACAGGTTATGCTCACTTAGCCCTTAAAATAGAAAAGAGTTGTGATTATAGTAAAGAAGAATCTGCCATCTTATTGTATCTTTTTTTTTTATGTTGGGGGTGTTGACAAACCAATTCTACCATTTTCATGTTCAAGGTAAGTAACAACATCTATGACTTTTCCCTGAAACATGTATTTACATTCAAGTCCAGGGGAAGATAGAGGCTTTAGGGATGAGACTTGACCCTAAGAGTATGTCATATTTTTCCCTCTTCTCCTGTTTCTCCCCAGACAGTGCTTAAGAGCTGCAATGCATTGTGTGCCCTTCCAAGCTTTCCTTGCACTATGTGCAGAATGGGACAGCCATGCTTCTCAGGAGGGGATGAACAGGTTCCAGCAAGAACACATGGTGTTTTCTAGCAAGTTGAGAGATGGTAAACATTCCTCAGGATCCACCCTTTTAGGAGAGGTGCCTGGAAGTCAACACAGTCTACTTCAGAAAGTGTCTCAGTGGGAGTTTGCTGGCTCGTGAGAGGAACTGGCAGCCTCCCTGAGGGCCCACCATGAGGGAAGGAAGCCTGGCTGCTCTATGACATGGATGGGGATGGAGGCCTAACTGTAGGTGCACTTAGTGCCTGGTGGTCTGTGGTCTCCCTTCTGATCACCCTGTCTGGACTAGCAAACTTATTTATACTGATAGAGTCCAGTGAATGAAAGGCCTATTGATACACTGAGTTTTCACTCTGACATTTGCACACTTCCCAATTGGAAGTGTCTGCCATTGAGTTGCTGACAGTGTTCCTCAGTCTTTTTCACCTTCTTTCAGTTTTCCTCCCAAATCCAAAGATAATCCTGCCATCCTTAAAATGCAGCCCTAGAGATGTAGTGGGCCTATGCTAAGAAAAGAGAAAAATAAAAATAAGCAAAGCACAAAAACACCATCACCACACACACACACACACACACACACACACACACACTCTCCCAACTCTATCCATAGCAATAATTATGTGTAAGAAAAACTCGGTGTTCTCCAGTACCAGGCAATTTTGCACAGCTGAACCACAGCTACAGGTTTGCTCTTGATTGTTGTGCTGTGAGAGTTGGAAAGAGTGACATCAGGTTAAGGTTTTCTACTAGTATCCTGACTCCTGGATTTATCTCATTCAACTTAGATGACTTTACACGACAAGCCAAACCTGAGTTAGTTGTCCAGACTGCCTCAAAAATCAGCGTTCAGAGAAATAACTTCTTTCTCTGGGTTATTAATCTCTGGCACCCAACTTGCAATAGACTAACCTGTAGGTACGGAAAGTTAAAGGCTAGGAAAGCCCTCAATTTAAAAATTGAGTTCTGTTCAAAATTTTCTGACAAAATTCTTACTAGTTGAAATGGAGGTCTGGAGAATTGCATGACTAATATTATACAGAATACTCTGGAGCATTGGACTGGTGTACCAAAACTAGAGTAAAACCTGCAGTCAAATAAAAGGACAGGGGATCCTTCAAACCCATCTAAATTTGAATTGAGCTATTAACTTTCATTCCTTCTGGGGCCCGATCTGAATTGTCCCAGTTCTGCCATTTACACCAACCTCTTCTGGGATTTTATTATTCATTGACAGCACTCTATCTTATGAGACGTGGTTTAAGGATACCAGGAAGTATGTAAT
Source organism: Eopsaltria australis (assembly GCA_034509425.1). Classification (NCBI taxonomy): domain Eukaryota; kingdom Metazoa; phylum Chordata; class Aves; order Passeriformes; family Petroicidae; genus Eopsaltria; species Eopsaltria australis. The sequence goes on along the minus strand of JAVTVJ010000068.1, from coordinate 1,582,594 downwards.
AATATTCCTTACATCCTTACAGAACAGTGATGTGGTAGCAGCCTCCAAGAACCAATTCTAACATAAATCTCCAAACAAATGCTCCTCAACACTGTAAAATACAAAACTCAGAATACATTTAAATGCATTACAGAAACTGAGTGATAGAATATATTAATAAAAACACTTTGGACATTAAAAATTATGCCATTTCAATAATGCTTTGTCATTACACCAAAAGAGGTCAATCTGGTTATTGAGAGCTTGAAAAAAATCCATTCTGTTTAATATAATCTTTTCTTAGAGAAGTTAATCAAGGTAAAGAAATGCAGTCTAGCAATTGCATTCTTCACTTCATAGGCAGTAAAACAGAATAACTGCAGAATTTCTGTAAACCAAATTCTTTTTAGCAAACACAAACACACAAAGACTAAAGCTAAGCTGATTCTGACAAATTCCACATCATGTTGAAGTTCAGCGAAAATAAGTAGGAAGGATATTGCAAGCACACCACCAATACTATCCAGAATAGTTATGCAGACCATGGTATATAGCAAATCAATCTAACACGTAAGAACAGTAAGATAATTAACTTCAAATTAATGACCAGTAAAGAATTAGGCACACAATAATCCAATGAAAATTGGCACAAATGTAGGACCTGGTCTGCTCTTTGTCTCATAAATCATTGCAATTATAGACAGTAAGACTGGAAAACAACATCCAAAGGTTGTTTCATTTACCCCCTGCCCAAAGGTGGAATCATCTGTACTGACGTCATTCCTCACAAAAGCTTGTTCAGTCTGTTTCAGGAACACCCAGGAATGAAGTTCATAACTTCTCAGCAGCCTGCTCCTATCCTTAACTGCGAGAATATTTTTTTCTCAATGTCTTATCTAGGTCTTACCTGCTGCAATGAAACCCTCCTCATCCTACAAACATGAATCAAGGGAGAGATTTTTGCCTTCCTTATCACAGCCATATTTTGCATATCCTTCTGTCTTTTTCTCTCTTTTTCTCTAAACCATCTGAGATATTCTTGTCTTTCTGCATCAGCCATGCTTTGTCTATTGCTTTTTCTCTACCCTCTGATCTCTCTTACAAAATTCTTTTGTAATACATGGAAACCACTGCATAGCTAAGTTTGTGCTTTATAAATGTACAGGTCTTTGAATTGCCAGAAGGTTCTCATACATTTTGAACAAAAATACATGGAAAAATAAATCTGAGAATCTGGACCTCAGCATCTCCTGATAGCAAGTATCCATGAATCTCATCCTTCTGTCTTCGAAGATTGAAATTCATCCAATAATGCCAACTCTATGAGAGTGGCTTATATGCAGGAATGTGCATAAAAGGATAAAACTCTATTTTTGCCCCAAATAGGATAGAAATGTTTTTGTGCTCATATATTCTGATTTGCTTTGATACTCTTCTTTTCATGAAGGGGTTAGTTTCCTCATTATAGACCTTAAAATTCTTTCAAGTAACACATCATTGCCTGCTGACTCTGATGATAAATTTCAACAGGGTGAATTTAATCCTGTAAAAACAGACATATGAATTCTGATCCTTGCTATGCTGTAGAAATGTATAATCTCTCATAATTTCAGTCTGTCAGAGTGTAGTAGCAAGGAAATTAAAAGAACCTGTTAATTACACTTATTCAATAGTGCAGTGTTAAATCATTGCCTTTGCAGAATCCCCTCAGTCACTACTTTCCCTCAAAAAATGGAATTTATTAATTGATCATCTGAATTTTCTTATTGTTAGGCATAACTAACTTTTCTTTTTGTTTGTTTTTTTGTGTTAGATTTTGCTGCAGCTCTACCAATGAGTTATATCCTTCCGGCTTTAAGTGATGAAGATAACTACTTTGTTCACATCACTGATCTTAGAAGTACAAATTGATAGTAAAATCCTGCTTTGATAACCAGGCTACTTTGGATTTTGTTGGGGGTGAAGGCAATGAATGTTGCAAGCAGTGCTTCACCTGAAATCGTTTTTTCACAAACATTTGTTGGCAAAGTCTGTCAGGCCTTATCCTTCTGTTTTACCTACTAGCTTTAGTTCATTGTATTGCTAACTTTTCACCTCAGTTATCACACAGTTGTACAGATTTTAAGATGCCTTTAATAACTCCTATCATTCTGCCTGTATTGACTCAAGTAACTTCATGTATCATCCTAACCTCCAGCAATTAGAGTCAGGGTGAATACTTCAAAAGCAGCATATTTCTCCTGGTCCTTTTGTTAGGTCTGGCTATGTTGATCTTTTAACAGAGCACAGCAATATTTGCTCAGACCCTGAAAACAAAGAACATTTACTCAGATGTAGTGCTGTGCTTATTCAATTCACAGTTCAGAGTGAGCCTGTGCAGCACCAGCTCTGTGTGGAGCATCATTCAGAGATGTAGATATCCTCTGGTTTATTTCACTTTAGCCAGAGGAGTATCTTCCATGCAGCTCCAGATTTTGTTAATGTACTACCATGCACCTAACTGTCCTTTTGCAACGCTGATGGAACAAGGTCCCAACACCACCCTTCCTATGTTCATGCCCTGACTCCCTTGGGAAATTGGGAGAGTTCCAACTAGAAAAGAAAGTGCAAAGTTTAGAAGTTATGCATTACATGCCTAATAGGTTTCCCAGACTAAACAGCGAAGTACTGGGACTGCAGGAGAAATTCTCTCATAAGCATGATTTATTCCTGTGTTCTTTTGAGCAGTGAGTAGTTGTCTTTTCCATATGATTCTTCATTAAGAATGTTTCTCACTGAAAACACCTCAGCACTATTTTTATATGCCAGTGCAATCCTTTACTATCTTTTCTTGAAGCATTCTTTTCATATTAATCTTACCAGGCACACACACACCCCACAAAAAAAGAGAAAAACTCCTTTTTCTTATGATGTTAGGCTTCTGCATTTGCCTCTTTGTTCTGTTTTGCTTTTTCTGCCTTTTTTTTCCTAACTTTTGAGGCAGAAGGAACCATAGCAAAATGCTTGTCTCAACCCACCCCCCCTCCTCGTATGAGATTCCACTGGGTGGATATCCTTAGTATCTGACCCACAGCTTTACTTAAACTTCAATGTTTAGTTCCAAACATACGTTCTTAACTTGAAGATTACAAATAAGAGGGAGCCATTATCTCCCTAAATCATTCAAAATGGTTTTGAACATTCCGATTCTGAATTTCAGATAATCCACTGGACATGAAGGCTGTAGGACTGGAATTAATTTACTTTACTCTTAGAATAGAATATGCCCCTGTGATAAAATTGGGCTAATAGGGCAACAGAAATAAAAGAAATTAGCTCACTTTCTCTGAAGAATCTTGCACCTGTGAATACATTCTGGGAGAAAAAAATGAGATTTTTTTTACTGTAGAAATTCAAAATTTCCTCTGAATATATCCAGAAAGACCTTGAACACACACAAACAGGTATTTCAGGAGACACTTTAAAGATACAGTGATATTTAACTTGTCTGATCAAGATTCAAGTTAAAAACTGAGATCTCCTCAGAGGAATGATGCAATTCCAAGGATAATAGATAAAAAATGTATGTTAAGACAAGTTGTTATTATTTCTGCCAGTTCAGAAATATTCTCTGCACAGCACTCTTGACTGCAGTGTCCAATCTACTTTCCAAACAAGTTGCTTGAATTTCCACCACTCAGGGAATTGGAGGCAAAAGAAGAAGTAAGAATGGAAGTTTTATTCTACAGCTCATGAGGGGACATTTTTGCAAATATATTTCTAATTTTCTTTTGGTCATTTCATGGTAAATACAGAATCACATTCTGGATTCACTGAAGTGTAAACTCAAAAGAGAAGGTTATACCAAACTTTCTGAAAAGGTAAGAAGACTGACCCAGGCAAACTCAGCAGTGTTTAACCACTGGTACTGATTGTGTAAGCCCATAGCTTACCCAAAAGCCCAAGGGGAGTAGAGACAATGGTTAAATTTCTCTTTCAGTCCCCATCTGGTTCGTTTCTTCCTCTATCATTCAGGTTGCTTCTAGTATCTCACCAAGTCCAAGGGTCAAGAAGGACAGGAGAAAAATCTCTTAGCTTCTCTAAGACATTCGTATACAATCTCAGCTTTTGTCTCCTCCCTTGACAATCCCGACTTTACCCGGCATCATTGTGTCTTCTTCAAATCTTCCTCATGAAGAAAGTACTCCAAAGCTTCAGAATAAACACTTAACAGAAGCCTGTTGAGGATATAGGCTCAAACCCACATTTCTTGAAGGTGGGTCTTCCCAAGGTGGGAGAAATGGAAGAACTGGGGAAGGGCTGAGATCTTGCAAGGCAACACCTTCTGGGCCAATATCTTAACAATTCAGCCACCTTCCCCAGCGTAGGTATTGTCGCCAAAGAAATGTACTGCAACATTGGACTCTGCCTGATACTCTCACATTGTGTTTGTTTGCTATGTGAGCTAGTGGAGATTCATGAATGGCACTGGTGATGAAGCACCAAATTTGACACCTCTGTCCCTGGACACATTTTAGAGAAGCCAGCATGCATTATCATATTTTCACCACAGATCCTCTGCAGAAAGATTTGTGAACTTACTGGCTCCATCATGCGTCCTCCAGAGAACACTGCAAGGAGGAAAACACTCCTTGGAATGCTCATGTCTCTAAGCTTATAAATGAAAACACTCCAGTTTTAAAACAAACCCTTCAAGTTAGAAAAGTCTCTGCAATGCCTCTGATGACTACACCTGCCTGGCTGGGAATGAATAGACACACCTGTTCTTCATGATAAGGAAATCAACCAAAGTAAACAAGACTGTCTTTTGCTTTTGTATTCTATTGTCAAAACTGAATTAGAATTTTTTTAACTTGCCAATATTTTAGAATAATTATGATTTTAGTTACCAGATTGAAACATGGATGATACTGTCAGCATCAAGCCTGACTCTGGTTCTTTATATTTAGCTTGCTATGGTTTTGTGCAAGTAACATGGTTCTCTGCTTTGTTGGTTTATCTGCTGTTGGCACTCTGTTACAGGAGAATCAAGTCTGATGGTATATGTGTGCAGGTCATGATAGAGATTTAGAAGGTCTTGAAGGAAATCCAAATGTCACAATATACCCCAATAAATAGACAATATTGTTAAAACATCATGTACACAATTAAATATTAGTTAATTAATATTTCTTGCAGATTTTTATGCAAGAGAGATAAAATCACAGACTCTTTTTGTAGACATCTTTCAAATGTCATGTACTTTGCTGAAAGAGAAAGTATAGAAGGTCATTATGATACTTAGGACCATGTTGTTCAGCATATTTACTAGCTGCCATTTCTGCTTGGTGTGACATGGTTAATGTAGCATTCTACAGGCAGTACATTTATTAACTCCTGTGTGAATGCAATTAATTAAATGCAGGAGTAATCTGAATAAATGTATGATGTCAACAAATGTGTATGCATACATCACAGTGAGTCCCCCTAGACTCTCTCATCTGAGACAACCAACCAAACTATATCACATTAAGTACTGTCTAAAATTTGCTTCCCATGTCTCTCCAATAGCTACAAAAGGAGCTGCAATGATTAGTCAAACTGCAAACATTGAGACTGTTGTTATCTAAACACAGGCGAAGTGAAATCTGCATCAAAAGTTGGGGTGCGTATACATAGGAACTTGGTTCACAGTTCTACCAGAAAAGTGTCTGGTAGTCTTTATTAATTTGCTCCATTTCTTCATTTACATGAAGGTGATAATGAGATTTATTCATTAAGAAGACTTTTGAAGAACTCAGGTGAGGGGAAATGTTTCATCTCAAGCAATAATATGATGACAGGGAAGTGCCGTTTTCACTTCTCTTCTGAAAATGTCTGTTTTGGTTTCAACTATGTGTCAAAGACGAAATACTCACTGCAGTGACTTTTCATCAGATTAACTCTTCTTACTGATCATTTCCAGTTTAATCCTATTACATGAACTACCTCTGAAAATATGAAAAATTGTAACCCATATAATATCATCAAAATTACTTACTTTCTTTGTGCCAAGGTGTAAGTATTGCTTTTTCATAGCATGGCTCTTTTCAGCATAACACAGGTATAACAAATAAAAGGCTGGATCCAAAGGCAATATAGAAATGCTAATGGAGGTGTGACATCATTTTCATCCCCTTCCAACAAAACCCTCGCAATTTTATATTCACTGAGTAACACAATGAAGTACAGCAAGAATGAAAGAAGGGAAACATAGAACTTCTTACATGACCTTGAGTCAGGCCTACAGGTATCCTGTCATCTGAGTGTGAAAATCAAAGCATGAAGTTTAGAATGTGCACTAATTGGAACACTAACAGAAATGTTTGTCACTGCTGAACTTAAGTTCAAGAAAATACTGAAATAAGTATGATGGAATTTTACACAACTGTCTTAAAAGCCATTAAACCAGTAAAACATACTCCTGATTTTGATAGTTTCTATGGCCGTCTCACAATAAACAGCATTGCTCATTTTGGTTGGTATAAGCTGCCACCCAAAATTTAGAACTGTCTGTATGTGAGAGGTGTGAGACTCCAGAATATTGTCTGTTTTGGCCACAGGCTCAGAAGACACTGAGTCTATGGTGCAAGCAAATTTTCCTGAATAAGTCAAAGCCTTTGCTCTTTCACATGTCAGGACTACCAGCACACTCACTTGTTTGGGCTAAAATATATTAATTCTGGTAGATGCTAGGACATGGAGGCATTGCATTGCAGTGGGAAATGTTTATGTGTGTCCCTTGCAGAATCAGATCATCCCAGCAGTATTATTTTTTGTCATAAATTGTTTAGTCTTATGGTAATTTCTAACCTTTCCCCAGAAGTAAGGAAGAGTTAAAGAACTGTAATCTTCTTGCATTCTGTGGGATCCACAATCTCACACATTTTCAACTATAATATGGATGTTTTCGCCTCTTCGCCTTGCTCCTAAAAAAATCTGGATGGACATTAAATAATTAAGTTGTGTACGTCTAATTGAGTTTAAGCCTCTTCATGCAGTTTGGTTGTTTACAGATCTCACTGTAACTAATTTATTGCCTTTGGTAATTGGGTACAATTTTTTTTTTTTTTTTTGCACAGAACTAAAAATATATCTTGAACAACTAGTGAAAAAAGATTTCATAATTGTAACAGATGAAAACTATCCTTCCTTCTTTATGTGTCATAATAACCAAATTTTTGGGGGGTGTACCAGTCTGATTTTTTTTAATTAAACAGTGAGTCTGTCCCCATTTTTTTCCCCACAGTTACCTTTTAAAACATGTTTTGAAAAGTGACTATATAATAGGGATACGTATTAAAATATGTGTATTATTATTAATAATAATTATATTATATTACTGAGTATATTTTATCTGTGCTTCCACTAGAAATAAAATTAGAAATCCTCCACCAACGTAAAAATAGAGAAGAATGAAGCAGGAAAAGAGCTGCATTTTATCCAGGCATGGAAACAATAAACCACACCCCATTTCCACAATACTCTCCTCTGAGAGCCCATTGTCATGTTTGTGCTCACATGTCTTGGTTTCCATTAGATGTTTCTGGAGACACACAACACTTAAGATCCATACATAAAAGGCCACTAAAACATTAAGAGCAATAAGGGGCTTAACAGGCAGCTGCAGAACACAAATGTCACAGCTTGTGTATGAGAGAAATGCAACAGTGGGCATGGTCTAAGTATATGTACTGGGAGTTCAGAGTTTGTTTTCCTGCCTTTTATGAATTTTGTGACTCCTACATAGTAAGATCAGACCAAATAGTTCACCTGGTTGAACTCATCAGTGTTGTGCAGTGCCCCTAGACGAATCTGCAGGAGTTTACAGATCTTCCAAAAAGCATCTCTGAGCCTCAGAGTCAAAGATGTATTAAGAGATAAGACAGTCTCCAAAGGTGGCAATGACATTTTTCCTACAGCTTCTAAGGCAATTTGAACAGATTTCAACATATACACAGTAGAATGATTGCCCTCAACTTCAGCCTGGACAGACTGGTCCTTTGGAAAGGGAAAAGGGCAGGGAAGCCTACTCATCTCTGACATCTTTTCCACCTTCTTTTACAAGCCTTGTCCTTGGCAGAAAACCGAACTGATGAAACATGCATTCACTGTGTATTCAACCAGAATGAGACCCCCATGCTCTGGCCTGCTGTCTTGTGGCCACAGGTCAACTGGTAGCACAACTGGGGAAGGCTGGCTCAACAGTCCAGCTGTGTTTTGGAGCTGACCTCAGAGCTCATGTCTGCTCTGGGGTCAGATGACTAAATGGCAATAGCTGCCCAAACCTCAGCTCCTTTATACTGACCCAAACAGGATCAAGCAATGAGAGGGCCTAGGAAAGGCTTGAAGCAAGCAAGGAATAAGCCATCTAAAGTTTAAATCCAGGGTTTAAGCCCAGAGGTGACATGCAATGTAAATGCAGCTCTAATATTGTGTGTCCTAAGATTTTGGGTTGTTTAATGCTAGTCCAACTGCAGGAGGTTTTGACACCAATAGTGCTTAGACATATGCAAATAAATGCCTACTGATGGAGTAAATAGAATTACTACAGCTGTAGAAAAGTAAAGAAAGTACAAAAGCCTTTTTGCAAGCCACTAAAAGGTCACTAATTTTGTTTGTCTTTTCCCAGTCTATTAGCTGGCATAATAAAAAGCAATGTCTGCATTCACAGAGTTTATCCCATTTTGCACATGCACTTTGATCTACATCTAATAGCAAAATCCTAAAAAAAATTGTTGATGAACCTTTATATCCTTCTAAAACTATTTTAAAATGCCCCGTGGTACTTCACAGTCAAAGAGTTACAGAGGCAAAAAATTCACTATTTTGAGTCCATTGTTGCCAAAATTCTCACAAAGGCTGGATAAAATAATTTTCATTTCCAACATGATAAGTTGATAAAATGACTACAAACAACTCACAAACATTGAATTCTCCTTCCAAAATAGATGACTGCCTAAAGATGTGATTAAGTCCAAAGGATTCTCAGTTTGTTCATAAATATTTATGGTTGAAAAGTAAGGAGCAAGATATAAATACATGGTCAGCAACATATTTTCTAAATGTGTGCCCATTTCATTTAATTATTTAATTTTGTGTTGATTTATTCTTTTTAATGGAAAACAAATCATGGTAGAAAGTCAGTACATTTCACATTTTCTGTCAAAAAAATCACATCCTTCCTTTTTTATGTTGCACAATACTTCATTTATCATTGATTTAGGTATTTTTCTGCTACAGTTTTTAAAAGTTGACAAAGGAGAGAGGTCATGTTTAGGGAAAAGTGAAACACTGCACTCAGTTTCTTTTTTGTTTTGCTTAAAGTTTCAACAGGTTTTCACTGCATGTTAATGTAGAATTTGTTATTGTTACTATTGTTAAACTATCCAGGTTTGTTGGGCAATTTCTAAATCTTTAATAGTAGTTCTAATGACATTACATTTTACAAATTAGAAAAAAATTAATTGGAATGCCATCTTAAATTACATAAATCCAGGATTTATTCATGGTTCTAAAGCAAAATAACATTTGATAGTTCAGAGGTTGTCTAAGTTAGAGATAATTAATTTGACGAAAATATCAAACAGTCATGGGATTTGAATAAGATAAAAATGTGGGTTTTAGGTGTGTAAATATTCACTGTTTTAATTTCTTTAGGGGAGTTGGAGAATCTCTTAGAGATTATCTGTGTGAATCAAATTGTTTAAAGGAAAATGGCATTCCATTTCTACAGAGATTTTAAGATTTTTCCAGTTGGGTTGTAATTAAAATGAAAAGCAGAAGTGCTGTCTTTGTTCAGAGCAAATTTAAAGACCATTAGCCTAAAAAGAAGTGGAAGATGTTTCTATTTCTAGTGAAATAAAACATTTTAACATCTGAAGTGAATTTAGTATTTCACAATATTGTTAACAAATCATATTGACATTATAAAACAAAATATTTTTATTTGTATACATATATTTAAAATGTATCCTCTAATCAGATAAATAAAATTGGGAAGATTGCAGAACTGGTGCATTTTTTGATATTAATATATATATATTTCAGATTTGTGTGTGTGGGAAGAGGTTTTGAGTAGTTCTGTTGCCTAACTTTCAGGAACAAACAGTATCTAACATCATCTTTTTACACTGTACAAACAGTGCTTTGCATAAACAGCCTTTTCAGTGGTGTTAGCTTTTCTACCCTACTCATTTGGAGCAGAAGTAGGATCAGAATTTCTCTTTACCCTAATAAATCTGATAAAAATTACACAAGTATCTTCTTCAGGTTATACAGAAAATGCCTTCAAAATGTGACACAGAGTAGTTAAAATATTTTAAATATTATATTATATCCTATTGGTGTTACAGATTTGCAAAACCACCAGCTGCAAGTGAAGGAAGGAAGAAGTCACTTGAGAGATTCTCAGCTTGAGAAACCTACTAAACTCCAGGTTTAACTACAACCTGCTCAACAAACTCGTGCCTACCAGCAATGAGAAAGTGTCATTATCAAGGGCACTGTGAAGGACAGAATATTGAAGAGCATGTTGAGGGATTCCAAGAACTTTGAAAAGAAAAGAAATGATCAGCAATCCTTTCCCTCTGCACGTTTCTTCTCTTTATGCCAGGCACTTCACTTTGAATGCAAAAGAGCTCAGAGGTGGAACTTCTGCATAAATACCAAGGGTTATAAACCTTGCAGTTAGAAGAGTTTTCAATTAAGCACTTCCTTTGCCTCCAATGCCTGGCCTTTCATTAATTTTTATTTTTAAGAACAATTCTAATGTATGAAATGAAAATGAGTTTCAGAGCAAGTGTTTTGGGGTTGCTTTTTCAGAAGGACATCTGTTTTCACAAAACATATATATTACAAAGAAAAATAGGTATAAAAGAAGTAAACTGGCATGTATTTGTCTGGTCTGAATGACTATAAACAGCTACATATTTAAACCATATTCTAAATTATTGGTAAAAAAATAAAAATCTTAGGAAGCAAAATGAGGGTTTGAAATTAAATATTGAGTTAAAAGGAGAAATAATTAAAGATTAATAGAAAATCAAAAAGTAAAAATTGTTTTTCCACTGTTACATAGTTATCTATAGAACCCACTGAACACTAATCATTACACAAAGAGAAATTTCTTTGGCACATAGAGAACATTGCAAAAAATGTTATTCCTTCAGCAATTTGCCTGTAGGCTACGAAGTTCAAATACCTACACCCTCACCCCCAAAAAAATCCCGAAAAACCTAAACCCCACCAAAGAAAAAAGCAACAAAACTCACCTTTGGCTAGAAAAACAAACACAGGAGCTAATATAACAGTTACCATTTTCTGGCCTCCCATCCCTAGTGCTCTGTATGTGGGGATTTGTTTCTCCGAATAGAGTTGAAGACTTTCTTACTCCATATTCTACCCAGAACTACGGCAGAAATTCTGCACATAGACCAGTTTCAATACATTTTGAGATTAAAGGTGCCATGTTCTGGGCAAGTCTCCTTGGATTTTCTTCTTTATTATTATTTGGAAACACTTCTTCTCCTCAGCATAGATAAAAAGCCATGGTGTTTTTCAATTACTCTGGGACATGCATATTCACCACAGACATCACACCTCAGTTGTGATTGTCCATGGTATATTCCTTTTCATTGTACCATATTGCACAATTTATGTCCATATTTTCTTTTCTCCTGGTTTCTCTTGAGCTTGATGTTTTTCCTGGGCCACCAAAATTGAAGCAAGTTATTAATATTACACCTGCTTTAGGTATCCATTAAGGAATATTGTTTAAAGAATTCCATGTTTAGGCAGCAGCACATCCCCATTTGCCTTACACAATGCTTTGCAATGACCCATTTGGTTCAGAACCTTATGGAAAATCTCAGGAACAGAAGGACACTGGGCTCAAGGAGAGATAGGAGTCTGTAATTTAGGCCCTGGCAGCTGGCACCACCTTACATGCTAAATTAAAGTACTTTACAGTGATGCATCAAGCAGATCCAAGGGCAGAATCTGGCCCTAAAAAAACTAATCATTTTGAGAGCTAGAAGATGCCATCTGCAATTATTTCCTCATCTTAAGACAGAGAGACATTCTGCTTTCCAAGCACTTTGTGTGTTTATGAAAGCCATCAGCATTAGATACATCAAACAGCATTCACCCCAAGCACTCCTGGATAACTCGCTTATTTCCACAGCTTCCAGTCTGATTTTCTGGAGAAGCTCTGCCAGCCCAGCCTGTTCAATAGTCATCCCCGTGAGTCATAACACAGCAGCTCCAGATGGAAGACAGGGCAAACATCTCCCTCCAGAGTTATCACCAACTCAGTTCCCATCAATCAACCAGCAGCTGGGACTGAAGAAACATTCACTGCTTTGCCTGGCTCCCTCATGCCAAAGAGTCAGCACGTTAGAGCTGTGCTTTCTCTCACATCCAGTCCTTGGGGGTGAAAAAGCCTGAAGACTCTCACAGATTTTCCATGTGGCTACTCAGCCTACCACCTTCAAGAATCATGTCAAACTTAGTGAACAAAAGAGATTTTGTCCTAGCACTTTGATTTGGTGTTTTCTAATTCAAGGAATGAAGCCTCCTGGCTTACAGGTGAGATCTCGTCGGTCTCACCTCCATCCAAGAGACAGAGGAGCGTTACTTATATTATTCTAATGGCACAGGAGCAAGGGATTGGCAAGCCAAAGGCACGTCTGGGTTAACATGAGGGAAGCATGCACACTGAGTAAATGTGACTGCTCATGCCCATTCTGCAGTTGGTAGAAGTAGTAGGAGTTGGCTGGTGAATTGCAGTAATGGTGGGAATCCAGCTTTTGCTCTGTAGTAGCAGACGTGGCAGGAGGTGGCTGCTCCTTGAGCCAAGACAAAAATGGAGAATGAACAGTTGGAGCACTCCAGCAGCAGAGTATTGGCATGAAGCTTCACACAAATGCTGCCTTTTGCCAGGGTGACCTGCTGCGCTGTGCTCTCAGCCATCACCTGCGTGTGGGGAAGGCTGCAGAAGCTGATACCTTGGGGAATATGAAAGAAACAGAACTGCGTGGAAAACAAACACATGGCGTAAATAGTATCCTCTGAACTGTTACAAGCACAAGCTGCAAACACCAGAGAGTATTTCTCTGCTCAGAATTACCTGGGCTGGCCTAGATTTCCTGTGAGTTAATAGCCCCTCATTCCCAAACAAGGATGTTTGCTTTTACAGGAGATGATGGGCCTGCTTAAGTGGGAACAGAGACCTAGTCTGCAGGTGTGGCTGCTGTTTTCAGATAGGACATTTAGTGCCCCAAATCTGCCCCTCCATGCTGTAAGAAGGCCTAAAAGTCTGAAGTCTCTTTTTGGGGCATTTAAAAAAAATAAACCCTGGATTTTCTGTCTTGGCATTCAATAACAAGAGGGAGCTAAAACAGATAAACACCACAAAATTTAGGGTCCATTTTAGAGGTATCTATTTACTAAAAATTTAATCAAAGGCATAGTTCTGAATCCTACCTTTGGCTAACAATGCAAAGGTGTTATTTTCCTGTGCTGCCTGGACAAAGCGGACAGGAAAACTTTGCATTATTTTAAATGTATTCATCTGTTAAAAATTTGACTCAAAAAGTACTGGCATTGTATATCTGAGGCAAAAAGGAATGGTGAGCAGATAAAAAGAAAATCACACACTGCAGGACAGAGAAGAGAAAAAAAGTCAGCCCAAGAGGGACAAAAACAGTAAAGAAAGAAATTCAGCTGGGAAATGAAATCGTACTATATACAAATTATATTTGGAAAGAGAGAGAGAGGGAAATCTACTTCTGTAGGCTGGCCTTTTGTGAGTAACACTTTTATGCCTAGCTTCTGTATAGGTAGCACATTTTGCTTTTGCAGAAAACCTGCATTAGGAACAGAAGGCTTGAATCACCTATAGGTAAAAAGAGAAACGCCATGGAGCTAAATCATAGGAGTCAAAGATTTGAAACATTGAGCTAAGGTACAAAGCCAAAAAATACAGTGACAAATTCATGAATTCTACATAGTTGCTCCATTCAACATAAGGTATTGTTCACTGTCTCTAGTCCTGGGAGATATTTTATTCACCTGGAAAATTGCCTTCAGTCTGTCCAAAATAGTATTTTGCTTCTAAGATAGAGGGATGTCATTAAATAGAGGGCATCTGACATTGCCACAGGGCTTCCCAATTGAAAAAAATGCTCTATCAGATAAGGGAATTCAGCACCATTGTATTGTTACTATCTACTGAAGCTAAATAAAAAATTACACCTTCTTTGCACCTCTTGTACTTTGGAGTCTCCAGGGAAATCAGGCAGATCACAACCAAGTTAAGATTCCAAATTGTCCATCAGAAGAAAAAGGAGTTTTCAACATTTTAAGTTGGGCAAGTGGATCACTCCCCAGTTTTAGCCAAAGGAATGAAATAGCAAAGAAGCCTAGCTGGGCTCTGACTCTTTTTTTTTTATTTCCTAGAGTAGCACCAAACAGATATTTGTAGCCTATTGAAAAGAATCTGTAAGATTTTAATATGCCCTGTTCCACCCCCATCTTCCTTTTTCCCAAACGCATAATCACTGGAAACTTGTGTGCAACTCAGTGATAAAGCAGGCTTGTTTGTAGTTTTTAAAAAAGTGTCTGTTTCCTTAGAGCAATGTTCTGCTCATTCTTAAGCTTTCTTCTCTCAACCCACCTATCACAATTCAAAAATGTCATGTTAATGTTTTATAGGCAGACTTCTTCGGGATTCTTCTTAGAAACAGCAGCATCCTTGAATAATTTATACCAGTCTGTTTCTGCTCTACTTTTTTCCTGCACTTCAGTAAGCTTCCATGAAGGAGGGGGAGAAGGAATCAAGTAAGCAACTGCTAGCAAGTGTCTGCCTCTACATCCAGCACTTGTCTTCTCTTATCCCCATCCCCCCACCACATCAGAAAAGACAGGAAAGGAAATTCTTCTCTCAGAAATGTTAAAGGTTGAATTCAAGTTCAAGACTAGCAAGGCTCTCCACAGCTACAAGGATCACAGCAGGTAAAGTCACGTTGAGCAAGTACCTGCATGGCAATAGCATGTGTGGCATCATGACTGAAAGATGATTTGGTTAAATTTGGGGTGAAGAGAGAGTTTGACTATGCAGAGGTCTTCACACAGGGTTTTACATTGCTTCCCAAACTGTTCTATTACTTAAATTGTTTATGTCTTTGCTGAAGAAAATTTAAAAACAAAGCAAAGCAAAATCAAACCACACTCATACAAAACTCACAATCACACACTCACCACCTCAAAAAAATTAAATGTAATCTGCAAAGACTGCAGGACTGCTGGAGTGTTTCTTTTTAATCTGAAGCACAGAGCAAGACAAAAAGCAGAGGGGGCACTAGGGTGAGGGCCAGGCTGGAAAACCCCTACTCTGAATGAATGAGCTTCATGGTCATATTTTCCACAAGTATGAGAACTAGAACTGTACTGTTATTTTGTAGCTTCTTGTTCATTACACTAGAAACCAAATGGTTAATGTAAGCTGCTAGATGCTGTGAGACTTGGGTCTGCCCCAGCTGTGCCCTGTGCCAAAGAGTCTGGAGACAGAAGTGTCTGTTCCTGTAACTACACAGGTCATCACTGCACTCACTACTGAGACTGTGTACTGAATCTGTTGCTGATGTCATGCACCACATAAACTTTGAAAAAGCCTTTTGTACATTTTATCCCAGCACTACTACCTCCTATGCCAACACAAGGAAAGTCAGTCAAACTGCCAAAGGAATTTGTGCCTTTGAAAATACTTGAGGGCTTTCTTTGGATTGTTTTTTTCCATTCAAAATAAACAAAGGACATCTAAGTCCTACTGGACTCAGATAGTGTCACAAGGACACCCAGCCTTTTAGCCTCATTGTCTTGGAAATACTGAAAGGAGGACTCCAGGTATTTAGCTGTCATGTTCTTGACTGCAGTGCTGGTCTTTAGGTGGGAACATTTTATCCCCATAGGCTTTCTGCCTCTTTGCTTGCCTTTTAATCCTACCTTCACCCACTTAAGGCAGATAAATTATTTTCAGTGGCTTTCACTGTAAATCAAAAGTAAGCCTGTGTTTTGTACAGACCATTTCTCACCAATTAACTGACCCCAGTAGCAGCATCTGCAGTAACACAAGATAAAAGCATCATTCAGCTGAACACCTGCAGTGTACTGAGCTCCAAGTTACCTGTGGTGGGTAAAAAACAATGACATTTTGAGAACTAGCTCAAAATGCCACTCAGGAGACTCAAACTTTCATCTTCCATTTTTGAAACCAAAACACTGAATATGGATGACCAGGTGATAAAGCCTTCACCTTATCAGTTTCTCAAAAGTACAGAGAATATATATCTTTATTGCAGTTATTGAAATTTATGCTAACCTGCCTGATATAACTTCACCAACTACTGCAGGTTAACAGTGAGGCCAAATCTTCACAAAATTGCAGAGACTAACTTGGTGATACATTATTCCAACCTTCTCAACAAGGCTGGTAATAGGTTCTAATTTTCTACAAGTATTTGGTAATAGTACCAAGATACCTTGTGATGTAAAGCTTTCTTAATTATATCTACAGAGAATGAAGTTACACCATAGCCTGCAGCATGGAAATACCATGGAGAAAACTGTTCTTTCTTAATTTCAAAAAGCCTCTTTGAAGTGCCAGAAGGTTTCTAAGCTGCTTTCATAGCCACAGAGATGTATTCATGTAGAGAGTATGCAACTGTAAATTTTAATTTTAAAAGGACAGAAGTTTAATTTTGCTAATAAAATATTAAAGATAATAAAGTAAGGGGTCAGATGTTTGTAGCCTTAAGAAACAGCACCATTATGATTTAGATATCAGTCATAAGTCAACTCCAAATCAATATTTGACACTTGCACTGTATTTAAATTATATTGCTCTAAAGTACATTAAGGATTCACTGTTGAAAATAAAATTATTCCACACATCAGGCTAAAGAAGGACTAATATAATAAACAACTTATAATTGTAAGTATGTTTCCCGCAATGATGTTTCAAAATCCATGCTAAATAAATCTTTTGTAATATCTCATTGTAATTCATCATTTAGTTATATGAAGAATTAAAGAAATCAAACATGGTTATTCTCTAATACTATGGATGTTTTATCTCTGCCCTTAAGAATCATTTCACATGGCAAATGATTGCTGGAGCCCCATTTCTTATATCAAGGGTGATTAAGAAAAACATAATTGTTTTAGAGTTTTGGGACCTTTAAGAGGATGTGATATGCACTTATCAGGCCTCCAGAAGTCACAAGTATATGAAACCTCTTATCGCCGTATGAAGCAGGGATTGGCAAGTATTCTTCCTTTATTAGCATGAAAATTGATTAGACAAAATTACAGCTACATTGCACAGTCCTGAAAGGCAGAGGGGAAGTGTTTTCAGGGGACAGACATGCAGAGATACAACCATGTACCACTGCAGTGCCAGGATGGGGAGAGCTGTTGGATCACCCTGAAGCTGTTTTGTCTTACCAGTGATCCTACCCAGAAATCTGTGTCATTACTGGGCTATACAGGTTCAAGCTAAAAGCTGGATGGGAAATGAACTTGACGTGGGAGTTCTTCCAATTTTTATGTAATTCAGTCAGTTTGACTAAAAAGTTTCACTTGCCAAACCAAACTAAATCTAGACAATAGTAATGGTTATGGTTAGGACTTGGTTTTCCTGAGAGAGGGAAAAAAAAACAACCAACAAACTTTAGGAACTTCCAAGTTTAAAGGGTAAAATAAAATATCCATACAAACCTGAAGATTTAAATGGATAACTAATTCAAAACCCAACCCATTTATTGCCCTGAACTCTCTGTTTCCTTATTCATCTCTTAATTATATTCTCTTGAGAAAACACGCTAACTCACCTAGGTCATTATCTACTTTGCCTGATACAGAAAGTCAAAGGCAGTAGGATTGTGTTTTCTGCTACTGCAACCTGAGGTCTTGTGAAATCTCTCAGAGTTCATGGGGAAGCAGCTGAGCAGGGTATAAGCATTTTCCAAACCAAAGCCTTTCCCTGCACAGTTTCCAAGACAAGAACACAGTCTTGGTTGTGTGCGAGTTCCAAGACGCACCAATGTTATTTCAGAAATCAGATGTTTCATCCGCATCAAAAGTCAGAATGATCCCAATCAGGAACAGCTGTTTTCACATGCCACAGCCAGATGACAGCAGTTACTGAAGGCAGACAGCTGAAGCTGGTTGGGATATTCCTACACATATCCACAGTGTGCAAACAAATACTTTAAGTTTGTCACCAGTGTTTGCCTTACAGGATTATAAGGTAGAAGTTTTCTTAAAGGTAATTGACAGTGGTGAAATTTCCTCTCAGTTTTGGTCTCCAGTGTGTGTGTTTGCCTTTTGAGGCAAACAGCTTAGGAGCCAGACCCTCCTGTAGTCACAGAACAGATAGAAAAAGAGCTTGCCAGCCTTCTCTCCCACCAGCCATGCTTGCAGATTTATGCTTTACTAACATCTTAGTCACACCCTGTACCACTGATTTTTCCTACACTAAAAGCCTAGCCCATTTTCTATTTCTAGTTGCACAGGAAAATGCCCGATCAATATTAAGACCCTGATGTCAGGAATTTAGGGAATTATCACAATCTCTTGTACCCCACCAACAGTGAATTTTTCTTTTCACCACTCCTTTCCTAAAGAGGCCTGTGTTTCTCTTTCAAGGAAGGCTGTTTTGAAGTTTTTAAAGTAGCAGCAGTCATACCTTGTTTCTTCCAAATTTCAGTACATTATTAATCTGACTATAGTAATGTTATTCATTCATAGTTGAGGGTTCCCAAAGATTTGCCTTGAATCATTTCTCATCAGCTCTAAAGGCAGTCTGTCAGCTGCAATAGGAGTCTGTATGATCATTGTAATCCAATGTGCGTGTGCATGGCAGAAGGACAGTTAAACAAATCAGGGACAACATCTGGGTTTGTAACTTGTTACTGCATGTCTCTCTTTCCATAACTGATCTGGTATCTGGCAGAGATGATAGAATGGATGAGAACCAGCTCACTAAGGAGACAGCCAATGCTGATGGTGGAAAAGGAGACAATTATTATCAAAGTGTTGTGGTAAGAGTGTGGCTTTGAGTGACATTGCTGGCTTTGGAGGACTGGTGCCTATGTTCAGAAGATGAGGTAAAAGGAACAATCGAATGTACATTTTTTCCAACCTTTTGTTTTGGTACAAATTAATCCTGAGCTAAGGAGTTCTAGAAGAACACACAAGTTCAGTTTTCATTCTTCTGGATTCTGAGAGGGCTGCAGAACTAAGATTCTGGTGATGACACAGAGCAGACAGGTATTACATATACGAAGCTACCTCAGAGAAAAAAACCACCCACCAAATGCTTTGTGGTTTATTTTTGGTCATTTTAAATATTTGGCAGAGTAATAGAGCACTTTGGAATATGAGTGGGTTTTGCTCTTTGCAAATTCAAACAAATAGATCATAGTATAAAAACATCCAAATGTTTTAAAATATCAAGAACAATAAAAAATAGTGAGAGGGAAAAAATGTTGAAGACCATGAAAATCATCATGACCGACAACAGAAACTTTAGAATGTTTAGATATTCTTTTAAGCAGAGAGATATAACTATCTAGCTAGAGAGAGAAACAGGAAACAAAAGTGTTTTGATATTGCTACACAAATATATTTTAATTCCATAGTGTATTAAAAAACATAAGTCCAATCAGTATGTTCAGATAGTTATATCAAAGTAATTAAAAAAAAGAATGCAGTGCAACATGCTTTCCTTTAATAGTGTAAATAGCATAATCAGTTTATTCAGAGCATTAGTTACAAATTCAGTAGCAGCTTCTGAATGCTTAATTTCTTTGCGCTGAAATATTTACTGTTGTCTTTTCTAAAGACATGAACAAATGTGAAAGTATGAGAAACCATTCCTACCTCTCTTTTATTTTTTAAGGTAGTTTTAGGAATAATCTTTAAGGTTCAACTTTTTTCTCTTTGGAAAAAGAACAGAAAAAACCTCTTTATCTCTTACCGTAATTAAAGAGTCTTTTCACTCAGTGGTAATTCTAATCTTCCTGTAATGATATTGGTAAATAAATGGAGGAAGGGGAAAGAAATCAAGATGCTGCATAGCTGTCTTCTTCATATTTGTTTAATTTTGGAGAATTTATTTTGTTGGAAATAGTGGTGGGAACCAAGGTACAATTCCTATCATGGTTTCAATTCTAGTGATTTTGAGATCCAGAAATTGGCTAAAATTAATTTCTGGGCTACTGAATGCTTCAAACACACATTTTAATTTTCTCTATACCAAACTAAGGCCAGACGGATTTCTTCAACCCAATATAGCTGTGAAGATTAAAATGCCAAGTTACTTTTCAGTGATTTCCCCAGCTTGCTCATACATGCCATTGATTTCTTTTTTCTTTTGCATTAGTCTTTCCTGAGAAGCCTGAGACTGAAAAAATAAATTACGTGGCCCTGCTAATAGTAAGCGTGAATAGAATTAAGTCTTTTTTCATAGACCCCTTTTCAGTATTTTGTTCAAGCATAGACAGAGTTCTTCTGGGCAAAGTTTTGCAGCAGTGGCTGAGGCAAACACTGGCCCAGATGCTGTTGGAACAGAATGGAAGCCACACAGCTTTCCTTAAAAATATACCAGACCCTTATATCCCTTCGAGCGCAGTGGCACAGCTCCTACATGCAGCACTTTTATCTGCTCCAAGAGCCATACTACAAGTAGCTGAAGAGTCACAATGGCTGAGGAGTGCTGAGTGGAGGTGTTGCTACAGAAATTTTTAAAGTCATGAAACAGAAGAATGTAGGAGAGAGAGCATCAGGAGCAATCTCTTGAATAAGTCATGCACTCCATTTCTATGCACTGATAATTTGTTGAGTCGAACCACCACAAAATAATGCACTTGGCTGGTTCAGTTCCTTGTTTACTGTAAGTTACAAATATACACAAAGGAAATATCTGCTCATAGTCAAGAGAGCAAGCATGGGATACAATGGACAGAAAAAGAAACCAGTATGAGACAGAAGGTTCCCTGTTACCCTCTCCTCTTTAATATCCCTACATATGTTCTTGAGTGCAGATTAAGTGAGCAAAGTTCTCCAATAGAAGGAAAAAAAAATCCACCAGGGACTCTCTAATACTGATGGCTCAATTGCATTCTTCCATAACTTTCTGAGGGATGGAGAGTTTAAGAAAAATAGAGGTTCTTTCTTTATGGTTGGACATTTTTAAGTTATCATTTGTAAAACCACATAAAATGATTTAGTTGTCAAAGAATAACTGAATTACATAAATAAAACATCACATAAAAGACATCTCAGTACAATTTATGTGAAGTGAATTTCACAAGGACCAGTCTATTGTAGAAAATTCAACTTATCTCTTCCTCATCCTTTTATTCTATCTAAACATAGAAATTTATGTCAGTTCAAAAAAATCTATTACTGTTTCTCATAACTGAATCCATTATTTTCCCTCCATGATCCATCAGGTAAAAACAAGTGCAATAGACAGTTCGAGCAGAGCCTTGAACATAAAAGACCTCAAGTATAGAATGAGATCTGTTAAACCTATCTTGCTGTGCACTATAACTGGAAATGATAACCTTGAGGTTTAATTTAAAACAAGTCACAGAAAAGACTTCTGACTGTAATTGTTATCTGTCACATAAATAAAATTATTATAAAATGGAAATGGGCTTGCAAAGGTACAGTTTTGCTTGTTGCATTGCCTGTAAGCAAATTGAACTCTGTGAGGGTTTATCACTTTTTGCTGCCTTCTTTCTCCAGTCTTTCTTAATAATGGATCCATTTGACTGCAAAAATATGGAAAGAGCTGAAAACAAACTATTAATTTTCCATATTACGTTTTATTTTCAGAGCTTTAGTGATTCAGTTGAATGTAGTGATTTTTGTCTCCTTTGTTCCCCAGCTAGATCAAGGTAAAACAAAAATCCAAAATTAGACCTCATGTTAGAGTGGCAGCATTTCCCTTGTATAGCAGCAGTTTCCAGACTGGCAAAATGAGGGAGTGAGTGCAAGAGCACAGATTTAAGCCAGAAAGAGGAACCAACAGATCTCAGATCAGCATCTGTGGTTTCCAAGCTTGGCCTCCACTGGATTGTTCATAGTGGCAAAGGGAGTCTACTAGGCACCAGATTTAGTGCAACCCAGAGCAAGCGAAAAACTAACCATCTACTTTCCTGCTTTTCCTTGCTTTTCAATTTGCTATGAAAAGAAAGTGCACTGGTCTCAGGACACACATCAGTGAGGTGGAAACAGAGCTCAGGCTCAGAAGACAAATATTCACTGCACCTTTTCATCTACAGTACATTTTGGGGAGGCCAGGCATGCACAGGCTGCCTCGAAGATGAACACAAAATTAATTTACTTGATGTAGTGCCTATAGTAAGACACACCAAAATGAACCTCCCTGCTGCTTTCAGAAATTACTGCAGGTCTCCCACCCTGGGCCAGCACTTTGGAGAAGCAGCTGGCAGGGCCAGACTCCATTAACCAGCTGCGGCTGTGCAAGCACGCAAAGAGAAAGCTGAGATGGAATGGCAGGATTCATCGGCAGGAAAGGGTGCCTGCCAGCAGCAGTCCAGGGTGCCAGGCTGCATCACCTGGAGGCCATCACATGCAGGTGCCTGCTCCTCACACAGCTCAGCAGAGTGCAGCTCACTTACAGCTTCAGCTCCTTTCAGCCTAAGGTGGCTCCTGAGGCTGCACTTGGCAGAGGGAGCTTGAAACAGCTGGTTACAGTTTGCAGCGTGTGGATTATTACACACCCTCCTCAGCAAAGGATCTCATCTCTGCCACATCCCTTCACAGCAAAAAACAGAGAACCCTGCCAAGGGAGCTTCAGAGGAGAAATGAAATCTTGGTGCACTGATTCATCATCTCAAGGAGCCTCTCTCTCCTTTGACTATAGAAGAAATTGAGAAGGCAAAGAAGTCAATTTAGCTGGACAGATAGACTTTCTACTCCATAAATGTTGGTTTAGGAATATATTCATTGTACAGGTGTGATTTCTTCAGAATTACTGGTGCCACTTGAGTGGCATTCTGCAATATCCTGTTGACTTCCACCCAAGGACAGAGGCCAGCAGAGAGCAGCTTGGACCAGTTGGGGTAATTTGGGATTCTGAAAACTTTCTCATTTTCCTGCTGTCAATTCCTTTTTTTTTCCTGGCAACTTGTCTCCTGTGAAATGTACATGTCTGTGCTGATCTTTTATCAGCAGTTTTGGGTTTGTTTTTTTTTTTTTGACTGGGCAAACTCAACTTTTAGTCGCAACGTTCTTAATGTCATAAATCTGAAAAATCATGTTACAAATACTGCTTGAACAAGAGAATCACAAGTTTGACACAGAGATCTTTCCAAATAATAGCACTCCTATTCTTATTACATAAACCCACTCTGTGGGATTTGTTAACCTCATCCTGTATCAGTGTTAAACACAGCTCCTAGCTAGACGAGAGATGCATGGATTGATGGAAGTTTGGTAATCATAAATAACATCTTGTTGAGGCCATGAGCCAGAAGATAGCACAAGCCTCAAAACAAGCATGGACGGAGGACAGCAGGAGTCTCCCAGGTCCTTCCATGCCAATTCTTGTCAGATGGGTTTGGCAAAGCCATTTAACCTCTTCTTCTTTCAAAGCAGATGATTACTTTCCAAAATCACATGAATGCTATGGCAGCTAATTAATTATAGCTGTATTATGCTTTACAAATTTAATTAGTATAAAGAGAGTTAGAGAGAAACACTGCACAGAAAATTAAATTGAACATAGACACAGTGCTGGAAAGACACTGTAGTGAGATAGAAGGAAGAGAAAAACAATAAATAAGGAAAGGGCTGTTGAATAATGAGTACTTAAGAGGTGTGTTTGAAAGAAGCAAGCAGTGTGTTGCCTTCAAAACATGGAGGAGGGGGGAAAGGAAATTAAAAATTAGAAGCAAGGCAAGCAAACAAGATGAATAGATTTGAAATATAAAGTGAAGAAAATCATATTAAAAAGACGTAATAAAAGCCACCCGGACCTTAAAGTAATGGATCTTTCTGATACTAGAGGAAAACAGTAGCACACTTATGATGACCTCACACTATGTTTACACAATACAGCTCTTAATTCCTGAATTATGTTGTTAAATAATTAACTGATGAATCATAAGTAAATAATTAAAACTTGGTTCTGTAAGCCTTACAATTGAGAATATAGAACTGTCACAGTAATACCAGATTTTAGCAGACCCAATATTATCATTAGAGAAAGGGCAAAAAAATATTAACATCTCTAGCTATAAAGACTGATAGAAGAAGCACCTGGGCTCCATTTCTCCATGGAAAAAAATAAAATGGAAAGGCAAGAGGAAGCTTGAATGTGTTCTAATCACAGCCTTTGCAAAGCTTCCAGGGGGCCTGGGGAAGCCAGAAGGTCTGACACACTAAATGGACCTCATCTGAGCAGCCTTCTTCCTCTCTCTAAAGTTTTAACCCTTTAATATGCCCATAGTGTAGGCATTATTATCTATTATTACATTATTATCTATTACTTAAATCTCCTGTGTTAATGTTGAATCTGAAAAAGGCAGAAAAAGGGATTTCTAGTTACTCTGCAAAATACCTAGACCTGCCCTGTTGGAGAGGGTTCATAATTTGGGGAAGCAGGATTGAAAAGGCTGTCACTCTAAAACACTGAGACAGTCCTGAGTTCATGGTAAAATATCTTTTCCTCCAATATTCCAAAAATTAAGAACCATAAAATAAATCCTTGCAATTCAATGGACAATTACTTAATGGACAATAACTGAATGAACAGTAACTCATAGATATTTAATGATTTTAAGAACAGATTCAGGAACCTAATAATAATTTTGTTTATTCTTGTAAAAGAAGTACTGTAGACAAAACATAAAAAGATCACCCTGTACATCCACAAAACAAAATAATTCCTTTTCTCCCATGAATATATGTTTATTTTCAGATATAGCAAAAGCACATTTACTTCAACTCTAAGCAAGGCAATTAATTTGGATTCTGCCAAATCAGAGCCATCACAGTCACAGGATTACTTTTATTATTTTTTACAATGAGAGGACTCTGGGAGCACAGATCCTGCTGTGTAGAGCCATCACATTCCTTCATGAGAACAAACTGATAGGAATGAAAAATCTAACTGTAAATAATTATTTCAATAAAGAAATGAAAAAAAGCTACAATAGTTACTTAGCTAGACTCATTTCATTTGTTTGTTCTTGCAATCTGTCATTTTAAAATAAATAGAAGACTATTTTTTAGAAACATCCACCCTCCAGCTTCCTGATGTTTTGTCTTGCAAAACACTAGCCAGCAGAAAAAATTTTAAGTCTTTGAAGATCAGGGAGAGGATGCAATGTACCAGGATCCCTCAGCACGCACAAATAACCCCCACACCTGGGGTTAGGCTGACTCCAGAGCCTCCATTAGCCATGTTGGCTAGGACATGTCCTGCAGGAACATCATGAAGGCTCATGTCCCATGGCCTGGGCCTAGGCAAAGGAATAGGTGAAGTAGCCCTCCAGCTGCTCACTGAGGTCCTGAAAGCTGGGCCGCTCATCAGCCTCGGCTCTCCAGCACTGCTCCATCATCTTGTAGAGTGGCTCTGGACATGTCTCCGGCCGAGGAAGTCTGTACCCATCATCCAGCACCTGGATCACCTGGTGTCCTAGCATACCTGCAAGCCAAAATGAGTTCATCAGGATACACAGGGTCTGCTTGGGTTGCCATGTGTTCCCCTCTCTGCAGCACAGAATCACCATAGAATGGTTTGGGTTGGAAAGGACCTTAAAGATCACCGAGTTCAAAATGCCTGCCATGGGTAGGGACACCTTCCACTAGACCAGGTTGCTCAAAGCCCCTTCCAACCTGACCTTGAACAATTCCAGGGATGGAGCCTCATCTCTTACTGTTTACCAGCAATTAAAAACCATATCCAGCATTTCCCAACTACCTCACCCTGACTGCACCAGCTGCAAGGCATCACAAACAGGTCTGTCCAGGTATGAGGCTTTTGCTCCACCATACAGGTTTGTCGAAGTTTTTCTGACATCTATTTAGCTTAAATAGTTCCTAAATCCCTCTAGTCTCAGTGACTACAAAATCTCCCAAGAAAACTTGACCTGTTGCTGAATTGTCCTCACATTTAGAAACTTTTCCCTAAAGTCAGCCCTAGGTTTCCTCGAGGGCAGCTGGGCAATGGCATCGCATCCTCCCTGCTCCATCACCACCAGTCACAGAGAAGAAACCATTTCCCTATCTTTGCTATACCTTTATATACTCAAACTATTGTCCTGTTCCCTTCAAATTTTTTACACTTTAAATTAAATCTTGAATTGTGTTAACTTCTTTTCCCTAGATCTCTGAATGGTGTTTCCGCTGCACATTATCCACTGCCACCTCAAATCACAATAACCTCTTCTAACTGATTACTGAGAACAAACTCCTGAAAGTAATACCAAGTAAGCAAATAGCCATGGCAAAACAACATTTTCTACTTCCAAGATACAGATAAACTATGCCTTTGCAAAGGGGTAATATTGAATGGATTTTCAGACAATATCCAGAGCCACGGTGTTACGTATTTTTATACTAAAATGATTTATTCATGCATGTGTGTGTCCATATGCACATGCCTATCGTTTATACAAGACTTCAGGATATTTTGCTTTGCTTGTTTTTCTTCAGAGCAATTTTGCAGGAGGTGAGGGTGGGAATCAAAAAGCAAAATCAATTTTTCCTTTTACAGAAAATATCAGTTTGGGATCCTGTGAAATGTAGTTTATGGCAAACACACTGCCCCTCAGGCCTGTACAGACACAACATAACTTTTTTTTGCTTTAGTCCTTCCCTTGTGTTCTACTCACCAACACAAAATGAGTCACAGTCAATCATCTCACTGATATCTTGTGTTATTGGAGGCACAGCTCCTTGAGCATTTCTCACAGTACTAGAAACAGTAGTTACTCTCAGACTACTATATATACTTTTGAGGTTCATGACATTTTATTTTTTAATTATTTAACTCTTGTGACCCTTTCCTTTATGAAGACTTTTCACTGCAACAATCAAATATGAGGGAAGGGGGTAAAAACACCCTGATTTATTTTTCAGACACCTTCTTCCTGAAGTGCTTGTGCACTGCTTCACACATAATGTAGTCTTCCATGAGATATACTAAAAAAAAAATTAAAAGGACAGGTTGGGAAATAAAAAATACTTCCTTTATTTCTTCCCTTTTTTCACATTTCAAGAACTGGCACCTTTGATGTGATGATGCAGGAAAGTAGCCAGCTGCTTAGGTGCCTGTGCAGTGCAGGTTTACTCCAGAAAGAGGAAGCTTGAATGTGAGCTGATCACAGCCCTTGCAAAGCTTCTAGGGGGCCTGGGGAAGCCAGAAGGTCTGACCCACTAAATGAACCTCATCTGAGCAGCCTTTTTCCTCTCTTTAAAGTTTTAACCCTTTAACATGCCTGTAGTAAAGGCATACAACCTTGGTTTTGTGTCTTCTTCTGAAATCAAGAAAAAAATGGGACATCATTCTGTAGCTAAAGGTACTTACCATAATAAGGCATCTGCCCATAGGTGATTATTTCATACAGAAGTATCCCAAATGACCAGACATCCGATTTAATGCTGAATCTGTTGTAGTGGATTGCCTCCGGGGCTGTCCATTTCACTGGGAGTTTTGTTTCAGTCCGAGGTTCATATACTTTCTCGTTTTCTAACTATCATGGGTAAAACAAAGCAAGCTTGGTTTCAGATCTGCTTCAGCAAGGCACTTAAGCATCTGATTAAGATTAGCATGTGCTTAATCTTATAGTCTTTTAACCAAACTCTTGTTTTTCATGTAAGTACCCATTTCCTGAAGTCTATCATCGGATTCAGCTTCACAGTAGAGTAATGTAGAGGCTTCATCAGAGGTTTTTCTAAAGCATTTATCATTTCAAGCAAGCACACAGCATTGGAGTGGCTCCTGATTAATTATGACTTGCTACTGTGAATTCTGGACCTGGCATGCAAGCTTTCAAAAGTCTGTCAGGAGTTGCAGTGTAAGCATCCTGCTGACACTAGAGACCAAATGTTTCCACGTCTGGTCTTTAGTAAAGAGAGAAGGTAAGAGCAAGAGCTAATGAATTTCAGAACCTTTCTTCTGTGATTTATTCTGGTGTTGAAGGGCCATTGACTTTGATAACAGTCGCTTAAGTGGGTTTTTGGGTAAGAAAGAATAAACTCCAGCTAATTCAAATTAACATATTAGTTTACAGTGAGCTAATTAAAAAAGTGTAAAGTGTAGGTGAAAGACACAAAAAAATTGTTGAGTTGCAAATTTGTAGAATTGCATCCTTAAAGGTTTATTCCACAGACATCTAAATTTTCTGAACATTTATTTGTTCTCGCTTTAATTCCTACATTTATTTCAGTGTACACAAGTCACACCTAAGCCTTGGTTGAGGTTTCCACTTGCAAATCCAGGCATGCGTGTACCAGATTTTGCTTTTTTGATTGTTTAAATAGAGAATGTATGTTTCCCAGCTCCAATGCTCTCTAGTTTTGAAAATACTGATTGCTACTGATTTGTATCTCTATACTTATACAGTTGGTGTCTTGACCATAACACTCATCTTGAGAAACAAGAAATTATTTCATTATACTAAATAACACATGTGAAAATACAAATTTCATTTCTCACACTTAATCCTTAGTATATGACCATGTTACTATTTTGGCTTAGGGTACAAAATATTCCCAAGAAAGCCTGCCCAAATAACTCTACGACTGAGTATTTTAGTAAAGCTTAGTTTCAACAAGTGTCAACAGCTGTAAATTGTTACCTGCTCTAGTGAGGACAGAAGAGAAATATCCATTATGAGCATTGCTCATTTAAAAAGATAAATATTTTAATGTTAAAAAACTTGCAATGTGAACTTATGCATATTTAGAAGAATCAAAATGAAATTACAAGAATTTTCAAAGTCCCTTGATGCATTTGTTAAGCCATTATTCTGTACTTCTGTATATAATAAATCCAATTCTGTTATGAATTTCAGTTTCTGCTACTTGAAAGGAAAAACCAAATGGGAGGCAGAGGACTTTTTTCTCTGTTTTTCCTCCTCAGTACAAGAACATAAATAAATAGTAAAACTCAAACAAACACAGACTTAGAAATTATGGATTTCATATTGAAATCCATAAATTATGGCAAAATAAATCTTTCCACCACTGATTAAATAATTTTCAGAGGCAGGAAATCTCATTTCTAAACCACAGAAATCTCTTTCATAAGGAGATTTTGTTCAGTGATACATGGCATTCTCTGCCTTCAAGGACCAGAGAAAAAAGACCAAAACTGTGCAGTGGCAAAGAATTTGTGACTGTATCAGATTTAAAGCTCTGAGAGCTCACTTTATGAACTTTTCTGTTAGCTGTGGAGGGGAATAAGGTCCTTTTATGATTACTACCTGTGCTCACAAGCATCATGGAGGCAGTGGGGAAGTGAACAGGGAGAGAATAGCAGTCAGTTCATTTTTACATGCCTTCCCTTACAGGCCCAGGTGTAAAATCTTTCCATCATTTCTCTCCATGCGGCACACTGGGGATAAAGCTTGTCCAGCAAAGGTTATTTCTTGCCAGGCTCCTTCCTGGGTGGCTGGGTGGGAAACAGACACCAGGATTCTTCAGGCTGACACAAAGGCGCAGGACAACTTCTAACCTTGCATGGGATAATGCAGGTCTAAGATAGAAGTGAACGTGTTATAGGTCCTTTTCTCCCTGAGCTTGCCTTTGTCTGAATCCAGCAATTCAGGGCTACAATTCATTCTTTAGTTGGCCTCTTCCACCTTGTTCTCCACAGTTAAAAGCAGACAAAATTAACGCTCTCACAACCTACCTTAAAAACCCTTGCAAGTCCAAAGTCTGCCACTTTGTAAACATTGTGTTCACCAACAAGAACATTCCTGGCTGCCAGATCCCGATGGATATAGTTCTGAGATTCAAGGTATGCCATCCCAGAAGCCACTTGAGCAGCCATGTCTATTTGATGTGCCAGGGAGATTTTAGAGCCTCCATCTTCTGTTTAAAAAGGAGATGACAAGAACAGCATAAGAACAAGAACAACACATAGATTTCAGACATAAATAACTGAAAACCTGGCTGGTTCAAACAGACAACACCAAAAAAATCAAACTATGCAATACAATAAAGTAACAGCCCAGCCAAATGACAGGGGTTAGTGAATGACAATACTTATTTCACAATAACTGAGTAACAATGCCTGTCCCATTTTCTCTAAAAGAGTAGATACTAAATGCTGGAGTTAAGCTAGGCCAGGAAGGAGATTCTGACACAGCCCAAAGAGAAAACCTTTCATCTACTGATAGTAACATAGTATGCACCTTTCTGACAGGTTCATAAAACTGTTCCAAACTGTGAGTAAGAGTTAATATCAGTACCCAGTGGCTGTAGCCAGAGTTGACTAAACATGGAAAAGCACAGAATTATCCTTGTTCCCTGTTCTCTTATGATTCTGACTAGGAAAAATACCATCTGCTGTCAAGTGTAACTCTCATTTTCACTTTCCAGTCCACTTGTCTGCTTCATGCTGTTATCTCTGTTGTTGCTACTCAGCAGTAGGACTCCTTGAGATGCTTTTCAGCTGCCTGCTTCTCCAGTAGAACTTTCTGAAGCAATGTGCATGTCATTCCCATCACACTAAGGTAAGCAAATTCTAGAAATTGAGATTTGGCAATCAAAGATCATTGCTCAGACAGCAGAAGAACTTTGAGCTGAGCAACTTACCTCCACAAAAGAAGGAAAGTGTCTTAGGCCATGAAAAACTGCAAGCAAAAATTGTAAGACAAGCAACCAAAAAAAAAAAACCTTCACTGAGATATTGCACATAAGATTACAAATTCAGGGCCTTTTTGGAACTTTGGGGACAGCTAACCAACCTTCTCAATGCAAAGAATTTAAACCAGGAGGTAACTGCTGGTAAATCAAATCAATGTCACATTCAAGAACTGCTGTCACCCAATCCCAAATGCTGCAGCACTGAAGCATAGCTGCCTACCTCTGTAGCCTCTAGCACCCAAAAAAGTTTCAACTTTGTGTTTCAGAATCTTAATATTAAATATTAATATTAAAAAGATGAATGCTTGCTGCTAGGTTTACTGGCAGTTCTTTCTCAGGTTGGTGACTTTTTCTTACTGCCTCTGTGTTAGAGAAATAAAATTTTGGTAGCTGGCAGTTGTCTGTTGTTTATTTTTAATTGATTTGCAGTGATAATGTGTCAGCATTGTTTTGCATAGCCTCCTCCAGTTCTGGCATTTTATTTGATGTAAGTTTGCAATCCCACCTTATGAAGAGTGTGAAATGCCGTTGTTTACAAATCTATTCTACAATCTCCAGACCTTGAATTTCCTGCTCATCTGGATGCTCTGACATAATTAGACAAAAAAAAAAAAAAAAAAAAAAAAAAAAAAAAAAAAAAAAAAAAAAAAAAATTATTAAGTTTGTCCTGTACGGGTCTTACTCTACCTCCTTTTTGAGGCTGAACTCGTCATGATAAACCAGCACTAAGATTATTTACTTCTATTGTTGGCTCAGAATGTCTTTTCCTCTCCTACACATATGCTTCATAGTTGCCTGGACTTTAAAAAAAAAAGAGGGGCAAATATCAGGCTGTGTGAAAATCCACTCAGTCCACAGAATAATACAACACTGAAGATTTTCAGTTCTGATAACTGGCAGGCATCTACATTTATTATTCATATAAATCCACAAAAGACAGAGGATGAAATCACAGATCTCTTTGGGATCTGAAGTGTAAATCATGTATGTGTGTCTCAAAAACATTTCTGACTACATCTCCAAAACTCCAGGCTGGGCGAGACAGAGCACACAAGTTCAAGCACACAATTTCAAGCACAATTTCTCTGGACAACGTGTCCCAGGACCTCATCACCCTCATAGTCAAGAATTTTTAAGAATTACCTAATGTAAACCTACCATCTTTCAGTTAAAAGCCATTCCTCCTTCCCTATCACTACCGGGCCTTGTAAAAAGTCTCTCTCCAGCTCTCTTGTAGGTTCCCTTTAGGTACTAGAAAGCTGCCCTAAGTTTTTAGATGCAGATAGATTTAGATAGATATATAGATATAGATAGATATATAGATATAGATAGATATATAGGTATAGAGATAGATATGTTTATATAACTTTCACACTCAAAATCAGGCACTACCGCTGAATTTATAAAATCTTCCCATGGATTATTCTTTAACTGATAAAGAAAATGTAGCACCTCCATGTCCTTTTTTGCTAATATTCTTGGACAAAACCCTCAACCTAATATGAAAAATTTATTAGAGAAAATATTAAAGAAGTCTTGGGGTCTGCACCCTGTTCTAAGCAATCAATCACAGTATCTCATATAGAAAAGACAGGAAAATATTCTCATTGACAGATATCTCACAATAAAAAAAGAGAAAAATAAATAAGCGGCACTTTCTCCAGTGAGGGCATTGCCTCCACAATAATTCACCGAACTTCAAGACTGCATACCTGCCAGAACAAGCCCCAGGTCCATCAGAATTCATAAAGGCACTAATACATTTATGACAATTTCATTCACTTCCAATAACAAAGAAAAGTTTTCAGGTGCATTTTTCTCATACTGCTGGCAGCTCAATAACTCTGCATAGCAGTGTTCATCAAGAACTCTCCCAAAGTACATTTACAGTGTGCACAGGGAATTCACATGTCCATCATTATTAAGTAGCTGTCATTATGGGGAAATGTGATAGTAACTGTGAATAAAATATTAGGGACTTTTACAGCTGGAAAAGCATACCATGCAGTTCTAGGAGGGGAATAGGAACATAGAACATCTCTGGACTTTCCTCCACTCTAATTTCCCCTATTTACCCATAGTGCACACAGAGACAGAAGCCTGCTGGAAATATTTTCCTGTTCCCTGTAGAGGCTGAGTCTCAAGAAAACTTATCAGGAGCTGTGCACTCCTGCTGATAGAGACCACTCCCAGTCACAGAGCTCTATATAAGCTTCAAATCTCTTTCCTTATTACTCTTACTGACAGCAATGACTTTTCTCTGACCACGATACCTATCAAAACCCTTGGATCTCTGTGTACACCTCTTAGTTCTGTGTACCTCCCTGTGCATCAGCCATCAGACAAGGAGGGATACCACTAGGCTGGGTTTCAACTGGACATTTATGGATATCTTGATGACTGCCTGGAAACCAGCTGCCTTTCCACAGCCTCTGATGAAGAGTTACAGGAGTGAGCACTTAAGCAAGGAGTAGGGTGCTGCGTATATGCCGGCAACTGATCCACACACAGGCTGCAGAGCTGATGTGGCCTGGACACATCTACTCTGCACACACAAACAGGCCAATTTTCACCTCTGCAATAGCTGTGACTCATCCAGGCTTTCTCAGAGCTATTTCTCCAGTGTAATAAATGTTTCCATGCACAGCAATCATTTCCTGATGTGCCAGGCTCTTTCAATCAGATAAGCAGCAATCTGCACACAAAGGCAGCAAAGATGAGAATTTAAAGGAAATTTGTGCCATGCTACCTCTAGCCAGTAAATGCCTACAAAACTGTAGATGATCTGGCCCAAGGTCATGGCAGACCTGCTCTGGGCAGTTCCTGGTAGGGCTGTCTCTGTGTCAGAGATTTCTTTAGCTGCAATTGTGTGTGGACAGACCCTCATTTAAAAATGGCTCCACAGAGAAGATGGGGGAAGGCATGTGTCATGGTAAATGCTGTCTGTGGTATTACACAGGGCTTTGCTTTATGGGCTGGAAAAAGAGAAGGAATTCAGCATGACAATCGCAGCAAACATTTTGTCTTCAAGAGATCATTACTGCTTTAAAGACATTTAGCATCTCACAGACATCTGCTAAAATGAAAATGGGTAACAACACTAGAATCAAGCATTTCCCAATAACAGGAGTGAACTTAAAAGTGCAATCATTATGTTAGTTTGTTCCAGGCTGCACAATTTTATTTTTAATTATTATTTGCCTTCAAAAGAGCACTTTGAAGTGCTGCTGAGATAAAAGCCCTGATGAGATAGGCAAGGGACAAATTTGTAGTGAAAAGCTATCCCTGACTAGTAATAGTTTTCAAAGCTGTTAGGTACATTTTGTGAAAGTGTCTCTATTTCATGTCAAATATGATGACCTCTCCTTCTGGATACTTACATTTTTATTCCTTGGTGTATGTTTGTGTAGTCACAGAACTGGATGAAAAAATATGGGCCATTATAAGGCAAGAATCAGATTGTGAATGTAATTCTTTCCTGCTTCTCAAATATTTTGGCATAAATTCATAAACCTTTCTTTCCACTTTTCTCGCCCCCACACATCAGAAGTAAAACAGCTTTAACATTAAACTAGGGTGTTGTACTTCTATCTTTTATGTTAGTGTATTTACTAAACTGCACCACCTTTAAAATTAGTTTAGAGTCATTTGCTTACTTTTAAGGTATTCTAGAAGACTTCCATGTCTCATCAGCTCAGTAATAATATAAATTGGTTCCTCCAAAGTGCAGACAGCATAAAGCTGTATAAGCTTTGGATGTCTCAAGTTCTTCATTATTTGTGCTTCCCTCAGAAAGTCTTTTGAATCCATTGAACCTGAAACAACAGCATATAACAAAACATAAGCTAAGGTTATTAAAGGCCTTCCTACCAGCCTGGCAGTCTTAAGGGAGTAAGTGATATTGTTTTCTGTCTTTGAAAGTACATTAGCATCTCAAATCTTCACAGTTCCCACAGAAAACAGACAGAGCAGCTGAAACAAACAATTAATGAGTGAAACATGCCAGTTGCGTAGGGACAGAGAACATATGTGTCCCAACAACCAGAAATATAAAGGCTAAAATCAACCACCCCCAGCCCCCCCACCCCCAAACAGGAAAAAGAGTGAGGCTAGAATGTTAAGAGATACATTTTAAACAAATAACTGGTTAACGAAATGGCCAGAAACTGAGGTGAGAGTGTCTGGGTAATGAACATAACATTTCTGAGAGAAAACTAGTGCTGCAATAAAAATTTGTTGCACTATATTTTCAGCTTTACCAGTCACAGCCTGAAAGCTTGAAATCAGTTTAGAATTGCAGAGATGTGTGCATTTTATATCTACAAAAACAAATAGCTATTTATAACGATCATGCAATAGTAACCTCCTTAGAAATACCAATGTATGCACATTGTATGTGCATCATGTAA
Source organism: Eopsaltria australis (assembly GCA_034509425.1). Classification (NCBI taxonomy): domain Eukaryota; kingdom Metazoa; phylum Chordata; class Aves; order Passeriformes; family Petroicidae; genus Eopsaltria; species Eopsaltria australis. The sequence continues at coordinate 1,547,270 of JAVTVJ010000068.1, read as the reverse complement.
TGTTAGTTTTACAATCCCTTAAATACCATAGTGTCTTAACAGCAAATGATGCCAACTTTTTAAGTGTTACATAAGATCATAACATCTCTAGTTCTATTCATATACGTAGGGAACCAATGCAGAAACTATGTCAAAGAAGCAATCAGAAATGGCACAGGAAGCTAAAGTCATGGCTAATTTAGGATTAAAGCTTATATGTACTGAATAGGGGATTGATTAGGAAAATATGCACAAATGAAAAGGCAAAGCTTTCTATATGAATGATCAAGTAGTGATCAGATACTGTCAGATATTTGAGGAAGCTGGTAAATAATTCTCCTTCAAAATGCTTGTACAAACAAATGTGAAATTATTCAACTACTCAAATGTCTCCTTCCTCCCAAATCAAAATACTTTACTTAGAGTTAAGACTGGGGAGGAAAAAAATCTAGTTATCCACTTTATTCTGTTCTGTGTCATGTTTAAAAACAAACTCATCTTACTCAGTAAACAGACTAATTTGAGAATCCAAGGCTACAAGAGTAAGAGTCTTTATAGTTTTGTTTTTATTAATCTTAGGTAACCTATAAGATTCATTTGGGAGTTTGACTCTGTTCCAAACACGGATATTTAAATTAAACTAAATTCTTGGAGGATGTTAAATAAAATAAAATTCCAGCAGCAATAAAATTCCAACAAAAAATCTACTCTAGAAAAAGGACTAGAAAATCAGCCTGTTCACCCAACACCTACCTTGAATGCCACCTCCTGAAAAATGCCCCAGCCTATTTTAAAACATAGTAATGATGTGTGATTTCATATCCTCGCATCAATATAAGAGGAATGACTCAGAAATGCTCCTGACATAGACTTTATGAAAAAAAGAGCCACTTGACATTGCTACTTGGGAGAGCAAAGATTACACTGCAAGGAACAGGTACTCCTCAGTTCTGTTTCCTCATACTTCCCTTGGCAATCTCATATTGCCCAATTTGGCAACACTTTATGGGATGTCATTAGGAGGAATGGTCAAAGTTAATGGATTTCCATGCCATCAATAAATGGCAAGCAGCCAATAATACATCTTCTCAACAGGTACAAGCTATACTCATTTTCTTTAGTCACTGTCAGAGGAAAGTGGGGGCCTGCATGAAGAGTAAATGATCACACCTGGTCTGGATAAAGCAGAGATTGTGACAGAGAGGAAATCAAAAATGTCTGTAATGCTTACTCTTTTCTTGTTTAGAACAGCACAAGCTTTACAGATTTACTTGAACTTTCCACCAATTCTGGTTTTAATATTTTTTTTTTTAAATCTAGGGTTGTCTTTATAGGGTTTGGACTCACTTTGATACTGATTTAAAATTTTGTCCCATTTGCTTAGCCATTTCAAGATATATGCATTGTCATAAAAATCAACCTAAAATCTACAGAGAAGCTGCATGGTGTGAAGCATTCTGCCTCCAAAAGCAAATACATCAGCATGACTAATGATTTAGCATCAGTGCCAAAATTTGACAAGTTGATCCTTAAAAGGATAAAGTACTTGCTCACTTAGGGTCTGCCAAATCATGGACCTTCTATGGATCATAATACAGGATTTCTTCACACCATAGAATATGACAGTCTGATTTGTTCCCACCATCAAAGTTTACCTACAAGGAATTTCTCAGTTTAATCATGCTATAAACTTATTCCAACAATCTGAAACCAAACAACATGTTTTTCACATATGACAACTTTCAATAAATTGAACAGGAGGGAAGTATTCCATTAGCTGAATAGCTGCAAATCCTTTTCTGTACTGTAAAAGCAAACAACAGTGACAATAATAATAACAAACCAGAAAAAGATCAATAAGCATTTCCTGCATATTTTGAAGACCATATGTAACTTTCAGTTTTACTTAGTTTATATCTTTAAATAGTACAAGTAGCAGACAGTGCCCCAACACCCCAGAGCCGTGTAGATCTTATATTGTACTTAATAAGAAGATTGGATGCCAACTGAAAAAAATTTAAAAGTGTCTTTATGAGCATTCTGCCTAAGATTAGTTTCAGCAAATTAAAAACTGCCTCTAAAAGCAATCAAACATGGTTGTTACAAATCAGTTGGATAATGCCTGTCACAATAGTGGAAAAGAATTTACAGTACATCCCTTTGAGGAAGGAAACATGCCACATGGAGTTTCACATAACTGAGGGGATTTTAGCTTGTAGCTGAATATGCGTGTTTTTAATGAAATACGCATTTTCACATGTGATAAACACACGATAAAGAGCAGGTTACTGTAAGTAGAAATCACTTGGTCATAAAATGATTAGTTAACATAAGCCTTTATTGAAACAAGTAGAGGCTTTCTTTGTGTAAGATACCAGTTTGGGAGTAGATTTATCAGGACCTGAAGAAAATAGAGTCTTGATAACTTGTTTTTTGAATGAAAAATGTCTTTCTAAATGTCAAAGTCGTTCTTAAGAACAAAATGTTGGAATCTCCTTCTTTGATTCGTTCTATGTTGTGCTGCTATGCCAGAAATCACCTCTAACTTAAGCCTACTTAAAAGAGGTATATCAGTTCTGATTAACTTCTCTTTGAAAATATTTTGTTCTAGATGTGAAGAAGTTTCACATTCTAAGATAAACACTTATAGTCTGGAAATGAGTTTGAGAGGAAGGTGATTTATTTTCCAGATTCTACTGGTCTAAATGTAAATGGCCCTTAAATATTTGATAAACCCATCACAAGACCCTTTGTTTGCAACTTTCCGATAAACCTTCCCAAATTGCTTCAAATTACACTTGTACTTCAGAAGAACCAGGTCCTTTAAATAAAGTTTATGGAAAATTAATTTATGTGGAAGCTGCATTAAGCATATAACTATGATATTCTGAAGAAGTTTATGATTAATAAAGAAATAACATTTTAAAACTAATTATATGGCAACAAAAGAGACTAAAAAACCTATTCAAGTTAACACATGAATAATATATGTTTCTGGATGTTCTCAAGCAGCTTTGGCACCATACTGAATTAAACTTACAACTTAGTATAAGGCCACATACTGAACTAAATAGCATAAAAAGAATCTTTTTTCTTCAGGGAAATTGGGGTACTTCCCTGAGTGCAAAGCTTTTTACACTACATATGTATTAAAGAGATGGCATATTAAGGAACTGAAAATATTTTTAAAAGCTCCACTGACCGTACCAACCCAGACACTATTTTGGGAAAGCCTCCTGAAAAAAAAAAAATCATGCTTGGACAGTTTCCATGCAAAGAGAAGCTTGGGAGATGCTTTACAACGTGAAAATGACAAATGTATCCGTCAATTTCAACAGGCATAAGGAACTTTATCAGATACAATTAATTGGTGATGATAGATGTCTGCTTCACATGCTGACAGCTGGAAAGCAAGCTAGTCCAGACAACAGGTTCTAGAAAATCCATCACATTCAACATAGGACAAAGTGCAAATCCCTGCTGCAATGATTTCCACTTAAATAGAAAAAACAATGTCTCAGTGAGGAAATAAAAACAGAAATGTGAAATGACATGTTCAGGGTCCTGCATCAAGACACTGCTGTGCAGAGCCAAAACCAGAAATAGCAACTGCTGGTTTCTAGACTGCTTTCCTATCTACTGATCCTTATACCTCTTTGAAAACTGTGGCTCAACAGCTCAAAAGTCAGAGATGTTCCTTAAGGCAAAGATTTTCTTATATTTTCTTTTTTCATTCACACATTCATGGCTATGGTTTTGCCTGGTAAAATGCCACAGATGTCTCCAAAGCAGAGACAAGTGAACCAGTGAACAAATAAGAGAATTATCTGAATGAAAACATCACACTACTACTGCTTTTTGTTCATAGTCACACTGATCAACAGATTGTAAAAGGAATAAGGAGAGGTAATGGGCAAGATATTGACGATATTTGAGAGCAAAGTGGAATAATCACAGGGAACTTCAGTTGTTGCAATTGTGCTGGACGGACAAGGGGTGGATTGTGTGCAAATTGTTGACTTTGGTATTGTGATTATGGTGTTTTGCTTTTGGGTGGAGAATTCTTTTTCTTGATGTTAGTGAAGTTTATGAAGTTTCTGTGATGAATGTGGACTTTAATGGTAGCTCTTACATTTGTGATACAGAGAGCTGAGGTGCAGAACGTATTGGGTTTAAGTGGAAAGCTTTTGGTAGTGTGGGGCTGCAGGGCAGTTTCTGTGAGAAGGTGTTAGAAACTTCACCCGTGTCCCACAGAGCCAGTGTCTGGATGGACCCGCTGCTGGCCAAGGCCAGACTCATCAGCAATGCTGGCAACACCTCTGGGATAACAGATCTAGAAAGGGGGAAAAGAAAACCTGGGCAACACCAGGAAGAGTCAGAGAAGAGAGGAGTGGGAATACGCCACCCACACTGGAGCAATCTCCCCCTGAAGAATTGCATTGCATGGAAGAAACCCACACAGGAGCAGTTTGTGAAGAACTGCAGCCAGGAGGCAGAACTCAAATTGGGGAAGATTGTAGAGAACTCTCCTGTGGGAGGGACTCCATGCTGAAGCAGGGAAAGAATGTGAGGAGCCTTTCCTCTGAGGCAGAAGGAGCACCAGAGACACCATGTGATGCATTAACCACAACCCTCATTCCCTGTCAAGCTGCACCACAGTGGAGGAGGAGGTGAAGAGTTCGGGAGTGAAGTTAAGCCCAGGAAGAAGATAGCAGGGAGGAAGGTGTTTTAAGAATTTTGGATTCCTGAAGTCTAGACTTAGCAGTCAATGGCATGTTATTTTCTCATTGTAATGTGCATTTTTAATCTAGGATATGTTTTATCTGATACGTGAGTGCTTATTTTTTCCTGCTAATTATTTAAAAATCCTGATATATCTGAGATGCCAGGTACTTAAAAAGAGGGAAGACATACCTAGCATGCTGCACATCAACGTTTCTGAAAGAAACAGTTGAGAAATTTCCAGTTTGTATAAAATATTTGAAAAATTGGCTCTTGTTCCAAATTGGAATGGAAACAGACTCCTGAATACCCTAATCACTCACAAGTCAGGAATCACATATTTGCATCAAGGGAGAACCGGCTTTGGGGAAAATCCATTACTGCCATCTCACCAGAATTCTGGGAGATTAATTTTTTCCTATACGTTGGAAGGTCATAGAGTCATAGAATCATAGAGGTTGGAAAAGATCTACAAGATCATTGAGTCCAACCATCCACCCAGCACTGCCATGTTCACCACTAAACCTCGACCCCAAGCACTACACCCACATGTCTTCTGAGCCCTTCCAGGCATGGAAATTCCATCAGTTCTCCAGGCAGCCTGTTTCAGCTTGACAACTCTTTCCATGAAAAAATTTTTGCAATATCCAACCTAAACCTCCCCTGGTACAATTTGAGGCTGTTTCCTCTTCTTCTATTGCTTGTTATCTGGGAGAAGACACCAGTCCTCACCTCACTACAATCTCATTTCTGGCAGTTGTAGAGAATGATAAGATCTTCTCTGAGCATTCCCTTTTCCAGACTAAGCAGCCCCAGTTCCCTCAGGCACTCTCCATAGGACTTACTCTCCAGACCCTTCACCAGCTCCATTGCCCTTCTCTGGACACACTCCAGCACCTCAATATTCTTCTTCTACTGAGAGGCCCAGAACTGGACACAGGATATGAGGTGTGGCCTCACTGGCACTGAGCACAGAGGGACAATCGCTGCCCTGGTCCCCCTGGCCACACTATTGCTGATGCAGGCCAGGATGCCATTGGCATCATTGGTTTTAAGCCTTTTAGGAGCAATAGCTAGAGATTAGTTTAAGACCAGAAAAAAAAAATGTTGGAGAAATGAGAAGGATACTATATAACAAGAAACTGCATTTAGCCTTTCTAAAGACAACTGAAAATTGGTTTAACCCACTCTGTGTTTACCTTCAGAATGGAAAGAAAAATTAATACATACAAATAGGCTTTTATTTTATTACAATAAGACATAGCAAGGGTTAAAGAGAAGACATCAGGCAAATTCAATGTGAAATTAGTCGCACATTCTTACAGTGCCTTCATTTTAGGACTAGACGACTTCTCATTATTGTGTAGTCAGGAACAAGCTGTGTTTGGATTAAATATAAATACTAATCTCAGCAGTGGGATGATGTGTAATGGCATATAACAGCAAAGTATTCTGACTATATATGGTCTAGAACAGATGTACATGGCAGAATAACGTTCAACAGAAAAACTCAAAGTAACAGAAATCCTTTCTGGCCTTCAGGCCTATAAATCTATGACATTCTAATTGCATTATGCTCTTCTCTATTGTTTACCATGTGATTACCCTTGGTCAACCTGCTCCTGCTTGGTAATAAGAACATTGTTCCATTTCACAATTTCTCTGGTGGTAAAGCCTTTTTAACAGAACCCTTTCTGTCTCAGCCCCTTATATTTGTCAGATCACTTTGAGTTTAACACAGTCCTCTGTTTTTCTGATGACTTTCTTGTCCAGAATGACAACACTGTAAAACAGCTTAGTGAAAAGTCTGTAGTTTAAAATACGCCCACTCCTACCCCAGTGTAAAGAAAAGTGATTTAGATCTTTGAGCCAAGCAATAGGAGAGGATCATTTTACAGTGTATTACACTCGAAGCCTGAAACACTGCTTATGTGAATATTGGAAGCTCCAGTCATCAACACAATATATTTCTTGATTACTCATTAACCATTATGTCTTCCATTCGTATATCAACTTTATGTTATGGTGAATGAAATTACCAACCCTATCCTTTGCTGAAATTTTGTTAGTACCAAGGTACACATTTATTACTCAGATTAGGGTGAGGGTATTGTTGTTTGTCTTTAATTAGTGAAGTGTTATTTCTCATGAGTAACAATGAGAAGAAGCTATAGAAAACCAGTGTGCTGATTACTGTAAGGCACTCCAAATGGTGAAAAACACTGTAGAGGATAGTTCCCTGGAGAGATAATACTACAAGGTTAAATGCTTACATTTCTGACTATTTGAACTGCTTTTGTAGAATGAGATTGTTCACAAAGTACAGTGATAAGAGATTCAGCATTAGCTACATAATTTATCAAGATGGCTTTGGGAATCAAAGTCTTCATTCTGAGCAGCACGTGGCTTCCTTATCACAGTGTTAGGTCACAAACTCTGCTATCCAAGCACTGCATCCAAGTGGGACTTCTCTCTGCCCTAACTCAATACAACCCACCATACAATCAGTGAAACAACTGCTGTTGACCTTAGCAAGAGTCAGACTAGAGTGGAAAAAACTGAGATAAAAAAGTATTGATTAATCAAGTCCTTTTTCCCAGGTGAACTATGATACTACAAAAAGAATCACAGTTGAAGGAGTTTCTTCCAGTATACTGGACTATACACGATAACAAGTTTGCAGTGAGTCTTATGTTTATTCCAGTGAGAAAGAGATTTCAAGATTGTTTCTGTTTGCTAAGTCACTAGGCAGATGCACTTGTTCACTGTAAAAAGTCCTGCCTTTCATATGAATTATAGAAGGTCTTTAAGCAGTTTTTATATTTTCAGTTAAGCAGAGAAAATAAAAGGAGCTTATTTTTTTTCAGTTTGCATGTCCCAAAATACAAACAATATCCTGATACAAGAGAGCCTTAAAACATATGCTTAAATTCCTCCCTGTTCAGGAGACCATTCAAGCAGTGCACAAGTATATTGATGTTATTCTGAATCAAAGGTCTGAATCTGTTCTGCTTCCTGAATCATGTTCATTAGTGTCCAACATAAGCTTTTTCAATTAACCACAGCTCATGTTGTTATCTCTTCTTAAAAAACATGATGTATATCATCCAGGTTACCTCTCTTATCTATGTGGTTCTTGCCATCTGCTGGCAGTTATTTTATGTTGTCAATTTAAAATGCACAAATTACTTGAAGTTAACGAAGCATAATTAAGAAAAATGCTAAAAGCTGTATTAGTTACAATCTTACATTACATGCAAATAGTGGGTATAAATGTTGTGTATCAAAAACTTAGAGAAATTTTATTCAAGCAGTACTAAGATTAAAGCACTTCTTAAGTACAAACTTAGCATAGTAAATACTTTATATTATCAAAGAAATCAGTATAATATAGCATCTAATCACTAGAAAAATCCTACAGATGACAAATCAGTAGTAAATCAATTACTTCACCTACAGATTATTCAATCTACAGTTACTCAGTTCCATACAAACAATACTGTACAAATTGGGTACCACTCTTCTTGCAGTTGCCTTTTATGTAACACAGGTGTTGGATTAATTTAGCTCATCTAGAAACAGAAAACTGAATAAAATTCTATTCAAAATACCAAAGATTATCTGGACCTAGAACTTTATTAATCTTCATGTTTAGGTGTGTGGACTTTAAGAATGAGTGCATATATGGACAGGCTCTCTTTGTTGTACCATATAAAAAGTAAAGGAGCACTCTTGCTAATATTTCATATTATTAACATTTAAGAATAATTCACATACCTGGTTTTAATGTTTTGATTGCCACAGGGGTGGTATTATTCCACAGTCCTTCCCATACTTCACCAAACTGACCAGATCCTAATTTTTTCACCAATTTCAGAGATTGCCGGTCTATCTCCCACTCATCAACAGTTTTATAAGACAAATCATAAGTTGCAGGAATTTGTATCTGATAAAAGAAAAGAAATAATACAATAATTGAGACTTGTAATATTTTTGCAACAACATGTACAAATCATTGTTAACTGCATCATGTAAAGCTGGAACAGATATAAATAATGTTTCCTTAGAGTATACACATGCAGTAAAGTGAGTCGAGAACATAAAATACAACCCTCCTACTGGGTGTTCTTTGTTAGAAATAAGAAATTCACTAAAGAAAACATCCTTCCATTAAAAGCAAAAATTAGAAATCATCCCTCTAGCAAGCTTTTTGAACAGTGACGTATTGTTCGTCAGAACCTTGTGGTTTTGTCTCAGTAATTACTTATGGACAGCTGGAGTTATGAAGTTGGAGATTTCACCTCCATATATATTTATAAAAAGGCATTCATAAATCATGATTTGGCATATTTTTCCCCCCAGATACATGATGATTTTTTCAAAATTGCTTGGTATTTTATTATTAATTTGTCAACATCAAGAATGAAACCATAATGCTGTCCAGAACTTCCTTAAAACAAGCAGATCATTAACATTCTGAAATGGTAGAAGCAGATATGGGGTCAACACTTTCTGACAGATATCTGATGAGTTAGCTCACAAAAGATACTTTGCACAGCATAGCATCCATTCCTTACCTTTAGGCATGGCTGTCTGAGCAACACACAGAGGCCATCATTGTTCTTGCTATAATAGTCAACCAACTCCTTCACAGTTTTGAAAGTTTTCCTTCTGGTTAGGAAAAAGCTTCCATCCAGCTTTTTGATACTGTAGTGCTTCACAGATGTACCATCAAAAACTAAAAAGATTTCAATATATTAGTTGTCCAGGAATTATTAGAGTGGTACAATATCATTTATACCCAAACCATCACAGTTCCTAAATATATTTATGAAGACCTTAAAATAAATTATTTTCATTCTAAATATGACAATTACAAAAAGCCTCTTTCAAACCAAAGCCTGTTTATCAGATAGCTTAATGCATCTTGTCTATTAGTCTTCAGCTACTCAGATTTGGAGATTTTCCACCATAAGAACATAAAGACATCTTCTGTGAGGCAGCTCATGTTTCCCATCTTTGAAGACACTAAAATCAGCCAAAAGCATCTAACTGACAGCAGTCATTTAGCCAATTTTTAATATTTCCTTTATCCTCCTTTATTTTCATGTTAACATTCCGAATAGCAGCTGCTGGGCTGGCAGGCATTTTAGAGGAAACAGATATACCCTCCACATGGCCATGATTCTCTGAAAAGCACTCACATCTTCCAAGGGGTTTTTTGAATTTTACCTGATATGTAAAAATCAGGTAAATAATGCTCTGTTTCAGGTAGCTGATTAATTCCTTTTCATTGGAATGTTTTTTATTCTAATCTGTTGTGTCTTAATCAATAAGACTACTCCTCACCTCCTGCAAGTTACTAATCTGCATATGACAGTCAGTGTCCCTTCCTGTGACCATTGGAGAACTCTTTAGATGTGTCAGAGAAAAGGCTGGACCACAGCGTGCTGGGGCTAGACATGGACCAGCACCAGATCAGAGAGAGACAAAAAATGACACACACACACACACACGCGCACACACACAAAAAAAAAAAAAAAAAAAAAAAAAAAAAAAGTTTGGAGACCACTACTTTAGAGATCTCCTTTATAAAGAAATATCAGTAGAAGCAATAGCAGGCTCAGAATCTTCAGAGAGGGCAGTTCAGAAGAGGTGAAAAGGTAATTAGTTACTTATGTGGGTGCCATTTACAAGACATTCCATAATTTAGACATTACTGTCCATATTCAATGGGCAGTAGAGAGTTTGTACTACATACAAAAGGGTAACTGATTAGCTCCAAAGAAGTCCACAGCTGTTAGCTCTAACATTAACAGTGTTCCACAATAAACCTAGAAGACAGATTCTTTATATTGTACCACTGAAATATCTTTGGTTATAACAACAAAAAAATACATGGTTACATATTTGATGTAGAAGAAATATAGAACTGGTTGCATGAAATTAACAAAGTTGATAGGAAGAATAATTTCTCTCACCATCTAAGTGATGAAATCAAAGAGAAAATCACTCTTTCTTAAAGTACTATCATGGATGATCAAATATTTTTGAACTGTACTGTGTGATTGTCATCCAAGACCACCAGAGAGCAGACAGGAGCTTTTCAAAATACTCCACCTCAGGTAGTATTTTTAGGAACCTGGGAACTTAAAATTCTGCATGAGGACAGGAATGAAAATATTAGTAAACAAAATCCATATTATATCACACTTTTTGGATTATATTTCTTTTTTAATTAACACCCATAATTACTCCTTTTTAACTATAAAATTTACACATTTTTTGGTGATGTATCATTTGGAAATGAAGCTGATGCAAAATGAAGGAAAGAGTAATTCAGTAACAACAGACTGAAAATGTAATGACTTTCCCAAAGTTCATGGGAAAATTAATCTAGACAAATTAATTAGTCTTTATGATGCATTGAACAAAAGGCAAACAGGATGACTGTGTTAATCCAGTCTCAGTTGTATATCACAAGTAAAAGTAGTTTGCCTACCTGATTTATTTATTAGCAGTATTATAACTATTACTTGTGAAGTAGCTAACATTAATAATGCAAGGGCTGGTTTAAAGGATGTACTCTAATTTCTTAAATGAGCCTTTTAGAAAGCCTTATGATTGACAGCATCCAGGTCAGGTGGTGATGTGTGTGGAGAAGCTGGAGAAAATTTCTGCACTGATACTGTCTCATCTTGTAATAAGTGGTGGAGATTAGTGCAGTATTTGACAGGGGGTGGTTTACTTGTATTTTAGGTCTGAGTCTGGCTGTACAAGTCCTGCAGCACACACTTGGAGTTCTGCAGCACAGTGTGGCTCCTCTGCTGACTTTATACAGAGCACATACAGCTCAGGAAAAAACTATCCATAACCCCTTCCAGTCATCTCTACATCTATGCTGGACTACTAACCAGGACAGGATTGTAACTTCAGTTTCACACAGCTTGAGAGTAGCTGGGTTTGAAGACTGCAGAGGTTTTTTCCTCAACTTGGCCTTTCCCAAAGAATTATGGCTCCCAATTAGATTTCTACATGGTTTCAGTCTAGCAGAAGGATAATCCTCTCCCAGCTATCCATCTTCACATGATTGGGTTAAGCAGAAGTAGATTTTACCACTTGAAGAATGTGAATAAAATACTTTACTACTCCTTCCCCAGGGCACAAAAATTTATGGTGGCATCAGCAGAGTCAACACCTTCACCAAATGAATCATGGAGACACTAATGTGCCATTACTGCCAAAACCGATGCGTCCCAACACGGCTCCTGTGCACAGCTCTCCCCCAGCACTCACCATGCAGCACTGCACCAGCACCTCTGATCTGCCCCCATGCCCAGAGTTGATGTGGGAGGAGGGTGACTCATGTGATCACTCTCACCAGCACAGAGCAGGTGCAGAGGCAGATCCAAAATCATCCTCTTAGTAAGGCTATGATTTTGCCAGTTCTATGTGTCTGCTGCCTTAAACAACTACCTGCTTTTCCTATGATGGAACACAAGAGGAAAGCCCACAATATTCTTTTAGGACCATGGAAAAATATCTGAAGAAAACACAAACCTTTTGCATTGTTATTTAATGCAATAAGTCTTTCAGATACCATTATTCAGTGATGGGCTAAGTACAGTCTTCTGCTATCATTGGCAGTGACACTCAATTAAGCTGAGCACATCAAAATTATGGCTGTTAATTAAAAAGAGGCAGCGTCTAAGATGGCACCAACATGTTTAAAATTTGATGCATTTCACACCAGATGCTGGAGTCATCAACATAAAAATCTGTCGACAACATGTGCATTTTTAAAATGGGAAAATCTATTTTTAAAATGGCAAACACTCTAAATTTATAGTAACACATCTCAGTGGCCTATCTGGCTTGATGAGCTTTCCGTTTCACTATTGACAAATGATAAAAACCTTTCTGAACATGAATTTTCCTTTTTAATTTAAATAATTTCTTACTATCCAAATCCTACAAATTGAAAGTTTTCCCAACAAGGCAAGTTAGAAGTAAATAGTGCAATTTTCATGAAAGATTGAATTTTTAATTTTTTTTTTTCTTACGAAGGAGATCATTTGCCTCCTTAATTACCATCAAATCTCTTATATATCTCATTGTCCGTAGGACTATGAAATCAAGCATGAACGTCATAAAATCAGTTTATGGGTTCTTGGGTAAAAATCTTTCTTTCTTTTCAACCTATTTTTTACCTAAATGGCATGCTGGACAGAGAATTAAATTTTTTTTCTTAAAGACCTTAATTCTGAAAGCCTGATTTTCTCTCTTCAAGCCATTATCATCTACTCAGCAATGAAACCAAAACATCAATAAAGGCTAGAGCAAAACCAATCAGACCTAGAGAAAATGGGACTTCTGAAGTCTAACAATTCTGAACTGAAAAAATTGAACATAGAAATTAGGGATGTATTCCAAAATATCAGGTTGTGACTTCTCCCCTATCAGTGTATCAGCTACCATGGAGATAGAAGCCATCCTTCTGCCCCAGCTTTAGTGTCTCATAGTTCCTATTGATGGCACAAACAGGAGAGATGCAGGAAAACTGCCTTCTCCTTAGCCCTTGGCGAACTAAAATACCTTCTTTCCTACTAGTGCTTCTCACAATACAAACCATCTCAAGGTTTGCTTTAGAATGCACTAGCTTTCCAAGAAGTAGACAATAAGTAATGAGATTATGTACATAAAACATCCTGACCATGATGTATACTATTAGGTTGGAAGAAAAAGAGCTTGCACAATACAAACAGATGCCATTCAGTTAAGTCGATTCAGCAAGCAGCAAATAATATTTAGCTCTTTGGGATGAAGTAGCATGTTAAGGATAAATCATGTTCAACTCTGGGAAGCTGCTAAAAGATCTAGCAGCTCTGGAAAATGATGCCACCAATAGTGGCTACAGATTGCTTCAGAGTTTATCATCTTTCTTTGCCTAAAAGAGCAGAAATGTTTAACAAATCTGAGATTATATATATATATATATATGCATGTATTCATGCATACATGCTCAGAGGACAACCCATGTTTGTGCATGAAGGAGAGTTGGCTCCTGCAGCTGAAGCCTTGTGTCTGTGTATATTTTTTCTTCAGTGCCACTCTTACCTTCCTTAATCAAACAAACCAGCATTAATAAAATCCACACTGTTTGTTTCATATCTTACTCTTATCAGTCATCATCAAATCTCCTCTTCTCAAATAAGCTTATAAAAAATGCAAAAAATGTCTACCACAAGTTTTCATAATTGAATCAAATATACTAAATCAGATGGAATAAATTTTCTATCCAAAATTTGTAACAAAAAAACTAAACACAGCATCAAAGCGTGATCTTATGCTACTAAAAATGCTGGCCTAGTATTTATTTTCATTCTCTTGGATTTTCTCTGGAGTATCTCATAGTTTAACGAAGATATTTTTACTTTCCTGTTGGAGAAGTGGTTAGGATGCAGGACAAATAATTAATATTTTAAATCTTTCCTAAAAGGCTATAGTTGGAGAATAATAAAAATAATTTGCATTTTCCTCCCCAGGTGTACAAGTGAAATATTTTTCATTGATTTTTAGTAATGTGCCATGTATTCAAGGGTCTTCGTTAAGAAGATAATACAGGCCTGTCATTCCTTCCCTGCATTACACCACCCTGTCATCAGTCTAGCCCAGTCCTTGGATGAAATCAGTTCACTGATGACGGACACTTGGAGGAAGCTAAAACCATGTAGCACAGCAACAAGTTGGCACATGGAAAGAAAGCATTTTGAAAGATCTGTGACTGTAATGAAGTCCTTGGATGAAAGGGTGCAAACACAGGGGTCAGTTCTGTCACAGCTCGGGAGCAGTCTGATTCCTTGCTAAAGGTGGTTTTACTTTAACTGCTTCATGGCAAGAACTAACTTCCTTGAGGGAAAACTGAAAACTGTGGAGTAAACTCTCCCAGAACTGTAAATATCACATTTATTTCAGTAAACTTCCCTGTATTTTACTCCACATTTATTTGTCTTGGCAATAAAAAGCATTCCTCATATTACCACAAGACTTTGCAAGTATGCACACTTTACTTATAACTGGGAAAGTAAAACCAAGAATGTGTCAAAATTTCATTAAGCTGTGTTTCTGTGTAATGTTCAAAAGGTGAATGACACATAATCATCCAGGCACATTAGGAAGTTTGGGTGTATAGCCCTGTTGTCTCAAGGACAACACTGTAGTCCTGACACAGTTGTTTGACAAGTTTGATGAGAAACGCTCACAGAAAACAACCAATGAACAATCACATTTACTATCTAAAATGGCAAATATCTGCAGCATGAAAAAACATGATGACCTTAGATGCGAGTCAGAAAAATTATTAATGAATAAGTGTTCTAATTTGATAATCATTCAGATTCAAATAAAGGACTTAAATAAATTTCAAAATGCGTCATTATCATCTGTCTGATTTTTTATTGATGTTTACAGTGAAAATTTCAATGAAACATCACTGATTCTAAAGTACAGCTTTGCAGATCTTCCTATTACTTTATCCCTGAAAACGAATAAATAAAAACCTTAGCTCTAACAGAAATCTCCTTTTCTTAAATTGCAGATATCTCTCAACATACTTTTATTTTTATTTTTGTTTTGTGTACTAATCAGAGCAGTAGTGTGCAACTATAATGTAATTTTTTATGCTTTGGTCATGAAAATACTATCTATTTTAAGGCAGCTATTTTTAAGGCACTGGAACTACTAAGCATAAAATAGTAAATATCTGTTCTGAGCATATTGATAAACAAAATTTATAAAATATAAACTCAAATTACTTTTGCCAAATTTTCTTTATATATCTCCTGGGGAAAAAAAAACATTATTATGAACTTTATTTCATTTTCATGCCCACAGTTCTTGAAGACGAAAAAGCCCAGATCACCTGAGAAATTTTTAAAACATTGTTTCAGATGAAAAACTAGAATATACCTGAGAGTGAGTATATGCCTTTTAGACTTTCGCTTTCTCGGATTAGGAAGGCTCCTTTCTGGTTTCCAGGGTACAACAGTTGTCTCTCGGCATCTGCTCGTTTGATTGGGCCAAAGAACCATCTGAACAAATAAAAACCATTAATTTTACCATTCAATGAAACATACCAGGAAGACAGTTTAGCTTTTATAAACATGCTGCATATTTACTAAGAGATAATCTGTGCTATGTTAATTAAATGTCAATAATATGGGGGGGGGGAAGCCAACAAGAACTACAAAACAAATCTATTGCTAAAAAACATCGCATACACATTGGAGTGAAATCTGGATTTTATTGCTAATGAAAAGTCCTACTGCTTTCAAGGCAACAAGCATTCAGAAGTGACAAACTGGTCTTGTCCAGAAAAAAATCACCAAGAGATTCTGCCAAAGCTACAGGGGCAGAAGTTTATGCCAAATCCATTGATGCCACTTGAACTATATGCAGATACAGATATGTGCTAACAACCCAACATCTTAAAAGCCAAAAGATCTCTGAAACTGCAGAAAGGTTCTCAGATTCCAAGGTTTAAATCACTCTGATTCCCCATTCCATTGCCATGTCAATACTTCAAACGATTTACTGGTAATTTTTCAGCTTTGCTGCTTTTTGGCAAACAAAATCAGTGTATCCCTCAAGTCACTACAAACATCCCAACACCTGTGAAAATCTACTCCAATCTCTGCCATTTAAAACATTTTTCCTCTCTCACTGAACCCTGCAGTTCACAAAGGCTTGTTCAAGCAATAATTCTAATTTGTCCCTCTGAAGATAAGATTTAGCTATCTTGCTGCTTTGTGCTGAGTTTAATTTAAACAGAGATAAGACAGAGATGAGTCAGCATTTTCAGCTGGGGTGGTGTTCAACTTCCTTCCAATAAACGTGCAAAGCTCTTTCCGAGATTAGCTCCACCTCTTATTTGAAGCAAATGATGATAAATAGGTACCAGAAATATGCCATACGCTCATAGGAGAACTCCTTTTAAATTAATCAGAGCTAAAACTATTATACCAACTTCAAATATAAATCAATGCACAAGAAGTAAGTTGCCTACTTGATTCCTCAGTTACTAGTGAAAAGTACAGACGGAGTCATCAACAAACTATTTTAGTATCTGCAAGGCTTGCAGTCATCAAGAGGAATGGAGGAAATAAATAAGAATACTGGGTGATACCATAACTGATCAAGTATGAGGACTGATAAATGGGTTTGTATTAACAAAGAGGAAATAAAAAGTGGCAAATACAGAGAGCACTAACCCACACTGAATATCCTTTGTTAACAAAAGAAAATTAAAGACAGATTTTCCTGACCATATTCCTGTCTGCTGACTTGAAGATGATTTGGATAATATAGGTCTTGATTCATATTTGGCAAGCAAAGTAATCTCACTAGAAGGCTGGAATATGTTAGTAGTAATTTTAATTAGTTAAATGTGTTCATTAATTCAACTAATTAATTTAATTAACTCATTCATTAGACTGTAGAAAACTAAGTAATCAATAAATGTTCAAATCCTCAACTAAGGTTCTTGTCAAAGGAATGTCAAGTTCAGCTGTATTCAAGTCTCAAAGAAAATCTGTCTGCCCTAAAATCTGAATTAGAATCTTTCTGAAATTTCTAAATATACCTGCTCTGAGTATAACATCTGAAATCTAACAAACTATATGAGCCAAAAAAATTGAATTTTTTTCCCCTTGAATTATTAGATATCACTCAGTAGTGCTCAAAGTGACAGATCCTCATAAAAGTGTATAAGAAGAGGTGTTTAATTTTTTGTCTCCTTTCTTCTTCTGTTACAAGGATTACATCCTTTCAAAATAATTTAATTTTGTATGAAACCCAAAATAGTTTCCAATGCATTGTAAGCAAGACTGGATTTTATGGTCAAGATAGTCAAAATATAGTCTTTATGTGACTCAATATTTGAGCATACACTGTTAGTAACTCAAATTTCTAAAGATGAAAACTTGAGCCGTAATACAATCTATGCAACGAGAGGAAATCGTTGGTTTATTTTGGAAATATGACTTAATATACTATTATTCTGTGCATGCAAAACCATGTCTACAATATGAACCGTGATTTGGGAAAATAATATGCACATAAGTGCATCACATTTAGGTATAGGTATCTGGTCCCTTGATTTCAGAACATTTCAACTTTTATGCTTATTTTTATTAGGCTGGAATAACTTCACTTAAATCGATATGAAATTACCATTAAAGGTTATATAGAGGATATATAATATGTAGGTTCTGACTCCAGATAAGCTTTGCACTTAAAAAGATCCTAACTTGCAAAAAAAGATAATTAGAGCAACAGTATTAGAGGAGGTAAGTGTAACTGAAGCAATTATTATGGAGGGTGAAAAGCAGACACATATTGTGTATTACCTCATTTGCCTGCCTTTATACGATCTGATTAAAATGTTTCAGAAAAATACAGAGAAAATTACTTTTAATAGCACTTGAATATTTGATTCTTAGTTCAAAGCCATTTGGTTTGCAATAATAATTACACAGTACCAAAAGTAATATTGAATGTGAAAAAAACAATCTCTTAACTTCAAAGCAAATAATTTAATTTGTTATTCACTTTTTTTTAAACAAAAGCACATCTGAATTTAAAGTACTACTTTCAGCGTAATGGAAGTTTAAATTCTTTTCATAAAGCGCGAAGAGCTTATTTCGATTTCTAGCAATTGAACTTATGCTTCAAAAGGTTTAATATTTCACTTCTTCCAAAAGTGTGTATCTTAGAGGGAAAAGTGCTCTAAAAAGTAATAATGAATCAAAGTAATTGCTCACCACGAGATATTGTTCTGCAGGACAGGAAGGTCAGACCAAAACAACACCCTATCCTTAGTAAATCTATTCATGTTTTATAGCTTAAAGATAGATGAAAGTTTTAAAACCGAATACTTGGAAAATGAGAACTAAACATGAAGCACTATCCATTGAACAAGTTAAGTAACTCCTCTGACTTCAGTGCAGTGTATTGGCACCAGACAGTCAAGAGAAATTTGAACTAGCAATTCTTACACAATATCAACCTGAACTTCAGCTCACAGACAGGCCACTTTGGGTCATGGCTGTCAGTGCTGGATCAGATTACCAGGTATGGCACAAATGAGTACATTCAGAATTGGACACAATTTTCTGTTTCCAGGAGGAGCTGTCTGGCTAGCACAACAATAGTGCTTTTCTGTCAGTGAGAACCAGGAACATGCTTTCTTTACCAACAGTGCATCCAACACCCCAACTCCCTTTTAAATGTAGGATGCTAGATCTGTTTTGGGGGGATTGTTCCTAGCAGCTTCCTCAGGATCCCTTGTTTACACCATAATTCATGGCTATCAGGAATATGCTCATTAAAAATTCCAGGGTACTTCCAGGTCACTTCTGGCCACCATATACAGGAGGACGTTGGAGCCAGAAAAGATAACCTTCATATAGGTCCATAACACAGTCCTCACTTGTTGCAGATGATGCTCAATACTGGAATACCAGTGAGATTTGTTGTGGTTATTGAGAGCACAGTAATCACATCTGTACTGGCCATCAGTTCCTCTAGCACATTTGTGGTCACCATATCACATCATGGATCACAGCAGGCTTTGTCATGGCATGTTCCCTGACTGTGACTGTATCTCTGCTGAGACCTCTAAAGACCTTCTTCCAGCAAAGGCAGTCTGCATCTAGCTGAATGCAGGTGGTTATGCTTGAAGGGCAATTATTTTAAGAAACAGAGATCATGTCACCTTACGCTCACTCCTGCCTACCTATTCAGCCTAGTTTGAGTTACAATGGAGTTGTGAGTTCAAGGGAAATTGGTAGTGCTATCTGGGTCCATCACTGCCTGTCCTGAGAAGCCTTCTGTCCTCCAGGGTGCAATGAGCTGCTGCCCTCCATCTAAACGTCAAAGCCCCATTTACCTGGCTCTGCTTTCTGTCCCCCTGTGCTTTGCTGCATAAAAATCTGCTAAAAATAAAAGTAGCCACTTCTACTTCTGCACATCTTATAGCAGGAAGATATGGCAGGAACATTCAAGCTGGAAAGCAGAAGAGAGGAAGGGTAACATGGGCCAAAAGCTAAAGCAAAGAAAAATGTGGAGACAAAGTTCTCCAGTGTTGTATCACCGGTAATGTTTCCTGTGCCTGGCAACATGCCTACAAAAGGACAAAAGCTCCAGCGGAAAAAACAAAACCCACAAATATCCCCATAACAAAAAATAAAAGAGTGGGCAAAATGGGTTTTCTTCCATTAATGTAAAATCCCCCTCTGATCAAATCTGTGCAATGCACTTATCTGAGATAGAGACTGAAGATTTTACAGAAGAGCTCAACTAATATGGGTTCTATGGACTTTTTATGTCATGAAACTAACTGTATTCAACACTCAGGCCTACCACCCCCCCCCGCCCCCCCCCCCCCCAAAAAAAAAAAAAGGAAATTAAAAAAAAAAAAGATTCCCAGCCATGTTCCAGATGAAAATGCTCTCAGGGGAAATATTTTTTTGGCAGTCTGCCATTCCTTGGACTCCCCTTTTACAGACCCCACACATCCCTACATTCGATCTCTCTTCTTGGTCATTCCTTATTCAATAACACGCTAAATCCTGACTCTAACACAAGGTGTGTGCTGAGCCTTAGCCAAAGCACTCCACTCACAGGCCACACAAAATATTTCTTTGGACGTGTCACTTCTTGGGCAGCTCCTTCACAGTTGTATTCCAACAGAAACTCTAAATTTATTATTGAAATGCGCTGTGAGCACTCCTCTTTGGAATGTGGGTAAGATGCCCACGACAAAGATAAACACCAACCCTGAAATAACAGCTGCAACCTTTAACTTGGAAATCTCAGCAGATCCCTCACTACCTTTTTGTTATCCCCACTGAGAACCAGCAGAGAAAATGGTGTGGATGTTTGTTGCGCATTTCCTTTAAGGCTCACCAGTTTCCTACTTTTATCCTCTACCAATGTTTAGATTTAACATGTAAAGGAGAAAAGTCAGAACTAACTCCACAGTGTCATATCTGAAGTCACTGAATTTCCTTTAATAAGTAGTTGTAGCTGGGATATGGGGGGATTATTTCAGTTTCTCATCCAAGTTGCAGGACACTGGAGGTAGGATAAGGCTAAAAGCAGAGGTCTGTGACATGCTCTTAATTTTATTAATGTTCAATTAAAAGGAAAAAATATGAGGGCTGACTTAGCAGTAAAGTACAACGACATATAGAAACTGTGACCATTACAGTAGGAATGAATAGGGAGGAAAGGGGACAAAAATGCTGAGAAACAGCATGGAGAAATAACAGAATGAATAACAGCAAATCAGTCATATAACATTTATTTTCAAAAATTAATGAAAATGTTAAAATGGACAGCATAATCCTATCCTGGATCAGCACTTTGTGTCATAAGGGCATCTTGCTTCTCATTTTTCGTAAGTTCTTACGACTGGGATTTACTTTCTCACATTAGGGTAAATCTCATGAGCCTGCTAAATGTCAACAGCTGAGCAGGTTTGTTGAGATTTCTTTGGCTCTCAACCAGAAGTCTCCATTAGGGAACAAATGGTGACGACAAAAAAGTTCTCTGGCCCTCCAGAAGATTAACTCAAGTGTGTTAACTGTGTCTGTAGTGCTAGGCTGAGAATAAGTTTCTTTCACTGAGAAGAGCAAAGAATTACTGCAGTTAGAGAAAAAATCTTGGGTGAGGACAAAAAAAAACCAGATACTACCTGTACTGAAACCACATATAACCCAGGTTCTTCTGTAATGCAGAAAGCTTATGTAAGTGCTAAAACAAACAAAGAAAAGCTCCAACAGCAACCTCAGAATCTACTGTCATAGAAAGCTGTAACTGCACACTCAAGTACTTTGAAGCCAGGAGATGACAATATTAATATTGCTTTCATGGCATCCACTCAGCCATTTTTTGAAGATCCACTGTGATACCATCTTTAATTACATGGTCATATCCAGTGCTCCCAACAGTGTTAATATGAATACTGCTCACTGAATAGTTACACTCTATTTTGTTTTGCTGTCGCATAGATAGAGTTCATTTACTGTTTTAAACAATTTACATTGTTTAGCCTCTGCTCTCAATGCCAGTTACAAAATTACATGAATGGCTTCTTTCCTAGCAGCATCCATTACAGTGTTCATGACTGTAATATCCAAATGCTTTACAAGCATTCATTAAATTTTTTTTGTGGTGCTTTTCCTTGAAATGTACTTTCTGTGGAGAAACAGCCCAGAAAGGGACTAAGGCAATATGAAAATACTGTGAGTATTTTCTACCAATTTTGCATGTCCAACTTGAAAAGTCCAGGGCGTACCTTTCAGGCACATTCTGCAGTATGTAGTAGTATATTTGGACAGCAATAGGTGCTAATTTCTGTGCCACAGAAGATAAGGAGCGATGCATGGAAAACTAAAGAGACAGAGAAAGAGACAGAGAAATCCTCCAGGGTCTTATTCAATTACTTTCATCATGTGACCATCCTGTGACCACTGTCCTTACTCAGCACATGGAAACCTGAACAGGCTTCTGTGCACCACTCTTCACTGCTGTCATCCATGCAGGACAAAGAGGGCTGCTGAGCCAGCTTTTAATCCATGCCAGGTTTGCAGTCTGCTGTGGGTAAAGAATAGTGCAGAAGCAGGGGCAGAAGTTTACCAAGGGAGCCACCCGCAAGTCCTCTCTTTGCTGACAGGAAGGCTCCAAGCACATTTGGGTTTTCCCAAAATATCAAAATATGTTAATGAATATGTCCAGCTACTAAATATAAAGTCTAATTGTATTTTCAAAGCCTTGGTTATTTTGAAGCAAAGTTTTCTTAGATAGCAAAACTTTAGATAGTTCACTTTTAGAGAAGCAATCTTCGCTACTAAATCTCAAGCCTTTTCTCCAACATACATGAATAAAAGATTTCTTGCATTGTTCTGAGCCACGTTTTTTTGCTTTCAGGCAGAGAAAGAGGCAGCCCATGCCTGGAATCAACCCTGGAAAATTCACACCCAATCAGGTAAAGCCTGGAAAAATTAAAAGCAACTAAACAAGCTCTTCTGATAGAAAATATTAGGTTGTTTTAATTAAAAGATTAATGAAGTAAAAACATTTCTTCAAGAGCTGATTTTTCAAGAAATTAGGAAATACCACTGCAGAGATGAAAGCCTTCCAGATATAGCATAGTTAAGAAACAGATGTGCTTTACAAATGAGCTGTGTGCATGAAAGAGAGGGTGGGAGATGAGCACTGGCTGCTTCAATTTATCCCTTTATTCTACAGTGAACCTGATGACAGCTTTCAGAGAATAAACAAAGCAAAACAAAACAAACACACAAAACAAACAAAAAAAACCAAGAAAAAAACCCCACAAAACAAAACAATAAAACATGAAGAAAAAAAGACATGAGGTAAAACCAACCAAAACTAAAAAAATCTTTAGTCTGGCTAAACCATGAAGATGAACACTTGCAAGCAAGATTCCTTTCAAGAGCATTTTTAAAAACACAAACCTTCCCAGATATGGCATATGAATCTACACAGCGAAAAGTCAGGGATTTCTCTAGGGCTTGCAGTCTTTAATTGAGCAGAATCTAGAAAACCTAAGATTGGGTTCAGACAGAGCCCTTCCTCCTTACTTCTTTCTACAGGCATTCCTGGGATAATTTTTAATTCTGTCTGTCTCTCACTGTCATTTACTATCAGATATGGAAGGATGCATGGAAGGACAAAATTTAAGAGGAAGGAATTTAAAGCTAGTGATAAAGGAAGTCACAGGACATGGCAGGAGGAAGGGAGAAAATAGGACAGTAGAAATTCAAAGCTGAGAGGACCATAGAATATTAGCAACTGGATGGATTGAGAGAAGAAAGTCACAGTTAGCAGGCAATGATGAGAAAAGTAAGACCAAGCTGAGGGCTGCATTCAGTGCCCAAGGGCTATAGCCTGCTGCTGAGCTGCTGCACTGCTCAGCAAATGCTGGTTTTTATCTTACAGTGCTCCCACAGGGAGCCTGGCCTTTGGCAGCCATTTCAGTCCTACTTGGGAAAACAATTTTACAGAACATCTCTTGAAACAATTTCACAGACTAACTCTCACTGTGAGGATTGCTCTATACAGATCTTTTTCGCTTTCTTAGTTCATCACACCACTCATTTTTGTACTTGTCAAAAGAATACCTTAACATTAGTTTTCATCACATATTTTTATTGTCTAGAGGTCATTGCTTTAAACCTCATTCACCAAAGTACCATCAGCAAAAAATGAGTTGGGGAGGTTGTTAAAAAACAATGTAGCAATACCCTTCTCTGTCTACATAAGCAACTCATCTGAGATCTCAACCCGCTGCAGAGAGTACCTTACTTGGATTTGAAATATAAAAAACATTTAAACTGTTTATGTATAGTGACTCAGCACAGTTCTGATTACTTATTTACCACAATTGGAATCTAATTCCCTTCAAGTGAAACCAGAAATTCAGGTTTTCAGGAATGGTAATGTCAGGCATCACACTTAACCTTTGGCAACTACAATGAATTTGCTTCTTGCGTAAAGAACTGAGTCATGTGCATTGCTCTGAACCCTGTTGTTGAATAACTTACCATAAACTAAAATGAAGACTATCTTGTGTGCATTGTGTGTGGGACTTGGAGCTTCTGAGTCTTTTCACAGTGGGTGGAATAAGTTTATTTTTTTTTTTCACGGAGAAAAACATAGAACATGTGAATAGCTGTGTATAAAATATTAAAAATGTGTAAAAAAAGGCTCATTTCTACACTATGTAAGCAGCAGAGATCTATCAAAGCAACAGAGCAACACTAGTTTATGTTTTGAAAAGTCTGTCTGTATGTTTGAAAGTGACTGTCTGTAGCAACATGCTGTAAGTTTCACTGTATTTTCCACACTTTGAGATCAACATTGTGATTTTTCTTTGAATAACCATTACAGTGTGAAATACAGTTTTGGAAAATAACAGATCCCATTTTGCTCTTGGATTTTGGATAACATTTTCCTAGTGTTCTTGTCAGCAGATATAGCTGACTGGTTGGTGTTTTTCCAGAAACACTAAATTTATGTTAGACTTGAGAGAGTTTTATTGGTGAGATGGCAGAATATAAGAGGAGATATGAGAAGAGGCATAGAAGCAAAAAGGGACAGAGAATTCAATTCTATTTCTCTATCTATTTTCTAAAAAAAAAAAATAGTTTAATTTGGAAAAGTAGTAAATTTGAATAATTTTAAAATTCAAAGGTTATTTTATTTCTATTTTCAAATGGATGTTCCAACAAAATATAACCCTTTTTTTCTTCTAATTTTGTTCAGGAGTGAGAACATTATCTGAACACAAGATAAAACCAAGCAATACTCTTCACTTTATTTCAGGGCATATTTTGATTTCATGCAAAGCTAAAATGAAGGACTCTTGAGAAACCTTTCTGCCTCTTTCTTCCAGAAGAAAGGAGACATTTTTCCTTTCTCTCATCCCATACTTATTTGATAATGAATATGCGCACTAGAACACAAGTGATATGTTCATCCACGTAAAAAGGGACCTTTAGCTAAAATGAGGCAATTTAAACCTATGTTTCTAATATATTACAGTTACTATCTTGCTTAAATACCACAATGTGGAAACCAGCACTTTAATAACAGAGGTAATATTTTGGGGACTGAGCCTAACACCAAAATTATGCAAAATTTTTGATATCATTTCTTTGTAGCTAGATGGGAATTTGCATGTTATTGCCAGAAAAAAGCCTTTATACTTCTAGACCAAAGGAGCGGATTCACCACACTTTCATTGCATAGTGCCTTTAAAAACAGACAGTTTCAGTTGTAGTAATCACTGACAACTCTACTGTAACACTGAACAGTGGCTTACTCCACACAATCCCAGTGGCTGCAAGGTAACCGCAGCAAATGTAAAACTCCCACCTACCCTGGCAGAATGACCTTATGTGCACCTGAGACCCAAAAGGAGCGCCAGGTACCACTAACAAACCACTGGGGTGGAGATGAAGAAACTGCAGATTACTTTCTCATGTACAGAGGCTACCAGATGTGTCAAAAAGCCCCTAAAATCTGTTTTGGTCCAAGAAATAGCTTTGTTTTGTGTTATGCCATTGTTTTTGGTGTAATAAATAAGAAGTTGTGCCCTAAATAAAGAGCCCTAAATGAGGAGCCCTAA
This sequence comes from Eopsaltria australis, assembly GCA_034509425.1. Classification (NCBI taxonomy): domain Eukaryota; kingdom Metazoa; phylum Chordata; class Aves; order Passeriformes; family Petroicidae; genus Eopsaltria; species Eopsaltria australis. The sequence continues at coordinate 1,521,352 of JAVTVJ010000068.1, read as the reverse complement.
ATAAAGAGCCCATCAGGGCTTCACAGGCTTTTACAGTAAAGTAACTGCATGTGGGATTGTTAGATAAGGGAAAATTCAACAGTGAGTAAGTTGGTTTAAGCCCACCACAATGGCAGGCATTTCCTCTTCCAGTCTAAAATAAATTTACTGTCTTGTAAATGTAAACACCAAGATTCCTTGTGCATTAGTCTAAAAATCTGTGACTCATTTTGTGTAAACCTTTCCCGCAAGGACTTTGGCGGGCCGTGACCGTACTGTCACCTGACTGTGTTGTAAGGGATTATGAATAATACTACATTCATTTTTCAGTAGTTGATAATGGCAGCTGACCATGCTGCAAACATGGAAATTGATTTGCTCTGAGTCTGCTGCAGGATCACAAACCATTGCACCTTTGGCTATCCAGCACTCAGTAATGACTGGAAGTGACTGTTTCTCCTGTAGGAATAGTATTACAAGGCCAAGTGCACCCAGTACTGAGTTCACTGCACAACATGACCCAAATGACAATCTGATGGGGTTAATTTGTGGAAATATCCATAAATTCATCTCATTTTGTGAGTCTCTGCTTCGCTGTTGTGTTATTAATTTTAACATTTGTATTCATTCTCCACAATATTAGTTATCTGCATGCTGTATTAATTAATCTGCTCTGAAGTTCTTCTATACGAGAAAATAATTTTGTGATGTTTTAGTTACACAAGTTCCATTTAAGAGACTAAAGTCAATCACCAACGTTTGTTCTCTGTTGTAGTTTTGCACCTGGATAAGGGTTCTATTGCATTTAAAGCTTGTTCTGAAACAATGACTTGCATTTGGAGTCAATGAAAGTCTACCACCGTTTTTAACATCCACTGCTTTGGGATTTGAGGTGTGAAGTACAGCCATATAATCGCTTCTTTAGAAAAACCCTGAACTTAAAATATGTTCTTGAGACGCAATTTCTGCTGCATAGAGCCTTTCAAATAGCATTGTAAAATCTTGTATCAATGTCAGTAGTATGTGTATACATTTGTACTTCTATACTGACATAATATACTGTAAAAGTAGCAATAACTCTGCTGTTCATAACCAAGGAACAAAGTGGAAATCTTGAGGTAGCCTTAATGCTAGCACGGTACAGAGAACACAAATAACATGAATTGATTTAACTCCATGGGAAACTCAAATAGACAAGAAAATTTTCAATCATACATTTACTTAAACCATTACAGCTTCCAATAGCACTCAATTGATTTTCTTGAGAAAATCATTCCAGAGAAATTATTTTCCTTGCTCACAGAGAAACTCAGTACAGAAACAATATAGAAACCCTGACAAGCAAAAGGCCCCCACACCTGCCCAAGATGCTGGTGGCAGAGCAGATATCTTCATCCATTTTGTGCAGAGCTCTCTCTTGGACATTCATTTGGGTACACACCTCCTCAGACTATTGCCAGCAGTCTGGTGAACTTGTGTCCCCTATCAGGTCAGCTTTCAGTGGAGGACAACCAGGACATTCTGTCCCAAGAGGGACTCGTAAAGGAACTGTGCAGTCTGGCATCCTCAGGTGATTCTAAGCCAAAGGACAGAATGATTCTTTCATGGGGGGACAAATTACTTAAATAAAGAGTCTCCCAACTTCCAGACTAACCTTTTCAGGGTGACAGATGGGAAGGGTGACACAATAAACATACCTTTGACTTCCAGAAATAAAGCTGGAGCACATCACACTCCATATCAGTGTGTGTACTATTGGACCAAGACCCTCGCACAGAATTGTTTTGCAAGAGCTCACAACACCATGTCAGCATCATAGGAAGTTTCTGGGTGATTTTTCAAACATTTTAGCTCTGTAATAAGAAAAAGATCTTACTTTCTCTTTTCTTTCCTCGCACATATTCAGAAAACTAACAATTTTATTGTTATTTTAATCAACTTGTTATTCTGGAATAACATCCTGAACCCCTAGGTTTACATCCTCATCAGTTTCATAGTCTGAGTTTGCCTGTCATTTCCTGGTAGCTCATCAGCTAGTGTGACAGAGTTTATTTCTGGTTATTTTCTTTGCTAACATTAACTTGTCAGGTTTGGTGTCTGTGTGTTCATCCCCCTCCCTTTCCTTGTTGGCAAGGTCCTCAGATAATCCTGAAAAAGAAATGTTCCCACACCCCACATACCTTTCTCTCTCAATGCAACTGAGCAGATCATCCTCATCACCACCACCCTCCTCGTGTGCCCCTCAGGTTTGTCTGCGTGTTCTTGTGTATGGCTCCCTTCATTACACACCCCTACACGAGCACAGGCTCCTTCCATACTCCCTTACAGAGATTTCCACTAATTGAAAAGATAAGTAATTTCAAAAGGAAAACTGGAGTTGGTGAGTTCTCAACAATTCTGAAATTCATGGTACATATTCATTCCCACATGTGAGTCTTAGATTTCTTTTTTTCTCTTCTTTTGCAGTGGGGTTTAAAAGGCTGTGCTGCACAAATTTGGTGCTATAAATACAGAAAAAAATTGTTAATTAAATTAGAAATATATCTAATTTAGTGAGAGAAAGATAAGGAAAAATTCTTACTGACATTACTGCAGATAAATTTATAATGTAAAATATTATAAAGTACTCTGCACAGTAGTGGAATGACAGTTAGTGCAATCCTTTATGGAGCTATCACTTATCACTTAAATCACTGCTTTCTTTTTCCAGTTTTTATTGATTAAGATTAGTGTACCAGCATGAAAAAAAAGTATGTCTTTCCGTGTGGTTTAAGTGATAGGGAAAAGGAATACTTTTTCATGATCAATAATTTGCTTGATCTTCTGAAAAGCTATTTCCAGATGTTTTCTAGGCCTGTCTGGAGAATTGAAAACTGCAAAGAAGTAAATTTCCATTCTAATTTCTTATAACAGTCATGGTTTTCTTTACACAGTTATGATTTGAAAACCTGAATGTCAACATTTAAGAAAATTCTGATGAAGGATAAACTTCTTTTGTAAAGAAGTTTAATCTCTTATTTTTAAAGTTTTAACACAAGAAGGGCCTTCAAATATATCCTACATAGTATTGTTTAAAAATAACTGAAAATTGACTTTTCCTCTTAAACAGAGTAGTAAATATGCAATAATATTTGGTCCTTTTTTAAAACTATCACCTAATAAACTATATTCTTTCTCTGCTATGCATACCTTACTTACATAGCTTGAAAAAGAACAAAAATATTTTACTACAGGAAAGTATCTAAGTCTGATAAACCATATTATCTCTACTAACCCCTTTTAAAATGAAAGTGCAGGTAAATTTTGTGTCATCTAAACTATGCTGCTGGAAGACTGCTCAGTATCAAAATCTTTGCAATGTCTGCTATAGCCTCATGTTGGAACATAATGTCTTTAGGATAATAACAGGATATAGCCTGGGTTTAGCACTGCATCTTTGAGAGGGAGCAAAATTAATTGATGGCTAAATCTGTGAGGGTAAAGTCATTGATACCTGCAGCCTGGGTTGACTTAGACGCATTGTGTAGATGGGGCAGATAGGTGTGATGTGTAAAGGATCAATCCCCGAATGTCACAGGGACCTGTGCAGTGCTACCATTTCCCTTTGTTCCTATTGACTTTTAGCATGTCTTTTTTCTGTGTCACTTATGACTAAGCAATCAACAACCTAGGGGAAAAAACCAAACACTTGTTTAGAAATGTAAAACTTTCTGCAGAGATGAGAGAGGTTTTTGTGGGGTTTTTGTCCTAATAGCTTTGCCCACCAACAGAAATAAAAAATAGTGCAGTGTCAACACCTATGGTTTTGCTGAGCAGACTTGACAATAGGTCCGTAATTAGACATGGCAGTGATGGACCCTTGACTTTGTTTATGCAACAGTTCCAGCCTGTGGTGAAGTACAAAGGTAAGAGACCAACGAAAGTAGATGGGCTTGTGCACTTTTCACAAAATCCTTTCTGAAAGCAATGGGGCTAGAGGGAGCCATTGGTTTGACCTTGAAGGGTATCTCTCATGTTTTTATGTCTTAATCTCTTCAGTACAGACAGAATCTTACACAAAGAAAGCCTTCTATAACCAACAGTGCTTTTCACATGTGACAAAATAATTCTTCACAGAGATATCTGACCTAGTTTGTTTAAAATGAGCCCAGCTTAAGGACTTCTTATGCTGGCTGAACTGTTGGTTACTATTTCTCAGTTCTAAACCTGCTCAGAGATCACTCAGCTCTGAGCAGTTTTGTATTGTCCTGGGCAGAGAACCATCAAAGACAACTATTGAGGAAACATTGTACAATACCTGGAGAATGTTTTTGCCAAAAATATTACTCATACACAACTAATCTATGCTAGCATGCACAATGCCTACTCCTACTGAGTCTGAAAAAACCCCACCAAACAGGACTATTTAGTTGTTATGACCAGTATGTGGCCACTTTTCTTTTTTCCCTCTAAAAGGCACTGTAAAGGCCACCTGGGTTTCACCAAGCCTTAGGGAAAGCTCACTGGCTATGTTTGCAGGATGTGTTTTAAGGACAGTGGTTTGGTGTTCACATGATTCATTGCCAGATTTTTCATAATAGGATAATGAAAACTAGTAACTAATAACTATAATATATAATGTTCACACTAATTTCAAATAAAGTAGGATAAAATTTCTTAATTTCTCAGAATTTGTATAGACAAAGACTTATATATGTAGAAAACAACATTGCCAGGAAATAAGTGACTTTAATTAGACAAGTTTTCATGAACTGCTCATCTACAATGCCATAATTCCTTCCACTTTTCTGAGCCAAGAAACATTTTCTGGATGTGGACATGCAAATGAATGCATAAATAGTACTGGCACCTGAAAAAGTTTGACATTTCACAGTTTGGTAAACCATTTCCTTTTGTGTTCTGTATAGTCTGAATATTTAAGAAACAAGCAGAAATTAAGTCAAAGTTTGATATATGCTTGAAGACAGTACTGGAATGTTTAACCATAATTAAAGAAGTTAAATTACTAGGTTCATGGTTTTTTTGCAGTATTCCATTGTTTAAATTCAAGAAAAGCTCTCCCAAGTCAAAAAACCCCAAAAGCATGATCTAGCTTTGCAATATACACCTCATCTCACAGGGCTGTATTGCATAATATTGAAAATATCAGTCTTATAAACTTCCTCTATGTTGTGTGTGTGTACACATGTATCCACACACACAAAAAAATCCCCCACATAGATAAAGTGCATCAATTGAAAGAAAAGATGAAATTTCACATGTAGGCTTTTCAATGTTTTATACATATTTTCGTGATAGAGACCTTTTCTACCAAAAAAAATACAAAAGAATTCTTTTGTACTATCATGTTCCAAGAATGTGCAACAACCTACTAGTACTTTGTGCAGTTGTTTTAGCAATGAACAATTTTTACAGGTTCATTTCAGTACAAGGGTTAGTGGTGATTCTGGTGGTGTCCTTGGGAGTTTGTACTGTGACAGAATAAGGAACTGTGAGAGAAAGAGAGAGGGAGCACACAGAAACCACAGTGCATTACATTCAGTTTTCTGAGGTATTCAGTAGAATCTCAGGTTTTGCTTTTTAAAAAAAGCCTCTAGATATTTTGACTGTAAATACCACTTTGAAAAATGACTTACATGAACCAGTGAAAGCCCAAAAGCCTCACTTTGCAGGAAGTCTAAAACAAGTCAGATCAGTGAAAGCTTCGTTGTTCACATATGGTAACTGAGTCAATGTATGAAACAGTTAAGGCTGAGTCAGGTAACAGAAGGTGAAAGAATTATGGAGATTGACAAAAATAACCTACAAGACACTTCTGTTTTCAGAAGGTTGTTTAAAAATCTCACTGTGGAATTGACTGGTGAAGTTTCAGTTATTAGGTCTGGGGCTCAGTTTCCGCCAGGTGGGAAACACCTACATAAGATATAAGAGACAAGAACTGTTTTCGAAACTGACAAGTTAAAAGTTATTGCTAGGATCTTTTTTGACCTAATCTACTAGGAATTTGTACAGATTTGAGTCCCTCATTACAGCAGTCTTGTGTCAATAATGCTGGCATGAACATATGGAACGAATTATGGCCAATGGCACCCTGGCCTGCATCAGCAATAGTGGGACCAACAGGACCAGGGCAGTGATGGTCCCTCTGTACTCGCACTGGTGTGTCCTGTGCTCAGTTTTGGGCTTTGTCACAAGGAGGACATTGAGGTGCTGGAGCATGTCTGGAGAGGGCCAACAGATCTGGGGAAGGGTCAGGAGCACAAGGAGGAGGAGTCGCTGAGAGAGATGGGGTTGTTTATTCCAGAGAAAAAAAGGCTCACGGGGAATCTCATTGCTCTCTGCAACTACCTGGAAGGAGGTTGCTGTGAGGTGAGGGTCAGTCTCTTCCAGATAACAAATGACAGGAAGAGAGGAAAAATTGTACCAAGGAAGTGAATTGGTTATTAAAAAAACATTTCATGAAAAGGGTTGTCAAGCATTGGAAAAAGCTTCCTGGAGAACTGGTGGAATCACCATGCCTGGAAGTGTTCAAAAGGCATGTGGATGTGGCTCTTGGGGGCATGGTTAACAGTTGGAGTCGATTATCTCAGAGGTCTTTTTCAACCTCAGTGACTCTGTGATTTTATGGTTGTAAGCTGTCTTTCAATAAGTAGCCAACAGGTCCATCAGGATGGCAGGCAAGATAGCCCCACTCTGTCTTTCCTCCAGCAAAAAAAGAATTCACGTCACTCCAGCACTGAGGTGTTTTCTTTTATTTTTGCTTCATTAAAATTAACTGTAGAGCTGGGCTATATTTTTCGTCCAGAACAATTTGCACTATGTCATTTTCTTGTTTAGTTTAAACAACTGGCAGCAATAAAACAAGAGCAGGTGAATGTGTTACTATGGTTCCTGTTTGTAGTGCAGAATAACAAACACAGAAAAAGAGCACAGAGACAGGAAGGTCACACTCTTTGCCAAGAAGATCTATCTTTTAATTCAGATTTTGGTATTTGTCAAGTTGTTCTTTCTGATCATCCTTTGTTGGATGTGCAAATTAAATTATGTGATTCTATCTCCATAATGGTTTTTGTTTTCCTTTTTCTAAGTATTATGTGTCTAAACACAGAAAGAAGAGCATTCCAAGTTCATGGGATGCAGCAGACACAACCTCATTCAAACTACCTTAGAAATGAAGAATCTGTCTGGCTTGTGGTTTTGACTGCTACCTGTGATGCAAAGACAAGAAAAGCACCAAGTGCCCTTACAGTTGCTAATTTATCATTAGCATAGTTTGTGTCTGGTTTTGGTCAGATATTATTTAAAATAATGTTTTCATGGTACCAGATTTATTTCCTTTTGAAGAGAAAGTTCACTATGTGACTAGGGTTTGCCAGATGAATGCTTCCACTCCCCAGTTGCCTTTTCCCACCTACCCCCAGGTACGGCCAGGAGAACACACCTGTCTCCAGAGACACTGGACATAATTCTTTCACCATCTGTCCAGCTGACAGGTTGTTTTTGGTGTAAGAAGTACTGCAGGTGCTAGAAGAGTTCAGCAACAAGAAAGTGCTTTACTGGTAAATATAAAAATGAAGGGCCTTGTGTCCTCAGTCTGTCCAAAACAGACTTCATGGTAGCAGGTGTGCTCTTCTTGGATGTATTTCATCTTGTGCAGCACATGTTTGGACTGAAATGCTGCAGCAGGCAGAACCCAGGCCTTTTTCCCCCTATTCACACAGATTGTTACTAATTTCATCCAAGTCACCCAACTATAAAGGGATTGCTAAAGCCAAAAGGAAGCAAAATGAACTTTTTTTTTAACAAGAAATCATGCACAAATAAGATGTGTTTGACTTTTGATATAATTTAGTTCTATTATATAATACAAATATACCAGCAAAATACAATTTAAAAAATGCCCCCTTCAATTTTAGCATACAACTTCTACCAATAATCTTTGGTCTGAGGAGAGCAACACAGTAAAGAATACCATTTTCTCTCAGTTCTGATAGCCAAGGATACATGAAAATTGCCTTTGTTATGAATAGTGTTTATTTTTTGTTTTCCCCAGATGAGATACCGCAAATCCTTTCTGCCCTTTCCCCCAGATATTGATCCACCTTATCAGCTCTACCTCAGTCATATGGGACAGTCAGAGACATCTAGGAAGAAAAATAAGAAGTTTCTCACTTTCCTTCTTGCTTCTCTTTCTTACAAGGAAAAGTAAAAAAAGCATGCCTTTCTCCCTGATAAAAATTCACAGCCACTTCAGCAAGGAGACAAACTGGTCTACAGCAGCACTTGCTGAGATCAAGCAATGACGCAGCATTATTCTCTGCCAGAACTGGCAACACAGATCCAGATGGACTATCTGATCTCTAACTGTCTCTATAATAAAGACCTTGTCAATATGTTGACAAAAGAGGGCCAGATATATTTGCTTGTTAATACTCTTGGAGGTGTCAGTCAAAACTGAAATGATAATCAAAAGAAATTTGACTACTCTGCAAGCAGCTTTCAACCATCTATTGGCTAAACTTAAGGAGTGGCCCTGTCATCTCTCACTGTAGAACATTTCATGCCCCTCTATTCCTTTGTTTCAGGGACTTTATGGAGTAGCCATGCATGCATACAAAGGCAATTTTTTAAATAGTTTCAACTCAAACATGCTGAAATCAGCTGCTAAAGAATGTCATTGGTTTGGTTTTCTTTACAAGCTTCCTAAGAGTCACACCATGAATTAAGTCTGTTTCTCAGAACAGAACAGCCAGCGTTTCTTTGTCTAATAAGGTGGAGATGCAATCCAGAAATTAAATTCCCGTTGTCTCTGCAGATGTACAGAAGCTATCTGGTGCTACAAAATGTGCATTCAGTTAAGTCAAAGACTGTTGATCAACTGTGCCTGGGAAAAATTTCAAGCATTAAAACCACACTGCAAATACACAGTAAATGTGCATACTGGCGGGTGAACATGAGACTGTAAGTCTTCCATTCTTTGTTAGTTCTGTGCTGGGACCATAAATGTCTGCATACAGGATGTAAGGATGCATTAGAAACTTTGCCTATTTCCACAAATGTCTATATAGTGGCCATGAAAAATTGCCCAACATCAAAGGGAATTAAAACCAAAATAGAGAGATGAGAGAAGATAAACTTAGGTTGAGGCAACAAGTATGATTTAATCTTTGAATTTTAATTAATTAAAGAGACACTAGAATAACCTTTTTTCTAATTGCAACCTTTACTCTAGGGAAAACAGAGGGTAATTCTTTAAACCATCTCATTACTCTTGTTCTTACTGTTTCACTAGGATCACAGAGGTGTAAACTAGAGGTGTAAACTACAGAGGTGAAGAACTCTTGGAGGAAATTGTAGCAAGGGAACTTCCAATTTGATACAAAGCAATAAAAATCCTCACTGTGCAAATGAACAGCTCAACTAGAAACGCTCAACAAAGCAAAGAGATCTAGATTTATTTTGGCCATGTTTGAGTTGGAATGACTCTTCAAATGTCCAGAAGAGGTCCTTTTCAACCTTGGTTAGTCTATTGTTATATGTGTGTGGGCTGACAGCAGAAACTATTGTGTGTATATATATGAAGATCACTAAAGCCAAGTGACTTAGAAAGAAATCTGATAAAACACAACATCTTTAGCCAGATTAATCTTGCTGTAAATTTAAAGGCTTGATTTGGAGAAATTACTTCATCTGAAAGCTGGAAAAACTCTCCATGTTTTCCTCCCCAGTGTTCTAACCATCTATAGAAAAAAATGTTTTCTTGTAACTTAGTATTTACTATAAAGGCAAAAAGGTATTTTAAAAAAGTAAAAAACAACAAAATTTATTAAGTAACAAGTAAAAAAAACAGAGGTTACACAACAATACACTTTGGCAAACTTAACTTTGTATTTGAAGCTCTAGATATAGAAAGATAAGGACCATAGGAGCTGAGACACTGTTGTATAACTGAGAAAAATTACTTTCAAAGTATTAACAGCATGAAGAAATCTGATGACTTCTAAGAAAACTAGCTCTTGAAAGAGAGCAAAGGCCAAGCTGAGCTAAATTAGAGCCTACCACCATTTATCTACTGATTCAGAAAATGCCTTCCCTGCAGATTAATTTCTCCAGTTTGAAGAATTTTTTTGAACATGATTATCAAAAATGTTGCCTAACTGAATACAGAAATAGAAACAACTGGTCAGACTCTGGAAATTAAGGTCTTCAGGCTAGAGATTAATCTTGGAGTTGCCCTAAAATGCCTCTAGCACAAATCCTACAGCTGATAAAAGACTGGCACAATCATATCTGAGCCAATTTTCCTAGCCCGTGGAAGTGCAGTAGGCAGATCAGGTCGGAAATGATGTTTCAGGTCCAAATGAGATTTAACTGAAAAGCTGCATCATCACCCCTCTAAAGTCAACATTAATTCTGAGCCTAGTAATGGATGTCTCTTATGGTGTTTCTTTACACAGTGATAATTTTTGCCAAAACATACCTCTGGAATCGCAGTCAGACCTGTTTCAGCATATGTTGCCTCTGACTGCAAGGCACAGAAGTTACTGTGCAGCCCAGGCTGATTCAGACCTTACTCATCATCACTAGGGAGCCAAGTAACTGATTCTTTGTGATTCGTAATCTATTTCAGAATATTTAATGAGACCTGGCATGCTTTGAAGGGGCAGAAGAAGATGGGATGGATAATTAAACTCTATGAAAGTTTACAGCTTCATCTGTACACTTTTGCCCTTTGCAGTACTTGCTCCAGTTACGTTTGTCCTGAGAGCAGAGATTTGTCTCCAGACAAGATGCACACAGTGTAGAAGAAACCATAAGATACTTATCTGTTAGGGACTCACCTGTCATTTGGAAGAAGATGAAAAGGTGTAAAATTGCTTTAACTGATTAGCTGGTAACTTTGCAGCTGGTTAAGCTGAGCACTGTTCAGGGCAGGGGTCATATATTTCTACTCTCTGGGTATCATCTGATGCACACTTACTGTTATACAAATAAAAATAATGAATCATCACAGCAGTAACTAACTTGACCTTCCCAGATGATTTTTAAACAACTGATTAGTGTATATCACAGAGGGAAATTATTTAAAACGAAATAAAACCCCTCCACACTCTGCCTTTGGTAATTTATTTTCCCGTGACCACGGTGTCTTTTCCTTGCACATGCCAACCAGTTCTACCCCCTCTAGGACCACTGGGGGTTGAGTGTGGCAGGGTACTACCCAGAAAGAGAAGAGGCCATGACCTCCTGCCCTAAACAGAAAAGAGTCTCATTTCACAAAATGTGGGTTACTCACGGCTCAGCTTCGATGCTCTTGTCAGGAGCTATATAGTTGGCAGGAATGTAGCCTGTGAGCTTGCGGCCAGGACAGACTGACCCCTCTGGCAGGAGGAGCTTGGCGTACCACCATCCCTCATGGGATGTATTCAGCACTTCCAGCTTATCCCCAGCTCGGATGCTCAAATCATCCTCAGTGCGAGCATTGTAGTCAAACAGTGCCACAAAGTCGCAAATGTTTGCTAGATCCTGGCCAGGCAAGGGAGGTAAAGGTTTCTCTTTTATCTTACTCTCCAGGTCTTTCTGTCCTGCTTCGAGGTCAGGTTTTACCACAGCAAGGTTGGCAAAGACCTGGCCTCCTTTGTCTTCCTGCTCACCGTTTCTCCCAAATAAGCAGGGAAGGTAAGGCTTCAAACAGGGACAGTGCTTCTGGAAAAAGTTTCCCATCCTGATTCTTTGTTGCTTCGTCTGCTTCTGCTTTTCTTTTGCTTCTCCTGGTTGCAAGACACTTAGACCAATTTTTGCACCATCCACATCTTAGCTTTTTGTGGACTTCTTCTCCCACTTCTCCTTTGGCACAATATGAAACAACTCTTGACACAGCTGGAAGGTCCTCTCTGGGTCCCACGGAGAGATCATTACAGGCGGCTCCCAATCAGGGAGTGAAACCTAAGCATTCAAGTGCCAGCGCACGTGTGCAGGGAATTTCTCACTTCCTCTTCAGAACAGGAAAGTAACACAACAGCTGTGATGGGCTCAGCTCTGAGAACAACAGGAAAGTTTGGACTCTCTGTTATAGCAAAACAATAATGCCATAACATGTAAATAAGGGAGGCTTTTCAATTCCTTCTGCTCGGGATAGGGGTTTTCTTATCTCAGATCTGGTCATAGGATCAGTGGTGAATGTCTGTCTTGGCAATGATTAACCAAACCGACCTGCCTGCTTCCTCAGCAGTCTGACATGAACTGCTTGAATGAATATTTCTTTTTGTTTCCTGGTTTGTACTGGTTTCAGTACACAGTGGGAAGGCTTTGCTCACCTCAGACTGGCAGACGCCCTCACCAGGAGTGCACCTGTGGCACATTCTCTGCCAAGTACCCGCCCCTCTAAACAACCCGCTGGCTTTTTTTTATTCAGCTGGGATGGGCACTTTTTACACGGAAAACCAAATAAAGTAATTACAGTAATAAAGCAATGTATTTTAAGGCATTCCTTATTCAGCATTTTAAGGAAACCAAGGCACTAGCCAAAAAGCATTTCTCTAGGTAGCTGGCTAATTAGATCAACCCTATTTAAAAATAATGGCTGTTTCCCAGTCACAGTGTAAACAATGACACTGCATTGACAACATATTCTCATTTCTAAAGCATCTCTAACCCAGCATACAGATCAAGCATGGGTGTCTGGATACTACTGTGGCAAAGCAGGCTGAAGGATTGGCTGCCACATCACAGAGGTGCAACCCAAGCTTTGTAACTCCTGGAAATCACCACAGGCTGGGGGACACACAGTGCTCGGGGCAGGAGCAGGAAACACAGGAGATACAGAGATAGCCTGTCTTCACACAGTGGTGGCATTTCAGTAAGAGACAAGCTCTTACAGATCAGTGTCTATTTATTGAGATCAATCAAAACTCACACACAAACCTATAACTTTCTGGTGAGTAAAAAGCCTGAGTCCCATATTTTTCTCTTCTTTTTTTTTTTCCTTTGGTCAGAAATATGGTGCTTTTCCCCAAACCAGTTACCCATCTCTCAGTTCCATTTAGAGTTGCTGACTTCTGTGGTTTTACTTTACTAGAAAGAAAATAACTAAATATCAGAAACCAAAGTCACTTGCTTTCATCATGTCTCTCATTCATTTGAATGACGAGTGGCAGAGGCAGAAGGCTACTGATGAAGTAGGGACTGTGGGATCACTATAAGATATCTCCACTGAAAGTGATAATATCAGGTGGATCTCCACTGAGGAGGAATGGGGAACTGCTTATACACACTTCTGCAACACTGCAATAGAAATCAAATAAAGGAGGAAGTGCTGTACACATTAAGTCATCACTAAACCTCATCATCTTTAGGGTCTGATAAAAGGAGGTATTCTGATTTTGAAGATTGTGGAAACTGTATTTAGTTTCTGAAGCACCATTGGAGATGATTTTTCGCCATCAATCATTAACCACATAATAGCAAGAATACGGATATCCAAGAGATATTTACCTTTCCTCGGTGTGAATAACAATATCCAAAGGAAGGAAAAGCCTGTATTGATAAACTGTCCTCATTAGCCTTGTTTAAAGAATTGTCTACATTTACTGAAAGCAAAGAAACTACTACTAAGTAATCTGGGAAATTTCAGTTTGTGTATTTGATTGACTTTCCCTGTAATGTTTTTTGGTTCTGGCAACTTGGGCATTATTTTGGCAAAGGTTTGCAAACGCTTTTACTGCCCAGGATAGTTTCATCATGACAACAAAGCCATTTGCATCATATAGAATCAATCTGTACTATGCACAACGCTTTTCAGGATCAAGTCTCAACTTTACAGTCAGGAACCAATACACAAACACATCAGAAATCACACTGCATTCACTGCCACCACTCAGATAACTGTAGCTACAACAGGGCTTAAGCCTACAAATAGTTATGCATATGACTACCTTATCTCAAAGAGCACCAGGCATTAAATTAATCTCCCTTCTCAATTTGTGCCCTTGATTGGCTTTACAAGAACAGTAAGACTTTTGCTAGAAGTGATCAATAACTATAAATCAGATTATTTTCATCCTGATCTTCAGGACCAGTTCTATGTATTAAACAAGTAGACTTTAACAAATAGCCATTAAATTCATTAATCAGATTTAAAAGTCTTCTCAAAAAGAGAGAAGATTGGAGCTGCTGGGAGCCACTGAGCAGATTTCCTATCCCATGTGGGACAGGACAGTAAGTGAGCTGTGGTGACCACACTGCAGCAGCTTCTGCAAAGGTCTTTGTTCCCATCCTGATGACTTTATTGAGGATTCACTACATTTCTGAAAATAAAGAAATACTCTTTATGGTTTGGAGACTATATAATTTTATCACAGGCAAGAAAAGAAAATTGGCATGTAATAAAAATGTTCTTGCTGGTTTTACTGAAAAAAATAAAGTCTGATAAATCCCATAATCCTGATTTTCACATTCACAGTTTGGAGCAAATGAGGGTAATCATAGATGTTCAGGGACTTTTCATTATAAACTGTTGTCCAAGTCCTCTGCATTCATATTACATGTAATTTAATAGAATAATCTTTGCATTACATATTCCTTGGCTTATTTCTTTTGTCTTGCATCCCACTATATTTTCCTTTTTTTGCAAAAGGAAGCCAAACAGTTCTGCGTTGCTTATTGGCCTTCTGTATCTTTACTTAATTTGTTTTGGAGTCTAAATATCAGAACAGAAATTGTTCAAAAAAATAAGCTACTGGATGTAAAGTGACTGTAAAAGACTTAATCAAAGATATTGATGAATTTTATTAGCAAAAGTGCTTTGAGAATGATACAAGGGTCTCACCTCATTCTTACAGCCAGCACTAGCTACTGAAAAAGATGAATTTATTGTGACTAGAGTGGCACATTTACTGCGTGAATACTGAAATTTAGCATTCTGGTTCCTACATTATAAAAAACCACCAAAAACTAATATCACAAGTAATTTCTTAAAATATGCAACACAAACAACCAAAGATTGAGCATTTAAAAGCTGTGTCTGACAGGGCTATATAAACTTAGATTTTAGAAAAGAAAGCAAATCTATTCAACCAAGCAGTATTTTCCCCCTTCAAGCTACATAATTTCCCATTGCTTTTAATGTATATTTACTTGCTCCATAAAGAAAAGAATGTGCATGCTGATGCTCTAGGTTTGAGAATGACAGATACCTGACATAACCTGAAGTTACTTTTTATATTGTACATATTGCCTATGAAGTCCAGTATAAGTAAGACTCTTGCAAGGAGCCTTACACTTGCTTAAAGGATTAATTTGAAGTCCTCTAAATCCATTATATCAAATTCTAATTAACATAGAGTCAATATCCCTTAGGCCCTGTCTATTCTACAAAACAATCATGTTTAAACCTTGTGGTGAAACATATTTCTCTTAGTTGACTAAATGGAAAGAAAAATAATGTGCTAAAAATACACCCTTTAGTAAACTTAGTACAAAACTAATCTGCAACACTGACATTAATTGAAGTGATCTTGGAATCAGGTCCTGCTGTACATGAATTAAGGTATCAAACTAAGTTGTATTAAATAAGTACAGATAAGATTTGAATCTATAATATTTCAAAAGTCTTGCTTTGATATAAGTTCTATTTGTGTTTCATGCTTTCAAAAATTATATTGTATGAGTTTGCATTACAGATATTTCCTATAATTATTGATTTTTATGTGCTCTGTATAGAGCTATTGGCATAAAACCCTGGAAGTTTCAGAGAAAATGAACCATTCTTCAATACATTACTATGATGGTCCATATTTCAGAGACAAGGAGTCAACATCACTGAGACTCAGTCTTTCTTCTGATGATACATGGTGTTTGAAACAATTCCCCCATATCATGCAGAGAAGAATTGTAGTCTGGGCAGTGCTCTGCTGGGAAAAAAGAATATTCCAAGGCAATATTCATCAATAGTTTTGTTAAGAAATATGAGTCAGTTGAAATTGGAAATAAAAAAAGAGAGTGTTTTTTCCTAATGAGATCACAACAGCAACAAACATTTTCCTTCATAATTGCATTGAATTCCGTAAAAGGAAAAAACTCCATGTAGGGAAATGAGAAATTAAGGTATAAAATACAAGAATTGTATATAAATAATCTATGAAGCCTGTACCATCACACTTTCTCTACTGTATTATCTTTTTCAGGCCAGAAGCTGTACTGCTGCATTTAATGTATGCTAGTTTAAATATTTTACATTATATACCTTGCTTAGAAAAATTTCTTAATGCATTATGATAAAGCAAGTAAAATCTTTCAGCAAAGTAAAATATTCAAATTATGTGATCTTTAAAGAAATTAGCACAAAACCAAAAGCATATTACTTTGAATCTGTTCTTGGGAAATAATTTAAATGACTAACCATTTTAAAGTTGTGTAGTTTTTTTAAGGTAACAAACTGAAATAAAGCACAGTGGTTTTTTTATTACAGCTGTCTTTTCAGCTATATTTCTTTCCATTTGCACATTAAAATGGAACACATTACTACCACTTTGTAGCTTTTTTATATTCCTTTTAATCAGCACTTCCATTTTGTTTCTCTAATTTGCAAATAGCCATTTTTTTCAGTGGAAGTAAATTATGTGCGTAATTTTACTTTTGACAAAATTGTTTACTCCTATTGATTAATCACTTTCCTGGTTTTGTCTATTATCTTAAACCATAAATCCATGAAGACGTAGAGTTATATTTGATTCTGCATTTTCCAACTTGAATTTTTTTTTCATTTGTAATGAGAAAACTCTGGCTATTTATTTCCATAAGGCTGATCCAGTAATCCATCTCTAGCCTAGAAAACATTAAAAGTATACTTTCAAGAGCTTTGGTGATGAGGGTTGCTTATTTATTAGCCAAATTTGGGCCTGAAACACACTACATCTGACAACAAATTAACAGAGAGGAATAAGGTTCTGTCAAGGATTGACAGAATAGAGACTTTCTCTATTTGTTCAAACAAACAGATCCCACTTCGCTCAAATTTAATGCGAGTTTTGCCATTATCTGCAATGGGACAAGACCTCAACCATTATTTTTCATTTCATTGTACATTATTCTAAATGATATACAGCCCACAGTGTTAAAAATTGTAACTTAATTTGCTTTCCATGAAGCAGCCTCTCTGAATAAAACCAGAGAGCTGTAGCTCTCTAAGGCATGAAAAATACTTCTAATCAAATCTATCTCTGTGTGGGAAAAATTATGGCAAGTGGATGACAAAGAATTATCAGCAAACATGACTTTGCCATTCTTCTAAGAAAATGTATTCCAAACCTGACCCTGATACAAATAGTTTTTAAATTTAGAATGTGTGTATATTTATGAAGATTTTATGATGGGTCAAGATCATTTCTCACATAACTCTATCAAAGTCTGCATGCTACGACATAGATGACTTGTGAACATGATTTACCATTTTTATCTTAAGTTGGAATTGCATCAAAAGAAGCAGAAATCCAAAGGGGGATGGATGGAAAGGATCAGTGTATCAAAGCACTGTACTCATTGTTTCACGTGAAAGTGCTCAGGGTTTTTTTCCAAAAATAAAACCAGCAGTCACTCATGACCTTCACTGTACCTCCAAAAGGCAGCATCTCACAGAGAGCTGAAATTTACTATTAGAATATATTGAAATACCATATAAAGGAACACTTCTGACTAATTACTTTAGATTACTGAAATATGACATGCAAAACCAGTAGAAAAACACTAGTTGTTAATTTATGAACAGAATAGAACAGAACAGAAAAAAAGAGTTCAGTTTGAGTTGACTTGTAATGATCATCTGTCTGACTGCTTCAGGACTGGACAAAAGTTAAAGCATGCTATAAAGGGCACTGCCCAAACCCTTCTTAAACACTGACAGGCTTGGGGTGCCAACTATCTCTCTAGGAAAACCATTCCAGTGTTTGAGCACCCTCTCAGTAAAGAAAAGCTCCCTAACATCCAGGTGGAACCTCCCCTGGTGCAACTTTGAACCATTTCTATGCACCCTATTAATGGAATTCAGGGAGATGAGATAAGCACCTCCCTCTCTACTCCATCTTACTTTTATTCTTCCTGCTAGATAACATTTAAACAAACCTCATTTCCATGAATTGTGCATACATTAGGTTTTTATATATCTAAAATCTTTCCATAGGAAAAAGACTGGTTCTATAATCAGTTTCTATGACTATATGAATCCTCTGCATGGTGCACCCGCCTTCCTGACTAGGTGTCCCTCTCTCCTTGCATATTTTCTAAATACTTTTCTACCTCATGTTTTCTTTCTGCTGTATCTACCTTTCACAGTGAGGTGCCACATAAAGAACATTACGCAAAAGGTAAGACACTCTTTATAAGCCAGAGGAAAGGGAATTGAAAATGCCCCACAGCAACCTCAGGATGTGCATTTATATATTTTCCCTATGAAAAGAAAAGGATGGGCAGAAAGGAAGCTATAAAGCTGGGGTTTATTTCAAAATTATGTTGGGAAGTAGCAGCCAGGGTATGTGTTAAACTCAGGAAAATAAAATCATATACACCATAGTGTAGCCACAGCCAAGGGCAAAAATTATTTAAAAAACATTATCTTACCCACCCATCTTCACATACATAGGTATAACCTGAAGGTCAACAAATATGGATGACTAATTTCTATATTTGATCCAGTATAAAAGGTCTTAAAATCATATTTATCTTACTATGAACTCAGTGACAAGATACTCACTCGTTTAACTGAGAGTAGGATTACCTTTTTACCTTATTACCTTATTACCTCAGGTTTCATTATTTTTTTAATCAGTTTCTGACTTATATTTGGAATAGTTTTAATGTAAAAGTAAAGATGCAGTATGAAGTTATTTCTTTACTGTATTTCAACATCAGTCTGACCTGTTTCTGTGTGTTCAAAATCCAAAGTTTCACAAAGGAAACTGATACAACTTGTCTTGTAAATATGTATTTTCCTTCTTTTCCTTTCATTTCAGTATTCTTCTCTCTCTCCAGAGATGTAGAAAATTTCAAAATAGTTTCCTACCTCCTCTTTTCTTTCTGCTGCATGTCTTTCACAGTTATATAGTGAGATACTGTACAAAGAACATTACCCAACATGCAAGACATGATCTTTATAAACACGGGGAAAAGGGATAGGAAGCCAGCAGCTTTAGCGATATTTTCAGAAAGGACTTCTGATACAGAATTCTGTTGTTGTAGACAAAATAATTCACTTTCTTTCTCTGAAATTTTTTTCCCCAAATTCATAGTCCTTTGACTTTGCTTCCACAACTTTAAACTCTATCAGAACTGCTTCTCTCTGTCAAGGGCATGAAGGTAGCTAAATGCAGACATACAGTTTTTCTAAAAACAGAAGGGGATATTCTGACCTGCTTCACAGACATACATTGAAACACAGTACGGATATTTAAACAGTTATATCAGCATTATGGACTCTTCTTGATGCTTAGTATATATTCCTCTACATTCCTCTTTCTTATCAAAATCCAACATACTTTTTTTTAATCCTTCTATCAGACCACTACTAGACACCCTCTAGAGGCAGAAGCAGAACAGTAAATATCAAATGCAGTTTATATTCAAAATAAGCTCCTATATTTTAGGTTTATAAGCATTAATATTAGCTTTTTGTTATTGTAGCTCCAAGGAATAGCACTCTTATTATAAACAGCAATGAACACAAACAGAAGAAAATATGTATTGAATAGAACATCTAATGCTCCTTGAGAAAGCGGGTTTGCAGTTAAAGAAAAAAAAAATTGATCTCTACTCATCATAGCAAAAGGATAAAATTTTATCTTGAAAATCCTAACATGGTAAGTATTGTAATTAATTGACTTGCATGTTACTTTGAAAGCACAGATTTCTATGTTACATTGCAGTGGGTTAAATATTTCTGTACTCAGTCCTAGTGAGACCAAAACTAGAGCAACATGCCCAGTTTTTGATCCTGTATTCCAGAAAATTTGATAGTGACCAATTTGAGAATAATGAAGAAGTGAAGAATGAATATCATCCAGATTGAGAATCAAAGATAAGTAGGCTCAAAACCCCTCTAGCCTTTAAGGAAGGAACTTAAGTAATTAAACAAAAGGAGTCTGTGGGAAGACATAGCAGCATCCTTCAAATAAATAGAAGTCTGGTGCATAATGATGTGGTTCTCACATTTTATACACAAGAAAAAGGACACAAGAAAAAAGATGCATTAGAGACTTTGTTTTGAAATGAAGGGAGGGAGAAAACTCTGTTCTGCATGTAAGGACTACTAAACACTGGAAGAAAGAAATTGCCTCAGTGACTTTTTCAAAGTGGTACTTTTAAAGAAGTAGACAATTGACTTTTAAGGATGTTTGTAGTTAGATTGATCCTGCCCCAGGGCAGAAGATGGCTGTTGCTAGGTCTTTTCTAGTTCTGTTATCTTCAAGCCTGCAGTGTTATAGTTGTGGTATTTCTCACTGTTCAATAGCTCTTTTCTTTTGTATAGATGGTGTACTGGAATACATTAGATTTTTTTTCTTCAATGCAATAACCAGCAAGTGTCAGGCTTGAAATGCAAGCCTGTAACCTACTTGGACAACTCAGAAATCTTCAGAATGTCTGAATTAGACATATTCCTGTTTTACTCATGAAGAAATTGAAGCCATAAGCAATTTATATTATCTGTTCATGAATACACCACAAATGAATGGGAAATGAGGACTGAGAACTGAGTAGTCCTCTGGATTTTATGCTTCACATTGTAAACATAAAATAACAGTAGGCCCAAAAGAACAAAAAAAAATTCCCAAACATAGGAAAAATTAGTCAGTGTCCCATAGAACATAGAAACTGCACTGTTCTCTCATTATTAAATACCAAAAGATCTACTTTGGAAGCATAGGTTCCCCAAAAGTCCATATTTCTAGTGCAATTTCCTTTGACTAAATGTAACATTCATCCGGTCAAAAAGAAAAATCTTTCAAAGTACATTTAAACAACTATGCAGAGTTTTAAAATATATACTCATTAAGGGTCCAGCAATCAGTCTTAGTTATTAATCATTCTGACAAAAAAAAAAAATTGATTTTCAGTTCCTTCTTTCACATTGCTTAGGAACAGCCTGAGGCAGATTACAAGATCTGAGAGAGATGATAAGGACAGTAAGAAGGCTTTTGAGAGACTCTGAGCACCTAGTGGATTACTGTCTGTTTAACCTTTGATGAACTATTGGGTTTAGTTTTGGGAATCTTGTCTCTTTAGCAGCCTGAGTCTCATTTCTATGCTGGTGAGACAGAATGCAATGAATGTACTGAGGTGCCAGATGTAATCAGATGTCCTAATCCCAGCAGAACACTATAAATTTTATATGTGTAATTCCACTACAAAGTTGAGGTGTCCATATTTTTCACCATACAAAAAGACTCCTGAACAACCCAATAAACCATAAAACTTCCAGAATCACTGGAAATTGATCAAATCTTAAATCCTGATCAATACTTAAGTACATTCACCAATCTTCTCTACCTAGTAACAGGCTATCCTGTGTGCCACAGAGGGATGCCTTAAAGATTACATAATATTTTGTTCAACTTCTAGAAGTCGACTAGAGAAATAGTAAGTGCTAGAGACTGTTTTTCAAAGCACATATATTCTTGTCAGATTTCACTGTCTTGCAGAGACAAAGGTTATCCTTAAAATAAATTAGTGTTGATAGACCTATGTCACCCAAAGTATCACTCTGCAATAAGTCATAACCCCACTTCTGTATATCCTGAGCTTATTCCTGTGATGGTTTCTAAACAAATGTTTCCTTCTTACTGTCCTAAATTTAAAATCAAGGAACCAAATTCATCAATCCTTTTTAAATGCTTTAAGAATCCCATTGAAGCATCATAGGATACTTTATGATGGGGACACTGGACTATGAGGCAATCTTTTACCTGTGCACTGAACAACTTCATGGGTTAAAAGTTAAATCAAGTGCAAACCTGAGGTTCACCTCTTAGCAGTGTGCTAAAATAAAATATATTTTAAAAAAACCCAAAACCCAGCACTTTTTGGTTTGACTAATGTTATCCCAAAAGTATTTTCATTTATTTTTAAAAACAAACATGGAAAAATCTAGAATGCTCTGACCTTACTTCTGCATAAGAAGATGCTCCTTGTCTAAAATTAAAATTACCTGTATTTGTTCAAATTCTTATTTTCACATATCACTATTGCATACTCTTACATAAAAATATGAGGGCCCCTCCCTTTTTTTTTTAACTTAAAAGTCTTATAACCCTTGCCAAAATAGACAAACGGCTACAACTGCATAATTGGGACAAAGTCCACTTACACAGTCTCAGGACAATATACATGAAGTTAAAGGAAAGTGAAATAGGCTGAGGCGCATATGGTTCACAGCTAGCTCAGAGGGATGCTCCAGCGTATTGTACTGCTGCCCCCTTAAGGACAAAGAAAGCGAGGAGCTGCACTGCTTGGCTTGCTCAGAGGCCTACAACTAGGATTTTTGGAGGTTTTTTGACACAGTTCTCATGCCTTTATGTACGTTACCACACACAGTTATGTCCCTTTTGCTCTCCAGTGCATGTTAGTCAGTTCTTGTGCTCTCAAGCTGCCTGATGTTAGGAGCCAGTTCTGCATGGAAAGCAGGAATCATGAGGCACAACAGAAACCAAAATGCTCCTTTTCCGTATTTCTCAAAGGCTTTGACACATCAAGTCTCCCACTTCACACGTTTCCTGCAGGTTGCTAAACATTAGGGTGCTGACGGTGTGCAGAAGCCACTGCCCTCTCCTGCTGGCTCCATGGGTGTCTGTGCACCAGGGGTTGAGGGCTGGAGAGGTAATGTCCCTCCAGGCATCCCTTGCAGCCCCAGCCTAAGGGATGCTGCATCTTCAGGTGTGCCATGTCACAAGCAATTCTATCTCCTACAGGACAGGGTTTGTGATTTTTCCCAATTCGCAAATTATCACATATTTACAACATAAATTACTGTGATGCACAAATTAACCACGGGGAAACCTAAAATAAATTCAGTTAGGACCTGATGGCCCAACACTTCAACTTCAGTTATGTGAAGCTGACATCTCTGGGTGTCTCATGGTGCCATCAAACCTGAAGAACAGGGCTGAGAGAGTGCTGTTAACACATTAAGGTGCTTCAGTTTTTGCAGGATTTTCATTAAAGACAGCTTCTTTTTGAGAAGGGCCTAGAATGGTATGCCAGTGTATTTAAGGGATTCATCTAAAAGGAAGAAACTGAAAGACAAAACACTTTTAGGACAAAACAAAAAGAAATAAAATGTGGTATATATGTGCTGAAAGTAGGCTGTCAAGACTTTCCTATTACCAGGCTTGTGCTGAGAATACTGGAGATAAAGTGTTATTCTCTCTTTTATCTTCTCTTTCCCCAGAACTGAAAACCAATTCTCTTCATCAGTATTTTCTCTATTTCTTGTTGTCAAACTTCAGATTTAATCTTCACCTTCATATACAAGAAATTTAACTTGTTGAATCCCTCCATGGGTGAAAATTGCTCCCGACACAAAGTGGTTTGAGATAAGTATGATTAATACTTTTGTATTGTAAATTACAATGATAGCTTGTCATTGCTATCAATATAATTGTGCAGCATTCACATATTCTGCATGTTCAAGATTACATTCAGTTGACAGGGAATACAGTGACCAGAGGGCTGGACTAGATGATCTTTTACCCCAAACCATCCTATGAGCCTACCAATGAATACATAATTTTCAATGTCTATTCAGATGTTTCAATACTTCAGTGTGTTAAGTTTTTTGGTGAATTTTTGTATAAAATGCTTTACTGGCATAGCAAGAAAAGTTATACCTTTTAAATGCCATATCCTAAACACTATTTTGGAAGCAACCGGAATCCTTTTTTGGGGGAAAAAAAAAAAGTAACTGGAATAAGATAGCTGTACTGATATAATCTGCAAGGCAGACAAATTTATGTGAAAATAGTGTGAAACACCAACTGTGGGTGAACTTTTGGACCTTTGAAGTCAATCAAAATTGTGGCCATCGACTTCAGTGGGACAGGAACTTGCTCTGTGTTTTCTGAAGTGAGCAGCTTTAGGAAGATAAATTGTCTTATGCTCTGAGTTCCCAGGCTGCTGCCTCATCTGGATAGTTATGATCCTTGCTTTGTGTGAGGTCCTGGATGCACAGTTTTTGCATACTCAGGTTTCAAACATGTTAATTTTTATGTATTTAGGCATATATGTATTTCTTTAACATATGCCTAAAACACATGTATGTATCATTATGTATACATAATTTATTGAGTGTATACATATATAATGTATGGTGTAAGTATATAATGTATAATGTGTGCACAACAGAATTAGAAAGTACGTTAATGTCTGTGGGAGATTCTGAGAACCTTTGAAAGAAGCTGCTCTACAATGGACTTTGGTGAAATTATGTAATCCATTTCTATCTTGCTCTGACACCTTAATTGCTCATCCTGTCCTACTACTTGCATTTCTGAATTTTATTCCTAATTTCCATATATTTTTCTCTCTAGTTCATTTCCTAATCTGATACTGAACTTTTCTGTAGAATTTTTAAATGCATGTGACAGCTCATGCCATTAAATTTCTCTCATCTGTGCCTATCTGAAGACAGCAAACTGAATCTTGATATATAAGTACATTGTATCTCTTTCAACTACTTGAACATATTTTCAAAAGTGTTTTGCTCTATAATACCAAAGTATTGAGTCATCCTGCAAAAATCAAATCATAATTTGATATAATCAAAATTTCTGCTGCACACTGCTATGGTTATGAACTCCAACTTATGCACCTACAAAGCACAACACTTACAGCTGTACATAGGCAACACTGGTAGGCAACACTGGAAAAGATGCCTTATATTAAATGTTTTTGACAAATACTCTCAATTCAAATACCTTTTATACTATTCTATTTATAGCCACACAAGTATTTTAAAAGAAAATATATGTATTCAAAATATATTGAACTAGAATTTTTCATGTTTCGTGAATCAAAACAGTTTTGATGCTGTCATGGGTCTACTGAGAGAAGAGAATGGAAGAATAAGGAGGTCCTTCAGAAAAGGCTGTTGAGCCCAGTTATTTTGGCATCCTGAGTCCAGCCTTAGCTGGACACTATATGCAAGTTGAACCACAGAGAACAAGAGTACCACAAAGCAACTCTCATCTGTTTGCTTTTCTCCAAATACAGTACTTTCTTTCAGATAGCACTTTCTTTCTAAGTGCACTACAGCATTATTTATCCAGCAGATACCTATCAAAAACTCATTTGTTTACATATTCTGGGCACAGACGGTACTGTTCTTAATGGGTTCTTTTGCTGTTGTTTTGGTTTGGTTGGTGGTTTTTTGGTTTTTTGTTTTTTGTTTTTTTTTTTTACCAAAACTGTCAATAAATTAAAAGGTAGCTACGGAATTACCTATGGAATTTTGGTTTTTCCACAGCTAAATGCACAGCACAATGTGATTTACTGTAGAGAGTATTCCCTGCAGGGACTTTGATACATAGAATCATAAAAGGGTTTGCCTTGGAAGTGACCTGAAGGATCATCGGGTTCCAACCCTCCTGCCATGAACGGGGACACCTTCCACTAGACCAGGCTGCCCACGGCCCCATCCAACCTCACCTTCAACAATTCATGGAATGTGACATCCACAACTTCTTTGGACAACCTGTTCCAGTGCCTCACCACCCTCATAGGAAAGAATCTCTTCCTTACATCTAATCTAAGCCTACCCTCAGTTTAAAGCCCTTGTCCTATCACCACATGCTTTTGTAGAAAGTCCCTCTCCAGCTTTTCTGCAAGCTCCTTTACGTACTGGAAAGCTGCTGTAAGTTCTCTCTGAAGCCTTCTGTTCTTCAGGCTGAACAACCCCAGCTCTCTCAGCCTGTCTTCATAAGAGAGGTGCTCCAGTCCTCTGATTATCTTTGTGACTCTCCTCAGGATTCACTCTAGCAGGTGCACATCCTTCTTATGTTGGGGGTCCCAGAGCTGGACACAACAGGAGTGGATTTGATGGGCAGAATCCCCTCCCTCGCGCTGATGTCCACATTTCCTTTGATGCATCCCAGGACACAGCTGGCTTTCTGGGCTGCAAGTGCACATTGCTGGGTCATGTTGAGTTTCTCCTCCACGAATACCCCCCAGGTCCTCCTCCCCGGGGCTGCTCTCTGTCCATTCTCTGCTTGTGTTTGGGATTGTCCTGACCCAGGTGCAGGACCTTGCAGTTGAACTTCACGAGGTTTGCACGGTCCCATTTCTCAAGCCTTCCAAGGTCCCTCTGGATGACATCTCTTCCCTCCAGGGTGTCGACTGCACCACGCAGCTCGGTGTCATCGCAAACGTGCTGAAAGTGCACAATGAAGTAGTAAGTAGTGTTTGTCTACTTACATATGCTAATTGTAAGGCCCTTGCGGTGTGGCACCGGCTGTCCTGTCACTAACCAAGGCTGACTCCTGTTCCTCGCCTGCTCCCTGCTCACCAGGTCCTCCCAGCAAACACCCCCCGGTGACTCGCGTTTGCGGTCTGCCAGAGGAGCGGGACCCCTCCGTTCCCACGCCTGCTCGCAGGCACACAAAGCCTCGGCGGGAAGCGTATTTTTCGAATTCGAGCGCTTGGACACGCCTCCGGCCATCCTCCCTGCGCCCGCCCCTGCATCCCCGGGCTCGCCGAGGGGCTGTGCCGCAGGTGAGGGCGGCCCCGCCGGGGCGGGGCGGGCCGGGCCGAGGGTGTCTCCGCTCCGCTCTGCCCGGCACGGCTCCGCAGGAAGCGCCGCCCGCGCTCCTTCCTCCTCCCTCCTCTTTCTCCTCCTCCTCCTCCGCCTGCCTGTGGCGGCGGCGGCTCGGCGATGCAGCAGCACTTTTCCCTGGCTGAGTGCGACGTGGTGGGCTTCGACCTGGACCACACGCTCTGCCGGTACCACCTCCCGCAGAGCGCACGGGTGAGTGCGGGCGGGCGGCGCGGCCGCGGGGAGCTGCGGGAGGGGCCCCGCTCCGCCCCGCTCCGCCGCACGCCCCGCCAAAGGCAAAGCGCCGCGTCCCGGGGAGCGGGGCCGGGACCCCTCCGGCGGGGGCACCGAGCCCCGGGCCGGCTGTCTCAGACATCCACAGAAGATAAGAGAAACCCAAGCGCATCTCTCGCCGGGCTCTTCCTCAGCAGGCCTCTGCCCGAACGGGGGGGACAGCCATGTCTCCTTCCTTGAAAATGGTTCTGCTTTCCTGGCCGTAGCGGCGCTGAGGAAAAGGTATAGCCCGCCCGCTAAATCCAGAGATGCTGCAGAGTGAGGAGCCCGCAGCACTTTGGACAGGAGACCTTTGCGAACTTTCTGATGCTTATAATAAAACGGCGAGTTTAGAGGCACGCGGCACCTCTGATTTAGCCCTGTGATATCTTTCGGAAAGGAACTGCTGGCTTGTGCTGTGCGTTTCCGCCCTTGTCACTTTCTTTTTCAAAGTGCCTGGTAATCTTATATTGACTCGTCCTTCTCTGTTGATGTCAGGACTGTGTCCAGGAGCTATATGGTGTCTCGGATGCCCATAGTGTCTCACTCTCCCCCTTTCTTTGCCTCCATTCACTTACAGTACACTTTGCACTGCACAGGACTCCCACGGTAATTGCAAGATATTTCAGAATTTGGTATAGAAACAAATGTTTATGAGCTGTCCCGTTTATTAATAGGCAGTGCATCCTGTGTTGAAAAAGTGTATTGCTTCCCTTAGCTGTGTGTGAACTTCCGCAGAGAGGCATCTTCCTTACAAAAGAGGATTCAACAGTGACAGTAAAATGTATGAGCTCTTAAATTCGTAGGTGGAAACTGTGTAACACTAGGCTTACCTTCCATGTTCTTCCTGGTGTGCCACATATCACATCTTACACAAGCACATTCTTGCTGATAAAAAAATTTGTCTGATGAAGGCAAACATTAGACAATTGATAACTATAAGTTTTTTAAAAATGCTAACCAAGCAATGAACAAAATGGAGAAAAAAATCCCAAAGACTTTTTGGTTCACTCCACATCTTCTCACAAAAGATAGAGGCAGACTGACACATGCCCAGTGCATGCCTCCTTATCTGTTGGAAATAAAAAGTACTTTAAAAGGCTGAGAGGCCCAGCTGAAGATGAAGTTAGTGCTTACTGTTTCAGCGTAGGCCTTCATATTTGTCTTTCTCTGAATTCATTAGTATTAATTCCAAGAGCATCTATTGTAACTAAAGAAAAAAGGCCAGGGAACAGCTTTAATGAAAGAACCACGAGAAAAAGGGAGCAATTACTATTTTTGGATAGTCTTTAAGGACATGGCAGCATCTCTGTAGAGCTTCTCGTAGAACTTTGCCAGCTCGGTATATTCATAAATTGCTGAGGGTCATGCTAGGCCTCTTGAATTTAGAAACAATAACTGCTTATTCAGTACTTGCCTATTTTCTTCAAAATAAATTCCTTCAACTACTTTTAAAATGCCCCTAAGGATAAATGTTTATCAGTTTGGAAGCTGCTTGTTGAATCTCAGTAACCATGATGTTTAAAATTTAAAAGAAAGAACGAAACAAAAAGGATTGAGGGGGAGATACTGACTAGTCTGCAAGTACTTAGCATCTTGATTTCCCAACACTCTTGAAGCACAGGGACTGTAAAGTAGAATGTTGTAATCTGGGTTGTGCTGGACACATTGCACCAGAAATCTGGTGTATTTTCCAGCCATGACAGAAATAACCTCAAGCACTATTTCCTAGTGGAGGCAGTGGGACAGGGCCTCAAGCTCCCTGGTTTGATTTTGCTTAGGAGGCACTAACACTCGCATCTTGCTGCTTTCCAAGGAAGCAGTGTCTTTGGTCTCACTTAATCAATGTAATGAATGCATGTATTTGTTTTCATTTGTAGCTAATATATGATAGTTTTGCCCACTATCTGGTAACGGAGAAGGGCTATGATGAAGACTTGCTAACTCTAGCTCCAGACAGCTTAGACTTCTGGTGAGTACATTGAAAATAGTGTCATTCCTTCATGCTGTAACTTACAAAGCTCAGAAAAGAGCTTCATTTATTAGGCAGTTGATGTTATGATTGCCAAGCCCAGTGGATAAATCAAAAATTAGAGTTTTAAATACTTGCTTTAAGAAATATTTGTCATTTGATACTTCTAATGTGGTATTTCAAAGAGAGAACTGCGCATCCAAGCTTGCTTTGTCTGTGCTTCCAGCTGTCTGGACAGAAGCCTTTTAGTCTCACTCTCTTATTTTATCCTTTACATTCTACTCAACAGTAATCATCAGATTTTAGTCACTTTTCTCTCAACAGATGTTGTTTTGTTTGTGTAAGGTAGAATAATCCCAGCAGCCTTCTGAGAAACCGGTGAAAGGTTAAATGCCAGGAGGTAGCCCTTGGGTAGCATATCAGGCACAAAGCCATGATGAAAAAGACTGAAACACAAGTTCCTACTCTGAACTTAGTGGTCTCTGAGCAGGAACTTGAATTTGAATCTTGATCTTTTAACTTTATAAGGTTATTGTCTAGGCCATGGGGGTGGAGACTTGAAGGCCAAATAATCACTAGGTATTTTTAGGAGAAATACGTGGTTTGTTTTTTTTTTTAATTAATGTGTGCATTCTTGTGTAATGGTTTTTGCAATTCTGTATTTGACTAGGCAGTTTCCAATGAGATTGATTTCAACATCCATGAGACAAGCAATGTAACTATTTATCATATTTTGGGCCCTAAGATGCAAGAAATCCTTTGTTCAGATCTAGATATCTTGGGTTTGGTCTTTTATTGAGGCAGGAGGTTCATTAACATGGACCTGCAAGTCCACAATGCTGGGAACAAATGTGTCATTGCTTCTTGCCCAGGAGTCATTCATGAAAGGTTGCCATCTGCTTGCTGCCTTCATGGCATATATTCTTTCCTTTGGGTGCCTCATAGAGGATGAAGGTATCATTACTTCCTCAGCCTTGTTTATTCATTTGTATTCTAACCACTGAACTCTGAATTAATTTTTCAAAGAACCTAAGCAAATGTAGATTCAGTTATCTGGAAGATACAGATTTATTAGGGAGAATTAGGAACTCTTGCCAAGTGTCTCTGACACTGTCAACTCTTCCCCTTGTTAGTGCTGGCTAACATGGCAATGCTTCTGCTTCATGTGTTCTTAGTTTGTTCAGTTGCCTCATTTAAAATGATGTTCTACCCCTCTTTTCTGTAATAACTGGTTCTATCAGTCTGGTAATAATTAGAGGAATTGGTAGCAAAAAAAAAATTCTTTAATACAAGTGACTTTAATATCGCGCTTCTTAGTTTTACGTGTTTGGATCTTAAACCTCCAACCAATCCATATAAACAGTCCCTGAATTTACTGGACATGGAACTGGGTTTATTTAGTAGGATTTTGCTGTGTAAGGAAAATCCAGTCCTTATTGTAATAATATGTACTTTCTTATAGAGAGCATTGTTCAAACATGGAAGTATTTGAAGGCTTGTGACTTGTTTGGTTTTCTGTAGCATCGTAGCTACAAAATCACCATGGCTTCTGTAACTGTATATCAGTGATAGATAAGAAGACAATCCTCTGAAAGCATTAATTTTTTGTTTTCTCCTCAAAATTAATTTATTCTTAGTTGCAAAGGCTTGGTGTTGGACATTGAAGAAGGAAACTTCCTGAAACTTGCAGAAGATGGAACAGTTTTAAGGTAATCTTGACAATAAATTTATATTGTTAAATATAAATTGTATTGTTAAATACACTAAAACTTTATCGTATTTCTAAATGCCATCTCTCAATTTTATAAATATTTAAAACACTTTTTTCAGCATTCAGTCTTTTATTAGATGTAAAAGTTTAAATACTCTTTGATAATGTGGTGCTCAGTTTCTCTTAATGTTACGTATGGAATCTTTTAGTAATGTTTTGGTGTTAGCTGGTAGTAAATAATATATCATTTTTAATAAAATCTGAGACTCCGAGGACACATAGATCTTGAAAGTGACTTCAGTTTCTGGTGGCTACCAATGTGCTCTTTGTCCAGTTCTGCTCAAATCCAGAGTAAGGTTTTAATTTGGATTGAGAGTAACCTGGCTTGGGAACCAGTGCAAATGACTAGCACTCATGACTGGAATGACTATTATCCTTTGTACCATAGACATTCAAAATTCTGCAAGTTTCCATCTAATTTAAATAGTCTGAGATGAATTAACCACAGAAACTGATGTGTTCACTTTCAGAATTCTGGGGGGTTTCTGCTCTTAAGCTGTTTGGCTTTCAGTCATCATTTCAGGAAATGCTTAGTTCTTCTTTTCTTCCTGTTTTTTTTTTTTTGTTTTTTTTTAAATATAGAAGACTGCTACTTTGAATCAAAAATCTGAAAAGTAAATATATCTAAAGTATATCAGTCCTGGTCCCATTTCTCCCTAATTTTGTTCCAGAATGAAAATCTGTGTAATTTAGTATGCAAGACAGACTCTACTCTTTTTTTTTTTTCTTGATAGCATGTGGGAGAAGGAGCTTGAAGATGCTAAGGAAAACCAGATCTCATTAAAAGAAGAAAGAAATATTTTTGTGTCATTGCTGTGTATCCCAAAATTCATTTAATAGCATGAATTTTGGAGTACTAAATGCAGAATTCAAGATCACAGAGTATACCTCATTAAAGGAAAGAGTGGTGCAGGGTTACCTCTGCTGGCATTGCATGCATTTTCTTCAAAATGGGACCCAATTTGATGGTACGACTAGTTAATTTTTAATGCCTAAAAAGGGTTGTGTGTACTTATGCACTAAAGAGCTGCTTGCAGGGCTCAAACCAGCACTTTTCCATAGTTCTGCCCTACATTCTGTGAATGTTACCAGGCTTCAGAATGATGTATAGGCTTTCTGCACTGTGCTTTATTGTGCAGTGTATACTGATAGCTCAAGTATAGTGAGTGTCCTCACACAATTGAAAACATTCGAGCAATACAGAGTGATTGTGTTAGCAGGTGAGGCACAGTAGCTGCGCCCCCAGCCAACCAAACCTTTGTGTAGTAAGGCTTTTATTGAGAACTGGAATGTATATGATAAAGGCTTAGTAGGTCGTGGGAAACTTCTAAGCTATAAAGAGAGTCACTTTTGATCAGCTTGCATGCACTGTAATTCAGTTGCAGTGTGTTACTTTGCACAAGTAATAGTTTGGATGTTTTCAACCCTTTTCTGTTTTGTTTTTTATAAACAACTTAATGCATCAAATAGGGCAAGCCATGGTACAAAGAGCATGACATCTGAAGAGATCCTGGAGATCTATGGAAGGAAGGAGTGGAAGCATTTTAATACAGTCAGTGGAATGGTTTCACGCACAGGTAGCTATACTTTAGTATGTCTTCGTCTCTGAAGTTGCTCTGGTCTCTTCAGTGCCTCATACTGTTAGTTCTTAGCACAGATTTGTAAAAGTGCTTGAATTGGGAATTACTGGAATCGGTAAATGTACTGGGGGAAACTTGATTTTTATGTATTTTTAATTTATACTATTAGAATCCACCTTAAATTTATATCATGGTATTTATTTTATGGTAAGACAAATGAGCTGACATTATAGGCATATTTTGGTTATAGTGCTGGGCACACTGTCCCTTGATGAAGTAGACTGGTACTACCAGTATCATGATTTAACCTGAGTCAGAAACTGAGGACCATACAGCTTCTCATTCACTCCCACCCTGCCCAGGGCAGGAGAATCAGAAAGAATGGTAAATGTCATGAGAACAATTTATAATTTAAATGAAATGTTATAATAATAAATATACTAATAATACTACTAATAATTATAGTAATGATAAGAAGACAGAGCCACAGAACCCAAGAGGAACAAGTAATGCCCAATACAATTGTTCAATACCTGCTGACTGATATCCTATCTCATTTAGGACAAATCTGAAATTTTTTTTAATTATTGACTTATTGTCATCAGTGCTGTTACTGGAGGTTTCCATGCAGGTGCAAAGAACAAAGCAGATCTGGAAACAAAACTTCTCCCCTTGCAGTTGAAGTTCCTTGTGTTTAAGAGAAGAGTCGCTTTGAAGGAACTGTGGCTAGGTTTACGTTCTTGCTCTGTGTTTCCTCTCTGTTTTACTTTGTTCTTGGCAATTGTATCACACAGGAAATGCTCACTTAAGGTGCATTTTGTTATATAATGGAGGTACTTTCCTTGAGATTTTGCTGACTGCAAATGCAGTGCTTATTCTAAAC
This sequence comes from Eopsaltria australis, assembly GCA_034509425.1. Taxonomy (NCBI): domain Eukaryota; kingdom Metazoa; phylum Chordata; class Aves; order Passeriformes; family Petroicidae; genus Eopsaltria; species Eopsaltria australis. The sequence continues at coordinate 1,488,106 of JAVTVJ010000068.1, read as the reverse complement.
TGCAGGTAATCTTTTGCAAAAGGAAGGAAGAGAAGGGTTTCCTTTGGTCATATAGGAAATGTGCTTTTCTTTTTCACTGAAACATGCACTTGGTCTCTGTTGTGAATGTTAAGCCCCAGTTTGGTGACTTCTTCTTGGATATACCTAAGAGAAAGCACAGACAAGATAATGAAAAAAAATAATCACCGGTTATGTCATTTCACTCCTTGTAGAGAGTTGTTGAGCAGGACCTTAGTCTGGGGGAACATTTGCACCCTCCTGACACAGTTCAGTTTCGGTGACCCATGTAATAATGTGAGCACGCTTCCCCTTGGGCCAGGATGCTGTCTGCAGCTCGTGTGTGCAAAGGACACGACTGTGTCAGACCTGTCCAAATGTCTCTGAACTTCTCAAACACTTTTCTTGTGCTTTCACTGCTAGGGAAATAGATATTTTGGAATGGTTGAACGATACCATCCTGACTCAAAACTCATGGTTCTCCTCTTTTTCTTTCACCCGGGCTTTTAGAATCTTAAATTGTCATATTAAAATCCCACTGCCTTCGTATAGGTAAACAGGTTTAAGTTGCCAGTTATAAGAATCAGAAGTGGAAGAAAAGGCTAACAAAGACTGGGAAACAGATAATGCTTACTACCAGTAAAATCCAAATAGGAGCTTATATTATTATTTGAATGTAATTTTTATTTGTGATTAAAGCATACAATACAGGGGTGTTTAAAGTATATTTTTTAAATTATTTTTTCCAGCTAAATACTATTTGTATGATAATTATTTTGACCTGCCAGGAGCTCTTTTGTGTGCAAGGGTTGTGGACAGCTTAGATCAGGTAAGAACTGGATTGTTTGAAAATTATGTATTGCATGATCTTTTCCTTTGACCACCACATCTCTTGCATGCATTATTGAATGCTTACAAATTGGGTATTGAACAGCATCAAAGTCTTTTTCTCATTTGGACTATTCCACATTGGACTTAGTGTATTAAAATCATCTCTGAAGATAATTGTGAACTACATGGCATGTTCAAAATCAAAGTACTTCCACCAGAGGGCACAAATAACTAGGATACTAATAGAAATGTGCTGTTTCCTCAAGTTTACCCTGTGATACGCAGAATGTAGTTCTTAAAGTCTCCTTCAATTATGTTTGATGGTACTTGAAATAAAAACAATATAAGTTTTCTGAATTACATGATTTGGTAATTTGCAAGTTGTTAAAGAGTTGAAAGCTTCATTTCATCCTTTCTTAAGCTTGTTTTTGTCCTAAATGTATTGATCTGTTTACACAGATATAAATATACCTCTGGCATATTATCTTTTTAATTTTTTTCCTCTGATAAACAGTAAATTAAATTCTTAAGGTGGAAAATACAAATGCTTGAACCTTTTTCAGTGCTTTTTAGATAGAGCCTTTTTGTTTTGTTGTGTAAGAGAAGGTTTGAATGTTTAACTTGTGTGCAAGGAAGTAGGAGGGGGTTCTTCACATAGGGTAACTCTACTGGTGTCAAAAGATTATTGATGTAGCCTTCTGGCCAGAGGTACCAAAGTGCTGCAGGCCTGAAAATTGTCAATACTTAACCTTGTCTGCAGAGTGAAAGTCAGAGCTGTGAGATGAGTGTCTGGGGTCTCTTTGGATATTAGGTGGCTTGCTGCTTTAGCCTTCACGCCAAAATAGCATGCTGAGTAGATTGCTGCCTAAGTCCAGGTGCTGCATGAAGAGTTAGCTAAAACTAGCTTATCAGGGAAGCATGGAGGACAGGTGCTCGGTAAGACTCTTAATTTTCTGCCTGATTAATCCCTTCCCCCTAAGCTGTTCACAGCTTAGAAACCTGTTGCAGATGTGACACCTGTGTTGTATTTACTTTATATTTAATTTATACTCAGCACAAATCACCTACTTTTTAAAAGAGAAAGCACATCATAGCATATGTGTAATAAGCTTTCACATCCAGTTACTGGTTCACAGGCTGGAGCACTGACCCTGGATCAGTGCCATCTTCAGCTACAGGGAATTAAACCCGTGCTGTTTCTCTGGAGAGCCATGAGAAGTGGGTCATGCACCCTCTTTATCTCCTAGCAGTTCTCGAGTATTTTACTGGATGTCAGCCCAGTTTCAACAGGAGGGCTACAGTAATTCCCTGGAATGTTAGTATCAGCCACTTGAGAAAGATGCAAGGCAGGAGGTGGCCAGCCTTTCCAGCCCAGAACTTATGCTTGTAAAATGCTGCATCCAAAGGACTAGAAACCATCACATTTTCTTCTTCCACATTCCTGAAAGAAAGTAGAGCCTTCTGTGTCCTATTCTTTGAGCCTGTTTACTAAGTGATATTTTCTTAGCATTTTCAGCCAACGTTCTAGGTTTAAGAAAACTTTCTACTGGAAGCAGATGTGAGAAATGCTAAGTTTGGGTTCAAAATGGGTTTAGATATGAGTTGGATGCTGGACTACCCTGCAATAAAATGTGCTAGTACTACTGCATGGACTACTGCATTAAAAATGTATCTGTTTCTGCTGTGTCCAGAGCCAGAATTCTTACATGTTTTCAGACAAAGCATGGGAGCTTCTTAGTGTTTTTGATCTTCACACTGATAAGCTAAGCAAAACACTGCTTTGTCTTAATGGTTCAGCTAATAAAATTTCATTTTGAAATCACACCAAAATCATGATGGACTGCATGGCATGCATACAGGTTTCTCTCTGCTTTATGGGAATCATTCAGTTTTCCTTTACATCTTGTATGCAGTGGCTGAAGATTTGCAAGAAATTAGTATGTTATTTTAGTCTCTGCTGAGTTCAAATGTTTAGAAGGAAGTGTACTGAGTTTTAAACTAGTATCCAACTTTTGGTTCAGTGCATTGATCTTTTTTTTTGTTTAAGAGAAACAAGTTAAAAAACCCAGAACTCCAAACTAAGGACCAAAGTCAGCCACATGGAGTGTGAGGGGAGAAGACAGTTGAATCTGTCTTGAGGAGAGTGCTAGCTTAGGCTACTTGCATTGCCACTAGATAGATAGGTCCTCAGTATCTCCAGTACATAGCTTTCAATAATCAGCCTTGGTTAGCATCCTTGGCTAGGTGAAGCTGACATATGGAACCTTTTCTCTTTATTAGCTCTTTTATGTACTTCTGTGGCTGTTTGCTATAGGAATGGATTAAAAAAAGAACCTCTGAAAGCCATAGCACCACATCTTTCCTGTTCTTGACCTGTAAAGCTGATGGATGATAAGCAAACTGCCATAGTGCTTGTCAGTTATGCACAAAAGACCTTGTTTGTGTGACTTGCTGATTGTGAAAGTAAAGGCAGACTGTTCTCTGGAAGCCTCCATGGCAGGTTTGGCCTGAAATAGCAGTTTACTTCAGTGTATATCAACTGCATGGTTTTTGTTTTTATTTGGCAGTGATAAGGGTTTGGGTTTGGGGTTTTCCTCAGTTTCGGAATGTTTCCCTCTATACAAAGTGCTTTATGCTTACAAAATGGCTCATTATTCAGGTATCAGTGCAGGTATCAGTACACAGAGGGCAGCAGTGCCCTGAAACCTGGTAACAGTTGTCTTGAAATTTATCCTAATGTAGATGTGGAAGGCCTGTAACAGCATTACAGAAATATTTCCATGACACATAAAGTCAAAGATTATACCACCTGCTTCACTGCTGCCAGGTTACTGTGTAACTGAGCACCTCTTACAGGCTCTGTAGCTAATCCTTTGCTCTGTAATACTGGCTGGCTGTGTAATTGCATCGGTTTCATTCATCACTACTAAAATTTGTGGTGTTTGAGAGTGGGGCTCAGCTGGTTGAGGTTTTCCTCTCCTATGTGAGAGGCTGAAGGGGCAGCTGAGGTCAACTGGAGCTCTGCTGTGCCTGGGAAGCTTTCTAGGAATGGCGAGAGACTGTTCACAATCATGGATCACCTTCCCCTGTCCTTCTGCCAGAGCTGGGCTTTGGCAATCTTCAGAGCAGAATGCCATGAAGTGCTGCTCAGCCAGGCTTCTGGATGAGTATTTTATACCATGTTTGGGGTAGGGTTCTTGGCAGAAGGGCATTGCCTCTAAATTATAGTAAAGGGATTTCCCAGTTCTTGAGGTGAAAGGTGATATGAGTGCCAGGCTGTGGATAATGTCAGCATGCTAATTAACTTCAGTATCTGCAGCCCTAGGCACTTCTTTTTCCCAAATGTCAGTGGGATGGAATGCTCATTCTGTAGGTTGCTGTTCTATCTGATGCCCCTCTTTGCTGTAATGTTTTAGAGTTCCTCACAAATATTAATCATTTCTCCTTTTCTCTTCCTCTTCCCATCATAACCCTTAAGAGGGTCTGCAGTTACCCAAAGTCAGCCTGGGTACTGCTGAATCCTGATGTCCTGAATCCTCCTGTCTTAAGACTGTCTTACTCCATATGGTTTTGTTAATTCATGGCATTACTGTCACTGTTTCAATATGAAAGCTTGTAATAGCTGATACTTGATATAATGACTAGATTTCTTTTGACACTTACAGCATGATGGTCAGAGAAAATATGACTTCTGGAAGGACATGGTGGCTGCTATCCAACATAATTATAAAATAACAGCTTTTAAAGGTAGGTGGGTTCACTGAAGACTCTCTGTAACAGGTGAAAATATTACATGTGCTTGCCAGAGCAAATATGTTTACAAGTATGCTGTAGGCTACTCAGCACAGCTTTTACGTTTCAGGTTTATAAGTAGTTGTGTAGTAGACACATGTTTTTCCTGGAATGAAACATCTTTATCATTACTGTTTTGATATCTTTAATAGCATTTCTGATGTGCTATTTCACTCAGTATTTCAACTCTTATTGCTATTTCAACTCATTTTAGAAAGAAATTGTACCTTACCGTGATCAATATGGTAATGTGGACATCCTTGAGCTGTATTTTGAATCTGTTCTTTATGATCTTGTAATGATAGATAAAATCAGAAATGCACTGGGGAAAGAAATTCAAGTACTAACTAATATTTGATTATTTTCTTCAGTGCTCTAGTTTTGATTAGAATTTCTCCTGTAGTATTGACACAACAGAGAGGAGATTTTGACCTTCTTAACAATTGCAGGGGACCATTTTTTCTTAATAGCATTTCTCCACCCAAAACTAACCTTAGATACTGTAATATAAATTAGAATTGGAAAACATCTTGGATACCCTTCAGCAAGAAATTATTTTCCTTCCTTCACAGGCATAACTTCAAAGTTACTATCAGGCATATAAAATAATAAGTTGATAATAAAGGCTAACCGTTGTGTGTGCACACAGTTAATTGAATTTTTTTAAACTGTATTTATATGCTGCTTAGTTCGGAATTCTGAACTACTGTTAAATTATCTTGGTTGATGCAACATTTCATTAGACAGAGGTGTAGTCTGCACCTTCTTAAAACTTACTTCTTTTTTTGCCTGAGCTGTCCTACTTGCTGTGTTCCTTTCAAATGTAGTTGACAAAATTGTTACAGAGAGATTCCAAACAAAAATGGAAGTTGATACAGGGATGCAAATGGTAAAAATCAGCAAGATATGTGCTTTGTTTGTGTTATTAGTGTGTTTCCATTAGAGTTTAAGAGTGTGATTGGCAGTTATGAATTGCCCTAGGAACTCATTCATACACAAAATAAATGTATCTTTTCTTTTCTGCTGATACAAAATCAACCCTAATCAACTGTAACTATTTTTTTAGAATTTTTGTTAATTTTTTCTTCAAACAATGACAGCTCTTTTTCTTAAAAGATGTAGATCATGCAGCAAAAAGGATAATTTTTAAAAGTGCTTTTTGGGAATTAATGAGATCCAAAAAATTAGTCTAAGCTTTGAAGTCATACAAATAATTGCTCAGTTTTATTTATATGTAAGCATCTGCTTGTGTGTACATTTGGACATTTATGCTTATATCTATCTAATAGGTACCTATTTCTATATGTAAATCTGGGATCTGCAAACAAAATTTGTGATGTGGCTTAATTCTTTCTGGCTTCTGTCAGAGACACACACATGCATAAGAGTCTTAAAAATACAGGAAAGTATAGTAAGTGATAGGCATGAGTATTATTGGATTAATCTCTGTGATATCAGAAGTGAAACAACATGGATTATATGCACTACTTAATTATAAAGAAAGTGATATACTCTGTCATGCATCACTTGAAAGGCTTCACAGTGTTTATTTTCCATTTAATAACATGGTCCAGTAGCTAAAGCACTGAACAGGGAGTCAGAACCAGAATTAATTTCCTCCTGTATCATTTACCAGTGATATCATTTGCCACGGAGCATTTCTTTTTGCTTCAGGTCCCTCTGTGATATAAGAATAAGGGTACTAATCTTCTATCACTGCTGACAAAGTGATTTATTTTTCTCAATTTTGCATCTCACATAACTTCCTGAGGAAACTCCCAAACCTGGCTCCCAACATCTACATACCAGGAAGCCCCAGTGTCTTTCATAGCCCAGAGTCTGGCCTGAAAACCCCAGCCTTTTGACTTAACTCCATGTCTTGCAGGGGGTTTAACCCTTCAGAGAAAAGCTGTGCTCATTAACAGTTAGTCCAGGTAAAATTTCAAAAGCAAACTTATTAAGTGGTCAGTTGAGGGGACGCAAAGTTCCCAACTCGAAACATCTTAGCGGTGCCATTGTCGGTGGCGGAGCAGAACGACTGACCGCTTTATTTTTTGAAATCCACTGAGTGTTTGCAGTTCACTTTGATTTGTTGTCAGTATGCCCTTGTGTCTCTATGTCCCTTCTCTTTTTCACAGGATTTTTTTGATCATAATCAAGTGTCTGATCGATTTTGCTTTTCATTGTCTTAGCTATGGTAATTGCCTTAGATAATTGCCCTTAGGTTTTTTTTTGGATGGTTCTTTCAGATAGGCATGATTGTCCTGATTCAGCTTGATGAAGGGTGTTAACCCACTCTTTTCCTTGTAAAGAAGTGAAGAACTGAGGCCTGCGAAAGGAAAGTAAGGGGGTTCCCAAATAGCCTTGTGTTATTTTAAGACATTCTGTTGTGAAAATAACTAAAAAAAAAAAAAAAAAAAAAAGAAAAATCTGTGAAACAATGCTATCAGAAAAGCATGGTGTCAGATAGCAATGAATACAGATATTTGCAATATCTGGTATTACTCACCTGGTAATACCTGCAGGAGCGCTCTCTGCAATTGATAACCAAGCTGAGCATTACATTACTCGACAATCCATTTGATTCTCAAGACTTTATTCTTATTACTGGAATATTTTGTGACTGTAAGGTAATTAACATTACCTTCACTGTGTTGGATTTAGTGGATGTTTTATAGATCTTAGTGAAGAGCAATTTTAAAGAAAACATCATGGGGCAATGTATTTTACACTATTAACCTATGTGGACATATGGAAACAAAGTGTACTCTTTAGAGGACTAATAAGACCTAGAAGTACTGTATAATTATTTCCTTGTGAAAAATTTCAGATTTGATGATTTTTTGGACAAAATCAATAGGATTTTTCAGGGAAATGTTGCCCAATACAACTTTTTCAAGCAGAATTTTGTGAAATATCTCAAAGGCTACTTTCTCTCTCCCTGAAGACTTTCCTTTCCCTGTAATTTTTCTGACACTTCTGAAAACTGTAGCATCTGTGGCTGTATAGGTAAAATTACATGTTTGTAGTATTTTCAGTTAGTTTATAAGATTATATTTCATTTTGGAAGTAAAAAAAATCATGGCTGATATGGCAGCAGACTTCATAAATTGCCCCTAACCAGGCTTGATGGGATACACATGTTTTTGATCACAAGTTTATGGTCTTGGCAGAAGATAATAAATGTAGGCGTCTGTGATATGTTTATCTTTAATATGCAACTTCAAATATAAGAAACAAAAAACAAAGATGCTTTTCTGGCCAAAAAAAAACCAATCGTCCAAAAATTGTGCAAAATACTAGTAGTTCCTAATGTTGATATAGCAATGATAAGATATCTTTATTTGTCCTAATTGTGAAAACTGCAACAAAGAGGCAAGTAAAAAGTACATTTGTTACATTTCTTCTCTGTGCTTTCCAACTAAATACAGAAAGGATTGTTTGGGTGCTTCATGTTTTTGATCACGCAAGGCTTCAGAAATTTCAGTACTTCTTTGGAAGTGATATTTTACTATTACAGGCTCTTAAGTTTTTGTTTGAATCTCATGATGGATTTTCTTTCCTTTAAGATCCAGGATCCAGAAGAAGTGGTGTTTTTGGAAGGGCTTTATCTTTAGATAGATTGCTGATCTTCTTGTGGAGAAAATATTAAAAAAAAAACTTTAAAATCCTACAGACCTTCTCAAGGTCCCCTTTAAACTGAAAATCCAGACCTAAAATCCAAGTATGACTTGTGCCTTTGCCACAATTTGCTGTATCATCTCTAGCTTTTCAGTTTTAAGAGTTAGTTTCTTAGTGACTTAATATCTGAGCAATTATGAAAAGACTTAAAAAAACCAGGCATGAGGCACCAAGCTGTAGACTTATTTGAAGTTCCATATGTTCAAGGAATAAAGACATAAAGGACAAAACCTGATTTAAAGTGGATGAATGGATGATAAGGATTAGTGAACTGTGTTTTTAAGAATGCTGCCTGGGCCTAGTTTCTTCCAAGTTAATTGGAGTCACAGGACGGTAATGTACTACTAAGCTTCAATCTTCTCCAACAATTTCAAACATGTGCTTTGGCATACATTTAAAGTATGTAAAGTAAAGTAATTAACCAGAAGCCTACTACTAAGCCATATTTTCCAGCTCCCGTATCCAGTCCCTCTGTTTGTTTCTGAAACAAATGTTCCAGGTTGGTTGAGTGGATGGGCAGTAGGACATACTGTGTTTAAATACTGGGAAGTGCTGTTGAACTACTGTGAGTGACTGCACAGGCATACAGTTTTAGTGCAAAAAAGAGATTTTTCTTCAAAGATCTGTAACTAATATTTGTCCTAAAATATTAAACTAGAAAAGTGGGAGTAGACAAATCAGACTCGTGTGTCTGGAGTTTTATTTTAGCTTGAAAGAAAAGTATTGCGTGGTTGCTATTTATAAATGGTGGTACTGTTATTTGTATTATTTCCATACAAACATTTGTGTGTAGTGTTTATAATAGTAGCAGCAATTTGCTTACCTATGTCTGTGTGGTTGCTGAAATAAATAGATCTCATGTTACACTCTTTATTTAAGCAGTTATTATTTTACTGAATTGTAGCCTAAACCACAGGTTTCCTTATCCAGCAGCACTTAAAAGAGGAAGAAAAAAATTCTTCAAGTTACTTTCATGGTAGGTCTTTACAGTTTCCAAAACATGATGTACTTTGCTAATGATGGGTCAACCATCAAGCAAAAGGTATCCTAGCTTTTTTATTAACTCCGGTGTATTATCAAGTATTTTAGGATATTGCTGATTTCAAATGTACGCAACATAGCAAGCCTCAAGTTCTGCTTTCATGAAGAAATGGCAATATCACAAAAATTTTAAACATAGGCTTACATACTTTCAGTACAAGTGATTAAAAGCTTCTGTTTAAAAAAAAAAACCACAAAGCTAACTATAGTAGTTTTAACGGTTCATTAGGTTTTGATACTTTTAAAGCACATGAATGGCAACTGTTATTGGAAGAAATGTGTGATCAAACTATTATGGTTTCATAATTCATAATCTAACTTTTCATAGTAGCATAATAAATTAAATGACTAATGCTTCTGAGACATGTTTGTATGCAGATATGGTAAATACGGTTATTTATGTCTACTGACTAATTACTGCCATCATCTGATAAATTTACCAAATAAGTAAAATATATTCCTCACACTATTGTGTTTTAAAGGAATGAACTGTTCAGGAAAAATCTGGGCAAGGATTATCTCCAGTTTAGGAGTGGTAAAGCTGTTCTGTTTTTGTAGGTGTCTTCATGCTTGTGAGGATATGTTTTTAAGGTTTGGATTTGTTCAATGTGGTTTTATAGTACTCTGAATATTGTAGTTTTACAGAATGTTAGGAGATTTAAAAGTATTGAACTAGTTTGTTGCATCAATGTGCATTAAAGAAAACCAAGTGGATTTTGAGGCTTCAAAGCTTGTTGCTTTTTCATATTGTTTAACTTTAGGTCTTCATTAATATGTAATAATTTGTAAATCTACCTTTCTCCACGGTAGTTATTCATTAATAAGAACAGTAGAACTTAATGAAAACTGTGATGTTGATGTGCACTTTATTAGCGTTGTTGTTGTCTCCTGTTGGATAGCATAAAGATGAAGAAGAATGTAAAATGTTCCTGAAGTGTATTGTCCAGCTGTTGAGGTGGCTGTGGTGTATTTGAGACCATATACTTGGAATAAAATACCTTTGGCTAATTCAAGTATAGTGAAGTTATGATCTAGCATCCTTTATTGCATTATGAGATGTGATAGTTAGAAATTCTGATTTTCCTTTTAAAAGAAAAAAAAAAGAAAAAAAGACAGAGACAGGTGGGTTATATTAATTCATAAAATTTTTATGTTGCATTCAGTCAGACAATTAATCATCATTTGAAACAATCTTTTTATGACAATTCTCTAAAAACATACAGTATTATTCTACTAGGTTTGAACCACTCTCTTCTACTTTCTCACTCCCTTCTCCATTCTTGTTGCAACACTGAAGTTGCATGACCTGCTACGGATGAATCAGATCAGTACCTGGTTAAAATGGTCTGAAGGAGAGTGTGTCAGGACAGGGTAAGTGGGATATTAGATGTGAGCAAACAGGAAACCTGAGAAAGAAGAGTGAACATAGTCAGAGGAGTAGAGGCCATTAGATTCTGAGTTGGGCAGTTGGAGCCATACTTGGTCATTCTCCATAAGATCAATGACAGCACTGCCAGAAGCCTGGTCAAGATATCCCTTCTTGTACTCATCATAGGTGTACATGAGTGGGGAACCATTTTTGTAGAGTGCAACCCAAACATTTGTTCCTTTTGCATGTACATGGTAGGAGAAATAGTACAGTCCAGGGGTTCTGCAGGTGAAGATTCCTGTTCTGGGATCATAGTGTTGCTGCCTATTGTACAAGATTTTGTCAAATTTGATGGGGACTGTTGCCGCAGGGTAGGCCTTTGAGAGGATGACACTGAAAGCAGACACTGGCATCCCTGTCAGAGCTTGGTTTACTCCTCCTTTTATGAAAGATATCCCTGATAGATCCCGAGACTCTCCTGCTTTAACATAGCCTTCAGGCATCTGTGGGATTACAGCTTGGCCGGGGGGACCAGGAGGACCTGGGGGGCCAGGCAAGCCGGGCTCACCTTTGCTGCCTTTAGGCCCAGGAGGTCCTGGTGGTCCCATGGGTCCACTTAAACCTTTCGTGGAAATGCCTGCTGGGCCCGGCAGTCCTGGTGCTCCTGGCTCACCCTTCGCTCCAGTGGCTCCTGGAAGGCCAGGGGGGCCAATGGGACCTCTGATCCCAGGTATTCCTGAAGGGCCTCTGGGGCCTGGCTCACCATTGGTGCCTGGCACTCCCTTGGCTCCTTGTGGACCCATTGGACCAGGCAGCCCAGGTAGCCCAGCAGGGCCTGTATCGCCTTTCGGACCTGGGAGACCTGGGTGTCCCTTAGGACCAGCAAGACCCTGCTCACCTGGGTATCCTGGTTTTCCCTCTAATCCTGGAAGGCCTCGCTCCCCCTTGGCCCCTGGGAATCCTGGGTGGCCTGCAGGGCCCATGTCACCTTTGGGCCCAGGCAGACCGTTCTCACCAGGCAAACCTTTGAGTCCGTGAGGGCCCATGCTCCCTGGTGGCCCGATGGGTCCTGGTTCTCCTGGCACACCAGCTGGACCTTGGTCTCCTTTGGGTCCTGGAAGGCCAGGAGGACCTTCAGGCCCTCTGTGCCCCTTCATCCCTGGCAATCCTGGTTTTCCAAAACCTGGGAGTCCTGGGGATCCGGGTAACCCTGCAGGTCCAGGATGTCCCTTTGCTCCAGGGATGCCTGCTGCTCCTGGTGGTCCCATTGGCCCGGGCTTGCCAATGCCAACTTCTCCAGGTTCGCCTGGGAGACCCTGGGGACCTGGGAGACCAGCTGCTCCAGGTGCACCTGGAAAACCTCGGTCACCTTTCAGACCTGGCTGACCTGGCAGGCCATTTTCACCAGGCTTCCCTATCCCAGCAGGACCAGGGGGGCCCCGGGGTCCCTGTGGGCCTGGAAGACCCCTGCCACCTGGGCGGCCTGGAATGCCAAATCCATTTTCTCCCTTTTGTCCATTTACACCAGGGATACCTGGCTCTCCTTTCTCACCAGGAGGTCCCCTTGGCCCCTGAGCTCCTGGAGGGCCTTGTGGTCCTGGCTTGCCAGGGACGGTCAGTCCTGCGGGGCCAGGAGTGCCGGGGGGCCCTTGTGGCCCTCTTGCTCCTGGAAGTCCAGCAGGTCCAGGTTCTCCTTTCTCACCATTCAGTCCTCTTGCTCCTGGCTTTCCTGGTAGACCTGGCACTCCTGGCTTTCCAACCGCAGAGAATCCAGGTGGTCCTGGGGGTCCAGGTGGGCCTTGGGGACCGGGACTTCCAAACCCTGGCTTTCCTGCAGGACCTGGTTGTCCTCTTGGTCCAGCGGGGCCTGGGGGACCAGGGGGTCCTTGTTCCCCCCTTACCTGCACACCTGTGAGGGAGAGGAAACTAGATCAACCAGAGCATCTACAACATATTTGCAGACAATGTAGCATGGTGATAAAATGCATGAAGGGTTAATTTAGCTTGTACCTCATAGAAGTCAAGTTTCAGCTGCTGTGTTGGTGAGAACCTGAAGTTCAGAGTAAAAGTGTTTCAGAGCCCTTACAAGTAACAAGTACAAATTTGCCAGAAATGTGAGATATAAGCCCTCTAGAATCTGGGGTTTTTTTTCTGCTTCAATACATTCAGGGTCATCAGGGAATCTAAAAAAATGCTGTGCAGGTAGATGCAGATCATTAAGGAAAAAGAAACCCAGCTGGATAACAAATTTAGCAGGTCACTAGATTTGGTGAATGAAATCACAGAAAGCTGTCTGTGGAGGTGCCACAGCTTTTCTGAAACTACTTGGTGCTACATTTAAGTAGTGAGAATTTTCTTCTTCCCTGCCCCCTACTTTCAGAAGTGGGCCATGGCTCTGGTTCTTCTGTAAACATTTGAATGTTATATATTCAAACACTATCTGAAATACTTTTGTCTGTCCTAAAAATTTCACACAATGGCAACACTACTGTTGATTCATTTTCCTGCTGTGAGAATGCTGTCACTATTATGGGTTTTTTAATACTACTTCATTTTCTTAGTTACCTAAACAGCAGGTGGAGCCACTTAACCGAATGTCACAAACAGAGGCATAAACAATCAAGCTCACTGCTTAGTTTTCTGGGTGCTTTGGAGGACCCTGCAGCTTCATGTTAGAATTAGCATGCTGATTTATTGGACATTACATACAAGATTAACATAGATACTGTGAGACTACTTCAGTAATTTGCAACAATTGGCAGCATTATAGAACAAAATGGCCTATTTGTGATGGATGTTAATTTAAGAAGTAATTTTGAAAATAAAATCTGAAGGATGCAAAAAGAGCCTGAATTCTGATTTTTATGGTGCAATATATTCTATTGAATGCTTATTTAGAAAAGATTAATAATTGATCAACAATTGTATCAGCTCTAATTTTTACTCTTGGTCTCACAAAAAGAACAGTGTATTTATTACATATATATCCACATGAAAGTTTATGCAATGGCTATCGAGCTGTCTCTTGGATAATAAACTGTATTTTCTAATCTGTGGCTTATCTAGTTGAACCAAAAATAAGGTGAAGGAGGAAACTACTCTTCTATTTTTTTTAAAATAATAAAGGTATGCTTATGAAATACATTTGATTTTTGTTTGTTACTGGATCTGCAAGGTTGCCTTCTTCCTGTATTCACAGGAAATTGTTCTTATCTAGGAAGTGCAGAGAGTGCATTTTCTTTTCTGCTGATGCATAAAATCAGCACAAATGCATATCGTCTTATTTTGCACATCTTCTATCTCATCCTTCTTAAGGCCATGAAAAGGAAGAAAGCTGTTAAAATCCTGCACATAGAAAACAAGCATGATCTGTGATTGATTTATTTTTTTGGTGGCAAATTGCAGCAGACTTTAGGTCAAAATGCATCTCCGTATTATTTTACCATATTTTAAATGCAAATATTAGTCCTGGGTTCACAGAGTGATGGATCCTGCCAATTTTGCATAAGATGCTAAAGGCATTGTCAGCACTCATGTTGTTAGAGGTTTTCTGTGAGCTGTACTGTTCCAAGTTGTGCTGCTTTTAGGTTAAAACTGTAATTTTAATTGTGCTGTCTAAAAGCAATGGTTGTTCCTCTGAGGAAAGGACTGCTAAACCCATTAATTTATACCAAGAACATTGCAGTACTGGTTGGCAACTCTTTTACATGTCTCAGCACATACCTTGATGCAAAATTGGTTTACATTCTCTAGTGCAGTCAAACCCCATATATGTATTGAATTAAATATGTAGACTTTAACATAACCTGCAGTAATTACTTATTTAAACATTGCTTAATAGTGAGACCTCATTCAATATTTCAAGCCAAAGAGATACTGGTTAAAAACCTTTGTTCTGGAGAGCTGTCAAGACCAAGATTTTTTAAACAATTTCACCAAATTTAATGAAGATTTAATAGGCTTTGGTTGCCAGCAGAAGTTGTGTGATCTGCTTTATGTTGTCTTGAGTTACCAGTTTGGGTTTAGACTGAAATTTCAGTTCCAGGCTGCTTTTTGATGTAGCTGTACAAAGCAAAAAGATAATTTATTGGTAACCATATCTGTAGAAGTCAATGTTTGGTGATCAGATAGGAAGAGTAATTAATGTTGAAAAGCTTGCTGTTGCTACTTGAGCTACTTGCAAATGGAACAACTCACTAGACAAAAGCTGGATTGACTTAGTTCTGTAGGCTGCTGTTTTATTCTTCTGAGATCATCTCATGTTAGAAGTGATGATCTCTAACAGTCTTCCCTCTTTACATTCTTCTAAAAACTCTCTATAGGATGCTTGTTTTCCAGACTCAAAAATAACAGTCCTCAATTTCAATGCATGCTCACCAAATGAAAATTTGTCAAGCACTTTTGGATGACTGGACTCCCATGTCTGTAAAACTGTAGGCTGTTCTCCTTTTGAGGTCTACTGTATAGTCTTCTATTACCTTTCCTAAATAGAGAGCATTTTATACTTCTCAGGTTTTGATATAATCATTCTCATTCTAAATATGAATTTTCACTCACATTAGATTCTGTGTTAGTATATAATGTGAAAACTTAGTTCAGGACAATTAATTTCTGCCTTTCACACCATTTTCTGTCTACTCTGATTCTTGCTTAATTTCTTGCTGGTTTCCCCCTTCCCAAATGTTTTCTGTAGAGGGGGAAAGAAAAACCACTATGAGGGGAAGTGAAGTATGATAGAGGATAACCAAGTAAATACTGTACTTCACTTAAAAATAGTATAAATATGTAAATTATTCTGAGTAAAGTCATGGAAAAATACTATGAAAAGTTAATGAGGAAGGAGGGAGGAAATGCAGCATTTAACTTAGTGAGAATTCTAGTTAGTAATTCAGGTTAGTACCCCTCAGAGTAGCTGTTTATGTGCGTATACCTAAATTTGATCTGGGAGTGCTGTTAGGATTCCAGGAAGTCCTTGTGCTGAAGACAAGGGATGAAACTATGCCAGTATTTTGGTACAGCCCTGAAGAATGTTCTGAGGGTAAGGTTCCCAGCCATGGTGCTCTCACTTGATTCTTACTGCAGAGGTTCTTGAAGCATGTGGGTTGGAGCTAGTTGGTATGGGGCTGGTGCTGACACCAGCTGGGATGAGACCAGAGTCTCTTTGGGCTCCATGTGAGCTGCTCATGATCAGACAATCCATAGAATCCATCTGCAGAGCTATTCTGAAACAAAACCAGCTGAATAAAGGTAATGTGGATGCAATGCCCTGAGCAGCAATTCTGCTCTCCAGATTTGCCTATGTCCTTTTTCTGGTGAAGAGAAGTTTATTTGCTAATGCTGTTTCCTGAGCCCCTCACTCAGTTTCCTCATTTCTGCCCAAGTGTGATTGCTACAATTAAGTAGATGGGATACAGCAAATAAAGAAAGCTATTTTGAATAGCCTGATGGTGTCTGAAAGAAAATAATGCTGTTCTCACAGGGGAAGGTGGGGTGTTTACAAGGAAGATTCAGTTCTCTTAGTTTTAGTGATGACAATTTTGAACGGATATGGATCAGAAGCTTTGATTTCAGGTTTTTAAAAAAGACATTGTCCTCAGCATGGAAAAGTAAAACAGAACTCATCTAGTTTCAAACATTATGGATAGCCACATGTTTGACTTAAAGGGATAGAGAGGATAACCAGAAATAAGATGCCACAATGTAGCATTAGAGTTATGTATTGCCCGTACAGACTGCTATTAGACTGATTTATGCAATGAAGAGGTTTTTTTATATATACTGAAGCTAGAATTGTTATAGTACTATGTAGATATTCTGATAATTAAAGCATAAGCTTAAATCACTCATGAAAAACTGCGTAGAAGTTTATGACACATTTTTATAACTATGTATCATTTTATTTTGTCTTTCTAGGCTTTAAGCGGGTCTTCATTTGCCCATGTGTATCATATATATATATATATATTTAAATTCACACCTAAGGTCTGTTTTGAGTACAGGTAACATGACAAAATACGTAAGAGTTCTTCCTGAATACTGTAGGTGACAGGTCTGTTGCAAGAAACTCCAGTGCTGAATCAAGAAATTTGAAGATAATAAGTGTTTTGTACATCATTATGTGCAAAATCATGTTGTGTTACTCCCACTGTTGAAGTGGAGATCTGGAGCTGTTACTTGTTTCTGCTCTGTGTACTTTTGGTGCTTATTGTGTAAAAAATTTGTCTGGGGTGTCTGCATCTTTGTCAGTAGGAAGCAACCCCAGAGCCACTGCAAATTCTTTCTGCAGTGATAGAATAATTTTAATAAACCTAAACTGGTAGTGAAATTTGAAGACCAGTAGTAAAAGCAAAGAGGTTTTGTTCATGTGTTGACCTTGTAGGAATAATTGTGTTAGTTTATTATGAAAAAATAGTAAACTTACCTTGACTCTTTACATTGTATGGTAGAAAATGTGGCCCCTTCATGCTGGATTGTTTCTGATATCGCTCGGAAAAATATCCATCACCACCATGGACAATGTTCAGACAAAACAGCAGCAGTAAAGATACTTGTAAATGCATGTTTCCAAATCTATTCTGTGTTAGAAAAGGTAGAGAAAGTTTGTTGTAAAGAAAAGCTGTTTAATTTTAGTTTTGGAGCACGAATAGATGAGTTTTGTTAAATTATTGATATTAAAAGTAACATTATTTTGTGCTGACTTCTATCTGCTTTCACTAGTTTTGAAAAATCCTCTGCTGTATAGATAGATTAGAGGCAATAGTATCACTCTTAGGAAAATAATTTTGATTGGATGGCAGCCTATTTGAGACAACAGTATTCAGAAACAGTGATCATTTAAAGTAGACCTCCAAAGTAAGTTCTGGAGTTCCATGTACCAAAATTTCTCAATGAAGAAAAGTTTTCAGTGAAAATACATAAACATTTCCATGACCTTACTGCCTCTGTCTAATGCTATAGCAAATGAAGGATGAAGTCCTGGTTCCTTCAGCATCAATGTCAAAAATCTCACCAAGGCTGAAACTTGCTTTTTACCTGTAGCCTTACAAATAGTTCCAGTGGCAGTGAGGATGCTGTCACTGGCCCTTAAATATCAACCCTCCTGCCTCCCCAGACAGAAAACAGGTATCCTGAAGAAGTTACCTTCAAAACCAAAGAGAATAAAATGAAATAGTGACATACCAAAATGTTGTGGAGCTCCAATGCAGAGTGGTAGAGGAGTGAATCCTCCTCTATTGAGGAGTTCTTCTGCCACTGGTGAGTGAGCAGAAGCTGATGATTTCAAGTGTCACCCTCGAGTATTTATCTGGTTTTCTCCTTAGCTGGGTGACTGCTGGACTTAAGCTCCTCCCCCAAAATCAGTAAGCAGTAATTATCTGTGTGTGTATAAGTGTGTTTTTTAGGGGTGGGGGAGAGCTATTTTGGGCAGTCATCCTAGATTCTCTTTAGGGGTTTTTCTTGTTAGTTTTTTTTTCTTATTATTTTCTTGGATTTCTTATTATTTATGAGATTGTGTTGCTCATAGCTTGTTTTTTCTAAAATTTTTTTGGCCCCTCTGTTTTTAGAATTGATACAGGTAACACTGGGAAAAATCATGAACTAGTAGGTAAGGTTAGTAATTCCAAGTGTTCATTTAAATTTCTCTGTAACCCCACCAAAGTTTGTAGAGATATTTTATGTTAGTAATTAGAGACTAATTATATTAGTAGTTGTTCACTGGGATACAAGTGAAGAACTTCAAATCAGTTAAGATGTTGAGTTGTCAGAGAACCTGATTACTTTTAAGCAGTTATTTTAGGAGATTATGTTATATCTCTAGACTTTTGTTTTGATGTTAGAGGTACACTACTACACATATAATGCAAGTAATGTTTCTGTATTATGAAATCTTGAAATGCAAGTTCACCTTACAAAATGAGAACTTCATTGTGTCCAGTTGCAACAAACGTACTGAAACCCATACTGCCTAATTTTGCAAGTGTTAACATAGGCTGATGTTTGAGGGTTTCAGTTTAGTAAATCTAAACTAATGCTCTTTTTACTGTTGGTGGCTCAAACTTGGTTATGGTTTTAGCTCTAAAGAGATTTTGTTAAACCAGTCTTGCCTAATGGACTGTCTTCACAGATTACAACTTCTTTTTTTTTAATAAATCTAACAGTGATTCAGCATTACTTTATTGAAGTTCAATACCAAATAGGCAGTAACTCTCTGTCCTTGAATTGTTTGTGACTCTGAAAAATCATTTAAAGCTGAAGGTCAAAGTAAGAGACAAGAAACAAACTTTTCTGATTTAAGGTGAAACTAGAATTAAATACATAGTGCACCTTGCTTTCAGAAAAAACACCTACATATAAATTATCTGTGTATTAAAACTCTTGCCAATTGCAGATTTCTTTGATATTCATATGTGGTACTCAGTTTTGTAGGAGTTAGAAGACTACTAATAAATAATGTGTACTACTGTCAGTTATCATGCATGGTAAGTACAGAAGGAACACCTGTTACTGTTCCAACCAAAAGACTGAGCTGGTGGCCCTGAGCCCTGTGGCTATCCTGTGGAATGACAGGTTAACGTGGGCTGAATTTTACCTGCTCTATGTCTTTGTTTAATTCCACAGTCTTCAGCTTTTTTGGCTTTTATGTATTATGGCAAATATCCTAGAACACAAGTTACTGTACTGAAAGGGACCAGTGGACCATCAAGTCTGTTCTGCCTCCAATTGTGCTAGTACCTTTGCTTTCTAGAGGACTGGATTAATGTTTTAACTTAAACTGGTGCAATAATTTATTCTATGTATTGTTGAACCGTTCTTTTCTTCTTCCTAGCCATCCTCTAAACAACACTGTGTTCTATTTTTGCAAATAACCCTTTTCGTGGCAGGGGTCTTCAGACTAAAGACTGCCTTTTTCACTAAGCTTACATGCCTGACCTGGTCAGTGATTTTCAAAGTGTTTGCATATCTGAGATAGCGTTTGTACTCCCCACATATGCATTCAGTTTCTTTTAGTCTTTCAGAGAAAGAAACTCTGTCCTCAGTTTTTTTTTTGTGTAACTTCTCAAGGTGCTTTATTTACAAAATTAGTCTCTATAAACTCAAATGAGAATCCAGTCATACACGTTTGACAGAGGTAGCAAAAATATGGGCATAAAGTTTATTTCCTCCTTCAAAAAACACAGCTCCAGCCCCTTTTTTGGTTCGTATAAATCCAAAAATAGTTTTTGATTTTTTAAAGCATTTAAATATACAGCCCTCAGTGGGAAGTGTGGTTGCTGCTAATTTGACAATATTTGGTTAAGAACAGCAGGCAACAGTTTCATGCACTCACAGTTTTGTGCTAATTTCTTGCCTAATTCATAAATACCCCCAAAGCAGGTACACTTATGTTACAAAAGCACTAGTAATTTATACTGATATTTGCCCAGCAGCCTCACTTCCTGCCTTGGCTCCCTCTGGGCAGGAAGGTGAATAATCTCTATGTGTCTGCATAAATAGGGATGATTGTGGGGTCAAAAGGTATATACAGGCAAACCCGTTGTCCTTGTGATTAACCTGAGCTCCACCCTATTGTGCTATCTTATACCGCTTCTTTGGCTTGAGGTTTTGTTTTTTGTGGGTGTGGGAAATTGAGGTAGAATTGGAGTTTGCTGCTTTTGTATGTTTTCCCTGTTGCTGTGGCTATTTCATATTGGCAGAGCACTAGCATGCATTTAGTGCTAAGCGCACATATGAAAGGTGTGCTGTGGTATGTGTTTGCCCTTGCAAAAATACATGCAATAGGCACACTTGTGTGTGTCTATTTATGGTAACAGCACGCTGGAAACAAGGAAGGTTATTTGCAAAGCTGCTTTCAAAATACATACCTTCTGAAGCTTTTGTTTTGTAGTTATATGTTTAGAAAGTTGTCTTGGCTTACAAATGAAGGTGTCTTCACTCCCTCCTCCCCACAAATGTCAGGAATAAAATTTGATCCATTCTGCTACTCTGTTCTGAACTTGCTATTTAGTAATGTACTGACTGCATCTTCCCATTTAAAGGTAGTCACGTTATGGCAATGCAATAGCTTAAGTCCTAAGCTCAACTGCAATAAAAAGACTCCAGATAGTCTCCATGGACCACATGAATGGTACTGAAGTCAAAGCCTCCAGTGCCATTTGCAGCAGTCTGCTGTGTTTCATCACATTTGCTGACTGGGTGTTGAGATTGTTGTTGAATGTTGTTGGAAAGCAAGCACTTACACATGCTTTCCAAAACCCCGTTTTACTTCGGTCTCTTACTCCCACAGTCAGTGAAAACACGTGTAACATGGAAGTGACCATGATGTGGGAAATGGGAACTGACTTTCACCACTGTCCTGTGAGTTACTCAGGAAGTGACTTGAGTGAGTCCCACAGTAAGCAACTGCTTACAAGGAAGAAGCATGGAAAATCTAAATGAAACATAAATCGTAATAAAACAATAATCCACTACCTGTCATGCACCCTTAATAAAAGAAAAAGAAAGCTGAGAAGCAAAACTCCAGAAAAGATTGTGCTAAGTCCTTGCAGTAGTTGAGAACTGGCCACTTATGTTCTTGATGCTGAGGATACTCAGCATGAATATACCTAGATTTATTGTTTTGACTTGGAGTATGTGATCTTAATTTTTGCACCATCTAAGCACAAACTATGTGCTTAGTTTCAAATAATGGAGTTCTCTGAAAGTAATAACTCACAACTTTAACTTGACATTTGTCTTATTTTTAATAATTGGCCTTTAGTATTAATCCTGAGTTTTTTCTTAAAATTACTGCTATGGATTATATGAATTCTAACAACTGTTTATGGTAAAAATTGCTACTCAAGGAACCTGGTGTGTGTAGGGTTGTTTACTACCTTTATTTGGATAAGTAATCTCAGTTTTGAAGAAACAGTCGAGAATGTGCTGGTGGGAGATTTTTCCTTTAATTTATAAAGTAGACTCAAAAATGGGGAGTAATTTATTATTGATGACACAAAATCAAAACAGTGTCAACAATGGGACACAGTTCTTTTGCTGCTTCTGGCTCAGGTCCAGTTTCCTTACCTTCTTGAAGTAACCTTGAAGACTGTCCTAGTCTGTGACAGGTTTTCTTCTACTAAAACACTTGTACCCAAAACTCATGATAGTTTTGGAAAAGACTTTAAAGCAAAGGGCTCTAACAGCAAAGGACTCATAAGCATCTAGCACCGTCTCTGGTGAATGAATTCTTCAGTCTCCAATTTTAAGTTTTCAAAGAAAGGTGTTTAAGAGTTTACACAAGATATTTGAAAGCCTGCCATGAAATTAAAGGAATAATTGAGTTTCCTAGTTTGAGGTGTGCTTTATGGCACTTTGGAAACTCCTAAATCATGTCAACTCCATGGTTTAAAGCTGTCCTCTATCCCTTTCTGTCACACAGTGGTGTTCTCATGCTCCCACGATAGCAGCCAGGCAGGCCCTCAGTGGGAGTGCAGAGCAGCAAAGTGCTCCACTGTACCTGACAGGCCAAACTAATACAGAGGGGTTTCAGCCTTTTATTGCTCACAGTCAAATGGACCCAAAGGAGTAGGAAATGGGAAAACTGGTTAACTTGATAGCTGTGGGAAATCTGGGTGTTTGTTTGTTTTGTTGCTGTTTTGTAATTATTATAACATTCTATTTACATGGAGGGTATTTTCT
Source organism: Eopsaltria australis (assembly GCA_034509425.1). Lineage (NCBI taxonomy): Eukaryota > Metazoa > Chordata > Aves > Passeriformes > Petroicidae > Eopsaltria > Eopsaltria australis. The sequence goes on along the minus strand of JAVTVJ010000068.1, from coordinate 1,465,719 downwards.
ATTCCAACACCAGCTGCTTGGACTGCACAGGACTAGCAAACATCTTGGTGAAGGAAATATTTACCTTGCTAATTAAAAAATAAATAATATTTATTTTGAGTTTCAGAATGCATGTCCTTTTTTTTTTTAATTAAGAGGCTTGTTGAGGTAATGTGCAGGGCTGTGCAGGCCTTCTTTATCCATATTTTGAGATGTAATAAAGAATTCTCTTTAAACAAATGAACCAAAACAAACTCTGTTACTCCTACAGTCCTGTACTGCTCTTTTTATAGATTTCAAGTCCTTATACTCTTTTAACACTCGTAATTGTGGCTGAGTAAATGTCGTCCTTTCAAGTAGTAATGGAAAGATGGTCTGTATTTTTTCTGGCACAGCAAAACTGACTGCTGACCAGTTTGTTCTGTTCAGCTCAAGTAACTGTTGATCACAAGAGCTCTATTTAGTATAGCAATATATTTAAATAGATGACACTCAGTTAAATATTTATAGTTGTATTCTGGCTGAATTAACTTGCAGGGACACTGAATAACCATGTTGAAGCCTCAAGAGATGTATTCCACATAGCTTATAGAGAAAGCTTTGAGACCAACATGAATTTTTGATGAAACAGTCCTCTGAGACAGATAGTATTATTGATTATTGCTATTTCTAACAGCACTACATTGTTTATAACCATGTTCATTATGCTTGTATAATGAGACAATCTTTATCCATCTTCGAGAATTTCTGGCAATTGAGTAAAAGATACCAAACAGAACTACTGCTGTTAGAAAAGATGTTTTCCTTGGGTATCCTGTTGGCCTGAATTTATTCCTCCCTCATTTTTATTTCACCCTCCCTTGCTCCTGAAAGTAAAAACAACAAATATTGTTTAAATGAATGTGTTAATTTGAAAGTCCTATCAGTTATGTGGGTTTAATGGAAAACTGACCAGTTTCAAGATACTGAAAACATAAAGCTGGATTTATATATTAAATATTCATCCTTTCTTTCATGAATGCTTTTCTAATTAAGTAGTGTAAATGTTTACTTATATAAAGTTTTGTATTTTTACTAGTTCTGTTTAAAAGTGCAAGCATGCAGCTGATGACAGAACTTTCATGGAGAGGAAGACTGGAAGTATTCAGTTAACTTTGTGCACAGTTCAGGAAAATAAAATTTCCAGGAGCTTGGTCACTGAATAGCCTGAGTAAATGCAAAGATTTTGCTCTGGATTTTGGCAAGAGAGTTCCACAAAACTCTTTCTGGAGCTTCTCAAATATAACCAGATAAAGAGGTTTACAGTTCATTCTAGCTGAAGATGTTAATTTTCAGTCTTTTGACTGATGTTGATTGCACTCCCAGTTGTGTCATTGCAATGGTTTATGAAGCTTTTATTTAAGAATTTGATTTGGATTAAAATCAGTCGGACTTTCCTGGGAGCAGTGGAAGACAGAGGCTTGTTTTCTGTAGGTCTGTGTCTTTCACAGTATGTTTTAAATTATTTTTAAACATGTTAAATAGATCATTAGTCTTTAAAAATTGCTGTAAGTTTTCTTCCTATTTTAGTAAATAGATGATGTTCTTGATTAAAAAGAGCATTCACTTAGAAACGTAAAAATGCTGAGCAGTCATATTTTCCCAGTGAGTGCTATTTTTATTTTTTTAAATTCATGCTCTATTTTTTCACTGATTTTTATTAGATTATTTAATATCTTCTTCTACCTCTGTGCCTGCTGGACTCAAGGTTTCTGTCAGACTGCCCTGAACCGCAGTGAATAAAGTATAAACCATGGAAAAAAAAAGAGTGGGAACCACTTCTACTCTCCCAAAGGTGAAAAAGTTCATGCAGCTTCCTTTGGTATCCCTTAATTAGGGGAATCTTCCAAATAGTTGGTAAAAAATAGGTGTAATTGAGCTGCTTTTTCAAGTGTTCCCACTGGAGCATGTAGTCAGCCTGCTGAATAGTCTCATTCATGGACTGTACTACCTGCTGTGGTTTGGACAATTGGCACAGAGTTGTTTTTAAACTTCCATGTTTAAAAACAGGTGCCAAAGGGGGAAATCCAGACTTTTACAACCAGAACAAATAAAAGTTGTCTGAGTTCATTTTAAAAATAAGGGATTTGTTTGTTTTATTAAGTCTGGCATTTGAAATATTGCTGTTTTGTTTTAATTTATTTAAATTGAAACTTTGGAAAATTCTTTTGATGGGTGCGTGTGCATCTGGTGGGTGCAAGTCCTTTGAGGAGTAGCTGAGGAAGCTGAAGTTGTTTAGCCTTTAGAGAAAAGAGGCCTAGGGGGAACCTTATTTCTCTCTACAACTACCTGAAAAGAAGTTAGAGTAGGTTTCACTGTCTTTTCCTAATTAAAGAGTGATACAAGAGGAAACAGCCTCAAGTTGCACCAGGGGAGGTTTAGATTGGCTATTAGGACAAATTTCTTTACTGAAAGAGTTGTCACGCATTGGAACACACCCCAGGGAGGGGGTGGAGTCACCATTCCTGGAGGTATCTAAAAAACATGCAGATGTGGTGCTTAGGGACATGTTTGGACTTGGCAGTGCTGAGTTAATGGTTGGACTTGATGATCTTGAAGTCTTTTGAAATCTAAACAATTCTATGATTCTGTATGAATTTTTTATACACTCTCAATTATGCAAAATAAGCTGGAGTCCAAGGAGCCTAAGTGTTCCTGATGATTATTAATAGATTAGTTTTCATTTCAATTAGCTGAAATAGAATTTTTACAAGTATTATATTATCGCAAAGAAGAGTCATAATTACTTGCTTTTAATAAACTGCTAACACAGTGGCAGCTATTATTATTATAGAAAAATGAGGTTACAAAGTTTTATAGCTGACATTTGCCGTATTACCTGACTCAAATCACAAGTTTCAGTGTCTCCTGTATTTCATAGGAGGAAAATAACATTAATGTGAGTAATGATCTTCTTTTATGAACTTTGTCTAGTATGCTTTTGCATTCAAAGCTTTGAGGATCAAAAGATAGTTATAGGACAGAGACTCTCATGTGAAGCAGATAGGTACTTCCCAAACTACTGATACAAAACATATGGAGTTACCAGGAAAGACAGGGACTCCTAAACTGGTGGCAGACTGACCAAACTTCATCCTGGTGATACTTGCTGCCTCTGCTGCTACTGTACTAAATGATGAAAAAACAAAACTGAAGATTTAACTCCTGCTGGATGTGATGTTAAATGACTTCAGCACCCATTGATGGTGATCTCCACAGATCACAGATACCCCATTAGTGTAATTCTACTGCATACAAAAGTAAAAGTGGGATAGGAATTGGCATAAGGAGGGAAAGACTCATTTATCCATGTCACATTGTCCAAATTGTGATGTGGACTCTGAATTATATGATTATCTCATGCAACATCTCTCTTAAGAAATTCTTGTAGAACCTTTGGGTTTGTCCTCCAACAAGTTGTAGATTCCAGTTTGAGAGCTAGTGTATCATTTGTCTGCAGAGCAAAAAGGTTTCATATGATGATTAGGGGAGGACTTTTTAACATTAGAAAATAAGTGTTGCTCTAAATTAGTTTTCAATCAAAAAAAAGTGTGGAGTCTGGGAAGCTATGGCTAAAATGAATGCTGTTACTTGATATGGTAGCTATGCTAGTCTCAGCATGTCATTAACATTAAATCTGGTAGAGTCAATTCCATGGCTTATCCAGTTAGTATCTGGTTATCCATTTCTGCACTAGAAACAAGGCAAGGTTCTATCTTTAAATTTGCAATATCATTCTGTGTGCTAGCTTTCTCTTTTTTTTACAGGTACTTCACATTTTTCCAACAACAGACTTCAGTAATAGATTTAGATGTAGTAGATTCAAAAAGAAGCCTCATACACAGAAGATCCATCTGCAAATTCAGTAGGAGTTACAAGAATGAGATTTAGAATTTAACTTTTTGATTGAAACCCCTTCATTTACCAGCTTGAAATATTTTTATGTAAAGCTGAGCATCTTTAAACATTCGCCTTTTTCAGGATATAAACATAACACTATTTGTCTGTTGAAATATTAGGTCACCAAGAATGCATGTTAGGTCATTCAGAGAGAGCTTATTGTTTCATAAAATAGACCTCCTGTGTCTATAGACCTGTGGTGGGATGTATTTGCTTACCTACATATTAGTAAGTAAAAGTAAAATTAAAATACCAGAATATTTTTCTCCTGTTTCCTTTTTATACCTGTCTAAATCCAGATCTTTTCTGGTATGTCCTGTGTACATAGATTGTATTGGCTTTCAGAGTTGGATTCCACCTTTGGCTGTGCTGATGACCACAGGATGTTTACATGAACTATGGCAGACTTCTCCCTCTGAGGCCTTCCTGCAGTGCTGTATCCCTGAGACACTAAAGTCGTTTAGAACAGGGGTTTTTGTTTGTTTTTGCACCAATAGCTTGCAGGTACCTAAGGGGAAAATATATTTAGGCTAGTCACATAGGGAGTGCCAACACTGTTGGAAAACAGAGCTGGCAGGAGCACGGGCAGAATTTACTTGGTATGTGAAATAATCTCTGGTCAACCTTGCAAACTACTTAATACCAGTATAGGATAATTTTACTACTGAGGTAGAAACTTTACCAGTTCCTAGAGATTAAAAATGCCAAATAAAGATGAGACAAAGTTTTGCATTGACAAAACAAGATCTATTTTACAAACATAATTGGAATACTGGACACAGTTTTGTCACATTATTTCTAAAACTGCTTTGGAATGTTTGAACTCCTACTGGGTCATCTTTTAGAAGCAGAGAAAGACCTCATTGTAAAAATCTGTATTCTCTAAGAAAACAATCTGAAGTTTCTAGAGAATTTGATCAGAAGCTGTCACAGTGATGCTACCTATGAATCTCCACAGTTAGGGCTAAATGGTCTCATGGCAGCACAGGAGCTTAGTCTTTTGACAAGGAAAAGTCAAAAATAGTCATAGAGGTAAAGGACCTGTTTCTGTTGAGACTTTGCAGATTCAAGAATAGAAAGCAAGTTAAAATTCCAGTATTTTGAAACCATTTTTCTGTGGAATAATAGTGCAGGATGCACTACCATCCAGCTGTTCTGATGAAAAACTGCCTCATGGTGTTTGTTCAAAGCTCTGGCAGAAGCCTCTCTCCCAAGTTGTTAAAATGCTCCTTAGAATCCTTCATTCCTAAGTTACCTGAAGGACAAGTATGACACCTCAGATGCAGGTGCTTTTTTTGTGTCTAGTAGTTGGGAGAAGTTGGTTTGCATACTTGCCTACAACTGCAAAAGTGTGATGATCAGCAAGACTACGTTTTGTGTTTGGAGTTATTTTATGGCCTGTATCTAAAATGTCTACTTGAAATAATACATGTTTTTTCAGAAAGGACTATGGGCTGTCCAAGTCTCAACAGCTTATAATCAAGGCCTGATGGCTTCTAATTACATTTCAGGTGACTGTACAGTGGGCTGTGAAGTGAAATATTCCATTTTTGGTAGTGGGGTCTGCACTAATTTATGCAAGTGTGGATCAGGCCTCTGATGTTTTTTCAAGGACATATATGCCGAAAGTCTGTATTTAACAGAAAATTAATTTATAGGCAGAGTCTAACAACCAGGTTCTGGGTTTCTGCAGTCAAGTTTATGGCCTATCAAAGCTTAATCAGCTCCCTGTACCCCTACAGCACAATATTTTTCCTCTACGTAATATTTCATATTGTTATTAAAAGCTGTTTGATCTACAAAAACTGGTATTGCAAGTTGTGTACCAACACTCAATTGCTATCAATTAAAATGAAGTCTTCCCAAGAAAAAAAAAAGCCAAGAAGGAAAGTGTTTCATATGTATCCTTTCTAGTGCTGTAATTTAAAGCACTTGTTATCCGTGTGTTCTCTTTCTCATTTCTGGTAACTGTATCCCTCTGAGATCCTCTTGCCAAACAGATTCTAGGAGTAAGAAACTAGTGCTTTGGAAAAGTTGAAACTCACAAGTAAACTAGCTTGAGGCTTGCCATCTCTTCCCAAAGGGATTTCTTTCCTCCTTCATCCCAGATGTTTATTAAGTTTTCCTTTGGAGAAACTTTTAAAGATGAGTACTGCAATGTTCCTGGCTCTTTTTGAAGAACAGTGGATTTTCTTTTCTTTTGAAGTATAAAAAACAACAGCAAAGTTCATAGGAACTGGTTTTTTAGATGCTGTTTTCCCAAGGTCTGTAATATGTTTTTCTTAGCCTAGAACAGAATGTTTGCACTGAATTTCAGTTATTGCCATTTTAAATGACAAAAAGAAAAACTTTCTGTATTCTCTGTTGTTTGGAGATGATTAGGCTGTTATTGTTACCCTCCTGTGTATATCAGAATAAACTGTAGAGAACTATAAATATATTTAAGAATACCAATATATCTTTCTGAAACTGATGTAAGTACAGAGAGAGGATTAGATATTTAAAACACTGCATGTGTGTGTGTAGATGATTAGTTTTAGGACTCTTTTAGGATCCCCCCCCCCCCCCTCCTCTTTGTTTCATTCTGGATATTGTGGTTAGGCAGGTATTAAGGACTGTCATGATTACACAGACCTGCAGCTTTTCTTAGTGTCCTCATGACAGGAACCTTGCATGCCAAAGGCATATATTTAGATAGATAGATAGATAGATAGATAGATAGATAGATAGAGCTATGTGTGTTTGCTGCTATTTAAATGTCAGTAGCTAAAATGGTGAACACAAATACAGGTGATCATGTATCAGTGTGCTCAGTTACTGCTGTCATCTTTCTGTTTACTTAGACTCTGCCCACAGGTCCACTGCTGCCTAAAGAGGTTTTGCCTTGCTGCCTAAGTGCTGTGCACTGTGGATTCATGGTGCTCATGTGCAGTAAATGTGACGACTTTCAGGAGTTTTCTTTCCTGAAGAAGCTAAAGTGAGGATTCTTTCTTAGAGGCCTTGGCGTTACTGTGTGCTGCAGCCTGATTTGTCGGACAAAATCTGTAATTCAGAAAATCAGGGATATGTTTTACCTCCCCTGCCAGTCATGAAGGAGCCACTGCCAAAGGTTACAGTATAGCACAATGGGTGTCACTCTAAGGGCAGGAGTCTTGGCTGCTCAGCAATAAATGGTAAAAGCAGAAGAGAAATGAAAAAGAAAATTGACTCTAGTTTGGTCAGGTTGCGAGAAGGTTAAAAAAGACAATTTTTAGCCCCGTGTTCATAAAAATAAACTCACTGTGTAGGCATAAATTATTTCCTCTAAGCATTGAAATTCTTAATTCTGGAAACAAAGTGAGGATTGCTTTCTAGTGGAAAATATAACACTGAAAAGGATTTGAGTGTTTTGAGCCGCACATTTTGGCTTAAGTTTTGAAGGTGCTTGAAGTACTCACAAAATCACCTCTGTTTAGGCAGTGAGACACTGAAGCCTAAGCCCATGCCCCTGATAGCCTCATCCTAGGAGAGGCATCCTCTGAATACCACTTCTGTAGAGGCAACTATAGGCAACTGCTGTTCTCAGAGGCTGGAAATAAGAATTCATTATTTTCTCCAGTGACTGACTGATGTATTCTGGCACTCAATGTACTATCAGTTAGAAATCCATTCTTAAGTATGTGATTGTGTCCATTATTTATGTACTTATTATATGTATTATTATTCAGTATTGAATGCTCTGTAATGCCTGCATCTCTCTGTATATGGTGTCTGCTGGTGATGAATGGCATCCACTCCCTGTTGGCAGAACCAGCCAAAAGGATTAAATCAGGCAAGGTGCTGTCCGCATTTTGGTCAAACCTTCCAAAAATGCAGTTGTAAGTACCTTCATTGATGGAGGATGAGATCGTACAAATGACTACATTTGTATTATACTTGTTATTTAGAGCAGTTAGGCTGTGGGAGACAGGAGAGTTAGTTTCATTTCTTTGGTCTTCAGCATGATGTTGGGTAGTAGATTTGTAGCTTGGGGCAGGGGGGTAATAGAATATAATTAATATTAAAATAATACATTTTAAGAATAACCCCCTTTCCCTTTACTGCTATTACTGCTAATTTTTTCTTAGCCTGTCAGCTCTTGAAAATTGCTTTCCAAAGTTTGCAAAAGGCAAAATGGCAAAACATAAGGAAACGATAAAGGAAATCTGTTTTGCTTTCAGGCTATCCTCTTTCCTCCTTCCAGTACCACATCAGGATGTGTTTTTGCTCCCTTTAGAGCTGCGGGATTTCTTCTCCTGATGACTCTCTGGGCTGGTGGAAGTGGGTGTAAAGGGAGAAGACATTTGGCTTGTAACTAGAAATGTGAACACTGCACATTTCCTACATAAAACGTGCAAGCAGTAGATATAGAATTGAAGGCTTATTTCAGTTTTTCAGTGATTTTTTCTATGTATTTCTTTCCAATTTCCATATCTTTAGATTTGCTCTCTTCTTCTCGGTGTATTTGATGCTTCCTCTTACTGTTGTGTTCTACCTACATCATTCACTGTGGTGTGGGTGGGAGTATTTGTTGCTGCTCATGCATGATCAAGCAGGGGTTCTGTGGAGCCAAGGAGCATAAGTAGGATGAGTCCTCTTTTGAAAAAAAAGGCCACAACAGAAAAGGAAATACATTTTTGAAGCTGGCTAGAATAGGGTCTTTAGGTGGCAAAAAACTGCCGCATTGTACAAAATGTTTTTGCTGCAACTTGTCCAACCATGTTGACACAGAATCACTCCTTTTAAATAGAAAAATTTAGCTAGAACATAATTGAGGTCCTATTTTACTTCTCTTCAAAAATTATAATCTGTCCATTGACTCACTTTAAAATATATTCCTCTAAAAATGCAACCTGAGACAAAAGTCAGCAATCCTGAAACTTCAGACAGAATCACCATCTACTCTTCATAAAGACTTTGAATTTTCTAATTTTGTTATTATGATTTCTATCATGCTGTCCAAGAACAGAATTTTTAATGTGTCTCATTGCAAATAACATATTTTTTATTCAATAGAACTGAATATCATCTGAATTTGAATCCTAGCCTGAATGTGCTGAATAAAAAATAAATTTTAAATTTCTCATTCAGTTTATACGTATAGATGCAAAATGAAAAACCTGCTTCTTAGCTCCAAGAAGTTGCAGAGGAGCTCAGGCTGGTGATGAAATCCTGCTGTGGTGACAGCCCAAGAATGCTGTCCACTCCATCAGGTCAGGTTTGGAATTCAAGGCATTTCTCTTTTGTGTCTGTGAACTTAAAAGGAGCTTTTTTCAGCAGGAAACAAATATGGATATTTTTATGATATGCCACTCATTTCAAGTTCCTTCTTTTAGTTACTCAGTACTTGTGTTCTTCAAATTTATTTAAACTCTTTGAGACTGAAGAGTCTTCTTGCTATCTGAGAAATCACTACCAGGTTTTCCAATAATGCTCTGGAGTCTTGACATGTGTCTACAACTTATTATCCCTTGAGCAAAATGTAATTTTAAATATTTTCAATGTCTAAAGCCAAACTGGATTGTTACAATAATTCATTCCTACTGTCATAATACAAGCCAAAGAAGCTTGCTCAGTAGCTTCTGTTTCTGCCCAAAGTGTATTTTCAAGGACATAACATTCTATCCTAGCCTTAATGTAGCTGTGGGTTACTCTGGTTGCTTCACAAAGTGCTCCTGATCCTACTTCACACCAGAGGAGAACTCCCTTTGTTATCACATTTTCCAGCTTTTTTATCAGGAGTTTCTTTTTAATCTCTTTTTTTGTTTGGTTTTTTTTCTCATTATTTCTTCTTCTTTTTCTGCATTGGAATGTTATACAATACCATTTTACCATGCAAGGAGCTCTGTTAGTTTGTTTTGATTTGGGAGAATCTAAGCATCAGAAACTGTCATAGATGCTACTACAGACACAATCTCTCCAACACCTCCAAAGGAACTTCATTTGTCTTAGTTTCGTATTTCAAGAACATCTTTCTCTCAATTCAGTGGTTTTATTTTCGTATCTTTCTTTTTCTCTTCATCAGTTTCTTATCCTGTCATCTTCCTGCTTGTTTGGATATATTATATATTCTGTCTTCTGGATACAACATATATGTTCCTGTGAAACTATACATGCATATGTATGCATAAACTGTGTTATATGCACATTAATTGGATAACAGACTTGAACAAATAAAGTTTAAAAATATGCTTTTTCTATAAGGCATCTTTTGTTTATGTGGAGATGAAAAGTTATGTAGCATCAGCTAATTTTCAGAATTTAATTCCAACACAATTTTCAGGCTGTACATAAAAATCATATGTTTTTATTACAAAATACTAATTAGTTCTTGTAATGTAAAAATTAATCCAGATAACATTATGAAATTGCATAGAAAATATACACCTATTTTTTCCTAATCCCTGAATGCAGCTAGTTCCTCACTTAAAAATTCAACTTTTATAGTAATTGACATCCAAGAGATATCTATCAGAATTAGATAAGCTATCCAAAAGCTTTGAAAAAGTTCTATTTAAGGTGTTTCTCTGCAAATTCAAAAGAAAGAGAAGCATTATTTCCTTATCAGAGGACAAACATTGCTTGAACTGTTCACAGGACTTTACCCTTAGGTGCATGAAAATCTTCGCTTTTTCAAGTGTCTTTAATTTCCTATTTTCCAAAGCAGTTTTAAACACTGTAATTATCTTTTGAGGAATATTAATTGATGCTTTTATGTATAAAGCTCAATTAACTCATATGCTATGCATCAGAACAGCCTTCGTCTCCTTTGGAAATGATGGGTAGCAGAATGACAGACTGTTCTGTTCACCAGAGCGAATGTCTGAACTGGTCCCCTGCATCTGTAAGTAGAGTCTGTTGGATCCTGACTTCATTCATATTGACAAAAGTCCTGCCCTTGTCAAAGGTTTTCTGTTGGGTTAGTCTGCTAAATTAGTCTGAAGTGTATCTTTCAAGCCAGAAAATTACTTTAAATAGGAAAGACTAAAGTAGAAATGAGGCTGTGACTGCAAATATGAATCAATGAGGGAATTCTGGCAGGCCTGGCAGGCCAAAAGCCTACATGACCTACGTGAAGCCCTTCAGGATGTTATTGTTGACAGATGCATGACTGAACTTGCATCTGGCAAATCCTTCTGAGAGACACCAAAGCAGCCTCTTTTTTGTTGACCAGAAGAGTGGATATAAAACCCTTTCGGTGACTTGCCAAATGTACACAAGTAAATTTCAGATGCCAATTTCTATTTGTGTCCGTAGCAGGTTGTACTTTTCCTCTGACTGTCATTTATTAACTCTTCACAAGTCCTGCATTACATCTTCCATTGCTAATGTCTAGTTGACCCCATGAAGATTTGTTATACTTGCATTTCGGTTGTTGAGAGTTTGTCTTTTCTCTAGAAGCTGCAGCTTTACAGAAAGGTGCTCCTCAGCATATTTCATGCTTTTGGTCAGCTACACCAAGCAAATTCTGCTTTTTTATATTTGAGCCTCTGAGCACATTGGCCATGTCTGTAGAGCTGGCACCAGACTTCTGCAATCCTGCAGAAGCCAGCTGGATGGGAAGCAGGCCTTCGCTGGAAGCTGTGTGACCGTCTAGAGTGGTGCAGCACAATACATGTGTTAGCAAGGGGACATCCATGGTAATGCAGCTTTGTGTGCAGCCAGCCCAAGGTATAAGCAGAGTCTGGTTGCACCTGCCTCCATAGATACCATTGCTGTTTTGCAGATTGTGTAGAACTGCCAGTTCTGGTCATCTAAAAATAAATTATCAAATTACAGCAAAAAGAAGTAGTTGTACTATTGCAAAATAGAAGGAGAGTGGAAAAAGAACGTGGATGGAAAAGGAAAAGAATTTTTTTTTTTACACCAAACTATTTCCATCAAAATGCCAGAGCACACATAACTAGGATTTGGCAGGAGCCTCTTCCACGCAGCAGTTCTCTGTTGGATGCTATGGGGAAAGTGGCTTTGGAGCTGGATGAGTGAGGAGGCTGGAAATCCTATTTTGTGTGCTTATGATTTTGAACAGAACTTCCTTCTGAACTGCAAAATAGGGCAGTTGGTATATGGCAAATGGTCAGGATTGTAACCAATATGCATAACCAATTATGGAGTATTCTGTGAAGCAGTGGATCCAGAGAGAACAGCTTCGGTGTCTGTTACAGTGCATTCCTAGAACTTCACTTGATGATTGAGCGGTTTTAAAGAAAGTGAAAGGTAAATCCTTCCACACCCATTGGAAAAGCAGATATTTTCCTTTTAGCAGAGAATATCTGTTGTAGCTAAACTTATACATGAAATACTTTTTTTTCTGAGAACTCAGAGCAACTGCTGTTTTTACAGACAGGACAGACTGAAGAGATGACAAGTACTTATGTATTGAAGGTCCCCTTCTATATAGAATATAAGCACTTCTTTTGTATCGAAAGATTTTACCTTAACCTTATATGTCAAGGTAACGTGTGAAATTACCATATCCATAATCTCTGATTCACATAAATTAACGGAAAAGCAAAAAGAGAAAAAAACCTTAACAACAACAAAAAAGACTACACAGCCTCATTCCAACAAAGAACTCCAGAGCTGTTGTCTTTCCTCAATTTAAACAGATGTCGTTTGTATTAGTATTCTGGAAATGTAGGTGTATCAAAAGACCTGCTTTAGCCAGTAGACAATGTGAAAAGCTAAATATTTGTGTAAGTGACATTTGGTAGTATTAGTCTTTGTCTCCTAAAAAGGCTAGTCCAGATAATAGTGTAAGAGCCACCTTCTTTAGCTCAAAAGCTGACTCATGCTTTGAATTACTGATTCAGTTGAGCAGGTTCTGCTTACAGCACACAAACAGCCCCGTAGAATTGCACAGACTACTCACATGATTCACAAAACAATTATCTTTTTGGTTAGTATAATGGTGCTTTTTTTCTCTTCATAAAGAAGATCAAGAGTCACAGAAGACAGTTAAACTTATCTTTAAAAAATGTTTGGTGATCTACCTACAGAAGCATTATTTTGGGACTGATTTATGGCAGGAGGAACCTCCAAACATGGGTTAGGAGAAATAGAGGCATCTACCAGACATATTTAAAACACTAATTTAGGAACTTAAAAGTGAATTTGATGAGAATTACTTTAAAAAAATAAATCCAAGCTAATGGTTCCTGAAGACTTTTTTTTTCCCTAGCTATTGCAGTTAGATAAATAGGTGTAGTTATACATCAAAATATGTGGAGGATCAGAAAACATTATGACTGTGCCTTGTTTGAGGACCAGTCACAGCTTTGATACTTGTGACATTGACTATAACTTGGTGCTTTATACTAGCCTGACATAATTCAGTGGATTTGCCCAAAGTAGGTATTGATCAAAAAAGAAAAAAAAGTGTCCAAATTGTTTAGTGCTGCTACAACTAAGTACGTAGTTCAATCTATTGATTTCCAGTTGATCTATGCGTAGTTTTTGCCCTGTCATGGATTAGTTAAATCTTCCAAATTAGCTTAAGGGAAATGTAAAACACTGATTTACAGTGCTGCTAATCCAGTATTAGAAATGAGCTGTTGTACCTTCAAAGAGCAGCAGGAACAGTTACATGCAAGATTTGATTGTTTTTATGTGGATGGAGATAAAATTGATAAGGTTGAGGAAGTGCACTGTTGAGAAATGTCATTATATTCCTCTGTAACTAAATTCTCTCTGTCCCTCACAAATGGAAAGAAATCTCAATAATGTTTTAAAATCTGGGTTTCTTTTTAAAAATCACTTTTTATGCCGAAATACTTTTGTTGAAAAAACTTTAATATCTTTTTTCCCTAAAAACCTTTTTTTTTCCCTAAATGTTACTTTGAAAGACTAGAAATTTTGTGGCTACATTTCTTATGTTCTTCATTTTCTTTTACTGAAAACAAATTAAATTTTGCATATATGTATGTGTGTATGTGTATTTGTAGTGAGAGAGAGACAGGAGGGCAACCTTCAACCTGGAAAAGGTGACAGAAGACTAAGAAATATTTTCCCATCACTAATTTAGCCATTCCAACTTATGGTCAACTAGTAAATTTCTCTTTGCAAACTGGTCTTTGCTAGTTAAACACGAGGTGTTTACTTTGGCTACTAGACCGAGAGGCAGGCGTGGTATGAGAGGCAGACAGTGCCAAGTTAGTTGAAAGGTCTGTTAAAACATTTGACACTGGCCAGGGAGGAACAATGCCCCTTATTTATTTGAACTCTAAGTATTAAAATATGGAACTGCTTTCTGTGGTAGTGGAGAAAGCGTACTTTTCCCTCCATGAGAATGTGATATAACGTTGGCTGATGTTGATTATTTGTAGGCTTAAAAGAAATCATTATCTTCTTATCCTATCTATTTTGTTTATTTAGCAATTTGAAAAAATGTAACATTCATATTAATGCTGAATTATTAATTCATATTAATAATGAGAAAATGTGACATTATTAACAGTCGTTCGAGTTAGCCTGGTTTTTCTAAAGCTGGAATGCAGTTGTTTTTCTTTTGTTTGCCTGAGGATTGAATCTGCAAATGATTGCAGCTCAACTGATTTGCAAATAGCTTTTAATTTGTAATCTTCATGCATAAGTTGGTATTTTTATCACTGTATTTTGAGTTTCAACCTAAATGTTAAAAAATGATGTGATGAAGTAGAGAAAAGCATTACTTTCACAAGGCACCTCATAAAAAGAAACAAGGCATTGTGTAGAAAACCAAGTAACACAGTTGCACTATTTGTCCTTTTATCCATCTTTGTCACCATTATGTACCTTTCATCTCTTGTTAATCTCTTTTCCTTCTGGTTTTCCTAATTTTGTCCAGATTATAATTTTTATTATCAGCAATGTCATTATAGCCTTTTTAAAATCTGCATTTGTTTTTCTCATTTTCCATATGTAAGGATATTTCTTTATGGTATCACATAATTACATATGTAATTCTTGCATTGTCTGTCCATGCCTGCTTAATTCAAAAGCAAGGCATATCTTTTGTAATCTATTTGTCTCCATAGAACGAAAATAGCACCTTGTTGGAATTGTGTTGAGCACTTTTATGCTGTTGTTACAAATACGAGAAGTTTGCCCTTACTTTCCATTGGTTTTAATTGTCAAAGGTTTATTTGCAATGGACAACAGATATTATATTTTGATTAAACAGAAGCATTAACTATTTTCCAGAATCAGAAGAGTAATGTGTTTGTGAGAGATAATAACTGATATGAAAGCTTGCTTTAAGTTGGTTCAGTTTAACACTACAATTTCTCTGTGTGACCTTTTGAGCATCTTATGTCCAAGTCCTTATTTCAATTGGACAAAGGTGTGTAATGAACCAAGATCTCCGTGGCTGAAAAGTAGTTTTGCTTATGGCAGCATACCCCAGTCATCATATCAAGGCAGCTTCAGCACTGTCCAGTAACATTCATATATTCATATTCGTCATAAAAAGTATTCCTTATATTCCTTTGCATTATTCTTTCTCATTATAGTAAGAGAAATTAACAGAGGTGTGTTCATACATAGGTCAGCACAGGGGACAAACACCACAGGGTTTATCTTCCTGACTCCAGGCTAGCAATCTCTCTTAAAGGAAAAAATGCTTGTAAAGAATAAAAATAATACATACCCAAGTGCTAAAATTGTTCTAATATTTCTATTTAAAAAGAAATGTCTCTGAGCAATTCCCACAGATACAACATTATGGTTACTTTTAGTAACTCAGCCTACAATTTCATGTTTTACTACAATAGTTTAAGTGTCCGGTCTAGCACAGAAAAGGTCATCTAAATGAGACAAGAGAGACTACATATAAAAGATTTACTCCTTACTTGTTGGAATACCAGATTCTTGCCCTTTTTTCCCAGTGATTATTCTGGTTACTACTAGTGTAGCTCCTAGGATAAGGGGGCTTACACTTTAAATTGTAGTAGTATCATTTGTTTCACCAAAAAAAAAAAAAAGTTACAAGAAAAAAACAGAAGCCAAAGGAGATAATATCTTCAGCATATGCAGCATTTTCAAGTTACTTTCCATATTTTGAAAGTGTTCCATCTCTTTTTCTTTGTAATGTAATGCTGTTTCCTAATTTAATAACTTTCAAGATATTTGGCCTAAGAAATGACTGGAATAAACTTAAGAAATCTGTAATACTAAAAGACATTTTTGCAAAAGTTAGCCTTAACATCTAAAATGTCAAGAGGGGAACTTTCTTCCAATTTTGACATCTGTCTCATTTTTGAACAATGGCTTTAAATAACTTCCCAGATGTTGCACAGCATTTTTATCAAATTCCTGTTTTTATACCTCCTAAATTGTATCCCCTACATTTCTGCAAGATATGTACTTCTTTCTTACTCAGTTACCATATTTTTCCCCCCCACTAAGTGTTACAAACATTGGAATGATTTCTGTGGGTTTCTAAGGATAGATCCTTGGAGGTTAACGTTTTGTGTATAATACGGGCAACTGTAGTCTGTTAATTCAAAGTAATTTGGAGGCAGAAGGCTAAGCCACAGGTGGATAAAGCCCAAATCACAACGCTGATTGTCCTCCTCCTATTTCTGTCCTTTAAGTCTGCAACACACTATGTAATGAATTACCTTGTATCAAAACAGCAAGGTGTGCATATGTGCTTAGTAGTCTATGGTAAACGTGGAATTATGAGAATAATTAATTATCTTAATGGGCTAAGCCAGAGTTTCACAGCTGAGCTCATCTACTTGGCTGCTTGCCACCAAAAGGTCAGCTGCTCTGCCCTAGCTCTGTCCCTTAGCGCCCCTCCTGTGCTCTCCTCATTTCTTTCCACCATGTGTGGCAGCTGTCTGGTTCTTCTGGGATCTGCTTTAGTTGAGATAGCTAAAACTAATCAAACTTTTTACTTTTTTACCTTTTTACCTTTTTGGTTTTCTCCCATTCTAGAAAATTGAAAGAGTGTGTTCCATCAGCATTAGATTGAAAGTGTGGGCAGAGGAAGAACAGGTCCATAAATCGCTTAGAATATCCTACAGTCCATATTTTTAATTCAGTTATTTGACTCTTAGCCATTAACACAATTTTTATTTTTTTAAACCTGCATCTTATGTATGAAACAGACACATTTGTTCCCTTATGTGGTTTAAACTAAACTGAAGCCCTGAAAATGAGCAGTGTTGCAATTTATCTTCTATGACTTTAAACAGTTGATTATATCAGTGCACTCTAGATATTTGAAACCTTTGGATTGCTTAGTAGTTTGAGACATCTTTAGTTAAAATGTGATATTCTGCAGGAAATCAAACTGATCTGGTTCAGATTTATAAAGGCTAGTTAATTTCAAGACTGGAGAGATGTGTGTTGTTGGAAGGGGTCAAACATTTTTCATGTCATAGATTTTGAACATCGGGACACTTTTTCTACCAGAAGAGCAAACCAGCTTATTTAATTTCAGTATTGTGTCTTTTCCTTTACAGCTTTTTGAAAGAAATCTGATACTTGGATAACTGAACTGCTAAGACACTAACAAGGATGTAATAGTCTTATTTCAGTTACACAGGTTATATTTTGAAAACCTTTTGAAAACCCAATGGCTTGTTGTTTTCTTCTGTTCCATAAAATGGAATTCACTGTTCCATAAAATGGAATTCTTATTCACTGCCCGTTTTGAGAACAGAATCAAACAGAAGCTATCCATCTCTAGTCATCCAGACCCCAAATTAAGAGCACCTGCCAATAGCTGTGTGTTAGATTTGCACATACGTAGCCATCTGCAGAGTGGCCTAACAGAGGATTACAATGTCCTTAATGCCACCCATCTGGGTGGCCATCCTAAAAATAACCAGACAATGCTACTCGAGGTAATGCCTCAAGCAACTTGTCTGCAAGCACTGCCTACTGCACTTCCTAATAAACACCAAGCTGTCATCTGAACTACAATATCATTTACACTCATTTTGATTCTTTTTAAGCGTTGATCATGGCTTGCATGACATGGCCTATCCTGTTGTTAGAAGAATCCCCTGGGTACAGTCTTTTTTCTTTCACCTATTTTTCTACATTATGAAGGTTGACAACCTCTGTTATTCAAAGAATCTGTATATCCTTTGGTGCTGGGGCAAGAAACTGTGAGCAGTGGTACTTGAGAAATACTACCCCCCCAGAATTAGTACCTAATTATAGTCTGTCTTAAAAGACTATGTCCTAGTGGATGGCTTAGTACAGGTTTAAAGCTTGTCTTTGCAAAAGGCAGATATTCTTAGTTTAAGGTCTAGATGTTTTCTGTTTTCCCCAGCATTGTCATTGTGCTTTGTTTCTTCCTTGGTGTAACAAGGCAGAAACAAATTTCTTTCCAAATTTCCCATATGCTTGCAGAAAGTCACCAAGTTTGAAGAGAGGCTGTAAAAAAAAATGCAGGGGCACCCTGATATAGCAAGCACTTTAATGAAGAATGTTGTCATGTAAAAAAGATGTCCAAAGCCAAACAATATTTGATAGAGTGATGTTAATTTGGTGATTCCTAAACATAGTTCCATGTAAGGTTAGTTTTACTATGTCAATCTATTCCATAAATATATTAGAAGAGTTTATTCATTATATCCTCATATAATAGCTTGAAGTAAATTGAGAGCATAACGTGAAGCTGTAGTGCACTGTAAATGAGTCAGGTCCTGCAGAATAGAAATATAAATTGAAATCTGAAGTTCTGACTCATTTATGCCCTCATACACTTTGGAGATCCTTTAGGCTACCAAGGGAAGATATGCTGAATCTTTAAAAACTGTATTTAGTAACTGACTATTATGGGAAAATAAAACTCAATCAGCAACATCTGTGTTTAGGAGAAACAATATTGTCTCGTACATTCCTCTCTTACTCTATCGTATTAAGGATATTCTCCTGTTATTTTTGTCACAAAGCAATTTTAGCTATCAAAATGCATAATTTCTTCTTCCAAGATGCTTTTAAATGGCAGAATTATCAATTTTCATGGTAAGCCATGTTAATCTCTTTTACCGACCACAAAAGCTTGAGCCTTGGATTTTAGGGACTCCTGATAAATCTGTTTTAAAAAGAAGGAAGACTGTTTTCTTTGTAACAACTTCTTAGGTCTTCTGCACAAATAAAAATGTTTATATAATGTTTAAAAATACATTTGCCTGCTTTATATGCAAAAATGTGTTAAAAAATGCTTTTAAATTCTTAATGCTACGGGAAGTCAATACCAAACTACGCATGAAGGACATTTTTTTTTGGGATGCTGTCCAGCTTTTTTGATTTTAGTGCTGCTCCTGTTGGTATGGTCTGTGATGATAAGCATGGGGGTAGGTCTCATGGTCAGTGTGCAGATCTTTGCAGGTGATGACTACTTGCAGCAGACCTCTTGGATCCTCCACCTCATAGGTGAGGAGTTTCTAAGAACATGCTGGGATGTAGGATGACATGATTGAACAGACCTCCTCCTCAAAGATACTGTGAGCAGTTACAGAACTAGTATTACCAATGTGACTGCAAATGTCTGGGAAAAAGGCTATTAATTGGCTTTTCTGAAGCACAAATACTAATACTCAGTCTTGAGCCCTGAATCAGCCCAACTAAGGTTAGGGACATGCCTAACTTTAAAAGTGTTGATCACTTTCTTAAAGTGTCTTCAGTGGTTTTATTTTGTTACACAGAAGCAAAAGCACAAAAAGTAGTGAGCATATTGAGCAATATTGAGTAATTCCACTGTCATGGGCTACAAGACCAGTCTGGTGAAAGGTGGGGTTTGATGTGTGCAGATTTCAGGTGCAATGGGGAGTTGGAAGAAGTGGATCAGGAACAGAATAATTTTGGGTGGGAGCTTAAATGCCACAAGCTTCCATAGGAGATAATTTGATGATAACACCTCAGGGGAGATGTCGACTTGACATTAGGACATATTTGTTTACCAAGAAGTTAGTCAAGTACTGAAATGAACTTCCTAGAAAGACTGTCAGTGTCCCAAATCTGTCTGTTTTTAACTTTTATTCAGCTCTGAAGTGATATAGCAGTGGACTAGATGATCCTTATAAGTCCCTTCCAGCTGAACTAGACCAGTCTGCTCTAGTAGAGTCTGCTGTATTCCAAAAGGATTAGAAAGTAACTGGATGTAGAGTGGGAAAACCAAGCGGGTTTGGGAGAGCATTAGGAGAGTGGAACTTTCAGAGGCAAAACATTGGCACTCTGGGATTGAAAAGATTAGATTTGTGAGGAACTAGAACAAAAGATTTAAAGCCAGAGGCTTTAAGGAAGGGCAGTCTGGGGGAGGAAGACTGGAGAGATGGGAGGCTCTGCAGCAAAATGGACCAAGTCAACATCAGCTTCTGGTACCAGAGGCTGTTTTCCTCTCCCAGACATATGCTTGGATTTGAAATATCTTTGCCCTGACTTTTTGCCTTCATAAGCAAACAAACCCATCATTGGTATTTTCCTTCCTCACTCCTCCTATATAGAAAGTCTGTGAAGCAAAATTGAGGGCTGTAGCTGTGACAGCTTTTATGCTTTTACAGATGTGTTTTGGAGCATACTGATTTATGTGTGTCCTGGTGTGTAAGTTCCTGCATGAGAATAAGGTACATCTGAGAACCTCTGATAATGAAAGCTGTACTAGAACTGGGTCAAATGGGTTTAAGTAAATATACTACAGATACTACACAGTAAAAAATAAAATCATCTGCAAGGAGATTAGATGTGAAGTACATTTGTTAATACTGAGCAAGCTAATTCTTCTAAGTTATCATCATGCATTATTTAATTTCAAGTATGAAGAAGGTGTTTGGCAAAGATAAGCCCATACTTGCAGTTTAAAATGTGAGCTGTAAGATAAGGCACGATAAAGTTGTATTGGTGGCTTCCTATGCCAAATCTGGGCCCTCCTCTATTAATGTATAGCACAGTAACTCCCTGATAAGATTTTTTCTCTTTATTGAGGTAAGTACTTTGAAAATATTTCAGCTTAGTCTAGCTGTGTCCATAGATTGCAGTGATAATAGTTGGCATGGTATGTGTCATTGGGAACATTAATTGGAAGTTAATTTTTGTCACTTCAAAAGACAGTTCTCAAACCTTAAACTTTTAAGTAAAATAAGGCAAACACCACAACTGGCTGCTGAGAGCCTAAGTTCAGAGTAGAATAATGGAGTAAAATTTATTCATTAACAATTACTGTGCAGAGTGTAAAAAATACCTGAAGCATTCTCTCCCCCTAAAAACAGAGAAATCATTATGAAGGTAATCTTGGAAGGTAGAAAAAAACCCCAACTTTTATGGAAGGTATCTGTTCAAATCTTGTTTAAAGGAAAAAAAATAGAGACAGTTTTAAATGTAGCCTCAGTTTTAAAGCTGTGGTAAGCTGCTTCCCCCAAATGTTTTTGTGATCCTACTCTTACACTTTTTCATGCAGATACATTTCCAATGTTATTTAAAAAAGAGGAGCAGACATCAAAGCAGATGAAAGAAAATTAAGTATTTGTTTTCAATCTAATTTTTCCCTGCTTTTGTGCTACAGACACTTCTTTGTAAAGATCAAGTAGTTTTGCTACTGCTACTCTAAATGTTACAATGCTACATTGGAATATTTAAACAGAAGTCTTTTGCACACACAGAAAATGTTCATTGTTAGTAATTTGTTATTAAATTATCAGGCTAGTAAAAATCTAACATATGAATAATCTGGGAGCCAAGTAGTATTTTTTCAATTGGCTTAACAAGTAGGACAAAACCCCTATTCAGAATTCATTGCCTTGGAAATGTGAGTGAATTACAGCAGAAATAGTTTTCTGATTGTGTACATTGCATGAAGGAATATTTAAAGCATTTGAAGGCTCAGCTAAATCATTCTGCAGTTCAAGCACTGAATTTAACATAAGTGGAATACTTAATGCTATTTTAACCTTTTGTATCATTTTCCAAGATTTGAATGGAGTGTTGTTTTCCAACTTGCAATAGAGCTTATTTCTCGATTATTCAATGTTTGCTAGTATAATTATAAAATATAAGCAAAAATCAGCATGTTTTATGAATTATCTGTAATCAACATTTTTCTTTTTATAGAAAACACTATGGTTGAGGGAGAGTTGTAATTGCTATGTATTTTAATCATTGATCTAATTTCTTTTTGGTGTCCAGCTACAGGAATCGGTGTTTGTCCTACCTTTTAGTTGAATGAAAGCTGTCCCTCGATAGAGGGAGTGTCTGCTTGCCAGCTGTCACCGAAAATCCCTGCTTTCTTAACTCAGATGTGCTCCTCTTGCAGCAGGCGTGATTCACAGGCGTGCTCAGCAGGCAGTTCAAAATAGTTAGAAGGGAGCAGTCCTCTCATTCAAAAACTGTTTTTTGGTGACTTTTGGACTTTCTAACTTATTGAAAAGCTGAGCTGAATCATATACTGGCTACTGACTGATGGGTCTGCCTTCTGATGCAGTTCCAGGAGAGAATAATTTTTTGTTTCCCAGCAGAAAATGACTCTATATGAGAGGTGGAAGGGAACTGGGGATTCTCACTTGTTTAACCTCCATGTTCTCATTTATCTACATTAAAGAGGAGCATGAAATTCATTTGACATGTCTTTCTAATAGGACGGTCTGATGGTCTTTTTTTGAGTGTAGAGAACAAATTCCTTTATGTTCTGTAACCAATAAAAATTCCTTCTTATGAGAAAAAGTGACAGCATTTTCCTGAGTTTTTCAGTCTGTTCATATTCTTGTAGCAAAACTCATATTTCAGAAAGGGGAAACAAGCTTCCTGGAAGATCTTACACAAATGCCTTCATGTCTGTCTTCCATTTCTCTGCTTCTAATAATGTGAAGATCAGATAGCAATACCTGTGATTTTTTTTTTTTTCCATATTAAGGAATAAGGGTAAGTCTAAAGTATTAGTGTTTCCTGGAATCCAAGACAGTAATCTCAAATCAAGATATTTTCCTCCTTTTCATTACTACTTCTGAATCTATTAATTCTGGTATTGAATTTGGATGATTTGAAAATTCCATCTTCTGAACACTGGTTTTCTGGCTATGATAGTCCTGTACCTGGCTTTCAAAGATGACTATGCTGTGCTTTTTTGAGTTCATATTAAATCTCTTATGCTGATACTTAACTTCATTTAGCCTAAACAGTTCTTTGTTATCAAAGGATGAAAACCTTGCCTTTGGAGTAAACTCAGTCACTGCCATAGTCCTTGGGAGAAAAAAAAACATGAGAAAAGTATAAATGTTTCATTTTGATATTTTTCTGATGTGAGATAGGTAACTATGACATGAAGTGTGGCATTTTTTTGTTGTTTCAAAATGCAATGTCAGAAATGCTATGTATTTCTATTAATGTGTATAGACTACTCTGTCATGTCCACTGTACCTTAACTTCAGAGATATTTCAAACCATTTCTCAAAACTTAGTGCAAAATACTTCATATTTTAGGTACCAAAATTTTAGTCAGCTCCATGGCCTTGGATTTTATCTGTAACAATATAGGAAATACTTTTTAGTATTGATTCTTTTTGGCAACTAGCCAAAATCATGAGATTAGTGTGTCTGCACTTCTTGATCCTCCTGCTGAATTCTTTGAGATCCTCGTGATGAATTCTTTGAGAGCTGCTAATCTGCCTGATTTAGTTCAGTTTAAGATGAGTCTGTGCACTCTAAGGATGAGCCAGTTTCTGAGATAACATTAACTTCATTCAAATTACAAGTCAGTCTAAACCTAAATCTGTCATTTGACTGAAAATTCTAGTTTAGTGCCATAGAGAAGACAAAGTGGGAATGCCAGTGTTAGGACACTGCTGCTCTGGGGGCAGTGGTCCCATTCATTTCTATGGATTTTTGACAATGAGTTCAGGAGAGACAAGCTGCCAAACTTCTCTTGGTTTAGAGGCACAAGGTTTTCATAAGGCACGTCTCTTTCCAGGTGATCCTTCATTTTTTGATGTACTTTTTATCATCGTTCAGGGACTGACGGCTTGATGTGCAGAAGGGCAGAACAAAAGGTCATAGCACCCATGAATGGGATTTCTCTTTATTAAGTTTAGAAAGCAAAAAAAATGCCAGGGAAAGGGGCAGCCAGAATTAGTGGATACACATGCCACAGCATCTCTCTGCCTCAGTGAACTGGGGATTTTTGTAGGATGGAAATAACAAAATGCCAGTATCTCACAGGAATCTGATGAATGTTCATAAATGTTTGTAAAATTCTGGGATGCCTTAATGGATACTAGTGCTGACAGTCATAAGAAAGCCAATATTAATAGATTTGTGCACAAAGTATATGTGAGCATATAAAAAAGCATCTGGAAGTAAGATCATGAACCTGACATGGTAAGAGGAAGGAATAGAAGATCAATTTTTTTAGCTTCAGCCTCAGATGTTTTCTTTATTTAAAGGATACATGCCTTTATTTTTATGACAAATCGTATAATGAAAGTGGCATTTCCTGTCCTGTATTTATTTGGCACATATCTGAACTTTCTTAATGCATCCCTTTAAATTCACAGTTTAGGACTGCAGTATCTACAGTCCAGAGTGGTAAGTATTGCAGGGGTATTGGGAAAGACAGAAATTAGCCGTGGGTAATCTATTGATTTCCATAAAATAGTTTCTGTATATATGATGCTGAATTCACTCTATGTCTGTTCTGAATTGTTTTGAGGTGAAAGCACTTTTACTCAGCCTTTCACCCAGCACTGTTGGGTAGTTAATATGGCTTGGATAAGGACAGAATAAATCATCATTCCTTTACAGTAAATCATTGCTTTTCCCCCTCTCCTTTCATGTCTTCCTAGTCCCACTGTCTTATGTGTGTTTCTTAGAAATGTTCACACTACTTCAATGCAGGATTTGTAATCTTGGGAGACTTTCCTCTCCAGTGTACCAAGAGAGCTGAGAACTGAGAAGCTCATTGCTTTCAGCTGTGGCTGCTCCTCCACTGGGGGACAAACTTGCAGATGGAGTCCTCTTCATGCTAAGGAAATTTGCATTGAGTTTCTAGGCAAGAATAGTGAATTATGTAATCCTACTGGCACAGCAACACTCTGTGGGAATAGAAAATGCATAGGAAGGATGGAATATTTGAAGAATTTTATTACCTAAATCCATAATGCAAATATCAGAAGTGTGTATTTTAGATTGTTGCTGGAGTGTAAAATAAGAGCACTTTAACACCAGGAGACAGCTTGTGCTGTAACATAAATTTTAAGGATTTATATTATAAAAAGAATTTTTATTAATATGATTTTTAGGTGCCAGTGGTTGTTGTTGCTGTTCCTGTTACTATGTGTAAGATAATTTACTCTTTCATTCATGGCAGTAGCCAAACTACTTTCCTGACACTATCTACAAATACTATTCTTTCACAAGACTAAGAAATTGATTGTGATGCAGCCATCTGGTGTGGAAAATACTGACTCACTGGTAGACATTTAGGAATCACTCAGTTAAGGAGTGGAAATGCCAGCCCACCCTAGCTTGTAGGTATGGTGCTTTATCTGTAGATTCATTCTTTTCATGCATTTTGCACAGCAAAAGAAATCTTTGAAGAAGAAATATTTTTAATCCTGTTTACAAACTTGTTCTGAATATAAACCAGACCTGGGCTCTTGTCTTAAATCACTTTCCATTGTAATACTATGAAAGCCTTCCAAAATAAAATCATTGATGCAAGCAGATTTCATTGCAGTAAATCCTGAATACAGTGAAATGTATTTTAGTAATCACAGCTGCATAAATTTTTAATAGGCTTTTGTTTATCATAAATCAAATCATGTCTGTAGTAGTAGCAGGTTTCTTTTCTAAATCCATACTTTACTTGACATTTAGCCAAACATTTTGTTTTTTGCTTTTATTTCTGTATATCATTAGACCTTTTGATCAACATGAAATCAGTACCATAAACAAACACACAGGCCTCATATGAAATCAGCACTTCTTTATTCCAAATACTTAGTTGCTGCCCCTATTATAATTAATTTAATGGCTCTTAGTTTTGTTTCTATTAGAGATTTAAAGAGGTTGGATTCTGCTACTCTTAGAATTCTGTGTATTGTCTGAGCCATGTTGGTCTGCTTTGGACAATGAACTTTGTATTCAAAGTGAGATTCTTATTTGTTTTGTGGGCATATTGATGCGTCGTTTTCTGTATCTTCAATCTTGATTCCTGTCTAAAAATTCACTCTTGTAGACAGGAATCAAAATACTACTTTCAGCATATGAGTTATATATCAGTATGAAGTAGGCTGACCCTGGCTGTATGCCAGGTGCCCACCAAAGCTGCTCTGTCACTCCCCTCCTCATCAGGAGAGGAAAGAGAAAATATAACAGAGTATTTAAGATATATAAGAGAGTTTCCATTTTTCAGTGGTTGTACAGCTGATGCAACAGAGTTCAGGCCAGAAAACTCTACTTTTTCTCTAACTGTATTGTAAAAGTCATAAAGTCACCCCCATAGGTGTTTATCTTGATGGTGCCATCACTCCTGATGGTTATCTTGATGGTGCCATCACTCCCATCAGAACATCTATAGCTAAGTAGTAATGCACATGCTCACAAAGAAAGGGAAAATATCTTCCTGACTTTTTTTTCCTGCAAGAGCTTATATTTGAGGTGTAAGGATATAATTTTGACACATATGTACAGTGTAGTTCAGTAGTAGATTTAACATAATATCTGTTCTTGCTTTTCCTCACAAAAATTGTTGTAACTTCATATTGCAAAAATCAAACATCTTGCTTCACTTGGGGATTGGTTTTCAACCTCAAATATGGAATTTCCTGCTTTTGGTCTTTACCAGATCCTTTATGTTGCCTAATCTTAAGTATTATTAAGTTGCAGGGATTTTAAAAAATAAATTAGGAAAACATTTGTTGTTTTCTGATTCTTATGGTTTTTGACAGCTCATTTCATTTACTAGGTATTGATGTTACAAATCTTAAGAATTATCTAATGTCTTATAAATCTAGAAAAATGCTGTTTCTTGCAAACAGTGGATCTAAATATGTGCTTAAATCATCATTATGCAGCAAATATCATGCTGTATTACTGAGCTTGAAACTCATCCAAACAATGCAAATGGCAAGATTTGGTTTCTGGATGTGTTTTGATCTAAGTTGAGGGGAGAGTTTGTTTCTTTAGTGGACTGTAATTTTTTCATGGTGCAAAATCTTGAACTTTCCTACTGGGAGTTTATGATCTGAAAGTTAGCAAAGTTGTCTTGAGTCTTCAAGACAGTACAATAAGGGTGTATTTTTAATGTTGGCTGCAGTTTGGTAATTTTGGTTTTTTAGAGCTACATTCATGGAATGCCATAAATTCTGGAATTTTATTATTTCTATCCTATGTACAGTGTATCGCCATAAAATTCTTCTGCAACCAAAGCGAGTGAAAATCTCTATGTCTAAAACTATAAAATAATTATGTTTTTGCCGTGTGTTTCAGTCAGTAAGTCATTTCAGACAATCTTCTATAGCTAGTCTGAGAAAATTATATTTACAACTTCTTATTGTTTACAGCAAGATTCGGTTCTTTATCTGTTTTGCAGTAACGTTATCCCAAAGTTAACATTTATTTCTAACATCTCCAAAAGCCATGAGGCTAAAATTACATTGATTTTCTGAACTTCTGAATCATGATACAAATATTCTTGGGTTTGTATCTTCTTTGTAAAGAGTCTTTATTTTTGCACAGAAGTTAAAATGGCATCTTAATAAAGATTATTTAATGTTCTGTTCTGTGGGAAAGAGAACTGGGTGTTTCTTCAACAGTGGAAAAACTTGTGGTCTCTCTAAAGCTCTGGTTGCAATTTTGTCCTCAACTTCACTTTCCTGTGCTTAACTGACACTTCTTTCATCCATATGCTTGAAGACTGCCATTCCATTGATCACTCAGATATGGTCCTCTCTTATGTATGTTCTTACTTCGTTTGCATACAACCATCTCCCTTCAAAAAAGCACCAAGCTATCAATGCATAATAAATTATAGCTTGAAAAAAAATATTTTAGGTCCTCAGACAATCCTAGAACTTAAAATGGTTTAGCTTGATCCCAGGCTTTAGCTTGGCCTATGCAGGTTTTTAATTCTTTGTGCCATAAAAAAATGAAAATTAATTCTGAAAAAATAAAACAGAGCTGGGGGTTGGGGGACAGTCTTGTGGTTAGGAATGAAAGAATATACAACACATACCTGAAATGAGCAAATTAAAAGAAATACACTCTTGGTTTGTTGCAAACATTGCTTTTCATCATTTCCAGCTGCATAATGATAAAAGCTACAAGTAGCAAAGTTTGCAAAGAAGGAATGATACTGCAAAATGTTTCTGATTGTCTGCTTTGCTTAATGAAAGCACTTGGATAAGGAAATATTGGACTGGAACTTGTAAGTTTGATAAGCTTTTAACAGAGGTTCAGACAAATGTACAAAAGCTGGAAGAGTAAGATTTTAATCTCAGGAGAAGAATCTGTGCAGCTCTTGATCAGGCTGCTGAGCATTTTACAACCATGACAATAAATGCTTCTAGCCCAAGGGTCCCAGTGCCTGTTACCAGCCAGACTCCCATAATACCCTTGACAAGTTTGGAAAATAAATACTTTGACTTTCATAAGAAACCTAGAAATTCCTGTGAGACTCTCCATAGAAATACAGAAAGATAAGCAGGAGGAAAGAAAATCACATGACTCTTGAAACTGATTTTGTCAATGGTAAAGAGATTTAAAGCTAAGATTTAAAGCATTTGGGTAATCTATCACATGATATTGAAGCATTTTGAAGCTAATTAGAAGACATAGGCAAGTAGACAGACAGGAATGAGATAGTAATGGCATGTATAGTTCAATCCATATTTTCCTATATACTTCTATTAAAAATATGTAAGCTGTATTTTTTCCTGAACATGTAGGAAATGTGAACACACTGACACTTGCAATAACTTTCTGCTCTCCTAGAAAATGTACAGCTTTTCTTCAAAAATTAATCATAAAACCATATTCACTTGGGATGTTACACCTTGGCTTTGACATACATCATTTAACCTGAGAGTAGCATGGTGCTAATAACACCAAGGTTGTGCATTTGATCTGCATGGGACATTCACTTACGAGTTGGACTTGATGATCCTTGTGGGTCCCTTCCAGTTCAGGATATTCTGATACAGGTTCACTTGGGCTCTGTTTTAAAAGAATTTGTCTATCAAAGATACACTTAATAGATAATACAGCTAGTGACAAATAGAGACCCAGCAATGAAGACTGACTGTCTAAATAGTTGTTTGTCTGTTTTGGGTAGGATTGCCCCTAACGTAACATCTTTATGTCTTCAAAATGAAAAATTACTCATGGCTTCACATAAAGGAGCACAGCAAGTTCATTCTAAAATCAGTTTTAACGTCTTCAATCAGTACCATATTCACATGTTACATTTTTGCTATTTTTATTTAATATGCAGTGTGGAAAAACAATCTAGTTGCAAAATATTAAATTGATGTTAATTGATCTGTGAAAGCACACTTGTTGCACGCAGATTTTTCAGGGAACCTCTGCCTGCTATTTTATCCTGCTTTGCAATCTTTGCTCTTCTTTATCATCATATGCAGATATCACATTTCTATACAATTTTAGCTTTAGATCACAATTTCATTATTATACTGATCCTTGGCACCTTTTGATGTTGTTCTCCTATCTTTAAATGCTTAGCCTGACTTTCTAAGAAAACATGTATGGAGGCTATGTGAGCAAGAGGGTAGCTTGTGTGCGTGTCACAGGGCAAACTGCAGACCTTTGGAAAATTTCAAAGAAGTTTTACAATCTCAAATGAAATTAAGTTCCTTAAGAAACTGTTATGAGAATGGAGACAGCTTTATTGCATGAGCGCAAAGCTTCAGGCTGCAGTTAGAGCTGGAAGGCCTTGTCCCTGCAGCACC
Source organism: Eopsaltria australis (assembly GCA_034509425.1). Classification (NCBI taxonomy): domain Eukaryota; kingdom Metazoa; phylum Chordata; class Aves; order Passeriformes; family Petroicidae; genus Eopsaltria; species Eopsaltria australis. The sequence goes on along the minus strand of JAVTVJ010000068.1, from coordinate 1,435,891 downwards.
CATATAGCTCTGACTACTTAGTGTTGCTGCATCTCAGCACAGGGCAAGCACGGTCCATGATAAAGACAGAAATCAACAGATTATTTTCTTTATGACCAGATTGAATAGTTTGTAGAATAATACAGCTAAAATCATTGATTTTTAGATGTACATATACTGTGAATAGTTTAATTGATAATCCTGGGTTTGTTGAGCTTTTTTTCTTTGTTATGACAGCACAGAGAAATCAAGAGATGTCTTGATTTCCACCTGTATTTTTGCTTTTTTGGAAGGCTTATTTAGATAAGCCTGATTTTGGATAATCCACTTAAATTTTTCATTTTTCCATTTCCTTTATAAATTGAAGATAATGTATATTTGCTTCAAAGGACTTTTCAAAGATGCATGAAAGAATAGGTCAAGTGTAGGGCATTATTGATAACTTTTTATTAACAGTCTGCTTTTTCTTTGGTGAGGTAATGTAAGGTTGGGAATTAAAGACTAACAGTTGTCTTTTTTAATGTACATTTATTTTATAGTTCCAATATTTTTGTCATTAAACGCTTGTTTCAGCGTGTGCTTCCCCAGATCCATAATACAAGAAAATACATTTATAAGAGAAGAATTCATTCAGTCAGATATTTTATGCTACTAAAATTATGACAGGCATATGGCAAAATGACAAAGTGAGATTTCAGTTCCTAGGGGAAGAAATAAAATCTGATTATTCACAGTCATTGACTCTTTACTGTGATGATTTAAACTGTACATGTTACAAAACCATCAGGTGTCTGTGAAAGTAAATGTTTTTCTATGAAACTCTTCAAGGTCTTTCAAACTTCCGTAAGGACATCGGAAATGAAATAGCTGTATCTCGTAATGAACTTTAAACCTCCTATTTGATATGAAATTGCAAAAAAGTTACTGAAGCAGAATCAAGTTGTAATGCTTATTTTAATGATGATACATTATTTCACTAACTATTTACTTAGTTAAAGAATGTGTATATACAAGAAAAGCTCAAGAAAAAAAAAGTGAAAAAAGTTCTTTAGTAAAAAGTCCATGTGTTTGATCTGTGCAAATGAAAAATTTATCTCATTTATATTGTTCATATCACTCTTTGTTTCTTTCTTAAACAATAAATTAATAGATAAATCAATAAATAAAACCAATAACCAAATATTTGATCTTAATAAATTAACATTCCCCCATAAAAAGAAATGTTAGCTTGGAATTCAGACATTTGGTTCTGTTACTGTCATCAGAACTGACAAATCTGTCATTTCCCTTTGAAAACCTGTATAAATATACTAGAGTACACTGGAAAAATATTTTAAGAGCTTGGAAAATGTCTTTTTGGTGCTGTTAAAGTATAAAATAAAGGTTTTCAGGGAATTTTAGCCCATTTCCAAATTATTGTTAGGAATTTAGCTTTTGGGGTCTTCTTTCAAGCCAAAATAAAGCTAGCAAGATTCTTCTGGCACACCTCTTCTTCTCAGGCCCCGCATCATATAATTGTTTCATAAACCAGTCCAAGTAATTTAAAACTCTTCAGTTTTCAGGCTCTCAGTAGCTTTTCTGGAAGGCAGTCCCACAGGCTCACTGTTCCCATGTGTGAGAAAGTTTCCAGCCTAAATCTGCTCGTGGCAAGTTTCTAACCTGCTGCTGTTGTGGGTTTTAAGATTAAACTGTCCTTGTCCCTTGAGAGAGGGAGTTCTAATGAGGCATTTGACTGTTCATATAGTTCTTGCTCTTGTAGTGTTTTCTTGCAAGACAACCTATGTTCTGAAAGACTCTTGCAGAGTATGGACAGGCAGATATTGACTCAGATGAGATCCCACTAGTATTTTTACACTTGTATTAACTCTTTGCTGCTTCAGTTGAATTTATCTTGATGTAGTATGTTTGAAGAAGTTATTTGTGTTTTATAGAGCTCTGGGTCAGAAAAGAAAAATGCATGTTTTTCTCTTACCAGATTTCTGGCTGATGAGCAAATTTGCACTAGTCCTTGGGGAAAGTTTTTTTGGTTTAAAGTTAAGCACCTGAGGAAGACTTCCAAATATACCTTATGAATGACTATAGAAAGATCAAAGAATCTCCAGAGAATCTCCATTCATCCCATTTAGACATGGGTCTAAAGTAGATAATATAAAGTATCAGTGGATTTGTTCACATCTTTCTATTGATTGTTCAAAGAGCTGTGAAGTTACAGTTTTTAGATGGCTTGGATGAGTTGAATCACATCTCAGGTGGGGGACACTGTACTTTGTACTTTCATCCGGTGTTTAATATTCTGCTCCATTTTTTCCTTTGCATGGTGCTCTTCCCCCTGTCAGTGCTTCTCTTTTTTTTTTTTTTTTTTTTTTTTTTCCTAACTTGTAGTATTTATTCCTATTTTAGGGATGAAATCACAAAAGTAAAATTATAAATAAAGTTAATATCAAGACTGCTTCAGGAGAAGCTCTTCTGGAGTAATCTCTTTTAGCCCAGAGATTTCCCTTTCAGCACAGTTCATTGGCGTTTCCTCTGCAACACTTTAGTCAGCACCTTCACAGTTTAATTTTCTTTTTTTCCAGTTTATCAAGTAATCTGCATTGTGACACCTTACCAAATGTTCTGCTGAAGTTCAGATAAAATCTAATCTCTCTTTGCAGTTCTTTTGTCTGGAAAATCAGGTATCAAATGAAAAAACCAGGCTGCTCTGACATGACCTACCTTTTCTAAAGCCATGTTTCATTTTATGCTATTGTCCATTTACCTTCAAGCCTTTAATTATTCTTTCCTTCAAATTTCATCATATGATTACCATGGAGCCTGAGGTGTGAAAGGATAAAAAAATTTTTGAGTCATTATTTTATTCTCCAGTGTTGGCACAAATCCTGTTTTGACTTGAGCGTATTTTGTAGCTCTGCCTATGTTACATCTTCATTAAAAATCTTTCTGATATTAATTATATGGCCATTTTTCAGAACTCTGAACTAAAAGGGAGCTTGTGAGTAGGCTCAAGTGCATTAAGCTGTTTAAGCTTTTCTTGTTCCTTGACTCTGATTATGGACGTATACTTACCTCAGACGACTTCACTGAAGGCTTCCATTTAATTTAGGAATCACATTGATTTCTACTGTGGTATTTGAACTACTTTGCTAGAGCGCCTTTTATTCCCCGGTAGGTGAAAAAGTTGTTGGCATTTTCTTGAACATTGTTTTTTTTCTTCAAGGAGCAATTAATTTTGCCATTTAAAGTTATTACTTTGTATCCAGACATTTTAGGCTTTCTGCTTTTTCAAATAATGTTATCTGTCCATTTGGATCTGGAGACATGATATAAATGGATTTCTCTTTCATTGAGAAGCAAGTTCCAATAAATACCTGAATATTTGATATAAAGAAAAACAGGTGTCCTTCATCAGTGGTTTTTGTTAACTTTTTTCTTTTTTTGTCTGAGAGGACTAATATTTTAAAAACAATCTCAAGGGAGCTCTTGAAAAGTTGTTTTAAAGTATGTCTTCTATGCCAAGTAGTTTATTTTCCTGGTAAAATAAATAACTATGCACTTTTAATAGTAAAAATAAGCTTATATTACTTTAAAGAGAGTTTCTGGTTAGTTGAAGCTTGTTTCCAGTGAATGTATCATTTCTTAAGTGGAAAGAAAAAGGCGTTGATCTTAAGTGACTGAACAACTTTTACAAAACACTTTGTCTAAGATATGAAATTACTATTTAAGTCATTAAAAAGTAATAGACTAAAAGACATTTTGCAAATGAAATGTAAGAGAATACTGCAGTGGCATCACATTGCTCAGTAACAATCACAGAATTATTGTGCTCTAGGTGGACGTGGAAAGGAAAAAAGAGCAAATGCCTGTAGAAACATGCCCCACAACAGTGGATGTGGTTCTGCATTACATGGGGCCTTTGGCTGTCTACATTTAGAAGTGCTTTGAGATGCCAGTGTGTTGAGCCAGTTGCTTTACAGGAAAGAAGAAATGCAATTGATTAATGCCATTTTGGACAGAAGCTCCTTCATTTGTTTCTCGTAACTGACTGGACCACGATCCAAGCAACCTAATTGAATAAATAAGGGAGTACAGTACAGTTGCAAAGACCATCACAACTGAATATTTTCTTCTGAAATTAAAATACCTCACCGTCAAAGACCCTTGTCTGTATATTTTTACTTCTGTATCAAGTGGAGAGAAAGGTAATTATTTACCTAGTTTGTTCAAACGTTTAGTCAGTGAGGTTTTGGAAAGTTACTAATGAAGTAGAGAAGCCAGTATTCTCTTTTGCAGATGTTAAAGAAGGCTGTTATGCACCCCACTGGGAATATGCTGCACCATTTGCTCCCTGCAAAACATTTTGCATGCCAGTCAGACATCACCAGTTTCTTAGTCCGGGTTATGGAATGAACAGAAACAGCTGTTGTTACCTGCTGAGGTGTCCTGATGTTTAGGACTGGGACCAGCTAATTACTCTGGTGTTTTTTTAATTCAGTTTAACCTGAGCTTAAAGAGATTTTAATTTTATCTAAAAGATAATTATTTGCAGAATTTGAAGTAAAAGGCATAGTGCAAAGTTTAATGAGAAGACTGAATGCAAGTAAAAGAAGTAAGCCCACATAATTTTGCTTAGCATAAATGTTAGTTCAAGGGTTTCTTTTGTCCCCATGCCCTCTGACACTGGCTGTACTCAAGCTGAGACATCTCATTTTCCCCAGATTATGGTTGTTTGCAGAAGACAGTCAAGATTTGGGGCATGTCCTTTTTATCTGCATAGTCAATGTTCATCTTTCATGAAAGATAGGAGAAAGAGGATAGAAAAGTAGATAATTTATTTTCAGACAGTCTTATGCCTCTGGTCTTTTGGTGTTCATCAATCCTATTAATTCTAATCATTGCTGTTTGTCCTGTTTTAGAGATGTTAATGTTTAATTAGCCCAGTTGAACAAATCACATCCTTCCAGCCAATCTGGCTTTCATGCAACTGAACACTGGCAATTGACAATTAGGCATTTGTTGTCTAGATTCCTTTTTTGAAGCAAAGGAAAGAAACTGGCATTTGTAATGTGTGACTCACATGGTCTATTTTAGACATCTGTGTACACTCAAGTGGGAAGAGCAACATACTAGAGACACCTGTTTGTCTCCATCAGCTATAAAAGAAGCCTTGCCATCCTGCACAGATTTAGGGATTGTCAGCCTTAGGTGGGGTGATTCTCATCCTTAAGGACTCTCCTTTTACTAGGCTAGGTTTTTACTAAACCAGTGATTCATGATGAAGTCCTGTCCTCATCTTGCAGAACTGGGAAATTTCCATGTCCCAGAGAAAAACTTCTCCTTCTCCCTCTTTGCTTACCCAGCAATTACAGTGTAGCAGTATGTTATGTAGTTGGGATTGTGTGTGTAACTCAGGAGAGAGAGCTCTTGTTTGGAACCAGTCCTGGAAGGGACCCCTCAGTGCTGGCATTAACTGCTTTGGGAGGTTCTGGCTCTTTTTCATGCCTTTCATGGGGTAAAGGCAACAAAAATGTGCCCTGCAAGACCTGGGGCAGACAGGAATTCCCAGCATTGCTTTTCTCTGTGGTCTCCTACAGGTTTCAGGACTTTGCCAGCATTCCACCTGCACCTGCAAATGTTCCCACAGCAAAGGGAAATAAATTAGGGTAATCTATATGGAAACTCAAACAAAGCAAAGCTTTCACAAAAAACAGTGTTTGCAGTAAGTAGAACATTGTAGATATTCCAAAAGTGGTGTCATTGTGGATGACTGTAGAAGGGAGAGAGCATTTAGAAGCATTATTAGTGTCTGAGTATAAACATCTTCAAACGCTTTCTTTTAAGCTGAACCTGAATGCATGTGCTCACATTCAGTTGTGAACTGATGCTGGCTTAAGGCTCCTAAGGCCTCATGCAGAACAGCACATTAAATAAAGCACTCGTATAGGATGCTGATAAGGTTTCTCCCCAAAAATATCATCAAGGTTAGCTTTGTCCCAGCAGACTTTCTTTGAGGCTCCCATCACTTCAGCTTTATAAAGCATCAGGTGTTTGATCTGCATTTAGCATAAAACCAGCATGAAGTCATAATGTCATCATAAAGAGCTTATTATAGTGAGCTTAGGGAAGTGTGGGGGAAAAAAGGTGATTATGTCCACACCTGACATGCTGCAAAATATTGGGTGATTTGCCAGAGGGCAGATCTGATATAATTGTCTATGGAGCTTAGATTTTATGCCACTACACCTATGTGAACTTACCTGCTTATTCCAAGGAGTATAAAGAGATAGTGATAATAAACCACCTAGTGAAGGTATTAGGATGACAAAGGTGCTTGTATTGCAACTGCAGTAGTATTCTCCTCCTCTAAGGAGAGCTAAATAAAGTTTTCTGGTGCCTGGCAGGAATAACAAGAAGGGGACATTGTAATTAAAAATAAAAAGAAAGAATAATTTTAATAAAACAAGAGTGTTAGTGCTTGATTTATTAATTTTTTAATTTATTAATCTATATTTCCTAGTAGAAAAATAATCAAGAAAAAGTAGACATACTGAGCCTTTAGTACCCCTTTGTGGTTCAAACAGTATTCCAATTTCTTATTGGTGTAGATTTCATTAATTATAAAATCTAGTAGTATTCTCAGCTATTCATCTGCGTTACAAAGCACAGTAGGGCTTTGGTTTTGAAAGCTAAAATATAGCAAGCTCTTAATGGAATTTATACTTGTGCTCCCAGGAGATTTAAACGAAGTCTTGAGGGTAACCACAATCCCTGGCGAGAATTCTCTTTCTTATTAAAGCTGACCTGGACAGGACTGGCTTTCATGCCACATTGAAATTGTCCAGAGAAAAGAATCTCTGTGGGAGACAACACACATTCTTCTTGTCTCCCTGCCTCTGGCCAACCTAGCATAGCACTGCATCTTAGTCATTAGCAAGGGAGACAAGGAAACCAGTACTTCCCAGTTCTGGAAAAGAAAACCGCTAAAGAAAAAATACACTTACTAGATTCCACAAACTAATAATGAAAGTTTTGTTTGATCACCAACAACTTACTCCTGACCTCATGAACTGGAAAATATTTTCTGTTGTCCTTGGGTAAGTTTTGTCACTGAATTGTTTGAGGGTTTCTTGGGATGCATGGAGTAACTTAAAAGGTGACTTGCTTAGATTTTAAAACATTTATTTATTCCGTACACTTCAGTTTGCTAATTATTTAGCGCAAGCAGAAGCAGTTAGCTGCCAGTAAAACATTAGCAATAAGCTTTCTGTGATGTTCCCTCTACAGAGTTAGCACCTGCATGAACATTCTTGTTCTAAATCACCCACCTGGATCTGCCTCAGTCTCTGCATTAATAAAGTAGGAAAACTGTTATAGAAAAGTTAAACAATATATACAAATCTCTTCCTAAAAAAAGAAAAAAATTAAAATAATGTGTGATTTTCATACATCTCTTCTATCAAATTGATGTTTTAAGGTGCATTTTATTTTTGCATTTACCTGGCTTGAAGTTACTAAAACTGCTTTGTAAGTCCAAAGCAGAGATTTCCTAAATAAAAACTTGCCTGCTAAATATAAGTTTTCTTGCTAGATATAAAACTGAATTCTTATGGTAAAATGTATTAAGTTATTTGAAATTGGATGTATAGTACTACTAGTTAATGAGGATGTAAAATAAAGAATACTGATGGAACACTCTATCTAGCTCTGTGCAGTGCCAGCTACTTTGTAACTGCTATCAAAGTTTAGGTAAAAGAGATCAGCTTCTTTTTAAAAAGAAGTTGAAAAAAATCAGAATACTTAGGAAAAGACTGAAGAGGAAAAGGAAGCATAAGTTTTGTGTGCAGTTTTTAATGGTGGTAACTGATTTTCTGACAAAACTTTTAAAAATTATGTGATATGTGCTATTTTTGAAGAATTTTAAGAATCAAATAAACCTGTCAAAAAAACAGATAACTACTTGAACAAAGAATTATCACTCTGGTAACTTACATCAATCTTAGAAGGTGACTTGAACTGTCTTGCTGGTAGATTTGAAAACAGTGTGAAATATATCCAGTCACTGGCCATATGGCATGCATCCACCTTCCAGCATGAAAGCCAGTATGTGGCACTAATGTGTATTTCAGAGGCAAACTAACTTCCAAATGGCTGGAGGATACCAGCCAGCTGCCTGCATGGACACAGAGAGAGAAACCAAAACCCAGGGGGAGACCACTGCTGAAATCCTTTAAGTCTCCTTTGCCTTTGCACCGTTTACCTTATAGAGCTCTGACCAAAATCAAACAGGAAAGATCATAGACCTCTTGCTTTGCCAAATATTTTGTGGTCTCCAGGAGCTTGAGAGTTGAACTATGAGACCTGTGTGGTATGTGAGAGGGCTGGAAAGGATTGTTTCAAGTCGGGAGACAGTGTCAGCACTGCTGGATGTCAGTAGCCTACTCAGGTGCCAGACAGCCTCTTCCTTGGAGCTTAAAAAGGACAAGTGAAATGATCCAAGAGCTAGTAAGTTTATCCATGAAGGTCAGGTGAAGTACAAACTCCCTAATTATAGTGCTTACCAGGAGGGGAAAACACTCTGTGGTGTTTGTGAAATCAGAGTTACATTTTCTTCTTTCAAATATACCCTCCAATCTTTAAGTTTGCTGCAATAGTTTTCCTTTTTTCATCCTGTACTTTTGAAGCAGGAAGATACTTGGTGTCTAGGCATTAGAAATCCTCCTAATGCTGCCCGAAGGTGGCCAGGGGCAATAAAGCATCTTCTGATACATTTTTCGTTTGACAGGCTTTTAACTGACTTAAATACAGCTGGAGGGTATGTTGTGAAGTATTGTCGTTTAAGCATTCTTTTTGCTTGCTCCTTGCACCCAGATCTTTGCTTTTTGTAGCAATTGTGATGATCAGATCCCTGGGATGCCTTTCTCCCATAGGATCAGAATGTGTTTGGAGTGAAAGAAGTACGAGCTGGTTTGCTTCAACAGTACCAATCAGACCCGCTCCAAAAAAACCTGTTGTGAATTCTGCTTTCAGCTGCTGTTTCTGCTCCCTGGCCAGAAACCCTACTCACTCAAGAGGCTGCTCTCTTTTCCTCCCCTTCCCTGGCTTAGTCCTCTGACTTTCTCCTCTCCTCCTTCTCCTCCCTCTTTTCTGAAACTCATTGTTCTTAGATTGAAAGCAGGCACCGAAACCACCACAAACTGTTTTTTTTTTTTGTTTGAAACAGCCCTTCCTGTGCATTCTGTGTATACAGAATGATTTGCCAGCAGTTTGGATCAGGCACCATTCACTGGAGAGAGCAGGAAGGACTAAGACATGTGCATGCTGAAAAGTTCTTTATGAGGAGAAATTGCACTAAGCATAATGTAAAGTCTACTCCTGACCTTAGAGGTCCCTCAGGAGCAGGGCACCACCAACAACTGGACACCAGCTGTGATAAGAATCCCTTGGGATCTCACTGTGTAGTGGGTGGCAATGTCTTCCGACCAAACTGGGCCCAGTGTAATGGGATAAGTGTAATGCTAAATTTTGGACTGTATTAATGATGCAGGCATATATTGCCATTTGATCAATCCTTAAGAGCAGCTGAAAAGTTTCAGTTTCCATTTAAGCAACAAGGTCACGTCTGAGTCAGGTATAGTTTTTTCAATATGGATCATCAGAAGGACAACTGATTTGGTTTGGGTTTTTTTTTCTGCTTAGTTTAGTCCCTAATGAAGGACAAGAGAATGTGGTTTTTCCAAGTAACTCAGTTCATTGCCTGGTGGATTTGACTTTGGTCATATCTATTGTTCTTTTTTTTAGTCTTTTACAGGAGTCTGTCACAACCAAGTCTGTGAGTTGTGCTGTGAAGGAGGAGTGTGAGCCAATTTTAAAAAAATACCTGTCAGAACCAAAATAATCTTTATTAGGCAAATACATCAAGGCTGTTAGTTTTCCTCCCATAGTCAGTAACAGAAGATTTTCCAGCTTTGTGAATAAAAACCTGGAGCTGCCCAAATTATGCACATCCTCACTTTTTCTGCTGTTTTGTGCTTCTTGTTACACATTTCATCACAAGTTGAAGGGCTTTGCATTGAAGGGCACATTCCCAGCCATTCCAGGTAATCTGAAGAAATTCTTTTGTATCCTACTAAATGACGGAACACAGTAGGCAGGAGAGTTTTCAATAAAAGCATTCACTCCTCTGTGAAACTTGCTCCCTCTGGTGTTTCAGCAGAGCCACTGCTTAGTGACTTTTAAATCCAGAGTTACAATTTAATTACATTTTAGTAATAAGGGCATCTGTAATCTGTAAAATTGTTATAAAAACTTACTGTATCTTACTTTAAAAAAAAGATTTTGTTTGGTCAGTGTTTTCTTAGAGACACTCAGGTGTCATTGCAATGAATGCAAAGAGCCACACACATACCTTCCCATCTTCGTCTGAATGCCATCTTCCCTATATATAATGCTTTCATTTTACTTGACTATTTAATTGCATTCCCAAGTTCTACAGATTTAAAGAAAAATAATTTGTCTAATTTTGGAAGTTTTACATAGAAACCACTTGTTACTTTCTTTTTTTTTATATAATGTAAAGCTATCTGTAGCTGTCAAGCTAGAAAAAAAAAAGGTATGTAAGTATGCTCCTGATTTAAATCATTCCCAGTTCTGCTGTATTAGAATTTGGACATGTTCTTACAACTCAAATAAGATCGACTGGATAAAATATGAGGCACATATCATGTAGGCAAAATTTGTACATAGTAATTGAAGTGTTTCTTGCATGCCTAAGATTGTAAGTCACTCAGACGAGCTTCTTATTGCACTGTGGGGAAATGCTGCCACCTGTTTGGTTTAGCTCTCTGCACTTAATAAGCCAGAATACTTTTCCCAGTCTAGGATTCCTGCAGTCTTCTCTGTATCCATTTTGTTTGGCTCAAGCAAAGGATAGTTTAAACAAGCTGGAAAGGAAGAGTTTAAACTTCCCAGGTGAGCATTGTGAAAGGTGTTTTTAGATTGGCATGTTACGTGGGGCATGTTGCTGAGCTTGCAAATGGCATAAAAAGTTACTGCCTGTCAGGTGAGATGGAGTGGCTGATTGTATATGTGTGCATTAAACCTGTCCCCACAGTGAAATAAAATGCTCGCCTAAATGAGGGAGTAAAGAAAGCAGGTACAGGTTCTCGTCTGCCAGATTTGCTTATTTGAGCTCTTGTAATCATCTGCAACAGAAACTAAAATGAGAGCAGGAGTAGGAGCAAAATCAGCTTGTGTCTTTTGAGTGTATAAAATACTATTAGATGATGCTCAGTCTCTTATATTGAGGAGAGTAAGATCCTTGTAAACCCTTATGCCACTGAGATCAGTGTGAATTTTGTCATGGGACTATGAACAAATCCTTAAGAGGCATACTTCTATCAAGCTATAAAATATCTTACTGTAGTATACGGTCAGCTACAGTCAAATACCAACAGCTACACATATCAAAGTGTCTAAAGCTAGAAAGAATCGGATAGAAGTTGTTTAGACAGCCTAATGCATGATACCTTTTGTTTCTATATAGCACTGCCATCCTTTGGGCAAAAACATTTATAGAAGAATGCAACCATAGATCCTGGATAAACCATGAAGAACTTTTATTACCACAATGTTTCTGGTGAGCTAATCATGAAAAATCATGAGGTTAAACAAAATTTCCAAGAAAACTTTTATTATAAATTCTCTATATTTTTCTTTTAATAACAGCATGTGATGCTGTCCTCATACTTTCTAACAATGCATTTCTGTAGAATGATCATATGTGTGGAAAAAGCCATAAGTAATTCGAATGCCTAGCAATTAAATGAGCACATAAGAATTTATAGTCCTTTCTCTAAAGATTCTTGAAGTCTTTATGTATAATTTAAAGTTTCTTCAAGTATAGTTACTGTTTTATTCTATCCACTAGCCCATAAACTTGGAACTATAATGGTAATAATGGCATTTTCCATATAAGTGTATTTATCTTTCTCTACTAATGCAGCTTACATGCTTGTGTCCAATATGTGCAAATTGGATTTTATTTTATAGCAATTTTTAGCAATGAATACAGATATGAGCAAAATCTGTATTTTTCTGTATATATCTGCTATACTATTGTCAGAGAGGGTTATGTTTTTGATAGTCAAATGGTTTCTAATGCCTGAAAATTTGCACTTGAAAAAGAAAATATTACTTGTCTTTGCTTATCTTGAGTCCTTATACAGCAGAGAAATTCCTTTTAAAAAGCAGCTGTGATGTAGCCACTATTGCTGATGTAATTTAACATTGGTCCTGATTGGAGTGTTAATGAAAAAAAACATACTTTGTGTCCTATATCGCTATGAACTGTCTAAAACTGGCATTCATTCTAGACACATTTCCATATTCAATTCATTTCTTCCAGCAGAAAGGTAGTAATAAAAGAAAACTCATACAGCACATGATATTAACACAAGAATCTGACATTGATATTCAGAGGTCAGTCCAAATAAGGAAGTGAATCAGGATTAAAATGTTGTCTCACTTTTGCAGAATGTAAGGTGCTGAATGCAAACATGGTGTGCATATGTCACTGGCTTTGACAGGAATGGTAATTTAAAGACTGAGGGATAAGTGGATCTCCTTATATGTCTGTTTCCTTGGAATTTAATAATCAATCCCACAGTCTGGAAAACAAAATAGCTGTTTGTGTGTCATCTGGTTTCTTCATAAATATTCAGGAAAGACTTTTGTTGCTCTGTGGAAACTGCCTCTACAAACATTTTAAATTTATAAATATGGATTTTTCATGCAGTCTTTGCTTTCATAAATACTCCGTCCTGTTTGGCTAAGCCCCATGTAAGTGGAATTTGAATGGCAGGACTTCCTTCCTTGCGGCCTAGCAAGGGTTTGAGTGGTAACCAGGCTCTTGCTTTCTGCATTTTCTCACCAAACTGTTTAATTAAGGGGGCAAGAGAATTGGAGCAGGGCTGTTGGTGGTGGAGATACATGGAAACGCTCCTGCTCCACAGCCTACCCACCCAGGAGAACAGAGGGTGCCCAGGAGTGCCCACTGCTGTAATGAGCAGGGTGGGTTCCCAGCCACCCACTGCCAGGTCTGCCAGCCACTGCAAGAAACCAGAAACACTGACTCCTGTAAAGCTTGCGTTAACAGAAACAGCAACAGCCTTTTAGGATATGCTCTGTAAATACACTATATATGTAAGAGATACTCTGTAGTCACGTAAATTTTTTGAGGGGGATTTGGAACTAGATAGTTTTTAAGGTTCCTTCCAACCTAAACCATTCTGCGGTTCTATGATTTTATATCAAATACATAAATTGCCTTGAATTTCCAGGATTTCCTGCTAGTAGCTGCAGAGATCCATACAAAAAATGGCCTCAGAAAGCCAAGATTTCTCATCTGTTTGGTGTGTTGTTTGGATAATGTTAAAACAGGTGAAGAATCAAACCAGGAGAGATAAGAATACAGAATCACAAGCAGAGCACCAAGAAAAATTTTCTTCTTAACTTTTAAATAGATTTCTCTGGACTATAAACTCCAAAATTCTTGCTGACAGCTTGACCAGCAATGACCCTTTCAGCACTGTTTTAGGTATAATTTTAACTAATTTCTTCTTTTCTTTCTCATAAGAGAGTGATGAACTCAACACACAGGCTTCACATAAAATAATTTAATTTAGTTGGGCCATTTTTAAGCATTTAAGCATTTAATGGAGACTGTACATCTTGTTAAATTTCTGGAAAGCAGCTTTTTTCTTCTTTCTCAAGGTGATTGCTTGGCCATAAAATAATGGAGTCTGTGCTCATGAAAATGGCATTAGGAATTGAGTGTTCCTCTCTCAACCTTCCTATGGCAAATGAGCTGGTACAAATGGGAAAGGGATGGTCTGCAATGAAAGTAGCATGAAGTCAGCAGTCTGTATCTCTCTCTTTTGTTCGGATAAGTTTCAAACTTCTTGTTCAGGTTAGCAAAAACTGTTATTAACAGAGCTCTGGTGCTGCTCTTTGCTGAATTCATTCCTCTTACTGCCTATTTTTCTGACGTGTCCATAAGTATCATTATCCAAATCACATTGATAAACATGAACACCAGCATCACTCATTAAAGCAATGGATGGAGGTGGGGGTGCATTTTCATCAGTAATATGTAATCACAGTACTTAAAAGAACTTAAATAAAATAGCTTGCTTTTAGGTCATCACTTCCAAAGGGGTGGGTTAGGTATTCTTAACATGACTTTCTAGTCTCTTTTTAAAGACCTGCACTGACAAAGATCAAACAACCTCCTTTCCTCCTTGGCAGCTTTTCCAGTGAATCAGTACCATTAAAATCAGAAACCTTTGTATCATTTCTAATCTAGATTTAGGGAAGTGTAAGATTATTGCTTCTAGACTCATTGACCTTGGTCTCAGAGGACAGATTATTCGTTTTTTTCTCTTTTTTTGTGCCCCAAGCATGAGCTTTCTACATGTTTGAAGACTTATTATTTCCCTCTTAGATTTATGTTTAAGCTGTCAAATCACCCAGTGTTTTCCATGATGCCTTCCTCCCCACACCCACACCATGACCTCTGATGCTTGCTGTTTGAGGACCACTGCCATGTGGGGTCATTTCTGTGGAGCTGCACGTTTCGGCTCTTTTGTCTAGAAACTTCAGAAGGTTTCAACAACTAGAGAAAAGGGGAAAAAATTAATAGCTGGGATTTGTGTTCCCGACAGCCGCGGTGTGACGGTTCCTGATAGCAGGGGGGCTGCGGTGCTTCGTGGGGATGGTGCCGGTCCCGCGGAGCTCCCGCTCCCGGGCCCGCCTCGCTAGATGGCACCACCCGACCGACGGACCGGGCAGGGAAGGAGCGCCTGGAGGGACAAGCTCCTGCTCCGGGATGTTGCCGTCTCCCTTTGCAGTGCCGTGCGGCTGGACTGTTGGGATGGAGAACAAACACGCACACGTGGAGGCCTTGCTTCCTCCAGCTGTGCCGGCTTCTTAGAGATCAATGAAAGCCTTTATACTGCACGGTCTGAATGTACCCTGACTCCTTGCCGTTTAAGCTCTTGCACTCTTATCCTGATGGCTCTTCTTGGTACATCTTCCTGTTAATATTTCATTAACACATGGGGACTGGAAACATACTTCTGTAGCCTCAGCCAGATTTATGCAGCTCTGTAGGCCAGAAAAATGAAAAGCACTTGGTATATGTGTGATTTGAGAGCTGTATTAACAGGACAGCTAGGGTGAGGTCCCAGGCAAGAAGAGTAAGGCTTTCATTTTATGTATTAAAATATGATGGTAAGCATAACAGAAGGTGGTACATCACCTGCAGTAGGAGTAGTTATTGTTGAACACTACTTGTAAATCATAAACAAAATGGGATAACAGAAAGCACATGGCTGGTAACTTTGTGTGTACAGAGGGTAGTCATAAACATGGAAGGTGAATAGCCTGTTGCAAATCTCCCCTGGTCACACTCTTCTGCAATATCTTGTTTTCTGATATGTTTTTCTGATACAATTTTAAATGCCTCAATTTACACATAGTTCTTCTCCCTGTCCCATTCTTGTGGTGCTTGTTGTTTGCAGTTTCCCATTGCCCATCAGATTGTTCTTGTGGTGTGCATGTGGCATCTGTATAGCAATGTTATGTAGGAAGTAAAATAGGAGTCAGCTTACAGCTCTCAGTCCATCTGTACCCATTTGGAAAGTTTGCAACTGTAGACCCAGAGGCTGGAATTAACCCCACTTGTTCTTGGCAGTGCACAGTTTCTTGGGAGACAGAAAAGGATTATTTCTTGTTTTAAGAAAAATATTGTTTTCCTTTAATATACATACATATATATATATATTATATATATATATAAAATCTTTTTGTGTTAGTATGTATGTATGTATGCATATATAAGAGGTAGATGATAGATGCTTCCAGGAAAAATAGTTCTGAGAACTTAAACTTCTTTCTTACTGCAACAAGTGCCTCAAAGTAGCTGATGCATTCAAAGCTTCAAATAGAGTTTCATCTCTTCCCCAGAGCTATTTTAATTTGAGATCTCAGAAGCAGGGATTACCTGTAATGTCTTCTTGGTGGAGCAGGACAGCTGAGTAGTATTTTAAGTTTATCAGCAACTGTAGTCTGTGTGTCACTGTAAGATAGCTATCTACTGTATTTTATTTCTTCATTATGCATTTCATTTCCACACCAAGCATAAAATCACATTTTACACAGCTCAATGGACTCAAGTAACCTTCATCAGATTCATAAATGAAACAGTACTTGAATATTTGACTTCCTATCAAATTAGACTGCAGCAGCATCCTGAACAGATCTCACCTCCCACCTACTTAGCTGTATCCAGGTCAACAAAACAATTTCCTCCTTCCATCCTAAATTGTTTTGCTGGCTTTTTTAGGATGTCTTTAGCAGGAGATGTATTTTAATGGTGAATTGACAACAGGTGGACCTTAACAGGCATCTAAGTATGCAAAATTTATTGGGAAAGTAGGTGTTGAGGGCAAATAGTTCTAATGTACATAGAAGAAAAATGTCAAAATACTTCTATGGGAAGTTTGAATGACAAATATGAGTATAAGGACTAGTAACTTCAGCAGTCTGAGTATAGGTGGAGATGGAGATTTCCAGAATTTTTATGGTGGTTTCCCACTGATAGGTTGTCTTCCTGTAAATATTAATACCATGGCAATACTTATATAACAAATGGTCCATGTAAATCTTTAACAGGAGGAAGTGTGGGTTGTGTTGCCTTGAGCAATCACTATATCACCTTTCAGTCTTTCACTTCCAAGCGTAGGTAATTGTGTTGCATGAATCGTATCAGAAGACATTCTTGACAATGGAACAAAGCAGATTTTTCCACCTGCAGATTATTCACTTTAATCGTTCACACAGTGCAGTAGGGAGGATCTGGAGGATCAGACTAATTTAACTGGATGTTTGTCCAGCAAAGGATGGTTACCTCTGCATGGGTTTAGTGCTCAGCCCATGGGTTGTGAGAGTGTCATCAGAAATTGATTGGTCTCAAACAGTTCGAGCAATCTGGTCGGTTATGCTGCAAAGGAGCATGATAATGTAGAGCAAGGAAGTGAATTCTTTTGAGAAATAAATAATTTCCTCTAAAATACAGCAACAGATCCTGTCCTACCTCCAAAGTACATCCTTCCTGCTTTGTAGTGCACTGGGGAAACATTGCAATGTTGATATAAATATTAGCATAAAACCAGAAGGAGAAGAAAAAAACAAGGAAAAAAAGAAATTCTGTCTCCAAGATTTGTGTATATAAAACTGTGGAAGGTCATTCAAACTACCTACATCAAGACAACTTCCTTTACAAGTGTCATGTATCAGCAGTCATGGTGAAGTCAGGCTGCAGATTCTGCCAGATACATGTGGCTTCTCATAACTTTTTTTATTTGTTTTGTTTTTCCCTTTTCTAAAGGGAAGAATTTGCAAGCTTGGGATGAGATGGGACAAGGACTGCAGAGTGGGGCTAACTCTGGCTGTGGGAGCAGTTAAATCAGCCTTTTGGGTACACCAGTAAGAACAGAAAACATACGGAAATAGCCCGGATTTCTCTTTCAGTGTCCATGGACCTCAGTAAGAAGTAGCAATAACACCACATGCAAAAGCCAGGCCAGCATCTGGCTGTGGCATTGCACTTCTAGGAGTCTTGACTGTTCTGCATCCAGGACACTGCTGATGTGATGGGAGATGAGGCAGGGCTAGCAAGCAGGAGGGTGAAGATTAGGGGCAGATTGGATGGGGTTCTTCCAGGTAGGAAATGGTGGGGAGTGTCAGGAAATGGTACTTTTTATGCTTGTTTGAAAATTTTTTGGGAAAAGTTGTTAACAAGCGATGTTTTCAATAAATGATGCAGCCTCACCTTGAAGCTGACATTGGTTAGGGCCAGCCCTTAAGCCTCGCACAGCCTTGAGGTTCTGGGCTGTCCATCACAGGTCTTGGGTTCTGCCCCTGCTATGCAGGGGGAAGGAGGGGGTGATGCTTAGATAAGAGATGTCAGATCAGTAATAGCTTCTAATTTAGACATTAGGACTTCCCTTTAAATATAGCTAAAGATTCTGTGCTGTTCCTGACAGCCTTTGTCATAGGAACCACACCTCAGAAAGGAGGAGGGAGAGAGGTGGTTCCTGCTTTATAATATTAAGCCAGAAGAAACAACATCTGCTCTTAGCTTCCATAGGAAAACTTCCAGTCAATCAGATCCTTTTCCATTGGAGACCTATCTTTACCTACTAAACCATTTTAAATTTTGCAATAAATTTCTCACAGGCCACAGGAGTAGAAAATAAGTAGAAGAGGAAATGACCCATGAAATATTTGCAGAGGTGATGTTTTGTGTGTGTTCTGCTAAAATGTTTCCTTCAGTGTATTAAGTGTTTATATAGCACTGCAGCCACTATTAATCCAAGTAGTCATGTTTTTCCTAACTCACCATGGACCCTTACCTTATGGTCACCCCCTTGAAATTAATCAAGGTGAGCAAAGAGTTGTCATCACTGGGAAATTGTTTATTATTTTAGAAAATGTGATCTATTTCTGCCTGACCAGAGCTGGATGTTGCTAAAAATATTGAGAATGTTAATGTTATACAGGTGTTAGACATCTTCTTTAACAGGCAAAAGAGTCAGATGAAGAACCAGTTGATCCTGTAGTTACACTGGTAATATCTGATTTGTTCAAAACTCAAGTTCCACATGCAAAGGGCTTACATTGTGATCATAAAAACCCTACTTTTCTGAGAACACAGGAGAAAAACTTTTCTCTAATTTGATTGGACATCCTAATGTATGTTCCCTATTTATGAGTAGGCATCATTAATAGAATGCAACCCATCCTTAATACTGGTTTGTTTTTCATTTCTCCTCATATTTCCTACCTCCTCTCTTCTGTCTGATTTTTTGGGGTTTTTTTTTCCCCTTTCTATCCCATTTCTGTTTCATTTGTATATATAAGAGCAACTTGAAAGAAACTGTTTTGTAAGCAGCTACTCATATGTCTGGCACATAAGCTAATTCTTAGCTACAACAAGCAGAGGTTCATCAGGTTGCAAAGTTCAGCCTTGTGACAGGCAGAAACTCACTGAGGTGTCATTCAGAATTTCTGGTCTCCTCTGGCCAATTCACCCATGCTCCTTTTTTCCCCCTCTTTTATCGCAGAAATAATGCTTCTCTCTTTTTTTCAGGTGAGAATGAGAGATTTGGCACCATAATATTAAAATCTCCTTTGTCTCCAAACTTAGGATCTTTTGATGTCTTCTCCTATAAATGAAGTGTAAATAGCTGGTGTTGTTCCTGCCTGAACTGGACCAGGATGTTTAACCCTTTGGCCTTTTAAGAAATGGCACAGGTTTTCTAAAGAATTTCTCAGTCTTTCTAAAGAATTGAGACAATTGCAGAAAACATAAAAATTCAGAATGTTTGACATCTATCACTCTTCATTTTTGCTCTTATGACATTTGCCTCTTCCTAACCTCCTATCTTCCAGGACTGTCATCCTTTTATTCTGTTTTTAAAAGTTTTTATCTCCTGGGAGAAGGAGAGGATGATTTATCTCTTCCTGCGGCTCCCTGTTCCTGATATCTGCCTCATCCCAGGCCTCCGGAATGTAACCATATTTTGTCCAGTCATTCCCGCGTCATCCTTCACTATCTTTTCTTGTCTTGTTTTATGTTAACATTTCCTTCCCTCTGTCTCTCTATTTGCTTCTGCTGCTCCTACTGGAACACACACTTCAGCTTAAATGAAAGGCAGTAAAAGACAACTTGCCTGATGTAATTTTAACCATCATCCCCTTTGTCCCCTACTTGCTTTCATTAGATGAAATTTAAGTTCTTTTGCAGAATCTTCTGTGACGAAAGTATTTTTCTTGTGTTTCTCTTGAGTGCTCATGGTAGTTTTTAGGTTAGTTTATTTAGACAGGAGAAGAAGACAGCAACAATGGTCAAAGAAGTGTCTCTGTTCACTCTAGAAACCTAAAGTGCTCTAAGGCTACAGTGGATAGGAATATACAATGAATTTAGTTGTCTGTATCATTGCTGATTGTAACACTTATTGCAGCTCTTTTCTGTTAATCAAATTAATAACTGTTACC
Organism: Eopsaltria australis; assembly: GCA_034509425.1. Taxonomy (NCBI): domain Eukaryota; kingdom Metazoa; phylum Chordata; class Aves; order Passeriformes; family Petroicidae; genus Eopsaltria; species Eopsaltria australis. The sequence goes on along the minus strand of JAVTVJ010000068.1, from coordinate 1,415,797 downwards.
TGCAAGTCAGCATTAAGACAAAAATTAGGGAAGAACTATAAATTGTTTCTCATGGCAGAGCTGCAGAGAATTTGGCTATGGGAATTAATAGCTAAGCTATCATATTACCTTTGAATTTAAAAGAGAGAAAAATCACATTCCCAAATACTACTTTCATTGTAAGAGATTTTTAGTTGTTAAAGCCACTAAATACAAGCTACAAATTGGCAGCTGAAAGTTTATTTTTCTTGGCTGAATTCTAGGGATTTTTTTTAGCCTCATACTTCCCTGCTTAGCCAAATTGTATAAATAGTGGATAAATTATTTTTAATTTAATCAAGTAGGTGCCCCTTAGAAGCAGTGACAATACTAAGAAATACACTGTTCCTGTGTTTTAGTTCTGGACTAAAACCTGGCCAGAAACGTGCCTCTTGAACATTTGCCCACTTTATAATCTAAATAGCAGTTAAGGAGTGAAAACTGCAGTGTCCTGGCAGTGCAGATTTACAGACATTGAGTCCAAAGGAGTCCAGAATCAGTGGGTGTGAACTGACCCTGCCAGGACGAAGCAGTGTAATGTGGAGCACAAGAGAAATCCATAATTATTTTTTCCAGAAATACAGGTATTATATTGGAATATCAAACTGCGTACTTCAATAAAGTAATTTTGTGACTGTACTAGAGGAGGGTGTTTGGTTTAAGGACTGGACTGTTGTCTGTGCTGGAAGACATGATAAGCATTGTACAGCCTCTCTCTGAGTTTGGTCTGGGGGTTCTGCATTTCCAGCATTTCCAGCTACATAATTCCCATCACACTTGCTATCACAACTCTGTAAGTCAAGACAATGTCAGATAAATGTCAGATTAAATGTCAGATTAAAATGTCAGATAAGACAAGAAAACACAAACTCCAAACTGGACACTAAAGGGAACCTCTGATAATATAGATAGAGGAAATTATATTGCTTTGAAAATACACTTGGACATTGGTCTGATAAGAGGCTCTGGCAGGACTCTAATATGTGGTGGTTCTAGACAATTCATTTGAATTGCTTCTACTTCTATCTTCATCTTAAAAAGTATGTATTTTTTTCTGAAAGGATACTTGGTGGACTGCAAAGGCAATAATTGTTTTTGAAAGTGTATTTGGAAGATTATTATAAGTCCCTAAAGAGGCTAGTTGCTAATTTGCTATTTCAGGCTGTATTTCAGAGACTTCAGATAAACTTAGTAACTGAGTAACAAGCATGGAAACTGAAAAAATTGCATTTGTTGCATGGCAGCATGTATGTAATACATTCCAAGGTTGTGTATAAAATACTTAGATATTCACTTTCCTGCTCCACAAACTTAATCTGTTGGATTAAGTTTTATCATAAAATCACAAGGGGTAAATATGTTGATTGTTATGTTGATTGTCACAGTCTTCTTGTTTCAATTTTTTTTATTAAATACTTCTTTGTATTTTGAGTGAGTGTTCACACTGCTAAAGAGCCAGAGATTACTAATGAAGGCTTTGGCATGCTTGAAGATAGCTAAAAATAACAGAGACTTTGGGGTGAAAGTTGTGACAATTGTTTTGTTAAGGTTTGCTCTTACTGATTTGTGGGTATGCATTAATACAAGTCAGTGTCTATATACCTGTATGGTAAGTGATATTCATAAAACAGAGAGAAAAAAATGTAGAGATTTTATTTTAGGCAGTGTACAGATGGCAAACCATCAGTTGTAGATCTGTTAGTGACCACAAGTCCCCCATTTCGATACACTGAATTTGTGGACCAACAAAACTGTCCTGAAGTTTGCTTATAATTCCATTTTTAAGAGTATTCTGAAATTTGGATGGCCCATAAGCATTATCAGGAAGGTGTTAGAGGCTAGAGAAATTTCTTATTTCTCAAGACCAGTGTTATTTTGACAAATTACTTTTTTGTTTTTCAAGAACAGAGCTGTATGACAGTTGCATAATCACTTATTTCTATAAACTCATTTTTGCTTTCGTCTGTTGGCTCTGACAAAATTATGTCTTTTCCAATTTCTCACTTGTGCTTTGCTTAATAGAGTTTTCTTCTTATTTTTATTGTTTGTCTGCTTTAGAAAAACATAGTGCAATATATGCCATAGTGGGGGAAAAAGGCTTCATTTGTCACTAGGAAATCATTCCATTTGATTTTTACACAATGCTATTTCTCCATCACATGTTAAAGCTTCCACAGTCCTTTCTGCCAACAAGGTGCCTGTGGCTCTGCTATATTCCTCAAAATTGGCTCTTACTCTGGGTTAATGAGCAAGTTTTTTGGCGTTTATTTTATTTGGCTTTCAATCAAATCTTGCAAGCTTTAGTGGTTAAACTCATTTACAGGTATGAGTTTGTATTCTACCAAACTGTCTTCACCAGATGCAAGAGTATGTTAGGAATTAAGTCAAACTCTGCTTTCCTGGGCCATGCTGGCCTAATTGCAGTAGAGTATGCTTTAATGAGGATTCTTCTGAGCTGCCTCTGCCTGATATGGCAAACAGCCCAGAGGCAAATTTCAGATCTCAGTGTCAAGAACTGATTCATTGCTTGTCTGCAATTAACAGCTGGGCTTCAGGGTCTAGATAGAAAACTAGAAAAAGACTCTCTTTCAGCTCATGTATTGAACCCAGAGTTGTTGACCTTTTCCAACGCAGATGTAGCTCAAAGGCCAAATATAATAGATTTGTCACATAGAAGATACTGCACAGATTATGGAGAAATAAGACAGTTTTGATTAAATTAACTCAAAGGCTTTAAATAACACATCAAATAATGGTCACAGACAGTGGAAGGCATTTCATAAGGATAGAAAAACAAAGAATGTTCAGGAGTAAAACAGGTCTTTTTGTCTGAGAGTGATAAGAGTGATAGGTCACTGGTTATATAAATGAACTTTGCCATCTTTATTTTAATTGTTTGAACCTATGAGAGTTAATGCCAAGCCTGTTTTGTTTGTGTGTCCCCCTTCCTTCTCATTTAATGTTGTGCACTTTCCAAAACACCAAAAAAGAAAAATTGTCATAACATAGCATATGAAATATTACTGCTAGTTATAATATGGAGAAAAAAAATGTAGTTTCTGCTCCTAGAAACTCTATTGCTCATCCCAAACAATATTCATGCCTCAGGAAAGAAGGAGGGACAACACAACAGGAAACCTTCTTTCATAAATCTGCTTTGTTTAATCAAAAATATCATTGTTCTTGGCTAGCTCTCAAGGCAAATGTCATGGCATCCCATAATGCTGGCTGCAGGAACAGGCTCGTATTCCCCTGGTACACTCTTGTTACACAGCCTGACCTAAATACAGCGGAGAACTGGAATAGTGGCCTGGTTGTGAGTTGGGAGATTTTGTGTGAGTGACTCTCCTCAGATACACCAGTCCACTTTTTTGGAAGAAATCTGTCAAGTCATAGTACAGAATAATACATTTTTGCCTCCTGTCTAGTTCCAGGGTAACAGCCAATTTGAAACTTCTTTTGGAAGACTTTTGTTCCCTGCCATCTGTAGATGTTTGAATGTGTAGTGTATGAAATGGTGTTATGTTTAGCACCCAGCATCTTTCAGTCTTTCTTTGATACTACTGTTTCAAACATGCGTGTTCTCTTCCATTAAATAGCTAAAGTTCAACTGGTTTAAATCTTATTTTTTCAAACTAGAGAACAGCATTACTCACATACCAGAAGGCTAAGTAATGTCTGGGATTTATTAAATCATTCAGCAAAGTTGACCACAGACAGTTGCATATAGAACAAGTGCTGGAAGAAAAATAATCTATGATGATGTTCATTATATTATAACACACACAGACTGAGAGCCAAATACTTGGTATCATTTCTGTCTCTCCAATTATTATATTTCTTTTTAAACTTTTAACTAGCTTGACAGTTTTGGTTATAGAGGGTTTGAGCACAGAGGAAATATGTAGGGAAGTTTAACATTAATTTGACATCTTGGTAAAGCAGCTATGGGCTATAACAAGATGAATATTTATTGGTGACTTTAATGAATAGGTGACTTTTACTGCCAAGTTAGTGTTGTTGCACACTTTTAAAAATCTTACATTCCAAGTGTATTTGCAAAATTCTATTGCTGTTTTATTTGGCAAAAAAGACATTATTGAAGCTCAAATTGGAACAGGGCAGTTTTTTGCATCTGTTCCCAGTATTCCAAATACTTACGACTCTTTGCCAGTTTATCAACCTTTCATAGATAAAGTGCTTGTTGAGAAAAATGCAAAAATAATAAAATGGATGTTACTGATCAGTCAATGCTAACATAAAGTGTCAGACGTAAGTGAACAGGTGTTCTTTGGAATTTTGGGTCCTTACCACTTTCTAAGCATTTAGCTCATTTTACAATCACAAACTGAGTGTGCAAAAATTGAACAAAGGCAAAAAGAAATAATTATTTCCTGCGTGAAACTATAATCTGAAATTTCTTTGCTTTTAGCTATTACGGGCAAAAGAACATAATAATAAACAAAATAATTATCAAAATTCCACAATAAAAGAGAAAAGTAATGCAAACTTATTTCTGCTACTGCGACTCCTCTTGGTTTGATTTGGGGTTTTGGTTTATATTAAATTACAGCCCAGAGAAAGTTTTAAACTTTGCTCTGCCTTATTTTAATTATGTTGTTTGCACATGAAAGGATATTTGTTGTGTGGATTAAGTGGTTTGTGAGCAGGATTGGATAACATAATTTTGTTTTAATTTTTTTAGAAGAGTGTGGGATGTATTTCCCAGAAGTGAAAAATCATCCAGACAAATATTTGCAGAAATGTCCCGAGTCTGTAAAAAAGTGGCTGAAACAACTGAAGAATGCTGGGAAGATTCTGCTATTAATTACCAGTTCTCACAGTGACTACTGCAGGCTTCTGTGTGAACATGTTCTTGGGTAAGTGCAAAGTCCATTTCAAATTATATCTGCCGAACAGCAACTGGAGGTAAACCTGTGTTATTAGTAAGCTAATTTGAGTTTTGTTTATGTATGGTGAATTATTTGATTCTGAGTTTCTGGTGGGTCCCTCTCTGGTAGAGTGCTGGGGAGTAAGTACAGAGTAGTCCATTTGTGAGCCTGTGAGCTGTGTCTGACCCCTAGCACACTTATATCCTGCATCCTTTTGGGGGCATCATTATGGGATTGAAGATGCCAGGGAATTATCTTTTAGGCCAATATCCAATACACCATCTCAATTTTATCATAAACTTTGGCTAGACTGTCTTATACAAGCCAGAAACTTTGTTTCTTTCTTATCCAGCAGTGACTGGAATTAGTACTATTTAATTTCCTTGCAGTAAGTCTTCAGGAAAAGCTTACCAATCCCTTTTCCCATTAGTGGTTTCCAAAAGATGGCTGTGCATGAGAAATGTGCTTCATCACAGCAGAAAAGATAAAACAGGCAGTTCATTGCACTTGGCAACTGGTTGAGATTGTAGTTGCTGATCACAACAGCTGTTTTTAGCATAATGTTAAGAACATGACTGGTCAAGTCAAATTCAGTGAAATTCAGAAGAACCATCACTTACACATTTAGAAAAAAATTAATAAGTGATGAAAATAGTGAGGTGAGTGACAGGGTGAGACTATTAATTTATTATTAATCAAAGAAACAAAGTAGTTCAATGTGAGCCTGCCTTGGCTATCAGGATATTCCGGGGAACAGCAGAGTGAATACAGCAACACTGTAAGAAAATCACAAGTAAGGTAAAAAAAGACAGAGCTGCCTTCCAAAACCAGTCCTGCCAGTATCACTTCTCTTTTGTAGTCTTTAGGCTAAATGCTAAAATGAAGCATCAACTTGCCAGTTCTCACTGCTTTGCATGAACATTATACTTGCTCATTTGAGGGGCAAATCTACCTCCTGGCAGAAAGCAATTCTCCTTATGAGCAAGATGCCTGTGAATTAACTCCTTTGTGTAGTGTGAATTTTGTGTAGTAGATCTGTCTAGCTATTTCCTAAATGAAAATTTGGTATAAAAGTAAATTCTTGGCCGCATATAATTATTTTGGTGTTCCTTGGTGAATAGTGTTCAGCTGTTTAAGGCAGCTGTAGAAATTCCGCTGGAAGACAGTAAGCAAGGTATCAGAAACGATCAGTTACCTTTCAAAACACCAAAAAAGATATTGTGCTAGAAGGATACTGTGTCACTCTCTCTTTCCACAAAAGTGTGGGATGTCCTACAGTATTTATTACAATCATATTTTCCAGTGATTCATGCAGTGTGGCTTCCAAGTACCTTCTGGAGAACCGAGTACTCCACTGTCCATTAGACTTTACTGAATTGGGATTATTTTCCTGAAAATCTAAACTTTTTATTGGTTTTGTTTGTTCCATGCCTCTCATATCAGACAGAAAGACTCTACATACTTGTGCTGCTTTTTGCTGTATTGGAATCTAGTTTAGGTTCACATCTATTATCTCCACCCTTAACTTTAATTTGACCAGACTAACTGCTTTTTATTCTTGACATCAACACCACATTTTATTCTTGATATCAACACTTATGAATTCTACCTACATAGTCCTTTATTAATCTCTATTCCTACTTCTTTCAGTTAATCAATATGATACTGAGAAGTCCAAAACTATATAGTATGGAATAAAAATACCCTAATGATAAATATTAAAAAGAGATGCATGTGAAATTTTAGCCTCTTACTCCTAATATCGTTACTTTGTAACTGCTTACTTTCTTGCACTTTATTAAAGAAGGTCCTTTTTGGCTAAGAAATTATTGTCTTTGTAAAATCTGTGCTGGGAATTCATGCTTAAGTGTATCATTTATGATTTCATGAGCAAAATATCCCAATTGTCTTCATCTGACCAAATTGTCCTTAACTAGAACACATTTTGGTAGGGAGAGGAAGCGTAAGAAAAGGCTTCATTTTGAAATAAAATGAGAACTGTTTCCCAGCCAGAGCACAGATACCCTGCTACGACCAGTATATAAGACATCTAAACCTATAAAAGCAAGTGCCAGTTCATTCACACAGCACCACCATGGTGTGACTTTTCAGTCTTACCTACCACGAGGATGCTGTCCAGTTAACTGAATGTTTAAGTGTTGGCCGGAGCACATCTAAAAATGAGCCCATTGTCACATAGTCACTGAAGCTGAATATTGAAGTATTTAACCCTTTCGTGAATGTTAGCCACCCTAAAAGCGAGGAATTTTTTGAAGCTGGTCATTTTGTTTCCCTCTGTGGTTAGTGGAGAAAAACCACTGGTCATTATCCTTGGCAATTCATTCTGTGTTGTAGAATTACGTCTGAAATACGTGGGATGAATTACCTTTTAAGAATGTGGATGTTTCTCCATTGGCTCTGTCTGTGGTGTCAGCCACTATCTGAATTCAGTGGGCAATTTTTAGGAGGTTAAAGTTATGATACATGTATGAGATACATCCTACCCCTTGTGTTAGCTGTTTACTGTAACCACAGGCCACTCTGCCAAACACAAGCAGTAACTGGAACAGATTTGCTTGTATATAGTGTTACATAGTAATGTAACACGTCTCTCATAAAAACAGTAACTTTGTACATGAGATTGAATATGTTGTTTCAAATAAGGCCACAGATATGCATCTCCTCACACAAAGCATAATTTTTCAACAGATCAAGAAAAAGTTCTCAAATCTTCTGAAAACGCTGTTTATTCTGTTTCAAGTTTTTTTAAACAAAGGACTTACCACTGTTCCCACAAATCAGCAAGTCACAGAGTCATTGAGGCTGGAAAAGATCTCTAAGATCATTGAGTCCAAGCATTAACCAAGCACCTCTGTGTTCACTGCTAAGCCATATCACCAAGTGCCACATCCACAGGTTGAGGAATGGTGACTCCACCACTACCATGGGCACTGTGGGCAGACTGTTCCAATGCTTGACCACCCTTTCTGTGAAGAAATTTTTCCTAAAATCATATCTAAAAGCTGCTCTGGTGCAAGTTGAGGCCATTTGCTCTCATCCTCTCACTTGTTAATTGTTCTTTGTTGTGCTCCTGAAACGTTTGCTTTGTTTTGCAAATTCAAGCTTAGCTTACCCATGGATGGATTATTTGCACCAGGTGCTGATTTGAAAAGTTTCTCTCTGTCGATACTTTTTGCCTGAGAACAGAAGAGCCCTCCCTGTTTGCTCAGCATCTGGACTCTTCCACACAGAAGCAAATTTTAAAAGCAAGCCATTGTAATATTTGATACTGGTTCTTTTAAAAAGGTGAAGGTTTACATATGGTCACAAGTGGAGAAAAAATAGACAAAGCTAAAATTTCATTAGAGGAAGAAAATTTAAAGGACTTTTATTTTAATGCTGGAATGTAATTTTGAGCACAACCAAAAAGCTGTCTCTCACAGGGAGAGCATTCCATTTTTGATGAGATATCTCAGTCCCATGGAAGATCACGAATTATTTGAAAGTGATATCGTTAACTGGTTTACTTCCAGCAAACTTCCTCCCCTGCTGATAGCATTTCAATGTCTGTGTCCATCCTGGACTTGCCATCTGTGATTTCTTTGTTCCACGTGAGAGTATCCATCATTTTTGGATGCTGTAGGCAATGAAGTCACCTAAGCAATGAAATATTTCTAGTAAAATAAATTATGTCATAGATGAGGAATGTTTTCTTATATACCATGCTGAGACATTCAAACCTATTTAAACTGGTGGGATTTCCACAGTTCAGATAACAATCTATATATATGGACCTAGTGATCTTTGAAAAATCTGAATTTAGTGGTGGGATTCAGCTGGCAGATGAAGACTCAAAGCTGATGGGTGTTTATTTGTAGTCACATGTCCAACCTCCCTGTAACCATCAGGGATGTAGTGAGAGCAGCCAGTGGAGTCTGATGAGGGAGTTCAGCTATCAAAATGGTGCTTCAATTTTAGAATATGTGAAATCGCACTCTTATTTTTGTTGGCTCTAGATTAGCTCTCTGTTGTCTGCCAAGGGCATCTTAGGCCTGTGAAAACCTACAGTGTAGATACAAACAATATAAGCACCTGTGTTTAAGTGTCTTCTGTTACTGCCTACCACATCACTTCAGATATTCTTCTTTGAAAAGAAAATCCCTCATTTACAACCTTCTGTGCATGTCTTTGCACACGTTGCCATCACAAATTAAAAATATGTCATCTGTTACATGTTCTCCTGAGATCAAGGAACATGTTTTTACAAATAATGAGTGTTCCCAAATATCACCCACTGTGAGTTTGACTCCCTTTTGCAAACCTCAGGAAAAGGATAATAGTGGCACTGAATAAGCATTTGAAAAAAAAAAAAAGTGAGAGAAGCAAGTGCCTTAAAGAAGTACTTTGATGTTTTCTTAAGTCTTAAAGAGTATTTCATGGCATCTTAGCTAATTTGTTAGTTTAACTAATTAAGTTTACTTTACTTTCTAGGAGTGATTTTGAAGAGTATTTTGACATTTTGATCACAAATGCTTTGAAACCTGGTTTCTTCTGCCTTACACCAAACCAAAGACCTTTCAGAACTCTTGGTAAGTTGCAGCTGTAAGTCCCTCCTCATCTGCCTACCTCTATGGTTAAAAAAAAAAAAAAAAAAAGAGAGAAATAAAATTAAGGCAACTGAACACTGGCAGTGAGGTGGGAAGCGGACTCCTAAAATTCTGTTAAGACTGAGGAAAACTGAGGGATTAAAAATTACAGTGTCGATGTGATAGTAATTAAAATTACGTTTGGGCTCAGATATGGCATCATTAATGAAAAAGAATCTTTTTCTATATTGTGCTGACAGGGTCATGCACAGAAAATGAAATTTAGTTCAAGGAAAAAACATAGCAGAAATATTTAAAGAATTTAAAGGAAATTCAGAGAACTGTACAAATAAAATTGCCAAGCTGAAGGAAGGGGTTTATGATGGAAATCTGACAGCATTAAATGTGTTTACTTTGACTAAATAATGATAGAGTAGGTGAAAAGGAAGTGCCCCTGTACTCAATTTAATTAAAACAATCTGAAACACTTGGCAATGTTGTCCATTAGGTAATTAAGGTTGTAACACAAGAGGTTTATAAGAGCAGTGTTCATTGAACTACAAATAACAATGTAGCATTGCTGAAGACAGTTACTCTTTCCATATTTTGGTAAATAACTTTATGATTAAGTGTTACCTGAAAATTAATCTTATAGTCAAAATAACTTAAGTCAGCATACATTGAACCATATTTTATCATTTTATGACAGGAAAGTCAGTATTCCAGCCCAAAAGAAATTTTGCCTGTGGAACTTTTACAATAAAACTGAAACAAGCAGCAAAAATATATATTGAAATTACATTTTAATGTTTCGCATATTTATATAGGAAAATAAGTCAGAAGTATCTTAGGTGTGATTTTTAAAGGATTAGTTCAAATAGTTGCCAAGTTGACAATTTGCCAAAAAGGAATCTCAGAAGGGAAATTGAAACTATTTATATGAAAGGAGGGATGGGAGTAAAATCATAAACGGTGTAAAAGGTTCTGTTCTGCAAGCATTTGATTTAGTTTCATATACGGTAAATTGAAAATAAAATTCACTTTTGATTTCTTTTAAACAATCTGATTAGCCTGACTTCCTGAGGAAATCCTGCTGTGTCCCTCTGTCAGTAATCCAGCCAGCAACTTTTGAACCTGTTGGACAGTTTCAGTAAATTTAATAAACAGCCAAAAAGCTCCTCGATACTTCAACGAGATGGGGATTTTTTAATGCATAAAAGGGCAGAATAGAGGGAGAAGACCAAGTTACTCTCTCCATTGATACTGGGTAGCATTGACTTAATCACCACATTACACTGTAAGGACCATTTTTCATGAAGCTGTTTCTTTCTCTGCTTTCAAACAGGAGCAGCATTATCTGGAATCCTCTTACTGGCTTAGAGGTTTTCATTCAGTTTATATCTTGACAATGCAAAGGGGCTCAAATGTTGGTCAATCACTCATTGCATTAATACCTTATTAATGCAAAATAAAATGTAGTTTCTGTTCTGGACAATTCACTACCTAGAAAGATGAGAGACACAAACGTAACTAAAGCAACCATCAGATAAATAATTTGTTGAAACTACTAAACTAGGAGTGGATTTTTTTTAATATATTTGTATTCGAATGACAGTAACTGGTTCCTTCTGAAAGACCAACCATAATATTCAAAGCAAAGAACAGGTTTTTAGAGACATGTTTAAAAGTACCATAGAGCTTGTTTAAGAGTGCATGAAGTTTAAGGTGTAAAAGTAGGAGCATTTATATGAGAAAATGCCTGAAATAATAAAACATTTCTATAATGTTTATTTTGCTGCCCTCCCTCTGTGTTTCTCACAGCAGCTGAAATAGTATACGGTGAAGCTTCTAATACATTGATGGGGAGCCATTTTCGAGTTTTCAGAAAATTTTTAAGGCTTTCTTTATATCAGAACTACTGAAACCCAAAATTTCTGTTTCTAGTTTTTTCCTTCGTGTTGGCACTACAGACTTCAGGCAGAAGTCTGGCCACTTTGCTGCAGATCAGGGACACAAAATTTCCTTATTTTTCCTCTGAAAAATTAAAAATCTATAGGTGGACATCATAATAAATATTTTTTTAAATCAGAGAGACTAAAGTTTTGCTAATGTAATTTAGGGGAAAAAAAACTTGTCCTAGGAAGAAATGTGTTGTAGAAAATGAGCTGAAGTAACTGCTTATCACAGCTATCTATTTCTCCAGGGCTGAGTGTCAGCCATGTTCTTCCAACCATCAGTAGGGCTAAGCTGCAATAAACTCCTAATGATACCGTATTTTATTGTGTTATGAATGGACTTAAGACACAAAATATGGAACGTGTTCTTAATTTCAAACATCCCAGGTGTTGCATTGTGTGCTGGAGCTAAATGTTATTTATCTATAACAGGACTTCTGCTGCAGATTTACTAAAGGAAAGGTTTTGAAGTTTACTAAAGAGAAGGATAAATTCTTTTCAGTGAATAAGTTCAAAAGGCAATTGTATTCAGTAGGCATTTGAAGGAGAACGAGAAACAGGACGAGATGACAAAGGAGGCATTGTCTGGAAATGTGATATTGGGTAACAGCTCTGAAAAAAAGTAGTTTTTTTCACTAGACAAGTAATTTTACACTTAATCCATTTAGAAACCATGAAAAATTATTTTAATTTCTCAATTAAAATTGCATCACTATTTCATTTGAGTATCAAGATGTGCATCATTTAAAGAAACCAAAACACTGTTTGAAAGCCTGAAAGATTTGTGGGGCTAGGGCACTGAAAAGCACAATAAATAATTATTTAATTTTCCATAATTGTCTTTCAAAGTACCATTCTATTAAGTGGAGGAACAGTTTGTATGTATCTTTACAGATTTCAGGATAGCTACACTTATTTTTACCTGGCAAAACAGCTTTTACAATTAGGGGTGCTTATGTAGAAAAGATATATTTTGTGAGAACGGTGCTGTACATAAAAAAACCCCAGACTTTGTTACCGTAATATGAATACTTCATAATTTACTTGTTATTCACGAGGTTATATTTTCTTTTACGTAGAGAAATTCTTCTCATGGTTCTTGAAAGTACTAATAATATCTTGAGCTACAGGATCTAAGGATCAGGTTGAAAATGTTTGTGTAAATCCTGTGTTGACAATGAAGGATTTTCTTTGCTTTCAACAGCTACATCCAGCTTAAAATACTTTATCATTCCACAAAGGGCTTGAAGGAATATAAATAGAAAATACAGTTGTGAATTATATGATAATCTGCAGTACATGAAGATTTCTGTAACATTTGACAACAGAGCTTTCCCTTTATCACATCACTTTTTAATGCATATCAAATTACTAGCCTGGCTGCCAGTCCTGATCATTGCCAAATATATCTTTTACAATCCAAAATTATAATTGAAATGCTAAAGATAACCCTTAATTCCCTGGAAGCCTTCTCTAAGTCTGTATTCACCGGGGAGTCTGCTTGGTCTTAAAGAAGGCTTATATATCTTTTATTTTCAGCTCAGGCACAGCTGTCTTTTCTGATCTGGTTTTTTGTTTGGGTTTTTTTTCTTTCATAAATTGAAAATGTATTGCTGACTGTTCAGTGTCTGAATTTAAAACACACACTTAAAAACTTATGTCTAGCCTCATGTGAATGTGTATGTATCTGTATAGGCTGAAAACAATCCTATTGATGGAGTGCCAGTGGATGCCACATTTCGAAGCTGCTTTCAGTTACACTTCCACACTGTCTGCCTTGTTCCTGAACTTAAATTTCTGTCCATCTCAAGGTGCTTCTGCTGCAGAATGTAGCTTCCCATTTAAGAAACTTCCAGTCCTCCATTTTTTTGGTCTTCTGGTAACAGCCATGTTAACAATTCTGTGCAGAAGCTTTTTTCCTCCTTCAATCATTCTTCTCTAGCCTTCTAAAAATACAAGAAAATTCTATAAGCCAAAAGGCTCAATTAGAAAAGAAGATGAGGGGACAGAATATAAAACACCATACCTGTGAACTGAAGACCATCTTTGGTTATTAGGGGCTGCAAGACTTCAGGAGGTGGCATTCTCATGTCTGCTACTTGAGTTTTCTTTTGCCATCTTTTGTGAACATCTGGGCTTGGCTATGCCAGAGACAGGCTAGGGGAGCCAGGTGGTGGGAAGGGAGAGCATGGGAGGAGGCAGAGTAAGAGCAGAGCAGCACTAGGAAACATACAGAGGAAAGGGATTTCACGCTGATGGGCTTTTCTGAATTTCAGGTCTTTGCTTTTTTAATTCTACCATTGCCTCAAGGAGGACTTTTGCAGTAAGGCTAATGTGTCAAACAGATAGCTTAAAATTATGCACCCGTGTGCTGGGCAGACAGGGGCTTCCAGCTGGTCCTCCAGCCACAGCAGGGGATGCAGAACTGTCCTCCCAAGGGTCTCAGAGTTCAGGAAGCCTTTTGCAGGGAAGGCCACAAAGGGCCTTTTCTCACATCTCTCAGGAGGCACAAGCAGAATGGCACCAGCACAGGGCACCTGTGTAATCTTTTCCTCCAGTGGCCCAGGGTGTTTCTTCATGTAACACAGCTGTGCTTGTTACCATTCTTCTGGAGATGGTGCTTCTTCATATCAGTCTGTCTGGAAATTCTCTATAATATGAAGCCACATATTAATGCTTTTTTTTGCTGGGAGCTTGTGACAGAGCAGCATGTAAAGGCTGTGCTAGCTGCACACTGCATGGTTCAAGAACTGTAAAGTCTATAACCATTTCCCATATCTCTTCTACAATGACTGCCTTTATATTGTTGTAACATCCCACAGGTCCATTTGGCCCTTAAAAGCAATGCTTCTCTTTTTAAGGGAAATGCTGTTTAGCAATTCTTTAAAGTGTATTGGCACTGTTTTTCATGTGCTTTCCAGCTATTTGGGGAAGAAAAAGGATTATAACTAACAAGTAATGATATTTTGTACTCTAGTTTTCAAAACTAGATCTTTTTGTACCTCACGGGATTGTGACATTAATATCAAGAGTCTCTTACTGCTCTAATATCAGAAACAGGTTCTGTATTAAGCTGGCAGTAGGAGGTCCACTGTTCAAAGGGATAAAGTGACTTGTTCTGTACCCAAGCCACCACTGGTAATTAATTCCCTACTCTTATCTCAGCCAGGGATTTCCATTTTATCCATGATTTCTGAAGGAAAAGGAGTTTCTTTTTAAGCAGTTGGTTGGTATGGATGATTATACAGAAAGATATTCATGTGTAGTGATAGAACCTGGTTTTAATTTTTATTATGAAAAACTATAAGGATTAGGGAAGCACATTATAAAGATGATCCCTTTAGGTGACACTCTCTTTGGCAGCATGATCAGTGCCTGACTCCAATTTCTGAAAAGCAGGCTAGGGCAGGCTGGTAGGGCTGACAGTGGGAGACACATACAAAGAAATTTCATGTCATATACCAAGGTTTGTTTTCATACAGATATTCATAATCCACTCGAGAAGCTCAGAGAGTGTTTCAAAAAATCCAGAATGTCAGGCTTCTCAGATGACTGTTTCACCTCCTACCCTTTGTTTAAATGATCTTAGTCTAAAACTATTCCACTTTGTGTACTGCCTTTGCAAAGATATCAGCCACTCCACAGATTTTTTTTGACAGTGTAAACAGCTGTCTCAGAGACTTCTGGTTTCCTGATATTTTTAATGTCCTATAGACAAACATTTAAAAAATCAACAGATGTTACCTTGTAATCAAAGGGATTTGCCAATTAATCTTTTAAAGGTTTTCTAGATAGTACTTATGTGTAGTTTGAAATCAACGCTTCGGGAATCATTTGAGAATAGAGGCAATCATTTCCTATCATGTCATCAATGTTTGTAATTAAGCCATGGGATAGGTAAGATGGGAGTCTTTTAAAAGTCCTGATGGGTTAAGGATTTCTTTTCTAACAGTTAGATTTTATTTCATTTTTGATAAATGTAATTTTATAGACTGTAAGCATTTGGATTTTGGGTTTTATGTGTTCAATACAAAGTTCTGTGTGAAAGCATTTGAAACAAGTATGAAAAGCAGAATACATTTGGGCCAGCACGTGCTCACATCCTTTTGCAGAGCAGGTTGTTAAAGTCACAGGCTTCATTCTTTCTGATAGTTTCCAAAGTCCTTGGCTGCCATATTTGATGGTCATTGCCTCATAAAAACAAACATTTTGTACTTTTTTGTTCCACTACAGAGATAATGAATTAGAAGTTGACAGTGCACAATTGATTACTAATTGGCAGTGTATCATTTCTAACCCTTTTGTGAAATGTAAGAGACACTGCAGTTTGCAGTGTGCATCCACCACTACAGTGACATGGTTAAACTGGTGTCATTTCTTCAAGTTGTGACTCTGTAGTAGTTAGACCATGTGGAAGCCAAAGAATGACTTTCCTTTACAGCACATTCCTCTTGGCAATCTGAGCTGGGAAGCCATTCCTTTTCTTAGGGAGAGGAATGGAGCGAGTGTGCTCTGTTCTGTTTGTTTGGGGTTGTTTTCTGAATGGATTTTACTGGTTCTTGCTTCAGAAGTGCTTTGAGGCCAGATTGTCATCACATCGTTTTATACAGATTTGTTCATATAAATGATGCATTTCACTGATCACATTACAGCACATCAGAAGCTGGAGGCTGAGCAGCAAAGCTCTGTTTCTGTTTCTATCAGGCCTGACTACAACAATTCTGTGTTGGCCTGACTACAACAATTCACTGTAAACCTGGAGCATGGGCCAAGGGCTGGGATTTCAGCTGATGCCTGAAACTGGCCATGGGAGGTACCTGGTTATCAGCTGTACTGGCCAATGGAAATTGGGTTTGGTGCTCCTTCTTGTGCTCCTTTGACTCAACCATATTAGCCAGAGGAGCTACCAGGACACAGTCTAGTTCTTTAACATTTACTCTGTTTGCCTAAGCATTGAGGCTTATGCAATCTCATGGTGTGTATGGGTAGGAATTTCCACCCATTCCCTACTGCAAACCTCCATCAATACTGCAGTCTTAACCACATTTGAGTCTGGCCTAGCATTCTCAGAGATATTACAGCCTCAACAGGCTGGAGAGGAAAGGATGAGTCTGTCACTGCCAACACAGAAAAAGGCTGCAGTGTAAACTTCCCCTTGATTAGATATCTGTGTATCCGCCCATGGGAGCCTAGCTACAAATGACCTAGCTACTGGAAAAGCACCCGTGAGACTCTGCACCCTATTAGACATTTAGTGAATGCAACAGCAAAAAACAGCTTCATAGGAAGATAGTCCCCATTATTTCCATTGTTGTTCATAAACAACTACTTAATTGTTTAAAGTTTTTTAAAAGAAAAAAAATTTAAAAGTCTTTGAAGTCAGGCATCTCTTTGTTGCTGAGTATTGAGATGAATGCTAAGCTGTGGATACATTATCCAATGCCCATCCTTCTTTAAAAGAAAAAAAACATACAGTAAATGTGTCAGGCCAAGGTCTTTATATGTTTGCATAGTGCTCAAAGTACCTCAGAGGATAAAAGGAATAAGAAGTTATTCATCCAAAAATCAAAACAGTGAAAAACTGCAACTTGCTTCTGCATAAAGACAGCAGGGGTTGCTTCAGCTGATTACCTTTGATATTAAATAGCGTGTTTGGCACAGAGCTGATAAGAATATTACAGAAAGCAAGTTCAAAGAAAGTTAAAACTGCTGCTTTCAAAAGCATGGTATCCACAATATTCCTTTTGTTAAAACTGGAAAACATGTTTAGCATAATGGCCAAGTACTCCAAAACAGAATTCTTTGTGTATAGAGGGTATATTTTCATTTTTAAAAGGAGTTACAGTAACTACTACAGTAACACTACTACAAAATCCTAGCTATTGATTCTATCATGTTATATTCAAGGCCTTGAAGGATAAAGCTTAAACCCCCTTTCTTTAAGGTATTGTGCAAGAATGTGATAGCAGTCTATTTTTGTCTTCAAGGAGCCCAGAGGCAGACCAGATAAACAAATGGTAGAAAAACAAAAGCACTGGCTTTTCTGTTTGAGCCAAGGAACCGAGATACTGAATGACCTCCCCTTAATCATATCTGTGGCAGATATGCATATTCACCTAAGATAACTAAAGTCCTAATCCAGAAGCAGTGAAGAACTGTAAACTGAGTTTGAAAAAGGACTTCTCAGTCTTGACTGTGAAAATCCTTTTAGCCCTTTTTAAAGATTTAGCATAATGGAAAAATTGACATTATTTCAATTAGTTCTGCTAGATTTAATTTTTATGGTTCATTAATATATCCTTTAAAATTTCAAGGAGTTGAACCCATGAACTTTTTTATGAACTTTTGTGTTCTATACTGAAATTAATCAAATTATTCAATAATTATCCTGTAATTATTTCAAAATATTGAAAGCGATAAGCTCAACTAGTTGTTTATTTTGGAAGTCAGCTGCATGCAAGTAGTTCAGGCCATGTTTATGTTTCATTTTAATGGAAGAAACTTTCTTCATAGAGAAGCATGTCAAATGCCTTTAAATATACACACTGTGTGATTGGGAGGTCATTAAAAGTCAACATCTACAGAAAATCCTCAGTCATTGTTTTGTGATCACCTTCTGGTGTTGTTTCTCTATTGGCTTTTATTTCTGGATACTAGCAGAGAGTGGAACTGTGGTACAGTCTGATGTGGACTGTACCAGAGAGATAAGGTAGGGAAACTGCCACACTTAGGAAGCCAAATTAATCAAAAAAATGCGGCTTCCAGAATGAGCTAAGGGCCTGTCAACCCAGTGGGTGCCCACAGAACATAAATTGCCATAGCCCAAGTATGTGTTTTCAAAACCAAAGCCAAAATGCCTAAATGACCACTCTGTATTCCAGACAAAACTGTGTTCAGCAAAGAGATTATCTGGCTTAAGGGAATTCTTCTCCAAGAAATGAAAATGTTATTAAGAGGAGATGATTGTTTCCTTCGTATTCTCTAAGGAGAGACAGACAAAATTTAGAAGCAAAGCAGTCAGCACTCAACTCAAACTGCGTTTGTAGTGTGATAATAATATGTGATACATAAAAATGCTTGGGGTTCATGAAAGATTTTACACTGAATGTGGAGACCCAGTTCTGTATGGAAGACAAAAGCAAATGCATGTTTCCATACATGCCAAGCCTATTCTTATTAGCCCTGAGATTAGCTCAGCTGGTTAGAGCATGGTGCTAATAACACCAACGGGTTTGTTGCAGCAGCAGTAGCACCCATTCTGAAATAATACCTTGAGTTCTCATGTTTATGCTTCCACAGAAATGCTGAAGAATGTCTAGCAATTTTTTATACAGATAAGTCGATTAAATACCAACAATTCTAGACTGGAAGGTGGAATTATGGTTATGAATGTCTCTTCACCTTCATTCTATTTCCCAGCATGTACATGAGTGTCCATCAAGAGTGTCCATCAAGAACTAAATAGAAAATTTCAAAAGACTGGAAGGAACACTAGGGAGGTAGACCATGCACAACTCAACAGCTGTTCTGGCATTAAGAGAAAACATACTTCTGTTTGTTTTGTTTTGTGCAATTTTATTATTAGATGGTTAAACAGATAGATTTTATTTTGTCCATGGAATAATAAAGGTCCCACTGGAAATCTTATAAATTTATGTAGATTATTACCAGATTCTAGTGCTGTTTCTAAGTAGGATGTTACACCCTTGGTAGCTTATTCAAAACCTGGCTTTTCTTCTTGCCAAACCTGTATCAGAGAAATGGATCATTTTCAGAAGCTGTTTTTTTCATATGAAGTCGGAAGCCTCTCACTGTCATGGTTTCACCCCAGCCAGCAGCCAAGCCACTCACTCAGTCCCCCACCAGCAGGATTAGAGAGAGAATCAGAGGGTAAAAAGGCAGAAAACTCGTGGATTGAGATAAAGACAGTTTAATAGTGAAAGCAAAAGCTGTGCACTCAAGCAAAACAAAATAATTCACAGTTTCCCATGGGCAGGCGGGTGTTCAGTCATTCCCAGGACAGCAGGGCCCCATCACACATAACAGTGACTTGAGAAGGCAAACTCCATCACTCTGAATGTGTCTCCCTTCCTTCTTCCTCCCCTCACTTTATATACTGAGCATGATGTCATATGGTATGGAACATCCCTTTGGTCAGTTTGGGTCACCTGTCCCAGCTGTGTCTCTTCCCAAACTCCTATGGCACCTCCAACTTTCTAGCCAGCTCGGAAGTACTAAGAGCAGAAAAGGCCTTGACTCTGTAAGCTCAGCAATAACAAAACCTATTCTATTCTGATTTTTGTAAAAACAATTTCTATTTTCACCACTGTGCTCTGCACAAATCCAAAACACAGACCCCTACCAGCCACTCTGAAGAAAATTAACCCTCCCCAGCCAAAACCAGCACACTCCCTCAGACAAAAATTGGCTCAGAATTACATTATAGGGGTGCTGCTCTATGTCAAAAGCCAGAGATCCGTTCTGAAACAATTGAGTACCAGTAATAGATACAGAAACCAGAGTGTGTAAAAACTGCTCTGGCTATCTGTCATTTATCCTCAGCCATCTCCCACTGTAGGCAATGAAGAGCCAGAGACCTGGTCAGCGCAGGGCTGTGCAGAGCCCAAACTGCAGTGCTTGCATTGCACAGAAGACATTGGCCCGTTGCCCCAGTGCTTTTCCTGTTGCAGAGCCTTCACACTGTTTCTACACCTGGGTCTGAATCCCAGCTGAGGTGTGCTCATTGCCTAATTACAGACCTGCAGTGCTAATCAAGAGCCCCAAGGAACCCAAACGTTTTGCAGAAATGGCACAGAAGTTAGGAGTTTTATTCATCTTTATTCTCCATGTAATTGTTTTCATCTGTAGAATTCAAAAGAAGCAGATGATTAGACAAAGAACCTCATAAAGAGTTACCTTGTGATTTGATTCGTGACGAGTTCGGAAATTGAAATTGAGTCAGTTTGTAGTAAAGCAAACAAAATTTGTGTATGGTACATTCCTGGCAGAGCGAGAGCTGGCAACCAATGTAGAAAGCTTCCCTTCAGCATAATTTCCGTGAATCTGTATGTGCTGGTTTTGATTAAGGAGCTTTAGAGTTCTCTTGTGTGTTCTCCAAAATGCCAAGCTTTTCTTAAGGTTAGTCTGTAGAATTGTTTTTTGCAGGAAACACGTTTTAGTTTTGGTACTGCAGATCTGCTATTGGAAGCAAGTAGTGAAAGGAGCTGGTTAGGAACCCCTAGAGATGAGCTGAGTGCATGTGGAGGAATCATGACCAAAGCCTGGGCTGAGATCTGCTTCAGCTTGATATGACAGCTGACCTCTGCCTCAGTTTCCCAGTTTCTAAATACTGCAGCTTACCCAATGGTTATGAAGCACCCAGGAGAACTGCAAAGTGGTAAGTGGCACAGGAGATGTGCAACAAACAGCAGATGTGGATTTATTGCACATGGGGTAAATATCAAGTGTGTAGGGAGTCACCTTGTTCAGGAGCAGCTCTGCCTCTCCCACCAAGTACAGGGAAATAATAGGTCAGAGAAATCAGAAATGGACATTTCTTGGCTGATAAGTGTGGGACATTGCATCATTTAGGTGAGTAGTCAGTCCTCTGTAGCTAATGTTCTAAAAGGAATTAATTATTGCAACCTGACAGCTCAAAAATAAAAGTGACGTACCATCTTCTTCCTCACTCTTTCTGTTCTTCAGTCTGTCTTTATTATTCACATTGGCCTCCAGTTGTCTTAAACTTCAGTATGTATGTTGCAGGTTTTTCTAGGTAGAGTTAGCAACCTAGAAACATGTTCATTCTAACTTGATTCTTATCTGCTGTAAAACCACTTCATATATTATTACTGTCCACAGATTCCAGGTGCCTCTGTGATACTGCCAGATTAAGGCTGAATGCTCCAAGATTGTTATTTTTTCTGGAATAATAGTAGCAAGAGGTTTTATCTGTGAAATTCCTGCATAGAGAGATCTGGCAAAATGCTCTTTGTTCTAAGAAACAAGGTAAAGCATATTTTCATATAGATACCCAAGTGGTTTTGCAAACCACACAAAATGTACAGATAAGGAACTGGAAAAGTAATCACAGAATGGTTTGGGTTGGAAGGGGACCTTGAAGATCCTCTAGTTCCAACCCCCCTGCTGTGAACATGGACACTTTCAGGTAGATCTGGTTGCTCCAAGCCCCATCCAACACAGCCTTGAATACATCCAGGGAAGGGGCATTCATAACTTCCCTGGGCAACCTGTTCCAGTGCATCACCACCCTCGCAGTAAAGATTTTTTTTCTAATATCTAATCTAAAGTTACTCTCAATTTAAACCCATTACCCATTGTCCTGTCTTTATGTGTCCTTGCAAATATTCTTGCCCCATCTTTCCTGAAAGTTCCCTTCAATGCCACACTTAGGTCACCCCAAAGTGTTCTCTTCTCCAGGCTGAACAATCACAGTTCTCAGTCATTCCTCATAGAAGAGGTGCTTCATCCCCCTGATCAACTTTGTGGCCTTCCTCTGGACTCCCTGTCCTTCCTGTGCTGAAGATACCAGAGCGGGATGCAGTACTTCAGGTGGAGTTTCAGAAGAGAAGGATGTTGGGGGACCATGTCAAAGGCCTTACAGGAGTTCAGATAAATGACATTTGTCGCTTTTTCCTTACCCACTGTTGTAGTTACTCCATTACAGAGGGCCACTAGGTTGGTCAGACAGGATTTTCCCTAGGTGAAAGCCTTGCTGGCTGTCTGGAATCACCTCCCTGTCCTCCATGTGCCTTAGGAAGTGTCAGAGAAATAATTTCTCTGTTACTTCTTCAGAAGACTCATTAGTACAAATCTTTCATGTTAGTCTTCCCTTCAAAGGATAACTAAATATACTTTGCCAGAAAGAAATAGTTTCCATTTTTACTTGCCATCTCCAGCCTAGGTGCATTGTTCTGAGATTTACAGTGACTGTTTCACATGTAAGAACTCTTCCTGTTGGTTAGAACATTCATTTCCTAACATTTTTCATTTTGTTTATTAAATATGAAGTTGCACTGTATCTCAACAGATTCTACAGGAACAAGATTTCATGTTGATTTTCATTCTGGTGTTACCTAACACGCCTGGCTCCTTAGCAGACCTTAAACAGCTTCTTAAATCTCTGCCAGTTGTTCTAACCCTGTCATACTCTTAGTCCCTCCTTTGAATTCATCCATGACTGTGATCCACAGGGCCATGAAATTGTCCCCAGACCTCAAGACTGAATTTGTTGTCAATATCTCTGTCTTCCATCACATGCTCACACCTTCTTCTTCCTTTCTTTTGTAATGGTTTTAACTAGAAGGAATAGTAATAATATAAAAAAGCAGTAGAGACTGGAATAAAATCATCCTTATTGCAAAAAAAATTGCAAAATTGCCATTGGGATTCATTGATGATACATGAATAGAGATGACTCCAAGGGGAGAGTCTAAAATCAGTGTTAGGTCCCAAACTCTTTCAGCGCCTCTTGAACATTTTCTTAAGCAAAGGGAAGCAAAATGTAAGACAGAAAATGTATCAGGAAAAAGTGTATTTGCTACTGAACAAAATCACCCAGTGTGATTGTGGGTATGTTTCATATTATTTCATATCTATGATTTTAAACTATTAGTGGCAGTTTCTATATTTTCTAAGAGAAAATGGTCCTTAACTATTTAAAGCCGTTATATTCTAATTAAATATTTTTTTCTCTGACTATTACTTGAAGTGCCAAGTATTATGAATAGCCTATAAAAATACTAACTATTTAATACCTACATGAAGCAATGCCAAGGTAGTGTCTTCCCTGACAGCTGTATTCAAATGGGTTTGATATCAGTATGATTTTTAAATGTAAAATGCTTCTCTGCTACCATGAGATAAAAAGAAATCTTGGATCAACAGGAGCCAGAACCCCTCTCTCAGTAGTCTCAGATATTAACTTTTATTTCCATAAAAAAAGGAAATATTATTCTAAGGCATCCAGTTTTCCTTAGAAATACTGGGTTTGGGCAGGGTTCTTCTTTTTGATTGCTAAACCTGAGCAAGGCTTTAATAACCACTATCTGCAGCTATACTTGTGCAGTTACTAACTGGCAGAGGTCTGTGTGGGTTTGTTTATTTGTTTATTTATTTTTAATTCCCAAATTTATTTTTCTGCATGTGGAATCTTAAGTTAGTCATTAAAGGTTGATGTCAAACTGGCCCCCTTCAGAGGCAGCCAATATTTGGAGTTGGAACTTCAGACAAAATAAATCAATAAAATTAAAGTAGGCATTTGAGATAGTGAAATAAGTTAGGAAAAAAGAATGGAACTACTTATAAATCATAAATCTACCTAGTTGTATAAACTGTTTTCGTATAAAAGTTAATGAAAATGTCTATTGTGTATTCCAGGCAAATGAGTATGTGCGATAACTGTGCATGCTCATGTCCCCTATGCAATCATTATTCCCTTTGAAATAACATATTTTAGGGAATTGAAAAAATGAAAAGCAAAGGACCCGTACAACAGGGTCCCTATATTGCTTTGTGGGGATACATTTCTTCAGAATCAAATTGTCTATTCCAGTTTTCATATATATTTTATACCTGAAGTATTAAGATATAAGGAGAAAAGTTCTTAGTCTTTCTGTAATTAAGGATTAAAGAACTTTTGTTCCTTTATTGGTCCTTGGGGTTGTTTCTTTTTTAAGTCGAAGGCCAAGGTAAATGAGAGAGTTTTTCCCTATTACACTTCAGTGTCAATTTTCAGTGGGGAAAAGTCCAATAGCAAATTTCAATATGCCTTATTTCAGGAGGTATTACTAGAGAGACTTAAAAGGTATGGATAAACTGGAAGACTACAGACTACACAGTGCAAAGAAGATACTTTGTTTGTCTCACTTTGATTTTAATTGAGAAATTGAGGCTTTTTTCTGAAGTGACAGGTCATGTCAGAACTGTCTCATGGTCCTCATCTCATCTTCTCTGTTTCCCTCCATGTTCTTGCTTCCATCTCATGTACACCCTGGTAAGAAGAGCTATGCTTATGCCAGGGTTTTTTTCCTCAATTACCTACCTTCTATAACTTACCTTAATTGAAAATGCTTTCTGGAAAAGCCTGTCTCCATAATTATATAGGGATCTCTAGGAAGGGTGTGGTACTAATTTTAACTTGGTTATTTTTCTGTATATTGGAAGTTCCTCATTTATAAAGCTCTGGATCTTTTTACAAAACTAATAAAAGAATAAAACTGCTCTAGAGAGGGAATTTATTTCTTTTCTTGCCATTTTGTACCTTTTCAAGATCCCAATTTAAAAAAACAAAACTAAACAAAAAAACCCTGACAAAATACGTGCAATAAAGAAGTGAAATTATGTATTTGTGTCCCCCTTACCCTTGCAAAGCAGAAGTTTTCTTGTTTATAAATGCAATTAAACAAAATTATGGAAAAACCCTCACCAAATTTGCTCACAAATTATAATTAAAAATGAACTTGTAGGAGAATCATTTTCCAAAAAGTGATTTTTCTTTTCTGAGAAAAAAATGGCCTTGCTTGTGTTTCATCATATCAGTGTTTTAAACAGAAACGCTTTGTTAGCCAGACTGTCCCTTGGAAGGCAGAAAGTTAATGCTTTGACAGATTTGAAAACAAATTACTTACTCTGTAGGGAGTTGTTATTTTCAGTTCCTGTAACACAACAATCAAAACTTTCTAGAGAAACTTATTTGCTGACGTCTCTAAAGGAGCTACTGATTTCCTTGTAAGCAAGTAAAACTTCAGGGAAGCTTACTTGCTGACGTCTCTTAAGGACCTGCTGATTTTCTTATAAACAAGTAAAGTTTCAATCTTATCTCTAAACAGCCTGTTGCTTGGCACAATTTAAGCAGTAAGGCAGATTTTAATAAAAGTGTAAAAGGTTTTGGTAAAACTAAAAATATAAAAATTTTTTTTTTTTTAATTTCTACTCAGAGGATTCTGTGGTTTTTATATATGCCCCGAGCAATTTGAAAATACACTATTTTGTACTTTGGTCTTACCAGGCCTTACTAAATAGTGGAAGGACAGAAGTCCTTCCTGAGAAAAGTAATTGTTAGTAATGTGATAAACTGTACTTATGAATTATTATGAAACAGTTTTGGTTTTTTTCCACAGGGTGGTATCTGTATTTTTTCCTCAGCTTTATCTGTGGTGCTCTTCCAGAGCGTTGTCAGCTTTTAGTTGTACTGTTATTTAGTCCTCCGTATGATCGAACACACATATGTTGGGATTGCTAAGCATAAGAAATGTGTATTGCTGCCTATGTAAATTTTTAAATCATGTTCGAGTTTTCAAAACTGAATTTTTACTTTGATTAGTTCAACCTCTGTCTCACCAACCATAAGCCACCCCAAAAAAGGCAGAATGATGCAAAGGCAGGAAGGGGAGGTGATCTTTAGGGTTTTTTGGGGGAGGGGGGACAAGCCAGATTGGACAACCTAGAATGGAGATGGCCAAAATCACCAGTCACTTTGGGAAGCCTTAACCTTTCATTTCAGCACGTCATGTTAAGGGAATTATTTGTTCTTTATCATTGCCCTGCAGTCAGACAGAGGACTGGCAAGTGCTGTTGCATGGGCAAATGGATTTCACATCTGCTTTCAGGGCACAGAAGTAATTCAGGGATTGCAAAACACACGCTAACACCTGAGTGAATCCTGGAAACCACACAGCAAGGTTGGTCTATACAGAGGAGTTTTGGGTGATACCCTAAGAAGGGTGCCCATAGGGTATGAAGTTTAACTTCCAGGAATCTCCTTAGTGCATGCTTTCTTCATAGAGAACATGGCCACAGGGAAACTCAACAACTTATGTCATTCCATCTTGTTATACCTTTACAACTGGAAGAACCCACCAGTGCAGGTCCCTTTATCCTTGTAAAATGATGCACTTTCCTGCCCTGATTTCCCTTTTGGAGAGGAGAATTTATCTTCCTTAAGTGAGCTCAAAATACTATCCAGAACCAGACTCTGCTTGCAGGTGAGACTGGAACATAACCCAGCTTGATGCCCTCAGGGTCAGAAATGACATTGTTTTAAATCACAGAGAGGGGTATCAGCATGATAGTTGTGGACCATAGAATGGATTTGTTTTACAGTAACCCCCATGCTCATAACCAGAGTTTCAGTTGCTGAACACATGAGCCCATCTGCATGAGGTGCCTGCAGGCAGAAGGAGCCCACTGGAGCTGCCCATGGGCAAGAAGAGGCAGGAGCAGGTACAGGCATGAGCAGCAACAGAGCTGACACGTGTTTTTCATTCTATTTCACAGCTCAAAGGGAGAAAAAATACCAGCAACCCTAACAGCCAGTCCAACTAGGTCCCTGTGGAAATGGGCTAAAGGCTGTCCAGGGAAAGGCAGAAGAAGGGGCTGTAGGGGAGCTGTATGCACATTGTATTTAAACCCAGCACACTTTTGGCTGGCAGGGCCTCTGAGCACTTGGAATTGCTTTGGTGTCTGCCCAGACTCTCTGGTGAGTCACTGGCAGGTCCTGGCCCCAGTGTGTAGCCAACACTCACTGCAGGGCACTCAGCCAGAGGAGCAGCACAGGGTGGTGCCTCAGGGGTGGTGAACTGATGAAAATTAACCTGGGTGTAGGTATGGCTTAGTGCAGGTGAATAACTGTTGAAGCATAAATTCACCCTCGCCTCAGCTTCTCTCTTAACCTCAGGCTTCCCAACCAAGAGCTCTATCCCATGGGCTGGGGTCTGACAGTGTAAACATCAGCCAGGCCAGGGATAGGTCCCCAGGCTCAGACCCTTCCCATCTCAGCAGGTATAACCCATAAGAGGACACAGAGCAGATGGCAGTAAGCAAGCTGTGCAAAGTCTTTCCCAAAAAGTGACTCTTTGCCAAAGTAAATTACCATCACTTGTCATTTAAATGAGAATAAGCTTCACTGATTACTTTTTGCATAATCATTCAGAATGAAACCAGATGTTCCTCAGGCCCTGTTTTAAAGCTGCAATGCACATTTAAAGGTAAGCAAGAAAATTCTCACAAGAAAAAGGATATTGAGTCTCATTAGTGAATTGGTTTATGTGAAAAATTTATCTTTTATTGGTGATGAAAGTGTACTTCTGAATCAGAAACCATTTCCCAGTTGTTACACAAAGCTATATGGAAATTGCCATCCCAGCAATGTTAATGTTGCCCCAGCATGAGTCAAACTTTCGTTGTTGTTTTTAAAAAGGAACAGTAATTTCCCCTCAGGAAGACTGCTCTGAATCACAGTTAGGTTTGGGCAAGTGTTTTAACAGAATGATTTTTTGGGTTTAATTATTTTAATTTTACTTGCTTGGTACCTTTACATTTCCTGATTTGGCATGTTTTCACGTTACAGCCAGGAATCTGGGTTTCAGTGTTACATGAGGCTTCAGAAGGAAGCAAGTCACTCTATCTAAATCATCAGAGAAATTCTTTTTGGATATCCAGTCTGTTTGAAATTGTCAGGACAGCTCCTTTTCCTTGCTTATAAGACCCAAAGCATCCCCGCCTATGTATGTTGCTTCCTGCTGGAAGAATATTTATAGCATTTCTGACCCTTGAATGAACTTTTAAGAATCAATAACAGCAAAGTGGAAAGGTCAGCAGCAGTTTTCATCTTGAGTGAGTGTAGCCAGTGTTTGACTTGGAATATCTAATATATGTTGGGAACTACCATAATCACATTTATGCAGCATTTTTGCAGGATATTTGCAGATTTCTTCAGCGCTGTCATGTAGCTACCGTCTGAAGGATTCAAGGCCACAGCCAAAGGTGTCATTGATGGGTTTTTAAGTTGTTGTGTATCAATTTTTTGTGGGAGAACTTGTACAAAAAGCTTTAAAAGGCGGTGCTGAAGAATAATTTTCTTAGCTGTATTCTGCCACTGGACAAATGTAAGCGAATTAGAAACTGTTCTCGTTAATGACTTACTGCAACTGAAACAGCATCCATTTCCTTCCACTTCAGATTACTGTAATAAAGTTGGCACAGTCACCCCCTCAATGTATGAGCACAAAGCAGCCATATGAGGTGGTTCAAGGCAGGGTTTGTCCATTCAGAGTTGTTTTTATCCCTATGACCCTACAACTCAAATATTTTAAAGGACCTTTCCTAATTCCTCAAATTTATGAAGCTCCTTCCAAAATCAAAGTGCTCCCATAATGAACTAGACATCTCAGTGCTGTTTTGCTACCTCCTTCTAAAGGGGAAATCAATTTACCTCTATTTCATTGCCTAAAAGCAAAATTTCTAACTTAATTAAATCCTTTTCTTCTCCAGAGCTGGCACCCCTAGAAAATGCTTGTTGCACTGACTTTTGCCTACCACAGGGTCCTGGCCAACTAGTTCAGATTGTAACTGTGAATTAGAAGCTTAAATTCCGGATGCCTCAAGTTAAGTGAGATGAATCCCATTGCTGGGGTGACAGGAATAGCTCTCACAGAGCAAGAGGTCTTCTACCTTGTAATTAGAGTGAATTGTTGCAGTCAGGACTTCCCCTCATGCCATTCCATAGAGGTAGCAAGCAGGGTTTTGCTCTCTGCTGGAGCTTTCTGAAGCTGCTATAATATCTAGGGCTCCTGTTAGCAAATACAATGTCATTATTCTGAAAATACCACTCATAAAAGCCCCATTTCATTTTTCTCCAGTATTTTCCTGGTTGTCTGAATGGAGAGACAATGATAGCTATACAAATCTTCACAAATTTCAGAAAAAACTGTATAGCATCTCAAAAGAGTTGTTTTCATAAATTTCTTTTTCTATGTCCGTGTCATTTGAAGATTGTGTCTACTTGTTCAGCCAACCATCCAAATATGTCTAAAAGTATAAGGAAAATAAAATAAATTTACTGTTATGACAACTTCTGTTTCCTCAAAAGTTGTTTGATCAGAGGTTTTAATAGTCAGGAAATAAAGGTTTTTTTTCATGGATGCTATCATATTTATTATTATTGTTGTAATTATTATTACATTCCTGAAGAAGAACAAAGGAGAAGTCGTTTCCACAAAAGCTCTGCATGAATTGTTAATGTCAGCTTTGAATTTCCTTGTTTTTTCCTAGTTTATAAAACACACTTAATATAGAATTGTTTTGTCTCCATTTCTTCAAATTCGTACAATCATAATATTAAAGAATGGTTTCATTAACTCCAATATCCATTTCCCTTTTTTGCTTTTCTTAAAATTTCCTTCAAAGACCAAAGTATTGCACCACGTATGTCTTCATTGCTCTTAAACATAAAGCTGTCTTAGCATTTCTCCATTCTCCAAAATTTGCATTTCAACCTTCTCCAAAATTTGCATTTCAGCTTTCTGCAGTCTCTAACCAAGTAGAAGCTGCTCTTTTCCTCTTATTCCTAGCACATTTTAAGTACTTTGAAAAATTCTTTAAAGCAAGAGAAAAACTGAAGTTTTGATGTTATGCCTAAGTCAGATCTGTATTGGTTTCTAACTCTTCTGTCTCTAGCATAAAATTAAGACGTTTGAGACTAAACACAATCAACCTTTTGTTGATTTAGTTCAATAGATAAAAGTCATTAATATTAATATTTCTGATGAAATTGTAGTTTATCAGTTCATTGAGACTACTATTTTGGCTCCAGCAAAAAGCTAAAACGAGTTCATCTGGCAATAGCACATGGAGTTGGAAAAGCAACAAGGTTACGTGGACACTGGGACAGATCCATGCTTTGAAACCAGCCAGAGACAAAGCCTATGGCAGAGCTGGGTGATGACCAAGGAGTTTCAATTTCTACTGATTTTTGTAATTTGCTGACACTGCCAGAGTGGGTATGTGTCAGTGTGGATTATACCACCACCAGCAACATTGGGGTTGTTGTCCACTCATCATTTGTTCACTCATCATTTCTTCTAAACTGGATGATAACTGGAACTGCTCATTGTTTCTGCTGATCTAAGGCTGGTGAATGCCCTTAAGAGCTACTTCAGTCTGTTTTGTTGGGTTTATGTCAGTGTTTAAAAACTCTGGGTCATTTTTATGCATGGCAAGGTACATGCTGTCTCTTACAGTCTGTTTTATTTCATGGTTTCACCTTCATCTGTAGCAGCTCCATCAGCCTGGTGTGTGTGCCTCCTGCCTTCCCTGCTGCAGTGTTTGGGTGGCAAAGCCCATGAATTTAATTCCTTGGGTCTTCTTCTGTAGCCGGTGCACACGAGGCTCAGCTGCTTCTTTTCTCACAAATGTTTGCCTACCCATAGCTACCAAACACCTTGACTGAATCCACAGTCAGTACCAGAACTTGAGCCAGACACTGGGGCTGGTTTAATGTCAAAGTAAACCAGGCAGCTTTTCACACATCTCACAAGTACAGGAGGATTGACTGGTTTCACTAACAGCATGCAATTTTGCTTATGTTTCCAGAGAATGATGAGGAGCAGGAGGCTCTGCTGTCACTGGACAAGCCTGGTTGGTATTCCCAAGGTAATGCTATCCAGCTTTATGATCTGCTGAAGAAGATGACCGGCAAGTTGGATCCCAAGGTATGTTATAAGTGAGAGTAAATATTTCTGAAAATACCCTGTTTCAGTCAAGAATTCACCAGACAAACTTTAATTAAAGCTATCGATGTGGTCACAAACTTCTGTTGTGGTTACACTTGCTGCTCTCTAGCAGCCTGCAGCCCAGAACTGGAAATAGCATATTTGTCTTCTTAGACATATGGAGCATATGTAAACTTTCTAGATGTTCTATTCTGTATGCATGATTAAGCATTTCAGCAGCTTTGGGAAGAATCAGGTTGTAATCAGGTAATGTCCCTGAGGAAATAGATCATATATATTAAAAGATGGCACCAGTGAAAACTAGGAATATGTTATTTTAAGTACAGGTCTAGATAGGTGAAAATGCCACTAAAGATAGTGTGACAACATTTTTCATAGTGCATAAATTCCTCCAGGGACACAGAAGAGTTTTGAGTCACTGAGAAGTGTTTCATGTTCTCTCTTGTTTCCAGTGTAGTCTAAACCTTGTTCCAGTTTAGTGTATTTTCTTGGTAGTCCTTCCACTGCTTCCCATCAGGCTATTGCTGTCAGTCAGAAAACTCACACTTCCTTCTGCTGGTTCCAGTTAGGCATCCCTTTCCAATGCCCCTGGAGGGTGAGAGCAAAGGAGGGTGTGTGGGGCCAGCCTTTCCCTTATGGAGCTGGTTGAAGATAAAACCCCAGACTTGACATTAATAGGATCTCTGCATGTCATGACCAAGTGTAAACATGGAGGAATTTTTATTAGGTCATTTTAAGGCTCATTTTCTCTGTGAAATACAGTTTGCTTGTGTTTTCCCCATATACAATGAACTTCTAATCTGCTTCTTCTCTCACAGGTTGTTTATTTTGGTGACAGTATGCATTCAGATATTTTCCCAGCTCGTCACTATAGCAACTGGGAAACTGTCTTCATCTTAGAGGAGCTTCTAGGAGACAAAGGTATAGTGCCTGAGAAGGCTGAATCTGAGCCCTTGGAGAAGAAAGGAAAATATGAGGTAAGGGTTCCTGCAGATGTTTCCTGGAACAGAATAAAGTAAATTGCAAAAAAGCCTCATGGCACCTGCACTAAGAATGTGCTTGTCTTACCAGGGTGCTGGCAGCATCAGCATCCGCCACAGACATATCCTCCGTGTCTTACCAGGAGGATGCTGATCTGTCCCAGCTCAGCAATGCATGGGTGACACAGCTTCTCTCCCTGGAGCTAAACCATGGATCTCAGAAAAGGAGCTGTATGTGCTCTCCCTTAGCAAGAACCTTTTTAGTAACAAGAACCTTCCCTCTATCCCACAAGGAGAAATTTCATGCCAACTTATCTCAAGTCCAACACCTGAACTCTGCTGAGTTCATGATGTCTCCTGTGTGGTGTGGCCGACTGTAAACACGGAGGAATTTTTATTACATTGTTTTAAAGGTTGCTTTCTCTCTGTTTGAAATATGATTTGCTTGTGCTTTCCTTATATACAAAGGACTTTTGATTTGCTGCTTCCCTCACAGGTTGTTACTTAGGTGACAGCTGTGCTCAGGTGAGAGAGACTGCTCCAAAATCTGTCCCAGAGAAGACTTACTGATAGTTACCTCAGATAAATAATGCGATTTTTAGTTTGGTCACAGTCGGAAAGCAGGGCCTTAGCACTGCTGTCACCCTTTAATTCTCCCACAGAAGGTGGGAAGTTACTCTGGCTTATCTTTCCTCTGCTGCCAAAGAGTAAAGTAGATAGGAAGCAGCACTGAGATGGATGATTGTGCCTCCAGCATGTCCCATGTGGGTAGGAACTACAGCGAACCCTCGCTCTCCATTTGGAGTGTCTCTTCATTTCATATGCTACTAAATAAATAGGTCACTTTCTTCTAATTGCAGAGAAGTACATATGCTTTTCACACTTTTCTTTGTAAAGCACGAAACTTTATTTTTCTTTTAAAATAATTACTCTTTGTGATTGAAAGTTAAGTTACCAATAAAAAAGATTTGGAGGGCATGTTTATACTTGGTATGTTTTTAATCTGTTATAAAAGCTCCTGGTTTTAATGGAGAAAAGGGTATCTTCAATGGGACTAAAACAATATAGATGTGATATCTATATCTTTATTTTTTAATAGACATATCGCATACCTTCCCCCACTATCCTGATTTCTAACTAACAACGGACAAGGACATTTCGGTCACTGAAATAAGGAAATGCAATCATTAATGTTTAGGATTTTTCCTGGGCTTTAGAAAAACAAAAATGAAGACAAATTCAATATCCTATCAAGAAAATGTGTTTCTCAGTAGGAAGGAGAGGTGGGGGAGGAAGAGCTAGTATCACTTCATAGGTTAATACAATTTGATTTAAGTAATTAATGCTTTAAAAATAACTCATTTTCCTCCATAAATTTGTTCATTCTCTCACTGGAGATTCTGCTGCATTGCTGCATAAAACTTAAGGTTTGGGGGATTTTGTTCAATGTGGTTTCTTAAGCATGTTCAGTAGATGCTTTTGAAGCACACATTTTTAAAAGGAGAGACAGGAAGTGGTTCTTTCTCTTTCCCTGGAAGTACAAAGAAAGAGCAGTGGATTGGTGTGTTTCCAAGGCCACGACGACGATTTGGTTTTCCCTTGTTGCAACACCTCTGCTCGACTGCTCGCAAGATCCATCTTCTCTATCGCAGCCATTGTCAAGCAGCCAATTGAGACTTTTAGACAGGTGCTTGACATTTCAGTGACACTGTAGCATTCTTGATAAGAGATTGCAGTATCTCAGGGAGACACACCCCTACCGCACACAACCCCTGCTCCGTTTACATCCGCTACCAGTGACAGCGAGCAAGCAAGGGAGAAATGAATTGCATTGATTAAAGGAACCTGAACCAGGGGGGCCGTGGCAGGTCAGTGGTGTTATTTCATTACCATGCTGCTCACTGGAGTCTGAACAACAGATCACATCCATATCTCTGCAGTTGACTGGACACCACTAACTTAACAGGACTAGTTCAAAGGGACTCCCTTTACAAGCCTATGAGAGTTTTATTTTCATTCCCCCAAGCAACTTCTCCCATTAACCCTTTGGTTAGGAAGGGAGAAAAGCCAATTCAAAGGATTGTGCAAAGTCAGGTGTTTCTGGAAAATTAGTCACAAACAGATTAGGTTTCATCTGGTTATTCAGCCTTAGCATTCATTGGCAATAAAAAAATACACTGCTACTGTAGATTTTCCATGCCATGCTGTGTCTGCAGAGGGGGACTGAAAACTTAATACATGATGCAACTCTCAATTCTACCACTCTGTACAAAATACTATTAAAGTAATAAAGTATTACTTTAATTGAGAATTGCATCTTTCAGAAAGAAGTGACAAAAATCTGGTTTTAGTTGTTTGACTGGTGTTTCATCACTAACAGAGAGAGGGGAAGAAAACAACCTCCTCACACACAAAGTGGGAGACTTGTTATTTCCATTTTCATTTGCAGTTTTTGTCTTTTCCCTTCAATTAAATGCATGATATAAGCCAGATACACATAACTGTGAAATTTTGGTAACAATTGCAGTTCTTTTAAGTACATGAGTCATAACCAAATAAGCAAGAGAATAGCAAACTAAGAACTATTTATGCAGTTACTTGGCTCCTAAGTAAATTGCAGCATGCAGGGTGAATAAAAATACGAAGCATTGTGTTGAAACAAGATTTCCCCTCCTCCCAGAACTGGGGGTTTGTTTCTTTGGCTGGAGGCTTTGGTTTTGCATTCTGTTCTTTATATGTGTGATCAGTTCCATCAATGAAAACTCAAAGGAAAGCTGGAATTTGTCCCAGGATTTCGAGGAAAATTATTATAGAGGAGCTGTCAGTGTGCAAAAACCTTGGGCTATATGAATGAATGGAGCAGAAATCAAAGAATTAAATGGTGGATATAGATGAGAATTTTGTAGTTAGAAGGGAGAACTTAATTTTTATGATGTGTTCTAGTGGCTGGTTTGTTGTAGAGGTCGGGCTGTTATCCCGCTGAACTTCCATTAACTCCCTTGGTGTGGCCATAGACAAGGCTATTTACTTTATGCCTTTTGGCTTTGTTTGTCTCTTTATTCCTGTTTATCTTTGACACAAATCTAACAGTACTTTCAGGAGCAACCTGATGGGCTGTTGTGAAGCCTGGTGAGTTAAAGCAATATTCTTGGGGCAATACCCTGAAGTAAAGCACATTTTATTTTAAGTCTGCTTGTAGTGATTCCTGTTGTACTTTAGGTACAATAATCATGGGTGAAATGTTTTATATTTACATGATGTTAGGAGGGCAGGTTCTGTACAACAAAATTCAGACTAGTGGTGGCTTGTCAATTTGCATACCCAGCATGGGTGTGTAATTCAGGGACATCCCATTGTTGTGGCCAGCACAGCTGTGCTGACAGAAATATCTCAAATACTTACTATTAGACCAGGAAAACTGTATCTTAAGCATTGATTTTTTTTCTGGTATCAAGAGTCAGTGGTGGTGTTACTACAAAGCATACAATCATCAGTACCATCACTCATATGGGATGCAGTAAATTATTCCTCATGCTCTGTGCTTGGTACAAAGATGGTGGCATAGAAGGCAAATCTGCATCTAAATAAAGCCCTTAAAAATACTAACAGTTTGATCTCTCACTCCTGTTTCCTTTACTTCTTTCTTTCTTTCATCTCTTTACCAAATGCAGAAAAACTTAAGAGCTTGGCTTCCTGCAAGTTTGTATTTTAGAAAGGTCACTCATAAGCTGACAAATCAGTGTTACCCAAGGGTCCTATTAATAGATTCTGTCTGCTCTGTTAACAGGCCCTATTTGTCTAGAGTTAGCAAAGCAAAGGTGATAGTAAGTATCCCAGGCATTTTGACTTTCTGGAAGGCCCTGGAACTTGGGGATTTCTGGTACCCTCCCTATTTCCCTGAAGTATGGATGTTTTCTTTGAGGTTTTGTATCCTTAGCTGACACAATCAACATCTGACCTGCTGCTGTCTGACCAACATGCCTGAGAGCAAACCCATATGCTTGGGGGATTTGCATGAGAAAGAGGGATTGCCCAGCACTTTCCAGGATCTGCTGTCCTGCTGTGAGAGTAAATTCTGTGTCTGGGGACTGCAGGAGTGGCTGATGCATCTTCTAGAGCTCCTCAGTCCTGCTGCTGGGCATGTGCCTTCAGGCATGTGAGTAGCCACAGTAAGAGGAGACTTTTGCCTCGTTTAACAGATGTACAGATCCATGGTGTGTGTGGTCTGTCCTTCTTTGCAGGCTGTGATGTGTGCTGCATGTGAGATAAGGACATCTTCAGGTTATCATCAGTTAGGGATGGAAGGGGGAGCAATGTCTGATGTTTCCCTAAGGATGTGGTCAAAGTTTCAACTGCTCTTTCCAGATTTTAAATTTAGATTTAGCCTGCCAGACCTGCCCTGACATGTGGAGATAAGCCAGTAGCAAAATGATGGGAGCTCTGTACCAGGTGACTTGATGGCAAGTCCCATATCCAACTGGGTTTGGTTTCAAAAACAGCTTGTGTTATAAATCCAAAATTTAACTCCCTCCTCCTTAATAAGAAAGAAATTCCCACTCTAGAATCAAACTTCTGCAAAAATCAGTTCACTTCCTCAGGTTGCATTTTTGATTTTCTACTGAACTAACCATCCACTTCAGAAAGCAGAACCCTCACATCTTTCCTCTTGTCAATAAACAGGGCCCTGTCTTTTTGTACAAATACTTATGTGGGCCAATACTGGGCTTGTTGTTTTGATTAATCACCTGAACAGCTGTAACAGTCTTAAGAGTTTTCTGCATGTGTCATCCAGCTGGCAAACAGATTTTAATTCATCAGAGCATCTACACTTAATTATAACCAATGTAAAGTCCTGGGATTTGCATGGAAAGATAAGATTTGATGGGGGGGAAAAAAAAAAAAAGGAAAATAACACGCTGTCTGTTTGTGTAAGGCACAAAAAAACCCCAAAAAAAGTCCAGGACTTCAGTTAAGTGTATAAGAAAACAAAAGATAGGAGGTTTCTTAAATTTATTTGCAAAATGCTGTCTTTTGTGTAAGGTAAAAAAAAGACCCCAGTTCCTAGTCAGTTAAGGTGTATATTTTGAAACAAAAGATAGGAGGTTTCTTCCAATTTATTTGCATCAAAAGACAGAAATTGAATATCTACGTTTGTTGAAATCAGTACTTCCTCTCCCACTGATGAGCTATACTCAGAGGAAAAGCTGTAACGCAGACTCATGGAGAGAGAGGCTCTGTGTTTACTGGTGTGGTCATTTGGCTGCCTCAACAGCTTCCTTGTGATCAAAAGATGCAGGCCTCTGTCATAAACACAAATGATTCCAGCAGATTCCCAAAACTGTTAAGAGAGGGGTTAAGTGGAGAATAAAGTACAAAAGTTCACAAACCTGGAGGGCACTCTACGGTATCTGTTCTGTGCTCTGCAGGTCTGAGAAGTTACTTTGCACACAAATGACTTTTACAGACTTTTTATAGTGTAGCTTTGTTTCCCGTTTTTTCATCTTTCTGTCGATGTGTCCTGGTATTTTTTTTTTGATTGCTCATGGCATATATAGCAGGTTTCAAGATGAACTGGTAAAAAGGAGTTTTCTGAATGCTGCTTTAATGCTTTCTTCAAAACATAATAGTCTAGATATTGTTTTCTGAAAACATACATTCAAAATTAATATCACACAATTTTCTAGGCAACTGAATGTCTCTCCATGGATTTCTGTGGCTCTGTTTTCACTCATTCCTCAGTTCAGAAACAGATAACACAGGTGGCATGATGCATTCTTTGCAGTTACTCCACCCAGCATCAGGAAGCTCCTTTCCCCCAGGAGGAGATCCCAGCTGTATCACAGCCTCTCCAGCAGAGAAGGACAGCAAGCAATTCACACCATCAAAAACAGAAAAACAGGGAAAATGGAAGGGGTTTTCTTAAAAGGTTTAAAACATATTTAAAGTTAACTTTTTATGTCCTAGGGAATCCATAAATTTACAAACAGGAACTTGGGGAATTTTGGGAAGAAGATTGTTATCGTATTGTTATTGTCTTTATATTTTAAAGCCACATTGCTGCTGAGATATAATATAGGCTTCCCAGAGAATCAGGACAACATTGGAGCTCCTTAAACTACTGTTGTGGATAATTTTTTTTTTTAAGCCTATGTATTTATTTCTTTTTCTTTCAGGAAGATCAGATCAAAGTTCCTTACTTTGTGTCTAAAAAATGGGGCTCTTTCTTCAAGGACAGATTGCCAGGCCCGGAAAACGCAGAGGAGACCTTAGTTCATACATGGTCCTGTAAATGTATTAGCACTTACAGCACGATTGCAATCCCTAGTCTGGAAGCAATAGCAGGTAAGGAAGATGTTTGGGTTTGGTTTTTTTTTTCTAATGTACATGTAGTATTCATAGTAAATTTGTAGTGCTGTAGATCTGGTTTTGAGATTACATGTATCTAAAATATGTTCAAAATACTCTGTTCAAACGATGCAAGCTTAGAACTGATGGCCATTGATTACTTTGATGTTTGTACTTTTAATTGTTGCTGATACACCAGGGCTTCTTTGTGTCTGCAAATAGGTGTTTAATTGATTCTTTAGAAATAGGGTGTGAACATTTACCAGACTGTATATTAGTTCCTGAAATTGGTCCCTACTTCCCCACTGTGATTTGGTGTTTCTGCTTTCAGTGGTGAGTTACATTCGAAACAAACAACATGCAAAGTTACCTGGGAGTGTTATACTTATAGAAATGTTTCTCACTGTTCTGCCTTGTTACACTTCCCCGATCTGCTCGCTGTAACTTTGCAACTGCAGTACATACTGGTGGATGACAAAGTGGTGGTGAAGAGCTCTACGTGCTCAATCTATCATTTTGCATTACTGAACTTTGTCAATACCCATACCTAAAGGAATAACCCACACCTATAGGAATAAATGAATTATTAAATTAATGAAGAACATAGCAAGCATTTACTTTACTATCACCTCAGCTTAGCATCTGTTGCCTGCTTCATACATAAGACAAGGGAATAAAACATTTGTTGCAGAGAGCATTTCAGGTTGCCCTGCAGTGACTTCTACAGCAGGACACGTGATAGACCTTTTCTTTGCAACCATATTCTACACATGTACATACATTATATGGATATCTCAAAACAGAACAATCATAGACTGCCACAATTTATTTATGCTTCTGATATTTGCCATTTTGCAGTCTGTTTCAGCCTAAAGGCACAGAGTCCAAACATACCAAGGGAAAATGCCAACAGAAAGATAACTTCTGTAACACTCCCATCTAATGCCTTTTCCAGGGTCATCTGCTGTGGCTTGCTTTGGAAGTGTTGGCCAAGAGAAAATGGTCAGCCACAGTCTGAAACTGCCTCCCAGCCAGCTCCCCCTCCCCCCAACCACAGCTCGGTTTAAAGGACAAGCAAGGGCTCTCAACCACAAATGCATGACCAGCTACAGATGAAAGGGTGAGAATCTGGGCAGTCAGTGAGTAGGATAGTCATCAGCATAGCCTGTGTCTCCATTAGGAGGGACATCAATGCTGTCCCTTGCCATTGAACCAGTGCTGGGGCAGGGGGTCATATTGTTAAACTCCAGTGCACATTTCAGCTGTACACCAGACACAGACTCAAAGTTGAAGGTACGAAAATCTCTGCTTTCTTCCAGAGAGCGGTATTTCTTGTTTGTTTGTGTGGAAGAGCAGATGTTCATTGTTATGGATGTTAGGGCTGACTCCTCTTGAATACCTTGTCTGATTCCTCCAAGCTAACCCCCGCTTTGCCAAGCCCTGAATTTTTTGGCAGCCATATCTTAGCTGCAGCTAGAATAACTAGCTAGAAGAGATTGAAACTGATGCTCTCCAGCTTTTTCTTTCCCATTCATCTGCTACCAGCAGCTTCCAAGCTGCAAAAACACAGGCCTTTTCAAGATCCCCTGAGCCCAAGTGTGCAGCCAGGCTGCCACCATGCTGACCACACGAACCCAGCTCCCAGGCAGCGATGTGCCTGTGTGAGATCAACTCCGCCTGGAAGCATCGCCTGTGCACTGGAGGTGCACTGCAGCCTGACAAGGGCTTCTCTATCAGCATGTCTGACCTGGCCCTGTGTGAGCAGTAGGAAGTGCAGCCTCCCAGCTGCAAAAATATTTGGTGGCGACAGATTGCTGCGCTGGGGATCCATTTGCTGCAGTGAGTATCTGCATAAAGAACAGCTTGGTTTACTTCTCAAGACACTCCAAAAACTCAACATTACTAAATACTAGCAAAGTTCTACAGGAATAATTCAGCTTTCATCAAAATTCATATGAGAATTCTTTTCAGCACATTATCAGAAATTACTGGATAATAAAACCCTTCAGGCCTGTTTCCTTTTTTTTTAAATTGAGGAAATATGTAAAAAAATTAAAACTAAGCTTTAGAACTGAATTGAGAAGTTGGCATAGAAACAATTTTGACAGTTCTTTTTTTTCACCAACATGTAAGTTTGGTGCAGGTGTCTTCTGATAGTTTCACCTGAAGAATTTATACATTAAACTAAAGGGAATGATCTGATAATTGCCTAAGAGCATTGTAGGAAAAGGGTTTCACAGGGAATGCTGCTGTTGAAGTTTTTGTCCAAAGAGTTCAAAGATGCATTAGCAGTTCTGGACTTTAATCTTACTTCTGGAAAGGAAGGTACTGCTGGAATTGCAGACTATTGCACCACAGTTTGTCATCTAAACTCTCCTGAGAGTCCCTGAAGAGAAACTGGCATTTTCTTTGTGCATGAAAAAGTATATTTCATTTATTGTTAAAATTGCCCAAAGGAAACCTTCTACAATAACTTCTGTTTACTTCCCTCAGTTTGGAGTGGAAATCTGATATAGGTTATACTGACAGTACATGGTTAATAAAACAGTAGAAGCCAATGTCCCTAGTCCTATTCTGCACGCCTCACTCACAAATCCATCTGTTTCTCCACTTTTCTGCTATTGAGTGTCTCCTCATTTACAGCTCCCTTAAAGATTTTGACCATTTTAAAGCACAATGATCTCATAAGACAGATTTTCCAAACCAGAATCCATTGCCGTGGGAATGTTACTTTAGAGCTCCCACATGGAAATTAAAAGGTCTCTCTGAAAAATTAAAGGGTCTCTCTGAAAAATGACATTCTGCATAAACCACAGTTTCCAGGACATCATTCTCCACTTCAGAAGGTTAGATATGAACCAAGTAGAGGAGGATTACTCTTACCTTTCCTACCTGAATAATCTGAACTTTACCTTCAAGGACAGCAACCACTACTCTATGACCATGTGATCATATTTCCAGATGCCCATGTTAATAAGTTTATTTCCTGCATCACATAGGGATTCCACCAGTAATTTCAACTATTTCAAGAAATACCATCTCAGACAGGTTTTTTGATTAACAGTTCTTTGATCCTAGAATATGATACTTGTATTTCAAGCTAATGCTTTGCCTTTCAATCTCACTATGCTATTTTTATAAAATCACACTTCAAAAAATTCCATGAGGAGTTTTAGAGCTATGGGGGGAATTTCAGTAAGTTTTTTCTTTTCTTCATTGCAAAGAACAGGTTAAGGAAGTGGGCTCTAAATCATAATTAGGAGAACCTAAAAAACTTTTTTTCTAATTTCATGATTTTTAACCTAATGTTCTAAATTAGTCTCATAACCTCTGAATGGTTTGTCATAGGATTAAAAACTACTGCAAGCAAGAATAAGAGATTGAGTGATGTTGCACCTCAAGAGAATTTAATTTCAGAGAAGAATTAGTGCAAATGTAAATGTTTTATGGAGACAGAGTCCATTTCACACTTTGGAGATTTGATAACCAAGCTCATGTCATGCATGAGGATAATGCACTTTTTTAAATCTTGCATGCAATATGAAATTGTATCAGGGTTTGCCCATATGGCTGCATAAGTTTTTCTTCATGCCTTATTGTTATTTCAATCAGCTAGAACAAGAGAAAAATCTCCATTATAATTTATCAAAGCTGTCTCTTTAAAGATGCCTACAGAGCTCTACCCTGCCACTTTCTGCGGGAGTTTGAGTCGTCAGCCTGCTTGCTGTATAAATATAATGATAAAATTGCCAGTGAACCATGACAAAGAAGTTCATGTTTCTGCTTAGAGCTGCAAATTATCTGCACAATGGAAGGCTCAAGGCAGCCGTGGCTGGGGCT
Source organism: Eopsaltria australis (assembly GCA_034509425.1). Classification (NCBI taxonomy): domain Eukaryota; kingdom Metazoa; phylum Chordata; class Aves; order Passeriformes; family Petroicidae; genus Eopsaltria; species Eopsaltria australis. Next base: position 1,373,649 of record JAVTVJ010000068.1, on the reverse strand, counting down.
CCAGAACTGGCAATGTGTGGGTTGCAGATACACGGGTCTGCCCAGCAGAGATCAACTACAAATTGCAAACTTCACACACCATCTTCCACATGTATTTTAAAGGTGAATGCCCTGGAGAAATCAGCTGTTATCATGGAAGACATGAATTTCACTAAGCATGTACCCATATACTGATTTCTGTATCCTGCACAGCATCATTCATAATTATTGCTGAAGTGAAACAAAAAAAAAAATACCCAAAACCCTCATGTTTTTGCACCTTAGTTGTTTTTTTTCTTGATATTACATCACTTAATGTAAAATCTATCTCCTTTTAAAATTAAATTAGTCCTTGCTGTAACCAGACTGATAATGGTGCTCTTATTCAAATGACACAATAATATATAATTCCCTTAAACACACAGAACTATCTACATTATGCATTACTAACTAGCAGTAACCTTTCATATTAAATGCCATATCTTACAATTGTGCTTTTACTTGCCAGCTTCAGTGTAAGGCTGTATCCATACAATAACATCTAAAGACTAAGTTTATCAAAATGCTTTGAGGATTTAAACTGCTTTGGGCATTTGCTGTTACCAATAATAGTTGCTGCTACAAGGCCAAAGAGGTCATTTTTGTAATTAAACCTGTTATGCAAAAAAGATTTTCTTATGCCTGGTGAAAAATTGGTGAAAATACACAACAGTAACATTTCTGAGGTTTTCTGGTCCTCAGGTTTCATACAAGATAAAAAATAGATAACAGAGATAACTGACTAGAGAGAAGATATGCATTCTGTACGCATAAGCAGCATCTTGATCTATGTGTCAGTTGAAAAGCATCAGATAATGTAAATCTGATTCATCTGTTCCAGGAAACTAGTTTCAGTGTTCTTCTTTTAGGAAAAAATAAGAAAAACATGCCCAACACAACCAACAAATATAAGGCATCTATTTTTTCAGCTAAAAATAAAGATGGAACCAACAATAAACAGCATTTTAACCATAAAAAATTACTGTTCAATAAATCAGGGCTAGCTTATAGAAAGTCTTCAGGACCTAGTTACTTCCCAAATGGTCTGAGACTTCATCTTCACCACAGGATTTGACTACTTGATAGTAATTTTTGGTGTGGAAAGGGCAGGATTCAGTATATTACAGTTTGTTCAGGCTCTCCTTTCTCCTCCAGAAAGGGGTACTGACTTGTGCCCCTGAAGACCGTGTCAAATCATGCAGAACCCAAAAGATTACTTCCTAGCCGATAGCTGACAGAAATGTTCCTGGCCATCGTTATTCTGTTCTATGAGATGTCAAAGTACAGCCACCTCAAAAAGATTAAAGAAAGAACTCATGAGCAACTCATTAAGAAAGGGGGAACCACTCAGTCATTTCTGCTTTAAAGTTATCCTTCAACTCAGGCAGCATAATTTCATTTGCAGGCTGTAATTAAAGCTGTAATTGGGTTTTGACTCTATCACAGGCTTATGGGGTGGGTTTAGATTGACACTTTAAAACCCTGGTTGTAATACAAAATGTTGATAAATTTTGAGTGTGAAAAATAATGAAAATAGGTAAATCACCAAGTATTGAAAATACTTGTCTGACCAGGCTGAAATTTCATATAACCTGCAACCTCACATGTACAAAAAACTTTGCTGGAAGCATTTATGTACTCTCTAGATTGGTGCCTAACATATTCCCTCTGGATTAAGATGGTCACATATGCACAAAAAACTGTATAGGCCTTATCTGGATGTGTGTCTGTGTGTGCATTTTTATTTTAAGGTAAACGATGTTTATCACCCCTACAAAGAAAAAATCAGGGAAAGGGAAAGAAAACATTTTTTTACAAGAGAGGGGAACATAATGAGATTAACCCATCTCATGAGTTCGGAGAGGAAGGTTGGTCTTGGTGATTTTACCTCAAAATGAAAGTAAAGGGATGTATCATCTCTGCATTTGTTTAAATATAGCTCCTTCACAGTCTCAAAATGCAGCTCTTTATTTTTTTTTAATCAATCAGAAATGCCTGTCAGCTCAAACAATGGCTTGTTTCTAGGCTAACTTCTTCAACCTACCTCAGAAGTCCTTCCTCCTGCCCTAAGATCCAGAATGAGTCATTTACACAGAAATTAATTAACAGATCCCTGAAAGACTAACACCTCCTAGTAGAATCTTGGCATTCTCTCAAGATTTTTTTTTTATAGTAAGTCTTCATCTAGATATTTAAAAGTATTATAGTCTCCAATATTTTCTTTTAATCAGTTTCAGATCAAGCAAAGAAGCACACAGGGCTATTTTCTTACAAGATCTTCAAAAACCACTGTTTAAACTAAAACAAAAATGAGAGACATTTCCCTCATGTAGAAATAACGAGTTTTCTCATGAAAACCCAAAACAGCAAAGGAATTTCTAAGGCTTTCCTTCACTGCAGACTCTTATCAGGCTCAGCTGCAAGTCAGTGCACGCCTTGTGCACAGCTGTTTTGTTCAGGAAGGGGTCAGCAGTCCCTTGGCCATAGGGTAGACCCAAAGTAATGGGACTTGTTATTCCCAAGATAATTACAGGAAAACTGCACGCCATGAGCAATCGCAGCAGCCACGATGGGACAGTCATTCCACTTCCCCAGGCACTCATCCATCTGCAAAACTCTGGTAGTGAAGCTGCTGCTGCACATATCCCTGCAGTTTGCCACTTGGGCTTCCTCCCATGGCACTGTCTTCTGTGTTAGATACTACAGAAGAGTAACCAGTGACAAACCTCAGTGGCTCTGAAGCTCTTAGATCAAGCTAAGGCCACAAATGTCTGCTGGCAGTGCCACGGCCGTGATCTCCAACCAATACACCTGTGTTGGCAAAAGCTCTTATGAAAATGCAATTGAAGCAGCAGACCTGCACTTTTTGTGAGACTAGTTTTAGTCTTTATTCCTGCATGCCCAGGGGTAAACTGCACTGGCTCATATCACCAACTATATCCAAACTCAGAAGCTTTCTCCTACGGAGCATACCTCTACTGAGTAGTCCCTCCTTTTCCACATGACACCACACAGATACTCTCCAACTTTTGAATTATGGAGTATGCAGACAGCAGCAATGACTTTCATGTAATTGACAGAAGGAATGCTTTCCTCATGCTGACTTCACTCTTTTGGGAGCTTTGCTTTAGTACAGCAAACATCTGATCTCCTGTTTAGGAAAATCAGCCTTAGAAGTTCTTCTAAAAATAACTGCTATCAGAGAAATCTACTTGTGACTTTGATTTTTTTTCTTTTTGCCTCTAGTATGCTGCCTCACATCCTGAGCTTTTAGTGCAAGTGCTGCTTTGACTGCTACGAAATAGAGATGGGTCAGGAGATAAAAACATTTAGTACTTTATTGCAGGTTACCAACAGACTGGCAAGTCAGGTCACTCAAAGGCACAGCCAAACTGTCGAGTTCTGCTGCAGCAATTGTGCTTACTGCACTGCTAAGAAATAATTATTAGAAGTTGTTATCTTTAAGAAATTAATATTTTCTTTCAGCAGTGACTTTGAGTACAATGAAAGATTTATGATAAAGCTTCTAAGCCAGCATTAATTATGGAAAATCCTGTAAAAGCAAAATAATTTATGTTAGCTGATGGTCTGCCCTCTACCCCTATAATTACCTCACCTGAATGATGAGATGTAAGATAGAGCTCTGACTGTGTTTTCTGAAATTTGCCACAATTAAGCAGTTTAAAGATTTTTTTTCAAACTTGGGTGTCACTAACAAGGTTTGAGTTCTCTTCCTTGTGCCTTTTCCTTGGTGATAATTAGGAGGATATATTTGGATTCGCTTAAGAACACAACCCTGCTGTTTACTAGGAGGCTTCTGCAGCATCTGGCACCAGCCCTGCTCACTGGCAGGGAGCAGACCTTGGGGTGGGAGGGGAAGTTCTGCTTTCTGTAGAGCTTCTCACTCGTCCCAGGGATGCTGCTGTGGTGTCATTATGAAAAAATGTTGGCTTTGCTTTTGTTGGTCAATACTGGAAAACGATTCCTGACATTTCTGCTGTGTATTTTGGGAGAAATCTGTTTCAGTATTGGACTGTGCTTTTAATTGAAGAACAATGCTATCCATTTAAAATGCTTAGTTAAGATTTTATTTGTTTAATGTATTGGTTTGTTCAAGGAAATTAAAAAAAAAAAAAATTGGAGTAGTAAGTTTATCAAGCAGGCCTGTGTCTGGATTAAATTAAAATTGTCTTCCATTCAGTTACTCAAATACTTTCCTGATCACTCATTGAGAATATTGCATTTTCCCTTCTTCTTGTGGTTTCCCTTCCTTGCTTGTGGGTGGAACTCCAAGTCTTCCTCTGATAAAAGCTTGTGGCATTTATTTAGCTGGCCTACACTAAGTGCACAGCACACGAAACAGCGAGATGTTGTCTGCTTTGTAACTGTGATATTAATCCATCCATAACTCCTAAGTACACACATGGATATTGGTATACATAAGCATCAGAACACAATGTTGTAATTAATGTCACTTAATACCTGGATCTGGACAGCTGGAACACAGTAACTGAGAGTATCTGCTCTTCAAGTATCATCTTTGCTATTTTGTTCACACGAGGGCTGCTGGAGGCCTGTAAGGGACATAGGGAAGGGCAGGAGCTCTTCTGAGCCCAGGCTAAGGCGTATAAACTGTGAGGGTTGCCCAAGCCATTGGGAAATGCTGATAACCTGAATGGTCACCATAAAGGAAAGCAGTTTTCATCACTCATTTGAACTCAGGCTGGTGTGGGAGCAAAGAAAGGAGCAGAACAGGAATTCAGGGCGATACATCTAATAACTGGCGTTTTGGTAGATCTAAGACCTTCTCTACTCCTCTGGTTCCCTCTTGGGACCCTCCATGTCTGATTTCTAGGAGTCTTTGGCTCTTAAAGAAATATCCTATTTGTCTCTGTTTAAAAAAAATTAGTCTGGGTGGAATCACCTAAGAATGATAGAAAAATTCTGGGACTGTGATTCCCAAGCAGTTGGGTAGAATCAGCTAGTTCCTTCTTCCAGTCTCAGGCTGTTTAGTTTGTTCGAGTCTGTTTAGGGTTTTTTAGGATAGTGGCAATATTGGATGATGCTGAATTCATTATCAGTGCAGGTTAGGACTCATTGGAGCCTTGCTGTCAAGTTGTATCTCAGAGAGCACTGTGTATCTGCCCCTTTCCTAATTTATGACTCTCCATCAGGGTTAGGTGAGAAGTGGGTGCCAAGATGCAAAGGTCTGCCACCTCAGCAGCTGCTGTAAGCATGCATGATAGCAAACCCTAAAGAATTTACTGGGAAAAAAAACTAGGAAAACAACAACTTGTAAATAAGCAACTATTTTTTCCCCCAAGATTGGCTTCATTCTCAAATACCGTATCTTTTTAAATTTTTTATGCTTTTGCAAAATGTATATGGATATTTTCTAGTCATCTTCCACAGCCAGCTTGCTGAGACAAAAGCAATATTTAAATTGATAGATTGGGGTGTGAATCCATAAAAATGTGATTACTCTTTTCTGGAGCCTTTTGCATTGTATATAGAATGGCTTGGGTGTTTAAGATGATTATATAAATATAAAGCTAGTTTACCAGGAAATATTAACCAAATTACCATTTTGATCCAGCTGGTTCTTTTCCTCAGCAATAAGCAACTCTGTAGCAAGTCTGCCCCATTTGTGCTGTTCTTTGATTAAACTACTCTTGGGAGACTCCACGCTGCTAGACTATTAAGCTAGTAAAAGCTTTTTTATAAAAGTAACTGTATGGCATTTGATTTTCATAGCTCGTAAAGATATTTGGAACCACTTGCTTTCTTTTTCAATTTATTTTGTAATTTTTGAAACCTTTGTATTAAACTGAGCATCATAAATAGACTCAGCAGCCAGTAAATCCATTGGGCTTTCTGCATGCTAGGAAAACATTTGCCTGTTCTGCCATGCTCAGAACGAGCTCCAGAGATTTCCCTGACTCAGACAAAATGAGAAAATTAACTTCTTCGACAGGCTGAAATCACCCACTTAAATAATTCCCTTCCAATTAACTTTCCTCCTGTTCCTACTTTATTCCAGCCTCTATCTGGTTTTTCAGCTTGACCTCGGTACTCATTTTCTTGCTGTACTATGTTCAATATGGGTTTAGAGCTGCAGACCTGGATGCTGTCCTGGTGCCTGCCTGCGAATCGCTTGTGAGACAGAGCTGTATTTCCTGTTGTTTGTGCCAAAACTACTAAAGTTGTGGGTTTCTGCTTCATAAAGACTGTTGAGTGGGGGAAAAAATTGCAGCATGTAGTGACAGGATGTCACCTCCCCAAATTTACTCCAAATTTAAAAAAAACCACTGCAATTAATAACTTACTGCACCAATGAGCTGAGTAGTAGCTTTTATGCTTTACTTTGGTTCTAAACAGACAACCTGAAAAGGAGCTAACCCTGTTTAGAGGGAGGTTGTGGTTTTTTTGGTTTTTTTTTTCATTTATTGGAAAGGGAATTTTTTCTTGAACTAAATTTTATTTATATGTTTTTTTAAATTGGTTTCTTGAACTTTGAGTACGAGGTGAGCACGGGAAGTATCAGTTTTCTGGCTGTGAGGGTGGGCGGGTCACTGTTGGCAGCAAAGACTTTTTAAAAAGTTACAGAAAAGAAAGCTTTGACTGTTCAGAGCTATTTTAATGCATTCAGTGTTCTTTACAGACTGGAAGTGATGAGTACATCAAGTTACAAGTGCAGATTTCTAAGAATGCTTGATACAAAATGATGTTGTTAACACTGGACTGCAAGAAGGTCTAAGAGCGGGTGCCTTTGGGGAATCTTGCTTCAATAGCCATGAAAAACAAAAAAGGAACTGATTCTTCGTTTTAAACATAGCCCTCTTATGAGTGGATTGCTGAGATAAAAGGGTGACAACTTGGAGAATGAACATGAAGGTGTACTGGGAGAAAAACTGCGTCTAGGCTCAGAGAAGATTTTTTATTCGTGTTACAGCATCAGTTAAATAATTTTCCTGACTAGCATTATTTCAGCAGTCAAGGAACTGAATATTCTTTACTGCAGTTGAATAAACTCTGAAAGTCAATCCCTTGAACAGCTGAAGATGTCAAATAAATGTGTAATCATGCAATCGGATTGAATTCTGATGCTGGTGAGCAAACAGCTCAAGGTTTTAAGAAGTACTGCTATTCACCACAGGCTTATTTTTTATGTGATACAGGCTGTGTTGCTAATCAGATGTGGTATGATTCTGTCTTGCAGATTTACCGCTGGATTATAGATTTACACGATTTTCCTCAAATAATTCAGCAACTGCTGGGTATTACCCAAGCCCTCCAAGAGCACTGCTGCCAAATGAGGACTCAGTGATGACGAAATAGGTTGCCGGCTTTTTCCTTAAATAACCCTGTGGCCCTTACTTAAACTGCTATCAAATGCTAATTGGTGAAAATGCTGTGTGATGCTTCATAAAATAGAGTGATGGATTAAAGCAGACTCCTGTGTAGACTTGTGTTTCACTTGTTTCTCTAGTCCAGCCAGAACAGGTGAGCGATGCTTCCTTCTCTCTAAGTCTTCTGACCACCACTACCTTTCGCAAAGTGCTGTTTGCTTTTTCCAAGCACTGCCCACAGCCTTCAGGAGAAATGTAATAATAATAGCTCATCCCAAGTTACATTCTACATTTTTGAGGACATTTCAGGTACTATCTCTATGTAAGGTGCTGCTGTTCCTACCATAAGCCCCAGGAAAGCCACACACCAGGCCCTCAGCCATATTTCAATTAACAGTTACCTTGGACAGCCCAGGTTATCACCACACACCAAAGTTTTGCAGACTCTGAGGAATTTATTCTCCCACCATAACTGTTCTTGGAGATAGAGAAAGACTGAGTCCCAAAGAGAAAGATACATCATACTCAAAGAAGAATTTGAATGGGATTTAGGCAACTAAATGCAGTCTGATAATTCTGAAAGCCTTTATCATGCTTTGTATTCTTGAAAATGCCTGACCACTCTTCAGCCATAAGGTTCCCTACATGCCTTTTCCTCCTTTAGTCTGCAATGCCTCAAGCAACAGAGCTCTTCTGCAGAAGGAGAGAAACCTGCATACAGTTCCCTTCTCTGATGGAGTGGATTCAAACCCACATTCTCCACCTTCCTGGGAAAACCTCCCAAGAGTAGGAAAGATACAGCAACCTGCCATCTTTGCTAAGTACAGCCTCAGCCAGAAGGGGAGCAGGACTGAAGCCATTAACTGAAAATATATGCTTTTTTACCTGCTTATTTAAGCAAACAGGAATCCTGTTCTCCAGCATCTAGGACAGGGAGCCCTCAGCAACTAACACAGACTAGCAGATGCAAAAACATGTCCAATATTTGTTTAGTCAGCAGTTTTGTCACACTAGGATGGCAGATTTTTGCATAAATTTCCCTCAAATTTTAAGAACAATAAACAGAAACTTAATTTCTTGTTTTCAAGGAAAAGAACTCACTTTGTTAGGTCTAGAAGATTAAGAGAATGGATTTAGCTTGTATTAACACTTAATTTGTGTCACCACAGCTCATTCTATATCTTCGTGGCTTCACCAGTTAAAATGTTTTGTGTCAGAATCAGACACAAAGACCATTCCACCTCATTTCAGAGATACCAGCCTCTGTCTGCATATTTTTTTACTGCCTTTACATAGAATGTTATTTTTACATTCTTGTGGACCAATATGCTTGCAAGTAATAAACAACATTTCCAAATTAGCATTAAGCATTGGTTTATTGAAAGGGAAATATAAAAGAAATGGGGATGAAATTGAGAAAATTTTCCTTTAAGACAAGGTGGATGAGGAGCGAAAACGAAAGTGCCATTCTCCTCCTCATAAACTATAGGCTGAAAATATTTGACTTAAGATGGTAACAGTTAATAATAGTTGAGTTTATTTGGAAATTTTTTAATTGGCAACAATGTCTTCAGCAGCAAATCTGGCTCATGACAGTGCTATGATATGTATTAAGGAGAGAGATACACAGATTAAAATATCAGATTCCTGATTAGAGCATCTTTGAAATTTTAACCTGAAGCAAGTAATCTTCTGCAAATAATTTCTAACTAATTTATGGTGCAAACCATCACATTTCCATTGTTATGAATTTGGAACGGATTTTTTTAGGTTGGGGATTTTTTTTCTTGATTTTTTAAAGAAAACTAATTGAATTGTTATGAAAAATCAGCCAGAAAATATTCTAAGTCCTTGGGTCCTGGTGGCTCAGTGGAGAAGCAGTACTTTTTGTAAGTGGAAAGGTGGCAGATTCTAAGGCAGCCTGAACACAAAGCTCTGCAGAAGAAATACACATGCCCATCCTTGACAAAGGCTGTCACCAGCCATTTGCACTTGCAACCAGAAGGACCTCACAGCAGCAGAGAAAGAAGAGGATAACAGAAAGCTGCTGTAAGCATGACTCCATGTGCCACCATAGTCTGTGGCTGCAGGAAAACTTGGGAAAAATAACTGGTTGCCCAAAAAGTAGAGTTACTTAAAGACCCTTCTATTCAAGAATCTCTGAAAATTATACAGGTCTTATTACAAAGTAAAGATTGGCAATGGAGGAATGAGGATGCAGTTGGTGCTGTGTCAAGAGAAGAGCTGTTGGAAATGGCGTGAAGAACCAGGGAGAAAAAATGCGCACAGCAGAAAATTGGTAGAGAGCTGGCCATATTTAATATGACACTGTAAAGACACCATCATAGCTTTTTCCTTATTTCTGTCTCCTTTTTTTTTTTAAACTCCTGGAAACCTCTGAAATTTCTTGGATTCTCTTGTGAGAGGCCATTGACAGTAAGATTGCTGAAGTGCCTTGAACTATCTTGAGCATCAGCAGGGAGACATAAAGTTGTGAAGTTTCATTAAAATCACTGTGTCTGGTTAGACAGCCCTGAAAGCCACAGTTTTGCTTAAAACCAGAGATGAATACCAAGTCTCCTTTGGTGTCTGTTTTGGTATAAAGCATATTTGTCTGGATTTCAAAATAAAGAGAATTTATTTCTGAAAAAAAGATGTTCTCTGAATTTACTTTATAGCTGAGCAGCAAAACGAGGAATCAGAGATAAGCTCTCAAAGCAGTGCCAGGAGCAGTTTTGCTACAACCTCACACAAAACAAAACCTGACCTGCTCAGCATAAGACATATAAAACAACAAAAAGCTTTAATAAATTAATACCTTTAATAATGATAGGGAATCTTTGATGCACAGCAGAGCTCAGTGTGTGTTTCCTGAACAGGGCGTCTTCCTGGGAACTGAAGGCTTCTTCACCCCCCGTGAGAAATTAAATAAACAAACACAGGCAGACTATCTGTGGCAAACATGGGGCACTGCTGGACACAGAATTTTCAGAGACTGCTCCTTCCCCAGGCTGATGGGGCTCTCCAACTCACCTGAGTCCCAGGACTGTGGTAGTGCAGTAACAATTCTTAAGGGAATTCCCAGGAAAATTTGATGACAGACACTGGGACCCAGCATTCCCAAATCTGAGGCCAAGAATGCATTAAATCATACCAAAGTAAACAACAGCAGAGCATAAGAATATGTTGCTTAGCAGAGGCGCCACCAGCAGGAGGGCGACATCTGAGCTTCCTTTTTGCCACCACAGGGAACAAAACCACAGTAAGTGTAAAACACATATTTGTACACAAACTTGATATTTTACAGCAGTTTCTCAGAAAGTCAGGTTTTATAAATTCACCTCTGTGGAAGATAAAAGTCTCACATGCTTCACCACAGGCATCTGACAGGAAGATGCTGCTTCTGACTTATTTGGGAAGGGTGCATGGCATGGGGCAGCCTGCTGCTCCTCAGCATCATGGAAGGAGCAAGACAAGTTTTACAGTACGTTTAAGAGACTGGATTTTAAAACAATATATGCCTCTTTCTGTACACATACCTGGAGGCAAATAGCATTTCAGCTGACTCACGGCATCAGATTTAGGAGGGAAAGCACATGGTGAAGCTGCAAGAACCTTACCTCTACAGAGAGTGCCTGCTGTAATGGTATAATGGCTAAAATGGTGTAGCCACAGACATCTATTGTTAACAATTGGCCACAAACCAGCCCTTACAGCAAGCACATAGCTGATCCAGAACCCCAGGGGAAAGGCTAAATCCCATTATAAATCCAGTTGCCTGTAATTTTGTTTTCTGCAATTCTAAGTGGAACATCAAACCCCCTTGGTGAGTCACAGGAAAGAAAAAAATATTTAAAAGAGGTTTTCTTCTGAATATTTTTGGTGCAAGAAACAAATCCTGTTTTTCGGTAAGCATTATAAATAGAAATGTTAACTGGAAAATGGAGCCTGGATTAGGGCCAAAATAAGATGGAATCCAGGAAGTTAAACAGACTCAGAGATTTCCAGCCCTAAAAGCTTGCTAGCATCTTTACAGGGCAAACTGGGGATTCCTGTCTACAGGACTAGTGCTGTGGCCAGCATGACCGATCATTTTCCTGAATATGGGACAAAGGTGTAAGGCAAATCCTCCCAGTATGAAGTGGGTACCCATGGCCGTTCTCTGGCAGCCATGGCAAGACCACAGCGGTTTTACAGCTGGCCAGATGTCACAGTTCACAGAAGGGCAAACATCTGAAGCAGCGCATTGAACTTCTGCTGCACTGCAGCTAAACTGATTTAATCAGAACTGTGCTAAAAATCCCTCCTGCCTCCCACTCCCGCTGCCGCAGCACACACGTGGCTCTCTCACACATGGCCACAACAGCTTCTAAGTGCTTGCACGGGGGTGAGAAACCATTGCAGCCACTTCAAAATGATGTGATGGCTTCCAGCCTCTTCTGCAAATTAGAGGTTGCAAGACACAAAATGGCAGCAGCACAAATGGAGCAGCAGTCTGCACAGCAGCTCCAACAGCCTGGCTGGAGCAGATTCTCCAGCCAGAAAAGGTATTTCTGCTTTCCACTGGCTACTAAATGTTGAGTAAAAACACTTAAACACTCATTTGATTCCCCCTTACAAGGCTGGGAACTTACATTCCTTTTAAGAGTGAAGAAAATAATAAATTATCTTACACTGTATACAGGAGGAAAAAATATAGGTGTTCTTGTTCAAAATTTATGAGAGTGGTATTTTCAGGATGTATTTTAGGAAATAAGTCCATTAACTTTCAGGAGACCTTGTTCTGTCACAGCACTTAAAGGAATTCTAAAAATTAGGACTTCATGTGCCTAATAAATTTACATTAAAAGATTAATTTCTAAAGCCTCCACCATCTCTGAGGAATAAAAGTACAGGTGAATATAGCAATTCTTTTCTTGCCTTATCTCAAAATAATACCTGAGAGTTTCAGTTTTCTTTCTATATCATTCCCTGTAACCTCAGCCCACAATGAGAAACTAAATGTGCACTACGGGTGCTAAGCAGCTTGCAAATTGTATTAGTCCAGAGAAAGAAGATGCTGCTGTAAATTTTGAGAAAAGAAACAATATGTTATGAAATTAAGATATAAAAAAATTCTCTGTCTTATTCTGACAGAGGCCTCAAAAATAGCTACTGAAGGGCTGCTGTTGAAGCAACTGCAGCAATGTTGGAGATAGCAGCAGTGAACTTCTATCCCTGTTTTCTCCCTCAAAGCTGCCCAGAAAATGTATACACATGAACAGTCAGCAATTAGAGGGGAGGATGCCATGACATAGGAACCCAGAGACTAAAGGAATGAGGGAATTATCTGCGTTTCATAGGAAGTGTGGAGTTTTAGGTCAATTAAATAAACTAAGCACTCTTAGGCAGTAAGCAGGGAAATCTCTAGATCAGTAGTAGACAGATGATAGAAAATGGAGTGTAGATGAAGGTCAAGGACAAAAAGGCTGAGGGTCAGGGTGAGCGGACAATAATAGTTAAACGGGGCAATAGATGGCTAGAGGATATCAGGGAAAGGACTTCACATATATCTCAGAAAATAATAATTACCAAAATGCATCTATTGTGTGGGATTTTCCTCTTTCCTCTAATCTTTCCCCTGTTATTGTGCAGGACTGGGAGATACCTGGTACATTACTGATATTAATCCATACACAAAATGAGGGGGAAAAAAAGTAACCTGAAGAAGATTACATAAATTCAAGGAAATAGACTTAATAACCATTAATATGATCATTGTTAGATAGATATTCTTAAATGTAACTGTAAAAGCATTTGCATGCATGTATACATATTTGTGTGCACATTTAAAAAACCCTGCTGTGCTGAGCCCAGTGACAGGAACTCAGCAAATACAGATTGTGTCTATGAGTGACCCATCACAAGGTGGGTACAGGAGTCCCTGAAATACTGAGCAGCAGTGTCCCAAAAGCCCCAGAATAATGCACACAATAACCAATTATTGATGCAGATTAGTGCCGCAATCTCATGAAGACCCTAAAACTGACAGCAGTGGTAGAGCTGCCTTAGGGAGTTTGTATGACTGCAACAAGAGACACCAATTGTTGAGCACTGTTGCTTTAGAACCAAGTGCGAAGATTTGATCACTACAGTACACTCTAGTGGTGCATAGGTAAGTATTTTATTTAAGTGGAAATTAATTTTTAATGCCTTTCTTTGTCTTTGATCTAATATCTCACCCTTGAGTCTTGGCTGCAGTAAATAGAACGCAGTAAATCAGAGGGAGAAGACTACAAAGAGAAAGGAGAATCAGCAACAAGTTCAAATACAGTCTCTGAGACAAACCTTTTTCATGTACATGTCTACTGTAAGGAAGAGGAGAGAGACATGGGACTATGAAACTCTAGAACTGGGGTGGGGATAAGTAAGCAACTGGTAAAAATTTTCTTGAATTCCAGCAGTTGTTTAGTTGTCTGCTTGGCTTTCCACATACCAAGTGACTCCATAAAATAGGTGGATTCTAGCCTTAAAAATGCCTTTCACTGAAAAGAGCATTCTACAAGTGGAAAACATTATTGTGACATATCTGGCATGCAGAGAGGGAGGCTGTGGCAGTCAGCTCTAAGAAAGCACTGATGAAGTCAGGCTTTGGAAGGTTCCTCTTGGTATGAGCATTAACAGTTTGTGCTCCCAGGGGATGATGCTTGGCTTATAACATTGAAGAAGTTTGGAAGGAAAAAAGTTGATACTCATCATACACATTGAGAAAGGTCACACATTTGAAAACATAAAGTAACAACCAATTCAAATAAATAAAAAGCCACAACCTGCTGGAGAGTTGCCCCTCTGCAACCTGTTTTGATCATCAGCACAGAAAAGAAGGGATATGTGCTAAAGAACAAGCAGTCCAGTCGGGCAGATGGACAGCTGCTAGAAGAAGATAAACCTAAACCCTGTTGATGTGTACAGCAATGTAAAAGCAGTAACATGGATTCTGCTGTTAAAAGGCACAGAACAGATGACAGAGATAATTTTTCATTGGATCAAGGTATTTCTTGGCATTTCCCATTTAAGCGCCTATGTACCTGCTTTATGGTTACTGTCTTCCCAACACATCTCAGGACTATGAATCTGTCTCCATTCACCAATTTTATTTCTGATTACTGATGCTGCAGCTTCCCATTCCTTCAGAAATCTGCAGGAATTTTTTTTCATCTGACTTTCTGTCTGATGGCCTCAGGCTAAACCAGGCTGAACACATGGTGAGAGCAAGAAAGAGGGAAAGAAAGGAAATGTAAAGCAGAGAAAAATGTCCCATTTACATACAAAGAAGAGCTGTTTAGGAAACATCTAGTGTTTTCCCCTTCCAGCTACCCTACTGTGGCTACCACGAAGTAGAAGAGTAAAAGGCTGCATCTGTGGGAAAGAGACAAGCATTTCCAGTCTGTAGATGTCGAAGCACACAAAGGATTTTCCTGTGAGAGAAATTGCTTTGTGCCATACTGAATGTGCCCCAACCAGACAGGTATCCTAATGACCTTAGAGAAGATTTCCAAATTTCCAAAATTTGATGGAAATCAGCCCTAAGAATCAGACTTTTTCTGATTCTTAGGGCTGATTGCAGGCAACTTCTTTTCATCCTAGTTTTGGAGCTGTGACTATTTCTGTCCACTGCCTGCAGTGAGCCAGAACCCCAAATGTCCAAGTAGTAAATGGAATGAATCATGCAGCAGCCTCATAAACTTGAAGGATGTAGCAGGAACAACCAAGTTAGGACACTGTCTGTCCCACACCCTGGTTGGAAAACAGGAGATAGCCAACATTCTTCCATATGTGTCTGGAACTGGGATAAGATTGGAAAATTAAAGCTGCCTTCATGTGGCACTAATAAAGTCCAAGGAGAAGAGCTGGGCAGAGCATCTCAGATCAAGGAGGGCAGGGTGAGCATTATAGAAGTATCCAGATTTGCAGTTTTGCAGTTCAGCTACAAGAAGAGACTGGCCTGGTACTCTTGTCCTACACGTTTCAGCTCACAGCACTAAGATCAGAAATCATCACAGCTGGACACAAAAGGCAAAGTAAACACAAGGGTTATGGTCATAACCAAATCAATTGTTTTGAAGAATTAGTGAAAGAATCTGGAGAATTTTTTGTTTCTCTCTCTTTTCATTTGAAGAGTTTTGTCACTTAATGACAAATGGAGAAATGTTTCTTACATGGAAATTAAAGACCAAACAGATCACATAGGGAACATTTGGGTCTTTAGTGAGAGGTGGGTACTTAAAAGAATAAAAAAATCCAAACCAAAACAAACAAAATCAATCAAACAAGCCAACAAAGACAAAAAAAAGAAAAAAAAGTCCCAAGCACACAGAAGAAAATTCAAAGTAGAAAAAAATGCTGTTGCACAGGCTGGGCAGGAAAAAAGAAAAGGATGGCCAGGGCTGCATATGTAGAACAGGCAGAATGATATCCAGCTTCCCTCTTTAGGCTAACATCTTCAGTCAGGAAGAAAGAGAAACAAGTTCCAAATATCCAAACTCCAAAAAGTGAGAACCAAAGGCTTTTAAATGTATGAAGCATCAGCAGACGCTTGGTGTCTGCCCCCGGAATGAGCCCTACATCACTCGCTCCACATGGCCCTGCCACCTTCCTTTCTCCCTGTCCTACCCAGGCAACCAGGTTTGTTCCCCCTTCACATCCTCGTGATCCAGCTTGCCAATGCAGCAGGAATATAAAGTGTGTTTCCCTTCCCTGCAAACCAGAAAACTACCGGGCTTTCTTGGAAGCTTTTCCTTCTCAGAGAAGAAAGGACAGGTGCTACCAAGAGGTGGCTGCTCACAGTGTCTCTGATGCCAGACATTTTTCAGACATGCACTTCACTTAGGTGTACAGGGATGTCTATAAGCATGACCTAAAAACTTGCCATTGTTGGAAAAGAGCAGCAATTCCCACATATGTTTGGATCAGGCCCACAGACACCAGACTTCGCATGTAATGTGGCTTGCCATAAAGACCAAGGAAAAATAATGAGCATGTGACGTAGGAGTGGAACAGTGTCTGACCTGAACAATTTTCAAACAATTTCCATGAAACATACTCTGCACAACTGGCCAAGTCAATGGTCTTAGCTCCAATAGGTAAATTTAGTTCCTTTCCTAAATCCATTCTGGAGCAATGCCACCCAAAAGGTCAAGTTGCTGTATGTTTCAGTGTCACATGATGCAATTTAAGGAAATGACAGCTACAAAAACTATTAACCTCAGTGGGACTTTTCCAATAAAATTAAATTAAATTTAAAAATAATGAAAAAACAGGAACAAATAGACTAGGGGTTTGATACTTGAAAAGAAGGAGGGAGTGAGATTTCAGGGATAGAAGCATGAGGGGAATGGAAAATATATGATGGTATGTTACTGAGTCAGTCATTTAAACCAACTTTATGATTGGTGGCAAGAATAGATAGCCTGGGGACATGATTCATCACATCCTAATGAAGACGTCTAAAACAGGTCAGATGAATTCTGCTGTAAAAGAATTTATTTTTCTCTGCAGTGTTATAAACAGAGTCAAACATGACTAGATCAGAGGTACTTACCAGTCAAGTATAGAACAAAAGTGCATGACACGTTCAGAGGTTAGATGGATCCCACCCAAAGTTGCTGCTACAAATTGACATTGTTTCATTGTTTAATTGTTTTCTTCTTGCTGTCAGCACCAAATTCACCGGCATGCAGCAAGGCTAGCAAACCACTGAGAGAAACTCAACCTCAGCAAGAGGAGTTATACCCATGGCTAAAGAAGTGAAGGGCAGAAGGAGATCAAAGACAATCCGTAATCTTGCCTGTGCAAGTAGCGTTTTGAATATAATCATACAAAACAGAACCTTGACAGGTCATCTGGTCCACCCCTTCCTCTGAGGCAATATTCATCAGACTTTCTAGACCTGAACCATTCTTGTCAAATATATGTCCAACTTGCACTTAAAAAGCCTCCAGGGAGAGAGGTGCTGTTCACTCCTCCTTTATTTACTCTTGCAAGTACTTTTTTTTTATCCTAGCTAGCCTAAATTTCTTTTACTGAAATTTACATGCTGTTTTCAGAGGATGAGGATAAGAGATTATTATCTTCTTTTTAGCAGCTTTTACACAGCTGAAGGCAATCTTCCTCCAGCTTCTATTCCTGAGGCTAATTTTTTCAGTCTTTCACTATACATGATGCTTGCTATAGCTGGGACCATTTTCACTTCAAACTGAAATTAATTTAGTGTGGACAGATCTTGCCTCTCTTAGATATCGCTGAACCATCCTATAAATTTTAATGTGTCTATTTATCCTGACAAGCACTCTGAGTTACTGGGAAGTAAAATGAGCCCCATTTTACACAAGAGGACATGAGGCAGAGAGGATTTGTGTCTCTCCACCACATTCTGACTGCGCACCAGAGCAAGATCCAAGCAGCACATCCAATCCCATCCCTTATGAGGCAGGAAGCCAAGGGCCCGTGCTATAAGGGGGCCGTGGTGTGCTTTGCCTGGGTATTCCTCATGACAGGGCAGCACAGGGCAGGTTTTCTACAATACAGAGAGATCCATGCACCAAGGGCAGGATTTTAAAAGTCATTCAGACATTATGCTTTTCAGAATTGTAATCGCTAATTCCATTTAACTTAGAGTCAGGTACTTAATATATTTACATATCTAATGATGCAGACATGTGACAACTACTTAAATACCTTCCTCCTGATCACTTTAGGCACCCTGGTAATTTTAGAAATTCCAGTAGAATCGGCCTATTTGCCACATCTGGTCTGACTGTGAGGTCTGCAGCTCTCCACATGTTCATTTGTACCACAACACCAGTATTTTACAACTCTGCTATCAATTCAGTACAGCCTAATACCATTCAAATAGGTGTTCAGAAAGATATCTTCTAATGATTAATCTAGTGTTTGCATGACTGAAACTGAAGCACTTCATGCTTTTAGGCATGTCATTACTGGTAAAAAAGCAAAGCTTCATTCCAGGTTCTGGCATTGCTCTTGGAGTTTGCAGCAACAATGTGTGGATCCCTACTCTTTAGGGCTGAGATTGTCGATAGATATTGCTAAGAAACACAACAGGAATGGAAGGGTGAACGGAAATTTATAGTTTCCAGTTTTGTCTAGCTTTCACAAGTTCATTAGTCCTGATAGAACAGCAGGAAATCACACTTCAAATCACAACAAATCTCTTTAAAACTATGCTCAAAAAATAGAGATTTTGCATTTTAGAAGAGAGAGCTGAGCACTTATGAGCCTGCTGATTCAGTAACATTGGTAAAAACATTAAAAGGAGGAATATGGTTTGCAAGATGTAAACTTCAGGTAGTTGGAGACCATCCTGATCTATCACATGTAGATATTTTTATTTTCATTACACAGTCAATAAAACATGCTCAGCTTTCAAAACCTAACATCCAGAATTCTTCACTTCGAACTTTGTCTTGGCTATAGTGACTGAGAAAGAAAAAAGAATGTTCCTAAGGATCATTTATTTTAACCTCTTTTTTATTACTTTCTGAAGTATCTTTGATTGTGTGGCTGCGAAAAATGTCGGGATGGCTGACTTGAACAGTCCCGGTGTTTCATTTTTATTTTTTTTCTTCTTTTACATGGGAAACGTTTATGTAAGTAGCCACAACATACTTAAAAGAGCAGATTGGCAAATCGGCTTTTTGTTTCTTTGCTGGCTTGAGGGGACTTTTGGGTGGGAGGTCCTACTTCTGTCATGCAGTATGGTGACAGCACTAGGGATGGACAATGAATATGAATGGAACACCCGGGATGCTGTCACCTCTACAGCCACCCTGCCCGGTCCGCGGTACCGCTGCCGTTCTCTCCAGCTCCAGGGAACCCTGTGCCAACACTCCGATGCTGGAACCAAAACATTCCCTGCGGAGAAACGAGTCCTCCCGCTAAAAGGGAGAATTAGGGCATTTCCGTGAAGTTCGAGCCGGGGAAGAACGGGCGGGGGAGGAAAAGCCGTGTGCGCGCCAGGGATAAACAAACACGAGGGCACGCACGGAGCGAGAGGAGCGCCCGGGCCGGAGCTGGGGAGCTCGGGGCGGGCTCCATCGCAGTGCCGCCATGGCGTGAGGGGCCGGCGGAGCCGCGGGGGGAGGAGGAGGAGGAGGAGGATGGGGAGAGGTACGGAAGGAGGGCGGGGAAGCGGGAGGTGGAGCGGGAGGGGGGAGTCACTTTCTTCCTGCGTTGAAAAACGCACCCTTCAGCTCCCTCTCCGCTCCGTCCCCCGGGGCTGCGGAGGAGAAACTTTGTGGCAGGCGAGAAGCGGCCGGCGCCGGGCAGGGGCCGCGGGCGGTGAGTGCCCGTGCGGAGCGGGCAGCGCTCCCGCGCCTCCAGCGCGCCCCTGCGCTCCAGCGCGGCTCCCGGGCCGGCGGGGCGGGCGCGCAGCGGGCGGGGCGGGGGCGCCGCCGGCTTTGGAAGCGCCGGTCGGTCCCAGCGCTGCCCCCGGCACTCGGTCCCCGGGCCCGGGGGAGCGGCGGGAGCGGCTCCAAGTACCGGCGGGGCCGGGCACGGGGAGCAGGAGCGGCGCGGGCAGGGGCCGGGACGTCCCGCGCGGAGCAGCCCCAGGCAGGACGGGCTTTTTCCGGCTGGCCCCGGCGAGCGGAGCCGCTGTCGGGACCCGCAGGACGGGCCCCGCGTGTCCCAGGGCGGTGGGTGCGTGCGGGGGACGTGGCGCTTTCTGTGCGAAGCTTCACCTGTGGGCGCCGTGGGTAACAGCTCTGCTCCTCCGCAGCACCGGCACCGCCGCAGCCTCCGAGCCTTCTGCTGCCGACTTCAGCCTCCCAAACATGCGTGTGTGAAAGGTAAGCGATAGCATCCTTGTCTTGCACCTAGGCACGCTGAGAGACAGGAACAGGGCGACTTGCCCCATGCAACTTCCTGCCACTTCTTTTTTCTTTATTTATTTTTCGTTTTTAAATTGGGAAAGTTTTGAGTGACCTGGGACCAGAGCTGTCAATTCGGGAACCTCAGTCTTCTCAGCCCTAGGCAGCAAGTTGCAATTCCTATAGCTAGTATTGCATGAAAGTAGTGCACCATCACTTGGTGTGTCTCATGCCAACTCTTAAAATTCAATTTGTTATGAATGAAAGTAACCACCCTCTCTGTTCTTCTGTCACATCCTCTTGAAGCAGTATAAAACTGTGACATTCTCCTGTGTTTTCAAGTTGGAGTGGCTTGGTTTTTAGCCATGAGCAATGGCAATATAAAAAGTAGACACAACTGTGAATAAAATACAAGAAATATTGCTCAACCCTGGAGATTTTTCAGTCACACTAAGAAGATCAACTGCAATTTAAGTAACACTAAAGTTTTAATACAGTCTAAACAAAGACAAGGAAAATCTCAGCCTAAATATTGCCACATTATGTTTATCATGCCAACTATTATTATAACTCATTGCAGTATTTCAAAAAAGGAACAATTCAGCTGAAGGACAGCAGTGGGAGTCAGTAATTGAGATGCTGTTTATTACTCTGAAAGACTCTAGCTGGGTACCCTTGGGCAAGTCACTCCACCTCTCCATGGCTCTGTTTTCTTCCTCATAAAACAGATAAATGTGCTTGCTTGCTTCACAGGGGTGTTGAGAAGTTTAATTAATTAATTTGTTACATAACTACTTGTAGATCCTTGGGTACATCTTTCTACAGAAGTGCTAACTATTATTTCAACTAAGAATTTCCTTACTATGTCTCATTGCTTATATGTGTTTTTTTCAGTGACCTGAATTAGTTAAGTTTTTAGGGGAAGTCAACAAAGTAGCGGTTTTGGATTGGGATTGTCTTGGCTCTCTGTAAACTTCACTGAGATGTGAAACCAAAATATACTAACCACAGTGTGTTTTAATGGGGCAGAGCTACTGGGACTTAAAAAAATTGTAATTTTCTTGTTATTCAAAGTCAGATCTTTCATTTGTTGTTTTGTTTGAAGTATTGTGACATTTTGGATGATTTTGAATTGCCATGAGAAGCACCTGAGTGCTCTTTAGATAATAAAAGCGCAAGATATGAGAATAGTTTATAAACATGGCTGTATTCTCTACTGTGAACGCTGACCTCAGAAGACACTTGGTGCTGATTTTCCACTACATGTTGATACACAGTCTCCTTTACAAGTGTTCTTTGGTTATAGAGAATGTTGCAAGAAAGAAATGCATGAACTGAACCATCGATTGCCTATGGTAAAAGCTGATAGATTTTGGTTGCCTAGGAAAGCTCAATTTTTATTGCAGTGTATATTACTTGTTATAACTAGATATTGAGTAAATATCTGCATGACAGTGGAGAGGAAAATGTATTTAATTACCTGGCCAAATGTTAGATGTGATTTTCATAGGTTGCATACAGTTATAAGTAAAAAGGAGTAGCTGAAAGCTGGTTTTAGAGTGATATCTTGAGTCTGATACTTTTTAAAGATTAATGAGATCTGTGTGTCCCATTTCTTTTCCTCAAGGACAACGACTCCAAGTACCTAAGCGTTTTTAAAACTGAATTCAAATAAAACCTAGATCAGTGGTGGTAAAAAGTCACATATCACCAGGCTGCTGTTGGGTTGTGAATGAGCATAGGAAGTTTATATCTTGGTAGAGAAATGGTCACATCCATCAGTACCCAGCAGTCTGAGCAGTAAAAACTAGGGTTAAATGAGGAGGTAAATGTCCATAAAACTGAAGCATCCCTACTCTCAAGAAATTTTTGCATTTAACTAAAATTCAGTCACATTCTTAGGCCTGTGTGTGGAAACTTGCACATCTGGCACCCACAGCATACTATAGCAATGAGCAGAAATAAATCTAGTTACTATTGCTATTGTTCCTGGATATTTTGCAAGAAATAAAGCCTTTTGAGGGGGAGGGGGGGGATGCTGAAGGAATTAAAAAATAAATTTAAAAACCAACTTTCTGTGACTATTGTTTTCTTGCTTAGATTTGGTAATCCAAGTGTCTGGTGAGTGAAAGAGGTTATGACTTTTTCTTAGCAAGTTGTATTTAATTGGTAAATATGATATCTCAGCAGCAAGTTTGTCCTCACTGTTCTCACCTTCTTTGCTGTCTCCATTTATCTGAGGCAGATTAAAGAGTGTAGCTACAGCACTGTATTCTCCTAAAGCTGTTAAACCATGGTGCCAGTTTGTGATCAAGACTATAGCCACATACTTAATACACATAATTTAACAGATTCTGCATTTGACTCCCTTTGAGCCAGTTTTCTGTTTATGTGGGTAAACTTTGTACTGATGTCTCTCAGCCCAGCTAAGCCCAGCTGGGATATGGTGAGGTGTGACAGGGCTGCATTAGTAAAAACCCAAACCCTTGCGCACTGCACTTTGAGCAGATTTGGTTACGTGCTCAGGATGAGAACTGGGCAGAGAAACTTACTAGGAAAAAGGAAATTTAGCAAGTGCCACCAGAGATCTTTCTCATTAATGCTTTGTCAGTAAAAGTTTAGCGGAAGTGAAGTGTTAGTAACGGAGAGCTGACCAAAGGGGTCTGCTAATTTTGGGAATCACAGGAAGGACAGAGCACTGGAAATATTTTCTCACATCAGGTGTTGGCACGACACTTTCATCTACTCTTGGGACATGGTCAGGTGTGAAAGCACAGGCACAATGTGACTGTTACGTACACAGTCTGAAATTACCTTTGTTTGGTCTTCCTGTTTTTCCAGTTGCTTAGACTCAGAGGATACAGGAGGAATCAGCAGTAGCTTTCTTTAGAGTGGACAAAGAATTGTAGGGAGCCCGGTCATTTGACTTTGGTAGGTGTTGTATCTCAGTGCAAGAGAAATTTAATTTTAACATACAAGTTCTTTTACCATGATTGGTCTGGTTTATGCTTTTATTTTGTGGTGTTTTTTAGAAATAATAAAAATTATGAACATTTTATATAAACCTGGTTTCAGCCTTCTAATGAAGTGGCTGCCTAAAGTTGTTCAAGTATTTTCAAAAGTTGTTCACAAGCATTTCTGTGGATATCATATTCCTTTAAAGCCTTTGAATCATACACTTGCAATCATGGTTTATCCCACTTTTTACCAAAATGGTCTGTCCAGTTTCAGCTCTGCTATGAGAGCCATGCCTGCACAACTTACAGTCAGAAATGAGATCATAAGATTCTAAATTTCAAAGTTAACCCATAATTTAATGGTTGTGTTGACACCTGCTCACAGATTGCTCATGCACACTGTGAGTAGCTATGTTTTGCAGGAATAAGGTAGTGGTTTAACTCCATCTACAGTTGAGACTTCTGTCCTTGAACATGTAATGATCACTTTTTTCAAGGCTTTTGTTAAGGTTATTCTGGGAAGCACTGGGGACAATAATAGCCCTGAGGGAGCTACAGGACTATACATTTTATTGTCTCTCCAAGTTTGAACCCTGAAAAAAGCAGTTGCATCTGAGTACATCTATGTTATATCTGTGGGGAAAGAGAGGAGGTATATGCTGTCTCTCTGTGGAGAAACCCTAGATAATGAGATAGCAGCAGAATTGTATCAATGACAATGAACAACATATTCATCTGCAGAGAGATGGAGCTGCCAGGTAGGGTGGTACAATTTAGGTCTATGAACTCAGTAACATTTATCCTGCAGCAATGAACAAGTAGCTCTTCTGTGTGAGTACACATTTGGGGTCTGCATACTCACACTCTAAGATTACCTGTAAATAATGTAAAAGCAAGTTTTGCTTTAAATTGCTTAGATTGCAACTCCTTAGGTTCATAAATTGACTAGCATCAGCATCTTTGGACTTTGCTGGTGCTCCTGCATGCTGTCACCATAATCTAACATATATGATTGCCACTCAGCCCCACACAGCCACTTGTTCACTCCCTTCAGTGAGATGAGGAAGAGAATTGGAAGAATAAAAGTGAGAACACTGTTGGGTTGAGATACAGACAGTTTAATAGCTAAAAGCCACACAAAACAGAGAATTCATTCACCACTTCCCATGGGCCAGCAGGTGTTCAGCCACCTCCAGGAAAGCAGAGCTCCATCACATGTAATGGTTGCTTGAGAAGACAAATGCTGCAACTCTGAATGTGCCTCTCTTTCTTCTTCTTTCCCAATATTAAATTCTAAGCATGACATCATATGTTATGGAATATCCCTGTGGTCAGTTGGGATCAGCTGTCCCGACTGTCCCCTTCCAATTCCTTGTGTATCCTCAGCCCCCTTGCTGGTGGGGTGGGGGGAGAGGCAGAAGAGTTCTGGACTGCGTAAATGTTGCTCAGCAGTAACTAAAACATCCCTAAATAATCAACACTGTTTCCAGCACAAATCCAAAACATAGCCCTGTACCAGCTACTGTGAAGAAAATTAACTCTACCCTAGCCAAAACTATCACAATGAAAATAAAAATAAAATATTAATAAAATTTTGTATGCAACATTGAGTCATAAACATAATATGGAAACGTAGTTACAATGAGTTTTGATACCACAGCAACTGAAGGGATATGATGCATTTTAGAATTCCTGTCTATTAACATGAAGTCCTGTGGAAATGCCTTACAAATAAAAATATTTGATATCTTCAGCTACTCAAGTTTGTAGATACAGAGAGTGAGAACTGGTTTTTTAAAACTCCAGCAGAATCACGTCATTTGTTTACAACATCTTGAAGACAATTGAATGAAGGACAACTAAAACAATAAGCAAGGAATATTTAAACTGTTAATTATACATAGTCAAGAACAACAAATGAGGGGACTTGAAACATTTACAAGTATGAAGAGTAGAGGTCAAGGCCAGCAAAGTAGAGTTAGTTGGAAAGAGGATAAAAGTTAAAGTCTGAAATGAAAACACTTGCTTTGGTATCAGAAGTTTCTGGTGTTGTAATCAGCCTCCTCAGAAGTGAGCGAAGATGGATGGCATGCAGCTCCCTGGGGCGGGTTAGGCACAAGGAGGAATTCTGACAGCCGTAAATTGGCTTTCCCCTTTTGCCTGTATGATTATTTTTTCCTGTCCTTTATTTGCGCCTCCTGGGCATTGCCATCGCCCTGTGAAGTTTTTCCAGTTCCTCGTGCGCTCCACTATTGTACCACTGGATCCACACAGAGGCTCCAGTCTGCCCCAGACATTCTGTTCCCTTGCTAGCTCCTTGTGATGGGTGGCTGTGCCTTAGGGCTGTGGGCTGCTGTCAGAGGGAACCCTGCCCATCGTTCCTAATACCCCACACCAGAGGGTTCACAGCCTTACCGACCCCGAGTGGGTCTCTGAGAGGGCCAGGAAGACAAGTTGCTTCTCAGTAGAGGCTAAAGGAATATTGTTTCACCACCCAGATTGTGCAGGAGCCTTTGTCCTGTGTTTCTGAGGTGCCTGTTGCTGTTATAGTCCTAAACCCCAGAGGTGCTCTACATGCTGTAGCAGTGTAACACGTGGATGGGTGACTTGATTAACTTCTGGGGCGTTAATGGAGCAGACAAAGGTAGGGAGTATATCTTCTTGGCCTAGATGAAAATTCTCAATCTGCCTTCTTACAGTGTTAACATCTGTGAAAACACTTCTGAAGTAAAAAGCAAAACCTAATTTTAATTATTAAAATGGCTTTTTGAAATTATGTCAGTGCAGGATACAGTGCTGGTGTTCTAGAGGAAGTCTTTCTGTGGTAGCTTATAGTTGTAAGCCTTCGATGGTAAAAGTGATTGGGCTTTCATCCACTGAATGTGGATGCCTTAACAGGCATGTCTGTACTGGTTGGGAATGATCGTCTGCAGGATTCTGGATATCAAAGTTACTTCCGTACTCATTCTACAGAGTGAAGTATGGAATGAAAGATCCCAGTAAGGGTTAGGAATACCAGTGTTGGTTCAACCAAAAAATTACCTGGAAAGCATTTTTATAGGAGGATAAATTGCAAAATAGAAGGAAATTCTAAATTCCCAGATTATGGTTTGTACATGCAGATGACTTAAATCATGTTTTAGCTTGAGACAGAGAAAAGGTTATGCATTCATTGTGTGTGTGTATGCCCTGTTAGTTTATATGTACAATGATGAAATAGACAAATAAGCTTTTAACTGAAAGGAATTAACAGATGAAAGTTCCATCACAGATGTTTTACACATCCTATGTGAACTTATAAAAATATTTTGCAGTTGCTGTCTTACCTGTAGCATGGTGGGGAATGAATGCAACCCTCCATTCTTCCAGAATTAGGGTCTGACACGGCTGTGTACTGCTCTACACAGATCTATTTAATTTTGTGTTAGATCAAAGGACAGACACAAGTTTAAATCTTGACTGATGACATGATGGCATATACTGATAATCCCTATAGGAACTGGCTGTTTCTGGTTGCCGTTACGGTTTTCATAGCACAGCTGTTAGTCAGACATAAAAGTTGATACAAAGCTTCTTTCAAGGTATTTCAGATCATTTCAGAACAAGTGCAATACTAACACCTAGGTACCTGAGCTGTACTTTTTTTATGGCAGATGTAATTCTGAATTATATCTGGGATTTCAGTATTTAAGTTTTGAAATACCTTTGAAATTATATAATTGTAGCATGTTTTTCATAGTGAAAAAAATCAGAGGAAGAAATGAAGTAATGTCCCCTGGTGGCTAAGGTCGTAATAGGTGTTTTTCAAGTTTTAAGCAGTGATTTTTACACCTTTCCAGTATTTTTATTGGAGAGCCAGATAGTCACGGGTTTTAGCTCACCAACCAAAAGGTGGGTGACGGGCTCCTGAGTGCTCCTGACTCTTGGGACGTGGGAGTTTCCTGCCCTGGTGTCCTACCCCACAGCTTTTAAAGGCTCTCAGCAGTACTGCTTGTTGGTGTAGAAGCTATACAGCTTGGGACTTCAGTCAATAGATTTATTGTGATTATTACAGCACAAAGGTAAGCTTATAGTTTCATTGGTTCTGCTCCATCTGCCACCTAATTATGCTGTATTGGATATGCTTCTCTGGAACCAAATGGCAATATATATATATGGGAATTAGTCTCAATTGACCCTTTCAACTCTATTTTTTCACAGACCTACCCTGCATTTTTTAATACTAGGATGTTGTTGGATTCTGTTAGAGGACTTAATTGCTCTCCCATTTTTAAATATGTTTGCAAAATATTTAGATTGGTGGTAAAACTGACTTTGTTGAACAAAACAGCTCTTCACTTGATGTGACTGTCACGATTTTGGAATTCTACCATTATATAATGTTACCAACATTTCCGGGTTGTAGATTGCCTATTATAGATTCTGCTCCTCTCATCAGCAACAAAGTCAATTGCAAAGTGTATGAAAAGATATTTCAGATATTTGGACAAAGTGCAAAGAAAAAGAGATCCTACAGAAGTTTGCTTTTCTCTACTATGATCTAACCTACCACTTTTCATGTAACATTTTGGCAGTTGTCAGCATTGGGACAGAGTTGCTCATCCCTCTCCATTTAATGGAACAATACTCCACACACATCTCATTGCAATGTTACCTATTAATTTCACAGTTTTGGTAGGACAGCAGCTGTTTCTGGTGGTTGACCATTTCTTGTTGAAATATCTATGACTTTCTTACCTGTTTTCGCACTGGATGCTAAAATGGCTTG
Organism: Eopsaltria australis; assembly: GCA_034509425.1. Classification (NCBI taxonomy): domain Eukaryota; kingdom Metazoa; phylum Chordata; class Aves; order Passeriformes; family Petroicidae; genus Eopsaltria; species Eopsaltria australis. Next base: position 1,345,688 of record JAVTVJ010000068.1, on the reverse strand, counting down.
TTTTAGTTTTAATACCAGTTCTTGTAATGTAATTTGTGACAAAACTGTAGTGGCACTGTTGCTCAAAATGAAACTGCATGTTATAATGTTTCAAGCATTGAAAAAAATTGAGTAAAAAAAGTTCATTTTCACTGTCAATAATTTATGAAGTGCAAAGAAATTATGAAATTTAAGTCCTTGCTGACTCAGAGGTCATTGTCTAAGGTAAAAGTTTGCACGTTGAACCTGGAGATTTGATTTTTGTCAATATGGTGGAACAGATTTTTCCTTAAATATTTGAACACGTTTCTTACGCAAACATTTGTTTCTCAGGTATCTCAGGTAACAATAATGAGACTGTAGCCTTTGTGGAAAACAGTAGCTTCCCAAAAGAATACAAAAGAGTCTGACATGTTTGTGTCCCAGCCCTGGGCTCTGGGAGGATCTTTTGTTCAGAAACCTGAGTAATCTGTGGTATTGTAATGCCTCCAGTTGTTGGAAGTTTTAGTCACCTGAAATCCCCCCTTTTCTGTTGATGACTGTAAATGTTGGCAAGGTGCCCATGTCAGAGGTGGGTCATGGCTAGTGTGGGAGATGCCAGCAGAGATACCTGCAACTTCTGCTTTTTAAGAAGTGATAGAAGTGTGATCCCAGGAAAGCAGCTGCATAGCAGAGTGGCTCTTCAGAACTGATACTACAGGAAGTCACAATTCTTTACCTGTTTTTAATTTTTAGTCACCCACAAGAAGCTTCAAGGACAGCTATGCAATCTGGTGATCCTAACAGTGCCATCATTTCTTTTCCCTCCTCCTCTGCCCCTCTCTTACTCCTCTGCTCTCACTGATGAAGCAACGTTTCTGTGCCCATGTGGCAGGAGTAAATGGGCCTCTCTTTTCTTTTAAATAGTTTATTTGGTAAAGTTATCTATATTAACCAATGTTTAGTTAGTGGTTTCAGTTTTACAATACTTTTTTTTTTCTACAGCTGAACATCTACCATTTGATACAGTGGGGAGAACTAAAGTAATTAAGATTTAATCTGTGTTGCGTGTTTTTTTCCTGAATAATTGATGTTTTTTACTGTTTTTTTCTGCTGGCAGTGGAGTGGAAATCACGCAAAATGCTCTTTCAATCTAGGACTAAATGACAACATTTTCAAAGCACACCGTATAGTAGCATTTTCTTTCATGGGCAAGCATCCTTCATTCTCCTTTTAATTGTTAATACTGAATCAGGTCATGGTTTCCCAGCTGAATTAAACCCCCTCATTTTCAGAAAAGGTTGAGTTGCTTGGTAAAGTTTTTCTTGGAAGATGTGGCTGGTAATGATCCAGTGTAATATGAGAGTTAGAAATTCTATTAGCTTCAAAAAATGGTATTGTGAGTGCACATTGAATGATCAGAAGGCCCAGACTCCAGTTCTTTCAAACCCTGTGTATCAAGCAAACTTGTAACAGGTTCAAGCACAATTTGTAAGCTGGAGCTGATGTGGTCAATTATTTGCACAGATCCAGCCTCACCTAAGCTATGCTGATAATCAAAGTTCAGAGGTTTGCATGGAAAGCAAGGTGTACTCCTTTCCAGCTGCCTCCTCTCATACATCAGTCACACCAGGCTGAGCCCTGAAAAGTTATGGGACAGGGCTCACTGTTCTTAGTGAGTCGTGGCTGCTGTGAATTATTGTCTTCATGTGGTAGGAAGGGTTTCAATATAACTTAACCAAGAATGAATGATTTTGTACTCCTGCTGTCGTCACTGTCTATTGACTTTCTTACAGTTCTTGACTCTGAATAAATATACAATAGGTTGGTTTTCCAGTTACTCTGTTGTTAGCCTAAACAATGTGGTGCTGCAGTTCCTTCTCGTGTAAAGGTTAAAAAAAAGGGTTTGCTTTCTTTGTGAAATGTGTGCATGAATGACGAGTGAAAATGAGGGAGGCAATTGAATACTTCAGAGTACAGACCATGACTTTTTGGCAATACTAGATGTGTTTGATGATGGTGTAATGCTGGGAAAAGTGTGTTCAGATTTGTGAAGGAGGGGTTCTGGGAAACCTTACTGTATATTCCCTGATCGTTGGTCAGAAACACCTTAATTTAGGGAACTCTTAAAACCATCACTAAATTTATGCATGTTCTTAATTCTCACTGATATGCAGAAGCGCTTACAGAAATCAAACCAAAGGAAAGAATGCATGAAGTTCTTACTGGTAGCTGGGATTTTTTTCTGCTTGTGAGTGCCAGGAAATTTTTTCAATATATGGTTAACAGAGAAAAAAACTGCAAGCATTTTTACCTTTTTTTCAGATATTTTTTAGGTTCTTTCTTCTGCCCACAGTTCTAAAGGATCACAGAGGCTTTAAAAAATGTAATGGGATCTTTTAGTATTATGACAAAGCAGTTTTTTCATCAATTAAAAAAATTACATCATGTTTCAACCATAATGTATTGCTTTGGCTGTTTTTTTCCTCCTTTCTGTCAAAATATACTGTTGTATAGTTTCCTTCATCATAGAGAAGAATACAAGTAGATTTGAGTATGTCTGGATAAACTATGGTGCATGTGTCTTTTTGTATGTGTGCATGTGGTGAGAGACTATGCAGATATATTAAAAGTAAACCAGCCTATGATAGTGTGTCCTGTAACAGTTGGTTTACATCCAAAGCAGGGCAAAATGTACTTCCAAAATGTATTAAAATACTATGAAAATGTCATCTTCCATTATGCTCTGTTTAAGCAATTATGCTGCTTGCTGTAATAGATAGGTTTAAGCAGTTAAAGGGTACCATATTATTTGTGCTCTAGGTAGGAATTCACAAGAAATTATGTGTTTCTTGGCCAAAGATGTTTGCTCCCAAATTAATTTTAGGATCTGAGCACAAAAATCTAGAGGGTCTGGGCACCCAGTAGTCATGAAGGGTCCTTGTCTGTCAAAGTTTTCTCAAATTAATGACTTTGTTGAAACAGGATGTGGGTCTCTAAATAAGGTTTTAGCAGCCTTAGTTTCTATTAGAAAGTTTTGGCTATGGAACAGGGACCTGTGGGGAGAAGTAAAAGGTTGCTTTGTACTTTAACTTCCTACAAGTTATATGACTGAATCCTATGAAACAGGTTTTCCATGAGACAAAAAAATTGTGTTTGTTTTTAGTTTTTCTTTCCTTCTATTTCTCCTTTTAATAATTGAAAACTACTGTTCATTATTTACATAAAACTGTCTCACTTGAGCCTGCTTTCCATAACCTTTTCCCTCATAAGAATTCTAGGAATTTGCTGGCTTTCCTCAGGGGGATCTTGGCCGTGTTTTATCTGTGACTTTAGGCCAGATAGTTGGTAATTTCTACAAAGTAACTTACTATGTTTAAATTGCATTTACCTCTGCATAGATTTCCCATTTAAGCACAGTTCAAGAAGTCATGTACGTAGAAGAATATGCATTTTAATTCAATGTTCAGCCTTCTTGGTAGCTGGCAATAAATCTACACATGTAAAATGGAAAGCCCCTTGGAAAAAAATACTAATAATGCAAACCCCTAAATGCCCGGAAGGCAAAGTATTTCAGCTGTTTTTCTAAGACTCTGCCACTTACTGTTTCCCTTTTTAATTCCTGACTTGCTCTTTTTTTTTTTCTTTTTTTAAAATGAGGACGTGTCAGAACTGGAGGCCTTAAGCACTGTGTAAAGTGACCCCGGCACAAACCTCCAGCATTCCTCATCTTTCCCTCTCCAGCTGCTAACATCAGCCAAGGCAGCACGCAGGCTTGGCTGCCGCCAGCTCCCTGGCTCTCCCCCTTCCTCCTCTCCCTTCCCGCCCTTCTCCCCTTGCCAGTACAGTCAGTGCTGCTTCCTATTAGGCACCATTGCAATTATTTGAAATCTTGAGTACAAGAGCTGTTGCTGTGTCCCTTCAGCTGGTATCAGCTACTAGAGGGAAAGGTGTGAGAAGGAAGGGGCTTCCTTCAAAGTGTACAGCTTTTTCTCTTGGATGAATTGCTCAGAAGATGTTTCATCTGAAATATTCATATAGAAATGATTTGAAAGTCACCTGGACAGTACTTGGGGTTCTTTAGACGGAATCATATTTCCTACAGTGATAGCGTCTCACAGATTCATTTTCTAACTCGTTCTTTCATGTCCATCTACCACAGGACATCTCAAAGATGGTTTGGCTGCCACTGAGACCTGGAGATCTGATGCCACAATGAGGACTCACACACGGGGAGCCCCAAGTGTGTTTTTCATACAGGCGGTTTGCTTTGCCTTTGCCTACGGCGCCAGGGAGGACCGAGACGCGATGGTTCCCTTTGTCAATGCCAACTATGACAGCTACCCCATGCTCTACTTCTCCAAGGGGGACGTGGAGACCCTGCGTCTCCAGGCCAGCACCACGCACCAGCACATTGCAGCTCGTCTGATTGAAGCAGTGCAGACCATGCTGTCAAATCCCCTGGAGTACCTTCCTCCCTGGGAGCCAAAGGAGTTCAGCGCTCGCTGGAATGAAATTTACGGCAACAACCTTGGGGCCCTGGCAATGTTCTGTGTGCTCTTCCCTGAAAACTTGGAGCCATCAGTATGGCCAAGGATTACATGGAGAGGATGGCGGCTCAGCCTAGTTGGTAGATTTTTGTCTTTTTTTTTTTTTAAGTTGTTCTTACTGTATAAATTGCTTACAGTTGGAGGAGTGAGTGGATGAGTGAATTGCTTAAATTATGTCAGTTGTACTAATATTCATTTTAATAGTGACTAACTTGCTGATTGCATTTACCCTCATCTGGACCAGCAGTGACATACAGCTTTTCACCTTCACTGGACTTACCTTCTTGAAAGTTGATGCTGAAAGGAGCATGATCCTTTGTGCACTGCCCTATTTGCTGTAAAAAAAAAAAAAAAAAAAAAATTAATCCAAACCCTCTCTGAATCAGAAGGAAGAGTTTTACATCTGGTTTGTGGCAAGAAGTGCTGAAAGTGTTACTTTTAAATTTTTTTTTTCCCAGATTCATACATATCTTTTGGGTAATTCTTCTTTGGGAAGAATTTAGGAAAGGAGGACCTATGAGAAAGGTATAGGTACAGGTAACAATTACACTCTTGGGCTTCTGCGGTCTGCTCTAACATCTGTCTGAGCTTTAGTTCAGACTGGCAACTTCACTTGGCTGCATGGTTCTTGGGCCTCTCCTTAAGACATTCTGGAACATGATAGTTGTCCATCTGATTCCTGGGACTGCCTGAGTAACTGGCATTTTGATGACCACCTCCTGGATTAACTTCCCCTGGATGTGAGCTGTCATCCCCGCAAGTTACTCTGCGTTCTCTGCGCCACGCTCTTTCTGTGGGGACGGAAGTTAATGTTCTCACTGTAGGAGTGATTCTAGAGTTGAGACCCCAAGGTCTCCTCCTTTTCATACCCACCTGCAATTTATCTCCTTTTTTAGCTCAGGCAGATGCATTTCCCCTACCTCCCTGCAGCAGCTGCCGCTTGGTGCACCTTGCAGAGTATGGTCCAGGATTGCTGTCATTGTGAATAGGTCAGAGGATGGGATTGTGGGCTTTGCCAGGACCGTGGCATCTGTCCAGGACAGCGAGATGGAGCTGGACGGGGCACTGCTCCCTTCTGTCATAGCTGCTGTTCTACAGCTCTGTGGTGACAGCAGCTCAGCAGAAGTATGAGTCAAGATTCAAGTCAGCACAGGAAGAGAAGCATTAGCTGTTCAAGCAGTATTCATTGCTCAAACTACTATCCTTACCTTTTAGTAACCAACTATAAATGTCCTATAAATGTTAATCCTTCCATGGACCATCGTTGGAATTATGCTGGATTTGAGCTAGCATAACTTGGGATCTATATCCTCCTGATGGTCATGATTGAAAAGGCATTAGAGTGTTCAGGTTCCCCTGCACTAAGTATTAAAATGGTGAATACCACAGAAATACATGAGCTAGAGCAAAAGAAGGGTTGGGAGACAGAAGGGACACGCTGGCCATATATTGCTTGCATGTCACAGAAGAGAGGACACATGAGATTTAGGAAGAAAAGTATTGTCTCAACAGTAGTGGTAATTTCCAAAATCTTCCACTGAGGCATAGCAATACAGAGTTTCAGTTTTATCTCTGGAGACAGTGTGTGTTTCTCCTGGCACACTGACAGAGGGATATAGCTTACAGAGGTGAATCCAAGGATGTGGGACCATCTCTAATAGGAGACAGACTGCTCCAAAGTCAACACCTTCCTCCTTAGTTTCATTGTTCACACTCTTTCTTAACTTGTTTTGGGTAGTGTATAGTTACATGGCCATCTGTTTTAATGAAATGAGAAAGAGGAGGAAGTATTATTTTGGGTAGGAGAACTTGTTTGTGTCTGTTCTTTTCACTTTTCTACATCTCACTCTCTGTCTCAACCTGATTTGAGTTCCTTGTGTCCTGTGATTCCTGCCCTGGATTAATTGTGGTTGTTCTGTGCCTTGTTATAATGCTCTCCTTTGTCCCAGCTGACCAGATACCAATCAGAACCAAGCAGGTATCCCATTTCCACTTGGCTTTGATGTTATTTACCTGCCTCAAACCACTGTTTTTTCTCCAGCAAGTATCTTGCTTTACCTTGGTGAAAGAGAAACCATGCTTTTCCCATCTTTCCCTTTTGAGGTAGACATCCCATTCAGAAATCAATCAAGGTTTAATCAGGGTTCTCTGCTTTGCAAAAGAAGTGTCTGCAATGTGTTTAGTAGTAGTGGAAGTATAGGAGGAAATCATAAACATAGGGGATAGAGCTGGGCTAAGCTGCCCTTTGTGTAACCTCCAGCTGGCCAGCTCTTCAAGTGCTGTGGCAGAAGCATGGATCTGGTTTCCGTTTTTGTTTCCCTCCTGAGAACTTATGTCTGAATGCTGTCAGTGTGGAGTGTACACTATAGCCCCATCAGTGGTGGCAGTAATACAGATCTCTCTCCCTTGTCCAGCAGTGGTTTTCAGAAAAGTAGGAATGTGACGTCTCTGAGGCAAGTAGTGCACTGTCTGGCTTTGCTCAAACAGGCTGGGTTCAGAGGCTGAAGGACTGGGCAGATGGATTATGTAAATATGTTTTTTCTAAGAAACTCAAAAGTACCAGAAAATGTTACTGCACGCTCTTCTCCACTTAGGATAAGACTAGGGAGAATAAACATGATAAATAGGAGTTGTGGCTGTTATATGAGCTGTTCTGGCAGTGTCACAGTGGTGGATTTTTTTTGTCCAGTCTATCTAGGCATGTTTGGCTTTCCTCAGACTTCGGGAAAATACTGTTATGGATGATATATGACTGTTGTCCTTATTAAATAATTTGAGGACACGTGCGTTCTGATCAGGAGGGTGGAAAGGAGGAGGAGTCTTGATGTTGCCTTACTTTAAAGCTTTGAATGTTAGGAGAGTCATCTGCCAAAACTCCTTATTTCATCAGGAAAGAGAGGTTTTCTAAAGAGGTATCAGTAAGGTAAGTAAAACAGGCACCTCCTTAGACCTCCTCAGTAATGTAGGTGCCAAGACTGACATGTAAATTTTTTGGAAAAATATCTTTTTTATCACTGACAGATTCATCAACATGTTGGAAAGTTAAATCTGGCACTGGCAGTTTAATTCTTTCAGCAGTATAATCTGGATTTCTTTTGACTTCTGTCATGGCATTGACTCAAAAATAGCTTTAGAATTAAAAAAAAAAAATCATCTTAATGAGTTTCCTCTAGTTTTTGTAGCAATGTTAAGTAAAATTTAAGCCTTACCAGAAAACAAAAGTGTATGTTTTTAGCATGTGCAGTAGTTGAATAAAAGAAATATGGTTTAAAATATCACTGGTTATTTGTTTCAGAATGCTAGAAGATTAAGGAGACTGACATTTTAAATTTCTTCTTTACATTAGTGGAATTCTCCATAGTCCAAATATCATTCAATATCCCAGGATACGATTATGAGAAAGCCTACTGGTAATTGATATATACATGGAAGGGGCTTGTAATTAAACACTCTGGTCCTTTCTCATCTGTTAAATTAGTCATTTTGTGTCACATAATAAAGTACACCCTCAACTGAGTTCCCATTTGTGTCGACTAACAGAGGTTGAGCCGTTTGTCATAACAACCCATGTTGATAGGCATGCTGCTCATTAGCAGAGCATCCCTAATGGCTACATCCTGGAGTAGGTTTACATTTTAAAATAAACAGAGGGGCACTGGGTAACAGCTAACTATAACAGTCACCCAAAATAATATGGGAACAACACTGTTGTGGAGACTGGCAACAGCAAACAAACGTGCATTAATATTTTAGTTGAAATAAATGACCATTAATGGTTTAGCCTATAAAAATTAAAAGCTGGTATTAAATAAGCCCCTTGGTTTTCCAGGGATTGGATATCTAGATACTGCCTAAAATCTTATGGGAAGTTTGTCCTTCTATTTGAACCGTATTATCTTTTTTTAGAGGGAACAGAGGATATAGATGTGTTTTCTGGCATTTTATCTCTGCCTGGCCCCTAGAGCACTCCCCACCAGAAGGGCGTTTTGGCCGAGCAGATCTGTGCTCGTGATTCTTTCCATATGCCGCTGGCTCGTCCCGTTCCCGTACTGAGCAGAATGATGTAATCAGAGTCACACATTGTGCAGAAATAACAGTTCAGTCAGATTCTCTGTTTTGGACAAAGCAGTGAAAAACTCTTCTTTACTAAGCTCACCTTACTAACAAATGCCTTGGGAGTTCACAAATTTTGCACCTTCTTGTAGCAGGAGAGTTGTCCCAATTTGCAGTGGCCAGAAAGAGATTTCTGTGTGTTTGGGTTTTTTTGCACATAGTTGATGCCCCGTTTTTAAAGACAAGTATGTTACCAATGTGCAGTAAGGTGTGGGATTTAACAGTAAGGCGGCTCTGTGGGTTTCACAGGGCAGATAATTACTGTCAAGCACATGCAGACATTCCAGGGAAATATGAGCAGCTAAGGAGAAGCTTAAGACTTAGCATAAATCTGTGACCTTTCCGCTGCTTTCATATAAACTAGCAATCATGTACCCTTCTGTTAGTTACTGTTTATTAAAAAGTATTGGAACATCCTGTAGGACCCTTGCCGTTAGTATCCAGATAGTGCTAGATGTTGAACAATACAGATTACAAGGTAAAAATATATATGTGTAAATAATTAAACGTGTGGATAATCATTTAGCTAAAATAAACTAATATATGCCAAGTTGAAATAAAGCAAGTCTCTGTGCTGACACCAGAAATTTATAGCATCTGTTTGACTCCCAATAATCAACCAGCAGTCACATTCAAAGAAAACTAAGGGGGGCTTTATAAGACTGTGGAATAAAAGTTAGTATAAAAGAAGCTTGGAGGATGCTGATAGCTGTCTCCTACAGAGGGGAAGAAAAAGAAGAGGAAGGGTAGGAAGATTAATTTGATATCTGGAATATATATTATGTTAGTAAGTGAAATATCAAACCCTTATGCTGTTTTTATCTTCTACATATGTAGTGTTTAAAAATAGAAATTGTGCATGTCTGTGAAATAAAATGGCTAGCTGGATTTTGGAGAGCTTCTTTAATACCTAAATTGATACAGAAGATAAATTGGTGCTGACATTCTGTGGTAGCTACAGGGAGCTCACTTTGTGGCATGACTGGTATAAAAATTTGCTAAAATAAGAGCTAGAGGCAATCTCCTAAAATAATAGCATAATTAAATTTCTGTGTCTGCTTAATATGGCACTGAGAACAACTAAAACAGAGTCAGTTCTAGCTTATTAATGTGTCAACACAGAAGCATCATAAAAGCAAGCCCTCAGTGAGAAGGACTCTCTTGTGTTCAAAGCCAAAAATGAGAGAAGATCTGGAAGAAGCTTTAGAAGCATCAGAATGATGATCATAGACCTCTGAGGAAACAGAGGGAAAGAGATTAAAAAGTAGATTAAGATTTTTAAGGAACTAAAGTTTTACTTTCCTCCCCTAAGCACCTAAGCAGTACAACTCTATTTTTATAGTAAGCTCTTAAAACGTCTGTCTATATGTTGCCTTTTTTTTTACTGAAATGAATGTAGCCTTTTACATTTAACCACTCCTTTGCCTTTCTTCCTGTCAACTAAGCTGCAATGAACACAAGCATGTGAGGTTGGCTGCTGCTGAAACCTGACTGGTAAAGAGAGAGGGGCAAACCTGTTTTACCTTAGACACCAGAAACATAAATCATCCATTTTTCAAGTATGTTTTTTATTCTTAACATTTTTGTTGTTGCAAAGGACCAAGCACTAAGGTTGGGCAGATAATGGGGCTTTTGTTTTGGCAGCCAACCAGAAAAATGTGGAAGGGGTGAAAGCTGAGAGGTTGTTTTTTTTCGAAGTCTTCTTTTTTTCTTCTTGAAACGACAATTGTAGAATATTGCTCCATTTATTAAGAAAATATTCCACTTGAGCACAAGAAAATACTTTATTTTGGAGACTTTGTAAGAAAAATATTTAAGTTTTGGTCTGGTTTATAAAATAAATGCTGGTGGTCTCATTCCACTTGGAAGGTGTGCTCCCTCTTGATGTGCTTTGTCTAGCCACGGAAGGATATTTCTCTTTTCTGCATGATGGGAGGTTTAAAGCTGTATCTCCTTCCCTCAGAAGTGGGTGAGGGCAATAGCAAGAGTGCCAAGACATTGTCCTTGGCATTGGGAACACTGTACAATTGCACAAGCAATCAAGAGGTCAGCTGGCCCCATTATGTGCCTCATTTGCCTCCACACTTGACATTTAGTGTGCATTAAACTCAACCATGCTCACAGCTGGTCCCCAAGTCTGAGGTAGATGGCATTGAAATGCTCTACAGGGCTGTCTTAGAAATAATTTTCACCTCTAAGCCTTTAGAAAAGAGTTCTCACTCATTTCCTTTGCACACATCTAGTGAGGTTGAGAATTTCAGTGGTGATGAGGAACTACTGGCATCCTTCCTTCCATCTCCTGCTCCAGGAGTTATTCTGCAGTAATTTGTCATGGGAAAGGTTCGAGCATTAAAACTCAGAATGTGGATTACTTGTGTAATGCATGTGTCAGGGTGTGCTTAATTCTTCATTTTGCATTAACTGATACCATGTTAGTTGTTGACCTAGAGGCCAAAAATCAGATCTCACCTGCCTTGGAAGGGTATTCTGTATCTCAGATTAAAGAGGGTTATTTTCCTATTTACTTCAGTTTGTTTTTAAGAACTGGATACACAGTGAAGGAAAGATGACTCTTAACATCCCACAGGTCATGATCAAGGAACTCACTTGAGCAGTAGAGTTTGATTTAAATCTTGCCCTGAGCTGGTCAGACAGTGTTTTTTTCCTCTTGGCTTATATTTCTGAGAGAAATGCTAATAGAATCATAGAAACATAGAATTGTTTGGGTTGGAAGGGACCTTAAAGATCATCCAGTTCCAAAATCCCTGTACTGGGCAGGGACACCTTGGACTAGACAAGATTGCTGAAAGCCCTGTCTGGCCCAGGTTTGAACACTTCCAGGTTTGGGGCATCCACAACTTCTCTGGGCGGCCTGTGCCAGTGCCTCACCACTCTCACAGTCAAGAGTTTCTTCCTAATTCTTAACCTCCTGTTTTAGTTGAAAACCATTCCCCTAAGTCTTATCATTGTCTACCCATGCAAAAACCCTCTTTTTTATATGTCCCCCTTTAGGTAATAGAAGGTTTCTGTAAGGTCTCCCTGGAGACTTCTCTTGCCCAGGCTGAGCGACCCCATCTCAACCTTTCTGCATGGGAGAGGTGTTCCACCCATCTGAGCATCATTCTGGCCTCCTCTGGACTCACTCCAGCAGGTCCATGTCCTCCTTATGCTGAGGACCCCAGAGCAGTTTGTAGCACTCCAGGTGGGGTCTCATCAGGTGGAGTAGAGGAGCAGAATCCCCTCCCTCACCCTGCTGGACACAATTGCTTTTGATGAGCCCAGGACAACTGGCCTCCTGAGCTGCAGGTGATCTGGGTCATGTCCAGCTTTTCATCCACCTGAACCCCAAAATCCACCTCTGTAGGGCTGTTCTCAGTGAATTCTTTTCCCAGTCTGTGCTCACGTCTGGGACTGCCCCAACCTACGTGACCCTCCTTTCAGTAAGGAAGTAGTTACTTGGTAGTGAGTAGGGAAAAATTACAGAAACTTGTTTCTACTGAGGGAAGAGACAGTAGTAGCATCAGGAATGTTGTCAAGAAATTGAGAGGTTGTAGTGATCTTGGCTTTGGTGGTGATGGTGGTTTTTACTTTCCATCCATCCAAAATTTTATGCAAATGGTGTACTTATTTAGAGCTTGGAATTGCATTTAATGAAGGTGCTGCATATTCATAGAACGGATGTGGTGCATGCATGATGGTTCTTGGTGCCATAAATTGATCACTGGAGAACAGGGTCTTAATACCCCCCTTCATATTCATTGTTCATTATAGAAGGTGGCAAATTTAAAACAGATAAACCACATTGCCCTGTGCTAAAATTCTCAACACATGTAGGAAAACCATGCTACTTATCCATAATTCCAGCCTTATCCATGATCTCTTTATTTCTCCAGTTTCTTCATGGAGGATTTATATCAAACTCTAAATGTTTAAAATAAAGTAACAAAAATATTTTGCAGGACACAGATGAACAAAACTTTAAAGAACGCCCCAGGCATGTATTTATCCTGTGCCATTCACAGGATTTGTCCAGACAGCAGTTTTTTGTGCAGAACAATGCACATGGCTTTGGATGTTTATGGAGTTCGATCATGAGGTAGCAAACCTGTTCAGCACTTTTTGCTCTTTCATAATCTTCTCAAGTTTCCAAATGGGCACCTCTTCGAAATACACCTATACCTACAGATGCAGATATATAAGTGTAAAAAGATATTGTAGGGATGCCTTTATGTTTTAGAATTTAAAATACGTTTTAGAATTTTTGGAACAGTTGCCTTTGCTCAAAGTGCGTATGTCTGCAACTAAGTAGTTGCTCTATATTAAAGAATCCATTATAGGTATTTTTATTTACTTTGGATGTTTTTGTTTTTGTCACATCTGATGCTTTTAAAGGCTGACAAGGCCAATGCGGCCTTGAGGCAGAGGTCACTTGCTATCGTCAGACACAGTTAATTGTGAAGCTGAAGTTCATACTCTCTGATGTTAAGTTTTATTCTTAGAAAATAGTTTCTTGCACAGGGCAAAGTGTTGGCTTGTTTTTACATACCTTTGTATGAATGCATACCACTTTTCTTAGTAGTTAATAGTTAGCCCTGAAAACACTTTTTTCATGCATGTTCAGTGTACACCTGTGGCTCTGTGCCTTCCCCCAGTTTATCAGCCTGAATATCAGGCTATTCATCAAGTCTGACACAGGAACATCATATAGATACAAAAACCATGTAATGTTTGCTACTTGACCATTCCTCTCGTGAATAATTTTCCACGTTTGGACATTGCTTGGTTCCCCTGAATGTAAGTTAAGGAGGGGTTGCTCTGATTTATAGCAATTAAAGAGTTGTTTCTTCAAAAGAGCTGCACCTTAAGAGCAGATGTAGACTGTGGGTTTGTGTGTTTAGAAATGAAGATCTTTAAATCATCATCTTTATTTTTCTCTTTTACTTGTGTGAATCTCCTCTGTGAAATCTTACACAAGACTTAACTGTACAGAAGTGCAATTTGAGGGAAGTTATGATAAAATTGCTTGTTTAACCCAAGCTGGGTAACTATGTCAGTGTGTATGGTTAGAGTGCCTAACATAAGGGTTTTTACACTGAAAGACTGTGGAGTTTGTTTTGTTGGTTTTGGGGTTTTTTTTCTGAAGAGATCAGGAGCCTAAACGCAGTTATAATTTCTCATTTTAGCATCTTCCATGTAGAAGACTGCTTTCTATTTTGTCAGAAGCAGTGCCAGGGAGACTAATATATTTTCTTACACAGTAGAATTTGATGTGTTTTTGATTCTGTTAGAAACTAAACATAAAGTTATTATATACCTTAACAGTGAAAGTTACAATAAATCAGTTCCACTGGCAAATCCCATTTTAAATTAAGTCAGGTAAAGATCAGGTTTAAGCAGAATAGGTTTAAGCAGAATCTAATCAGGAGCTTGTGTGTTGTTAAAAGGATACTGAACTTTCAATTAAATATTTTAAATTAGCTCAAATTCTTTCATTTTACTTTTCTTCCACCCTAATGTATCTCTTAGCCTCAAACTCTTCGTAATTGTTCCAAGCACATGCCTTAAAAGTGAAATTCCCTGTACCCATTTGGACTCTGATTTCTGAATATGCAAATGTTTAGTGAAACTAAAAATACTTCAGAAATTAGAATTCATGATATAGCTGATCAAAGAATGTTTCTGTATCAAAGGATTCCTGACAGGAATCATGGTGCCAGAATGTTTTATATAATTGGCATAGAATTGAACTTTAATTTTGTGTATAGGATCAACAACATTTTAAGAGCTTTTTCAATTATAAGGAAAGATGAAAAAGCAGAAATTGAGAATTAATTGACAAATAACCAGACAACTCAGATTGATGTATTTAATTTAAATCTGTGAGGCAAATATTTCATTTAAGAAAAAGAAGACAGAATGTTTAACTTCACTGCAAGCAGAAGATGGAAACAAAGCTGAGAGAAGGTAAACAGTTAAAACTGTTGGAAATTCTGCTAATCAAAAAGCATACAGTTTCCTTACATGGAAGTCTGAATGTGCCAAATTTGAGTTCTTCCAATGATGTTAAATATACTGAAAAAAAAATTAAAGGTCATTTTTTGTCACTTGCACATAATGTCTTTTACCATCATTGCAGTGCCTTAGGCTGATGGTTGTAGTTTCTACATGGTTTATTAATGCATTTGGAATGCCAATAAATGCTTCTGTAGCAGAATTTTTTTGGTTTTATGTTACTCTTTGGGGATTCTTCCTCATCTGTTCACACTGCTGCTTACACAAACAAAGATGAAATCATATTTGTAGAGTCATAGAATAGTTGAAGCTGGAATGTGTGTGCCTTCAGGAGCACATCACCATATCTACTGTTTGCAGTAGGACACTCATCTCAACAATTTAAATTAATTTTTGTAATAAAAAGTATATTTTTATTTTACTTTTATACTTTTCAAAGCATGAAAGCAACTGATGATTTTTCAGTTTATAAAAGTTCATTTTCACTGTGTATTCTGTCACATGTTCTTTTCTGTAGAATCATGGCCTGGAAGTACTGCAAGTACTGCAAAACTACAGTCTATGATACACAATGTATGCCTGATTTAAGAGAAATATTTGTTCCATACTACCTATATTATGAATTTTCTTGGTAAAAATTTACTGTTTTGCTAAGTTCAGTGTAATCATTGGACACAAGCCAGTAGTTCCTACAAAATAATTTTTGAGTATTGACAGCATTTTACCTCTTTTCTATCTTAGCATTAAAAAACCCCAAGTTTTATGTTAATTTGGGCTGTAGTCAAACGAAGTTTCATATTCTCTACTTCTGTCCTTGAATGCATTTGGGACATGAAGAAACAGTATAATGAGTTATTTTATTATACTTGCTTTAAAGACAGCTTTAGTCTCATAGGTACCATTTATCAACTGACTCCTTTGGAAAAGAAAAAAGATACGTTACAGGAGGTTGGAGGAGTATAAACCATGGCATATTACTTTATCACAAAAATTATTTGAATCTTTCTTCAGATGAACAGATTCCATTTTTGTACAATCAGTTTTCTGCCTTTCTCCTAGCAAAACCCAGAATATTTCAAACACTTCTTTAATATTTAGCAACTTAATCTTTCTAATGTAGTTAATAAGCTTTTGAAAGTTAATGTTGTCCATACTTAGGAGAGGAAAAAATGGTTTAGAGACTTGGTAAGTGGCTTACTACTGTCTTAAAAATTCCACATTAATTGTCCAACTTTGGAGACTTTAGATCACATACATATCACAGTACAGTAAGGGGGAAAATTAAGTAGGTGAAACTCAATTAATTGCTATCTTTTTTATTGACAGGCTAGTGAAGGATGCCCCGTGGGATGAGGTCCCTCTTGCTCACTCCTTGGTTGGTTTTGCCACTGCATATGACTTCTTGTACAGCTACCTTAGCAAGATTCAACAGGAGAGATTTCTTGAAGTAATTGCCAATGCCTCAGGATACATGTACGAAACATCGTACATTCGTGGATGGGGCTTCCAGTACCTTCACAACCACCAGCCTACCAACTGTGTGGCCCTGCTGGCTGGAAGCCTGGTTCTCATGAATCAAGGTATGTGCTTAAGCCATAGGAATGTTTTTTCTGAAGTGTATCAACTCAAATCAGCCACTTACACAGGAAAGTTCAGGATTTGATAAAAGTGCTTCTGAGTGTACAGCAGTGTTGGGTTTGCTCTTTTGCTGCTTGGTAAAATTTAATTTACTGAATAGAAAAAAGTCTGTGGGCAGATGTACAAGGCATGATGTGTGTGTGTATAAAGTCAGTTTTCTAAGTGATTCTGAAATTCTTACCTCACAGTTTGTAAGAGTTAAAAGTCCCCTTGTATACAGTTTGTCCAGTCCTGATTCATGGACAGTGTCTTTCAGAGTACATTACCAATGTAGAACGGTGCATTTGGTCTCCTTACACAAAGCCTTGTGAAAGTCAGCAGTCAGAAACACCCAGTGCTCTGACGTGGGAGCCAGACAGTAGGATAACCTGGAATTTCATCTAAGATTTCTGTCCTGTTGCCTGGGAGAGCTGCAAAAGTGTAACTTTCTCCACCCAAATGCCACAGCTGAGGGCCTTTCTTCACAAAAGCCTTTTCTGTGGAGATATGCAAGGCTGTACTTTTTTCCCTCAGAACTCTGGCATTGCACCCACAACCAACATCTGTGCCAGATCTCCTCTTCTTGGCTTTGGGGGCATGAAACCATCCTTCCCATTTCCAAGGTGAATACCCTGGCCAGTAGCTTTTGCCTGTTCTGTTTGGGAGGCTATCCCCATCCTCCTGGAGAATGCAAGTCACAGAGTCAGAGAAAGAGAGCAGGTAAGCAATCCTGACTTTAAACCCTATAGGTACTTCAGCTGAGAGATAGAAGTCATGGAGCCAGCTCCTGTTTTTATAAGAATTAATCAGCATTTCATCAGGTGATTATTTTATGTATGCTGGAAGTATTTTGAAAACATGATTCCCAATGGAACTACTTACACACTGCAAGTCAAGGAAAATCTGGTTTCTGGATGCTGATGATGTTGCCAAGCTGCTCAGCCCTGCCAAGCACAGGCACATCTGCACAGCACTGAAGCTTTCAAATGCCCAAAGAAGTGTGACAAAAAACTGAGGTACCTACTGTGTTTGGAGGGTCATTTTTTGCTAAGTGCCTGTTAAAACAAACATACTAACTGATGTGTATATGTTGAAAAGCATCAAGAGCATGTGTGGAAGTTATTTCCTATCCTCCTGTCTTGCCTTCCACAAATGAAAGACTCAGGCCATATTTATTCAGTGGGTTTGCTAAATTGCATATAATTCCATCCTTCCCTAAGCCTTTGTTGGTGCAGAAGGCTGGCAGTTTGCCAGATGATTCTGCTTTTCATGAAGATACAGACCATAAGTATGCCTTGTGAAAAACAATGAAAACATCACAAAGCTGCGCAATATTTTTTTTCACTAAAGTGATGGTGTTTGGGGGGAGGAGGAAGGAAAAAAGCAGGAAATTCATTAATTCTTGAGCAATTTGGAAGTAGTAGTAATAGTTCAAATGAAAATAGATCAAAACAGATTATATATTTCTAAATTAAAATTACGTTGTTTTGATATAGAGCAACTTTTTTTTTTAATAGTAACTTAAATGAGGTTTTTCTGTTGGTCTAAAATAAAAAGAAACCCTGTAATTCCAATATGAAAGAAAATAATCTGAAGGAGGGGAAAAAAAAAAGGGAGGGAGAAAAGGAGTGAACATACGCTTCTGTATCAGATACATAGCAGTTGCAAATAGTGTATCCCAGTCTAGAGCTTTCTCACAGAAGGTTTAAATTCCAGCTAGTAAGTTTAAACACAATTCAGCTATTGAAGCTTGTGGAGACTAAAAGCCAATTTAAAAGAATGTAAATGTTGCCCTAGGAATGAAAAATGAAACTAATTGAGATGAGTTCTAGGCATGTGTGTATGGTGAAGTCTTTGCACTTAGACACTCAGATGTTCAAAATAGAAACTTGAGTAAGGCCTTGATATTGATATAGATGCCTAGTTTATATACTGCTAAATCAAGATGAGATTTGTTCTGGTTTGTCATGTATCCAGACAGAGTATTGAGTCTTTTACTTTCTTCATTTCAATGTATTATTATTCTTTTAGTGTACTACAAGTATAGCATTACAGCATAGATGTACACTAAGTAAACAGGACATTAATGCATTACAGTGGTAAAGGCACTGCTCTGAACCATGGCAAATAACATTCTTGCAGCAAAAACTAGTTTCCCTTTTGTATCACAAGGGAAAACAGGAGTGGAAACATTCAGGATTTTATTCTGACAGACCACTGTGCTGCCAACTCCATGAAGAGTAATGAAAGAGTGTCTTAATATTTGTGAGTGAAGTGGAAGTAGTACCACTGCCCCTGTCTCTCAGGCCTTCCCCATCACAGTTTTCTCTTCAGCCAGGTATTCAAAATACCATGTTAGAGTCAGATTGTCTGTTTTGTGTAGACACTATTTTTTTTTCTCTCTGTTAACTGAGCAGGATTTGGCAGCCTCAACTAGAAGGATGCCTGAATTACTCATCACCCTGCTGAGCATAAATACAGTGTTGGTGGCAATGAGACGAAACACTCTGAGTAACAGGATTGAATGTAGCTTCTACTCCCTTAGCCTGGCACATGTGCTTCATTCAGCAGGCACTGCTTCACCACGTATTGGGCAGTAACATCTGCCAGCTGGGCTTTGCTGAAGAGTGGAATTAAGTCTGGTTAAATCTGTGTCCAGACACTGAGCTGGGAGAACACTAAGCTGCCATGCAGAAGCACAAGGCAGTTGGTCTCTGTTTAGTCCTACCTCTCTTGCTACTCAATCCAAAAGAAAATAAGAGAAGGCATGCAGCCTTTCCTCTGCTGGGTTCCATGTGCTGACTTTTGCAATACATAAATGGGGTGCTGAGGCCCTCATGCTTGTGCTTAGTGAAAGCAGACTGGCACTGAGAAGGTTTCTCGTGACCTCTTCCCAGGTCTTGATTTGTGTAGAGCAGACCAAAATAGTAAAATCTCTGAAACACTTTTCTTTAGAAAAACTATAGCTGCTTAGGGCTTGTATATGTGGAGGCTGAGAATATATCTACTTGGAAGATTAATTTTATTCTGGAATTGAGGAATCTACTTTTGGAATTGCCCATGCAAAGCTCTTCCAAAATAGCTTTTATTTGGATAACCCTTTAGGCTGTACAACAAACTGAAAATATAACAGAGCAGGTCTTAAAATAGAGCATGAGTTACTAGAATGTCAGTTAACTGCAGCTCAAATGTGAACGATTTTACTTTTTTAGTCTCTGTGGATCTCCTTATCATGCTGGTGATCCTGCCAGTGAAAAATGACTGATCAGAACTGTTGCATTATTGGAGCCCTCTAGTGGCGCCATTGGTTTGTTTTCATACAGCTTTAATTTGAAATGCAATAAATAATCTTGGTTTGGCTCTTCCCTTTTTTGCATGTCCTGAATGCATTAAGGAAATTTTCTTTTTAAGTTGTAAAGCATAGTCCGGTATTATTAGCAAAAGGTGTTTGATAGATTTTCCCATGCTTGTGTGACCTTGCTTTGCTGTGTTTAAATACATTATTTTATTTTTCACCCTAGAAGTACAGGGTGCTGCAGCAGTTGTTTTATAGACCCCTGGATTGCAGATTCCTTGCTATGAAGGATCGCACTGTGGAAGTACAGATGGCACCGTCTGTGAACTGTTGTGTTGTAATTCGTTTTGCCAATGTCTTTTTCTTTCAGGCTACCTTCAGGAAGCTTACTTGTGGACCAAGCAAGTGTTGGCAATCATGGAGAAGTCAGTAGTCCTGCTACAGGAGGTCACAGATGGCTCCCTCTATGAAGGGGTGGCTTATGGCAGCTACACAACCAGATCACTGTTTCAGTACATGTTTCTTGTCCAAAGGCATTTTGACATCAACCACTTCAACCACCCCTGGCTCAAGCAGCACTTTGCATTTATGTACAGGACTGTCCTGCCAGGTAGGTCCTTCGGATGAATGACGATGAATCTCTTTATTTTTGGAGCAGCAGTAAATTTTATACTTGAAATAGGCCGTTTTGAAACAACACTCTACTTGAATTTTTTTCAAAATAACCGTTTCCTTGGGTTTTACCTTCATCAGTCATCAAAACAGTAACATTCTTGTTTATCGCTGCTTGTTAAGGAGGTACGCCTTCCACTAGCGCAGGTTGATCAAAGCTCCATCCTGGCCTTGAACATTGCCAGGAGTGGAGCATCCACAACTTCACAACCTCTTCAAGTGCCTCACTATCCCCACAGGAAGGAGCCTTTTCCTTATATATAAACTAGGTCTACCCTCTTTCAGTTTAAAGCTGTTATCCCTTGTGTTGCTTCTTTGCAGGACACTTCATTAGGTACTTACATTGCTCAAATTCCTGGTTTAAAAAACTTAGATGACTCTCTTGGAACCCTGGATCTATCCATGTATGTAAGGGGGGCTGAACACAGCTTTGGTACGCCAAGACAGGCACCTAAGGAATTGTGCTGACTCCATGTGAGAGCTCAGGCGTCCTTTGGGGAAAGGTTTCTAAGAGCAAAATGAGCTCACAGTGACAGTTTCAAGGTGAAGCTAATTATTTTGTTCTTCGGGGGCACCTCTGGTTTATTCCTTTGGAGAGTATAGATTCACATAAAAAAAATAAAAGCTGTAAAGGGAAAGTTACCTTTGCCAGACTTGAGTGAGGAGAGGAAGTGGATTGTATCTTACATTTTGTGTAGTACTTTGGCTGTCTGTAGCCCAAAGCCAAAGAAGAAAGGTGAATATTCAAGTTGGCTGCAGCAGAAGGAAACCACTCCTGTGTAACCTATTTATGGCTCATTTACAAGCAGGTCTATAAACATCTGAAAAGGCTGCTTCTGTTTGCACCGCTTGGCTTCACCGTCACACTCTTCAAAAGCATCTTTGTGTGCTTATTTGTTCATTCTTACATTCCTTTTCCCTTTTTCCCAAGGGTTCCAGAGAACTGTGGCCATCGCGGATTCCAATTATAACTGGTTCTACGGGCCGGAGAGCCAGCTGGTGTTTCTCGACAAATTTGTCATGCGCAATGGCAGTGGGAACTGGCTGGCAGAGCAGATCAGAAGAAACCGAGTGGTGGAGGGCCGGGGCACAGCATCCAAAGGGCAGAGGTGGTGCACTCTCCACACTGAATTTCTCTGGTATGAAAGGGAATGAGTGGGCTCAAAGGAACCTGGCAGCTGTTCATTGTTAGTGATAATTCATTATCTTTAGATGTGCACCGTAGAGGCCGGGCTCAGGCTGTCCATGTGCCACCCAGGGTCGTGAGGCACAGAAGAACTTCTTCACTTAGCACAGATGCAGAGGATGGGTTGCCACAGGGAACACCCTGGTCTTATCCTACATCTGCTTTTATGGTTTCTTTCCACTGTTTGTTGCTTTCATAGAATACAGGTCATTCGAAAGGAACTGAAAATTTGCCTGTGTGTAGTCTTTGTTTAATTTGGTCTACTCTAATGGGGTTTAATCCTGTTGTGTTCATTTATAAATAATTAGGTGAATATTTAAAGCATAGCTTTCTTTCAAAAGTTCTGTGAAATAGCATAAACTTTCTTTTAAAAGCTAATTAATCCAAGCAGCAAGGCTGCTGTTAACTGGATTTGCACTCTAATTTGCAAGTCATGCTTGGAAAAAATGCTATGCTAGATGGCTAGATGGGTATTTTTCCATGCAATTTACAGCTATGCTAACTTCTATGTGAATCTTCTAGAAGTGAGAAATGAAAGGCCTCAAGAAGCTTTAGATCCACATATGAATTCCCTTGGTTTATGGAGATAACAAGTATATTTTCGAGGAGTCAATGTAGCTCTCTCACAAGAAAAAACTTATTGAGTATCTGGTGGTTTGCGTTTATGATGTTTACATTAGAGTGCATGTTTGTTAGGCTCCAAGCTGCCTCCATCTTGTTACTTGCAAAATACAGAATCTCTCCTCTACAACGTCATCCCATCACTGTTTCCTCCTGTGTCTTCATGGAAATTCTGGTTCTTGGCCTGTCTAGGGGGCCTGGCAGAACCTCCTTGTTAGCTCTAAGAATAAATCTGATTCCAGAACCATCTAACAGAAATATTACTGGGCTTATTATGGTTTTGTTTATTTTGGTTGCTTAAAAACAATGCCAGAAGGTTGTTTTGTTTTGGATTTTTGTTGTTTTAACTCCCATAGAAAATTGTAATCATTGTTACCTTTTCTGGAATTAAGGCTTCTTTTTAAACACAATGTCTTATATCTTACAATTTATACCAGAAAAACCGTGAAATTTTTTCTTCAGCCTAGTTTGGAGAAAGAAACTAACATAAATTAACTGATATAAATAATAAACATTTATCCTTTAGATTGAATTTTCATTGATTTTTAATTTATTGCGTATTCTGTTTGAAGACTACAGACTTCTGTAATCATCATTTTGGGGAAACATATTCTGCTTCTCTTTGTTAAGTAGTCAGTAAATAGGCACAAATGCTGATGTCTAGTGCAGAATAGGCAGTCTCTGCAGCCTGGTCTAATCTGCCATTTTTTAAAGATCTGTGTTACAGTCAGTAGTTTTATTGACTATATAGTAGAAAACATGGCTAGTTTGAAATTAGTAGTACTCTTATTTTTGAACTGCAGAAAGACTGCTTGCATTGAATGCAGAGCAGATGCTTTCAACTATTGTTCTGTAAAAAGTGTATAGGGATTAGTATGATGATTACTAATTACGACTGTATGATTAGGAAGCATAACTGTGGGCTTTATTTTGTTGGCTTGCTCCTTGATGTAAATATTGAGTTGGTTTTTGAGTTTCATACAAGTGCTGATAATGGAATCAATCAATTGATTTTTAACCCCATTTTTCTCTTTTTTTTCACAGGTATGATGCAAGTTTGCGCTCTGTACCTCCACCAGACTACGGGGTTCCTAAGCTGCATTATTTTGAGGACTGGGGAGTGGTAACTTATGGAAGTGCTTTGCCGGCTGAAATCAACAGGCCTTTCCTTTCCTTCAAGTCAGGAAAGTTGGGAGGACGTGCAATATATGATATTGTTCATAAGAACAAGTACAAAGAGTGGATCAAGGGGTGGAAGAACTTTAATGCTGGCCATGAACACCCAGACCAGAACTCCTTTACTTTCGCTCCCAATGGCGTACCTTTCATAACAGAAGCTCTGTATGGGCCAAAATATACTTTTTTAAATAATGTGTTGATGTTTTCCCCTGCTGTGTCTAAGAGCTGCTTCTCCCCATGGGAAGGGCAGATTACAGAAGACTGTTCCTCAAAGTGGCTTAAATATAAACATGACTTGGCTGGCGACTGTCAGGGACGAGTGGTTGCCGCCATGGAGAGAAGCGGAGTGGTTTTTATCAGGGGAGAAGGAGTGGGTGCCTACAATCCTAAACTGAAGCTGAGAAAATTGCAACGAAACCTTATACTTCTCCACCCCCAGCTTCTCTTGCTAGTGGACCAAATCCACCTAGAAGATGACAGCCCTCTGGAGGCAGCGACCAGTTTCTTTCACAATGTGGATATGCCTTTTGAAGAAACAGTTGTTGATGATGTCCATGGGGCCTTCATTAGGCACCGTGATGGGATATATAAGATGTACTGGATGGACGACACGGGGCACAGTGAGAAAGCCACCATTGCCTCAAGGATGTATCCCCGGGGCTACCCCTACAATGGAACAAACTACGTGAATGTAACGACCCTGCTGCGGCACCCAGTCACCAGGGCCATTTACCTTTTCATCGGGCCCTCTGTGGACGTGCAGAGCTTCACCGTCCGTGGAGATTCCCCGCAGCTGGATGTTTTTGTGACCACTGGAGAGCACGCCTACGCCGTGTACCTGTGGCCCGTTGAGGACGGTTCCCGCTCTGCCTTTGCACAGGTTATTGCAGACCGCCAAAAAATTGTCTTTGACCGAGCCTCTGCCATTAGGAGCTCCTCAGTGCCAGAAGTGAAGGACTACATAGGGATCGTGGAGAGGAACCTGCAACGGTTTAAGCCTGTTTTCCAGCAGCTTGAGAAGCAGATCCTGTCTCGTGTACGCAACACAGCAAGCTTTAGGAAGACTGCTGAGCGCCTGCTGAGGTTTTCAGATAAGAGACAGACAGAGGAAGCCATTGACAGGATATTTGCAATCTCACAGAGGCAGCAGCAACAGCAGCGTGGCAGAGCAAAGAAAAACAGAAAGGTAGCCAAAGGCTACAAATTTGTTGATGCTGTTCCTGACATTTTTGCACAAATTGAGGTAAATGAAAGAAAAGTGCGACAAAAGGCACAGACTCAAGCACAAAAAGAGTTGCCTGTAGACGAAGACGAGGAAATGAAAGATCTTCTGGATTTTGCAGATATCACTTACGTGAAGCACAAAACTGGGCTGTCAATCAAAGGCCGATCAGGGCTAGCACAGATGGTGGCAACTGCTCGAAGCAGTTCCCCATCAATATCAGCTTCTTATACTCGCCTCTTTCTAATTCTCAACATTGCTATTTTTTTTGTCATGCTAGCAACGCAGCTCACGTATTTCCAGAAGGCCAAGAGACTGCATGGCCAAAGATGCCTGTATGCAATACTTTTAGTAGACAGCTGTATATTATTGTGGCTGTATTCTTCCTGTTCTCAGTCACAATGTTAGCAGAAGACCTCTACTAGTTGACCAGTTTATGGTCATATATGTCTATGCAAAAGCATTAACCCTAATAGGGCCAAAGATTATATCTTCTCTTCTATTTTTTTTTCTGAAACATTCCAAAAACAGCTGGGGAAAGATTGTTTTCAGACCAGAAGGGATTAAAGAATAGGGCAAGCAATGAATATCTTAGAAAAATCAGTACTTAATAAGTACTCCTCCTTTGTGTTTTGAGTTGGGCCTAGCATCTGAGGGAAGGTTATGCTTTGTTCATCAGAGTTCAGTAATGTAAAGTTGTAATTAATTTTTTGGTGAGAAGAACCCTCTTGATAGGTTTGTTTCCAAGGTCTTTTTTTATACAGAATTTGATTTGCATGTAGTGAGTTTTCATTTCAGGCTGCTAGGTATGTCTCTGGACATTCTCCTAAGACGAGGACATTCAAACTTATGTATACAAGGCAGATCTTAGCAGTAGACTTCATTTCTCTCTGCCAAACCAAAAAGTGGCTCAATATGGGACACCCCTGGATCATTATTGCAGACCCTTACATTGTGCCATCTCTTCCGTGCTTCACAATCTGGCACAGTGGGGAAATGACAATCATGTCAGTGCTTGCCAAGTGAGAGGCACATCACTGGTAGGTAGTAGTAGAAGTCAAATATGGGGTTAACTCAAAATAGAACAGAATGCAAGTCTCAGGAAAAAAAAAACAACAAACATTTATATTTTAGCCAAGTGTAGGCTGTAGAATTGCTGAATTCTGTAGGGTCTGTTCTCCATTTTACAAGGCAGGGTTTCAAGAAAGTTTTCTATCGTTTGAAGCACGTCTTAGTAGGGAAATAATGTCCTAGATCACTGCCCTTGCATTTGTAATTTTAAAAATACAAAGAACCAAAGCAATCCTGTGGTAACCTCAGCAACTGCCAGTATGGAAAAGTATGTATTAAGGAAGTATTTAATGTCTTTTTTCTTTTCACATGACTAGAAAGAGGACAGTTAAAATTTTGCGAACAGCCTGTTCTCTATAAAGCACCAGCAAGGGTTCTGCAAGCTCTTGGTGGCCCCAGGTCAATTATTTGGGGATTAGTGGTAAATGGAATCATGTGGTTTATGACAAAAATAGGTTTGACATCTCCACATATATTCCCCTCTGTTCATTAAACTAATTTCAAAAATTCATAGCTATTTGAGAGCATGGAAGCTCTGTGGAATTAGGGCATACCTGTATGTCTTTACAGAAAAACAATTCTTCAGTACATTTGCTAAATAAAAGCATTATAATTATCTCTATGGAAAAGTTGTTTTTCTTTTATTTAAATATTTTTCCCAATAATTATAGTAATTATGTTCACCAGCACTTGGTTCAAACCACAAACCTTTGTTTCCTCTTTATTACACCATTTAGATTTATGTTATCTACATTATTCCTGTTAAGCCTTCTGGAAGTCTTTGTGTTGAAATGCGATGAGCTTTCCTTGTCTAACATCTTCAGTTAGTAGGTCAGAATATTTTCACTAGGTTCCATCTACTGAGCCAGTTCAGAGCACTGTATTCACATAAATAAGGCCTACTGCGATCTCCAATGCCTGGATCTCTTCAATGAAATTGGCTACATTTTGTCCGAGAAAAGATTTAGGTACCCAGTTAATTTCTGATCCATGCATAGTCACTGGATTATGAGAACCTTCAGACAGTAACTCAGTCCACCTAAGACCTTGGAACACCTTCAAGACAATACCTTCCCCTTTTCCCTAATTGCAAAAGGCACGTGAGGTGGTTAATTGTCTATTTCAACTCACTCACTTTGTTTTTTATAGCAAAGGGAGCTGAGCCTGGGGAATATCACCTGTGTATCTCCATGTTGGTAGTGGTGCCTGCTGAAAGCAATTAAACTGGGACAGGCTGTGGATAACTGGAAATCTTATTTCTGCCTTTGCACTCTGATGATATAAAGACATGCAAAAATAGCTGTTGACTTATGTTCAACTTTAAAGACACTGTTAGTTTTTCGATACTAGGCAATACTATTATGAGCCATGAAACACCAAAAAAATCGAGAGTTTATTTCATGTCTATGCACATTTCTCCTGTGTCAATTTGCTATTGCTTGGAAACCAGAAAGCCACCCTGTAGTCTAGAAGACTTGAGAAGTGCCTGCATTTCTTTGTCTGCTTTGTAGTGTGGCATCTAAGTTCTGTCGTGGGATTTGTGTGGCTGTCAAATGAAACTGCAGAGATTAGGAATTAAGGTTTGGTTTTGCACATTAGGTCTCATTTACACAACACTTCTCTGCACTGTTCCAGCAGTGCCAAGGGAAAGAAGTGGTGGTTTCAAGAGCTGCCCGTGCTTGCAGACAGGTCTTAAAGCAGCTTTTAAAGCAGACCAGCATTCAAATGAATGGTGTGTGTGCAATGATAATGTAAAGGGAAAATGAAATATAGCAGCCTGACCCTCGTGAATGAGGGACCAGACCCATTTCAGCATCCAGGGGTTTTCCAGCCTGTGCTTGGTTTGCATCTGTTAAGGATTTATGTGTATATGACTGTCATTACTTGCTACTCTGAACTTCACTTGCACAGATGTGACTTTGCAGATTGGACAACTAAAGAAGCAAATCAAGCCTTAATTGTGCTGTCGTTTAGATATGAAAAGAATCCTTAGTTATTCTTTTCCAGGCCAGAGCATTTTAAAAGTCTCTCTCCAGTGGTTATGTTTCCACTCTTTTTTCCATTCTTGTCTCTCTCATTCTTTACCAAGGACTGTAACTTTTTAATGGATTGCAAAACAAATGGAAGAACAGATTGTTCTATGCCATCAGTAATGTGGCATGGGCAATCGGGTGTTGGCTGGAAGTGTCTGCGTCACAGAAAAACAATTCAGATGGCAGTGTACACTGAAAAATCCAAGCTGCTCTTGCTTCACAAAGAGGTGCAAGGAAGAGCAGGTAAATGGGATCAGCCCGGCAGCTCTACTGGCTTGTGGGAGGGCTGGAGAATGATGGTGTTCCTCCACACTTGCTTACGCAGGAGAGGATGCTCTCCTCACCTTTGCATCCTTTGTCTGAACTGCAGGAGAGGAGCAGCCTCAGTGAGCTCTGTGTCCATGGTAGAAGCAGTTAGTACTGGATTCATCTAAACTGGATATACTGAACAACTTTTGAAATGTCACTGTATGGTATCCAGCAGCAAAGTTACTTTTTGCTCCCTGTTTCAAATGGAGTAACAAGACTGAGGTGTTTCTGGCACATGCCTCTGCTCCCATTCTTATTCTGCTTCTTTTTCATTTCTGAAAATGTTAATTTTCTTCATCTCTGGCCACAGGAAAAAGTGGCTATCCAAGAAATAGGTATATGTGGACGGGTTCCTGTATTCATCTGAGACCCTGCTGATTTCACTCAATTTCTCTTCAATAGCTGCTGTTCAGTCATGCATGCTTCGTTTCAGGGCTGCAGTCTAATTTAGCCTAAAGTTAATTCACTGTATTCTGAACAAAGTGAATGGCAATTCAGCCCAGAGGTAGTGGTGTATATGTTTGAGGGTGGAAGTGGAATCTGGTTCTTAGATTTTTTCAATGATTTTTTTGAGTCCAGCCAAAAAATGTCTGTGTATGTTATATACATCACTGTGACTCGAGGAAGCAAAGGGAAAGGAGCACATTGCTTCATTTATTAAAACTTGTAAGATGAAGGCTTATTCTGAAGAATTATGTGTCTGAAATATATCACATTCTTCTTTTGGCCTATGTATTTTCCACTGATGAAAAGCATTTTCTTAGTGTTTGAAAGCATATAGAGTTCGGAAAATAGCCGTATTTCTGCACCAGGACATTACATTCACATTTATTTGGTCTGCAAAAGGCTGAGTTGGGATCAAACGTACTTTTGTCTAACTTTAATCCCTTTGCTCTGGCTAGTCTGTTAAAATCAGTAGAGTAACTTCAGGCTGGTAAGTCAGACTGAGCTAATAAAGCCAAGATGTCATTTCCTGTCCTTTCTTGGCAGCTGACTCCAGGAGCTCTCTGCAGCAGAAGGCCTCTGCAATCCAGTGTTGGGTATGTCTGTAGTGTCATCAGTACAGAGACTGTTTTCCAATTGAGTTCAGCCTTGAAACAAATAACGTCAAAACACTGCGGGAAAAGACCCCTGAACCCTCTCAAGTAAGGAACAAAATAATTACCTGCTTCAGGCAGGCAGGAGACTGGACCCAACTACACAATACATGAGTGCATTCCTTCAGCAAAATGCATGCGTAGCATTTTCCCCAGATGCTACCTTACCCGCCAGGTTCTTCAGGCTCATAAAGGAAAACAGTATTCACTGCATTTATGATGATTTTCCAGAAATTTAGGATGCAGAGAAAAATTGCTAGCTGAAATGCATTACTGTAAAAGACATTTAGCATGATGTTGTGACCTTTTTCCCCTTTGACTTGTGACCAAAACCATCAATGATTTTACTGGTTTCACTCCTAACTGACCCTGGGACAATCAAGAGGAAACTGTTCCACTCCAACCCCCAGGGCTGTGTTACCATGAACAATAATCCACAACAAGAATATATGAGTTTATGACTGTCCCCAAAATATTGACATATATTTTTCCACCAAACATTCCATACTCAGTCAGTCTAGCTTCGTACCTACCACCAGCTGGAAGGCATTCTTCAAGGAGGTAGAATACTTCTAAAATCATGAGTGTAAAACCCCTGCTTTCCCACTTTATCTTCATTAAAACTGTAGCACAGGAAGTGAGGAATGCCAGGAAAGATGGGCCCATTCGATATGCCTACAGGAGATGCCAGTGAAGAAAACTTGAGGAGGATTGGGGCATGGAAACTTCCCTACATTGCCACACTGCTGTGAGAGTGAGCTAGATGAATTTGCCCTGTAGCAAGAGGGAAGCGGTGATCAGCATATGCATTTATTTTTATCCCTAAAGAACAGGACTGTCCTTGGGATGAACTCTTTGGGACGTGCTAAGGAAGGCCAAGTTTATCCATGACCTAGAAAATATGCTAAAGCAGTTATAGTAGATATTTGCTGTTAATTGCAGTCTAGGGCTATATTCATTTCTCTTATGCTTCTCCTTTTTCATATGGTATAACCCTGGTTTTGATCAAGTAAAGTAATTATATTCTTTCACTTGCTAAGTTTGTCATGGAGTTTCTTCTGGTGGACCCAACTGCAGGCTGGTAGCAGTGGGAAAATGGGCAGAGGACCAGAGTCCCTGGGAGGGCACTTGAAGAATTCTGCCTTTATGGAAGCTAGAGGAATATAGAAGATGTTAAATAATGCTATAAAATACAGCTGCAAATGCCATGCAAAGAAAATGACAATGATGATGGAGTATTTGAACATTACAGAATAAATGAGGGCAGGCTGAGAGCCTTGGAAAGTTACTACTAAAATAAAATATAGGCAACTGGGAATACTTTCTCCTCATGTCCCATATATCATTCTTTCCTTTTGAATCATATCTTCCCATTAAAAAAAATGGAAAGTGCACACACAAGTGCTGTTGAGTGTAATAGAGTTCAGCCTTTAATACAAGCCATAGTTACCAAAGAGCCTGACACAGCCTGTACAGTTGTGGTGAGCTGAAACAGCTTGGGTATTCTGCAGCTAAGGATCAGATTAGAAAAAATATATGAGCAAGGGAGATTGAAATCAGAAGCCAGAAACTTTCCAATTCTTTGACAACTTTGAAAAGGATAGAGTCTCAATTCCTGGGCTGCATTGCTGTTAGAAAAAATTCTATGAGCAACAAAATTTTGGCAACAAAGGAACCGGAGATGCAAAACTGGAGACAGTGGCGTACTACCATGAACTAAAGAACTAGTTAATTTGTTCAAGTTTAAAAAGAGAAAGAAGGATTAATTGAATGGAAAAGTACAGAGGATGTTTTGTAGCACATGATCAGTCACCATTAGGACACACACATACACACACATGGAGTGGAACAGATCAAATCTTAGGACAAGGGGGAATGGCCTTAAGATGAAAGGAGGCAGATTTAGATTAGATATCAGGAAGAAATTCTTTACTGTGGGGGTGGTGAGGCTCTGGAACAGGTCGCCCAGAGAGGTTCTGCCTCATCCCTGGGAGTGTGCAAGACGAGACTAGATGGGGCCCTGAGTGCCCTGGTCCAGTGGAAGGTTCCCAGCATGTGGCAGGAGGGTTGGAATTCAGTGATCTTTCAAGTCTCTTCCAACTGAGACCATGCTATGATTCTGTGACTGTGAACTCTCAGCTATTCAGCAATTCCAAGACAACAAGGTGTGATGGTATTACCTAAAGAAAGCAAGGACACGTGGAATACAAAACATCTGCAATAAGAGTATGGAAATGTTTTGGGTTTAATGCACTGAAATTTGCAAAGTAATTTTATGGTATTTCATTTTCCATAGCAAATGAAAAAGACCGAGCTCTTCTTTCTTAGAACTGACTAGTTAATACCCAGGGTGATTTGCCTGATTAGTCTTAACTATAATCTGCCTCACCAAGGCTACTTAATTTCATCATAAAACATGACAACTTCTACCTTTCTAATCCTATGCTTCCATCATATATTTTCTTAAAAATTCATCAAATATTTGTCACTTAATCTGCAGACAGCATTAAAGAATCACACAGATTTATTTATGGCTCATATAGACTGTAGATTGAGCAGTAAAACCCTCATGCAGTTGGTTGCTGTGGGACATTTGGATTGGGTCACAGGACCTTCCCCACACAGAAATGAGACCTGTAGTGGACCCACAGTGTTAAAAGAGCAGCAGTAAATAATAGCAAGGGAAAATAAATGCCATGGCTTATGTGACTCTGTACCAGAGCTCACCCGTCAGAGCCTCCTCCAGAGCCATGCTTTGTTTTCCAGACCTGTTTCCTTCCTACCCACTAAAATTCATTTCCAGCCAAAAACTGCTTATAAATGTAATGCCTTAAAATAGCAGTATAATGTACGCAAATGCTTGTAAGCTCTGCAGGCCCAGACACAGTGCTACTTCTCAGGCTGCTGTTCTACTAAGTATTAGTACTATTAATGATTTATGTGGTGCCACTGAGCTGTGTGACGCTTCCCAAACTTGTAAGAAGGCTGGTTTAACCATAAAGTCAGAATGACTTCCTCAATTTCACAAAGTGAGGCAATGGGCCTCTGGGGGAGGTCAGTCGACCTGGAGGGTAGGTGCAGATTTGCTTGTGGACAGGACCTCCAACATGTTAAGCATTAGTTTCACCCTGAATGAGACAAAAGGCATTACAAGAATTTTCCTAGAATAAAAAGACTTATTGTCCATGTGTCTTTCTGAACTGGAGAAATGCAGCTTACATCTCTTTCAGCTGAAGAAGCAAGTCCAGTTCTTATAAACAGAAACCCAGTGCAGAGGTGCTATTTTCCATTGCAACCATGAATGCACAAGATACTACAGTATTAATGTGAAAAGGGAGTTGAGCTTGTTAAG
Organism: Eopsaltria australis; assembly: GCA_034509425.1. NCBI lineage: Eukaryota > Metazoa > Chordata > Aves > Passeriformes > Petroicidae > Eopsaltria > Eopsaltria australis. The sequence continues at coordinate 1,313,401 of JAVTVJ010000068.1, read as the reverse complement.
ACTAATGGGAGGAATTTAGGACAGGATGGGCCTTGGATGTAACAGCTGGAAAGAGCATGACTTGCAGGAAAACAAAACCAGTCTTTTGCTATTCTGAACAAGTAGAAAAAGTTCCAGAAAAAAGAAAAAATTTAAAATTACTACATTAAGGACTTAGTGGCATAACTAAAACAAGATCTGCACAATATGTACCGGTAAAGCCCTTTAGTGAGCATACACACACTGTATTTATGACCAGTATTAGTTCAGACCACAGAATCAGTTCAGACTACAGCCTTTTTCACCTAGAAAATATTTGAGAATAATTCATCTGCAAATAAAAGGATAGAAGTTAAAATGCCAAGGAGAAAATAAAATATTAAACAAGTACACTTGTTTTCAGCTGGCCCCTTCATTTTAATAAAGAATATTTCAAAGCACAAAGATGTTTCAAATAAAAAAAAAAAAAATTTGTTCTAAAAATGTCCATCTTTTAAATTCTTGCATTGTTCCCATCCCCCTTGGAAGACATGAAATTTAATGCAAATCAATGTAAAAACAACCATTAAATTGGAATTCTGGGTCCTTTAACAGAAAGCTGTTTTTCTGAATACTTTCCATATAATGCTTTGCAGCTGTTGTAGCCAGACAAGTGTTAATTTAGAGGTCAAGAAAGAGCTGCCCTGGGAGAAGAGAGCTCTGAGTGAACAGGGGCTCTGTAACTCCCTGGCCCCACAACTCCCGACACCCAGGAGCCCCCTTGGGCTGCTCCCCAGCTCCCAAAGCTGCCACCAGCTGGGCTCACCCTGGCCACTTCTGCACCCCACTTGGCTGCCAACACAGCTGCTCCCCCACTTCCCAATTAGGGTGGTCTCTCTTCCCTCGCCCACCACTCTCTGTGAATATTTACTGGAAACATGTTTTCTTGGAGGAGGATTAATTCTTTTTCATGCAGAGCTCCCCTCCTTTTTCCCAGGCAGCTTGTTCCTGAAATCATGTTTTATTGCAGATAAATAAAGTACTGCTAAAATTAGGCTCAGAAAGAGAAGTAGCAGGGTTTCTTGGCTCTATGCTTTCCCCTGTGTGGTCGTAATCTGTTCCAGAGAGCTGCCTCTGGTCCTTTGGCTCTCTTGTTAAACCAGTGGTTCTTGGAGGCAGCCCATGTCCCTGTCTTTGTCAGGATGTGCTCTTGCAGCAATTGCACCTTGCATCTGTTTTTTCTGCCATGCTGACAGAGAATCACACAATCATTAAAAAAGTTTGGGCTGGAAGGGTCTTTAAAGATTATCCAGTTTCAGCCCCTCTGCCATGGGCAGGGACAAATTCCATGAGACAAGGCTGCTTAAAACCTCATCCAACCTGTCCTGGAACACTTCCACAGATGGGGCATCTGCTAAGACTTTTTCAGGTATGGTGAATTCTGGTTTGCTAACCTCTGTCTCTAGCTACCTCTAAGTAAAAATCAAGGTAACAATACTTGCCAATAATGCAAAGTTATTCTTGATATGTAAAAATTAGTTGGAGAGGTACTTTCTTAGGCTGCCTGACCAGAAAACAAAATGGTGTGTATAATTCAGTATAGAAGAAATGCTGTTCAAAGTTAAACCAAATCCTACCTTCATATATACATGGATAGACTCTGAGCTTGCTGAGGTTATCCCTCCAGGACTGAAGGGGTTTTTTATTATAATGCATATCTTGCTAAAATATCAATTCGTGGGTTGTAAAAAAAAAAAAATCAAGATTCTAGAAATTACTTCAAGGAAATGGAAAACAAATGTCAGTATGCCTTTGTAGCAAACTGTGATTCAGTTGCATCTTCAGTGCACTGGAAATCTAGTATACTTCCTATTTCCTCTCATGTGAAAAATGATTCCTGAATCCTAGAGAACAGTTCAGGTGGCAACATGGATAAAAAAGTATACAAAGGTATACATCAGATGAGGAATGGCTATATTAGGGGCTTCCCAGCCTGGGAAAGAGAGGGCTATGGTGGAGGTGTACAAGACCATGAGTTGATGAAGACACCAAGGATCCACTCCCTTTTCTCTTTCCCTTCCAGGCCTTGGAGGGCGTCAAACAGGATAGTGTCAGGTTCAAATGAAGGCTGAGCACACTTGCTATACAATATTTTGGATGTCAGTAAGTCTGCATGGGTTAAAACAACAGGTTCTAGATACAAATGAAATGCCTTAAATGCAGATTCACAGGGTGTGAAACTTCCTTTCCTTGTCCCTATGCTCCCCACTCAGCTATTGGCTGTAGCTGAGATGTGGCCAGACTAACCTTCAGTCTGATTCATTCGTCCTGGTTTCACATCCCTTTTTGGTTGCTCTCTTATTGTATTATATTGCTGCATAATAACAAGGGCTCCTCCAAGTCAAGACAAGCATTTCATTTAGCAGCACATTTTCCTCTGCAGCAGCAGCAGCTCAGCACTGAGCATGGCATATCTGCTGTGAGCCCAGCAGTCGCTTGTACCAGTGCTCTGCACTGGAGCCTCTGTGCCATCCTCTCAGCTGCCCAAAAAGCTGGAATGGCAATTGTGAATTTTAAAATCCCAGACCTCCAAAATACCCTTTTTTTTTAATTGAAGCTTATCATGCCTTGCCTAGCAAGACCCAAAGCCTCAGTGGTTTAAAGATTAAACAAACAACAAGGTCCAGCTGCCCTTCCCCTTGGCAAAGACGAACAAATCCATGACTAAATTTTACTTGAAATTTAAAAAAAAAAAAGTAAGAGTTATATAATTTCCAACATAACTACTTAAAAAAGATTGATTATCTTGAGAAATTGACATGATCATAGTTGAATTTTCTTCTATAGGGGAAAAAGCCATATTGTATTGCTAAAAATAAACCAGAATAAAAATCTGTTTACCATTCTGTGTGGTTTTCTCACATTTTTATTCACACTTTGAATCTGGTGCTTCACTGAAAAGATGATAAGGTTTAAGCCATTGCTGGTTACAATGCATGTGTGGACAAACACAAACTATTTTTATAGAAACAAATCTCTTCATTGTTTTGCTGGAGAGGTTTTTCCGGTGTGGTCTCTGCTTGATTGTGCAGTGAGCACATGCTCTTTTATTTCCTCTATGAAGGGCTGCTTCTGTGCCTCGCTGCATCACCACCACCAACAGAAACTGAAAGCTCTGCAAGCCTCTCCAAACTGTGAGAGCTGCAGGACATTTGTCTCTCCTTTTTCCTTTTCTGACAGAGATTTTGCTTTTCTCAAAGTAAGGAGAGGCAGAAAAATGAACAGGTTACAAAAGGCACTGGATTTCTGCGTGCGCCACCAGACCGTTCTGGGTTACAGCGTCGTGTCCCTTCTGACGGCTGCCAGTGAGCAAATCTTCTCGTCTGTAGTGTTCAAGTGCCCCTGCAGTTCTTGGAACAAGCTGTATGGCTCCTTCTTCCTCTTAGTGCCTGCCTTCGTCCTCTTGCTGCTCGGCTACATGGCGAACACCAGGACATGGCGCCTGTTGACAGGCAGGTGCTCTCTGGAGAAACATCACCAGTGCACCTGTGCCCGCTTCTGCTGCGTGCTGGTACCAGTGACAGCCAGAGCCTCAGTGGCCCCCCTCACCTGGATAGCGGTGGCCCTGCTCGGATCCAACTTCTACGAGTGTGCGGCCAGTGGGAGCAGACTGATAAAGCACCTCCTCTGTAAATATAATGAAACTGACTGCGAAAAGGACCTGTCCAAAGTACCCTGTGATGAGGACTCAGCAAATGAACAGCTCATCCTTCATGCACAGTCCCAGGTAAAGCCTTGCTGCTCTTCTCCTCACACTATGGGCTTTGGTCCTGGCTACTCAATGTGCAATGGTGCCTGCTGGGGACTATAAACAGTCCTCTCTTATGATATATATAATATCATGTACCAAAAGCACATGGCTAGCAAAACTTCACTGGCAAAAATGCAGCAACAGAAAAGCAATGGGTGTATTTTTATGCTTTCTGGTTTTGCACATTTGCATGGTAATGATTTGGCACTCATTTACAAAACCTCATGGTCAGGGAATCAGCCTAGAGAATGGGACTTTCCACAGCAAGTTTCCTTCTCAATTAACTTAGACATGATGTGAGTTCTTCTTCTCCACTTTTATGCCTCTAAGTACCTCAAACTTCTGTAAATAGGTATTAGTTGAGGGGAAGCTGAATGTCTCCTTGCAACAGCGTTGTTAGAAGACATCCGGAAAGAGAAACAAATAAGAACAGCTTGCTTGACTACAAATCTCAATGCTTGAACCTTTTAATAATTTCACACTTGTATTCTAGAAGAATAGCTAAAATATATATCTGCCTTGTTAAAGTTTCTTGTGCTGAAGGCAAACTGCATGATCAAAACAATAGAACTTGTGGATTGTTTTTTGGCTGGTTTTTTGGCAGCACTTCAGTTTTGTTTCTACATTTGTGTAGATTTTGTCATAACTCCAGAAGGAAAATCAGATTTTGCAACTTTTTCTCAGGAAAATGTTAAGGGTTGGTTAAGGGAGTTACGTTTGTAAGACTGAGACTTGTCTAAGTTAAAATCAGGTATAAAACAAGAATGAATTCCCATATTCAATAGCCAAATCTGTGTCCTGACTACAAAACATACAAGACACAACCTTTCCTCTGTGTTGTGAAAAAACTAGCTGTTTTTGCAGGCTCAGACATGAGGGAGAGTAGCTACATTCCGTGAGAACACAGCCAGCAGGAGCTCTGATTTGCAGCATGAGACAGACATGGTGATTCTGTACTCTGCATCACCATAAATCTGACCACAACTGCAGAAACTGATGGTCAGTATCTTGCCTTAAAAGTTAAGAAAGATGGATATAACTGAGTAAATAACTTCCATATTCTCCTTTTTTGGTATTAATCCTTAATCTGACATGATCAGCTAAGGGGTGCAGAAGCTCTGTATGTCTGGCTGAATTGCATGCATGGGATCCCCTCTTTTGGCAGCAAGCAGACAGTGACATGCACTCCAGGGGGTCTTTGCTAACAGTTTTCATATTTCTTCACTGTTATGTCCCACATGTGACCATGCAAAACCACCATTAATCTATCTATCCTTTTTCCAAGCTGATAGGATGGTTCCTGATAGCCATCATCATGGCTGTGGCACTGATTTTAAAATGTATCAGCCGCTGTCGCTCCCCAGTTAGCCATCTTCAGCTCAAGTTCTGGAAAATTTACACAAAAAAAGAACATGAACTTTTTGAGATCAAAGCCCAAGAGCATGCAACCAAGCTGGCAGAAAGAAATACAACTTGCTTTTTTGAAGCCACTGACCCAGCACCATTTCAGACTCCCAGCAATGAAGACTGGCAGAAGATTTCGTTCTTGTATACCTTTAATTCACAGAAGCAGTATTACAGCATGATACACAAGTACGCAAGCACCAACAGGGGCAACAGCACCAAATTCGAGGAAGAAGGTCAGGAGCTCGCTGGTTTATCATTTGTGGATGAAGCCCAGTCAAGCGTTTCAGGGTTGTAATTAAACAAACCCTTTGCAATGCTGGCAGTCTTTTAACCCTACTGACCTAAGAAGATTCTTACATTCTCTGCTTTTACCGAAACCTATGCAAATTGAAAGTGAAAGCTGATGGTTGTAACCCTCAGCAGATTTGCTTTTAAATACATCTTAATACTTTTGCTAAAGCACATTTAAATGGGAGTTTTCTTATGTTGTTGTCCATTAAGAAGAGTCGTGTAAAATAATCAGCATCCACAAAGATATCAGCATGTATTATCTGAAATTATTACCAAATACCTTAAAAGCACTTGGCAGGTGGAGTGACAATATCAAACCTTATCAAAGAGACAAAAAAAGGAATGGAAGATTTGATCAGAAATTCAGCTTAGTTTATTAGCTCTCTCTTTACAATGAAGCTTTCAGTGAAGCTTAGAGCAAGCTGTAGATTAAAATATTTTGCTTGTCTTGAGGGGTTAGGTTGATGAATAACATGGCAGTGTAGGTGAAGCTTATATATTAACAAATATTAAAAGCACATTCGTATATTAAAAATCTGCAATCCATATTAGCAAGTAGTAATATTATTCTCAAAGAACATCTAATTGTAAGAAATAAAGATACAAGTTTTGAGTGAAGAATAATAAAGTTCACTTTTCTTCTGAAAAGCTGTTGTTTAAGAGAAGATTTTAGAGATGTGAGTCAGATTGTTTGGTCTGGGCTGTTCTTTTACTCTTCCCAGAAATTCTCTCTTTCTACACAATAAACTCCAAAATTACTCAGACAAACAGAGAGGAATCCCAAGAAGTTATTTGTTACATTCATTTTGCAAGGAAGGAAGAAGGGAAGAGCCTGTTTTAACTAGCTGAATATAATGATATTGGAAGCTTCTTTCTCACTATAAACTGAAAATATAACACATAAACACAAGATTTAATTCTGCATGCAGAAAAGAAATTTTTAAAAATTTCACACATCTGGCATTAAAAAATGTCACATCTGAAGTGCTGTGTCCAGTTCTGGGCTCCTCAGTACAAGAAAGACAAGGAGCTTCTGGAGAGGGCCCAGCAGAAGGGTCAAAAAGGTGATTTGGGTCTGGACCATCTCTCTTATGAGGAGAGACTGCAGAAGTTGGGCCTGTTTAGTCTAGATAAGAGAGAGATCTCATTAATACATCTCAAAGGTGGGTGGCAAGAGGAGGGTGCCAGACTCTTTTCAGTGGTGCCCAGCGACAGGAGGAGGAGCAATGGCCACAATCTACCACAATCTAAAGCACAAGAAGTTTCACCTCAACATGAGAACTTCTTTACGTTGACCATGGCAGAGCACTGGCAGAGGCTGCCCAGGGAACTCATGAAGTTTCCCTCTCTGGAGACAATCCAAGCACACTTGGATGTGTTCCTGTGTCACTTGCTCTAGGTGACCCTGCCTTGCCAGGGGGGTTGGACTAGATAACCTTCAGACCCTAGCATGGTTGGGCTAGATGTCCCTTCTAACACTAGCAGTTCTGTAATTCTGTAAGAAAACAAGGACAGTATAGGTTATTCACTTTCATGATAATAATAATAATAAAAGAGAATATTTGGTTAGTGGTGCTGGAAAAAGTAAAAATGGCCATTGCAAATAAAAAACCTGTATTGTCGTCAGCCACGTGTCCATCGCAACCAGCTGGCCATTACCAGCAAAATCCCCACTGAGGTGTCTTGCACAGGCAGTGAAATCAGACAAATTCCACAACACTTTTCAGCTCTAATTAAAAAAATTAATAGTAATTTTAAAAAAGACAGGAAAACTTGTTACTGGTCATAATATATTGTTACATGTTGCACATTTTGCCATTTCTTACTGGTAGCAGGTAACAGCAGTTGGGTTGAGACCAAGGCTAGGTAACAAATAGTTTAGGTTTTGTTCCCTACAAAATTGCTCACTTAAAGCTCCATTACGCTATGCCACCACTGTACCACACTATTAATGCAAACAAAGGGAGAGAGAGTCTCATGAGGGCTGTACAGGTCTGGCAAGAATGAACCCTGATGTCGCCAAGGTAAGAGACGCCCCCACTTAGCATGATTAAAATGTAAACAGACTGAGGGAAAATAGAAGAAGAAGGTACAAATCACAGTGATAAAATCAGAGTTAACTTGGGGCAACACTAATTGTCAGTATTTCAGTTTAAAATAAGTGTTTTGGTGAGAAGAGAGTAAGCTGGCTTTGTGGGTAGGGTGCTGTGCTAGGACCTGGGGTTTTGTCCAATTCTAATCCAGACATCTTGCATTACACCAAAGAACTTTAAACCTTTTCTATAACTTGGGTCTCTGTGAGGCTGCTCCTTCTCTACTTCCCAGTCATGTTGTGGTAACAAGTCCACTGCCAAGAAGATGTTCAACAGCTGGTGGTGAAGGCCAGGTAAGAGCAGACGACACGATCACCAAACCAGTTGTGTGGCAACCTCAGAAATTTTATTCAAGTTTCCTTAGGCCGGTACAGATCCATACAGTGGCTATAGATTAAATACATCATGCTTTGTTCAGTTTGGTCACAAGATCTGTGCTCTTGGAGAAAAGGCTGACATGAAAAGGCCCATTGCTTGGAGAGACACAAGTATTGCTGCAGCTGTCAGAGTGCTGCAGCCTGGTGTGTGCACAGGACTGAATAGGAGCACTAGCAAAACTGCACGTGGGGCCTGAAGAGCTGGAAAGATTACAACCAGCTCCTGCTGCCAGTGAAGACCCATCCCTCTCTGGTTTCAAAGACAGAAGGATGTCCAGTGCGGAGGAAAATGAATGGCAAAGCATTACACATCAAAACATGCACCTATGAGCAAGAGACTGCAAACAGCAATCACAGCAGATGAATCCTTTATGGATAACCACACACAGCCAGGGATATAAAGCACCTCTAGCAGCCATGCTTTGAAACATTAGTGACACACAAAATGGGAAAAGGTCATCCACTTTTATCTGAAAACAGTTGGTATACAGATGAATATTTAGCACTAAATACTGAGATAGAACTTCCATTAAGCTCAAGAGCCTGGGTATGTGAGAAGGAAGGGCAGATCATTTTAGTCTTTTTTACTGATATCTTTGTTATGACAATTAACATTGCTCTCTTCCACCCTGCCCCTCCTCTTTGCTGCCCAGGTGACTGGTGTGGCTGCCTCAGCAAAGCCATTTTTACCGTGCATGTCTTCTTCTGAAACAAAAGGCACAAAATATCCCTCAGCAAGGGCTTCTCCCAATATTTCTTTCATTTGTTTCTTCTGTGCTTTCTGTCTTCAGGCTTCCTTAAAAACGTAATTCCTATTTCTGTCACAGCATCGCCCTTCAGCCTGTCCTGGAGGAAGGTAACTTCTGCTGCTAAGTGAACCTAGAAAGAATCAGGTCTGATCAGTTAAGCAAAGAAATGTCCAGTTTTCCACCCTCCTCTGGTATAATGAGCTTTCTCTCTCTCTCTCCTACCACAAGAGGACCCCCTTTCTCAAGTTTCACAGGAAACTGATATCTAGATTGTTTTAAAATGGCTTTCCCAACTAAGCTAATACAAAGGAAGTTTATAGACACTGGAATTTGTGTAACATATTACCCTTCTTCTCAGTGCTTTGGTTTTTTCTGAGATGCTAAATTGCGTACTTGGTAACTTTGTGATCACTGAATTTCCTGGTCATGTACTAATACTTATGATATAATACTTTTGTTAATTAGTCCTGTATCAGATACTATAATTCTGAGACTGATATATATACTTAACACTGCAGGGTTGAGTTTTTTGTCTCTTTAAATATGAGATATATGCCAAATTGGATATTGACAGAAACATAAAGCAGCCCAAAAGTAAACTCCCTGAAGAAGCTTTACAGGTCAGAAAATTTCAAATTATGCCCTTTATTTATTTCCTTGCAAAAACCTTAAATTTAAGAACAAAATTTGGATTGCCATCTGATAGACTTCTGATGCTTTGGTTTTAACATTATACTCATCCACACTTTGTTCTCTCTTTCAGCAGGTATCACAGTAACCTGCGAATATTATTTATCTTGTCATATTTGGAAAAAATCAGGGATCACTACGCCTGGCTACAGCTGTGCAGGGAAGTGTGACAGGCTCCAGGAGCAGTGGAGGAACCCAACATGCCCCTCTGTCCCTCCACTTTCAATGTTACCTGGCTTCCTTATCCCACCTGGGTTTTACACCCAAAACAGCCACTGAACCAACTGAACAGCCAGGCAGGGACAGTGTGGAGGTGAGCTAACCCATGTGCTTCTCTACCTCAGGATCCAGGACCAGCCTTTTAGATCTTTTATCTAGATATAGACATTTAACCTGAGAGGTTAAACTACACTTATCTGAACAAGTGATTTTTGTTTTCCTGCACTTCTGTGAATTAACAAAGAATGGAGAAAAGAGATGTGCACTTCCTTACCATTTCCAAGGCACCTCGAATCACCCCACAGAGGAGGTTACAATAGCAAAGTGATGCTCGTTCCGCTGGCAGCTCCTCCACAAACTCCACTAGTGGGTTTTTGTCCAGGATTAAGGAGAATTCATTCCCTGTGGCACTACTGCAGCTCACACTAGGGGTAACCCCAAGGTACATCTTGAAAGCAACCTGCAAAAGAATGAAACTCTGCTGGTTGAATGTGTTGCATGCAAACCACAGGTGAAACTTTAGAAAGCAGCATCCTGTAGACCAATCTTTCCCTAGGAAAAAAGGGGAAGAGCCAGACAGGCTAGAAATCAAGGTACATTTGTCTCTTCTGTCATCAGCTTGAGCCAGCAATGCAAATCTAGAGCTGTGTGATGCTTCAGGAAAACAGCAGAGAGCTGTTCTTCTTTGATGTCCCGACATTTACAACCCCACACAAAGTGGTTTTACTGTTATCACTCGTCTGCTTTCAGTCTGCTTCCAGTCCTGTCATACTCCCTAGGGACCATTAGCATCTATATTAGATCATTCACTACCTCGCCAGCAGCTTTTATAATCACAGCTCAATATCTCCTGAAACGGGCCGAGGGTGTGGTTTTTTTTACTCTGATCTCCATCTGCAGCCACTGAAAAAAAAACAAAAAAAAAACCCAAAAAAAAACCCCAAAAAACAAACAAACAAAAAAAAAACCACTAAAAAAACCAAGCCAAACCAAAACAAACAAAAAAAAAACCAAAAACAACAACAAAAAAAAAGCCAAAACAAAACAACAACAACAGCAACAACAACAAAAAAAACAACAACAACAAAAAAAAAAAAACACCAAAAACCAAACAGCCCACCCAGAACAAGACTTCCAAGACTTCAAACTTATTTGGTTACACAGAGCACTGCTTGCTCTCTTCCCACTGGCGGTGAATGTTGCTGTAAAAGTGCAGCATCTGCCGTGCCAGCGGCGGGGTCCTCAGCGAGCGCCGCTCTCCAGGCGGTGACATCACGGCGTTATCTCGGCTGGGCGTGGGCAGGCGGGAGAGCTGGGGCTGCTCCTCCTCGGGAGAGCTCTGCTCGGCTGCACACCGCCGCCAACGACGAGAAACTGTCTTGATTTTCTCCTCCTTAGTGAGTATCAGACATGGATGCTTTCCAAACGATCCTGAAGTTCTTTATGAACCGGAAAACCGCTATAGGTTACAGTTTTATGGCGCTGCTGACAATGGGAGGTGAACGTGTGTTTTCTCTTGTTGCTTTCAGATGCCCTTGCAGCAATGAAAACTTCAGGTACGGTTTGGTATTTCTCTTCTCGCCAGCTCTTGTTTTGCTAGTTATTGGATACTTCTTGAACAGCAAGACCTGGAAGCTCTTTACAGGATGCTGGGTGAATCCCAGGAAAATATTCCCCAGAGGGAATATCTGCCATTTCTTTTCCGTCTTTGGACGAATCACCTTAAATGCTCTGGTAGCCCCAGTGATGTGGCTCTCTGTGGCTTTGCTCAACGGGACTTTTTACGAGTGTGCCATGAGTGGCTTGGAACATCCTTCCTACTTACAAGCAGTTTGCCACCGCCAGTCGGAGGAGTGCTTTGGAGAGCTACATAAGGTACCCTGTGACAAAAGCTCCCTGCCCTTTCCGGGGAGTGACGAACTGAGAAGAACGCTTCAAGCACAGTCCCAGGTAAGAAAAGTTATAAACAAAGAGCATTATCCAGATTGTAGTGCTGCTGTGATTTAAGTGTGGAAGATCCTGATGTCAGATGTTATGTTAAAACCGCTGGCTTCATGTAAACAATGTTCTGGCAGCCTTGCAAAATACAGTCAATCCATCTTCTGCGTCCGTTTGAGCTGTTCCATATTCCCTAGGGGGCCCCACTGGTGGCAGGGTCAATAAGACCAGAAAACCTAAAGCTTTTTTCCTGAATGGAGATTGCTCTAAAGAGGAAAAAAACCCCAACCCAACTGCATTGTTTAGAAGGCTGAGTTAACAGATAACACCCCATTAAAGGGGTCTGTCCTATTAAAAAATTCATGCCACACTTTCCTATTTTAAACCACTGTGATAACTGTAGGGAAATCTATGGTCACTAAGAGCAGAAAAATACTGGAAATTAAGATTTGTGAATTGTCTTTTGACTGCTTACATGATGTGTTTCTATTTGTGTTCCTCATTTTCATGATGCCAAATATGAGCATGTTTTTGTCCTGCTTAGAGGAAGTGAGAAACAATAAAGCAAGCAGATTATGCAAAGCTGAGATCTTATTACATTTTACAGTATTTGTGTGGTACAGTTTTGCCCTCTGCAATGTAACGCAAATAAATTCAGAGACAAAAAATCAAGATGGTGGAGGGAATTTAAAAAAGAAAAGAAAATCTATGGAAAAGGGAAAACACTGTGGAGCCAGCAAGTTTCTGTCAGGAATTGTATCCATCTGGAACCATTTCCTTTCCAAGAATTGGTTTTATTTTCAAGTCTGCATGCAAATAGGACAAAGACTGCGCTGCAGACAAAGCAATTTATTTGATAGTTTTAGAAGGCAACAGACAGTGCTTAAGACTTTAAGTTGTATGTTTAGGAAATAGTGAAAGACCAGCGATTCAGTTTAAGCATGAGAATATACGAGTTCATTTTCCAAGCTGCAAAAAATTGAAAAATTGCTAAATAGAGCAATTTCTCAAATATACATAAAAATCATTAGTCAGTACCAAGTAAAAGAAGCTCTAACTATTCTCCCATACCAGTTCCTAAGAATAGTTTTTGTCAAGCTATTCTGTTTCACAGATTTTCCTGAGGAAACTTTATATTCCATCAGCTAAATACAGATTTTTATTGGTATTTTTTAATATCAGTGTAGGAGTTCACATGAGAAAGAATGCAGCTTTCCATATCATCACCATTAGAACATGGGAAATCAGTTCCAGTTCATACAAACCTCTGAACCCTAGAATATTTGTCCCACACTGGAACTTTTACCACTGTTTGAAAACAAGTATTACTTCTTTTTTTTTTTTTTTTTTCACACATTGCAGTGGAGTAGAGGAGTACAATTATTGGCTACGCCAGTGGCACAGGCAGGAAAAAACTGTGTTCACACCTCTGCTCTCCTTAGGGGACAACATCCCACAATAACAATTTCAGGCACATTTTTCTACTCTCTCCCATTGCTCAGGAAGTAATTCTGGAAATAGCTCTTGTAGAATGTTCTACACAGAATTTTGTCAAAATCTGAAGCTGCTACAGAAAAAAGAAGTTGAGTGATGCTGATTAATTAATGTAGTTATTGTGTTGGAGATTTTCAATTAAAAAGAAGTCAGAAAACAACACATCTAACAGTGGTCACAGTTTAAAAGGTTGGTTGAACTGGGACAAAAGTTACTTGCCTTTTTTGGTTTTGTAGTTCTTAATGATTCAAAATTAGTAATTCTTGTTGGGCAGTTTTATTTAATGCTTTCAGGAGATAGAAAACACTTTACCCTTTACCAAAGAGACACCAAAAGGAGCACTATTGAGAAGCTGCTATGCTGATAGACTTCTTCTTCCCTTCAATCCCCATATGGATGCCCCATTAACACCAATGCCAGCACCAAATGCAAACAAAGTGTGGTCACTGTGTCAGACATTTGTGATTTAAGTAGCATTTTCACTTGGGTCTTTAACCTGAAACTGATTTCTTTTGCCTTCCCAGATTTTAGGCTGGTGTGTGATAGTTACTGCAGCTCTCCTGTCCCTGCTAACCACTTGCTGTGCCAGCTGCCAGTCAAAAGTCAGCCACCTGCAGCTGATGTTCTGGAGAGTGTATGAGAGCACAGAGAAGGAGCAACTGGAGCAGATTTTCCAGCTGTATGCCACCAAGCTGAGTGAGCGAAACCTGAAGTGCTTTTTTGAAAACAAGGAACCAGAACCCATTTCCCTGCCAGCTTTTCAGGCATGGGAAGATGCTTCCCAGCTCTACTCTTTCAGCAACAGCAAACAGCATTATAGCACAATCCACAGGTTAGTTGAAGAAGGCCAGAAGGGAGTCAGTGAGGAAAGAGAGACAATGCTGGACCTTGCGGACAGAAGGGAAATACCATAGGTATTTTCAGCTTTTTTATATCTCGTTAATATGGTATACTTCTAGCTGGTTTCATCTCTATATTTTTTCACAATGGCCTCTCTCTTCTTCATCATGTTCCCTCCCAGTTAGATACTTGCTCCAAAAGGATGGAATGAAATTATTTCCCTACACAAGTGAAAAACCTGCAGTACTCCACAGTGCCCAGAGTTCGTGTCACTGGCTCAGCATCAAGAGCTGACAGCAAAAAGAAATGAATAATGGCTTCTACGAGAGGGTTTTAGCAATATGCTATGTAAAATGTGCTATAGTGTGCTTGTCCTATGTAAATCAAGAGACTATCAACAAGTAAAGTAATTTAAAGTGTGTGAATATAGTAACAGAAGATGCATGTGGCTTTCTGACAGCCCACAGAAAGTAAAGGTTTTCCATCCAGGTCATTTCAAGGCCAGGTCATTTCAAGGCCAATTACAGCCTTGTTTTGAGGCACCAGTGATCCCTCGAGGCTTGTATGTCTTTGGATATTTTGCCTCTGTAAAACATCTCCCTATTATCTTCTCTCACTCTGGACATTCTCTTTGTATGGATATAAAGTTCTAGTTTAGAGTGAGTTTCAGGCAGTGGGTGCAGCCTGTAATGCTATGTAATATTTTTGTTTCTGGGCCTGCAGCCAGAGAGCCTGGAAGGAAATTCCACTTTTTAAGATAAGAAAATATTTTTGCAGTAGACTGACTTTCATTTTTTTGAATATCCTAGGAAAACTTGGTGTCTGGAGCAAGAAGAACCAGCAGGTGAAGCAACTGTAGGTCAGTGCCTCTGACAAATGCATTTCACCCCAGAGCCCTATGCTTTACCTCACCCACTTGGAATTCATTGTGTGGCTCTCAGGGTGTTCGGAGTATTCGCAAACGCTGTATAAAAGGAGAACAAAGTTACTTTCCCTGGGGTGGCTGGGTAGGCTTTTGTGCAGCATTTTATTGCCAGTCTCTCCGAGTCTGCAAAGAATTATTGTTTTGTTGTGCTTGACTCAGGCTCTTCTCAACAAACCAGGGTATTCTGCCCAGCTGCTCTCACACTCATTGTGCTTCAGCAGGTAAAAGAATCTATATGCATATATACGAACCATTAGTCTTTTTGAAATAAAACACAAGAGCTAATTAAAATCTCTGCTTAGAATTTTCTCTTTATGTTTTCAAGAACTGACCTTTGAGACAATGTTTTAAAGCTCTTTCATCCCAGATGACCCACTTAGCAGCACACTTACAACATTATACACGCTTAAATGAGCCTGCTGCAGCTGAAAGTACCGACACAACACTGCCAAAATAAAAGTCACAACAGGAGATATCTGACACTGTGACATTGTATCCCTAGGTTCCTCTCCCGGTATAACATCCAGCTATTTTCAGGGTATCTGACCCTTCCCATTTGTTTGATTTTATCTTTCATTATGAGAACAGCTCTGTTCCACCTCCTCCCTGCACACAAGGGGAGAGGAGACATCCCCTAACAGGACAGCCCTGCTGCCTGGGCCAAACTTACCTTTTCAAACTGTCTTTCCACCTCCTTCATCAGACAATCAAAGCAAGTAGGGATGCAATGGGGAGGACAGCAAGTAGGTTAATGAGGTGATCGAAGAAATACGGGCAGCAAGCAGGTTGATGTAAAGATAAGACCTCCGGTGTGATATAACAGCTGAGACACAGAGGCAAAAGCATGGCTGGTAGAGGGAAGGGTGAGAGGACAGAGTGATCCCACTCAGAGCATTTGGCATCCTCGTTTCCCTCAGAAGAAAGCTTAGGGCTCTGCACCTGAGCAGCCTGGGCCACCTAAAATGGGAGCATGTCCCAGCCCTATCTTCTGCTTTATTGTGGAGGGGCAAATCCAAGGTGACTCCCCCTCCCCTCCTCCTTTCCTCCTTCATGTTTGCAGGTAACTAACTCATGTTGAGAGTGTCTCCACCCCCAAGAGCAGCTGCTGAACACTTTGTGCTGCAATGTGTGCCTGGTAGGAGCCCATCTCTCACTGATCCTCATTGCCAGGGCCATGTGACTGTTTTATCTTACCAAAACGCCTGTGACTTAATGCAATTTCCATGTGGATCCTAGAATACTGCTATAAAAACAGACTGAAATAACAGCCTTTGTTTTCAACTGGAATGTGGGTTTGGCAAATTTAACTTTGTCCTCCAAGGGGCTGTTGCAAAAGCTGCTTTCTATCAGCATTGTCCCTGAATCCAGCCGCTACCATGGCAGCTCAAAAAGAGACAGACTATTGTCAACACTGTCCAAAACAAACTGGAGAGAGAGAAAAAAACCCAACAAATAAAACCAAACAACAAGATCAACATTTTCTGCTGGAAAATTTAGATTTTGCATAAATTCTGATACCCATCAAAATATGAGTATTCAAGAAAACAGGAAACTTCTGTTTAATTCTCTGTGCTCTGTCCCTCCGTTTAGTCATTAAAATTCTCTTAACTCTTTTTCCACTACACATCTGCTGCTCCATCAAACTTGAAGTCTTTGTTATAAGAATAAAGACTTTTAAACCATTTCCTCATATGCTTTCAATTTAGCTTCAGCTGTACTTTGCATTATGATATGATGAATCTGTCCAAATTCTATTGTTAAAAATTCCTGTGTAAAAGAGAACTTGCATGGAAACTATGCAAAAGAAGTAGCTGGTTTGCAATGGAGCACCAAATTAAGGCCAAATTGCAAAGCTATGAAGTAAAACTTGTGAAAATGTCTTGGCAGGAACAATAATTTAAGTGCATAGATAAGCAATTCAATGAATATAAATGATTTTTTAAAGAAAACAGGCTATAACTGGACAGCAACTACTTCAAAACTACCATTTACAGCTTCTCAGAGGATAAAACATCTCTTTTGTCTTTGTGACTCCAAAAGACTGGAAAGTAAAATGAAAGAGGTGGTTTAACAGTTGCATCCCATAAATCTGTCTCATTTTTATTTGTGAAATGGAAGAAGAAATAATATCTGTTTAGACACGTACCACATGTTTAGACATGCTTGCCACCAAAATGATGCCCATATAAAGCAAAATCTCACTTTTGAAAATGTTTCTTGCAACTCATATATTGCTTAATGAGAAAAGGAGAGTTTTGCAGTCAGAATTTTAAAATATTACTGGCTTTTTCAAAGTCTCAACCAGCATTCTATCTCTTTCAAGCAGCAAGAATAAAAATCATTAACATTTTGATGGTGCTCAAACACAGTCTAGAATTACTGAAATATTTAGGAAGACACTAATTTAGCAGTCCCTTTACTTACTACTGGGGACTTTTCGCAACCAAAAATTTTATGCATAAGTCATGACGCCAAGTAAGTAAATACAGACTGTTCAAAAAATTAAAACTATGATTTCAGCCAGCATAATAGCAAGATTAATGAAGGACCAGATTAATCTGCATAAAAGGGGAAAGGCAGCCAAAGTAATATTTCTGCTAGCATACTTTTCATTCTTAATATTTTTCCAGTCAGTGTTTGGAAAGAGGAAGATGCATTAAAGGTCTTGCCAGCTGTTGCCGATTCCAAACTTCTCTCCTGAACTTCTCTTTACTCTCCACAGTGCAGCACTTCAATGTTTTGTTTACTTTCTACCACGGTAGACTGTATTACTTAGCACAGCAACCTGCTTATGCATTTCCCTCTCCCTGCTGAGATCTGAAAACCAGCATTTACCAGCTTCATAAATTCTGCCACTTTCTGTCAGACCTTCAAATTGACCTTATGTCAATATAGAGGGACCTTGTGTGGCAGCACCTTCCATGGCAAGGGGAAGGACTTCTCTTGTCCTACAGCTCTAGACTGGGGGGTGACATGCTTGGATTACCCCATCCCTTGTTATTCCCCCTCAGGGAGCTCTCTTCAGAAAGCTCCAGAGATGTTAATTTCCTGCGTTCACAGTCCAAAATAAAGCCCATCTCTGCAGCCACTGCTTTTCAGGAACAGATCTATCCTTAGGCACAGCACTGTTCAATCTAGCAGTGGAGCCTGTGAGCCAGCACCAGCTCGCTGTGGACCAGAGGGTGTGGTCTGGCTGCTTCCACCTCTGGCACACACAAACACCTCCTGGTGCTACAGAAGGTAGTATAAAGATTAGATCTAAAACCAGAAGCTGTTTTTTGCAACTCATTTGATCAGGTCAATGATATCAAGGTCCTATGAGGAAGAATTTAATTAAAATTTTGATTTCGCAGGATTATAGAGAAAAATTATCAAGCTCATTTCAAAAGTAGTCCTCAGTTATACTCAGATCCAAATTCTGAATCCCATCTTGGACATTCCTTTTTCAGCTGGGCTTTGTTCTTAATATCATTCTTCAATTGGTTTCCATTTTTTACCCCAATTTGTCAGAAAGCCTACCTTTACCTCTACTTTTTCATCTCTTTTTAAATTCAATCCCAACTGCAATCATGCCAAATCACAGGATCAACATGAGAAGTCAGTGAACACCCTGGGAACTCAGTGTAGAAGGGCTCTCTTTGGCTCCTTATCAAAACCCATTGGCCCTTCTCCAGGCCAGTATAAAGTAACAGTAAAGCCCAGGCTTTGCAGTCTGAACCAATGGTGAAAGATTTTAGCCCACAGTCACTGCCTTAGGTACGCCTTTCCTCCAGTATTTAATTCTTAATCTGGGAAGATGGCTTTGTAGTCCTCATTTTATGTTTTTTTTCTTTTGCTTCATCTCTTTCCATTTCCACAGGGAACACCCACAGCCTGATCTTACAGACTCCTTTGTTTTCCAAAGAACTGCAGGATAACAGCTATGTTAACAGGAGGTTTGGCTCTAACTACTCGAATTACTTAACTGTCTTAATTACTTTAATTTTGAACTGGTTTTACTCATCCTCAAACAGATTTATACCTCTGAAGACTTAGTGCAGTTAAGTATTTGAGCACTTTCTCCTGGCTGGGAACACTTCTGGTGAAGAGTTAAGGAGATCATGTAAACAGTTTAATGATTCCGAACTAAAAACTTTAATAAAGTATTTGCAGTTACTTACTGGGTCACTTTACACATGTTTTGTTGGTATGTGTCTCAGACAAATGTGCTTGAAGATTATTTAAAAATTGTTTTGCCAAAGAAATGTGAAAATGCTGTTCATATCACATTTTGCCTCAGAAATGTTATACTCCTACTACGGAACTCCTTTTACTTTGCTAAAAATAGTCTTTCAAAGGGACAGTGTGTGCTTTAACGTTCGTTCCAATCTTTCCAAGTAATTTTTCACTTCTCTTTATAAGTCTCTTTGGAAGTACAAGCTGCAGAGAAATAGTGTGTTTTCCCCATTGTTAATTTCTCACTGTACTTTGCTGTTGAATACCCCGAACTTGAGAATGATGGTTCAACTGTAATAATGCATTTATAAAAAAGGGAGCTACGAGGAATAAAACCCAGAAAACCAAGTATCTGACATATATGTGAAAATAGAGCAGCAATACCACCTGAAGAAGAATGTAAAGGTGAAAGAAAATGTGATTTTGCAGCCTGGTATCATTTTTTTAACGAGGTATTTTAAAACAGTGATTGAAATGCTGCTTGTCTCATCAGTTTCATTCAGCCGTCCTCACCATTTCCAAAGGATCCTCTACCCCAGCGCAGCTGCTTGCCAGGAGGAACTTTGTTATATATCTTTCCTCTTTAAATTTCTCATTGAAATTCCCTGGAATTATAAATTGCCAACAAGGGCAAAAGTACTTCTTTAGAAACCTGTGTCTTTCTTGTCTGATAGAAGTGTGAACAGCTACTCCATAAAAGGGAAATTTCCATCAAAGTAGGTGAAAGTACGTACTCTGATTTTATCTTTTTGATTTTATTATTAGATTTGTGGTTAGTCATTAAAATGTTCCTCTCATTTTCCTTTCTTACAGTTCTTCTTTGCTACCACTGCAATTTTCTTTTTGCAGAAAATCCTGCAGCTTAGCCTTAATATTACCATTTTAAAGTTAAAAGGTATCTAAGGTAATTACGGAGAAGAGTCAAATGGCAGAAGTAAAAGAATCAAAGTTTAACATTTGTATGACATGGTTAAGACTTATGTTCCTAGGAAGAGAAAAAAGGCAGGGAATATATGATTCTAAGCTAAGACCACTGAATCTGATGACGCTTTAGAAAATGCAAATCTTATTTACCTGTGCAATCATGTCTGCAGTTTCAGAGTAACTGCGGCACTTTTTCACAGCTGAACGAGCCAAAAAGTCATCAATCAGCCTTATGCCAATGCTGTATCCCCTAAGGAGGAAAAAAGGAAAGGTAACATTCAAAATGGGGAGCTTCTTTCCACCTGCCATCTCCCTAATGTGTCTCTTTCGCTACCCCAGCAAAACAGCTGCATGTTCCTAATTGAGTGACTTTAATGACAACACATTTTGCTGGTCTGCATTCTTCTTTCTACCACATTTTGCAGCACAGTGAGACTGCTGTTCGTGCAGTCATTCAAGGAATCATACTTCTTTAAGCATGATACTCCCAGCAAGGATGATATGAATTGTCTACACAGTTTGTCTGTACATTGTCTATACATATAGACACCAAATCCTGGGCACTCTCATTGCAGCATTCAGGTGCCAGGGGAACTCAGGAAATGCACTCACACCTGATCTTTTTCACTTTCTCCTCTTACCTCTTCACCTCATTTTTCATTCTTCCTTCACAATTATCTGTTTGTCTTTTTTTTTTCCTAATGTTCTCTCCCTTCATCTAACTAGTTAATGAAAAAAAAATCCAGAAGTTGTTAGTTAACACAGAGTTTCGGTACACTACAACCTCCATTTTGTATATAAAATACTACAATTTAAAAAAAAATAAATAAAAGGGGATGAAAGATAATGGATTTTTTATGAAACAAATATTCATTCCTAGTTCTGACACATTAACAAAGGTCAATAACTTTTTAGTATGCAAAACAGCTGTGACTCCAAATATTTTCTGAAAAATGGAAAGAGATCGACACAAATGTTACATAAGAATGGGTACTTGGCTCTGAAATATTTTCAGGAAATTTTTCATTTCCAATTATGTGGATGTTGGCAGTATCTGTGTGTTTGTCAGAGGCCCTACCCACTCAGTGAAGCAGCCTGAACTCCGTGGAGTTTCTTACCCGTTTGTGTACAAACATCTTTGGCAAGAAGACAAGCAGTGATCTGATGTCTAATGTGATGACAAGACCTTAAAGTGGGTTTGGCAGCATGAAGATTAAAATTGCAGTATGTCATGTGTCTAGAAACACATTTATCTATTAAATAATATAAATTATTAAATATTTATCTATTGCCTAAGTATCAGTATCAATAACATTGGCAAATGCATCATCAGCATTTAGCAAGGTATGTATTAGTGACATACAAGACTACTTAGATACTTTTCAGCTTTAATGCCTTGGATTTGCAAAGTCAATAACAGACTGGTAAGCAGCTACTTGGCAACTGTACAGTGGAAAACACCCTTCTCACTACAGACTATATATGCACACAGACAGAGAGAGATAAGTACACTGTCCCCACCTGTCACAGGTCTGCTGAGCTGTGAGGGTTTTTTTTCTGAAGCTGGGCTGTTTTCAAAATCATAGAAGTAAAGAACATATTGTTTTAATGAAACCTGTCATTACATTATCAAAATTATCTTCCTCAAAACAAAAAGATTTTACAGAAACAACTGCAATAATGAAAACATAAGGAGCAAAATCTGTCTCTACATCTTCCAAAACTGCACTCTGGTAATTTCTACCATAGCATCATTAAAGAAGCCTGTGCATTTTTTAAATGTAGGGTTTTCACCAGAGCTGAATGAGAGATTAATATAAAAAAATATCTGAAGGATATTATCCCTTATAAGTGTGTGAATAAGTTACTTTTTTTCTTTCCAAATAATTATTTTTATTTTTTTAAATTTACTCTAATGGATAGTTATTGGACTGTAGCTAGTTTGCAAACTTTCAGGTTAACAGTAAAGTGGTCAGGGTATTCTGTCTGCTGTGATTGTTGTAAATCCATTTTGTATGTTTGCTTTGGTTGGAAACATAAGCCTTACTGTTCTGCCAAAGATCTTACTGTGTCTTCTTGCTAACCAGCTCAAAAGTTGCTTCTTGCTGATTTTCCGTGGTATCATTATTTTTGTGGTAGTAATGCCTAGGAATCCCAGTCAGGATGACAGGGTTTGTAAACATCGGATCTTCACTTTCCAAGGAGGTTATCCATGTAAAAACCCATCCTAATTGACCTTTTGTGCTATCTCACTCATTGCTGTATGGTCTGTGACAGGTGAGAGGCCCATTTGCCCCTAACCTAGGAGGGATATAGCATATGAAATTTAGGAGATTCAGTTAATAATTAGCATAACTAAAGGATCAGCAAGGAACAAGTGTAAGCTATGAAAACAATCCTGACACTTTTCCTCAGAGAACTAAAACCTAATTGTGGATCTTAATTCACGAATTAGTGTTATTTCTGTTGACAGAATATTGAGCCTTTTCCCTGTCTTCTGTGTAATCATAGCCAGGAATGCTGGAACTTGTAAGATAACAAGCAAAAAACTGAAAGGTAATATATATGTAAACAAATAGCATTATGGAAAAAACTGAACATTTAAAGTAGTACTTACATTCTGTCTAAACAGGCATTGACATCTTCATCTTTTTCATAGTCCTTGCACAGCTGGGCTACCAAAGCCCCATATGTGAGTACAAAAAGTTCTCTGCTCTGTTAGAAAATATGAAAATCAAAAATTAGGCAAACTAAAATCCAACTTTTCCACATTTTTGAGCTGCTGCTTTATTAAAAGCAAGCAAAAATAACATTTACATTAATAAAGAAACTTTTGCCCAAGGGATGTATATTCACTGAAATCCACATTTAAAGCATGGCAATCGATATTGATGCTCACTTGAGTTTGTAAGGGATTTTGCTTGTCAGATGTACCATTTCTTGGTACACTCAGAGTTACTATCATCAGGTGCATTCTTGCATCTTATGAGTGTGTGTATGCTGGATTAACAAATGCTCTCAAGTGCCATCCAAGAATAATGACAAACAGTGGCAGGAAAAGAGGCAATGAGCCATTAATCCTTTTGCAGTAGGAACAACAGTTCAAAAAAGTAGGGTTGATCTGATTCAAATCATTAGCTGTTTTCTCAAAAAAAGTAAATAGGAGATAGAAATTTAGCTCAGAATAATGAAAAAATACTATAATTCAGCACAAGTGTAAAGAATAACAAGAAGATGAAGGGGATGGGTGAGGATTACAGCCCCTTGCCCAAGGAACATGGAGAGCAACTGAAGATGCCAAAGGTATATCTCTGCACTGATCCTGTCACAAGCACTACTGTGGGGTCTTCAGCTGTGCAACAATCTGGAGGAAAGTTTCCTTCTCTCCCTGCCCTGCCAGATCACATCCATGCACTGCAGAACTGTCTGTATCTAGCAGGACTAGCAGCTGGCCTTTAGGCAAGAGATGAGGTTGACTTACTGAACTTCTTGGACAGGAATTAATGAAAGGATGTGCTACAGCCCTGTGGCATGTGGTCAGACCAGAGCTGCTTTTGGTCTCTAGCCAGTGGCAAAGTAATAGTGAATACCAATAAAAACAATAGAACAAATCACACTAGCAAAGCAAGAACAGCTTGGTGGAAAGACTTTGTCCTGCTTCCTTTGCATCAGAAGTTTGGAGTTCAGTCAATGTTGCTGTTTTAACAAGTCACTGTTCAAAATCTTAAGCAGAACAATTTTCCAAACTCATTCTGGTGATAACTGCTGTTTAAAATAATATCATACTCTTGGTTAAATTCTCATTAACAGGTTTTCAATGGAGTAAATGGATGTCATACAGGTCCTGTATTGTTTTATTATTATTGTTCAGCAAAAAGACTCTGTTGTAACAAGAAAATTACCTCAGAGAAACTTAAGCATAATATATCAATGTAATCATATTTATCAGCCACACTTGCAATCCATTGGAATACTTTTTTTGACCATAAACTTAGGTACATTAACTGTAATTATATTACACTCTTCCATTTCATTTTCAGTGGAGACTTCTGTCCTCTTTTCAGATATTGATACAACATTGTCTTAAAGCCTTCTGGAATTTTTCCACTGCGCAATTCCTGTCAAAAATCACCATTCACCATACAGAAAGCCCTAAGGCTCTAAATTCCTGAAGATACATTTGTGTGGAATCAAACCATTCAAGCAGAGAACAGAGATCTTCTCTCTGTGTTTCACTGAATGACTATCTAACCACAGAGGTACATAAAATTACCTGGCATTTACATATTAGACCATAAACACTTGAAGCACTTAGACCTCTGATTCTGAACAGATTGCAGTCTCTGAAACTTTGTGCTCCTCTATGCCAAGCCTGTACAGAATCTCAGCGAGCAAAAACTAGGAATAGTAGCCATAAATGCTGCCAGCAGCTCTGCTCTTGTACCACCAATCTTATCCCTATCCTTTCAGTACTTTCAGATTGTTCAGAAATGAGAGTGTATAAAATGCATCAATAAAATAATAGGGTATTATTACTCTATGCACAATTTTAATAACACATTACAAAAATGTCTTACTATTTTGTGGTTCTCCTGCTTTCTTCCTGGTGACCGAGACATGTTGCTTGTGTAACTCCTGATGTATTTGAGTGTCAGTTCATATTTTTTCTTCCTCAAGCAGCGTAGTTTTCTCTCAATCACTGTATCTCCTCTTCTCTTCTCTTCTCTTCTCTTCTCTTCTCTTCTCTTCTCTTCTCTTCTCTTCTCTTCTCTTCTCTTCTCTTCTCTTCTCTTCTCTTCTCTTCTCTTCGGTTTCCTCCTCTCTGCTCTTCTGTCTTTTGCATGAGATGTGTTTGCTGCAGTCTGTAATGCTGCTGATGCTCCTCCTATTCTCTGCGTGTACCCAGCCCTTTGGGAAGAATTTGACTGGCAGCAGATCTGCCACTGTCCACAACATAAATAACCACTCTGTCCATAGGAATGGCTTGCAATCAAATACACAGCTACCAGACATGGGAAGTCAAACAACACAGCCCCAAGAGATTGGCAAGTCTTACATTTTTAGGGACGGCACATTTATTCTGTTGTTTGTATCAGACTTCAGTGTTCGGAAAGCTAACAAAAACTTCCGCTCTGAAGAATAAAAACACAATTGCAAGATACTGCTGTATGAGGGAATTAAAAATTGATTGTTTTCCATCTAAAGAAGCTATAGTCTTCTGCCAGCTCTGACTGCTGTAGTCTGATGAGTTATTGTCTGCCTGAACAGGGGAAGTGTGTCTTTT
The DNA here is from genome assembly GCA_034509425.1 of Eopsaltria australis. NCBI lineage: Eukaryota > Metazoa > Chordata > Aves > Passeriformes > Petroicidae > Eopsaltria > Eopsaltria australis. The sequence goes on along the minus strand of JAVTVJ010000068.1, from coordinate 1,288,186 downwards.
AAGGCACTGCTCCCACCAGGTTTGTGTAAAGCTGCCAGGGCAGATTGAGAGAACTCAGCCTCCCAGAGGAATAAACACTGTACCTGCTACAGCTGCCAGCTTGTGCAAATGGCACTTTCATTATCAACGTTCCTAGGGGGTATTCTATAATTCTTAACCTGTTATAGGCCCTATTTCTTACTGTCCTTGCAATGAACATCCAGGCTTAGTTTGTCTGTTTTCCCGTGTGGTACATTTGGCCTACATGGTAGCTTTGATTTGCAATGAGTTTCAGCTATGGTCACTGGTGAATCTGGAAATTTAATCAAGTAGTTGTCATTACATATATTACTTACCTGCACATATATTCCCACTGAGTCCTCTCAAGAAAGGAAGTAAAAATATATGGCCTCCCCTGAATGTCATGCTGTTATTAAATTTCTATTAACTAATAGATCCAGTGCTAGAGTAAAGTTACAGATATTTACTACTACAGATACACAGAAAGCATTCAGATGTGGTTCATTTGGGATAAAGACTATTAGTTTACTTTAAGAAATGGTAGCTTAAAGTTATGACACAATTCAACAAGGAAAAATAAGACAGACAAAAGGATTTTCAGCTTTTTCTGCGTAAAATTCAGTCATCCTAACAGCTTTTATTTTACACAGAATGAACTAGTGTTGACAATTTTACAATGCAATAGCCTCTTCCATTTTGTTTTTGCAGGTTCTTTTCTGACCCCGTAAAATCTTGTTCCATTTTATAAGTGAAACTATTGTTTCACTTATAAAATTGTTTCACTTCCTATATCGAAATTTAATCAAATTTTAAAAGCCAGGCATTACAATTCTCAAGACAGTTACTTGCATTTCTAAATTGAGTCTGAGCTGGGTTTGTTTCTCTGATTGTCTCCAGCTGGCGACAAGCACCAAATAGGCCTCACATAGCAAGAGTAATCCCATATTCCACAAGAAAATGTACTGTGTTACATTAAAAAAAACAACAACAAAACTGTAAAAGATTATCATTAGCACAATTTAACTTCAGCGAACCCACCGCAAAGCACTTAAGGCTACCCATTAAAGAGCACAATTTTATTTATCCAGTTCAGAATATATGGATTAATTACTTCAGCCTGCATTTTTAGTGTCATAATCATGAAGGAACCCTGTGCACTAGACAGTGCAATGCATGGTAAGGACTTTGAAAAATATATACGTGTCCACGTGTACACAAGTAAATTCACTCATATATTGCTATGTATTAAGTAGAATGTGCTACATTTTTAAAGGTTTGCACATGACTGAGAAAACCAAGCTGAAATGGGGTGTCCAAATAAACTGAGTATTCAATGGCTCCAGTGAGGGAAACAAGTCACTGGTGGATTGTATTGCAGCCCTGTAAAAATGAATAGAGGTGTGCACATATCTGGCACCTGTTTCAATCCTGAACATACACTTCTTAGAAGTAATCCAAGGCAATTGGAATAGTGAAAATATTAGCATCATCCTCCACCTCCCTTTCTGTCCTGTTTTTCAGGAGAGAAATTTAGCTTTCAACCCCAAGGTCAGTCTTCACGCTGCTTGAGCATTAGACTACACCAGTTCTCTTCATTCCCATCAAACTAAAAAACAAAAAACCAAACACAAGATACATCCCAAAGCTCAAATGCACAAATAAAAGCATGCAAGAGCACCCTGTCTCTTGCAATGGACTGGCTATTATGGGAAATCTGATACCTGTAGAGGTAAGTATGTGATCTCTTTGGTAGCCCAAGGATTCTCACAAACATGAATATCCCAGAGCAGAGTGCAACATAGAAGTAAATAAGAAATTAGATATTGCCTAATTAGAAAAAAAAAAAAAGTGAAAAAATTCTTTGAGCCAAAACCAGAATGCATTAACCACAAAAGGTGGGTGTCCAAGTTAGTAAAATACAGGGTCAAGCTTCTGTTTGCTCTCTGTTTTCCAGATGGATAGACCTTGTATTAAATTTTCTCTAACAGAAAATAGAATTCTTTCAAATCACAAGAAGGTAAGTGTTGGGAGTTTGAAGCTATGTGAGAAAAAAAGACCATGAACACAGGTTTCTCATATCATGCATGAGTGCTTTTGCTAAAAGTCCAGTGTGGCTGCTGCTCTGACCATGTTTCCAAATAAAGCAATGCTATTGCTGTCACTTTGCTGTAGTGCCCTGCCTGGGAAGCATTCTCAGTTTGACCTGCTGAAACTTCCTTGGTTAGTTTATGTTTCTCAAGAGGGTGTTTTGAGATTTGAGTGCCTCCTTTCTGCTGCCTGCAGGGATCTAAAATCTCATAAATTTGCCAATAAAGCGCAGCTGAATTCTGAAGTGAAATACGTAAGTTTTTAAAAAAATCATTAATAACTTTATATTCTTCCCTTAATATAAAGCTTATTATTTTTTTCACCAGTGCTTGTCCTGGTTAAGGAGAGAGAAACTTCTCTGAAGGCCAAAAAGACCATGAAAATGACTTGGCAACCTGAATCCAGCTAGTGACTTGGCAGATCACAGGACACAGGCAGTGCTCTCCTCTGCTCCCACAGGAAATCTGTCATGCTGGTACTTTCATAGCATGCTTTCTAACGTACACAAGTAGGCTTGACATCCATGCAAAACAGAACTCAAAATGCAGCCAGAGCAGCCACAGAACATTGGTCTTCTGACTGCTAACTCAGTGATGAAAACACATGTGCAGGACCAGAGAGACCAGGATTCAGCCATCTCCTCCAAACTTCAGATGGAAAACAGAAGATCACTCTCCTCTTCCTCTCTACCTTTCCCTGGCCATTAGATAACAAAATCCTGGTCTTTTTTTGATCCAATAGATATCAAAATCCTCTCTGTGGGGAAACTAAGTGCAACTGGTAGAACTATGGTAGGAAAGCTGGAGAACAGAGCTTCTTTGCCATACAGTCACATCACATCACATCACTAATAATAACTGAGCTTCTAGAAGAAAGAGATGAGAGAGAGAGTTTTTACTAGGTCAGGTGGAGAAGGGAGCTGAAACCAATCTCTCTATTCTGCCATGGTTGCTCTACTTGAATAAAAAGCAAACAGGAGAATAAAAACTCTTTGCTGTGTATGGGAAGGTGAAATATGTCTTCCAATAACGATGTTCTAAAAGGAATGACAAATGACTCTCACTTCTTAAAAAAAATAAATAAAAATCTCTCCTTCTCATAAGTGAGGTTACTGGCAGTGAGTTCAAGCTGACAGAGCCCTGCAATATGAAAAGCAAAACCATGACTAAGGTTTGTTCATGCATCCTGTTTGCCTCAGATGTCAGCTATAAGTGTCTTTTTGCCTCACAGGCCAGCCGGCTGTCACCTCAGGTAGTGGTATTTTGGATTACATCCAGTCCTAACTCTTCCTGGGAATTGGATAAAGAGCCTAAATGTCTACCTCAGGACCCTGGGTTCCTCTGCAAAGGCAAGTACTTAAAGGTTTGATGTGCCACCCAAGCTCTTAATTGGATCCAACCCTGTAATTTGTTCCACAATAGGATGACCCAGCAGGATCATTTACGGCAGAGCATGAAAGCAAATGCCAAAGAATGAAAATGCAGAAGTACAAAGCTGTTGTATTGATTGTATAAATTGCCTCATTCAACAGCCTCAGGCTGACTATTAATATTTCAGTGTTGGACACCACTTCAGTTTCACATCTAATGTGTTTCTTGAGTAAACAAGTACTGCTTGGGAGAGCCTTCCTCCCTTAAAAACAAAATAAGACACAGATTCCAAAAGAAATCTGAGAAGGAATCAATCAGAGATTTTGAAATGAACTGAGGCATAACGGAAGACCCTTACAAAATAATTTAGTAATAGCCTGATAGATTTATTTCACTGATTTTTTTTTTCAAATTTAATGTCACTAGTACCAAAAATAAGTTACTGAAAATCCTGTGATACTGAAAAAAATGAAGGTTTAAAATGGCAATATTCAGAAAGCTCTGGGATTTCACTGTGCTATTACTCTGTCCAAGCAACTAAGAACTTATCAAGTTCCAGAAAAGCTGTGACAAAGTGCAGCTGGATGTTTCAACAGGTTTCTCTACTGCTTTTAATTTCGTGTAAAAATGTCATATTGTTTGAGAGCCAGTTACTAGCAAGGACCTCTTTCTCAGATGGTGATGGGGACGAGACAAGCAGGTGTCCACCCTAACAGTGAACTTGGAGGAACAGGGTCCTGCCTAGTGAACAGGCAAGGCATGTGTTACATGCCATCCCTGTGTGCAACAGCTGAGAGAGTCTTTGCCATCCTCTGGATGCTAAAACGGCTGTTTGAGATTAAACTTACTATCAGCAACCCCCTCTGCAAAGGGAGAGAAGAGGCTATGCAGACAGACAGACAGTATTACATCACACAACCAAGTCCACATGCTGGAGATAGACATCGGTAATGGGAAGTCAATTTTCCCCATAAACTTTCTGGCTAACTGTTTTCTCTGCTCTTGGTAAGGATGTTTATATGACAGACTTTTCAGGACTTAAACACATTATTTGCACATTTAGATCAGCCTAAGTTATGTAATGCATAGGACTACTGGATAGCATGACCATAGAAAAAGTGCAGTCCAGAGAAAATCACCAAGAGTGAAATGTTTTCAATTTTTCAGGCCCCTGCTTAAGGCTTGATTTGTGAGAGATGCTCAGAGCCCAGGTCATATATCCCAATATCCAGAAGCCAGCTTTTGAAATGCTTAACTGAAAAATTTCTATCTCTGTCCATAGAATGGGACTGACTATGCTCTCAGAAAATCTTAAATCTTATAACCACAAGCACACTATGTAAATACCAGCTGTCTTGACATTTTGTGAAGTGAATAGCAGATTATAGGTAATTATAATATATAATATATATAGATATCATATCATATATTATCAAAGAAAACCCAAACAAAAAAACCCACACAACTTTCCAAAGGAAACGTTCAGCACTGTCAGGAAAAGAGACATGCCAGCTTCTTGCCACCTACAGGTGAAACACTAAAATGCTCATAATCCAGGAGCTAATGATATCTGACTCCAGTGTTTGGACAATGAATTGCCCCAGAACTGGCATCAAATGCAAACAGCACTGGGATTCCAAACATTGTGCAACTTATGGAATATTTTATAAGTTTATTTTAAATTGGAAGCACTTAAAATTCTTCATTTTTTTTTTACATCAGTCCATCTGCCAAGGATTTGTTTGGATGATCTTTTATGAAGAATAGCTGGAAGGCTCCTTTATTTTTCCCCCTAGTTTCATGCCATGTTTCTGGTAATTACTGTTGATTAGCAAACAGATTGGCAATTAACCCTGACAGGTTAGCCATCACTTTGATAGCACTGCATGTCATCCAAAAGGTAGGGGGAATTTATTGTTAATTTCAGACAATTAGCAAGGGGTTGGCAAAGCTCACAACAGCCTAAAAGCTCAATTTTCCAGAACAGCTGAGATAAATTAGTGAATCAATTAAAACACATCTGTGGATGTCTGCAAGCATACTTAAAGCTAGCAAACAAACCACTGAAAATTAGTAGGAGGAGAAAGACTAGCAGGGGTTTTTTGGTGTTGTTTGGTGGTATTCTTTTCGAGCTGTTGGTGTTTTTTCTGCTCTGCCATTTACACTGGTTAAATATAACTAAAAGCTAGTGTTGACTTAAAGAATCTGGTAAAGAATAGGATCTAAAATGACTTTCCTTCCAAAGTGGTTAACTTTTCTAAAAGGGAAAGAGGTCATTATTGCCAATGCAATAATTGCAATATTGACAATTGGTGGGCAGCAACTTTTCTCTTTTTTCACATTCAGCTGTCCCTGTCATGTTGGACAGAACCTTATCTATGGGCTGGCTTTCCTAGGAGTGCCTGCACTGATCCTTCTGATTGTTGGCTATGCCCTGAACAACCAGACTTGGAGGCTGGTTATGGGCAAAAGGTCTCATTTTGAGAGGGTGACTTTATCAAACCGGCTGCTGAAGTGCAAACTGGTGTGCTTTGTCCTGTGCAGCATCACTGGGAGGGCACTGGTTGCTCCAGTCACATGGCTTGCAGTCACCCTGATCAATGGCTCATATTATATCTGTGCTGTGAGTGAGTATGTCCCTGTGTATTACTATGAAGCTGCTCCTAATGTCACTGCTAGTGAACGCAGTAGGATACTGGCTACATTCCCCTGCAGTCAGCTGGTTCCTCCAGAGCTGACCCGGGTGAGAGATGAAGTGATTCTCCTCCTCCGATACCAGTCACAAGTGAGTAGCTCGTGTTGCTTCTGTTGCCTGATGATGAGAGGTGGAGCTAATTCTGCAGGCAAAGCATTAGGATAAAACAAGATCAGTGTCCTCTGTCTTCAGTGCTAAATCTCTGTGTATTTTGAAGCCTGCTTTTTTTTCTTTTAAGTGGAACTGAACTTTAGGTGTATAAATTACTATAACTGGTTGCCCCATTTGTTTCCTGCTACCTGAGGATATATTCTTCCTTGTGTAATATCCTGAAAAGTACCATCAAGTAAGACAAATAGAAGTTCAAGAGCCAGGGAGGGTATGAAGTTTTTTCATTAAAGCAGAAGAAACACGTGACTAAGAGGCCCAGGCTGTGAGAGCTTCATGTGAACCCATGTAAAATCTTGAGGTTTAGATCAGACTCAATTCTAAAAGTCTGCATACCAGGTAAATAATAGGAGGAGCATTAAGTTGTCACTTCAGAGAAAATTGCTTTTAAACAGGATATAAGCTAATATAGTCTAGGACCTGGATGGCCTATCTTCCAACAATAATAGCTGAGAAAGTAATATTCTTAAAACTGTACAACAGAACTTTCTGAAACTTGACAGCAACAAGTGATTTTACTATGCAGCTGCCTCCAACAGGCATGGACTGGGTTTGGTGGTAACAGACCCTTTCCAGGCTTATACCTTGTTAATGCTATTATTTAGGAAAAGCGAGTAAAGGTCATCTTATGGATTTTCTGAGGCTCAAAAGTTACCACTGTATTTTCAACTCTGTTACCTTCTTTTTTTTTTTCTTTTGGTAAGGTGGCTGGCTGGCTTCTGATTGCTGTGGTAGTCATCACTGTGTTCCTTTCTTACTGCCTGGCAAGCTGTGTCTCCCCGCTCAGCTTTCTACATTTCAGATACTGGAGCAGCTATGTCGACAACGAGCAGGAGCTCTTCGATGAGGCGACGGAGCAGCACTCCAGGCTCTATGCCATGCAGCATGTGAGGAAGTTCTTTGGTTTTGCCCCAGGAAGTGAAAATGTAAAGGAAATTCGTATTCCATCTCTCAGGGAGTGGCAGGCCATTTCTGGACTGGCCTTTCTGAAACGAGTGGATGAGGAGCACTATGATTACAGCCTCCTCCATGACTGGGCACTCAAGGAGCATGCAAGTGGAAAGTATCTGAGGGTTGATGAAGATCCTGGGATCATAACACAGCTCTGAAGATCCAAGCCCCCACAACACCTTGCAGAAGGAACCTGTCTAGCTCTGTATCAGACCTGAGCTGCTCTGGAACTTTCCAATACAGTATTTCATTGATGTATAAAGTATGTGAGCAAGTGCATCTTGTTAATGTAGTCCTTTAGCACCTGCTTACAGATGCCTTTACTGATGGCATTTTGACTCCTGTGGGATGTGGTGATCGATGTCTAGATTAGGGTGGGCTGTTTCAAGCTTCAGCTCTCTGCTAATCGTTGTGCTAAAAGGATAAGTATGTACTGAGGAAGTTATTTGCAAATGCTTTCTTTTTTTCTTTCCATTAAAAGGATCTTTAAAAGGATCCTATGAACTGGTCTGGTTCTGTACAGAACAAGGGCAGCCATCTAGCTTTTCCTTTGTGACACCTAGCAGAAATTACTTTTTTCTCCTCTTTCCCTTTTTTTCTTTTCTGTATTATTTCAGTAAACTACACAGAGCTAACTACTGTTTAAGTCTGGGGCTACAAAAGCACACAGGAAACATATGGGGAAATTTTATTATCAAAGGTTGAGTTTAGACACAACGATGGGAGAACTTTCAATTCTGATAAGGAGATAAAATCCCCACTGAGGCACATGGTAGAGGTGTGTAACACCTCTGTATCAGCAGCTGTATGAGCAAACACTTGACATATGGCAAACTGAGTTGAAATGTATTCTGGCTGAAAGCAATAGCAAGGTCAGTCTCCTTTTTGGAAATACATCAAAATCTCTAAGTTGTGTGCTTGCCTAGTGTACAAATTGCAAACGAGGATGGGAAAAATCTCAGTCTGTGCAGTAGGGTTTGCTTTGCCTCTGTAAACTTGTAATTTATACACATACTGAGCCCATGAATATTACTGTGATTAAAAACTACTGAATTTTGTGAAAGAAGGCTTCATGATGATTTCGTGTTAAGTCGGTTTGGTATGATGTGATATTACTCTAACTCTATTACTCTCCTCTCTAACACCCTGTGCAGGTGTTTCTAACACTAAGGTGGAGGGAGACTCACACTGTAATTTTTAATGCTTCCTGTATTGCCTTGCCGTGTACACATACACGCGTGGGCTCCAAAGCCATATGCTACACTATAGGATGCTATCTGCTAATAATAAATAACCCCAGGGGTTTCAAATGGAAAAATCTACTTATTTAGTACATTTTACTAGAAAATGTAGGAGCCAGAACTGCTCTGTCAGTCCCCTTCTCATCTGGTTAGAGAGAGACTATAAGGAAAGGCTCATGGGTTGAGATAAGGACAGGGAACGATCACTCGGTAATTAATGCCAAGGGCAAAACAGACTCCACTCAGAGGAATTAGTTTATTTTATCACCAATGAAATCAGAGTGGGATAATGAGAACTAAACCCAAATCTTTAAGTACCTTCCCCCACCACCTTCCTTCTTCCTGGATTTAGCCCCACTCACAAATTTTCCCTCTTCAGTGGTACAGGGGCTGTGTGAATGAGTGGGGGTTGCAGTCAGTTCCTCACACGTTGTCTCTGCTGGGAGAGAGGGCTCCTCACACTCTCCCCCCGCTCCAGCATGAGGTACCTCCCCCAGGAGCCACTGACTTCTTCGGTGTGAGTCCTTTCCACGGGGTGCAGCCCTTCAGGAACACACTGATCAAGGGTAGGTCCCCTGCAGGGTCACAAATCCTACCAGCGAACCTATTTCAGCGTGGGCTCCTCTCTCCGCAGGCCAGGGTTTCAATCCTCTTCCGTTTGCTGTAAATTTTCAAGGGAAGAACGTCCAAGAGCGAACCATACCATCACTAGTCCGTGTAACACAGGGACTGCCAACCCCAGCTTTGCCAAGGCCGCCGCTCCCGGGAGGGGCGGGGAAGCAGCGCGGGCGATGGCAGCAGCAGCATCCCATCTGCTCGCCGGGTACGCTCCGTGCTGCCCGGAGCTGAGCGCCGGCAGCGAGCGCTGCAATTCACTGAGCAGCGCCCACCGCAATCCTGAGGACGACCGGCGACGAGCCACGCCAGCTCCGTCTGCCCGCCCTCCCGCCATGGCAGCTACGCCGCGTCCCTCAGACCCTCCCTCGGTCGGTACAGCCCAGCCCGGGGACGGATCCCGCCCATCTCCAGCGCGGGGCATGCTAGGAAGGGCCGCCACGGGCCGGGACAACGCAGGCGCGGGCGGCGGCGGCGGGCGGGGGTGGCGGCGTCGCGGTGCGGGCAGCCCATGGCCGTGGGCGGCGGGCCACGATGACCGACTACAGCGAGGAGCAGCGCAACGAGCTGGAGGCGCTGGAGTCCATCTACCCGGACTCGTTCACTGGTGCGGGGCCGCGCCGGGGCCACGCTCGCCGCCGGCGTGCGGGGGGGAGGAGCGGGAGGCCGCGCCGGGGCTGCCGCGGGTCCCGCGGGGGTTCCGAGCCCCGCCGCTCGGGTGGGTGCTCGGGATGCTGGTTCGCTTTCCCTGGCCGGGAAGGGCAGAGCGCTGGATGGCGCTTGTGGCCCGGTGCGAGGGCGCTGCCCCTGCCGCGTCTGGCGCCGTGGCACAGCAGCCAGCCCGGCGTGGGCACCCGGTCCCGTGTGCTGGAAGGATGCTCTTCGGGGACGCCTTTCAAAAGATGCGGCCCTAGCTGGGAATCGCGGAATCGGCTTGTGTGCCGACCGGTTTTCCTTTCCGGTAACAAGCTTGTCGCGATCGTGAGGCACGGGATGTTTTGGGATGCTTAAAGGTGCTGTTTCCTCCGTAAGTGTAGTGCCACTGCCTGCCTTACTCCATTGCAAGGGGGAAAAAGGCAAGCTGCAGTTCCCTGGTGCAGCATGTTATATTGCTGAAACTTTTGTGTTGTGGATACATTGGTTCCGAAGTTTTTCAGAATTTTCAATTTGCCGTCAAACAATGAAGAGTATCTACCATGCCAGCTAATCCAACGTGATTTTTGGCGTTTGGTATCCAAAGAATATTAACAGTGGAAAAATCGGGGCAGTTTCTGTTTCCCTCCTGCACAGTATCTACTATGCCTGGAGTAACACAGCATCTTACTTGGCAGTAACTTTACCGTACAAACATTTGCCCAGTACAATTGTGTATTGCTTCAATCTGAAAGTCTTTTTAGGTCTTCAGTTTTATGCTAAAGATTAAAGGTTTATGATTTGATCTCTGGTATGCTGGATATCTGATACTGATATGGAATAATATTCTTGCACATAGCCTCTGCTCTGATGCTCACGCAGTTATTGTTCAGTCACGTATTGCTTTTATGCCCAAGAGAAAGAGGGAAATAAAGATCGTAGTAGTACATAAGGCAACATTCAATTGATACTTAGAGAGCATGTACACTAATTTGGGCATAGGTTATAAGAGTGATGCAGAGCAGTCCTTACATGAGGATGTGGTCTGCAACACACAGTGGTGCAGAGGTTTTTAGCCTGTGAAACACAAGTCACAGCTCTTGCTGTGCTGTGTTGTCTATAGGAGCTGCGTGTTAATAAGTTAAAAAGGCCCTTAACACTGTATCAGGAGCTTACTTTCTTAATTAGTCTTTGAGAAGTTCAGTTTTAGTGATGTGAAGAAGTAATTGTCTGATTTAAGGACTCTTTCCCTGACTGTTGCTTTTTTCCTTTGAATAGTATTGTCAGAAAAGCCAACAACTTTCACAATCACTGTGACATCTGAAGCTGGAGAAAATGATGAAAGTAAGTTGGTCATGTCTTACTCAGAAAGTTCTCCTATATATATGTGTTTAAACCTAATTCTATCAGCAACAGCTGTGTATAACTCTACTTAAGTCGTTGTAGGGGCCTGATACAGCAAACATTCCTTAGCAAATAAGAGTTCAAGGATTTGGATGATCCTTGTTTAGTTTGCAGAAATGTTCTGCTCTCTCACTATAGGACTGCTTTCTGCTGAATCTCAAAGGCTTTGTAGCGTTACTTCAAGAAGTATAGGTTTTCATCATCCTTGTAGTGGCTTACAGGCATGTTGTGGGGGGATTTTTTTTTTCTGGCAACTCTGTGTGTGTGCCAGCCATGTGGGAGAGTTGAGTCTGTGTGCTGTGAATGTGCAGCCCTTAAGGAGCAGTTCCAGAGCAGAAGGCTGTGGGTCCCAAGTCCCTGTGTATTTGTTAAGTATCAGCAATTGTGTGGGCATGTTGTAAGCAAGCCTTGCTCCAAGCAAGTTTGAAAGCTGCTATTCTGGATACTAAAACAGAAGGAATAAACTGGCGGTCTTATTTAAAGGAATAAGTCCTGCTTAGAGCAGGTGTGTGTGTTGAAGAGGCTGCTGTACTGCCAAGAACTGTGAGTCTGGAACTAAAGAAAAGCTTCTCCCTGGTATTCTGGGAGGATGTGTAAAAGGAAATTAGTTCTCTTTTGCCTTGTTTCCGTGTTACCCTGGCTCTGGGCAGCTTCAGATTGAATGCATTTTTCTTAGGCAGTTCTCTGTTTAATAACTTCTACTGGACATAGTGTCTTTGTCCACAGTGTGGAGCCCTGGAACCTAACACAGAGGTTGATACTCCAGCCAGGCACACAGAATTTGAAGTGTTAATATGCCGAGATTTTCTGTAGTTCTGTTATTATGACTCCTCCTGTTTTCCAGCTTTAAGTAGAATGTGAGGGGGAAGAGATTACTGCTCTAGTCATGCCACAAAAGGTTTTTCAGTCTTCCTAAAGACCTTTCAGACCTGAGTAGGTTGCAATAGTTTGTGCAAGTGTAAACTTTAAAATTTTAATTTCTTTGAATTCCTGGGTTATGTTTAAATCTGTTCATATTGTTTTAACATCTGTGTAAAAAGAATGTTCCTTAAAGGCAAGAATATTTTATATTCTATTATCTTTAGGCTATTGGTGCAGTAGAAAAATATACAATTAAAGTTATACAGTTAACACCGTAAGAATATGTGTTTCTTTATCTTGTAGCTGTCCAGACAACCCTTAAATTTACCTATAGAGAAAAATACCCTGATGAAACGCCACTGTATGAAATTGTCTCACAGGAGAATCTTGACGATAATGATGTCATGGACATAATAAAACTACTAGAGCAGCAGGTAAGGAAAATGAAATATCTTAGTACAGCTTGATACCACTTCACACTTTGACTGGAATTTCCCTGTCAAATCAGTTGTTTTCTGAGGTATCTGCTGCTGATATGAAAGCTGTTCCATACTATAGGGACTGACTTTGAGGTTTGAGTCTGGTGAATGACATCATTGAGGTAAGATATAGGGGTAATTCAGTGTGTGCAGTAACATAGAATAATGAGATGGAAGTGCACTAGGGCTTCCCCTCTTTTTCACTTCTAGCTTAAGGTGAATTTGTTTAACTGTATATATAGTATTTGTGAAAATAAGCCACCTCAGTTTTATTTGGAAATATTAAAAAATGCCACATTAATTCTTGATTCTTTTTAATAACATAACTGTTTGGGTGTGGGGTGGATCTCATCAACCTTTGGCATCACTGAGAGTGCCTTGTGAAGAAAAGAAAGAAGCACTTCTTTGGTTTCAGGAATTCTTGACAAGTCCTCACTGCCTTAAAATTGCCATAGTATGTTCAGTGGGCATTTTTTCATTTTCAGTTTACTTCATATAACCTTCCTTCCACCAAGTGATGTTTTTTTTGTTTTCCTGGGGAACTCTCTCACTTCAAAGAAGCATGTAATAGAATTAAGGAATAAACTGTTCCAGAAGAAGAAAGGTTCTGAGTGACTTGTTTCTAATGATTTATCATATTCAAATTTTAGAGTTGTGTTTCTACTGTAGGTTTTGTTTATTCATGAAAAAGCCTTTCAGAAGATGTCTATAATGTGTTGATAACCTGAACACAGACATTCATCTTTGTGTTTTGCTGCACACCCATTTGGGGATAACTAACTGGATTAACTGGCTGGCTGAATTTGAATTTTACAGAGCTTTTGAGACTGATACAGAATGTATCAGCTGTGCCCTCTGCATTTGCACAACATCTTGCTTTCTATAAACAGATTTATGCATTCAGGTTCTTCTGTTTGAAGTTGCCTTCTTTGTGTTGTAGGCAGAAGAAAATTTAGGAATGGTAATGATCTTCACTTTAGTCTCAGCAGTACAAGAGAAATTAAATGAAATAGTGGATCAAATAAAAACACGAAGAGAAGAAGAGAAGAAACAGAAAGAAAGAGAAGCAGAAGAAGAAGAGAAAGTATGTAAAATATTCTTTTCAACTAAAAAGACTTTCAGCTTCTTTAAAATGCATTGGCTTGATGCAGGAGCAGTTCTCAGTTACAGTGGGAAAGGAACAGCTACTCTAAAGATGATTTAAGTGAACTTTAAGAAGATTGTTTAATGCACTTGAGTGATCTTTTTCTTCCCTTTTTTTTAAGCAGTGTTTTTAGAGTCTAACTGCATGTTCACAGTCCCATATAGCATTATTAAGGCAGGGATTTTTCCCAAAGGAAATCAGATTTTCTGTAGACAGCTTTTTTGCTGGAAGAATGGGAGAGCAGGAGAGAATGGGGAGCAGAAAAGACTAGAATATGGCATACTGCACATGAGCTCCATGGTTTGAGGAAGGCTTGAGGAAGGTTTGGTAGACTGAGTGGATAGGATGGAAGCAGTGGGGCCAATCTTCAAGACTGGTTTGCCTTCCTGTAGAATGGTTTGTGGACTGTGCTGTGGTAAGTCCCAACTAATGAGTCTTCACTCACTTCCTGAGAAATAGCTAGAGAGTGATGGGACTTGGATGATCCTGTATTTCTGAAAACGGGCAAAGAAATATCTGAGAAAAAATAGTATGTTTTTTTCTGTTTCATCAATATAAAAGGATTAATGTATTTTAATGGGCAACATTTTAGTGTAGATTGCACTTAAGGGTTGATAAGAAGTGCTGCCTACTTACAGATAACCTGTATTAGTGGGGAGCTGTGAACTATTGCACTCTAGGTCCAGAAGGAGTACTCAGGGCTCTTCCATGAGAGTTTCCATCTCAGTATAGTTCTCTGAAGGGAGAGTCCCATGACAAAAACCATAAGGATATGTTCTTTGTATATTATCAGGATTAGGATTGATTTCTCAGAATACTTCACAGCAAGCAGTGCTTCTGCTGTGTTGTAATTTAAATAATTAAGAGAGTGCTTATCTTCACCTGTAGTTTTGCAAGTTGTGTTTGCAGCCTTGTTCTCTGTTCTTTCAGCAACGTTTTCATGGCACTCCTGTTACCATTGAGAATTTCCTTAATTGGAAAGCCAAGTTTGATGCAGAGCTCCTAGAAATAAAAAGGAAAAAGATAAAAGAAGAAGAACAAGCAGGCAAAAATAAGCTAAGTGGTATGTTTTAATACTGGTTGTGAAATTTCTGCAATGGTACCAGACTCTAATGACAAGTCTAAAAATAATTTTTACACAGATGATAGGTCTTTGCATCCTGCTCCATAGTCTGCATGGCTTAGCTTTGAACTGGCTCTCCTGTGATGCTGGATCTACTTTTTGACCTGATTACCTGAAAGAACATAACTGATGTGGTCATGCTGTATCACTGTTCTGTTTTCTCCTCACTTCTGGATAGTTTTGATGAAATTTGACAGAGATGGAAATTTTAATGGTATTAAGTTTCATAAAAAGCTGTACAGAACAGGGGGCACGCTAGATTCCCCTCTAAAGGGTATGCATTTGGGAATGTGCAAAGATGAAATAACAGAAACCAGGCTTCTAGTTTTTACGTTCTTTAAAGTGTTAGTATGTGGTGTCTGTTTTCCTCTATACAAATGTAGTTCATACAAGCTTCCCTTTACAAAACCAAAACCATGCTTATTCTCGGATGTCATTAGTGTAATTCCAGTATTAACATGGACAACAGCCAGTCTTGTTTATGGAAGCTTGCATGAGCAATGCAAATGTAGATGGAAGACAGCTGATTTTTGCGGAAAGAGTCTTGAGCTTTTCCTCCTGTTCCTCCCAGTCAGAAAGGCTTCACTTTGTCTTCCGTGATGTTGCCTTCACAGCTGTGTGTGTGTGTGTAGGAGCTGGTGATTTGTGTGTAGATCCAACTTGCTTTTTGAATGGGAGAATATCTGAAAAAAAGTGGAGGAGTCAGCTGATCACCTTTCCAGTTCCCACAGAGGATTTCTTGTTGAATGCAAGACTAAGACTAAAGTAATAAGGACTGAACACAGGCAGTGGGGTGGAAATTTTTCTGCCCCCCCATTATTAAAGTCTTGATAATGTTACAGTGACCCATTTCACGTGTAAGAGGAGGAAGCTTGTTGGCATGGATGAATCCTGGATGAATTAAAAAAAAACCAGAATGAGAAGCTTACAGAAATGAGCAGTTAGAAAAAAAAAGACTGCTAGAATTGGTTGATTTGAAAGACTAAAATACACATGCTGACTGTTGCTGCCTTAGGTTGATAGTTGCTTCAGAACTGTACTTGCTTATGTATTATTTTTTATTTCTAGGTAAACAGCTGTTTGAAATGGATCACAATCTTGACACTTCAGACATCCAGTTCTTGGAGGAAGGTAAATTTTTATGTGATTCCACAATTGAAAGGCAGTGGCTTAAAATAGGTCAAGTTTTCTAAACAAAATCTATGTTATGTTTCTGACTTAACATCTTACATCAGAGTCACTTTTACATTGGAAGAACCTTCTGAGAAGTACTGCTTTGCAGAGTGAACAGAAGTGATTTTAACTTTTCTCAAAACCAAAACCTTTGCAAGATGATAAAGTGTTTTTATTTACAGCCTTGTGCTGGAGTTGATCTTACTTCCTTTGCTTCTATTCAAATGATTGGACAAAACAAAACAAAAAAAAAAAGCAAAAACGAAACACCACCCCCCCCCCAACCCAACCCTGATTTTTTTTCCCATTTTTCTGCAATAGCCAGCCTTCTAACCCCTAATTTCAAGCATAGATCTTGATGTTCTGTCACCTTCTCTCTGAACCTCAACACCAATAGTTAACATTTTGCAGGTCAAAATAAATGCTGTTTGCTTCAGTGCAACCCAGTTTTTTTCATGGTTTCTGCAGATGTGCCTGTTACCTTACCTAAAATACTGACCTGGTGCCAGGTGAAAATTTTGTAAGCCTGTGCCAGAAAAATGTTAAACTTGGAAAACCAGTTGGAGATAAAGCATATAAAGCTACTCACAGTAACATACCTATTTAATTTGCTTATACCACTTTTTAGTATCCTAGTTTAAAATACTTGAGTTTTGAGGTAAGACAGCTCTTTAATGTAGCTGTATTATCTACTGGTATCAGAAAACAGGCAGAAGAGAGTCAAGGTTCTTCTCTGCAAGTAACAATTTTTAAAAAGTTTATGAATGTCAGTGAGTATAAACTTGAAATGGTAGTAATGGGGAAGTTTAGTTTCTTTTACAGGGAATAATTTAATCTTGTCTTCCTCCAAAATACCTAAAGTGAAGATGATTTGTTGATGTCACATTTTGCTGCCTCAAGGGAGGAATAGCCCTCCACCTGGGCTTTGTGCCCAGATGATTTGGGATTAATGCATTAATTTGCAATCCTGTTGCTACTGGTGATTAAAAAGTTCCCATTCTTACTGCTGTTTGCATTCTATCATAGATGCAACAGGTTACTAACTCTATCTTAATATTATAGTAGCATGTACTACTGATTTTCAGAGGATAATGGCATTATCTTGTATCGAAGCCTTCAAGTCCAGTGAAGTAATAGAAACTTTATTTGGTGACCAGAAGATGTCACTGTTGATTCATAAAAATAAAAGAGCAGGAATCCTCAAGTTTTATCCTTAAGTCAGCAGTATCTCTTTCAGAAGAAAATGGGAAAAAAGTAGGCAAAGCTTCATCTTGCTTGTAAAATTTAAATCTGAAAGCAAATACATGTATGTCAGCATATGGTGTGTAAAGAATTTTTTTATGAACCCAGTGCATTTACCTCACTAGGATAGTAGTAATTATTCCAGCTTTGAGGTCCTGAGCTCCTGCTTTGGCTGTCCTGGGGAGAAAGAATCTCAGCTTCTGGCTATTGTACACGTTATTTTCATGCTCCCAGTTAATTCCGATGTCCCGTGCCATTTCTCTTTACTGAGTTTTGATACAAAGTAAAAACAACTTCAGCTGTAAAAGGATAAAAGGTGGCATTTACTTTTCCTTATCTATTTGATGTACAAAAAGCCAAGTTAGCAGCTACCTACATTGACGAACTAATACAGAAAAATCTTACATGTTTTGTTGTTAATGTTTTCCTTGTTGCATGAAAATAAAGTATCTTTCTGTTCCTTACAGCTGGAAACAATGTGGAAGTTGATGAATCTTTATTCCAAGAAATGGATGATTTAGAGTTGGAGGATGAAGAGGATGACCCTGACTACAACCCTGTTAATTTAGATAGTGATTAGACTTATTTGAACTGATTCTGTCATCAGTATGGACATATGTAAGGAGAGAGGGGCAGGCAGGAAAGCCACAGCATCTGTGGTTTTAGTAATGTGTATTGTTTTTCTTTTTTCTTAATTTTTTCTCCAAAGAAAAAAAACAAAATATTTTAAATCCAGGAGAATGGTCTTCTGATGACTTTCACTATAAATAAATTTACTTTAATACTTCAAATGAAAAATTTGAGACATATTGATCTGTTTGAAAACACATTTCTATTTTCTCTAATTTTTTTCCTCCCCACTTCTATAATTGTCCTTTGAAGAGATGTTGCAACATGCAAGATGGAAAGATGTTACAGCAAGCACTGAGCACACCTGCATCTGAATGCTGAGCAGCTCTTCTGCTGTCTTCCACCTGGGATAAACATGAGCAGCTTTGGTGAATAAAAGGGATCACATACTATGCAGTTTTTTTTTTTGTTTTGTTTTTTTTTTTGGTTTTTTTGTTTTTTGTTTTTGTTTTTTTTTGTTTCTTCCTCCTGTGGAATTTTTTAATAATTCAAGTAAGTTCTGGTGCCCCAGTTTATCAGCTGTAGATAGACAGCACTAGTCACCTTTGTTGTATGGCCTTATTGAAGTTTAATGGAAACCATTCCCATACAATTAAATTTTTTTGCCATAGCCATGAATAATATTTTCAAAATGGCAAGGTCAAGTCAGTAGAGAAAAAAATCAGAATGTGAAGTCCTCTTGTAGTTTGGTTGATTTGTTCAGAGAAAATTTGGGGTTTTTTGAATGTGTGCATCAATGAACTTCTGTGAAAAGTCAAAACCCACCCTAGGGAGATTAGTTTGCTTTTGGCAGGAGACTGTATGGAAACACTATGAGTGGAGTGCACATTACAGCAGCAGGGTTTATAGAGTGCTTTATATGTTTGAATGTAACTAGTGTAGTTTTAGAAGCATCTTGTTGGCAGCCTGTTAAGGTTAGCACAGAATGCAGTAAAGCTACACATCAGCTTAGGGATGTTGCCCATCCTGCAGAGTTGCTGCTGGAGCTAGCAGATGTTAGACTTGTCCTTTACCACCTCCAAAAAGCCCAAACACTGCAGTGTTTAAACATGCTGTGTTTGAAACTGCAGTGCTGGAAGGATGATGGTGTCAAAAGACAGCTTTCCAAACAGAGAGACAGGCACCTCAATGATTAAACACTGTGTGCTGAATTTTAAACACTGTTAGTAGACTGCCTTAACTGTGCCAGCTTCAATCTTTGAAGAGGGTTGCACTAAAGTATCACATTACTTAGAGGAATAATAAATTTATGAATTTTAGTATTTGAAAATTCCATAATTCAAAATGAGAAGTGTAATTACTGAAATAATTTAATGGTTATAAGATTCTCTGCTCATATCGCTCGAGAACATCTGTTTAGAATGACCTCTTTTAACCTGTTTTTTTTTCTTATTCAAGATGAATGAATTTCTAGTAGATAGAACTAAGTGTTCAAGTACCCTGTAAATACTTTTATAAATTAACCATGTGCCTTTGTTCCTATACTGTCCTCCCTTTGGTCTTTTTAATTTTGGCTACTAAGAACTCTAGATAAGCATCTAGGTCTCAATGATAATGTTTTATGTTTCAAAGCAATAAGCAGGATCTGTGCTCCAACAGTTACCAGATGCATTAAAAAAATTGTGAGCTAATGTGGTATTAAATCTTGTCTTTTCCAAAGATACAGTTGGATTGAAAGCTTCATAGTTACTACATCCAGCTTCCTGTGTAATTGCTAGGATGCTTTAAAATGCTCTTCAGCACTGAACATAATTTATTTCTGGTATGTCTCAATTCAGCTGCATAAAACCCCATTTAATTCCTATGGCTGCTTTCCATTTTCAGCTATGTATGTTTAAAACTGGTGTTTTTTCAAAAAAGGAGTGAATTGGAGCTGTTTAAATTTGGACCGAATGCAAGAATCCTGTGTAGTCTGTGCAAGTGTGGTAATCAGAAAATTTTCCAAGTGGATCACTGCTAAGCAATCTGCGTATGAAAGAAAGTTTCTCATTAATTATCTAGGATAATGAAATTTTCTTTTCTGTTTTCACACTAACATATTTATTGGTTCTCATGCAGAGAATGTATAGCTTAAAAAAGTTAAAATTATGTAAAACAAAATGTGAAAATGTGTTTTTGCTGTTGTATTTCAAAGCAGAGGAAATAATAAGGGTTGAAGTGACAAAAAATTTGCATAAAGTCTGTTCCTCCAGGTCTTTGGAAGATGTTTTAGTGACTCAGTCTAAACTGCAGATTTGTTTAGCTTTGCTAGCAATTAACATCTGTGAAATAAAAGGGAATTTGACTGAGAGTAAGCTTGGCTGTGCTTGTGTGTTAGTTTGCTGAAGTGAACAGGTTTTTTTGGTGGAAAAAGTTTAGCTGGGATATTTAAATTTGCTTATGTACTTTGGATTAGATTGAAAACTAACTCTTACTAATTGAATAAAATCCCATTTGTAAACTTTGACAGAATTACAGTAATTTAAAATCCTGGTGCTGACAGCCTTTCTTGTATATTGTTTTTAACTGCCTCAGTCCAAAGCATGCACTGTAATGCATGGAGGGAGGCAATAGTGAGGTGCAGCACTGCACCTTGACCAGAGCAAATTTAGTTTTGAACAGGCTGAGTGCTTTAAATAGTTGGTGCCCGAGCTCTGTTAAAATTCAGAGGATGGTGCCTACCACATCAAGATGCTGTGGGTAAAATCTCAAGCATGCTGCAAAGCTTAGGATTTTGCATCCAAGTTATGATAGCATTATTGGCATCTCTTCTTTCATTCATTCTGTTTGACACCTGCATCACAGACCAGGGCTAAAATAAGGGAGCTGATAGTCCCCCAATTCCCAGAAACTCTCTTCCCTAGTCTGAGCCCCTCTACTGTCCTAAGTAAACCTTTCAGAGCTTATAGGCCACTTCTACATACCTACTGAAATGAATGCATTTTCATGACTGTTTTTTTTAATTTCATGCATATTTCAGAAAAAATCAGTGATTTATGGATTGTAGTATCTGTATTTGTTCACATGTTTCACTGCTTCCAAAAATGACAAGTTCTTACTGCCAGAGCACATGAAACATGAGAAAAACAGGTTACTGGTAAGGCTCTTACACCTGTATTTAGGTGTCAGCATAGAAGGGAGTCTAACTGAAAGGGATGTACCTAAGCTCCAGTGCTCTTACATTAAACCAGAGCAGCATGTCCTAGGTACATTAAAGTGCCTCAAACACCCAAGATACATACTTGTTTCAGGAGACAGATCCAGTCTTTTAAATGGCATTGACCCTGCACAACAGAGCCACTAGTCAAAAGGCAGAAAAAATACAATTTTTTTTTAAAAACAGATGAAGTGAAGATGGAATAAGCACTTTTGAAAAATATATTAAATTTATTAATTCATGGTACAAAAGGAATATTTTCTTCCTCTACCCCAAAAGACTGTCTTGCACATGCACTCTATTCTGGACACCACTTTCTTAGATCTCTTAGCCAATGCCAGCACTGATCCACCTCCTAACCACATGTGTTCATGTTTAAAAGTGATACATCGAGAGAAGCCAGCTAATTGAAGAGAAGTTTACTGGTAAAGTAATCCCTGGTGGAACAGACTGAATTGTGAAGAAATAGACAACTGGTCACAGTGGCAGCATAAACACATTTACAGAGATAAACCATGACCAGGAACTCCAATTAAATAGCTCCATAGTGTCATTATCCACTGCTCATTAACAGCAGTGCATAATTTGCTGCGAGACAGTAGGTGTTGCTAATTCAAGCAACTAAGAAAATAACACATTTTCTAGTAAGACAAGGACCGCAATACTTCAGTTACAGTTGTATCAGGATGCCAGAATTCTGACTGAACACAAAACCACAGGTTTACTCCAGTGATGTGCTTCCCCAGAGCTCCCAAGCATTTATGGACACATAGTTTAAGTCTAAAAATTGTTGAGTTAGGGTCCACAGTCCAGAAGTTTAATGTTTTGCACCCAGCAAGTTCCAGAAGCAGGTTACAAAGGTATTCTTTAAGGAATCTTCTCTGATGTTAAGACCTGAGAAGCACGGCAGCGAGCCTAAAAATAGGTAGGGAGAGAGGAGAAGAATTTAAAAAATCCCAGCACTTTGAAGAGCTTCTTCCAAATTAATAGTTTAGTAATCTTAAAGAGTGAAAGGGGTTCATTTCATCTTAATTAAACGAGAGCTTCCAAGACAACTAAACAACTGATCTTTTTAAATATAGCTCAAACCTTTGAAAAGAAAAAAACAAGTGGCAAACTAAAACCAAATGAACACCACCATCCCTGCCAAATCCCAAACTGTACCCTGAATTTTAAGGCTTTTTCCAGTAGCAGAGGATGGCCATGTTTCACTGATATTTCTGACATGTTCAGTACCAGAAAACACTTAAGACAATATCCCATTTCAACACACACACATTAAATACAGTTGAGCAAGTGACTCAGTTATTGCCAGTTACTTTCACAATTTAAATAAAAGTCAGTCCCAAAGCTTGAACATGCTGAACAGTGCTGATCAGACACCACAGAATTGGAACATGAGTCCTCAGAATCAATTTGTTAAGGCAGGAAAGAAAAAGCTTAAGAAACAAAAAAACACATCTGGCAATCAGCTGAAAACTTTTAAGGTCTTAAAAAAGGTAAAATGCCCCAAAGTCAAACACATGGATAGGATTTATGAAAATTTCAACAGCTCAAACCTCTGAATGTAATTTTGCACTGTGAGTGCTTGTAAGTAACTTACATGCTCATAGTCAGTTATTTAGGAGAAAACATTGTAAGAAAATGAAAAGTTTAAAAAAGCCTAATTTACATCTGCAAACAGCTGAAAGCTTCATACAAGATTCAGAAGTCATCAGTTGCATCAAGGAGGCATCCATTTATATGCAAAACGTTTTGGGTTTTGATATCCTGGGATTATATAAGCAGAAAGCAGGAAAGAAAAAGATGAAGGGAAGTGAAAAGATTTAAAAAATTCACCATGCAACCATATATGCATATGCATTCAAAGAAGAGATGCAGATAGTCTTAAATTTTCACCAACAGAAACTGTTTCCTGAGATACTTACGGCTTTCTCTTCCAAAGAGAGCACCCCATCTACAGCCACTATCTGGTATTGCTTTTCTTTTAGGCTGCCCACAAATTTCCGCAGTAGTTTGAGACCAGTTCCATCACTGCTTTGTTTCAGCAGTTTCTGCATTTCTTGGGAAGAACATCCCGGGTCAAACAGTAGCAAACATAAACTTTTGTTCTTCTTCTCTTCTATTCCAACAACAGTACGACTATGACCTAATATCAAAATAAGAGTTTCAGTAGTTTAGAAACACGGAAATCCCATTTACTACCTTGTAACATACGACTGATTTTCAGATCAAGGAAGGCATTACTCGAAATTTAAGAAGACAGTATAAGATCACACGTGCAAAAGTTGACATCCCAATCACATTCAGCTCTTCCATCCAATAAAAATACAACCTTTAATGTTGCTCTTACTAAATAGGAAAATTACAGGAAATAAAGCCATGCCTTCAATTCAACGAGGAAGAACTAAAAAATGCTGCTCTGAACCACAGCACATAGAGAATAGTAAGAAACCAGCATATTGTGACACTGACCTTGATGTTGTAAGTAGATAGGTGGTTTGGAAGTACACACCACCTTTGCACCACCTTCATTATCTGTAGAATAGTAATGCAAAATCCACTCGAACAAACGAGGGTGGGTACCCATAGGGCCAGTGGGTTTGTGAAAGTCAATGATTTGGCACCTACAAAACATTGAGAATGAAAACAACAATAAAATTTCAAGCAGGTTGCTTGTTAAAACAATTTTTTCACCTCTGCGTCCCTTCCTTCTACACCAAGTAGTCCTTACTACTTTTTTATTTTTTAATATAGGAGTAGGGGACACATAATTACAAAGCAATGCAACATATACTGTCCCAAATTGGAAAATTTATTAGGTAACAAAGAAGTGCTCTACTCTGTTCAATCTAACAAGAGCTTGTAAAACTTGCAAAAATTAATGTTACTTTTTTTTGTATGTCATACATGTACACTAGAGAATCCAATTAAAAGCCATAGAAAATAGCTGAAATTCAGATTCTTCTTGAGAAGAAATTTTTAGAGAAATAAAGTTTTTATTGATGCTTTAATTTACGTGGCATAATTCTTCATCAAGCCTCAATGATCTAAGCACCTACTCAGTTTATGTACCTCCTATAAGTAGTTACACAGCTTTATGCTGCCTTAAATCAGATTGGTTTATATATGGGTAAATTTAGTCACTAAGGTGACTTCGTCATCTCACAGCTGGGAATTCTAACCTTTAAAGGTACAGCACTTAAATCAGCAATTAAAAATAACAACAACAACAAAAAGCAATATTTACTTTATCCTGAGACTGGTTAACAGTGAATAAATTTCACATGCTCCTATCCATGCTTTGGAACCATGTAATCTGTTGTTGAAGTGAGATGCCCCATGAGGATCAAAACCTTCTCTCCAGGCATCTTCAATCATGGACTGAATCTTTGGGATACTAGGAATTAGTGTAGTATCTGGAACAGAAAAGCTTTTGAATTGTTGTTACAAGGATTGCAATAGTCTATTAATTAAAAATACTCAGCTTCTTTTATAAAAGGTAGTTGATGTTATAAAGATGAAATAAAAAAACTAAAGGTAAAACTTCAACCACATTATGTCTTGCCAGTATTCACCTCTGACTCTTTCCCAGTAAGTTCCAGTGGTATA
This sequence comes from Eopsaltria australis, assembly GCA_034509425.1. Classification (NCBI taxonomy): domain Eukaryota; kingdom Metazoa; phylum Chordata; class Aves; order Passeriformes; family Petroicidae; genus Eopsaltria; species Eopsaltria australis. Next base: position 1,263,621 of record JAVTVJ010000068.1, on the reverse strand, counting down.
CCAACCATTTAATAGGTATCATTGACCTTGTAAGACTGCTGTGTAAATGAAAAGGCAAAGCATCAGTCAGCAGGTTGTCATCCAAGGTATGTGGAACAAACAGCATTTTGTTTAATACCTTTCAGGCAGTCGTTGTAGAAGCTGTTTTGCAACAGTGAGGAAAGGAGCATTTGGAAATTCCTGTAACCACAGCCCCAGCCTCTGTCGCCCAAAGATGAGTGGAAGTGATCTACTCCTGCTGAAAGCCACACACGCCTCACATCTTTGTTCTCATTCTGATAGTACTTGCACAATGCTTCAATGACTCCTGAAGGAAGACAAAATATGAAGTTTATCTATAAAATGAACTACTAAATTTACCAGAAGATTCCTTCCCCAACTTGTAATAGATACAGATTAATACAATTTATTTTAAAACTTCATTACATGTAGAGCCCAAATCACAAAACTGGTGGACATTGCACCTATTTCATTTCAATGGTCTTTACTTTGATGCATTTATGTACTGTGAAGCTTTCAAAATTACATCTATTTTTTCACTGTTGCTACACAATTATTCTTTTAAATTAAACAGCCTGGACTAAAATATAAACTGTGATAGTCACAGGAACTATTGCAATGACATAGAAATCATATGTCACCAATAAAGCATTCCTATGCCCCTGCCACCTCTAGTACAATACTGTCTTAAAATACGGCAATACTTATGTATACTATGTAAACCTTTCATTCCCACAACTTATTTTTCTTGGAGAAACCAAGAGGGGAAAAAACAAACAAAAAAGAATGGCACGGAACTTGAGAATTATTGGAAACATTCTAAAATAATCCTCCTGCAGGATTCCAAGTTCTCCTTTGTTACATGAAAGAATATGCTTGGGAATGCTCTCTCCAATTCATATATGAATTTTTAAATCCTCGAAGTCCCATTGTTGCCATGCTGTTGTAAAGAGAATTATTCCATAGTCACCACAAATTATTTTCTAAGAACCCCTCTGAAATCTAAACCATTACCAAGAATGAAAACTTTAAATGTGTTATTTCCACACAATTCATTTGACAGAAGAAATTGTACTTTACCTGTCAAGAACCAAGTGGGTATTTTGTAAGCCAGAACCAGTAGCAATAGGCTAAAAGACCTAGTGGTCTGAACTGTGGTCTGGGAAATTAATGACAAGGGAGCCTTTTGAAAGGGACAGAGAGATCTATCTGTCCTGTATTTCTGCACTAACTATAAAACATTTAAATGAAGATGTATCAAGTAGATAGATGTCTACTCCTCCCAGCCCTAGCTTGGGTTTTGTAATCAGATGAACACTGCTTACCTGCAACCAGCCTACACAATGTAATAATTAACAGAAACACAAGACAAAAAGCTGCTGTAAATTTGAACATCTGTACTGGATTAGGAACCAATGAGCAATAAGCAGTAAACAAGCACAGAATCAAGGGCAACCAGCTTGTAACAAGACATTTGCATCTCCTAATACATACATGTATTTCTGCCCTTAACCAGACAACTTGGTTCCAAGTTCAACAGCAAAAAAACCAAAAACAAAAAAACCCAAAAAAACCCCCCCAAAAAAAAGCAACCAGCCTGCAGGTTAGAACACAGATTAAAAATATACCAGGATTTAATTTCCTTATTATTTTAGGACTATAACAATCTGGATCAATCTAGAAAATAAGATTTAGAACTCAGATACAACCAATACTAAATAATGAATTACAAGTTTTGTAGAAGACTGGTTCAGTCACTATAATCTAAGGTCTAGAAAGTACAGTTTTAGTTGCATAATTTCAGCATGTTTACCTGAGGTCTTTGTTCTCCCATCATCTATACCAGAAGCCAAACTTTCCAACATGTCAGCTTTTCTCTTATGATATTCGAAGGGCTGCATCCTCCCTCTATCAACTTCTCTTTCCATATTCTTTAGAAATTGCTGCTTGAAGCCACCAGAATTATCCAAGCCATACTGTTTCTGTTGGGGATGGAATGTCCGTGATTTAAATCACATTTTTAAAATTCATCTTTCATGCATAAAGTTTCCCAAAATCACTATCAGTAACTTTTAGAAATGGTGAGATGTAAAAACTTCAGAATTGCTATTATCTTAGAGCTAAAGACCAAGCTTCATTCCCAAATATGAACGTGGGACTAAGAAAGCCACACCTGTAAGAGCAGCCACATCCCTCTGCACCTTTTTTGGCAGAGCCACTGGCACAGAGGCAGACTGGTAAGGAGGTAGTGAGAATGGGACTTGAGTTACCAGGGCTGCAAGATGGGAGGCAGAGGGAAGCAGGCCCTGCAGCAGGTGATGGTATTCCAGCAGAGGACAGCCAGGATGTTCAAAGCCGTTGGCACTCTGGCAGGGAACATGCCCCAGGCTGCACTGCAAGGCAGAGCACTAGAGCTGGGTGGAGCAAAAGAAAAAGCATAGGGAGCAGCCAGCCCCATTCTGAGCCAGCACCACTCAAAGCTGTAAAGCCAAGTAGCTCAAGGCTGTCATGTCCAGCACCTCTGCCAGGATCAGCATTGCCAACAGACTGAATCTGCTTCCAACCCATCCCTGCACCATTACCTCAACACAGACTGTGTGACTTGCACAGTTTTTCCTGGTAAGGCCATTCCAGGACATCACCATTCCAAGATACTCAGCTTCTAAAGGCACAGCTGTTTTTAAATTTACCATTTAGAAACAAGAGTGTACCTGCAACTTTTTAAATTCTTCTCTCTCTCGCTTCTCTTCTTCTGATCTTTGCCGTTCATCTTCTTCAGTTTGGAGTTGCTGAGCCAGTTCCAGATCTCTAATGTTTCCACCTACCCCAGAATAACATTCCAAAGTGAGGGGACTTGGTCAGGAGGTTAGTAATGCTTTGAGGGATCATTTGTTTAATTTTTAAAGACTCCTTTCTAAGCAGACACAGGTAAACACGACTGGGCATTAATTTTAACAGATGAACCCCACGTTATTTTGAGCTATTAGCAACAAACGCTGAACAGGACTGACGGCACTCAGTCTACCAAGACTCAGACTCTTGGCTTGGACAAAGTTTATCCAGTTACTGGAGCAATTACTTGGCAAATAATGCATGTACCTGTACCACTGAGAAGACAGCTTTTGTTTACTGTGTGTCACTTCATTGTTAGCAAGAAGTCACAGTTCCTTTAATACCACACACTCGTTAGCATCTAGGACCATTGCCAGCAGTCTCAAAAGGAAGTGACAAAAATTTACAGTCAGAGAACTGAATAGGGAATCTCTAAGATTCTATTAGCCATGTTATAAAACAAAATTAATTTGGATTTTTTTACTTTAATGCTATGACTAATAAATCACCAAAGTATTTGCAGAAAAGAATTGAGAAAAAAAATGAAGTTTTTGTAAGCTATAAATTCTCAACTCATCACAGTGGAATGTGCCACCGTAAATTCCATTTACGTAAACCTTCTATTGAGCTCAAAAACAAATATATAATAGTAGTGTCTTTTTAACATTTTTTGCTCTAGGTTTTTCTTTTGGCTAACATGGAGTTCATTTACTTAGCAACCATGCACAGACAAAGATTTCTTTCAGCATGGTAAATTGGTAGAGTACTTGCGCAACTGATAGGACCTAACTATGTTACCTTCATTATACACGTGTCCAGTTCCCTTTAAATACAGAAATATTTATTTTAAATTTTATGTGAGAGTATACTACAACATGCAAATGTTTGCTAATGCTTTCAAGTATTATCAAGCCTGTATCCTTTCATGTACCTTCTGAAAAGTTATCTTCCTCCAAGTGTAAATCCACATGCTCTTCAAGAATCTGAATGTTTGTACAGGTAAGACTACACACAGGACATTCATACAGCTGTTCACCATTTCCTGTGTCTGAAACAGAAACGCAGTTTCTTGATTAATGCAAGTCCTGGGTTTTTTGCAAGAATCATCCCCTACCTTATATACAGTCTAAGACATATACACTGTAATGAAGTTTGTGTTGCCATTGAAACTCCTCAGTGTAAGGCAGCAAATTCTAAACAGCTGTTACTCTCTTAAACCACTTAAGAATTCGTAACTAAATCCATAAAAATTTTAAGACCTATTTTCCTTCTTTCAAGTAAAGTTTCACCCCATTTAACCTACAAATCCCAATTTGCTATGATAATATTTGTATCAAGAAATGCTTAGTCTGAAATATCAAACCATTAATAAAAAGATGTGTTCTGCTAACAGGAAAATTTAACGTTCATGTAATAACAGAGCAATTGTTGGGCTGAAAGACTAAAAAGTGCTGTCATTCTTATTTTGTTGGTCTTCCTGCATCACCTCATATAAATGTTATTTCAGCAGTTTTAGGATTCTTATCGAGGGTACCACGTAGTATAGGTAAAGTTCAAAAGTATTTTTAGAGATTATCTAGTCCCTGGTAGAATGGTCAAATTGAACAGGTTAAGTTACACACAGCTTTTCCCAATTATTTTTTTAATAATTCCAAGTACAGACTCTTCACAAACTCCCCAGAGGAACATATTCTAGTGTTTAACCACTGTCACAATAAAAAGAAGTGTTCTAGCACTTAAATGGCATTCCACATATTTTGACTTGTGCCTGCTGCCTGTTGTCCTGTCACTGGGAAGCAAAGATGAGTCCCTGACTCCATCTGTACTACTTTCGAGTCCCTAGATTTCACCTGCACTTTCCTCGGTTCACAAAACACAAGAATTGATACCGTGTGTTAGCAGCTTCTGGAAGGCATTTGTCCCAGCTAAATGTTTATGGCTAGTTGGTGGAAAACTTGGTGGTACAATCATCTAAATTCACCAGCAGCATTTAACACTGCAAAACTGTTTTCTGAAACAAGCTAAACACATAAAAACCCAAAACATCTTTATACAACTATTTTTAAGTAGAAACTGGCATGCAGGCAAGCAAATTATTCAAGCTCTGCATTATTTGCATCCGTGGAAGTAAAATGTTCAATGCAGCGACCCGAGGGTGGGGTGGGTGTGTTACGGCGTTTTTTTTGAAGAGAAAAACATTTTAATGACAGATTATGCAGTGCGGTTGACTGCACCGGCACATTTTGCAACACTTATCTATTCCATCATTTATCTAGTCAGTATATATAGCTTGTATGTGTATCACAAACGGTAGTGGGTATTACCCACTAGCAGAGATGCCACCTTTAAGTTTCTGAGATAACTACCAGCAACTTGGGTCAGTCAGTCAAAATAAAATTCTGATCACACCTAAAATAAAATACGACACAATATCTGAATACATAACTATTCGCTTTGCTCCCACTTCATCCCCCGGCCGGTTCTCCGCTGCCGCCCCCGCTCCCCGCGGGGAGGTCCCTCCTTGCCTCCCTCCCTCCCTCGCTGCCGCCGCCGCTCACCCGTGCCCGGGGCGCCCAGCAGGTGCCCGTGCCGCGCCCGGACGTGCTCCTGCAGCTCCTGCCCCGCCGCCTCCCCGCAGAACGGGCACTCGGGCGGGCCGGGCTCCGGGTGGGCCGTCTCCATGTGCCGGCGGAGCTCCTCGCAGCCCGCGGCGGCGGCCGCAGAGCAGAGCGGGCAGCGGGGCTGGCGGCGGCTCAGGGACGGGCGGCTCAGGTGCCGCCTGGCCGCCGCCTCGGAGGGCAGTGCCTGCCCGCACACGTCGCACAGCACCATCGTGAGGACGAGGACCCGGACCCGGACCCGGACCCGGACCCGCTCCCGCCTTCCCGCCCAGCGCAGCGCGCCCCGCCCCCCGCGCGCGCTTCCCGCTGGGAAGCGCCGTCCCCCGGCCCGGGGCGGGCGCGCGGCGCGCAGGGGCCTCTGGGAGCGGCGGGCCCCGCCCCCCGGCCAGTGCGGCGCGCGGCGGGGCGGCGTCCGCCATCTTGCGTCGGTGTGTGCGGCCGGTGCGGAGCGCTCCGGAGCGGGGTCTCGTCTTTGGACGGCGCCGGGCGCCGGCCGTGTCCGCCGCGATGGGTAAGGAGAGAAAAGCGCTGAGAGCCGGCGAGTAGGAGCAGTAGAGGCTGAGGCGCTTGTGGGGCGCGGTGCACGGTGCAGTCGCGCTCCCCGGCGCAGGCCAGTCTGCCGCTGGCTCCGGCGAGGCAGTGCCGGCAGCTCGCTCGGGGCGGGGACGGAGTGTCCGCTCCCTCAGGCGAGAGGGCTCTGCCGTCCTCCCGCTTCCCTGCCCTGCTGCTGGTGGAGGGGACTTTCCGCCCCTAGTGCCGGGGACGTGAGTGAGGAGCGTCGCTTCCCGCTGTGTGTGGCCGGGCTGGGTGGGTGTCCGGCCGCTCGGGCTGTCAGGTCCGTCAGTCCTGGCGGTCTCGGACTGCTCAGTCCGTGCGTGCGAAGCCTGTGGGCAGCGTCCGACCGGGGAGGGGGCGGAGGGACAGAGAGCCTTATGTAGACAAGGAGGAAAAAAAGAAAAAAGTAGTATGATAGGTGTTAGACTGTGCACAACAAGTGGGCGCAATGCAGGATGTGATGGGTGGAGGGATTTGATGGTAAAACGAGTGTAGTTCTGTAGCACTGAAATGCAGGCTTGCTTGGATCTAGATACAGAAGGTGTGAAATCAGGGTCTGCCAGTCTTCTTGCCCTTATGATGTGTATATCAAAAGCCTTGTGCGGGGAATGAAACTATAAATTTCTAAGCTTTTTTTTTAAAGAATAGTTTGATGAGACCTTTCTTCCAGTTGGCCTTCTCTAACTCTTCACGGAGCTGGTGACCGGGTTACTTTGAATGTGCATTTCTCATGTTCAATCGATTGCTTGGCCTGACAGTTTCATTGGCACAACTAAATTAGCAAGGCATGAACGATTAAGAAAGGAATGGTGTTCTAGGATAATCCAGTAGCGATTGTTGGGAAAATAAAGTTATATGACTATTGCTAGAAATTTGCCTTAGACAGTGGCACACTTGACACGATTGTACAGAGATGTCAGTAGTTTACTTAGGTTCTTGTGAAGTAAATACTTGGGTGAAACAGGCTGCTTAGTCCTTGGGGTGTCATCTTGTGTTTATTGCTTAGTGGTCCTTGGTACTGCTCATAAAAAAACAAAGCAAAACAAACAAAAACCCCAAATCTGAAAACAAATTTTCTCAGTGTGGAAGTTGCCAGAGAATTGTGCACAGCTCAGGAGCTGTAGTTTACATGTTTTCTCCTTGTAGAAGAATTCCAGACAAGTGGTAGTTTGTGTAGAGTCTTGAATCATGTTTTTGACAGTTGTTTCCCAGATGAAGGCTTCAGTTCTTGCTTTAAAAAAAGGCACCATGCTATTAACAACCTTTTCCACTTAGTTTGATCATTCTGGTGACAGAATCATGAACTATCACTTTTATCTTTCCACAACTGATATACCTGGAATGACAGTCAGGTTCTAATCTTCTAAATCCATTAAAAGAACTGGTAATTGGGGTGAGACAATAATTTTGTTAGTTTAAAATGAAAAAGACTATGCCTGTCTGAGTTCTACTGACCATTACATTATTTTCCTGCACACAGTTTAGAAGGAAAAGCATAGCTCTTAGATTCTGTTATGTTTATGAAATAGTGAAAGTAAAGAAAGAATACCATAAGGTATTAAATGAAGCAGTAATTACTGCAGGTTTTCTTCTTGAGTTTGTCCTTGTTTGTAATACATTTAATGTCATCTTTATGAGAGGAGGAAGGAAATTTCTTTGCTTGCTTGCTGGCAGAATAAAAATTTAGCAACATAATATATTTGCTTTTTGTTTTTCAATTTGCTTTTAAGATGCATAGTTTCTTTTTACAGTAGTTTTTGCCCTTTAGTGATGTATCTGATCCTTGAGATGAACTGTAGTTTAATCTGCAGTTTGGAAATGCCTGTCTAGGTATAGGTTTCCTGTGATTTCTGCATTACAGATTTTGGTTACGAACTGGGTACTGCAAACGGATGCAGGAATATATAGTGGCTATTGTAGATATTTTCATAGTACAAGAGATGGCAGATTTGGCCTTTTGGAGTAATTTTGTATTTTTTCAATAGACAACATGGCAAGCCCGGGTAAAGATAACTTCAGAATGAAGAGCTACAAGAATAATGCACTTAATCCCCAAGAAATGCGCAGGAGAAGAGAGGAGGAAGGAATCCAACTTCGGAAACAGAAAAGAGAAGAGCAGGTAAGCATCTTGGTGAGCTGTTCACTGTTCAGTGCTTGTGGAGCTGTATTCAGGGGCCTGAAAGGACTTGAGCAGACTCATCCTGTGGAGTAGAATCTGGGAATGCCAAGTTGAATGTCTCTTTTCTTTGCAATTGTGGGAAGCACCAGGCACCTCTCAATAGGATCACAAAAAAATGAACAGAAGCCCTTTTAAGTTACTAGAGCACGCAGAGGAGAAAGCCATGACTTTTACCAGTCTAGGTTTAAACATGTGAGACTGGACCAAAAGACCACACTCATATTTCCTGTAAGAATTTGAAACCTTGCATTCTCTGCTAGAGCTTGGGTCAGAGTTTTGCTGTGTGAAGACAGAGGATTATTTTCTTCTCGGATACCATACTTCAAATTGCCCAAGAGCTCTTCTACACTAACTTAATAAAGTGGCTACCAGTTAGAGTCCCTGAACTATTATATAAACATTTGCAGTTGTTCTCATTGAATGTGACTTTTTAGTGATCAGAGTATGTGGAACATTGTATAATTTAATAGTTTGTCATAGTGCCTCTTTGCAAAATGTTTAGTACTTTCTTGCCAGGAAGGTAGGGAATGTAGTTTGTTTTTCTGATTGGTCTAAAGTGGGTGAGTTCGTCTCTCACAAACTGGAGAGTGTCCCAGGCTCTGGTCTACAGTCTGCTCTGAGGTGGGAGTGCTTACCCTTCTACTGGGAAAGTGGTGCATGGAAAAAGAATTTCAATTATTTGGGCCAGAGGGTAAGAGTCAGAAGCGGTGTGGTACTGGAGCATTTACCTGTGAATGGGTAACTACTTTGCAGTTCCTGCTGAAAGTTTTGTTTACATATTTTGTAGTAAATGCTCCCTATAAATTATGAAAATAATGGGTGTTTTCTCTCCCATGCTGACTGTTGTAACAATGAGACTACTGTTATGCTCTGGTTGATCTTAGTTTGTTGGACTGGTGTTTTTCAGCTCTTCCTGACCTGAGAATGAGTTTATGCAGGGAGATGAGACTGCTTGTGCTTCAGAAGAAATTGTAACTGGTAGATAGACCAAACAAGTTTATACTTTTCAACCAAGAGCTAAAGGATCCTTGTTGAGTGCTAGAAAGAATAACTGGTCTTCCAAAAGTGGAATGTTGCTTATTCTTCCTTTGTGGATTTAAATGGAATTAAGCCTCATTTGCATTCAGGATTTTTTAGTTGTTTTGTGTCCAGAATTATGCCCAATCCATAAGTGCATCGAACAGGGGAAGAAATGCCGTGGCTTAAGTTCCTGTTGGAATAGAGCTGGATGTAAACATGGAATTGTTCTGCAGTTTTTGACATGTACAACAGCAGAAACCTAGGTCTGTAGACATCTAGAGGGACAAAACTGTCAAGATTTAGTAGGTGGTTTCATTATTACGCTTACAGGTGAAATCTTAGTCAATGGTTCAAGAGTCTATCATTTCTTGCTAAAGGTACAAATGTAATATTCTTAGAAGTGTTTGTTTCAGCAGTTACAAGTGTAGTACTGGAGTAAAGATAAAAATTTAGGTTTGGTTTCTAGAAAGAGATCAGGTCAATGTGAATGTTTTACTTGTATGCCAGAAAATGAAGAGGCACTCATTGATCACAGTTCGTTAAATACTACAGTGCTGGTATGTATTCTGAGCATAGGTAGTGCATGCAGCCAATTGTAAAGCGATTTTTGGATACAGAGAATGTTTAATGTTACATAGTTTGAAAGTTCACATTGAAGCTACACTGGTTTTTTTCCCTTCTATATGAAAATTATGTTTCTGGCTTAATCTTTCTTCAGCTGGGTATAAAATGCAGGTGCTGCTTAGTAGTCTTCTGTAGAAGGAAGAAAAGCAGTGTGCCAAAACACAAACTGCCTATGTGTGGATGATTTAGCCTGTAAACTAAGAAAAGAGAAAGTAGCTTGAAGAATACTATTTCTTACTTAAAATGAATGCTAATTATAAGGGATAAAAGAATAAAAGCAAAAAGATCTGTAGCTACCTTTTCTTGTGGAAAGAATTATGGATCTTTATAACTAGTAAGAATTTAGTTCTGAATGTTTATATGAAATGTTGCTGTGCAGTTTCTCAAGATACAGATATGGTAGTGTTTTTCTTCTTTATGTTATCTAAACTTTTGTATAGAATTCCCCTTGCATGGTTGAATAGGAAGGTGAGTAGGTAAAATTCTTTGATTGGTATTAGTGAAAGCATTTCTTCAAGTATATGTCATCAGTATCCATACTTTGGTAACTTCTAATGTCTCCCAAAAATTTCCCCTTTGTTCAGCTGTTTAAACGCCGAAATGTTTCTCTCCCGGGAAATGAAGAATCCATGGTAGAAAGCCCAATTCAGGATCCTGACGTCAGCTCTACTGTTCCTATTCCAGAGGTAAATACTTCAGAGTGTGTTTAGAATGTTATCTATTAGTGTGCACAGTACGGCACGTAAGAAATCCTCCTTGCATTTTTTAGGAAGAAGTTATTACGGTAGATATGGTACAGATGATTTTTTCGGATGATCCTGATCAACAACTCACAGCAACTCAGAAATTCAGAAAATTGCTATCTAAAGGTAGGTAAACAATGCCTGTTTTTTCTATTTGCTTCCTTCTGTGTTACTATGAATTATACTTTGAGTCACTTAACCATTAGTTATGTTTTATTTTAAAATAAGGCTTGCAGAAACTTTTAGTTCAATTTATAAAGAAACTGTGCCAAACCTCTTCTGACCTAATGACTAAATACAGGAATGTTCATTATTTCAATGTTAAGTCTCTCAGACAAAGTAAAAAACAAGGATGTTTTGATTGAGGTGTCCAGGGCAGTAACTAACTGCACACTTACATACCTAGAGTAATTGTTGCAGTGATTCAGCTTCTCATTCACATTCTGTATTCAAGGGGGGGAAAAATTACATGGCTGGCAAAGAAGAGTTGCAGCTTGTTTTTGTTAGGGCTGTAAAACATGCAGTCTTAGTTGGTGCTGATACGTGTATAGCATGATAGGTAAAGGTTTACTCAGTCTTCTAGAAGAGTATCTAGTATCCATAATTGCTCTTCCACCAACCTGAGCTATTGGTTGAAGGAACAGTGTTTTGTGATGTGTTACTAACGTGCCAATGGATAATAGTATGTGTTACTGTTATTATATGTAATCAGTTGTTTACTAAATTGTAGCACTTCTTAGAGAAGATCCTGCAGTCTTCTCAAGTGAAAACTTCCTAACTACTTTTGAAAATAAAATGATTGAATTAAATTTTGTTAAAAACCACAAATCATATTCATGGTTTTTACCATACCAAAAAAGTAATTTATTTGGTCTTTTTACACATATATGTTTGTTTTTATTCCCTAGAGCCTAATCCACCTATAGATGAAGTAATTCAAAAACCAGGAGTAGTACAGAGATTTGTGAAGTTTCTAGAGAGGAGTGAAAATTACACTCTGCAAGTGAGTTTGGCTGGTACTGATTGGGGATTTGGAATGGCATTAGAAATCTTCCAAAAGAGCTCTGGAAGACACATGTTGTTTTGTTTGTTGGGGGTTTTTAGTAACCAAATATAATTATTTTTCACCACTGAAGCCATTTATTTTCATTATTGCTGCTAAGCATGTGACTTGACTTTGTGAATTTCATAGAAGTCTTCAGGGTCATGTATTCAGCTGGACAAAAACTTGGGTGTTGAAAGCAGAAGGTGTTCAAAAGCAGTTACAGAGTGGTATATTAAGATCATCAGCAATGATTTGTGAGCAGAATCTGTCTCATTAAGTGTCGAATATATTGTAGTACTTTTCAGCTGAAATCTTCAGAAAAAGAGTTGCAGGCTTGTTTGAAACCCTTTTAGAAAAATCTTTGAGAAATATCTAACTAGTTCTGTCTACTCCCCCATGGGAATAGCACTTAGGCCTTGTGGACATTTGTACTAGAAGAATTAACTTAATATTGAGTAAACAAAAGGTATTTGTACTAGTTAATAGTGATTTGAAATCTTTCTTAGTGCTGTAAGCCAAAACCTAAAAATAATTGTTGTTACTAAAAGTTCTTAGTAAACAGAGATTTTGTCAATGCCAGGTATTTTATTGTATAGAGAGTACTATAATAGTAATTGCATTCCAGTGGAAGGGAAAAAACTTGCAAAATTAGTCTCTGAAATTCTTATGTCAAACTTTGTGTCATGATTTTAAGTTTTACTGCTGAGTGGTTTAACATGGTTGTCTATGTGTTCCTCAACAGTTTGAAGCAGCTTGGGCTTTGACAAACATAGCATCTGGAACTTTCTTACACACCAAAGTTGTGATTGAAACTGGAGCGGTTCCCATTTTTATTAAGTTGCTTAGCTCAGAACATGAAGATGTACAGGAGCAGGTAACTGTCTTCTTGAGGAGTTTTATAACTACTTAAAATTCCGTTACGAATGTCTTTTTTGGGGTATGTGGGGTTAGAGAGGCTTTGAGCCCCATTTGCCTACTAGCTAGTTGATCTGCCTTCAGCAAGATAAAAATTTACTGTTACTGTATTTTTTCCCTCATGGATTTCTTTTTCTATTCTATAATATTTGCTGTAAAAAGTATGGATTATCTGTAAAAGTTGATTTGTAAGCATGTATAAATTCACTTGGATGCTTTGTTTTTTAAGGCAGTGTGGGCTCTTGGGAACATTGCTGGTGATAATGCAGAATGCAGAGACTTTGTTTTGAACTGTGGAATATTGCCACCTCTCTTGGAGTAAGTATTGTAAACTAATATTCTAATATATGTATAGATAAATGAAAACTCCAACTTAGAATTTATTTGAAAAGAATATAAGTTTTTTCTAAATGGAGAATCATAACGATATAATAAAAAGCAATTTAATGTTTTGGATTCATGAGCTCTGTGCATATCTTTAATTAATTAGTCCATGATTGGAAGCTTTTCAGTGTTTGCAAAAGGAGGTAAGTGTTACTTCTCGGGTATGAAATTTCTGTATTGTGCCAACTCTGTGTTGTTGGATTTCTGAATGTATAGGGTGGGAGACATTATTTAATTCCCACTTGTATTTGTATGATTCAATCTGCCTGGGCAATAGGCTGTTTTCTCCACCTTTGTCCAGTAGCTCCAAGCTCTAGTCTTCTGTTTATCCCTTTGCTTGTTGAGATGAGCTTACTGAGTAGTTGTTGCATGAGCTGTGTTCCGCTAGAAGATTTCACTAGGAATATCCTTCCAGAATTTACTATGTGCCTACCATAGTGTCTTCACCACAGGGAAAAATTTACACAACACAAATGTTGCTCAGTTTATTACCTCTTAAAGTAATAAAACGACTTAAAACATTTGTAAAATAGCTCAGAATAGCAGATTTTTTTCACAGAGGGTTTAAAGAATTACCGTTTTAATCGTTTTGGTCTGTATCTGGAAGTGAACCTGGTTTTTCAGGTGTTGAGTCTTTTATGTTGTTTTGCAAAAACACAAATAATGTGTTAATTTTTTTATAAGAACTTCAAAGTTTTAACATTTTTATGAAACTGTTTTTATTATTATTATTATTAATTGCTTTTTCTGACTGAAAACATCAAAGTTCATTCAAAGGAGGGTTGTATCTCCTTCTAAAGACCCTCAGAAAAGTTTAGTTGAATGATTTTTCATGTAAGCAGTTGTTTACTTTTTATGCATATACGTGATTTGGGAATGAGACATCCATGCAAAATAATCTGCTCAGATTCAGTTGATTTTAAGGAAACAGTTGCAGGATGTAAGATATTAAGAGAAATAAATTTAAACTAGTGACCAATAATAAAATTTCTCTTCCTCATTTGATGTTCTGTTGGTAACAATAGACATAAAATTATGTAAATTTTAATAAGAAATTAAGTCATTTCTTATTGTTGTCTCTCACAGATTGTTAACAAATTCAAACCGTCTTACAACAACTAGAAATGCAGTCTGGGCTCTCTCAAATCTTTGTAGAGGAAAGAACCCACCTCCAGACTTCAGTAAGGTATAATAAAGTAGTAATTTTGAGAAATCTGAAAGCTAAAGAATATTTATGTTTGTAATATTTTGTAACAAACATAATCTTTGAATCTGGATAGAGATATATATTTTATGTTTGTAGTGTCATCACACGGTCTTGCCCATCTGTTTTATCTGTGAAAAATCACCTATTTGGAACCTATTAGCAATGAAACCACATCACTTAAAAACTTGAGACTGCAGTCTGATGCAAATAGACATACAGTGGTGTGACATGATGGACAAATTACACATTCAGCACTAAACCATGTGGGGCTGTATTTTCTCCAGAACTGTTGTAGAGTATCTGAATTATAGCTGAAGTTTTCTCAATTTTTTTTTTCTATGATTGTGAGTGCATGCTGCATGAATAAAATGTTGAGTTTCCTGCTCTGTCAGATGCAGTTAAATCAGACTATGATGACAGAGAGAAGCCTATATGTTCTCCCCTTTTTTTTCGTTCTAGTATGTGGCTATAAAGACTGTAGAGACTAGTAGGAGTTTTAGCTTCCTGTTTTCAGTACAAAATTAATTTCTGATAAGGTTAATGACTTTAAAAGAGCTGAACGTTGGATATTCTGGTTGAAGAGATTGAGGTTAAACAATCATTAAAGTTAATCTGGAGAGAGTTTATCTCGTGAGTTAGTAATTACTGTTATTGCTACTTACTAATTCTTGAAGAAGTGTTATCAAAAAGGGGGGATTTCTGATGTCAGTTAATTGATCACCTCACAGTGACTCTGCCTAGCCTTTATCCTTTACTAGTGTTTTGTTCTGGTAGTGAAAAAACAAGATCTTTTGCTGCTTGAATACAAAACCTCACAGGAAAAGGATGCCCTATGGGCAGCTGCTAATAAGACTAGGTCCTCTGCTTTTTGCCCTTTGCAGCAGCAGCAGTTGGATACATAACAGAGGCTGAATTTGCATAACTCCTGTGAGGTCAAGAATTAAGTTCTACAAAGAATATGAAATTCTCAAGCTGTACAGCAGACACTTGTCAGGTTCCAAGTGTGTTGAGATGGTCTAGTTCATTTGGCTCTGTGTGGAAGTTACAGAGATTAAGGCCAGAGGATACAGCAGCAGTGAGAACTGAAATGAGACATTGCTCGTTTCACCGGTTCAGTGACTGTTGGGTGCTCTGTGAGTTACTGAGTTGGTTATTACAAGTAACTGCCAGTACTCCTACAAAACCAACAATAAAAAAAACCCTATTACTTTGACATTCTGCTCCCTGAATGATTAAGAAAAAGCATCAGTAATTCCTGATCATCTGGTTACCTGTAAAAGCAGATGGTTTTTGTTTAAACTGAAAAATTATATACTTAGTACAGTATCTCTCAATAAATAGGCTGTGAATCAGAATTTATCCAATTTCCTGGTTTGAATTGGATATCTAGTTTAATCAGAAAGTGTTCCACCAGGGTCCTCATTCATTAATGACCTCATGTACTTGAGCAGTAAATAGTTTTGCACATTTATGCCTTTGCGGAGTGTTCTCTGAAACTTGAAAAGTACGGAACACCTAATTTTATGCAATATTTTTCTTTAACCTAGGTTGCTCCTTGCTTAAATGTTTTATCAAGACTCTTGTTTAGCAGTGACCCGGATGTATTAGCAGATGCTTGCTGGGCCCTCTCTTACCTTTCAGATGGTCCCAATGATAAAATTCAAGCTGTTATTGATTCTGGAGTGTGTCGAAGATTGGTAGAGCTGCTTATGTAAGTCTTCTTTTCACCAAATAAATGTCTTACAGTACTGTTAAAAATGAGTTGTGTTTTCTCATCTGAAGTCTTAATTTATTATTGTGAAAAGCGATGAACATGAATTCAGTCTGAAATCTTTTAAGCTGCTTGCTAGGTTGCTTGGCTTCTGGAATTATTCCTTACATTGACAGTGAAAAAAGTTTTCTCCAAATTATTCCTTTATAGTCTTTAAAAGTCAATGTAGGATTTCAAGTACATGAAGGAATAGAAGGGCAAAGGCTGAAGACCAGTCTTGAACTGTAAATTAATTTATCTTTTTTTATTATTATTATTTCACTGTTGTACTTTCCTTTCTAGGACATATAATTCCTATACAGACAGTTGTTGGACTCAGTGAGGTCCAGAGGCTGGCTAGAGCCACTTTTGAACTGTTCTAATATATTTGGATTATGGAAAGGGAGACTAAACCCCTGTGTTCACATGGGACTCCAGAGTAGACCAGGGATAGTAGTTCCCAGCACAGACAGCTCAGCACACTTCCCCTTGGAAAGCTCATTTTTATAGCTGTTGGGAGAGGGTAAGATTGCTTTCTCTTCTGTAGAAGCTCTAGGACCACTAAGTAATTTCCTTCCCCCACACATCAGGCAGCAGAATATGGACTTCATGTGGTGGCTTCTAGGATTATTGACTCACAAAAGGGGGAACTTTGCTTACAAACATATGAAGCTTTAGTTTACACCTCATAACACCCCCTCTGTTTCTGTGGATATTGAGTGATGTATATTCCAGTATCACGTTTAATAATACTTGAGCTGGGCGAAATGGATCTGCTGGGCAGATTGCTCTAAGTTGTGTTGTTCCATAGAGGTGCTCGATCTTGTATCAGCAATTCAGTTATGGGGTTGCAGTAGTGAAATCTGGCTAAACAGGGAAAGTGCAACAAGTAATACAGTGTTTTCGGTAACTAAATATTTAGCACCTGTAGTAAACCACTGTTTGCTGAAAATGTAAAATTATTCTTTTAACACTTGGTAATATGAAGCAATATAATATTTGTCTCCAGGCATAATGATTACAAGGTGGTATCCCCTGCGTTAAGAGCAGTTGGAAATATTGTTACTGGTGATGATATCCAAACACAGGTAAGACTAGTTGATTTAAGAAGAATTATTTGGCAATACAGTTTTGTAAAAACTTTGACAAAATACATGTCCAGTACAGGTATCTGCATATATCACTGCAAGAGGCTTTGTAGAAATCTATATTGCTGATTTGATAGTTTAGGCTTCTATTTTAAGCATTAAGTTAATGCAAGAATGAACATTTTTTTTTTACAGCACTGTGTGTAGTGGATTACTTTGTTTCTGTATGGTACTTTGACTGTTGCTTGTCTTTTTTGGTTTTGTTCCATTCCTTACAGGGGGTTCAATTTATTATGGTTCCCCTTTTTTCAGTCTTAAAGGCAGTCAGTATTTTCATTTCTAAGCTATGTGTATACTTGATTTGTCCATGAATTTGTATGCCATAGTCTTACTGCTGTAATTTATTCTAAAGATCTATTTTATTAATTTTAGGCAATGGAATTGATTTTGAATCAAAGCAGGATAGCAAGACAGGTCCTACTTTAAAAAGAATAACTATGCAAATTAGATGTATACTTGTCAGTTAGTTTGACTTATTCATATTTCAGCCATAAGCAGCCTTTCTTAGTTTTGCTGTTGCCAGTCTTTTGGTCTGACCTTAACTGAAGGCAGATTCTTTCACATTACTGGATTGTCTGGTCACAACTACAGCACTGAGCACTTTAATTTTGCTTAATTTTGCAGGATATGACATTTTGCATAATATAAATATGTTGCAAAATCTTTTGAAGTCCTCTGTAAAATGCTTTTATATTTTTATATTTTTATATATAGATGTATGTCTATTACACAAGGTTATATATATACATATATATATATATATATATATGTATATATATATTTAGTACAACCCAAATTTCAAATTTTAAATTATTTTAGGTGATCCTAAACTGCTCTGCATTACCGTGTCTCTTGCACTTGCTTAGTAGTCCCAAGGAATCTATCAGAAAAGAAGCATGCTGGACTGTTTCTAATATAACTGCAGGAAACAGAGCTCAGATTCAGGTAAAGCCTGGGATTTGTTCCTTGGTTGGTTTTGTTTTCCTTTTACTACTTCACTTGCTTTTCCTTCACAAGATGTAAATAGATACTGCACTGACTCTGTATTACTTGCTTTAGTCCTAACTGTCTATGCTTTTTCCTGTTCTAAATGTTTTCTTCTAAACTTTGAAATACTATTTTAGATAGAAATAGCTGTCACAATTTGTAATACAAATTTGTCCAGTGAAAAGTGAACCAGTTTGGAAATGCTGAACATTTCGCTTGGATAATAAAAAAGCATGATGTCATCAACACTGAGTTGTATTCTTCTGGAAATTACTTCATCCTGACTATTGTTCCAGGTGTCTGGAGCTACCTGAAAAAAGGTTCTGATCAATAAAAATGAGAATCCTGAATCAGAATATATATTCCAAAATTATTTTTTCCCCTTCTCCTTCAATCAGAGATGAAAATATTACTTCCTGATGTAATTTAAAACATGTAATAAAGTCTCCAGTTACAGCCATAGTCTCTTGATGGAGACCACAGACCTCAATAAAATGGAAAATTTTGTTCTGAGGCTTGATCATCAGTTCAAAAACTTAGGATGTGTTGTATGATTTTTAAATGGGCCAATCCAGTAAGCCGTTCTCTGCCTGCCAAAAACAGAGAAATAAAAAGACCAAGGTATTCTGATGGCTGCTGCAGTACAATGTTGGAATAGTTCTGAATTTCAGTTTAGCATTTCTAGTTTATATGGCACCACCTAAACATAATATTATTTGCTTTGGTATCAGCAGGCATCACTAATTCTTGTAACTAAGGCTACTAGTGTCTTGAAATCTTTAGTAATTGTTGTAAAATGTTACAATTCCATCTCTTAGGCTGTTATAGATGCAAATATTTTTCCAATATTGATTGAAATTCTTCAAAAAGCTGAATTTCGCACCAGAAAAGAGGCAGCATGGGCCATAACGAATGCAACATCAGGAGGAACTCCTGAACAGATCAGGTAAGTTTGTGTATGTTATTATTTTCTCTGCCTAAGAATGTTCTATGTAGGGCGTTTAGACTTCTGCATTTGAATCTTGACGGTCATAGGAACAAAATCCTAAACATAGCTGCAATTCCTTGAAACTGTACAGAGACTAAATGTAGAAATTCAGAAAAATCAAAATAGTACATGCAACAAACTTCATAAATTCATAGTAATTTGTTCCAGGAAGTGTTGCACCTAAAGCTTTCACAGGCTTTTCTTTCACAGCTGATATTGTCAAACACAATTGGAACAGTTGATGAACAGTTTCAGTGTTTGAAAATGGAAAACTTTGGGTGGGTTGTATCGAAAACTTGTGCAATGGGATTGTTTATTTGTGGACAGACTTCAGGGATTTCAGTGGTTTCTTCATGTATTTTAAAATCACTATCAGTATTATTTTAAAGTACATACCTAAACTCCTTGCTCAGAACTGAGTTTGATTAACCTTTTACTGTCAGTAGCTATTTATATGCTGCAAAGTTAGGACTTGCTGAATTGCTAGAATAAAATACTCTCTGACTTCTCTGAGTACTGTCAGAATAATGGTCACTTTGAATCAGTAGCTGATAATTTGATATATAAATTAATGTATAATTTGGAAGCCAGAACTGAAAGCGATGTGATAACTTTTCCGGCATATTTGGGAGATCTGTTTCAAGAAGTACATTCTTATTTATTCATAATGTAACTAATAATGGTTTTCTTAAAACCACAAAGTGTTACCAGAGGGATAATGGGGATAACAAAGGAAAGTGACTTGGTTTTTTAAGTTTTATTTTAATTGCTTATATAACGTAACATTTTAAAATCTAGCATTTTCAAAATGAATTTTAATTCAGGATCTTCAAATAGTAGATTTGATATAATACCATAACATTATTTGATATATAATACCATAACAATGGTTTCTCATCAAAAATACAGTTATATTATTGGTGTCCTAATGTCCTCAGGGTACTACTGCCTAACTGCAGGATAGTTTTAAACCACTGAATTAAACTGTATTTACGCAAACATTGTTGTCTTCATTTTACTTACATACTAGAAGCAAGGGCACAAGTTATGACTTGTAAAAGTTCATACTCAATTTTTTTCAAAACTGAAAAAAGGAATGGGATACTCAGAATCCCAGTATTTTTGTCCTTGTATTTACAGTTACATCCTTCTCTTTATAGTACGTGATGCTAATATCTTAATGGACTGCTGGTGTGACTGTGTTAGCACAGAGCAGTGCCCAGTGTTTACATGTACCTAATGTGTTAATTGATATTTTTACCACTACAAAATTTCAACTGCCTGAGAAAAGAACTTCCTGATAAAATTTTTTCTCCTCTATTCAGTTAAACCCATGTGAAACCCATGTGAACCCATTCAGTTAAACTCATGTGAGAAGTTAAAAAGACTACAGATTTCAGACTTCAATTGGAAATACACACATTAATTTTTGTAATTAGGATAAAATGTAATACTTCATTTTAGGCTAAGTTTCTCTTTGTATTGTTGCATGTTTTAGAAATTTTGTTGTTTCAGTCACTTTTTCTTTCGCAAGAGTAAGTATCGATAGCAGTGACTTATATGTCAGAATAAATGTGCTGGATTATCAGTTCTTTTCCTCTTCCTCTTTTTTTTCTGTTATAAAGGTATTTGGTAGCACTAGGTTGTACCAAGCCTCTTTGTGACCTCCTGACTGTGATGGATTCAAAAATAGTACAGGTGGCTTTAAATGGACTTGAAAATATTCTGCGTCTTGGAGAGCAAGAGTCAAAGCAAAATGGAATCGGCATTAATCCTTATTGTGCCCTCATAGAGGAAGCCTATGGTAAGAAAACACTCCTTGTAAAACTACATACCTGAGCTTCCTTATTCCAAGCTGTAAAAACAAAACCATTGTAAGTAATTTTGAAATGTGCAGGTAAGTTTTAATATAACAATTACTCCATGCATAAGTAGACAAAAAGTATCACAAATTAAGTAATGTAACATGTAGGGAAAAGCAGTTAAATGCAGAAAAAAAATGCAGTCTGGGTGTTTGTCTGCGGTCAGTTTATGAAATGTCCCTCTAGGGAAACATTCTCAGAAGGACTTAACACAGGTGTCCGAGTCTATTGGAACCATGCTTTGTATGAATTTATCAGCCATTCCTAACTACAATTTTTAATACTCAATACAGTCCTGTCTGCTACAGTTTCATTACCAACAGGGATGTAATGTATGATCAGGGTTTTCTAATTGATCCCAAAGTTGGATCACTTTTTAATATAGTAAATACCAGTAACATCAAAATCAACTTCAGATCATAAAACTAAATAGGTTTTTAGTTTTGCAAGTATTTTGTGTAATTTCTTATAAAAGTTCTTGAATTAAACCACTATGTAAAGGCATACTATAAAAACTAATTTTTGGAATTTCATTACTGGATGCTTTTGTTTTAACAAATTAGTGTTACAATTGGCTTATAATGAAACTGGCATTCTTTATGGAGAGTTATCTTGTTTTGTAGCTCTGGCAAAACAAAATTGGCAGACATTTGTGTTTCAGAAACTGCTAGTAATAGTGCTGATTGACCACATTACATGTCATTAGATGCTACTAACTTTTCTGTAAAGCAGTCTTTCTATCTGAATTCCCTGTTGCAGTGTTTGTTTAAATCAATTGCATGCTTGAAGAACGTAACAATTAAATGCATAAGAGAAATAAGTACTGAAGACTTTAATGGAGTTTATTGTGTTGCAGATTCTGTCCATTCATAATTACAAGTATTGACTGTCCAGGTTCTCTTTTTTCCTTTAGCACTTAAGCATAGGCTGCTGAAGCTGTAGAGTATAAGTTTAAGTAAGGAAAACAGCTGTTTATATCACCCTCATTGTTTGACCTCTACAGTCACCAGAAGGGTTCATTTGATCTCTTTCTAATCCAACTTAACTGAAAACTACATTATCTTAAAAAGCTAAACAGAAGTTTTATATCAACCCAACTGACTGCCTAGCACTTAATTCACCCAACAGACCAGAGGTTATGTCCTCTACTTGCAAAATGGTAAGCTTTCCAAAAGGTAGTATCTTTAAATCTTAAAATTAAATTTGAAAAAAGACACCAGACTGTTCCCAGTGATGACTCTATGAGTGGAGATAGAATTTAGAGTTGGGGAGACTAAAGAGTAGAAGAACAGAAATCGGTTTCAATTAGTTTAATTGAAGTGCTTCTAGCATAGTTTTAAAATGAGTTTGGACAGCAGAAAACAAAGACTAGAAATACATGGGTTAGGAAATTGAGAACCAGTGATATCCAATTAACTGAGGTGACTTGGGTTTGTATCTTTTTGTCTTAAGAAGTACTGCTATGCTATAAGCTGTTTCCATTTGAATTTAAGACACTATAATTGAATATAAGCAACTATATTTTTGAAAATGTTCTATTTTGAATTTAGGACTTGATAAAATTGAATTTCTTCAGAGGCATGAAAACCAAGAGATCTACCAAAAGGCTTTTGAACTCATAGAACATTATTTTGGTGTCGAAGAAGAGGACTCTAGTATTGCACCTCAGGTGGATGAAAGTCAGCAGCAGTTTGTGTTTCAACAGCAGGAGGCTCCAATGGAGGGGTTCCAGCTCTAAACTACGAAAGTAAATATAAGCATAAAATTTAAACACTTGTACTGTTTGGGTTTTTTTTTCTCAGAGGTCTTTTCTTTATGGCCAAAGTTAGAGGAAAAGCTGAATATGTTTTGCAGAAATAGATGAAGAAACAGCTCATGCACTTTTATATATTGTGTTAGAGACAACTGTTCTCTGTTTTGTATTTGTGTTCTTCATTATTTCTTATGTACAGAAAACAACTGTGAGTAATCATGTCTAAAAGCATTAAATGTGATTTAATAAGAACTGTTTAGCTAAGACTTAGTAGGATTTTAGGTAGTAGTTCTGAATTTTTCATGTAGTCTCAAACTTCATATCAGCAATACAGTTACTGACAGTTGAATTTTTGGCAGTAGGCTTGACTTGCCCAGTCTCTATCAAATCTACCTCTTGTACTGAAGCAGAAACATTGCTTCAGAACTAAGGCATGAAATAAAGATGAGCTTGTAAGAAGCTGAATTGGAATGTGAAAAATATTTATTTAAATTGTGAAAGTTTTTATGCATTACTTTACAACACACTGTTGGAACTTATTTATAAAATGTATTTAAAGACATAATAGATATACATATATAATGCTAATTACCTAATATAATATTGAATAAATGAAAAAGTTTTTTCTGAATTATGTGGGAAGAGGTCTGTTTCAGAGGTTTTCAAATTGGAATCAGCAGAGACCTTGCTGGTCATTTGATGTTGGCTCTGTAATGAAAGCTACTAAATGGCATTACAAGTCAGCCACAACTGCAGTACTTTGCAGTGGAAGCAGCCGCTGCAGTTACCACAAGAAAGCTGCGATTAGGAATGACAGAAGGGTGATGTGTACCAGTCACCAAGCTGATGTTTTACAGCTGTCTTCGGTCAAGATGTGGTAGCACCACTTTAGTTTGAGAAACATTGCAATGTTTGCCTTTTAGTACAATAGCTTCTTAAAAGTTTAGACAGTAGGTGTTGTTTTTTGACCAAGTATGCTACTTCCACTCAGATTGCTCCTTAGGTTAATGACTTTGGTTTGCGTTTGGTAAGACAATAGAAATACTGCAGTGAAGAATGAATAGTGAATCACTCCAGTTGAAGGAAAAGTTTGTTGTACTGTAAATAGCATTAAGTATGTGGACACCAAAACTAACTAGAAGTTATTGTCATCTAAATATTTAGGCTACAGTATGCAGTGTTTGCTGTTAAACACTAAAAGAAATAGAATTCTAATATTTAACAGTTTTGAGTACAGAAAAATGTATGCTCTGCTTTGACTTGCATATAAGTAGTGTTTCTGGTGTAGTAGTAGTATATCTCATTTGGAGAAATTAATACTTTGGGTTAACTGAAGTATTGCTATTTTTTATTATCTGTAATGTATTAACATCAAACTCCTGGGTTAAGTGAAATCTGTGACATGAGAGCATTTCATGCTTCATAAAAAGCTGCAATTCAAACTTCAAATCACCCATGGCACTGTGCTTGTCACTAAACAATATTTTAATGCACTGAAAAATACAGGTTAAAGGTGGTATCATTTACAGTACCATTTTATATTTAGAATTTTTTTTACATGCAAGTTAAGATTTTAAGATGTTTCACTTTGATGTTACAGCAATATATTCTATATTGTAATTGAATGTGGGACTTGAAGTGGATTTTCTAAAATTAATGGTCAGTTTTGACTAAGATGTAACTGGGAGAGAAGCAACCTCCCTTTGAAGTCTTTATAGTGGAATATTGAAGTGTAAGAAGTGTATATAGGAGTGCTGTTACTTTATGAACTCTGAATAATGAGATATTTTAGCAAATGACACTTTAAACCTAGATTTGTACAGCATACAACAGTTTTGAATAGTGTGATAATATTGAGTACAGCTGCCAAATTTTCATATAATGTTAGGTGATTGTACTTACGCCCTTTTTACTCTCATAGTTTTAGGTTTTCATACACCAACCTTCATTCTTTCCCATGGTCTCCCCATTCCCCGTCTATCAAAGAACAGGGTAACAATCATGGAAACCTACCAAGATGATTAGCAAATGCTGAATTTCAGTGTTCTAGTATAAGAAAATTATTCAGGTAACAGGGTATTCCTTTGTTTCTAACAACCTTGTTTTGATAACAACCAGCTGTGCCTGCTTTTTATTTGGAGAACCCTGTAAAACTACATTTATAAGCCTCTCTTATTTAAACCAAATCTGAGCTATAAAAATCTTAATTGAAAGACTTGAAAATGAAGAAAAGAGGGGACATTTAAAGTATTATATTTGTTTTGAAAGAATGTCTTCAGTTGTGTGGATATATTCTATCTTGTGGACGGTTAGTGACTGCACTTTATGCATTTAGACAAATTATATTTCATGCCTCTGATACATTTAGATGGAATCATTTGAAAGGGAACTAAAATTGATGGACTTAGGATAATGCAAATCCTTGATTAAACTTAACATTTGGTTTACCCCGATACTGTTAAAAAATAATAATGATAATTCTTTAAAGGATATGCATACAGGATGGTCTCTCCTATTTTATCACTGGGTTTATATCGTACTTTGTTAAAAGCACATAAATGAACAAAATAAAGCCAGAGGTTATGACTTAAGGTCAGCTCTGGTGTACTCATTTGCAGGAATGGGCACGATTATGATGATGTTACCTGAACAGATGAAACCAATACGGAGAGAGAAACAAAACAATACTGTGATATGAAGATCTCTTTAAGTTTGGCATTTTATATGCAATCTGAAGTGCCCCGTCAGTTACAAAGTCTGTTTAAAAATACAGGGGTTTGGGTTTAATTAAAAGGGTACCATTTGTTCTGCTTAAATGTGAATACTAACTAGCTAATCTATGCAACTATGCAGAGCATAAGATTTTTTTTTTATTAGTTCCCTACACTTGTTAACACTGAATCATATCTAATTTTTTTGTCATTGCACTTTTGTCTGAGGACTGGTTCATACAGCTTTTTAATTTTCTAGTATTTGCTTTACACACTGTTGCTAGCAGCAATCAGAAAATAGTAATAATGTTGGCACAGAAATGTTAGCTGTAGAACAAGTTTGCAACTGGAAACTATTTATTGTTGGGCCTGTCTTTAAAAAAAGTAGTAAAGATGCACTATTGTCTTTCCTCCGTGGTTAATTCTCAGTTGGTTTAAATTTATTAAATTGTACAACTGAGGATTTTTGTAATAGGTCTGCAAATTGATACGTGGACTTAAACTGTGACCTCAAGATTTCACTGAAATCTGGAATGAGAAATTCCAGTTACTTATGGCACAATATCTTCATATAATGTGTGGAAACTAAATTACCTGTATTAACTTCAGATAGTAATAGTGCATCTTTAAATCCAGGCCAAAGGCCCATTACTGTAACAGAACACATATAAGTAGTATGCAATATTATGGAATGTTAAATCTCCAAATACCATACAGAAACCAATAAAACCTATTTTACAGATGTTTATTGTATTTATTTAGTGATTCATTAAGTGTTGCTTCTTGAAACTAAAAAATGCAAAGGCCGTTTTGAATACAGCATTGATGCAAATGCGTTCAAAGTGGCAGATTTGTGCACTGAATAACTATGCACTGTCACCAGACAGAAAACTTCTTGGGTTTAAATGCTTTGTGATTATCTAACTGAAGATACTTGATATTCTTAGGAAACTACATCATCTCATTTAAAAAAAAATTACTGCTTCTAATCATAAGCAAAACATCCTAAATAATTTTAATTGTATGCAACAAGTGTCCTGAATATCTCCCTAATGAAAGAGACCTTCCCTTTCTTTTTGTGGTGCTGTAGCTGCCCTTACTGGCTCCAGGTGTGCATGCTACAGTTGTCCATTTAGGGGTGAAACTCACTAATTGCTCTCAGCAGCAGTTAATTTTGCTCCTCAAAGGACACTCAGCATTTCAGTTACTTTGTCTTCGCCTCTGCGGCCAGCGCAGCCTCCTTCCGCCACTTGGCCTTCTTTGCCAAGTTCAAGCTCGTTAAGGACTCGTGACGTGCAGCAGCCTGAGGAAGGAACAGCGTAGGAGTAAGGATGCAGCCAGGGAAAGCTACCCAACCTCGGGAATGGGCAACAGCCATGTAGGTGTGGCAGGGGGTGACAGAGACTATAGGTTAGCTAAAACTTGGGCAGCTGTAAGCTGCTGCTCGTGGTTTAGATTTGTGTGCTTTTCACAGAATTCCATCACATTAAAGTATGCTACACAGTCATACCTTCTTAGCTGAAGCAATCACTGCAAAACAGGCAACAATCGAGAGCCCAATCATGATGTAACAGGCTTTCACTCGAGCTTTGTTTCTTGCCTTGTCTATCATCTCTGGCCTGCAATTAAAGTAGTTTAATTGAGTCATTATAAAACGGCAAAGTATCTCTTCAAAGCATTGCAGACATAACATCACAATTTAAAAATAAATATAGAATTAGCTTCTGAAACAAGCCTCTTCAGCATGCTGCGGTTAGTTATGTATCAGTCATTTTCTGATCCTAATCCATTTCCCATGGCAAAGCAACATTTAGTGGATTTAGACTGTTTTGGGGTTTTTTAAGCTGGGAAAAAAAATTGCTCAGGCAATAAATGTTTGCATTTCAATGCTTGGGGTAAATACACCAGAAATCACACCATAAACTCTAAACATGGTGAAAATTAAGTGGGGGTATCTATTTAAAACAGATGGAGTCGTATATGTGGAGTCGGATGGAGTAAAAACAAGTTCCCTTTATTCAAAATTAACTTCAGAAATCTATTACTGCTATATCTAACCTGTTCAGATGGTGTTCCGTAGGCTAAGGACTTTACATCCTTTGATTGTTGATTAAAGCAGAGGTTGTACTACTACAAGTTAGAGGTTTTAGTTCTTCATTAAAGCAGCAGCCTGACAGAAAGTGGGCAGCTGATGTCAGCCACCTGACTATTTCAGGAACGCACACATAAACAAGAACAATCTACAGGATTGTTTTTGCTACTCATCAAAGGCAAAAATAGTGAAAACTGCTGCCCCTCTGTTTGGCAGTAGTTGGTGTTTTACAGCCCAGCACTCTGCCATGGTACAGCTCCCATTTCCACCCTCCCTCCTCTCCTCTGAGCTGGCAATCTGGCCCTGAGAACCAGCAGTACAGGAAATGATGAAAATTGTCCCAAAATGTTCAGTTTTCCAAGTCAGACATTAAACTTTGGAGTACAGTTTTTAAGACGTTCACGATAGTACTGGCTGTGCACCATTTTCCTTTCATAATTCATCATACGAATGCATAATATATATAGATATATAGATATTTGTAAGATATAAGTACATGTTTCATACATATGTGTAAACCTGCAACTATATGTGTAAAAAGAATAGTTGCATAAAGAATTGATTTTGTGTTCTAAGTAAACATGGTGTAATACTCTTTCCTCCAAAAAACCTTTAGATTTACTTTAAAGAGTAGCGTGGGGGGATGGGGCAGAGCTGGGGGTTTTACAGTGCCCGTGAAAGCCTGCACCAGGGCTGAGGTCTGCAGTGCTTTACTCTAAGGTTCAGTGTTGTGCAAGAGGACAGGTCCCACAAGTGCCAGTGCTGTGCCATCCCTTCCTTGCCAGCACACACAGGAGCACGTTGTACACGCTCTGTTTCCTGCAGGTGACTAGCAATGGCTGCAGTTCTAAGGAACTGCTTCTGGTTTGTACAATGATAAAAATCATCTTCAAAACAAACTGCACATCAGACTGGCACGTAGGATCATTAATCCAATAATCCATTTGTGGCAACAAAAGCAAAACCATAAATGTTATTAGTCTGATGTATTAGCCTAATTATATTTCACAATGCACTAATTGAAACTCCTCTGAGGCAGGTTTTCACTTTATCCTTTCTGCATCTGCTTTAAGGAAAACAGATCTACAATGTTCTTCCCTAATTGCACATTAGGGCCTGAACTATTCAGTCCTTAATCAGGGCTCCAGGTAAACCTCTGCTGAAGTCAGCAACAGCTGGGTTTTTTATGAAAAAGCAAACCGCAACAACTTTGAATAAAGACTGCAGATTTGTTTCACAGCATAAACAATCTTCAGCAGTTAGGTTGTGCCCACAGGTAGCAACACTGCAATTCTTTTTTTGACCAAAGTTAAAACAGTGCCACTGTTCAGCCTCAACATCTAACAATTAACTACTTCTAGTATATTACTATTTTCAGTCTTACAGTTCTAAAAATACTTTGCTCACCCAGAAAGCTCAGTGGTGACACTCACCTGCCAGGCCAGAAAGGAGTGATTTTTGTGCAGTCTGTATGACTGGCAAATGCCAGTCATGTGTCTTTGTAAACACCTCCCAACAACTTGAATAGCATCTACAGCTTCTGAGACATGTCTGAACCTTCCTCTAGAGGAAGATGGTGAAACTAGCAGCGCAAGAGAGGTTAGGCTGTCCAGAAAGCCACTGTCCAGCTCAGCAAACTCCAGTGAAACTGTCAGGAATAGGCAGAGAATGTACCTGTTGCTTTACACAGTTCTGCACACTGCTTACTCTCAACGTGTCACCCAAGGCAGGGACATACTATGATGATAAAAAGTAGCATCCTGGACAGATGACTAGCACACTATCTAACATCCTAAGAAAAGGGAGTCTTAAGCATTAGAGGGGTTTTGGGTGTTTAGTGCCTGACTCCCTTAGGAGTTGCTAATTTTCAGCAAGTCAGAGAACTAGAGTCTGTGTGGTTTATGTGAGAAGGGACCTTCAAAGATCATCCAGTCCAGTGGGTCAGCAAGAATAGGAGACTAAGGCTATGTCAAGTACTCAGTTTTCCTTGATGAGGGATCTCCTCTCATTACCTCTTTCCCTATAATTGCTCAAATTCTATAATAAAAATAATTTGTTGTATGTAATCGTTCAGTGAGTTCCCTTACATCAGTTTATGCAAGCTATAAACAGAAAATATTGTTTACCAATAACATCCTTCTCTTACTGCACATTAGAAATAAGCAAAACAAACAAGCCAGTACATCGATGTAACCCAGGCTGTCTACTCAGATGGATCCAGTTCTTAATCCCAGGCTCTAGGGACTCCAGCAAGGAACATTTTCTCATCTTAACCTCTAACCAGGACAGGAAATTCTCTTGCCCTCTAATTTGTTTCCAAGTCTCAGTGTTGTAAAACCCACCGTTTAAAACTCTATGGAAAAGCTTTAAATTTTCCACAGATCGGGATCACACCACACCACTGCTCTCCCTTCAGTTCCATGTTACCCTTGAATAATGCCAGTGCACTTACGAGATCCTCAGAGGAATCTCTTCTTCTGTCTTGAAACGTCCAGTCCAGAGGAGGATTTTCTTGTCAAACTTCGAAGGTTTGTAACTTGCAACCACCTTGTGAGCCTGCTCAGCTTTAAGAGTACGAAAAAAACCCACTTTATAAACCGTGCACTAAGAGGGAATTACGATTGATAGTAACCGGTGGAAGGGAAAAACCCTATCCATTCTCTTTGTTGGAAGAGTTATTTAGGAATTAGACCTCCAGGTCTCGGCTACGCAGTCACCTCCGCGCCGTCTCTGGAATATCCCCGCACGCAGCGGGTGTTTCTGCGGGTTTCATTCGACCTCCCCTCCGCCCGCCGGTGTGGGTACCCAAGCCAGCAGGAGAACGCTCGGGACCACCCGAGCCGCGGTGCCACCGTGGGCCGCCCCACCGGGCAGCCCGGCCCCGCTCCGCCCCGGCCCAGAGCCGCTCGCCCGCGCATCTCCCCGGCAGCCCCGGGACGCCGCCGCGGGGTCGGTCCCGGCCGCTCCGCTCCCCTCCTTACCGCGGGTGGTGCCCGGGCTCCGGGCGGCATCCCCGCCGGCCGCCGCTCCCCGCGGCGCGGGCGGGCGGAGCGGCGCGGCGGACAGCAGCCGGCCCGGGCGAAGGCGCGCCGGCAGCATGGCGAGGATGGCGAGGGACAGCGGGACCCTCCGCTCCTGCAGGACCCTCTGCCTTGGAGGGACCCTCTGCCTTGGCGGGACTCTCTGCCCCGGCAGGACCCTCTGCCTCGGAGGGACCCTCTGCCGCAGCGGGAGCGGCCTCGCCCCGCCCCGCCCCGCGAACTCTTCCAGCCGCGCCCTGAGGAGAGGCGAGAAGAGGCGGGACTGCCATCTACACCCGGCGGGATCGGTGCTCCGGAGAGGGCATCCTGCTCATCTACCGCACGCACGGATTGCTGCTCTAGTGTGGAAAGGTCAGCGTCCAAGACAACACCCGGCTAAAGAAACAGACGCGGTAGTTCAGCTTCATGTTAGGACGTGCCCCTGCTGGAGCGAGTCCTGAGGAGGGTCACAAAAACGACCAGGGACCAGGAGCACCTCTCCCCTGAAGACAAGCTCAGAGAGCTGGGGTTGTTCAGCCTGAAGAAGAGAAGATTCCAAGAAGACCTTACAGCACCTTCCAGTACCTGAACGGGACCCACAAGAAAGATAGAAAAGGGCCTTTTACAAGGGCATGTAGTGATTACTATACCCCTATTACAAGGAGTAATGGCTTCAAACCGAATCAGAATGGGTTTAGATTAGGAAGAAAATCTTTCCTGTGAGGTTGGTGAGACACAGGTTGGTTCCTGGCACAGGTTGTTCAGAGAAGTTGTGAATGCTCCATCCCTAGAGGGTTGTATGGGGCTTTGAGCAACCTGGTCTAGTGGAAGGTGTTTCTGCCCATGACAACTAGATGATCTTTAAGTCCCCTTCCAACCCAAACCATTTTATGATTCTATGTAGAGTATAAGTTCTGTGACACAAACCTGCCTACATCTGTGTTTCTGTCATTTTACTGCTTTCAGAAAGCTCAAACATACTGATTCTCATCATAGGCTTTTCCATCTACTTCAACTGAACAACTTTCTTTTTTTATTTTTCCTTTCACATCCTGGACAGAGTTTTATTAAAAAACAAAATGAAACAAAAACAAAAACAAACCCCAAAAACCACCCAAAAAACCACCAAAAAAACCAAATTAAAAAAAATCCTGAAGAAGTCTGCACAGAACAGACATTTACTAAGTAACAGCCTTTTTCAGCATGATACTGTGACAATGTAAGACTGTCTCAACAGAACTGTGTCTGATGCACCAAGCAGTGGAAGATTTTACGTGCATCGGCCGAAGTCAGAATGGCTGCAGATGAACAGAGGAAGTCCCGCTCCCCAGGGATGGATCACTGTCTGGCAACAGCTTAAGTCCTGTGCTCAGTATGACAGCGCAAAGGAGGAGTTTTGAACTGTTTGTAGCCAAAGTCACCGGCTATCTTTTTCTCAGGAGCAGAGCATGTAACAAAAAGGAAGAGATGCACCTCTTTGCACACACACACACACACACACACAGAGACAGTCCTTGAGCAGCTGTGTCCTCTTTCAGAATGTTGTCAAGGAGATGAAGACACATCAACAGAAATGACCTAGAGGGTGATACTTTACCTTTGCTATAAGAGAGTGGCATAGTGTCAAGCAGTGCTCCTTGTCCCTGAAGACACAGCTGGGAAGGGTAGGAAGGCTCAGCACATCTGGGCTGGGCTCGGTGTCACACATCGGGAGCAGCATCCCAAGCATCGCTATTAGTTGCCTCTCCTGCTGGTCACTCACACATTCAGAGCTGCTGGAGTTGCAATGGCCATCAGCAGAGCTGCTGAGAGGAAGCCTGGAGCTCACGTAATTTCCAGTACTCTCCAAAGAACTGCTCTAAAAATTGTGGGCAGCTGAAAGTCATGTACACAGGCAGAGCTACTGAAATCTTGAGGGAATTATGCCCTGGAAAAGAGGACTTCAAACATTTGGTGGCCTTCATGGTCTTCATTCTCCCTGAAAATATTGCACATTGTATGATAGTGGCTTCAGAAATCATCATTTAGCATAATTAACAATGAATTATGTAAGTCCTAAAAAGGTTAAATAATGTTTACATCCAGAGCAGCCTCCTGCTGACCTCAACAAACAGCATTTTCACATTTGATTTCTCTGTGAACAGCACTGTATTTGAAGACATTTGCTCTCTCTAGCGCTCTGAGAGATGGAAAACGTGCCTGTGGGATGTAAGTTTTTTGAGAAGTGGATTCAGGATGTTTCCAAAGTAAGCAAGCAGAGTGTTCTCTGAGCCAGAAAAAAGAGCTGGTCCCTTTGGCCTCACATGGCCTGACCTATGGGCCATGGCTCTGCTATGACTGGAAGGTGATTCCTGTTCTGTGCTCTGGGGATAAAAATCTGTTTCAGTCTCATTTAATATCCTCATGACTGGTAAGAGGAATAGTTAGGTTACTGCTCTGGGCAGGGGAATGTGCACAAATGCTCCTTTAGCATAATGAATTCGTATTTTAAGCTTATTCATATCCTCTGTATAGGGTAGCACAATCCCTTTATGTTCTACCTACATACAATCACTTGCTTCTTGCAGACAAGGCATTTAGAAACATGTAACACATCTTGGTATAATGTCTCTGTTTTGCTGCCAAGTCAAGCTCACAAACCTGTTACATCCTCTCTGCTCCGCCATGGACTGTGCTTTGCACAGAAGACCTGAGTAGCTGGAGAATTAGATGGAATGTGTAGGACCGCTTTGAAATTCTGCCATATGTGATGTCTTTCCTTAGAGATACCTCGATAGAGACCTTCACACTGCTGTCACCAGGCCCTGTTCATCAAGACACTCTCCTCACTGTCCTGCAGGATGAATCCCCTACCATACACAGATTTCCATCTAAAGGATGTTTCTAAGCAGGTTGAGGTCTACAGTGAAACACCTTACAGGTGCGTGGGTTGCTGTTGTTCAAGTCCAAACAGAAGCTCGTGGGGAGAGGTAAGGAAATTAAATAAGCAAACTCAATTTTAAATAACAATATGGCTTTAATCATTCCCTTTTGTATAGCTTCAAGGTGTGCTACACTCAACACTTTTGAAAACAAAAAATACAGGTACAACATTCCAGACAAATTAACTTTTCTAACCAGCTGATTGCTGACAGTCATGCAATGTGAGCTTTGCTTCTCTCTTTTAGGGAAAGAATTCTTGCTGCATTGGCAGTCAAATTGCAGGCATTTTAACATTATCATACATAACCTCATTTACAGAAAAGTCTTTGCAACAACTGAAGTATAAACAGCATTCAACATATAAATATATACACATAGAACTTCATTCCTCCAATCAGCAACAGAACATAGATAACTACACAAGTATGTAAATTGCACTCTTGCCATTCAAATAACTTTAAAATATCTTTGTAGATACATAATATCAAAGATTTTAGTATTATTTTACTGTAACATGGCACAGAACTTAAAATAGCAAAGTTTCTATGTTCTGGGCTTTATGAATACGGAAAACCCTTTTCCTGTTCCTGTATTGACAATGTAGCTCTGCTCTTTAAGCTTTGTCTGAAAAAGCTCCATGGTACCATTACCCTGACAGAAAAATTCCTTCTTCTCTGATTGTGCCCTTTGCTGCTCGCACCAAAGGCTCAGCACAGCTGTGCTCATGGAGCTACAGAGCAGAGACTCATTCAGTGCAGCTCATGACAGGTCATCCCTGTGCTATTTCTGTATATCATAATGATGCATTGTCACATTCTTATTAAAAATCACATTTTAAAAAATATATATCAACCCCCTTAAATTTTCCAGGAGGCACTCATGCTGATACTGGTCATAACATTATTTATGCTAACAGGAGGAATCAATTAGTGGTTTTAAGTTTTGACATTACACATTGACTTTACGCTCTCAAATAAGAGGACACCTGAGGCTCATTCTCCTCGTGCATCAGAGGAGGTGCATGATGTGAATCAGTGTGTTTCTTCTGAGTACGGGGGAAAAGGCAGATGAACATATGTATAACTACAGAGCTCCAGAAGAATTCTCTAATTTTTTTATAGATCTGTCTCTAGTTCTTTACCATGCTGGTAAACACAAGGAACCTTAAATGTTACTACAGCACTCATCTGGAATAAGGTGTGCAATTTTGGGGAGGAAAAAAAAGATTCACTGATATCAGATGAAAAGAGTTACTTTTGGAAGTTCAGAAGAATGGAAACCCTATCTTAAAAGTGGAGACTAGAGGACTGGACTTGTTTATCTTGTCAAACAAAGGCTGGGACAAGCTTCTCTTTGATCTGTAAAATGGGGCCAGATGAGAAGAAGAGCTCCTTAAACAACTGAGCATCAAAGAGGCAAAAGAAGTGGGGAAACTCATGTGGTCCCACTTACATGACTGTAAGAAATAATAACTTCGTGATGCTTCTGCCTCACTTGAGGGAGGGAGGTTGCAGAATGGGTTCCCAGAGGTCTGTGTGGGCCAGATGAGAAAGGAAGGGAGATTGCAGGAGCAAGGGATGGATTCTGTGAGTCAGGAAAGCCTTTCAGATCTGGTAATGGATAACTGACTCAGTACAAGAAAAGGAGTTTCATGTGGCCTGCCCTCCTTGGGGATACCAAAAGGAAAGAGATCTGAAAGAGAAATGGCTCCCTAAAATGGCTTTTTAACTTCTGGTACTTTAACACTGGCCAGTCATATGCTGGAGACTCTTTTCCTGACCATAGTCCTTGCAGCATTTTTAGGAAGAACTTTGTTTTTTATTAGCTGCTGCCCAGGCACTTGGAAATGGCAGTTTCCATTGACAGAATCATTCTCAGTTTTACATGGGTCTGTGATAGTAGCTCGGAGGCTGGAAGATTTTGAATCTAAAGAAGCCTGACTAACAGCAACGCTGCCTGCACTCTTAGAAGAGTAAGTGTAAACCATTTTGAGAAAGGCAGATTTTGTGTTTGTTTCTTGCTTATAAATGATGACATAGCATTTTGGAAGAAAAGTGCAGCAGAGGATTCCATAATTAGATATTAAAACAACGATGATTTCCACTGCTGGCAAGTATTTGCCAAATGTAGTTGCGTAGACAGGGATAAATACAATCCATGCTATAAAGTAAATAAGCATGCCAAAAGTGATGAATTTAGCTTCATTGTAATTCTCTGGCAACTTCCTACCTTTAAAGGCAAATATGAAGCAAATAAATGCTAGGGCAGCAATGTAGCCCAACATAATCCCAAAAGCTACAATAGACCCCTCATTGCATTCCAGAATTATTGCTCTTGGGATTGAGAAATTTTGATTTACAAAAGGTGTCCTAAATATTAGCCAGAAGGTGCAAATGATAACTTGAATTCCAGTACAGGTGAGCACAGTGGGAATAGGTTTATACATGCCTTTCAGGAAATTTTGAAGCTTGGGATCAAAGCTGAAAGCTAGTAAAATTTTTAGTGACTTTATTAAAATACATGAAATGCAGAGTGTAAAACTTATGCCAAAGAGTGCTTGCCTAGTTTTACATTTGAATTCTGTGGGTACATCTATGAAGAAGACAGTGCTTAAAAAAATTAAGAAGTGGCTGAAGAGAATAATGTAGCAGACAGTCAGACCACCAGATGCCTTTACGACTGGTGTGTCCAATTTTTTGGTAAATATTACACAAATGGACAAAACCAACACAACCCCAAAAGCGGAGAGGAGGAGGAGGAAGATTGCAAACCAGTCAGTCCAGGCCAGGAAATAGACTGCCTTCCTGTAGCATGTGGTGCTGTTGATGGGAGCCCAGTAGGTTTTGTTGTTACATCGGTAGCAGTAATCCATATCTGGAAGCAGAAAAAAAGGAAGATATCTTAGACACCCAAAGTTAATGAACTGCAAGGCAGATTGTAGGGACCTGAGATACAGGAGCAACGTGGGAAGGGATGCTAAAGGGAAAAGATGGATCTGACTGTTTCTGACTCCTGCTGTCGCTGTCCAGGTGGAGGAGCTGCAGGGCTGCGGTGGCTGCGGTGGCAGTGGCACTACGAGCAAAGGACAAATGCCTGGAGCTCCCTGCCTGCAGCCAGGGGCAAGGAGGGAAAATGACCAAGGTTCTAAAAGCGTCCTGCTTGTCACTGACCAGTGAAATGTGACCTGGCCGGAGATCTGGACAGGCAGACTTTAATTGAAACCTGAACAATGACTTGAGAGTAATCAATTCTCTTGCAAAAATTTGAACTATTTTTCTTTCCTTTGTCTATTTTAACAAGAAAACACCCCAGCATTCTTTTTACAGATACTTTTGAAATACGATAACAAGAGCAAACATTGCTTTAGATTATGATTTGGAAGGTACTTTTGCTTTGCAATTACTACCCTCTGATACGGAGAAATTACACAATTAATTGAATAAGAAGATAAAATTTACTTTTCTTCTGCTCCCAGAATATTAAAAGTACATGCTACCTTAATTTTCTTAATTCCATCTCTCTCCTCCATATTTAATTTTTCCCTTTAAAAAATTTTGCTTAAACCTATAAATGAACCAGTGGTAAAGTATACATCTTTGATACTAGAAAATATTACTGTACAGTTATATTGAACTACACAGTACTCTGTGGTAAGGCACAAAATGTGCTGCTAAGCAAAATACATAACTCTTGAGCTTCATAGATTCATAGGCTTGTAGAATGGTTTGGGTTGGAAGGGACTTTCAAAGACCATCTAGTTCCAATTCCTGTGCGGGCGGCAGGGACACCTTTCAATACACCAGGTTGTTCAGAGCTCCACCCAACCTGGTCTTGAACACTTCTGAGAATGGGCTAACCACAACTTTTCTGGGCAACCTGTCCCAGTGCCTCAGCACCCTCAAAGTCAAGAAATTGCTCCTTATTGGACTGGGTATACTATGGAAAGACAGGAAGGAAGGGCTCTATTTAATGAGAATCAATCTCAGTGATAAATCAGCCAGAATTTCCATCCTAACAAAGGATAGTGCTAGTCAGTGGAACAATCTAATTGCTTTAAACTTGGCCTTTTAAGAAGCATTTATACCAAGTTTTATGGAAAACTGAGCATAAACAAATATTTAAACAAATATTTAAATTATTCCAAAATTTAACCCAAGGTTGTCAAAGCAACAAACAAAAGAATTGCATTGATGTATAAATAAACCTTTATTTGGATACAAATTTTTTACCTGTTTGATTGCTGTAATGATTTTCTGGGCAGTAAATACACTCATAGCAGCATGTGTGTGGACTTTCTGTAACCTTTTTCACCTGGCCTGGCCTGCAGTGCTGGGAGCATGTTGACTGAACCTTCTGCAGCGTGCAGAGGGAAGAAAAAAGAGATCATCATCTCAGGCACAGCTAATTACAAAGGAACATTAATATAAACCTCCAGGATTTTTGCAATTTGTATCTTTTTTTTGTATCATACATATTTTAAGGAAATCTGAAAATTCTGTTGAAAAAAAGACATTGTAGGGTCCATATTTCTAGTATTTCCTCCACACAGTCAACAAGTAATAGAATGGGTCATTATTTACCTGATAATTTTATTTTTGGGGCCTGAATCCCAGATTTGTATGGATTTGTATGTACCTTTAAAATCTAGATCAAAGTCTTTCCTACAGCTTTGGACCTGTATTTAGACTGCAGAGGATCATTTTCAAAGAATGCACAGAAGCATCTGAGGGGGAATTTGAGTGAACTGTTTCACAAACGAGATCCTGATACTTTGCTCAGCTGTTCTGAGCCCAGGAAGGACACTTTGGCCTGTGGGAGACACTTTGGAGGGTGCTCTGTACTGCATCTCTGATATTTCTGACCCTTGCCAGCTTATCCCTGAGTCATGAAGCTCCTCTCCTGGGTGTGTGATCAGGGCCTTCCCTTAAGGTCCTCACTTCAGGTCCTCCTTCCAAAGACAATTTTTTGTCAACTGATCTGTCCTGAGGCACACTGCAATCACCTCCCCTTCCAAGATGGTGTTTACAAAGAGGTGGAGACATTTCCTTGCACCACAAAGAGGGACAGAAATAAATAAATCTTAAATCATTGAGCCTGCTCACAGGCTAACATGCATCTCAGGGTGCATGAAAGAGGTTGAATAAACTCAGAAAGGATTCATTGCTCTTAAAGGAGAACATTAAACCACACAAGAGATTTCTAGCTGACACATGCTTCAGTTGCAAATGCTGGAGGGAGAAAAAAGTATATGAAATGAATTTCACACGTTGTGTCAATAAATTAAAAGTTACCTTTAAAGCCAGAAAATCTTTTTTTTTCTCTTCATCCTCAAAGATAAATCCACCTTTCTCTGCGTCATATTCTGCCATAGTGATTATTTCCATGTGGCCATCAATTTCTTTCCAAAGAAGGACATCATAACTGCTGCTCATATCTCCATTGGAGTCAAACTTGACTTCCTTACCATTATCAATGACTATAACTTTTTTAAGTTCTTCAAGGAGCTGCACATAAGCGTAAGGAATGATAACATACACCAGTACCATGTCAGTGTGACAAACTGAGTAGTTTAACACATGCATGATAATACCAAAAAGAAATGCTTTTAGGACTAGGGGAAGTATTAAAATTCAAATTAATTTTGTTTACAGAGTTACGTTACACAGACAATTCTGTTGGCCTTAAAAATCTATTATTAAAAAAATAATGACTTCATAAAATCATAATCATAATCTTTTTTTCCAGTCTTGAAAATTTTGGTATGATGTTCAGAGAGAAAATATTTTTGCTTGCAAAAACTAAGAGTCTTTCAGCACTCCCCTTTTTGTAAAGAATAGCCAACTGCTCCTTTGGTTACTTTACTGTCAGTAGAGTCAATCTGAGCAACATTTGCTTCCAGAGTAAATTCCCCCTAGGGTGTCTGGGAGTATCTAGCACTGTTCCCAGATGAGACTCTGACTGAAATTGTGTATGGCAAGGTGAGACTCAGAGCTGTTAATAATCAATGAACAATATGTGCCAATTTGCTCAGATGGGGAGATCAACGGTACAATGGCAATAAATAGCAAGGTCGTATTTTATAGGTCACAGGAAATACCAAACCAGGGATGCTTTGGTAAGGCAACTGTCCAGCTTCACATTGCAATCCATTCTGTGCAGCAGGGGAAAATTTCTGCCTCCCTCATCACAAACAGATTAAAAAGGTCTGTGTGAATCCAGAAAAGGACAGGTTAAGGCACATTATATGTCCTCACTCCCAGATCACGGGGAGATCATAGAAGTACTCCCATTAGCTGCCATGGTTCTTAATCAAAGCAAAAGCTTTATTATTTTGTAGGCCGGGTGAATTTTGGCAACAGTAATTAACTGACAAGAAAAAAATTCAATGTTTGGTGAAAGGCTGAGCTCAGCTGCATTTGAAAATCTTGCTGTTATATGGGTCCATTTGTAATATTCATAGCATTTAACAAATGTGCTGGCAGGTATACTACCTCAATGTACTATCTCAATACACTACCTTTCTCAAATTTATGTAACACATCTGCTGTATATAATATGCCATCTTTTCATGTATAACATAATTTTTTTGAGCGTTTATAAGATTTATGAAGAACCAGTGTGTTTCTAACCAATTTGATTGATGCATTTGATTTGGATGCTGCGTAGTTGAGTGGAACTGAATAGGATTTTTTTTTTTTAATTATATATACTCAGACCAGTAATTTAATTTTTCCCATCTCTACTTTTCTGGTTTCTCTAACAATATGAGAACACCAGAGCTTTTTGAATACATCTTGATCTTCAGACAGAAGGGGCTAATATTTAGCAACGTTTCGGTGTAACTGGTTATTTTTGGTAAGTCAGTAACATCAATCACTCTATTGTTTCCTGCATATGGAGATGTGTGATAGGGATTATTAGGATCCTAAGATTTTTCTATACATATATACCTCCCTTCCTAGAGGTTGAATTTTATGTAGAAGAAAAACGTTATGAAAATATCACAGAGGAAATAATTATCTCCTTCAGTTCTCTTCATGAATGCTTAACAACTTAAAAGGAGTTTTAATTTGGATGGTTTGGGATTTAGTTCAGTTATGAGGTAAATGTAGCTCCATAAAGCTGCATTTCTACAAAGCAGTCCTGAATTTGTCCCATTAATGTTTACTAATTCATGTATGAGTCTGATTGTTACTGGGTTATAGGTCGGGGTTTTTTTTCAAATCCCATATCTTGGTTTGACCTGCCCTGACCTAGGATAAGAGGTCAGAGCAAATCAGAGTGCTTCAGAGGTTGTTTGACTTTTAAATGAGCATTTGTTTAATCCTCTGAGTAAAAGTGTGTAAAAGTGAATAGTCCTGAGCAGGTTCTTGGGTAAAAGGTCAGGTCAGGTTTACTTGTCTGATTTTTCCTCTTCTTTTCCCACCCAGCAGAGTGTGATAACGAGTACCTCACCCATCTTAAAGATTATGTCTTTATATATAAGTCAAGATCAGACAGAAGAGTAATGTACTGTATTTTCAGTTTCAAGTAGAGACTCACAGAGGAAAATATTTGAATTAAGACAAAACAGATTCAATGTTGAGAGAAAGAGAGAGGAAAATTGAAACTCTTTGGTGAATGCTCCTATCCTGTATTATTCCCATCTCTCAAGAGCACACATGATGTGCATCAGAGTGGTTTACAGCAACAGGATCAACCACTAGTAGTTGAATAGTTGATAAAAAGTCATTTAGTAAAAGGACCAAGATTTTATCTCCAGGAACATGGGAGCAAAAATGAGATGCAAGTTAGGCAGAGAGAGTGAGACCTGAAAGAATTAGCATCATACCTCCCAGGGAGTGAAGGCAGATGGATCCTTGCAGTCTCTGTCTTTGCATTGCCCTTTAATGGCGTGAGCTATGGCATAGACTGCAAGTATAGTACTATGGATAAATCCTGGTTCAATGTTAGCATTCAAAAAATCATCTCTCCAGATCTGAGGTTTACTCCCATCATTTTCCAATAGATCATCCTGGGATTGGTTTGCAATGCACCTTTGAAAATCATGGTATTCCAGGTGTGCACAGACTGACAAAAGCACAATATATTCATGTAAAAACTTGTTGTTTTCAGTGGGCTTTTTATGAAGGTTTCTCAGAAACTCTTGGAATGAGGAGATGTCTCCACTTTTAAATCCAAATCCCACAACGGTTCCCAGCTGTCTGATGTTGGGAATTGTACTGATCTTGACTGCAGCTGACCAGTTATCACTTGCAATCCAGATTTTATTAACATTCCTCTCAATTGCCTTCTTGAATAGTTTGAGCACATGGAACTGTCTCATAAAGACAACAATAACATTTACTCTTGTTTCCTTGACAATCTTCTCAATTGCACGATCAACTTTGGTGTGAAAGGTGCTGTCAGAGAGATAGGCTGGCAGCATCTCTTTGAAAGCTATGCAAACGTTGTTCGCCATGGCCTGGACCCCAAAGCTCTCCAGAGCAAACCGCCCATTGTCATCATCAGTGGCAATTACTCCGATCCAGTTCCACCCAGACTCACAGATCAAGCGGGTCATCGCTCTTGTCTGGTGAAAGTCACTGGGGATAGTCCTGAAGAAAGAAGGAAACCTGATTTTGTCACTGAGGATTTCAGCTGATGATGCAGGACTGACCTAGGAAGAGTGAACAATTCAGTTATGGATGTGGTCTCCTCCAAAGGATGCCAAGAGATCCAAAGCTGCCATGATTGCTCCTTCTTCCCACCTGACCCGGGGTCCCTCCTCCTGTGAGTGAGCACTGACAAGCTGCAGCCAAAGGGGGCAGGTTCTCCCTCCCTGCTCTTAGGATGTAGACTTGTGCCCAGCACCAGTTGTACTTTGTTTTTCACTCTTTTCCACATAATTCAGTGAAGGCCGAGAACAAAACTTTTCAAAATGGATATGACAGTAATGATGGTATAAAGATTTTGGTTTACTCTGTTCAGATACCATCAACATGCTCTTCAAAACAAAATATTGGCTATTTTTTGAGTCTCTATTCAAATTGCTAGTACTCTTATATTTTATAGTATTTTCCTATCACTGAGTGTGTTAATATGGTTCACACACACACACACACGTTTTCTCACCAAGGTTTAATTATTATATTTCAAAAGGATCATTAAATCTGTTGGAAGAACCTCACAGGCAATCAATCAGTAACCAATAATACAAAATGCTATATTTGTTGACAGTTCTTAAAGAATAAATCTAAACTTTTCAAAATGAGAGTCACCTGTCTGGAGGGAATAAAAAATCTTACTCTGTCAGAATATTGCAGATGCTATTGATAAGAAAAATCTATTGTGTCCCTTCTACCATCTATGCCCTAATGCAGGTTTTTTTAGTCACTTGCCTTTTGGTTATGTTCAAGTGTGGCATTTAAGTTTTCATACTTACTACAGCTCCTGTAGTGGCGTTGGAGGTCAGAATTACTTCCTACCATTGCAGAGGAGAAGATTCAGTTAGAAGTTATGTTTAGTTCAGATTTTATGTCTTTTCCAGGTATCTGGTTAATTTATGTCTATTGCCAAAACCGGAGTGCAAGAGAGGATGGTGTGGAAATGGATCTGCTTCTTGCTTTTAGTCCTGACCTTGACCCCAACTCTTTTACAAAGGTGAAAGTAGGAAGGTAAGCACAGGCCTAAATACAAATGTGGGACTGTACTAGTCCTAGAGAGGTCAGAAATAAAGAAGCATGTTTTGGGAAGGACTAGTATGGATTTAAACTGTTGTATTATTTCACTTCTACAATTGTTTGAAGAGTACCAGGAGTAAATCTTTGTTTTAGAGCAATCTTCCTCACTTCCCTGTCCATACTTTTAACTTCAACATTTAATTTCTCTTGGGCAGGAGAGAATTCCTGAATTTCTGGCCAGATTTGATCTGGTCTCTATTTTGTTTTAGCTTGAGATTGAATATTGTTCTATTCACCACCATGCAAACTGGCCATAGTAGCTGTAACTTTGCTGCTTGAGCAAAGTCCTTGAGTATCATCCAAGGTAAATTGGTGTAACCAGGACTGACTAAAGGCACTGCCAGGCTGCACAAGAGCCCAGCATCATCCTGAAAAAGCACTTGGGTAGATGTGCCTCAGGTATATAAAATATCCCTTACTGCCTTTGTTTGGGCAAGTGAATCAAGGCCTCCACTTGGAGCTGAAGCCCACCCGTCCTGATGTCCTTAGGTTAAACCAAATCCTTCCCTGTAGTAAATATGTGTCTTTTGGAATTCTGTGATCAGAGCCTTTGTTCTAAGCATGGCAAATCTGAACCTCTGTCCAAAATAAAATTATTGCCTCAAACCTACCTGTGGGATTAATTGCAAAGCCAGCAGCCTTGACACTGCCATCGACACCTCCGAGTAGCTGGCTCCAGTGACTGCCTTGACTCTCGGGATGTAGTCTGAGTAGTTACACTTGAACTCCACTGCATCCTCAGAAGAATTGAATTTAGACAGAAATCTCAGAGCAGACGCCATGGCTTTTGTAACTTCTGCACACGTGTCGTAGATTTCATAGCCCAGAGTAACTCCAGATAACAGCGTTGAGTTGTTGATGGTTTCAATAGCGTGTATCATTGCAAGTGTCTGAAGAAAAACTTGAATTTCAAAGCTGTCAGGAAACATAGGCGGTATTTTTAAGAAAAACATTGTTGGAAGCAATGGGTGAAGCAAAGTCTTTTTAAAAAATGTATTTACTTTCACTAAAAGCATGAAGCAAAGAAAAGAAAATACTAAACATTTCAGAACAGAAGAAAATATTTCAGAGGTCAAGGTCACTAGAGGTTGCATTGGTGTTTCTAAAATACTCTTCAGACCTAATGAAGTTAGCTTAGGTATTTCCCCTCATCTCCAGTGAATGTTGTAATAGGTGATGAATCAGAACTGAGCTAGCACAAAATGTCTGCATTATAACCAATCCTCCTCTCAGGCAAGCTTTTCTAAAGATTACAAATCTTGTGAAATAAATTAAATTTCAGATGGACCTGAGATAGTTTATGTCTCCATAGAAAAATAATGGAAGACAGACAAAATTATCAACTTAATCAACATTTTGATATAAATCCAGATAGTTACCTGCATACCTAAATGATTATTAGATTCAGGTGTGGGATTAAGTTGTAAAATTCAAATAAAATTTGTGGATTTGCACCTCCATTTTAATTTTTAAAAACTCGTGTTTGGAATCCCTGGTCTTAGGAAAGGTCTATTATATACTCAAAATAAAATTCTTCACCAGGTTTCCTTTTTATGCATTCTAGAAAAATGGATGTTCCAAACACAGTAGGATTTGGAGCCAACAGAATAAATATTCTGATGCACAGAATGCATGCATAACAAGGTGTTTATATGTAGCCTATCCTATAACATAAAGTCACAATTATAATTCCAAGTGTAATAATTATAGTAATTTAAAAAATAACTACAATGTCACTGTCAAGGTACTATCATAGATTATAACTGAGCTGCACGAGAGATGGGAGGCAGACTTTACTATGGGCATAGGTAAAATGGAATAGTCTGCTTGTGTGCAA
The DNA here is from genome assembly GCA_034509425.1 of Eopsaltria australis. NCBI lineage: Eukaryota > Metazoa > Chordata > Aves > Passeriformes > Petroicidae > Eopsaltria > Eopsaltria australis. Next base: position 1,218,704 of record JAVTVJ010000068.1, on the reverse strand, counting down.
ATCATGTAGGTTCAGCTTCATAACAAATAATGAATAGCTGCCCAACAGTCCTTCAGACCTATAGCAAATCAGCATTTCCATGGAAATCAGATGATAACATAAACATCCAAGGCTATTTGATTATCTGTGAAGATTGAAATAGGATCAAATGCTCATTCCCTTTCTCAGCTGGCCACAGTATTTTTTATTGCAACTTGGCCATATTTTATCATTCTGTAATAATTTACGTGAAATTTATGTGATGTCCAAGGAATTTTTAAAGACTAAGCAAAGCAAGAGAAACAGAATTTGTTGACCTTAATGTAATAGTTACATGCCAAATGTCAGTGCTCTCTTCTTTGCTTCATGTGTTAATTCCCAGTATGACTCACCCAGCGCAATTCTGAATTATTGGCTTGATGGGATCCTCTTCTGGATGCAGCATTTCGCTGTGAACCGCAAACAAGCCTCCAATAACAATGTCCCCCGGAGAACTGGCACCCACGAAGTCGTCGGCATTCTGGCAGGAGGAAGCGACGTCGGTGCAGATCACAAAGCAGGGGATCAGAAAGACAACAAATGCCATGTGTCTGTTCTACTCGCTCACTCCCAGCTCTGAGTCAATCGAGCTGCAGCGCCAACAAGGGCTCCTGTGTCATCTGTAAAGAGCAGCAAAGGACACAGGCTGCACTCAGAAGTTGGTCACACCTCATAAGGTGCTTGTATTTGCCTCACTGGCCAAGGCTATTTTATTGAAGGTACTAAAGCAGTGCTGTCACATAAAACACGAGGGTGCAGGGGTGTGAGAGTGGAGAGGGAGGGAGCAACGTAAATGAGTTTAAAAGGAAATGCTGGACATTAAATCTCTTATGTTGTGTTCAAAGTTTATGATACCTTATCTGAAACACGTGGCAAATATTTTGGTATAAATTTGGGCTTGTTTTGAAATCCTTCCAACTGAGTGCAGGGTGCAAAGAAGCAGTCATGCAATGTGGTAGTAGTGATACTGCTGTGACAATGTTTTAAGAGTCTGGTCCAAAGAATGCTAAAATATAAGAGACCTCCCCATCACACTGTGCTTTATATCAGACTCTGATTCAAAAATCCCAACCCCAAACTACCTAAAGACTGCTTTTCTGTCAAACCCTTATATATTTTAAAATCCTTGTATAAAAATTGTTTGGAGAAGTTAATATTCATGGTTCTGAGGTACACGTCCTAGGGACTTCAGTGGGCTTTGGATCAGGTTCTGTATTTACAAACCAGGCCAAGTCTGCTTCTGGTTAATGTGATAAACACAGAACAGTGGGAAACAATAACAGTCCTAGTTTTTTCTTTCTTCCCCCTCTGACTGAGGACACCAGTGCACAAACAGCAGCTCCTGTGCTGTGGGAGGAACGGGAAGTGGCTGTTCTCACCGCCACTGTTCCCCTCAGATTCACAGGAATCAGATGCTGTGCCAGAAGGAAACTGGGGAAAAAAGAAGCAGAAGCTGGACTCTCAGCTTTCATAAACCCCAACATTAAACATCAAAGTGAACTTTCTTAGGACAGAAACATGACTTATGCTAATAAACAATACCAATTCGTGTGAGGGACACAGATCTGACAGTAATCCCTCTCTGTTTCTGACATTGGTTTATTTCTGGTTTTTTATAATGGCTTCTTCAGATTTTGCTTCTTTTGGCAGCATGCCGAAGCACTCCCAAAAGAATGGGTTCAGTCATAGCATTTATTGTCTGTGATTGTATAAAATCTAGGTTTTACATAGAAAATTTGATCCAAGGTTTATTTGCTGGCAAACAAAATTAGAAATGGGATGTCTGTTATGCATTCTTTCTGATAAGCATAATGCATACTGTATAAATTATTCTAATTACTATATTTTGCTTGTTTTCTCAATAGTCTCTTTGTAGTAAAAGTATCCATTTACAACCATGATATTTCTTGTAAATGCAAATACAACAGACAAAATACTTGCAAGTGCAAATGTTAATTCCTAGTTAACATTTGGGCTCTTTATTTTAAAATAACAGTTTGTGTTTCTTTCATCTGCCTTCTTTCTTTCCATGTGACATTCTCACTGCTGGGTCAGTGAAGACAGTAAACAGCTGCCTGCTTTTTCTTTAATGTATCTGACCGCATATATTTATGGGCAGATGTTGATACCAGTTTGTTCTGTTTCTGCACTGACTCGCAAAAATTCCAGCCATCCAAAGGTTTTCCTCTTGACTTACAACAGCATTAACTGTAGTCAGATGCTGGCCCTGAGTTATGAGACGTTCACTCGCAAATATTCCTGTACTCATTCCTTGCCAGCCATGTAATGCAACCTAAAGCCCAGTTCCACATACTCTAGTGTTTCCTTTACCTTCCACATAATTCTGTATATAAAACTTGTGTATGCTTAGATATAACTAAAGCATAAGACTGGAGCTAGCCATTTCCTTAAGCAAGTCACAAGAAATACTAGAATAGAATGTAACTTTCAAGGGCTTAACACTAAGTATTGTAAGAAGGACTAAATGGAAATACAGTGCTGATCATTTGAAAATTCAAATTTGTTATGATTCATTATTCGAAGCAAAAAAGGAACTTTACTCTGGCCAGTCTCTAAAAGCCTATTAATTCCTATGGAAGAGGATTTCACCTACAAATAAAAAAATCCTTACTTGATCACTTTGGAAAGTGGAAGTTGACAAAATAAACACCACATATAATTGGTGCATAATTTCATGTTATTTATAAAAACACCATAAAAAGAGGTGTACTTTCAAGTCAAGTACACAGATTTTATGACAGTGTATTTTCAAAAGAAAGAGGGTTTATTGTTTTTGTTTGTTTTCAAGACCTATATCTCACAATTTCTACTAGTGATGAGAAGTATGAAGTAGTCTTACTGAGATACTTCAGTCTAATCCGGTATTGCAGAATTGACTTGAACCATTTGCAACTATCCTTTTCCTTTGGCACTTAAATGCAATAGAAATAATTGTGTAGTACAAAGTGTTCTAGTGATATACCATGGACACAACACTAGACTCTCACAGTTGTCAGCATAGGAGTATTTCCTGGCAGGTAGATTCAAGCATAAGAGCCAGGGGAATTTTCTAAGTACCATCATCTCTCAAAAGCAGCCTCTAATGGACCGTGCAAAGGTGGTGAACAGGACCTAACAATCCCAAAGCTACCATGAGAGCCACAGGTGAACTGTAAGACTTTGGAGGATCTTGTGGGAGACAAAGACGTCCTGTCAGTACCTCTGTGTGCCCCAAAGTTACGTGTTGCATGCCAAAATGGTTACTTCTTCCACTTGGACTTTCAGAAGGACCAGAATTGATGGGGTTTGGAGGACAGCCCTGTCAAGCACTCAGCACTAATCCTTCAGTTGACTTCTTGTAAATTTATACCTAGATAATTTTTTGGCAAAGTGCTGGAAGGACTCACAATTCAAAATGTACAAGAGAAACTGAGGGGCTTGAGTATGAGACCAACAGAGTGTACCCTCACAGCAGTGGACACCTGGAAATGGCCCACCTGCTCCTCCTGTCTTTGCAGCCTCTACACCTCGACAGGTTATGGCTTCTGTGCAGAAGGAAGTTTTGCAACTCTCAGTTGCTTTGCCCAGAAAAGAGAGACTACACTGTACATGAAACGAAGATCAACATTTTGGCTGATCTTCTTTGTCCTAGCCGTTGTTTCTCATGGAGAAGATAACAGCTTAGATTCCCACAGGAATATCTTTTCTCTGAAGCCCATCCAGTCAGATACTGCCAAAGGAGAAAGACATTTTTCATGACTTTCTATTTTAAACTGGTTTTAATTGTGCTGTTTCCAAACCAACATACAACAGATAGCAAAAACCTCTGCCAAGCATGCACAATAGCTAAGGGAAGAAAGAAAAATTTGGATAGTCTCACCATTATTCAAAGGAGTAGGGTAACCCTCCACCATTCAGACAGGACATACCCTGACACAATGGCAATTGTCCTTTTTGAAGAAGCAAGCAACATTCAAATGAAATCCCATCATTTGCATTAAGAAGATTAAATACTTGGTTAGGATTGCCAGCTTTCTTGATTAATAGAAGTCAGTGGTTAGCCCAGTGATTTTGATTTACTAAATTTCTTTTAAGGAAGTTTAAACAATGAGGGGGGGGGCGGGGGGGGGGGGTGGAGAAGCAGGTATTTAATCACTTAATTTCATGTACCTTTTAAAAATTCTTCTATTTATTTAGACCCATACAGCTTAATATTAAATATGAAAATTAAAGAATGGGAAGACAAATACCCATTATTTTGATTTGTGGTCTGTCATAAAAAACAAAGATAAAAATTAAAAATACATCAACAGTGAAATGGAATTTGGATGGATGCCAACAGTTCACATTAATTCCTGAGAAACAAGCTAACTCAATTTTCAAGTTCATTGGGTTTGTCCTCTAGAGGGTGTCAGCTGAGCTGCATGATGGGAAGGACAAATCCTGTTTTTCTTTATCAGGTCACTATGTTGCAATGCGACTCCTGATGTTCCTTGAAAGTTGAATTTCCCCTGATGCAAATGACCTTGTTGGAGTACTTGTACTGGTGGAAAACTGAGATGCTGAGGCATGGCAGTGCCTTCAACCTCCTCACTGGACAGCTAGAAAAAGGATATAAGAAATTAAAACAGAGTTCTGAAAGGGCCTACATTTGAACTAATGCCTACATTTTTTTTAGTACAGATCAGATATGCTTGTTTCACTTAGCTTTTTTCTGACGTTTCAATATATTTAGCTTAAATTTCAAGTCAAATACAATTTTAATGTGAAAAATCAAGGGGATTTGAATTTTCTGATGTTGACAGGAAATATTTTTAGCCATTCCAAAATTGCATTTACTTGTAAATTACCCAGTTGTTTTTTAAAAATTATCCAGCAAGCCTAATCCTATCCCACCCAGCCAAGATAGTCAGCTACATGCATGGGATGCAGGTCAATTTCTCATAAAAGCCAGCATGGTAGGCATGACCCAGCTTGTTGAGATTACATTTTCAGAATTTTTCACCAGGTTTTATTTCTCCCCTTTGTTCCATCTCCTCCTCTTTTAATTGAAAAACAAGAGAGCAAAAATGTCATTCATCTGTTGACAATGCAAATATTTGGTCCCAGCCTGTAGTGAAAGGGTCACCCAGAGGGAAAGAAAACCTCTAACTTAGCTTTCTCCTGAGAGGCTGGAGACCAGCTGTGACTGCCCACAATCCTAGAGTGAGATCTTTGCCATGTAAAAGGAGGGGGCTCAAATCTTTCTTCTTTAAGTGTCCCCTAATTATTGGAATGTCATTGACAATTTGTTTGAGAAAGCCCTTCTTGCCTGAGCAGTAAGAACTCTCCTAAGAGACTCAGCATATTCAGAAATTCCTGGGGTTGTATTGTCTAATATATTTGGCACGTTTTGGAAATGCCTATCAGCAAGAAAGTTGGGCTGGACATCATCTCACACAAAAATGTCAATGACAAGCAGGTATGAAATTTATGCCAAGCAACTTTCAGCATCATTAATAAGGAATACAGTTCAAAATAAAATTAGGTTTATAAGAATTTAAAAATGTAAGTGGTTACAGATTTCAGATATCTCCAAGGGTACTGCTTGTGGAGGATCTGAGAGTGTTGGTTTTGAATACAGGCTGTTAAAGGGACAGATAACCACATAAATTGAGATAGCCATCTTGGTGACCTTGTGCTTATTCTCATTAAATCACTTTTGCAAATAGCATTTAGTGATTTTTTAACTCTTGCACTGCTTGTCCCACATAAGTTCCTGTAAAAATATTAGCATTTTTTTTCAGTCATTATGGAGATAAAACAGAACTGGTAATATCAAACAGTAATTAGAATAAGAGAAATTAAAATAGGTTTTGGAAACAGGGACTGAAAGACCCTAATTTTAAGGGAATGCCTTAATTGCTTAAACGTATCATGAAAATACTCAAATCTATTCAAGTATCAGCATAATAAGAACAGAGAATTCATTTGCTTTCCTTCCTCAGCATACTTTAACAAGAACACATTTGGAAAACATGGATTTAAAACTCTTCAGATAGAGAAGAAAATCAAGTCCATGTTTCCCAAATGTACTGGCTGACAGGACCTAGAATGGCACACCAGGAAAAGAGCTTGTCTTCACTTTCCCTGATTTCATAAACCTTCATCTTGTCACTGTTTTGAAAACGTGTATCTGAGCAAGCACAAAACTTTTCCCTGAATACTTATTTATCTCACACAGAGAAAGACACTTTGGGATTGGACTGGAGGATTTCCAGATGTCCCTTCCAACACCATCTATTGTGTAGCTCTGTGATAATGCCACACTCAGCCATGTCTGGGAATAGGCGTCCATAGATGCCAAACTGTAGAAGATGCAAGTGGGATTTGAGGCTCCTCTCAGGATAAACTACTGTAGGCAGTGCTGAGCTCAGCCAGCAGGTCTTGGGGAACTCTGTTTCTGAGAACCTAAATCTCCTTATGTTTGTGCAGGAGATAAGCTGTCAGGAGCTCCTTACTCAGCAGTGGGGAGCTCTGCAGGCAAGGAACAAGATTCCTGAAGGCAGACAGGTTTTATGCCTTAGCTAACTCAGTTCAGGTTTGATGCTTCTTGATCATCCAAAGTTGTCATTGTCACCCTTATTCTGGACTTTTCAATTTACTTTGGTTTTCTCTTGAGATCTTAAAAGATTTCAGTTCACCTTACAAGATTTAACTGATTGTGTTATAGAAGTAAACATACACCTGTAAAGAGAGTACAGGCAGAACAGGTGACACTCATAAAAATTCCTTTCAGATAAGGAAAAGAACTCAAAACAGCAGATCCACAATTCACTCTGGAGACTGACTTCAACCTTCAGATTGAAAGACTGAGGAAAAAAGAAAAAAAGTTTCACACATTAAAACATTCTCATTGAGAATGTTTACTACTAAAAAGTTCACTGTTATAATATTGTAGAGTAACATAAGAGTCTACAAACTTCCTACATGATATTGTGCCCTATTGGTTAAGGACAGGTTGCATATACAAAAAATACTGTATTACTGACTTTGACTAACAAGAAAATAGGAAAGAAAATTTTACTGTAAGTCATTTCTGTTCCCTGACAAGAAATTGTCTTTGAAGAAATACCTCAAGGATGGATAAACCCATTAATCTGCAGTTACTCTCACAAGCATTCTGCTTATATACATTTTTTAGAAATACAATATGAAATGGCTACCAGCACATAAACCAACTTGATCTTAAGTTTGGTATTAAATCTCTTCGCAATCACCCAGCTGATTAAAGCTGAGGGTGATAGAACAATTACCATGACCTCCATAAACTGGAAGAAGAAACAAGTTATGACAGCAGCTATCCAAAAGACAGCAAAAATTTACTAGGATCAACCAAGAATAGAGCAAAAACTGCATTAGCTTTGTGAATTTTTCAGCTTTTTCTTTTACTTGTTGCCAGAGATTTTCAGATACTTTCTCCAGTAGATTTTCAGGCATTCAATTTTCTGCAATTTTCAGGTACTTCCATCATGATATACATAGATGAAATGCCACTCTGCCAGACAGAAATTTCACAATTCCATAGAAAAGCAAGGAAGTTTTATTTGGAAAAAAAAAAATTGTATTTTCCTTGAGGTATACTTAAGTATTTCTATGTTTAAAAATAGAGATATGTACCAGTCTTTTCTGTTAGATGGAGTAACTCTAAAGTCTGAAAGGATAAGTATAAAACCTTGTACTACAGGTTGTTCTAAGGATTCCCCTTCTTTCAACAGAAGAAGGGTTTTTTATCATTTATAAGTAATCCACAGGGGCAGCAGGAAAAAAGAACTTCAGGAGTTTGAGGCCAATACATAATAGTGTTTTCCCATCTGTTGCTTTGGTTTGGGTTGGTTTTAAAATAGGATGGTTTCCTTCTTTTCACACATCAATTTCCATCACCCACTGGGGAAGTTCTGTTTCAATGTCACCCCCAGTGATAAGAAAAATCACATTTGTGTGGCATCTAATATCCAAATTGTTAAAATCCTTCCTCAACCTCCATTACATTGAAATGCAAATACTGCTTCTTCTAAATCTGTAGAATAAAGGTACTTATGTGGATGCAGAATTCTTTGACATTCATTTTGCTAAGCAGCTGAATAAGGGCAGCAGATTCTTAGACATCTAGAATGGTTTGAGCTGAAAAGGACCATTAAAGATCATCTAGTTCCAAATCTCCTGCCATGGGCAGGGACACTTTGCACTAGACCAGGTTGCTCAGAGTCCCATCCAATCTGGCCTTGAACACTTTCAGATATGGGGCATCCACAACTTCTCTGGGTAACCTGTCCCAGCACCTCACCACCCTCATCATAAAAAATGTCATCCTTACACACAATGTAAATCTACCCTTTCTCACTTTTAAGTCATAGCCTCTTGTCCTGTCACTACAGGACTTCCTTAAAAGTCTTTCTTAATCTTTCTTGTAAGTTCCTTTTATGTACTGAAACTGCAAATATTTTCTCGTTGTTCCTGAGACAATATCTTGGTTAAAAAAGGTAATGTCATTATTTCCACATGAATGCATTCACAAATCATCAACCAGGCACAATCAAAACCTGATGATGATAATAATAATGATGATGATGATGGTAGTTCCCATTAGAGCCTGTGAATATATCGGTAGGTTAATGAAAGGTGATACAAAATATCATGATTACAAGAAGTGAGGCAGTAAAAAGGGTCTCTGCACAGTTGTCACAACTAGTCCTATCTCATTAATGAGAAATTAGAAAACAGAGAACTAAATTATTTTCTGCATTATACCAGAGTAATTTACAGCCTAATTCTACAGAAATGTTTAGGCTACACTCTTCTGTACCCCCTAGGACTGAAATATGACAGATCTCCAGATTAAGTGTGAGACTATAGCTTAGAAAAGCCCTAATATGCCTTCCAATTCAAAGCACAATGTGAACTATTAAGTACTAAGGTCTTTGAAGACAGAATTTTTAATACATGGCAATGTAGCACATGCATTGCATTATTAGGAAATAAGTGTTAATGGAAATATGAAGACAAAGAAATGGAAAGTGAATTTTAGGGTCAGACTTGTTTAATCCTATAGATCCAACACATATATTTGGAAAAAAAATATAGTCTCCAGAGTTTCCCATCAGGAATTTAATTCCCATGAGAGCTTTCTCTTTCTCCAAAGGTCTAACCCTTGTTCAGTCTGGTTTATTTATGTTATTTCCAATTCATAAACAGCATTTCCAAGTGCCTTGTTTTTAATGAAGTGTAGCAGTAGTATTTGATTGGAATTTAGATAAATGAGCAGATATATCCATGCACATTTTCTGCAAGCTTATATGCAAATATATGAAAAATTAAAAATGTAGCTAGATAAAGACCAAGGGCTGGTCTCTGTTGCCATGTGTTATAATTCTTCAGCTCAAAATAGTACAAATGTATTATGAGATTTACACAGTTTCTCTGTGGAATTCCCCTGGCTGTTGAAATAATGTCACGTGGTTTAGTGGCTACAGTGGTATTCAGTCAGAGGTTGGACTTGATAATATTGGAAGTCTTTTTCAACCTTAATGATTCTATAATTCTATGAAAATAGTCCAAACAAGGGCAACAGAACTGGTGAAGGGCAAATCCAACATGCTAAAAGCGTGGAATCAACCTGTCTCTTAGAGCACCCTGTACTACCATCATAGTAACCCAGGCATCACTTCAGGATGCCCTTAACTCGAGTTAGTTCAGATTGCAGTGGGATGTACTGCGAAATCCTGCACAAATGTTCTCTGCCCTTAATCACAGAATCCATCTGTTGATAAGAGACACAGCAAAGACCTTTCTGGTGTTTTCAAAACATGTAGCAGGTGGAACAGGTGGTGTTGAAGGTGTTCTGGGTGAAGGGAAGGACTAGCTCAGGCTGGTTGGAGCTGAGGAGATACTCAGCCTTCTTTGGCATGGTGTGTTAAACAAAGTAGGAAACAGGCAAGGTGGCTCATTTAATGTCGGTGGTTTGGGAAGTGCCCAGACCACCAGGAACCTGGCTGTTACTGAGCACACCCAGTATCCCTTTACCAAGGAACCTGTGTGAACTTAGATCCTCTGCATCATGCATGATTTCACACTGTGCCTTCCCCAGGTGTGCCTGGGTTTCTGTCCACTATCCCAGATATCCCAAGGATCTTGTCCTTGGCCAGGATTTATGCTCAGAAGTTCCAAAAACAGTATGACCACTTTGTGGTTGAAGTTAGATCTTTGGCAGTAAGCAACATAACTCCACTTATGCAGATGTTTCAGTTAATTTTCCTCCAGAGCAGATTCTAGAATCTATTACCAGCAAGAATTCATTATTTTTCTTAGAGCACAATACTTCTGTGACTGTGTACATGTGACAAGGTGAACTTCTATCTAGTGTTTGCTTAGCAAATAAAGACCTAATCAAGAGCCCATTGAAGTCAGTGGAAAGGATACTATTGCTTCTGGATCAGGCATTGAATTGTTCTCACACTGTCATTAAGTATAATGTATATATTAAATGCTTTTTAAAATATTGTCCAAATATATAATGAAGAGAAAATATTTTTTTCTTCTGTCCCAAAATTTTAAAGTAATTGGCTATAACATCTTCATTACTGGGAAGCACCATTTCATCAGTGAAAAATGGGACAGTAACAGCAAACACTTGGTTCCTGACCTTAGAAAACACTTGCCTGAAGTAAGTGAGACACTAGCAGTGCATGAATGTCTCTCCATCCAGGAAACAGCCTCACCCCCTCATTATTCAAAGCCTCGCTCCTGCCTCTCCAAGCAGAGCACATGCTACAAACGGGAATATGCAAAGGGGCAAACAGTGGGCTTGTTTCCAGGTTAACTGAGGGCCTGAGCAACTTCCAAGTGAAGGCACTGTCTGTTCCTGTGGCATTGTGTAGTGTGGCTAATTGATCTCAGGAAAAAATATTCTGGAGTGAAAACCAGAATTATTCAGAGCAGTAGAACACTAGACTCAGATACAGAGCACTTAGTAGAGTCCTAGTGCAGCACACTTCTATTCATGCCTAGCTGGAAGACCATTGGCAATATTCCTTAAAAACAGAAAGGCAAGGCAGGGAAGGGAAGGGAAGGGAAGGGAAGGGAAGGGAAGGGAAGGGAAGGGAAGGGAAGGGAAGGGAAAACGAAGAGGTTTGTTCTACACAGTGGAATTGTAAAGTTGTGCAGTAACTGTGTGAGATTAACCGTTCAAAGGTAGCTGCATTAATCTAAAAAGCACATTTTGTACATCACCCATGAATAGGTCTGTGGTTCCACAGGCAGTTCAGCAGATTTTATTGCTGCAAAAGTGAGGAAATCTTTCTCCCCTCCATTTTTATATATCCTCTCCTTCCTCTATCCTGACTATCCTCATTCCCTTTCCCTCAGTCCCAGTGGTACCATCCCACCCACATTCTGGCTCTGATCACACTTCTGGGCTGATTTAACTATTTGAAACATCAGAAAGCCCTTCATTGTTTTTTCTTGGCCTTGTTTTTTGTTACTTCAGTAAATTAAACTGACAGAGATGTGTCTAAAAGTGCTGAATGCTAGCAGAGGGAGTGTGTGGCTAGGAACAAGTTGGACAGAGAGACACAGAAGGGGAAAAAACTTGTTTTGACTAGTGGTGAGCTGCCTGTGAATGCAGCAATTTAGCAAGCTGCACCCAGCTGATGGTAGAACCTTCAGGACTCAGCTTTGCATAGAGAGAATAGTCCCTTGACTTTAGTGGTTTGCCTCTGTTAACACCTATTTAGAAGTTGTTTGCAGATAGGCTAGTTATACAAGAAGTGCTACTAGTAGAGCTGTTTGGAGTATCTGCAGAAACTCTCGAAATCACTTCTTTAAGGGTGAACATATCCTCTAAGCTCAGCTCTATTCTTGGATCATTCATAGAAGAACACAAGATGTTTGTATAGCTGCCCAGTGAAAAACTCTGCTGGCCTCCTTACTATTTTTTTCCTGAATGTGCCCACCAAAGCAGAGTGCAAATACATGAATGGTGAAGTGGCTGTTCAGTCTGTAAGCTTGTAGGAGCATGTCCTTATATGAATACAAACATTTTCTCCCAATTTGGCACAGGAAAAAAGAATACATACTGAAAAATGGCATTTCGAAATCAAGATAAGTAACCTGAGGTAACTGTTTAACATCAGCTCAAGAGAGAGGTAAGTATTGAAATTTTTTACTTACATGTAGCTACATAAGGTCAGAACTATACAATTTACCTCGACTACCTACAGAGCATAGAGTCTCCCGGGGTTTGTAGAGGATAGAGACATGTGAACTGTGAAAGGAATAGTGTAACATATGGTTTATTTATTTTGAAGTTCGTTCTTTGGGAAGAAAAACAGAAGGGCCCACTTCTATACAAAACAGAATGGGTTTTCATTTAAAGATCATAGGAACAGGCAGTGAGCAAAATACCAAATGTAAAGAGACAGAGACAGGTCTGGCTTTATCAGCTGGAGACAGAGCAGGAAATACATTATTAAACATCACCATCTACTGGATGCCAGCAATTGTTCCTTATAAAGGAAACTGTAAGCTTCTATGCTGAATTAACTTGTCAGAAAAGCCACTGCTTTCACAGACCTGGCACTGCTTGTAAAGTTATTGGCAGGGAATGGTTTGTGGATCTTTTCCATTCCAAGTTGGGAAAAGATTTTCAGCATTAGGAAAACTCAGAAAGTTCAGGGTGATATAATAAAAGCTATGAAAATGCTAATAAGGCAGAACAAGAACTTAAAAAAAGAAGGTGGGAATAGTCAGGCAAACCAAGGCATCCTTTGGGTAATCAATTTACTTTCTTGTGGTTTTTTTTGTGTAGATACAAACACATGTACTCCATGGAGTTGAATGGTTCTCCTCCTGGGTAGTTTGTGCTGACTGCAGTTCCATAGTTTTGAATATTGAACATTAATTTTCCACTCTGTTCCCTGCACAGATAAAGTTCAGCGATATTTGTGTGACTTTACAGCATCAGGACTGGCAGTGGGTTTCACAAAGCTTGCTGTGGTCAAAAGGCGCCAGTGCAGGTCGCACTCCCCAGCTATAGCTGCTGAGCTGGACTAGCTGAGCAATGAAGGATGCTCCTTCCCTTCCCCATTGAGAGCAGAAGTCCCCAGCCTCACATTGAAGGATGCCACTTTCCTTGCCTGGTGCCCTCCCTTCACTTTCACATCTTCCTCCATCTCCTTCTTCTACAAGCACCAGAGAACCCAGAGCATGAAATGGCAGCACTGGGTAACACAAGTATCCTCCGCTGTGATAGAAGAGAGATCCACTGGAAAAGTGCTAAAATTTGAAGGCCCTTCTCTTTCTTTCCCTTTGCTTTCTCTAAGGTTTCACTTGGTTGCATTCACAAAACTGGTGACCCAAGACACTAGTAATAAGAAAATTTTTTAGAGAAATTAGTTAGCAAAAATTGCTGATATATAAGAACCTTGAGAAGGGCTCAGAAAAAAACTGCAAAATTTTTCCTTATCACTGAATGATTTCTCAAACCATCATTTCAGTAAATTTATCAAAAGGAATAATTTAGTAATTATTTGAAACAATAAAGCTAAGATTCTGGAGGATGTTTCAATGCTTTGACCCTTTAATTAATAGAGATACTTTTCTAAATAAATTTTTGTGATAAAAAATCTAATCCTGGATATATGTTTTCAAAAGGTGTTTCCAGTGACAGCGTCAAATGCAGGAGCTCTTAACTTCGTGCACTGATTTTTTTTTTAATTGTCAAGACCAAAATACTCTCAAAAAGTAAACACCAAGCCGTGGAAAGGACCAAAATAAATAGGAAAGCTATCTTGTTTGAATTGGTGGTGGCTAAAACTGTTTCTTGCAATGAGTCACAGAAAACCAGAAATGGAATTTCAGGAAGAGCTAAATAGATTTGCGCTATGTCAAAGCAGAGAGAATGACCACCTCTGACAATAATTACAAATTATTATATCCTTGTAGAATATTGGTATGTACCATACTCTACTATCAGCATATTTGGAAAGAAATAGGCGTTGGATTCTACCAAATAGTCCTGGCATCAACACCATATCAGGGCTTCTGTGTAGTTCATTTGTCTGGGGAGGATATGAGGTGAAACAGTTTCCAACACTTAAGTAAACATCATGCAGAATTACACAGGAACAGATCAATAACAAATTGTATTTCTATTGCTGCATTTATCTTCCAAACATTTTGCAGTTCAAAACAGAGAACCCCTCAGGCAGATCGTTAATGGCAACTCACACTGATATGAATAAAGTTGAAAAATGTTTTGTTTTAATGTGCTGTGTTGCAACAAGGAAAAGGAACACTGCAGCAAGATGAAATGGCGCAACACCTGAGTGCTGATATAAAAGATATTTCACACATAAATTACAGAAACAAAGAATTCTGTTGTCCTATAGAGCACATGTATCTGATCATTTACTTCAGGCTATACAACAGACTGTTGAATTTTGGTGGGATTACATCAGTACAAAATTCACCTAAAACCAAGCAAGCAAGGCTTCCTAAGCTCTCAGTACAGACCTGGAAGGGAAACAGATTTATGAGAAGATGATGAGGGTAATGTGCCTGGTGTGAATTACCCCTGGGAGACACCTTTTCTTCTCCACTGACTCTAAAGGGAGACTGAGGTGAACAGATTAGACCAAGAAAACTAACTCTGAGACAAAGGCAAGAGGTGTCACATGTTTCAAGTATAAATTATAGAACCAGAGATTAGTTTGGGTTTGAAGGGACCTTCAAAGCTCATGTAGTTCAATCCTCCTGCAATGTGAAGGGACGTCACCAACTACATCAGGTTGCCCAGAGCCCCATTCCATCCGGCCTTACTTTGAATGTTTCCGCCTTGGCATTCATCTCTGTGTGTACGTATAAATACATATACGTATAGGTCTGTGTGTATGCATAATTTTTGAATAGGAAAATTCTGAAAAAACCAAATATATGTGGATATAAGTTTTAACAGTTCTACTTCATAAGTAGATTTTATTCAGTAATAAGCAATATGGTTAGGACCACAATTCTCAACAAACACAGACTAGAATGATATAAAAAATTTCCAGGCACAAGCAATGCCGTAATGTCCATGGTAATTGTGTTTCCAGCTAGCCCAATTCTATACCTGCCCCATCCTCTCTGTCTCCCAAAGGCTGAAATCATGCATTTGGGTGGACTGTTGACTCCAGCAAGAGGCAGCTTAAATGGGGGGTAGGACTGTCCACCTCCCGTAGCTTTTGGTGTCTCTCCTTTGCTTCAGCAGGATTACAAATGGTTGTTGCTTCAGAGTGGAAACTAGCCAGTCCCTGTGCTGGACCCCTTACTCCATTCATCCCTGTGGTGATGATGGATAGAATTCATCAGTGTCACTGAGGATATTCTGGCATCATAGCAAAGGAGAATCCTGCTCTTTAAGAACAATTAGCTACATTTAGCTCCATAATTCCAAAAAGATCCTTGTCCAGTGTCACACTGGATTTCAGCCACAAAAGATTCAACACAACAATTAGCAGCTGAGATATATTATACCATGGAAATACTGGTCATGGTGGACCAAATTGTGAAGTGCTCAGGCCAGCCAAAAGTCAGAGGGTCAAATGCGATTTTACCAAAGCAAAGCCATTGGAACCAGAAGCTAAAGTGCCCCAGTGAATTATACTAAGAACTGACACAGGCATGTGTGGTGAAAGCCATATATAGCACCACTTAATGAAGTAAGAAGGAAAGATGGAAACAGTGAAGAAATGTTCGAATGGCATGACCGGTAAGGAAAGAAATATATTTTTCACAGTGGAGGGAAGAGGTGTAAGCAGAGCAGCAGAAAGCTCAGGCTAAATGCCATTTTTGGCTCTGGGCCCCTCTCACAAGTCTGCCTGTCTCATGTCTGAAGTCCATCACTTATAATGGAGTTCTGTGCCTTTTAGCAGATATGGGCACACCTGGGATTTTGTTAAATATGGATTTGACAGATGATAGTTGGTCTGATAATGCATCTGTGGAAATGGTCATATTCTGCTGCTTTGTAGTGCTTGTGGGATCAATGACTTAAGGTGCAAAGGAAGAACGGAAGAGAGTAGAAAAAAACACCTGTTCACAAGCTTTGTGTTTGTGACAGCCCAGCACTACTTGATGGCTCAAAGAATGCTTCACAATTCATCCAATAAAACATTTCAGGGCTGCTTTGTTCTGCAAGCCATACTACAGTTTCCCAGTAAGGAAGAGTACACCTAAGATATTGCTTTAATGAGAATTTATTAAAACAGTGGATTTTGCAGTGATCAGACTAAATTTCCATCGTGCTGACAATTTTATTCTCTGGAAAAAAGAGGGACCACTTTCTGTGATTCTCTCCTGCCATCTCTCATTTAGCACGCTGAAATGGGGCAAAGCCAAGACATGTCTGCCAGATGAATGTACAAAATGAAGATGTTTTGTTCCATCATCCACAAAATGACACTAGGAATTAAGGAAACACGGACAGTGACAGTGCCCAGAAGCGTCCCACGACTGGCCCTGCGGCTCTCAGGAGACCGCTGCGAAGCGCAGAGGTCCCGTCAGTCACCCCTCGCCCATCCCCGCAGGAGAGAAGGAGGAGAGCACCCGCAGCCGCCTTCTGCCCTGAAGGGACGAAGGGACCCAGCGGCCGCCCCAGGCCAGGAGCTGCTCCCTGACACCAGCCGGAGCCACCGCCGGCCGGAGTTAATCATTAAATCCCCGGCAGATCCACTTCTGGCCGGCTCCTCCGAACCTCCTCGGCCTTCAGCCGTGCCCTGTCCCCTTCTGGCCCGACCGAGCACGGCGGCGGGAAGGGAAGCGGAGGCAGACACGGAGAGCCCTCCCCGGTGCCGCCCGACAGCCGGCTGCGGGCCCCGTGCGAGGCGGAGCCCCCTGGGCGGGCGGGCCGTCCCAGCCCGCAGGGGAGCCATGCAGCCTCCCTGGACGGCGCCGTAGGGCAGACCTGCCGCCGCTGCCGCCCCCGCATCGCCTCTCCTCCCCTCCACGGCGCTGTCCGGCCGCGGTGCAGAGCCCCGGCCCGCGCCTCAGCTAGCGCCCCCCGCGCCCTCAGGCCGCTGCCGCCGCCGCGCCCACCCGTCCGCCCGCTGCCGTCCCCTCCCGCCGCCCATGGGCGCCGCCCGCGCCGCGCCGGGGCAGAGCCGGCGCCGCTGAGGAGCATGGCCAAGGGACCCGAGCAGGGGGACGCCTTCCTGCACCTCCCGGCCGCGCAGGCGGTGCCCGCTGAGGCTCAGGAGGAGCGCTACGCGGGGCTGCTGGGGCGAGGCTTGCTGCCCTGCGCCCGGGAGGCGCTGCCCGAGCCGCCGCTGTCCGCCGGCATCAAGGCAGGTAAAGCGAGGAGCCCGCAGCGTGCTCTGCTCAGCCGGGGCAGGCAGGGGAGCCGCTGCTCGGGCTCGGCGGGGACGCGGCTGCCGGGCCCGTCCCTCAGCCCGCGGCGGGCAGGGCGGCAGGCGGGAGAGGCGGCGTGCCGCAGGACCCTAACGATGCCCTTGGGGCTCTCTTCTTGTCCCCCGCGGTGCTCAGAAACACGCTTGGGCAGCGAAGCCCTCTCCTCGGAAGAAGAGGATGCGGATGCTCGCGACGGCGCGCTGACAGCCTCCGACCAGAGCCCGTCTTCGAAGAAGACTATCACGCAGATCATGAAGGACAAGAAGAAGCAGACGCAGCTCACCCTGCAATGGTAGGGCTCCGGAGAGTCCCCGCTGCCCGCCCTGGGGACTCCAGGACCGAGCCGGCGTGTCTGTCACACTCAAAGGGACCTTTCCCTAACAGCTGAGCCGGCAAGGAGAGCGACATCTCAGTTATTTCTGAAAGAATTAGTCGGTTTTGGGGTGTTTCGTTAGTTGGTTTTTGTTTTTTATTTTTGTTTTGAGAGGTTTTTTTGGATGAGCCTCATCTACAAGTAAGGACATCCATCCCCAAATTTCTAAGTTTCGAAATTGTCAGAGGTTTGTCACTTAACAGAAGTTTCAGTCAGAGTCTCACACTATGTGGCTATCAGTGAAATGTATCATCAAAATGTAGAAATGAAACATTATTTAAGAACTGCATTTGTGAATGGCTGCTTTAATTATCCTTTAAGGCTGTGACAGTTAGATTTTCATTCTCTTATTTGTTTTACATAATGTTCTCCCACCCATTGAGGCTCAAACTTTGGTTTATTTTATCTGAGGAAAAAAGTTAACCAAATAAGAGGTCAAATTCTGCAGACATTAATTGATAAATGTTTCTATTAAAGTACACTTGAAATTAGGGAGGAGTGCTGTTGAATTAAATTGAAACTTAATTGCCAAATGCAGACTGTTATTAGAGATATTTCTTCCCTTCCTACTGAAAAATTAGACTAATCCAAATTATTCAGTTTCTTATTCTAGTTTACTTCTGACTTCTGAGTGTAAATAGCTAAGGATTTAAGTTGGGTGCAAAATTATTAAATATGCAGTGCTTACTACACAGTATTTTCTTACTGATTTTTGTCATTTGAGAAACAAATTTATTGCACATCATCCCAGCAGTAGTGAATAATGTAAAATGATAAAGAATAAAACCAACAGGACAGCAGAGAAATACCCAGCTGTTACCAAGAGTTCTCTTCAAGTGAAGACAGTCAGGTTTCTGCTTCGGTTTTAAAAATTTTGCTTTAACAATCATCATTTAAGACTTGTATTCTGTAAACTGATTGGGAAGCCACATGGAAATTCACCTCCTTCAAAAAATGCTGCTCCTTGTTTTTTCAGTGTGCTTTGAAGCATTTCCAGGTCCAGAGTGGAAATTAAAGAGCAAAAGGAGAAAGAAAAGAGACATTAGCTCAGGTGTTGAGGATACAGTGGGAGAGAAGATGCAAGTCCGGGTCCCTGCTCTTAAATCCTTTCAAAGGACTGACTTAAACTCAGGTCTTTCACAGTCTACTTAGTGCTCTTATTTTTGGTCCAAGGCTGGCTCAGGTGATTATAATTTAGTTATTTTAATAAAGCAAGAAAGTCCAAACATTGAAAAAGACTCAATAAGAAAAGGAATCTGGCTCCAGGTTTTTCGTAATCTGCAGCTAGCCTAAGCACCAAGTGTGGAGTCTGTCTGTAGTGTCTGTCATGTTCACGAGAATCTCATCTGTGTGCTCTGATGGAGTTCTTCAGTAATATTAAAAGAAGAAGAAGAAGAAGAAAAAAAGAAAAAAAAAAAAAAAAAAAGAGCAGTACCAAAACCTGGAAAATGCAATCGGGAGAAATGGCATATTGCTTCTTACTCTGTCAAGTTTCTTTCTCTACACAGGCTGGAAGAAAACTACATTGTATGTGAAGGAGTTTGTTTACCAAGATGCATCCTTTATGCACATTATTTAGACTTCTGCAGAAAAGAGAAGCTGGAACCTGCCTGTGCTGCAACTTTTGGGAAGGTAATAAGTTTAATGCCTTCATAATTTATTAGATCAGTTGTTTGATAGAATCACAGTTTAGTACACCGATGTAAAAATTCTTCTGAAATTCACATGTTTTCTGCTGCTAATGTACATGGAATCAGACTAACTGTAACTATACTGTCTTCTATGAAGGAATTTCTTAGCATCATCTTTAGGAGACTGGAGCTGAAATTCCCTTTGATTTATTGTTGTTTTTTACAAAAAAAACCCATTCTCTCTAAGTGCTTTTTGCCTTTTCCTTTTTGTTGATGACATTAATAGGTTCTTTCCACAAAACCAGATCTGATATGGAAGACACAATTACACTGAAGGCAGTGTAAAGTGAGATCTGACACAAGCAATACTAGAAGGGGAAAAGAAATTAATAACACAAAGAGCTCCTGAATGAAAAATTGTTGATTCATTCTTTTTTCTACACTTCCCTACAATTAATCTTGAAGTAATTTAATGTAAGAGGGATGTGAACTCTCCAAATTAAATCCTGAGTATTTAGTGAAACCAGAAACCAAAAATGCTTCAAGGATCATCTTTTTTTAAACACAACTGTTCTAGTAGTGCTCCATACATAGAAAAATTCACTAATTTAATTAAATAATAATAATAATAATAATGGATTTAATATCTGGTTCATAAAATATTCCTTTTCTCTTTTATTCCTCTTGAACTGGATATACTAAAAAAGTGGATATCTAATTTTCATACACAGTGTCAGTATAAACGAGAAAGACAATAGGTTCCATTTAAACGTTGTTTTGACAGTGATCTGTCTATTAGACATATCTATTAGCTGTACCTCTATTAATGAATTAATTTTTCAGATCGCACTTTCAAATAAAAAAGCCAATTTCTTTCTAGTTGTTTGTCTTTGAAAACACAATAGCTAGAGGGCAGAGTTTTCCCTGATTTTGTTTAGATCTCTGAAGCGAAAGATGCAGTTGTACTTTAGGAACTTGAACATAACAGGATTCTGGTGAAGAAAACTAGATTTTAAAATGTAAAAGTGAAAATAAAAAGGGAGAACCGGTGGCAAGACTGGAGATACACAGCAAGATGGACAAGGATTTAAGAAAGCCTACAGTGGGAAACATGGCCTAATCGTTTATCTCGTGCCATAAGTATAAAAAAATTATTATTCATTAACTACCTTAGACCGTGTATTTACATTAGGATTTTTCTATAAACAGATTGCTAAGAAAGTTTACCGGTGTTAGAAATTAATGCAGTTATTTTCTCCTCAGACCATTCGCCAGAAATTCCCTCTCCTTACCACAAGGCGGCTTGGAACAAGGGGCCATTCAAAGTAAGGCACAATTACGTGTGTATCTGCTTATAGAACACGTTTTAGGAATTATGTGTGTTTCCATGTCCCCTTAATATGTACTAATTGGCAGGGGGCTTTATTCAGATGGTACGCTGCATGTGATAACTTTCATGTACATGATGAGCCTGATACTCAAATTCAAGCATTTATGTTTGAAAACATAGCTGCATAATTTCTAAAATCAAGCTGATTAAGCTTCTAAATCTTGTCATTGCATTTAGAGACCCATGTATATGTTGCAAATATATGTCAAAATATTAGATATCAAAACATTTATTATACATATGTCTTTTTATAGTTGCTCATCTTTCTATAAATACTGATTTTATTTCCCTTTTGCAAGCCTTTCGTTGTGTTCTCTGCGTAATAATATGGATTCACTTAAATACATCACCAAAGCATTGTTTTAAATTGAGGATGAGGTATACTTCTGCTCTTTGTTGTGGGTGCATTATAAAACTCTGAAAAGTACACAATCTGTGGTGCAGTCATTTCATAAATAATGTATCCTATTAACTTGTATATTTGATCTGTGAAATATTAGTTTGTAGGAATAGATCATAGACAATTCTATATCACCTGGTGGTAAAATTTTTATTAGTTCTGGTTCTGGCATTATGCTTTTGGCCATGAATAATTTAGTGGAAAACTGTTGTGAAGAGTGGTAACACCCATATTCCCTCACATCCATTTTGCTAATGAATAAGAGAGAAAACCGGAATAATGATAGAAATAGAAGAAACTCAAGCATTCTGTTTGTTTGGAAAAACTTTTTATTTTGAGCTACTTAGCCTTGAAAGACAAAGTTACTCTTGTCTTCCAGTAGTTTATAAGCAAAATTCAAAACAAGAGGAGACTGGAAAGAAAAACCCTACAAGACTCATTTTCCTAAGTGGTTTGCAACATACTAGAAATATCTGAAAGATAAGTTTTTTATTTTCATAGTTTTGGGGTTTTCATAGTACAAATGTTGTTATACTTGTTTTTCTTCCTGCCTTAGAAATACAAGAAATAGATAGTTGATTCCACCATAGTTTTGCTGAAGAATGAATGAGATGTCATTTGTGAATTTTGGGTTTTGTTGCAGAAAAAATGAAGGTGGGGAAGAACTTAAATTCCAAATTTTGCAAAGACATTCTATTTCTTGAGCATGTCTCAAGCATTTATTTAAAATAACCAATAATAAAAATAAAATCCAAAGGAAATAAAGCCTTCATGGAACATTATTTCTTTTTTGTTTGTTTTTTTGTTGGTTTTAACAGGGGATAGTTCTTGCACAGTGTCTATCACAGTCTTACAAATTTGTAATCCCTTCATCTCTTTTAGGAGATAGTACACAGCCTGCAATGTATAGAGGAAAACTGGAACTGAAGTTCATTTCTCTTTTTGTAGGTGACCTATAGATGCTGAGTAGAGGTGTTTTGAGGAGAGTAACTAATAGAAACTTTATTTATTAGGGAAAAAATGGATTTTATGTATTGTCTGCTGTGGTGAACTTAAGCTATGATTACAGGCATAAGATGATATAGATATAGTATTGCTACTGGTGTTGTGTTTAAAATTTTAAGAGATCTGACATTCATCATCGGTGCAGGAATATTTGAATATTTGATATTCATCAATGCTGTGGTGAACTCTTAGTCAGGTTCATAACCCAACATATTTGGTGAACGAGAATGAGATAATGCAAAGGAGAAGTCTCCCACATGCTCATTATATATTTGTTCTGACATAACTAACAGACAGGATCCAATGAGGATCCAAACTTCCAAAATATATCCTGTGTCTGCATGATTTAAGCACAGTAAGTCAACCTTTACTTAGTAAATTAATGTGTTTCAAATGTGTTTATAGCTACAAAATAAATTGTGTTGGAACATATGTCACTATATTCCCCTTTTCTCAATGACATTAAAAAATATTAATATAGAAATAATTTGTGCCCAACATTTCTTTGGCAGATTTCATATCCCTACTGACCTTCTTGGTATTATGTGCCGTATTTTCATATGGATTAACCGTTCTTGAACGATTTTCTTAAAGGAATGAGGCATCAGCAGATTTTGTTTGAACATCTGACACTTGTTTCTTTGTATTTTTTCATCAGTTTTCCTCAGAGGCTTTTCCTCTGCAATTCTCATTTCTGCTAAGATGCATTTACCTTGATCTTGCTGTGCTAGAAAGGACCTCACAAAAGGCACAAATGACAATATTTCCAGTTCAGAAACCAAATATGGCAGCAAGTAGTCATAGAGAAGTGTCAGTATAAATCATGGAATCATAGAGGCACAGAATGATAGAATGTTTTGGGTTGGAAGGGACCTTAAAGATCATCTAGTTTCAACCCCTATGCCACAGGCAGAAACACTTTAACCAAGCCAGGCTGCTCAAAGCCCCATCCAATCTGGCCTTGAACACTTCCAGGGATGGAACATCCACAGCTGCTCTGAGCAATCTGTGCCAGTGCCTCAACACCCCCACAGTAAAGAATTCTTTCCTAATATCTAATCCAAATCTACCCTTTCTCAGTTTAGTGATGTCTGATAATCTATTTTTCTATCACTGGTCTTGTGTGCTGTGTCCCTCTCAGAACTACAGACTCACTGAGGAGTAAATGATTTTCTGATTTCACCAGGTAGCAATTAGTCACACAAATGATACTTACAGAAGTATTGCCATTAAATTAATAATGAAGTTCAAGGACTGCTCATCAGTCTCAGTAAATGACTAGTTACTCTCTTATGTTAGCATGGCCTCTAGATGTTACAAGCTGTTTCTGAATTACTGGGACTAGCAGGAGAGTTCTTAGTAGTAATTAAGTAATATTTTTAAAGCACAGTAGTGTAGTTACATTGTATTATTTCTACCGCTGCTATCTTTATTACCATATAATGCTAGCAGGAGCAGTATTAGTAGTCACTATTCCTGACAGGATGTTTTATATAGCAGTATTGCCCAGGAACTCTGATCATTGTCCAAGACTCTATTACAGTCAGATGCTGCAAAAGCATAAAAAGGAAGAAGACAATTCTTCTCCAATGGAATAATTGTTCTTATATTGTAGGGAAAAGTTAACACCCCGGGAAAAAGGTACCTTCCTGGACACTGCAAGCATGCAGAGTAATCTGTTGGTAGAGCCTGGTTGTGATCAGAAGAAAGCAAAGAAAATAAGTTCCTTTTTCCATCATCTTCAAGGTGATGGAAATTGTTTTTCTTCCACACTGAAACAAGCTCTCTCTAACATTCTCATGAGTACAAATTGGATTTGGGCAAAAGCTCCTGCACTGACATATGGAATACAGTTGCTGTTCTAAGGTGTGAGGTACACAAATGTTAGTTACTTCTCTGTTCCCAAACAGCATTTGTCATCTCTAGCTCTGGGCAAAGGACAAACTTAAAACTGAGTCTAATGATTCCTAGAATTCAAGTCAGAATCTCTCTTTCTCTGTGTTTACATCCAGCAACCCATTTGTACAAAAGTGTCAATACCTAAAACTCATTTGAACATTTGGCCAAGAAGGTCCAACACATTGGACACAATTTTGTTAACAAAATTCATTAATCTCTCATGCCCATGCTAATCACTCTACATAGCTGAAAGTAAGGAAAATTTTCTATATTCCTGGTGAGTGAAAGAAAGTGCAGCGCCATAAATACTGCAAACTGCTCTCTTAGATTAGTGCTTCATGAGCAACAGTTCTCTGTTCTGAATCCACCTTTTTGCTTTGGTAATGTTGAACATACTGTGGTCACTGCTAGAACTCAATTGTAACTTTCACACTACACAAATCACCTGAAGCAGCTATTTGGCAAAACCTACAAACTGCTCAGTCCATGCACATGGAAGACTGTTTGAGCTCAAGTTACAATTTAATTTCTTTGTAGACTTTGATCAATGATGAATCTTAGCTTTTATCCATCATGTCTGAAAACTATTATCTTATTTATTAGGAGTGATTTAGTGGGTTAATAAAACTGATATGGCAGCTGGCCCTGTGATAAGAAGTTATTGCAAGTCCCTGAACAGCTTAAGCCTATCATTTCCTTATCAGCTATCATTTGTGTCAGTGTATGCTAAAATCAGAGCTGCAAGTTGTGTAGGAACATATGTTACAACAAACCACTGAAATTAAAAGAGAAAAGTAGTTCAGCTTGTTTTATAAAATGTTTGTTTCAAAAATTGAGAGTAAATTCCTTTTAGTAACTGATTACATTTTATTAATTGCACAATAGAAATAGTAAATAGTAAAATACAAATATACTGCACATACACATAAAATATGCACATAACCAGACAGAAGGAAGGCATTTGAAGATGTAGGTTAAATATGTTATCAGTGTGTCTGGGATGGGTATACTACTCTGAACAGAGAGCCCAAACTAAGCTTTTCACCTAATGGCTTGTAAGAGAATAATAATCTTCATACCCTTTTACTCTATGGAGTGTGCCAGACAGAGCTTGAAAAGTAGAATTCTATTATTTTCAATTGTTTCTGTGTTGTGAACAGAAAGCTGTATTTTTTAGCACTGCAATTCAGCTACACATTACTGAAGAAAAACAGAGTTATACATGCTGTGCCTTTAATAGACACAGAATGTGTACTGAAAATATCTCTCTATTCTCTATGTAACAAGATGTCTCAGTGATAAATTCTGATATCTTGGGACATTCCAGCAGGAGCAAGTACATGGTCTACCACTGGATACCTGAGAATCTAAATCATACAACAGGTTCTGTTCCTAGCCCAAATATATTAATATTGAATTAGATGTTGAATAATCTAGATACTGAATCTTAACCCCGTAAAGAAATAATGCTTTTCCTTGCCTCTGGTCCACTCCAACCTTAGCTGTAAGGAATGCCAAATACATAGTGAAAGTGTAAAAGTTTTTATTTTAGAATTTAAAAACTGGCATGTGATTGAAGCTGGGAGATTTAAACTGTTGGAATGAGATGTAGGCAACTGCTTGCATACAGGGCCAATGACAAATGTGCAGATAACATTGTTAAAGAAGCAGTCGCGGGTCTATTCTGTTTTCATCCTGTTCAATGGACACCCTTTGCAATGTAAAGACTAAGTAAATGCTTTTATTTCAAAGAATTCATACATGTATATTTTCAATACCTCTTGTGTCACAGTAAGGAAAGAGGGGAGAAAATCTTGGCTTTCCTAGAGGTTGGCAGGTGCCCTAGTGTTCTGGATGTGTTGTGTAATCTCATCAGTTTCAGGAAAGCAGTAAAAGTGATGGTGCTGCTTTCTGTCGTGTTTCTTGGCTGTAAAATCCTGAATGCACACAACAGACTGTCCAGAAACAGAAAAGCTATTTCAGCTGTGGTTGTCAAAACTACCTAGGCTAGGCAAATATATCACCCTAATGAACATTTTCTTAGGCATAATTTGTATCTAATGCCTTTAACCAGCTTTGTAAATATAAATCACGTGACGGTTTTGTTCTTACCATGACAATTCCATACAAGAACAAACAAAATACTGTGTTTTTTTTTTTAATGGTCATCAGGAACAGCAAAGATGAGATTAACACTTTTGTTAATGTGTTCTGTGAACTATTTACTGGAGCTTTGTGTATTACAAATGCATTTCTTCAAGCTTTTGGGTAGTTTCAGTGAAATCAGTGCAATGTGTTGCAAAGTGCTACTTTGAAGCAGCTCAGTTAAACCAGCTGCAGTGGTACTTTCACGCTAATTTACGTAAAAAACAAATTAACCTTTCTATTCTATCCATAACATTCTTAGACAAATTTGGTTTAACACAATCAGTTTTTAAATCTATTGAGTGGAATTTATAAAACAGGGCCTATCACCTTTGATAGATGAACTCAAGCAAACTTTGGTATGACTGGTAAGGAAAGAGCTGCCCCCAGCTTGCTCTCCTGCCCTTCACTCAGAGGTCACTTATTTTGTAGCAAAATCAGTGGAAAGCAGTAAGTAGCTAGTGCAGAGCCAGTTTTCTTAGCACCAACCCAACCTTTTCTGCATCTTTGGTGTCTTTGGTTAAGGTGTTGGGTGTGAGCCCTGCAAAGCCTGAGCAATAGGCATGTTTTCTTTTTCAAGCTCTATTTGGGAGATCTCCAGGAGAGCAGCAAGGAAGACAAATGCGGATAAGAAGTGCCTAAATGGCTTAATAATTTAGAGTTAGTCAGCCTACAACCTGACAGAAGAATGAATGAATGACATATCATTATTAGTCATAGGAGATTGAACACTAAGTTATAAGGTGCACTGGCGAGCTATTTTCAACTGAGAAAGGCTCTGAGGGACTGTCTAAACGTAATGGTGGCAAGTGAGATAAAATGAACCTGATAGATCAAACCCTTTCAAGCAAATGAAGTAAAATGAAACAGAATGCATATTGTGAAAAAGAGATGCAACATGTTTATGGATTTCCTGTTCCAGCTACATTCTTCTAGTAAGAGAGGAAGTATTTTTATTTTAACCCTTGAATTTTTGTTCAAATCATGACAATACTGTTTTCTATGAGACTAGATTTTTTTCCATGTCAGTGAAAGGAATTGTTAGACCCTATTTAGAAAAGTTTTCAGAAAGCATTTGAAATCAGTCTGACAGCTTGCTTTACTTTTAATTTGGCAGCTTGGTTTACTTGACATGTCACTCATAAATGCTCCTTTTTCTTTTCTTCTGCAGGTATCACTATTATGGAATTGGCATTAAAGAAAGCAGTGCATATTACCACTCTGTGTATTCTGGAAAGGGCTTAACCAGGTAAAATAACATAACTTCTGAGACTCAATCACTGAAGATCTAATTATAAACTTCCCTTAGGAAGGTATATGTAGGACTCTAATTTTTGTTTCTACCAGAACTAGTATTGTTGCTTATTTCAGTGTTTTAAGAGGTTGATCTAAATATTTTGCTAATGTCTTCCAGTTTGACCCCACCACAGTCAGTGTAGAGCTGCATCAACTTTTAACAGCAGAACATTTGCTCAAGTATGAGGGACCAAAATCCCATTTCCAGAACACTTGTCTAATTTTGTTTGCTCATGTGCCACCCTGTGAGTTCTTTCTCCAGGACAGCTTTCCATTATGAAACGTCTGGAGAATGGTGTGAAGCTGGCACCTGTGGGGCAGGAGGGAGGGGTCAGTGTAGATTAATATTTACAGGTCCTTTGACTGGCTAATATCAGTTTAAACCTAACCCAGGAAGCTCTAATTATATTTATTTAAGGGACAGCTAGCAGGATCAATATGTTACGATAGCTGCCTGTTGGTTTGCCAAAGATTAATAGTTCGTAAAACAAATGTCTCTGTTCACATATGGCTTGAATGACGGCTTTCATTGTCTCTGGCAGTGTACCTGGATAAGTGGGACTCTGAGAAAGGAAAGGAATAAATGAGTTTATAATCACACATAGAAAATTCAGCTGGTGGCAGATTTAGGTTATATCCAAAGAGACCTTTTCCAAACAATAGGACAAGTGTAAAAATTAAGGATAATGCTGCCAATGATGCTTAAAAAGGGAGGGTTCTCTCCACAGCAGTAGTTAGGGTGTAATAGATGGAATATGCTATTTCATTGTCTGGTATTTATCCAGAGCTGTGGAGGTGTTGCTGATACACAGTGCATTTTTCTTTCATAATACAGAATTATCTTGAACAAATTGTTCATTTTTGTTGACTGAAAGACAGTTATTTTCATTTAAAGGAATATAATAGTTCTTACTCCTCAGCTTTATGTCAGGCAGGCACAATCTAGTAGCAATGAGTGCAAAGAAAGTGGAGATTCTGCAAAATTCCCCAAGGCTGGATTTCTGAGAGTATACACTCACTTAAAGATGGCATAGGCACTCTCTGAGATTTTCAGGACTAATCACTAGATTCACTAATTAGGAATGTTTTCTTTGTGTTAGGACTTGTGCTGTCCTGTATGAGATGTTGAATTTTCAGGGTCTAGCAGTTCAACTGCCTCCCACTCTAAATTAAAACAGAAGCTCAGATGCTCATTTTGCACAGTCTGGCCCATCACAGTGGTTGGATTTTTCTGTGTGAAGAGAATGATGCAGTAGCCTGGGGTTAAGAACAAGCTTCTGGATAAGGAAAGAATCAGGCAGTGTAGGGATTCAAAACTGAATCTCCCAATTCCTGGCTGCTGCATATAGTGATCCATAAAATCTGTCCTTATGTCTCTTCTAGTAGGTGAGGCTCTGGAAGAGCAATGCTGGCAGATGCTGCCTCACATTTTTGCTGTACATGCAGTGTACATTTTGCTGAACATGTGGAAATCCAGAGTCCAAAACAAATACATCTAGCCTTGAAGTTAATTAGATCCACATTGTAATCAGCTGGGTGATGCCTTCATTTATACTTAACTATCAACACGCAAGGGATCTGTCTGGGTGACATATGCTGGGTTATCATGTGGTGGGAGCTGTCAGGCACCTGTGCCAGGCCTGGGCAGGAGGAATTCCACAACTGCTCAGCCTCTGGATTTCTGAGTGCATCTCAGAGAGCAGGAAGCAGCCAGAGAGCATCTCAGAGAGCAGGAAACAATGATATTGCCAGTAATAATTATGAGACTTCATATTGCCCACAGTATCTTATCAGGTGGCAGCTAGTGGTACAGGAAATAATAATCAAACAACATTTATCATTATACTGATCCATTAGAATCACTATTTTTACACATTGTCTACTTTAGTAGTTATAATTTAAAATGTTCTTTCTGGTTTCTGCACTGAAGGGTTGTCTGATAGTCCAATGACTTCATTGGCAATCTCTAAATTGGACTCTTAATAGGACATTCACTATACTGCAGCACATTTTTGCCAGTTAAGGAACCTTTTATCTCAGAAACGCATTTCATTGCATCAAAATAGTAGTGTAGTGAAAAAGAACGGGAAATCACTATGATTTCTTAATTTTTCCAAGAAATGTAAATTTTATATATATATACTTTTTCTACTGTGAATTTATTCAGCTCTATCAAAAACTGCATGTATTTCCTTATAAAGAAGTTATGGACCTGCACCTATGCTACGCTTTTGCAGTTTGTGTATTGGCAAAGATCCAGCCAAAAACCTGAAACTGGATTTTATACTTTACTGTTTAGTCAGTGGTCTAAATCTTCATTTTTTATAAGATGGTTTCTTGTTATCCCCAGGTATTTTAAAATCAGTGGAAGAAGTTAAGAAAAAAACATTAAAAAACCCATTAAAACCTGTAATTGCATTTGGGAAAATGTGATTATTTTTCTAATAGATCATACATATATATATATTTATGATCTCTGCAAATGTTCTGCTTAGGAAAAAAATAATCAAATGTGTTTACTTTCAAAGGTTCTCTGGAAGCAAGCTTAAGAATGAGGTAAGTGCTGCAATCTGTTTCCATTTACTTGTTATAATCCAAATATTATGTGATCTGTGTTTTCCTTCACATTTATTTCTTTGAAAATTGCAACACTATTTTTCATTAAATATTTGACTACATTAACCTTTTTTAACAAAGCTGAGTATTTGCTCCTCCAAATATTCAAAGAAAAATAAGATTGGAAAACACCTTTTAGGGTTCCCATTGCAATCCAGTTACCCTTAACTGTATTTAAGCAAAGGAGAAAGCTCTAGCTTTATTTTTTTTTTATATATATGTTACTTTTGCAGAGGGCTTTTTCAGAATCTCATTCGTTTGAATGGAAACCGAATTTTTTTTTAAATAAACTGAAATTTGTGCCTCCTAGTCAGGAGCCTCCTTTCTCTATTTTTTGCTCTTCATGACATTTTGTTCTTACGTCTTTTTGCTGCTTTTGCTCGCTGGATGGGACAAACAACAACTTTTAGTAATTTCTTACCTGCCTTATAGCCTTCCACTGTCATAAAGTCTTGTGAATGGCATGTTTTCAATTCCTATTGGAAATATCCTTTCTGATGAACCCTAGATCTGGATCTGGTTTGTTGGTTTTTGTTCTCCAGTCCCCCACAAGTACATTTTTGCTACTGTATACTATGGAATAGTCACTGTCATTCTGGTCATATTTATAGTAGAAAATTATGGATTATTGTGTATTAAAGGTTAGGAGTTGCTCACAGTATTTTTATTTGGCACTGAGTTTAACTGGCATGGAATATCCTGCATCCATATTATTGAAGTCCTGAACCCACAAAAGGACATAGGGACATCTCTGCCACATTGCCATGAAGAAACGTCTCTAATGTGCAGTACGTGTTGAAATACGACTGGAGGTGTTTGGGATACTGCTAATTGGCATGGGCCAAAAGAATGCCAGAGGCCATACTGAGTAATCCTGTTCCAGTATTGCCTGGGAATGTTTCCTGACACCATTTAATTTGCTAGACTAAATATACCTTCTGTGATCGACTGATACATGTCAAGCCTTTCACCTTTTTCATTTCCAGATAAGCAACTCCTTGCTGATAGCAGACATTTTTATTGGTCCCTGAGAGTGTAGTTTTGCTCTATTGATTTTCATCCTCCTTATTACCATTATCTCAAAGCCACCCATGTCTTTCTACATGACCTCTTGGTCTTCCTCTGTTGATGATTTCATTAGCTCATGTCAACCAGTTTAATCTATGAAATGTTCAGTGAGATCAGCCCCAAGTCTGATCTTTGGGAATTTTCACTTCAATCCGTTTTCAACCCAGTAGTTTCCTTGTCAACACAACTTGTTAGCATTTCTGCTGGAGTCAGTTTCTTAAACATTTTTACATTCTTTTACTAATCCCCATTCTCACCAACATAACTGATCATTTCCCATGGTGACACCATGTCAAGTATTTTAGTGAGGTTCCGGTAGATTAGATCTGTTGCATTTGCCCTGTTCAGATAATCAGCTATCTTATCAAAAAAAGATAGTGCTATGCCATAGGATATCCCCAACATGTTCATGAGCACTACTGCAGCATTCATTTGTTCAGAGTTTTGGGATGGAACATATCTGGTTCCTTTGGCATAAACTGATGCATATTTTCTTTCATCTCTGATGTGGCATACCCAGTCTGCCTTGGAATTTAAAGTCCCAAAAATCTGCATTGTTTCTGACCCAAAGTTCCTTTGTCCTCCCAGAAAAAATGTTCACAGATAAGTCAGCGGAAACAAATGAGAAAGGGCACATCATTGTGAGTTCTTGATTGTCTAGCTCTGTATTGTCTGAAATTATTCAGGCAGATCTTAAGAGAAAAAAGTCTTTCATGGTCAAAACTGAATTATAATAATCTCAGTGTACTGAAAAGTTGGCATTATATTTTCATTAGTGTGAACAGGTGATCAATGTATCCTTTTTCATTTGCTTGAAAGTACATGCAATTAGGTATTCCAAAAAGATTTACAATGATTGCATAAGGTGTAATTCTCAGTGGGAACATAAAGACATTGAAAAGATGTTAAAGCACTGATTGTCTAAATATACTGAGTAAATGGCATTTGAATGAACACTTACTGAGTGCCAGGGACACTGTTTACTTCTGGTATGTTTTATCACATTTTCTAGTATTCTCTCTGTAGGGGGAGATATCAGCAAATTCTTTTATCTAAACCAGTTAGTGCACCATTAGAGTCTGCATGGTTAATTAGGCAGATAATATTACTGTCATTATCTTAATGTTAAATGGCCATTAGAAACAGATGGCATTAAATTGAAAGGGCAAGTGGCAGCAGGTTAAAATATTAAGCCTAGAACTGAGGCACAGTCATATAAATCCATTAGCAAGGTAAAAAACATTGCAGATTATCTTCTCTTATACCTCCCACCACCATCACTACCTATTTTTTTAATTAACAAATCCCTTTTAATCAGAGCTTTTAATATGTTTTATGGGTAATTGCATAATAAAATCATTAAGATTACTCCTGCTAAAAAAAGTACCCTCCTTATACTGATAGGCAATTATAACACTACAAAAGTATTGACATGATGAAGTACTAATGTTTCTAAATTTCTACAATTTCTTTTACTTAGAGCTTTATTTGTGTTTGAATAGTAGATAGCACAGGCAAAATTAGTTTACTTGGTGTATGCTTTTGGTTTTTTGCTGTCTGTTTTGTCAGACATATCACCCAATAAAAATAGGGCTATATTCATGTTGAATAAGTCAGTTACAGCTATGGTTTTCTGAATTCAGTATTTGAGAGAATTTCACTTGAAATTGGCCTCCTATTAATGAGTCAACATGTACAGAAAAATAGTCTCCTTGGCACACTTTTACACTATGTCTTGCGCTATATACCTACCATTCCCTCTTCAGTGAAATCTAACTGTAGGCAAAGGGGTAGGAAAAGGTCACTTCAAATTCCATTCAAATGCCTTATGCATGATCATAAATTTCATCCATTAGTACAGAGGGAATCTGCACAGAAGTAATAGATTTTTCACAGGAATATGCAGAAGGCCAGCTTGTGGCTCTGCACACTGACTTGACATAAGGACTGGTTAGACTGAAATAGAACAAAGGGTTCAGCCAAATGGTCTTCTTTAGATTTGAGTGCAATCCTATGAGAATAACTACAGTTCAGCCAGTAAGGACAGAACTATAATACAGATTGTATTTCTTCTCTTGAGGATGAGGATTTCACCTCAATCATAGCATTTGAGACCTAAAGAGTGTTCAGTGGAGTTTAGATCAAGACACATACTTAATAACCTTCCTGAGCTGGTGTCCAGATCTGGATAAGCATTAATATTTTTGAAGGATTATCTGAATGCAAATATTCCAGAACCTTGAGAGACTCATGAATAATATACAAGTTTAGCATGAATTTTTGATTTCAAATGTAACAGTATTCGCTATTTCAATGTTCCTGTTTTTTCCCTTCCATTTCAGGGTGGTTTTACTCGTAAATATTCTCTGAGTTCGAAAACTGGTACACTCCTCCCAGAGTTTCCAAGTGCTCAACACCTTTTGCTTCAAGGGTGCATTTCTAAAGACAAGGTAAAATGTGATCTCCTTCTCTTCTGTCTTAGAGATCAAAAATTTGCCACAGAATGTTTCTTCATATCTTAGCCTTTGAGGTATTGACATGAAAGAGCCAGAAATGTCCATAATCAAACAGAGGTGACTGATTTATAGAGGGGGCAAACCTTTACTAACACCGATTAACCGGCTTTCCAATGGAAAGGTGGTTGAATTATTTACCTATTAACTGACCCAGTATTTTACAAACTGATGGTATGTAAGACCAAGAGAGCAAAACAAACAAATAACTGAGAGTTGTATTCTTTACAAATGCCTTTGGATTTAAGGTAAATTTTGTTCTGATTAGAACAGAAGAGAACAACTAATTAATTCACAACAAATAGATGAATTTTACTCTCTTTAATTGTTTGAAAAGAGACTGAAAATCTGAACATGTTTGGGATTTTTTAAAATTACTTAAATCATTCCTCAAATCAGTACTTGGTATTGCTTATCCTAAGGATAACTCTTCAGCAGGAAGTATTTCTCTCATATTTTATGTCTTTGACTCTTTGTCTGTGTGATACGTCTGTGTTGTTTCTCATCACATCTGCTACATTGTGCTAGAAATCCTTTGACAGACATTTTGAACTACATTGATAAGGCATTGAACTTTTCAATTTAGCTTTCATTGGAGGTGATGATGGTGACTGGTTTGAGACACATTGCTTTAAAGCTTTTTGTTTTGTGAGCCCCTCTTCCTAAGCTTGTTCTGAGAAATTAGTGAAGCCTAGGATTCCTGTAGGAAGAAGCTAAACAAAAGGAGCCATCTTAGCTGGAAATCTTAGCTGGAAATCTTACCATTGCTAAAGAAAGCCCAAGAACTGGTATAATCAGCGGTGTGCATCACCTGCTGCTATAGTGTCCATCAGTGAAAGTGGCATCTTTCATGTAGACAGCATTCTCACTAAATTGAAGTCTGACAGACACTCGAGGTTCCTTGAAGACCCAACACAGCAGTATAAACAAAACTGATTTTTACTGCTCCAGCAATGGAGAAAAACTTGCAATTCATTCTCTCTTCATTTTTGGGTCAGCAGTATTGTGCATGACTGTCTGGGGACAGACTTACTGAGTTATGAGGAGGCTGGGGAAAAGATGAATTTCTGCGTGTGTCCTTCATTCTCTTTATGTGTTGTTCTTTCCTCGTTTCTTGTTCTCTTATTTCCTGTTTTCTTTTCATACTGCCTTTTCCCTCCTCCAGCTTATCTGACCAAAGGTATTTAGGTAGTCTGTTGAAGACAGCCCATACATGAAGTTTGACTCCTCCATTAAACTCCTAAGGAGTTGCTTGCAACTCAGATCTCTGGAGAGTCCATAAATACAGCAGACTGCACTAAAATAGATGGGTAATTCCTGCATTTAATGTTTGTGGAGAGAACTTATCCAGCCTATATACTTCCATCGACTTCTTTCAAAAACAGTTCTTTAAAATGTTCTTGAGTCGCACACTTTGCCATTGCTTTTTGAAGATAAGTAGTTAGAGAAGCAGCTCTGAAAGCCAGAAAGATTTGTTTTCAAAGAAATGTGCATCCTGAACCTATTGCAAAAAGATGGCACCAGGTTCATTTGAAATCTGATAGTGGTTTGCTGGAGAAGTTCATAAGCTGTGACAAACCTTCTGTGATTCAGGACCATAAGAATGGTTTTGCTAGCACTTTTTCTTCCTTAAAATAATTTATATTTTTTGTCTTACGATTTGCTACAATTTTTAAAAATTACTACTTTCTCTTTTTTTTTTTTTTTTTTTTAATAAGGGAACACTCAATTCAGATAAAGTAGCCTGATGAGATGAAAGGGAGTTCTGCTTTTTAAAGTTCAGTTCATGTGAGGCAGTGATTAAACTTTGACCAAATGACTGGCAGCTATTTTCTCATTTGTCCAGCTAGATGATGTTTCAGAACACTCATAGACGCCTATAGTAGCCTAATGATTAACTTGCACTGCTCTTTGGGATTAATCTTAGCTTCAGAAAGGTGAATTTACTTTGCCATCTGACTGACTAATCTAGCTATTGCCTTACTTTATTATCCACATTTTCACAGTGTATACAGGTTCAGATGCTACATGTCTGACCACAGCCTCAGTGCTTGACTTAAATAATGGCTTAAATATTGCTTGAATAATAATGACATAAAGCTGTTGATAAAACTAGAGATAGGTGATGTACTCATGACTTCTGGATGTACAGGCTGCCTATTTGTAAATATGCACTGCAATACAGTTTATATTATGTGTTTAAATGCTAGCTGCAGAAAGCAGAAACTTAGATCACCAGAGCAGTAAATGAAAGAGTTAAGAACCTCTGTTTAATATTTCTTTCTTCCAAAACAGGTAGATACTCTTATCATGATGTACAAAACACACTGTCAGTGTGTCCTTGACAATGCAATTAATGGGAACTTTGAAGAGGTAAGGTTATTTGAACACACTCTCTTGGTACATATACAAGAGAAGGGAAGCCAAGAAAGCATGATTTATGTCTATGAATCTGGTTCCTATTCCTTTAGATCCAGCATTTCCTATTACATTTTTGGCAAGGAATGCCTGACCATCTTCTTCCCCTGCTTGAAAATCCCATCATCATTGACATTTTCTGTGTCTGTGACTCGATACTGTATAAGGTAAGTTAAACATTTAGCTACATGGATTATTTCACCCACAGTACAGCTTCTGTATCTGTAAAAAGATAGAATGACAGGATGCAATGGCTGCTTTCTGCTGTAAATCAGCGAGGAAATTATTGAAATCAAGAAGTAAAATAAGAGCTGAACACCAGTCTCAGCTTTGCTGAACACCTGATGTGTGACCATGGGCAACACACTAACAGTGAAACCCTGACCTACTTGCTTGAATGTAGCTGAAAGAAATGCTCATGTGCTCACTGACAAGGCTGACTGAGGTAATACTGGATGAAAATTGAAGCCTTGTTTTCACTGAAAAGATTATTGCAATTTCTACCAGAAAGGAGAGTCTGTGGCACATCAGTAAGATGATTCCACAGACCAGTCTGCTACTCACAGGTTATGTCAGGCCACGGTTTCATGTTACCAAGCTGGAACAATACTGAGTTAAGATATTCTTGCCTCTCCTACCTGCTGCCTTTCATTTCTGTTCCCATGCTGTTAGAGGTACCAGCAAAACTGCTACACTCTGAACTGGTCTGGGCTTAAAAAAATATAAGGAGTACTTGCTTTGCAGAGCTTTTGTACCATGAGTTCTTTGATCTTCTTCATGTCATAATCACATAAATAGTTGAAACTAAGTGACCCTTAGGAGTGTTGCAAGGTCAGGAATAAATTATAGAGCACTGGGGAAAAAACAAAGTAATATCACCAAAGTGTCCTGAGGTTTTCCTTTGGAAAGTCAGATCAGATGATTCTGTAGTAGGTGCAAAGTACTTTAAGTTGCTCTGATAGGATGTGCCATAGAAATAGAAAAGGATTGTCATATAGGTGTCTCTCTAACTGATTTCACATCACATATTGATGAGAAGAAATAACTACTGGCTTAACAGTAAACACCAACCAGTCAAAGCAAAAGACTTGAGGCTTTTTAGCTCTGATTTCCTTATTGTAACCTAATTATCATTAGTTACTGTAGAAAGATATGGAGGAAAAATCCAGAAAATATGAAAATATGTATGTCTTAGAAGCATATAAAGCTGTAAAGTAAGAAGTGTTTTAGTTAGCATAGTAAAGCAAAGGTAATTAGCATCAAGAATCATAATTACTACCCAGGAGATGGGTCATTAAGCCTCATTTACTTGTAGAGGTTATAATGTACCTTGAGTTTATGAGGTTTTTCCTGCTCTAAATGTGTTGTCTCAGTAGATTCAATATTAACTTTATTTCTGATAGATTTAATGTGACAGAAGAAGAAATACTAGAGGAGCATTAAATTATAAATTGAATTAGACTGAATTTCTCAAAAGTTCATAGATTTGCTATTGTGCCTCTTCTTTGTCTCTCACTATTTCTTATCTATAATCATGCCAGATGTTCTTGACACTACAGCTGATAGAAGGAAGAAGGAATTACATTGGATTTTTATCAAATTATTTGCATTAACAGTGAAAGGAGGTTTCTGGAATATTGTCTATCAACTTTGCCCTCCACAATAACATTCCCTAGGGATCATGCCAGATGGCACAGTTATTTGCTGAAACTGTTCCACACCACACTTAGCTACAGGGAACTCTATGGCTAAACTCTGAATGCCTGCAGTGCCGTGTCCAGTTTGGCAGAAAGAAGAGTCAATGGCTCTCAAGGACTTGGGAGATGCTTGAGTATCTGCTTTACAGAGACTTGGTGATGCTAGAAAAGACAAAGTGTTTATGCATCTCATTTCTACTGATTTCCCTACTCTAAGACATGGGGAATAGTATGTCTTGTTTGGTTTTTTTCCTCATTTTACTGCTGTGAAGACATACATTAAGAATGGGTGCTATCTAAGTATATAAATATCTCCTATGTTCCTATCTAATAGTGATTGGAAAAATCTAGGTGTATAAATATCTGGACAGTAGGTTGAATGACTTTATTCTGTGTGAATTTTCTGTACTTATCACTTTGCAATCTAAGTAGACAAGAAACACATGAATGAATGAATAAATGGCCAGTGGAAGCATGATGTCATT
The DNA here is from genome assembly GCA_034509425.1 of Eopsaltria australis. NCBI lineage: Eukaryota > Metazoa > Chordata > Aves > Passeriformes > Petroicidae > Eopsaltria > Eopsaltria australis. Next base: position 1,180,326 of record JAVTVJ010000068.1, on the reverse strand, counting down.
TTCTGTTAACTTTTTGAAGGTTCTTACAGATGTACTCATCCCTGCAACAATGCAAGAAATGCCTGAAAGGTAGGTGTTTGAAAATAATCATGGTACATTCTGATTTTTAGGCATATATCAGATAAATAACAATTCTGTATTCTAGAGAAATTTCCTCACAGTATTTATGCTCATTTTTAGGACAGTAGAGTATGTATGGCAAAATTGTGTCAGCTCTGAGGGCAGCTGTAGAAGAGCCTTAAAATATTAGATAGCATTTTAATGTCCCCATTGGCTTACAATTTTCCCCAGAGGAGGTACGTATCAATATGGAGTCAATATATAGAACAGTGATTGGTTTTTTTGGTAACACCTGAGAAGCAATTTCCAGATGTATTCAGACAATTCAGAAGTCTTTTAGCCATAGATTGAAATCCAATTACTTAAACTAATGCCAGACAATTTTTATTGGTGATTCTCTAAATTACTTTTTGTTTCCCTTATAGTTTACTGGCAGATATAAGAAGTTTTGCAAAAAACTGGGAGCAGTGGGTTGCTTCCTCTTTGGAAAATCTACCAGAAAGCCTGATAGATAAGAAATTGCCTATTGCACGAAGATTTGTTTCCTCCCTGAAACGACAGACGTCATTCCTGCACCTAGCACAGGTAAACAGAATAAGATTATACATTCATAAATGTGTCAGTTGTATTCCGTGTACCTTTCTGGCTATGAGATACGATGCATTATTTTTCAAGGTTGACGTTCAGCCATGGAAGGCTTAAATCTTGTAGTTTTAATCATGAAATTAGCAAGTGACCATAAATAGGTCTGACCAGAACTTCAAATTTTGTACCAGAAAAGAGAGCAAAGACCATGGTTATAATGAACTGCCATCACAGGAACTTTTTTCAATGAAGTGTTGTTCATCATAGTGTGGGTCTATATTTTGGATTTGTACTGGAAACTATTGATAATTCGGGGCCATTATAGCTACTGCTGGACAGTGTTTACACACAGCCAAGATTTTTTCTGCTTCTTACAACAAACTGCCGGCACGTAAGTTGGAGGTGCACAGAAGTTTGGCAGGGGACATAGCTGGGACAGCTGGCCCCAACTGGTCACAGGGATACTCCATACCACACATCAACAATAAAACTGGGGGGAAGTTTGGCAGGGAACAACTGCTCAGGGCCCATGCTGGGCATTGGTCAGCTGGTGGGGAGCGATTGTTTTCGTTTGCATCACTGCTCTTTGTTGGACTGTATTTTTCTCTGTTGTTTTTTGGTGTTTCTTTTAAACTCTTAAATTACCATTGTCGTTGTCATTATTATTTTTTAAAATTATTAATTATTAATGATTTTAACCTAACCAACAGGTTTTCTTACTTTAACTCTTTCAATTCTCTCCCCCATCCCATGGTGGGGAAGGGAGTAAGTGAGTGGCTGTGTGGTGCATAGATGCTAGCTGGAGCTAAACTGCAGCAGGGTCTCAGCATTTTACGTTGCTTTCTCTTGCAGATTGCTCGGCCAGCTCTCTTTGATCAGCATGTGGTGAATTCCATGGTGTCGGATATTGAAAAAGTTGATTTGAATAGTATTGGTTCTCAAGCCCTCCTTGCAGTTTCAGGGAGCACAGACTCTGATGGGGAAGTCTACAGTGAATGTAAGTCCATGGTGGTATATCTGTACCATTAAAAGTAATTCGCTCTTTCATTCCATGCCACATCAATCTGCTTGGACTGACTGTGACAGGGCACTCATAGACTCTGCATTCTCCAATCTAGTTCGCCATAAACTTCAGTAGGTTAAGAAAACCAATTGTTTGCTCTAGCATGTCCTACAAGAACAGAAGCTTGTGCTGGGACGTCATCCCAGCTAGATGACTTTAAATGATTGCTGAAAAATTCATTTACATGTCAGTTGCAAACCTCTTTTGAAACTTGGTCCTAATTATATAGGTATATTGCACAGATCAGTTCTTGAAAGATTTGTCAGAAATTCTGTATCATTTTGGCTTAATGTAGTGGATATTTGAACTAGCATATTTTTTTTCTTAATTGGATTTTTTTCTGAAGGTTGAGCTTTAAAAAAATAGGTAATTTTCGATTTAGTGTAGCAGCTATTTTCATACACAGAACAGGGTGAAGTATAAATTTTAAGGTTGTTAATTTTCATATACATTGTTGAAAAATAGATTTAGCCATTTCTCTATTAAAAAGATAACTTTATCATAGGAGTCATGTTGATCAGAGTTTCAAGAGCTGAAAGGAATAGCAGTGTGTTGTCCTGTAAATATGAATTACTTCAATTATGAAAATTTGTTCTCTTTAATGATTCACAATCCTATTTGAGTTTTCATTTGAGTTTTTTTGTGTCATTATTTTTTATTTTAGTCTTAATCTTCTTTCACAGTGGTTAAAAAAGAAAAGGAGAAGAGAAATAGCCGGTCATTCAGGCACTTTTTTGAAAATGGGAATTGAAGAAATTAACTTTATATCCTATTGTGAGAAACTTGTAAAATATGAAGGAAACATAAGGCACTGCAAATTTGCCATATTACAGAGAAAGCTTTACTAGTAAATGTAGTATTAGAAAGATTTTCAAGATTGAATCTACAAAGGAATGGAAAATACAATAATCTTTTGCTTTTATTTTATTTTAAAACTTCATTGTCTTACAACTTGTATAATTATAATCCTTAAGTAATTAAAATATACGTGTGTGATGGATGTGTGTGTGCTTGCTTTGCTGGGGAATTACTTATTTCTTCACTGCTCTAATTCTTTGATTTTCCTTTCCATGCTACAATATTGTCATATGGCTGGTGAGTGGCTTTTTCTCATGTTCAGAATAGAGTGCAATGATATGTTCTCCTTTTTACATGGTAGATGACTCTATTACAGTGTTCCAAGAACTGAAGGACCTTCTAAAGAAGAATGCCACTGTGGAATCATTTATTGAGTGGTTGGATACTGTGGTTGAGCAAAGGGTTATCAAGGTACCTTTCAAATGTTCTGCCTGACTAGACCAAATCCTACTCCCCTTACTCCTTATGCAGTCCCACTGATTTTCCACAAGGAATTTTCATCTCTGCTCCTATCTCCTTACTGTGACAGGGAAGTTTATCATTTGGTGTCAAAGATTGCAGTGGTATTAGTTCTAATTAATCATACTGAGCCGTCTTATGTGTGTGAGAAACTAAGAAGCATTGTAGCTAAAACACTAAAGTCAGCACTTTCGCAAACTGCATGAAAGAAACCCTCCCACCTTATGTGTGCCTGCAGAGTCACAGGGGGATTGCTCAGTGAGAAAGGTGAGCAAAAGTTGTTCTTAGAGAAGCAATTCTCTCTTCCATGGCATTTGGGTGGTACTGTATGTACTGTATAAGTTACTGCAGCAGCTGGATTCAGATGACGCTAGCTTCCTGAAGGATTTCTGCATTCCAGGATGGAAGACACATTTTTGTAGTTTTGTAAGGTGCTTAATACAGTAATTGATGATTTTGATGGGATTCCCCTGCCTGCCTCCAATTACCAAGATGCATTTTCATCACAAGTATTTCATATGCATGTAGTTATGTAGGTGTTAATAAACTACAGCTCAGAACAAAAGAAAGGATTTTTGAGTTACAGCTAAGTAAGACATTTAACCAATTTGTGACTCTAATTACTGTAAACTAGCAGAATAAGATGTTACATTATGTTGGCTAATAGCTGAACAGTGGTCTTCTCATCAGACCTTTTCTGTCTGAAAATGCAGTGTCTTACTCATCATTTTAGGTAGGATCTTGATATGAATGAATGCAAAAGGATGAGACAGTAGAGTTATCATCAATTGCCTAGCAGAAGAGAGACTGCCACTTACAGGAAAATCATTCCTTTCTTCACCTGTTTTCCCAGATTTCAGTGGACACAGTGATAGTTTCTTTTTAAAGTACTCTGAGTTTCCTAACAATTGCTGGCGTATGTGAGCAGCATGGTGAGGAGCTTTGGATGACTCAGGGCAGCAGAGCCAGAGCAAGTCCTCAGATACACAGAAAACTCTCTAGGCAAAAAAAAAAAACAAACCAAAACAATTGAAGCTGAGTAATCTCAACTTAATTTAGACCAGAATGATTCTGGTCTAAATTACATTCCACAATTTCAGAAGACAATTCCTGATAAAGAAGTCAGGCAGAAAAGGTGAAGCAATTTTCCATTTAGCATCTACTACGTGGTACCATATTATTAAAGATAACAGGCAGGGTTCCTAGCATTGTTTTCTTGTACTTAAGGGAAGAAGTACTAACAAATTCTGATATGAAGCTAGGTCAACTAGAGCAGAAGCTAATCATTTACAGAACATGTAATCCTTCCACTGCTGTCTGCCTTCTGTTCATGCTAAAGTGTGGCTACTGTCAAACTCACACAACAGCTTCTTTCTGCTTGCTGTTTGAGAAAGTAACAGGGCATATGCTAGCACACAAACAAATCACTGCCTGAGCAGAGTGACTGTTTGAAATGAGCAGTATTAAAAGTGTCACTTTGATCATCATGGCAGTAACATACCATTCTGTGAGAGAAATTCTGACCAGTATTATATAGATTAAATTAAAAGAACAAAGACTAATTTCTGTTCCGTTTTTGTGGAATAACAGTGCCAGAGGGTGGGAGCTTTCATCCAGCATTGACAGACAGCATTCTATGGTTGCACTGGAAAGAGTGAAGGCTGCTCTGTTTTACCAAGTTAGGGCACATAGCAAGGCAATAGTTTGAATCAGGCAGCTTGTTTCACTCTGCCACATCAGCCTGAGTCAAGGACTCCTTAATATCTCAAGGATATTCAGTTCTTCTCTCCTGTTTGCAAAAAGCAACTGAGCATACTTAACACTATTTTACTATTCTCTTTCAGGCAAGCAAGCAAAATGGGAGGTCTCTAAAGAAGAGAGCTCAGGACTTCCTTCTGAAATGGAGCTTTTTTGGTGCTCGAGTAATGCATAACCTGACTCTAAACAACGCATCAAGTTTTGGTACCTGAGCTTCATAAACACACTCATATTTTGTACATATATGTTAAGTACTTACCAGCTTTCCATCATTTCCTGTGCTGAGGAACCCATCCTAATCTAAACATTCTTTTATCAAAGTCACAAATACTGTGTGATGTGTTTTTCAAACTAACATTTCACAGTAAATGCTAGCAATATTTTGCTGGTGACCTGTGTCACACATTTGTTTTTAAAAGGTGTTTTTCTTCTGAATTGATGTTTTGATACTGCTTTGACATTTAAGTCCTAGAAGATTCTTTTGTTTTAATATGGCAGTGGAAGTGTAACTGCATATCTCAGTATAAGAGACAGAAGATTTAAATTATTGGTTTTACCTGTGGACCAGTTTGGTAAAAAATTGCTGTTGTATATAAGTTCTTGGGCATGGTATGTTTTAATAAAAGCAAAAGGAATTTGGTAGTCACCACACACTTAATTCTGGAATCAGCAGATGGTCAATTTAACAGTGTTTGTGGCTTTTAAAAATTAAGGCTCACACATCCATCCTTAGGAATGTTTACATTTTTGGGAACACTCAGAAAGATCCTTTTATAACAGAGAAGATGGCAGAACAAGTGAAACAAACTCTACTATGTAATTTCATGTATTTAGCCATAAGTACATTGTTATCTAAAATTCAGAGGGTATTTGAAATTATTGTAAGGATACATACATTTTTTAATGTGATATATCCTTGAAATAAGGTCAAAGACTTCACCAGTTATTGTCTGGTTATTTAGCACAAATCAAACAGAAATAGAGCACAGTCATTCTAGCAGACTTCAGCCTTATCTAGTTCCACTGTGTGCTCTCTTCAAGTATAAAGCATGTCTCACTTTCATCAGTATTTTTCTTTGATGTAATTAGTGGTCAAATAGCCTACAGGACAGTAAACAATTGAGCTAGGTGGGCCAGTGCAAAGAGAGATTAGAGCTAGAAGTTAGGCACTATTCCTTGTTGGTCTTGCCAGGTCATTTAAAGTCCACAATTATTTGTTTGTTTCACTGGCTTCTTGTGGAGTGGTGAGAGATGGTCACAAAGATAACTTAGCTGCTCTCTCTCTTTCTCCTCCGAAAGGTTCTTTTCATTTGATCCGCATGTTACTAGATGAGTACATCCTGCTTGCCATGGAGACACAGTTCAACAATGACAAAGAACAAGAACTCCAGAATCTGCTGGACAAATACATGAAGAATTTAGGTAACTAGAGCTTGGTTCTTTTGCATGTACTCTGCTGTGTTTAGAAATTGATGTATTTGTTTAAGTAGAAGCAGGTTTAACCTGGAGGTGTAGTTATATGCAACATTGTCAAATTCACCTGGAAAGTTTGTGACCAGTCACTCAGCAATTCATTTCCACCTTCCTACCACAGTTCATAACATTTTGTTGGAATGTCAATACTAATGATCACTGAAATTATCTTGGATGCAGCAAAGTACTTGTCTGAAGGGCCATGAACTGAAGTGGGAAAAAAGGTGTAAGTAGCAGAAAGGGCAGGAATTCCTAATCCAGTTTTTCTCCAAAGCTTAAATATGTAATTACAACTTGAATTAGGATTTCATTAAATGTTACCAAAGTGCAAATATCTCTTCAACACTGGAACACAAGTTTGGAGCCCTATTTAGCATGTGGCTGAAGTATTACTATATGGAAGAGAAATAAAATTATTTGAAAACAGTATCCTTAACATTTTCCATCCACCAGGCTTCTTCAAAGTTAGACAGATTGAAGTTATATGTTCCAGGTCCTTTGCTATAAAAAGATTGATTTGGATCAAGTTCTGATCCAAGTTAATCCTTAAAAATCCAGTGAAACTTCAGAAACTTTCAGAATTATTTTTTATTAGCATTAGCACTGGCAGTTGATTCTTAACTTTTTCGGCTGTTGTTGCTCTAAATTTTCACTTTGCTGCAAGAAACTTGCATAGAATTTGTCTGACCGTAGATGCTGCACTTCTTTCAATTCAGCCTCATGGAGAAAAACTTGGCCTGTGTTGGCAAGGCAGTTGCCTTACCCTTGTGTGTTTAGGTGAAGTACTTGAAACCGTAAGGTAAAATCAGTCTTCCACTGAAGAAGAGCAAAACTGACTTTATCAATAGTCTGCAAAAAGCTGAAGAACTCTTGAGTATAACAAATGCTTTTCTCTAGATATCAATATGAAAAGAGAGTTAATGCATTCTAAAGCTGTCATTCTTTATGATGAAGTGTCAATCCTGATTCACTCTTAATGCAATTTACTTGACTTCATTGTTGGCATTTACTTCAAGGGAACAAATCTGATTCAAACCTTTGCTGTGATGGCTTCAATAAGGAGCTGATACTGTGTGATGTAGATCTGTGGTCAGGGAAGATGATACAAACAGAATTTATGTGCAATGAGCATACATAGCAGCCAACAAGGGTTTTCATTTACCCTTCCAGATGCAAGCAAAGCCACCTTCACTGCATCACCAAGCTCTTGCTTCCTTGCAAATCGCAACAAAGCCGCTCCTCTGCCCAGTGACACTTCAGTAAAAAATGAGTGCCTAGGAGAGCAAACCTACGTGTCCTTGTCAGCTGGCCAGCCCAGCAGTGCACCTTCTGGTCTGAATCCCTTCACCACAGGAGATGGGGAGAGTATGCAGCTGACAGGTGTGTATCAGCTCTTCCAGCTTCTCCTTCCCTAATTAGTCTGTTAGTCTTTCAGTTCGTGGTAACATGTTGCTGTAGGAGGAGCAATGACCACCTGCATTTATCAAGACCTCTAGTAAACAACATTTCATGAGCTCACTTTCTGTGGTGATTTACAGAAGTCAGCAATTGTAATTACCCTGTCAGTAATAGTTCCTCTTGGAAAAATGGTACAACTATCTTAGAACTCTTGGCTTGGTGAGGTTCTTGTGAGGAGAGAATGAGCAGTAACACCTGGAGCATATGAGGATTGTAACTGCTGGAAATTCCCACTGAATGTGGCACCTCCAAGCTGGAGAATGAAAGGGGGAAGCCTTATTGCCTGAAGCCATTAAATAAAAGCTGTGAATTGTATAGGTGGGAGCCAGGGCATATTTTATAAAGGTTTCAAATGGTTCTCTGCATTTCATTAGAGGGTTTGTGTCTGAACAGCAGTACTGAGGTATGGACACTAACCATGGTTAATGTTTATTTATTCCAGATCAAATGGAGCTGTCTCAAAGCACTGGTCACCTCATGACTCCGCCCATTTCACCAGCCATGGTCAGCCGAGGAAGTGTTATCAACCAGGGGCCAATGGCTGTGAGACCTCCCAGTGTAGGTCCCATGTTACCAACACATTCACAGTGCTCTTCCTACTCAGAACCCCTTTATCAGACTTTGTCACAGACAAATCAGAATTACTATGGAAACAATTCCAATTACCAGGCTATGTTCAGAACACAGGCCCATTCCACTTCAGGAGTTTATGACCACAGAGCAGAGCCCAGCCGATTCAATGCCTTGAGTGAACAGCAGTTCTCCAGGGACTACTTCAGCAACAGTTGTGCTGTGTCTCCCTACAATGCCAGATCCCCTTCCAGCTATGGTCCCTCCAGCATGTCTCAGGACACACACAATATGCAGTTTCTGAATACCGGCAGTTTCAATTTCTTGAACAACTCAGTATCTACATGTCCAGGAGCAGCTTATCCTGCTAATGCTTCCAACGGTATTAATACATATTTTCTTCTTCCTTTTGTTTCTCTTTCATTGCTGGAGTAAAACGCTTTTTCTCTGCCTTTTTTTCTATGGAAGATGTTTTTCAGCTTTTATTTATAAATTCCTGTTTTCCACTTCTCTGATAACACACAGAGATTGTAAAGCAGCTTAATAAGCTACTTAAGGGTTTATTTTCCTATGGTGAATCCTCAGTTGACCTCAAATGCATCTGCTGCCCTATGCTAATCTTCCTTTGGTATCATCACCATATCTTGCACAAAGGAAGCAAAACCAGGATGACCTTGTGGTTTAACAATCTCTTGAAAAGCCCCCAAAACATTTGCTATGAAATAGAGCTGACACAAGATAGCTTACCTCTGGGATCAGCATAATCGACCGTTGTAGTCACAGGGTGATAAAAAGTATAAAAATGTGCATTAGCAATAGTTGGTGGCTTCAGCCCTTGCATTTCTCATTCTTCAAATGTACAATCACTGCTTCAGAGATATAGTCAGCAAAACACCTCCCTCTTCTGGAGGAAAGACACAGTGGAAATGTTACTTTTATATGGATTTGTCTGTGTGTGAGTACTTATTATCCTGCAGATTTTCTTTCCATGTATGCTTTCCTTGGTTGTAAGCTTCAGAAGGATGCACTGAACTGTAGATAGGACTCCCCATGGTATCTCTCAAGGCCACTGATTCCAGACTATGTTTGATTCTGAACTTTGAAGGAAAGAGCAATTTTCTGTACTGAAGGCATGACTGAACCCTTACCATCTTTTGGTTTCCTTGTTGTCACCTCTCTTTTGGGTCAGTCCTTATATATGTTGCTTATTTTCCTAGGTTATATGTGAACATAAATAATCTTACTCTGAAGGACTTCATCCAGTAGCAAGTACTGTTTTTCCAAGGTTATCACAGGCTCATACACTACCCAGGAGTTTCATTCATCTTTGTTTTCAATCTTCAATTAGGATATTATGGAAACGGCATAAATTATTCAGAATCTCACAGACTCGGAACAATGGTGGACCAACATGTTTCTGTAATCAGCAGTGTCAGCAGCATTCGGCCACTGCCATCCTACAGTGACATCCATGATCCACTGAATATCTTGGATGACAGTGGAAGAAAACAAACAGGCTCATACTACACAGAGTCTTCACCTTCGATCGTCTGCCGGACCCCTATGCGTGAGTATAGCCAACAGCTGAGGGGCAGCTGTGAATTTTTAGCATCCTCACAAGTGCTAAAATGCATTATTTGTAAAACAAGTATTAAAATGTAGCTCACATATACAATGTATGAAATGCAACATAGAGATGAAACAGCTCAGTACTTAGGACGTATCATGTGTTTTCCTTAAAACTGAGTTTAATAAATGTGCTTCCATAAGGAGGTCTATGATCCATTGTCCATGAGGAGTGGAGTGATTGGCCTGAGTTGCATAAAAATATGTATTAGGAAGCACTTTCTAATTATTAAGTAAACTAATAATAGGCTGGGCTTTTCTAGGGTCTCTTGGAGATCCTCATTGTCAAACAGAGCAAATGAATCCTGGGTCAAGGGTGTCTCAGTGTGTACTTCCTGTGCTGTGATCCCCCATCCTATACTTCAACAACTGTGTGTATTAGGCAAAGCTCCCACTGACAGTGAATTTTAGGCATAAATACCCAATCCCAAAGGGTTTGTTTTGGTATATGCCTTAAACAAATAGCAACTGAGATTGGTCTCACATTCCAGAAAGGGTTACATGGAAGATACAAACTAGGGCACAGTTTATTTCTACACAAGATTGCATCTTTCTACTGCTTATCTGTTAATCTTGCACAGAAGATCAGATACATCTGTCCTTCAGAGGATGTGCCTGGTAGATAGGAATTTACATAAAATTAAATTGGATTATGATTTCTGTTAAATGCAGTAAATTGAAAACTTGCAATGACAGTAACCTTTTTCCCCTACAGCTTCAAACCTGCAAACCACATCTTCTTCACAGTGTATGTACGGAACATCTGGTCAGTTCCCTTCTCAGGAAAATCTGGAAGTCCATGCCCCACCAAGCAGAGATATGGTGTCCTCTTTACCACCAATCAACACTGTCTTCATGGGAACAGCTGCTGGAGGAACCTAGCTGGGAGAGACATGTCTGTGCCCTAAGCTTACTTTACATTTTATACAGACATTGAGGCTATGGTAATCCCCTTCAAGATGGTGGAAGATAAAAGTGTTACTTATAGGTGTTAAAGGGGCCATTTTAGAGATGTTATCAGCCCTCCACACACACACACACACACACAAAAATAGCTATATTTAGTTTGGGTCCTGCTTGTGAATCTCTCAGGATTGTTCTCACCATTACAGCTTTTCAGTCAGGAATTCAGGGTAAGCAGAAAGAGCCAGTGATTCTTGCACGCAAGAATAAGTTGTAAAGAAATTATTGCATCTATTCCTAATTTATTAAAAATGCTATTTTAGACTTTCACTTTTATCTTTTTTTTTATATATAAAAATGTTTATTTAATGCCTGTGTTGCTCATTATTTATTAGGACCACAGAGTAACTGTTTACTTTCTCATATTTGACAGATTGTCAAATGTATGTATCCTACCTCCTATGGAAATGTTTACAAGGTCAGTTTTTACTGTTTTAAATGAAACTAAGCCAAGTTCCTAGGTTTTTTACTGTTGTGCTCTGGAAAGTCAATTTCAAATGTTTAGTGCCTACTTGTGTAAGTGAAAGTCCTCAGGAAACAAATAAAACATTATGGAGATTTTATTTCTCTCACTTCTAAGATAAAACATAAAAAACATGCAAATATCATAAGCTAACTAACTGCAGTAGCCTGGCTACTGTAGCCGGATAACTGAAGGAAATGAAACTGTGCCACTAAATGTCATGGGAATTTCAGAATGTCCTGTGGTATGAGCCCAAAGTTTCTTCTGATGGAAATCCATGTTTGTTAGCTTTCGTTGGTTTAGGACAACTCTGTAAACTGAGACCGAAAGTAATAAAGATTATTTAAAAATACGGCAACTCTTCAGATAGCTATTTTAATTTTAAAAAGTGTTTTACAAGTGCCATGTTAATCTGTACACAAACACACGTTTATTTATGTTTCTGGAGAAACCAAGAGTATTCACTAGTGGTGTTACAGAGGACAGAGAGGAGAACACATTTCTTGCTACACATTCATGAAATAGAATTCATTCATCCATGGAATTAAAAGCGCATTTTTTGATGGAAGAAAATGGATGATACCATGATGAAGCTTTTCTTTCTAATTCTGTTTAACTTCCTTTAGTATCTCTCTCAATCATGAGAAGTCTGACTGCAGAAAATAATCAAAGTATTGACTGGAGTAGGTCATGAATAATTTTAGATATGAAACAGTATGGAGAAAAAAAGACACCATAGTTCAGTAATTGAGATGTGGAAGACTTCAGCTCAATTGCTTCCTAATTCAGGATGAAGACTTACATTGTGGCCAAAAGTACCATAATGGTGCAAGAAGGCTTTGATTTCTATACAAATTCACAATGAGATGTAGTGGTAACACAGATTGTTCAAACAAATATTTATTGGACAAAGCATTGTAGCAAATGAAGGAAGTACTGCAAAAGAGTTCTTTCTTCATGACAGGATGTATTTTGACCTAAAATTCGACCTATGAAAGTGAGGTTTCCTCCCTATGTATGCAGGTCACCTCCATAGTCAGTGACAGGAGAGGAGGTACCTCCTATTCCAAGGCGTTAAGATGGGGAAGGGGAGTGCGAAGGTAAGGGATACGCCTCTAAAGCAAGGAACATGTCACTATCCTGAAATCCTTGGCTCCCTCTGCTAATAAATGGCATGGCACAAATAATTAATATAAGGTCAAAACTTCCAGATTGTTGAATATATGTGAGGGCAGTATGTAGAATTTAAAGGAAGTAGGCAATCACTAGCAGACAGGGTCTTAGTCTATTAGGCTCTACATAAAAAGAACTCTGTGTACATGATTTCTCATATGGGATATGAGATTTACATGCGCCATTTCAAATAATTTTCTTGTTTTTATGTGAACTATTTTGCACTGGGGTTTGTTGGGTTTTTTCCTCTCATTAATTACTGTATCTGCACATTCTCTGAGATAAGATACAATTATATGTTATTAAATGTGGAGATTCTCCAGAAGGCTGCAGAACACAAAGTAGCATGAAGTATCACACCGTTGTAAACTGCAGTTCATTGTCAATAGCAAAGAGTAATAAAAACATTCTAATATTCAAATAGCCAGTTGAGAGAATTCTCTCATAGTGCTGCAGAACAAAACAAACCCATGATAATTGTAACTAGCAAAACCAAATGAGAAATTTCCCTTTTGTGACCCATTAGTTCAATCAAGTATATGGTTTGATGAAATCAGTAAGTTTTGTCTGTATAAAATGAAATAACTCACAGCTTTTGTGAATAGCCCATGGGAAGATTTTTATCTTTTGTGTTGTAACAGCATTACAGTAAATTATATGAGGAATTAATGGAGTCGCTATTTGGTGGCTTTGTATTAGTCAATTCAGTTGCATTTCTGTGGCTGCATTAATACATTGGTTTCAATAGACACATTCCTGGAAATCTGTGTTAAAAATTGTACATATTGAGTGCAATCAATGTCGAATGCATATTGCCTACAGGAAAAAACAAAGCCTTTTTTTTCTGAGAAAAACATGAGAAATTAAATCCTTTTGATCTATTTGTCAGTATCAATTTCTCTGAACTACTGCTAGGCAAGGCAAAAGAGGTGGGTGAGGGAGTCAAATTTGCTTCCACTTCTAAAGTAAAAGTGATTCTAATTCAAATTATATCAACCAAGATGAAACAATAATGGAGACGTACCAATTGTCTTATGTGCCATGAGCCCATGCTTAGCTTTGCAGAATTTGTGCCAGAAGAGAGGTGCAGTTATTTGACCCTGAAGGTAATTAGGACCATGGGAATGTTGCTCCAAAATCAAAATTAGCGAGGAAGTTGGCCTTTACCTTTAAATGTGTAGTGAAAGAACAGTGAAATAACTTGTGAAAAGTACACCTATGTATTGTTCTGTCATCCCACATGCCAAATGCATCTTACTGGTCAGACGCGTATCCTGCCACCTCTCTCCACCTTGTATATATGTGATTGTTGGTCACTGAGAGGAAGGAAGTCTGCAGTGCAGATTCATTTAGCAGAATCTCATACCTGGTGCAGACTATGAGAGGGTCACAGCTACTCAGGAGTAGGAACAGATACCTTATATGATGCAGCACAGTACTGTTTCCCTCAGTATGGGGTAAGGACTGAGTGGATTTTAGGGTTATGGAGCAAGAAACTAACACAAAACCCCATTCTTAGAGCACTTGGAGAAAACCTGTGGAGATGATACCAGTCTTAGAAAAGCAGATATTTGACACTAAAGAAACAATACAGGTCATTAATGCCATACCTGTGGACAGAGGTGTACTGCTACAGGCTGGGCGTGCCACAGCAACCAATATTACTGTGCTAAAAGTAAAACTGGCCATCAAGCTAAACATAAAAGGATTGAGGCTACCTACTGGTGATTAGATCAGCATAATTCAAGAGGCCTAACCTGCTTTTGAAAACTGAGGATAGATTAGAATTAATTTTAGGTTTTATATACTCCAGGTTGTAATTAACAGGCTTTTGTATGAATAGTTTTGGGCTACAGTTTAATTGGAATCACTAACCTAACTTTTAAGTTTGGATTAAATTTTATATTAGCCAAGGGATATAGCCTGGGCAAGAATGGGCTGATTGGTATGGGCCTTGGGACTGTTTCCAAAAAGGGCTGATAAAGCTGTGCTAAATTGCCTGTCTGAAAGAGGTTGCAGGTTTAGTTTTTATGATGAACTCTGTTTGTAGGATTTGGGAATAGCTATGACTGGGTTTATAGGCTTGGACTTGGGTTACAGTGTTGGATGAGTCTGCATAATGCCTGAGCTTGGCTTATGGCTCTTGCCATAGAGGTCTGGATGGTGTGTTTAACTTAATATAGTTAATTCATGAACATTTGATGCTTTCTTCCTAGTGATGTTCTCAGCTTAAATCTAAGTTATCTTTGGCATGATGCTTAACTTCAGAGGTTGGCTCAACATGAAGCTGAGACCAGAAAATAATGTTGGATTTAGAAGTGGCCGTCATGCTTGACTTAATGCTGCTGCTTACTGGGACCCACAAACTATGCTTGGTTCTAGAAAAAAAAACAGAATATAGGGAGAACAATATAGATTACTATTGTACTCAGAACTATAATTATGATTTACTTAGAACAGGTAAAAATGAGCTGTTTCTGCATTTAGCAGGGGCTGGCTGTTGGGCTTACACAAAACCAGATGATGTAGTTATGATTCTTTCAGGGTCTAGCCTCAAGACTAGACTTAGAACTGATTTGAAATTTACATTTGGAAACAAAAGAAGATAAGCCATTTTGGATAAAGCCAGGTCTAGAAGAAACAAGTCAGACTAATTTGGAGTTTTAGGTGATGAAGATCACATTATCAATCATCCTTCTGAGGCTGGCATTGTGAAATATGAAGTTGTGGTTGGGGTTCAGGCCAACATGAAGCAATGAATCTGAACTAATTATGGATTTAAGACCTTCAAGGATTTCTGCTTGCTATTGAAATTAGTATGAGTTGTTAGCTTTAGAAAAAAGTTGAATTAAAAGTCTAGAACTAGGTGGGTAATTGTGTGATGCAGGATCAATGCATGTCTAACCAGTCATTAGCTGAAAGTTCTTTGATGGAAAAGAGATGCATCTTTCACAGCCTGAGACGAGAATGATATCTTTAATGGAAGGACTGTAGGACCTGTAGCCCCAAGAGAGATGCTGCAACATTACTAATGGTTAGACCTCAACTAACCAACAGTACTGGGATGGGGAAAGACCAAGAAAGAAGGAGATCCTACCCCAAACTAAGCTGCTTCCGTGGTCACCAGATATTTGCAGCAACTGCAAGCCTTAGCAGAATCCCTTCTTACAAGGGCTTGAGGCCTTATGAAGGCATAAGCAGGCAAAACAGGAGAAAAGCAGGACTGGGATCTGAAATGTCGTGCCCACTGCATAATGAGAGTGACATCAAATACCATTTCTCTACATTTGGACTCTGCTATTTGCACACTTTTTTCCCATTTAACAATGGCTGCACGTTACAATGCTGCATAGAGCAATGGTTGCACAACTGGGAACACGTAAAAGATTATATTAGCAGCTGAACTAGGAAAACCTACTTCCCTTCCTTTTGGCTTAGTTGATTATTATCCCTGATCAAATAAAGGACCACATGTTCGTACTGCCCTTGTGCCCTGGTTGCTACAGTAAAAAGAGACATACAGTGAAATTGTACATTTAGAGTACTATATGCCTTTTTGATTTCTGTAAAGTTTAATTTTCCCATGTAATTCAGTTTTGTTCCGATTTTATTGATTAGTCACCTGTTTTGCGTCAAAATACATGGAGATCACTCTAACTAAAGCAACATGTTTTTGAAAACCTCTATTTCAGTAAAAAACACAAACTGTGTGTAATAGTAATAGGCCTTCCTGTCTTTTTGTTATGGTTTTTACCAAGATTCATCTTCAAAGTATGATCAGTCTTCAGACACTAGGCCAGATGAACGGAATCCTCTAACAACATCATTCCCCTGTCTCTAAATGCTTTTTCCCATGTAGGTGTGCCATCCAATGGCTGACCGACTGGATCTGTGCTCCTCCCCACCCAATCCATAGCAGCTGTGAGTTTCTGACAGTCCCCAAATTTCAGTTCTTGGTGAGCACTTGCATTTTAGAAGTCACATGGCCAATCTCCAGGCATGCCTAAGACAGCACTTAACCAGCTTCTGGCTCCTGAGAAAGATCTGATTAAACACTTTCAGTGCTCAAGATGTGACAGTTCTCTTTCCATTCCACTTCTGAAACTACCAAAATGCTTGTCATTGTATGATTGATAGTATGGGCAGTGTTTAAGGAATTACTGAAGAGAACATAAAAACTTTCCTACTACTAAGTTCCTTCTGGAATTGAAAAGTGAGTCTCATTCTAAATGAAAAGTTTGTGAAAAATTCTAGGGAAATTAATTTTTTAAAGAGTGAAATATTAAGGATGAAACTGAAATGGACTCAGTCCATTGCACTGAGGAGGTAACACTTCACTTAAATAAATAAATACTAAGCCATAGATTAAGCTCTATATTGAGCAGTTCCAGCTGATAATGGTGTTTGGTCATTTGGAAGAAAATGAGATCTCTTATCCTGCTCCAAAGTTTACATGTAGTGGAATGGTGCTATCAGAGGAGACCAAAAACATATCTATACAGTCAGCTTGGTTTGCTCTGCTTTCAGAGTGGTCTCTTTCTCCTGACTGTACTATCAATCCTGTAGAGTATACTCAGGCTTCAGCCTTTAGCTGAACAATTCCCTTTGAAGAAAAATAGTGAAAAAAATCAATATTTTATCCACTGCATGGTCCACATCTACTTTGTGATCTCCATCCCTTCACAGTCTTTCAAGAGGAGCCTCCCAGATCTCATGCTCCATCCAAAGAGCTGGGAATGAGGTTCTCCGTACTTCTGCCAGCAGTCAAGATGTGATCTATCACTGATAAATGATATGCCCCTGAGGACAACGCAGATGCAAGCAAAACTGTACTATTTAGGCCTAGAACTTTGTTCCTTTCTCGTCTATCTCCAGGCAAAATAGTTTGGCAGGTGGCTGTTCCTAAGGAATGCTTTAGCTCAACAAATCCCTTTTCTTAGCCCTTGCTCCTCTTAGAGATTCTTAGAATTGTGGTTCACATGATTTCCATGAGCATCTCCACGTATCCTGTGGGATTCCAAGATGTCTTAGCTGAGACTGAAATATCTGGTTGTCAACATGTCATGTGATAGTCATGCAGTTAGTACTTGACAAGCTTTAAGCCCCTTCATGACTGGCTTTCCATGACCCTGCAAAGTCTCATTGGAGTCTGCAATGTCAGGGTGAGATGTTTGTCCACCTGCTTGGACTGTGTGAGCCCCAGCCCTGCAACAATGCAAATTGTAAGAGCTAACTCCGACCTCCAAGAAATGCTGTCATATGGCAGATCGAACTGGACATTACACAGCCTCTAAGATGAAACCAGATGTTTCATAGGGTGTGCAGTGGAAAAGATGTGTTTAATCAACATCTGGCTGTGTGCTGTAGGGCCTTGTGGCTAAGCTGAGAGATGAGCAGAGAGAGAAGCTAACAAGTGCCTGGGCATTTTTGAGTGGCATTTGGAGCTCAGCTTTGTTAACACTGATGGGTGCAGAGAGTTTTTGATGCATATGAGGAATCCAGTCCTTAATCCTGTAAGTAATAGAAAATATCTTCTAAAAATATCCAGGCATCTAATGTATACATATCTTGCTTCTATAGCAAAATTTATCTATCTTTAAAGAAACAGCTCTTCACCCTTGCGGTGCTGAGCAGAACAACACATGGAAACATGTAAAGCCTCCTGAGACTGTTGGTCCCATATTTGAAAATGCTATTCTCTGTTCTTTCATCTTCTTGACAATTCTAAAGGTAAGGCATGGCTTCCACATCTGCATTTAGTTTCTCAAGTAAGCAAACAGTTCTTGTGAAGTGTTGCACACTCAGCAGTTCCTGCAGGCTGGCAATAATGAAATGGCTTTACCAGGAAAGAGCATGCTGGAGAGCCACAGAGATAAAAACAAAACTCCCAGAGTGGGATGGGTGGGTGTGGGCACTGCTCTCACTCCATGTCACTGGCCCACAGCAGCTCTGAGTCAAATGCTACACTTTTCTACAACTACAGTATGGCACAAGGGTCCTGGTTTAAGGAAAAGAAATAAATAGTAACAGTTCGGATAGAAATTAGTGAAACCCAGTGTAATTGATGACAATGATTATTGCTGTTAGATGGGGTTGAATTAAATGGAATGTCTCAGCTACCTACAATCACACTGAATTGACCAGTTTTCTGTTAGCTTTCAGGAATTTTGATGAATTAGCAATTTCCCTGTGAGAGGTCCATGAAGCAAGTCAGTGGGACAGGCAGTTTGAGACACACCAAAGGTTGGCCAGCCCTCTATCAGCTATAGGAGTCCTGGAGTGCTGACACTAAATAGAAAAAATCTACTTCTCTCAAACCCTGCTTTATCTAGTGTCCCTCAAAAAGAGCTTCAAAAGCTGTAATGGAAAACAAAATTAAGCTGAGATCAAAGCACAGGTCTATGCAACCTGTGAGATGGACATGATACATGGGAGAACATTTGGATCAGAGATTTAGGTATATTGAACACTTGCTGTCTGATTTAGCACTTTGATCTGTCCTGAAAGAAAATTATTCTTTGGCAAACTAGAACAAGAGAAAAAAAAAAGTTAATTTTGATGAATACAACTGGAAGATTCCCTGCCAGTTCTCTGTCTTTTCTTTTTTCCATAACTCAGGTTTATGTGACAAGATGTGAGAGTGAATTTGTCTGTCTCACATGTTGGTCAAAAGAGCTCTGCCAAGCTGATTGCCAGTAACAGAATGCAGGTGAATACACAAAAGTGGGGAAAGATAATCAAAACTAAAAGTCATATTTAACCAAGGGGTGCACAGAAATACCTGATCTAGTGATTTAAATTCAGAGAAGCAAAGCAGGAAGCACGAATCCAGCAAAACCCCTATGACATCTCAGCACACACTCAGCATGCATTTGGATCTGCAGAAACTGCAGACTGAAACAACTCATGGAAACAAAACAAAACAAAAGAATCCCACATAGCTGGAAGAAAGGAAATTGTTTTACCAAGGTAGAGAAAGATAGCCCAGTTTTAATATTGTCATAACTATTTCAACTAAGATCATATTCTTTGCAATTACTTAGTTCCACTGGTGAAGACCCAGAATTCGAGGTTGCCAAGTGCTGATGCTCATTTTGATGTGAATACCAGATCATTTTACCCTGTAACAATTTGCTATGGCTTACTCCATACTAATTAATGCTGCTTGTGGGAGTAGGCAAATCCTGAGGGGGTTGTGCAAAATTGCACTGTCCTATTGTTTGAGTACCATTGAGAACTTCAGCTACAAGGTGTTAGGTGTCCTGGTCAGCAGAGGACACACTCAGGTAGGTCAACAGACCCAAATGGCTTCAGTACATCTGGTTATCTCTCTTCTGCCTTAACCCTTTCTCCTTTTTTTCTTTCCCTAAGCACAAAGAGCTTAGTGGCTCTCCACAGCAGCAGCCTTACTTGCCAGGCTCTGCCCTGGTAGACCTGGGACTCCATCCCCTTTTTTTAATTCTCCCAGTAGAAGATCCTGGCGAGGGCTGAGTAGTCAGTCAGGAAAGGGAGGTGCCTCGTCCAAATCCCTCTGCTTTGCTACTGAGACAGAAGAAGCCAGGAATGGAAATCCTATGTGCGAGTCCTCTCAAATTCCATGCACTTCTGCAAGTTGTCTTAGAAAAAGGAAACCATTCTCATTTGCCCTTTCTACCCTCATCCTAAGGGGGGCTTTGCGATTAAAAACATGACAGAGTTTTGTTCCCAGAGAGGAGGGGTGGAGTGGGGGGTGGGGAAATTGCCCATGTACCATAACAGATGGTTTAAGTGTGGTGATTACAAAATCCTGAAGTTAAAATAGTTTAATTACAAAGTCAATACTGCCTCCAACCCCTGCTAAGCCCCTAGTGTAAAAACAACAGACGGTATAGTGCAAACGGTAGGACAATATTTAACCAGAACTTTGCATTAGCTACTGCAGTACAGCTCTCCATCAGGCCTTCAGCAAACGGAAGATCAACTGATTTTCCCAGCCTGTATTTGTTAACCATCTCTGCCTCAGTATCAATGGGCAGCTCTGGGAGAGCCACAAACAACTCAAAGGAAATAAACTGCAATACTATACTGCATGCAGAGGCTCAGCAGGGTTGTATGTAAAGTCCAGTATTTCAAGGGTACCTGGGAGAATTATTAGCACCTTGTCAGGAATGAATACAGACGTAAAAAAGGTGAGCAGGTAGAGGTATTTATATACAAAATGGAAATAAAACTTAGTGAAATAAGTGATGTTGTATTTTATGCACTGGATTTCATAGAAAAAAAAATAACAAGACATGGGAAGGCACAGGGAAAGAAAAAGGTGGGGATGATCTCAAATAGCCCAGACTTGATCTTTCACATGCAGAGAAAGCAGCAGCTTTATACAGCAAGTTGTGGGGAAAACTCACCAAGCTGTGCTCTTGCAGCTGAGAGCCTTGGTGCTGATCTTAGCCCAGTGTGTACATGTGCTGCATATTCTTTAACAGTGACAAACCTCCCTCTGTTGGCCTGTGTCCCTTATAAACACCCAGTCAAACATGGAGCTGGGAGAGTTGGAGGAAGTCTGGCTCTACTTTGCTAGCAATATTCTAAAAACCAGTCCCATCTGCCTCCATCAGCCTGAGGTGTACACCATCCCCGCTGCACATGAAGCACTCTGAGGCACTGCTCACTCCCCTGTCTGGGTGGGTAAATCAGGGACTGGGCAAGCTGGTGACAAGAGATGCAGACCCATGAAAGTAAAAGCCAAAACAGAAAAATGGGAGATCATCTTCAACACTTTTTCTTACCACTGACCCCTGAGCAAAATCAAAAAGTAAAGCAAGGGGGAAAACGGGCTCCAAAAGTGACACTACAACACAGAGGAGATCTTGTAAATGTGTTCCCCTTTTATAATTTTTACGGCAGAGTTTGAGAGATGAAGACTTATCTTGGGTGTTTGAGATCATAACTGCAAAGTCAAATAAGAGTTTCTAGTGGCTGATTTGTTTCTCTGAGGTTCTTCATAAGTAACAGCATTTGGGACAGAGAGCTGCACTGGCTAAAATGAGGGGTAGGGACACTGTTGTATCCAAGGGAAGAGCCTCTTTAATAATTAAGAGGAAAGAGGAAACATTCCTAGGACCTGATCCTTGAGGTTGCTGTATATTCCAGTCCAGCTTTTAGCAAGTTAACTTTACATATATGAGTAGATGCATTGACTTTCAATTAAGACTAAGTGCATATTGAAGTGCTTTATTTCATTAGAGTGGAAACAATCCTCTTTAATAACAGAAAGAAAAACCCCATAAACTAATGTTCTGATGGAAATCACAGCATGGAAGGCATAGCACTGACAACACAAAACCAATTTGAATGATTTTTATATGTGAATAGAAAATACTTGTATTTTTTCCCTATACTATGATAACAAATGGTTTTGTTATAACTTATAATAGCAAATAGCACTTGAAAGTATATTGTAGAGAACTTGAGAATGTCTAGTAATTTCTTTCATTCTCAGGCTTGCCTCCTTTTTTTACCCTAAGCAGGTACTTGTAACTAGGAAATCAATCCAAATAAATAAGGCATGGTCATGGCCTTATTTTAAAGATTTTTAAAAAATCTTAGCTTGGGGCAGAACTCATGAGTTTGTATCCGATCTCAGCCTCTTCCCATAGTGCGTGTTGGACACAGTTGCCACACGTCTGCTCTCAGGATAATTCTGTGTTTAAGCCAGTAGCTCTTCAGTGACTGCTCTCACCCAGAACTACAGGGACTGATGCCCAGTGCCCAGATCTGGGAGCAGGACTCTTCTCCACCAGGAGATAAAGTAGACCTTGGGTACCCTTGCCTAAACAGATTCCTTGAGGAAAAAGCTATGAATTGAAAGCATCTCCTCTGTCTCAACCTGAACCCAAACAGGAGCTAAGGATGAAGGCTGTCTTCTGCAAGGAGCTGGTTCCTACGTTACGTTATGTAGACTCCATAGATAAAAATACATAGGAGTTTGGATACCAAAAGTCCAGCAGGGGTTTGGTACCTGAGAGCTCCTCATCTCTCCTGCACTGACATTTTACAACTGACTCTGTTTCTTTGTCCCAGTATCACACCAAGTATCCACTTTTTGGAAAGGGCCTTGTATCCTGAGGAGGGCACAAGAAAACAGGTAATTCTGAGTGATTTCAGCTTGGGTACTGCTAACCAGAGGCATGCAGTGAATACTGCAGTTCGGCTGGGAATTTTGGCTGTCATCATTGCTAGACAAGCACAGACCCAGGAAAAGCATGCCAACATCACAGTTTCAAGAAACATGTTTCAAGAAACACAGCTCTATGGGAGAAAGTGTGCCTGGTGATGGATTGTAACTGCTACTAAACCAGGCTGTCCAACAGGACCTATTTCACACAAGGCACATTCAGGATGTGCCACATTAAATCTGGTTTCAGTAGGAAGTTCATGAGTAAATCAGGCAGAATGCAGTCCTAATTACAGAAGTCTTGACTTCACACACTCACAGCAGACTACTCCTGCAGATTTCCATTCTTTGTGGGATCTCTGCACTCTGAAGACACCTGATTTCACCACAAATTCGTTGGCAAGACTTTGGATAGAACGTGCTGGCACAAGGAGTGTCAGTGCTGTCATCGCTGTTATCCGTGCTCTCAGAGCACTTGGCGACGCTGCCGGGGATTACGGCCCTGCTGCTCCGGCAGCACCTCGGGCACAGGGAGGAGAAAAGGGAGGAGAAAGAAGAGCTGTCACCACCCAAAGCTCGCCCTCTGAAAGTCTGCAGGTGAAATGGCAGTGCAGGCTTCATCAAGCCCTCATCAAAAAGCAGGGGATCTGAAGCCTGAAATCTATCTGTGCAGCACATAGAGGAAGATACATTTTAAAAAACTAAGCAGGAGGAATCCTGTTGTTAGAGACTGACCTTTTTTCCTCCCAACAAACATTTACCCAGGGTTGTCTCATGACTGGTCAACTTTTGTAATCCATTAGAAGGTGATGCTGTTGCATGACATGATCAAACACGAAACACAGCAGAAAGACCATAACTATATCTAAAAAGCCTTTGCTTTATCAAAACCTTGCACTAATGCTAGCAACAAAATTATTGAGGTCTATAATGAGCTGATCTCTTGTCAAATAAGCCTTCTTATGAGAGTGTTAAACTTTATATCTGCTTTCAAATTAAACACTTCGGATTTATTAATGTTTCCTTTCCTCTCCAAATTTCTTTGTTGAGAAGAGGTGCCAGAGGAAATGTACTGGCAACAGTAGGATGTGAAGTATAGTTTAAAATACATTAAACATATGTTGATGGGGCCATTAGCAGAGTTTATAGATACCACCACCTGTCTCTAATTCCACTTGCCATTACTTTAGTGACAGAAATCATACTGTAAGAGAGGCAGTGTGCTACCATTAAATCTTTACTCCTGTGTTAGAAGGAACATAGCAGCAAATACATGCTTTATTGCTAAAAAGCACTTTCGATAATGGTTCACTTATTGAGCCATATACTTTTATTTATAAATAAACCTGAATAAATGGGTGGAGCAGGGGCTAAAGAATAAATATCACTTTGGGTTTGCATGCAAAAGAGACTCTGAATATCTGAGAGAGAAACACTTTGCCGTTATAAATGTTCGGCTGGGCACTTAAAACTTTACTTGTTCCTCTCAAGCCAGCAAGTGAGACCCTTAGAGCATCACTGCCAAGGGCACTTTTAGACTTACCACATGTAGGGTTTATTTCCTTCGGGCAAAACAAAAAAAGAAATGATTTTAAAAAACAAACAAACCCACACAAATAAAACCCCAGCCAAAACCAAATAATAAAATAAAAATACGATAAAGTAAAGTAGAATTAATGAAATAAAGTAAGGGATGGTAAATGAGCGCTGGCGTCGCAGGCGACACTGCTTCAGCCCTGGGGTGCTCCCTGGCGGGCGCGGTGCCACACTGCCGGCCCTGGCAGGGCGCGGTGCGGGCGCGGCGCGGAGCGGGGGGTGTGCGGAGCGCTGCCGAGCGAGGAGCGGAGCGTGCGGAGAGTGCGGTGTGCGGTCCTAAGCGTGGAGCAGGCGCGGTGCCCGGGTGGGGCGGGATGCGGTGCGGAGCGTGGGGCGGGCACAGTGCAGAGCGCAGTGTGGGGCGGGATGCGGTGTGCAGTGAGAGATGGGAGCGCTGCGGGATGCGGTGTGCAGTGAGAGATGGGCATCTAAAAAAAAATAAAATAAATAAACCAACAACAAACTTTCCTAAAAATCGAGGTTGAATTTCCCAAAAACTAGCATTCAGAAAATGTTATTCATCTTGTATTCATCTACTCAAAGACGAAGGCAGACTGGTGAGCTCCCAGCAGCTCTGGTCCTCCTCTGAGCCCAGCCTCAGTGCCGCTGCCCGTGGGTGTCCTCTGCACAAGCACTCATGGCAAACAGAGCAGGTGTGAGGAAAGAAAGGGATGGGGTTCCTTGCAGAGCACAAGTCCTACACAGAGCAGCTGAGGGAGCTGGGGTTGCTTATTCTGGAGAAAATAAGGCTTGAGGTGACCTTATGTCTCTCTACAACTCCCTGAAATGATGTAGTGAGGTAGGTGTTGGTCTCTTCTCCCAAGTAGCAGCCAATAGAACAAGTTTTGTGGTTTCGTGGTGAACCTGGTGGTGCTGTGTTCAGAGCTGTACACAATTATTTTAGAAGTCTTTTCCAACATAAATGATCCTATGATTCTCCTATCCTTTCTGGAAAGAGAAGGGAAAAGGTTGTTAGCCTTTGTCCCAGTAGGCTTTCATCAGGGGAAGCCTCATGTTTGATCGGGAGATGGCAGCACAGCTCTGGAAAGCTCGAAAAGCTCCCCCACCAACTCTCCCTGCTAGTGAAGCCTCAGGATGCTCAGGCAAACAAAGCACCCTTCTGCTCACTGGAACAAGAATTTAAAAGGGAAACTCAAGCACACGCCCAGTAAGTATTTGAACTACACTGCTAAGAACCCAATTAAAGTTCTAAACTGGAGTTGCTGCTGTGCATCAGAGTCCTTTAGCATGACAACAGCACACATCTCACTCCAAAATGTTGCAAACTTTCTCAAGTGAAAAAAAAAAAGCCTTCAAAAAATTCTTCTCCAGATACCACTGGAGAGACTTCATTGTTTCAGTCCTTTTAAGAGTTTATATAGAAGTGTCCATGTATCACCAACACCAACAGAAAGATAAAGCTGTGAAATGCTTCTTTCCTGTTTTCCAGTGTAAGATTTAAATGGGTAAAAAAGATGATTTTAAAATTTGCTAGTGTGATAAGCAGGGCTTTGTGTCAGACCCACAAAGAATCTACTGCTTCATGCAAACCCAGAACCAAACTGTGGAAAATGTGAAGTCCCTGTAAAGTCAAACAAACCTGAGCAAAACTAAAATCGCTGCAAGTGATCTGTTTCTGACTTATTCCTAGACAAGCTTTCATTCAGAAGGTGCAGGCAAATGTATTAATGTCAAACCACATATTCTGCTTCTCTCTTGTCCCATACTCTAGGCTTGCTCAATCTATGATTGAGGAATTCCCACAGACCTGCAGGTGTTGCCAGGAAAAAAATTTGTAATTCATTAGGTGGTGCTGAAAGTCTTTGCTGGAAGTGCCATCATGTTGACTGTGTCAGCATTTTCTAGAGCTGGTCTACCTGAGGCCTTGTGAGGGGAGATGCTATTGAAAATGCTGTTTGGAGTTAGTTTGGCACCATCCCTTGCACCCTAGCCAGATTCACTGGCTTGCGGTATTCACTGAATATACAAATCAGTGCATGTAACCCCTCTTTCTGCACTCCAACATAGTCATAGATCCATTTCATTTTTGACACTTTATTTAGTATTGGAAGCATTCAGGGAACGTAACAAATGGAAATTTAAGGTTTAGCCAAATTGTATCAACTGTTGGTATTGGAACATCAGTGAAGCTCAAACAAGTTTCACTTGGCAGGACAATTGCACGAAAGCATTTGATGTTGAATCACAAGCTATTTTCAAGATTCATACACACAAAAGGGCTCAGATATAAGCAAATTAAAGCCCTGGTATTAATGAAAAATGTTCTCCTTTCCTTTCCACTTGCCAACTATTTAACCTGGTCAGGAGACAAATTCATGTGGGATTAATTCTACGGAGCCAGCCTTGGGTTCCTCCTGAGTTTCCTTGAAATGAGGCATCCTTTGCTTCCTATCCTGCACGGTTTGGTAATGCAGCTGCACATTGTTGAAAAATTGCCACAATTCATGGCGGGATGGCTGCGCTTCAGCAATGAGGGAAGTTATTTGGAATACATATGTCTATGTTTGCATGCTTGTGAAGCTTACATGTCTGGCTTGTTAAGCCCCAGGAAGCTCCCTGATGGACAACACCATGACATACAATGGATGGCAATCAAGCCATGAACCTGAGTAAAAAGAGGCTGATCCTCAGCTCTGTGAACTCCAAAGGAACTTTTGGATGCTTTAGTAATTTAAAGGGCTAAAATGTCCCATAAAGTGGAAAATCATGTAGGAGGTGAAGCAGAAGATGTGACCCCTGTGTGCTGTGTAGTGTGGGGATCAAGCCTTAGAGCTCGGTGGCCACAGGGTGCTCCCGTCTTTGCCCAGAGCACCAGCAAGAGATGTGACCATGAGGAGCTGGCCAGAGGCAGCCCATGGCATCACTCTTGCTCCGTGCCCCTGGCTGTGCCCAGGCTAGGCTGAGCACTGGTGGGCACAGGGGGCAGCATGCCCAGCTGGTGTTACAGACATTCTTCCAAGGTTTTAGACTCACTTGCCTCTTCCTTTCTCCTGCCATGTGATAAAGGGGGAGTGTTTGGACTGGCAGTATAAACACCTTCAGTTTTGGAGTAAGATTAGAAAATGGAGGGAAAAGCAGATATTTTGGCAATAATCTCAGTGCTCCAGTCTTTCTTGGGAGTAAAGGCATATCCCTGCACAGGTACAACACAGGGAAGCAGAAGGCTCAACAGGGCCTGAATGGCACTGCTGTACATAAAGATGTGATGACAGGCACAGGGAAGAGCTGGGGCTCATCCAGATCCACAGTAGATTAACTAAACCTGTGCAAACCAAAATCACAACTTACGTAGGCTACAGCCCAGGAACATGATCAGCACATTTGCTCAGCAGCCATCTAATTGTGAACTGAAAAAAATCTCTCCTTACAATGTGTAGTGGGTGGCACTGGCACAGAAAGTGCTTGTCTGTGCTCCTTTTGTTTGTCCCTGAAAGAAATGTGTCTCTGCCTCCCAGGTGCCCCCATCCTGTGAGCACTCTTGGTGCCCTTACGCACCAAGACCATGAGAATATCATGCAGTGGAAGCCTGCTCTTTCTCCATCTTTTTATTTAAACACAAATGGTGTGTCCAGGAGCATTTTTAAACTGACATGACGAAGGCCTGTTGCAAGAGGCCAGGTGAAGGTGGGCACAAAGGGTCTGACAATGCTCTTGACCATAAATCCTCGCCATGATGCTGGATTTGTCCCCAGTGCAGCAGAGAGGCTGTGTAGCACCGCTAGCCATCGGCACGGAAGCTGGGAATGGAAAACAATTTTGACATTGGCAGCCTGGAGTCCTGCCCTTCTCAAACACATTTGATGTTCATACATGGTCTTTTGGCTGCTGCTGCTGGGGACCATCTGTTGGGATGGCTTCGTGCCTGATCAAATGGTGGAATGCCAGTTTCACTGGGACATGAAATAGATGCCAAACAAAACGCGTCTGGTTTTACTTCTATTACTCTGAATTCAAAGCACATGCTAGTACTAATCCCCATTTTAACACCATTGTGGTGCCAGTTAAACCTTCATTTTTTCCCAGTGTCTGCCAGGCTTCTACCACGTTCTTAGGAACTTAACAAAATCCAGCAGAAATTGTCACTGCTGATTTCACATGAACAAGGGCACTGTTTGCAGGAGTTTGGTGAGAGGTGTTAACACTAACAGCAGAGGTGAATGCATGAGTTTCCTATACATGTAATACAGGATTCTTTAAGGAGTTGAACTAGGACATTTCTTTGAAAATTGCCTCTGAAACCCCTTCCAACTATCATAAAAATTTCTGCACAATGGAAATGGGTCTCATCAATTTAAAAGTGTTCCTGCAAACAAAGCATAGTTGTAAAAAAAAGCCTCTGACAGGTGTGTGAATGCTTTGAGCAGTATGTGAGTACTATCTGAGATGCTCTAAGCACATTTTCTTTCCAATGTGCTGTGAGTTCACTGTAGCTCCAGCCCTGATACACAGTAAAATCTTCCATGCTGTGGCTGGCTTTGCTGTCTGGGTTTATATGAGTAACTCCCTGTGAATGTTCCACATTCAGAGAAATGTGTTCCTGACCTCAGCCAAGATGAATATTATTGTCAAAGCTGCCATCATTGCAGCTACTGTGAGTTTCCAGATTCTTCCGGTGTTTGTGGGGAAAATCCGTCTGCTACAGATGTT
Organism: Eopsaltria australis; assembly: GCA_034509425.1. Taxonomy (NCBI): domain Eukaryota; kingdom Metazoa; phylum Chordata; class Aves; order Passeriformes; family Petroicidae; genus Eopsaltria; species Eopsaltria australis. The sequence continues at coordinate 1,151,397 of JAVTVJ010000068.1, read as the reverse complement.
CCCTTAGATGATGGATTTTCTCCTCTAGTCCCATAATGGGTCAGGGAAACCTAAGGGAACATCCCCTGATGGGATTCCCTTTGCTCCTCATACTCCTTCTGCAGTACAATGCTAAGAGGCTGGAGATCTTGGACACATTCTTCCCCACCCTCTTCCTCCCTGTGCCCCTACAGGGGGGGATGACAAAGACTCAGTGCTGACCTCCTCAGACCAGATCCTACTCTATGCAGGACTCAGATGTGACAGCTGGGGCTCCCAGTTTTAGAAAGTGCTGGGACTTAGTTGAGGGTTTATTTCCTCTGTTTCTATATTTATTACGATTTAAAGCACCTAATTTTGCTAATAAAGAAACATTATAATTTAATGAGATATTATAGTTTAATAACCTTAACTTCTTAACCACCGTCCTTACATTGTCTTCTTATGTATTCCTGAAATTAAAGTTACAATAGAAATGTAGAAAAAAAATTGTCATAAACAGTTAAGGAAAGTTGGAGACTGCAAGTTTATGAATGTCATTTAGCATTGTACTACCAGAAAGAAGAAGAAAAGATTCTTTGAAATGTTCAAGTAATATGGCAGGGCCAGGAGCATAGGCTACGAGTGGCATGTGGACCGGCCATAAAATTAAAAATAAACTTAAGAGTAAATGTGCAGCTAAATGCAGACTGTGAGGATAGGATGTGAACTTCAGCTATTTCCTGGAGCTAGTGTGGTTCCAAAGTTTAACAGCTTTAGCCTTTGGAGACCTGGAGGCGTGCATACTTGTGTTCAGTTTCTCCTCCTTTCATCTCCCCCCACTCGGAGCCCTACCACCTCCCAGCTGCCCTGCTCGTTCTGTCTCTCCCTGCAGAAGGACACTCCTCTTGTCCTCTAACAAACATCCCACGTGGCTCTTGGCACTGAGCATCCCTGACAGCAGCAGGGCCTCCCTTTCCATCTTTGTGTCCTCGCTGTGGCCCAGATTCCCATTTACCCTCAAGGCCTACTGGATTTGGCAAAGGATTGACTGCTACCTGTGAGGACAGTCCAGGGATGGATGGCAACAGGTAGCTGGCCCAGCAGAGCCAGCTGCTCTCAGGGCATGCTGGCTAATGCCTGATAATTAAGCTTTTTATTCTGTGTAAATGTGATGATTGGGCGCTCTTCTTTCACACAGAAATTGTTATCAAAGTGCTGTTTTACCTAAACAAATATTTCTCTGTGTTGAAACTTTGGTGCTATGTAATTGTAATTTATTGAATATATATTGGCCATTGCAAAAGGCTCAATACCGGAGAGCAACAAGCTCTCAGGGCTGAGACCTCAGTGGACGCATTTCTTATTTTTTTCCATGAAAAAAGAAGCAGAACAAATCTTAGTATGCTCTTGGGTTACTAGTTTCCTTGAACAAAGAGCCTTAAGGTCTTGTTAAGAATTGGGATAATATAGGGAAAAAACTTGTGTCTGCTTTATGTGCTACACAGTTCACCTTTACACGAATTTTCTAAACACACTATCCTCCAATATTATTTTATTACAAGTATGGTGAATAACGTAGTGTTGCACATCAAAAAAAGACACCAAGATGAACAGACATATGCAATGTGTAAATTTTTCTAAGATTTTTACTTGTATGAAGGATTTTCAAGTTCCCCAAAAATAATTTCCACTTTGTGCTGTCAGTCAGAGAACACAGAGAAGTCAGAGGCTCACACCAGGAACCTGTGGGAGGGAAACCAGATTTTGGTTTCTCCTTTCCTTTTCATCTGGCAATGAAGACTTAAATACAAACCGGTTTTTCCGTGTAATGCCTTAATGTTTGTGGATCTTTATCATGCAGCTATGCTACCACAGACTCTTCAGGCTCTACCACTGCTTTGAGCTTACAAAACTGTAAACCCTGGAAATGATCCACCAAACTTATGCCCTGAGGGGAAAATCCCACTAGTGCTTAAGGCCATGTTAAGTGAAGCAGTTCTCAAAACAAAGGGGCAAGAATTAGTCCTGTACTTGGACTACTAATTGGAGTTTCATCACATGAAGTAGCTCTTCATATGTACATTCAATCCTCACTATGTTTCAACAACTGGGGTTAGTTGTCACTTCCAGAAGAACATTATCACCTGTGAAGGAAATGGGACATCTGGGCAATGGGACAACTTCACCAGCAATTTAGGGAGAGATTTCTCCCTGGAACTGAAGGATGGGAGGACGGAAGCCAGGGACAGGTTCTTTGAACTATATGATTCAGTGTGCAAAATCTTGAAGAAAAACGTATTTTGTAGATTAATTGTTTGAGGAAGTGTTTAGTGAGTGAATTGTTCTTCTCAGGTGACCTGTTCTTTTACAGTGCCTTCATGAAATGTTGGTGGAAATAGCAGCTTTGCTGAGCATATTAATAACACCAGTTTGCACCCTGCAAACCATTTCATGGGTCACCAGCAAAGATGGAGTTCATTAAAAGATAATTTAAGTTCTTCTGCAGTCTGAGCTATACTGGGGGAAATCCAAGGTAAGCCAATGACTTCGTGTTATCAATTAAAGCACAAAATTGTCTGAACAATTTTCACCCTGCTTTATTGTGCATACACATTATGGTGTAGCCTTGAAGTGCATCCCCACGTGCTGCTTCAACCCCACCCCAGCAGGGTTTTCAGCTGATTCTCATGGGATGATGAAGGGGCTTATAAAATACTCAGTTTTGTACATAGCCTTCAATGCATGGCCTTTTTCATAGTACACTGCAAACAGTTCTCCAGCACAGGATTCATCTCTAACTTTAAAAGTCATAAGCCCTAATTATTTAGCCTCTGTAGGCATTCTGGACTCCTTTCTCCAGAGGGTGATTCATGTGACTTATTTTAGACAACCACTCAGGGTGAGATGTGTCTCTTGATTTAGACAGTTGTGTTTCATGTGAGATGGTTCAACCCTCAGCTTCAGATTAAACACTAACATGATCTAGGATTATCAAATATAGTTTTTCAAAATTTTACAAATTCATTGTCTAAAGAAACAAAGTCTCCTGAAAATTAGTGAGAGTTTAGGACAACCCACAAAGTTATTAGGTTCAGTGAGAAAGGTAAATAGATGTAAAGATATCAGGCTTTAACAGGAGAGCTGAAATGATGCAGTAAGGTCTTCTGAACACTAGTTTTTGCTGTCATTTTTGAAACCTGGATCACGTGCCATAGGTTTCTTCTTCAGTAAAAACTGCTCAGTACTTTTGGCCAACAGACTTGTCCCCAAGGGTTAGCCCAGACTGCAGCAGACTGACTGCCCTTTTTAGGACACTCCTCTCAAGCTGTGCATGACTCAGCTGTCCATGTGTTAGTATGAGCATGGATCCTACCCTTTCAGTTAGCCTGGAAGTTCACAACTGTAAAGACTTTCTTTTACTGTCAGTTTTATTCTTTGCATATATAACAGGTCTGTTCTTCATACATCTGTGTTATAGTACGTGTTGGTTTTGCATTATAAAGAGCTACCAACATTGTCTGTTAGCTATAAAATGTTTGTGCAATGTTTTGCCTTTGCACTCATTTATCTTTTACACACAGAAGTAAATAGCATCGCTTTATTTCACATATTCATCCTTCGCCTAATCTATTTATCAAACAACATGAGCTAAAAACTGTGCAGAGCTAGCAGGTGATTCAGCAGAGAAAGTGTATTCTGAACTATATGTTGGCTGGTGTATCACAAACCCTTGTGTCCAGCACATGCCTCCCAACCTGAGCAGGGCTGTGGGTGCTGGAGTGGTGTAAGCCAACTCCACCATCAGGCATTACAGGCATTTCTCTCATTGGTGGGAAGTACCTGGGAAATCTCTCTGCCTTTTGTGGCACTGTAAATCTTATGCTTAGCCATAATTTAGAGATAAATTATGGTACATTCAGCTGCCATTAATTTTGAATTAGCAGTGTCATTTATAATTCTTATTTTCCTTTTACTTTTTTTTTTGTGTGTGTGTACATATCATTAAAGGTACAGATTCCAAAAGTTAGGATGTATATTACCAGTGTGTGCTCACTAATCCCAGGAAGATCATGCCTCCTGTTCCATGGGATTTAGGCTTGTATCCGATTCAAACAGATTTGTGGTGTGAAATGCTAAGCAGTGTTGCTGGTGACTCCTTTTTTACAAAGGCCAGTGCTGGTACCTCATTTTTCTTGCCCTCACACACTCTCCACTGCACTGGAAACTACAAAAAAAAAATGGCACTGGAAACAAAACAAGTGAAAAAAACAAAAGTGTTTTCTTCCATGGTTAGATGCCAGTAGCTGGCAAAATAAAAGCCTGGACTGAGAACTGAAGGCTTTTTCCGTTCTTGCTCCTTGCCATACCAGAGGGGACTCATGACCGGCAGCAGGCACGGGCAGATTCAGGCGTAATCCGGCTCATGGTGCCCTTGACCCTGAGCTGCTCGCTGCATCCTGTGAGGCAGGGCTAGAGCAGAGCACAGTGACAGGATGCTGACACTGCTTTCTGGTGGCCACTGTCAAAAAATATTTAATTTATATGCTATGCCATATGTGTGCAGCAAGTTCCCTTGGCTCTGTCAAGACTCTGGCAGGGAGAGCCAAGTCATGTCCCTTGGCTTGGCTCATCTTTGGCAATTGTTCAAGCTTTCAGCTTGCCTTGGAGTAGATGACATTTGCTTACAGCAATCCTCTGTAAATGTTCACCCTTCAGAAGATACTGAGTGGTCTCTGACAATTTATATTGGTCCTGTTTGAAGCTGCTAGGTTTGAGGCCTGGGCACTTTCCATATTTACAGAGAGTATCATGGGATAAATGGGGATGTCTACAGGTTCTGCAGAGCATTGGATTGAATGGAAATCTTTTTCCTATTATAAGATTTTTCTGAATTACTTCTTTATTTTCCTGAAAATGAGTGAGACAAACTTATATCTTAGAAGACAATTAACAATGTTGATTTGTGCTGGAAAAAATCCTCCTTCAAGATGTAAACAATCAGATGTTGAGAATAATTCATCTCAGAGACCAAGCCAGCCAGATAAAAGACAGCAGACATATCCCTGATAGTGTTAAGCTGAGACTGAGGCAGCAGATGCTACCTCTCAACAGAGCTTATTAGACCATGCCCAGCAGCATGTTGACATAGTTAGATGGTATCCCAACTTCTTTTGGTCTGCAACAGCTTAGCTCGTTGCAAAAGCAAAGGAACAGGCAGCCACGCAAGACCTGACAGACACACCTACACTCCAGGACTCTGGGTTTGTGGAAGATTTCTAAAATCATCAGGGTGAGCTGAAAGCTCTGCTGTCCTTTGCACTTTGGAAAAGTCTCCCCCTTGACTAGCAAACCAACCCCTAGGCTGTGGCTCTCTGCAGAGCAGACCATTTATTTGTACTGCAGATGGGCTGCTGCTGTTGCAGGTGTGCACTGACCATAGCCCGAGCACGTGCACTGGACATCAGGAGATCTCTTACCTAGAGGGGCTGTCATACCATTCAGTTAACAAAGAAGAGCTACCAGAAGGCAATTGAATGAAAACTGCACTTTTAACCACTTTGTCCCTTCCTGCTCCCCATCTGTGGTCCAGACTCATGTGCCACTTTATGTTGGTGCTTACACTGATACTGCATTTCCTATGAGGCAGCACATAGTGCCTTGTGGGTACCTGCTGTGACTTTCAATGTACCAATGACAAATTAGTGATTAACTTTTTGATCCCAAATATTTTTTAACATTTATTATTGTAGGCAGGTCTCATCTTGCAGCAGTCACTGCCCAAAGATCTGTCATGCATCAAACTGTTCAATAATATTATGACACACAAAATCTGAAACTAAAATAAAGATGTTATGCATGTTTTACCTAGTAATGGTTGATAATTTAAACTAACATCTTCAGCATTTTATGGAAGGGCATTTGAATAATACAGAGAAGATAATCCCAGCACTCTTTAGGAGATTTAATAACATTAAACAATTTATACATAAAAATCTAGATTTCATGGGTTCAGAAAAAAATTTCTGAGCACATATCAGTGTTGCTTTGTTTAAAATGACAACCAACAAGATACAAATACAAGTTACCAGTGACTACTAGTCTTGTGGGCAACTGAGATCCAAGTGCTATCAGTGCAATGGTGACTGCCATTACAACTGCCTCAGGTGGCACAGCCTATAAGAAGAAAACAAAATGTCTTCAAATGATCTGTCTTCTTCCAGCCATTTTTGTTTTTGACCAGAGGCTGGTTCTGTTTGAAATGCACTATTTGCAGAATCTGCGTGTGAAGACTATTCCAGAGACTAACAGATGCACATTTCCATACAGATTATTTTTTCCAGTCTAGTCTTTCCCCTGTATTAATTTTTTTGGTTACTTCAAGGGTCTAGTAGCCTGCCGGAGAAAATAACAGCAGAAGTTCTGGAAGACAGAGAATGGAGAACTAGAGAAAAAGACATAGGGAGAGCTACTGCTTGTAGCAGAACTAAGTAAAGGAAAGATTTTTTGGTTAAGTGTGCCCTACTTATCATTCTGTCACCTTTTCTCTGTGAGTCTTCTTTCTAGAGCTTCACTTCATTTACCTTAACAGTGGGAACAAGGAGAAGGCCTAGGATAGTTTGACTCACAGAGCAATGAGGTAGTCTCATGCAAGGGTTTCCCTGTGTCAGTGGGCATCAAGGAAACCAACGCTCAGCTGCAGTCAGCTACCAAGCCAAGTTTTTGGACAGAAATCACCACTCTGCCCTAGCAGGGGTTGTCTCTACAGGGACAAGTAGCCAAGAATTGAACTTCATTGTGACTTGTTTGCCTGAACACAAGTCCCAGAAATCAGTTTATTATTATATCCAACTCATTCTTTCAAAGTTTATATCTTCCCTTGGAAAATGTAATTTCAAAATACTTTATTCATTTTTGAGTCATTGAACTTTTACAAGACTAATACAATCATATGAGGAAAGGCACAAAGAGGGTTGCTTTTTATTCTACAATATCACAAACCACCCGGATGAACCTGATGCAGAACAAGATGTTCTTTCTCCTACAGGTCATTTAAAGGCACATCTTTACAGGCCTTGGCTTTGATTTTAGCCCATCCACCGAACCCCATCTGCTTGATACACTTTTATGACACATGTGATGACTTGCGAAATGAGCAGTCAGGGTGAAAACGTAGCTGTTGAGATAGTGAATGTAGCATTCATTCCTCAAAGTTATGAAAACATAGTGTCTAAAGGCAGATGAAATGACAGTGACCTGAAATAACAGGAAGCTGGCCTCAGTGATAAATCTGGCAGGGGCTGAGGGTGATGGTGATGGAAGCCTGTGAGCTGTATCCAAAGCCATGAAATATAGCCCTGCCCCTAAATGAACTGGATGACATATTTCAGGCTACAGCAAGTCAGAGTTCAAGCATCAGTGGCCTTTGGAACCTCTGTGCAGACTTTGTTCAGATTCAAATACAGAAGCTTTGGAGTGATCTTTTTACTGTACTGTCACTGGCATCGACGTCTTCCCATTTGTTTAGCTGTGGACCTTCCCCAATGCAGTCACTAGCATTCATGTTTCCCTTGTGGAAAATGGAAATGAGAGAGTAAACGCCTGCATTAACTTTAGCCCTCTCCTGGTAGTCTAGAGGAGAGTGCTCAAGAATCCAAACTTTGGCGATTCTTTTTTCTTTGCCTTAGAATATGCAAGGTTTTGTGAAATCTGTTCTGTGAAATGGCTAGCAAAAAGTGAAAGACAAACACAAGGAAAACAAAGAAACATGTGAAGTAAAACCAGAGTCATATAACAAAGAATTTACTTGAACCTGGTAATCTGATTTATTCCATCAGAGAAGGAAAAAGGAAAGGAGTGCTCTGTATGGAAAAATTGCATGTCCTGATGCTTTACAGGGCACGAGCATTTCAGAGATTCACAGGTGTCTGCATCCAGCTCAGACCTAATGGCAGCAGTAATGGGGATTAGTCTCCCTTCACCTGGTTCCTGCTACCAGGAGGAACCTTAGTGTTTCCTTAGTGGAGAATGATTTTCTGGAAGGATCACCAAGGGAGACAGTATGTAGTACAGGTCTGTTCCTTTTCATAAGCAGTATAATTTCCAGTTTAAAGGCTGTGTCTAAGGAAGCTTGGTGGGAAGAGTCCTAAATAATCTGACTGGCAGATTGAATCAGCAGATCTCCACTAAAATTAACAATTCTTCTAATTGAATCATTATGTGAACTTCTAGCTGCCTTCAGAAATCCCATGTACATCACAAATACGTGGATCCATGATATGCTGAGGCCAGTCCAGATGCTGGCTCTCCCCTGGAAGGATATTTTATCCATTGACTGCTTTGCTCTTCTTCACTGCCAGCCTTCAGCCAGAGCAGCCAGCAGAGGTGGCTCAGGCCTGGCCATGCAGCAGCTGGGTACCAGGAACCTGGGAGAGGAGTACACATAACCTGGACAAGAGAGGAGGAGAGCTGGACTCTTTCTTCATCAGTGGCTCACAGTGGTAGTTGGTAGTGGAACTGCACCACAGAAAAACCTGTTATAAAGTGATATGGGGAGCTGATGAGCCTGTACTTGGAAACAGAAGATTCTTAATGGGGCTGAGCTGTTGCTCACAGCAGTGTTCCTGCCAAGGTCTTCTAAAATTGCAAGTGGTCACTGGTTTTGGTCTGAATTAGAGGACTGCTGGTGCTAAATATCTCAGTTAAAAATCTTTTTTACTTTCGTAAGCCTGCCCTGGGTCCCCAGTCTTCTGAGGATAGTCCATAGGGATTTTAGAGTTCAGTCTCAGTTTCATCTTGCCCTGATTGTTCCCTGTGGAGGGACAGTGGCACTAGCAAAAGGAAGATGTTTCATAGTCCTTTCCACTTCAGTGCTTAAGTCCTATGCGGTATTGTGCTGATAGACAACAACTGGGCAGTAAATGGGTTACGTGACATCACAGAACAAAAAAAAAAAAAAACAAAGGACACTGTAATTCTGCTGTGTAAGGTGTATTTCTAGTCTTGCCCCTTGCCAGCTATAGCTCTGCTTAAAGGGGAGGACAGGGATTTCTTCACTGGCAATTACAAAGATTCCTGCCATGGTCATTGGTAGGAAGTCACACAGTCCTCCAAGATCCTGCTGCCAAAACTGAAAAGTTTGTTGTCTCCCTCTGTTTATGGGTCAGAGGATAAGTTTGGGCAGAAGGACAAATTTGCTGTTCCCAGCAAAGTTAACCCAGGACAATGATAGAAACTGCTTTCCTTCAGCAGCTGTGTGCTTTTGGCTGGTGCTTGCTGGTGGCACAGCTGGAGGTGGGTACTGAGTGCACACCAGAGAGGTCAGGCTGAGACACCAAGTTGACTGACTGTGCCTTCTGGAGAGCATTCTCCACAAGACTGCTGTATTCCCACATTTGCATTTGAAAGACCTTGTGCACACTCACATTTTAAGCATAACCACAGCCAACATATTAATGTATGAGAGATTTACAGACTACACTCGAAATTCTAGGCTGCCCATTTTTTAAAAAACATATACTAAAAAAAAAAAAAAGTAAAAATTTTTTGAAGTGTGAGCAGATATGGAATTACTTGCAATTTCTGTCTGATTGTGTTTTGATATAGAGCCCACAGGTTGAACTTTCAGCCTTCAACTTATAGTCTTTCCTAACAGTCATCTGAAAATTATAAAAGCGTTGAACTCAGACACCTTTGAACCACCAATGCTACTGTGGTAATTCAGGTTTTCCTTTGAAAATGCTGAAAGAAGATCATACTCCAGCAGGAGAAAGATGAGACTCTATTTTTCCTGTAGGTCTTCACAGGGCTCACATTTTTGTTTCTGTATTGGTAGTGATTCATATCACAAATGCCTTTGTCCATTTCTCTCTTTCTGCTACAATAGCCCAAGTAATTAACTAAGTGAAGAGGCTGTCAATTAAACACTGATACTAATCTTGGCATAAAAGCTCCCTTAAGAAACACTGAGTTGGAACATATTTTACAGCGACACCACTGCCTTCATTCAGCTCACTTCTCAGACAATTAAGTGCTCCAAATGTTTGTGTGTCATCCAGGCAACATTAGTAGCATGAGCGACCCCTGCTATAGATACAGTCCTGCAAAGAATGCCTGGAAATACAATGCCTATTGTGACAGCAAGGCTGATTTTATCAACCAAGAGACATTATATAGTTAATTAATGCCAAGATCTTTAATGATAAGATTGTCAAGGACAATTAAGAAGATTATTATAAGTGTCCTTGGTAACAAGAATGCAATACTGATTTTAGCTTACTTTCACTAAGTGTGGCTTAAAGGTCAGTTTCTCTGAAGTGTGAATACTTAAGCATTCTTTGGATAGATGTCATTATACATTAATCTCAGGAGGAAAACACATTTTTCTAATGTAGCTGTGCAGCACATGAAAATTAATACAAAACTCTTGCTGAGAAATTAAGGTGAAATATTTCAACAAGAAACTTCCAGCCAGTGTCACACCCTCAGCAGCAGCTCTGGGTCCATGTTCTGAGATCAAGTCAATGGAGCAACTTCCTCCAACTTCAGCCCATGTGGTTCAGAACCATGACCATTGTCAGTAGAAGGACAGACCCTCCTCAGTGGGCCCTCTCATGCTCAGTAAGCTTCTCCTGTTCTTCCTCTGCCCAATAACAGATCCAGCTTTACTGCATCTCACTCATGCACCACACCGAAGCTTAAAAAGGTGCTTGACATTAAATCCTCCTGTTAAACTGGATAAGCTCACAGAAGAAAAGTGATGAATGTTGGTAGCACAGATCGCATCCTGAATGTTGAAATTAAGGGAAAAATTAATTTTGTCTGTTAGAACTGGGGAAAGATGTACTGCAAGAGGACATTTCAGCCTCTTACACTTAATGATTTAAGGTTTTAAATGATTGCATGAAAGATGTAAGTGGTTTTCTTACCACACCACACCGCTGAATTAAAATACATTTTGATTCACTATTTGGCTGCTGTCTGATGGCCAAAAATCACTGACTCAGTGTTATAATTACAAATGGGATTCAGTAAAAATAGAGGCAATTACTTTCCAGATATGAGTCCCACCAATATGAACATATTAACTGGGCATGACTGTCAGTCTCTAAGCTGCTGCCAGCTGTGATGCTGTTTCTGCACTTCTTTGTTTTGGAGAGGTGAAGCCCAGTCCTGCACTCGAGTGTCATGGCAGCTGAGAGCTGGCCTTGTTCTCCCCAGGCATTCACCAAACACATGGCCACACTCACTCCCACAGCTGCATGCCACCATCAGAAGACTGCTGCTTTGCATGAGGATGTGAAAAGCTGGAAACCACCAAAGGGCTCTGTACACAAGCATGCCATATCCCCCATTTGACAGCCTCCTTTTCCCTTTCCTTCCTTTCATTCTCTCACACTGCAGATTCACTTCATATCTCTCTGTCTGGTTCTAAGCTGATTTAAAAATATGGTTTAGGCAAACCAAGGCTCCAGGCCTGGGGGAGCAAAGAGCACTAGGACATGCTGAAAATCAAAACTGGGACTTTGATAAATACCCATAAATTCTGATAAATATCCATTACAGTTGCCTCCACTTTCCTTTCCTTCTTTCCCATACCCAGTCATTATTTCCATTTGCTTCTGATCCTTCCTCAGCTCATCCCCACACAGAATTCTCTGAAGACTACGAAGGGCTTTCTGTAAAATAAAGTTGATTCATAATCTAAATTTTGAGGGGCCAAATGTTTGTTTCACTACATGTACCAGCGCAACTGTCATTGAACATCCCCTTTGCAGCCGTAGCATCAAGTGCACTACTGAGAAGAGACTCAAAGAGAGAAAATAAATAATATTGCAGCTCACTGGCCAGTGACAATCACCACCACAGGGACCAAAGTCTCTGTTTCCATGCCTGAGGATGTTTCTGAGTAAAGATGGGACTCAGTGAGTAAAAGGCTGAGCCTGGAAGCATTGCCACTTGCTGTCTTCCCACCAAAAGCTGCTGTGTATACCAGCAATTTCAGAGCCCACCCTTCAATGTACTCCCGGCACTTGGAAAACTGAGAGGTTCGTTTGCCTGTGAGAGATACAAAGAAATTTTGAAGCACCAGCAGTAGAAAAAATATTGCACAGATATTTTTTACTATACAGAAATAAATCTTTTAACCTGCAGGCAGGTGGGAGGAGAGTAGTGAATAAAAGCAAAAGTGCTGCATTTTTGCACAACACTTCATGTTTGGCATCAAAGCTATTTTACCAACAGGATATACTCACATAAGCAGCAGCTGGTGCTCAGCAAGTCCGTTTTCCTTAACTACTTTATAACTGCTTTATTATTAATCCATCACATTGCAGTTAAATGTCAAAGAAATTGCAGTTCTGATTGTCCACTTGCACGTGACAGTTTTATTCAGCGGGCTGCTTCCTGACAAACCAGTGGATTGCTTCTGCTGGCTCACAAGCTCGAGCACACAGCCTTTCTGATGCTGACAGATTCCATCTGCTCCCCTTTAATTAACATCTAATATGTAAACCATCTAATACATGTAACACTGCATAACAAGGGATTAAGAAATAGAAGGTAGCTCTTCATCATGAAGCTGTGTCATCTCCTAGGATCTCATTACGAGCAGTAAATGGTACCAAAATGTAACGGGAACTGCACACTGGTAGAAACAGCACATGTGGGTAGTCTCACTGAGACAAGTATGAACAGATATGAACATAGAGACTAAACAAAGGTGTAGCAGCTTTCATAGATTCACATTGGTACTGCTCCAGCTCAGACATCAGCTGATTTAATGCAATTACAAGGAAGAATGAGATCTACCCATTTGTGTTCCCAATTATTGCTAGCTAGATAAGAAGCATTGTTTCTATAAGACTCTGGTGCAATCCATTAAACCCATTAAAAGTGCTAATTAGCTCATGTTCTACAAATGAAAGTGTCCAGGCAGCCCTTTGTTGTCTAATGCCTTCCAGCAGGCAAAAGCTGGACATGAAAATATACAAAGAATAGCTCCTAGGAAAGCCCTGCAACCAAATTAAGATGTCAGAAGTAAGGGAGATAAAATGCTCGTCTGCATAACAGCAGCTGATGAACAGGCATGAAATTTATGTGGCTGGGGGACAGGGCTTGCCACCATTCATGGCTGGCTCAGTTATGTGAAAGGTCAAGGCTGCTATGTTTTCATGATAACATCTAAGCAGAACACAAGCATTTGGAGAGTCTTATCCACCCATCTATCCAGTGAGTTACATTAAACTCATACAGAACAGCTGCAGCAAGGCTTGAAATGCTCAACAAAGGGCAGGAAGATTAGACACCTCGATAATAAGACATGAAAGACCCTAATGGCCAGAGAAGAGGAACTGAGTTCACTAACCTGCAGCAATGCAGAATCATTGTTTGAAGCCTCTGAGAAACTGAAAGAGGGAGAAGAGATGAACTGTGGGGACAGTGTGAGATCAGCACCTCCTGGCAGGTTTGGCCTTTGGTTTTCTGCAGCATGTGAGCTACAATCTTGTGGTACGAGCTCTTGAGCTAATAATATTGTTCTGAGTTGTACCAGTTGTTCTCCATTTGCCCAGAATGGATCTGGAAGGCCAGTCTCTGCAAGTGTGCTCACATGAAAATGCTCTGTGCTGTGGGCTGAGCAGGTCTCGGAGAGAGGAAAGAATTGTTCGCTTCTTTAAGGGTAATACATATTTCTTTTCATTTCCCTCTTTCCTGCTCCCAGATTTGGGAGGCATGTAAACAAACACCTTGCTTCAGCAACAAGACAGCCCAGGAGCCCATCATTCACAGCATCTTCAGTGGGGGCTGGTCAAAAGCTTGAGGTGAGGAAGAGGTTTTGCATGGGATCTGTTCCATCTGGGACTGATTGTTCAGCCACTGAAGTGGAAGGAAAAGGGGATTGTGTTGGAGTCAGTGCAAACACATATAAGCCCACTTTAGCACATGCCTCACATCTCTCTTTCTTAGAGCCTAGGTACCTGATAGCATGCATATTTAAGAATCAATGAAAATAAATACAGTCAATGAAGACTGCAGGCAGATGATAATGTAGCGCCTCACAAGACACATGCCAGCGTTACCAGCTACCCCAAACTGCAGAAATCCAAACTTACAGCTAACAAATTCCACTGGTCATATTTGCTTTGTTTTCTGTCCACTTATCTCCGCTTTTCTGTTTGCAGCACTGATGTTTTTCAATGCAGGAAAGGTGTATTTTTTGTCAGGTGATGCAGATGATCTGTCTGTTCGTGCCTGCCTTACTTGTCTTATCCTCTTCACTCTGGTTAATTGTCATGTTTGCGCTGTTGCAAAGGCAGTGTCTGAACATTCCTTGATAAAGTACATCAATATTGTGACAAGGCACATGTTTCACTCTCCTGAACTATGTGCTGCTTTCAGGCATTACATACTCGGTGCTTATCTGTAATTTAGTACTGACTTGAGAAAACACCTAAAAGGTAAGCAAAAGTAAAAGCCCGAGTCCTGGTCTTTTTGCAGTTCTTCCTGAAATAGGAGAGTTTTCTAGTTACTTTGTTAATGTGAAAAACATAAATTGCTTTCCAATTCTGTTGTTTCCCCTGAATGTTTTTGGAGAGAATGAACCTGTACTCATTTATTTTGCTGAGATTTGCTTCATAATAGCTTTAACATCGGTCCGGGATTTCCTAACCCTTTTCTTTTTCCTTTTTTCCTGCCACGGGCTAAATCCATTAGATAGATACACAGTCGTTTAGAAGCCATTAAATCTTACTTTTGAGAAAAGGTGCTCTAGTTAGAGTTTCACTCTTATCTCTGTTTCCGATCACAGGGGGAAGTCCTGTCACAGCGATCCTGCCTTGAAGCCTTCCACCGGCATCACGCTCTGCAGGAGAACACCCATCCTCCTCTCCACACCCCTGTGGCATCCAAAGGCCCTGCTGAAGCAAGCACTGGTTATCTATCTGCCTGATCTCCATGTTTGCTCCCTTGGGAGTGGTCAGCTTGCAGTAAACAAGCTGAAATCCAGATTTGCTGCAGCAGAGCCTTGCTCCAAACAATCTCCCAGCCCAGTACAAGACAATTTCTGGATTTGAAGCC
Organism: Eopsaltria australis; assembly: GCA_034509425.1. Lineage (NCBI taxonomy): Eukaryota > Metazoa > Chordata > Aves > Passeriformes > Petroicidae > Eopsaltria > Eopsaltria australis. Next base: position 1,136,364 of record JAVTVJ010000068.1, on the reverse strand, counting down.
ATGCTCTTAAGGGGAGAAACCTTACACTTGCACTGGATAATGGGTGACACACCTCAGAAAGGTGGGGGAGTAGATTTTAAAGGAGGGCTTTCTTAATTATGAAATAAATTTATTAGAATGATACCACAGACTACACAGTCTACCACGACAGCATCAGTCCATAGGTTATCGAGCCCTCACTTGCTCTCTAATCAGCTGCTGCTTTCATAACTACAGCCAGAGGAACCCCTCTGTGTGAGTCCCAGGGGCTGGGGGAGAGGAAGGGAAAGAGTTTGTTAAAAACCAACACCTGCAGTGGGGGGAGAGGCTTGAGGAGATGGACAGCCCAACCTCACCATCAGGAGCAGAGGAGGACCAGGAGTTTAAGAGGATAATCCCATGAGCAGCAGAAGCCATGCAGAGAGGTTTTCTGTGGCTGTCTTGCATTACTTTTCTGCTCCCTTGTAATCTAGTTGATTTTATGATCAAATTGCAGCATTTGCCTTCAGGGAAAGTACTAATGTTGGTGTGATTCCTGCATTTATCTGAGAGCTTTCTCATGATTTAGGAGTAGAGTTTCATGGAGTTTTCTTAAGACAGGAGTCCAAAATCATAGTAGTCTCTGTTCTTTACTCAGGTGTTTTTGAATTGGACAATATAATGCAAAAAGCCACACATACCAACTAGGCAGAGTTTGCTTCCAGACATCCTACTTTTAGCAAAACAGGTCACACTTGAAATCTAGCAAGTTTCATGAAAGGCTTGAATATAGTTTTGTGGAAAGGTCTCGCTCAACCCAAAATTTTGATTACTTATTTTCATATTGACTTAGCCATCTTTTTTTTTTTTTTAATCAAGCTTATACCTTAAGGCAATTGCACTCAATTGTGTACCTTGGTAATATTACACCAGTGGAAGGAAAACGCTCTGGTCATATGTCAAAGAAGTTTTACAAATTGTTAAACAAAATTAAGATAAATTTTCCAGGTAATGTATTGTTTGGGTTTTTTTTTTTATTTAAAAAAAAATCCTACCTTTGTGTTTGATCAAAAAGTACAAGCAAGTTGAATTTGTACAGAGCAAGCAGCAGAAAAGTTGCCAGCTCCTGTGTTTCAGGCAGGATCACTGGTGGATTTCAGGCATTTCTGTCTTATTTAATCACCATTGACTGCAGCCTGGAATGCTGACACGATGTGCAGTGAAAGCAAAGAGTGTAAATTGGGCATGATAGAGGTTTCTTGATGCAGGAAGGAAGTAACATAACACTGAACACAGCTCAAGTTGCACTGTGAGAACAGAACGAATGTGTAAACCAGCTCTCTGTCACAAGACAACAGAGAAAAAAGATAATTAAAAAGAGGTATAGAATGAAAAGAGTAAGGAAATATCTCCCTTTTACTTACTAAATTGATATTTTGAAATTCAAGAGGAATGGATATAATTTTAAAAACACGTTTTGCTTTAGTTAAAATAGCAAATTAAACATTTATAATATTGAATTTAGTCAGAAAAATCTTATGCTTAAGTACTTAAGTCTTTTTTTCCATAAGTTTTCAGGAATACAACTCCTGTCAGCTCTCAGGAACACTTATATTCAGAAGTTCAGACAGGGATCTTCAAAAGCAGCTGCCAGTTTGCTGAGAACCCAAGACACCCAGTGAGTAGGAGTTCAGGGTGTAGGCCCCCCTGGGCATTTAAATGCCTAAACCCTGCTGGCCTAAAGTTTCTGCAGAGAATTTTAATATGGAAAAAGCTTCTTGAAGCTCTGTCCTCAGGTTTATGACATTATTGGTTGCTGAGGTTTGAGAAAAATTGTTAGAAGCATACTTCTCAAAAAACCATGTATCGTTATCTTTTTACAAGGGTGTGTAGTGATAGGACAAGGACAAATGGCTTCAATCTAAAAGAGGTGGATTTAGAGTAGGTATTAGAAAGAAGTTCTTCACTGTGAGGGTGGTGAGGCACCAGAACAGATCATTCAGAAAGGTTGTGGCTTCTTCATCCCTGGCAGTGTTCAAGGCCAGGTTGGACAGGGCTTTGAGCAGCTCAGTCAAGTGCAAGGTGTCCCTGCCCATGGCAGGGGGCTGAAATCAAAAGATCTTCAAGGTCTCTTCCAACCCAAACCATTCTATGGTGGCTCTGTGTACCTTGCACCTCCGCATTGTACCCCACGCAGAGAGGTAAAAAGGGACTTTGAATGGGCCCTGGAAATGACCAGCTGCTGTTCCTCTGTGTCCCAGCAGACCAGCCCTTCCCCCAGCCCTGCTTGCCTTAGGAAGTGTTTCCCCACTCTTATGCCCTGGTGATGCATCCATCCATCCTACCGCACAAGGCTGTGCAAGGCATGGATGGTCCCATGGATGCAGTTATTGGTGCATCCCTGGGGCCCAGCACACCCTGAAATCTCTATGGATCCCAGGAAAAGCTCTGTGGTGGCACTTTAGGCTTCTGTGGGAAAAACAGACACAGGGAGACAGACACCAGGGCAAAGGGGACAACAAGGAACAGACTGGCATTTCCCTGAGTTTTCTGTGACTGTGATTCTGTTTCTAAATCCAAAACACTGAACCTTCTCCTCAGAAAAAAAATCTGTGGGATCTTACTCTCCAGAGGAATTTTATAATTAATCCAGTTTTGTAATTATGTTCACCTTCACTGAAACCAAGGGACTTATAGAAAAAAAAATTTTTTGTTGTACACTGGTAAATTTTTGTTGCCCTACCAAATAAGTTTTTACTGAAGTGAGGGAAAAACTCCTTAGGCTGACCAAGACCACCTTTGCAAGCAGCCAGCTCAGAATTACCTTGGCTTAAAAACATAAATAAATACTGACCAGATTACAAATCATTCTTTAGTCTCACTCACTCTTTTCAGAACAAAAAATACTGATTAGCTGCTCTGAGATTGACAGCCTTGCTCAGATACTCAGCACCATATGAAGAATACCCCAGAGAAGACTGCCATCAAAGTCTGTAGTGTATCTCTTAGAGCTGTTATATTATAGACTCCACATTGTTTGTTGTATCCAGCTACACTATGCTACAAAAAAGCCTCTCCTTTTTGTTACATGTCACCTCATTTTACCTTCATAAAGAAATGTTTAGGTTTCTATCCTTTTGAATGGGACTGAATAATGTCACTTTTTATTTATGAACATATATTTTGAATTTCAACACAAGGACAGACCCAATGAACAGCTCTATTATACTTAAGAAATTGAGTTTCTATTCATAAAGAGCTGAGTAGTGCTTGTTAGATGGTTTCCCATACAAAAACCACTGAATACCTCCAAATGAGGCTGACTATATCAAAACACTAAAACATGAATAGGATTTTTTCTCAAAGGAAAGATTGAATCAAAGTACAACTATACTGATATATCTTCCAACACAGCTATTTACAGTCTAAGAAGTACCTTTACCTTGGCTTAGAATCACTCTGATTTCTGCTACAATGTTTTTGTCATAAATATGCACCTTATTATACTGAGGAAGGGCTTCTGCGAACTGTGTAAAGGGCATATTTACACACTAATTCTTCTGAATAGAATGTAGTGTTTGCCCTGAAATATAATACTTGCCATTTTTCAGACTTAGAGTATCTTAACTGTGTGTTCATATTTTTGTCTGCTAATACTTTCAAAAAATAGATACATGAACAAAAGTAACTGTAATGAATTCTTGATAATTATTTTTCAATAATTATTCAGGAAAAGAAGACTTAATTGGCTGGTTCAGTGACAAGAACAGTCTCTTGAGTGTCAAGAGAAACAATGGCAAACAAAAGGGAGATAATATTGCACTTCGTATAGAAGCCATGTGCAACCTTATCAAATTCTACCTCAGGTAACAAAACACAGCCTTAGGAGAAATTTCCAAAGACGTAGGCACATGTTCCAGGCAATACATATACTTGTCTTTTTTCTCAAGAAGAATTTTATCATTTGCAAGGGTTATGCAAAATCTTACCATTGACCTGTTAGTGCTTAGTATCTCTTGTGCTTAGTTTGAAGTGTAAGACTGTACAAAGTAATGGAAAGTCTGGCTCAGCAGTTGTAGCAAATCTTTGCTGAGGATGAAGAAGGTGAAGCACAGACATTGCTAATTCAGCTCTGTGATGCACAAGAGTCTCCTTTTGCCCTGCCCCTCTGGATCCTGCTGGACCTGAGTGAGGGTGCATCTGGAGTACTGTGTTTATTTTTGTCCTCCTCAGCACAAGAGAGATATGGAACTCCTGGAGCAAGTTCAGCACAGGGCAGCTCTTGCATGAGTAAAGGCTGAGGGACCTGGGCCTGTTCAGCCTTGAGAAGAGATGACTGAGAGGGGACCTCATCAATGTCTGTCAGTATCTGAAGAAGGGTGTCAAGAAGATGAAGCCAGGCTCTGCTATGGTACCAGGCGACAGGACAAGAGGCAATGGGCAGAAACTGATGCACAGGAAGTTCCACCTGAACATGACGAAGAACTTCTTTACTGTGCAGGTGACTGAGAACTGGAGCAGGTTGCCCAGAGAGTGGTGGAGGTTCCCTCACTGGAGATACTCACAAACTTGTGAGGCTCCATCCTGTGCCGTGTGCTCTAGGATGACCCTGCTTGAGCAGGGAGGTTGGACCAGATGGCCCACTGTGGTCCCTTCCAACCTTACCCATTCTGTGAAAAACCAGAAAGTAACAGCAAGAACAAAGAAGGTGAGTATTCTGCTGGGTTTTCAAAAAAATGAAGCCCCAACAACCCATGCACTTACTAAGAACTGATAGAGCACATACCAGTGAATAAGTTGCCTACTTCAGTCTGACACATAAGTGAAGAATGGGTACTCTATTGTAAAGTGAATATAAGCCCAGAGGAGGGGAAAAAAGTGGTTTTCTTCCCCAACCTAAAGTATAAAAGGCAAAGTTCTGCCATTTACTGATGCCACAAACTTTTTTGAAAGCTTCTGTTTAAAATGTTTAAGAAGATTTTTTACTTAAAAGGAGTTATTGTTGTCATTGTTGCTTTAAAAGATCTAGAACTCTCAAGTACAGTGGCATGTGCTTCAACAGCAAAGCCACTTAGAAACAGCAGAATTCCTGCTAATGGAAGTACTGTTCAAAGGAAGAACATTTCTCCTTAGTTTTTCTCCACAGCCAGCATTTGCTGTGGAGGGGAAGAGACATTGACCTCTGGCTTGTGGTGAGTAAATGTTAGATTGCATTTAGCAAGTGAAAGTCAAAAGTGTCTTATATGTTGCTTTTTAGTTAATGGCATCTACTCTGTTAAAATCGAGGCTGCTTGTTGTTCCTTCTACTCTAAAATAAATGTTCTGGTCACCAGACTGATTCTGCTAGGTTTTTCTGAGTAGGAACATCCCACATTGAATATCTATGTCCACCAGGTTCACTTAATTTCTGTACATGACTAATAATTATTCTGATTTATGACAAGCATGTAGAATAATTGATTAGGAGTTTTATTAGGTGTAGAGTAGTAGAGGTTGTGATCAGTTACAGGCAGCTAGAAGGGGCATTATTGCCCAGTGTTAATTAATCTGCCAGTGACTACTAAACCCTTGTTATACCCAACAGAAATTTTAATCAGCATCCTTGTAAATTACCCATTACCTTGCAGTAATTTTTGTGCAGAAAAACCACGATTTTTTTCCTGTGCTTCCTCTCCTCAGATGCAAGGGCATGGTGGGACTGGAGAATCAGCTTTTGATTGCAGGAGGCCTTACTCTAGGTCCTTTAGGTGTCACAGGCTTCCTGTCATTCTCACAGGAGCTGCACAAGGTCAGTCCCAGGCCTTAGGGTCTGGAAGTAGATTTTGTATGCCCCATAGCACCCAGGCAGTTTGATGCCAGAGAACAGGAACAAGCCCTGCTAATGAGGTAATCTGTCTCTGAACTTCTGCTACTTTATGCAGAAGCTCTGTGCAGTTGAATTTCTGTAGCCCTATGTCTTGTCATGCAAGGTGGGAACTGGAATTTGCTCTCCTCAATAACAGTATAGAGACTCAGAGAGTGGGAGGTCCTTGAGAAGGTTCAAACCTTTAATGACTATCCTTCAGGCTCTGCAGGAGTGCATCTACCCTTCACTGTCCCTGAGGGGCTCAGCTAGACACCCAAAGGGTCAGTGAGACCAAGATCATGCAAGCAGGAGAATGACTCTATTGCCAGGTAAGTGCATGCACTCGAGATCAAATTAGGAGAGACATCTTCTCTGAACCCTGGTTCCTACCAAAAGCACTCTTGATGAAAAATGGATATGCACTTCAAGAGCAAGGGCCAGAGCACAGGGCTTTCTCTCCCTGCTTCACCAGCATGCAAAGCACAAGGTTATTTTCACTCTGGCTGATCCCATTAATCTGGTAGTCCTTCCTGAACAGTGGTAGAACCTCAGCAGGTGTGGACAGTACTTCTGACAGTTGCAGGTTTAAGATGCATTTTGCATGAAGTAAACACTGCTTATTACACACTAGTCAATGTGAAGTAGCATTTTCATGCTTTGGTTTTACAGCCATCACCACAAGTGGTGATTTTAGTTCTTCTCAGACTTTCTTAAGTCAGCATCAGCAAGAAATTTCAAAAGTGGTTTCAGTTTTGGATTTAGCCAGATTGCTTCAGAGAGCCCAGCAAATCTGCAATTCACTCATATAAAAGCAAAAGTGCTTTCCAAGAGCTTAATAAAATAGTGGCAATCTGCATTTCAGTCTCATTTTATGAAACACACAGAATATTCAATAAACTGAAAAAACTGCTTGCCAGTGTTGCCCTGACAGGTAACATGAAATAAGTTAGGTAAAAAACATCCACTGGGTCACTATCTGCCCCTGTACTTCTGTGGCCCAGGGGAGACCATTATTTCCATGTTCAGTTATGCAGTTAATTAACAGAAGTGTTAAAGAATTTGCACTCTGACTGTGGAAACTATTTCTGTTTGCTCTGTTTGGTGATTCTTTAATTATTGAACTTATATCAGCACGTGAAGAACTGTTTTACAGTGTGATTGTAATTTGATATGATTACTTTGTGGTAAAGGCTTTGAAGTGTGTCTTGCCTCACACTTAGTGGCTTCAGAAAAGAAGGAATTACCTGTCAGCTCTATGGATAGTCAAAGCTCAGCTCTGACCTAAGACATGAGCATTTGTGATGAGGCACATTTGTGTAATCACAACTGCCTGGTGCTGCTTTGAGATTCCCAAAGGTGCTGGAGAAAGCTGTGTGAGGCTGGCAGGCACATGAACTACAGATCCTTTCCTCAAGCACTAGTGTGTCAGGTTGCCAAAACAGCCTTTAGATTTATTTTGGAAAAAGTTACAGACTAGATGAATATGCCACTGGAAAAGATGTGTGTGTATACTTACTCCTGATGTATATTGCTTAAATAGACTTGGGAGGAGGTAGGGTTGTGATTTTTTTTCCTCTCTCTACCACCATCTCACCATCTGGCAAAGAATCTGGTACCCCAAACTCTGTAGCTCCATCCCCTTTCTCCTCTGGGAGAGGATCCCCTTCTTCCCCAGCCCAGGTATCCAAGTCACTTTCTTACCACTGAGTAATCCTATACACAGGGGGATTTTGGCATTAACCTGTTTACTTTTTTCTTACTCAGCTCTGCACTGGAAGGATTAGTGTGAAAATGAACTGCAAGTGCAAAGTGACAAAATGAATCTCTGGCTTACAGTTTCAAGCTGTGGCTCAGGTTCAGCACACACAATGCAGTCCCTTGGGTTTGTTTTTGTTTTCTTTTTCCTTTTTTTTTTACTCACAGACAGCACAAGAATTTTAAGAATATGTAGAATGTCAAAATTGGCACCTCTAATCCTTCTCAGACAAGGGAAATGGTTTTTCTGCAGCTCCCCATCTTCCTCTGCCTGGATTAGCCATGGACAAACAAAAGCAGTGGATTTTCACCAAGGTTGGGTACCTAAAACAGGGCTGGGTGACATACAAGACAGTCCAGGTGAGTTAAATGTTTTGTCTATTGATGTCTTGCCAGCAATGCCACTGTATCTTCAAAGGCACCACGTCACTCAGCTATCCCTGAGAGCGTGGTGCTCTAAAGATCTGTAAGTAGTTTTAAGTTAAAATAAGATCATATTGACAAAGACTACATGTTTCACAACAGCCTCAAGCCCCCCTCTCCTCTGTCAGAGTATATGAGAATTTCAGACCTGCTAGACCCTTTCAAGGAAGTGCCCAACTCAAATTGAACCCTTGGAAGCCTTGCTGTGTCCAAGTTCTAATCACTTTTCTTCTCAGAAGTTCGTAACCATAGTTGGGAACCATTTTTCCCCACTGCATCTTGTGCTTATCTGGGACAGCATCAGCTGATACAGCAGCAAACTCCACTTGGCAGCCACCAGGACCAACAGGACTCAGACATGGGTTTCCATGTCTTCTCTGAATCACATGGAGCTTTCCACCTCTTGTGTTCTCATATAAATAAAATGGGACATTATGGTATTCCCAAATATTTATATTAGCATGTGTCTTCATTACAGGTACCCAGCATCTTCTTCACAGAGTGTACAGAGGACAAGGGCTTGATCCAACGAAGGGAATATATGTGTCTTCATTTCCCAGGGCTCAGAGTGGCTGCACTGCCTGAGAGTGATAACTATTAAAGCTGTTATGGAGTAATTAAACTGTCTCATATCCAAGAGACGTGCCAACTCACTGGCAGGTCTGCAAGTTGGTGCCAAAACACAAAAGCATTTTTCGTGCCAGTGATATACTCTGTGTGAGTTCAGAAACAGAACACTGCTGGTAAATTGTTTTGAGGAGCTTAGAAACAACTGTGGAAGTACCAGATTAGCTGAGTTCTTGCTGTACCTCTTGTACTGGGACAGCTGTATGCAGCCTCCTGGTGACAGAAAAGCTCCCAGCTTGGTTATTATAAATCAGCATCCTAGAAGTACTGCCACATCAAGACACCATAGAACTGAATTGGCAGGACACTTAAGGAATTAATTTTAGGTAATACAACATTTTAAACCTATTTTTTTAACCACTCACATTCCAGTGGTTCTATTCCTTTTGCATGCATCAACCAGTTTTAGGACAATTACACCAAAGTTTATCTTAGGCAGCCACATTGGATATATGGTGCTTTTACCTTGATTACCATGACCAAAAAAGAATTAGATTTTTTAAAGAGGTCTTTAATAATAGCCACAATTTACCAATGGAAAACAACATTAAAATGTAAAATCAGTTGCCCAGTAAAATATTTTTTCATTAAAACAGAGAGACAGGAAAAGAGAAAGCATCTTTTAGGTACAGGATTAAACACAGAAAAGCTGAATGCATATATATATATATATATACATGTGCATATTTGCATAAGTTAAAGACTTTAAAAAGAAGAATTATTTATAAAGCAAAATCAAGCTAAAAACTGCACAAGCATTTATAATTTCTCTATTTTTAACTTAAATTCTTCATTATGTTCCTATTAAAAACAGTCACTAATAAGCACATTAACAAGTAATTAATATGGTCCACTGCCTGTAATGTGAATGAAAAAGCAGTATTTTTTCCTTATTCCTCAAAGACTTTTTATGAAGATGATGAATCTGTGTCTGAAGTTTTGCCATTTTACTGCCTGTCTCTGTGTGAAGTATTATAGTAAGAACTAAACTGCAGTTGTCCAGCTGCATCAACATAGGACATTTTGGGATGTGCTATTCTTGCTTTCTAATTGTCATAATTGACCAGAAACCAGAGTTTTACAGGTTGTTATTCACTAGTCCCCTGGAAGTCCTGGAGCTTAGGAACCTGCATCAGTAAAATACGGCAATGACAGGGAGGGCACACAAACGTATATTTTGAAATCTGAAACTAATTGATTTCCAAGTTTTCTCCACACAGTGTCTTCCAAATGCAGAGAACATCTGCACTGCCAGCCCATCAGGGTCTATGCTCAGCAGCCTGCCTGCGCACTGGGTCAGTCCCTTTGCAGTAACATCCAGGAAAGTTCTGGGAAGATGCAAGACTCATCTCTGGCATACCAGTGTCCAAATCAGCCTCACAAGCTGCCTTCTCTCTGGGCATAAGGATGATTTCTGATGAACCTGGATCAAGTCTATCTTTGCATTTGGACACATAAAGCTGTCCTTGCTCAAGTTATAGTCTCTTAGGTCAGCTCATTTGCTCAAAACCAGGGTCACTGCTTACAGAAAAGTAAGGCACTGAAGGTGCTATTGAAAAGGCTGGAGGGTTTAATAACTTGTGGATAAACCTCTGAGCTGTCACAGGATGTTGGGTTTAATTTCTTATCATAAACTATGCTGTTTGATATTGGACAAGTGACTTTATTTTGCTATGTGTGTACCTGTAAAGAAGAAGCAACAGTCATGGTCTTCAACCCAATCAACTTTAGGCATGATCTTTTGCAGAGGTGGGAACAACTTTGTGCTGAGTATTTGAATATATATTTGACTTTTTCCAAATGGAAGAGGCAGACTTAATAGGTGGGGCTGGGAAATGATCCAAGACAGGGGGAGGGGAAACCATTTATCTTCACTCAACTCACTTTCACACCTATGTCTCCCCTCTTCCTAAGGCTCTGCTGTATAAGCAGTAAATTGAGGATAATAGGAACCTGTAAGATTTAATCTTCCCTGGCAGAAGTTAATGGCAGTTTGTGAAACAGCTTTCCATGGTGCCACCTCTTGTGCTTCATCCCCTAGAGTGTGCATTTGACACATATTTGTTTTGAGGGGTTTTAAGCATTAAAGATGTATGAATACCTGCCATCCACTTAATCTTTCCTGTCAGAGATAGGTCACCAGGCAGGAGGGATCTTGGGCTCTGACCTGCTAGGGCTGCCCACACCTGCAAATACATTGAATAGACCTGAGAAATAAAACAACACCTGTAAGTCACATGGCACAGTGAATTTAGTCAAAAGAGAAAAAAAAATCCAAAACAGGAAGAGAGAAAATGTATCCAACGGCTAAGTTTAAGGGAGCAAGGAGCAAAGGAAAGAGATGGAGGACAGGAAAGGGGCAAGTGAAAAGCCATTGCTTCCTTCAGGATGCACAATAATGTTTGTTGTGGAGGCAGGAACCAAATTCTTCTTTTTATAATCAGCATAATCCACCAGAAATAATATATAATTCCTTGTAACTGAACGGCTGTCTCACAGATGGATGGTGTAGTATGTCCCTTGCTTTCCTCCCTTCCTTTCTTTCCCTCACTGGAAGTTCCTGTAATTGTCACTTTGTAATGTATATTCCAGCACATGGACATGCAGAATGAAGGCTACATGCTCATTTTGCACCATAAATGATGTGTACTGCCTTGTGTCACAAACAGTAAATCCTTTATACCAAAAGTCTGTTCATTTTCACACCATTCACTTGTTCAGTAACAGTTGTCCAGATTTTTTAATTCAGCTCCTTCCACTAATCCAGCAACTGCTGGTCCTAGACAGGTGCAGGGATCAAACAGGCTCAATAAACTGAAACATCTGGCCTGGAAATGATAATAGGCCCTTTTACTCTCTAAAGCAGAGAAGGAATGCAAAGTTTTCAAATGTTAAATCATGCAATTAGCCATTGTAATATTATTTTTTTAGAAAATTGAAACAATAGTGTTTTCTATTCAGGGTTTCATTCATCACATAGGTCCTGCTCTCCTCTCTGGTCAGGAGATACCAGGCCAAAGGGGTCAAAAGATCATCTACTACTAATAAATTTTTTAAAAACCCAAACAAATCAGACCTGCCTCCCCTCCTTCACAATCAGTCACGTAAAGAGGCCCATCCATGCAATAAGCCAACAACTAATTCTGTAGAAATGTTTGGGAAGACCTATGCCCCAGAGAATGGAAAAATCCCTGTACAAGCCCAGTTTTGTGAAGCTGAGTGATCTCCAGCATGTGAAGGCTGGTAAGAGAACAGAGCTAGCTGCAGACAATCCCCCCATTATCTGGATGACACTGTCAGAGAGTTGTCCTCACATTCTTTCCAGTGGAAAGACTATTATCAGAGCTAGACAAAACCTTTCAAACCCTGAAAATGCCACAGTAGTATTTCTGTTCAAGACTGTCCAATTTTGGAGCAGCTCTCACCATGCTTGTGCCTGGGTTTGGTTAGGCTGAGCCCATGGTGAGAAGTCCCATCATGCTCTCTTCCAGGCATTGTTCCCAGCTATCCCTGGCTTGTACATGGCTGCCTCTGTGCCTCATAGACCAGAATCAAGACCTTCTGCAGGACAGAAGAGTTGTCAGAAACTTGTATGGTTATGACATGTTGTCTTCTGGCAGACCATATATGTGACCAAGTATTAGGGACAAGTATGTTCCTTTGCCTGTATTAGAAAATGAGTTTGCATTTCTTGTTCAAAAAGTTCTCTGTCTTCTTAATGAAAATGCTTTGACTTGACTAAAAAAAATTCTTTTTAAAAAAGTTTAAAACAGGCCTCACCTTGACTACTGGCACTCATTAAATCTCATGTGAAGAGTTGGTATTTTAATCCAGCATCATTGCCAAAGTACAGTCTTGGTAACTTTGCACTGACCAAATTTTCCTTTACACTTGGAGCTTCACATGGCATGCTCTCTTGAGTAAACAGGAATGTTCATCTTGGGCCAGAAAAACTTGGAAGCCAGTCCTGGGTCCCACTCCAAGCTTTGCCTCAAGTTTCCTGTGAGGTCTTGAATGTTGGACTTTCAGAAGTGCTGTGAGCCTGGGTACAATTTGTTTGGCACAGGATTCCAAAGGTATGTTCAGTTCTTTTTACACACAATCTATCCTTATAAACCCAATTTTGAATAGACTTCTCTTGAAAATACTGTCTTTAGTCTCTCATAACTTCTGCTTTTAGGAAAGCTGGAGTTGTAATAGAAACAGAGCATATAGGCTCTAGATTGTCCACAATGCTGACATCTTCTATGAGGCAATGGTGTATAAAAGACCAGTGTAATGAAAATGCACAAAGTGTTCCTCCTCATTTATGCAGGAAGAGATGTTGCAGTGTTCCTGCACTGCTGGCTGTGGAGGTGCAGCCATAGGGCCAGAGACTGAATGCATTTCATGCAGTCCAGGCCATGGTCTGCATTTCACTGCATGACTTTCCTCAAAGGTCATGAGCCTTCAGCTAAAAACACCCTACCTCACTGTAATGAGGGTGAGCATATACGTTTCCCTCAGTCACTGCATGTTGACAGTCTCTGGCAGCTGTAGATCTGTGTTCTCATTCTATAGTAGGTAAAAGGGACTCATGAGAGAGGCAATGAGGAACTCAGGGAAACTCCTTAGTTTTCCTGAATTCTTGCATAGATTTTCCTTAAGGGCACAAGGCTGTGACAACAGGGATCTCTAAACACATGCTGAGTGACTGTTCACCTGTTTTAATGGCACCTGTGTGATGTAAATGAGAGATAGAAACTAAAAGAGTTAAGTGAGTACCAGCCTTGGTCAGGGTCAGGCTTAAAGTAGACACAGCGAGACTTTAATTCAGACCAGGGCTCCTAAATGCCAAGTTCTCCTTTCATGATGGACCTTGGACAGTGAAGTTCACTGGGGAGAGGGAGGCACTGTGCAAGTCTCCATGTGCTCCCAAAGGCATTATCCTCACCTTGCTGCAGTGGATGTGTTGGACTCAGAAGCAGCTACTGCATTCTGCAGGTGAGGGATTTTGGGTTAACCCCAAAGGGCAGGACTGCAACAGGCATCTCTCCCACCAGACCAACACGAGAAGATGGCAGACAGGTATCAACCAGCTTTACACTGTACTCCCTTCTTCATGAATCAGAGGACCAGAAGTTTCTGACCATAGAAAATAAGCTGGACTGAGATTTCTTTGCACAGGGCAGATGGTACATCCCTGAGTTATCTTGGCTATTCCTGGAAGCCAAAAAATCCTCATGATTTTTGAAGGAATGATGCAAGTAAGAGAAAAATTCTGTATTGGTACACACACAGCTGAACTCTCAAAATATTTTAACTATATAATTGCTCATTAGAATTAGATTTTTTTAAATTGTTAATAAACAAGTTGTGTACACAATTACATTGTAATGATCTGTTTTGGAAACCCATATAGATTAATAAGTCAGAATTATGTATACCTTTCATTTTCTGATTTTGAGATATTTCAGCTTCCTGTAAGTAAGCCAAGAATTTTTAACTTGAGACAAGTCTAACAATTCATTTACTTTTACTGCTATCGGGCAATGAAATTCCTCAATAATTCCTTTGTTGATCTCCAGGATCAATCTGCAAGTCATATGCCTACTTCAAATAGATTAAGTGTTCAGAACCAACAGCCTATGGACAAATTTGAATTCTCTGTGAGGAAGTTTATGCCTCAGGGATGTTAGCACTGGAAATAATGTCAAAGAAAAGTGCAGTAGACGAGTACAGCCTGTGTAAAAGCCAGGGGAAGAAAAATTACCCTTCAGTCATAGGTGAGAATGAAGATGCTCAGCTTCTCTAATCTGGTTAATGGAAGTTGCAAGGTCAAGAAAATTTGTCAAAGCTGTAGCAAAGTGTGTTCAAGCATTCTGAATGAAGGAAGAGAGAAGTAGTCTCTAGAAAAACATCTTTTCCTACCAGAAGCCAGAGACAAGGTCTAGAGGAATGGCTCCTACTGTACTAGTACCAGTACTTGCAAATGATTTTGTCATTTGCCACATGAACACAACTTATGCACTGAGGATTTGCTTGATTTCACTTGACTTGTGTGGATGCAAAAAACCCACTCACCAAAAATAGCAAGATCAAGGTCATATTTTTTTATTGACTACTAAGTTTAGGCACAAAATGAAACCAAGCCAGAGATGTTTTTTGTTAGTATAGCAAAAAGCAGCTAAATTTGAGTGCATTTCATGAATTGAGTGTTCTTTTTGACACGTTTGATACTCTGGCTTGTTGAGCTCTACCACTATGTCCTTACAAGTCTTCAGTTCACATGCTCACTTCTAGTACACTAAATCCATCCTATATGTCTGTTATAAATAGGGTACTGCACATACAGCAAATGCAGCCCCCACTACACACCCTTGTACGATCTCTCCAAATAGCACACATATTCTCACGCTATATTTAGTGCTACATCCACGGTAACACATCACCACATCATTATATACAAAATGTCTTCATAAAAACAAACATCAGAGCAGAGAAATGTTTGTCTTCAGCCTGTCTTGAAGTCTGCCAAGCCACAAAGTCCTGTCAAAACTTTTGTTTTACTAAGTTTAATTCTGGTTACATAAATTTTTGAAGCTTTTCTTGTTTGTGAAAGTCCCAGACAAATTCAAATGACAATTCTTTGCTGATATTACTCCAGATAGTGCTTCTACACGTGAATCTAGTGACATGAATAAGCTGTTATGATAATTCTTTATTGCTGCACATTGCCTTCTGGTTGGAATTTTGGACTGTATGGATCAACATACTGGCAACTTGCTCCCCTACTAAAGATGGAGCAGTCCATAAAAATGGAGCAGTAACCTCCTTCCTACTCCCAAGTAAGAAACCTGGAGCAGGGTGCTGCTCTTAGATATTGCATCAACATAAATTAAGCATTGAAAAAGATAGGAACATGAGAAGAGGTACAGCAGTACAATGCTGGCTGACACAGCAGTCTGCACACTGAGCACACCAGCAATTTGTCATTTTTCTCTGTTTTTCCTGCTGTAGGTATCACAGAATAAAGGAGTCTTAAGAAGGGGTCTCAGGGAAGATAATAAAAGGGATATGCAGAAGCTTCCGTAACACGGATCACTGTGTGGTCAAGAGTATCTTGAAACTGAGCATGTGATGGCAGCAGGGCACAAATGGAGAAGGAAGTTAATACTTTGAGAATGATTAAGACCTATTGAGGCAGGGTAAAAAAGTCCAGAAAGGGCCCTGAATTTGAGGCACTTCATGCAGCAGAAAACATGGAATTGTTGGAGGTTGCATAGGGAAGTGGTGTCCAGGGAACTTGAGGTGATGAGGAATGGTCATTACAACAATGCTGATGAAACAGGATGGTGTTTCTTCAAGACCACCTGTCCTGGGTCTGGCCAGGACCAGGTTTATTTTTTGCAGTAGCCAGGAGGGGCCATGGCCAGGACACAGAGGTTACTCTATAACACCTCATGTCACTTTGAGGAGATTGGAGAAGAGTCACATAGAATGGTAGAGGGAGCAGTCATTGTCAGATGTTTTCCTTGGGATGTGAGCAAGGATCACACACTTTTTTCTCTTCTACACTCTGTTGTTAGTATTGTTGCTGTTACTGCTCATTTTCCTTTTTATTTGCTGTTTCCAGTAAGTCATTCTTATCTCAACCCACGGTCTTTACCCTTTGTGCCTCCAATTTTCCTCTCCAGCCTGCTGCAGCAGGAGGGGAAAAGGACTGAACAGTGCATGGTTTGGAGTGGTTCAGTGGGAACAATAAATTGGGGAATACCATTCCTGAACCACAACACCAGGTAAGATAATTTTGCAGTAACGAAAGTTGCATTGTGAACAGGAAAGGGTACATTTTTGATGAATCATACAGCAAAGTGCCATCAGCTGAGGTACCCCTTTGTGGCACCTTAACCCAGCTGAAGTCCTGATGCTCTCTCCCCACAGATGAACTACAGTCCATGAAACCTCACAGTGAGGTTTTTCAGGGAACCAACACAGCTGAAAACCAATTCTTCCAAAACCATCAGTTTGTTTTGAAGCAGCAAGTCACTGAAGTGCCTGACACATTGCACCAAGCACAGAGTAAGAGAGGGAAGAAGAACATGGGACTGGCATCAGGGTGGGCACAGCAGCTACCAGGAGACTCAGGGTGTGTCGTCTTGCATTCACTCCTCTGTCAAAAGCTGGGAGGATGGAAGGCTGAGAATGGTACTGACCACAGGATAATGCATTAGTACAGTGCTAGAAAAAGGTATAGAAAATAAAAGAGGCATTTTTAACTAGATAAATCCTGAAACAGTGACTAAACATCCATTAAGCATTATAGGAGAGAGAAGACAAGATCTGATCTGGGCAGGTGATAGGTTAGGAATTAAAAGGTAGATGTGTATGTTATTGTTTAAGATGTCACTGCCCTGAAAGCAACACTTAGAAAGATGGATTTCTTAGCTCCTACTTGCGGTCCCTTGTCTTTATAACCATAATATTACCTTACCTCATCCCATTAGTAATGTTTTCTTTAAAGCCTATTATGGAGAATGAGTTGAAAGTCCCAAATTTCCTGTTATTATTGCTGTCATTTCTTCTCTTTGTTTTTTGCAAGAAGTCTGTTTTTAAAAATGTTTCAGCTGCTCCAAAAACAACTTAAACTGGGCTTAAACTCATTCCTTCTGGTAGTTAATTCCACTCAGAGATTTCATCCAGTCATGCTTTTTCCTTAGCTACAAGGAGTTTTATTAGGCACCATTAGCTTTGTTGGCTTAAAAGAAACTGCTCCAGCTGAGATGGTTTCTAAAATACTCAAAAGATTTTTCATGGAGGCTGAGATGAGAGCTTTAAATTTGCCTCAGAAACAAGGAAGCAAGCAGTTCTGTGGAACATACACATACTGTGGTCCCGCTAAGAAGCCCAGCTGCTAGCTGCTGTGCAGATCATTACTTCAAATAAATCTTGAGTAACTCTCAAAGTAACCCCCCAAATCTAAAAGTAAGCAAAGAAGAAATTAGATAAAAAGGGCAAGAAGTGTAGTGAGCAAACATGAGGAATGCTGTCTCAAGACTGAAGCATGATAAATAACTCACATAAACTAGTTTAAATTAAGCTAATTGCAATTGCATGGTCTTCAAGATGTTCTTTTCCAATCATGACTGAAGAAGTTTTCACAATGCTAAATTAAAAGCAAGCTAGCAAAGGAAACAAAGGCTTTGTATGTAAAATACTGGAATTCTGTTAAACTTTTGTCTTAGAAGAGACACCCACCACAAACCTCTGACAGAGACGTGCTGCTGCCCTGCCAGAGCACTTCTCAGCCAGCTACCCATAACAAAACCCACACACTCAGAGCTGGGCACCACACTTCTGCAGAGGACAGCAGGGCAGCCCAGATGAAACCAGTGTCAACCCACTCTGAGGTAGAAATCTTCTCTCTCATCCCTCTTCTGACCTAGACCTGGCAACTGCATCACTGACATCAGCCCAGGAGGTGACCTCAGCCAAGTAGGTCTGGAGCAGAAAGCTGGTCTAGTGCAGCTGAAGAAGACAATAGAGGGAAGCTTAACTGTTGGTCCCTGTATCAGTTTATATGTAGCACAAATCGCACCGTCTGAGGTCTTATTTCAGTTTTCTGTAAACCAGCTGCACTAGCCTTAGGATGTTATTGCACCCCTGATAATTAGTTGCCATGTCCACTGCTGAGCATGTCTTGTGAAAAATCTGTCCTCTGCTTCAGGTCAAATTCAGCACATTCAGTAAGGATGTAATTATCTCTTACTGGTGTCCTTCTTTGCAGAAAGAAGCTTGGGGTGTATGTGGTTTGCGTGCAATTTGGAAAGGGCTGTGATTTAAATAAAAATAAAACATCATGTCTAATAGAAGGGCTGTAAGAACACTGAGATTTTCACAGCATTTTTTCAGGAATATCTGAGTGTATTTTATAGACAAGATTCTTCTGAACTCTATCAGCTTCTTCCATAAGTGTATATTGTCAGACATGTGCACCCTGGTTCATGGCTACTCTTGATCTGAAAAAGCAGTGTGATTCATAACACATTTTCAGAACACAGAAACAGATTTGTTTATCAAAACCTGACCTTCAAGCCTTCACTCAGTCTATTTTCAGGACAAGGAAAATGCACTCTAACTAACCCATTCATACTGTGGAATAAATTCTGAGATTGTTTCTTGAGCCCTCTGGAAAGTCTTCTTGTGTACATGCCTGAAATTGAAAGTAAAAGCTGAGCAGATTTCAGTAGCTGAAATCATGTTAAGAAGTTGGTCCATTCCCTTTCATGTCTGTAATCAATTTCTCCAAACAAAACATAGCACGGGCATCACAGTTGTAAGCTTGTGCTCAAATCTCAGTCATTAGACACTGGACTATCCGGCCACTAGCTCTCATGTATTTCAAGGGCATAATGTGACTTCTTTCCACTTTAGGGTCCCAGTGGACTGGATTATGAGCCAGCTGTGCCTGGCAAGCAAGGACTTGGGGCAGGACAAGTGGCCTCAGCATCACCCCTCAGCTGTGGAAAGCACACAAAGTGCATGTGCAGGGAGTGCTTCTCAGAGTCTCATGTTCAGCTGCAGCAATTCCTCTCAGCCTCTCTTCTGTGTGTGTGTGACCATACAGCAAAAAGCCTTTGCAGCCTGACAATATTAAATCTCTGAGCTAATAGCATCTAGATAGAGGTGGTACATGAATCTGGCATGTCCTAGGGGTAACCAAGGTAGCTACGTGGGGTTATCAGATTAAACACAGGATCAAGGCTGAGGACCCCCCAGTGTAAGTGATTCTTGATGCTCTTGTTCAGGCCTATCCTATCTGAGAATATAGGATACTGATCCAGAACCTCACCATCAGTAACTCCTGGAAAAAATATTTTCTCTGGTTAAAAATTCAATTTCAGACTATTGTTTCACCTGCCTTTTTCTTTTTTTTCTTTTAACCTAAAGACAGTCTGGACAGGGAAGGAGAAGTGCCACGTGAAGGGACAGGCTGTAGTATCATCCCAGTGCAGACATCAGAACATCCAGCTGTGAGAAGCAAGGTTTTATCAAACCAAACTTTATCATCCTGTCAGCTAAATATTTTAGCCCAAGACTGAACCTAAAAGAGAAAAGCTTGGTTTTGCACTTGCTGTTACTACGCAGTGGCCCAGCATTCTCAGTGTAACTAACAATTGGACTTCTTCAATTTCAGGCCTCCAAATCAACCCCTGGAACCCTCCCTAGGGCTTTTCTTGGCATGGACACGTGGGGTTTTGCTTCTTGACCATGATAACAAGCCACCAAGTACAGAGATGCTTTGTGTTCTGTGATTTTGGGACCAAAGGGATGCATTCAGACTGCCTGTTATGGCACTCAGGATCACAAGGACTATTTCAGCTGCCAACTGGCTAAAGCTGCCAGATGCTGGATGGAGAAACAAGAAAACATCATACATGAGTTACACATACAGAAATATGCCCTTGAGGTACAAGCTCTGTCTCCTGCCGTCAGGAACTGTGGTAGGCAGCCCACAGTGCTGGGTAGCAAGGTTTATCTGCACATATGGCTGTCTCTCCTTGACTGGAGGCACATCTCTGGCCATTCCATTGTCTGTGTCAGGATGTCTGTGGACAGCTACAGCAATTTTGATAAAGTCACTTCTTGTCTCTGTCTCTCAGTTGCCCCACCGACATAACTCATGTCAAATATTCTTGGAGCTGTAAATGTAAGGCATGATTAATTAAAGACCAAAAGCATTATAGATCTTCAGCCAGAAGGAGCTGAGGAAGTCCAGCAGGATCATTATTATTACCACAAAGTCAACATCACATATTCAGTGATGAAAGCCTCTCCGAGGAGTATTGCAAACCTATTGCTGGAATTAACACTCCCGCTCAAATTTGATAGTACCCTTTATAGAGGATTTTCATTTGTATTCACAGAAAGACATAAATAAGTGCTCAGGCTGGCCAATCTGTTTCCTCTGTAACTGGCAGCATTCACAGTCACTTTATTGTATGAAATAATGTCTTGGGTTTTCCTCCCTCTATCTTGCTTGTGCCTGACCTTCCATTAAAAGTTGCTTGGAAACTGCTTAGAGAATAGTCAGTGGTGCTTCTTATTGATGTCTTCCTTTTGTGATTTCTTTGCTTTTCTATCTTTTTATGTTCCCTCCCTGAAGCTTTTTATGCTAGATAAAGATGAAAAGAAACAGAGAATCAAAGCCTAATATTTTTCTTTTTAAAAGGAGCAGGAAAACCATCCTCCCTGTATACATTGACATGCTAAAGAATAAAGAAATGCTCTTCTAATAAATGCTCCAGCCAGTCTTTAACACACATGTTTTTATCAAGTGGTTTACACATTCGTTTTAGCATCTTGGTAATTAGAAGCAGGACATATAAAGTATGTTGTGCCCCTAAATACACCTTGCAATTGCCATTGTACAGAAATGATGGAAAATGGGCACCACTATGACAACCATTTTACCCGGGAGGTTTTTTAAGGGTAGTTAGAGCTGTGTCCTAAAAGAAGGCTGGAGAAGTGGCTCAGAGGATTAGCCCCTGGACACCAGTGGTCCTGGTGGATAGTAGGAATTAAAGCAGCAGCCTGACAGAAGGAACTATTCCCTTCTCCTCTGCTCGTGTGAGTGTACATATGGAATTGTCAGGGACCTCCTCAGGGACCAGGGGCAGTGAGGGCTCTCCTAGGGTGATGGGACAGGATCTGGTAGCCAGAGTTGTTCCACCACCCCAGCCAGGAGCCTGGCAGCCTGGGAGCAGTTGGGTACAGTCAGTCTGCAAATAGTTCAACAAAGGACTAGCAGAACAGTCGGGTGTACCGAGCATACGAGAAAAAAGGAAAAACTGAGGGAGATGTGTTTTTCTGGCCTGCAGAAGACAAAGAAAGAAGATGAAACTGACAGCAGTCTTCTAGCAGTGTATCTACAGGGGAGTGTGGAGATGATAGAGAGGGAGGTAAAGGTGAAGGGACAAGAGGCAGCAGTCACAATTTGTAGCAACAGAACTGGTGGGTGGACTTGAGGGAAATATCTTTTACGACAAACACTGACACACTTGTCCAGAAAAGCTGGTGAATCTTCATCCTTGAAAATTTGCCTTGATAAATCTTGGGAAAGTCGTCCACACTTGTGTTTAGTGACAAATTTGAGAGTCATTTGAGAGAAAGTGATTTTTTTGCGTAGCAATGCATTTTACTGTGTTTTGCATGAAGTGTCAGCCTTCAGCTTTTGGCCGTGTGATTGCTCAATACTTCTATACTAGGGCACAAAAATGTCTCCATACAGGCCTGAAAATAGTTTCTCAGGTCTAAATAGTGAATTACGTGAATAATTAAATAACAGGTCTAGGTAGTTTTTCTCCCATAAACATTTTTTCTTTATTCACACTGAACTACATCAGTTGCAGGTTGGTGTTAGGGTTTGTGAGGGTCATGGGCAAGTAGCATGGTACAGGAAAGAAGACATAGTAAAGCCTGACTCTATTAAAATCCATGGCAAAATGCCACTTTTTGTCTAAACAACATTTCTGACCTTGTTCACAAACTTCCATGTATAATATCACTGCAAAGGATAACCCCAATGAAAAAACCTAGACTTTATAAATTAAGAGGAAGTACTTATTCTTGAAGATCTGTTCCAATTTTCTCTATGAAGAGTAGTGATAATTTAACTTTGGTTAGCATAGTATTCTTCAAAATCAGAGGATTTAATTTTTTTTATCATGTCCATATTTCTTCATTTGCCTCATTTGCAAGGAGAAAGTGCCAAATATGACATGTTTGTAAACAACTCTATTTTTTTACATACTTGTATTTTTTGGAACGACAGATACTGCTTTCTTGAAGATTTTTGACCAGTATACACATTTTAATATGATTTAGCATTTAGAAATAAGACAGTAAATTTAACCAGGAAGCAGTCCTTCTGTAAAGGAGTCTGCAAATACCACTTCAATCTATGTGGAACTAAAGCCAGAATTTTTTTTTGCTTCTTTTCCCCAAATTTAACTCATTGAATCCTTTATCTAAGGCTTTTGATCACAGTTCTTTGTTGATCACAGTCTGATCAGCTTGCAAACAAAAGGTTGCATCAATTCACATATGTCAACATGCAGCTCTTATCTGTTTCAATCCAGAAATTCCAGGAAATTATCACATGGAGTTCTCTGCGTGCTCTTCCAGAGCACAGTCTTTCAGGCTAATCTGTAAGATAGTGGTTGGGGTCAGATCTACACATATTAAAGTGTTTATTTTCCAGGAGAGAAATAGCCCAGCCCCTTGACTCTGGGAAAATTGTATTTTATTTTCTAAGTTTCTCTAGTTTTGCTCTCTTCCATTATCCTCAGGTTTCCATATAGCTGGTTGGGGTTACCTCATTATTATTCTAATAAATGGGCATGATGCTGGCAAAAATTCTTCTCAAAACCACAATCCAACTCTGACTTGAATCTGATTACAGGTTTTTACTCACAAAAAATTTCAAGGTAAAAACAGACAAGAATCACAGAATATTCTGAGTTGGAAGGGACCCACAAGGATCATGGAGTCCAGCTTGTAAATGAACAGCCCATATGGGGATCAAACCCACAGCCTTAGACGCTTTCTTTTTCCTATGTATTTGCAGAATATCATTTACAATACCTTCAGGTGTTATATTTTTTTATATATCCTTTGCAAAAGCATTATATTAATCCTAGATCTACTCCTCTACACACAATTGGCAGTAAATTTTTAAATCAGCTTTTTCTTTTAGTGGACACAAAGCAAAGGTCTATTGCAATCGAAGAGCACTGACTGTTGGGAGACCTTCAAACTTCCATTTTTTTCTTAGTTTGGAAATGAATTTTATTTTCTTTTTCTGCCCTATACACTCTTCTTAAATACCTTCTAGGTACATCCCACCTGGTTTATGACATGAGTGGCTACGCTCAGATCACCACAGAGACTCAGGGATGCCCTGTGCAAGTTCCCAGCAGGACATGCAACTAACACAACATGGAGGAACAGGATTTGTGTTGGTAGAAAACATTGACCATCTCCCTTCTGGGATAAAGTCTAACAAGAAAACATGAAAAATTTTTGCAGCTAGGCAGGTCCTGCTCCACAGGTCATGGGACTTGTGAGCTTCCATGTAGCCACCCTTTCCCAATGGGATAAAAAATTCTGTACTTCAGGCCTTGTTTCCTTGGCTTGTACAAGGTTCTTCCAACTTCAGATTTAGGTATCCCACCTAATTAATGATCATTTTCATTATATCTTCAAAAGCCATTGGATTTTGATTAGCCAGCAAATAAAAATGGCTTCATTCTCTCCTCTGGGCACATATTTCCTCTGTCTCCTTGGCAATTAATTGAGTAGGCGAATAATAGTCGGTGCGCTTTAACAGTCTGTGTAAGGAAGGCAATACCAGCCTGGTCACCAGGAGAACCTCACTACCATTAAATACTTAGAAAATCTGAATCTCCAAAGGGAGGGAGAAGCTAGATCCATGCATCCTGTTACATGGAGCCCTGATGGCTCCTGTGCAGCTGGAGCACAGAAAACACAGCATGCAGCCTGCCTTTGTTGTGGGTACTCACTCCTCCATAGAGATGTCAGTCTGGAAGCTGCTGTAAGAGGGAAACAGAAAGCATATTCTTGTTTCTCCTTAGCCAAATGTGAAAATTCTAGCCTTTGGAGAAGTCTAGACTCATTCCACTGAAAATGATGAAGTGGCTCCAGCATAGCTTGCCGACAGAAATCTGCAAATCCTTCCTTTTATTTATTATTATCCCTAAGATGTTGTGCATTTCAGCAGCAAGTTTTTTCCAGGGCAGAATGACGGCAAGAGAAGTCCCCCAAATGTTTTGCTATTCTCAGCACGGTGTTCAGGCAACATATATGTGAGAACAGTGAATGAATATGTCAACCATCTCATCACACAAATCAGGCAAAATACAGCATGTGAAATCAAATAGGTATTAAATTTGCCCTGTGATGAAGACATCAAGAACAGGGAGTACTGGATAGCCTCCAGTTCATCTTGATACATTGTGCCTTATTGAAATATTGCTAGCATAGAAAACTTGCTGTCATGCTTCCCAATGAGGTGCTGAGTTCAGAGGAACAAGCTGCAGGAAAGAAACCTTTCAGCAAGTGCCATTTTTGAATTCTCTTGGCCTTGGAGTGTATTAAGGCATTGTACGTATTAAGTGTAAACAGATCCACATACATATAATCAAACTGACATCAAGAGGTGTTGAACTTGTTTCCACAGCACTTAAAGCAGGACTTCAGCTTTCATAGGGGTGTGAGGTATTTCTGTCATTAGCTTCAGGCAAGACCTGAATACCAAACTCTCTGAATGCAGCAAAGTGTGCGCAGTGATTCAATAAGCAAAAGTATTTTTAAACACATTCTGGAATCCTTTTTCTTGTTCAGTTCCGTTTGTTGGATTATGATAGAAAACACCTAAAGTTTTCATGGGAGGTCAACCATCAGGAGATGCCTTGTTGCCAGTGACAGTTGTACATCTGTTCAAATCTATTAAATACTAGAAACAAAATGATGCGAAGATTAATGGTTCATCATCAACAGCCAACAGGATACAAGGTTAATTGGCACCTTCTGGCACATTGTGGGCACAGCCATGAACATCTTCCTTTCACACAGGCTTCCATCTCTACATAGGTGGGCACAGAAATCAGCTCTTGTGTTTTTCCTCTCTTCTGAGAAAGGATCCCTACAACATAAACTGTTTTTCTACTCTGTACCAGTGTAAAACTAATTAGAAACTGTTGCCTTTAAAGGTGTTGGCATGATAAAATTGATCTGGCAACACTGGTGCCCTTTCTACTTCATTTTCCTTCATAAAAACCTGAGTATATAAAGAAATAAGAAGGTGACTCTTTAACCTTCTTTTGCAAATTTTAGTTCAGAAGTTTTCCCATTATGAACACAGCCAAGAAAATATGTAAGACCCTGATTAAACAAAATGTTTACCTCCTAGAGTTACAGTCTGAGTTGAATTCTTAAATACATTGTGGGCTAAATATGGAAATGCTGCAAGCTATTCACAGGATGAAACAAGGCCACAATGCTGCTGTGCAAGGTTCCACACCCTACCAAGGCTTTCTTTGGTTCCCAGGCTACTTTATTGTCCCACAGAATTATCCCACCAAAATCAAATCAAGTAACCTAACACTGGTGGGTAGGAAAATGAGTAAAAATTAAAAATTATCCTGATAGGTAGAAACTTTTTGTCAAGACCTTTCTTGACATGGTAGCTGTAGTTGAAAAGTAGATATATATACTCAAATAAGTACCTACCATTCATGTTCATTAAATAAAAGGTGCTCATGAGTGTTGCCAGTCTCAGGACCTTGGATTATCAATCCTTCAGGAGAAAGACAGGCTTCCTTTTGTTTTATGCTCAGCCCTAGCTGCATTACCAACAGCAGAAATTCAAACATAACCACACTCTGTGGCCAGTGATGAATAGCTAAGAAAGGTTCCAGCAGACAAATCATTGTTTTGTGTAGTAAACTCGCCATGATTCCCACAACTGACATTTTTCTTCTGTACAATTAATTCAGCATCGCAAGTTGCTCCAAACTGAACAGTTCTGTGTTTTCACATAGCACTGTTTTTATTTATGTCCCCATAACACTGGAGGACTGAGAAGCTCAAACTGAGACAGAGGCCTCATACCCAGTCAGTGGTGGTTGAAGCTGATGAGAAAAGGAAACACAGAGAAGGGAAACAAAGACTCTGAAAGTCTAAATGACTTCTTTGGGAATATGCAGCTGTGTGCAAGCATTGGTGTGTCACAGAGCAAAAATAAAATTAGCTGCTACCTGATGTTGTGCTCTAATTTGACAAAGCAATACTAACTTTTGGAGGCAATTGCAATCCTAGAGCATAATGACTTTGCTAGTTTAAAGGATGCATTTTCCATTGATTTCAGAACAATGCTGACTCAGTGCAAAAATTCTCCATAAAGACAAAAAGCTTAAGTATTAACTCTTTGAGTCCCATGCTTTATCTCAGTTGTGTGATCTCACCTGCAGAAATACCATAATCTCTTCCTTCTTTGACAACTACCATACTTTTTCTCCCTGAAAAAAGTACTCCATTGGGTGGTTCCTTGTTTCCATATTACTGCTAATCTGACAAAGGCAGCTGTAGGTGCTATTAGACCAGTGTAACTAGGACTGCTTTGTTTTCCCCAAGGCAATCTCAGACCAACCTTTTCTGACATACCCAACACTTCAGTCCCACAAAGACATGGGGAATTCTTGTTGGTCTTCTGTCACGGGGGTGACGCCTTGTTTTGGTTTAAAATACTTGTTAGCATCACTCACAGGTGACAAATAGATGATCACCCTGGCAATGTCCTCATTGTCACAAGATTTGAAAAGATGAGAGGTGATATTTTTCCAAAGTTTATTAATGGTACTGGTTTTGTGAGTGCTTTCCATTAGGAAAAAACAAGAAGAAAGCAAAACTGTGACATGGCAAGATGCCCTTATGTCCTGTGCTAAAGAGTTATCTTTACTTGTTCTCATTACCAATGGGCTCTTTCCCATTTCTTTTCCCCTAGTATCATCATGCCTCAGCCCCCACTGATCTCTCCCCACCCTACAATTTCCCCTCCCCACCGTGAGGCTGTGCTCCAGTGCCCAGCAGGCTGCTCTGTCCCAGTCCCCTGCCTGCCTGCAAGGAGCAGCTGTTGGGCCAGCAGATGCTTCTCAGACCTCTGAAAGCCTCCTCCCAGGCCCCAGCCACCCTGGCCAGGGGCCAGGAGCTGCTGTCACCACCAGACCCATAGGAAAGGAGGCATGTTCCCTGCTCGGCGCACTGCCCAGCTCTGCGCCAGATGGGGCAACTGGGAAGGGGACGTCACAGAGGCAGGAATTGGCCCCTCACTCTGCCAGAGACAATTTTGTCTGGATTGTCCTATCCACCCATAAGATACCGCCAGATGCAGGGATGGGATGATAGATGCTGTCAAGGCAGAAGGTCTAAAAGTGTGTGTAAAGCCCATAGTCATACTGCCTCTGTTGCTGCTACCAGCTGAAAAAAGGGACATTGAGTCCTCAATATTGTCAGTTGCCAACAGGGCGGGGAGAGGAGAAGAACTCAAAGAATACCTGAAAGGAATTCAAGGAACACACACACACCAAGAGACTTGCCAAAATACAGGATGCACCACTACCAGTAGCACTCCAGCGGGGGGATGCTTATGCATTTATTTTGAGATACAGTATGGGAAGCTTTAAATGGGACTGGGATCTTATAAATAAAGTGTTCAGTTTGTGTTGTAGAAACAGTGAGCAGCACCTATCTGCAGCCTTTTACTAATGAATGGGCAAGAACATCAACCATACAATATCCAGTTGTTAGAAGGAACTTAAAAAGTGCCCACTCGAAGACTAGAAGAAGGACAAAAGCAGCCTCTGTTAAGATGCAACTCATGGATCATTTTTTTTTAAAAGGGGGTTCTACTTAGGTGCATTTTAGTCATCCAGCTAAGGATCCTATGCCAACAGGGTAACAGACTCTGCTTGTGTCTTGGAAGACAGCATCCAGGTGGTTTGAAAAGGATGCCTGATGAGCCTCTGTTCCATTCACTGCTCTTATTGCTTTTTATGCTGGGAGCTGGCATGCCAGGACCTCACTCCATACCAGTCACATTAGCAGTGGTGTCCAGCACCTGCAGTTACAGAGCTGAGAGGTGACTGTGGTGCTGTGATACTGCAGGTGCAGCTCCCCAGACCTTGGGCACTACCAGGCATGGATCCTGAAATGGGTCACAACACACACCCGGGCAGGAGCAGACAGATTAGAGCAGTGGGGTGTTGCTGCTTGTCTGATTTGTCTAACAGTTTCCCTATGAGTGGCTGTAACCTTCGTGGTGGGGTGGTGAGTGACCTGTAGACTGAGAAGCAAGGTTTGGGGAAAAGGAGAACACCTAAGTGCTTTGCTGAATTGAAGCTTTAGGACTCTGTAACACTATGGAGAACATGTATGCTGAATGTCTACAGTGCACACTGGAAGGAGGAAAACACATGACTGAATTAGTGCTGTGGTCAATTATGTGCCAGAGCTGTAACAGTGGAGCTTGGAAGTGGCAAAGGATAGTGACAAGTGTGCACAGGGCTGCCCATTCATTGCAGAGAGCCTGCTCCCTACTCCCCACTCCTTACTCCCCATCTTGCCCCTGACAGCTCAGTTTGTCCCGAGCACACAAGAGCAAAGGTGTTGTACAGAACCCAGAGCAGCTCCTTGTTAGCCTGTTGGTTTCTCCACCCTTCCTGTGGGCTACCTGGAGGCCACCCCTGGCTCTCAGGAGCACAGCCACATGCCCACTGGCACCAGGCTGGGTGCTGCCCAAGGTCTGTGGTGCAGCCGGCCCCCCGCTGCTGGGGCTCACTGCCTGCTGCTCAGCTGTCCCGTGCAGCAGCCCCGGGGCTTGGGTTACAGGACAGTTTCTAACTTTGTGCCTGTCCCAAGGCATCAGGGCAGAGGCACATGATTTTTAATTTATGAGGACACCCATAGAGCTGTCACTTTCAAGGCAGGTGTTGAGAAACTGGCAGGGGGCCCGAGCAAAGAAAAAGACTGACCTCACCCCGAAATAATGGTGGCCAACATGGTCACAGGACAGAGAGTATTGACATAAGCGGGCTTTAAAAATAACTAGGTCATCCTGCTAGACTAGCTCACTGTCTTATACACAGACCAATTTATCGTAAAAGTAGGAGTGTAAACAGCTATTCAAGGGGTTGAACAAATGTGTAGCATTTTGAGTCATTATTTTATTTAGCTTTTTTAATTCTCCTGCCCAAATCAAGTGCTAAGTCGCACCACCAGACACAGCATCAGAATAAGGCAAGCTTTCAAGGTCCATGCGTGGCGATAGCACTGGACACCAGGTAGCCGCAGTTGTAGAGTGGTCACTGCTCTGTGTTGTGGCTGCAGCCACCTCACTTCAGATCCAAGTCAAGGTAAAAACCTAAATGGCTCCTGGACTAGATAATCCTTGTAGGCCTCTTCCAACTGAACTATTCCAGTCTGAAAATTA
Organism: Eopsaltria australis; assembly: GCA_034509425.1. Lineage (NCBI taxonomy): Eukaryota > Metazoa > Chordata > Aves > Passeriformes > Petroicidae > Eopsaltria > Eopsaltria australis. Next base: position 1,106,707 of record JAVTVJ010000068.1, on the reverse strand, counting down.
AGCAAAGGTCACAAACAAATAAACATTTTGTTGCAGAGGAAAAGTCGGTGAACATGTGTTAATAGAACCTGGCCTTAGGAAAAAAGGAGAGGAAATCCAGAGAGGAAATTACTATTTCTCTACCTAATCCAAACTTTGGAAAAAATCTTTAAGCAAGCTGTTCTCCATTCAGATTTGAGGTGGGGCTGAGTGCTTTCAGACAAATGCTGGTTTGCAAAACACACTTCACACCTCCTACAATCAGGGCATTTCACTGCAATTCCTAAGAGGAGAGAAGCAAGATTTGGCTTAGACAGAAACCTCAAATAGTTCCAGTAATTATGAGACTTACTGGGCCAATAGTGACTTAGGTTTTGACATCTGCATCCACAATCACCTATTCCTGGATTTCTGGCACCCATTTAATTCCACACACAGTTGAAGAGCACTTACTGCTGCTCCCTCCCTCTTCAGCTCTGTCTGTCATTGGAGAGAAAGAGTGATTTTCTCATAGTAAACTCTTTTACAATAACTCTTTCATACCACCTGAACAGTGCAAAGGGAGAGGACAAGAACAGGGACTAGATAGTTGCTACTGCAGCTCTGTGAGAATACAGATACCATGTGCTCAGGAACACAAAAATTAAATTCATGTCCTGGTTAACACTGTTGCTTTTATCAACAGTATAAGTTGACAGCAAACTGTTCTTAGTCTTTGCTTTCTAAAGGAAAACTGCTCCTCGGTAAGAGCTTACAGAACCCTTGTATTCAGCCAAACTGTTTTTCTCAGCCAGCTAAAGTGAAATAAATAATTACAAAGTGGAAAACACTTGCTTTTGCTTTGACCAAGCATGCCTTTGAGTCAGCTGTTAATGGTTTGTCACATGGTGACCGTTCCTCATCTGGGTAACTAGCGAACTACCATAAAAAGTCCAGTATCGTTGGCATTAGGTTGTTTGTCAAGCTTGTAAGGCACTTTTCTAAATCAAGACATCGTGTTACCAGAGGTCAATAGATTGCTATTTCACGCTTGATTATTTCCATGCTCCTTCTGAAAAGTACTTGTTAATTTTCAATTTCTCAACTAAGCCTTAAAGATATAAAAAATATCTTGTTCCAGTAAGACACCTATTCTGCTGCTTTGCTCGTTCAGCTTTAGCATTCTCAGCTCTTCACCCCTGGAAAGGACAACACTCTGTCCCCTGTACCATGTTTAATTTAAATCTAATTTTTCCATTACAGCTTGCATCACGAGCATAACTCCTACCTTCTCAGTTGTGGAAGACTTCAGTAGCTCAGCCCTGAAGGCATTGAAGTGAATAGCAAAAATATTTAAAACAAACCAGAGGAATAAAAACCAGTATGTATTTTAACGCCTTTTTTTTTTTTTTTAATTTCTGGCACCCATTTTATAAGACAGACTGAAAACAGGCACTAAGGAGTTTGCAGCATTTCATGACAAATTGTAATTGACAGGCCAATTAAAGAAGAAATGCCCTCAACAAAGCAGATTCTGTGAGCCCAAACATCTTATTAAAGTGACAGGCCACATAATTAGCCTCAAATGGAATTAGGAGCTTGTTCCCTGTTTCTTTTCCAGTAACATGGCCATCCCAATTATCTATATCCTGTTTCATTAATTTTGACTGTAAACACCTTTCCAATACAATAGATCCTTTCTGAATCAGTGTCCTGCAGATGAGATTTGGCAAAGACACGGTGCAGTTGTTCCAAGTTGGGGCAACCCTCTTTGGTGCTTTCCCTGCTGCAGCACAGCTGAGAATTATGTTGACCAGCCAAATGATTATAATTTCTGGATAAGGAATTGGGAAAAAAATGACCCTATAAGAATGACATTCCTGGGCATGTCAAAGAGCTATTGTAGGCTGCCACAGAGCAACAGTAGAGTCTACAAGGTGGAGACAATGTAAACTGTGAGATAGCTGTAATTTGCCAATTTAGCCCTATCAGCAGATACTTTGCATAGTATCTGTCCCGGAAAGATGGATTTTTCAAATGATCTTTTAGTTGCTTAATCTGCATGTGTAACATTCAGAGAAAGGAAACTAAGCTGGGCTTTGATATCTCAGCTGAAATAACCCCTGGTAAGTGTTTTTGACCCTGCAGCAACAAACAATTAAACAAGAGTAGGTTAGTCTTGGCTCTTCAAGTTACTGACACTTTTGGTGGTGATGACAGTCTAGATGCAGGAAGATCAAATCTTGTACTTAATACCTATTAGTCCGAGGCTTCATGAGAATCTTTTACCAAGTATAAATGTCTTCTCTAGATAATATCCATCTGACTGTTAATTATACCATACTGGTCCGGTATTAACCTCAACTTAACCTTAACTTTTATCCTAACTGGATAAAAACAATATTAATGTTTTTAAAATTCCAATATTTTGCTTATATCTGGCTGTGTGGTTTTCCCATGTATGTGAATCTAATAGGTTCTATATTCTTAATTAAAGTAGAAGGACAAGTATCCTTGAACCTCTCTAGGCTTGTGCTGTCAAATTGCTTAGCAAAAGGTGAAACTAACCATCTAGAATTTTGTGAGTAGGGAAAATTTTTCAAAATCGTTTTACTGAAAATGTACAAGGGAGGGGTCAGTTCAGTAGCTCTCTCAATATTGATCCATAGCCAGGAAAGCAACCCTGGGAGAGTGGGGACACAGAGTCTCTCCAGGCACAGCTCCATAATTTACCTGTTAAGTCCTTAAGTAGAGAAGGACTGAATTTGGTGCTTCCAGTACTCAGTGAGCCCTTCTTTACTTCATGTCCAGGGAGAAGGGTGGCAGGGGTGTGAAATTTGGTTTGGACTGTCTTCTTAAAAGGATAAAAATAAGTTCTGGGCAAATTCACCAAAAACCATACAAATAATAGCTCATTTTTGCTAAACCTGATCACAGTTATGAGTCAACAAGAAACCATCCAGGCAGGTGGAAGCATTGCATGTTGGAGTTTTGTACCAGACTACCTAAACATAAATAAACTCCAAACAATAGCCAGAGTTGCTGGGAAGCCACCTGAAGCCTCATAGTTATTCTCATTATGTTACAGGTTAAGTAGGTTACATGTTCAAAGGCAATCCACCAACAGACATCTTGATTAGTTATTTCCAGGCTGACATCACCCACACAGTTCACTTCTTGATAATTAATTCTATGCAGCACATTTATTGTTGCAGTCACAGAAAAGCTGCTGTCATGATCCTGCCACACTTGTTAAGATTATTCTAAAATTTCCATGAAAGAAGGGTTTCCATCTTCTAAAAATAGAATGTACATTTCTATTTTTATCAGTAATGTGCATTCACTACTCAAAGAGCAAGAGATTAATTTTGGAAGGGCACAGGATTTCCAAACAAAGATGATCACAGAAATAAGACGTTGTTTGGTGGAAACACCAATATAATTCCAAGACTGTGTCAGGCAGAAGAGCATCTGAACTATTTCACACGTCTTGCCATTTTCTAACTATATGCTGACAAAATGTTTATATACTCTGGGTATGTTGATTAAAACCTGTTGTACAAAAGTGAAAACATACAGTAGTTCATGCTTATTTTTCCTTTCCATGTCTAGTTGATTGGCAACATCAGTGAACAGATAACAATGCTACTGATTTAAAGGAAATTTCCCTTCTTGTTGTTAAACATCTTTCCTTGCTATGAGTGCAGTCAATGAAACAGTAATACTGGGTTTGAACCCAGCACAGGCTGCTAGTGTTCTGCTTGGAACCGTAGCTCCAGCTTCTCTAGTAATGCTCCCAGTTTGCATTTTAAGACTTCCCAGTATATCCAGTTCCCCTGTTGCTCCTGTAGTCACTGAAGCAACTTAGTCACTAAAGAAGAATTTTATGGAAGTGCTTTTCATAGTGAAAATTCCTTTGCTGGCCTATCATATTTTCTCCATACTCTTTCTTTTTTTCCCCTTATCATTTCAATCAGGGGTATTTTTTTAGCTCAGATTATTATGAAGAGAAGGATATAACATAAATATCGAAGGTGCTGTTCACCAAACTAGATCCAGAAAATTTGTCACTACTGTGACAGACATCTTCCAGCCAGTTGGGTGGCTAAGAAAATAATAAATCTGATCCATGCAAAGCAGATGGCCTGGAACACCTCATGACTCACAGGTGAGTCTGGGATTCACTAAATCCTCATGGCATCCCAGGAAACTGCTTTTCTCTGTAGTCTTCACTCATAAAATTTGCAGTTTTTCATGGCTGCATCAATGGACTATCTTTTTTTTCCTATTCTTTCTCCTTTTCCTCCAGTACTCTGAAGCAAAAAGATTTTTTTTTCTGACCCTAGGAATTCCTTTGTTCTGTCTGCTTTCTGAGGCTACTTTTTCCCTTTCAGTACATTCAGGGTCCTCTGTATCTGGAGTCACAGGGTGCTCAGTAACCTGAATTAAGTTGGCAGTGTTGCAGTGGGTGTTTGTACTGAGCTTAACAAAAAGTAACACTGGCACTAACAAAGTAATAAAGCTTATGTCCAATTATTAGAGGTGGCTGATTACACCAATCTCAAAATTTGAATTTTGACCAGGAAGAACATATAGAAGTGTGTCTATCTGATTTCCCCAATACATAAAGTGCTCAGATGCTCAAAGTGTTCATATGGTACAGTGTTCAATGTTCAATACAGAATTAGTTCAGATGTTCTAGAACTAGAAACCTGCAGTGCATGCTCATCTGCAGATATTTTCCTTCATTAAAATATCCTCTCTTTCATTAACTGTAATGATCTGTGCTGTCCTTTTACAGGAAGGTTTGCCCAAGGTGCTGTTACTCTATAACACCTCCTATATCCCTAAAGATTATGTAAACTGTTATCAATTCCAATGAAACAAACTTCTATTATTAAAATTATTTTCATTGAGGAAACATAAGCAAAAGTTGTTTTGTTTTCTGTGGGATTCAAATCAAGGTTAGAGATCCATTCATTGCAAAAAGAAACAACATGCTGCCTAAGCAGCCTAAAGTGCTGTTAGAAACTCTATTTGGAAAGATTTCTGGGATTTCAAGAAATACCTTTGAAAAGAAATCACTGTGGTACTGCTCTTTCTCATAAACACGTGAATTGGTTGAAAAAAAAAAGGCACATACAACTCTGGGAAGCAAGGCTTGGGAGGACGAAGTGGAATGGATACCTCTCAGTGGAGATCTTGGAGGCTCACGTTTCACAGCCCTGTCTGTTCCCATTAGTTCCAGTTACTAGATTAGTTCCTATTAAGTGTTCCATTTAACTCCCTATTAAGTGTTCCATTTAACTCCCTCCCCTGGACCTTTTATGTCACACTGCTCCTAAGAGGACAGCTTGATCTGAAACAAATATTACTTGCATACAAGACTGTGTTTTGATATAACTGCATAAAAGGTTTTTTGCACATTACAATGAGAAGACCAGTAGTGTAGGTCTCACAAATTAGTACCATCCAAAAGATAAACACACAAAGACGTTAATAAAGCTTCATTTGGGGAATTAATATGACAGCTTTTTGGAAACAGGAACAGCTATAGATGTCAAATAACAAATATGGAAGTACAGGAACAGCTATAGATGTCAAATAACAAATATGGAAGTACTTGTTATTTCCTTAAATTAAAGTGTAAGTAGCTTTTTTATTTAGTGAAATAAATTTTAAACATTTAAAATGTTTTGCACCATTTAAATAACGGCACAAAATTACACATTCCTTGGCTCTGCACACTACAATCTTCACTACTAGAAGCATTTAACTAAGTGTTAAGTCCCTTCTTGTTTAAGACCCCTTCCTTAAATGCAGGTGAATATAGCAATACTGAAGCATATGGTTAGCTCATTTTCTCAATTGCTGTTCAGCTTTCTAAATTTAAAATACCTGTTCACTTTGTGTGGAGTAATTAGCTGTCATCACTTCTTGTGACCTAATGAAAAGATAGGGTTCAGTTTGGTTGAGGCCAAAGCTGCTGAGGGCAGCCAGGTTGGCACATTCTGGTTGGGAATAAACATCCCTGTCTCAGCATTTCCCTAGAAGCTTTTCACCTGTAAATCCCAGGTGTAAGTGAGGTAAGCCTTGACAGCAGTAAGCCATCATTGCCTCTCTGGGCTGCAGCCCAGCAGGGAAAATGAGTTGGTGGTCTCAACCCAGGTGGCTGTGCATGGCAAAAATCCCCAGCATGAGGGATATCCTTAATGGCAGAAGTCACATCACAAAAAGCCAAGACAAAAGCGACCAGGAAAACACATAGACCAGCACAGGACCCCACTCTCCTCCAAACAGGAGGGAGAAGATTAAAGGGAAATGTTTCTGTAGTAAGTCATACAAACAAGTCAGCATGGTAGGAATCAGTGACAGTGTCCAGGCTGTGTTTTTTAGATGCATGGTGTCCGAAGAAAACCTGAGACACTTCTCTAGACAAAGTTATATTTTGCACAAGGAGAGAAACAGAACACTGCACATGTGGGCACTCTGGAAATATTAAACATTCTCTAACTAATTCTGAGGTACAGTTGCAAAAGAAAAAAATGGTCCTGTGTTCCTGTGGGACAGATGGGGAGCCAGTGACTTGATAACTTGTCCCTACATCACCTAGAAAATCTTCATCACAAATTAAAGCAAAAGTTCAGGACTACTAACTTTCACCCCCACTGAAGTCTTATCACTGAATGCATAAGTTCTGCAAAGTCTAACTCACAGTCAGTTTTTCTTTAACTCACCAGATGGCAAAGATATGGAAGGAAGAAGCAGCAGAAAATTTCCTTTCCCCACCACTGAGGGAGAAAGGGAACTGGTTTATTTTATCAGAAAGAAACAAAATGGTTATAGCTGATTGTGCAGGGACAGCCAAAAAATGTAAACCGTGAGCTATTAGATAACCCTCCAGCTCCTCTCCTCTAGCTGAAGCACATGTTCCCATGTCGTCTCATGCACATTCCCAGCCACCAATAGCTAATTACTTTCAGACCTGCCTCCTTTCCCTAAAAACAACAGATGATGGTGGTCTAGCAGGGCTCTGCCCAGATTGATCCCCCTGCTGTCCCAGCCTTCGCCTGGCCGCCCCTGCAGGAGGCTGGCCGGCGTGGTGAGTTAAGCCTAAGATTCTCAGGATTCCCCACAACATAACAGCAATGCTTCGGAGAGTTTCTGCAGCTTGTTATGGGGGATGCCGGGCATGGTTACTAGAGGGTATATTTTCATTTAGTCTGAATGCTTGGCACCCTTGGACCGTAAACAGAAGCCTAGGTAGAAATAGATGGAATTATTTACTTACACTTCCAGTGATGAAAATGATTAGTCAGTTAACTTTACTAATATACAGTATCTTGTGAGAAGATACGATGTCAACAGGCAAAACTAGCCTCCAGGTCGTGTCAAAAAGAACAAGCCCTCTGGTATTTACATTGATTTACGGTGAACTATGACAAGTATGTAAATTATGAGAGTTCCCTTTTATGTTTACATTTGTTCATTTTTCTTTGGCTATTTCTGATGATAAGCAGATTAGTGCAGTTACTTATCATTTGATATCATTGACAGAAAAGCATTCAGCCTGGAGAGAGATCCTGCAACCTCAACTTCCTGTACTACAACAAGTTGAGGGCACCCTGTTGGTAAATACCTTCAAGAGGAAAATGGCAGCTAAAATTGGCCACAACGACATTACAGGGATGTAATGAAAAAAAAAAAATCCAGATGAAAAAGGTTTATAACGTGAGAAGGGTTCAATTAGTTATTCCATTCATTTAAGTAGTCCAGCCAGACAATTATAGACAGCCACCAATTCCATTACATAACCATGAAGCAATGTGTTCATGAGCTTCTATTTGTGCATCACTGTATCCACCCGGGATGTCTAAATCTCTTTTCAGTTCTCTTTTCACAAGAGTTACTGGGCTGTGGTCCTGCATGTGTTATACACACCACACAACATAATTTCTTGATGTCTCAAGCCATGGAGGTGCTTCAAGCTGCCTCCGACTGAACGGCCAGCGCAGGAAGTGAACATGGTATGGACATGGATAGCCTTGAGCAGAGGTTTACATTTATTTTAGGTAAATGCAACTTCACCCTCTCACTGTGCGCTTCCACCATCATTAGTCTAATCTGCTGCTCTAGTTCTACCAAAGGAAATGGAGCCCTAGAGATTACAATCAAGGGACAGGGTTCCCTCACACACATCTGTCTGAGTGAAAGTGTTTAAAGAATTAATTTTACAAACACTCTTTGGATCAAAACTGTCCCAAACTCTCAGTTTGGCAAAAGTCATGTGAGGAGTTCTGCCACAGGAAGTCCGTGAACTCTCCATGTCTTTGGTTTCAATGGGCAGTTTTGGTGAAGAGTATTATGCTTTCCAAAGAGCATGCTTCAGAGATTTCCTCTGAGCATTCACATTCCATCTTTGGTGGGAGTCATACAAAACAATTTGGACTCTCTAGAATATCAAGAATCTTTTCAGGAACCAAGGTGATTTACTCCAGCTGATGGCCAGCACATAGTCCAGAACACGAGGAGCAATGTGCCTAGGTTTGTCCATATGACCATAAAACCAAAACGTGCCTGCATCTTTCTGGCCAGTTCTGTTGTTTGCTGCAGCACCAACAGCTCTGGCCTGGAATCAGCAGCAAGCACAATAGTTGGGTCTGATTCCCACCTAGACTTCTCTCACACATCTGTAAAAATGTTAGAAGGTTCAAAGTACAGCCTTAGTACAGGCAGAGCAGTTACCTGTAATGTAATTTTTTCCATTGGAGGCTGCTTACAAAGCTATCCAGTCACTGGCATCCCCAGATATCAGCTGTGAAGAAAATGGCACATCTCAACACTCCCAAAGCTTGAATTCAGACCTAAACTTTGAGCAGGTTCACAAGCATAAAGATCATGCAAAAAAATCTCTCTCCTGTGTGAATTCTGAACATTAGCCAAGCACAGTCCTGATTTCTTCAGGGTACAGGAGTATTTCCACTGCAGCTTTCATATGAGTGAAGGGGAAGAGGCAAGGCCACACCGTTGATGTTTTCCTTCTCTTACAGCTGCCACACGTTCCATCCAGTGACATGCTCTCTGCCAATAATTTCACAGGGGTATGGCACTACTGCTGGGCCCCTGTAGGCTGCTTAAAAGTCTGAGGGTCCAGGAGAAAACCTGGAAACTACAAGAACAAAGCTGTTTTGTTCACCTTTACTTCTTTTCTGTGAATGTCTGCGAAAAGAAATGGGAAAGCTTTGAAAAAAATTTAAAGGAAACATTTTCCACATAGAAAAGGTAATTTCTCTTGGAAGAAACAGTAAGAGAACCTCTAGTGTCTTTTTCTTAAAGGATGTAGCTGAAGAACATCAAACAATCAATAATCTATCTATAAAAATTAAGCCTTCCATGTGATGTCACTCCACTGAAAAGCTTGCAGCTTTGAGTTATTAAAATTCCTCTGTTCCTTAGGTCAAATGGCTTAGTACTATGCAATGTTAGCAATACAAAAGCATCTCCACGTACAAGTTCATGAAGGAAAGCTGAGTTTTCGCTATTAGATCAATTTTCATTATTTAAACCCAAAGAACACATACACAAACACAAAGTTCTTAGGAAGAAGCGATGTAGTTAGACAAGCACATAAAAGAGATTATTATTCTTGCAAAGCTTTAATCTCTTGTACTCTTAAACCAGCCAGGATTAAGCACTTGTATTTTCACTATTTCCAGTAGAAACACAGACTTGTTCTTCTAACTAAACAGTATAATCCACATTCTCAAAGTTAAGAAAATTTTCTTTTGGTAAGTAGCCCACATTGGTATTTCAATCTTCAGTTATTAGAAAATAAGTAGCTACAAGAAAACCTGAAAAATCTTGTGGAGGAATGCTACATCTTGGGGTTTCAAAACTTTCAGAAACTTTGCACCTCCAACTCTGACTGGAAGCCAGAAGAAATACCCAGAGCATAAAAAAATACATAAAATAAGCTGCTGAACAAATTTTTGACCTCTTGGTTTAACCATATATATATACAAGGGAGATACTGTCCTATTTTATTACGCAGAGGCTATCTGAGAAGCTGAAAAGATAGAGGAATCAGATACCTGTTCTGTAAGAAAAACAGCCATTACCAGGGTAATAGAACTTAGAAATCTCTCTCCTTTTTTTTGATAGAAAGGAAAATAAACAAGATTAAAGTAACTGATTTCAAGGAGCACTAGGCTTTATCTGTTGTCAGGAATAGCCACACAAATCACTTGGAGGCAGGTTCCTGTGTTCTGCCAAATTGCAAGTGACAGAAATAATGTGAAATATAAAAGTGAGCTCATCATTTGGGCTCAGTTATCCTACTGGGTCCTGAGAATAGTACCTTGGAATGGCTGGGGAAGTACCCACCATTGGATCTTATTAAACAGTCTTAAAAAACACCCAGCTCTCACTCCCTCCATGGTTAAGTCACACACAATAAGTCATGGGGTCAAAATCTTCAAGAGTCAGTAAGGTATGTCTGTCTTAAAGCCATTTTAGAGAAAGCCTAATGGCAGAGACTGCAGGAGTCAGTCTTTGGATATTGGAAGAGTCTGAGCAATAATGGAGTGAGGTCTTCCACAGAAGCCAGATTGTGCAACTTCCTTCAGTGACTGCCCACCAACACTACATGGAACAGTCTCTGCTCTGAGTACACAGCTCACTTCATACACACTTGGTTGTGTGTAGTGTGTATGTGTGTGTGTGAGCATACATATGGCTTTTAAGATATCAAAACAAAACCCTTCAAATGCACGCATTCTTTTGGAGGAAAAGATGAGAGAATAGATGTGGGCTAAGTGTTGATTGCATTGCACGTAACAATACTGTAAGATATTCATCTAATGATGAACACAGGAGCTGAATATATGGGGAGTAGGAATGATTTTCAGCACAAAACCTCTAAAGTGAAATTTGTGTAAACACTGTAGAACATATCTAGACTTGCCTGCTGCTATAAACAGCACCAATATGAACACAAAGAAAACAATATTAATTTCTTCACATATTGTGGTAGAGACCAGATTGATTCATTTTAAAAGCCAAAGTACATCTTGTAATCTTATGTTTTACAGATCCAGCTCAGCAAAATGTCTTATCTTTAAACACAGTCTTCAACCCTAAGAAACAGTTTGCTGCATGAAAGCCTGGCATGATTAGTGCCAGAAATGAGAGGGTTTCAGAAGCGTGAGATGCGTACTACTATAAAAGTGTAACTTTGCAGGACAGCGACAGGCACCTCTCCTCTTACACCGGCAGCTGCTCCAGAAATACTCCCTTGTTTACTGCCGGCAACGCGCACAAGAAGCGCACGCCTCCGCTCCTGCGCCGCGTGTAACGAGGGGGTGCGTGCCTGCCCAATCCTCCTGTCAGCAGATCTTCTCGGTTTTCACTGCTTCTTTGCTACTTTGCAAACTCTCAGCTATTTTTTCCCAAGCCGTAACACGGGGGCTCTCAGAGATTATTGCCATTCTCCCCCTGCCTGTCATACACCTTGTTTCCAAGTATGGTCACTATGAGGGGACTGTCGCTTGGAGCCTTTGTGGAAAATTAATGGCAGACAGGAAAGGGCAAAAAAGACAGGACAGATGGCTCTGTCACCACCACCAGCCTGATGCCATGAGAGCTCTTCAGTGCCTTTGCAAATGCCACTCTGTTCCACAGACTTACTCTGAAGTTAATCCAATTGCACCCTTGGCAGCTGTCTTTCTTCTTTTTTGTAAGATTTTTCCTTGTCCTTTGACTTCCCAGGCTCATCCACGTGGTGAATTCAAAAGGTCAGTTTTTAAATTAGTGACTGGGTGCTGATGGTCTGAAATACTGTTTAACTATAAACCTATTGGCATCTTGCTAGAAGTAGTGTTGAATAGTGTTGTTAATAGGGCTTGTTTACTTGTTGGTTAAAATCCAAATCGGGTCAGCTGAGACTTGAAGATGCAATGAGTAATCTTCTAATTCAAGTAGGCAAATGGAGTGATGTCACCTCACTTTATTCTTTAAATGGCATTCTGTCTAGTTTCACTTTCACAGTGAAACACGCACCCGTAGTACATTGGGTGCATATTGGAAGCACAAAGAGATGCCTCTCCTTATGTGAGCAGTGCCAGGCAAATCGTGGTTTGGTTTATGCACATACTTGAGTAAAGATATGCTCAGGATTTTATGTATTTAAAACATGATGAACAGGGTGAATAAATTGTGATGTGATCCCAGGCCATGCAGTCAGAGCCTGCAGAGAGAAAGCTAATCCCTCTGAAGAAGTGGAGTTATAATCTCTAGTTATGTATTTTCAACCTATACGATTGTATTTATAGGAGAAGTTCTATATTGGATATATCCCAACATGGTTTGCTGTTATGCAAGAACAATTCATGTATTTGCAAAGCCTGGGATGATTGTATAATTTTGTTAATTTGGGGAGTATCCATCCAGGTTTGGTCAAAATTTAAAAAAAATAAGAGTTAACCTGAAGAGCAGAAGAGCAAATGCTATGGTGTGATTGTGATTTCGGGTGGAGCTGTTTGTCTAAATGTGAAAATGTGTAACAATCCCAAATCTACAGACAGTATTTAACTGTGGCCACATGGCGTGAAGGAATACCTGAGATCTTGAATATTGTAGGAACATAAATGGGAATTCTGAGGCAGAAGCAAGCAGACTATCACTCACAAGGGATTCTTGCCATTCCTGTATCTCTGAAGGTACAGGCAGTTTTCCTAATACTGGGTATAGCCCCTGCTGGATGCCAGCTTTTCCCATGGTGGTTTTGCATTGTACATCAATACTGCTGAGTAATGGAAAGTTCTTTGCTGGAAACCTAGCTACAGATTGCTTTCAGGAAGCCAGCTGACACCCACCTTCTGCAGTGGAAAGAGCTTTCTCTATTACTGTGAGTCTTGAGGGAGGGGGACTGCCATCATACCACTATATCATGCATAGTCAATGATGCCATTCCTTATGGAGAAGCCTGCAATTTCACATGTTCAAATTTTGCTAGCCTAATCAAACTCATCTTCAAGACTGATTCAATGAAAAGTTGCAATGTTGAAGTTTTAATATGAAATGAAGCTCCAATCTGGGCAAAAACATTCTTGTTCTGTAGTGATGGATTACAACTACGCCTGAATATGACATATTAAAAGAAACTACGTGATCTGCCTTGAAAATGAACCTGAAATAACTGAGCTTGTCATGTTGTAGTACCAAAGGTGCCAGCGCCAAGCTTTCTGACTTCAATGCATATGTCAAACACCACTTTGTGATAGTCTGCAGCAGGGGTAAATCCTGTATTTATGAAAACAGAAGCTAAGCAAAGTATGTAGCAGCAGGGTTTGAGGGCTACTAAGGATGAAGCACTCTTCCTATCATAAAGCAGTCATTGATTAGTTTTCTAGATTCACCTGAATCATTCAGTATTCCTCCTGTTTTTTTGAGCAAGAAGATGTAGCTGAGTTACACTGTTTTCAGCAGACCACACTTCTACCTTGTGCTCAGACAGATTAGAAGAAGAGCAAATTTTGTCATTTGCATTTACAAGGCAAGATGATGTACAGTGATAATGCCACTTATGAGGTTAAACAGGGAAAGGTGCAAGTCATTGTATGCCAACATGTCTGTTTAACAAAAGGTGGTCCTATCTTATCTGGGCTGCACTGATACATCAGTGCTCAATGACATGAACAATAAACACACTGCTCAGATGCAGAGCATGCTGTAGACATCACTATTGAATCAGTTATAACCAAAACAAGGTCACAAAGCCATCCACTTCCAGGCCTGGAAACACCTGTTTTTGTGTTCTGTGTCCTGTCCTAACTTTAGTCAGAGCCTGAAAGCAAAAAAGGATTGCTAAGAAGGGCATAAAAAGATAACTGCTGTCCAATATTCACTCTTGGTAGTGGATGTGTTGAGTATGGGAGCTGCCATGCTGCAGTCCTTCATGAAAGAACTTAAACTGTGAATGTAGCTGTTATTTCAGGTCTTATAGTGATGAACTAGGCAGCTTCCATACTCCCTAAATTTACTGAGGGTCATCATCTTTGTCCTTTCCAGGATGGAACAGATAGATATACCTTCCTTTCCTGATAAGTCTCATGATCTCTGTTCTTCTTCCTTCTCATTTTCCTTGAAACTTTCCCTAACACATTACCCCTACTCCCCCTCTTTGACTGGTTATGTATTCTGTCCGTCCTTTGTCTGGCTGTATGACTTGGCTTTCTCAACCCTGGCCTAGATTTGGCATTTCTACTTGTTGTCCTTGCAGAATATAAATAATAAAGTGTTGTCAATAGAAGACAAGCGTGGGACTTCTGTTTTTGTACGTGGAGCCTTTTGTTCATGTTTCCACCTGCCAGATATCACTTAGACATATCAAAATGCATCAGATAATTTCCTACTATTACATTTCCTTGTCAACAAATGCTATAATCCCTGAAGAAAAGTTATGTCATGATGAATGGGAGGGAAGAGTCCTCTGTAATCTCCATGGGAGGACAGGCACTGCACTATTCTTTAGCTTCTTTTTCACATCTTAGAGGCACAGCCTCCTTGGCAGTGTTTAATTCTTATTCTGTGTTCCCTGTTTATATGGCAGCAATTATATGTCACCACTGAGATGGTTGCAGAAGGCGTTTAGAAAAATCAGGCTCTTGGGCAATCCATAAAGCCTATCATGAGGTTACTTTTTCCAGGCTGCAAGCCTGAGTCAGGTGCTTGATGGAAGGTAACCAAGTAGCATCTGCCAACTTAGAGAGGACTTTTGAAAAACAAAGGTGTTGTTAGAGTAAGATCAGAGTTATTTGCACAAAAATTGGACTGCAGTTCCTCCTCTTGGCAGCAAACTTTGGTGCTGTGAAGAGCCTACGTGAGGCCTAATGAAAGAGCAGGGCAAATAAAAAGAATTTGTGATTTTAATAGTTTAATTTACCAGATAGATGAGAAAAGAACATATTTCCAGAAAGACCCTCAAATCTGAAAACAAGATTTGAATTTTGGTGGTGATTCCTCAGTGGCAATGTGTGTGTGATAAGCTCAGGGTCAAGACTGTCTGCTTTAGGAAAAGACAAATCTATTGTGAAGAGGGAGATGGACACCTGCCTACTTAAACAGGTTCAGCTGAGAATAAAGCATGTGCTCCCTGGACTGCAGGCTAGAAAGGAGAGTGGACTGCAGGCTAGAAAGGAGAGTGCTGCCCAGAGGTGTAGCCAAAGTGGACCAAGAAGAGCTCCAGAAAGAGATGAGGGTAGACACAGTTCCTCTTCCCCTCAGCCATGTCTCCTGTTCTCTCCTATTCCCTACTCCACTCAACAGTCTGGAAGAGCAACACCAGCGCTGCCAGTGTTATGGTCAGAGAAAGAAAGCAGAGATTAAAAAATGGATAAAGTCTCTCCATGTTTATTACTCCAAAATTTAAAAGTAACACTAATGAACTACTGCTGCAGATTAATTGGAGAGAGAATAAGATCACAACATCTCTCTTTTCTGCTAACAAAAAGTCTGTATTGATAAGTAGAGATGAAGACTGCCTTTCACAGAATGCCATCCTGTGGATCAAAAGTGATGTAGAGGCAAGGACAGTCATGACACAGTGGCAGTGGACCTAATTCTGTGCCTACCTGACCAACAACTGCCTTATACTCATTGTAGTCAGGGGAACACATAAAGACAATGTTTGCTCAACATAGCGCCCTCCCAAACATCTCATCAGGTACACTGTGTTGCAGCAAGAGCTGAAAATAAGGTCATGTACAGTGACTCAGAAGTCATGTTCAGGGTTAGCAAATATTAGAGAGGAGGGGGAGAAGAATGGGGCTGCTGCACGGGCCTGGCAGGGAAAGTGTTAGACATGAGGGCTATATGAACATGACATGCATATGCCATTAGTCATAGAGGAAACTTAGAATAGACAGGATGCCTAGGAGGACAGAAGCAAGGTGTTGGATAACAAGTTATTAAATGTCAAGTGAATGAAAGTGTCTTCTACACCAGGTCCAGGTGAGTGCTAAGTAATTCTGCCTGTGTCAGCAAAAAGGGTAAGAACTTACAGTTGCTTTTGAAAAACAGTTACATGAGGTTGAACAAGATGATTATTGCCTGGACATTTAGAGCAAGAGACAGGGTTTGCATGATGTGATGGTTACAATGCCTTCTGAAGTACATTTAGGCCTTATGAAAAATAAACAGGGAAAACTGCCCAAAGTGCTCTTGCCCATGGTGGGGGATTGGGAATGTTGGAACTCCTTGGTCTTTATGATTCTTTCCAACCAAACCATGCAATTCTATGATTCGAAAACCATGGAGCCTGTCACTGAAATTGCAGATTAGGAAATCAATGTAGTCAGTATACTGACTTGAATGATTTCTGTAATAGAAGAAAATTTATCAAAAGGCAAAGTTGATGTAAAATGTAGTGTGTGAGTGCAGTCTAAGGAAAAATGGGTGGCGAAACACCATGTCTTCCCTAAGGCAAAATGCAGCCAAGGGCACGATTAACTCTAGGTTTGCCTTCCTGCTCACCAGATTTTGGAATGTATTCTCTCTTCATTCACCCTTACCTGCTGTCTAGCACCAAAAATGCAGTGCTCTAATATTCCTTCAAAAAGCCTGCATTACCATGGTAAGCTCTGTATAAGCAACACCTCTCACCATACAATTGGTTCTTGTTTTCCAAAAGAAATTTTCTAAAAGGGAAGGCAGCTGATCCCAATTTGAGTTGACTCAATGATCTTAGAAGTCTTTTCCAACCTGATTCTAAGATTTTGTTAATCCATTTGAAAATACTGTTTAACTGCTTATTTATGAATTTGTTTTTTGGAAGATCTCAAGAACCAGAAAAATTACATTAATATTTCTGGGCTATAGAGCAGTGAAAGTCTCAGAAAGGTTCACCAACAGTTCTGAGCATGAAGAAGAAGTTCCTCTGGTCAAGGTCAATCCTTGCCATCTCTTGGGAACAGTTTCTTGAGAAGTGGGCAAGGTGAAGAATTGATTAAGCATCTCCCCTCTGCACAAGATTTAAGCAAGAATTGAACTATGATAATAATTCACAGCAGATTACAGGTGCTGTATTAAAATTGTTTTCCTTTCCTCCATTTCACCAAGTCCTTTAGTCAGGAAGGATGCAGGCAAAGGCTGTTTTCAGCAAAGGGCATTATTAAGGGCATGTTTTCAGGAACAAATATAGAGAATGAGCACATTTTAAAAACACTGCCTCCATGATAAATATAATATACTGTTCTCTGAAACCAGTGGAAATAATTTTCCTGTATTTCAAAGGGCCCTGGGAGTTCAGAGTATCACTTGGCCACCATCAACTTTTATTATTTGATCTGACTCTTAAAACATTGGCAGTTGCAATTAGTCAATATATGTATCCAGAAAGACAAGCATCAATAATGTCAGCCAAAAGAGATATGTGAGTAGCTTCTGTATATAGATGACATTTGTTACTACTGTGGAGACTGAGATGAATAGCTGTGTGAGACCAGGCTCTTCATGTCTGCATAGGAGAACCTTAATGACAGTTTGGCCATCTACACTGGTGGACATTTTTAAACCTTCCAGGAAGCCACAATCATTGTTCTGGCTAATTCACTGAGCAGACTCAGTCTATGTTAAACTCTTGCTATAGCAGGACAAAAGAAAGCAGGAAAGAACTCAGAGGCATCAGGTAATAGCAGCTGAGCCAACACTACTCAGGTCAACTGGTAATGGAAAGTGGGAAAAGTGAGACCCAAAAGCAACAAGAATGGATTTTAAGAAAATTGTACAAAGCCCTTGTACTCAATTAAACCCTCTATGTTTGAAATTATTTAGCATCTCAAATCAAATTTGTAGAGAAGAGGCTATAGTATTTAGGAAGAATTAATCTTAGTTGGGAAACTAAGGATAATATGGGCCCACTTTTAAATGGAAGAGAGACCCTGGTAAAGAGGATGCTGCGTAGCAGTTACTGACACCTTCCATGCATCAAACTTCACTAGCAAGACCAAACCTCAGGTGTCTCTGACCCAGGAAACCAGAGTAAAGGAATTTTGGATGGAAGATTTTCCTTTCATCAAGAACTGGTTTAGAGAACATCTAGGCAAGCTTTACATCCACAAGTCCATGGGACGTGATGGGATGCATCCCTGAGTGCTGAGAGAGCTGGCAGACTGTAGCCAGGCCATCCACAGTCATCTTTGAAGAGTCACAGAATTCAGGAGAGGTGCTTGAAGACTCAAAGAAAGAAAATGTAATCCCTGTCTTCCAAAAGAACAAGGGGGATGACCCAGGGAACTACTGACCCGTCAGCCTCACCTCAGTCCCTGGAAAGGTGACAGAGTGCCTCATTCTAGAAGCTATCTCTATCCATATGGACCACAAGAAGTTGATCAGGAGTAGTCAGCATTGGTTCACGAAAGGTAAATCCTGCTTGACCAACCCAATTACCTTCTGTGATGTGGCAGCTACCTGGATGGATGAGGGGAGAGCAGTGGACAACATTGTGTACCTCGACTTCAGCAAGGCTTTCGACACTGTCACAGAGTCCTCATAGGCAAACTCAGGAAGTGTGGCCTGGATGAGTGGACAGTGAGGTGGATTGAGAACTGGCTGAACAGCAGATCACAGAGGGTTGTAATCAGTGACACAGGGTCTGGTTGGATGCCTGTCACTGTTGATGTTCCCCAAGGGTCAATCCTGAGCCCAGCATTGTTCAACTTATCCTTCAATTATTTGGATGAGGGGCAGATGCCTCCTCAGCAAGTTCTCTGAAAACACATAGTTGGGAAGAGTGGCTGATCCTCCAGGGATCAGCCACTCAGCAGGACCTTAACAGGCTGGAGAGATGGGCAGCGAAGAACTGTCTGAAATTCAACAAAGACAAATGCAGAGTCCTGCACTTGGGGAAAAACAACTCCATGCTCCAGTACAGGCTGGGAGTTGACCTGCTGGAAAGCAGCTCTGAGGACAAAGGATATGGGGGTCCCAGTGCACAGCAAGCTGTTCATGCAGTGTATCCTTGCAGCCAAGAAGGCCAGTGGTATTCTGGGGTGCATTGGGAAGAGCATTCCCAGCAGGTCAAAGGAGGCGAACCTGCCCCTCTACTCAGCCCTGGTGACACCACATCTGGAGTGCTGTGTCCAGTTCTGGACTTCTTAGTACGAGAGAGACATGGAGATCCTGGAGCTGGTCCAGCAGAGAGCTACAAAAGGGACTGGAACATCTCTCTTATGAAGAAATCCTGAGGGAGCTGGGCCTGGTGAGTCTCGAGAAGAGACGATTGAGAGAGGGCATCATCAATATCTATCAGTTTCTGAAGGGAGATGTCAAGAGGAGGGAGTCAGGCTCTGTTTGGTGGTGCCAAGCAACAGGACCTGAGGCAATGGGCAGAAACTGATGCACAGGAATTTCCACCTGAACATGAGGAAGAACTTCTTTACTGTGGAGGAGAGGAGAGGAGAGGAGAGGAGAGGAGAGGAGAGGAGAGGAGAGGAGAGGTGTTAAATTGACCTATTAAAAGATTTTAAAGGCTGTCTGGATTGGTTAGTTGTGCAATGAAAGGGCCTGTTACATGACAGAAGGGATCAGTTTGCAGGACATCACCATCAGACTCCTTGGTTCAGCTTTGTTATTGAGCAATACAGATGTCAGGGGTGATGAGGAAGGCTACAGTGCTTAGATGAGAATGCATGTTCATTTCTTAAGCTCTCTACAATTAACAAAACATCAACTGCCTGCTCACCCAGCCTTATATTCCCCAGCTGATTTTTTGGGTATACCTCAACATGTAGAAAAGGCTTAGGAAGGGATTTCAAGGACAGCCAATTGTCTTCACCAATGGATTCAAGGATATCTCAGGCTCTAGGGAAGTACAAAAAAGCCCAGAGAACTGTATGAGATCTTGACAGACAGGCTGCCATGACCAGTGTAATTGGTCAAGCAGATGAAGGTAGGTGTGATAAGAGCAGAAGCAAGTATAATGGCTGTCAGAGTACTGCATTCAAGAAAGTAATCCAAATGTGCACAGAAGTTTTGACTGACTTGTTTCTGACAAATGGAAAATACCTCCTTGTTAACCAGCTAGTCTGTTGCTGTTTCAGTTGGAAAGAAACTTTCCCAACAAAAGTGCAGCTCTGTGTAAACCAGATGTCTTGGTTTGTTATTCTCAGAAATTTTCCATCATACAACTACATCATGACAGGGTGAGGAGCCATGATTTCTACCATGCAAAAAATAATGGCATAATCTTCTCTTTAGCGATCATTATAGGAAGTCTTTGGTAAGAAGGAAGCCAGAAAATCCTGCTAAGTCTTCTCCATGAAGTAGATCAGCTGCTATCTGAATTATAGTAGCCCAAACTGATGAATTACACATGGCACTGACATTAAATCTTGGTGTGTCTAGCTCTTTTCTGGTTTTTAAATATGTCTACCCTCTGTTGGAGAGTCAACATGTGTTGTCACAGGTCAGTTGCCTAATTTTAACCACTAGTGGGTCTTGCTTATCCCGGGCCAGAAATAGGAAGCCGAGTGATGGTCATGTGTCTGACAAGGAGCCGGGCAGTGGGCCAAAACACATTTGAGCTGGATGGAATTTCTTGCCACTGTGAAAATGCAGTGCTAAATCTTCCTCCCCCACTCGCCTCTTTACACACAAGTGGATCCCTCTAGTACAGTGAACTGTCACCCGAAACTAACAAGGAGGATGTGTCTCCCAGCAATCTGAGCTTCGGTCAAAAGTTCACCACTTGCCAGCCCCCTATGCCAACTTGGACCAAGATTTCTGGAATGGTTAGAAAAATATTTTAATGTAATTCACCTTGCTATGCTATTTCATTAATAACCTCTAAAAATGCGAAGAGTGCGGCCTTAAAATTCCTTGACATCCTCAGCATATGACTAATAATAATGAAACTTTCTCGCTGTCGGCGGAGCCACTCTGTGAACGCTCAGTTTTCCCTGGAGTTTCATGGAGCCTTTAGCAAATGCAGTACATTTGCCATGTCCATTTTTTACAGCATAGTAACTGCTGTTCAGCCTGGCTTGCCTGAGCTGGCTCTTTGTCCACCCCACCACACTGCACTCTCCTTTCTCCCTGCTCTGTGCTATTTTTCTCATAAGAATATTTTTTACAGGCGTAATTTGGACGTGCGTGAAATACTCTTTTACACGTTACATCTTTCTTATTTTCTCTATATTAGTTCTGAGTCCAGCCTCTCACTGTCTTCCAAAATATGCCATCCATGCAAAGCATGGAGTTGTTACCAGCCTGAGACTGTGTGTGCTGAGTGAAAAGGGCTCAGTCCTCAGACTGGGACAGACCGTGTCTGACATGCCATTATATAACATGAAACCAATGTACACAAGACTGTCTTTAAGAGCACATTTTACAGAGATCCCCATCTCTATATCTTGCTTCAAGCATTTCTTTCTAAAATAGCTTTTGGGAAGCCAGTGGATGAGACTCTGCTCACTGAGGGTAAATCTAGGGCTACAGGATTGCTTTCCAAATCATGTCTGCATCCAGGCTTCTAGGACCAAGACTTCATAAAACATGGGATGGTATCTAGAATTAAATTAAATCTATATTAACTTTTTACTCTTTGCTCCAGATTTTGTCCCAATGGCAAAAGCAGAGCAAAGAGTCAAAATGTTTTTATTCTCAACACCTCCAAACTAGTAATAAACCAGAAATTTTCCCTTCACAAATTTTAAAAGCCTGTAACAAGGCCCGATTATGGCCCATACAATGTATTCCCTATCAATCCTTGACAAGTCTGTCTCCACTGCATACCCACATCTAACGGGATCATGTTCCACAGCTCCCAGTTGATATATGTGAGTATTTGGAGATGCCATGCTAGATGACTGGAATAGATCCTTTACCCTACCAAAGCCTCCTTTGGACCTGGGAAGTTTGCAGAAACATAGTTCTTCTTTGGATCTGGTATTTTCCCCACCATGAGAAGCAGTTGAGATAAAATCAAGAGTGCTACCAGAAACCATGAGAGGTTGTAATGCAAACATATTCCCTTCAACAAGCTTAGCCAGAGGAGCAGTTCCCTGAGGACTGTCCCATGCTATGATCAATTGCCCAGCCACTCTATTTTCCATCCAGAGATCTGTTCATACCACACTCGCACCACACTAGAGGCAAACAGGCAAATTCAGAAAAGTTTAGAAAGAAGTGCCTAAAAACTATTTTTATGGCCAGATACCTTCCACTGCATTAGTTCTAAATTATCCCTTTCCCAATGGATTCCATTTCTTTCCTAACCTGGCCCTGTACCTGTCTGAACAGTTTATTTTTAGATTAAGGTTGTGCCATATGCACTGAGAGTTTATTTCCAAGAACTTCAAACACTAACAGATATAATCTTCTAGGACAGGTGAGGCTGATCAGTGAAAGAGTTTTCCAGAGGTGAAATGAAAGGGGAATATTTTTTCTGCAGTATTTCCATATTTGATCAGTATTTTCCTATTTGTTCAAAGATTTGTCCCAGGAAAAAACTGGACCCTTCCAACCTGCTCTAGAGGTTAGAAAAAACTAAGGAAAAAGAAACAAAAATTTATCATGACAAAATATTGACATTTTCAAGTCCAGAATATTCATGGACAGATGCAAATATTCCCAGACCCAGATGCCTTGGATTTTGTAATAACAAAAAATTAGATTTTGGGAGTGAACTTTTCATGGCATAGATATCTGATTTGATTTGTAGAAAACAGACACAGACTAGGTTTCTTCCGAAGTATGTGCCATCGTTACTCTTCCATCAGACATTGCCACATGAACATGAGCAGCACTTTTGTGTTTTTCCACATAGGTTTTGGCCGGTGTCTCCAATCATGCGGTTATAAGTGGTGTAGGAGCAGCTGCAGTCTGAGGGGATTGGAAGTGTTCCCTTGCAGGGGTTTTCTGGAAACATCTACTTTCCATGACCTCTAGGAGACAAAAGAAGACCTGTTTCTGGCATCTTCTGGTTACAGAGAAGCGTCAGTTACTGGCCTGGCCACACTCTTCATGCTTCAATTGTTTGTTATGTTTTACAATATTTTAAGAAAAGCATTCCTTTCCCAGTTCTTAGTGAATAATTTCTTGGTTTCTGAAAATCTTCATCTTCAGACTCTCATTATGGTTGTCAAAGAAGGGGAAAAATATTTGTGTGTATATCTATCTATCTATCTATTATGCTTATATACACATATGTGTGTGCATGTATATTTGCATGCATGAACATGCATGCTCTTTTTAGCCACTTTTACTGCCTCCTTCACAACGAACTGTCCATTTGTGACAACATGTCAGAACATGTTTATCTGGCATTACATCCCATGTGACTGAAACAGCAGTGATGAGCCATTCTGAGCAGTCATGAGCCCCATTTACCAGAAAAGCCAAATGTACATGTATTGTGTGCAAGCTGATCAGTGGAAAGTAGTCAATGCATGTAAAGTAATCAGTGAAACAGTCTTTTAAAAAGAAGTGTATACAACAAATATTTCTTCAGGCTCATTCTCACTGCACTTGTAGTTGGCCTATAGTGCCAAGCCTCAATCAGCATGCTTCTGGAAACTTCTGTACTTCTGGAAACTAAATCTATTCCTGCACTAATTTTGTTCTCCCTTCCCTGCCTATAGCAAAGCATTTCCTTGTTTGCAGCACTTTTGCTCACTGGGGTTCAGAGAGTCTGTGAAGCTGGAAACCTCAGTGCACATGGGAGCAGGCTGTTAGAAGCATTTTTCACACATCAACAAGACCTGCCCTGTGTAGTTTTACATAGCATGGTGTGAGAAAAGGTTGTAACAGCCAGCTGGCCATCCACACCAGGAATGCTGCCTATGCAGGGCTGAGATGAGGGTGCAGCTTCCTAGGAAAATGTCCAAATCCAAACTGGGGCTTGCAGAAGTGAAGGACACCTGCTGAAGGCACACACAGAATGAAGTCTCACCACAGAAACTGAAGGAAACACACTGGGATCTCCAGCTGGCTCCAGCAAAAAGGGTGGAAAGGAGGACTCTAGCAGGGAAGGGTGGCATAAGCTGAAAGTTCCCCCTATGACAGAAGGATCATCACTGGAAAACAACAGCATCAGGGAAACCCCTGTCAAAACTATCAAATATAACAGAACTAAATGGTGATCAGTTGTAGTGCTTATAGTAATTAACATGCAACAGGGATTTTTAAGGGTGTTCCAAAAGTTCCAAATACAGATAGATTTCCAATCCTTTTTGAAAACGAATTTTTTAAAAATGAGAGAAAAGTATTAACACAGTAGGGCTGGAAAATTAATGTTTTAGGTTTTGATCAAGTGTTTCTACAAAAGACAACAGCCACCTGAAAACATAATGTGTCCCTCAAAGAGACTGGAGGTGAATCTTGTCCATGAAACTGCTGCATATTAGCTGTCAGGCTGCTCAACCCCTGCAAAAGACGAAGTGCTCTTTCCAGTCCTTGGTTTAGAAGTTCCCCCATCATATCTCTTAGATCTGAAGGTTTGGCTTATCAATATTAGTTGCTCAGCCTTATTTTTCTATGATATCCCTCTCAAATTGCCTCTGCTTAGGTATTTGATGATTGTGAGAAATTTGTATAATAGGCTGGTAGGTAGGTAGATATTAAATGGATAAATAATCTTGGAAGGAATAGTCTAGCAGACACATAAACTACAACTTCCAAAACATTTGGAGCTCTTCAGTGTGAAAGACACTGCATATATCTTGGCAGATTTTTACACATAGTTTAAATACATTTTTATTCCCACTTAAAAGCAAAAGTATTGACTCTTTTTTTCGTAAAGAAACTTGTAACCAATTTGCATTTTAGGACAAATGG
The DNA here is from genome assembly GCA_034509425.1 of Eopsaltria australis. Lineage (NCBI taxonomy): Eukaryota > Metazoa > Chordata > Aves > Passeriformes > Petroicidae > Eopsaltria > Eopsaltria australis. The sequence continues at coordinate 1,081,918 of JAVTVJ010000068.1, read as the reverse complement.
TGAGTACAAAAGAACGCAGTTGAAGAAACAAATGTGTTGGCATAGAGATAATTGCCTGTTACTGAGTCAGTGAGGATGGTAGAGTAATTTTTTCTGCTTAGTGTTCCATGTATGTGTGAAATCATTACTTTAGCCTGTGCTCTCTGAGATGCAGAAGAAAACATAGTTCTGGATAAAGCATATATAATTACTTGGATAAAAACATGCAGTGTCAGGATGCCCTGAGTACCCTTTGGAAAATTCATTTTACCCTTGTGCCAGCTTTCTCTCATCTATGCAAAAGCTGTGAGGTAGCATTACTGATTTGGGAGATTAACACATACAATTCATGGAGTAGGAGTCATCTTGCTTTTCTCAAATAAGAGAAGCATACAGAAGGGTGCCACAAGGCAGTTGCTTTTAGGATTGTGGTGAAAGGGTCCCTGAGCAGGGCAAACTGGAGAACACTGAACTGATGGACCCTGTTTCTCTGGGGCAGCTGACTTTTGACACTGTGCCAGGGCAATGCACAAAAATAACATGAGAGAGAACTTGCAACCAACTTCAGAAGCTCCAGTGAAGGGCAGAATACATCCCCCAACCTGGCTGCAAGCAGAAAAGAAGCAGTGTACTCATAATACTGCACATGCAGAGTACAGGGCAAGAGAGAGCATAGGAGCAAATAGGTTATATGACATCTTTTCTGACATTGGCTTCAAACAGTGTAACTGCACTTGCAGGTCATTGCAGCATGGCACCTGGTGTGTTTTGCTGAATAATAAAATTAGTCTTCCACCATGAGACCACACTCACCTGGGAAAGAGTACAACACCCAACATTTGGTGTGTGGTTTCCCCTGGATCATGGCAGCAAGCTGAGCTCCATGTGGGAAGAGGCAGGAGTGAGGTGTCCCACGTGGCAGGAATGCGAGGACTCAGGAGTTTGCTTGGTGCTGGAAGGCAAGAGACTGAAATATGGTTTGGCACATGCCAGTTGGAGCGCCACGCTGAAGGACAAACTTCTGTCCTTGGGTATGCAGGAGGCTGGCACAAAGCACTCAGCATGAGTGAGAAAAAGGACCTGCAAGGGCGTCCTGAATACCCTGGTCTTCCTCTGGAGCATGGAGCTGATGGCAGGCTTTCCCCAACAGCTTTTTCTTGAGTGTTTCTGATTTCCCTGGAAATCACCGTCAGCCCCTGCTTCAGCTGCCTGGCAAGCAACTACCTGCCTGCCTGAGGAATGTGCACAAGCTCTCAAAGGCAGCAGCATCACTGCACAGCAAAACCAGTAAAGCCAGGTCCCAGCCTATTCCCAGGCAGGAAGAAAAGGAAGAAATCAGGACAAGAGACACACAGACTGGTAAAATTGTCCTTGTGTTCAGCAATACACAGTATAACAAAAATTGATGCCTTAACAGTAGGCAAGCCGCTTTATTTAATGCAGCAATTGTATTATTTCAACAAACAGATGTGCAGAAATAGCTTTGAGCTGCCTTCCTGTTGCCCTCTGCATTTGGCCAGCTCTTCAGCTTTCATACTCTCCTTTACAATAAACCAAGCTCCCAGAGAGCTGTCTGTATCAATTTCTGAAAAATGTCATTCAAAAATTATGCCAAATTCTGAGGCTAAAAGAGGCCTGTCTATTAATTTCTTGTGAAGCAGCAACTCCAAGTATGTGCCAAACCATGTGCTTGGCTCTTATCAACTATATACAGAACCTCAACAAAAATTGAAAGGGAATTTTTAATGTTTTCCTCAATTGGGTTATCTTTCTGAAATGAAAATTACATTCTGTTACCTTGATATAAAAACTGGATCTGCGTTTAAAAAACTTAGTTGGTTGGAATAGTGTCTCCATCAATTTAGCTCAGTAGACAAGAAGTTCTTTAATGCACACAAGCTTTCTTCAGCAGAGGTATGAGAATGGCTTACTTTCTCTAAGCTCATGGCTCTAACCTCCTGTGCTAAATCACTGACTGATTCATCTGCACGTGTAAAACTCTTTGCAGCTCAGGGAAGTGCCCCCCTCAGCATGAGAAGAGATTCTTCTTTAAAAAGTACGACCATCCTGCATGAAGATCCCAGCACATGAGCCCTGATATGAATGTTATGATTTGCCTTTGAAGGTGTACTTGTTGCATGGGGTTTTATTTCATTCATCCTTATTCCAATAATTCTGTGTACAAGCAAGGGCATGAGGCACAAACTACCTCAGCAGAGTCTGAAGCGTTGTTATTTATTACAAATAATTAATCTGTATAGTAATTTCTTTTCTTGCCATATTTAAAGAGGTAAATCTACACAGATACTGATATGAAACTAAGTCAGAGTTCCCAGCTGGGCTAAAATATGACTGTTTTTCAGTGGACTGGACTGCAATTTATAGGTATTGTGAAAATCAAATTACATATTCTTTTGTGCATACCTGTAGTGTCAGTGTGTTCCTTCATTCTTTTCTTATTTCTTCCTCTCTTGTTTGTTTTTCCAACCTCATTTCTGAAGATGGAGTTGGATTTTGTGGATGTGAGGACTAAATTCTCTATTAAATATGACCATAAAAGAAGAAAAAAAAGTAAATGTAGGCTTGGCTCAGTTTCATAAAGTCAGGATATTTTCCAGGCCCTGAAACCACCTCTATTTACCCTTAACCCGGGAGCTACATTATTTGGGGCAATTCCAGACAATGAGAGCACAATTCCCTGTAGCATGGCTCCACCTCCAGTATTTTGCTATGAATTTTCTTTTTACTTTATTTTGCAAATTTGTTGCTTAAAATATACTCTGTTACCATTTTCTAGTGGCGTTCTCACAAAGCTTAGCCAAATACACTCAAAATAAAACAGAAGTGAAGCAGTGAGCCCCTCCAGTATGATATAATATTGCCCACTCTGAGCAATTGAAGTTTCCACTTGAGGAAGACTTAATCATGGAAGTAAACAAGAGCCTTTCTTTTCCTCATCCCAACTTCATGCTGTTGGCAGTATACCAAAATCTGTACAGACATTAAAAGACACATACCTTACCTGCTGAAAACCTGATTTTCTTGCTGTTCCCTAGCATTGAGCCGCTAACACTCTCAAGCTGCAGTCTTCCTCTGCCACCTACCTCCCTCTGTCTGAAATATTATCTAAAAGAGTGGAAAGAAAGATGCTTCTAAAATGAAAAGATTTACAGGAATTAAAGCCTTCATATGAAATCACTCTCTCTTTCAAAACAAAACATGCAAAGGTACAACTGTGAAATCAAAATCACTGAGGCTGGACATTGCAGAGGATCTATATATATAATTACATCAAGAGTTTAATGCCAGTATTAAGAGGATTGGTGCTTAAGAGACTTCAAAAGAGTGCAGACAGAGCCCTTTTCTGCTTTCACATGATAGTAATTTAAAAAAAAAGTAAAATAAAACATAAACTCTCCCCTGTTTTGTGCATGAAGGTAATTGTTGATGAAAATTTTCACTGAAATTTGTTTTGTGCTCTGAGCACAGAAAAGAATATGTATTCTAGATATTATATACAAATACAAAAAGTACTTATCTTGGTGAATGAATCTCAGAACAAGCCAGATTCATCTTCTGGTGGCTCAGTGCTGAGAGGGGGAAAGAGGTGCACAGTGATTCAGCTCAGATCTGAATGTGCCAAAATTCAATCAGAAAAGCTGATGTCTCTGCCTCTGAGAGCAAAACTGAGTCTGCTTCTATGCCGACTTGGGAAAAAACTTCCATGAACTTTCCTGTTGCAAAATCAAGCCCTAAATTCAATGCATTGAGTGTGTTCTCACGCGTGTGAATGTATTCCCTCATGACAGCTCTGGATTTGCCTTCCAGCCCTGCATAATGATCTCTTCATCTGCCGCCATCAGTAGAGCAGAGACAGGTGATGCCTGTGGCCCGTCAGGGCTGGGCAGGACGGGTGAGTGACACGCGCCAGATGCTGCACCCTGAGCTGGGCTGCAGCTCCCCTGGAAATACATCATGGAGTAAAAATCACCACGCACATTCCAGCTGCTGCACAGCGTGTCACTGGAGCAGACGGGCTGTCACATGTACAAGTGCACACCAAGCAGTTTCCGGACGTGTGGTTAATTAGCAGCTAACAGTTAATTCTTTGAGGTGTAGGGAGAAAAAAGGAAAAGGGGAAAAAAAATCATACCTTCAAAGGAAGATCAAAATTAATTACGCAAGCTCTCTGAGGTTGAAAAGCAAAATAAAACCAGGTTCTTCAGGACAGTGAGACAATTAAGTCAGTGATACGTGTCCCCTGACTTTTACTTTGTGTTTTACTATATATCTAATAGTGATTTTTATCTTTAATGTCAGTTAATTCTGTGCCCACAAAACCCACCAAGCCAGAAGCTCTTGAGCCTAAAGTCTACTGCATTAATACAGACCCAGAGCTTGGACCTCAAAAACATCCCTGAGAACACCATGGTAACTGTTGCCAAGCCCTAAAAAAACCAAAAAGCTTTTAGGGATGTGGAGCACAAAGATTGACAAGATAAGAAAGAGGAACAGCATTATCTATCTTAATTCATTTCAGCCAAATTTGACCCGTGCAAACCTACAAGAAGGGCATTCAGCTAGAAGTTAAGTATGTGCTGAGTTCTACAGGCAGATTGAGTCATTAAAGAGCAAAGTAGAGAGCAGGAATAGGAAGACTAGTGAAACTGAATTTATCATCTCATAGAGCAGGCACTGCACAATATAAGTGGTACACGCAGCAAACAGACAAAAATTACAAAAAACGAGTCAACACACAATCTTTAGTATTTAGAAATATGACTACTGCCACATAGGAGTATAGTACATTAACACTGTATAGGAATATTTGTACTGCTTAGTTTGTGGACTGTGCAAGATGATCATCAGTAACTTGAAAGTTTATATAAAATCACACCTGTAAATTTAGCAGGTAGCATAGTAACAAGGAGACTGGTGAGTAAAGTAAGAATTAGGACATTTGGCAATACCCAAGTCCATTGCTGAGTCTTGGCATTCTCAAGAACAAACAGGACATGAGTGGAGCTGTTTGAAGAGTTGCACATCACCAAGGAAGACAAGTGATGGAAAAGGTCTTAGAAAGTATGACAATACAAGGCATCATGAGCAGGTGTCATAGGCTCACATGGGATCATCACAGTTTTCAGCCTAGTTACTTGCAATCTCAGTCAGATATGTAAGAGTTTAAAAGAAATTCCGGGAGCTTCCTAGTATCGTGTCCTCACCACCAAGCAGTCCCTGTAATATACCTGTAGTATCAAAACTGAAAATACAGTGGTCATCAGAGTGGGAGAGCACATCAGTATGACATCTTTAAAACTGTGTTATTGCAGAAAACCCCAACAGCCACAAGCATCAGTTGCAAAGAAGGTATTTTAATTTTTGTATATCTTCAGCACGAGAACTATTAGAATAATAATTAATTATTTCCAAAGAAAACTGTTTCTATATAATTGTAAATATACAGTGAGATCATTAGTGAATATAGCTCCTGACCCTTGGTTTCCAGGATAATTTCCTATACCAGGACTAATTTCACAGATGCACCAAAGAGGCAAAATACTGTCAGCATTTTTTCATGGATGTTTGTATTGCTCTGCATAAAGACACTGAAGTTTACTTGTGTCTTATGTGGCACAGTTTTACAGTTGAGTAACTGTCTGTAAAAGAGACCCCATTCATACCAAGCCACATCAGACCCAATTCCCCTGACATATACTTGAGTGTGAGGTAAAAGCCCTGAATTCAGCCCTCAAGGAGAGATTCTCCAGGGTACGCAAGCTAGACCATCTGCCACATTGCAACACACAGTCATGCATGTTGCTGCTACACTTTGGGTTTTTCTAAACAAGAAGAGAATTCTCAGCCTTGGCAGATGTCAGGTCCTACCTTTGCTATGGCACAGAGTCTGGTGAAGGGCTGCTCTGAAGAGCAGGAAGGCACACTGTGTCTTTGGAGCAGGTGTTCGTTGGACTTACCCCCTGAGAAATGGGCTTTTTTGGTACCTTGCTCAGCACACTATCAGCTTTGAAACAGGCATAGATCTGTGTGTGCTGGGAAAGCTCCCTACCTCTCACAGAGACACAGAGAAGTGAGATCCCGTTGTCCCAAGTGAGATCCCTCAGTCTCTCTCCGTGAGGAGGAAAGGACAGCTCTTTAGCTGACTGCTTTAATTTGGACACCAGCCACAGAGTGAGCCCTTCCTTCTACTGGGACTATTTGTTTACTCTTCAGGAGAAATAAAATTACGGACTATAAGATACATATTTTATTTTAAAGTCTAATACCCAGAGGTCGTCCTCTTATCTTCTTGACCACCAACACAAAATTGGCTCTGATGGGGGCAGGAGCAATGCTGAGACAGAACTCGCAGCCACAGTGTTTCAGACTGCACTGCAGTATGAAAAACTAATTTCCCAAACTAGAATAGGGGGAAAGAAATTTGTTTAAATATGAATTTTAAACCTTGCACTTTGTGCAGAAAACTTTGAAACATGCTCATCAGGCACAGAAATATGATTTTGGTGAATGACAGGCAAAATTTCTAGCACTTGGAATATAAAAATTGCATTTTGAAGAAAACAAAATAGAGTCAATGCTTAGTTTTAATATGAGGGTTTTCTGCTAAAATTAGTCTAAATACTTCCGAAATTCAAAGTGTTCATTTTTTTCATATTTTTCCCAATACTTTTGTAACTAATCAGCATTTGAAAACTAAGTAATATTCTTTCTCTTGTATTTTCTATATTTTTCTGCTTTATTTCAGTAGCCTAAAACAAAACAAAACAAAACGGGTCTCTTCTGACAGTAGTTGTGACCTGTACCATGAAGATGAACGTTTCAAAGAGTTGATATTGAAATGAGAACTTATATCTCTGTTAAAAAATAATCTACCTCCTATGCAACTGGTTTAAAATGAGCAGTGGTGGTACATTCACCTATTTACACCTTTGCGTGTTGTACTCAGCAGAAAGCCAGGGAGTAAATCCAGTTTACCTTCACGAAAATTTGTTGTTTTGATGTGACTTTGCCCTCGGCGTTGTTATAGTCTCTATTAAATGCAAAAGCATCGCCGTTCCAGGTATTTGTAATGATTCAAAAGTTTCTGGGGAGATTCCTCTTCGGAAGCAACTGGTTTTTCCTCCTTCGGTTTATCAGACCTCACCTCCTGTGGCTTTGGTGGTGGCATTTTCCGGCGGACGCCGAACTCGGTGGGATTTGGAGGGGGTCACCCCGATACCTGCCTTTCCCGAAGCTCCACTTCGCCCCTACCAGGAGCGGGGGCCGACGACGTGTGGGGAGGCAGGGGCATCCTCCCCGGGGGCAGTGGGGCAGCACCCGGCACGGGAGACACATGGAATGTAATGAAATGATTGAAATAAAATAAAATAAAAAGCAGCGGGAGATGGGTTGACTCGCTGGGTAAGCCCCCACCTTTCGCCGATCCCCAGTTCCCCCCGCACCCCGCCAGCCATCTGCGCGGCCGGAGCTCCACCTGCGCCTCCCGCCCCGCTGCTCCCGGGCAGTCCCGCCTGCGGACGGGGGTCTCCCTGCTCCCTCCGCCTCTGGCACCCTCCAGGCCCGGGGCTGAAATTCCCCCGGCGGCTGGGGAGCCCCTCCAGTGCCGGCGTATTTGCGGGAGGGAGCCACGCTATAGGAAGGGCGGAAGGCAGGGAAAGAAGGCAGGGAGGGGGTGTCAGCACAGCCCAGCGCGGCCTCATCGCCCCTCACTCCTCCCACCAGCGCGTGGTGCCTCTTAACCCCCGGGAACCTCCCTCCCGCGAAGCAGTACTCCACTTTGCAGAACACGAGTTGATGAGAAAAAAAATACTTCTCGGCCGCGGCCAGCCATGAGCTGTTTGGATGTAATGTACCAAGTCTACGGTCCTCCGCAGCCCTATTTCGCAGCAGCTTATAGCCCCTACCACCAGGTAATTGTAAGGGACAGCGGTGAAGAGGCAGAAGGTGGGAGGGGTATCGTCTGGAGGATGGCCGTCTGGGGCCTCACAAAAGGGAAAAAGGGAAAAGGAGAAGGGGAGGGGAAAGGAGGGGCGGGAGGGGGGAGATCTGGGAGCCTGCGATGGTGAGAGGAGCAGAACCGCATCCCACCTTGGCGCGGGGCTCGGCAGGGTACGTACCCCGGCAGCAAATGACGGGCTTCGCGATGCCTTGGGAGAGAGGGCGCGATTTTAACCCTTAGAAGGATTTTAAGGGAGTTTGTTTACTTGTTTGTTTGTTTCAAAATGTTTGCTTGTTTGTTTTCTTTACCGGGACGGGCTCCCTCTGCGCGCGGCGGGTCGGGGTAGCGATGTCCAGGGTGTGTGGAGACCGTCGGGGGCTGTGAGGCCGGGCTTCCAGGGGAATCGCTCACCCCTGCGCGCCGGCATAGCGGCCGCTGCCACGGAAGCCGCTTCCTGCAGAGATTTTACAGCCGCCTCGGAGGGGTGCTCCGGAGTTACGCTCTGGAAGTGGGGGAGACGATAGAAACAGGAGTTTACGGGGTTTCCCCGGTTTGGCGCTAGCGGAGGAAACCGCGCCTGCGAACGGGTGCAAGGGGCTGCAGGATGCTCCTCTCTCCCGGGGCGCTCTCGGCGGCGGCGGGACCCCGGCCCGTCCCCAGCGCCCGGCTGCCGTCGCCTGCGGCACCCGCGGGTGCTCCGTGAGCTGCAGCCACGTCCCGCGCCTCACTGCGTGCAGCTCCGCCCGGGCGGTCGCGGGAGTCAGCTAATCCCGAGGTTTCAATAAAAGGATCGCTCCGACAGCGGGGATGTTTCGGGCAGGCACGGCCCGTGGTGAGCGGGATTCTGCCGGCTCCGGGACGCGCCCGGTCCCTCGTGGGTCGGGCTCGGCTCCCCGCCTGCACCTGCTGCACACCCCTCTGCCTTCCCAGGTTTTCCCTCGCTCTTAGCCCTTCCAGAAATTAATTCCTCCCTCCCCCAGCATAAAGAAAAAGGGGATGGATACAGAGAGCAGCGCCCCGGGCCTGAGGCGGGTGCAGTCCCCGCCATGCAGTGCCGGGCCGGGGCCAGCGGCGTGGCGGTCCCTGTGTCGCCTCCGGCGCCCGGCAGAGGGGCCCAGGACTGGTCACAAATAGCAGATGATGTCCCTCACCTTGCCTTCCCTCCCACCACCCCCTCAACCCCTGGCTTGTGACATTATTAGGGGGATGGTCATTACCTCAATGGCCGAGCAGGGAGCCAAGCGGAAAGGCTGCCGTCGCGACGAGTGACATTATTAAATATATCGCGTGTCTTGGCCCAAGACTCTGCCCCGTTCCCGCAGTTCTTCCCCCGCCGGCCGCCCCAAGGCACTGCCCGCAGCGGCCAAGCCCGGGCTCCAAGTCCCGGCGGTTATTGCTAAAGAACTCTCAGCAGCTGCAGACACTCGAACGCGCATAAAGACGGGAAACATCCGGCAAACTTCCCAACGCCCGCTGTTTTCCCACTCTGCGGAGTCCAGCAAAAGGAGATTAATCTTGTAGTAAATACCTGGAGCTTCTTGCTATCCAGGGAAATGCTGAGTTTTGCCCTGAAATGTGTTGGAGAGTGCCAGTCTTTTTTCCCCCTCTTTCCTTCTCCCTCGCCGCTGTGGGTTACAGAGCACTCTTTGCACCAGATTTTCGGAGCCGGGGGCCGAGCGGCTCTCGCCTTCTCCCAGCTGCCGGCGCTGCTCCGAGGGTGCTCGGCCGTCGCCAGCCCGTGCCCCCGCATTGCAGCCCCTTGGTGGCCGCTGTCCGCTCCGGAGCAGCTCCAAAGCGCCTTATTGTGCGGAACATGGTGCGGGGGGACCCGGCGGTGTGACCCCCACCCGGCGGCTGTCTTGCTCCATCCCTTTCGGCACCTGTGGGTTTCGGTACCCCAGCCCTATTTGCAGTCTCTTCTCTGCCCCCGGACTACAGAGGGCGATATGGGGGTGTGGGGATTGTGGTGTGTGCTGTGGGAACGGCGGGCAGCCGAGGACCAGACTTTTGCACCCTCTCGGAAAGACCGCGGGAGAGGGCTCGGCGCTGCACGCCGGCTGGCACAGGGCGGGCCAGCGCACCTTGGCGTGCTGCGTGACCGGCTCTGTTTTTTTCCCCTCCCTACAGAAACTCGCCTTTTACTCCAAAATGCAAGAAGCCCCGGAGAGCGGCAGCAGCGCCAGCGCCGGCAGCTCTTTCTCCAGCCACCCCGCGGCCAGCATCAAGGAGGAGGACTGCAGCCCCGAGAAGGAGCGACCTCCCGAGGCCGAGTACATCAGCTCCCGCTGTGTCCTCTTCACCTACTTCCAGGGGGACATCAGCGCCGTGGTGGACGAGCACTTCAGCCGGGCGCTCAGCCAGCCCAGCAGCTTCTCCCTCGGCAGCGCGAAGGCTGCGCGGAACGCGGGCTCCTGGCGGGGTGAGCGCCCAGCACGGGGGTGCGGGGGCCTGCGGAGGCTCCCTTTGGGCCGGCACCTCGGCTGCGTATCCCGGCTCTCCTCTCTCCCGCCAGCGGCTGGTGCCCGGCGGGCATCCCCTGGGATCTCAGGCCAGGAGCTGCCAGCTGTTTGGCCCTTTTAGCATAAAAAGGGAAAGAATAAAGCCCTTCAGATCATGGCGGGCGGCCATGGCCCAGGGGGAAAGCAGCCTGGGAGGCGGTATGGGGAAACAAATTGTCTTTTCACTGCAGGTGCTTTACCTGGAGGGGGCTACTGCCCAACTAGCCACGGAGTGACCCCTCCTAACCATGTCTGTGACCAATGCATTCCCCGTTGACCCCAGCTTTCAGTTTAGAGTGGTAACAGTGATGGGAGGAAAGTAAAAAGCAAATGTGGGAACCATCTCATCAGCTTCCCACCTCTAAAAAAAATGATTGTGTGTCCCTGTGTCTTGCTCTGCTTGTATCACCACCCTGATCGCTGCTGGAGCACTGACAAGGACTTTAAGTTTCTGAAAACGAGGGCTTCCAGACCTGCCCATGGCCACATACTGTCAAGGCCAAAGCCATGGCTTATGTGCAGCTCTTTGTATCCATGCCTGATTCACACTGACCAGGCCCAGGAGGGTACTCAGGGCAGAGGGGAATAACCTTCCCCACACTCCATCTGCCAGAGAGTTAGGGCTGGCACTGCCTTGTGGGCAGTCTTAGTAACCCTCCCTCACAGGGCCACCTGCTTTGCCAAGGCTGGTTTCCCAGTCCCTGCATGAATTGCTGTCTGTAGTGTCTAAGAATATTTCACGGGTGAGAGATATTCAGTGCTGGAATTGATGGCAGGAGAGGAGGATTTTTTGCTCATCATGAACTGCTTCCCCTTGTCCCAAGAAACGCCAAGTCTCAGAGCTGACATACATCCCTGGCAAAAAAGTAAAACACTGTTTTATTTCTTTCAGAAATAGTGTGCATTCCCAATTAATCATGTATAACATCTATTTGTGCTACTAATAATCACCAGTCCATCTTGCATGTTGCTTACCAAGCTAAGAAAATGTAGGGTCCTTGCCTTACCAATCTCCAAAATTCTGCTGAGGTCTTCCCAAACAAGTTGACCATATACCTAATAAACAGGCTGGTGTAATAGCTGGAGAATTGCCCCCATATCTGAGTAATTCAAGCTTGCTGTTAGTCATATCTCTCACTGCTCCTGCCCACTTTGCAACTCCACTGAGGCAGCAGCTGCTTTTAAGGAAGTGTTGGGCATAAATGCCCAACAAGACAAATGCCCAAATAGACAAAGAGGTTACTATGAAAACAAACAAGAAGAACCCAATTCTGAAAATTTAAGTGGTATATAGTAGCTCTCACTCAGTTTCCACTACTGAAGAAAAGAGAGATTTCTCTCGCCTTAGGTAATAACTTTTTCCCCAACCACATACTAAGAGAATCCTGGAGGATATAGTTACAGTTTCATGGATAAGCCATAGGCTAGGTGTGTTGGACGTTTGGTTGGAGAGGAATCTGTACTTCTTTGGAGCAAGTTCTTATGTTTGCAATTTTTTGTGGAATAAAGGGGATGAAAGGACTGGTTTGGATGGATCAGGGAGGGACAGAGCCCTAGGGAAAGGAGATCAAGGCTTGTAGGGTGTGCTCATTGCTGACTTTCTTTCCCACTTCCTTCACCCAGATGGTTCCTTTCCAATGAGCCAGCGTATCTTCCCGCCATCCTTCTGGAACAGCACGTACCAGCCTTCCTCAGTCCCAGCCAGCCTGAGCAGCCCCCTGGCAGCTGCCGCGCACAGCGAGCTGCCCTTCGCTGCTGCCGCTGACCCCTACGCGCCCGCCTCTCTGCACGGCCACCTGCACCAGGGCGGCCCCGAGCCCTGGCACCACGCCCACCACCATCACCACCACCACCACCACCACCCCTACATCGGCACACAGAGCACTGCCTACCCCCGCCCCACCGCCATGCACGAGGTCTACGGGCCCCACTTCGACCCCCGCTACGGCTCCCTCCTGGTGCCCACGGCCTCCGTCCGCCCCCACCGCCTCACGCCCGCCTCCGTGTCCACACCAGTCAGCCCCCCCTGTGAACTGGGCAAGAGCGAAGCGGGTGCTGCTGCGGCCTGGACGACGCCGGGCCCCTTCCCCAATGCGACAGGGGACATGGCACAGAGCGTCGGCCTCAATGTGGACACAGGTAATGAGCTGCCCTCGATCCCTCCAGACCCCTCCCTCAGCTGCACCCCTGCTCCCTGATTCCACACACCCATAACAGTAGGGAAGGACTCGTGGGGGGTGGCTGAGGTTCTGCTGTGGGGGAATGAAGTGAGGGTGAAAGCCCCATGTGCAATACCTGAGCTTTGCCCCGGGTGCTCTTCTTGGGGCTCCCAGGCCACGCAAGTGAGGAAGGGAGAGGAAGGATGGGACAGGCCAACACATCACATCTCCACAACATTATTTGAATTTCTGATGCCCTCAAACATGTCCCGAGGCTACATGTTGCTTTGAGGTACTTTTGTCCTGGCCCTGGTCTTGCTCCTGCATTGAGCAGCGACAGCTGGGAGCAGAATGGAGCAGCCGCAAAGGTCACTACTTAGCCCCATCTGTGTGCTGCCCTGAGAGGTCGTTTCTAGACACCATGCAGGTTCATGAGCTACCTCCCTTCCTTACTCACCTTTTCCTTCCAGTTTTTGAGATGAAAGCACAATTGCATTTGCTGAGCAGAAAGACAGAGGTTTTCCCCTGGTAGTACCTGGTCTGGAACCAAGGCTGTGGTTGTAGTGCTGACAAAAATGGGTACACAGGCACAGTCAGCAGTGAAGATCCTGAGTTGGTGGTTATGAAGGCAAGAAAAGCCTGCTCCATGCTGGTTTTGTTATTGCAGCCACTAATGGCTCCTTATGGTGTCCTCACTTAAAGCAGGAGGGACATGTGCCTGTTTCCAGTGTGACTTGGGCTCTTCTCCTTGTTTCACAGCCTTCTGGGGCTCTGGAGATCCCATGGTTTAGACTGATCTCAACTGGCAAGAAATGCAATTTGTTTTCCTCTGTTCTTAAATGCCTGTACCTATTTTTCTTCTTCCTTTTTTTTTTTTTTTTTCTTCTCTCCATTCTCAGGTTTGCAACCTCAGGATAAAAGCAAGGATCTGTACTGGTTTTAGAGCTGTCCTTCACTCTTCTTCCCCTGGCTCTCCCCTGTAGCTCTCTACCCGTTAGACATGGTGGCATTCAGAGCTGAAATCGGGTCAGTTTGTAACAGCTTCTGATCTTGGTTTGCAGCTCGCCGTTACTCCTTCTGTGGTGGATCCCTTCTGAGCTGATGTGCTGACTCAAAGACTCTCAGATCCCCCCTTGCCCTTTTCCAAGCCCACCGTGGCCCTGCTGCTCGGGGAAAGACAACGGGATTTAAAAGGACCTGGCATTGCAAGGGCGATACTTTAGACTTATTTCGGAAAGGAAAGTCGTTCTGTTGCAAGAGGAGAGCCAAAGACATTGAACTTCTATTTAAGCAGACCCCACACCCAGACCTGCAGCCAGAATACTCTGAAAGAGTCAAATGACATCATGGATGGTGATGCAAAACCACTGGCCTTCATATAAGGAGCAGTGGGGTTTTTTTAGTGGTGTGAATATTTTTTTATGACAGTGAAAGTTACTTCTTGAATGCAAACATGAAAAAGCTACTCAGCAGTTTTGAACTGGATTTTTACTTTACATTGTAGAAAAGTAAATGGAGAAGAAACTGGAGCTCATGAACATTTTTGGACTATCAAGGAACTGAACAGATTTTTCAGCTTTGTGGTTGTGAGTGGCAAGTGTCTAACTGGGGCCACCTGCCCTGGACTTACAGATATGCAGCTGTTCCCCTCACAACTGCTTAAATCCCAGAAAGACAAAAACCAAGGTGGCACTGCTCAGAGTTTGGCACATTTGCATTGGATGTATAACAGTTGTTTGGTTGGGGGTGGGGTTGGTTGTTTGGTTTCGGTTGGTTTTTTTGTTTTGGGTTTGGTTTTGGTTTTTGGTTTTTTTTTTACAATAAACTTTTCTGGTGGAAGTAAAACCCTCTTAAAGCAGGGGGAGAAAGGAATCCAATGAAGAATGGCTCACCTCCAACCCAACAGCCTTTAAAGGGAACACCAGAACAAAAAGCACATGATGGACATTAGGTCTGAGTTGTCTCTAACACTTCTCTTTGTCTACTTGTTGCTGTCATTTGCCACTTTAGTAGTTGTTTTGTTTGGGGTTTTTTGAAAGGGGGAGACAGATATTTAACAGTAACAAAGCTGTATTAAAGGTATCTCCTTCTTTCACCCTGTGTACTTTCATGAAGAATTAAAGCTCAATGAGAGAAATGAGGCAAACTGGAAACTTCAGGATGAAGCAGAAAAAGTATCTCACATGGATGAAGTGAGTTATTTTATTATTTTGCATGAAAGATAAATAGAAATCCTAACGGTTGAAAATACTTTCTTAGTGAGTAAAATACACAGAGATAAATACAAAAAATAAGAAAATATGAGACCATTGCAGTGCTACATTTTAGAATATGGTGTGTCTGTAAGACTGGTTAAAGGCATGGAACTGCTCCATATTCTTCTAGAAGAGGGGACTGTAACATATAGAATTGCTATTGCAATGATAATTTAAAATATTATTACCAGGTGATAAATAATTAATGAAACAGGGCAGAAATGGCATTTACCCTACACTTAAAAGCTGACTTTTTGTAGACAAAACATCTGATCCAAACAGTACTGTGCTTTGGGGTTTTTTCTGTTTGGTTTTTTTTTTCTTAATAGAATATCTTTGAAACTGACAAATTTTAAAGCACATAGTAGGATATTCCTAACATTACCCCTTGACACTAGGAGAAGCAGTAGAAAATGGACTGTGGTGCTGTGATGAGAGTTTTTACCTTCCAAACTTTCACATAATTCGGCATAATGTTCCCCATGTGTCAGAAGTGGAGTTATGAACAACCCAAACTTGCTTCTCCTGGGTTTGGTGATAACTCAATTTCTGGGAAAGAACAGGAATTGTAATAGAAAGTGCTTGACAAAGCAGTGTGAGTACATACTGTGAGAAGCTGACCAGGAACCCCTCCAGCCAGAGCTTAGCAAATGGCAGGGGGGGTCTTGCTGTGATTCCTTCAGTCAGACAAACCCGTGGACATTTTCCCTCTGCCTCCAAATAGCCAGAGCCCAGACAAGCTACAAAGGGCAAGGGAATGACCCCAGAATTTACATTATTGGTTAAACTAAAAAAATTCTGAGGTGTTTATCAAGGAAGAAGGCACCAGCTTTTTGGAGGAGAAAAGTAACTAAAATTGGTGTTTAACTGCAGAAGCTTAAAGTTAGCAGGGTCATTTTGTGAGCATTTTCCTGAGGGGTTTTACAGGCTGCTTTAAAAGTTTCATTCTTTTTTATATAGATAAATCTGAGTCTATGACTGCCTATGCTTCACCACAATTATTTCTTTTTTCTTTCTTTTTTCCTCCCCTCTTCTCTGCAATTCTTAACAAGGAAGGATGAGTGACACAGCTCAAATATATTTGGAAATATTCATGTAAGCATAAACCAGTCATTTACTACATTGGCATTTACAATTAATTTTGACTGTGAATGTATTCAAGCATGAGAATTTATGCAATGAATACATGAATATTGGTTTTGGCATTTGTTCTGTGGGCACATTTTTTACTGTTGTATCATGAAAGCATCTAAACACAAAAGCCAAGATAGTGGCTCAAGGTGTTAAAAGTACAAACAACTTTTTAAAAATGCTCCTAATCTGGGTGGCCTGCAGCCTGAAAGCACACATGCCCTGTTTTGGCTAATCCTTGCAGTTTTGCTCACTCTGTGTTATTCTGAGTCCTGAAGGACTGTTCACAGCACCAACCTTTAAGGCTTGGGCATGAGTCTTTGAAGGACTGGGGCCACAGCTCCTAATGCAATAACAGTGCACATGACCCCCATGCCATTTCTCAAGTCTGTTTTATTCCTCTTTGCAGCATAAGTTATTATCCCTTTAGTCATGAATGCTTGCAGAAAATCTGGAATTACAAAAGAAACCCTTCTTAGATGATACGTAAATATTACGTGTGGCATGCTTGTCATGCACTGAAAGGGACGTGAGCCCCCATCTCTGCAGCCTGGAGAGCAAATCCTCCTGTTGTGTCTTTCGGAATGTCATGCGCCAGACTGTGCTCTCTAGCTGCCCACCTGACAAACAGACTAGCCCAGCTGGGACAGACAAGCAGACACAAACAGCTTCAAACCTGTTTGTGCAGAGTCCAGTGAAGGAGGCAGAGGGACGGGATCTGCTGGAGAGCATGGCAGTGCTGGACATAGCAAGGGTATCTGCTGCTGCCCAAAAGCAAGAGTGTCCTCTCCACAAGGGGTTTCCAAAACGATCTCTGGATGTATTCACCACAGGTATTTATTTCCCTTTCTGAAAATAGCTCAAAATTAGTAAAGCATGAAGGAGTATTGTTTTAATGATCTCTGAGGTTAAAAGTGATCTGTCAAGGGAAGGATGGAGGTGGGGATAGGGCATGGTATTTGTGGGTGCAGTCTCCACTTTATTTTAATGAGGCTTTTGCTTCAGTATGGCTGCAGTCACAAGAACGAAGCATAAAACTCTTAAATGCATATATGTGCCCCTACACTTACAGTCTAATGTTGGAGAGCTTTAGGGTAGTGTTGCTTACTTCTCATCTCCTTTTCCAGTGCTTTTGCCATAGAAGCCCTCCACAGAGGAGGAGGAAGGGAGGAGACAGAGGGTGAAAGAGAGGTTGAGTAGTCCCTTTTACGTCCCCTAGACTGTGTGCTGCTGCCTCTGAGGAAACATATCTGCCCTGTCTCCTCCTTGGGTCAGGAGCTGCCGACCCTTCTCGCCTTCCCTTTGAAGTCATATTTAGGTTCACAAGACAAGCCCTAGCTAGGTTTAAATGTTGCGCCCTTCTTGGAAGGGAGGAAAATGCTGCTGGTGGCTTTGGATGCAGCAGTGCTCTCTAACTGACAGTTGCTGTGCATCTTTTTCTGGGCAAGTGTTGTAATTAACGTGCCCTTTTGATTACAGATGGGTGATCCAGCTCCTGTGGAGGATTGTAGTGTCCTGGCTGTCTTCCCAGGCCTGCCACTCAGAGGAGCAGTTGCAGCAGGGAAAGGAGAGGGTCCTATGATTATTCTCAGGAGTGAGACATTGATTTTGTATGCTAAGCAGTTTTGCATAGGGAAATGGAACTAGGAGATCATTAAAAAGAAAAAGGAAAAGGGGAAGTAGAAAAAGAAGAAGAAAAAAGAAAAAAGAAAAAGGAAAAAAATGAAAATGAAAAGAAAAAGAAAAAAAAGGTAAGAAAAAAAAGAGAAAAAAATATTTACTTCAGTCATTTCCCCAGCTTTGGGACTACAGCTTAGGGAACCATACTGTTGATTTAGTTCCCAGCATGGTAACATTATTATCTAATCTGAATGTAGTGACAAGCAACTCAGCCTGGGCTCTTCATGTGCATTTCTAATCATAGAGGAGGAGTTACCTTTGCACTGCACCTTCTACTGCCTCCTTAGCCAGGCATAACTCAGGAATAACGTGCATCAAAGCTGTAAGTGCAAATTGTAGCAAGGAGGCCCTGGGGTGCCATGTTCCCATCCTCCTGCCCCTGCCCTTTCTGCATCAGGTCCCACAAGAGAGAGGGAAGATGCTGGAAGAGCCCATTCAGGAGTGCAGGAGTGCAGGTGTGCAGGGGTGCAGGAATGCAGGAGTGCAGGTATGCAGGGGGGCAGGGGTGCAGGGGTGAGGGGTATTGGGCTGCAGAGCACAGGTGTGCACTCTCCTGGGCCCCAGTCTCATGCATGGGCACTTCCATTTGCCATGCTTGGCTGCAAAAGCCCACAAAAGCACAGGCTGGCCAAGGACTGAAGCATTTCTTTAGGTATGTGCCAGCTGCTTATTCATTCATGGTAAAAGCAGGACAAACACCTGGCAGGAGCGCTGTCCCGTTAGGAGATTAATACCACATCGGATATTACTGAGGGTACTCCATCTCCCTGCAGCATAGCACACTTCCTTCTGCTCTACGTGGCCCAGGCACAGCTGCAAGGTGGCCCTCCTCCCTCATCATACCCACCTCCACCTCTCCACTTCTCCCCTTGTCTTCTTTCCTCAGCCCAGAATCTGCATCTCATCTCCTCTCTGTTCTCTTGCCTCACCCAGGTTCTTCCCTCCTGTACTTAGTACTCTGGCTGTACACCACAGCAGCAAGGAGAAAAATAGTGTTAGGAGAAACACAAAGTTTCCTGCCAATGTTGTTCGCATGGAGTCAGTATTTACATCATAAACAGAGTTGGACAAACACAGGCCTTTTCAGGAAGAGCCAGTGTGTTGGTGTCAGTCCGGCACCCAGCCCCTGTGGCAGCAACCAAGCCCTAACCCCTGATCCTGACCCAGTGGAACAACTCCTTTTTTCCAGAAGCTGGGTCCTAAAGAACTGTGACAGCCCCAGTTGCACAGAGACACAAATGATTATTCTCTCTTGACAGACCTACACAGCTCCCTCCTTGTATTTAACTGCAGTCCAAGTGAGCTGGATCAGGAAAGAGACACTTGATAGCTGCTGTTTCCGTGGTTGAAATATTTGTGAAGTTAGCGCATAATCTGAAAGCAGAAGCTAATAAATTATAGGGTGCTAATTGGGGCCGGAGTGGAGCCGTCAATCATATTATCCTAAACACACAGAGACCCTCATAACCTAAAAAGGCAAGAAAGCCTCCAGGAACAGCTCCCAGTTGTCACTAGCCATGACCTCCACTTCACTGAGTGCACAGAGAGTCAAGGCAGAGAGTTTATTCTGCTAAGAAAATGCAAATCCTATATTTAAGAGAGCATTTGTATTTGTTTTTGTTTACACTCTTTGGGAGTGTATTTCCAAGGGCAAGCTATTGTTTTCCTTTGCCACTTTACTTGGCACTCCTACCACTTTAAAACAAAAAGTGTAGATCAGATAAGAATTTGCTATTTTTTAATTTGCATAGTCCTTAGAGTAACAGTCATAAGATTTTGTTCACAGTCCAACCTCCTTGCACATAGGCTTGTTTTTTAAAAACCTTCCAATAACTCATATATCTTTTATTGCTTCCCATGCCCCAGAAACATATATTCCACTTAGGGCCTGCAGGACTCTGTGATCTAAGCCAAAACACAACTGAGCAAACATGATAACTATAGGGCATTTGCAGCTCTAGTCACTTTGTCACTACTTTTTCTTATATTGATTCCATCAAAATTAAGTATTTTATTCCTAATATAAAACTGAATCAAAGAATTCTAAAGCGAATTTTAGTAACACTTTTCCCCAGAAATATATTTCTGTTTGGAGATAGACAGGCATTCCAGAAAGCATTCCCTGAAGAAAAGATCTGAATGGATCAGATCACCTCGAGAGCCATCATACAGCACACGCAGGGCAATAAGAGGATCAGGCTCAGGCAGCACGGGCTTACAGAGGCAGGTCTTGCTTGACTAAACTGGTCTCCTTCTATGGCAAGATGATCCACCTAGTGGATGAGGAAAGGGCTGTGGATGATGTCTATCTGGACTTTAGCAAAGCCTTTGACACTGTTTCCCACGGTTTTCTCCTGGACAATCTGGCTGCTCATGGCTTGGCTGGGGTTTTACCCAGCTCACTGGGTAAAATGCTGGCTGGGTGGCCGGGCCCAGACAGTGGTGGTCAATGGGGTTACATTCAGAGGGCAGTGGTCACAAGTGGTGTCCCCCAAGGCTCAGTACTGGGTCCAGTCCTGTGTAACATCTTTATCAGTGATATGGACAAGGGACTTGAGTGTTGCCTCAGTCATTTTGCAGATAATATCAAGTTAAATGGGAGTGTTGATCTGCTGGAGGGCAGGAAGGCTCTGTGGAGGGATTTGGACAGGCTGGATCAATTGTTCAAGGCCAATTGTGTGAGGTTCAACAAGGCCAGGTGACAGGTCCTGCCCTTGGGTCACAACAACCCTGGGCAGTGCTACAGGTTGGGGGAAGAGTGGCTGGAAAAGTGCCCAGAATAAAAGGACCCAGGGGTGCTGGTTGGCATCCGACTGAATATGATCCATCCCAGGTGGCCGAGAAGGCCAATGGAATCCTGGCTTGTGTCAGAAATCCTGTGGCCAGCAGCACCAGAGCAGGGATTTTCTCTCTGTACCCAGCACCGGTGAGGCCACACCTCGAATCCTGCACCCAGTTCTGGGTCCCTCATGACAAGAAGGACACTGAGGTGCTGGAGCATGACCAGAGAAGGGTAACAGAGCTGGTGAAGGGTCTGGAGCACAGCTCTTGTGAGGAGCAGCCGAGAGAGCTGGGATTGATTAGCCTGAAGAAAAGGAGACTCAGAGGAGACTTTATCACTCCCTACAACTGCCTGAAAGGAAGCTGTATTGAGGTGGGGCAATTTGTCCCAGGCAACAAGTGGCGGGACAAGGGGACATAGCCTCAACCTGTGCCAGGGGAAGTTCAGGTTGGATATTAGGAAGAATTTCTTCATGGAAAGGGCTGCCAAGCATTGGGATGGATTGCTGAGGTAGCACTCATTATCCCTGGAAGCGTCCAAGAAATGATCGGACGTGGCACTTAGTGCTATGGTTTAGTTGACAAAGTGGTGATTGGTCAAAAGTTGGACTCCATGATCTTGGAGGTAATTTCCAACCTTGATTCTGTGAATCTGTGAAGGGCATCAGAGCTGGTAAAGGGTCTTGAGCATAAATTCTATGTGGAGCAGCTGAGGGAACTGGGGTTGTTTAGCCTGGAGAAAAGAAGGCTCAAGAGTGACCTTATCACTCTCTGTGACTACCTGAAAGGAGATTGTAAGAAGGTGGGGGTCTATTAATTCTCCTAAGAAACGAGTGATAGAATGAAACGAAACAGCCTCAAATTGTTCTAGGGGAGGTTTAGACTGGATTTTATGGAACATTTCTTCTCAAAAAGGGCTGTCAAACATTGGAACAGGCTGCCCAAAGAAGTGGTGGAGTTGCCATCCCTGGTGGTATTTAAAAGACGTGTAGATGTGGTGCTTAGGGACATGGTTTAGTGGTGCACTTGGCAGTGCTGGGTTGATGGTTGAACTCAATGATCTTAGAAGTCTTTTCTAACCTAAATGATTCTATTCTATTCCAGAAAGAAAATCCAGCTATGCCAACAGAATTGCAAAAGGAATTAATATCCAAACAGGGAGTGGTTATTTTACAACTTTGTTCTTACAGTAAAAGATGGAAAGCAGTGATGAACATTCTCCAAATGGAAGATGTCACACAAAGAAGCTAACACATCACAGAAAAGGTTATTTACACATCAGTATCAGTTATGTCAGTAACAATAACGACAATATTTTGGCATCTTCACTTGGCTTTGATACCCTGGGTTTCTGTCTATTTTTTAGAGTTAAAACATATTATCTGTTAGAGTTGCTAAGTGTCATTATAAATAGAGCTATGATTATTTGAAAAATTCAGCTGGTATGCAAGCTTCTGCAACTCACTAGAGCGTGTATATAACAAAAATTTTCAATAATGAATTAAATGGACGTGAGTTAGAATTTTTAATAGACTTGCCAGGGTTATTTTACAGACATTCTTTTCTGCAACATCCTTTTCCAGGTTTAGCTGAATTAATATCAGCTTTGTGTAGAAATAGGTAAATTTGAATCTAGAACAAAGCTTACCTTCACAGTTACTATTAAAATGCATAGTCCTAAACCCAAATTACAGAGGATCAATTTCACCTGGTTGTGGTCAGCAAAGCCACACCTGAGGATACAAATCATCACAGACAGCATGCCACAGATGTCACAGAAAATTAAAAAAAAAAAGAAGAAATAACCTGGAGACATGAATCAATTCAGGTGGATGGTAAAACTTTCCATGCTGAAAACCATCATGGAAAACAAGGGTGCAGTGACTCTGCTGTCAGGATCTTCCTGCCCTTCTATACAAGTCATGAGAGAAGCAGATTTTGAGGGACACTGTGATCTAGAGGGTGTTACTAGGCTCTGTTATCTAGAGTACGAGGAAAGCTGAGGAACAACAACTTTAATCTCAGTCCTGGACCCTGGCTTGAGGGTCTCAGATAAGTTAGGCTGAGGTGAACTTAGTCTTTGCCTTTCTTGTCCTCAATATGTATTAATTTCTGCTGGTAGCAAAGACTAACAGAAAAAACTTTTGCTAGCAGTGTAGCTGTACAACCTTTTTCCTTTTCTGGTGGTCATTTTTAAGTTTCCCAGATCTTGTGATGATGCCATTGAATGAATGACAGTAAAATCTCCCAGAGAAATGAGACCTGAATGTTAAATAAAAAAAGGCAAAGAAAACAAAAAATACAAAAGTACAAAAGAGGCAAAGAAATTGTCTTGACATCCCAAATTTTTCTGTCCAACATGATAAAATCAAAGACATCTTTTGCCTTTCATATCTTAACAAATCATCCTTTCAAGCTGTGTAAGTTTTCCCTTCAGAACTCTTGACAGCCATACTCCCATAGCTTATGTCAAATTCCTGGGCAGTCCCTCTGTGGCACATGGGGATCAGAGAGTGATCCTGCTAGAGCCTGGCATATCTCTCAGCAGCAGCTACACGCACACTTTCCATAATTTTATCTTTGAGCTAATAAGAACTCAATATTCTTGTCATGAAGCACTGGTTTTTCTTTCACAGTATCCTGATCATGGATCTCAAATATAAAGTATCGGGCACACAGATTTTGGATAGAGCTGGTGGTCAGTACGTGCCAGCTCAAAAGCCCTTGCAAGCAACCCTGAAAACCAGAAATGCACTGATGGCTGGGTGCTACCACCTGCTGTAGACCTGAAGACAGAAGATTTAGAATTGATGTCACTGAAAATGCTGCCTTAGTAAATCATTAACATCTGCCCTTCACATTTACAAAATCATTTACAAACATTAGTTGATCACCACAGCATTTGTGTTGGGTTGTAGTAAATACTAATCATAGGTAGTAGAATATTTTTCACCCATTCATATGAATGTCAAGTCTGCAGTTGAAGGACTAGACAAACCAACTACAGACACACGACATATTCATGTCTATCCAAGCACAGCTCAGAGTTCAGCCATGGCCATTTGAGAGCCCAGCACTCGTGGCCGTGTGTGTGGTATCATGTGTGCAGCGTGTTCACCCTTGTTGCTCAATGTTTGTGCTGGCATCAAGGGACACGGAAGAGCCTGAGGTGGGAACTGGCTGTGGCCCAGAGATTCATCTGGGGCATCCCCTGATCAGTGCCTGGGGACACATCTTTTCTTTCCCAGAAGCTTAGAGACTGTACTAGGTTGGAGTTTATTCACAGCAGCTTGCCTTCTGTTGTATTTCAGATTTGCAACCAAAACACTGGTAACACAGGAATATTTTAGATATTGCTGAAAAGTGCCTGCACAGAATCAAAGCCACCTCTGCTTCTCACTCTCTGCCCCCTTCCCACTGAATAGACTGAGAGTGCACAAGACATTGGGAGGGGACACAACCAGGCAGATGACTCAAATTAACCAAAGAGATACTCCATGCCAGGTAAGTCATGCTCAGCAATAAAGTGGAGGAGACTTAAAGAGACTGGCCCTCTTTTTTTTTCAGCAACTGGCTGGGCATAGGCCTACCTGTCTCAGCTATACACTAGGTCTTGAAGCTATACACTTGGAGACAGTTTTTATATTGCTGTACATCAGCTTAGCTTAACATATCTAACCTGATTTACAGAAACTGAAAATGGGGTCTACACGTCTTATCCTACCCTTATCTGACATATAATCTTTCTGATAAACACCTATTTCCTATAAATGCCATTACCACCCTTAAATCCATCTATATACTTATTTGAAATCTGTAGCCTTGAAAGTCGAGACACTTGAACTCAAGGATTTCTTGACTCGTTCCCTTGATCTGCCATAGGAGGAGGTAAAAACAGAGGCAAACACAGGCCAGGTGGTACCCATTTCCCTGCCCAAGAGAGAATGTGCCCAAGAGGTCTTTCATTCTCATTATCTCTTGTATGTGTGTCTTCTCTACTCTGTCCAAAAGTATCACAAAGACTGCCATCAGACCCTGTCTGCTGGAAGGCAAGAGGTGACCTCCTGACAGTGAATAAGTGTTGATGAGAAAAATGTGAATCATCAAGAAGAGTTTGCATGAAGAGTGGAAGCAACACTTCAGTGAGACAGAGAAGGTGAAATCATGACGATGTGTAAAGAGAAGGGTGATACAGGAACATGAGGGATCAAGAAACTCTCCTCAAGTAGAATCATGGGTGGATGCAAGTGAGGTTAAGCTTGTCTGCATCAAATTCAGTTTTGCCATAACTCAGTGGAGTAGTTCTATTTGCATACTTACTTCTCTCAGGCAGGAAGACGAGGGAGGGACAATGGAGTTTGGGACACGTATGAGCAGGGCCATGCTCAGAGCTCACACTATATCACAGCATGACTCGGATGACTGTGATTACTGGGAAGGTCAGGTATTGTGTCTTTCACTGAATTCAACAAGTTATAGATCAGGATCCTCAAATTTGAATCAATAAATTAATTTTTTATCCTGTCCAATACATTTTTCATACTGTCAGGTACAAAAGGCATGGGTCACTGGTCAATATCCTAAGGTTTCATTTATTGGCAGTGTACTAAACTTGACACTGTTTTTCTCATCATGCTGTGCTAAACCTTTCATTAAAACTAGGCTTGTCTTGCAACACTTACAAATGTGAACTAAACAAGAATTACCTTCCCTCTTTTCTTTCTGTGCTGCTTTGTATATTTGTGACTGCTTCAAGTCAGGGCATTGCTCCTGACTGCTCTCTGTCACTGGTGCTCTTCTTGCCCACTAACCCAGTTTACACATGCTCCATGATTTTTTTCAAGTGCAGACCTACACTAAACTGAATTGACTTGGGATATCACACCACAGGTGCTCGCAAGGCCTGTGAAAGGTGTTGTCTTAATAAAATTTTGGGAGGATTGAAGGCTTCTCCTGCTAAAGAAAAATATATCATATGGACTCCTGTTGTTCAAAACCCTTGTCTGTGGCTTGCTGACTGGGCAGTCATCTTGACTTAAGTGAAACTATGCACACACACCGTTCAGATATGTGGCTACAGAACAGGGATCCTCCTGGTTTCTGGCCAGCACGTGCCATAGGTTACCAAACGTTAGTAATTTTTAAATTACTGAAATGGAAGTCATGGCTGTACAACCAATCAAGCAGCACTTGAAGAGGAAGGAAACATAATACAGTTTATCTGTTTATCCATTGCTCACGGTCTGGTGAAATGCTGCAGTTGTTTTTATTAGCAAATCTGTCTTGTACACTGATTTGTAGATGAAGAAAAATATTTATATAATTCTTGAATGGGCTTTTCAGGGACTTTGAAGAATCCTAATTCAAAATATCTCAATTTCTATTTCATTTTAGTAAAATGTTCAGACTCCAAATTTCTTGTGCATCTGTGTTGAATCTCCATTTAAGAAACTTTTGAAGCTTGATTGCAATGGAGTTGCTTCTTACAATTACATATATTCTGACATCAGAGAGAGCCTTTACTATTCTCGAGTGTGCCCCATTTTCAAATATTTGCATAAAATTATAGCATGTTTCTAACTTCCTGAAAGATGTCAGTGAATAGCTCTGTATAATTTGCAAACTACTGCTCATGATGAAAGGTTAGAAAAAGCTTATCGCTGTCTTTTATTCAATAACCATTTATACAAAATTTTATTATATACTTTGAGTTGATCTCCAAATACATCAAGGAAGAGTACCTTCCTTCACCCAGTCTGATAAAAAATAAACAAGGATGATGAACATTCAAAAAGGAAAGGAGAAGAAAGGTAAGAAAACAGGACTGTCCAGACTCACAGATCAATTGATGTGCAACTTAATATACAAGATGATTGCAAACATTTGTTTAAATTAAATAGGGAAACAGACCACCTGTTGCAGTGGACAACCTTGTCACCCTTCTTCAACTGCTTTCTGATTCAGAGTTTGATATTTATGTTGTTTTTTCAATTTTTAAAATCTTGTTTGTGCACAGTGAAACTAGACTTCAGCTGTTTGGTTTTATTTATGAACGAGCTGGTCTGTTCTTTGAAGCAGCATTCCAGTACTCCCTTTTTGGAAGGGCTGCCTTGTGCCTGAGGCATATGTGATTGCATAAGTTTAATCAATACCACAGTAAAATCCCCTACTGTCTGATACATGTTTTTTTACTTTAAACTATCTCCTGTGAAGCACCCAAACCATAACATGTAGAAAGTCAAAGGATAATCGCTGCCTTATCCTAATACACACCATTCAGTACCTTGTTATGTTTTCTGGTAGTTTTATTAAAGAATTGCTTTTTTATTAAGACACCTCTGTAAGTATGATGACGCTCAGAATATTTTTCTTGGCTTATGTCTTCTTTGAAGAAGTTCTCTTGTTTCACTTTCTCTTTTGAACAGTGGTCACCAGGCTTAACTAATTTCAGCAGAATTGATGCTTTCTTCATCTGGGTTGCCTTCTTTGACTAGTACCAAATAATTTAAGCCCTCTTGATTCCTTGTTTCCGTTAGTGTGGCTGAAAGAATGCTGTCTGAATCGGCACATGGGATATCATTATCTGCATTAAAAGAGGAAAAAAAAGAAAAAGAAAGCAAAAGGGAAAATATTTTAAAAGAAAAGAAAAAAAGGAAAATACAACAACCCAGTAATATACATGTAGCAGTAGAAAGCAAACAAAATCAGACAGCTGTTGGAGAAAGTTTGACCAGTGACCCAATAAGAATGATTGATGATTCAAATTTATTTTCTGCTATTGTCTGCATGTACCAGAACTTTAAGCAAGTCACTTAGGGAAGGTTGCTTATGAGTGTTCATACCTCCAGAGGCAACAATACAGCAGTGAATACATTACTTGCTTCTTTTCCTTGCAAAGAAGCATAAAGTTAAAGTGATTTTAATCTGAACCTTTGTAGTAATCCTGCTAATAATACTGCTAAAGGGTTCTGTAATGTTGGCAGTTTTCTGTCTACAAAATCATTATACACTGTCTCTCTAGAGGACTAGTCTAGACTTCTGTCTCTCTAGTATACTGCCCTTCTAGAAGCTTAAACTTTGCAATCCACTGTGTTTTTCACGTTTTTAAAAACTTCCTTTTTTTCCCTAATTTGATGCAGTGCATGTATACTTAGTTGCTTGAAATCTATTGCAGTGGATATAAATTTTTTTAAATATAAAAATTGTTAACTAAACTCTCAGTTAGTTAACTGCTCAGTTATTTTTTGCATTTATTTTTGTAACATATATCTTCTTTTATTACACTCCTTCCTTATTTTACCTCATAACTGAAAAATTAAGCATGTGACATTCAGGGTTATCTGTACAAAGGAATCACAAGCATTGTGCTGTTCCACCAGGCAACACACAATTTTATTATGTCACTATAATCACACAGCTCCCCAAGCCATAAAGTCGGAAATTTATTCCACATGCTACAGTCCATTAGGAAATATTATCAGGAAAAGTCTGAAAGAGAATTTTGGTTTTAGAAACCTGTTAGCAAGATGGGGTTTGGGACACAGAGCAAACTGTGGTCACATACCACAGTGATTGACAGCAGTGAAAAATCATTTGATATTCACTTTGTCATTTCAGGGCTATTATAGCCATATTTATTAATTCAGCTAATCTGACTAAGCCTTTACCAACCAATTCAGCTCTTCTTTGTAGTTGCTTTTTTTTTGTTTGTTTAATTTAATGGCAACCTTCAGGGACAAGTTGCTTTGGAAAAGGCACACAGGCAAATGCTGAGGGGACGTTTGCAGCAAACTCTTGAGAGGGAAACCTTAAAATAAGGACCCAAGTGAAACTGGGTATTTACAGACCAGACATATGCCGGCTGACCTGCCTAAGTATAGAACACTAGAGGAGCATTCAGATTTGTTTCCTGTATAAGTATCTGGAACTGATGAGGTGATGTTTACACAAATGTGAGTATGAGGTCACTGAGATATTTTTACCAGATATATAGATACATTACTAATTCTTTCCCCAACAGGTCTGAAGAACTACAGAATATATAAAATTTTGTAATCCTTTTTCAGCTTATGCACCACTGTGTTTCTCATTACAGAAAAAAAGACCTAAAAAATCAAATACCTCGCCTTGATTTTACTTTTTGAGCTTTGGGAATGCAATAAGGAAGAAATACTATTTTTGTAGAATATTCTTATCGTACCCAAGGATGGGGGAAGAATATAATATTGATGACCTTTCTCCTATGTCATGACATGTGTAAGATACATCGCCACTTTCACAGTGACATTTTTGACTCTAAGTGCCCTTTCCTTCACTGTTGAGTCATCTCTTAGTGCAATGTTCAACGCTGATGAAAGTTTAGCACCATTCTGCTGTACAAGGCAAAAAAGCTACACAAAGATCTCAAGCTATATAGTACAATGCTTGACTGTTATGTAAGTCAGCAAAGCAACCAAATAATTTTTGCTCATTTAGTCAGAGCAGAAGAATGGATGGAGACAGAAAATACTAAAAATGAGCGATTGAAGAAAAAATTAATTATATGTTGTGAAATTCCCCCAGAAATGTGAGGATTAGAAACACCACCAGCACCCTGGGAAGCCATAAGTCAATTCAGAGAGTTCTGAATTATCTTTGGAAGGCCCCCCCCCAAAAAATGTTAAGAAATTGAAGAAAGATAGAGAGAAACTGGAGTGGAGAGGCAGGTTGGTGCATTTATGAGATATCATTATTTTCTTTTCAGTTTTAACATCGCTAAAATTAGTTGATTGATGTACAGTCATGCTGGGTTATACGTGAGTAAATGCAGGATAAACCATGTGATGTGATCCCCTCAGATTTCACAAGCAAAGCTGGGCTGAGTCAACAAAACACCCCAAGAGGAGACATCCAAGGAGCACCTTTATGAAATCTGAAGTCGTGCTGGGGAGTCAGCTCTAAAGGCTTAAATTCTGAGGGGTTGTCTGCACTGTGAACTGCTGCATAGTGTAGAGTTACCCACGTTTGCTTTAAACAGCCCACTTCAGGGCATGAGGCAGGCTAGCTCTGTCAGTCCAGAGCTCTGTACAGGCTGAGGAGTACCCCACTGAGGAGCAGGTTCCCACTGAGCTCTGTGCTGTCCCAGGTAGACTGTTTCTCATAGCTAAAATGGCAAGTTCAAAGCTCAGTATTGTACTTGCACAGACACGTCTCAAATCCTAAATGCTTTGACCTTGCTGGACACTTTTCCTAGTAGAGTTGTGCTTAAAGCTTAAAGCTCGTGCTTAAAACTTGGGCATAAAGCACTTCTGAGCCAAACTGCAGGTAAATTAATTGCAACACCTCTCTCCAGGGATAGGCAGGAGCTTACTCCAGAGAGCCCCACATTAATTGACACAAGAAACAGTGATCGCCTGACTCATACTAATGAGGAATTGAGTTTGCTTGCTTAGCCTCCTCTGAGAAGAGCACTCCTGGCCTGATAAAATCTGTGCTTCCCCCTTCCCGATCCCAGCATCTCAGTTGGCTGCTTCCTGTCGCAGGGCAGCCACAGTGCCGAGCCAGGCCGTGTATCCTGCCTCACGATCACAGAGTGCCTTTCCTTGCCTGCTTGATAAACTCTGGGGGCTCACAACATGGTTTGAAGTCCTGCCTGGAAGGGTGCAAATTTTTGTGATGTCTTGATAAGCAGATGAGGGGTTTTTGGTGTTTAAATTCAAGAAGGTGACAACGTTTAAGAAGAGAAAGAATGTCAGTAGAAAAGCTGATTGGTTGAGATTGAATAAACTGATCTAGAGATGCTGATCTTATATTACAGCTATTTAAGGGCCAGATCCTCAGCTAGCATAAATTAATGAAGTTCCATTGAAACCAATGGGGTGCCACCAATTTACACCAGCTAAGTAGCCAGCCTGAGATGTTACTAATTCTGGGTGACATAATCCCATACGATGCTTAGCACCTTCAGTACGGTGAGGTATTTAGAAGTCCAGCCACATTTGCTGTTTCTCAGTAATACCCTCCTCTTTTTCTCATCCTTTGTCACTGCTACACAATGCCTATGGCAGTAAGCAAGAGACTGGCTGACTTACTGGCATGGATGAAAGACATACCCCACAGCAAACACATTTGAGAGAAACACTTGATGACATGTCTTTGCTAAGGGTGAAAAAGGTGGCTGTTGAACCTTGGCTTCTTTACCTCAGCTGCATTGGTTAGCTCAAGGAGACAGCTCCTGTGTAGAGAGTATTTTCCTGATACCTGATGGCCACCTGGACCTGGAGGGGCTGTGTTTCAGTTTCTGCACATAGCCAGTAAGAATATAAATAGAACAAATATATATCCGTTTTAATACTCCACTCTGTATTATGTATCAGTGGAGATATATCTGTGTTTCCTGCCTAATGAAGCATATGATCTTGCATGGTTTGAGGGTGACTCACTGAGCTTTGCTATTCTGTCAGACACTAAAGGTGCTAAAAGTGAGAATTTTGTTCACCCTACATTTTCCCTGCTTGAAGCATTGTCTTTCTTTTTATTTTATTATATTTTTTAGAGAACCATGGCTGAAATTTCTATGTGTAAAAAGCTGCCCAAGTAATTACAGTTATAAACCTGCTTCTTACCTAGTTTATTAACATTTATAATATAAATACACAAAAAAAAAAAAAAAAATCAGACAGCTCCACTTTTGCTGCAATGCAGTAAGGCCATACAAATAGGGAAGCACCCCCTTTCTCCAGGTTACAAAACAGGATTCATTTCACCAAGGTTTAACCACCCAGGTCTTACATGTCCAATTTAAGCTCCTTGCCTAGGCCATCTTCACAGTCACCAGAAAAAGGAGGAATGAATCGCTTTGTGGTGATGCTTAATCCACATCCTTGCCTTTACACATTGACATCTCCTGAATATGTCTACAAGTCTCTGGTGACTGTCAAACAGCCTGGACACCCCATGTAAATGCAGTTTTTGTGTTTTAGTTGCCTATATCTATGCACATCTATCTACACAAATGTCAGCTCTTACAGTCTTATACCATCCAATTTTTTCCCTCAGTCTACAGCAAATTATTGGCATGACTTCACTTGCAGCATCATATGGCTCATGTGCACTCTCTGGAATCAAACACCATTTGTCTGGAGTACAAATAAGAAATGATTACACCACCAAGTTCCCCTTTTCTTGCAGTGTTGTAACCTCTCACTCTTTTTAAGGAGAAGCCTTTTCTCTGACCTCTGCAGGCTTTGGGTCAGCCACTCACTAAGCTAAGTGGGGAAGAGGATTACTGAATTTCAGAAAAATACAAAGGAGACTAGATACAAGGTTCTAAAAATGTCTCTTATCAACACATCTGCTTTAGAGAAGCTTCCGTTTGCCCAAGTGATTACTTTACATTCAGAGAGGTGTGTGGAGTAGTTTTTAAAAGGCAGTTTGATTTAGGAAAATAAACTGATGACTCTTACATGGGGAACAGAAAACAGGTACTCAACCAGTACAGAGTGCAAACATATAATTAATTATGAAATCGCTGATTCTAGCTTTTGATATCAAGTCCTCTCAGTGCAAAATTTTGCACAGAGATTTTAAAAAAAATACAAGTGACAGTTTTAGCAAGTACCTGAACTGCTGAAAAAATTAATACATTGGCTTTGAAAAGAAAAATGAAAAAAAAGGAAACATTACAGAATTCTAACTCTCGTATCTTTCCACATTTTTCAAACAATATCTCCAGTTAGGGATTTAAAAATCATGGGGTTTAGGCCAAACATATTTCCTTTCTGTCTTCAGTCTTTTATCCTGGATTTTCTCCAACTGCCTGGCATCTCCTCTTGCCAGAGGACCCTCCTTTCCTGAGAAATTAGACAACTTTTCCATATAGGTCCAAAAGGCAGCGTGAAGAGCAGCCTTGATAAGAATAGTCCTTCTAGGTCATGAAGGCAAGAAGTCACTCCAGCTGCTTAATGCCCAGTTGTCTGATGTCGGGAAAGGCGTTCGCCAGATCAAACAGGTGTTTCCATCTGCAAAGGGGCACTCACGAGACTTGAAAAGCTATAGTGCTGTCTTATATGTGCAAATGTAAAAACTGGTGCCTGGAAATAGATAGTCCAGTTATTTTTACAGCAATGCAGGGCCATCCTTCTAGCTTGCTGTGCTTCTTGGAACTGGGGGAAGAACAGACTATTTCAGCAATGATTTAGAACTCTGGTGACAGGGCCTGTGCTCAGTGAATTCCCACTGAATTCAAAACACACTAGTGTCTCAGTCCTCCAGCTGGATAGTGCTGCCCTCACTCAAAAAAGTATTGTTACTGCTACTTCAAGCCCACAATCAATGTCTTGGGAAAGCCTGTAAGAGCAGGAAGGAAAAACCCTAAACTGGTAGACCCTGGTCCTAAGTCTACTTCCCTCCCTTCCAGTGCAGCAGTGCCAGGAGGTACTGGTGCTGTTCTGGCGTGTTTATTGACATTTGATGCCTGCTTGAGAAGGGTAACTCTTGCAGTAACACAGCATGTGCCCCCGTTGCCATCCCCATGCTATCCTGTTAGCCTGATGTCCACTAGCAGACTGTCTGTATTGGTTTACCCACACTTGCCATCTCTGTGTCATACTGCACTGGCATTAAGGTTATTGAGAAAATCTAATGTTTTTCAGCTCTCCCACCTATGAAAGTCACCAACAGCATATATGGTGCTAGAAATGTGGCTATCCATGGGTAGGTAAGACTCAACAGAATTTGGAAGATGTATGATTCCCTGTAAGGCTAAGTATCTTAGCTATTTTAAGGCATATCATTTCACTTTGCTTGACATTTGTCTCTTTCTTTTGAAACTAGGTCACCTGGTGAGAGCAAGCATTTCTTGGCTGGAGGCTCGAGTCTGGAGTTTCATTACACACAAAGGCCAATGACCGTGTAGCATTTTTGGAAAATGTTGTCAAGGACAATCCATCATGGAACAGATTTTGGATTATTTGTTTTGGCTGTCATCTTTCTACTACTACTATGAACACAAGAAATACTTCACTTGGTCCCAGCTAGAAATGAATACAAATTTTAAAAATCACTAAGTTATTATACAATGTGTTACAAATTACAGTGTGAGACATATTCCATGCCCCAAAATGTTTTCGACAGGGTCATAGTGGAGCAGACATTTTAGTCTGGAAACTCAGATAGAACCTGGATGGCCTCTTCTTGCTTGAATCAAACTCACTTCTGGAGCCCACATTTCACTGAATTCCACTGCATGAGATTTACATGGCAGGCAGAAAAACTGTTGAATTAATTCAAGGCTGGAGAGCTACAGAAAACTGACATGCATGTGTCCCTGATCAGATAATCCAACAACATTAAGACATCTGGACTCTGGGGCTTCAGTCAAGTAAACAGCATAACATTTTAATGGGCTTATTAAGATTGTGCCTGGGGAAAGAGGGAGATAACCTACAGGTGAACTAGAAATATACAGGAAATAACTGTGCATTATTGAGACGTGTAAAGAGCTAATCAAGTGTTTAGTCCTTTAAAATATATTTAAATGGAAGGATGATACATGGATGAATAAAATTCAAGCTACCCTGTTTCCTGGTAGGTATTTCCTATATGGGAATCACCAAATGAACCTGAGAAGCTGAAAAGGACTTCTGAGAATTGAAACATGAAAACATTGAATGGAAGAATGAAAACAGTTGCTTTGTCTTCTCCTCCCAATGCAGATCCAGCAATGGCTCTGTGGCAACAGCAGCTGGGCAGAACCTATGGAAAGGGAAGAATAGGGGGAAGCCAGAAGAGGGAACACGGTATCTGGTGGGGAAAGGTCCAAGGCTCAGGAAGAGAATGTGACAAGTAGGAGTTCTGAGGGCCAAAGCTCTGCCTACACTGAATTGCCCTGCTTAGCACTGTGGGCCAGATTTTACCAACTAGGTTATTATAAGTTTAATTAATAAGTTTTTTTACCAGCTAAGTTTAATAGAGTGATTTTAAAAGTGACTGCTTTCAACAGATTCTCTGACTAAAACATGCATTGTGGAGTACTGCCATTATTAAGACCATCCTTAAAGTCTATTATACTACCACATTTTCAGCACTAAACTGCTTTTTTTTCAAATTTTTATCCTTTAAACTGACACTTTTCATGGAAGCCTCAATCTATGTTTTCCTTTGTAACTTGGTAATTTCTAAGAATGCAACTTTTGTTCCTGGCAAACAAACAAAACAATGGCTTTTTCTCTGTGACCTCTGCTGTGTGGCAGAATGAGAATTTTTGATAAAATAATGTTTCTTACATTAAGAATATGTATTTGTCATCCCAGTGAAAGTAATTTCCTTAGATAGAGGAAGTTAACAGCTGGAGAAAGATCAGGCTTATCTGACACATGCTAAGCAGAGACTTGCACTGAAACTAAAACTCTTCTATGTTACATCTGTGCCAGGCCAGCTCTACCACAAAGAGAGTAACCTGTGTTCCAGCCTCTTTCCCCAAGTCCAAACAGCAGAAGGGAAGGTTTCTCTAGAAACTTCAGCCCTGCTAAAGATTTTGACAGATATTGACGTAATTCCCACAAGAACTTCTTAACTCAGTTAGTTTTCACGTCTCTGTTGCCTGTGGAGTTAGGGAACACAGAAAAGAGATGTCTAAGCTAGGGAAACCAAACTAGCTCAGGAGAGGGTGCAAGCAGTTGAATTAGTACAGCCCTGTGTCAAGTGAATGTTGTGCTCCTGTAGCCATCTGGAAATTAAACATCTAGCCTGAGATACTATAGCTGAGATGTTGTATTTTGGACACTATCCTGAGTAATGTGTTTGGGCAGGGATGTTGGACTGGGTGACTTCCAGTGGTCTCTTCCAGTCTCACCCACCCTGTCATTCTATGTGAACCAAATTAAATATGGCAAGTCATCTGGATGCCAGCCATCATCAGGGAAGAGTAAGGCAAAAAGTGACCCCTTTCCTGCTGTGATACATGCCCAAAAACCAGGAGCTGTCACTTTCTGCCTCTGACTACAGAGCTACATAGAAGAATATCCTCAATGAGACTCCTAGCCTGTAGACAGCTGCATTTAGGTGAGATAAAGTCCATCCAAAATGTAATGCCTATTAGCTCGGGCATAGTGCCTAATTAATTGGCTGTACTCCTTTCCTGAGCTAATGCCAGGCTTATATTTGTGCCAGACTAAGTATCTCTTTCCTGAATGTCATTGTTGAGAGCTAAGATACTCTTAAAGAAACTAAATCGTTACACTATATGTAAATTGTTTTTCATTATAGCATAAGGGTACAAAATCAGCTGTTAAAAAGCATGAAATGAAAGATTATCCGTGCTGGTCCCATCATGTCTTTGTAAAGTTTTCAGTCTTGTAATGCAAATGTGCCATGAACAGACTGGATTTGACATCAAGAGAAACTACAATGGAAATAAACTGACATTTGTAAACTTCACCAAATAACAAAGATTAGCAAAATATCAAATTAAGTGACAATTGGACAATGACAGAGAATTGAATATAGGTAGTATCCTGAAAAAAAATCTATGTAGTTGTGTAATTGAGTACTGTGTTGTTCCTGGGATGGATCAGGAAGTTTTTAGGAAAACATGAAGTACTGAAGTATCAAAACTGTTTGTGAATCAGGATGAGTTCCTAGTTCATTAACAATTTGTGAAGGGGAAAAAAAAAAAACCCACAAAAAATTCCCACCAAAACTAAGCCATCAGATATTTTAGAAACAGTCAAGTTTGGTTTTTCAGGAATAGAAAGTAGTTCTTCTGCCATTAAATATTTTTCATTATAAAACCATAGCATGCAAACAGATTAAAAGAAAAAATTAATCTGTGAAACAAAAGTGAAATATTTCAACTGATAAAATCTTTCTATTCATAGTATCCAGATCACATTGTTTACCAATATTGTTCACTTTTTCTCAATGTTTAGTTAGTCAGGAATTACTGAAGGATGTGAAAAAATTGCTGTTCTGGCCCAGTCAGGATATTCATTTCCATATTTAGGTGATTTACATCACAGTTGCACAGACAACTTCAAATTTAGTATCACCTTTTCTTAATTTCTGTCTTCACAACCTTAATAATGTTCTTGTATAATTGAGCTTTGTTGTGTCCCATATCTTAAGTATGTCTTCCCTAACTTCACTTAGCTTGTTCATTCACAATGTGCAGAGCATAGGCAAGATTTGAGTCTATCAGGGTTTGGGCTTGGATAAAGGCTACCTTACCAGGGTGCCTAAATGATACCTCACTTTCAGGTGGCTGCTGAATCAGTACTCCTATAGGATGTGCCTACTGGCCGTGTTTAGCTCATGGAGAGGGCATAGATTTCTTTGAAATTGGAACAGATTTCCACATGGAAGCCTTCTAAGGCTGCCCTGGCTCTGCAAGGAATTTGGGCATCTATTTTAGAATAGGGTTGTGAAGTACCAAGAATTTAAATGCAAGTTGGATGACACTGTGAGTCAGGATTAATTACAGCCTCATTTACAACCCTTTTTTGCTTGGAAATCTTACACAACCTTTGTCTAATGCATTGGGCCTAGCAGGATCCTAATGAATCTTTACAAGTTCAGTAGGACAGAGGTAAATTTTTGCTGTTCCCATTCAACAGCCAGAGAATTTGAGGCAGTGACAAATGCAATGAAAAGCACTTTGCTTACAGGGCAGAGGCCACAAGAACAGCGGGTGCTGGCCCAGACTCACCTTCAAAAGCTTCATTGATGACTCCAGTTGATGCCTCTCTGTCTTCAAGGCAGTGGATGAAGGACAGTGGAGAGTGTCTTATCTCTTGCAGTTTGTCATGAATACAAGAGAAAGTAGGTCTGCTCTGAGGTTCTTGGGACCAGCATCTTGCCATTAAATCACATCTGGAAAAAAAATTTGAATGCAAACAATAACGATAATAGAATCATTCATCTTAACACCTACCGTTAAACATCTGAGAAGCAAGTTTGGCCTGAAAGATTTCTATGTGGTACAAAGAGTATCAGCTGCTGAGGGAAGGAAAAAAAATTAATGATCGGGTGTCAGGAAAAATCACTGTGCAACTTTTTAATTTCTCAAAGATGGATATTTTTGAGTTTGGGAGCAGATATAGCATTAAAAAAAACAAACCCACATTTGTCTAGAACATCTACTCTTACTGAAGAAATCAGGAATACCTTCTAAGAAAGCAGACAAGAAAGAAATTCTTTCACAGAAAAAATACTTAAAAAACAAAAAGCAAACAAAAGAAGTACAAAATCAGAAATTAACCTGATGTTTTCAATTTATTTAAACCTCCTTAAGCTCAAGCTACCTCAGATTTAGGGGAAGTTCAAGGCAAACCATCTAGCACATGGAGAGTTAATTTAGACTTCTACCTCCAGACCAAAACAAATAGGAATAAGTTTTCCCATCAAAGGCAAAAATGGTATGAATTTCCTTTGGGTGCAGGGATTTCAGCCCACCTTGTACAACACTATCCCTACCATTTAGTGGAAAACTTCACCTCCTGTTTGTCTAAATGATAGGGTTGGTTTTTATTCCTTGCTCAAAGTGAGTTTATGCTACACAAAACCAAATCCTACAAAAGCCAGGGGGAGACAGGCTGAAAACCAAAACACAGCCAACACCTGGACATGCTAAGTGTTGGGAGTGGAAAGAGGTCTTAGAATCTCAACACCAGAGAGCAGCCAGTGAAAGGCTGGTTCAGGAAGATGCATCTGGAATGTGGAGCATTTACCTCTAAGCCTTAAATTCAAACCCTCCCCTGACAAACATCTTCCCAGACCTGCTGCTATGTGATACCAGGTGTTAATCTGTTATGTGAAATGAACTGGCTTGCTCAGATCCTTGCTTATCCATCTTAAAAAGATGACTGCTGTCCTTCACCACAACTGGGCATCTTGAAAAACCCTTAGTGACAGCTGGGAGGAATCTCTTGACTTCTGATT
The DNA here is from genome assembly GCA_034509425.1 of Eopsaltria australis. NCBI lineage: Eukaryota > Metazoa > Chordata > Aves > Passeriformes > Petroicidae > Eopsaltria > Eopsaltria australis. The sequence continues at coordinate 1,043,559 of JAVTVJ010000068.1, read as the reverse complement.
TTTTAATTATACTTTTCATTAAAAAAAATGTTGCGAGTTGCATGACACACATGAGATTGTGAGTAGAAAAATCGTTTCAAAACCACTTTTCATCAACCTGTATTCTTGTGGTTTTCAAGTTGAACAGAGTAATTCTGGTTTATTTCAAAAGGATTCCACGAAATTTTGAAAATCCATTTTAAGAATCTAAAAAGTGGTATTTGCTTCCTAACACTCTGAATCACTACATCTGCTTACTTTCAAGTGTACTGGTTATTGATGACACTGGAAATATAGAAGGAGAATGACTGAATGGGACTCAAAATAAGGCTAAATAACTGGTTTTCCTTCTGTCTGTCATGCTGAATTCCAGCCTTGTATGCTGGAAGCCAAACAATCTTCATTCTGGTCATCCTCGTTGGTAGGAAATCCAGGCAAAAACCATGAGTTCAGGTGCTGGGCTTCACCAGGTTCACACTTGGGCTCTCATGAGCAGAGCCTCGTGGAAGAAACAGCCAGCCACAGACCAAGAAAGAAACAGGAAATTATACATAAGTCATAGACTTATGGAATGTTTTGGGTTGGAAGGGACCTTCAAGGATCATCTAGTCCAGCCCAGCCGTGTGCAGGGACATCTTCCACTACACCAGGTTGCTCAAAACCCCACCCAACCTGGCCTTCAGCAGTTCCAGGGATAGGGTGTCCACAACTTCTCTGGGCAATCTTTTTCAGTGTTTCACCACCCTTATTGTAAAAGAACTCTTTCTTATATACAATCTAAATTTACCCTCTTTTCATTTATGAAGCAAGAACATCTTGAATGTGGATTATGAATATTTTTGTATTTCTATGACCAATCTCTGTCTTTCTAAATAGCTATTTTTTTATTGGACAATCTGCTTTATAAAGCCATTCAGTTTTGCTGTGGAGTAGAGATATTCACTTCTGCCAAAACTGTAATTCAATCCTCTAATTTTCTCATTTTAATTGTATTCCATATTTTTATTTCCCAAATCAAATTACTTGGTGGTTGGCTTAAACTATCAGTACTGGTATTTTTCACTAAGTGTTTAATTCAGATAGGCTTTAGGTTTCTAATGATAAAAACTTCCATGCTCTCTCAGAACACATCTGCAAATTTTACATGTACAGCTATTTGTGGCATAACATTTAGCTTCTGAGGCATGCTGTGACATCCGAACTTTTAAGTCATATGGCGCAAACTTTCACTAGCTCAGAAATGCATTGGCATGAGACAAGAAGGTGAAAGCCAGCTTAACATGCCAAGGTACATGTGAGTGACAGATTGAGCATATTCCTATATTTTTTGGGAGCCAAACATGGGCTAGAAAATAGCGCATCACTTCAGCATGAGAAAGAGGCTCAGAGGATTCCCATCCTTCATGGGGAAAGCCTGTCAGGAAGAAAAGAAAAATGACAGTTCCAAACACAACATCAGCTAAAGGTTTTTGTTAGGTTTAAGAGCTAACCTTTACACTCGATGTACACGTACACACCTACACTTCACACCTGTGTTTTATCTGGGGGGGACAACCAAATGTCCAACAGAGCTGCTTATGTGGGGCTAGTTAGAATCTGAGAGCCTGGAAAAGCAAAGAACTAATATTCAGTATTCAATACTGGAGGCAGGACGTGAACATTCCTGAAGTGCACTATAATGTACAGAAGTTACAGGCATTACCAATTTTTTTCTCACTTGAAATGAAAAATACAATGGATGTGTGATTTTCTTAGAAAATGAGAAAAATTGTCATGATGAAGAGCCCCTGATTTCATCTGATGCATTCTGTGCAAGGCCTTCTTCTCTCTCACTCCCTTAATCCCTCCAGGGGATCATTCCCAGAAACAAACAGCAAAAAACTTTTAGTTACCAAACTAAAATTTCTTATCAAAGTCAGTTCTGTAAATTTGCATGGGATTGAGCATTTGGTGAAACTGCAACCTCAAGTCAGCAAATGTCCAAGTGCTTGTACGAATTCTCCAGACTGTAACCCACAGCCTTTGAACTGAACAGCTCAGTTCAGTCCAAAAGTTGGCATTCTCTTGCGTGCAAGCCTCATACCCAGGTGACTGTGCCAGATGTGGATCTCTGACTGCAAATGTAGTTACATTCATAGATCTAATTCATGTTTCAATAAATGTGTGTCATTTATACATCCCCAAGCCCCTTTTTCAATTCATTACCAAGCTTTACCTTGCCACATTTCTCTGGGAAAAAGTAGGTGATTAATCCCTGGAATAACAACTTGTGGAGGCAAGGGGAAGAATTTCTCCCCCTGCAAAAAACCCAAAAACAACAACAAACCAAACAAACAATCCCACTTCCTTCGTGCTTTTACACCCCAAGGTTTCTGTGCCAGCCCTACTTGCACTTGCAGTGTAAGCCTACCACAGATTCCTAAACACTTCTCAGCTGAAGCACTTTGGCCTTTGAACTCTCTTCCTATCAGTGATGGTTTGTTTTGTCAAATGACAATGAGCAAGACAAACTGCCGAGGAGACAATTACTGACTGCTGATGTCCTGATGCAGGTTCAAAACCACAAGGAGGGAAGCAGGAATGTCAAGAATCCCGGCATGCCATTAATGACCTAGCAAAGCAGCAAAAAGCTGTTTACGCTACTGACAGAAGCTGCATGCAGGTGCTGAATGTTCACCAAATGAGATAAAAGATGGTACAAGAGTCTAAGCTCATCAGCTCTTTGGCTTTCAAAAACTACTATTAGGCACTGATCCTACAAGTTACAACAGGCAGACCAGTATTTAATCCCTATCTGCTATGCTAAATTCAAGATCTGGAACCTTAAAATTATTTCAGGCAAAGTTTTCTTGATTTTCTGAAGATCTAATCACTCGTCTTAAGGCAATTTATGAGCCTTTGTTTAAGTTTGAATGTCAGACTAGTACATGGATATAGCTGCCTCCTGTGCTTTTTTATTCACAGCTGAGGGAAATTTTTTGAGGAAACCTTTCTCAGCAAAAAATATTGAAATTAAAATTTCTTTGGTCTTTCATTTGTTCTGTGGCTTCCAGTTCTCCCTCTGTTATTAAAATAAAATTCTAATTTCTTCAGTTTTTCCGTTCCTCCAAGGGGTAAAGCCTGGTTTTGTTTTTTGGTTTTTTTGTTTGTTTGTTTGTTTGTTTGTTTTGTTTTGTTTTGCTTTTTGTTTTTGTTTTTGTTTTTGTTTTTTTTGTTGGTTTTTTTTGTTTGGTTGGTTGGTTTGGTTTTTGGGTTTTTTGGGTATTCGTGTGTTTTTTATTGCTAATATGGTATTTCAGCTATATCTGCATAATGATAAATAAACACCTTCTCTCAAACTCAGAGTATGGTAATTGGTGTAAGATTTATCATGGAGGTATTGGCCTGCCAACCACAGAATTATTCTAAAGTCTTTTCCTCAGTCCTGGGAGTAAGAATTGTTCACTTTCAATAGCCTTTCCTATTTGTAGGACCAGCTGCCATGTGCATTGCTGTGACTGCTTATGCTGAGTGTGTGACAAAGGAGTTGAGTGATTGTTCAGCTCATGTTCTGCTTCCTCCTTTGTACACCTCTGGTCAGTATGGGTTTGATTGCAAGAATTTTGCAATTAAAGCTGAGTTTTCTGCTTAAGACACAAACAGAAATTGAAGTATTTACTTATCCAGTCCAGCTAAAGACAAACCAGAAGTGCAGACTTCCCTTTTCCTGTACTGCTTCAGCTTTTCTTGTGTGTTTTTTTGAGTTCCCTCTACAAACGGAGAGTTTATTTTTCACAAATGTTCTAATATTAGCCTATTTCTGCAGTTACCATTAAGAAAGAGTTTTATCCATGGTCACAGACACAGAGTGTACAGAGACTGGTAAAATCTTAAAGCCATCTTAACTTCTAACCAATACTTTCAAGTACTCTCTGTCTGTTCTCACAATACTACCAGATCCATGCCTTAAATTCTTACTCACAGGCTGGACTACTGGATGAATTAGTAGCAGCTTAGCCAGTTTTATTGGAAACAAACGTGGAGGATGTTGGGCTCTCCATTGGCATGACTAACTTCCAAAATGATGACCAGCTGTCAAAAAGCCTCTTGCTTCTTATAAATATTATCAACAACATTTAAACAAAATTAACTTACAAATCATCAGGACAATTGTTTGGAGATTCCAACCTTCCTCCTGATCGTACATGGTGTAAAACTTCTGTATTGGAGAAACCTGGATATGGTTGTTGACCCAAGGTTAATGTTTCCCACACCAGTACTCCAAAAGCCCTGAGAAACACCATGAAAAAAGAGAAAAGTTAATAGCCATAGTCATAATGAAATCTCCCAATTAACAGTTAGGTTGTGTTGAACCTAAGAATAGGACTCAGAAATATTAGGAGTAAGAAGACTTAATTCAGTTTTGTCCCTAAGGCAGCCTCTGGAATACCAAAAATAATTGTATAGAACTGAGATGCTTTCCCAGACTCACTGAGATGCAGCTCAGAAGACACTGAGTGCCCACATCTTCCCTGGGCAACACTCATATTGAGCATGTCCCCACACAAACAAGTGTTTTGAAATCTCTAGAGATGTGGTTTAAACTGGAGAAAGACAAGTTCTAAGCACCACTTGTGGAGCAATCAGCACCTCATTTGGTTTTTTAGATAAGGATAAGACTAGCAGTCAAATAGATGGGTGCAGGCACTGGGGACTTGGACAAGACCCTTGGGCTGAGTACCTGTGGCCACTGAAATCTAAACTTGTGTGAATATCAGGTTTCATGGATCTGGTTTAGTCTGGGTTTTTTTTTCCATGTCTCCTGACAGTGGTTCTCTGCTTCTTCACAATAAACTCAAAGCCACTCAAATACACACTTCTAGCAAACCTCCACAGCAAAGTACTGTGACCTTCCCCTGACAATGCTGAAAAGTCTTCAAAATAAAGAAGTCACTAGAAGAGGGTGAAACTGTAAGGGCAAAATATTTGGCTGTTGGAAGGCAATGTCAATAAACCTAATGGAAAACAAAATGGAACAGCATGCAGGCAGTCAATTCACTGCCCAATCAAGTAAAAATCACATTGTGGGCCTGGTACAATTGTAAAATTTTTTGAGTGGCACTAGTTCCTTCTAGCCAAAATCCAAATAAAGAGCTCAAACCATAAAGAAATATATCCATGAAATATACTGTCGCGGTGTCAAATATTTCATTAGATCCTTAAAATTTCACTTAGAAGGAAATCTGCCCTAGCCTAAAAATTATTAGAGATGATAATATACAACCCTGTAATTCCTCCTCTAAACCAATATTTTCTTGCTGCAGGATTTAGTATGGCTATCCCCCCAGCTCTGTGGCTGCTATAACTCACCAGACATCAGAGCGACTTGTAAAGATACCATCAATAAGGCTTTCAGGAGCCATCCATCTGACAGGGAGTAGACCTTCTCCTCTTTTCCTGTAATAATCATTTTTATAGACATCTCTGGCAAGTCCAAAATCACCGATCTTTACTATCCGGGACGAGCGCTCATATCCCTTCCCAGACACCAGGCAGTTGCGAGCAGCCAAGTCCCTGATTTGTGGGGCAGAGAAAAGAGAATGGAGTTAGCATTGCAGAATAACTCAGGTCTGTAAGTCATCTGGCTCAACACTCTCCAGAGCAGTGCCAACCCCAGTGTTAGATCAAGTAATTTAGGGCCTACGCTTAGCATATCTTCAAGACTGGAGATGACACAGCCCCTCTGGACAGCCTGTTTCAGTGATTGATCTTGGAGGTTGTGAACAATATTATCTAATTTCCTTCGCTTAAAGTTGTGCCTGTTGTTCTTCATCTTTTCTCTGTACTTCTCTGAGAAAAGTCTGTCTCTGTGTCCTCCTCTAAAGCTACCCATTAGGCAGATGAAGAGAATATGTGGGTTTGCCACTTGCCCTCCTCTCTGATGCACAGGATAGGATTCTTGCCTAGGGTCAGTAAGTCCTTGGTTCAGATCTTCGAGTAACCCACCATTTTGTGAGAGAACTGTGAGTGATATTTAGCACAAAAGCATAGCATTAGATTTTACTCCAGTGCTCTTTCCCGTCCTGTTACATTGTGACATCTTTCTAGGCATTTTTTCCTGGGTAAGATAATGAGTCCCAATACTGTGGGTAAACCTGGGAGGACTAAGAAAATTAGTTCTGTACCTGTGTATAAAATGCATTTTCTCTAAATAGACACAGCCTTTGCAAACATCCAAACATATATCCAAGAGGTCAGTGACACTCAGCAAAGGGCTCTGGTGCTGCAAGAAACAAAGACAGAAATTAGCTGTATCTTCCAGCTTTACCTCCCCATGCCAGATTTCCCCATTGAAATTTACTTCCCCATTTGAAATGTGTAGGATTTTTCCAAAACTTTCAAAGCACAGGTGCAAAATCTCTGCATGTCAATCGAGTGAATGCTAATTTGAAGCAGGGTAAATTGCCAAGTCCCTGCACTGTAAGGAAGGTGAACACATCCTGTTTGATTTGCAGCTAAGAATACTCTAACACCTTCAGAGTTGTGGAAGAAACGGGACCCCAAAAATTTCCTCCCCCTATCAGATCAGGTTTGTTTGTTGCTGTATTAATCAGTGTAATATATTTTTCTAGTAGAACATGTGTATATGCATTTCAGTAGAATTCAACACTGGATTTGATCTGATTATGTAAATGAACTATACAACTGCTATAATGTTATAAAATCTCATTTTGACCTCATCATACCATCCATATTCCTAATCCACACACTAACTGTAGAAAAATTTACCTGAAGTTGTTTAGTGTTTATTCTATTCTTTCCTTCTAAAGAATTTGAGGACAGAGGCACAGGAACCATATATTCTAATATGCTTGGACTATGCCTCTCACATTAAGGATATTGTTGTTATTCAAAGACAAGAAAAACCCCTCTATGATTCCTAATAGACCACATACATGACCACTATTACTTATTACCACTTTCAAAAGGACAGTTTGTGATTTTCACAGTGAGATATCCAGCAGACATCTCATGACTGGAACCACGATTTTGGTCAATGATTTAATGACATTCAATCTTCTTCACAGCATCACTGATTGCAAGGTCAGCACTGAACACTGAGGTCCCAGGGTGTTAAGGAAAAACCAGGTCAGACCTTGCAAGTACAGAAACAGCTGAACATCAGCACGGACTTTTAGAAAGGGAGAAATTGAGAAACTGTGGACAGTTACAGGTTAAAAATATGAGCATCATGGTCTTTACCTTTTTCTTTCTGGCTCCTCGTAAATAGCTAAGTAGATCCCCTCCTTCCATCAGCTCCAGTATAAGATACTGAGGTTCATTTAACAGGCACACACCAAGTAACTTCAGAATGTGGGGATGATCGAATTTACTAAAGAGAAGGAAACAACTGTAAGATTACATATGAGAAATCCAGCTGGTTGATAGCTAATGGAATGTTTATAGTTGCAAGCAATGAATGAGCAGTTTGGCCTTGACAATCCTGCTTCTAAGAACAGCATGATTCAGTAGCTCTCAGTGCCTGGATTTGCTCAGTCATGGGGAAAGTTCAGGGAGATCCTTCCAAAAACACAGGCTTACACTGTCTTTGACAGGCACTCTAATGCATGCACTCATATTAAAAAGCACACTTCATTGTATTTCCAAGAAGCAAAGAAAAGTAGCTAAATGGCAATTTCTTCTAGGAATAAGATGGTTTGTCACCTGTACATTAAAGGTATCTATATTATTTTAATAAAGTATTTTTACTACTATATTTGCGGTAGAAGTGCCGATTCAGAGAAACACACAAAAGTAAAAGCACAAGGTGCAATATATTAATTTTGCAGTTCAGAGAGGAACAGTTTTTCACAGGACATATGAGGAATACTTCTGAGTGTACTTGCAATCTGAGTGTGTCTAAGGCAGAGATTACCGCAGAGCAATCAGCACTCTCAGTACTGCAAGTATTCTTCAAAGAATGAAGAATATTTATTGCCTCTGACAGTGCCTGTGTTTTTTCAATCACTTTACTTGTGTTAGGAAACAGTTTTTCCTTCCCACTGCTGCGTGAAAGCACTTGCACAAGCAGTCAGAGAAACTTGACTCTATTGGGAGAATTGATGGTGTCCAAAACGCTGTTAAATGCAGCAATGTAAACAAGCAAATAAGAGAGGGACATTTTCCTTCTAATCTCTTTCAATTCACCTAATCTCAGGCGTGGGCAAAGACTCTTACAAAAAGTGTGATTTAGAATTTGACAGTTCCCCCCGGCCCCTAGCACATACCTCTCAATCAGACAAACTTTGGCACTTTCAGGAACAAAAAGAGGGGAAGGAACACCTGGCACTTTCCATGCACCCAATGTAGACCTTTCTCCACTGAACTGTCACTCCCTACTTCCCAAGGGATGGGACAGACACAAGAATTTTCTACATGTATTTGCACACAAATGACTCACCAATAACCAATATGAAATTATTTTTTGAAATAGAGGCAACTCAATTTTCCCTTTTCTGCATAGCAATAAGAAGGAACAATAAGTTCTGGCTTAACTGAACCAGCATGCCATTACAAGCCAAATTTTAATGAACATCCAAATCAGGCAAGCAAAATAAAAGTTGCACTTATATATCTAACAACTTGCATCTTATATACCTTATCTGTTTGTAAGTACTCACATGCACTCATTTTTCCTTTCTACCCTTGGTTTCATTTATGGGACCTTACAGATGAACATCAAGAAAATCATTAAACCCTCCATGATGGAATTAAATTATTCTTTTTTTTTATTAAAAATTAAATATTCAAATAATATAAAATAAACGTTGTTGCTGTTGTTATTGCTGCTGCTGCTGTTTAATGACTATGGGGATTATATAATACTTAAACTTTTCTATTCTCTTCATTTCTGATTCATTGTATTGGTGTACATAGGGGCCCATATAAACGTTTACATTTAAATACAAAAAATTTTCAACTATGTACTCTTTCAGGATTTCTGGGTTTGGATTATAAACTGCAACAAGAATTGGGAGAGCCTCAGAAACTTTAACTATAGGTTCCTATAATTAACATACTACACAGAAAAAAAACACCTTAACTGGGTTTATGACTGCTAGGTAGACTGAAGATGGATTATAAGGAGTTTATACACAACTCTTACTCTTTATCATTAGTTTGCACTTCAATGATATGGTTGAATTTTGGTTTTAACAAGCCCTTTACCTCATTCAGTTACAGTGTGTCAGAAAAGACAAAAAAATGCAAGATATATTTCTTAAATGTGCAACCACAAAAAAAAAAAAACTTGAATGCTGTGAAAATCAATTCCCAGTTTAAAACCACCATGTTTTCTGTGTAGAATCAATCTTTCCTTTTTAAAAAATTGCTTCTATTTCTGCACACATGAAATAAAAGTCAAAGAAGCGCAAAAGCACATCTGAAAAATAAATACACTCTCAGTCTTATACTTCTAGTTGGAAACTTCAGTTGAACTTCCACTTGTTTCTGGGGACACCCTAGAAAATAAGATTTCTAGCTAAAACACAAACCTTATTATGTGAAATTCTTCCAGTGGTGACAGATGTATAATTTAATGCTACCTCAGTAGAAGAGGTATGTGGCAGCCCCTAGTGGCACATTTTTAAAAACTATTTTCCAGTGTAAATTACAACTTTAAGGCATCAGTTTGCTCTAATATGTTTCTTTCAGTAAAATGGGATTAGCCAAATTTCTCGAATTGCCTTTAGCAACTAACTTGGTTCCAGGGGAGCAAAGATACTGAAACACACCAGTACAATCCCAAATAATTCCATGATATGAGCATACTGAACTTGCAGTCTACATCTTAAATTTTGCTTATCAGATCTATAGCTTTAGTTCCATGATATTCATCAGTAGTGATTTACTTGCTTGGCAGAAACACGAGACTACCCCAAAAATGCCATAATGATCTGTTTACAGGACAGTGCTGCTTTCATTCCTCTGGAAGACCACCACCCTGACATGATACCAGCTTTGAAGTGTGTCCAGTGACAAAGCTGTCCTACCTCATTAAGTGTGCCTCCTTCAAGAATTCGCTCTTCTCGTGGTCTGTCGCACCCTTCTTCAAAGTCTACTCAATAGAAAGCAGAAGTGTAATAACACTTCGGTCATCATCACCATTATCACATGATAAATAAAACAAGCAGACATAGATGTGGTCTTAAATACACATTATTCTCCAGAAATCATTACAAGGCTGAGCTTTAAGAGCTTTGCAAGAAACACTGCAAGGAAATACCCAGATCAGCCAGCACCCATTTCTCAGGTAAAACCTCTGAGACCGATCTCTCTGCCCACCCTGTTCTGTTGCCAAAGAAATACACAGATGTGATTACCTTGACTGCTACTTTGGATTCTCCACTTCCATCTGCCAGGATATCTACTGCAGTCCCTTCATATACCTCTCCAAATGCTCCACTTCCTAACAATTTGTGTAAGTTGAGTTTGTCCCGAGGGAAAGTTGGCAGCGATTCAATCTCTGCTTGAGATGGAAGAGTGCTACAAAACAGCAATACTAGTCACTTGTTCATACCTAAGAACGTCTGACATTTTATGAAAATTCCTCTTCAAATGAAGCTGGTACTATTTGTCTCATCAGGTACATTTAAGGGGAGCCCAGGTGAGGCCTGGGTGTTTTGGAAGTTATTGGAAGACACCAGGTCTTCTTCCTTCCCTGTGCACTTGTGTTTCTTGCCAGAGTGACATGAAGAGTGGGCTGGGGGCAATCCAGGCCAGGCTGTGTGCCTGGGGGTAACAAGGCAGGGTGCCCCTTGGAGCAGACCTGCCCTGCAGCACACATGCAGTCCTTCATTCTACCTTGAGGTTTTCTACCCTGATGAAAACTGGTCCAGGGAAGATCCCTTAGATGTTGTTGTCCAGAAAATACATTTGCTCTGAGGACATACCGTACAGCGTAACAGGCATTGGCTAGTCCCACTGTCTCAGCCATCCCCCTGAGTTGAGCCAGTTCTTTGTCTTCCTTGATAAACACAATCTGTCCAGGCAAGGCACATTTTCTGGACTTCAATCTTTGCTTCCATACTGGAATAGAAAAGGGGACCATTAGGTGCTTCACTCTGAAAGCATCCCAGTGTGTGAGCAGGCTGAAAGGCTACAGGTTTTATGTTATTCTGTTCAGCATCACCCCCCCAACAGCTCATCTGAGCAAGTAATTTCCATCTGGCCATTTTTTTCCCCACAAAACACAGACAGCTGCTCATTGAGCTGACAGTCAGGTATCCATTTCTGTGTGTGACCACACTCCAGGAAAAGGATGAGGAGTGAGAGGACAGGACCATCACATGTGGACATTTGCATCTCAGGGTAACCATTACATCCTTTCTTCAGGGACAAAGCTTAAGAAAAAGAAAATGTGACCCTTTGGTGAATAAACTTGAGAATTGTAAGGTGCAAGGTTTTAAAAGGATACACACAAACATTAGACTTCCTTGAGCACCCCCCGTGCTCTCCCTGCAGGTAATCAACAAGAAGAAATGCCTGAGGATGGAGTGAATTTCTATCCTGTCCTTGATACCAAAAATATAATCAGCCATCTCTAAGGCCTCAAAGAATGAGAATATGTGAATTCCTGTCAGCTCCCATCTTAGGGGTTGTTCAGCATATCCCTAAATCTGGAGTCCAATAATTTCCCTCCATCTGAACTGTCTTTCCCTGAGGCCTGGCAAACCAAGGGTGAACAAAAAACTCAGTCACATACCAAAACCCAATAGCATGACCACAGCCAAACACAGCACAACAGCTCCAATCACAGAAGCAATGGTAATGATGGTGCCCATGGAGATCATACTATCTGTTAAAGAGAAAGGGAAATTGCTTAATGGCTGTGTATGCAAGCAATGTCAGCCCCATGGAGCAGAGCACACCTGAGTGAACCCTTCAGCTGCCTGCTATGTAAAAGTCTTCCACTGCACAAAACTCTCCTGTAGGCTGTATGTGGATGTGCATTTGGTCAGGTTAATCCTTATTCCCCAGACCTGGGCCATTCCTGTGGTAATGACCTAAGGTATGAGCAGAAATAGAAAATGCTGAACTGTTTGACTACTCAAGGTGGGATTCCCAAAAGCACCCACAAAGTGTAAGTCTAACATTCTGGCTGAAGGCTAGAAATAATTCTGATATCTTTACCCAGTGTGTGAGCTTGCCTGTTTTCAGGAATCATAAAACTGAGTGGCAGAGCCACAGAGACAAAGTGGTATAAATGAGCAGAAGCACTTTTCAGGCCCACTGTTCTGAGCAACAGAGCCTGGATGAGCACTAGCAGTAGGGGCCACCATATAAACATCACTATTTACTACCTACTAGCCACATTACTTTATCTTTGCAGGAAAATAGTTATTAAAATAGCCAGTCTCAGTTCCTAAGCTGGTATGACCATTTAGAATAACAAGAAAAAGATTAACAGAATACAGAAGTCCAAGACATACCTTCACTCAAAATTATATCCATGCTAATGTCACTGTATTCACCAAGTCCCAGCACATTTGCAGCTGCTGCTCTGAACTGGAAAGTTCCTTCTAAGTTCTTGGCCTTCCATGTGCAAATACTGCCACAGGAGCCATTGTAAACCACCTTCCATGTGGACTTCACATCACTGCTGTTGTCAGACTGTTTCCTGCAACATGCACAGCACAACACAGGAATGTCATTAATGCCACGAGGGCAGTTTACTGCTTCACCCCCACTCCATTCTTTGCTTCAGTTTCATGGTTTTCACATCATTTCTCTGCCTGCATGAAAGCTCAATCTACTCATGGGATTTTGGCTACAGAGAAGAAAATTATGCCGTGCCATTTCAGCAATGGAAGGAATCAAACATCTTTATCTTGGCATTGGAAATTAAATACTCAAACATTTTAGACACAAAAACCTGTTCAGTAGATGCCTGATTCACCTGTTTCAGTATATGCCTCACAGCCAAGATTTCAAAACATTCTTATTTAGCTTTCCAGAAAAAAAGCACCCACATTTATTTTTTTCTACTCTGCTAGAGCTTTCTGCTCTCCCAGACCCAGAGTAATTCAGTGTCTCTTGTGCATCAGGTTTCACAAGCTAAACAGGAAGCAAGACATTGGCAGTGAAGATACCATTCTTTAGCTAGCCATAGTATCTTTCCCATAGTATCTGCTGACTGCTGGGTGTATTTCTCCCTTTCCCCATTGGACTGAGATTGATTGCTCACAATAAATTCAGAGCTGATTATTCACCAACCAAAAGAAGACCACGTACTTAAACTTGAAAGGCCATATCTGAAATATCAGTTCATGTCACACAACACCGTAATACATCATGTGAAATGACCTTCATAAGCATGCCACTCATTCTCCCAACACACTTTAAAAAAGAAAAAAGGCCAAACTCTTCTAAACCAGAAAGACGTGGGAAAATTCTATATTCCTGTCCTTGGTGTGTACATGTTGCCACTAGAGCTGTATGAAAAACAGAGGTTGCTTAAAAGGGCTAGGCACAGATTTTCTAGAATGCTATGCAACTGACCTAACATTCTTCTACCTGATGTGAAATTCAGTCAAAAACATCAGCATGTGTACATTCAAACTGCAAGAGAAAAGCTTATTTCATTAAAAGACCACCCCAGTAATGCATTGTGGTTCCAGAGATGAATAAGAAGCTGAAGTCTGCAGAGCACAGCAGTTAATGCACAGCCCTGGCACAGGCCAAGGGATTGAGCTTTTCTTACCCATCTGCTGCAAGTCAGTTGCAGACTGTCTCTTGGCATATCAAAATTATTGTTTTCTCAGAGCACACAGGTCAGTGCTTCCGCATGCACACAGAACTGTAGGAAGCTTACAGCACCAGGAAAATATGTCTGGGTGAAAACTTATATAGGTAAAACATTTCCAGCTACAGAGTGCTGTCAGTCCTTAGCTTTCATAAGCACAGAGAAAGAAATAATGCCTTAGTTTAGAAAACTGCTTCCCTCCATCAGCAATTACTTCAAACAATCACTGGGGTATTTTAGAAGATGGGCTCTCCTAGTTCTAAAATAATGCATTAATTAAACTTTGCACTGACTGCTTTAAAGAAATTTTTCCAGAGTCATGGTCAAAAAATAGAAGCTCCAAGTCACTGCCCACAGCAATATATTCTAATATATTATGCCCTAATATATATGCCCAATCAGCCCTTCCAATGCCAGTGCAGAAATAAGAGTGAGCTGACAGTCTAGTGTGACATGTATAGTCCAGAGAATTGGTATTTGATGACAGAGCACTTTAAAAATTATGCAGTCATCCCACGTGGGTGGGAATACTTTATTTCTGGCAAGATTGCAACACCTTCTTTGAGTCTTCTGAACACTAATATATTTATACATCTATTTTAGCCAAAAATACACATTATATGTAAGTTGAGATTTGCGATTTGAAACTATCTCTAAATCTTCTCATTCACTGACATAGATCCAAATATATAATTGTATTTCAAGATTGCTCTGAAAATGTTGTTAGTGTTTATTTTCCTTCTGTGATTTCCAGAGTTTCTGGAAATTATGGGGACTTGTTTTATCTAAGAAAGACATTCCAATGGGAAGGGACTTTTGCATCATATATATTTCATTCTTCGTAGTGGAGCCAACCTGAAAACACCTGCACACCCAGATTTGTTCTGGGTTGCTACCTATGGGAAGAGTGCCTCATGCATTGCTTACCTGCTTTCTAAGATGTAGTAGGTCAGCTTGCTTCCATTGTCATCAGCCTTTTCCCACTGTAGAGAGTTTTTAGAGTCTTCTGCTCTTTTAGGAACTCCTGGCTTACTGGGAACACCAGCTTAGGCCAAACAGGGGAAGAAACAGAACCCTTAATATGTGTTTGTAACATGACAGAAGGCTAACAGGCACAGAGAAAAATCTGATGTGCACATAAGTGTTTAGACATATAAAAAGAAGGAGGATCTACATTAATAATCCTCATAGAGAATGAATGCTTGGCCTTCTTTTTGTGATGGACAAATTCCAAAATTTTTACTCACACGCAGCTTTTCACCAGTAGTCATTTCACTTGCATTATAGGCATTTCATTTCAGTTCCCCTCACTCTTTCCTCTGTTCCATTGAAAACGAACCTCATTTCTTTCTCCCTATTGCTTTGGAAGGTATGGTATTGTGTTATTCATTTTTCAAACACACAGAACTATTGGGTCTTAGTATAAGAAAATTGCCTGCTAAATTTTAGAAAATATTATGTTTAATATTCACATCCTGAAAAGAGTCTTGTTGTCCTGCGTTATGTGCTTACCTGTAGTTTTAAAGCTTGCTGAAGAGGAAGTGCTTTTCACTCCTGTAACATAAACTACTGTTACTCTTACATAGTAGTTGGTCCAAGGAAGAGTTCCTGTGAGGTTGCATGTGTAAACAAGATTTCTTGTGCATGTAGTGTTCGCAGGAGAAAACCAGTCATTTTTTGTTGGCCACTAGAGAAAAAAAATATCATTATGGTCAACTTTCTTGTTCTGCTGAAAGTGTGTCACAGTTCTATTCCTGGGAAGATTAACTACTTTGCCACCTCTTAATATTCTTGTGGAAATATGATGCAGGTGCTCTTTTGACCATGGGACTTTGTCCTCTCAGACACCAAGGACACAAACCCTAACTTTCTTCTTTGTTTTCAGGAGACCTGCAAGTCTTGGCAGTAACAAAGAACAACAGATTAAGTGCCTGCTTTACACAGCCAAAAGGAGCCTTCCCCTTATATTTCTGGATCATCGTGACGTGCCCATGAGTTCAGCTTGCCATGATGCAATTGAAAGGAGGTGAGTTAGTGGAATTGTGATGTGACATTTATTTTAGGGCAGGGAAATATTTGGTGTAGGTCTATTGAATCTGATTCTCTACAGTAAAGAATCTGTGTGATTCAGTTTAGCACATGACTTTTTGTGTACCCAGTGGCTCAGACATTGAAGTCTGAAGTTTCCATGCATGCTGCTCTCACTGCAGCGCTTACTTCTTACTCCATGGATCTGGTCTTCTCTCTGGAATTTTCTCCTAACCTCTAGCACAGGAAAATAAAATCTAGATACTAGGTTGTAGCTAATATTTCATGCTGAAAACCTTTTTCTTCTTTTGCTTGTGCAGGGCAGACATAGCATTTGCAACTGCAAACCCAGTTGGGGCAGGGCAGTGAGGAAACAGGGATAGGACTGCTGAAACAGGAGACTCAGGAGGAATTCTGGTGAGGTCATCCAGGATGTCCTTTGGCACTATGGAGTACTAAATGCTACAGCTGCACTCCTCCTTGTTCCTGGCAAATGCTGACTCCATCCTGCCCCTGCTGAGCAGCTAAGACTGACATCACCGTGCCCAAATTATCCACTGAGATTCTTCATGTACATCCTGCCACCCACCCTGTCCTGGTTATCAGGACGGAGTAGGTTAAATTTTCTCTGATCTGAAAAAAACCCACCTCAAAACTTAGAGGTATTTTTACCTTACTCAGCTCAAACCAGAAGCTTGTCTCATTGATGTGCCGAGGAGCTCTCCATTCTAGCTGGAAACTGGTATTTCTGGGGACTATGTTGATAGGTGCAGCTGGAGTCTCAAAAGTTTTTGCAATGACAGGGACACTTTCAGAAAACCAGTTCTCATTGGGATGAAAAGCAAGAACCTAGAAAGGAAATGGATGAATTGTACAATACCAGAGCAGTTGGAAAGGCAGCTCTGCTTTAGCAATACCAAGTGTTTGGAAGACCAAATTTTTGAGCAAAACAGTATTCAGGCAATACAGATATAGGTGTAGAAAGATTTTGAGCCTCATAGCTGCAAGGTTATACACCTTCAGGCTGGAAGTTCATGGCCAGGAGTTCCTTTCCTCAGACACTCTTCTTAGTTTCTCATCTCAGCTTTCTACCAAGTCTCGTCTCTTTCTAGACCTTTCTTAAATGCCACAAGCTCTCGCACAGACATGCAGATGTCACATCACATATTAGGCAGTGTTTTAGAACCACAGAAACACAAAGCCAAGAGGTGCCTTAGCACATTGCTTTTCACTAAGCCACAGGCAAATACGACCTATATTTGGGTATGCATACTTGCATACACATACAGGTATTCAGGCATGTGTGTGTATATATATTCCCCATTACACTATCCAAATCATTAACAAAAGCCCAAAATCAGATCCCCTCCTGCCATCATCTCAATGTTCTCCCAGCTGTGTAAATCACTCTATTTGTGATACCCGGTACACATTCTGCAGACTACATGTTTATTTGGTTTCTTTTGAAAATGCCACTCTGATCATAGACCTGCTGTCCAGATACATAATTTACTTTTCTTTTAAGCCTTCATCTGTAAAGGGAGAAACAGTACATTTTGTTCTTATGAATCCACATTGGACACTTTTTCTTGTCTACTTTACAGAAGAGCAGTCTAAAGATTTGCAAGTTGAACAAACCAGTAAAACTACTTGCAATTATACCTTGAATGAATTATTTGTTCCAGGTTGGAGCCCACTGACAGACCAGGCAAGCATCCCGTTTGAAAATTCACTTTTTCGCAAAGGCGTCGCTGGGAGAGGAGGCAATAAATTGACAGAGATTTGATAGCAAATGGATTCAAGGGGTCCATTTGGCTTCAGAGGTTCACTCCAAGATATGTTGACGGTGGTGTCAGACAAAACTAGTGTTTTAATAGTGTCAACTGCCTCTGGTACTGAAACAGAAAGAAAAATTAATCTCCCTTTTAAAGAAGTCAAGAAATGTCACCAAGGAAAGAAAAGAAAAGTGTATTAATATGATTCATTTACAGGACTGAAACTCTACACACTCATAATCTGGTATAATCAGTCAGCTGCAGACAAGTTCAAAATATTTTGAGGGGCTTTTAGTGTCTTCTTGGCTATCCTACTATGCAAGCACACAAAAAAACCCCAAAAACCGAACAACAACAGAAAAACAGCTGCTGTCATAAAGCTCTACATTTATGGTCATATCACTGAATTCCTGCTCTCTCTTAGTTTCCTAATCAGGGTCTCAGATGTGAGTTTAATATGGTGCTTACTTGTATATGCACACCAAAAAAGAAAAAAGCAACCTGTGCACTATTCCAATCAGAAAGTCTTCTCTTGAACAGAAACTTATGAAGGAAGAAAATCCAAAACTAAGCATTATTTGCCATTGTTTATAATTTTGCTCTGAAATACAGAGTCTGTCTGAGCTGTGTCAAGAAGAAATTGGGTTGCTGATCAGATGTCCAAACCAGCTGGTTACTCACTAATTGCTCTGGAAAAATCAACCCTTCCTTTGAAGCTTTAAGATCACAGATTTTGTAATGGTATATGGCATGTCCCTATTCTGCATTAAAAAGTCTTTATTTCCTATTGAGCTGTCCAGATAGGCAAAAATTTAACAAGTCATTACATCATTTATGTTTCAAACATATCAGAATGATGAGTCTGTAGGTTCTAATTCGTATTCTAGTAGCAAGACTACAGGTTATTTAATGAAAGATACAGAAACTAGACTAGGAAAGAAGACTAATTTCTCATTTGTGTTGTTAAAACATACATGGAGTAAGAGTGACACTCTGTGGCAAGAGCAATGCATTAATTGTCTTTCTCTTTTTTTCATTCTCTCTATCTTGTTATTTGATGGAAAGCACAAATTATTCCAAGCTTCTTTCACTTCATTAGGGAATTGAGAAAAAGGCATAGGGAATTCACACAGCTTCAGAGGTGTTAAATAGTGTACACACTTCAAGAGGCTCTAGAAGCATCTGATTACAATTTAAACTGGCAGTTACATTCATGAAATTGAGACCATAAGTGTCGGGACACAAATACCTTCTATTTACAGCTGGCTGGAAGTTTTTCAACAAATTGTGTAAAGCTCTGAATGCTGATACAAATACCTATTCAAAATACTCAGGGTTTGTAGGCAGGGGTGGGGTTGGTTTGGTCTGCTTTTTGTCTAAGACTTGATTCTCATCCAGATTTTTTGTTTTGTCCCAACTAGAGAAGTCTGTTCTGAGTTTCATGTTTCATTTTAACATGAGACTGAAAAATTCCGTTTGAGTGGAGCAATCCAGTCTCCCATTTCATATGCTACCTTTATGTTTCATTACTGAAAGGGTGTACATTGCTGCAGGATGGCACAGCTTACCGTATGGAAAAGTAATTGTGTCAATTCTTTTCACATCCCAGTAGTATTTAATCTTATTCCATCAATGTGGCACACAAATCTTATATTACAGATGTGGAATCACATGCAAAGAATTAAAATCTACCGATAGAAAGCTAGAATTGTTGGGGGGGGGGTGGTGTTTGTTTGTTTGTTTGTTTGTTTTTCTCCATAGACTCCGTAGGAATGCAGAATCATTGAGTTTGGGAGAAGCCTTTCAGATCATTAAGTCCAGCCATCAATCAGCTCTACCACTGTAACCCCTAAACCACTAAACCACATCACCCAACACCAGGTACCTCTTAAACACCTCCAGGGATGGTGACTCCACCACCTCCCTGGGAAACCTATTGCAGTGCCTGCCCACCCAAACAGTGTAAACATTTTTTCTGATATCTAATCTGAATCTCCCATCTCAGATAAAGGCCTTTTCTAACTGCAGGCGTGGTAGCCACAATATTCAGAGATCCACATAGAATGGAAGCCTATTTGTTTGATGATGCAGCTGCTAAGAAATCTGACTGTTGAGTGAAAAAACCCCAGCATATCTGAATTAGAGAACTTCCAAAGTATAGCATGTCTGGATTTCACAAGAAGGGTGGTAATATGCCTGCACCTCTTTATCACTTTTATTTGAAAGAAGAAAAGAAGCTCACCTTAAACAGAGGGGTTTTAAGGGGAAAAATGTGTCTGCTCCAAGGACAAAAAACAGGGTGCATAAGAGAAGCCACTGGCGGCTCACAGGTGATGCTCTCCTCTGAACAACAGTGGCAAAAAGAGAGGCTGATTATTCTATGAATGAACCTTTAAAGAAACCACAGAGTGCATCCCTAAGGAAAGAAGAAAGGAAATCAGGTCTCCTGGCATGTACTTGTTGCCAGGTATTCTTGATAAAGTGTTTTCTTGGGCACAGTTGATCACCAGGGGAAAGAGACATCGAGAAAAGTAATAAAAACACAGTGGTGGCAGTCCTTACTTCAGTTCCAGTTATTTCATCACCTTCTGAAGCAGCCAAAATCCAAGGAGAGGTAAAAAGAGGTAAGGGGAAACCTTAGGAGCTCTGCTATGGCTCCCTCACTGCATGCCACAGCCATATCCACATGCACAGCTGTGTAGTCTGCACGGCTCCATGCCAGTCACTGCCAGCCCTGTTGCAGCCAGGCTAAGGGAGCCAGTGCCCAAAGACCAGAGGCTGCTGTGCCTCTCAGTTCCACTCCTCACCCTCACTCAAAACAGAACTGCTCCAACTCTGCAGGACAAGACAACACCAAGTTTCCCTAGGTACCACCTCCCCAGTCTTTCTGCAAAACACAGATGTGCTGTCATGTAGACTAGGCTATAATTCTGATTCACTGACTTAGAAATCAACAGAGGTGCCTGATGGCTTTGCAAGTGAAGAGTTTATGAGGATCAAGCTGACACTGGCAGGTGACAGCAGGCACAACAGAGCAAAACTGACACAACAGAAGAGCAAGCATTATGTATACTATGGTGAACAGCAACATCTCATAATGTTTTCAGCAAATGAGTGCAGCAGAAGCACTGAGAAAATTATCTGAAGAGGAGCACAAAGGCAACTTCTTATGAAGGACAAGTGTGCATGTACAAAATTACACAGGCAAAACAAGAAAAAGTGTTGAGCAAGGTAGTTCTGTTGGGTTTGGTTGCAACACATGCAAAAGCATAACATGCACCTTTTGCATGATCCTTTTCTTTCTGGAAGATATCAAGAGCTTCAAGAACACTGGCACAGTAGCTGCCACACACATAGAGTGAAGCTGGGAATGAGTACAAGCATCTTCCTGCCCTAACTGAGGTATTTACAAGCCCGGGAGGCATCTAGCTCAGACTGCAGTATTCTCAAAGGCCAAGGACTGAAAGGGTACATCACAATCCTTGAAATCAACTGAAAATAGGCTCTTGTCAGTCAAGCCAAAAGTAAAACTGAAGCATTGTCTTTTAAGCGTGGCTCACAACAAAACAAATCTGCATTACCCTTAGAAACAGCAATCATGAGAATGACATCAAGCCAAGGGAAAAAATCTTAACACTGAATGAATGCATAACACGGATATTTAAACATACATAACCACATATACACTCAAATACAACTTATTTAAAGACATGGTCCAAGGCAGAAACTGCAACTGTTTAGTCACTTTTAACCTTAATTTATCTTTTCTCAGGAAGCCAATATGCCAAAGCATTAAAGAATATATACATGTCTTACAAATCTTACAAATTCATCAAGTCTGCTTGCCAAAACCTTGTGAAGATCTACACAGGTTACATTTTAACCAGACTATTTGTCTGCTTTCTGATTTACAGCCCAAACTTGCATACACCTTTCTGTAACTGAGATGAGAACTCTGTTCAAAATCAAAATAAAATAAGAAACAAACCTCCGTATAGAGTTGTGCCAACTGTGCCTTCTCCCACAGGCACTTCCTCATCTGAATAGTAGTTTTTCACTGCAACTTGTATGGCATAACTTGAAAATGGCTGTAGGTTCTCTAAGACAGCAATAGGACCCTGATATTCCTGTAAGTCAAAATCAGATAATAAACACGCATTCTCAGAAAAGAGTGTCTTACTCAACCCAATCATCTGTCAATTAAATGTGTGTTTAAAAAGTAATATAGTAGTGGTTTTGCATTGTAATACACTTTAGTGTTTAAAAAAAGAATATTAAAATCACAGTTTCAGTAACAAGTCCCCACAGAAAAGAAAGCACATACCAAAAAAGCCAAAAAGTAGGGGGGGGTACCTGCACAAAGGAGAACTAAGGAATCTACCAAATACCATAGAGAAAAGACAGTCACTGTTGGGATGTAGAAATGGAAAAACTCGCTGACAGAAAGCTATGGAATGGTTTATAAAATCACTAGAAGTGATATCAAATTCCCTGTTTAGATATGATACCACATGCATTTCTGTGTGAAGTAGTCATACCATGGTTTTTTGCTGTGGAGCAGACAAACAGTGTCTTGAGTTCCTGCAGATGTTTGTCATTTGTCTGGAAAATACCAGGTACGTTGGTGTAGGCTGGGATATGCCAGGGCAGAGCTGCTGTGGCATGACAGATGGCAAGCTTAATGTAAAACTGGTGTTAGTCGTAGCAAGGATAGTAGGTTTCTCAGTGTCTGGCGAGAGAATCAGGCATCTTTTATCTAGGAAAGGAATCAAAAGATTTTAAAAAGTTAATTATGGCTGGACCAATTGAAACTTGTGTGGGATTCTACCACCATTCTTATGAGAAAGCATAACTACAAAGTATTCTTTCTGCTTTCACAAAGAGAAACAGAAGAAAATCCCACCCAAAAGTACTTTATTTGATTACTTTCATGGACACAAAAATAGTGGTCATCAAATAAACTTTCATTTATCTTTGAGAAGATACAACTTTAAAAACAAATTTAGGTTCTTCTTGAAGTAGAAGATGGAAACGCAAATTGTAGTTGCTGTGTTGCCAGGGCAGTACATATTGGTGAGCCCAAACTTGCCTGTTACAGGAAAGACAGACATGCTGAATAGTAATTAAATGTTATCTCTTCCAAACAGCTTTCCGTGTGTAACATAACAACAGGTAATGAGAGAAAAATTTGGGAGGTAGAAAAGGAGTCTATAGGGAGAAAATAATAGAAAACTATACTCTGACTTTTACCAAAAAATAACAAGAAAAAACTGTTCATCACGTGATGTACTTTCAAAAGAAAAATAAAAATATATAAATGGTCTTCCTGCTGAGAAGGAAGAAATTTAGGCATGTGTACAGCGAAGAAGGTACAACGACCAATGCTTGCCCTCAGGCCACAACAACTGACCTCATAGTCAAGATCTTTTCTCCCAAAGTGAGCAACCCTGCCATTCCTACCAAAGTCAAATTCATGCATATTCCTCCAAAAACATTTGCAGCAGTCGATGCAAATTAGAAAATCTTCATGGGGATCTCTGAGTAGAAATAATCCATTTGGACTGAAATTTGGACTTAGCACCAGCTAAGCCTGGGGCTCTTGCAGGAAACCCTGTCCCTGGGGATAGGGATTGGCACATTCTGTACCGGGGCCAAACCAGGCTGCTGCACCAATGCCAAGCCCACACAGATCTCATGAGAACAAACATGCCCAAAGTGCTGCAAGAATAGCCTGGGCATTGGTCAGAGCAGCCACAGGCAGGCATGACTGTACCAGCTATCCAAAAGAATGAGAAATTGTTTTATTCCA
Source organism: Eopsaltria australis (assembly GCA_034509425.1). Classification (NCBI taxonomy): domain Eukaryota; kingdom Metazoa; phylum Chordata; class Aves; order Passeriformes; family Petroicidae; genus Eopsaltria; species Eopsaltria australis. Next base: position 1,020,185 of record JAVTVJ010000068.1, on the reverse strand, counting down.
AAGAAGTCTGTCTTGTTAAAATATTCTTTTGTATATTTGCCAGGTTATTTAAAGCAAAATTATTTTGAATATATTCATCATGCTAGTAGCTGTTTCAAACTTCTGCATTTACAAAGATAATCACTATAGTTACCATGAATTTTAATTTTCTATAATAAAACTAATGTTTTATTTCTTTCAGTATTGTTCTACAATGGTTTGTTTAAAATATTAGGAGCTCTAAGTGAAACCTGGATCTACTATAATGTAACCTGTAATCATCTCTTGGGTACTTCTACATAAATCACTTTAATAAGCAGAGTTCTTATCTTTTTGTCTTCAGAAGAACAGACCTTTTCCCCCAGTTTTACATCCTTGTGAGCGAACTCAGAAATCTTTGTCATAACAGGGATCACTATCAAACTCCTGCTACAACACTGTGGAACATATTTTCTGCTCTTCTGTGCTGTAACGTGCACAACCTTTTCTAAATCTCCAGGTCTGACACAACTTTGAAAATTGGCAGTTTGGCATTAACAAACAGGGACAATATTCATCATTATGACCTTCCATTGTATCCTACACATGGACAGTCCTCATATTCATCCTTTTAAAAATGTACAAATTGTTTCTCTGTAGAAGATGCCTGAATCCATGAAGCATAATTTACATAAATACACATTGCACAATCTGCAACTTAAATACATGCTCTGAAATAAATTGGTTACATTTACAGAATAATCCAAATCCCCTCTACCTGGATATGGTTGTGCTGCTGAGCTGTAAGCTAAGATTTTCAGTGCATGGTTTGCTCTCTTGAGAAGAAAGTGTCTTCTGCTTTCTTTATTTGCTAGCCAAATTTCAGTGTATTCCTTTGTTCCAGTGGTCCAGTATATAAATTTCTTATCTGCAGTCAAGCTGCCAATTTTATTACCTGTAAGAAAACATTGCCTAGTTAAGAGTTATAGCCAACCCTGAGCAGATGATTTTACACAAGCAGATGGGTGCTTGTATTCACAGTGAGTCAATATAGGTATCTTGGCCATACCAGATCCACAAAGACCTCTCTTTAAGAAGAGATTTCTGATATTTTCCAGTGGGTCTCATGAAGCTGACATTGTTATTCCAGTCTACAAGTGTAGATTTGAAGGTGTTTTATTATCCATAATTATGAGAACTGCTATTCAATTAACAAATGCAAGAAATAAAACACAAAAGCAAGAGCTGTCTAAAGAAACTACTCTTTTTTCCAAGATGAAAACCACCGTGATCTGCCATCTCCCAGGAGCAATTAAGACAGCTCCTGTGGTAACAGAGCAGCTTTACCAACACTCCTCCAGAACTGAGCTGAAAACTGAGCAACCCAGAGTGAATGTTGTTGTTATCACAAGAAGTGAAACCATTTGTCATACAAGACCCTACCCGCATGAAGTACCTTCCCCACGTATTGAAGTCTCCAGTGCCATTTTCAGACATAAATTGTTACTGTATCTTTTAACTGAGATAAACTGCAATAGGTGGAGCTAATATGAAACCCTAGCAAAATAATGTGTTAATATTCTAAGTGAAATCTATTGACAAGTAGCACTTGAGGCTGCAGCATCTCTTTTGATTTACATATTACTAGAATATGTACTTGCATCAATAAATATCCTCACACTGCTCTTCTAGTTTGTATGAACAGGGTACACAACTGGAAGCACAGAACACAAGCATTCTGTCCATATTGAGTATATAGATGAATCAGTTTTATAAACAAAGAGCTTCATCAGTGTTATTTTTGGAAATGAATGTCATTTGAAGTAAGATACAGCAAGAACCACAAACTACCTAGAAAAATAAAAAAGCGCTCAAACCTTGAATACTTGGTATTTTGGTAATTCTCCAGCAGTAGCAACCATCCAAATCTGAGGCCCATATTTCATCTCTTCCTCTGATAAAAAGCAGCTGGGGATTTTTGGAGTCAGTCAAATCTATACTCAGAGGTCTTCCAAGCTCTGCCTCTGTGATGTTACAGGTGCAGTAGCTCCTCATCAGTTTTTCTACCAACCCATGTCCCAAGATGTGGTGCATGGTGTTATTCAGAATATCATAATAAAACATGTGGCTGCCATTATCAAGCTCTTCCATCCAGTACAAGCGGCTATCAAAGAAAATGCATTGCTTTCAGTAGAAAAACTTCAACCTGAACGATCTGCAAACAAACAAAATGCAGTCCTAGTCTGACACAATAACTGACTATTCTGGATAAAATGGTGACTGTAAAAAAACTGTTGTCTGGTGCTGACTTTCATTTGCATTACTTATATAGAAGAACCTATCAGTATTTAAGCATAATTCGAAATCTTTACTCAAACACAGACATATTTTTGAAATTAGATATGTCCAAGATCAACTAGCAGTACTAAAGTAGGGCTGTATCCAAAAATTTCTGAGATTCACATAATGCCAAAACTCATCTGCTACAAAGAATCCTTTCTGGTCCTTAACAGTTCAAGTTTTAATGAAAAACATGTCTAAAATATGCTTTTAAAAAGTTATTAGTAGTATGCACCTTACCTTAAGAAAGGATATGACAACAGAGATGATATTGTTGAATTACTTTTGCCCAGCTGCATGTTCAAGGCTTTTAGAGATTTTTTCTTGAGCTCAAGATCAATGACAAATATTTGAGTTTCACTCTGTGGTGTTTTCAGGGCAGCAAAGAGATGTCTTGCAATCCAGTCAACTGTGATGGCTGTGACATTGTGAAGATATGCATCTTTAAAAAACTTAAGAAAAAAATGAAAAAGGACAAAATTTTCCAACCTGATGTTAGGACATTATGAAATTCAATTTGTTTCTGAAAGAAAAATGTCTGCTTGGGAAGTAAAAATCAAAATACAATGATGTGTCATGGATTGACATTTTTTTTAGAAAAATCAGAACTATTGCTTCACAAATATCAATTGCTGCTTTCAAATCCTTGAAATTAGAATGTAAATGAAATGAAATGAAATTAATTAAATTAAATGTGATACAAAATACAATTTTCTTGTACTTACTAGTGCGAATTTTAAATTAAACATCTGATAAAATATCAACAAAGCAGATGTCAGTAAAATAATTTACAATTAATAGGACAACTTAAACAATGGCATAGTCTGGCCATTTTTACCTTTTCAAAAACACAGTTGGCCATAAAATAATGGCAATAATGGCCACATACTTTCCTAGATTCTCTCAAGTAAAGGAGTGAACAAAGGAATACCTGAAACATTGAAGCATTCTGTATATTCAGAGTAAAAAGAGAATCTCCAGTGACGTGGTATGCTTGATCATCATTAGCAGTATAACAGATGTCCTTTACATTAGTCTTTGCTGCGAGTTCCCATATGGGATGACCACTGTCCATGTCAGTAAGGAACAACTTGTTGGCAGAAATAGTTATTAGAGTTGGGACAGGGAAAAGATCTGGAAGGAAAAGGGCACGGCAGAATTTATAAAAAAACCCCATCCTAGATAATCACAGTCTTTCATAAGGAAAGCAAATACAAGATACAAACAAATGATGGGTCTGAACTTATTATATTTGGTTGCGTGCCACAGTAAATAAATTAAATAATGAGATGCCTTCTTGTCATCACAATCAAACTAACACATTTTCAGTGGCATTGTGAATGCTTACCTAATAAATTTAAGAATAGTAAAACCGATCTGCTCATTTAATTACCTTTAACTGCCAAACTAGAAATAGCCTATGATCTATAGTGAATCTCTAACTCTCCTGGTTAGCTTTGACAGCCTAATTAGAAATATTCTATGCTCTCTAGAAATATACACATTACAGGTGAAAACCTACTGTTCCATGCTAGGCTGGAGTTGCACAAAAATAACTAATTTATCATAGTTTTGAGGAAAGGCTTGAAATTCTCAGAATTTAATCTAATGATAAAGAATGTGTAAATCTTTCATATCAGAGGATGCAAACATTTCCACCTTTGTGTCTGCTGTATGTCACATAAAATGCTGGAGGCTACTTATCAGATTTCCAAATTCTTGTACTGTCATTTTCACCAGCTATTGCACACAAACCATGAGATGGCAGCTAAATCATCCATACCTGATGAATTCCTCTCTGCCAGCTCAGACAAAGGTCCTGGACCTACAGAGGTGAAGGCCTGCACCTGTGGGACAGAAGATAGATACTCACGTTAAGTAACAGCACAAATGACTGCACTTGAGAGCCTGTAGAATCAATAGAGACAAAACCTCGGTCTGCTCATCTAGGAACATGAGTGTGTGCTCTGTTTGACATAGGGCTGTGCTGGTCAGTTCAAAGGCTATATTCTAATTGACTATGAAGAGAATTTTGAGCAGTGGCCCAGAGACTGACAATCCATGCTGCATCTAACAATTAGAACTCAAAGGATTCCAGACAGTTCTTTGGTTTCCTTTCCCAGCTGGAACAATTCCTATTGTTCGTTGACCTTGAAATCAACATGGTGCTCTCCCTATTAGTTTCTGATCTATTACATGCTCTCATGCTTGTAACTTGTCTTTCAAGCACGTATTTCGTATGTTCCAAAACTTTTATCACAATGAAAATATGACTTCTCGACAAGTTTTGAACTGGGAGTCTCTTTCCATGGAAGCCACGTGAGTCCTTGCGTTTCTCAAACTGTGGCTCTGCTCAAAAGGCCTGTCACTTTCCACCAGATCAGCTGAATCTATGTTCAACTTGCAGTTTTTAGCAGCAGCTTGGGGAAACCTCTAGAAAAGTTTCCTTTAGGCTTCACCATTTGGTGAACAACATGATACGCAGAGAGGTTAAGCCAGGTATCCATGGGTGAGTCAGCAAATCAGCAGTTCTACAAGCAGAAACCACAAGCTCATGCCCCAAGCCAAAGAAACATTTCCCAGGCAAACACATCAGACTGAAAACACAGATAACATCTACCATCCAGCACGAGACAAGCTTAGTAATTTTTCATACCTGAAACCTTACTGTGAGGCTGGGAAGCACATCCTTGAGAGAAAACTGCATCTGGGTGGGTTTAACATTGCTTTCAATCCACTCTGTGAAAGTGCCAGCAGTGCTGCTCTGATTCAATAGCTGATAGTAAACCCTGAACTGTGTTAATATTCCATTGTCCCTTTCAGGTCTGTCCCACCTGAACTCCACAAGGACTTTGCCATCACTTCCATGTAGGTTATTCTGTAACACATATATTCTAGGGTTCCTAGGGGCTGAAGGAGCTGCATAAAAAAATAAAATACACAGAATACACAGAATAAAATACTCCTGTTAAGACACAAACCCTACCTCATAACTAGCTCTACAGAGGATTATCTAAAACTTTATTGTAATTCTTTTCTGTATTTCATTGGTGTGTGGCTATCTGATTTTAACTTGCCTAGCCAAAAGAAAGAGCTGTATAAACAGGGAAGAAATGCACTCCTGTACTGAGATTGGGACATACCTATTTAGCCAAGTCCTGTATGTAACTATGGGGCTGTAAAAATTTTCACAACACAGATGACATTCTATCCCCTATCCTATTCACTTCAAAATCTACTGCATCTCATAAGCTTTTTCAGTGCTTCAATCACTCAACACTATGTTTTGGCTAACTTAGTTTGGACATAAATGAGAGCAAAAATAAACACTGAAGCAAGAGTAGAATGTGCGTAACATTTATTAGAAGTCTACTGAGTTGTTAAGATATTGCATGCAGCCTTTGGTGTTCATTGTAATGTATTCAGTTTCTCTTTCTTGCTCGTAGTCACAGGCACATATTGTCCTGCATTTTCTGTTCTCAATTCTATTGCTTCAATTGTCTGCATTTATGTTTGCAGTAGATAATTGCCAAAGATACTCAGAAACATGTCCTTGCAGCTCTGCCTGCAGCTGACTAGCTCTGAAAGCTACTCATCCTTCTTCAGGGTTTCACATGCTGACATTGAGCTGCTTCCAGCACCTATTACACGGGAGGAACAGGATTTAAAATTTTATTACCTCCTTCAGGGGCTCGAAGGGATATAGATGTCATTGGTGCCTTGCCCCAGTATGTGTATGGAGTGACAGTAAAATCAAAGAGTGCAAATGGCTCCAGCCAATACACTCGGTAGGATGGCACTGTCAGGTTATGGGGATGGAGGCACCCTTCACTCTCCAGAGACTGCAAATGAAATAAAATAGAACAAAATAAAGCAAGAGCTTTTTCCTGTTCAGAAAGGCCTTCAGTTTTCCACAATTCTCTCACCAAACTGGTAAACTAAATCAAGACACAGCCCCTCTTCCTGTGAGTGGCCATTGTTTCACCAGCTCCTGTGGAACTGTAGTGACGTAAAGCAACGTGCCAGCAATCTGCCCTTTGAATTTAAAGTAAAGCTCACCAAATTAACTAAAGGGTAGATGAAGGCTAGATTTCACATTCAGGCAAAGGCTATCCCACTGTAATCTCAGAGCACATTTCACTCTCTGAGCAGCTATGGGAGGCCTTTCCATGAATCTTTGATCACTCCTTTGATCAACTCCTCGCCTGGCTCTTCACATCCCAGCCCCTAGCCCAGGGTCCCTGCTGGCTGCAGGTGGAGAAACTGGACAACCTGGACAACTTGCACTCTGTTTGCAATTTAGTTTGGTTCTTCACCAATTTTTAAATGCTGGAGGAGAAATAAACTCTATTTATTTTTTAAAATAGATGTATCAGCAGGTAGACACAGTAGTACATGTGGATAATAGGGAGGGATTACATCAATATCCTCACTTGTAAAATTTTTGATCCCACGCAGTAAAAGACAGTTCCCCATTCCACATTTGCAGAGGGACTCCAAGTGATGTGGAAACTTGAGGAATTTCCTTTAATCCTGAAAGAAGACTCTGGCACTGAATCTGGAATCACTTTTGGTGTAGAAGAAAAGTTTCCTGTCCATAAACAGAAGAAATAATAATAATCTAAAGAATGTGAGGAACAGGTATCTATTCAAACTTGACTTAAAATATTAAAGTAAATCCTGCAAACCATCATTAAATAGAAACAATAAATAACACTACTATGTATTCTTTTTATCTATACCCATATAATCAGCTTTTACAATTGCACATTATCCTGATATATTTAACAGGTGATATATATATAAATTAGATATAGATATAGATATAGATATAGATATAGATAGATATATATAGATATAGATAGATATTGAGATAGATATTGCGATAGATATAGATATATATATATACATATCAGGTGTATCCTGACATATTTATTAATAAGTTCATCTTGTCCTTTTGTCAAATGACTAAAGAATTTCAAGAATGAAGAATTGCAGGCTGACAGTGAATACCTTTATTGAGGAGTTTAGAGAAAGAAAATAATGTACCTGGCAAAGGTTTAAGCGATGTATGAACAAGGGTAAAGGTTGTAAACTCTGCTGGCTGTGAGAAGGGAATGCTAAGGCTCTGGTTGACTTCCTGGGCTGTAATGAACTGAAGCCTATTAATCCAGAACAGACGCCCACTGTAGTATTCCAGTGCACCCTGAGATATTTCTGAAGTACTCCATGCTGCAAATTCCGTGACGACAGCATTACCACAACTGTGGAAACACGTATGAAATTAGCAAACTGATAGCACACATGTAGAGGGTACAGATCTATGCAATGTTTGACATATTGGTAAGTTTCTTATAATTCAAATTCTTAATCTTTTTAATTCAAATTCCAAAAAGTGGGAGGCAGGAAAACAAATTAAAAAGATTTCTTTAGGCTCTTTAAAGCAGAACATTTTTCAGAACATGAAGCATTGCAGAAAGAAGAAAAAGGCCCTCATTCCCTTTATTTAATTGGAAAACAATTACAAAATGGTTTAATATTCTGCGGCATAGATGCAGATGCAGATGATTGAAAAATCAGCCTACCTTCTCTCAGCAATTCCACTGAAACAGTGAAGTCTACTTCAGAGCATGAGATACATTCTACTTCATTACATCAGGAACCCAGATTTATTTGACCCTGCTAGTTTTCTTCCATTATTTATTAAGATCCATTAACATTTTTCTTCACTGGGATCACTGGTGATTTAATCTGCCTTGTATATTTTATGTCAAATCTTACAGGCCTTTTTAGATCCCAATTTATCTTCTGGGTAAGAGATTAAATATGTTGTGAGAAGCATCATTTTGCCATCTCATAAATGTCTTTGTGCTTAGACACATGCCATCCAAAACAAATCTGGAAAAGCTTTGACACACCATCAGGTCCATTAGGATGGATTACTTTTAATCTCTGTATTCTGGCATGACAGGGACAATGATTTATGGCTGCCAATTGGTTCACAATGGAGCTGCATGTTCCAGCTAAAACTAATCAACATATTTTGATTCTTTAAGTGTTTACTATTAATCATAGCAAGTCTAAAATCAGATCTGATTCCACACAAAGCCAGCCTGCAACATTATAAGCACATGTAAATACAGATGCTGCTCAATTAAGTTTAAGCATTTGAATCTGATGCTTGAAAAAAAATAAAAATAATCGTGTTCTCAACATGGAAGGGAGCAAAAACATAGTTTCACAAACTACTATGCATTATACACTTGGCACTTAGAAAACAAAATACAATTTTTCTCAAGGTTTTAGTATACAATCAAGCTAACCCATAAACATCATTTGTCATCTTTTGTGTTTTTAAACTTTGCCTTTCAGGAGTAATGCAGCCATTTCATGTTCAGGATGATCAAGAGGAATGCCTGCTGAGTACTGTTTGCTCAGGTGAGAAAGTGGTGTCAGTTCAAGTCCTGAGCTTCATGAAAGATGAGCAAGTTACAAAGCTCCAGGCACTTGGAAACTGTCAAGTGCTGTAAATGCCAAGATAAAACAGACAATAAGCAGCAATTATTTCCTAGAGCTAAGTCTAAAAATTGATGAGCATGACCTCAGTTCAGCTGAGGTTCCGTACTGTGTTTCTCTCACTGTAAAACTGTTACCAACCATCACAACATGTAGTTTGCCATCAGCTAGCTGTGATCAATAGTTGTTCTTTTTGTTTATTGTTAAATTAGTAAATAGTGTGTCCAGTACTGGACAACATTTTTTTTCTCAGAGAATATGACAAAAACTAGAAAATACAGACTTTCTTACCTCTGCTATACATTTACTTACCCTTCTCTGCAGAGAGAAGCTCTGTATAGGTTTAGACATAGACTATCTTGCACAATCCAGTAAAGAAAACCATAGATGAGATCCAAAGTTACACCAACCACCTAAGAAAAAACAGTCCAAATAGCAATTTGAGCACATCCTCACTTCTGAGGTAAGAGCCCTTAGGCATAACAGTTCTCTAGACAACACCACGAGTAGCTCTTTATCGGCAAAAATAGCATTACTACCGTGAATGTATATTCTAACACAAAAAGAGATAGCACTAGGAAATAATCAGGTCCTTGGTGAACACCTATTTAGAGCAGCTGATGATTTTCCAGATAACATTTTATTAACACCTGCCACAGTGTTCATCCCTGGAGTATCTGAGTATACCTCAGATATGACAACAATAGCATATCAAGTGATTAGTGGAACTATCTACCAAAATCTCCAGAATACCTTTGGTATTTTAACATTCTTTGTCTCAAACAGGTGGGTGATATCCAGTCTGAAAGTCAGAATCACCTTCTGAAAAAGAATTTCAGATCTGTTGTCTTTGTTTTCCAGCTTTGATTTTATACATAAACTGTTTAATGTGTTGCATTACATATGGAAAATAGATGCAAAATTTTAATTCGTTTATTTGACTAAGCAGGAAATTAGAATATTTAAATTTTTGTAAATAATTTATTATTAAATAAAGAGGGGAAGGAAATTAAACAATCTTCTTGTTCATTACCTCAATGTTTCATCTTCATTTAAGGGAGGTGAAAGATTTGTTGTTTCTTTTGAATAGGATCTAATATTCAAAATAGAGTTTTCGTGTTTCTGCAGTAAACAACAGATTCAGTACCATATGCAACAGTAATAAAAATCAGACATTTAATAGTCTGTTTTGTGAATAAAAAAGAATTTGCATCCATAAGTTAGTCTGCTAAATGTTATCAAGTTTAGTCTATTTTATATCATTAGCACAGTTTACAAGTTGTTTGGGGCCTCTCTGAACATGTTTTCCAGCAGCTCTCCAACTTCTCATGCAAACACTAGTCATAACTATTCTTTTATAAGCTTAATTTTCCATTATGTATGTAAGTGGAACAGCCTTTTTCTTCCCTAACTCTTCATTAATAAACTGCAGAAGATGATGACAGGGAAGCAAATGCTATATCACTTAGTTGTCTGTTGCTCCTTATGTAATTACATTCTTGACATATTTCTGTTGACATTGTATGTCAGAAAATCAAGGTTTGAATGATTGCTCCTGTAGGTTGTCCTGTTAAAAATATCTCACAGCGTGTATGTGCCCAAGTGTATATTTAGTCAGCCGTGCTATATTTTATCCCATTTACCTATTCTCCCTCCCATGCTCAACACCAAAAGACATCTTCCTGAATTTATGTTACTTTTTTTGAACATTTGGGTCCTTCTTCCTTGCCCCATATTTTTTTCTGCAGCTATTGCATTTTCCTATAGATGTGTCCATCTTCTTTACCCTGATGCCCATATCATCATTATCAAAAGGCAAATAAATATTTGTATTATTCATTTTCAGGAGTTGGGCAGTAATTTAACACCTCCCTTCAAAAACAGGCAAACATTTCCCAGTTCATGAGAGGTATTAGTCTCTGGACACGACATGTATTTGTGATGGTGCAGTGTAAGTGATCATAAGATAAACTTAGCTATTTGAAATATCCTTTGACTAGAAATATTGAAACCACACCTAAAGGGTCCTGTCCCCACTTCCATATAACGCACTTTGCTGCTCCCCTATAAATTACTTTTGTTCTAGTCATATTGTACAGTGTAAACAACTTACTAAGAGCTTTGGAAATTCTATGCCAGATCCCAAGTTGGAATAAATCAGAGTAGCTCTGCTAAAATCAGTCAAGCTCTGCCAATATACACCAGCTGAGCTAAACAACTGATCAGAAAATAAAATAATTGCCATAAAAGGATCTAGTTCCTGCCAAAGAAATTAGACTTTCACAGCTCTGCCTTTGTATTCGCTTAGGAAACCTGCCATTTTCACAGTAGTCCCTTCTATTCCTATTCCTAGCATTCAGATTTCAAGCTAAAAGGAGGTACAGCTACAAACTGCTGAAGATCCAGCTGAACAGCAATTCTTTATTAGAAAAACAGATGGTGAATACCAGTAAGAACCACTTCTGGAGAACATGCTTTAGCTGTTGGATAACAGCAATTAACTACTACATCTGTGTTTTAATTCTGAGGTAAGATGTGCTCTTTACAGGTAAAGGACCATTGTGCAAGGAAGATACGTATTAGTACCTGTGCAAACATATATTTGCCTCTTGATATTGAGATGATAAGAACCAGCTCAGCAATTCCACCATTAAAGAATGTTGTGCTGTCCTTTTTTTCTGATAGTTTTATTCTGGGTTTTATTTTAATAAAGAAACACCTGTCAGCTATAACTGGTCATTTCTCAATCTAGACATTTTTACTTGGCTTTTTGCCTGTGTGCATCACAGCAGGAGGCTGAGTTCAGGAAGTCAGTGCACAGATTAGGGCAGCAGAGAAGCAGGAGAGGAGATGTTTGTTTGTAGGAGGTGTGAATAAGTGAATGGTTGAAGACTGGTATCACTGACATAGAGAAAGGTGCAGAAAAAAAAATGACAGGACCAGACAAGCAGTCTTACTGCTGCCAAAGTTCTTGAAAGCAAGAACACGAAATCTGAGGTTAGCACAAGGCGATCCAGAGAAGCAAGTAGTGAATCAAAAGAGAAGGGCAAGGAAGTCGAAGTTTTCCACTTAGAATAAACTGGAACTTGTCGGTCCTTTGTCACAGATCATCCAGAAGACATGTGCCAAGTCCAAGTGTGCCACTGAACTTGGACAATATATATCTTTCCATGGAGACAGTCCACACCAGACAGCTTTCACAGAGAGGTAGGGAGGCTAGTACTGGAACACAGACTGGTTCTTTGCAGCACAGACATTTCTCTCATGTACAAAAGTTTTGCAGTTCTTCTGTGTACAGGTTTACAAGTATTGTAGGGGGCACAACAGAACCTGCCTTCCTTCTTCCCAAGCCCTCATGACTGTAACAGACCTGTGAGATTAGCTGGACTTTCTGAATATTAAGTTCCCTTTCGTGGACTAAACTAGGCCTGGCTTTTTTTCTACAATCAGAGAAACGCCAAATTCTTTTCTTTCAGGAAAGGAAAGTGAAATGTTCTGGGGAATGATACAAAGCTAACCAAGAGAGATAGATCTCTGAAACTGGAAAGGGTCTTTAATGGACAACCTGGCTTCAGGTAAAATGGGAGTACAATTTGTATGACACATGAAATAAAAACAAAGACTTCTTTAAAAAGAGCTGTATTTTAAGGCAAGGTGTTAAAGTAGCCAATAATTTACCTGTGCTGACCTGTTCTGTGGCAGTTGAACTCTGCCTCACTCCAGCACTTGGGACAGAGGGTACAGCCCCACACAGGCTGTGCTTTGAGCTGTGGAGCATTCAGCTCTTAGAGAGAGACCCCATAGACTAAAAGCAGTCCAATGGTCCCTCAGTTTGACCAGCTCAGCAACCTGAAGTGCAACCCTGATATCCCTGGCAAGTGCTAAGCCTCAAAACTAGCCCTATCAGGTCTGCAAGCTGGGGAGCATCACAAAAGAGGCAGGATGCTTTGAAGCTCTGGTTTCGTATTTTGATGTGAAGGCCCAAAGTGACCATTAGACTTAAATTGTTTGGGAAAAAGGAAGTACCTTTCACATGTGGGAAGGAGCAGTATTACAAGCACAGTTTTGACAACTATGAACACTGACTATATTCAAGAGATCTAAATACTGAAACACACACCACCCCTCCACCCCATCACTCCAAAGAGAAAACAAAGTTAAAAATCAGTCACCTGTTTACCAGAAAATTGTTGCTGCTCTTGTAACATGAGATACTCCTCTCCATTCAGTCGTGTGCTTTCCACTGAATACATTGTGGCCCAGTACAAATAGCCATTTACTGAATCCACTACTAGATCCTTCACTGGGAAAACAACATGAGCCACAACATCTATATGGCCTCCCCACAGTGACTTTCTGTAGATCTGGGGACAAAAGAATTGACTTTAGCATCACATCTAAATCATCAGCTATGATCAGCTGAGTGTGCATTAGTGACTTTTCCACAGCTGTTTATCAAAAGGCTGTGCAAGCCTTAGGCTTTCAAAGCCTAAACCTTCTGCATTCAAAGTAAAAGGATGAAGAAAAATGCAAAATTATTAGTTCATTTTTGCCAGAAAGCAACAAAAGGAAAAAGCTGAAATAGCTTTTTCTCTTCGCTTTCCCAGTTTTGGCAGCCTTCTGTCTGACAGAATTTCTCACCCACTTCATATTCACTATTCACAAGTGTAAATGAGGGTGCAAGGCAGTGTGAAATCTGGCCTCCTAGCTCCAGTTTTTAAAACAGCTTCTGACTTTGCACTTACAAGAAATGAAAGGCATAATTTGACAGCACTGCATAAATTAGCACCACAATTTTGAAGTCAGATACCTTTTAAATAATTCACATGTCAGTGTTCCTGATATGAGAGTGTACAAAGTGCAATTGTAATTATTTTTTAACTGCAGTGATCTGCAAAATATCACAGAACAGAGGTCAATCTTGAAAATCTCTGTGTAAACAAATAGTGCCAAATTTGAGTAAAATAAAGGCCATCTACTTCTTGGCTGAGATCAATAGAGCAGCCTCCATTTTCACTATATTCATTTATTTTTACAATGTTGAATCCAACAAAACTGTTAATAGCATGTTTGACTTGCCTGTTTTGCACCTGGTGAATTCAGTATCCTGCATTAGTGAATGATAGTGAACATTTTACCCAAAACTTTTGTATAATTGTGGAAAATCAGTCAAGGAAAGAAAGGCCTCCTCATTCTACATTATAATAGCAAAGGTCCCAATCTTACAATCTTTATTGTTGACTTAAGGGATCTTTTTTCTTCTGAGAAGTGCAGCTATACCTACCGTGTTTGCTTTGCCAGCCCAATACAAGCATTGACCCAACCAATCAAAGGCCAACATCCTTGCATTTCTGACGTCAGACACATAAGTGTTCTCAGTGGTACCCTTGCTTTTGTTCAATGTCCAGATCTGAACTTCCCCCATGGAATTAATCCAATAAAGAGTGTTATTATACCAATCGAGATCTTGAAGGAAAGAAGGAAAGTGTTAAGCATTATACAAACATGTAAAGAAAAATATTTTTTTTAAGAATAAAAAACATCCAGGCACTTCAGCTTTTAAAAAGTCAATACGAGTGCACTGTTAGGCTCAACTAATGTGAAAGTAGATGCTTCTTTAAAGGAAATAATGTACATATACAGCCCTGATTACTATAAATGTATGACATGTATTGGGATGCTGGAGACAGAACTATTTGGTTCAGAGAGTTGATTTTAGCCCTGTTGTATCTGTGGCGGTGTCAGAAGGTTTTCACTAAGGATTGATTTGTCTCATAAAATAGAAGGAAGGGGTTGAACCCAAAGGGTTGGCTCAGTGAAGCTGCTGAACTGCACTGCCTGACATTCAAGTCTAGAGAACTCTTGTCTTTCAGTTCTGTTGGTGAAATTTATGGAGAGCTAATAAATGCCAAAAAAACCTGTAGCAGCAGCATGTAATTTGTTTAGTAGGTACCTGAAATGTTTCCTATATGAGGATAGAGGAGTTCTCCTGGCCCGTAGCTATCCAGTCGCTGCTTCCAGAGACCTTCAGACCCCACAGCCAATATATATGGTTCTTCTTCAGCTATAAAGGAAGAAAACTGCTGTTGTGCACACCAACAAACAATTTATGTATACTATCTGTATTTCAATAGCAGCAGTTCCTGTTCCTGGAAAGTTAGAAAAGCACCTTCAAAACTGCCCCCATCCTAAGGAATGAAGGACAAAGAAGAAATGCATGAAAATATCATAATTTGAGAAACTCAGAGATCCAGGGCAGGTTCAGATCCAGAACAATAAGGCAATTAGGAATCCTATTAGATGTTGAAAAAACACTGTGGGTTTGGACCTGCCCTTACCAAAGTCAGGTAAAAGTCACCCCTTAGCCAGTCCAGCACCCTAAGCTGGAAGCTATTTTCCCCTCAGACATGGGTTAATTTGGGTGAACTAGGTTCCAAAAAACATTCCAAAGACATGGAGATCTCAGACATTTTTCACACATCCATTTCCCCTGACTATCTATGCTCAAACCAAGGATTTTCAGCATTTGGTGAGCTGCACTTTTCCATGAATTGTTATTAACCCTCAGGGCACTCTACCAACCATCTCATCATAGAAAGCTCTTTACAGAGCAATGGAAAGGATAAACACCTCTTTAACCATATCAAACAATGTTTTTGATTTTGAGTATTTGTATTAGAACAATGTAGACAAGTTCCAATACTAATGCAAAAACAATATTTAATATCATTATTCTAGTTTGAGAATCCTAATACTTTAATTAAAAGCAAATTTACTTATCTTGTATTCTTTAATATTTCTAAGAAAAACCTTTTTATGCCCCTTATTTTGCAGTCTTTGCCCAAAGTGTGTGCCCCACCAGGTGGAAAGATTTATACACAATTTGTTCTTCATTTTTCCTGTGTGACAAAGTAATTCTCACCTTCTTCTAAAGTTGTACCTCTAAATGACTCTGACCATGGCCCTGCACCAGCAGGAGACACAGCTCTGACTGACACCTCATACACTGTGAAGCTGGCCAGCCCCTTCACTGCGAGCCTCGTGTTGCTAATATTTGAGGTAAGCCTTTCCTTTTCATATGGATCCTGAGGTGACACTTTCACATCATAGGTCCAGTTCTGCCAAGCAGATAAACCTGTGCAAAGCAAAAAATGGTATTATTTCAGAGTAGGTGGCTGTAACTGGTGATACACATTCTTTGAGAAAGATGCATATGGGAGACTCCTTTCAAAAATGCCAGTATCAGTGGAATCAGGAAAGGGATACATTAAAAATTTACACTCTTCACCTCTGGCCCCAACCAAGAGTAGTGCTTCAATCCCCCATGAAGAATGAAATTAGAACAAAAATTCTCCCTGGCCAGGTAATTTTCTGCTATTCAAAGACACATGCACAGAGGGTAGGAACCATAGCACAGTCACTGATCAAAAGTCATTACATCTCTGCCATGCATTTTCTGTGTGCACCCAACATTACTGCTACTCCATACCATACTTAAGATCAAGCTTTGCTTAAAATCCTTGTAGGGGACATATGAGTTACCAACATCAACTTGCATTCATTTAGGCAGATTACCTATTTAAAATGTAGCTATTTTACCGGCAAATTCTGGGGCAAATTTTTCAAACAGAGGTAGTTCCAAGTCACTAATGCCCAAATCAAAAAAACGGATGCCAGAAAATTATTTCTCTAGAAAGAAAAGAAGTGGACTTTCAGGGAGAATCAGCTGAACTTACTGGTTCCAATAGTGTGTTCAGGTGGTCTCCAGCTGATCACGGCTTGGTCCGATCCAAACAGAGACGTGACAAGACGAGGAGCGGTTGGTAAAGGAAAAGGCTGAGTTGATGGCCCATAGAAAACCAAGTTGCCAAAGCCAAAGTATTCTATGTGTACCAAACTGCAGTCCACAATGTACTCATTGAAGCTAGAACTTCCCACTGGAGAGACCTCCTCATGGAAAACTGCTGAGCCATCTGTGACTGTAAATGTGTCGTCCTCATAAACGAAGCTCTCCATGTCATTAAATGGCACGTGTGATCGCAGCATGTGAAACTCTGAACCATCAAGAAAACCTGACACAAAGGCCTGTTCTGTTTTGTTGAAGAAAATTAGTCTCTTAGACTGGAAGTTGATCGTGAAGGCTCTCAGAGCACTGGATCTCACCACTGGTGAAGCTGCAGAGGCAGTGCCAGGAAAGAGTGGAAGGTTTGCTCTGTATACGCCATCCTCCAGGAGACAGAAAATGTAACTGGCCATGGAGCAAAATAAATCTGAATAACTACAGTGCAAGAAGTCTGTAGATGAGCCATAAATATTTTAGCAGCTAAGACATGTTCCTGTCTTTATGCACAATAGAAAAATGTTTTTGGCACTATATATATGTATATATATATATATATATATATATATATATATATATATATATATATGTATATATATATACTGGGGAAGTAGTCACATCATTTTTTACCTTCTGGGAATTTGCACAGCAGATTATTGGACAATATTCCTCTATAATACCTTAAATGTTAAGCATGAACGTTTAAAATTCATACAGTTTCATATTCATAAAAGCATGAAATTTCTAAAACCCAAATTTCTATATTGGAAAAGCTTTATCTCTTCTGCTAATACCCTAAAGAAGAAAATGCAGAAAAACAACACTGCATGGCACCACTCTTGTTCCAATTGTTTTGTAGTTTGTTATTTGTTGCCAATTGCACTTTTGTTTTGTTAACTTAAGTGCTTGAAACAGGAACCTAGATGACTGATGAACTGGAAAAAATTAGAGAGGAGCTTTATAGCACCTTTGGCACCAAGTGCTCAAAGGAGTTCACTTACCCATTATAGGGATCAGCTATAACCTTCCTAGGGGATGTCATGTAAAGAGGAGTGATGTCTTCAGCTGCTGTGCAGTTCTCTAAATGGCAGACATGTATCTGGGGAATAAGAAGAACGGGTGATACATTCACAGGGTGCTTGCTAATGAGCAGGCAAGCTGACCCGAGATTCCTTCAGGGGACTGAGGCAGTGAAACACCTCTCTCACAGTCCTAGGTCCTTCTGGGCTCCTGAGTTCTCAGTCAGCCAGGTACTACCCTTGTACACAAAGCTATGACAGCTCACCCTGAAAGAGCTGTCAGTCATAACTCTAAGCTGGAGGGGAAATGGTGTATATCCAACTGCCTGTACTCAGTTTGCAGGGTACAGGCAAACTGTACTTTGAAAATTATCTGGCAGGGAAGGGAAATGCTTTTCTCATCCTGGAAGCAATACCTTGGGATTCAGAAATCTCTGCCATCAGTCTGTTCACCTACAGCTCATTTGTATCTTTTCATCACTCCTGCTTTTCCTGCTCCATGTTCCCTGAGCAATAAGCGAAAAATCAGACATGGCAAGAGGATTAAAAAAAAAAAATCCCCCACTGACCATTACGGGCAAGTTTCTAATCCTTTGTACATTAGAGGATTACATAGGTACATGCAAAGTCTGACCATTAGTGTAACTGATGTTTTATGAGTAGGAAATCCAATGCATCTCCACTTTTACTTCAGACTGAAACCACTGTAATCTGAGCTGTTGCCATTATATGAAACACTTAACATATTTTGTCAGTTATGACAGACATTATAATCACTGTCTAGTTATCTGACCACCTTCCTGAGGCAGAGTAGGAAATGAACAGGCTAGATGGGTAACCAAGTAAGAGAAACAGTGTGGCTATGCTGGGTATGAGGAGGGTGTGAAGACAGTCTCAAAAACAGATTAAAACCAAAACAGTTATGTCCTAAGGAGAAAAATAAGGCAAGGAGCTAGAGTTCCATGTAGGATGTTTACTTTAAATATAACCTGATAATTAAGCCTGTCTTCTTTTATAAATTATGAAATATGTGAATGTTAATGTTATGTTAAAATACATTTTTGTAATTATATTTTGTGCATACATGTCTACACATAAATCATATTTTCTTATATAAAATTAATCATGTAATGGTTCAAATTAAGCAAGAAATTAATTAAGCACTAGAGCATTACCTTTTCATTCATGACAAAGTATATCCTCTGGTAAAGCCAGTCTACTGAGATGGACACAATAATCCCCCAGCCAGCATAAAAGAGCTTTAGGTCAGATACATCAGACATATTTGCAACTCCTTTCACCCAGATAGAATTCCCTTCAGAAAAATAGACAACTTGCTGATAAATATTCACAGAAATTCCTAAAAACAGAAAGATATGTGCACACAGATAATATAAGAAATGTTTCTGTTTTTTAGTTAATTTTTCTACTTGCCTTAAAAGTATGTCTTTTTCAGTCTGCAACCCATCGTCATCATCAGAGAAAGTTAACTATTTTTTCTCCTCACTTCTAGTCTTCTTTCAGATAATAAGGAGACATTCCCATTTGCTATGTAAGTGATATTATTATAGAGAATTGTCCTTCAGAAAGGTAATCAGGCAAAGAGAGGACATGAAATATGCAAACCGACAATGATTGCCCCTCTACAGGTCAAACAGATGCAATTGGCATCTCCTCACAAAGCACCATTCACTCTAGAATTCAAGCTTGAGATAATCTATGCCACCTCGAACTGTCAAAGGCTATTTAGTCAGGACCAACATTCTTTCTCTGGAGTCTTTGTGGCTCTGTGAAATTTGGTATTTAAACTCGGATGTCCACACTGTCACCAAGGACCAGTGTAGATAAGAAACATTAGAGTGGTGAGTAACTTGAGATAACATGGTTGTCTGGTGACTTTGGCTACTAAATGCCTTATTAGTATGCTAACACACCAGCACTATCTTTTAACACTTGGCATTATTTGATTCAGAAGTTTGAACCTCTTCATTTCCCTATATTCATGTTGAGAAAAAATAGATATTAATCACAGGGAAACATGGATTCATCTTACCTCAATTTAGATACCTAAAATGTAAAAAAATGAACCAGCTGCCTAGATACAGTGAAGAAGTTGCACTGGGGATAACGATTCATCTCTTCCCAGTGCCTGTCACTTCAAATATGTCAAATTGTGTCCTGAAAGTTCCTATTTCTCCTGACTGACTGTAAAGGGAGACTAGATACTAGATATTAGATGTGAGGTGCATTCTGTCCTTGGTGAAAAGAGGTCTTAGCCTCACTAGACAGAAACAGAGAGAACCCAATCTGATTTTACCTGTGATGTTGTGGTGTATAGCATTGTTTGGCAGGCACTGAGCAGCTTCGAGGAAATGTTCTGTGTCTCTCTTCCTTAAAGATTCTTTTCTGGATAGGAAGAGCCATGCTGCTTTTTCCTTAACTAGCAAACAGAGAAATTCAGAATTTAGATGACTACAGCACGTTGCTAACTCAGATGCATCATTAATAGTCATGCATATGCACATGAACACATATGTATGTATGGATGAATGAATAAATTGTTACATTAGCAGTGACAGACCAAAACTTAAACGCTTTGAGTGTTGAAAGTATGTGGAGTTCTTCACCATTACAGTTGATTCTGGCTCCTCACACAGGGTGAGAGCACACCATGTGAATTTCCCACTATCATTTCCTGCAACAATAGTCAGCTCCCTATTGAGGGAAAGTAAACTGGAGCAAATGAAGCCCTACTGACCCAAGGAAATGAAGGCACTAACACATCCATGTGACTTCAAGTTCCAGCAGAAATAGGATATTTAACCCCTCTGGACTTCTTTCAAAACCCCAGTAAAGCTAGAATATTACCCCACAGAGCTGGAGAAAAACAAGTCAAGTATGTTTATTTAATGTGTTTTGTTGTTATGATGAGTGATTTATTAAAAAAAAAACAAGATAAAGATGATCACAGATAAAGATGATAATGGGATAATATCATGTACTTCAAAGGTGATAAACTTACTAATTTTTTTCCAATAAAGTCACAGAATTTAAAGACAAGGATAGTTTTGGTCACATAAACCGACTTCATGCTTATAAAGGCCCAAATCTGCAGTAAATCTGTACCTTCTGTCTGGGCTATGCATAGCTCTGGGAAAAATAGCTTGCTTCACTTCTGAATCACAGATCCTTGGAAATCTAGCACACACCCTGCTAAATTGATTGTTACCTTCATTTTTAAAGATGGTGTATTATTTCAAGTATGATTTTGGCTAATTTCCATTGGCAAACAATCCTTCCCTTTTTTTTTCTCCTCTCCAGTTTAAGCAGCTGTCTGCAATCAGATATCATTTCCTCATATGGATATCACAAAACTGTGATCAAATGCTGTCTTAATTTACTCCCAGATAATCTGCATAGATTGAGCTGCATGTATTTCTCACATGATGCATACACTGTGAGTAATTTCAATAATGATGCCTTCAGAGCGGAGTACAAGAGGCCAATATTACCTCTTTATCTCTTTTCAAGTAACATTTCTTGCAATCTACAGCAGCAATCAGATTCTTTCCCCGACTCTTCTCATGGCTCAGAGCTGCAGAGCTCAGTGCCTGATGCAGTAACACCATTTCTGGACATGATGCATGAGGAAAGGCTGCTCTTGTTTGCATTAGCATAGAGAGAAAGCACGTGCCTGTGCAATTCAGGGGAAAACAACTGAAATTTTATGTGGTGACAAGTAAGGGGGGTAGGGTGGTTCCCTACCCCCATAAGGTGGGGGTTTTGTGGGCAATAGGGTTTGTTTGTTTGTTTGTTTTCTGCCTTAAATTAATTGCTTGGCAACTGGATTGACATAATGAATACAGTCCAGACTTTTCACAAGTGACATAAATGTTTATGACTCAGGGTCAACCAACTCCAGAGCAAACCTCTGTGGAGTCACCAAATGTGTCTGAGCAATTACACCAAAAACCAAAAAAAACCCAACAACAAGAACAACAAATTGTATTTTAAAAAGCACTAGAGAAGCAAGTTTAGTTTTTCTAACCAATAGCAGAAAACTGGCAATCCAGAGACAGCCTTGAAGTGTTTTCATAGAGCTGAAGCATTTCCAGGTGTTTGACAACTGAATCTTCACATGAAAAGATAAGCGTCTTTTATTTTCTTTTCTAAAAGAACATTTTGAGAACACTGATTTCAGTCTTATTTGTCTTCTATCCCAACATGTATCTTTCTCTGCCAATTAATTAATAATTCTGCAATTTGAGTAATAGCTATAGTGCATCATTACTTTCTTTCAATATTAATAAGTTCATATAGTAAAATAAATATCTCCATGAAAGAACCAAAAAATTGTTATGATTTCATATATTTGGCTAGAGATAACTGAGAATTTTTGACAAAAGAGTTTCATGTTAAGTATTTAATACTCTTGTACCTTTGGATGCTGGAGTTGTGATGTTGGCTTCGGCAGAGGGTCCAGCACCAACCTCATTAACTGCCACAATACTGAACCTGTGGTACACCAAAGAGACAGGTTTGGGTTGGCAGGTTTCTTGTGAAAGACTGCCTGAGAAAATTTTTATCAGGTAGAGAAGCTGCTACAGAAGTGCTTGATTTTCAGAAAATGCCTGTTTGAAAATAATGCTCTGGGGAAATTTAGAATAAAAACAAACCTAACCAAATTCTGAATTGCCCAGAGGCAGAACAACAACAGAATCTTCTAAATTTAAATTCAAAATAGTTTTTCAGACTCAGAAGAACAATTCAACTTCATTTCAAAGGAAGATCTGTATTTACCAGTGCAATCATAATGCAGACCTTTGCGTTCAATAAAAATGAAAGATGCTTTTTCCAGATGCTTGAAGGACTAGAGAAGACTGCTCTATCTTTCTCCTGTTGTACTGAAAACAGGCCACACAAGCCTAAAGGTATTAAAAACAACAACTACGAAAATTCAGCCTCTCAGCCCTATATCAGATTGCTTTTCCTTCCTCACCATCTGACCTCTGCAAAAGCAGCCAAATTACCTGGGATAACTCTGTTACCTCAAGGAAGGTGTCCTTGCTTTTGGCAAGGATGTAAGTAAATCACATAATTGTGCAGAAGTTGTGTTAAGGTACACTCCATGCTATCTGGGCAAGAAGTGTGACATCCTGGCCACATTGCCTATCTTTTAATTTTGTACCTGTAGGTGGTGTTTGGGAAGGTGGAGTAGAACTGAAAGCTCTGTCCTCTTGAGGCTCCCAACAATTCATGATTCTCACTGGTCAGGAGCAAGTTATATCCAATAATCAATCCGTTCGGAAAAAGTGGTGGAGACCAACTCACTTCAACTGTGTTTGGACTTGAACTCTCAATGTCTTTAATGACAGGAGCTGTTGCAGGAACTGCAAGACAGAAAGAGCTGACTCCAGTATTTGATTAAGATATTCTTTTTCATTTTCATTTAGGTTTCATTTAGGTTTCATACCTTTTAATTAATTTATGCACTAATAAATATTATTAGGGACAGTTAATATTTCAGCGACAGTTCACTTTCTTTTAATGTCCAGGAAAACAGGACAGTGTTTCAGTCAAATATATGCATAATTATGTACTAAAATATCCCATGTGCCCTCACAATTTTGACCATGTACTTTCCTGTGCTTGCTTTTAAAACCAAAAGCAAGGAGAAGCCCTAAATCTTCTAGGTCAAACAAAAAAACCCTGAGGTTTTTAGTTTGGTCTTCTGCAGCTACCCAAGAGACAACATACTCGTGGTTCTGGAGATTAGGCACCAATGTTTTCTGCCAAAGAAACAACAATGAAACCCAAATTTTTCTGTTAAGGTCCTGAAAGATGCAATTAATTGTGCCATTCATTACCTCCAAAAGCATGTGTCCGGTAGCTGGGACTGGGTGGAGAATGGAGCTGCAGCTGAGATGTAATGATCCAAACTACTTTAAACACGTATTCTGTGAAGGCCTGAAGGTCTTTGACGGTATATGAAGTTTCAGATACTACCTAGATTAATGCACAAACACAGTTGGGTTTTTCCTTCCTCCAGCTGCAGCTATTATGTAGGATGTTATGAGGGCAAAAGAGGTCTCATACAAGAACATACATATCTCAGGATAAAATAAGTCAGCAGCTTAAGTTCAATTAAGAGGAAATTCTGAAAGTTATTTTCAGCATAAACTTTGATTTTCTATCTTTTCAAAACTTTTCCTCTTCTCTTTTCCTAGGAACATGGCACCAAATCTCAACAATGGGCAGACAAATCAAAGGATGGATGCAATATAATAGTAAATTTTAAGAAAAAAGTTTTTAAAAAAAGCTAAAATAGTAGCATTTTACAAGTATATTGCATGCAATGTATTTTAAAAAAAACCAGAGGTTTAAAATACAAAGGATCCTAGTTACACTGAAATATATATTGTCTGAAGTAGTTGCTCCCTATTATTTCATCAGTGATTCATTCAGAAGAACTTCCTGCTTAGCAAATTATCTTTACCTTTGATTTGTGGTGCCAACTTGTCATGCCCAGTAAACTGGTCCAATAGAGATGATGGCAAGATAACAAATGTATAGCTGACGCAAAAGAACAAATTATGAGAATAACTCCACTGAGTCAGAACAAAGGTCTTCCTAGCCAAGTATTGTGCTTTGGCAAGAACCAAAAAAAATTCCCTAGTGAAAGGGGTTTTTTTTAAAAAAAAAAAAATAAAAGAAAGCCTACAGCCGTACTTCTGCTGAATATTCTCATTGGCATTTCACAGGCATGGCTCAACATGAAACAATGGGAATATTTGCATTTAGTAGAACTCGATTTTTTCTTCCGCTAGTTTTTCCAGTCACTTTTCAAACCCAATTCAGTAATTTTAGCAATTTTAATATTCAGGAGTTTAAATTTAGCAATTTAACATCCACATGTGCCAGGAAGCAGCTGAACATTTCAACTACCCGTTCAGTGAGGAAATACATTTTGCTAGTTTTGAACCTGCTACCTGCTAGTTTCCATTAAAGTCCGTAGTTCCTGTCTTGGAGGAAATGGGGAATAATCCACTGCTTCTCAGCTTCTCCATGCCACTCAGGATTTTGAAAATTTCTCTCGTGTACCTAACATATCATCCAATATTTTTCTAAAATAAAAAAGTGTAACCAAGAGCAGAGAAGAGCCAATGTCCTTGGAAAGTAAAAGGAGGTGTCCTCCCTTACCTCTGTGTACCTCCAGTCACCAGGGAGCTTGTTGAACTTCCACTGGATAATATATTTCACTCCAGAGATGTTAGCTGCCTTCCACCCCAATGTGACACTGTGGTTTCCGATGGCAGATGCAAATGGTGCACTAGGTTTGTTCAAGTAGTCTGAGGGGAAAATGCAATACAACAGCAAGAAAAAAATCTTTCATGGCAATCACTGCATCTCAAAGGTAAAAACCTTTTACCTCACACACCTAAAAACTGTGAAGCCCATAAAAATACTTAAAAGAATATATTGAAAATGTTGCTGAGTAACTTGCATGGCATTTTAAAGACAGTTTGATAAGTCAGATGGAAATGGGCCAGCTTCAATGTGATCAGTTGTGACTACAACGCCACACTTGTGTAAATGTATTTTTATTTACAGCTACTAAGTAAAATTTTTCTGAATAGAAACATAGAGAAGATGTGGGAGACTTCTGAAAAGATTTTCAAAGGGAGTATTTCAAAGCACTGTATTGGCCCAAGATATTATCTTACACAGTTCAGAGTGGATTCAAAAACTCTCATGTCCATGAAAGGGAGGGAAAAATGTTTTACTCCAAGATAAACCTCAGAGTATTTGTTTAAAGAAAAAACAAGAGTGGTAGTTTTCTGATTAATGAAAATACTCAAGACATTCCTATTTTTTAAATAAATCCAGATCATAGGACAAGACCATGAATTTATCAGAGTGTCAGTTGGACATAGGACTCTTTTCAGACTTACTTAGTGCTTCAACTCCATATGCATTCTCTGCACGGCTACAGCCAAACTTACAGGAAACTGTCTGTGAAGGGCACAGGACTCACTGGTTAGCTTTGTGTAAAGGCAAACTTCCTTCCAGAATCATGCAGACACATTTTAAATACATACAAATTCTGAGGATATTTTGCATATATACAAACCCTATGGAAATAATGATATTAAATCTAAAAAATAGCACTGCCATGAATTCACTCCAAAGATTTTCTTGAGAGCCTTTTCATCAATTAACTGGGCCCTGAATTAAAGGTTTCCTCCTTACACACTGTCCCTTTGTGGAAAGCATGAACATGGGGCTACATTAAAGTTGGAAATAGACTTCAGTGATGACCATGGAGTTAGGAAGACAAGATTTTTGACTAGTTAGTAATATATTCCACATGTTGCATTTCACCCTTTCCTGCTTCATTTATAACCTATGAATGAGGCACATTCTTACAATGTATTTCCAGTGAATGTTCAAAATAGCTAAAGTTGGCAATTTTTAAGAGCAGCCATGCCTAATTCACACTTTCTTTTCAGCAGCTACTCCTGCTACAGCTGTGCCTACAAGCTGCAAGCAAAACAAATACCCCAGGGCAGTGAGGTCCACACTGACTTCCTAAGAACAGAAAGTCCTGAGTTTTCAGTTCAGGAAGGGAAGATAGATAGAGTGTCTGCTTTTATGGAGAGAACTTAAGAAGAAGTAGAAACATGTTCTAGGTGGGTCTCAGTAGCTTTAAAATTACATGCAAGACTGAGTCTCATGGAAATCCAAACCTTTTGAGAAGTGGTGATTTGAGCTTTTCTGGGTAGGACATTTATTTGGGCTCATTTTATTCTGCAGGTTCATTCAAGCCTTTAAAATCTTGATGTTTGCTCTGTACAGCAGCAAGTTATAATCAACCTTTAGATCATTAAAAAGCAATTCATTATGGCAAGTCAGGAAAGTTTTTTAGTAGCTCTTCCTATAATTTGAGGAAACATATTTCTGGCACCCTATGGAAACTGATAAGACATGCTATTTCAGACAACACAGTTGCAACCAAGATAGATTTGAAAACTTACTTAGCTGTATATTCCTGTATACATTATGTCACATCGAGACATTCAGGGCCAAGTGCAAGCACTTAAAATTTTTTCCAATATTTTAATATTCAGAGAAATAAAATATCTCCAGGTAAATTATCACCAGTGTTAGCAGGTGAAAATTCAGGTATTAGCAGTCGTAAGTTATCAACTGTGCACTGGAGCTTTAATTTACGACTGATACTTATTTGTTTTAAGGGGTAGGTTACATGCTGATTCATAGTGCCTTCTGCCTCATTTAACACAGGTATTTCTGAACACTTGTTTTTTGTTGCGTTATTCTTTCTCTGATTTTTGTCTGAACCTGAACCATAAATCCCCTTTTTGCTTGAGGTAAGAGGATTGCTAGAGCTCCTAGCCTTAAATTTTGAGGGAAATTTGCCATCTGCTCTACTTGAAAACAATAAATCCTCATATTTTCTCCATCCATGAACAATGTCCTTGTATAAGCCACAGTCTGATATCTTTTCTTGAGAATATTCCTATGAAATTCAGTGGCAATCCCCTGTTCCTTGGTGGGAGGAGAAATGCTACCAGATTTCATCCTCAAGGTGTATTCACATAGCAGGACTGAGCTAATACCAAAGAAAAAGTCCCAGTCTTACTCCCACTCCTTTGCTCTGCAGACTGCAATGACCCGATCCTCTGGATGCAGTGACACAGTGCGTGCCTGACATATGGGTGGTCAAGCCAGTCAGCTGATCCAGTGGAAAGATAATCCCAAAAAAGCCCTTGCAGAGTCAGCACATTTAACTGGCATATTGCGTGACCAGACAGGGGAAAAAAAACCTCCAACACAAAAGCAACAAAACCCCCACACTCATTTTATCTTTCTACAAAAGTAATTTGGTTACTTCTTCTGTAGGACTGTTCCTACACTCCAAAATCACCATTTAGTGCATCAGTAAACCTTTGCCGTCCTCACAATTTGATAGACTAAAAAGCATTTTTTAAAAAAAAGAAAAAAAATCCTTTCAATCAAATTTTCAGGTTGACAATGGGTTTGTATTCTACTTGTGACTCTCTCCAACTCTTCCATCACTTCATTGAAATGTGTTGCTTCCATCTGGGAACAACCTTTATGCTGAGGTCTCAAAAGTGCCAAACACAACCTTTCAATCACCTCATCCCCATCCTATCCTATCTTGCACTCTACATTCATGCTGAAAGGGGCCATCTCTTTACCAGCACTTTGTTGACCCATACTCATCACTGTGAGCACCAGTCCAACCACAGCACAGACAGGCACTCCCCACTTGAGATCTCTTTCTAAACAGCCACATGTTGCCCCTTGCTGCATCGCATTTTATTTCATTTAGACTCTCTATCCAGTCAAGTGTTTTGTCTTCTAACTCTCACCCTTTGTTTCCACTTCTTGCCAAGCTGGTATCATACCAGCCTTAACAAGCATTCTCTCTGGATAGTCTGTGATAGAATTAATGAAAAAACTGGATGAACAACACCCTTGTGAGAGTGTAGAACATGGTTTACACAGGTCTGTCCTGTTTCATAATGCTGAGATTAGTCTGCTTTCTTTACAGCAATGTTCTCTGTCACACAGCAGTTTTTAATGCAAACCTATCCTTGGCCACCACGCTGAAAAGGTACATAACTTATTCCTCAGCTTTAGGGAGTACAAAACAATTAGACCTGAATTGATAAGTTTGTGTATCTACACTGTATTTCTTAGCACTCCGTGGACATAGCAATCATTGAAATAGTGATTTTTTTTGGTATTGCTCTGAGGGCATTTAACTTACCTCACATGCTCTAGTGTATGTCTCATTCTGCCAAGAAACAAATTATTAAAATGTGGGGTTAGCATAAATATAATCACAGAGTATTTCAAACAAGTAATACCAATAATCAGAATTTCTTACAGTGAAAGTACATTAAAAAACCTTATCACTGCCAAATAATGAAAGAAGGAAAATCCACACTTGAAAAAACAGAAAGTCAACATTAGAATGATGCTATGGTTGAATGAGATTCAGGCATTCAAGAGATGCAGAAAAATGAGCAGTTTAAAAGCTATCATGGCAGTTGTCCCAGACCAATGCTAGTTCTCATCCACCTGGTTTAGTTAAACAAGAAATCAATCTGCTGAAGGTCATGTGCTTCATTTACCTCTGCATGCAACTCTGAGACAGCCCCAGTACAGTAAAATCCTAAAAAGCACCAGAGCATTCTCACTGTTTAAAAATCTATGTTGGGCTTTGTGAACTGTAAAATGCCCATATGTTCTGACAAACACAATGAAAACTTTTGATATTACAGGCAACTTGCATAGGAAGAATTATTAACTTCCCAAAACAGAATTTATAAGGGACTGAGAGATAATAGAGATATTACTTCTTTTCATAGAAACATGGCTCTGACTGGATTTTGAACGTCTGCCATTGGATAAGTACTTGATGGGCTGGAAACAAGTGTTGTAGAGGCAAAGCTCAGGTAATACTCACACATTTCAGTGGACAGTCGGTTTGCACAGTGGCATTCCAAAATTGACATCCTTGTGTACACTGCAAAGACAGAGGATGGCTTTAAAAATTACTTTGAAAGCAGAGTTCTAAAGGCAAGGGACTCTCCAGCACTAGTGGTACATTAAAGGTACTTATGAGTATTATAAGTACTCAGATCCCACAGTAAGAGTTATATTGTATAGTGCCCTTCTCAGTACAAAACCAAATACAAAGTAAAATTAATTCAGTCTTGCTCTGGGAATGAGTTTACTCAACTGGCTATGCTGTGGCCAGTGCTCCCACCCTCTCAGCTTCACTTTACCACTTGTTCTCTATGCAGAAAGAGCAGATATGCAGTGTGTAGGACAGCCAAGCACAGAGGAAAACTGTTCAGCACAGGCCCTTCCACACAAGCTCTCCAATAGGCATTGGTTTTAAAACCATGAGTTTTCACAGAAGTAATAACTATTGTGTCACTCAGTTTTGATGTTGGACCTTTCCTGTTTATGCTGTCCCATCTACTTCTTAGTGGTTGTGAAGGTTTTTCTTCTTAAAGGGAAGCTGGAACAACTTTACAAGTAGAAGACTCTGATACTGAGTTTTGCAAAGTTGCAAAGCCTTATATAAAAATATAGTGAAGACTTGGTAACACTGAGCAAAGATACACAGAAACTTAAACAGGTGAGTCAACCTTGCTATGTACTGTCGTGACAACACAGACTTTTATGGTCCCAGCATCATAAAAGGCCCAGCTTCACCAGATACCAGGTGCTGAGAGGCTGCTTGCCACTAGTCTCTGTGGAAAATACTGAAGACTGAATTCTCCACCACTCTTCAAAGTATATGTATGATCACAGATACTGAAATTGGCAGGAATAAACTTTCTAACACAATGTGAGCCATTAGAAAGCAGGCATTCTTTATCTGTGCAGGACACACAGAAGGACATCTCCTTATTTCTGTGTGCATTGTGAGGCTTGACAAGGTACTTAAACACTATAATCATACATATTCATAAAAATGTGTTTCTTATCTAATACATAAACATCACCTTCCTAGAACTAATTTCCATGTATCTGCCTCCTACTGGAAGTCCTTTTATAGTCCTAAAGGTTTATCAAGAGGGGTCACTGGTGGCTATATTCACTGAATGCTTCAGTGTTAGACGTGACCTTCCCTTGAACTTTTTCTTTGGGCACGCATTGCTGCTTCTTGTTACATAACTTGCAAAAGCCCTACTGTAGTCCTCTTTATCTGTTTCTCCACTGGTTTCAGCCATGCTTATCATCCTGCATGTATACCTTTGCATCCTTTTATCTTTTTATTGCCAGTTAGTCTTTAAGCTCTATTCAGCAACTTCATGGGAGCTGAAAATTTTTTCTTCTCTATGTTATTTATCACCACCAGCTCGAATTGCATTTTCAATTTCAACTAGGAAATCAGCTAAAGTCCTTCAAGAATGCTTCTATGAAAACCTCACATTAAGCCCCCATGATAAACACAACCATTTGAAGTCCTGGAGAACTCTAACTGTTCAACAATTATAAGTTTCCTTACATTGAATCACGGAGAAAATGAAATAAACTACTTAATTGTACAGAGGTAAGTGAATAAGACAGCCTTAATAATTTGCATGTTGGAGGAAACACTAGTTTTTACTTATTGTCTCAAAAATGACAGACAACTGAACTTTGTAGATCACAAATGTGAACATAACTCGCAGCAGAGATCACCACCATTTACACATTTTCTTTAAATAAAAAACATAGCCGTGCCTCTAATAATTTGAACCAAATCTGCCCACTCGACTTAGTGACTTAAGCTAGACAGGCAACTGTGTACATTACATGAGCTCTTTGAAAATATGATCACTGTGCCCATTGTATTCAAAAGCAGGAACATAAAATGTCAGCAATTAACAAAGCAAACCATTACTCACTGATCCTGTGACGTCACTAACGTTGCAAAGGTTAGTAATTCCAAGTTCTCCTTCCTATGGGAAAATACATCACTTTTTAAAAGAATCAAAATTCCACAAAATTCTTTGATTAAAACAAAATAAATCACTGGCTTCTTGTAAACCAAATTTTCTTTGGCTGATGTTTCCTCATCTGCAGAAATTTATTGTTGGCACATCAGTAGCTCCTCATTTGAGACCAATTTCAGAGATACCATCAAACAAAGATATGGCCGAATCAGTTGGCGTTAATCAAATTATCAAAGGTAGGAATTTGGCTCTTACCTCCCCATTCAGGTTCACTGAGTCAATAGCAAATGCTTCACAAATATGTTGGGCTTAAATGACAAAGCCAAGTGGCTTTGACCTCTTGGGAGCAGAAAGACCCCCCTTCGAGCTGAATGCCTTTTGCCTGGCCACCTTTTGAAGGAGTTTTACGCAGCCATATGGTAAACCACCACCCTTCCTCTCCTGCCAAAAGTGCTCTCCAGAGAAAGTGCCTATTTTTTCACATCATCCAAAGTGTGCAAAACCCAGCACTGTCACTGAAGTGCAAATGATTTGAGGATGTATGCAACGACCTTAGAGAAGCTGGATAGCAGCTCTTAAATTTTTGACCTGAAACCAGATAAGAGCTGCCGTAGTAAAACAATTCTCAGGAAGAAATTTTCAGCACACTGGGTACACTGTGACAAATCAAACACAACAAGTAGACCAGAGGAGAAAAATAAGATTTACAACCCTCAGAATCAAAGATTACATTTTTCACACCTGAATCAATACATTCACTGAACATAAATGTGATTTCCCTGTCTTTCAAAGCTGAAAGGAAGAGCAACTTATTTCTTATTCTGAATTAATTTAAACTCAAATCAAAGGATCCCCATTTAAGTTATCATTGCATGATAGGCTTCCATCAGGGAAGGCAATTAACTCCTTCACCGGTGCAAGAGTTCAAAATAGTTTTAAAGGAACTGTCAGACAAGTGTATGAAATAAAACAGAGGGGGTGATAGTTCTCTGCAGTAGGCTTCCACAGTTAGCACCGAAGCACAAAATGTCCTCTTTACAAAGCAAAGATACACAGTGCTCTAAAGCACCTCAATATTTCAGGCAAATAGAAGCAAGGAGGCAACTCCTGAAGGCAGAATAATTGTCTAGATTTCAGAGGTTTTCCTTATTTTTGTCTTGCATTTGTAGAAGAAAAAATAATAAACTTTGCACACTATTCAAAGGAAGATTAAGAAAGTATAAAACTAAGGATCTGACTACTAATTTTAATACTTACAGAAATACCCAGAATTTAAACCAGCTAATTTAAAAATTAGGCTGCAACTAAGTTCAGGATAGCTGTGTGTGTCACTGATTCCCAGAAAATTTCTTGTGACTTTACAGTTTTCATTGATTACATAAGAAAAGTCCTAGACTAGACCAAAATGAATAAGAAAAGTGAATAAACTGAAAGAATAAAAGTTTATCTTCCCCACCCTCCAGGATCTTCAGCATTCAGAGTCATTGCATGCAGTCAGAGTAGTGGGATTTGGTCCTTACCAAATTCCACAAATTCAAATGTTAAAATGTTCAATCCAAATGTTAGTTCTCAAACTCTGCTCCTACTAAAATACACTCTTTAGAATAATTTTGAAAACACTGATATATAATGTGAAGTACTTACAGAGCTAACAACAATCTGTATTTCAAACGATTAGGTGCAGGTTTTGAAAACTTACCAGGTTACTTGTACATAAGTCTTGACAATTCCTTGAGAAAGCACAGTACACTGCAGAAGTCCATAGGCAGTAAAAAGCAACAAGCCTTTTTAGTGGGAAAACCCACAGGCAAGCGTTCCTCATAACTTAAATGATTTCATCTGTTAATCTGACTCTTCCCTTGACTTGGACATACAAACTCCGCTTAGTCCAGGTGACGGAGATGCAACTGTGGAATTTCTGCATGTCAGATCATTAAAATATTCTCTGAATCCTTGTTTACACCCTGCTCCTTCAACAACATCTCAGCTTCCTGGAGCACTTGTCTTGAACTTACGCAACCTCTATTTCATAGTTTCTTATTAAGCCACTGAAACAAAAGAGCTGGCCAATGAAAGTCAGTGTATCTACTTACACAAATACCATTAACGTAAAAAGGAAACTAAGTGCAATGCTTTTAAACAGGTGCTCCGAGCCACACGGAAGCAGGGAAACGGTGGGAAAAAAACAGTCTAATGTTAATTTTGACTAGATTAAGCTATTTCTAAATATTTGTAAGTTTGTTGGTGATGATGAATAACCTTGTTAGATCGTCATATCAGACATGGCAAAAATTGTAATTAATCTTTATTTGAATGGTCGTTTCCAAATATTCCATTTCCACATCAAAATACCACTCAGAACAGACCTGTGTCTGCCTTCAGATGCAATCTAGACACAAACTAACCAGAGCCAGTCTGCTAGGGGCTCTCCAGATGAGGAGGCACAATTGTACTAGTAAGCTTTCATCCATATCATGGAAGAAAAAGGAATCTGATAGATAAATCATGTGTCTGATTCAAAGAGTGGTGAAGAGTCTTACATAGAGTTGAAGACTCACATTAAAGAGGTCTGTGGAAAAGTCAAGCTTAAGACACATCCAGGTCCTGGTCTGTGGCATATCTGCTGTACCAGCAGAGCCATCCAGAGAGTAATTCCACAGCAGAAAATCCATCCAGCTTACACAGACACAGACACACACACACACACGTTTATGTACATGCATATGTATACAAATGCTATGTCATTTTGTGCACGTGTATTATTCATTATAAATCAAATGTGCTACTTTATAAATAATACAGCATTTTGATGATCAGTTGAGGCTGGCACATCCAGTTATTGCTGCTTAGAAAGGCTATCTGCTTTTCCACCCCACCTTTCCAAGCCCTGTTCACTTGCCAAGGAAACATTTCTGCAGTCATGCAATAAAACTGGCTGAGAACCTGGCTAACATTAACCCAGCAACAGCAGAGGTGAACTGGCTGGCATTAACCTGATGCTGTTTTTTTCTGGCTCAGGCTCTAGTACAATCCCCTATGCTGTTCTGTCCATGCAGTGAAAGGAGTAAATGCACTAAGGCAGGAGAAAAGGGAAAGCCAGGCTGGAGACAGACAATGAACATTGGAAAGCACAGGGCTCAAAATGGTCCAGGGAAGGAAAGGCTTTTAGGACCAGGTTCCTTCTTTTTCTTTCAGTTGCCCTGGGAAGGATTTGGGGGTTTCCTTGTGCATTATCTCAGTCTCCTCACCACAACTCAAGGGAACTCCCAGATGAGAGTATGGCTCATCTAGAGAGAGATTTGCTTTCATCTAAGGGCTTCCAACCACAGGTGTGGGGGAATTACTGCCCAATTTGTTTTTCACTTCTCCACTCCAGAAGGATACTGCCCCCACTCCAGCCCACGAGCAAAGCTGCTCAAGAGGGAGCTCCTTAGATCCAGCCAAAATAAGCCAGTTTAGTCTGACTGCTTAAATAGTAGCTCTCTGCTAATCCAGCTCATCTTGGCTGAAGAAGTTTCATCAGAGCTCACATGAAGCAACACTGAAGAAGAAGCTGGGGACAGGCAGATGGAGGCTGCAATTTCTTCCTGAGGAAAAAGCTTTGGCTTTGAATAGCTGGGACATTTAGGACCTTCTGGATTTGGTCTCTGGGACTATTAGGACTATGCTAGTAAACATACTAAACATATATACTAGTAAATAATTTAGTAAATATACTAAATATATATACTAGTAAATTCAATGTACCCACATCTAAACACTAGCAAGTGGCATGGGATAACTCACATGCACACTTTAAAAATCTCTTTAATAATCCAAGAGAGGATAGGCACAGCTGAAACACCTATGGACAATGTCTCTTAGATTTACTATATCCCAAACTGTTCCTGGATATTATTTGGGCTAGTGCTGATGTGGATCAAAATCAGACTGAGTTCAACAATTGATCTATGTGGTCACTCAGGATTAAGAATGTTGGCTGGCATGGATTTAAATTACTAACTTAGAAGTAATGCAGGTTAAAAAATATGCCTAAGTTCAAACTGTTTTAAAAAATCTTCTAATGGCATTTAAATAGTCAACACATTTTCTTAATTTGTTTTGGGTTTTATTTTAGGAACTGTTTGGATGTTAGGATGTCTAGGATGTTTTTTGAGGATATATAGGGAGAAGCATTGGGAGATGAGAAACACAGAATCACAGAATCATTAAGGTTGGAAAAGACTTCCAAGATCACTGAATCCAACAATTGACCGCACACCACCTTGCCAACTAAACCATAGCACTAAATGCCATGTCCAGGGATTTTCTGAACACTTCCAGGGACAGTGATCCCACCAGGTTAAGAACCTGGTGAGGAATGTAATCAAGGTGCATCTTAAAGTCTGAAGAAAAAGTCCACAGCACCATAACAATAACAAAACAGTATTTGGCTTTTCAGACAAGGAAATTTGGTTACTATCAAATACATATAAAGAACCCCTTGTAACTGGAAAGCTTGGCTGTTACTGATGAGGATAATTCTTGTCAGTGAGCATTTGCACACTCATATAGGGGTAGTGCACACATGCCGCACACAAATGGCCTGTAACCAGAACAATTAGTTAATAAAAGAGTAACATTAAAGACACTATTGAAGTGAACTGCTCAAATGGTCCAGAAATTTTTCTTAAACTTCCAACGCTGTTTTCCACCAGGTGTCACTGTAACATCCCATAAACCACGACTTTCAAAGGAAAAAAAAGCACTGAAATATCTTCTTTCTTGTTTATCTTCCTTTGAACACATTGGGAGACCAAATACTAACAGTTACTTGAGTCTTTGGATTTTTAACCTGAATTTCAGGAATTCTATGAGAAGAGCGTACTTATGAGCTTTAGAAGCCAACCTTTAAAAGGACTGTTTGGAATATCTGTAAATGACAAAGCATTAAGTGTAATTTTTAGGTACATTCCTTCCATAACACTGCACCCTTACATGGAACTAGGGATCTAAATTTTGTGAGATATCGTTAATAAACCTTGTCCTTTGTATTATAGATCTCCTTACACAATATAATTTACTTTATCCTGAAGACCAGCACAAGGAAGATGTGCAAGGAAGAAGACTGTGTATGAAGAGAAAAATAGAGAAAAGAAAACTTGATCACAATTCCCTACCTGGACAGAGCTTTTTACAAACTATGGATTCATCTTTCAAATTTCTTTGGAGTCTCTTTTAAGAGAAATAGAGCTATGAACAGACAAATGATCAGCCCTGATAGCGATGAAAAAGGGCTATCATACCTTGAGGAGAAATGTGTCATTATTACTGCCAGTAAAGCAAGTAACTAAGGCTTATTTATGCCTGAGATTATCATGATCCATAAACACAAACCTTTCCTGTATGTGAACATGCACACGACTGTGCATATGTATACATGAATGGTATAATATAAGCAGACTAAGGATCAAAGACACAGAGCTTTAGTGCTTTGCTGCACTTACAGCAGAAGATTAAAATTACTGGCTCAAGGTATGGTGGCAGCCTACTCTACCATTCACCCCAGTGCACAGATACAGGCTATTGCATACACAGACAGAAAGATCAGCTGGGAAACACCTTCTGGGCTGTCAAAAGGTTACAGCCCAACACATTAACATAAACTGATGGCAATTTCATCTTATTTTAATAGTACAGGACAAAAGGTCTCAAATGGTCAGCTCCCAGCTGACCCAGACCTGGAGCCGTGCCATCATCCCTGCCCTTGTGGCAGTAACCTCCATCACAAAGGTAGGACAAACAACTCAACGTAACACCCACTCCAGCAATCTAATTTCAATCTCCTCCCACATTCGAGCCAGGCACCTAAAATCTCATCAAATGAAACAATTGCCTGTGTGCCACTCAAACACATCTGTGCACAGTTTCACAGAACGGCAGCACACAGCAGGAATCGGCAGCACAACAAAAGCTGAACACAGGATGGCTGAGGAGGCAGGCAGGGGGACACCCAAAACACACAGATGTTTGTGTCTAATCTGGGCTGTTTGTCTCCAGTTACACAGCACTAAAGACGAAGATAGACCACCGTTTCATGAGTCCTATCTTGATGGGAAGGAAAGTTGGGAGAGGTGAGAAAGGAGAGACTGTCAATCCCTCAACCAACCCACAGGGCAGAGCAATGAAAAGGAAAATCTCAGCTTTTACTTATCTACCTCCTTTGTCTTGGGGAGGTCATCTTGAAAAAATATGCTGATGTGAAGCACTCACTAGTGATGATGGATTTTCACTCTTTTCCAAAGATCATAGATTATTCTCATTTTCCCTCGAGCAATGGGCCCCCATCAGATTTTGAATTTCTTAGTAAGTAAGTGAACAAGGACCCTAAGGGCAAAAAGCTTCCCTCCACTGCCCTGGCCTCCCTCCTTCCCCTTTTATTTGTTAGTGCAACTGCTAAGACAGCTGTTTGTCTGGCAATAGCAGCCAGTCGGTCAGGGAGTGCTGTGCACAAACAGAGGGAAGGCCATACAAGAGAAACCCCCTGGAGTCTGGCTCAAGATTTATATCTATCTCTGCAGATTAGAGAAGTGGGGTTGGGGAGGGGGGAGAAACAGACTGTTAAACTGGATCAAATTGGAAAGACAGTCATGCATGAGATACTTAGCTAAACCAGTCAGGAGACAGGGATTTGCTTCTATTGATCTGCAGTAATGATGACTGGAGAAATGTCTCATTAAACGGTGTACAATGATGGATTTCAGACTAGGCAAATTTGAGCTGCGGAGATTAACAGGAAGATATATAAAAGCTAGGACAGAAAATATAAGGACTGCTAAAGGGTAACATGAATCTAAAAATATATTGCTAAAATATTCAAATATAAAAGAAAAATAACATATTAGGGCTTATTAAACTACGTGTAATCATCATTCACAACATTAGGAGAGACAGTGAGCACAAAGCGACAATAAAAACCTTGCTATTAAGTAGGTAAAGCTTGCACTTCTTTTTGTATTGCTTTAAAGAGGATGAGTTGGCAAGGTATTTGCAAAGCTATTTAGTGACTTGTTCAACTGTGTTGTCTATTAGATATCTCCTGCTTATTACTAATCAAGTGTGCTGTCTGAAATTTGAAGAAAACTAAATTTCAACAAATACAAGTAGTAGGCAGTGCAACAGTGTAAAATGGTCTGATGCAGGATGTCTGAAGAGGACTGCATGAAAAAGACGTGCAAAGGGTTTTAGAGAGAAACAGAAGGAAAGAAGATTGCATACCACAGAGGGAGTGACTTATCACTCTGAGCATGTAGATCAGTGTGTAAGAAGATATAAAACCAAGATCAGGAGGAAAAGACAAAAGGTGCAGAGGCAGTAGTGCAGATTACACAATCTTCGTAAAGATCTTCAGAACAGTCAGATGTTCAGTTTGCATAAACATCTCCCATAAAAGTCTCTATCTCTAACACCTTCTGGTTTCCATGGCATTCCCAAATACCTGAACATTTAATCTCCCAGTAGTTCCATAAAAAGAAATTGCTTATCCAGCAATCCATGAGAGAGCCCATGTGCATTGAGTTCCTTACAGACTGAGAACCAACAGTACCCACTATGGAGACAAGAATTAACTGGGGCTGGATTTGACCATTTCAATCACCAACCTGAGAAACTGTGTTGCTGGACTGCTGTTTGGATGTACTGCTCACTAGCCTTTTGATAGGTATCTAGGGTCCCAGTCCTTCTCCCCCCAAAATTCCCATCCTCCTCTTCTTGATTGAGCAGTACCCTGGCTACAGGCATGGACATCGGCCCACAGGAACAAGCAAATACCTTTCTCCACACAAGCAAGAGAAAATCTCCTCATAGTAGGGGGAAAAAATTGAGGATGTTCTCTAAAACACAGGCTTGTTGCAAACAGTTGGAGATACATTCGATCCCTGCTTTTCTGAGGGACAGGGAAACATTCCCAGGGAAGACAATAATTAGCTGGGATCTACCATCAGGAGAAATCCTGGGGAAAGTAATACAGCACATCATTTCCACCTGCAATAACAGCTGAAAAGGTAAATGCTGTGGGCAAGACAACATTTTGTTTCAACTCACTAGCATGCACCAACACCACAGGCAACCCAGTGAACTTCAGGCTTTATCCTCCAACAGTTTGAAACCCCTCTGGAATATCAACATCTGCCATGAGTTAAGACAAGTCTGCTCCTTGCCCTTCTGAGTGGAGGGTCAGGTCTGAGCACAGCTCCACAGCCCCCAAATTCAGATCAACCTGATCTGAATATGGCCAGCCCCTGCTGAGCTCCTCAACTGTGCGCCCACTGCCCTGTTATGGGGAGCATGGGGCTTGTTCCCATTCCCTAAACACAGGTCCCTAGTGACACCCTCCCTGTTTCAGGGTGTCCCAGATGTTCACCTGGGGCTAGCAGTGTTTAGGCACCACAGCAGGGAATTCCCAGGGCGTCCCAGAGCATCCATCCCACTCCCAGCCAAGAGCAGGCACCTTCCTGGGGACAAAGAAGCCAAAGTTGGGATGTGGGCCCAGGGCTGGAGAGTGGCTCCGATGTTGCACCACTGGGGCAGGGGCTGATGGCTTCAGGGGCTGGCATGGGGCCCTGGCCCCTGGGTGGATGGGGAGCCCAGTGCAGCTGGGCAGAGAAAGCCCATCCCAGGCGTGCCATCAGGGCCTGGCTGGCAGGTGTCACCCTAGAGCAAGGGAGCCCCTGCCCTTCTGGGCCAGTAGCTGAGACCAGAGGGATCACCCAAGCATCTCAAAAGGCCACTGAACTGAGTCTGCCAACTCCATTGACTGCAGCAGCAGTCACATGAATTTAGATGTATTGATTTTAAATTAATTGCAATGCTTTTAAATAGCCTTAGTACTATCTGCCCACAGCCATATGTGCTGACCCTCGAGCTGGCACAGACATGCTGTCAGAATCACAGCAAGGTGGTTGTTGGGGTGTTAAACCAGCTTTTTATTTTCTTTTGCTGAGGAAATTTCCTTCCAGCTGAAGAAAGTTTCCTTCCAGAGGAAGTTTTCTTTACTGAGAAGTCAGGCAGATGCCAGAGCAAGGAGGTGACAGGCACACAGAGCTTCATCTGCACACTGCCAGTGAGAGTGCACCCCTAAGCCAAGAGTATTTATTACCTGGGAAGGACATTGGCTCTGACATTCCCTATCATGGTCCCAGACCTGTTTTGCTGCCCTGCCCAGCAGTGTGGTCCCTCCCTCCTGCACCAGCTCTAGTGCTGTTTTGATCCTCTGCTGAGCTAATTCTTGTCCCCAGCACAGCAGAAAGCCATCCACCTTGTTGTCAAGGGAATGTTCTGCTACCTCAGCAAATTGAATTCACTCAAAACAACATCAGGTGAGCTCCAGGAAGAGGGGAAGTAAGGCGAAGAAAGGAACCCTTTTACCCAGCTGATTTGAGCCTTCACTCTAACAGCTGCTATTGTTAACTAAATTTAGGTCTGATACATCATTGTCCCTTAATAGAGGGAAGCCTGGGGAGCGGGGTCTGCTGCTCATGACGTGTTTGAATGTGATCTTGCACAACAGAGCAGTGACCTCTCTCTGCATTATGATAACACAAATAGTAAGAGGTGGCCTTTAATTGTGAGTGCATCTGGACTCCTAAAAGATTTGCAGAACAATAACATGCTTAAGCTGTAATGACAAACACTACCTCAATGTAAAGCAGGCTAAGACAGGAGAAACATTAAACAAGGGTTATCATGGAGGTTCGTATGTTTATGTTCCCAAGATTAAAGATATAAATTGGTTTATGAAAAGTACATTGTTTTTCCAGTATTACTTACGTGCACAAACGCAAGCACACATATGCTTTTTCTAAGGCTAAAAAGACTCAGTGGAGCTCAAAGAAGAAAGGGATGCACTAAAAGAGGAAATCTCTATACCAAAATGGATATAGGAGAATGAATTAGTTTAAAACAATAACTAAAACAATTATTTCTGAGAAGATTCTTTTGGCTTGGTTGTGGTATTTTTGTTTGGGTTTTTTAAAATTTATTTTTCAACCATGTTTTCAATTTCTACTAAATTATCAACCAGAGAAAGACTATTCTCTGAAAAAAGATTAATGTGCCCTTTTACAGAAATCCACAGATTAGGTAAAAATCATATCCTTCAACTTCCCTGTGCATTTGTGTTCTCAGTCCAATGTACTGGCAGATACCCATCCTAACAGCAATTTAGGTGAAGTTTGAACAGCTGAGGTGCAGACACATGCTGTCTTCTATTGCTCTGCAAGCTGCAGAAGTTGAGCAGAGTGAAGAGCCATGGATACAGAGGTATCTTGAAATATGACAGCATCGGAATCTAGAAAGCATGGACCCAAAGGAGCATTTGGTATTGCTGTCAACACAGGCTCCCTCAGTAACTTCAAGGTACTTTAGATTAGGCCCAAGAACTAATCTGAAGAAAGAGACTCTGCCTAAGCAAGACTACGAAGGAGTAATGCTCCATTTAGTGGAGTTGCCAGGTGCATAGTGCCCAGATTGATGTACTCCAATGTCTGTATGCCAGTGAAAATAGTTTACTGCATTTTCACACAAGTTTTTCAGGTAAACATAATACACATGGGAAATTGTCTGTAAGTGTGTTTTTATAAGACTAGTAAAACAAAACATCTATAAATATTTCCTTTATGTAGCAACTAGTTAGCCTTCACTTGGTAGAATGGCTGTCTGCAAATGTTCAAATGTTATTATTTTCTGACAGTGGTATCTCTGTCATGCTATTTTTGTTTCCTTTGCTTCAGTGTTTGTTATTTTATTGCATTAATGCAATTCCACAGATCAAAGCAATGACAAAAAAAATTTCCTGGGACAGTAACATAGAAAAAGAAATATCAAGGAAAAATAATGAGTATAAGATGCAAGGAATTAAGTGAAGGTTCATGGTACACCAAATCCAGGCTGCAACCAGCAAAAGCCAGTATGAAATTACCTACATGTGTTCCAGAGTGGTTTGTGAGAGGAAGCTGAAGAGCTGCCAGTCTTCCTGCTCCTGCTTGTTTAGAGGATAGGATTTGCCTCTCTAGAACCCTAATAATAAGAGCATTTTGGTGGGAGTGTGGAAGAGGAATCACATAATGCCGTGAGAATGAACCAAAATCCATTTGATTACTCTCTTTCCCAAGTAAAAGCTACAAAGACAGCTAGAAAACAGTTCTACATGCTGACATGAATCCTGATGATTAATTAATATACCATGCTCATCTTTACTGAAACAGCAAGTCGAATACCAATAAATGCAATGATAGTACAGTATTCAAATGTAGACAGCAGAAGTCTGAGCCTAAAAGATTATGGTAACCCCTGAAGAGATGCTGAGTTCTTGTAAATCCCTCATGAGCAGAATGCTGCATGAGAAAGTCAGAAACTGCAGGGACTCAGGTCTTCTCTCAAGAGAAGAGGTAATGGCAGAACTAGAGCAGGTAATTCTTACCAGGCTAGTTTTGGCATGATTAGAGCAGCCCACAGCAGAGTCTTAGCTGTGGCTGACTGCACCAACATTGTGCTCACCATTTGGCAGTCTGGGTGTGTATCCTGCATCCCTTTGTGCCAGACTAACCCCAACCACCCCAAGGCATCTCCTCTGTGAAGCTGCCCATTTCTCCGGGCACATGAGGAACTGTGGCTGGCTTGTGGGGGTTGTTACTGGGACTTTGGCCACAAACAGGTGTTCTCTGCCATGGCTGGTCATGCCAGAGGAAGGTTTTCTTATTCCCAGATGCTCAGCGCTGTTCATACACTGGAGAATGAAGCCATGAAGGGTTCACTCAAACTTTTTAAGCTATTGTGGAGAAATGTGTATGAAATAGATAATGCTTAGTGTGGGAACTCAACATGCCCAGGCAGCAGGAGCTAGAAAATAGGGTTAGGCAGCAGAGCTGCTCACACAGTGAATGCCTGACCCTGATCCTAACATTTCTCACCTGTGCAGGAGAGCAGCCCACAGGAGCTGAATGCCTGGGCTGAATCTGCATGGACAGTCAGCCCAATTCCACCAGCCTGCACCAAAACCATCATCAAGCTCAAGGGAGGGAGGGCAAGAACATCTGATTTTGGTGGACAAATCCCATACTGGATATAGAGCAAAAAATTAAAATACAGGCTGACCTTAAGTCTTGGAGCTCGAGCTCAACTACATATATCACATTTGGAAAAAGGCCTGTAGGTCCATTTATGAACCCCAGGGCCAAGAGCAACTACCAGTATGCATGTTTGATGCAACTAAGAATACAATATCTTTAATGAAAAGAAGTAGACAGCAGAAAGCTGAAAGTTCTTGCTTTGAGAAAGAATATCTGAGAAATGATACTGTCCACACAAACCTAACTTTAGGTAATAACAAATCTCAATTATTTAACTTCTATTATCTTATGAAGAAGGAATGTTCAAAACTGATTTGAGTGTTCACCAACATGCTATATTTACTTTCTGTTATGCAGTTATCTTTGACGAGGAACCTAAAGCAGACTCTAAATTTTTGTATTTCATAAACAGGCACAATAGTACATTAAAATTAATGTAATTAAAGTAATTAAAATATGAGAAAATATTCACTCAGACTCACATTTTTTCTAATTATTTGCAAAAAGGCAAAAAGAGTTTTACAGAGACAGAGTACATTTGATCAGCCTTTTACATTTAATAAATAGCCTGGCTTCAAAAGCAATTCACAGTGAATCCTTAAACTATATATACAGTTGTGACCCACAGCTGTGACAGTTATGAATTACAAGAATTTGACCTTGTGATTCATTGGCGTAGTGACCCAATGCTATGCAGAAAAGTTGCACAAGAAGCTTTTTCTCCATACATAAT
This sequence comes from Eopsaltria australis, assembly GCA_034509425.1. Classification (NCBI taxonomy): domain Eukaryota; kingdom Metazoa; phylum Chordata; class Aves; order Passeriformes; family Petroicidae; genus Eopsaltria; species Eopsaltria australis. The sequence goes on along the minus strand of JAVTVJ010000068.1, from coordinate 976,167 downwards.
GATTATTGCAGATTTATGAGCTATGCTTCCACTCTGCATAACTGGCTTACTTCTGTGCAGACTTCCACAGGGCCTGAACAGGGCACAGGGAGGGGGGAGGGAGCACAGTCCCACACATCATAATTGTTAAATTAACAAGCATGGTTCCCATCCCTTGCTCTTGACACAAACGAACTGAAGAGAAAGAAGGTCTTACTTTCCAGTTCCTGAGACTTTCCATACCCTGCAAGAAAACTGCAACCTGGCATGAACACTTGAAATTAGGAAGATGAGCTAGATGTGGAGAGAACTGGATGATTTCTTTTAAATCAAGCAGTCACTCAGCTCATATTTGCTTTCAGCTCTCTTAGTTCTACAGCCAGGGATATCATGATCAATAAACCAGCACATAAACTGCCCTCTCCTGTGTACATAAGTGCCACACTCCCTATATTAGAAATGATCAAACCCTGCTAACTTGCATTCATCTTCCATTACTCCACACCTTTTGGGAAAGATTATAACTAGATCAATTGCTAACTTTATTTAAAAGACATGCGATTCAAACATAATTGGTTATTCCTGGAAGTGACCACTAGATTGCTTCATATTTTGCACAAGTTACTGCTTAGGTAGTACTTGGATGCAACCTCAAAAACATGAGTAAATTATTGAGATTTCTTGTTTCCCATTGAAAAAATGCAGACTGTGCAAATTCAGCTGTGAACATCCTCTTGAAAACACCAAACATGCTACTGCTAAAAATTGCATGCTACCTATGTATTTATGGGCAAAATTTGAGATTTTTTAAAAGTATGAGGACTAATACCTTGCAGAAACACAAAAACTCTTTAAAACACCTATAAAAAACAATGAGAGCTTTGTCACTGACAATGATCAAGGATGCTGCCAACTAGCAAGTTATAAAATAGTACGCTCTGTTTTGACAAAGAGTGTCATGAATCTCTAGATCATAATATTTTTCAAGGCAACCCTAAAACAATATGTTTAAATGAAAAGGAGCATTCTGCCCCATATTTCTTGACAGCAGCATAGCATGTTTGGTTGATTGTCTTCAAAATCCAGATGATTAGCAACTTTATTTCTTTTTCCTTGAAAGTGTGAAAAATTATGACCTAAGACTACCAAGCAGCTGTGAGAAACTGCAAAATATACGGCAATGGGACAAATGATTAGTCTTCAACTTGATCTCATAATTGCATCATAATAGGTGACATGATTGGATAGGTTACAGCAATTAAAATGATGAAAAGTGCACATTCATCCCCTATATGACTCTCATTAGAGTTACTCCCAACTGCTGCTGTTGAAGTGAATGAGGCTGCCTATCTCTTAGCATCCAATTATCCCACAGACATTCCCTACCAGTGCTGGGAAGAGCCCTGCTATCACCCCCGCCCAGACAAGACCTACAGTTCTCAGCTGCCGAAAAGACAAAAGTCTTGAAGCCTGCTGCAGTTTAGTTTTCTCTCCCAGAATTTATTGCCCGTAATTTCTTCTTCCATGTTCTTAAGGTCTAAGAATATTTATAACCTCTCCCCCTGGGGATTTTTCCTACCAGTATAATTGCATAATGACACTTTATGGTTCCAACTGATCCATATGGGTGCAGGCAGTGACCTATGCTAGTGCAAGTTAAACTGTTTCTTCTATCAGAAGACTTTTTATTTTTCTGTCTGATTCTTGCCTCATGTTTGCCTTAAAGTACTAAGGAAGCATTCAGTCATGATATCCTCTTAGCTACGTGCTCAGGACTACTTGAAACGTGGAAATGTTATTTTACTGACTCCTTCCCTCCTGGGCATTTTCACACCTGGAGGGGATTGTTTACATTAAACAAGGAGGGAAGCTGCTAACATCAACTTCACCAGAACCCAGGCTGGCTCTGAGAAGGAGGACACAGTCCCACAGTCTACTACAAGTGAGTAAGACCTTTTCTGCAACAGTAGGTAGGTGAATATTCAGAGGAGTCCTGGAGGTCAGTCCATCTCCTGCTGGTTTAATGGTATGCAGACCTTAGTGGAAGGTAGTGTTACAGAAATATCTGTCCTGCTCCATGGGCAAGGCCTTAAATTCCAGTGATAAAAACAAAGCTTAGAGCACTGTGCCTATAAAATACACTACATACACAGAATAATTCATGTATATCTCAAGGAATTTGTTCAAGTTCCTAAGCCATGCCGCAGCCTGGCAGGAGCACTGACTTTGCTGTAATCTAATAATTTTAACAGAAAGGCGGCTCATGTAGCATATACAAATATTGCATCTAGACACATCTCAGGCTTTTAGTTTATATGTTTTATTTTCTGATTTTTTTATATAACCGCTACATACCCTTCTGGCAGAACACAGTCCCTGAATACACAGAGATCAGCAACCACATCATTTTGTTCTCAGCTTTATCCTGTAAATCCACTATGCCATTTGCTTTTGCCCTAGTGAAAATGCAAAACCTGGCCCATGTATAAAGACTGCTAAAAGGCCTCTCAATCTGCAAGCTATCCTTCTGCTAATGAAGAGATTAACATACCTTTCAATGTCTAGAATGGTTCTTGTTTTGTAATTTGTAACCTCGGGTCCTCTCCACCTCGTTGTGTTTTCAATTCCTCCCCCCTCTTCTATGCAAAGAAAAAGCTTTCCACTTACTAAGAACGGGAACTTTCCTGTTAGCTGCACAAAAGCAAGTCTGCTCCATTAAGATGAGACTGAAACGTCTTTGTATAAATTAAGTTTTTGCTTTCTATTTTTTTTCCTGGTACCCGTACAGAACAAGATGTTTTTGAAAGGAAGAATGTATACAGTGTCAAGCTTGCAAGATAAGCTTAGGTGAACTGTGCGGTGTGTTTTTCCTTCCTCCCCTGCCCCTTGCCCCAGACAAACTACCAGTTTAACATCACACAAGGAACACAAGGACTCATCAGATGATTTAGGTCTGCTTAGAAGCAGCTCTTTCTCTGTGTGTTATATACAATGATGCAACAGTGTATAAAAAGTATAGGTCAAGAAAGTAAATCCATGAAGCTAGAGACTGCACAAGTCTACAAATGAAATCTGGTATGTCCCCATACTGACCATCCACTTTCTAAAGTGTTTTGAGCTGATTTTGTCCTGAAGTCCTCTCTCGCTGTTTGTTCATTCTGAGGTCAAAGATCTGTGGAGCAAAAACTCAGGTGCTCATTTTCATGTGGCTGCACAGTAAAGGTATCCACACAATGAATGATGAGACACATTATCTAGTTGTAGATGACTCAGTTAATACCATTAGCAACAAACCCACAAAATACTCCTAACTCATACCCTTGGAAAACTACCTGTAAAGGAAAGGCACATGCAAAAAGGTATTTGGCTGAATCAGGTCTCTTCAAAATTAAGTCAGTGCTAGCTACCAAAATCCACTGCTTTAAGCTGTCAGAAGTAGTTTGGCAGGGAGTTTTCCTGTTGTGAAGCTCCCACTGTGTGACAACTTATTAGTCAGGCTCAGTGTATGCCTTCTTTCTGAACTAATCTTTTGCCATAACTCAAAGCACTTGCCTTTAAAACTATATTTACTTAAAAGCTGGTTTTAAGTCTCCTCCTTACAAAGGAAAATTTGGAAACGTACACATGAACCAGTGCAGCAATGTGACAAGGGTTACACAAGTCCTCCTTGTGAATAACAACTTTGAGAGCTACAAACTACTTCATTCATCTTAATGATTATTTAATCTTGGAAGATGACAGTAAATTCTTTGCCTACAGCATATTGAAAACTGACAGAGAGAGAGGGCATAGTAATGAGAATTTAATAGCAAAATAAATAATACAGAAGCTACTTCACTGATTGCATTATTATTATCCTGCTGAAATCAATAGGAAAGCTGTGCTCCCAACACCTGCGAGAGGAGCAGGGCTTCCCCCTGAGCACCACACGTTTGCAGCAGGAAACACGTGGCCTCGGACAAGCGACCAGCTCTGGCTGAGCCCAGGCTGGTGACAAGATTGAAAAGGCAGCCTGCACGCCCTTCCCTCCACCAGTGCTCTCCTGTACTAGCCATGAATGGAAAATAAATACCACTCCCAGACATTTTACAGCCCCAGTCTCAAGGGCACGACTTATCATTTCACTACGAATCATTGAAATAAAAATAACTGTGAACTGAATCATTATCTCTCTGTCTCAGAGGGCACTGCCAAGCCTCCAGTGCCCAGGAGATGAAGAAAGCGTCCTTCCATGGTGTCTACCAACATACCTTCCCTCTTGTTCTGAGCCTCCTAGAGGTGTGTGACAGGCAAAAAGCCTTTTGGCCTTCCAAGGCTCCTAACTTGCCTCTACCTATTACCAACCATCCAAGTTCTGTGGAGAGATCAGCACTAGTGGCATTATCTGCAAGCTCCATGGCAAAGTATTTTGTACATTAATTTGCCTAAAATCTTAAATCCAGTTTATGGCAGCACTACTTCCCTAAGGTTCATTGGGATTGACCTGCAGGGCTGTTCTGTCCATATTTATGATAACCCTTAACGAATGCAATTAGAACCTGGCACTATTACTAGAGAATATAATCTAAATCTCAGCTGATGGAATATAAATCAGTCTAATTCGCAGTACCAACTCGTGTTTGACTGACTGGTTTTGATTGCATGCTGAGACGAATACAAAATAATGCACACTCATACGTTGTTATATTGCTTTTCAACAACTACCACTCTTTCAAAGATGATACATGTTTTGCAACACATGTATTGTTCTATAAATTCCTCTCCCTCATGTTTCCATTTATGTTGAGTCTCATTTACAGGTTTTGAACCAGAATTCGGTATTGGAAAAACTATTTTCTGTGACCACAATATTTTCACCAGTTCTGTGGGGTCTTTAAATCCAGTCTTTAGGCTGTTGCAGAGTTTGACTTTCTGGCCCCTTTGTCTTCATAATCATCCTCATTTGTATGGGTTTGTTCTTGACAATCTGTGAGACAAGTACAAGAACAGGCCACTTTTATTCACATGGACACACTCTTCTTTAAAAGTCTCTCATCCTTCAGAGTCTTGAAGAGAGTGATCCATCCCAACCTCCTTCAACCAGAAGTATGCTGGCATTTGTTGGCAAAATCCAGTGAAAATTAGTCTGACCACCAAACTGCTGCACCAACAAACAGTGTCTCTGCCTTATAGCATATCTAACATTTTAGTCTAGATTTCAAACTCTCCTTTGAAAAGAAGGGTAAGTCTCAAATACTAACGAAGTGTGTTAAATACATATACCAAGAATATAATGTACTGGGTACATGGCAAAAAATATGCCTGATCACATATGGTGTCTGAAAAGTTAAAAAACAGACATTAACACTTACAAAACAAGAGCTCAATTAGAATAAAGGTTTACCAAACTCGACTTTTTCTAACATAATATAAAATCTAGCAATGTTGTCTTTGACATGCAAGTTAATTCTGTACTTCATTTTAGTATAGAAGCACAATGTTCCTGACCTGCCAGCAGTGTGAATCCACCTGCCTCATAGCAATCCATCCCCGAAAAGACTGCACAGAGTCAGATAAGCAACCTTTTATTCTCCAGCGTACTATTAAAAGGCAAACCACTGAGGCCTGCTTAACATGCGGGTCTCCTGCTGCTGCTGGCACTGTTTCCCGACCGTGCATCTGCGACACTCCCTGTGCCACAAGTTTCTTCAGAGCCGGACAGTCAAGGCTTCACCCAGAGAGAGAGATGCCCACAGCATACTTCAGAAAACCCCTATTTAATTCAGCCCATAGCTGTAACACACAAAAGCTGGCAGAGGTTAACCATGCGGTTTACAAAGCTGCGTGGAGATACTTCCTCGGGACCGAGCAGCCCGATCAGCCCCAGCTGTGCTGAAGGGGCCGGACGCTCCCGCCTGCCCCGTCCGGCTGCGCTGCCCACCGGCCCCACTCGTGTCCGCCCCGCGCCCCTTCCCGCTGTGGCAGCGGGAGCGACGCCAGGGAATTAGCCCGCAAACGGCAAAATATTCCTGTTTCCTCAAAAACACACACCTATGTACGAGAGCGTGTGTATATATATATGTGGGCATGTACACGGCTTGCCAACTTCGGGGCTCGCAGGCGATGCTGGGGGCTGCATGGCTTTGGGAAAACCCCAGCACCCCGGCGCAGCACCCCAGAGCGGCGATGGGTGGGAGAAGCAGCGCTCGGCGAGGGGAGGGGGCGGCGGGGCCGCGCCGGCCCCTCGGTCCACGGCAGGAGGAGGAGATACCCCGAGCGGCAGCCCAATGGGAATAGTGGCGCTTCCCCTTCTCCCGTTTCCTCTCTCCACCCCCAGCCCCAGGCCGGGGAGGCGGGAGGCGGCAGCGCTGCAGCCCGGCCACCGGCGGGGCACGGGGCCAGAGGCAGCCCCGCACGGCCCCTTCTCCGCCTCCGCAGAAACACCTGCGGGGGGAAGGATGCCGGGAGGTGGCCGCCCCCCTCCGCGGGAGCGCGGGCTGGCTCCGGAGCCGCCCCAGCCAGAAGGAGGAGGAGGAGAAGGAAGAGGAGAGGAAGAGAAAGGAGCAGGAGGGAAGTGGGGAAGTTGTGCCTTGGCCGCCCCGCCGAGAGCCGGAGCCATGGGCCCTGCCGGGGGGGCGCGGGCCGCCCCCTCGCTGCTGCTCTCGCTGCTGCTCGGAGCCTCGGCCCCGCTCTGGCTGCGGGCGGAGACGCTCGGTGAGTGCGGGGCCGGGCGGGGAGGGTCGGCGGGCGGAGAGGGTCGGCGGGCGCGGCCCCGGGGGCTCCCCGCGCTGGGGGCGAGCGGAGCGGTGCTGCGGGCTGCCCCCTCCGCCCTCGCCTCGCTGCTCCGCGGGAGCGTAGCCTGAGCTGCTCTCGGGGCTGTATATAGCTGACCTGGTTAATCCTCGCCGGGCTTATCCCTGTGTCTGAGTAGCTGCGAGATTAAAGTGGTAACCAGCCTTACGGTAAATGTATACTACGACTTTCTTGATCTTTGTTAATTAGGACTTTTTTTTTTTTTTTTTTTTTTTTAATAAGTAAATAAGTCAGATAAGCGGCGAAAAGTCTCCGGCGAGTTGCGTGCAGGAGGCAAGCGGAGGCCACCTGGGTGCTCGGCTGTGGCCGCGCCTCGGCAGCCCCGGCGGGAGCCCCGGGCGCGGCGGGCGGCGCTCGGTCACCGGCAGCACCGCGTCTGCTCGGGCTGGGGCCGGCAGCCGCTGTCCCACAGCTGCGGACAGGCAGCTCTGCTCTCCCACTGCCTCGGCGAGAAAGTGAAATGCCCATACGCGTGCCGGGACAAAGTTTCGTGGGAATCTCAAGGGGATGTTACGAGCCTTTTTGTGATAGCGCAGTTTGTCGCAATAAGGGTGCGGGTACTATTCTCTTCACTTTGTGTTTTCAAGCTTCCTGTGTTAATTACTAGTACAGCTGACATCTCCGACCGCGGAGTTGCAGCCTCTTGGCTGTTGCGTTGTATGGCCCGATGCATCCGTCTTAGGAGTCTTCACTGGCCGCTACACATAAAATAGCTAATACTGGAAGCATCATAATGAGCTTGACAATGCATTCAGATAACTTAGAAGTCCCGTATTAATGTTCCAACTTGGCTGCAAATTCCAGAACCCAGTGCTGAACATTAGCTTTGTATACAGGCATTGGCACAGAGTACTTCGGCTGATTTATACCTGTTCTTCCCGTAACCTCCTATCAACAGAGCTTTCTGATATGCATCTCCACAAAAGGGAGAAGTTGATATGAGTCGTGTTGCCACTTGCCAGCTGCATGGTAGCTTTGCTATTCTGTTCTCAGTATGCTGGGATTCCAATTTGATGTGTTCCGGAAAAGAAAAGAAAAAACATTCCCTTAATCCCCTCTTTTCATCAGTATTTTGAGGGGATTTTTTGTTTGTTGCCTCTTTCACCAATGCTTGTCTGTCACTCAATGACATCAGGGAGAAGAAAGTCATTTGGTGAGCAAGTGAGTAATAGTAAGTCTGCTGTGATTTCAGGGGGTTTTGGAGGATAAACTAACACAGTAGTAAGTATGAATGTCCCTTCTTGTCCATAATCCCAAATTAATTGGTAAAAGCACTTTTTTTTTATTCATGTTAAAAATGTTTCTACTATCAAAGCAACAAAATGGAAACACAAGTAATATTTTACCTGGTTCTCTTTGGACCAAACTCAGATTTACAAGATAATCTGTGCAGTGTCTAGAAAGCAGAAGATACTGATTTCCCGCCCCCCCCCCCCCCCCCCCCCCCCCCCCCCCCCCCCCCCCCCCCCCCCCCCCCCCCCCCCTTTTCATTTCTCCACGGGGGAAGTTCTTCTGTGTTTATTACTATTACCCTATAAATTAGGGGCTAAGTGTTCTAAAGTCACACCAGTGGAGAAAGGAGATAAGGATAAGTGGATACAAACTTCCTGTTACACAAGCTTCTTGACTTGATTTAAAAGTTGTAATGGAGCAGAAGTGCCAGAGTGAATCAGGCTCAAGTTTCAGATAATTCTGTATCTCGTCACCACTGGTGTTTCCCACCAGCTGGCTCAAAGAAAGAGGCACTGGTTTAAGTTTATTGATTTTAAAACATCCATTTTAAGAAATAAAGCTTTTCATTATTCTGGCTCCTCATGAGCTGACTGCACAATGTGCAGCCTTTACCTTCCTCTTAACTTTTTCTTGAGGGATGCTACAGAACAAGGATGAAGCGGCTGTTACAGCTTCTGTTCTTTTACTTCCGTTTCAAATTAAGGAAAGACCCCTTTTATCACTGTGGCTTGGTTATTTCAGAGAATGGCTCAGATATATCTGAGTGTGATTGTGTAGAGTCCAGGCATCAGCACTCTTTCTCTGTTCTTGAATGTGAGAGTTGTCTGTAAATGTGTGTGTTGTCTGAGGAAATCTATGAACGTGGAATTTTGTTGTCCATAAAATGATGATAAGAAAGGCTGAGCATTAGGGGAAACGATTTTAATTAAAAATATTTATAGGCTTAATAGGTCTGACCTGGGGACAAATACTAAATCTATGACTGTCCATGAGTAATATATAGCTTTGGGATTCATAATGAAAGGTGGTTCTTATCTGTTTTCATTCTGCTGTACACCGATCTTCTCTTGGGGTTTCAGTTGCCAGTTCTTTGCTGACAACTACAAAGTATACCTTGTTCCCTGTCTGCCAACCTTACAGAGCCATCCCATATCCTGGCATCTCCTCTAAAAATCTCCTCCAGCGGTTAGAACCCAAGGCAGAAGAGAGGCAAACCTGCACACATTATCTTTGCCTTTCACCATTCCCTGTTTTTTTCTTCTGGTGTTGTTGAGCAAGACCTTGAACCATGTAATTGTGGGCAGCAGAAATCAGAGTTAAATCTGAGTCTTTCAGAATTTTGACTCATTTTATATCACATTTCTGGCCAGTAGGGCTTCGAACTGATCCGAAGGTTGTTTGTTTGTAGAAAGGCATAAGAGGAATGGGGATTTTAATCTACTAAGTACAAGATTTAAGCCACTGCTCTTGCTGTACCTCATTTATTTTCACTTCAGATGAAACACAGCTATGAAACTAGTTCGTGTGGGATTTGCAGATCAGCATCCAGGAGTGAGCTTTGCTTGCCATATTCCTGGATCTCTTGACAGTTGCACCCAATGCCTGCTTGGAAGAATCGATGGGGAGTTGACTTTTATATGTTTTGAGGAAAGGCTGTTATTCAATGTGACAACAGTGTATCCAGTAATTACGAGAGATTATGCCTGTTCTCAGGGGCTTGCACAAAACCCTTGCTGGAGAATACTGGTGTGATCGTGCTAATCCACTTTGTATGCCCATTTCCAGCAGTTTGAAATGCAGATTGAGATGAGTCTTTCTTGTACCCAAACCCCCCCACTTCAGTTTCTGAATATAAGTGATTGGTAAATTTTCAGTTTGTTTGCGTTTTGTCCTTATGTCTGTTTCCTTCCTTGGCTCCCTCTCTCTTGCTTTGGTAATGCTGACTAGAATTGCTAAAGAGGGAGGCAACAGTTTTCCAGTTGCAGTTCATAAGCAATGCGTGTACCCACCACAAGAAAACTGCAATGTTTTCAGTCACACAGACTTTGCTATAAATAACTCTAAGCTCTTCCTAAGTGCTTCTCTTTAGGTTATCGGGGATGTATTTCAAACAAAATCAAAGACAGGAAGGCCAGCAGGAGTCTCTCTGACAATGCAGGGAGAAAAAGATGCTTTGGGAGAGTTGTTACCAGCATGCTGTGGAATCATGTTTCATGAAAATTATTTGTTGATTTGTATATGCAAAAATATATCAATTTATATGTATCAAAACTATGTCACCTTTAGTCCACTTGAGTTTATGTGGGTAGCACAGTAAAAATTAGTTTGAAAGCATACCAACTTTGAGGACAGTCATGCTACTGTACAGAGATGCCTAAGGTACCTTTTCAAAAGTATCTTAGGTACTAGGACTAGTATAGTTTTGAAAGCTCATCTGAGCTCTCTCACCATGCTGAGAAGAGTGGTCTTGTGCGGTGGCAGGCACTGAAGTTCTCAGCATAGGCATCACTGGAGTTTGGGGCTGGCTGTATTGGATCAGATGCTCTCCTGTGGCATGTACTCGTCAACATATGGGTTTGCACCATCTGCTAAGAATAAAACAAGCCAGACAAAATCAAAATAAAATCCTTCTGACTGGATTCAGTGGAATGGTGTTGGATCCCAACTAAATGTAATAAAAAATATTAATAGCAATGCATAAGAATGAACACAAAACTTCCCCAAAAGGTTTAATTAGTGTTACGACTGGGAGTGGGAAACTTCAAACTGGGACAAGCTAATAGTGGTGTTTAAATAAAAAAAGGATAGTGGTTTGACTAGTTTTAAGAGTATACAGATACCTTCATATTTGCTTTCAAAAGAAATTACAAACTATCTAATTAAAATGATTTTTGTCTGTGCAAATGTGCTAAAGCCACATTTTTGAGGTTGGCTGTATGCTTGTACATAGAGAGAGGCTGCCAGTAGTTTTGGTTAGGATTGTTGATCCTGTATAATTAAGCCTGGGAGCTGAGTGTTTTGAGGAGAGGAAGCATTTTGGTCTTTTATTGCCTTTCTCCCTGTCTCTTTTGACAGAGCTAGGACTTGCCTCTCAGGAGTTTCCTTCCAAGACATGAAGGCTTAGTTTGGTGGTGGTGGTAGTGGTATTTTCTCATCCTCTTTGAGCAAGATTTCCAGTCCCAGTGCAACCATATTCATTATTTCTGTTTCCCTGATGGGGTGGGATTGCTGTCGGGTGGCAGCTCCATTATGCTCCCCCACACAGGCACAGAGAAGGATGAGTGCACCCATGCTGTGCAGTATTTGCCCATCTCCAAAGAGCTTCAGTGAAGTTGTTTTCAAGTACCATGATGAGGGATAGGAGAATAAATGGGGAAAGCAGGGCAGGACAAGGCTAGAAACCCAGTCCCCAGGCCTCCTACAGGACCAGGGTGTTCATTTTTATATTTAGTATCATGCATTTCAGCCCAAGCTGTAATTACATTAGTTTTCATCAGGCATTTAGTTAAGCTCTAAAACATTGTTTCTTCACTCAGTTGCTGCAGAAACCTCATATCCATCATGGTTTTATTCCATGATGTTCAAGTTTCTGGCATTTCCACCACAAATTGTTCAACAATATTGGATTTCAGTCTAATGCTTTGACATTAAAGTTGAAGTCATGTTGATGTCATCTTCCAGATGTTCATGTCTACTGAATAAAAATTTTGTTTGTTTGTTTTATTTCAAATTACAAAAACACATGGGGAATTCTGGATGCGATCCCTCATGCTATACAAAGGCCTGTGTGTGTCCTGTCAGAAATCAAACAAAACTTTTCTTCATGGGGTAGCAGCAGAGACTTCAAAAAGCTGGAAACATAGGTGGATTTCTTCACCCACTCGAACAGAATGGCTTTGTTACGTGCCTGAGCCTTGTTGTTGCAGCTGCAGTAACTGTGCAGAAAGGAGATGTGTGGCTTCTGCCTGAAATTACTTGTATTTTGCTCTGGTGCCACACCAGTTCTGTGTTGGTGTGTTGTTTTGCCTTAATAGCACTGCCTTACTTGTAAAATGAAGTTATAACAACAACAACAACAACAAAAAAGTCCACACTCTGTCCTCCAGGTATGCAAAAACGTATTTTAACTTGTAAAAGAAATTCAGGTATCCGGTGGGTCTCCCTCTGCTGGGATGCCTTAGCAGCAAAGTCCATGGCTCACATTTGAGCTGTTGCCTTCCCTGTTGTCTCAGCTTTCTCCCAAAGGCAGGGGTTTGTATTATCCCATGCTCCTCATGTCAGCATGCTACAGGGGAATTGAAGTTCAAATGCCTCCGAGCTACTGAAGGCTTTTTGGGTGGTCGTGTTAACATTTTCAGACCTGAGGAGTCAGCACTTACTGATCTAGTGGTATTTTAGCACAGACAGAAGAGACATGGTTAAACTCCTGGTCCTTGTTAATGCTTGTGTTTTGAAAATTAATCCACTATTTTTGTTTTTTAGACGAAACTTAATTGCTGTGTTTTGTAGGTAGAAAGCAAAATAAACTGAGCAGTTACATTGAAAGATTCACTCTTGGGTTGAGTGAAAACTTCTTCAGACCTTTCTGCCATATCCTGTCTCAAAAGTTGAGAATGTGATTGTTTAATGCTACTGCTAATCAAAAAAATCTGGCCAAAATGGAATTATGGAGTTTCAGTATAAGTGGTGTACAGAGGGTGGCATAAAATATACTCCTCTCTGCTATTTTCCACATCCATTAGCAAATACCTTTTATGCAGTCTCATTAATGTGTCACAGAAGACACAGAAATTATGCTGTGGGTCAGATGCGGTGCCACAACCAACACTGGAGTATTTAAGTAATGATGTAGCTGTGTAGCTGCTTTCCTTTCATCTTTTTTTAATTTTTTTTTAAATTTAAAACATCTTTCACAGCAACTATATGTAACCACAATGAACTGGGAAGGTCACGAAAGTTTATGGAGCTTCTGTATGTACATTCTGTTTAGTACCTTGAGGATGAGTATCAAGCAGGCTGGTTGTGTGACAATACTGACAAAAGGCATTTCTTGCTTTCAGTGTATAAGGTCAAAGTAGTTCTTTGATTGTTTCTTCATCTTAGTTCAGTTAAATTTGCTTCCATTTCTACTGGAGTTGCAAGAAACCATTTGTTGTTAGTTTGCAATAATCGTGGAGGAAATAGGTTCTTCAACACTGGGTTGTCTAAGTCAAAAGACATAAAAGAATTTGTTGTGCTGATAAATTACAATTATTGTTTCCATCACAAACCAATTTTTTTTCTCTTGAGATACTTGTTGATTTACACCTTGGGAATAATGGGGTGTTTGAATCATTCACTTTGAGAAAAATAACATTCTTTCTCTTCTCCTTTCCTATTAACAAGTTACGTAGTCCACCTAGGCATACAGGCATAAAATGTGCATGTGTGATTTTTCAAGTAAGTCAGGACAAGTTTGATTTCTAGAAAAAAAGACCATCCTCCCTCATTGATAACTGTCTGTCTTGCTTGGCTTGTATCACACTAACAAGGTAATTGCATATTAAAATAAGGGGAGTGTGTGGTTTCATTCTATCATGTTCAGCCATTTCCTCTTGCCCAAATTAAACCTGTTTTGAAATCTTGCCTTCCCACCTGCTACTGTAACTGGAACAGCTCTCTGAGAGCTTCAGCCTCTCCTTACCCTGGTGTCTCTGAATTTCCTGTCCCTGTGGGTTCGTCAGTCCTTAGCACTGCTGTGAATATTCCTATTCCTGTGCAACCCAATATTCGAGTCTGGCCTTGAGCTTGCAGCATATGTTTCCCACACAGTCCAAATTTGGTGCAATATACTGTAAGTTAACTCCAGTAAAGCATAGCGAAGAGAAAAACCTGGGAAGAAAACAGATGGAGAAAGTAGAGCAAACAATTTGCATATATATGATATGACTCTTAGTTAAGATTAGCATTTCTTACTTTGCCTGAAAAGCCCTTAATAAAAATCCAACTTCGTGTTTGCCTCAAATCAGCAGAACTGGAGGAGATGCCCTAATGGCAAAGTGTCCCCCCAGCCCAGGGACAGCCCAGCCCAGGGTGGGAGGGAGCTCCATCTCCTGCTCCAGCCCTGTGTTGTTGGCACGTTATTGGGATGCCGTAGGCAGAAGGGCAGGGAAGAAACTGCTGTCTGTGAGATATTTGCTCCTCATGACTCTGAACCTCAGGGTCCTGAGTTGCTCTGCATGTGTGGCTGATGGAGGAATGTGGCCATCTTCCCGTTTATTCATAGTCCTTCACAGTTCTTTCTGAGCATGAAGTTACAAGAAGTGCTTGGGAATGGACTTGGTGCCTTCTCTGCACTTGCAGTACATAATGTGGACATGTATCTCATAGTAATTATTTATTTAGAAAACAAAAAATCAGTTCCCTTTTTTTGCAAAAATTGGCTTCTGTGTTTAGGATTCCTCTGAAATTTATAGTTCCATTCTCATATCTGTTTGTAGTTCCATTCTCATATCTGTTCAAACCTGCACATCAATTAAATGTTGAGGTGGTCAATCGCAGCAATATGCCACTTTCATAAAAGGAAAGCATTGGAAAATATTTAAATGCATCTATGCAGTAAATAAATAAATTAAAAATCTCTTTTGTTTCAGCAGTTAAAAAGGCATAGAAGTTTTCTCACACCCACAAGCTCAAGAGTGCTGAATTTAGAGTGCTGAAAAGCAAATTCCAGTACTGAAGCTCGCTTCTCTGGCGGGCTACATTTGGGTATACTGCCTAAGTCCTGGAAGCAGTGACTAAAACATACTTATTTTTGACATGTACTCTGGTACTGTCTGTCTTTCACAGATTGCAGTGGAACCAGATCGTGGTTCACATTTGTGTTAGTGTAAGTTGGAATTTACTACTTGTTCAGGTTTCAAACCTGCATGCTGAGTGTAAAGTTCTCTTAGTGGACATGGCTTTCTGCTGGTAGAAAAAGTTGCTTATAAGGAGATTTCTGCTTTCTTTTGACCTTTTGGCAGCTAAATAAATAAAATGTCACATCTTGGTATGTTTTTGTCTTTGTGAACCTCTGCAAAGGTGAGAGGCTTCTGGGGTAGTAAAGGCTGCCCAGGTCAGTTGTAGCAATCCTACAAAGTCACTGCCATGTACCTGAAAAGATTTCCCAGGCTACTCCCAGATGGCTGTGCTGCAGTGGCTAAAAAACTTTGAAAAGTGGTAGTATGGATGTAAGCTACATCGCTAGATAAGACATTCAGAAGGGTTGTCAGGGGTTTTTTTCTTTACTTGATGAAGGCAATCCAACTAGTTACCAAAATAACTTTTCATATGTTTGAGGCAGAGCATCTCCCGAGGCTGGCTGCAGGGGACACCCTGAGGAAAGCCAGTTCCCAGCCGCAGCCTGAATGACTGTGGGGGTGATTGCAGCTGAGCGCGTGGTGGGAATTTGTGATTTATGGAACCGCCGCAGAACCAATTGGAGATCATTTGCTTCTTTCTCATTTCTGCTTTAAAAGGGACATTACAGTAAATAATGTCTGTGAAGAGGAGGGCAAAACATGCTGTGGTTTGTTTGGCCTCCTTCTCCCTTTGCATCCCTTTGAGGTTGGTAAGTAAATAATTTGGGCAACAAAATCAGCACTCCGCAGTGTTCCTTTGTTTCTTCTGCTGTTCTACCTTCCCTTCCTGTTCTTGGCCCTCCTGCCAGCCACCACTTGGTTAGCTTGGGCAGCAAAATAAGTGTCCTCAGGAGCTGCTGCAACACAGAGGATAAAATGTTTCCTGACTTCCTAATGGAGTTAAATTAAAATACAACTCAAAGAAAATGTTTACATGCTATTTCTTTTCCCTTTTGCAATAGGGCATACTGTGAAGTGGGGGACTTCTTCCCTTAAAAAGAAATTAATATTAATTTAAAGGCCATCTATCAGAAAATGGCAATCACTCTTTTTTTCAGATTATTATAGACTTGCCTTAATTTTTAATGCTTTCTTTCATTATTTTAGTTTTTCTGTATCCACAAAATATTGTGAAGAACGTAAGCTGGACTTCTGAAAAAATCCTGCTATGGATTTATATACTTTTGAAACAGCTCAGCCAGTTTCTTGGCTAGTGTAAATGGCATCTGCTCTGAATCCAGTGGCTTGTGAAATCCCCAAATATGTGGCCATTCCCCCTCCCCACCTCCCCCATGGTGCCTGTGGCTCTGGGCCCCAGCACTGCTGGAGAGGAGGACTGGGGGTCCTCACCTGCCCAGTGATGCCTCAGGCCTGTGATGTTTCCCCATGTTTGAGCTCACTGCACAAAGTTCTGACATCTCACCATGCTTTGTGGAAGTGATGGGTTTAGGTCCTGGTGTGGAGGTGTCTCTTCTGTTATAATGGCACAGTAAAGAGCTGATGCTCCTGGCCCAGGTTTGGCAGCAGAGAGGTTAGAGATGAAGCACTTAACTCTGCATTTTGCTCCATCACCTCAGAAGGCATCGAAGGCATGAACCCATTTGTGTTTGCAGCATGCACCAGATTCTGTTAGTGATGAAGGTTAGAGTAGCTGCATGAAAACCTGAAGTGTTTTCATACCACATTGGTGGATTTGGATGGCATCTGGCAAGAAAAATTGGGTTTTCTCTGTCTTTTCTCCTATCCCACATAAGCAGAGAGGGCAGAGGTTTGACTGGAAGGAGTTGATTTCTTTTTTAGATACTTACCTGTTCTTATGCATAACTCAAATCTTATTTCAAACACAGACCTAAACTCCTTGACTCAGTTATTATTGTTGCTTTTAATAAGCTGGAGTTATTACTTCAGTGCAAGCAATGTGGAAGATGAGACAAATCACTTTTCTACTTGTGGGGCTTGTCATCAGAGCTCTCAGAGCCATAGGCTTGACTCAGTGGCATTTTGTTCACTTTGACTGTGCTTATTTACTGCAGTGGCTCTTTAGAAAATGCTGAGCTTTTTTGGCTGAATTGAGAATTTAGGTATTCAAACTCAGTTTTCTGCTCTCTCCTCTCAAAGGAAGGGGAGTGGAAAGGAAGATGGACAGACCATGAGCCACCAACAGCTCTGTTCCCTGTCCTCCATGCAGAGCAGGGGGAGCTTGCCTTGTCCCAAGGACCACCATGAAGGTGGCCTTCAAAAGGATGTCAAACTGGGAGAGAGGAGGCAGGGAGAGAAATAAGGTTGCTTTGGGGGACTTCATCCAAGGGACATGAGACAGCAGCAGCCTGTAACCAGGGAGGCCACCTGGGAAATGCTGGGGCCCCACAGGGCTGGCCCAATGGAATGGAGGAGGGCAGGGAGCCCGGGCTGGGTGCGTGATCACGCCTAGGTATAACACGTATTTAGCGCTGGAGTGAGTCCAGGTCTGTTATGAATTGCTTCGTGAGGGTGAATCAGGAGGATGAAAAAGGCAGCTGTTTGCTGCCAGGATATTGTAGCAATGCTTTTGAAAATGCTTTGATATCTTACTCTGTAACTGTTTTGTAGTTGGTCGAATCAACATGTTTGTGAAAGGTGCAGCACATGGGAACTTTTTATGGCACTTCTTTGAAAAACTGTAGCCTTTTCCCTATCTCAGAAGGGAATGTGCTGAGTGGTCGAGTGAAGCCACTGTGTGCGGCCAAGAGGTGGAAAAGCCCAGGGAGCAGAGGAGTGAGACACCATGGCTCAGCTTGTGTGCTGGGTCTGGGAAGGGACTGAAGGAGAGAGTCAGCCCAGGCAGGTGGTTCAGAGTGACAGGAGGGTGCCTGAAGGAACCAGCATCATTTTCAGGGATCTCTGCTCTGTTTCTGGCACCACCACCATTTTGCTAAAGCCGCAGTATCTGTCAGGGGCTGTGTCCCAGGCAGCTCACAGGATGGGGCCAGAGCTTGTTTGTGGGCATTGATTTCATCGCCTCTGTCCTTCCTGGGCAGGTTAGCTCCTGGAGGGGGCCCTCCTGCCTGTGTGCCCGCAGCCATGGTCAGACCCAGCCCAGGCACAGCTGCTTGAAGAGACGTCTCCACCTTGTCCCACATGCATCCATTACACGTGGTCTGAGGATGGGGATACCTGCCAGCCACGTGGTATCTCCTCCTGCCCTCTCCACAGGCACCTGTGCTGCTGTCTTCTGGTGGGGTCCCAGCTTTGGGTTTACAAACATGCTCTGCTCTTGGCGAGCACCGTGTGAGAGAGGGCAGGGTGTGAGTGGTGTGCCTGCTGCTGAGGCAGGGGGTGCCAGTTGTGGTTCTTTCTTCTTGGGGAGCTGTTTCCATCGTCTGCCATGGGAGATTATTTTTATCTCTAGTAAACAGCCTTAATTCCAGTGCTGTGTGATCTTTGGTACTACCTGCATGTAGGCCAACAGGTGGTCGCCCACGATTTGGAGATCATGATCTTGATCTTGATTCAAATGCCCGTGGGAACTTGTTCTACAAAGCATGTTTGATGTGTTTTTAATAACTCCTGGTGCTGAGAAGAGATTTTATTAAATCTAAGTAGGTTTAGATTCTCTGGTTGTCAAGTACTTTGTGCTCAAATATGTTGCTTTGCTCCTGTCCAGTGAGAAGTGATGAAACCTGGATGTCTGAGGCAAGGCTGCCAGCTTCTTGCCAAATGGGGTGATAGAAAACAGTTCACAGAAGCAATGATAAGTGAAAAATTAGTGTCAGCAAGAAATTCTGTGTCAAACTGACTGGTTAAATAAACATATTTCCATCCAGAAGAGCTTTGCCTATTGAAAAGAGTGTGACATCAGGTGTTTAAACCATAGTTTTCATAAGGATGAGGAGTTGTGTTTTCAACTCAGTGTATTTTAAGTTTGGCCAACACATTTCTACTGAAAATCAACATTTCGTGTTGAAAATAATAAGAACAAACCTAATGGTAGTATTGTTCACATTTTCCATTTGAAAATGTGACTAGAGATATGCTTGGAATTCCTTATAACTCGCCTCCATTTCTGAGCCCTTGTTATATAGTGATATTGTGAGCTTTTTACTAACTTTTAGTCATTAATTCACTCTTTGAATTGTCAGATCCTGAGCTTTATTCTACCTTCCCTCTATAGCTTCTGACTCCTTCTCTAGGGTGTGTTTTCCAGCAAATTTCAGTGTACCAGAGCAAAGATAAATCTTAATCTTGCTGAGAAAGTCAGAATTCAGAGCTGCAGCCAGCTTTCTCTGTAGTTACTAGGACTTTTTGGACATTACTTTTGTTCTTGTGGCAAACAAGCTTTTATCATCAGCTTTTACTTTGTGGCAGGCAGGCAGAACTCAGGCAGAAAGGGAGCTGAGGGGAAGGCTGATGCTGAGCCTTCCTCTCCTCAGCTGGCGTGTTTGGATGGCCATGCTCCACCAGTGAAAAGTCAGAAAGCAGCATTTATGCTTTCTTAGCACAAAGGATGTTCTGGTGTCAATGCTCTTGCTCAAAGACAGATGTAACAAAAAAAAAAGGAGTTTCCCTGGGAACAAGACCTTGTATAACCTCAGCAGAGGAGGATGGCAGGCTGAGGTCTCTCATGCACAGTTTTGCCTGTACACTTTCTGCAGAAATATAAGGCTTTGTGACCTGGACAGTCGTCAGGGTCTTATCATAATAGCAAGGTCTTTACAGTTTTTTGAGCAGCATTTTGCACCACAAAAGATCCTTGGCATTGTACAAAGGTGACACAGGCCAGAACATAGCTCGCTAAGATGAAGTCTATGTGAACACTAGACTTTCCATTTTAAGGAGTTCATCCCCATGTGGTTCTGTAACTTTCCCTTTGTTTTTCCTTTTTTTTTTTCCTAATAAGGGTAAGTTGCAAACCAAGCTCAATATTGTAGTTTCTTTATTCCAGATAAAATAAATGCTCACAGTTAGAAACATGCCGTTTAAATTAAAGGCCATGGGCAGTTCTTTCTTTACTGCACAGCAGTTGGCTACACGAGCATCAAGGTTGTCCTGTGTCCTGCTGGAAGTGATCTGGTTTTACACTGCCTGGACCTCTGTGGACCCCTCTCTCTGTTCAGAAAGTTGACAGCTCATCTACCATAATGTTCTTTATAGTTTCATTCCTGTTGCCAAAAGTTTCCATTAAAAGGTGATTTGCTCATGAGGCCAGCTTGCCTTTCATCTTGAGTCTTTTCCTAGGAATCCTAAAATCAGCAGTGCTTGGTTTAAAAATTTGAACAACAGATGTTTTTTAAAGCATGTGAGAAAGGAGATCTGAAAAAAACATATTGAATATGTTTTATGGTGATATGATTTTGGATCTATATCCCCTATTCACCTCTATTCCCAGCATGAACCTATGACAAAAATAAATAGCAGACAACAAAGCTAGTAGTAATGCCAAAGCTTCAAAATAAATGTGGTTGCTTGTGAAAAAGCAGTTGAGTGAGTTGGATGAAATGGCAGTGTAATTATACAGTAGCAAGTCAAAATTTGATAGCTTGGAGCTTATCTTTACACAGCTTGCCACTTCTCCCCTAACCCTTGGTATGGCATGTTTCCTTTTTCAACACTTCATTCCTAGTTGTTAATTTTTAAATAATCCTATCAAACCTTAAGTTTGTTGTTCCTAATGATTTTGTAAGGAGATTCAGATAGTAATTAAAATGGCACAGACCAAATCAGTTTAACCGAAATATTCCCAAAAGGAAAATTTTGGGGATCTCTTGCAAAGTGAACATTGTGAATTCCCAGCTCTGCAGAATTCTTTATTTTGTTGACACTTCTTGGATTAGCTTCAGTTTTGCCACAATAAAAGATAATAGAATGCAAGACTCCTATGGAAGGAGTGCCTAACTGACCTGGAGCTGAGGACTGCCTGTTACATGTATGTGTATGTGACACTGTCACAAAAGTTTCCATTGTTTGGAAGATTGAGCAGAACAAAATGGCTTAAGCTTTAGTGTACAAATTGTAAGTTAGTAGTATGCTTTTAAGCAGTTCAGTAAAAATTGCTTCCTTTAGTAGTCAAGGTCTCTTATCTGATACCTGCTTCCTTCCCCCTCTGTGGATGCTTCCTGTTTTCCATGTCAGTCCACACATCCCCCCATGTATTTCCATGCGCCTTTTCCTGTTGTCCTCTGATCTGCTGCAGCTGCTCCTCAGATGCCTCTTCACCAAGAAAAGGTTCCAAAGCTGAGCTGGCTCCTACACAGTGCCATGAAGACACACTTGGGAGGACAGCTGCGCATTTCTGGGCATGCTGTTGCAAAGTAGCCTGTGTACCTTTAACTGTGCACACCCCACTTTGGAAGTCTCTCCTGTGTCTTCACCTGGTCCCCTGTGCTGTTTGCATTGTGCAAGTGGCACAAGAAAAACAACAGGAAAATAAGATGTGTTGGGTCTGTGATAGTACGCAGTTAAATCATGTCTGTGCTTTCATGTATGACTAAGTTATCCTCTCTGTGATGGCTATTGCTATGGAAATAAAATGCTGGCTGATAACTGGCAGAAAATTATTTAAGGGAGGATCCTGCTTTTACATGTGGAATTGTATCATCAGGGATTCAGTCAGGTTTGGCTGTAAAGCAGAAAGCCAAAGAGACACTGCCTGTACATTATTGTCAAATACATCCTAGTTCATGAGTGTTTCTTTCTTCTGCTTTACAAGAGAAATGTGGCTGTATTTATTTCAGTTACCTATGTTCCAACAACAGCAGAACAGAGGTGGAGTATTACAAAACACTTATTTAAAAGGGAGAAGTGCATGAGGCATGATTATGTAGCCAGTATTTTCTTACATGTTTTTTATTGAGGAATACATTCTGTTTCTCTTCCTTTTTGTTCTCCTACTGCAGGGGATGGATGTGGGCACACAGTGATGTATCAAGACAGTGGGACGCTGGCATCCAAGAATTATCCTGGGACATACCCAAACTACACTCTTTGTGAGAAGAAAATCCAAGTGCCTCCAGGAAAACGCTTGATCTTGAAAATTGGAGACCTGGATATCGAATCACAGAAATGCGAGTCCAGCTACCTTACCATCCAGAGCTCTTCAACATTGCATGGTATGTAAGAGATAAGGCCATGGCTGATGCATGAAGTGGTAAAAGATGAGAAATTGCAGTCAATGATCCTGTGTGTCTCTATTCCTAGGCAGTCCATGGCTCAGAGAGGAGATAACCTTTACTATTGCTAGCTGTTAGCCACCTTACTAACATACAGGCTTTAATACTTGCAGATATTAAATGCATACAGGCCAGACTGTGCTCTTGTAAGAGATATACACAGGAAGATAAGCAAATAATCTGCTATAGCTGTGCACTTAAAACAATCATAACGGCAACAGGATTCTCCCCAGGGAGAACCTGAGGCCTTCCTCAGAATGGTGTTCCCAACCAGTTGTCACTGAAACTTTTGATCTGCACTTTCTAGAAGAATCAAACTGATTTTCAAGTCATGTGCCCTTTTTCAGAAGTCCAGTTTAAATTCAAAGCTGCAAAGGAGTTCTACAATGTAGGAATGAACCCTTGAATTGACAGTTCATAAAATTTTGTCTGTTGGGAGTGGGGTGTGTAGCCCTTCAGTCAGCTGAGGCTAAATGTGCTGTACTGGGCTTAACAAACAGAATGGATTCAAGGGAAAAACGTGATGAAGATAGGAGCTGCACAGAGTCTCTGCAGGTTTTCCACCTCACTGCTTGGCTCAGAAAAGTATGTGCTTCTCCAAAGATGAGATCTCATAGGATATCTTAGTAGTAAGGAGGGTTGATTGCCTTTCATTTATCAGCATGATAGGCTTATCACTCATCTGGTAAGAGAAGATCAAGTGAGGTATTAAAGGCTTGCTCACAAAGGAAGGTAAAGGTAATTATTGTTCTCATGGGGGGGAAGTATTACATTTTGAAACAACCTTCACTAAGAGTGGTCAGTGACATGCTGATATCTAAGCCTACACAGAACTTGATTTGAGGCATAAGGAACATCTCTTTTCCTGTGTTCATTTATTTCATTCTTCATTGTGAGAGTGGTGAAGCTCTGGAAAAGGTTGCCCAGAGAAGTTGTAGATGCCCCATCCCTGGAAGTGTCCAAGGCCAGGTTGGATGGGATCTAATGGAAGGTCCCTGCCCATGTCAGGGGGGGTTGGAACTAGAAATTCTTTAAAATCCCTTACAACCCAAGCCATTTTATGGTTCTGTGATCCATTTCAAAACTAAATAATGAGTTGTGTTCACCTGAAGCAGTCTATCTGTACTTGGCAGTAAGAAATAGATGGTTATTATTACATTAGCATATCTTTGAATAATTTTTATTGATACTGTCTTGACATTTCTAATCTAAGGATCTTCTCAGAAACAGGGATAAATCAATATATTGCTTTTTGAAGTGAAAAATGAAGCTTGGGTGTTGATTGAAATTCTGACTCCTTACAGATCAGCCCAAAGGCATCTTCACATAATTTATACTGCAGTTAGTCAGCCTATAAGCACAGAATAGCTGTGTATTATGCAATCAAGTCCACATAATTAATTTTTTTAAAGTATTCCCACACCCATTTTCAGATCTGATTGGTAACGTCTGATGCATGTGGACTGTAATTTGCATTCTCAGTAGTGAACTGCACAATTAGCAGATTTTGGTCATGTCTGATTAAACCAGTTTTATAGTTTAGGCAGACATATCATCTGTAATGGTTTTTGTGGTCTGCAGCTCACTGTAGACTTTCCCACCAGCATACCTATGGAGTGTCTATTCTACATTCAGGCAAATCCACGCAGAATGGATGTGGAAATAGCTCTACAGGCATAAATTCATGGTGTTGCTTATGTTTTAAAAGACACATGAATTCTCAGATGAGATCAGAGCTTTTCAAAATCTTTTTTTTTGGACAATCTTGCTATAGCTTTGTGTTTCAAGATGCATTTATGCAAGCAAAAGAAGCCCTGTGGATGAGCACTGCTACATCCATTCAGTCTGTTAAGCGTCCTTTTAGACAGCTGTTTCTGAACTGAGATCTCCTCATTGCACCCCTTCCCTCTTCATGAGCATCTGCAGGCAGGTCATCTCTCTGGCCAAGGAGATACTGACCTTAGACAGCGAAATTCTTTCATGGGATGATGGAGAGTTGAAAATATTTTGCAAGCACTGAAAGCATCTGAACTATTAAAAACTAATCTTTGTGTGTTTTCCTGCATTTGACCTGGTTTTAAAAAGGAAAACCTAAAAAGCAAAGAATGAAAGCTGGCAGTGTGAATACTGCTCATGTTTCAAATTAGGCTGAGCAGCCTTTTCTCTTTATTTGGGGGATTTGCAATTACATGACAATAAGGTCCAAAGGGAAATATATTTTAAATATCATGCTGATTTCTTCAGCTCTGCAGAAGACAACAACATGAATGTCAGTATGAGTACAAACATCTGTTGAGGAGTATATATAAAGCTTAGAAAATTGGTCAGAGGCAAAACACTAGATTATATGTACAAATGTAAAATTAGTGTGGAGAGGACTCCAGATGATAAAGTATTGTTTTCCTTCCAGATTTCTTCCAGTCTTTACATTTAACTGTGATTCATTCATCGTTATAATCATCTGCAGGGATTCTTGCAATACAGCAAGGAGTAACTCAATTTGTCTTTGGGGTATTTATGTTCCATACAATAAAAGGAATCTGTTAAATACAAATGAAGGGATTAATTGATTTATGTTAGCAGGAACATTGATGTTACTTTTGTAAGTTGGTGACTACAGATTAGAGCACTTACATGCAAATTTATAAAAGTTCAGGACATTCCTTGAATTCTGTAGATGGATAGAAGAGTATGATTCATTCCTAGAAAAGTGTATAGTGTTGTGTGCACTGATCTACTGAAGCCTTTCTCAGTCTCAGCTAAGACACAAATGTGACACTACAGTTCTTCTCACCTTTGGTACTTCTCAGCTTTGATGGACCTGTGAAAGCAGCTATTGAATTTAGATTTCTCCAATATTGCAATTAAAGGATGATAATTAAATAATCTTAATGAAGCTTTAAAACTTGAGCTCTAAAACAGAGTTAGACAGCATCTGAACACTGTATCTCTGAGTTATACTCCGCAAATTATTTTCTTTAGTGTTCACTGGAGAAAGGAACCTGTAGCAAGCCTTTTCTTTCAAGCTGTTAGCTCTGTATCCAGACATAGATGTGAAAATATTAATCATCAGTCAGCAAAGGGAGTCTAACACCCGTTTTGGTGAAACTGAGTCACCTTTGTCTGACAAACATTTAAATATTAGCACAGCTTTGCACGTGTTGTCTCTGGGAGAAATAAATAGTTGATCGTGTTCTGTTTCAAAGGCACAGCTTTTGACTGGATTAAAATATGGTGGTTTTTGTCCCACAGAAAATTAATATGAGCATAATCTCACAGTGCAGACAAGGTGCAGCCTTTACCGAAATGCTTTTCTTCTCGAGTTAATTGCATTATCTGAGCATATTAAAAATACTGAGCTCTGAAGTAGAGCTTCTGATTTTTTAATTAGTTAAAGGGATATGTGAAAACAAGATTAACTATGTCAGCCCTGTAGTTCTCAAGAACAACATTTGCACTACTTATGAAGGTGGATCATAAATGTTTTAAAAGTTCGACAGGAACTGCTTTTAGTCTGCTTCTTTTCATGTCTCTTATCAAATTTCTGTACCTCTTTTGACCCCTTTTTCTTGCTTTTTTCTATCTCTTTCTCCATCTAATGGTTTGGTATTTTTTTCCCTTAATTTTGTGAGATGATCATCAGTCTTGACTGGAGAGAAAGCCGAAAGAAGAGATAAGTGCCTACTTACTTCCTCATTCACTTGCAGTCAGTAGGAGGTTGATGTGTTCCTCTGGGGTGGATGTCAGAGCTGCTGAGTGACTAGTAATAATTTGGAGAGTTAGTGCAGTTGACTTGTTCTTGCATAATTTACAGCTGGTAACTAATGTGAAATAGAGAATTTACTGAAAATGCTTTCTTCTCCCCACACCCCATCACTAAAGGTACAGAGTGCCTTCGGATGCCTCCTACCTGTCATTATGACTTGAGGGGATTCATCAAACCAGTCATTCCTTACTATGTATTGAAATAAATATTTTGTTTGAATAAAGGGTGTGCCCAGGTTTCTTTTTCATCCCTCAAAGGAAACTTGTTATTACTGTATTGTTTCTGGTATTTCAGGAAACCCAGAGAAATGCCCAGACAAGTTCTTGCTGAAGATCAAGTTGAGCAGTTTCTTAACAGTCAGAATGCTTTTAGCAGTTGAGTTTCGCCTGAGTGGTTGCAGTATCCTGAGTTTTCAGCTTTGGAAGGATTGATGCAACAAACAATGTCAGTGCTTTGTTTTATCAAATGGACCTTCTTTCCTGTTAGCTGCATACAGTGTATTAATCTCTGTTTTTTGTTAAATTACAGTTCTTCACTCCTGATTCCTAGTTGTTACTATGCTTCTGTCTTTGAATTTGGCTGAAACCACAACTGTGTTAAAAGGGGGGGATCTCACCTGAGGTCAAGCAGGCAGACCTACAGCCTGTGCAGGTGGCTCAGACGCTCCATCTTAAAATTGCGATTACTTCCCCAGCCTAACTCAGATGCCTTTTTGTTTCCTTTACAGCAGTCTTTGGCAACCCTTTGGAAATGTTAACTGAAAGTTACATTAGTTTCTCCTAAAACAAGAAAAGCTTACCATTCAGCCTGAGGTCAGACTGTGTTGCACAGAGTTAAATGCTGAATAACCAGGCTGTCTCATCCTGAGTACTGTGTCACCTCATATCTGCAGAGTATTAAACACCACCTTCCCTGTATCCTGCAAGGAAGGACACAGAGCAGCACTTTTTGTGTCCTGGCATGTCCTTGCAGGGTCCTACTGGTTCTGACTGCACATGTGCATGTCAGGGTTCAAGCAAAGAGGACCTTTCTTGACAGGGGGGAGAGGAAGAGTTGCTGCTTATCAATGTGGGATGGAGATAAATTTTGAGACTGAAGGTGTTTTCATACAACAGGTCCTTGCTGGTTTAGTGAGCTATTTGTGAAAGACTTGCACTCTGAATGAGTCTTTAGCTCTGAAGTGAAACAGGTGTAACCCATGTTCATCTTATCCCGTGTCCTTCCCCAGCTACTGAGGCAATTCCAAATTGATTTATTTGAGAAAAGGCTACAATTTAAAACATTGTTTTCCACAAACAAATGCAACAAAAAGACATGATAATCCTTTAGAGGCACATCCATGAGTTGTTGCTGCATCTTACTCTGCAAGTAAAGACTGAAAAAGGGGAGAAGATGCTCTCCTGACCAGAGGACATCATTATTTAATATCCAAACCAAGTTTCTTAAAGGCCTCTGCAAATGTCATGCTGCAGATTTCAAATGAAGTTGAGGAACTTGAAAGCAGAATGAGCATAGTGAACCAGCCATTCAATAGATGAAGAGGGAAATAATTGCTTCTAAAAGGAAGCAAAATCCTTACAGAAGAGGCAGAAAGCATTAAGAACTAGAGAAACAAGCAGCATGTAGGCATTGCCAGCTGGTGTGAAAGAAGAGGGTCCTCTGGGCACAGTACTTCTTAAAGGAAGTAGAAAAAATAAAGGAACATAATTCAACAAAGAAAGCTCAGGAGCTGTGCCAGAGCCTAGCTCACAGTAGAAGTAAACTAGACCTCATAAAACCAGACAATGCTGTAAAGATCATCAGATTTGCAAAACAACACTATTATGAAAAAGACAAAAGCAGTCGGCTATTGCTAACATTTAAAAAATAAACAACACGTAAAATAGTCTCTTCAGTCTCCAGAGGGGCCAGCCAAAGGATATCCATGAGACAATTTACTGTGTATCTTGCAGGATGTTAATACTGCTTGGAGACAAAAGTGTTTTATTTAAGCCACCTAAACCATACCAGCAGATCGAATGTTCTGGATGAAAGGCATTAAAAATTAGTTTAATTGTGGAGAATATTAAATTTAGTATACTTGAAATCCTTAGACCTCTAGTATCTCTCCTGCAGAATTTTTATAAATATATCTTAAAGGAATCAGGAGTGAGCAGACAGAGCCATAGTTGGGTCGACTTCTTAATGAGACACGGAAAGAAGAAAAGGCCCTGGCATCTAGATATAGTAATATTGAAATATGGAGAACACCTACTCAGTTTCATCACATGTAACACATCTGTTTATTAAATCAAACTCTTTCCTTTGTTCTTATAAACAAACCAAATAATCCTGCCTACTTACCCCAGCAGAGCTCCAGCCAAGTCACTTTAACAGGAAGCTGAGAGAGATCAGCATTCATGACTCGTTTTTCAAGCCCGAATATGCAAAACAACCCACCTCACAACTAACATTAGAAGATGAAAAACTGATAACGTGATCTGGCAGTTCTCAAAAGGGATCTTAAAAAACTTCTGGCTAGGTCCCAGGTTTAGGAATTAAATATTTATCCAGAGTCAAGTCCAAATGCTGCAGTAAAAATTAACGGCCTTCTAAGCAAGTTTCTCATTTTCATACCAGGGCTTTCTCCATCATCCCTCATCTTCACTGTGCTTATACAGTTCATGTAGACAACCCAGGGAAATCAGTGAACCTCAGGTGGAATGGACAGACACTATGGGGAGCACATATGAATGAGTTTTAAACAATGGAAGTCTTTTTGTCACCTCAATTGCAAATGGAAAATATTGAGTAGTTTAAATGCAGTTTTCAGGTGAAGTCTAACATGTACAGATGCTATCTGGGTTTAGTCTTCTAGTGTCTATAAATTCTCACAATATATGTGTTTGAGGTAGTATTGAGTCAATGGAGAGCAAACCTACCAGGCACTAGTGTGTCTGTAGCAAGTGCATCCAACCAGGCATGCCACAAGCCAAAATGCAGAGATCCTGGGAGACTGTCCTGTCCTGCTTTACAACGTGAAAGGAAATATGAGGACTGATGTATGGAAGTGCATGGGAAAGAGTACATAAAAACAAAGACGTTACTTTTCTAAATAAAATTTTAAAATAGATGAAAGCATATCTCTCATCAGTCAAAACTGAACCCAAATAATTGTCTTGACCCTGAATCAGTTTTATTTTCTAAGCATTACTGGTTGTCCCCTTAGCGAGTTTCCTGGGAGACTGTCAATGTAAAATAAATTGATCAGGGGAACAACGGGAATTTGAAGTTAAAAAGGCCACTCTGTAAAGACTTGGCAAAATGGAGAGAGGTGCTGCTTAACCAAACCCAGTACTATTAGGTAAATCAGATCAAAGGGGTGTTTTTGCACCGGTCGTTTTAAACACAGTAAGCACCAAAAAGGGTGGATTAACACCTTTTCCTGAAAACCAGACTGTACATGTCTAGTTCTTTCAGGGAGTAAAGAAGCTCTGAGTCAAACTGGTGTCTGATCAGTTTCTCTAAGAACTGCACTATAGGGGTGAGATAATGCTTACACTTTTTCCTGAACCCAACCTCTCAGCACTTACTTCTGTATTTGATAACATGGAAATAAACTCAGCTAGATCCCAGGCAAGTCTGAGGATCTGACAGTGTACTGCTGATATGATATTACCTGAATTATTGAGAAGAAATAGATTGAAATATTTTGCAAGGCTTGCTCAGTTTGCAACAAAAGAACAAGTAAATGTTTTGTAGTACTAATGAATTCCACCCCCCCCACCCCCCCCCTTATTTCTTTCTTACAAATTTTTGCAGAAAACTTATAAACCTTTGGAAAATATTCCTTCCTTGAGTATATACTCTTTCTTGCTTCAATATCCTTTAAGGAATTAATCCCTTATTTTGAAATACCCATGGGAATCTCTTGGTACGCCAGAACTGCTTTTGGCAGAAGATAACCATAGTCTGATAACCTTTTTGGATTTATTACTTAATAGTAGAAGCTTGTCTTTAGACATTGAATGTTGGTTTCTTAAGATGATTGCTTCTGAATTTCTTGCTGTAATTTGGATTATACAGCTCTATGAGTCTAGACTATTTTGTATTTTATTTTATTTTATTGTTTTTGCTCATGATGTATGATTTGTTTGTATAATCATCTGGAACGTGTGTAGACTTGCTACTGGAGGAGACACTCATCCCTGATCCAGCTGATGTGTGGTTGCATGAATCAGCCATCTAAATTATACCTCCAGAGTAGATAGGTCACTGCCAATCTCTGCGAGGGAGAAAGCCAAAGAACACTTGTGAGAAAATATGTAGAGACAGTCCTTGAGAGAAGAAAAGGACTAAAGCTTTCTCAGGTGTTTTATTCTGAAGACGTGCAATGCTCCCTGTCTTCTCCCCCTTTCTCTCTCTCTCTCTCTCTCAAAAAAATATCTAAGTTAGCACTTTACTTCTCCCACTGCAACCTGACACAAAAGACCTTCTCAAATAAATCACTCGTGCAGTTGTCTGGTATGACACAGTGTCAGATGCTGTCTTTTTGATAAGTTCATTTCCTAAGCAATTTGTTTAACCCTTTTTATAGACATTGTTTTCTCTGACTAAGCCGTGAGTCATTTTTCAACACATGAGTACTCCAGGGAAATGTCACACTCGTCGCTTGTTTCTCTGCCTGCCTGGCTTCACCATATGACTTTTATAAGCCTAAAGGACAAGAGTTTCTCCTTTTGTTTATCC
Organism: Eopsaltria australis; assembly: GCA_034509425.1. NCBI lineage: Eukaryota > Metazoa > Chordata > Aves > Passeriformes > Petroicidae > Eopsaltria > Eopsaltria australis. The sequence goes on along the minus strand of JAVTVJ010000068.1, from coordinate 945,643 downwards.
CGTTCTGCTGACAGCTGGCTGTCGCTGGCTCTGATTGGGCTACTCTATAGGCTGACCTTATAGTTGTTATAAGGCAAATGAAGCGTTTGAAAAAGAGCCCCTTCCCTAACCCAGAGTATCTAGCCAAATGAAGAAGCTTTTAGGAGCCTGTTATGATGGGTGTCAGTCATCAGATTTGTGCCATGGTGTGAATGTAATTTCTTGTGTCTCAAAAGTCAGTTCCAAGTTGCCCTAAAGTAGCCACCACCACCAAGATGAGGTTGTCTAGGAAAAATCAGTGGTCATTTTTCATCCCAAAGACTTGCTTTAGGACACAAAAGCTGTCATTCACCTCAACAGAACAGATGGGCTGAGGGCTTGTAAAGGGCCATTTGGATTTTTTTCCCTCTGAGGAAAAAAGTCTGTTTGCCGTCTTACAAATCCTCTTCCTTGCAGTTTATATTGTAAATAGACTCATAAATTTGATCAAGTATATCCAAACTGCTTTGAATTTTCTGTATTATCTGTGCCTGAGGGCAGCTAGGGACAAGTGTTTGCACCCAGGTACGGTGACAGAAGGCAAGCGCAAAGTCTGTGGCAGTCTCAAAGGAACACTCCCCTCGGGAACTGACTTTCTGAGGAAGCAAATGTAATTACTAGGAATCCTGGGCACGCCTGCTGTCACAAGAAAGGAGTGTCCCAAAGACTGTTCCAAGATACTGCAGTTGGTAGCTATAAAACCCTTATCTAAATCACTGTTAAGCACAAAGCTGTTGTCTCCCTGTCCCACTCCCTTCATCTTCACCTTTCTGCCCCTCTTTTTTTGTTTAAAACTCTATAGAGACTTGAAGTCCATGGTCTAATGGTGGTTTTAAACGGAAAAAGATTAAGAAATGTTCTAAGGGAAGCATTACTGCCTTGTAGTACAATTCGGCTGGTGGCTGAATGCAGGTCCTTGAAAACCAGGTGCTCTGTTTCTATCTTAACCATTCCTGAGTGGCTGCTGTGCCACAATGGCATGAGCTCTGTGTGTTTGGAGGGTTTATCTCGGGGACCCTGCCTAGATCCCTTGGATTGCTTTTCAGTGTAGTGTCATTTTCTCTAATGAGTTACTGCTGGTTGTAAGCGTGCTGTGCTTTGAAGGTCAAAGGGCATTAATCTTTCTCTTAAGGCTTATGCAATGAGAAACGTGAATGCTGGAATTGCTGCCATGGAGAGACAACTGGATCCTGGCCACTCCTTGTCAGGGTAGCTTTAGAGCTCATATCCATAAAGGACTGAAGCCAAAACCCTTTTGTCAACATTTGGATTGATACTGAAAGAGAATGAGTGTGTTATGAAATTCTTTGCTAATCATGAGAATTTTCCAGCCTAATTATGTCATCTAAACTTTTGAAATCTTCTTTGTTCTGTCTGTAGGGCCGTACTGTGGTAATGTGATGCCTGTCCCCAAAGAAATCATTCTAGATAGCAATGAGGCAACTATTCACTTTGAAAGTGGATCCCACGTGTCAGGACGAGGCTTTCTGTTGTCTTATGCCAGCAGTGATCATCCAGGTAAGCTGAAATCCAAAAGCAGTAGAAGATTAGTGGCATAGTTCCCCCTATTTGTCATCTCTGCACACATAGAGCTTTAGCCTAAATGTGTGTTCCTAAATATTCCCAGATTAGCATGAGCCGTGGTATTTTTAATAGTGTGTATGCAAGAAACAGTTGTAACATTAACCAGATATAATAGCTGCTGAAATCCTACCTAGAGCATTTGCAATACAGGCCCAATGGAGGGGAAAATAGTGCCTTCTCCTTGAAGCTCCACTGTGTGTTGAGCTCCAGCATCCATCACACTGTGAGAGAATGGAGCCATAGGAGAGATGAGTTTTCATGCCTACATTTAATGTTCTGGAGGTCTGTGGAACTTTGAAGAAGGTGTAAAGCATAAGAAAAGTAGAAGAGGGAGTTGAAAAGAATGAGAGAAAACCATAGCTGTTGCTTCCAGTCTAATAAAATTGCTTAAGTATTATACAGAGAGGTCTTTAAATGTAATTTCATGTTTAGCAAAGTATTTGTCTATATTTTTACATCCTACAGTGGGAATTGACATTTGTAAACTTTTCACAGATCTAATCACCTGTTTGGAACGAGCAAACCACTACACAAAGGCTGAATTCAGGTAAAGAGGGTTTTCAGCTCTGCATTCTGGCTTGCTTTGCTGTATCTGTCAACTGATTCAATTGTTAGAAAATGTTAAACAGTCTTGGTTTTCTGGAGAAGTGAATTTTTTTGAGCCCCAATGCTATAATGGTCTAATGCCTGGTTGTGAGAGGCAGTAGTGCAGAAAGGAAGTCGGTGGCCCAGAAAAATGATGGAATGGAGTTGCAGAGCTCTCAGCAATTCTCATTAAGAGCATACATATACATGGTATATGTAAAAAGAGTTTCCACTTTGAAATTCAAAGTAGCCTCAAATTCCAGTGCTTCCTCTGGGAGCAGATCACGTCCCAGCTGATACAAGATTATCTGAGGACAAGCTATAATTTCTCAGTCCCTTGAACTTCGTGATAGGTTTGAAATGGTAATAAATTGTGCTACTCTGGCTGCTGTCTGGAGGTGCATATAGGCTTCTTATCTCTCTCTGAAAACTTGTGCGGTAGCATTTCTAGAACAAGAGAACTAAACACAAATAAATGCCCTTGCAAAACTGCTTTTCTTGTTCTTTGTGTGCTACTGTGTTCAGTCCACCTATGAACTCACGGGCCCATTTATTTAGCTTCTAGACTCACTAACAGAGCATCAGACAGAAATTACTGCTAAAATATTTATTGGTTTGAGAGCATTTCTTTTATAGGAGTTTGTTTGTGTGTATTGTCACTGCAGTTCATGCCTTAAACAGCCTTTCTTCTCTCACTACAGCAGATACTGTCCTGCTGGCTGCAGAGACATAGCAGGTGACATTTCTGGGAATATTGGAGAAGGATACAGAGATGTAAGTACACAGAATAATGAGGGGAAATCTATAAAGACAAAAGAAATAAGAAGAGAACAACTTGGTTTCAACTTTTGCTGCTTGACTTTTGTCAGTAATTCTTCTGGGCTGTTTTACTATACCTTTTATTATCAGTATATAAGTAAGTTATCAGTATATAAGCACACAGACACTTTTCAAACAGACAAATCAATTGTGTGAGAACAAAGTCCACTGATTGTCAAATATACCTACTGACTTGTGGTTTCTGGCTTTCTGCTAAAAGCCTGCCTAGTATTTGTCCTTCTCGAGGCAGTGCTCATCCATGTATGAAATATTTCTGTGATTTTAGCTTTTACTTGTTTTGTGTCCACATGTGAAAAAAACATATTTCAGTAACACGTGGATTTTCTTTAAGATTATGCCTGTACAATCCTAGTGTCTGCTCTGAGATGAATAACCTGCCTAACCACATCCCACCAATAACTACCAACCTCTTGGGTTGTTTTAACTTCTTGTTCTTTAAATTCAAAAAGTTGAAGTGGTTGCATTTATCCACAGTTTATATCACTCAAAGCTCTGCCCTCTCTGTGCCCCTTGCCCTGGACTCTTTTCCTGTCATGCCTGTGAAATCTTTACCTCTCTCACAGAGGACTAAGCCTAATCATACCACTGAAGGAAAATCCTACCCTATCATAGTCACTGAGTTTCCAAAAAGTCAGTGCTCATATTTAACCTGTTCATCCAGTTATTCAAGCATGCCGGCTCCAGCCTGGAAAGTGGCAGAGCTGAAGAAACAAAGAAATGCCACATTACATTCTCATTAGCTGGAGTTATTCTGCCCTTGGTTCCAATGATTAGGGCAGAAAAGCAGCACATGGTATGACCTCATGCAGATTTTATCTGCACTGAGGAATTTGCAAAAGAAATTTTCCCTCCACCATTAAGGAGGATTTTCTGATGGGAAGAACCTGCAGGGCTCCCCTGGAGATGTGCCGCCTTTGTGCCTCTGCTCTCCCCACCCCTCCCTGGAGGGGACAGCCCAGCACCCCAGCTTGTCCAGCAGCACAGCCCAAACTGGGTCAGTGTGAACGTGACCAACCTCTGCCTACAGCCCTTAGGAAAGTCTCCTTTGTACCTTTCTCTGTCCCTTTCCCTCTTTGCCCTAGCCCGGTTATTGCCACCTAGTTGGCACGTGGGTTGTCCTGCCTGTATTTGTCAGCAGTATCTCACCTGAGATACTGGGAAATGGGCTGCACTTAAAACCCAGCAGCAGCTACTCAGCACATAACCAAGTCCCCTAATGTACACCATGACTCAAATCCTAAGGTGCAGTAATAGATAGATCTGCCTTCAGGCAAGAACACCAAGGAATTGTTGATTTATCTTCCCAAGAAAGTGTTGCCTTGCCTTTGACTTTTTTTTCCCAAGGAGTGACAATGTTACAACACTTTCTAGAGAAGCAGATTATTTGTTTTTTCACTTGAAAAGAAAAATTACCTTGGGAAACATACATTTCTTCGAAGATTACTGCTCTTTCTCGTTCCCCTGCCTCTTACTCCTCTTGAGCTTTTGCTGGATTTTATGTGCTGTAACACCTGTACACCGGTGGCTTGGAAGGGGAGGCATTAGCACTTGGTTGGATTGATTTGCTGAGCCTTGGCTGCTGCCTTTCAGACCTCGCTGCTGTGCAAATCTGCGATCCATGCCGGCGTGGTGGCGGACGAGCTGGGCGGGCAGATCAGCGTCACCCAGCACAAGGGCATCAGCCGCTACCAGGGCGTCGTCGCCAACGGTGTCCCCTCGCTCGAGTGAGTACCATGGCTGGGGCACAGGGCACTGCCCACAGCAGCACTAGCAGGTGGGGGCACCATTTTGGGGAGGAAAGGATGTTAGGTGTGTTTCTAGGGCTTTATTAAAATGGTGCTGGCATTGGAGATAGGAAGAAGTTCCAGGTTTTCAGTGGCTCTACACCATGTATGGTGATATTCTCTTTTTTTTCCCCTTCTATTCCTTCCAAAACATATTTGCAAATTACTTGGTTAGCAGATACATGAGAGTACGATGTTCCGCAACAAACAGCTTTAATCGATGTGCTAATAAATCATGATAAGTTCATGTTGAAGTTTAAAAAAAGCTGGGAAAAATGAGTAAGTAAAAAGTACTATTGAGCCATAGGGGATTTAATGAACAACTTCTTAAACACTGTGCTTTTGACATGTTCAGAGTTTTTCTCTTTTAGAATATTTATAGCAAGGGTGTTATATTTACCGCTTATCTTCTGCCTTTTAATTGTACTGCTGTTGAAGTAGAAATAAATCCTCTAATCTCTATCCAGCACAGTAAGACCTTCCAGCAACTGCTTCTGTCATTCCTGTTGGTTTATAGTTTTTAATTTTTAAATGTTATCTGGATTTTACATGAGGCCTCTTTTTTTCTTTTTTAAGAAGGGAAATTTCCATTCCATAGCCTATGAGAGCTAAGGCAATATGTATTTTTTATACTATTTTCCTATTTTCTCCATGATTTCTCACACCCTCCTGACAATTTTACAATCATGGTTTCATTCATAAAAAAAGGCATTCGTGTGCTCTGTTGCTGTGCTTAAAGTTCAGCACAGACTGAAATGCTTTATATACAATGGCACTGGAGTATACAAAGCTGTGTAGTATGTAGATCATAGCCAAAGAACTGTACAGCCTAAATATTTTCTATTTTTCTTGAAAGTTAATTGCCAGAGAAAATTAACATAAACTTGTCTCAAGCAAACCAGGACTGAGAACTCTGCTCAGGCACCAAGCTCCTCCATAACACAAATAATACAAATTCTTTCCATCACATGTGCCAGCTTAGTGAAACCCTAAATTAAATATTTTGTACCTTATCCAAAGATGTTACAGAACTGTTTACATACATTTGTATGCTTGTGACCCTGGAGAATCCCAGCAGAGTAACTTGGACAGTAGCACATAAAATTTTATAATGAAAGGGAGTTGTGATTCCTGTTTGTATTTTTTTCATAGTACGAGCCAGGGGGCAAGGAATGAAGTGTGTAAGACTGCAGGTGTACACCTGCTGGGAGATTTAGCCCATTTAATGTGAGGCCCCTGAGAGAGCACCCCAAGGAGGAGCAGAGCCCCTGTAGCTCTCCTGCCTGTAGGGGCAGACAGAGGTGCTCCTTGAGCATGATGCACATCTCCAAGGGATGGAATTGCCCTGAGGAGACAACCACAGCTTTCTACAGGTTATACAGGAAGCCACAGCTTCACACTGGGCTGTGTGCCTACAAACTAGATGGCACAGAGTTTGGGAAAAATGGGAGTGTCAGCAGAGCGCTTCCCAGGATGCTTCTGCCATACCTGGCATCCGGGACAGTTTCTAGAACAGATGAGCTGTTGTTGTGAGCCCAGGAGAGGGAAATTGGAGTATGCAGGGAAATGCTTTTATTTTACAACATGAAAAAGTGTTCCTAGAAACAGTAGGCTTGTTTACTAAGAAAATGAACCAAGGTATTTCATGCTTAAAAAAATCTTTTATAAGAGGTATCCACAATGCTGCGTGGCTTCTCTGGTCTGCAGTACCTACATGCTGAAAGAAAATCCTGCATATCAGCCAGTGCCTGCAAGAAAAAATTGGTGCTTGAGCAGCACTGCCTTAAGAGCTTTTTAGATGCCCTTAAAAAAGAGCTTGCTCAAGCTTTTAAAATCTCATTTATAGTGGATTTCAGTATTAAAGATTTAAATTATTTAGCGACTATAGCCGAAACTGACCTCATCAAAAGCTGCTGCTGGAGTGCATCGAGCTGTTAAGTATCTGTGGTGTTAATGTGGAGTTATGTCCCCCTTGCCCACCACCCTGCAAGAGCTGACCTTGGCCTCCCCACTCCATTTCTCAGTATGCTTGTTATGCTCCAGCAGCTGTGAGGTTTTCACTTGCCATGGTCCATGTGCAGACCTGCACCCGCAGGTGCTGTAATGAAGACTGAGTGACTGGATTTATTTGGCAGTTCTGGTGCCCCAGTGCAAACACACAGGGTGTTGTAACATGGCCTGGCCTGTGACTATACCTCTGCACATGTGGAATCATTTGCCTTTGAAAATGCAAGACACTCTGTGCTTGTCAATAGTGAAAGATGAGATTTGGGGTTAACCTGCACTGGTTAGGAAAAGCTTGCTTGAGACCAACTCTGGCAAAAAAAAAAAAACTTAAAAGGCAGGATCCTGAAGGTTGTCAGGCAAATGAGAAGCATGGGGCGATACCCTCCCTTAAAGGAAAAAGTGGAACCTGTGTGACAAATTCCAGCAGTCACATTAGGAAAGTGATGAATTACCACTTACTGAATTGGCTTGTTCTCTTTAGTGAATTACAGCAGAAATTTATCAGCTTGATTTCGTGGCTTTGTAGACCTTAGAAATGATTTGCTAAATTTGCAACCCTCTATTTGAAAGGGTTTTGGTTGACTTTTTTTCATTATAAGTATTCAAGGAGCACTGTGATTGCTGTTTTGGGTAGGTTTTACTGATTACATAGCTATTTATTTTCTTCTTTTCTCTTGAAATGGATTGCTTTTCATTCACTAAGAAATCAAAAACTGTTTTGGCTGTGATGTCAAACTGGTTTGAAGTGAGCAGAGTGCATCTGATCGCCCCTGAGGATAGCCTGTGGGAAAGATGTGGGAGGGAGGGCTTGTGTTTCCCCTTCCAGCTACTCAGCCGCCTACATGCCCAAATAAATCAGCTCCCACCCAGAGCTCTGAAGGGCTTCATTTGCCTGTAGTCATTAGTTTCCCCTCGGTGACAAAAAAAAGCAGTGTTTTTATTGACCTTGACGTGGGACTACTTTCCTATTCCCGGTTTGCAGTGCTCTCAAACATATAGCCTTGCACACCGTGGTAAGGCCGCAGACAGTACCTTGGGGGGAATTTTCCTGGCCAACAACAAAGAAAGGGCAGCCTGAAAGGGAGCTGTCTCCATGCTTAGTGCAGAAGTTGTTTTACTGCTTAGTCACGCTGGCCAAGGCTTTTCAAAAGGGGCCAGTGATGCGTGCGGCTGATCGAAGTGACAGCGGAGGGGGCAGATTTTCAAGAAATCCAATCTAATTTCGTGTTAAAACCCTGGCTTTTCTTTTTATTAGGCAGCCAGCTGGAGTTATTGCTTCTGGAATGAAACCTCAGGGGCATCTCCTTGGGAATTAGAAAGAGGCTCCCTGAGAGGCCAAGGAAAACTCAGCTTTCCCTTAGAGTGGTGATTTTATCTTGTCCTGCATTGTGCAGAGCTGTGTGGAGTGGCCCAAGAAATGGCTTTTCCCCTGAAGCAAAACAGTCCATGTCAGAAGGAGGAAGAAAAAGGGGGAGCCATAGATGTGGTTAATGAAGCATGAAGAGCCACGTTTGCCGTGGTTATAACAGAACTAGTTTCCACCTAGATTAAAACAAGGAGTAGTTTTCATCCAGTTTTCATCCTATGTCACACCTGTAGCTCAAATAGGAATGGCGAGAGCTGGTGTTGTTTAGTCTCCATCAAGTTTAACTCTTTCACAAGCAGCAGGAGTAACAGGATGATGCAATGGGAAGTCGCTTTAAAGCTTTAAAAAATGCTCAAAACCATTAAAAAATTACCTGAGTTCAGTCACAGTAAGAGACGCACTTTAGTGTTCTTCAGGGCTCAGTAACCAACCAGCAGAGATAGTGGCTGTCTGGCCAGAGATATTTCACTGGATACACAGTGATTCTGAAGCTCTACCTCAGCACTCCTGTGACCACCTCATGAAAAGCTGAATTACCTTTTTCTTTTCTTACAGTGGTTCTCTGTCAGATAAGCGGTTCACATTTACTTCGAATGGTAAGAATAATTGCTTTGTTTTTAGCTATTTAAATATTTTCTCTAAAAGTTTTAAAAAATAATCAGGAGAATGTCAGGCTGTGTCTAGGAAGGATATTTTAGGACAGCAGTTTTTTAAAATTGGCAAGTGAATAAAAAAATTGAAGGGATGTGAAGTGAGCTAGAAAAAAAAACAAAGAATATGTGCGGTCATACGCACATAGACAAGAAACAGAAATAGTATTCTGCTGTTACATTTCTGGTGCCAGCATATGAAAAATGACAATCAGATAATCCCATTTTTATGTACTTTAGGCCACAGAAAATGAAAGCAGTTTTTCTTCAAACAATTATAATTTCCATCTTCATCATACAAGCAGAGAAAGAAAACATAGGAGAAATGAAAATATATTTATATTGCAGAAGGAGTTTTTGTTTATGGCTTTCCAAGATGCAAAACCCTCTTTTAATCTGTCAAGTAGTTCATTTGCATAAAACACAGCAACGAGGGGGGAAAAGTTCGCATTTGTTCATTTGAATTATACTCATTTCACTCATTTAAGATAAAATCATTTTACTATTCCACTGAAAACCGTGGAGCATGTATAGGCCTTCGAATCTGCCAAGGAATTATTTTTAACTTCATTGAACCATATTCCACTGGCCTGTTTTCTCTGACGAACCTTGATGTGCAGAAATTTTGTGGGTTCTTTGGTAGAGTTTGTAATACTTACCCACAGATATTATCTTCATGATATCACATCTTGGCAGCAGTATCAAGGAGCTTCTCTAATGAGTAACTTTCCTAGCCCTAATTGCAGGTGGGAATCATGAAATATTTACAGTAAAGTATTCCTTTCAGCACAGTGCCTTCATCTGTGAAATGTTTTGTACAGCAGAATTAGTTAATGCCAATCTCAAAACATAAATATTATGTTTCAGAAGGAAAAATTTAAAAATAAAAAATGTCTTCACAGGAATGAGACAAAAGTGCAGAGATTAAAAAACTAAATGGCAAAAATAGCAGATGTAGTCAGAAGGTGTCATGTATGTAGGAGTTAGACTGGTAAAGGATTGGGACTGCAGCACTCTGGTACTGGATCATACACTACGAATTGACTGGTAAACACCACAGCTAATGGAGAGCATCAGGCTAGCACTAGATTCAGCAACGTCTGACTTTGCTGTTGTGGGTGGTCTTCAAATGTTGCTAGCCTAATATAAAAATATCCTGTGAAAATGCAAAATAACTCCTTCTGCCTGTCTGTGTGGGGACTCCTAGGCTGCAACAAATCTCTCAGTCTGGAAGAGGGATTCCTCTCCAAGAGCCAGGTTACTGCATCTTCCTACTGGGAGGAGACCAATGAGTTTGGGCAACTACTCTTGTGGTCCCCAGACAAGGCTTGGCTTCAAGTCCCAGGATGGTCTTGGGCCTCTAACCACAGCAGCAACCGTGAATGGCTGGAGATAGACCTGGGAGAGAAGAAGAGAATAACAGGTATGTCACTCTCTGGTTATTAGAAATGGGTGTTTCAGGGGGGGAAGAACCTGGATGCAGCTGAAAAGCTGATAGTGCACTAATGCAACGTTTCCTTTGTAAATGTAATGAAATATTCTGCACTCAAGAATATTATTTTCCTATTTTAATCATCATGGCTATTTACAAGACTGGTCTTCCTATGGGAATATAGGATTGAACTCAACTGTCATGCATATATGATCTATAAACATGCTGACAGAACAAACTACTTACATAGGGGTCAGTAGAGTGTGGATGGATGATCTGTAGTCAATAAGAAACATAAAAGTCACAGCCTTTGAAACAAGGCCTTGGTGAAAGAAATTCCTGTTTTCATCTCCTGGTTTAGTTGTAAAAATGTAAATTACAGTTGCTGCTAAAGATGAAAAGATGGCTGATACAGACAGTAATATCAAAAAGCAATTTTCATTTTGGAGTCACAGAATCAAAGAATGAGTAAAACTGGGAGGCACCACAGTGGGTCATACGGTCCTGCCTCCCTCCTCAAGCAGGGTGATCCCAGAGCACACGGCACAGAATGGTGTCCAGGTAGTTCTTGGATATCTCCAGTGAGGGAGACTCCACAACCACTTTAGGCAACCTGTTCCAGTGCTCAGTCACCCGCACAGTAAAGAAGTTCTGACTCATGTTCAGGTGGAACTTTCTGTGCATCAGTTTCTGCCCATTGCCTCTTGTCTTCTTGCTTGTCACCACCCAGCAGAGCCTGGAAACATCGTCTTGACACCCCCTTTTTAGATACTGGTGGACATTGATGAGGTCCCCTCTCAGTCACCTCTCCTCAAGGCTAAACAGACCCAGCTTCCTCAGCCTTTTGTTCTCTGTTAAAAATATCCATTGCTCTAAGTTCACAACTGAAAACAGATTTCCATTCTTCATTCAACTTTTAAACTCAATTTCAACACAGATTGAAAAATAAACTAACACCCCGAAGACCAAGTTTTCCAAATTGTTTTGGCTTCTGTGTTTGCATTTGAAAATGTTCCCTTAAAACAGGAACATAGCAAATGAAAATGTTTTTTGCATTTTCTTAAAAGGGATTAAGACCACTGGTTCTGGATCCATGAATTTCAACTTTTATGTGAAGACATTTACAATGAACTATAAAAATAACAACTCAAAATGGAGAACCTACAAAGGGATTCTGAGCAATGAGGAAAAGGTAAGGGAAAGTGGAAAGGGTAGGAAGACACAAAACAATAATACATACGATGTCTTGGCATTGAAGGGCAAGCTTTCGCTGTCAAGAAAGATTAGAAGTTTCAAACTTGTCTAGACTTGGGCTGTCTTCACCAGTGTAATTTATGGCTGCAGAGTAGATAGTGAGCTTGTCGAAACAAGGAAGTTATCTAGGGGTTGGTGAAGCTGTGGGACACACACAGGGAGGCGTGTGTATGTCTGCACTCTTTTAAAAAAAACAGTGTAATTGGAGCTGAACAGCAGCTGTTGGGGCAAGTCCTTAGCTCAGCTCAGTGTTTGCCCATGCCAGGGATGCTGTAGGTACAGCAGCAGCTCCAAATGCATGGGGATGGTCAATCCACCTCCCCCTGCCAAATGAAACAACCCCTCGGGTGAAGGGCAGAGCTGCTGGTGGAGTTTGTCTGATCACATTTCCCCCTGAAAACCTCATGTTTCCTTTCAATCAAAAGAAATCCCAAAAGCCTTCTTCCCTGTCCCCACAGTGTTCAAAGTCAGACCTTCACTCATCATTCCTGAGGGAGCTCAGCTTGTCTCAGGAGAAGCCTCTGTCTGGTCTTCATGCCTGATGGCAGGTTTTGAAAACTTGGCAGAGCTGAAGAGTGATTTTCTGCTAGCTCTGATTTTCTTAGCTTGCATGGCAAGGAATTTCACTGCCCAGCATTAATCGGGTTAATATTTTTTTAAATGTTAAACTGAGGGGATGCTGGCCCAAAAAGTGACAAATCAACCTAGTAGTGACTGAACTGCAAAGGCTAGTTATTTAAAATGTGCAGGCTTGCAGTTTCCCACAGTGACTTGTTATTTACAAATATCCTTTGAAAGTATTATATATGATATTTGTTTCAGCTAAGGTGCATGACAGAGCCTATCCCATCAGAACCCCATGTGGCCTGGCATTTTATCTAAGATATGCTGAGTTCACTTCTTTATCTCATCAGGCTTTTAAGTTTTCCTAGATCTTGCTGAAGCATCTCCCAAAACTAATATTGCAAGGACTACTATTCTATACAAGGGGCTGAGCTGATTCTGGGAAATACTGGATAAGTGCAGTAACAACTGTGTAGTTAATGTAGCTTTATGTAGAAAACTGAGCATTTTACTAACATGTCTAGAAATGGTTCTCCTCAGTTTTTTTCATGTTTCTATCCGCTATTTCCAAAAAAGGGTGCTGCAGTGCTCTTAAATAAAAAATGATAGTGTTACACCAGCATATATTAACTGGAAATTACACAGTATTGAAATGGTGATAATCTTTCTCCTCCGAGCTAACAGAAAAATGTGATCATCTGGCACAACTAAAAAGATTATTTCTTTCCAGAACTCTCAATTCCTAAAATCTTCTGACTGAATCCCAGCTTATCAATGTATTAGTTTTAGGATAATGAGAATCTTTGAAGTTGGATGTCAGGAGCACTTTGAAGAAAGAGACTTTTGAAACAGGGCAAACAACGTGTGCATGTTTCTTTGCAGGTGTTCCAAGGCAACTCCAACTCCGGTGACATAGTGCGCAATAACTTCATCCCTCCGATAGTGGCTCGCTACGTGCGGATTATCCCTCAAACCTGGAACCAAAGGATAGCACTGAAGCTGGAGCTGATGGGCTGTCGAATAATGCCAGGTATGGGGTAAGCAGTTCATGGTGCCTCTGAACCCCCCTGTGCTTCCCCAGTGCCACTAATGCCCCCTTCTCTCTTGCAGCTAACAGTTCCTTTACGCATTCCATGTGGCAGAAACCGAGTCAGAGCACAGAAACCTCCCTTGGGAAAGAAGATAGGACTGTTACAGAGCCCATCCCCTCCGAAGAAACTAGCTTGGGTAACACTGCCTAGTGCTGCATTTTCTCTAGGATGCATATCTTCAGCCCAGGCTGAGTGAACTTTAAACTTTCTCACAAATCAGAACTTTCATTTCCCTTCAGACTTTATTAATGACAGAGAGAAGAGGGAGGAGCAATAGGTGCTTTTTGTCTTAAGGCACAGAAAGAGATTGAAAGCCCTAATTTTCTTTGATGTGTTAAACATTGGGCTATGGTTTCCCTGTCATATTGGTTGATTTGCCATGCTTGGTGGGTGGCTCAAGGGAATACATTGAGCACTCAGCAGCAATTTTTGGGAGAGTTCTTCCTCACTCTCTGCCTGTATTTTGTAATTTTTTACTATGTGAAATAGTCATCGTACAAAAGTGTTATCTTCTCTCCACACAACCATGACTTTTTCCAGAGTGAGTTCCCAGCTGAAAGCAGCATACAGTAGTGCCTTATTGTGTAATTAAACACTCTTCCATAATGCCTGTGTTCATGGGTGCTCAGACTACCTTAATTTGTGTAATTCTCCCTGAATTCGCAGTTTTCATCCTTTAATGTTGTGGAGCTAACTTCTTAAACCTTATAAAGCAAAGAAACAAAATTTGGTGCTTATACTGACTGTTTGGTGGGCTCATAGCCAGGCAGGAATTGCCAGACCCACTATACCAAATGCTACTACCCATTAGGTAGCTGATAGTTGTAGAAATGCCTCTGTGAAAAAACCTGATTGTAAGAAGCAATCAGTGGAAGAAAAAAAAATCCTGAAACTGCTTGCCAGGAGCAAGCAAGCTCAGTTTATCTGTGCAGCAGTATGAGTAAAGCATGTCCATGTTCACTGAAAATGAAATCTACGGAGATTTCATCTGCTAAATTGTAAATACCCTGTGGACACTTCTACTGCCTTATTCTCACAGCTGCCAAGTGTCTGTAGAAGCAGGGAATGGCACGCTCCTGACACAAGAGCCACTCCACTGCTAATTTTCAAATCCCTACTCTCTAAAGCATGTTGTGTTAGAATTTAACAGTGGCTAAACAGGTTTTTCCCTTGATGCCCTCATGGAAATTTTTGAACTACTTTGACTGAAATGTTTCAGCCAGTTCAGCATGAGCCAGATACTTGGCATGTAAAATTGCAGTTTCCTTTGGCAGATTTATAAGCAACTGCAAACAGAGTGTGTATGAGTGGCTTTTTAAAAGTCATCTAGTGTGTAATAAGAAAGAACTGCTCTTTGTAAGGATGCATATAGATGCCAAGTCAAGTGTAGCCCTTGAGAAAGCATATTCAACTCTTTTGTTTCAACATTGTTCCACACAGGTACATGGCAACCAACCATGGCTGAGGAGTGGTCTTTTAGTTTTATAGTTGTACGTTTTCATGCTCTCTTCAACATTATCTTCCCTTTGCTGTAGTAGAAATTACCAGCTTCAGAGTAATTTGCCTCTTAAACTTTTATCCCTATTTTTTCTCGTGCAGGTTTAAAGCTTACAGCTATAATTGTCCCCATCCTCATCGTGCTGTTTCTGTTCTTGTTCTCTGGAATTTGTATCTGCGCAGCCCTACGCAAGTAAGATACTGGTTTTTGTCAAAGGAGGCATTTGTGGGTACCCTGCTAGCATGTCCAACTCCATGCCCTCTTTACAGAGCCTCCTCACCAGGGAGCTGGGAATTGATCCTGTTTGTCAATCTTTCTTTTAAGTAGAACTCAGGCTGTGTCTCTGTAAATCGTATTTCTTACTGTATGCCTCCCCTAGTCAGAGAAAAGTGAAGGTAAAGCAGGTCAGAACTGTGCACCTAGTCCAATGTTCTCTTTATATATACCCACAAACACTGAGGTGTAAAGCAGTCAAAGACAGGATACTTTCCACACCAAATCCAAATAAAAATTCAGTGAAGGAAAGATTTGAGCTATCTATCTGGACCATTTTCTTTTATTTCCCTCCTTTTGTGTTGCTGCTTCCCAGTCCCTTTAGTTAGAGCACTTAACCTAGCAGGCTGAAAGCAGAGCTCAGCTCTAAGGAGTTGCACGCATACACTGGTGTCAGCAGCTAAAACTAAGCTATTTCATCTCACAAGTCCAAGGACTGGAAAAAGCACTCCTAACTGTGCTTCCTGCTAGATGCCCATTCCTATGAACCTGCACTTGCATGGTGAGCCAGGAAATGCTTCTGTCAGCAGATGGGGATTTGGAAGTATAAGCAATGCTCTGGTGATCCTGTTTCATCACCAGTGATACTCAGCTCTGCCCTGGATTCCCAGTAAATCTATAAAATAGCCAAAGAGTTCAGGAGAGCAGACCCAAACATAGCCCGGAGTGACACATACAGACATAGACACATCATATTGATGAGTGCCAGCCCCAGAAATTTGAACATCAGCACTCACAACTTGCACATAGATGGAGAAAGAGAAAATGTCAAAGTGCTGGTTTGCATGCCTGATGTTCTAGTAAACAGCAACTTCCAGGAATTTGAAGTGCAACCTTGTTCTCAGCCACTAAATAAAGAAGCTCTGCTGGAGCTAAGACATGAAGCTGAAATGCTGTAAGTACTGATGTTTATAAATCCTTTCCTTGCAGGCGAGAAGCCAAAGGACTTTCCTATGGATTATCCAGTACTCAGAAATCAGGTTAGTGGAGAATCATGCACTTTGTCCTGTCCTGTCCACTGGGTCAGCAGGAAGGGGTTTATGCAACTAAGCATTTAATGCTTGTGAAATAACATCCACATTTCCTCATTCAAATTCACCTCTTCATACAAGGGAAACAGCAAATGATAGTCCCACTTGTGTCATCCTAGCACAGTGCCCCGAGAAACAATATAATTTGGTTTCTATGACAGAAAGGCAATTAACAAAAGATCTATTATACAGAGTGCATAAATTAGCATGTAAGAGTGCTCCCAGGTGCCCTTCTTTTCCTTCCCACCTCCAAAATACCTATTTTGCAGAAAATTGCTGCTTTTCTTTTCTTTTCCCCACAGCAGAGGCGATTGCCTTTCTCCAAGAGAGCATGGGATAATAATTTTTTATGGCTTTAATATTTTCTTCTCAGTGCCCTCCCTGGTTGAAACTGTATTTATAAAGCTTAACAACACTGAACTGTATTGAATGAGGGATTGGCTTGAGCACACTGCTTTAGGAGATGACTGCAAAACCCCAATGAAGTATTTTCTTTGTCTTGCATTTTCTAGAGTGGGGTACCCATCAGCTTGGCAGTTGGGGTGTTTTTCGTGGCCAACCAATTCTGTAGAGGAATATCCTTCTGAAATTCAGCTTTCCATAAAAAACCCAAACCACTAAGCACTTCATATGTCTCTTGACAAGTCTCTTGCAATAGCTCAGATCCAAAATTTCATCCCTCAGCAGGTGCTGACGTCAGTGAAAGGAATGCTGTTACCCACTGCAGCTCGCCCTCATTAGAAAATTAATTTGTACTTAACACCATATTTGCTAATATGATTTTTCAAGGTCACATCATAATCCTTTCTCACTTGCTAATGAGGACAAATCCCAAGAAATTGGAGATAGCCTCTTACCCAGTCAGTTCATTTGTTGTATGTCTGCTTCATAAATCAAGCTCCTAAGCCCTTGTGAACCAGGCTAGGGGCTTAGAAAGCTGTGAGTCAAACTCACCTCTCCACAGACCTCCTGGCACAGGCTCCAGCAAGTCCCTGACACTGTGGATTTTTTTCTTTTCTGTCTTACAAGGATGTTGTGAGAACAAGTTAATTGATGAGTGCAGGTGCTCAGATACCAACAAAATGGAAGCCACACTAATCTACTGAAAAAAAAGAGAAATTTTAAGCATTATTTTTGACACATATTCAATGCCAAAACATAACTGACTTAAAGTTGGTATTTTATCAATATACTTTGTTAAGGCATCACTGTAGGCACCTACAGAGTTTGAGCCCTTCTTGCCAAAAAATCTTATATAAACTTGGAAATCCCAGTTGATGATTCACTTCTTCCTTCACCCTCCACATTTAGGGGGCTTTTTTTAAACAAACAGCCCATTTTAGTCATGTGTTTTAAGTATTTCAATGTATTGACAGCAATGAGTATACCAAAAATCAAACTTTCTGGTAAGTCTTCTGATTCTAAGCATTTAACTTGCTGATAAGCCTTCTATTTTTACTTCTTTTTCATAGGTTGTTGGAAGCAAATCAAGCAGCCCTTTACCAGAC
This sequence comes from Eopsaltria australis, assembly GCA_034509425.1. NCBI lineage: Eukaryota > Metazoa > Chordata > Aves > Passeriformes > Petroicidae > Eopsaltria > Eopsaltria australis. The sequence goes on along the minus strand of JAVTVJ010000068.1, from coordinate 928,158 downwards.
ATCAGTCAACTGAATTTACCATCAGCTATAGCAATGAGAAGGAGACACCACAAAAGCTGGATCTGGTCACCAGTGACATGGCAGGTAACAGCTGCTCCCCCTCAGATCCTTTATCTCTGTGTACAGAGCCAGCAGCGGAGAGGGATGGCCCAGCAATGTTACAAGCTTCAGCTCTTATGCAAGCTGAGGCCCAGGAATAGATTTATTCATGTTCATTCCAAATGTATAGTGAAGCAGTTAAATATATTAGGGAGGGAAAGACCCACTGTTTTGGAATTTGGTTTCTTGGAGTTGTTGGAAAAATTTCCTGACTCTGAAATAGTTACAGCTGAAGGTAATGATGGAAGGCACTCAAGCACGGATGACGTGCAAGAATGTGCTTAGGGTAGGATTGGTACCCTTTGCTGACTAATTTTTATGTTTCTGTTTAAACACAAATGTCTCTGGAAAGGGAACAAAATACAATGCCCCTTGCTGCTGATCAAATAGAAAAACTACTTAGTTGATTTATGGTGGGATTTCATGTCTAGCTGGAAGTTGTGCTGAGATCCCTGTGCAGCTTTCCTGGTGCCTGAACTATCTGGGAGATGAGGCCTCCTGAAGTGGAGGCAGGTAGATGAGAGAGAAGAAAAAAGCCAACCACAGTGCTTCTCTCCTGTGCTACCTTGGCTCCAGGTCACTGTTTGGATAGAGCAAATCCCAACGAAAGAGCATCAGTACTATTTGCATCCCAAAGGGATGATTTTTTAATTCATCCTCTTAGCACATCTTATCCCCGCCTAGTCTAGTCTGTCTGGTAAGGCCAGTGAGACCAGCCATTTCATGGGATCAGTGGTCAGCACTATTGAAGAAAGATCAGTTTGCTGTTTCCAGCCTTCAGACCCTAGAAATTCCTTAGAATTTCTTCATTGTGTTTGGCAGAGAAATACATTTAAAAAACAAATGGATGGTTACTGTAATTCCATATGGTGCTGCTCTCAATATCTTTTAAAGACAGTTTCAATCCTTTATAGAAACTTGCAATATAAATATGCAGAGACCTATAAAGCAGTTCTAAGGAAAAAGAATGAATAAAGGTTGCTCACAAATGGTGGTTTTTTGGTTCCCTGGCCATGTCTGGGAAGTCTTTGCTCTCTCCACCATCCCCTCCTGCTGTATTTGTGGAAAGTCTGAACTCTCAGCCTGGCCCAGACAAATTCCCAGCCTAAGTATTTTACCTGCAGGCTCCTTAAAAATAAAAAACATGAAATAAGAACGTGAATGCAATCTGGAAGCATGCCATTTAATAGCTTAATTGCAGAGAGCATACAATTTGCATGTAGGTTATCATGCTACATGAAATTCTCTCACTTCAGACCCCCAGCTGCCTGCTGGTTCCCAAAGGCAGCCAGGAGGAAGCCGAGATGCTTCATCCTGAGCAAGAGAGATTTCTGGGGATGGCGGCAGCGATGCTGGGGAGAGCTGCACTACTTACTTAGTGAAATATCATAACACCTTCACCCCACATGCTGAAGTTTGGGACACAGCCAGAAACTGCCAAAAAGATTCACAGGACATATGGGATCGAATCCGACGCTCATGTCAGATGAACCGCGATGCCAGAACAGAAACCGAGCTAACTTCTTCATGCCTGCATGCAAACACGATACTTTAGCAGTGTCACTTACTAGAGCTGTTCAGGCCACCGTATGTATCTGTAAGAGATTGTCACCAGCGCCAAAGCGAGAAAGTTAGAACGTTCACTTTTCTCATAATAGTATTACTTGTTTTTTCGGAAAGCCTTCCCCTTCAGATCTCCTCACACGGCAGCCTGGCATCTACCTTAACTAGAGGTGCAAACACGCGCTTCTTGGGGCCGTGTTTCCTCCATCTCACTCCTTGCTCCTGCCCAGGCTGTTTGCCTTAGGCCAGCTCTATCCCTGCCATCCTCCTTGACCGGGTGACTGCCCAATTCCTCCGGCAGCGCCGTTCCTGCTTCTCCCCCCAAGCTCATCCCCCCTGGCACGCCTGCAGCCATGCTGAGCTGGCTTAGCACATTTCACACTTCCATTGACTCTCTTGGCTGCCGTTTTGCCTAACTTCATCCTTCTTGTCAGTCAGCTACTGTGAGATGCCTTTTAAATAAAGCTGGCTCATTAAGAATCCTCTGGGCATTTTAATTATTCCAAAAGTGGAACACTCATTTTGGAGAACTTCTTGCTTGTGGATCTTCATGCGATGTTCTTTGTCCAGTTTGTTGCTAATATTGTGTTGACCTCACTAATTTTTTTAGGGCTTTCAAGTATACTCCAGAAATGTTAATTTATTTGGGAGGGTAGGCAGGGAAGGGGAGGGAGAGAGGGAGGGAGGAAGGGAGGGAGTAGAAAAAGAGGTGACAGATTGGAGCTTCTCTGTGGAAGAGCTTCTGCCATGTTCTGCAACTCTTGCTTGCTGAAGGAGGTTACAGGATCAGTGTTGGGGAAAGGTTTCCTTACATCCCCAATAACCACACATTTGGTACAATAGCACAGTAGTTTTTCAACATAAAATACCTATCTATGCATAAGTATTATATACATAAAATAACCAATCTATGCCTTTTTGACCATTTCATGTTTTCTTTTAGATTATCAACAGCCTCTCATGATCGGGACTGGGACGGTAACACGTAAAGGATCTACTTTTCGCCCCATGGACACCAAAGAGGAAGGAAGAAGAGGGAGTTCTGAGTTTGAAAATCACTATCACTGCCCTCACAGAGCTAACAGGCATGAATATGCTCTGCCCCTGACCAGCCAAGAGCCCGAGTACGCCACACCCATCATAGAGCGGCACATAGCAAGAGAAAATAATTTCCCCTCTGAGAACGGCTACAACGTTCCCGTCGCCTCATCTCAGATACATTCCCTTACTGCCGGCAGCTTCTCCACTTCGTGTAAGACCGACACCAGGAACGGAGACTATCAGACACCCCAGAGTGTCATAAACTATGACAAACCCAAAGCTAATGGTGTTCTGACCTCCGTGAGCTACAGCACAGACTACCAGAAACCCCAGCAAACTGCTCTTGGGGGCGAGGGTTACTCCACGCCCAGGGACTGCCTAAAGCCCATAAGCCAGACAGCAATGACAGCTCTCTTGTGATTTGCCGAGCAGGAGTGGCACGGTGCGCAGGAGCGTCACTGCACAGCTTTCTGAAGTGAAAACAGAGTTTGGAGGGACTCTGCTGTGGGAGGCAGAAGGCAAACAAGCCCTGTGTACATAATATTGCTGTCTTGCTGGGTTCTGACATCTGAAGAAAGCATATGCTGTTTATCACTGTTTATAGCAAGAGAGATGTTATCAGTGAAGACTGTACATCTTATTTTCTGTAACTGATCTCAGTGCTCCATTTGCAATGTGTGCAATTTGTACATAGCTTTTATTTAAGGAGAATTTCTTAAGTTTCCTTTTCACCTGGGGTTCAAAAGGATTGCAGGAATGCCTATTTAAGAAAAACAGTCCTCTTTTTCCATCTTTATCTTACCTGCTGCTGTACTGGCAGCTGTAAATGGTGTATCTTACGGTTGTGTTGATTCATCTCCTTTCCTGTGATAACTGAAGATAGGGCTGTAGTTCTGACTGGGAGAATAGAAGTTAAAACTACTTGCTGCATAATGTGCATAAGAGAAGGCAGCTGAGTATTTAAATACGGTGCTCAAACTCAACTTCCCAGCTGCTTTTTTAGCAGCAATTCTCACATGCTTGAATTTGATCTATCATACAAGCTGAGCCCATCTAACTTGCAATTCATGTTAGAAAACAGGTAGAAAGTCTGAAACTGGTTTTGGGTTCAAGCCATGGTTATCATTCCACAACAGAATATAAAAACAAACAAAACAAACCAAAAAAAAAACCCCGACCAAAACCAAACAACACATCTAACACCAGTTATTCTGGGGGAGTTTGTTTAATTTTTTTTTACTTAGGAAGTGTGTGTGTAACCAAAATGTGAATTTACAACTGAGAATTCAATGCTGTTCAAACCCTAGCTGATTCTTTCGCTGCTAAACTAAAAGGAACTTTGTTCCTTGGCACAAAGCAGCAAACTTCCCCAACTCTTCATTTCTCCACTAGGTATTTTTCTGTCTTACAAATTTAGTGTAACATTTCTGTTAGAAGTATTTCAACTAAGTAAAACATAGTGTTTGTATGGGTTACTGTTGCAGTTAAATTTGCGAGACAGCAGACCAGCGCTGTTGTTTTTGAATAGTTTTTCTTTTGCAGCTAATGTTTCCCTTAGTTCTGTTTTCAGACAAACTTGAAATAGCTTGGGATTGGGTGCAATGTATCGCACTGTAGCTCGCTCCTCTTTCAGCAGGGGCAGCTTTGGAGTAGAACAGCTTCTGGTTGTGACTGGGACCATCCACTGCCCCTCTACCTCCAGTGCTTGGGGCATTTCTTTGAATACAAAAGCTTGTCCTAAAACGTCAAGAAGCTATATACTTCTGTGAAGAAAGAATGGTGCTATACTTAAAGCACAAGGTTGGGAAACGAGACCAGTAAAACCTGAGCTCTGGGAAAGTCGCTCTTTGAAGGCCCTCCATTTAATTCCCTGTATATAAACGGGATCATTTGCAAAGGATGCAATGAAGATTGATCGGTCTGTTCGCAGAGTGCTTTCAGATCCCGGGGTGGAAAGCGCTGTCAGAGGGCAGACTGGCTGCAGTGGTACTGCTCACAAATACTACTGAGTCCAGCCATGCCCGAACTTAAGGCAAGCTCTGAGTGGGTTCTTTGCATGCCCTTGTTTTGCGGCCTCAGGCGGTGCCATTCCCCCGCGCTGCCACACCATGCATGCGATTCCCGTGCAAAGAGGAAAGAGTCAAGGTAACCTCGTAGCCTTCCTGTGTTTGCTGTCAATACAGTTTCTGTGAAATGTCTAAAACACCTCAGGTCCTGAAGTGAAACAGCAGCAGCCTGTTTGTTAGACCGAGCTGGGCGGTGTTGTTTACCTTCTGTTGTTTACATGTCTGTGTAAATAAAGAACACTGGTATTTGTAAATCAGCCACACAGGCTTGCCACTTCACTTGGTGACTCCATCATCGCTGCACGCCCACTCCTGCCACATACCCTGCAGGGTGAGAAGGAAGTATTCCTTACGCCCTGCAAAAGTGCCAGTTGTGCTGCTGCAATCCATGGCCCCAGTGTGAGAGGCTAAAAAAAGATCCTTGCAGTGCCCCCATTTAGGCGAGATTTTCTCTCCATAAGCTCTAGAGAAGAACCTACAAACTCCTGCACCAAACCCCACTGCTGGATGCATATGATTGAGGAAAGGATGAGGATACCCTTCTGATGAGCTTGAAACCAATCCTCTGCCCACACAACTAATTAGCCTTACTTGTCACTTGACAAACAAGTCAGTAATCAGGCCTACTCCTCACTTAATGAGGCAGCTAAGTAACACAGCAATGCAAGGGGACCAGGCAGCAGATGACGCTACTTGTATTATAATGAACTTTTTTGCATATTTCTGCCTCATGCTTGGCACATCTGCAGCATGGTACAAGTGTCAGAAGCTTCTTGGCAGCATCTGCCCATTTCTGCTGTCATTCAAACCCATCTTAACACAGCTGATTTAGCCTAATGGCAAGTTTGATCTCAATTTGCACCTTGCCTTCATCCCTATCCCCCTCAAAAGAAACCAAACAAACCTGCAAAGGTGGCTTAAAATAGATCCCCAAACATCTTCAGCCTCCCTTCACAGTAGCTTAGTGCTGACAGGGACAGAGGCAGCACATCTGGTCACTGCCATGGTGCTTCATGGCTCACATCTGAGTGACTGCTGAGTGTGGTTAACACTAAAAGCCTCGGGCCTCTCAACCATAGCCTAGGAAATTTTTAGCAGCTCTAGCAGCAGATACAAGGGAACTTCCTACCCTACCTGTCTGTATCCTAATGGTGATAGAGGTACAACATCCTGGTGTAGGAATGAAAGAGGATTGCCTGAATCTTAAGTGTTCCAGTGCCCATCATCTGAATGGCTTTTTAGATACTGATACATCAATCTCCAGCTTGTCCTCACTGCCAAAGCCAGACGCAGGTATAATACAGGCACCCTTATAAAACATTACAGGTTTAAAAACTTTGATCCACAGTGAAGGTTAGAGTATGCACAATTTTGGGATACTTCCACACTCAGAAGGCCTGTTAGCTCGGGATCTCTCTCCAGCATCTCTGGAGATTGTGTGAGAGCAGAGTCTGACCCTCTGGTCAATGGAGACTTTCAGTGGTGTTTTGGTACCAAACTTCTTCCCCAAGCAGGCACTCCCAGTGGGCTGGAACAGTAAAGTCAAGTCAGAGTCCACAAGAAAGTTAAATATTAACTGCTCCTGGCACTAAGACCTGCCTATCCCATTGCTGTTGGCAGCAAGCAAGTTGCGGACTTTGCTGGGAACAGGGGCAGCTCTGTAACTGCTCATCTGACCGAGGGAACTGAAGGAGGTGGCTCTTGAGGTAAGAAAGTGTAAAAAAGTGGTGTCAGATACCTACAACTCAAACCAAAAAATGACAGCATGCATTTCCAGCTGGTGCCTTATATTCAAAACACAAAAAAAAATTTGCAAAAAACAATTACAACAAAGGTTCCAAAAATACCACAGCAAAACCACAAATTTTCTTTGCCCTCACCTCCTTAGACTGGCAAGTAGATCACAAAATCTTATTTCTTCTATCAAGTACCTTTCTAATGCTCAACACAAACTGTTATACACAAAAGTTATCAAGTGCAATTCTAAGGAGTATTTTTCTATTTCTTTTAGTTGCTAAACATCAGATATTAAACCCTACCTTAGTACCTTCCATGATCTTTACATCCAACAGACAATAGATTAAAATTAGCCCAAGACTGGAATGAAGATTTCCTGGCTCGGGGTATGTCCTGGTTAGAGCATCCCCTGCTCTCATTTTAGGATCTTTAGATCAACAGCCTGGCCTCGCCTCCCTCTCCAGACACCATCCACCGGATGGGTTCAACCAGCTCAGTAGCCCACTCATTACAACAGCCTGCAGAGATGGGAGCAGGCAGAAAAAGCCCTGAGGCCGATCTGCACCCCTGGCATCTGAGGAGTATTGTGAGCACTGAGCTAAAATGCAGCAGTCACAGCAGTGTCTCTAGCACCTGTGTGCAAATGACAGATCCCTCCCTGCCTCCGTATTTTTAAAAAAACACAGGAGGTTGGATTCCAATCATTAGATGCAGCTTGTGAATCCCATGCATTATCAGCATGGCTAAAACCTGGGAAGATTAAGTTTTTAATACAGACTTCCTTCAGATTTTTCCCACTTACTCTCAGAGAACTGGCAGTTCTTCATCCCATGGGCAGATTTCAGTGGAACCCTGCCTCAGGCACAAAATATCCCCTACACAGGATGGGAGTATCAGGCCATAGGTCCCATTACAAGAGCAGCTGCCTGTGTTTACCTGTTTGATAAATCACTATCATTAAAACAAAAAGTGAAAAATTAAGAGAGTTCTAGGAGGGGAGTCTGGGGTCTCACAGCAGTCCTGAAGGATCAGATGCCCACTGAAAAGTAACCTTGCAGAAATCCATCTATATTCTTCTCTCCACCATCTCTCCAAAATCAGGTTAGCTTTGCTCAGCAAGGGGGCCTTTTAAAGACTCCCCTGTCTGTAATCAGGCCAGACCCAAGGAATGACAAGGTTATGTTGTTGCATTCCTTTTTCCTTATTATTTTCCATAATAAAAATTGTGTACTGACCTTTTCTTTCCAATGTCAGCTATGATGCAAGTTTGTACTGACCTCCAACCTCCACTGTGACTAGCACAGTGTGAAAGCAGAATTTTGCATTTCATTTGAAACTCATCAGTGTTGTTGATACCTACACTGAAAATTACCCTGCCATAGCTTTGTGGGGTTAACAAGACTAACCTTGCAATGCTTATGAATCATTGGAGACAGAGTGAGTTTCATGGAACATACTTATTTAAAAGGAAGGTGCCATTTCTGAACAATCAGTTTCAAACTTAAAATAGAAATCTCTCCTGAGGGCTTCCTTTTTTTGAAGCCCCCCTCCTCCCCCCGGTACAGTCCTACAATCCATTAAGGACACGCGACAAGGAGTCAGATAAAGTATTTCTAAACTAGATAAAGACAAGAGGGAAGACATCCTTAGTTGGAGAAAACCCATGGTACCTGTGATAAGGAGGATGCCTCACATCTCACTTTGTGTGCTATCTCATTGTATAGTCTGGACACGAGAATTTGGAGACTTTTTCATTCAAACTTCACCAATTTGTTTAGGCTTCACCTCACATTAAGTGGCTGTAAGTCCTGAAAAACCTTTGCCATCCACAGTAGGCAAAGGTTATTCAGTGACCTCTTGTCCTGGGCTGAGTTAATTCATTACTTAGACACTCACAACACAGCTACTGCTCTGCCATGTGACATCCAAGAGATTATCATCCTGTTTATTTTTGTACAGTCATAAGTATAAAAAAGAGAAAGCCAGGAAGGAGACAACTTAATCAAGTTAAAGCATAACATAATTTTTCACCATAGCAAAAAATAAAAGTCAACGAATATTACATAGTAGTGTTACTAAGGCATTTGTGCCCTAAATAATCACCCTGAACAGACCTCAAGAATCTGTAATTTTCACTAGACACAAAATTTTTAACAGACTTTACTGGAAAAGCTCCCTTAATGCATTAATAATCTGCATTATTGGCTAACCCAAAGAGGAACAGTACCTTGAACACCCAGCATATCCTCCTACTAAATCTGAGCTACCAAAAAGAGTGAGAAAACTTACAAACAACAAGTTATTCAAAGCTTGTAACATTCTCTCAGCCAAATCAGATGACAACAGACAATAATAGACTTAAAAAACACATGTATGTTGCCTACTAGAAGGCAGGCAAAAAGGTAGGGAGGGAGCCAAAATTCTGGGCTTAAAAGAAACACCAAGACCAATTTAAAACAAACAATATTGAAACACACATAATGGCTGATGCCTGAGCTGTGACAGGGAGCTTATCAGGAGTCCTCCTCCATGAGGAGTGGCAGATAGCAGAGGAGATGGTGATGTTTGCCATAAAACAAGGGGACAAAAGACCCAGAAAGACAGTAATATTACCCATCACCCTGCCCCTGGTCTGAAGGAGTTAACCCCCTGAACATATACTAGGAACCAGTCTTTACAAATGTGGTTTGTGCATCTTAATTTCTCTGGCCCAGGCAAACACCATTTCGCAGATGGGCGAACTGAGATAGACAGATATGCTGCCACCTGTCCAGAGCTGTAGCAACAAATCAAACCTATCCAAAAATGTAAAGGCCTCTGAAAACACCAACCACAAACCTGCGAAAAGTCCTCTGTCGTGCAGGGAAAGACAGGGGCGATAAAGACTAAGACGAGCTAGCAGAGCTCACTTGAAGAGGCAGCTTTTCTTCACATCTATGGCTAAGCTTTTTATCCTTAAGTGACACCATCTGTTCTGACAGACAGTTTTATAAAATTTGAATAAGGTGACCTGGATAAAGCATGCCTGTTATATGGAGATGCCGGTGTCATACATGAATGTGGAAAGGTTGTGGATGGTTCATGCACCTTCTCTTTCACCTGTATCCAAATGCTTTTGGCATCTCATCACAAAAAGGCGGCAGAAGCCTTTTTTGACATGCCACAACACAAATGCTTTTGATAACAATGCTGCAGAAAGTTTCCTACTATCTTACAAAGACCTTGCAGACGGCATTCATACTCCTTTAGGGTAAGATTTCATGTATATAGGTAACTTTTTAACTTATGAAATCATGGTCCATCCTCCCCCCTTTATAGTATAGCCGCACCACTGTACAAGGACCAGCACCAAGGACATAAATATGTCTCTGCTGACAGGTGTACTGATCACCTGGTTAATGACAACAAACAAGGTCTAGAAGCTGGACTATCATTTGGTGGTCACTGGAAATGAGCACCACTACAGAAAAGACGATGGTGGGTCAACGTGAACTGACCTTCCTCTTTCTCCAGTCTGAAACTGGACTAGAGCAAAACACAGTTGTCATCTTTTTCTCCCACTTCTCCTCGCCTGACATGACCATGGGAAGTATCTGTCCAGCAAAGATTCCAGGAATGTGACAAGGCTGGTTCTGTATCATGACTGAAGAGCACTGGCAATGTGCAGGCAGGAGTATTTGCGAACCTACCTGGTATTTCACTTCATGTTTTACCAGTGCGTTTGGTCTCTTTTTTATGGAAAGCCTTAACCCATCCACAAACAAGAGATAAAAAGTTTCACTGCTTGTCTCTGAGCTTGTAAGAGAGTAGAGCACTCATTTTTTAAAGTACTTGATGGGGATAATCAAGTGTTTTTAGCAAGTCATGAATGCAGAGATGTATGTAATTATACATGTCTGTGTTTATGTGTGTTTGGACATATGCTTCACTGATATTTAGAGAGGACAATTTTTAACTGTAATATGTGCCATCTGCAAATTACTTGCTACAGGATGTCAATTGGACTGGATGTTAATTATTTCAAGATTATATGTTACTATAAATGGTCATAATGAATAAAGTTTGTCTATTTTTTAAAATTAGAAACATCAACCAACCAACAAACCTACAAAAAGACCAACCCATGAAACAATATGCTGCTTCTCAGAGGCTCGTTAATGCTGAAGATTGGAAGGAAGCTGCTGCCCCCTCTTGGCACCACACACAAATGCAAATACTTTGCACGAAAAAAGATGATTCTGGTCACAAATTGCAATTACTAAGTAATAGACAAATTTAGATGTGGAAAACAGCATAAAACTGACACAGGCCTAAGAACACTTGCCTACTTACCCAGACCACTCAAGACAACACCATTAACTTAGTAAGATGTGGGGGTCATGATACATAGAATTGCCATGTCTTTCATTTTAAAATGAAAGTTAGTAATATGTGACCTGGATTTAAAATAACACTTCAAATAATACTTAAAGGAGCACTCTCATTCTGCTGGCTTCCTGAATTGCCTTATAACACCCCATATCTCTCCACAAGTTAGAAGAACACCTAAAATGCCACACTGGATAAAAAAGGAAGATCAAATAAACAGGAAAGCCTGAAGCAGCGCTCAATTGACAGCTATACAGAAATCCCCATTTATCATATAGATAAAAAGTCAGTTTCTCAGTTCCAAGCCCAAACCTGCCACTCAGAAGCTGAGGGTACCCACTGCAGGGTTTAAATCGTAGCACCCATGGGGAATCCCTTCTCACAGAACCACAGACTACCATGCAAACTATAAATTAAACCAAGAGGAACTGGTGCATTTATGGACATAACTCAAAGGCTTCACTTGTACAAGAGGATCAGCATGGGCAACCTACAGCAACCTTCTTCCCCTACCTTCAGCTGAAGAAGAGTCAACAGTGGTAAACTCTCTGCAGGTTGTTCCAGCAGGGATTGAACAGGGACACCCCACTTCTTATTGGAAGGGAAAGCATTCAAGTCAAGGACACTTTCAGCAGTGTAAGCCCAGTGGACCGAATATGTAACTATTCCAGTTCAGTAGCATGACTGTTAATGCTTCTATTTCCCTAAAGAAATTGATGACAGACAGAAACACTTGGATAACAGCAAGTAAAGTAACATTAGAAAAAATATTTTCATGGGAATCTGACTTATTTCATTTGACAGAAGTAATATCTATGCAAATATTTAGACAGTTCATAGGCAAGTTAAGATTTAATCAACAGGATTTAAAGAGATTTTCAGATATATTTAAAGACTTGCAGTTTAAACAGAAAAGTTACCAGCTGTCTCCCAAGAACCCCTGACTTCCAGCACTACAGACAATCAAAACATGTCTGTGAATGCCTGTACTTTGACTTTGTCTTTACATTTTCCTAATCTCTTGATTGAGACCCAGCCATTGAAAACCAGGCAGCAGAGAGCTGATGGCCCCACAACTGATGCAGGAGAAGCTGGGGAACTGGCTAAGGCTGCAATGCTTTTACATTTCAAAAAGGAAATTTGAAGAAATGCAGAGTGTCAAAAACCCTGTAGGGAATTGAGATCTGTAGTAGAAGTTACAAACAAAAACTGTAACCAGTTTTCCTGGGATCAATACATGGACTTCTAACATATTCTCACAGGGGACTGGAAGAGCATACTCCTGCAGAGCCTCCGAAACACTGGCAGCTTACCTAGGTACAGCTGGGAAACGCGCCTCAGCACATGAGGCAGAAGAGACACCAAATAATTTTGACAGCTGATTGAATCAAACACTTGTGTGGAAAATTTACCCAAGTGACTTAATTTTTTGCCTAGGAATTGAAAATCCTTGAAAAATTCTACTTGGCCTTTTCCAACCATTTGGCTCAGAAGCATTTCATCCTGCACAGGAGCGGGCATCACGAGCAGATTCCAAAGTTCGTCTGTAGGAAGGGAACACCAGGTGAACAAAGTAACTAAGGCAAGGCTAGTCTGAAGCATTAAAGCAAAAGCTGCCTCCACGACAAAAGAAAATCCAAAGAATTTGAGTATTTTTCGAAGTCAGCATGTTTTCCACTTCTCACTCAACTCCTCGCTTCCCTTTCAACTGCAAAACTTCTAAAGAATTGGGAACTGTGTCCTGTTGAAAAAGACACACTGGACAAGGTGATAATATTTTTCAATTACTGTACTGTAAGTACAAGCTCATAAAGGCAAGCTTGAAATATGGTAGCCCATTTTTTCTCCAGGCCATTGAGCTGAGGCTTTAATCAGCAAAAACAGACTTCTTACACATATCCTAAATCACATTTCTCTTCTGTCATGTGTGGGTTTCTGGAGAAAAAAAATGCAGAAGACTGTTCAGTGACTGCAGTTACTGGGAGCAGCCTCTGAGCTCCTTCAGCAGGACACCGGAACACAAAGAAATTTCGAATTATCTTCTTTGAGCTCAGGTAACATAAAGAAGTAATTCTGTTTCTCCTCTTTCTATCATCTTCATTCATAGCTGCCTCTCTTCCTCTGCTTGTTTTACAATAACTCAAGCTAGATTTCTCTCCTTTCCCTCTTCCTTCCATCTGCTGAAGTCACCCATATCTAAACTCTCCTAAAAATTTACAGCTAAAAAATAAATAGCTAACAGTTTCAGTCCTCACTAATTGTACATTCTACATCTTTTCATCCAACATGACTCAGCCTTGTCTATTGAGACAGTTCCTACGCTCACAGTTTTCTGCCCTCTGCTTACACACTCCCAATAAATCCTTAAGCACTACCATAATTATACTACTACCAGTTACCACACCATTGCCTTTCACTTGAGCTCGCTGCTCATTCAGATGAACTTCATGCTTTAGGGCAAGATGACCACTCAAGTACAGATGAGAGATTATTTCTTTTAAAATATAATTTAAAACACAAAACACTCCATCTGAACAAAAGGACTTAAATATCAGGACTATCAGTGGTAACTTAAAGGGAAGTGTTTTGTAATTTCAGTGGAAAACTCGGAATATTTCAAAATTCATGGAAAACAAACAAATATCAACCAAAAAAAAGAGATAAAGGGCAGTTTCCACAATTTTAGCTAAATGACTCAACCCTTTGACAGGTCTTGGGTCTGGGTCTTTACAGCTCTCCCTAGTCAAGGGCTTCAGAATATTTATGGTATTATTATACAGTCAGACACTGCAAATATTTTTGGTTTTTTAACTGAAAAACATTCAGCATAAAACACATCTCAATGAAATCTGAGACATGTCCTGTAACTAGCTTTCAAAAAATGTAATTTGCTCTTAACCATTGCCAGCCAAGACTGGATTAGAGTCAAACTTCACATTGTGCTGTTTTGGTTTCCCCCATATTAGCTTTTTGGCCAGGTGCGGACTACACACTTAACAGACAAAGAATACACCTATGGTTGGGTCTTTTTTATATAAAAAAAGAGAAGAAAATGAAATACAACTTTGAATTAGGTGCAGAAATCACTGCAATGCAGGAGAGTATATTTATTTACAGGATAATAAAAATATATTCAGCTTAGCTAGGTGTATACATGTTTTGCAAAATGTTCTATCTGCTACAGAAATGAGAGTAATCCATGTTGTAATTATGTTTGGACAAATACAATAAATACCTGAATTTTGTTCGATACAACTGTGGATTAACATATATTGAGACAGATGCAAACCCTCTTCACTGCCGAGAATACACTTCTACAAAGGAAATACTACATCAAACCTTTGATCAGCGTTAAATTTATTGCCATAAAGCACTTTCCTTATCTTACATGCTTTTAATTAACATTGGTCCCAGATGCCAACAAACACTGTCCACCTTTAGCTTAAAATACAATTGTCTTACTGAAGATTTTAATAGGAAAGGAATTATATACCAAAGAAATTGCAAAATTATCTTTAGAATATTATTTTATTTTTTTAAGTAAAAATATATATACACACGCAAGTAAACCGTTTTACAGTTTAAAAAATAAAAATGAAGTCTGAACACTGACTTTCCTCAGAAATTCTTCCAAGTCTAACTCATTCAACCTCTGGGAATCAGCAGGACTGAGTCTTCCAGTTACTGACAAAGGGGAGAATACACATTTGTCCACTGAATCTGAAAATCTCAACTTGCAAAACTTTTCTCAGTTTTAATATTAATCTCTAAGCATTTCAATATGATTGCAAACAAACCAGTACATTAAATCAGCTGGTAACAAGTACAGCACACGTGGAGACAGACTGTAGTGTCTGAGCAAAATCCTCCCATCCATGGCTTCCTAAAGAAAGATTATAAAAACTGCTGGGAAGGAAATCTGGTGATAATTTACTGCTACCTGATATGTCTACTCCTAGTCACTTTCCTCAGCAATTGTTCCTTCTGTTCATCTCATATAGAGATAAAAATAAACAAGGTAAGAGTAGAGCAAAGGTCCAGCAGATGAAGAAGAGAGCACAGCATCATGTGAAACTGGCAGACGAGGAATGTTAGGAAAATAACTCTAGAAACATTCTTCCACTTCAGGCAAAAACTGATCAAATGCATTGAACAGAAAATACAGTGCACCATCAAGTAAGGAAGAACAAATAAATTAAAAATTTCACCTTTCCCTCAAATAAAGGGAAACTGTACAGGCAAATTGAATGTCTTTTAAAAAAGTTCCAAGACTAGTTGGACAAGTTTAATTTCTTAGAACTGCACGAAGATTTCACACAGAGATGATTTTCAAAGACAAGATGACCACTACTTAGCTTTGAACTATCCCTTTCTGACAGAGAGGACACTGAGTGTTCCAGGCCATAGACAATTTCAGAGTGCACTCTGCTTGAGTAGCTGTGGGAAAAACACAAATCTGGATGCGAAAGTTCTGGCAGTGGATTCATCTGCTAACACACAGCCAATGTGTCCTCAAGTTTCTGAAGCTTCAGAAAAAGAAACATGCCTGGGGACCTGTTTCTTCTTCACACAGCTTTATTTTTAAATACTAGTTTCTGTTCAGTGAAAACTGTACAGCCTTGACTATTTTAAAAACCTTCAACAGTATGCTGTATGACAAACACTAGTATAAAAAATGAACCAAATAATGTTACTCCACTGAGTAAGTGGAACTCATGCACACGCGCACACACACACACACACAAAATGGTCATGTAAATAGCGAAGTTAAGGGATTTATAAATAGCAAAATCTTTGAATAAAGTATATACATTTTTAGGCTTTTTCTATAAACATATATATATAGTGCTCCTAGGAGAGACAAAGTAACTGTGTTCTACATCACAACTTAGAACATAAGATTAATTGATGTTACTCTAAAGGCCTTTGAGGTTTTTTCTTGTGTATTTATATCCTACACAGTTACCACTTGCAAAGATGTCTTTTCACATTAATTCCTCTTTCAATGTACAAAACCATTTTACGTTACAGTTCAACAGCCTGCAGAGCAGTGAACAGGGAAGATGGCACTGCATGCTGAAATAGAATGTGTGATGACAATGCAGAGCTTGTCTGTGGAGTGTGCTGCACTTCACCAAGAGAGCTACAAATGGAGCATGAGAAACTGCTTGAGACACCATCCTCAACCTCCCCATCTGCAGCCACGCTGGGGGCCTTTAGATGCACACCAATAAAAAACTATTTTAAGGTACACAGTTCTCACAAAGGGAGTAACATTTTGCTTCAACAGTAAGACAATTATACATTAATAGGACTGCCATAACACAGGTAGGGCCAGGCACCATATGATTCTGAGAACCTCCTGTAAAGTACTGTGCACTCAACTTCCATTTCTTTAAGGATTATTTTAATGTGAAATGAATATGTTCAGTACCTAACAAAAGCACTCATCATTTCCTAAGGTCAAGCTAATGATGACCAACTCAAACAACTCTCCATTAGCAGTAACCATATCCATTCAAAAACAAACGCTAAATTGATGATGCTCAGAAAAAAAATACCAAAGGGCTCACATTAATTGTGAGTAATTTTTCAACTAATTTCACTTTTAAAACCCCATACTACTCTGTTTAACTACTTTTGGAGCAGGTTTCAAATGGAACAAATGGTGGTGAATTGAAATAAAAACAACAAATCTAAAAACCTCACTCGTAAAATTATCATGAGCTGAACAATCGTGATTAGCAAGCACTCCACTGCCTGTGAGGGTTTTGATAGTCTTTGCTCAAATAAAAGCTCTCATCTTTACTATTCTGAGAAAAAAAAAGAAGTGTTTTTTAAAGTTACAGTTCAAAAATCTTAAATACAAAAAACATGGATGCAATGGAACAAGTGTCCCTCCATCTGTCTAGGGTTAAAGCAAGTTTCACACCAAACTGAACATCAGTTGTCCCTTTAAAACATCCAAGGGTCAAAATTAGGCTGGTCACACATCATTCTGCTTCCTTAGGGACATCAATGAGATTAAAAGTGGAACGTACTGAGGTTATCCATTTTAAAAATCCCACGCTTTGGTGGGATTACTCTTTTATTATCAAAAGAAATTCATTTCACATGCTGTGTGTTAGATAACTACTGTGTGTCACGCAAAAGACAGTTTTCCACATTTAGAATTGCTCACAATGAAGCCCTGAGGTAACCGCCTTTTTTCCAGGCAACAGTAATACAGTTCCTTTTGACATTTAATCATCCTTTTACAACCTACACTAGTATATGCAACTTTAAGCAGTCAATATTGATTATCAATGGTTCCAAAAGATGGGATCTGTCCACGGTTTTTTTTGATTGTTTGTTTTTAGGATAAAGACTCAGCAGAACGGGCTAATTTGGGTGCAGTGTCTTCTAATGAAGCTTCAACTGAACTCCCCAGGTCTCCATTTTCATGTCCATCAATACTTGGCTTCTTATCAAACACTGCAAGTTCAAAAGAAAATTGATTTAATGAAAGAAGCAATCTTGGGAAGGATGGATCAGTGATCCTTCTTTCAAAAGCTGGAATGTTTGCTGAAATGACTACTAAAATCAAAGCTAACAGTTTTTTAGCAGAACATAGTACAGCAGGAAAATAGGAACTGTTTCTTTATTTTTCTGATTTAAGAAATGTATCTGAAGAAGCCAACAACATGAAGTGTTAAGGGGAATGAATAACTCCTAGTCCAGAGGCAGGAAAAGATAAGAATAAACTTGAATTTCAACCTCTGGGAGAAGATGACCATGAAAAAAGTTCATAAGTTAATTCAGTTAATTCAGTTGTATCTAAGTAAACCAGGCCAAACAGTGAGGGACCAACCAGATGAACCGACAGTCTATTAGTAGGTTAATTGAATTGACAGCAGATTAATTTTACAATGAATATAAAAACAGTATTTTCCAGAAATTGGTTTGCATATTAAGACTTCAGAATTAAATTGCATGTAACACATTTTAGAAGGTTTACCTTGTGAGGGTTTGACATCCACATTTGCATCTCTCCTATTAGAACTTGAATTTGCACCTTCTTCCAATTCATCAAGATATAAACGGTAACGGTGTCCGCTCTCATCCTCATATTCTACGTTTTCATCATCCGAATCAACTTCTGGAGCAACGTACACTACTTCAAATTCGATTTCACCTCTCTAAAATGCAGCCAAAAATACAAATTTACTTACTACTGCACAGCTACGCAGCAGGACTACCAAGATGAGCTAGGTTACTAAAACAAATACACTTTACTGTTGTAAACACATTTACAATCGTGTTGAGTATTTTGGACAGGTATCTGAGTTAAGTTTTTACTGACTAAAGTAGAGCACCTCTATGGCTAAGCTTTACCAAAACCACTCATATTTCTTATATGTCAGTACATTTCAAACAGTGACTTCTAAAGAGGAAGTTTTCTGATAAATTAAGCACACCTGTTAACTGTCTGAAAATGGGCAGCAAGTCAGGAAAAGGATTCTAGACCACAAAGCGTATGAGAAACACTGTTTGGCTGGAGCTGTTCAGTCATAAGAGTAAAGCGTATGTCACTAAAGAGTTATTTCTATGGGGCAATGTAATAAACTGATTTCCATCAGCCTTACTGAATAATTATTAGCCAATACATGTGTTTAACTGAACCACTACTGACCCAGCATTTTTCTCCTTAAACTGCAAAACGTAAGAGGATTAAGTGTAAGTGTAAGGTGATAGAGCCTCAAGAATCACTGTAGCTTTGCATTACACTGTACTTAACAGGAAACATTAAAATTCAAGGTAATTCAAGAGGCAGAACGCAGGAAGCACCTAAACATGCCTATGGATAAACATGCCTATGGTCCGAACTGACCTGTTGAGAAAGAATAGTTACAGCTTCTTTATGTTTGGCATCTCTTAGATTAACTCCATTTACTGCCAGAATAGCATCACCAACATGCAGTCCTCCACATCGATCAGCAGGTTGCCCAGGATGGATTTCAGAGATCAGTATTGGAACACCATGCTCCTTCCCACCCTATTAAAAAAAAAAAGCAAACTTTAGTTAACTGAGAGGCCTTTTAATGTAAAATTGACATTCAAGATAGTAGTTCCTAAAGTCCTTATTTCAACTTCTATTTTAAAAAATTAGAAATCATTCTTCAAACAAAGAATGTTTAAGAATGCGTGAGCTGCTTCCCTTAATTTTTCTCTCCACAGAAGAATGGAAAATTTCGAATATGTACGCAGAGTCAAAGCATGCAATTCTGAATACTAAAAAAACTATAAAATCATATACAAACTAATGAAAAGCAGAAAACCTCATTTAAAAAAGCATATCAGGTACCATATTGACTTGCAAGAAACAGTATTCGTATTTAGAATAGAAGCATAATAGCCAAAGTTTTCCAAATTCGTTGTAAAAAGTTTACACAGCTTTTGTTAGGTGAGAGATGCCAACACAGATACTTTAAAAAAAGTTACAATCAATCACAACAGCTAAGGTTTGGATTTCAGGTCTCAGATTATCGCTGCTCTTCTAAATACTTACACCTGGAATCACCACTGGTTAATCTCCTGATGTGTCTATATCTTACTCATAAGCCAAAATCATAAGTTTAACATAAAGTAACAATTATCTATTTCCTAATCTATCAAAATGAGTCTTGAAGTTCTATGACCATAATAAAGAATTTTGTGTACGCTTTTTTCATGTGTTCTATCAACACATTTACTGATGCACATATTTTGCAGAAGGAGGAATACAAACTTGAATTTCTGCTTCTGTGTCATAGAAAATAATTGTAAATATTTACTGTGATTGAAATTCCTAGTCCTTCATGGTCTTCTTTAACTAGCAAAACTTTTCTGATCGGACCAACACCTTGACTCTTCTTTAAGGCATCAGGATCCTAGTTTGATAAAAAACAAACATAGCACAAACATAAATGTGAGCCAGAAACTGATGCATTTCAGCATTTTGAGTCTTTGTAATTACATACAGGCAGTGTTATGAGCAACAGTTTTAGACTAGCTCCAGGCAGGACAGAAAGGGTATGAAATCAGAAAAGATCCCTCATTATGCACCCCTGATGAGAATAATTATTTCAATTACTTCAGTGGTGATTAATGCACAACACAGAGCTTAACTTCAAAAGAAGGAAATCAGCCACATATTAAAAATATTAAGGGACTACATGAAGAAGTGCTGATCACTGCTGAAATGTTATATGATGTAAACTCATCTTCAAAGTAACCAAATGACAGAAGATGATGTAATGCACTTCCAAGGAAGAGGTTGCTTGCTTGAGTTTATTTTTATTGTAATAAAAATAAACCACACCAAAAGCCATTGAACACAAATCTAAAAGAGAGACTAAATAAATCAAGGCTTGTTTTTTCCTTTTGTTAAGTCACTGATGCCATTGTGCATATCCTTAAAATCACAAATACACATATTTGTCCACCAATGTTTTATATGCAATTAGCAGCGTTAGCAATAAGACCCATCTGAGCAAGGCACTTAGAACAGATCAAAGCAAAGCACTTTGCTGAAAATGTCTGAGTTTATGTACTAAACACTGGGGTGATTAACAGGACATGTGCCAAGCTGGGTGAGGTCTTCCAAAGATACCCATAGCGAAATGCTGTTTAAAGGTTTTGTTTTAAAAAGTACCTTTAGGAGGAAAAAAACAACTTACAAATAATTATTTTACAGTGTCAAGTTATCTGGCCTTTTAAGAAAAGAAATTAAAATCAATTTCAGTTCAATCTAATGCTAAAAACTTTATTCTTGGTTTTTGTAAATGAGTTAGCCCCACATTCTGAAACCCAGGTTACAAAATTCTGCTGTTAAAGTTGTACTTATACACATAAATGTATGTATTTACATCAGAGGCTCAGTTTTCAAAAGGACTGAGTGCTCCTAGGTAAGTCAAAGGAATTCTATCTTTTCCCGTGGTCATTTAGAGGGATATGCTATTCAGCCTGGAACTGTCCTTTAACATACAAAAGAACAATATATTTACAAGTGACATTTGAAAAAACACAATACTGAAGTGAAAACAATCACAAAGATGAAGAGGCAGCTCATGTCTGGAAATCATGGAGGAATGGCTCATCTTTCCAACTTACATGTCCTGGTGGTGCCTGCATCGGTCGTTTGAGATCGTTCCGACCTCGACAAGCTCTAATAACAGTTTTGTGGCGGTGAAGGTGTATTTCTGCTTCCAGCTGATTCCACAGCTTGTCATGAGCAGGTCCTTTCATATCCCGGCCCAGTAACTGAATCTGCTGGACCCTACGTAGTGACAAAGAGTAAAACAATACTGCATTACAACTGAAAAAGCACTGTGGGACTCATACACTTCATGTAGCTACAGCACATGGTCACAGCAACCGGCGCAAGACCCCTGGGGATTTCTATTCTTCCTTTTGTTAATTAACTGGAAACGTGAGACTTTTCCTACTTAGTCTTAACCTTGAACCTGCCTCTGGGGATGCAAAGGAAGGAAACAACAACAACAAACATCTTATGCTAAGGGAAATGGATTGACTTCACATACCTTCCAGCTAGCTCCTTATCTAAATACTTGGCTGCCAATCTTGCTCCATAAACCTCAGCCTGAAGCACAGCTATGTGTCTACGAAGGGCTTCATTCTCCTTCCTCAGCAACTTCACCTCAGCTTCCAGTTGAGCTTCTTTCACTTTTTCCTTCTTGTTAGCTTCAAGTTCTCTCTCCTTTACAATGACAAGAAAAAAAAAAACCAAAAAAAAACCAAGAAAAAAATGTTAAAAAGCTTTCAGCCAAGTTAATAATGAAACAGCACTCACTGTTTCTGCATACACAATCTGAAATTATTTTCCTGTGTACAAGACATGCATGCAGCAAAAGAAATAAAAAAGAAAAAGAAAGCAGGGACTCCGGCACTACAGCTAGTGGTTTGCATATTATCCTACACGAAGGTGACAAAATTTAAATAGCCTGAATATCATCCTTACATTTTCTTTCTTGCAAATGGGAGATTGAAAGTTAAACAGTATTATTTTAAAATTAAAGAGTAACTGTGAAGCTGATAAATATTTTAATTTAACTAAAATCTTTAACTGTTACTATTATGATGACATAGGAACATAAGTCCGTATGTCCTTAAAATGACAATTATTTTCATGCAAACAACCAAGAAATGTCCAGCCAGAGACATTTCCAGATTAGAGTCTGAAGACCACATAAACCAAGCCAGGGATTCTACAAATGAAGATGCCCACCCTGATAAACCTAAAAGAAAATTAGTGCAAAATAGCTGTTAAAAAAACACCAACCAAACAAATCAAAACCAAAACCCACACTAAAACCAGAGTTTACACAAGCTATCTCCCTGTGCCTCACCCCTGAAAAAGGAATTATGGAAATAAAAATTAGTCCCACATTGCTCTACCCCAAACATACAGAAACTGCATAGTCATTACCTTTTCTAATACCCAGGGTACTGGTGCAAAAGGAATTAGACTGTTGAGCTACAAAATTTACTTTAAGGAGAGCATGCTTGATAACTTGCTCTAAATCCCTTTTACAAAGTGGGGAAAAACCCCACCACAAACCAGGAAAACAGTAGACACAGGGTCTAATACTCTTTCCTTCCAAAAATGGCTGTCAATTGAAACAGCAATAAAAACTAAGTTCACCATAATGAATTTCTGAAGACATTGGGAGTACCCAAAAACCCCGTTCTCTGTACGTGTACCAATTACATTGCTAAACAAATAAAACCAGGAAGTGCTACTAAAGAAGCAACACAACAGATACAAAATTCTACAGAACTGGCAAGACAAATCTGTTATTAAATTGTGAATATCCTATTCACTATTTCAAGCCTGGATATAAAACCATTAATATGCTCGATATTACCACATTTGAGAAATTGCACAAGGCTGGTCCTTCCAAATGGAGTTATTTTCACAATAGATATATGGAAGCATTTACTGACTTTGCCAGAAAGTCAACTCTGAATTTGATAGACTCTACTGCCTCCCTCATCTGTTAAATACTTTTATCAGTTTAGAAGAACAGAGTACACGCCTTCGTACATGCTGGTCAAGCATTGTCCAGCTCAGGAGGAGCAGCTCAGACTGCTTGAATTCACTGACATTTCACTTCCTGCAATTCCCATGATGACCCACCTTCAGATCAAGTTTGGCTTCATATGCATGTTACAAAACATGTCAACAAAACATGTCAACAAAGCCACTTCTGGTCTCTGGCCTTTGGGCTGGGGTTGTCTTTTGAGAATGACTCTGCAGCAAATCTCTTTCTGAACTGCAGGATCACTCCTAAGCCAAGAATTTTGACTAATCTACATTTCAAGAATAGGAGTTTCTAAGAGTACACCAATTCTTTCTATTATTATTTTGGTCTTGGGTTATTTTAATTACAAGAATTCAAGAGTGCCACCATGCTGTGTTGTCTCTGCCACACACTTGAGGAGTAAGCAGGGTCACAGTTCAGACACAACACCTGTTTTACAATAGTTGCAAAGTCCGTACACAGATACAGTGTTCCTGTTAGCACTGTTCTATCCTCAATATTGTATTAAGGTGATCTAAATAGTAGTATAGGCTCCCTGTTTGTCCACTTTTAGAATATCTTTTATTTGACAAATATGAAAAGACAAAGACTAGAATTTAAGACATATTCCAACCTCCCTCAGAAAAGTGAAATGCTGAAGTGATCAAAGATTGTTGATTACACCAGCAAATTCCACACAGCACATTTTACAGTATTTATACAAACTATAAATACATATAGCCAGCTTAAACACCCTCATCCAGACTCAGATTTTCCAGTGATTTTCTCTGAATTTGGTTTCTCATTTAAACAGGAAGCCAAATGTTACATTTCTACATAGAATCACTTTTAGTCATGCATTTTGAATGCGAGACCTAAAATACAAGGCAAATGCAATCCCATAGAAGTGTTTTCTTCCTATTTTCTCCATTATTATGATTACTCTTTTGTGATTGAGGTGGAAAATTACACCCAGAAGCCAATCTTCTATGGACTGTCTCCAACTGATCACCACATGAATTAAAAAAAAAATTAAAAGGTTTGCAACACAGAATCTCTGAAGATGTACTGAAAGAATGTGTCCTGTTTTGAATGACTGTCAAAAGATTTGACAAAAGTCTCAATACTGTTTACAGAAATCAAGGAAGTTAAGTTGTAGAATAATTACATGCTTTCTAGAATTCATAGAATGGCCTGAGTTCTGAAAACAGAAAACATATTTTCTGTTGGTAACATAAAAAAAAGTTACAGCAAGGTTGAAGACTAAATCTTACAGTTACCAGCTATCCTGTGGCTTTTCAAGAAACCAAATACTTAGTAATGATAATGAAGCATATAACATAATAAAAGTAGAGAATCGTTTAAAAACCTTTCAAGTCTATCACTGTGAAAAGATGAAAGTCAAGTTTGCTTCACTTCTTCTTTTTATCTATGTATTATTGTGTTCATATGGTTTAGGCTGTTACACTACCCACTAAATCATCTTAAATCATGCCCATGAGAAAAACAAGAAAAAGGAAAAAAGGAAAAGTTGTCAGGATTTTTTAAAAATACAACATGCAGAATACTTCATATTACACTCATAGATGTGTACAGTGGTTATGCTTTAGAAATTGTGTAACACCTTAACATTTTTTGAGATACTGCCAGAACAATCTTTCAGAATGTCAAGTTGCCAGATATCACCCCAAACTAGCTGTAGCAATAATAAGCAGAATACATACAGAATTAGGAAAGAGGGCACCACATCTAGAAAAGAAAAATTAAAATGCAAAGGAAATTCTTTATACAGCATCTTGCCAACTGTTGGGAAGAAGGAACAAGCCAGATCTGTTTTGCCAGTTTCTGAGGCCAACATATATATAAGTGGTTGCACAAAACAGAAGCACTGCTTAAACATAAAAAAATGGTAGTCAGCGTACTTACCATTTCATCCACAGAAAGGACAGACTTAAGACAGAAGAAAAGAGTTCCATAATTAGAGAAACAGGCAATAGGAACTTCAAGAAAATGCAACAATATAAATTACTTACTGTAAAAGGACTTCACGAGCAGACTGTGTATTTCATTAGATGGCATAAAGAACAAGCATACTGCTACAATTCTATTTAGCCATCATTTTGGTATTTTGCAGTGAAATTTATTTAAAATCTTATTAAAAACTTAACTTTAGTGTAGTATTGAAAACAATACTTTCTCCTAAAATATCAAGAATCTCTATAAAGAATAGCAAGATAATACAACATACATGAAAGAATCACAGAAAATCCATTCTGTAATATAACGTTATACAGATAACAGATTTTTTTTCATTCAGAAAGAACAACATAATAGGAGTTATAAGAGGGACATAAAGGATAGGCAGAAATATCAGAAAAGGCATCAAGTGCAAAAATGGAAAAAAAAATTCAACTAGGCAACTTCATACTCTCAAAGAGTTATTATGATTGCACTAAGAAGATTCACCATTCACACAATTATCAATTGCTTTAGCAATCTAAACATTTTAAAGTGTCCTAGTTCACCACTATGTACAGTTTAATGGATTACAGAGTATACATTTATGCTGAGTCTAAAGAGTCTACATAAAAAATAAGAGTGCCAGTCCCTCAAGAAAGGAGGAAGTTAACTGGTACAAGCTTTATTTCCCCATTGCACATGCTGTTGACACAGTTCTTTGCCCTCAGAGACCTTCTGACTGCCAGACGGTCAGCACGACAGTTTCATTTACCCAAACATCAGAGGTCCCATTTTATTGTCATTTAAGTGGCAGCAGTTTTGCTTGTTTTAGCTTTGCAAACTTTCATAGCTTTCTTTAGCTAGAAGAGTTTAAAGTTGAGTTTCTGTATATTAAAGCTATGAATTCTTTAAAGACAAAGTAAAACAAACTCAAAACATTAGTCCTCATATTTATAAAAGTGAAAAAACTAAAACCAGTCTAAGCTGTTAATAAAGTTTGATTTCAACATAGATAAACCTGAATCAATGTATGTAAAATGTACTTATTGTCACCTGTGGGAAGAAGACTGCTGTCAATAGCATGGAAATTTAATGTATCTTTAACAAGATAACAAGAAACAAAAAGCTTAAAAACCTTAGTCTTGGTGTTAGTCAGAAGTTAAGTCTAACTAATAATATTTGGAGACCAAGATCACCCACAATGTTAACTTAAAAAAATTGCTACGTGTAAACCTGCAGTTTAACACTTACAAAATGCTGGTGATATTTAACGAATGCCTATTTAAAAGCCGTGTGAATTATTTAGAGCTCTAAATAAACTTCACCGCACTGTAGCTATAATTCAGTACAGAATAAATTAGGTGTGGACAAGCCAGAAAATGTTGCTCTTAAACTGAGTAAACAACTATGTAGCCCTAGGAAGACAGCTCTAATCAATTACAGCTTTTGAATCTGAAACACAAAGAATTTGGGTTACTCCTGTAGTACAGTGATTAGCCTAGACATCCTTTAAGACTTAGAGTTTACCACTATGCTTTACTGTTCATTAATTAACAGGACAAAACAGCAGAAGAGAATAATGTTCCACATATGCTGGGAGTAGGTATTTGCAACCAAACTGTGAAGCAATTTTAGAAAGTCAGAGATAGACTTTGATTCAACAGTTAGAAACCACATGTATACAACAGTACTCTACTTTCTGAATTTACAAAGTCATAGTATTAGAGCCTGAATCTGTGGTGTGGCTAGTAACAAGGCAGTCTATGCTCTGGCTATCAGTCAATGCCAACTAACTGCACAGATTAATTATTCTTAACTTTTGGCAGGCTTTGTAAAGGTCTGTTTTAAAAAAATGTTTAGTTTCTGAGTTCTTCTATTAGTCTTCTATTATCTTTTGCAAATTCAGTCTTCAGAAAAGCTTTATAAATAACGAAAACATTTTCTTATTTTACCTTCTGGAACCACTAAAAATGGTTTATTTAAAAAAAAAAAACTCCTTAAATTCTTATTCTTTATTCTGGTATTATTTATGTTATTTTGAATGGTTGCTAACAACCAACTATAAAAGCTATTTAAAAGTCAAAAATTTAATATTTTTAACATGAAAATTTGTAATCAGCTTATTCAGATCTTCCAAGGAATAACTTCAGCCAGGAGAGGAAGAAGAATAGTATAATCCCACATTCAAGTTGCCATACTCACCAGTTTTGCCTTAATAGCCCCGGAGTCAACATTCTGACCAGTCTTGGCATGTAGCTGAAGCTGAACAGCGTGGAGCTGCAAAAGCTGATCGTGCACTTCCTTTTCCAATACTGCTTTCTCTGCCTGTGTTTCTGTCAGTTCAGACTTCAGATCAACCAGCTGTGCCTGTGAAGATACAATCCATCATAGTAATGAGAGCAAGGATTAAATGGGGCCACCAGAACTGTGACACCTAACAGCATTTGCCGGTACATGCATGCTGTACATGGTGGAATGCAGGTTAAGAGTATCTGCTGTCACACATTCTCCTGTGGCCCAGCTCATTTGAAGGGTTTTCTCCCCAACTGCCACAAAATTCATGCATCCACAGAACCAGTATCAAATGACCATACTGCCAAAAGCAACAACAGCTGAGCTTTCCCTCATGCAGACAATGGCATGTGATGCTGATGTCCGCTGCAAAACAAGGCAATGGCATTAAACCTAGGTAGGATTTACACCCATAGCAATGTAAACACAATTTTAAATTGTAAAATTATTAAATCTTACTGAAAAAAAATGCTCAAAGCAAAATGACAGTTATTTATCCAATGCTGAAGTCAAATAATCCTATTTACAGCTGGTCTATTATCAACAGTTTAACTGAAACAGCAAATTAATTGGGTAAACCAGAATCCATGAAGTGCCCCTAAAATGCATATGTAGAAAACAAGAAATTTCAAGTTATTAACTCTTGAACAAGTGGTTTTGAAACATTTTAAAAACAGTTTTCATGTAGGGTTTATATCTGGAATGAAAGAATAAATACTAACGTGTTTACAAAGTTACTTCTTATCCAAGTTCAAGTAGCATTTTATAAGATAAGCAACATTTAGAGAAGCTTTAAAGCTACTATTTGCCAAAAAAACACAGAATATGATTTCAGGGGATTTTTAGGTAAATTCCAAGAGTATGTTTTTGCATCCAAAAGACTTAGAACTAAAGACAAAAATGAAAAAGTGACTAATTCTTAAAAAAAAGCCCTCTCATATTAAAGCAGAATATTTTAGGTATTTTAACATTACACTAACATTCAAATTAACAGTGAATCTCAAGTTGCAAGGCAACTTGCTATAAAATGTCTGTATCTGTTAATGACAAAAAAGCAGGAAGGATCTAGCTTCAGGTATATAATGTAGATGCACAGCCTCCTCAAGCTTCTGGAGTAATTCAGAGATAAGCAGGCACTTCCAGAGGTCATTCAGAGCCCCAGAGTGCAAGTGATGAGCTGGATCAAGACAACCTCTAGCATGAAGCTGCCAAGAAGAACAACCTCCCTTCCAGCGTCTTGGCTATGCCCTTTAGTCCCACATCTCTGGGACTGAACAGAGCAGAACTACCTCCCCTGAGATCAGGCCAGCACTTCCCTTTTGCCAAAGAAATGGAGCTGCATGCAATTTTACCTTCCAACTGCCAGAATGACAAAAAATTTTGAAACATCTGCAAACCATGGCAGAACTCTAAAGCAGAAATTGCCTTTTACTGTAAGATGACATATAAAATACTACAAAACCAAATAATTTCAGAGAAATGAGTCACTTACAAAGCTGCACTGTTGTCCCCAGTGACCAGCCACAGTTAAAGTCTCTCTGCTGTGGTTTACCTACCCTCTAACAAAAACAGACACACACCTGAACTAACACAGCAAACGAAAATACCCCCAGCATAAAAGCTGATGATACAGTACAGAGCAGATAACAAAGACCTTAATAATGAAGGCACAGTTTGACCCAGTCACAATTTCACATAATGTGTAACAGTATTTTGTTGTTATTATATACTGTATATATTACGTCTACTTTTAAAAAAATAAGACCACTACTGCCTTGCTGCTTTCTAACAGTTAACATGCTGACTTTTATTGCTTTTTTATACACACACACATGCTCTCTCATCCACTCTAATTCAAAAGACCTGTAGAATGGCAATCAGAGTTCTGCTGGGGGATAAAAATCCAAACTTATTTCCCTGTGCAAATTACAAAGCAGCAAGGATGATGGCCATCAGCTTTGCAGGGTGAATGATGCCTCAAAAGTATCACTAAAAGACTTGTCAAATGCATAAGAAAAATTAAAAATAGTACTGTGCATATAACCTAGTATTTAAATTCATAACCTCCTGTTTTAATAACAGAATCATTGACCCACAGAATGGCCTGGGTTGAGAAGGACCTTAAAGACCTAGTTTCAAGTCCCCTGCTGGGGACAACTTGCACTGGACCAGGTTGCTCAGAGCTCCATCCAATCTCTGCTTCAACACTTCCAGGAATGGGGCACGCTGGACAACCTGTTCCAGAGTGCCACCACCCTCACAATAAAGAGTTTTTTCCTATTATCTAATCTAAACCTACTCTCAGTTTGAAACCACACCCCCTTCCCCTGTCACTACATGCTCTTGTAAAAAGTCTCTCTCCTGACTTTCTTGTAGCCTCCCTCCAGGCACTGTAAGGCTTGGATAAATAAAGAGCACAAAATCAAAAAAGCAAAATGAGAAATAGTAAGAGCATATATAATGGAATTAATGTGTTTATACATTATGAAAAGTCATAAAACTATCCCCAGGAACAGATGCAGGCACAAGAGTCACACCAAAATGCAAACACAGCAAGATGTTTTCAAATCCTGTTGATCTACTTCTATGAAGGCTGACAAATCTTTACATTACTTCACAGAAGTCCCACCATTCTCAGCTTGGCCAGCTTACTTAATTTTCCTTTATATTATTCTTACTAGCACTGGGTTTTTATCCAAATTCCTCCAATTTGTTATAAAGGAAACATATGGAAACACTGTTGGAAATTCAACCTCCCTACCTTCAATGCTGGAAGCTACTCAGTAAAAAACAGAGCTGGGCCAGAGGCAGCAGATGAATGATGAGCACAAACAAGGATTATCATTATGGCTATTCCTTCCCAGAGAACCATTCACTGCATGAGGCAAGGGCTCTACAGAAAAAGATGGTGCCAGAAAATGTAATATTCCAATTTCTATAAACATAATAGGATAAACACAAGGATAAACTAATGCTGCACAAGCAACTGTACTAATCCTTTAATTTGGATGTACCCTCCAGCAACGCTGTCAAAGAGAGATGTCATATTTTTGTGGTCACCTGCAACTACCCTAGAATTTGCAGAGAAGTCAGCTGGGGGCAGAAGTCACAAATATTCACCCACAGGAGACCACTGAGCTTCATGGTTAGGTGAGTTCAGGAAGGGCCAAACAACAAAAACAGAACAGAAACTTTGAACGGGGAACAATAAGGGGCATAGGTTGAAGAGAAGGTGGTGTGTTCACTTCCATAACCCCCTTTAAGCTGTAACCTGCTGATTCAGCCAAAAAAGGAACTCTTCCGGGCAGAGTACAACTGTGCAGATCAGCAATTACCACTCACTAGCAAGCACCACACTGCAAGGTTACACCTCAGTTTCTCTCTGCCCCTTCATTTGTGGCTCTGCCCCAGCCAGTGCACAGCAAACAGCACGACCAGACAGTGGTCATGGAAGTAGGATTTCATCATGAAAACCCACACCTGGACCTACATGAATCAGGCAGGCAGGACAAGAAGCTACTGCTTCAGATTATCACCACAGGCTATTTCTAAATTCTAAATAAAATCTACAATTCAAGTGAACTAGAGATTGTGGTCAAATTCATCATAAAAACATCTGTATTTATCTTTCACATAATCTAACATATAGATGATACCAGAAAAATAGTTTTGAAAGGCTAACAAAACATTTAGTCAGTTTCAGGACATATTTTGCCATTTACCAGGTATTTTGTATTCTCAAAGGTCTTACAGCTATGAAAATTAAATACCAATTTCAACTGAAATAACTCAAGAACTTATAAACTACTCTTTTTATTCCCATAGGAGATGAAAGAAATCATGGCATTAAGCAATCAGTCTTCCTTCCACAGAACATGGCAAAAATTAAAAAAAAAACAACAACAAAAAATTCTAGGCAGAAGAGCCCAGACAATGTCCTATTTTTAATCAACAGCTCTTATTTCCTGTTCAAGCTGTTACAAACTATCAAAAAATTGTGTTTGTTACAATTATATTAAACTAAATTCGTATTTTATGCTGGCAATGTAATAAATACCAGCTTAATGCTGGGGTTAATTTTATTTGTACTCATGAAGTTCTTAAAGTCTCAAATAGTGTTTTCCATCAGGAGTCTTAGAACAAATTAACAGCATTTAAGCCTCTTCCAATTAATTGATATAATATTTTTCATATTATGGTCTGAACTCTCATCTGTACATTTTTCACAGAAAAGTGACCATAAGTTATTCTAACAGAATGGTTAGAATAACTAACCAAAAATAATTTAGTTCTATTAGATCTCAGAGACATACTCAACGATCTCATGTAAACTAAGTTTATACATTGCAAAGAAGAACGCGGACCTTGCCCTGAACAACTTGCAATGTAAATACATCAAGGAAAGGATGAGTAAATGAACCAGAGAAGTACAAATACAGAGGCTTTTTGTATAGAAGTGCACAACAGGAAGCACAGATGCTGAAACCACAAGTTCCATGACTGCTCACAAGCATCACTGCTTGAATGAGGCACTGGAGGATGGCAATACTGCAACCTCTGAAGATCTAAAGCGTGACGGGGAACACACAAAAACTGAGAAACTTCAGCAAGTGGGATGATGATGACTTACATACCATGGTGACAGGAAACAACCTCCACTACTGATAGGGAAAGCAGTTATAGGGGGTGAGGGCCACACTGAGAGATGGCACCGTTAGATAAAGTAATGACAATGGGTTTTGCTTTGGGAAAAGCTTTTTCATTATCTGAGCTATCATTGCAGTAACTTCTGCAATATGGACAAGAGTTTCATTTGAGCAAATAGATATAAAAGATATCTATGACTTACACTTTGCCCAGACTCAAAGCACTCAAAGTGGAGCCAAGCTGAATTGGAAAGCTGGGTCACAGGCAAGACAGTGGCATTATTTACCACACCAAATAAAAATGAGAGGAAAACCTGAATTCCCTCAAAGTGCAATGAAAGTTCTTCTTGATATATGAATTTCTAGCTTAAAAAAACTCTAAGCATAATTCAACATAGTAGAAAACTCACAGATTTTTCAGCAAAGGGAAACTAGATACACACAGAAGTATCCATTACCAGCCTCAAGTGACAAAGTCATAAGCCAAGCACTCATCAAATGCCTTTAGTTTTGTTTCATTTCATGCCTTTAGAGTACACCTAATTCATTCTTATGCCAAGCCTTCTAAATTCATAAAGGTCTGAAAACTGCCTTTCTAGATTATTTTTTCTACCATATAATCTCTGATTGCCAGAAGCTAGGAGTTCATTTCAGAAATTTTTAGTTACCTAAACAATGCCATCTAGTGCCACCTTTTTATCTGTATGTCTACATTTCTCTCTATTTCACCTTCCTTCCCTGTTGATTTGAACTCAATTAATTTTCAAGGCACAAACAAATTTATTAAAGGGGTAAAGGTGTGTATGATTAAAGTTCTTACAACATACAACTTTTACACTAAACAGCTGCTAGTAGGAAAGAGTGACTGATTAGTGTCCTTTCAGAGAGGGAAGTGGGAAGAGCCAGATCTTTAGCTAATTTGTTTAATCCACCCAGAGACAGAAGCCAACAGCCTGGTGTACAAGCAGCACACGTGCAGTTCTGAGCTAAAGACTGAGCTGCTGCCTCATGTCCAGCCAGTCAACCAAAAAATGTAGGGATGAAAAAGCAAAGGAAAGGATGCTGTGATGTGGAAACCTCCAGATCATGCAAGAGAGCAAGAACTGCCTGAATTAAGTCTTAGGGACTTGAGAAAGTGCTCAGC
The DNA here is from genome assembly GCA_034509425.1 of Eopsaltria australis. Lineage (NCBI taxonomy): Eukaryota > Metazoa > Chordata > Aves > Passeriformes > Petroicidae > Eopsaltria > Eopsaltria australis. Next base: position 895,181 of record JAVTVJ010000068.1, on the reverse strand, counting down.
AGTTCCATTCCCCACAAATCACGAGATTTCCAAGCTCCATTGATTCTGTTACTAATAAAACACCTCTGGTGTATATACATATATTTAATAGCTGATTTTAAAGGACAGGTCCTTATGTATCTTGCTATGGGATCAAACCAAAATTCACAGACAAATCAAGTTTATGAGGTGCTTTTATTTCCTCAGCAGCATGTCCTTATATAATTTATACTAGACTCCATAAATTTTACCAATATATACATTCATGTATTTCAACGTTCACTCCTGATCAGGACTATTAACCTTCTGATTTAAAGATTGCAGGAACTAGGATCATGAAACACAACAGAACACACTACAATGCTGCAATTACTCTGTGGCTTCTGTCCCAACATATGCACAAAAAAGCAGTATAAATATCAAGATATGACACTAGCATATTTAACATTTCATTCTAGGGGCATTTTTTTAAAGACAGAAACGTCATTTAAAGGCAAACCCAGGTGAAAAAAATCTTTAATTATGCTTTACAAACAATGAAATCATTATTCCTAAGTGTTCCCATAACATTACACAAGTGCAGGACGAAAAACAATTTTTCAGGATATGACAGCTGCAGCTTCTACAGCCTGAGATCAAAACACACTCAGACACCAGATACACAACAACAGAGCCTGACTTGCAGAGCCCACACACTGCCAAGTTTTCATGGGGACCCCTAACTTTGCATCAGCCCCTTGATGTGAAGCAGACAGAGCTTTTATTATTACATTTCTCTAATTGCAAGAAGAAAGGATGGTCTCCAGTATCTCACCAGTATCAGTTCACCACTTTGCCTACAGCTCTCCAAAAGATAAGAACACTTTACTCTTCCTTGGTCTTGACTAATTGGTTCTTCCTGACTACTAACCAGCATTTGCTGCAATTTCTCACACAACCCTATTAAGCTTACTGGACTGCTTTGAAAAAGAAACCATGGAACAGAGCAGAGCCCTGTTTAATCTCATGGTGTTCCCTGCAAAATTAAACAATGTGACAGCACTGCACAAAATTAGTTTCTCAATAGATGATACACTTGGAAACCATAATTTTTTTATGATAACCCCTCCAATTTCACCACAATACTTACTACTTGTCAATGATGAAAATGTTTCAAGATATTACTGAAAAAGAATGCACTGACAGATTTTTAGATTATAAGTCTTTATTTCATCATTATTGTGACCCCAAAAAGGACCTTTGTGACTTCAATTTTTAGCTAATGCTAAATCTAACAAAAGAGTCATGTGGCTAATAAGAACATGAACAACAAAATTTATGACTACTGTCTCCCTAAATAAACAGTATGGTAGTGTAGCTATGTAAGTAATCTTGGTAAAAATTCAGTGTATGATACTGAAGACACAAATGAACCATAAATTAATTTAATCCAGTTTTATTATGTCCCATACAGAAGACAAAGGACATAAGACAAATGAGTAGCTCCATTTCTCAGGTTCTATTCTAGACCTGACAAAACATTCAGAAGACTGGTCAGCAAATTAAAAGGATGCAAAGCAACACTCCCACTCTTTTATCTTCTCTGCTGAAGACCATTCTGGACATGTAATTATCTGCACACTTTTCTTCCCAACAATTAAAAGATAACATAATAATACCACATCTTTAATAAAGCATCTCAAAATTTTGGTTTCCATTTACATAAATGGATATATCCACCAGCATTTTTATGCCTGTGACTAATCTTCTTCACCTCTATCATCAAAATACCTGCTACTGTTTCTTGCTACTATGTTTTTTTTAATCACTTTGCTGACAGGGACAAATTTCTGACTGCCTCACAATGACTATTTTTGCTGGCTTGCTCATGCTTCTACTTACTTATCAGGAAGACACAAATCTGTTCTTAGAAGTCATATCGACAGCTTTATTACTGCCATTATTTTGAAACCTATGCAACATAACTCAGTAAAAAAACCTAAGAAATATAAACCAATAAACTGGTTAGCTCTCACTTTGTTGACAACTCCCAACAAATGAGACAGAAAACACTTTACCACAAACAGACTGAAAATTAAGTAGGCTAGTTAATTTTGTATAGAAGTATACAGGCTTCTGATACAGGAAAACATGAATTGAGTACAGGCACAATTGTAATTAGGAAGGGCATAAAGATTCTGATAGAAGTTACATGTATCAAACTAATGACAACTTGTACATAGGTATATACATACCTCACATGGGCAAAAAAATATCTTGGCCTTCAACAAGTGCATTTCTCACTACAAAATAAAGGAGAGAATGCAAAAAATCCAACCAGACCTTCCTAAGAAGAGCAGGACTGTACCTCTGTAGTGTGTCCCTTAAGATGGACTCACATGCTTATGGAAAACCACCATACACATAAACCCACCTACATTCAGTTTTTCCAGTTTGCAGTTGGGTTTTTTTATATATATAACTTCATATTACCCACATCATTCTATTTGTGCTTTAACTGAATAGGTTACAAGTTACCTACAGAAGGATTCAGCTTATAGAAACATGTTCCTCTAAACCTGCTGATTCCAACTTAATCACGGACATAAAACTACATTTAACTTCTTAGACACACATGTTTTGCTTAGCTTTAGCATATACACAGGCTTAACACATCTGCCAAGATACAGGGTGTGCTCCACCAAACATTCCTTTCTGGCTTGTTCATTCAAAATTGCAGAATCAGATTGGCAGTCAGAGTTAAAGTCAAGCTCAGTTTTCACTGGCACATTGACCTACTTCTTTTATTTCTACAAAATTGCAGATACACAGAACTTTCATTTCGTGAAATGGACATCTAGACAATGTCACAGTCAAGTGACAGTCAAACAGGAAAAACAAAACCTATGGACTGCTTCTCAGTTAAATATTTTCTAAAATCTTACGCACTGACCACCAGCCTGCATCTCCTGATTTGTATGGCTTTCCAACAGACAGAGAACCACAAAAAATCTCCTTTAAAATGTCTGTCACCAGTTGTAAAGGACTGAAGTCCTTGCTATCCTACTAACAAGATACACTTCTCCATTTGTTCACAATGAAATGAGGCTAATCTCAGGAAAGACAGTGGCTTCTATTGCCAAACACCGTTTTTTTTCTCCTGTTTGATAAGCTACTTAATTCAACTCTGTCCTACTGTGACCAGAAGGAAAATTACAAAAACAAATCCTCCCCCAACATATCATTAGTTTAATTTAAGACCACAAACGTTGTTAGCACAGTAGTAGGTTTATAAACTATCACCACCCTAAGCACAAGTAAATTTATTTGCATGCAGCCCCTGTGCATCTGAAATACCTTCAGGCTCCTTCTAAAAATAACCTGGCCCAGAATTGCCAACATACAGCTGCCTCTTTGGAAATTACTGTCTTCCTGGAACACTTCTTTCACTGTTCAGGAACATCCTTCACACAATATTTTGCCTAGACTCCTCTCTCTAGCAGTAGGTATACAGCAAGATGGCAATAATTTTTTCAAGACGTCCTACAGCAGGAGCTTCCATCCACCAAACCTCAAGCTGTGCCTCTTAAAGGCAATTGTACCAATCAGAGAATGCATATTAAGCTGATAAAGTGGATAAATCAAAAGTCTGAACTGCATTTCTTTGTTCTTGCCTGCAATGTTATAGTAAGACTCAATAATTTTGGTCAAGGGAATGGTATTCACAAACAGCAGAACAATACTTTTAACTTTTTGTTGTATTCCTTTATGAAATATTGTCACTTATTCAATGAGACAAGTCCAGTCAAATGCAGCTGCAGGAGTAAGCTTAGCCAAACTTAGCTTCAGTCCACGTATTCTTTTAATCTAAATAAAGGTGTATTTCTCAAGATGGATCTAATTTATTATTACCTAATTTATAATAAGTGTACCTAAGTAAACTATTACTGATGACATTTTTGTGCCTGCAACAGAAGCTCTGTATTAAAATGTACAAGCAGTATAAAGTTACAATGGTGAGTTATTAAGAAACCATTGCAATCTTGAAAGTTATATGAAGTACAGTAACTTGCATTATAAAAAAGAAGTAAAACCACCAATCACATCCTAAACAACAGTATTAATGTTAGTGATTTCTTTCAAAATATGTAAGTGTACTCTTCCTATTGGCCACTAGGGTTTTTGACTAGAAATCTGTGCACGTAAGAAGACAAGACACTCATTTTCAACTGAGTAGCTCCATCTTTTGGAGATTTTAAATGGCAGCTTTTATTTCAAGTTTATGACTCCAATAAACATGAGGTCCTAAAATTAACAACCTTCAAGGCAATAGTAAAGTCTTCTAAAGGTCTGTTTGAAAGATAAAAACTCCTTTATATGTAGGAGGCCTAACACTACTCACAGTAATAAAAATACTTCACAAAGTAAGACTTTTTATTCACTTCCAAAGCATTCACTCTAGATTATCACAATATTTTTTATCAAACAATTACCTCAAGCTTGTAGATATGCACAATAATTATACTAATTATTAACAACAGCTAACTGTGCTCCTTTGCTCTTCAACACATAAGAGATGTAGGCACAGATCTTCAGTTTTTCAGGTGCTCCTAATGATTTTAATTAGATATAAAACACCTTCCAGGATCTGAGTTATATAATTTCCTTTCCAAATATTTAAGCTTGAAACAACCTTTCAAAGAAATCCATTATCTTAAAATAATCTGAAAACTCACCTGGTTTACAGACCTGTACACAACAACCCACCATGCCTGTGCAATATGCAATGAGTTCTGATTGCCTACCGTAAACTCAGAAATCTCATTTTATTACAGTTATACTTCATGAAGCCTCCTGTATAGGCTGGTACTGTATGTGTGTGTGTATGTGTATATATATACATATATATGTATCTCCCCAATAGTGAAACAGATAAGACAGCATATCAACATTAACACATAAAGGAACATGAACATCACTACAGTAAGCATTCTGGTGAAATAAGGAATGGGATGAAAAAAAAATTCCTAGTTGAATGAGATCTTTGTTCTACTCTGAAAAATCCTGCTCCTCTGTTAAATTCCACGGGTTCTTTTGCATAACAATGTCTTCATACCAGGAAGAAACCTGATTAAAACCAAAGACAATACACTTACTTTACTTCCTGCTGAAAGGCACACCTTCAGAATAGCAGGTTACTGCTTGAAGACTCTAAAATTCTTTTATTATAAAAAGTGTAACACAAAGGACTAAAAGAAGGGAATTCTGTCTACTGAAGCTCTTACAAAGCCCATATTTTCACAGTGTCTCAGAATTTTCCCTCTTACTCCTATATCCTTACAAGTTAAAAGAACAAGTAACAAAAGTGTAAAAATTATGGCCTACAACAGATAATGAAGAAACCGGAGGGCTTTAGCCCAGGGAAAGGGCAACTGAGGAAGAAACATCAAAAGCCTTCTAATTGTAACTAAAAGACAAGAGGGCAGTTCACATTCAGAGCTGTTAAGAACACCACAAATAACACCTACTAAACCAAAGACACTCAGGTTGGACAGATATAAAATGACCATGAAGTTCTCCAGAATCACCCTCCAGAGCACTCCAGTTCTTCCACAGGTCAAAGGACCTGCAGCCCAGCCTCTCAGCAGCACCAGGAGCAGATCACTTCGCTCTGGCGTCTTTCTTCCCATCCTGACTGAAACTCTGTATCAGGCATGAAGAAAACTTTCCAACAGGAAGGCCAGTTATTATTCTCCTCACAGAATGTGCGACCTCTGCTATTATTTTCATTCCCTAAGCTTGGCAGAGAGCTATTTGATCTGCTTTGAAGTATGAAGGAACAAGAGGACCTGTCAAAGTCCATCCCCAATCCACTTTTCTGTTGCCTTTATTTGTTGAGGAGGAACAATGTCCTCATTTTGACTACTGACTCTAAGCTTTAAGCACCTCTATCTTGTCTTTGTTCCTCCTTTTAGAAGTTTTTCCAAATTCACAGGATCTCGGAATCCATTAGGCTAGAGAAGAACCCTGGGATCATCGAGTCCAACCTGTGACCAAACACCACCATGGCAACCAGACCACGGCACTCAGTGCCACATCCAGTCTTTCATTAAACACCTCCAAGGGTGGTGACTCCACCACCATCCTGGGCAGCCCATTCCAATGTCTAACCAGCCTTTCTGTGAGGAACTTCTTCCTAATGTCCAAGCTAAACCTCCCCGGGCGCAGCTTAAGCCTCTGTCCTCTCACCCTGACTCACTGCAAAGAGAAGACCAGTCAGCAGCATCTGTTGCCCAAGATTCCTGCTTTCAACATCCCACAGAGCTCCTCTGGCACGCACCGCTCCATGCCAGAGCTGGAATTACCAAACCCAGAGAGAGGATGGCCGCGGCCAGGCCCGAACCCTAAAACACGGGGCCTGGAGAACCCTCCTCAGCTGCCTGGGGGCAGGAAACGAGCAGGAAGAAAGGCGGGGTAGCTCCCGCTGCCCCCGGGGCAGGGCACGGAGCACGCCCGGGGATGCGCTCCCGGCCCGGCCCCGCCCGGTGCCCTCACCTCCAGCTTGTGGTTGATCTGGGACACGGTCTGAGCCTTGTGGCAGAGCTGCGCGAAGCACGAGCTCAGGCTCGTCATCTTCTGCCGCCCCTCGTACGTGATGTCGGCCTGGTCGGGGTCGATCTCGCCCAGCAGCAGGTCCACGTCCACGAACGCCTTGTCAAACTCCTTCTCCAGCACCTCCAGCCAGCGGAACATGGACACGCCGCCGCCCGCCGCCGCCGAGGCGGCGCCGGCCGCGCCCGGACCGCAGGGACCGCCGCCCGCCGCCGACATGCTGCCGCCGCTGCCGCCCCCCGCCCGCTGCCGGCGCTGCCCGCTGCCGGTGCCGCCGCCGGCCCCGCTCCCGCCCCGCTCCCGGGGCAGCCACGCAGGGAGCGCGGGCACGCGCGTGCGCGGGGCCGCCTGCTGGTGTGGCAGGCAGCGCCGGCCGAGCGCCGAGCCACCGAGCGCCCCGCCCGCGCCGGCAGGGGGCGCTGCGGGCCGGCACGAGCCGCGCGTGAGAGCGCGAGGGGCTCGTCCTGGCCGGGGGGGTCGGGACTGTCCCTGTGTCCCCCCCGTGTCCCCCCCGTGTCCCCCCCGTGTCCCCCCTGTGTCCCCGTCCCGGTCACAGGGAGCGCCCTCGGGCATATTATTGTAACTAGGACCATTTTTGTGTTGACATATAGCCCATACAGACCTATGCTACGTTGGTACATAGAAAAGAAAAAGAAGAACGCGGACCTTGCCCTGAACAGCTTGCAATGTAAATACATCAAGGAAAGGATGAGTAAATGAACCAGAGAAGTACAAATACAGAGGCTTTTTGTATAGAAATGCACAACAGGAAGCACAGATGCTGAAACCACAAGTTCCATGACTGCTCACAAGCATCACTGCTTGAATGAGGCACTGGAGGATGGCAATACTGCAACCTCTGAAGATCTAAAGCGTGAGGGGGAACACACAAAAACCGAGAAACTTCAGCAAGTGAGATGATGATGACTTACATACCATGGTGACAGGAAACAACCTCCACTACTGATAGGGAAAGCAGTTATAGGGGGTGAGGGCCACACTGAGAGATGGCACCATTAGGTAAAGTAATGACAATGGGTTTTGCTTTAGGAAAAGCTTTTTCATTATCTGAGCTATCATTGCAGTAACTTCTGCAATATGGACAAGAGTTTCATTTGAGCAAATAGATATAAAAGATATCTATGACTTACACATTGTCCAGACGTGAGTACTCAAAGTGGAGCCAAGCTGAATTGGCAAACTGGGTCATTTTTAAGTATATATGGCCATTTTTAAGTATAAGGGAGGGGGAGAGGAAAGAGGAGTCTGCACTACTGTGTTCACCAGTGTGCTGAGCATGTGCAAACCACTCAGCAGGATTTGCAGCAACACGTCCATTGTTTGTGCTCAGAAAAGGTACAAGTTTGCAAGTATTGCATGAAATCGTAGAACCAAAAAACATTAAGGGTTGGAAGGGACTTTAAAGATCATCTAGCCCTAATCCCTCTGTCATGTACAGGCACAGCTCCCACTAGAACACGTTGCTCAAGGCCTTATCCAGCCTGTCCTTGAACACAGACAGGGATGGGGCATCCACAACTTCTCTGGGCAACCTGTTCCAGTGTCTCACCAACTACAGAGTAAAGAATTCCTTCTTAATATCTAACCTAGTCCCAAATGGACTGCCTCCAGCACTGTTGCATCTCTAGAAGCACCAATGAATGCAGTTATAACCATATAAAATGTATTTGCCTTATTTTAGCTCATCCTGATTCTGAAAATGAAAGGAAATTTCAGGGAATAAACACATGGGTGCTTTCTCCAAGGCACTCTCCTTGGTCAGAACTCATCTGCTTTGAAATACTGCAACTCTGATGTTGATTTCAGTGGGAGCTTTATTACTTTTATTTCTCTTGTGGAGAATACATTCAGCTTGTTTTTATTGCAGTGAAGTTGTAATTCCACCGCAAAAGAGAAAGCGAATCACTTCATCCCAGACCAGGACCCTAATCCTTCCTACACAAATTACTTTGCCAGCACCAGAGGGGGGAGCACAGGGACCCTCCAGTCAGCAGAGGGGACAACAGAACAATGGTGAGGACACCTGCACTCCTCACACACAGCCCTGGGGATGAAGGGCACCCCGGGGTGAGCTTCTTTCCTTGCTCCACTTGGCGTAAATAATTTATTGGAACACAGATTGACAGAAAGATACCACTTTACAGCTCAGTGCTTAGACCAGTCACCTGGAATGCGAAGAGATATGTCATCGCAGGAAGGAATTGTACTTCCATCAATCTGTGCTTTCAGAAGAGCCTGATAAAGCAAACTTCACCACTACCAGCAGGTATCACATTTCCTCTGGGACCTGCTATTGTAGGCTTGACAAGGAGCTCACAGAGCGTTGTTACAGAGCCGTTCACTTGCCCTTTGCCATTTGTTGTGTTTTCACCACAGCCCTGGGCAGCCGCTCGCTCACTGCCTCACCAGCGGGACTGGGGACAGAATCAGGAGGGTAAAAGGTAGAGAGCTCAAGGGTTGAGACAAAGACAATTTAATAGGGAAAGCAAAAGCTGAGTAAGCAAACAAAACATTAATTCGCTGTTTCACATGGGCAGGCAGGTGTTCAGCCATCTCCAGAGGAGCAGGACCTCATCACATATAATGGTCACTTGGAAAGACAAACACGATCACTCCAAACATCCCCCACTTTCTCCTCCTTCCCCCACTTTATATACTGAGCAGGATGTCATATGGTCTCGAATATCCCTTTGATCAGTTGGGATCAGCTGTCCTGGTTGTGTCTCCTCCCAACTTCCCATGTACTCAAAACTTTCCTTGCCAGCATGGCAGTACAAAGCAGAAAAGGCCTTGGCTGTGTGTAAGCCCTGCTCAGCAATAACAAAAGCATTTCTACATTGTCAACTCTGTGTTCAGCACAAATCCAAAACTCAGCCCCACTCTAACCAGTGTGAAGAAAATTACCCCAGACAAAGCCAGTGCACCACTCAAATTGTCTGCACTGCAATTGAAGGTAGGTAGTAACAAAATGGGTAACTAATGGGGGATTCTCCTACTGCTAAGCTCATCCATGGTGGAAACAAAAGCTACAGACACCTTTACATACACCTGCAGAAAACATTCTGGCTTTGTAAATCAGTGTGTTCAGAATACGAGTTGAGAAAAGGCTGTAAGTGCTTTGGAGTGAGCCCAGCTGCACAGAGCATTGCCTGACCTTCATCCTTATTTTCGTTCTTTACAGCTGTATCAACTGTCTTTTTTGAACAATAGCATCCAACAGAAAATCAAAGTATTTGCTGGATCAAAAGTCAAACTATTTCTATTGTTTAAATTAGTTCAGCCACACAAGAGAATTAATTATTTCAGGATTATCAGTTTTTATGTTAGCTTTGACTTTTAGTCTGGAAGATACTGCACTGGAGAAGTACCTATAGGATTATGTTACATTTTTTGCCTGTTTTTAATGGAACAGTAATTTATCACTTAGCCAAACATTGGCAGTTTCTACTCATATATCTCCATGATTCATTTGAACAGTATCTCCTTATCTTGACAGAGATGTTTCCCATAGTTACTATGTAACATATCTATAGCAAACACTGCCTTCAAAAACTTAGGCATTATGTAATTTATGTATGACTGCTTCTTTTTAAATTATCACTTATTCTCAGGTTTTTAGTATCCTTTTCCTTTAGTTTAGGGGTTAGTCCCACTCTGTCTTTAATTGTCTTTATCTACAGTGGTACCAAAGTTCTGTGGTCATTACTTTTAATTCTTTCATCCGTTATCAGTGCCACCTTTGTTTTGCATGTCCTTACATTTCTCCACTCAAACAAGGTTTTGTCTCTGCTTATTCTTTGTCTCAAAGATTAGCTTCTCAAGTACAATCCTTTTAGAAGCTTACCTACAGCATAGTATCTGTCTAGTATGTGCTGGCTTATGGATAAATGAGAAGAAATACTTTATATTTTAAAGAAAATCAGTAAACGTAGCTATCATTACCTACTATTTATATTCCTCACCAGAAATACTGTGTAAAAGAGGGGCTGAAAGTAAAAGCAAGTATCACTTGCTTTTAAGGGTAAACACATGAATAATTTAGTTATCTAAAAACTATGCTTGCAGATCCCCTAGAAAATTCTGATCAATTCCGGTTACCCTTGAAATGCCTCCCAAAATCCCCCAGAGAAACCCTAACTCTGTTCTGTAAGGAAGCTGTGCAGTAATTATGGAATTTAACCTAAGAAAGGTTAGTGGTGTTGGCCTTCAATTAGATTAAATCAATTTAGAGTAAACTGTAGCATAGTACGCCCTGATAACATCAACAAAATAACTGAAGAACATTTAAAGAACAGCAGTGGTCTGAGCCAGCTGGTCTAGCAGTAAGAATCCTTTCTACAAGGGACTTTTCTAACAATCAAATAGTTGAAGCAAGTCATGCATCAAGAAGAATTTGGATTTGCTGCCTTTAATGTCAGAGATTTCACTGAAAGTTTTGTGATCTGCTCTTTTGACCTTATCTGTGATGTGATAGAACTGGTGAAGCTAATCACCAGATATAATTTACCTCCACATATAATTTATGTACATAATTTCAATTATTTTAGACAAGGTATAAATTACACTGCTATTAAGTACATTTGAGTACAAACAGTCCTTCATAAATTTAAACCTGCATACTTTAACTGATTACTGGAGTACCTAATTAATCATCTGAAAACTTACTTTGAGCTTAAAGAGCAAATGACCTTAAGCATAAGGAGGACATATTTTCATACAAAAAAAAAAATCCACAGTAATACCTGAACCAAAATTTAAAAATAAATTACTTGTATCAATATCTCCACTGCTGTAGATTTGGTTTCTAGTGTCCACGCCTAGACTGGGAAAGTGTTGTGTGAGATTCTCTGCAAACCTTTGGTTAGCCCCAGCCTCTGCACAAAGAATTTACAATATAAACACATGTGTTTGCACATGAGGGTCAGTTCACCCTCTGTAATTGCAGCTGCCCAGCTGTGCGTGCCAGCCTGCAGCGCCTGCATATGTCAAGGCCGCCTCCTGTGTGGTTTGTGCTGAAGCATCTTGCGTGGTTTGATTGCATGGGTGGTTGTGCAGTCATAAGTGGGGGCACCAAAGGGGAAATAGAGAGAGAACGGCTGATATCTAGCAGTATCAAAGTATGGGAGAAAATAAGAAATGGTAAAGCAAGATTTTCATGCATTAAAAGAAGGAGTTAGAGAAGATGATTGGAGTGTGCCTGTCTGAAGCACACTCCTTCTGAGAGAAGGGAATTGTGCATCTGCACTGATACTTGAAGGGCCATACATTTTCAGTTGTAGAAAATTTCTGCTAACAAACCCCAGAGATTTTAGTTTTTACATTTTAGGTGATTCCTGCCTTACAGGCCTAGATAGTTCATAGTTGGCTGCATTTTACACCCATGGGTGAGTCCATGGGTGCAGCAGTTTACTGATGACCATTCTGAACATCCACTCTGTATTGGTCTCACAAGTCACTTTTCAGACTAGCTTTTCTTTTTTACAGTGCTCTTGTGATCTTAGTCTCATGCTTATTTCTACGTAGACACTTATGCTTAGCTATTTTCATTCTGAATTTTTGTTTTGTTTCAAGAAATGAATAAAACACATGCCAAAAATGTTCAGCTTTACAGCATGCAAGAATGAAACCCTCTTTCTATGCACGCAGCGTGTATAATTTAGAAAACTTCTTTTTCAGAGTCCTGTGCCTTGCAGTTTAAACAGCAGACCATTTTTACAGTTTAAGCTCCATACTGATTCTGTTGGATGCTCAGTTACAAGCAGGCTGCTTTAAAAGCTAAAGATATTCACAGGAAATGGAAGGGCCAGAACTAACTTGCTTCCTACAGGACTAGCAAAGTTCCATTGATTTTTTGGTTCCCTTATTGATGAGATAATCCTTCCCTGCCGCTTTACTTTTAGGTAGTGCCGCAGAAGACATGATCTCACTTGCATTAATTACAGATCTTACATAACTGTTCACACAAAAAAGACCTGTGTGTTTAATTTTAGGCTGAGAACAGACCCAGCCATCAGATCTACCCTCTTTATTTTCCCCCTCTTCATTCCTTTTTGGGAATTACTTGTAATGTCATTAACAGGAAACTGTCATTATACCATACCCTAATCTCTGCTTTCATGGGCAGAGCTCTCTGTGGCTCAATTAATGAAAAACATTCCTCCATCAAGTGGATGCCATTGCTTGCAATACCTTGAAGGCCAATTACAGCATCATTAGAGACATATGTGTATGAAATTGACCTCCTCCAGGTGGGTCATTTTTGGTGGGGTGCCTGCCCCAGATGCATCTGATCTGAGCTAGAATCTCTTAGCACTCATAAAACTGGCAATGAGTAAAACTCCTCAATATGTGAATTTCTGTTTAAAAAAAATTCATTCCTTTCAATCTGTTTCACTGTGCTAGTTCCTCTGGAATGCAAATGTGCCCTGGACAAGCGAAATGTGAGAAATTCCTAAGGGGTTATCACTTGCATCTCCTCTATGTGGCCAGCATGGAGGAAGAAAAGGAAACCTACCTTTTTGTGTGGAAGAAAAATCTGCTTTAACTCATCCAGCAGCTGTTTCCAGTGTATGAAGATGACCTTGCCTGGAGTTAGAACGCACCTTCTCCACATACTGTGAAAATGGATAAAAATAATTCTACAAAATTTGTGGCTTCAGAAAATGGAGATTTTTTTTTTCCAGACAGGTCTCTGATTGTTATTGTGAAACTCTACTTTGTAGAATTCAAACATAAAATAATTTTTATGACTTTATAACCTGTATATTAATTAGATCTCATTAATTGATCTAGAATCTATTTGCTGACATTCTTGATTCAGTGTAACCCTCTGAGGCTCTCTGTTTATGTAATATTTCTGTAAAGCATTTCAGGCTATTTCAACAGATGATTAAGGGAAGCATAACATTTTGAAAAACAATGTTATGATTGTTTCCCTTAGCAGCCTGATCCACTCTGGAGAGAAGTGCTTGATTGGAGGTAACCTTTGCAGCAGACAAATGCCATTTGCTGTCCCTGTGAAAAACTGGTCCAAATCCAAATTAAAAACCTCCAGCAAAAAATAATTATAAATTCACATGTACTCAGTGGCAGGCACTTGATAGCATATGGCATCTAAATATGCCAAGGATTCTTTAGAGCATACGCCATCACTTAGCAGTTCCTACTTGCCAAACTGCTTCTGCTTGTGACATCCCTCAGGGATCAAGCTCCTATCTGTGCCCTGTGCAAGCCCTAAGCTGGTCTTTTGCTGCAATTTTTCCTTTCCATGGGCAAGGGACACCCCAACTGCAGGAGCTCAGCTTCTCTATGTCTTTTGTGATAAGACAGCATCTTCCCTTGCATCATCAGTGCTATCATGTACATTACAAGGGATCCACCTGCAGGTTTTATGGGCTTTCTTCAGACATGTCTAAACACTCTGTAACAAGAATTTTGCAGGTTCATTCTTCCCATTTTAATGTAATCTTATGTCATTTTCTAAATCTTAGGTTCAAAAATTATGTCTTGACCTAAATATGTGTGCTTTTGTCAAACCTGTGACTTTGGTGAAGAAAGAAAAGGTCCATACACTAGTACTGCTGAAATATTGTGTGAGGCAAGGCTTGTACAAAAATAGAGTATTTTTACTTGGCTAACTGATATATTTGGAAAAAAAAGGACCAACATTTACAGTCCTTTATGAGCCCTACTTCAGATTTGAAATAAAAGCAGCAATCCTGAAAGATCTAACTTCCAGCAAATCAAGTTTATGCTTTATCCAAATTTGTCCAGTATATTTCATCAATATCCATATTAGATGCCAACAAGACAATGTCTGACATGGACTTGGGATTTAGCACGTTTTGATCAGAAGTGTTTACCTTTGGTTAAAGCACATACCATATAGGACATCCCTGGGAATTCTCACAGGGGCAGATTCAGGTGCTGTCACTTGTTCTTTCTGACACAGAAGTGATGGGATGCTGTATCATGCCTTTAGCCCTGCACAGGAATCCCCATCAACAGCTGGGGATAGTTTGCATAAAAACTGCTGGCAGGAAATGGCCACAGTGATTTTTCTTCCTAACAGCACTGTGAAGCTGTGCAACTCATGGGCCAGCACTGCTATGTCCAGTACAGAGATTCTGGAATGTTTATAAATCTTTTTTTTGAGGGGAGTTGGTTTTGGGTTTTTGGTTTTTTTTTATTTTTGCATAGCTCACAACTTCCTGCTAAGCTTATGCTCATACAGTCCTGGGACTCTTTGTCTGTTCTTTGTCTGTTCTGTTGCCATCAGGTCTCCTAAAGTCACTAAAATGCCCGTAGGCCATAATTTTATGCAAAAGCAAAGTCATCAGCTCTGGTGTGAGAATTTGTACAGAATAGGTTTAATAGGATATCATCTTTTATAGTTATCGCTTTAAATTACCTAGCTGCCAAAAGCAGACATACATGAGAAATTAATGGATACATAACATCATTCTCGATTAAATAATTGTTGTAAATATAATGGAAATGAACTATTAAACCAATAAAGTTTCCTTTCATTAGTTTGAAAAGACCAAGGATAGAGACATTACGCAAAAGTGCCAAGAGCCAAGAATATTGCACCTTACTATGGTGCAATTACCTTGTAACCACTGCTGGGAATTCTGACATCAGCTGACTGACCTAAAATTTACAAAATAGGGAAGGATGCAATCTGTGGTTCTTACAGGGGTTTGCAGATTGACTCTGCAGTACTCTAGAGTTCTCAACTCCAAACCATAAGGTTGGATCTTCATTTCTTTTGACCTCCAGGAGCAGAAAGCAATTGTTTTTGATGACGTTTTTAAGGAAGACAAATTCCTACATAGGATGCTGAGCATTAATGTCTTTGTTGCGTCAGAATATAAACCCATGTCAGTGGAAAGATGGAATCATAGGAACATACCACAAGAAGCTGTCAGTATGCAGAAAAGATTTACACTTTTTATCTGAATACTTTGACTCTTATGGGGGACAAAAAGTCAAAGCCACAAGCCAGGTATCAAACCCTAGACTGAGACACATTAAAACACTTCTTTTCATGCACAGTTGCTAAAGCTTCCCACCCACTCATTTTTGCTCAAGTGATCACTATGGCAGAAGTCAGGCAGGATTTCTCTGCAAAGCTTGTTAAACATGCCAATTTCACAGACTGATTTTGGAAAAGGTTTCTGCTCTTGCTGCTTGGTTTGGCAGATGCTGGCTTGCAGTTCTACACTCATAGTGTAGAAGATTAAGGGGACAGAAGGATCTTCGGGAAGGAATATGGCAATTGTCCAGTGTAAGCCCAGCTGCATCCAATAGGCATTCGCATCAAGGATTGCCCCCAGTTCTGTTATCCATTTGTCAAATCAACTTGACATTATCTCCTGCTTGGAAAAATAACTAGCCTAGTCTGCATTTAAGGAATAGGCTTATGATTAAGATATGATGGAGAGGATGGAGACAAGCAGGTAACAGTGCAAAACGGATCACTGCGATAAGACATAAAGGTTTCAAAAGCACACTGGTTTGTATGTTGTATATTGCTTGAGTGCAAAGGAAAATAATCACAACCAAAACCGTATGCCTTTCAAAACTTTACATCTCCAGCTGGCACAGCTAGTAGATATGTCAGGGAAGCACTAATAAGCAGAGAGAAAACTCTAGGGGGAATCTTTTTGTTCTCCATCTGTCATGGAGTAAATAGGTCTTATTGATTATCTACCACTTGATTTATACTAAATGCTTTCAAGCATTTCCCATTTATAATTATCAAATACAAGAATAATTAAATTTTGATTTATGGGAATTACACAAGAAGAGGTAATTTTTTTGTCAAACAGCAGCACTCAGTGGTACCACAGATATTAAGAAAATGAATAGAATGTTTAACTTTAAAATAGTAGCAGCCTGAATTTTGAGGTTTTGGGTGGTGGTCTGAATAATGCAAGAGGAAGAGCAGAAAAGCTTCAGTGTTGGATGTAGTTGTGTTTTTACTGTTTCTAATACTGGGTCACAGAAGATACAAAGGTTTTACAGCCCCTCTATAAAACAACTCTTTATCTTTTCTCCACTAATTCTGTGGTGTCACATTTAACAAAACTAGGAAACTGAAGATAATATGGATGTTTGCAGATTAGCTGTCAGGTAATAAATAACACTAATTTCACATACCTACAAATGTAAAGGCACCTTATCACTGTTTAAGTTTCTCACTCTTTGTAATGCCTGCCAACATTTTAACCCAGGCAAATTACGGTATTGTTTTTGCTGTTTTTTTACTGGGATAAAATACACAGTCATAATATCCTTTTATCAGATTTCATGTATAAAAGGGCTTTGGTACTTAATTCAAGCTGTATGTTGCTGAGGTAATTTCAGAGTTCCTGTTTTGGAAGATGTATTTATTTTACCTTTTAGTCGCCTTGTCTTTTCACAGTGCTCTAAGTACCACTTGCCCGAGAAGATGCAGCTGTGACCCTGCCCAGTCAGTGCAATGCTACAGAGCTACAGAGATCCCCAGAGAGATTCCTTTTACCACCAGGAGACTCTACATCAGCCATAGCAAAATTAAACAACTCCAGGTAAGAAAATCCAGAAAAAGTACTTTTTGTAGTGCACTGTAACTTGAAGTTGGACTTCCCAGATGGTGGTGGCATCTAGTGAGGAGCGAATCTTATTCCATGTTCTAAAAACTGACGAAGTGCTGCCAGATCTGGTTTTATTTTTACTTACTCTTTAAGGATATGTAAATATATTCCTGTAGTGTTTTCATGTTCCTGCAGTCTCCAAGCACTAGTTCACACTGTCACAATGATATTTTGTACGAAACTCAAAAAAATAGTATTTTATGACTAGCAGCCAAAGGTTGACTTTTTTTGTATATGGTCAAATAACCATTGACTTTCAGAGTAATTTTTTAACCTGTTAAAAGCTTTTGCTATTTTTTATGGAATATAATACTTTTTCACAATGAGATGAAAGGTTTTATGTCATTAGAATCATTTCCCTAATGAATGAAATTGAAGTTCTTTTTCTCCCTCTGGAGCTGCAAGTGTCAGGTACAGTTGCTATTACAAATGGCAGAGGAAGTAATTTTGAGTCTAAGGCACAGCATGAGATGTTGCTAAAAGCAATGCCAGGCCTATCTAATAACCCACATAAATGAGAGCAGCTTCTAACCAAAGCTGCCAGCTATTTGTGCTATTGAAAAAGTTTATTCTGGGTTTCTTGAGGTATCACTGGTTTGCATTATTAAAGGCATCAGCTTATGATCATCTTGCACTGCACTCTGGAACCGTGCTTCTTTGTTTCCTATCCTGAAACATCTTTATTCAATAAATTCATCTTGTATAGATGGACACAAGGGAAATATAACCACCTGTATTATACATGCTTAATGTGTATCAATTTACTACAAATAATAAGAAATGTGCAATTCAAATGAGACACATTTTCTCTTACAAAGAATTTAACTGCTCTGAAATGTATCTTTGTTTTCGCTCTCAGGACTAAATGAAATAGGCTGGAAGGAAGTTAGAGCAGCATCTGGAATACCTGTTGCCCACTGAGAAATAGTGATTGTACAGTTTTCCTTTGAGAGAGAGTTTACTCTTTTAGCCGCTACTAATATCTCTGGTTTTCTTGTTTCATCTCACATACCCACAAGAGTCAAACATTGGTGTGATTTAGTTGTACTCTAGGTAAACAAAAGATTTGTCAAATGAATTCTGTATTAGGGAATACGTTTTCTGTGCAAACTCTTCCCTCCTCCTCCTCCTCCCCATTTTCTTTCCAAGATAAGCAAGATGAGCCATTTTCCATTTCTTAGTCTAGTTGTCCATACCTGTCAGCAGCTCCTCACTTACAAGTAAAGTGACCTTAGGTTCAGACTGAAGCAAAAGACAAGTGTCATAAAGCATTTAAATGTTGGATACGAGTGAATGGAGTAGTAGGATAAATGTTTTATGACCATTCAAAACAAATGGTGTGTGAAACCATCTAAGAAGAGTTTTTCTCTTCATGCATTAATTCCACTAGTTATGAGTCTGCCTTACTGCTACTACTGACTTTGCTCTGAAAGGACAGAAGTCCTTTCATGCTATGTCCCTGTAGTTATGCAGGCTGTTTCCTTGAGATTATTGTGGGTCTTTGGACATCCTTTTTACTTTTTTTTTCCCATGCAACAAATTATACTCCTGAGGTCTTGACATCATAAATACCTATGTCTAATTTTACACAGCTGAGCAATTCCACTGGCACCTATTATAGTGCTTAGGGAAACATTTCTGCTTGTAAAGTACATGTCTGCAAGCACTGAAATAACTCCATAGGATTTTAGGGTTTTGGTGTGGGATTTTTGTTTGGTTGGTTGGTTGGTTTGATTTGGGGTTTTTTATTTGCTTGGTTTTTAAAATTCCTTTACCCACTCATAGAGAAAATAACATACTTCCCTAAAGAAGTTGAATGGAAGCCTAGACTTCCCACAGCTGACCTCAAAGAGACCTTTATAAGTAAGCATTCACAAAGATTATGGTTTGGCAACTAGCTGCCTCAGAAGAATAAAAAATATTGTTTCAATTACTTCTGCACCTTAATAAGCATTGATTGTTATTAAAATTGTGAAGGAATAATAATTTTAAAAGAGAATATGTGTTTGTATGCCAAATCCAGTATGTTTTAAAGAAAAAAAAACCACGAAAAATAGTAGATTTTTTTTTTACCCAGGTCAATTTTGTATTTGTTCTGACAGGGCTGATCACCATTAAAAACAGTGGCTGGGATTCTTGCTTTTGATAATTTTATAACCTGGAGTTTGTTATAAACAGACTTTATAATAAAAAAAACTAGATTAATTTTAGCATATTTTTTCAATATTTTCTGCTTCCTCCTTGGTTTGAAGATCATCTATAGCCTGTTTACTTTCACTTTTAGATTTAGTTTATTTCTAACTACATTAATAAGTGGGGTTTTATCTGCTAAAAGAAAATCATCTACCTTGCCCCCAGGATAGGGGACTGTTTTAAAAAAACTGCTTACAACAAATCCCAGGTCACAGCTACTCAAAAAGTCAAAAAAAAAGTAATTAAAATGACAAATTCCTTAAAATGTTTGTATTAAATAACAGCATATTAGATCCACTTTCAGGAGATCAATATTTTAAAATATAAAATGATATCTACTTTACAATCCAGTTAGAGAATAAAAAACTGCTTCCTAGCAAAAACAGATCTGGTGGGCTTTCAAATATGTCTTGATTCCTGTTAGAAAGACTGGGGAGTTTGTAAAAGCATGGATAAATGTTCAAGTTGCAAAACAGCATGGTCACAAAGCTTAGCAAAGCATACCAAATAGGTGGAAAATAGAAATTATAATAATTCACATTAAGAAGCCTAACATCATTACCGAGTAAATGTCTGTACATTGACCTTCACGTAGCTCTCTGTTGCTTAATAAGATGAAAATTAAGCCTCTTAGAGACATGCAGAAATCAACTGAGGAAAAGCAGAAAATACTGCTTTTCAATTTATAGGAGAAAATGTGTTGAATTGTGAACGTTCATAATTGTTTCAATTTCCATAAGATGATTTTATAATTACATGTGATTATGTTTTTGTGCTCTTGACTAATGCAGCTCATTCCTGTGTACAAGATCACCTTCCTGATCATGACCAAAACTGGACATCACCAGTTCTGGTATTGCTATATAACTATATATACACAAAACACTGCATTACAGAAAGAAAAAATATATATAATTTGGACAACTTTGTTGTTTACTGTTGAGAATGCAAGGTTTTCAATGGAGGTACATTCCCTTATTGAATTGAAATATAATTGATGGAGAAACCTGCTTCAATAGAGGTTCCATATTTATACTTTCGCAGTAATTGCATCAAATTTTGCAATTCAGAAAGTGCTTTGCAAGACAGAATAAAATTAATCAGAAAGATGAACTAAGGATGTCACAGCAAAATGAAATCTGACTTGTCTTTCACAGCTGTGCAGGTTTTAATTTTAATGGCAGTTAAAATGCAGAGTTTGTAGCTAAGATAAAGAGATAGAGCCCAAAAATATGAAAGAGTTGGACAAATGAAGCTGTAAGGCATCTTTCAACAGTCACCTTTATGAGCTGATTTCACTTACACAAGTATGATAACCAAATTTGTCCAACCAGGATTATTGAACAAAATTACTACTCAGTACCTGTACTGCAAAAGGACTCGTACTCCCCTCCATGCAGATTCCTGACTGGGATGAGGGGTTCTGCTGTAGAACATGCTGTATAGCTTCCCCCAATGAGAGTAAAATGTGCTGGGAGCTACCAACCCCTGGGGGAAATAGCATGAAGAATACAGTGTTAGTTTAGTGTCACTTACTGGCATGGTACTCCTGAAACCTGTGGTGAGATGTTTTTGGGCATGGGAAGGGAAAACAGATAAGGACACTCCTTCCCACCACTCTTGTACACAACACCTGCTCATCTTGCTTTTTTGGGGGGAGGATTCCCATATAAATGATTTTTTAAGACTCAATCACCAAGTTCAATGGGAAGAATGTCTGGTAATTTCAGAAAACCAATGTTTTAGCAATTGGTGTGCTTGGAGAACTCCCTGGCTCACCCTTATTGAATGCTTCCTCCTATCTCAGAGAAAGCTGCCAGATTCACTTAGGCTTGCTGCTTAACTTGAGACACAAGATGGCAAGCTTTGTAAACAAGCACGTTCCAACAGAGCAGAAAAACAATGAAACAACTAGATATTATAGTTAGAGTCAACATCTAAGTAGCATTTACCACTGCAAAT
This sequence comes from Eopsaltria australis, assembly GCA_034509425.1. Taxonomy (NCBI): domain Eukaryota; kingdom Metazoa; phylum Chordata; class Aves; order Passeriformes; family Petroicidae; genus Eopsaltria; species Eopsaltria australis. Next base: position 873,795 of record JAVTVJ010000068.1, on the reverse strand, counting down.
CATCTGTTTATTACCAACTAATAAAAACTAAGTTTCTGTAAAAAAAATCTGTTCCACAGAGGTGATTTTTTCAGGCCAGGCTGATCTGATCATACTAATATGTGAGGTTTTTATTTAAAAAAAAGAAGCTAGTGAGGGAGAGAAAAGTGTGGGATTTTAGTTTTCTGCCAAAAGAGTAGCAAGAGGTAAAGATATCCATGTGTAGGCCCTCTGAGGAATATATGCTGCAGTAACAGTACTGTGGATATATGGAAATAGCTGTACCATGAACTCAAAACTGCTCTAGCAAGCACCATTGAGCACAATGAACATTAACAACCATCCATTCTCTGCAAAGATTTCGGCCACTGGTGATATTAGCTTTCCATTTTACATTGGCTATCCTCCAGGAGGAAATAAAAGGAATATTCCTTCTTCAAATGTATGTTTGCTCAAAACCTGACACGGCACAGACATAAATCACAAAATTCTAGAAATATAAGTAAATACTGGCAAACCACAGGTACCTATAGTAATACCTCTACCATTACCACCTATCCTAGTGTCTCATTTTAAATATATTGCTTTTCAGCATATACTAACAATTGTCCAAGCACCCAGACGGGGTAACCAGTGAGTATATCTATAAATGTACTATCACATTAATTTTTTTTTCTCTTTAAGTTTACTGACTTCAGGAGAATGTCAGTCCTTGAAGAGCTGGTCCTGTCATGCAGCGGCACAGAATCAATAGAAAACAACACTTTCAAAGCTCTGAGCACCTTAAAGTCCCTGGAACTCTGCAAAAATCAGCTAAAGCAAATACCCACCTTTCTGCCATCTGGCCTTGAAATTTTAAAACTCGCTGATAACTCCATCAATGCTCTGCATGCATCTGATTTTGCAGGTTTGATGAAACTAAAGGTGCTTGATCTTCGGAACAACTTGATTGCGACTCTGCCTCCGAGTGCATTTTCTTCCCTTTACAATTTACAAAGTCTGATCCTGGATGGCAACAACATGGAATCTGTGTCTGCACCACTTAGGCTTCCTAGGCTGAAGTATCTGAGCATGGCTGACAATAAACTGAATTCATTTCCAACCAACTTCTTTGCATCTTTCCAAAGTCTACATTTTCTCAGCTTAAGTGGTAACTTTCTGACAAAAATGCCTCTTGACCTACCTAAATCCCTGCTGTCTCTAAACTTAGAGAAAAACCAACTTAAAATGGTGAGACTTCGAGATGTGAAACACCTAGAAAATCTGTCTGAGTTCCTTCTGTCAGAAAATCAGCTGATGTCAATAGATGGTGCCCAGCTCCTTCCAAACTTAACATCACTGGAGCTGTCTAAGAACCAGCTCCACAATGTGCCCCTCAGGCTGCCCGGCAGGCTGCAGAAACTCGACTGCAGCAATAACCTGATCCAAAGAGTGACAGCACAGGACTTTCAAGGACTCCAAGACCTGAAGCACTTGTTTCTCGACAACAACGCTGTCAGCACGTTCGAGGCAGGAGCTCTCCAGCAGTGTGCACAGCTTTCCAATCTGGCACTGGAACAGAATCTCCTCAGTTCTATTCCGTTGAGGCAAGTGAATCTCAGGACAGCTGGTTCCAAGGTGTCATCTCTCCTTCCTTGCATTGTGAGAATGACAGCCAAAAATTGGTATTCAGACCCAGTCATGGTAGAAGTCTGTCCATACCATAAACCCATTGCTGTAACTACCACTAATTAGCAGTGCTGTTAGCAGTCTCAGAGTAGAGCTGCTTTCATTACATCCATGGCCCCCAATGAATCTGCTCATTTTGCATCTCTTCCTGCCAGTGAGACCACTTTATTTAATTAGCACACCAATAAGAAGAACCTGCTAGGAGAATGCAACAGACTTACAACCAAGGTTATACTACTACTTAGATTTACCTTCCCCCATGAAAGAAAAATAATAGAGCATTTGATAAAAAGGATAGATAGCAATCTTAAACCTGATGTTTCTGCCAAACCACACCAAGTTTATTATTGTTAAAATACTAAGATTTTGGGAGCTGAATCTGATCAAAAAGAATGCGCTTTTTCAGTGATATTGGCATTCCCAGCCTCATTAAATTCATACATTACAAGGTATTTGGAATGCATATAAAGTCTCCAGCTTCAGGCTAGAAGAAAAATTCCAGTCAACGGAGCACAGAAGAAACATCCCTTGGGCACACTGTGTTCATTAATGCTCTGCTTAGAGGATCTCTCACATTCATCTGAGTGTTGGAACTGGCCGTTATCAGAGATGGCATATTAAGCCAAATGGAGGCTGTTCTGATGCAAAGTGGCAATTTTACTATTACAAAAGGTTGTGCAATAAGATGACATAAAAATAGTGAAGTAATTCCATTAACATCAACTTCTTTAACAAAATTGGACTGTTAAACTTTATTTTTATGGCTTGTAGACAGGTTTAACTAGCCTAAATAAATAATGCAGTAAAATTTCAATTCATTTAGCATCACATCCTTTAGCATTTGAATCTGTTTGGCAACAGCTTTATAATCAGAAAGTGATTTAGTGGTGTATAAATATTTGATTTCAGTCTCGCTTGACAGGAATGTTTAATGCTTTGTAGTTACTTTAGTATTGTCTAATCCATCTTATTTTACAACCTTCGTAGTCAAGAGAATTAACAGGAAGGAGTTCTCTGCTAGCCTTTAACCAGTATGACTTTCAAGGAGATATGGGGGACCTTTCATTCCAACAGTAAATATAGATTTCCAGGGAGGGCTGTAAACATAACAGAGGTGAAAAAATGACAAGAAAAAAAAAATTATGTAACTAATTTAATTGTCTGATGATTATCAGGTATGCATGGATACACAGCAAAAAATTATTACCTCTGACTTTTACCTGACAACTCTGTCAGGTGTAAAAGGTTAAAAGATATATCTGATATGCTAAAGTGAATAGGTCTTAGCAGGTTTTTGGTAGAAATGACGAGAAAGAAAGCTTCTTTCTCTTCTTTTCTGAGAAGAAAATATTCCACAATTCCAAGTATTTTCACAACTTTTAGAGAAGACATGTAGTTCATAAAACCTTCCAGGGTGTGGTGAAAATGCAGGGAATAATCTGATGATATTCCTTAGCACAGTAGCACAGTGTGGCTGCCATGGTCAGCTCCTGAGTAAGCATGGATTCTCTTCCAGCTGCAAGGTAACTCATCATAAACTCAGTGGCATTATTTTCTCTAGATCAACACAGCATGAAGTCAAACAATATAGCCATAAAGTTTAGGTCTAACATTAGTACAATAAGACTCTTCACAGGTTTAAGGACTTGCTGGTCAGCCTCTGGACTGTAATCAGTCTGGATAAACCCCTTGAGTGATTTCCCACTGCCTTTGACATCAGTGGCACTAGGGTTTTACCTGAGTGTACATTCTGACATTACAGTGTCACATTGGGCAACTATAATTGTCTGTGGTTAGGTTTCAAAACAGATTTCTTGCACTCAAAAGCATTTGGTAAGGTCAGATTTTGTGAAGCGAATCACCATATCAATACGTGAAATTCTGATCTCCCCAGGAAAAACAGCACAGTACAGAACTGCTGTACTCTTGAAATAGTAACATTGAACTTGTCAGGTTTTCACAAATCTGGAAACCATCTTTCAGCTTAAGAGGTTCAAATTTGGCTTCACAAAAAATAGTCGGTGAGGGTCATGATGTACCCTCTTAGTGATTTTCAAAGGTATCTCATATCATTACATTGAGATAAACCATTCCATAACTTTACCAGTTGCAGTATACTGCTGTTCTATTCTAAATAGAACTTGGAAGTATTATTATAGCTTCCCTGAGAGTTCCAGTCAAGTTTCCTTAAAATCTGTAATCCTGACTCTTAATTTCATCACCTTGCATGCTACCATAGTAAGGTAATTTTTAAGACACTTTCAAATTAATTTTATTAAAGATATTCCATGCCAATGCTTTTCTGTTAAGCACTAACTATATCTGAGGGAAATTAAAAGGTCATAAATGAGCATGACTTCTGAAATTAAAGTATTTTCATATAAATTTGTATTGTATATGAAAATAAGAATTATACTGACCTGTCTAGTACCATATCCAGAGATTATCAGGTTCTTCTCTTCTAAATATAACCAGTTCTAAGTCTCAAAAGTACTATTTAAAAAGACCGTCAAAGAGCACTTATATTTTCCCTGTTGCTGATTTCTTAACAGCTTATCATCAGATGGATTACTGCTGTGATGATTAATGTTTGAGTCTGATGGGAGCAGGAGAACAAAATAAAAGAAAAATTCTAATAATTTATGAACTAAAAATGTTTTTAGCAAATCATATATAGAAGTAGTTGAAGGAGCAGTGTTGCCTCAATAGTCTAAACTTTTGATTTTTCATGGTGGTATAGTTTGATCATTGGCATTGAAGAGTACAAAAAGCATTTTTAAACTTGACAGTCAATTAAACAGCTAGTTTTCTTCATAGTACAGCACAGGACTGCTGTTCAGTTCAGCTGCATGAACAGTCAGAACAGGTCAGAACTGCAATAATTTGGGAAAACAGTTCAAGGGTGCACAGACAGTACACCTCTAAGGTAAAAACAAAGAACAAACAAGCAAACAAAGAAACAAACCCAACCCAAACCCAATATGAACATCTTTTTTTGCAGAAGATTGCATTTTTCAGTGATAGATTTATTTTAGTGCATCAGATGTGCCTGAACAAATACCCACCACCAAATGCCACTTTCAGAAACAGTATGATGAACATAACACCTTTGTATTGTTTTATTTTTGTCCAGACTTCCAGACACCCTTGCTAGATTGGACTTAAAAGGAAATGACATAAAGGATGTTGGAGAACAAGAGCTGAAGGACTTGAAACAGCTTCAGGTTTTAAATTTACGGAATAACAAGATATCTCTCCTGGATCGCAAAGTCTTGGAGTATTTACCTCGTCTTCGTCATCTGTATTTGGATGGAAACCCTTGGAACTGCACCTGTGACCTTCTCAGAACCAGAAGAGCACTGGTGGCCAAAGGAACGGACGTCCGGGGAGGGCAGTGTGCAGCGCCAGCACAAAGCCGAGGAGAAAGTTGGATGTCTTCCAAAAAGATTCTGCAGCAGTGTGAAGACAATCTTTCTTCCATGGAAAGAGGCAAAGAGGACAGAAAAAAAATGAAACCCAATGAGGCCTCCAGCATTGGAGTGAACACAGATGATGATTACTATGATTATGAATTAGATTAATGCCACGGTTTATCTGTAGTGAACCTTAAAATTGTCTAGAGCTGCCCCCTGCCACCAGCTTCTCTACTGACAAGCAGTCTTCTCATCTCTCATTAGCTTTTCCTGCCCTATTTGTACTACAAGAAGTAAGAGCCGGTGACAGAAGGGCTACAGTAAGGGTGCCATTGTGAACTGAATATTGTAAAAAAGACAAGGAAAAAAAGATTTGTTTTTCTATGCCCATTAGTACTATGTAGTTTGAGGGAAGCAAGTATCTCTTAGAAAAGCAGTGTGTAACTCTGTATGGACCTTTTTGTAGTAGAACATTCTTATAGTTGCATAAAACCCTCACAAATAAAATTCTGCAATACCACAAGACACTATAACTAGGAGTCTGGCATCCAACATAATTAAACTCATGGGTCTGCAGGTCAACATGAAAAGTTACATTGATAAGAGCAATTTCTTAGGATTGGTCAGAAATTCTTGCTTTTGAGAAATTGATTTCAGTTGTCCTGAAACATTTCCCTCTTTTGTTTATTTTAGACTATTTTAAATGACATTAGACTAAATTAGCTGAGCTCCAGGCAAAACACAGCGAGTGAAATAAACAGAAGAATCAGTGTCCTGGTTAATGAGATTTAATACTAGTTCTGAAGTTAATGAATAGTGATGAATGAAAACACTGGGGTCAAATTGACCTGATTCTGTTGTTGTAAACAAAACAAGGGAGATTCTCAGGAAACAGACCCTGGCAAATATTAGGATAAGACAAAGTGAGGTGAAACTTTTGTAAGAGTTTATTTTAATATCTGAATAGCTAATTGGCTACAATGTAGCTCAAGATACAGTGTGTATACTTTTAGGTTAGGTGTACTTAATGTGCAAGTACACACTGCAAGTGACCCCCTTCACTGGCCAGAACTTTCCAGACTTTTGTGCACATACACACAAGACATGACTTAATGCTATATAATTAATGCATTAACTCTGATATATGTACAAATTTTATCAAGCAGTTCCCAAAGTGCTTGAAAACTAAACAAAACTGGATTACTGAGACCACTAAAACCAGTGACTTACAAACAGTCACTTGTTAGTTCATGATCTCAGGTGATAACTGATGAGTAATTACATCAGCAAATTACTTTTCAAAGCAAACATTTTCTATTATTTTTTATCTTCCATTGGCATCCAGTAACTGAGTAATCACTCACCTCCAGGGAGGCTGATTTGTCAGGTGTCAGAGTGCAGCTATTTGGTTATGTCTCCTATGCAAATATGATTGACACATGCGTTTCTTAGGTGCCCCAGCACATTAAGCTATACAATTGGAATAGACAGATCTAAGCTCATTTTTCTTTACTTTCCCTTATCATCAGACTCTGCAGAGGGATATGCACAGGTTGGATCGATGAGCTGAGGCCAACTGAACAGGGCCAAGTGGCACACCCTGCCCTTGCGTCACAACAACCCCCTGCAGCACTACAGGTGGGGGCAGGGGGGCTGGAAAGCTGCCCAGCAGAAAAGGACCTGGGGGTGCTGGTCAGCAGCGTGTGCCCAGGTGGCCAAGAAGGCCAATGGCATCCTGGCCTGTATCAGCAACAGTGTGGCCAGCAAGATCAGGGCAGTGATTGTCCCCTTGTACTTGGCACTGCTGAGGCCATACCTTGAATGCAGAGCTCAGTTTTGGGCTCCTCACTACAAAAAAGACATTGAGGTGCTGGAGCGTGTCCAGAGAAAGGCAATGGAGCTGGTGAAGGGCCTAGGGAGTGAGTCCTACGAGGAGCTGAGGGAGCTGGGGTTCTTTAGCCTGGAGGAGCCTCCAGGGGGACATGATCACTCTTACAACTCCCTGAAAGGAGGCGGTAGCAAGACTGGGGTCAGACTCAGGAAACAAGTGACAGGACCAGAGGAGATGGCCTCAAGCTGCACCAGGGGAGGTTTAAATTGCATATTATGAGATTTTTTTTTCATTAAAATCATTGTGAAGCATTGGCACAGACTTCCCAGGGAAGTGGTGGAATCACCACCCTGGACGTGTTGAAAAGATGTGGATGTGGCATTTACGGACATGGTTAAGCAGTGGACTTGGCAGTGCTGGATTAACACTGGGAGTTGATCTTAGAGATTTTTTCCAACTTTAATGATTCTATGATTCTAAGGTCAGTCACCCAAATTTTTGGTAGCTAAAGATTTGGATATTTATGAAACAGCAGAAGCCTTCCTTGCAGTTCGACTTGTGCTCGTTTTTCTGCCTAGTGCTTGTCTGTATTAGAAGCCTGGAAAGCAGTTATTTTCTGAGCGAGAGAAATATTTTCGTGAAACAAAATTCTTCATTCAATTTTATATTGGCAGATTCTTTCAACACAGTGCTTCAAACCTGCCCGTGCCATCTCAGCCCACCGATCTGTCTGACAGCATCGGGCTGGCATTAGCTCTCCTTCCATCTTTCACCTGCAGCGGTGTTTCCATGTGGGACCTGTGGGCCGTGGCAACCCAAGGCAGCAAAAGCCTGGGAGCCGCGGTTTTTGTGGGAGAGCGCAAAGCGGGCTGTGCAGCCCGAGGCCGCGCTACCCCCGCCTCCCGAGCCTGCAGCACTCGCAGCTCATTCACCCTCATTCGCTCTGAAGGTGAAACCTGCAGTTCACTGAAGACACCCCTGAGGCCCGGCTACTCCGTCGTTCAGATGTTTCCTCCCCCCAGCCCTGCTTCACAGAGCAGCGGGAACGGGGCGCTGCGGGCGCCAGAAGGAGCAGGGCTGGGAGGGGACAGAGGGAGGGTCGGCAGATGGGACCCTGAAACAGCCGGGAGGTTGGGCAGCCTTGCAGGGCGGGGTCAGGAGTCCCGGAGCAGAGCGGAGCCCTGGGGGTGTGGCCCCGGCCCCGCCCCGGCTCCTTCTCCCCGCCCCCGGCCCCGCAGCGCCGTCTCCAGCAGCGGCCGCCAGGGGGCGCGGTCCCGCCCTGGCCCCGCCCTGGCCCCGCCCACCCCGAGCCGCTCCCGGCCCCGCCTTCCGCCCTGGCCCCGCCCTCCCCGTCTCTGGCGGCCACGTCATTCGCGCTCCTCGGGCGGAAGTGGCGTCATCGCGCCCGGCGGCCAACGGGCGGCTCGCGTGTGGCGGGTTGAGAGGTGAAAGATCAGGCGGGGCGGCGGGAAGATGGCGGCGCTGGCGGTTGCCGGGCGGGGGACGCGCGCTCCGTGAGGGGATGGCGCGGCGGGCGGCGCGCAGCGGCTGAGGCTCCCCGGCCGCTCCCCCGCGGGCCCCGCGCGCTCCTGTCGGTCGGTCCCATGAGCGGCGCGGGCGGTCTGGCGTGGCGCGCGCTGCACGCGCTGGTGCGCGCCTTTCTCTGCCTGCAGCGCGCGCTGCTCGCGTGCCTGCGCGGCCGCGCGGCCGCCGCCGCCGCCACCTCGTGCGCGCTCCTGGCGCCCGCCGCCCGCGCGCTCGGGTTCCGCGAGGCGCGCGCGGCCTGGCGGCGGCGGGGACCCGCGCACGGCGGGGCGGCGCGCGGACGGCAGCGGTGGCGCGCGGACGGGCGCGCCCTGCGGAAGCTGCCGGTGCACGTGGGGCTGGTGGTGACCGAGGAGGAGCCGAGCTACGCGGACATGGCCAGCCTGGTGGTGTGGTGCATGGCCGTGGGCATCTCCTACGTCAGCGTCTACGACCATAACGGTGAGCGGCGGCCGGGCTGCCCCAAGTCCCGGTCCCGGGCCGTGCCCGCCCTGGGAGCGCCTGGCGTGCAGCCAGAGGACCGCGCTCTTCTGGGCTCTTCCCGAGTCCGGTGCCAGCCTCTCTGCTGGCAGCTCCTTTCCACTCCCTTGGAGCTGCTTGGCCGCTGCGGAGCCCCTGTCTCTGTGGAATGGCCCAGTTGCCCTTCTGGCCCAGCTCCTGTGTCGGCATGACCCGGCCCTGCCTGCTTTCTGGAGCCTTGTCCCTAGCCCTGGGCTACAGGAGCTGCTGGCATCTGAAACTGTAGGGCAGGGACTGTTAGTAGGGAAGAGCTTTAGGCTACCTGCTCTTATGAATGCTGTTTATGAGCTAGGGCTGAAGCTCCAGCAGAGGATGAATGAAAGTAGCCTTCTATTTTCAAGTACTCTTACGTGAAGAAACAGGATGGACGAGTAGTTAAACGTAAGCATGTACGTCCTGTGTGCTGTCTGTATTGTGAAATTAAATTACGTGATCTGCATTTGGTGCTCCTTGGCATTTGAGTAAACTCTGAGGCAGTTCTTCAAGCTCTAGTGTTTTTTCATATCTGCTGTGTGATTTTATTTGTTACTGGGTCTCCAGTGTAAGACCATTGAACTCTGGCTCTTTTAGGTTTGTTGGTTCCACATCACTGACTGTCATAAAGATAAGCTCAGAGTTTGGATTTCACATGCAGTGAGGAAATCGTGGTACAAATCTGTCTTCCTCATACCTGTCCTTTCCTTGTGGGGAGCAAAAACCAGCCGTATTCAAGATACTCTTAGGTGAAGCTTTCTGTCCAGCTATTGAGAGATGATCTCTAACTTCTGCTGGACAAGCTGTCAGTTTGGAAGGGCTGACAATACATGAGATGGACTGTGTTCTCTTTCTGTCCTCTGCAGAGAAAAAAACTTCATTCTGAAGATCCCTGTGCTCTTGCTATCAGGGGTGAGACTGTAGGAGACCAGGGTTTAACTTGTTTTGAGCCACTTCCAGTGGCTGTTCAGAGGTGTCATGCAAGTTCATTGGACTCTGTAGATTTATGCCAGGTTAGAGGTACAGTTGTCTTCTAGTGCTCTTTCAGGAAATACATAAGTAGGTGAAATCTTCTGTCATCAAGTGTGCAAGAGCATCTGAGGTATGCAGGCCTTTCCTTGAGCATAGGCACTTGTGATTTTTTTCTAAATTTTTTGGTATGTTTTAAACGATTACCATTCATAGTTCTGTTTCATGGTTGATCTTTCCTATGTGATAAAAGACTCAGAAGACTTGACTTTCACTAAATTCTCTAAGATCATTATGAGAAACTGGGCTTAATACCATTCACTTAGCAGTTTAACCTGGCCATCTGTGCAGGGCTGTTGTGGAACTTGGTTATAATGTATTTCAGAGGGAGAATGCTTCCTCATTCAGAAATCAAAGAGCGATATAAAATATTTACATAACATCTTGAGCACACAGAGAACAGCACCTTCTGACAAGTCATTTAGATGTTGAGTTTTTATTCCCAACTTGGAAAGTATTCAGTCAGGTGAAATGCTGCACAGCAAACATTAGTACCAAGGAACAGAGAGAGTTTCCCTCATAGCTTAAAGAGAGACATTTTTATTGTACTGGATCTTTACTTGTGTCTAACCTCAAATAAACTATGGGCAGTATTGCCTAATATGTTACGTGTGTGCTTAGTTCCTGTTTAGATTCCAGCACTGTGCTCCACAAATTATACGTGTGAGAACTGAACTGAGGAGCAGATCAAGCTGAGAATCATGTTTCTTGGTCATATTAGTTTTCATCTTGCTCACCGTGCAACACTGAGGAGGGAGAAGGCACCAGCCAACACTTAGGTAGCTGCTGTTGCTGAGCTCTTGTCTCACAGTAAGAAGCCAGAGCTGTAGCAGTGTCTGAAACATTATTTTTTGAGAAGCTACTACTGCTTGTCCAGCAAGTGTTGAAATTCAGTCAGATCTACAGCTGACTGTTAGAAGACTGTAAATATGATGAGCAGAAATTATAAGATTTTTGTCCCCTGAAGAGCTGAAAAAACCTTGCAGAACCATTGTTGTTGCTAGCAGTTCAGAAAAAAACCCCCTTGGGTTATTTGCTGCAATTTCCATGTATTGTTTCATTCATCCTAAAGTTATATATGTAAATTGTTTACTTCTGTTCTATGTTGTGATGATGTTGTTTTTTGTTTTGGTGTAAGGAATTTTTTTCTTTTGTTTAGTTTGGTTGTTTTTGTTGTTCTAAATGCAGGTTGTGTGATGTGTGGGTTTTAATTTTTCATTGTAAAGTTACTTGTTAAGGGGTTTTGCTGTCACCTCTGAGATCTGAAAATATAGCTATTATCTCATGATTTCAGTATCAAAACATACTTCTCAGTAGCTTGTTCTTCTATTGGTCCTCTGATACTGAATTATGCTTGTTTAATTGCTAGCTTGATTTCCAATTTGTTGGAGCAAAATCGAAGAAAGCAGAGCAACTAAAATGTTTTAAACCTGTGGCTTTTACCAAACTTCCAGGGTTGACAAGAATAGCCTGCCATTACACATCATGTTCTTCACAGGTGTTCAGTGGGTTGTCCAGGATAGCAGCCACAACTGCTTTGTGCACAGCTGAGCTTTTTAGACTGACTCGAGCTTCAGAGAGCGAGCAAGTAGTCATTCATACAGCTCTAGTGTACACTTACTGCTGCTAATAGCACATATGCTGCCTTTCTTTTGGTGCTAAGCTCCTTAGGATGGCTTGATTGAGCATACACCATTTCCAGATACACTTGTCATTAAGTAGGATGTTGCAGCTGTTGCTAAATCCGGTGCTCAGTGGTAGTGAAGCCTGGAACTCTCAGCACTAACACTGATAATAGTGAAGGTGAATAAAGTCAGGTACAACTTGCTCTTACCAGTAACAGAGGGTGACCCTTAATCACGGTGTGCTCTTGTTTCCATCTTCTCAGATGGTGAGTGGTGCTTTTGGACTGCTGAGCTGCTTCTGTAAAGTTCTGTGTTCACATAGCCGTATCAACTGTTGATTTGTCAAAGTCGCCACTAGTGCTGGCTGTGGTGGAGAAGGAAAACTAATTATGAGTGCTCTGGATCAGTGTTAGCTGTGGTGAGGTATACTTTAGTTTGTTTCTTTTCCTTCAGTGCAATATGTAGTACTGAGATTCTTTGGATTGCAACAGGAAACCTTGTTTACAAGCATGGTCTTCCATGATTGCCTTCTCTGCAAGAAATAGTGTGTCAGTTTCCTGCAGAAGTACTAATTTCAAAATATGTCCTTAATTGCCCCTTCTACAGGGGGAAAGGAAAGCATGAAGTTCTTTACAGAAGAAGTGCTAGACAAGCGTTTATTTGTTTATAGTAGTGACTTTCTTTATTTTTTGCAAAATTGCTAAATAGAAGGTTGTTCATGTATTCTTCAACATCAAAATAAGTATGTGCATTCCAGCTGACACTTCCATTACAGCAGCTGTACCAGTAACTGTGAAGGCAACTTGGCTGGAGTTGTGCAGGGCTCAGAACTGAGGCTTTCTCTTGTCTCAGCCCGTTTGGAAGCCCAAGGTGGCCTGGCTTTACTGCCCCTGATGTGTGGAAGCCCTTTCTCCCAATTTTCATTGATGTGCAGCATGACAAGGCCATAATAAACTTAATGCTACTGTGCGCATCTGGGTTAAATAATGGAAACTAAAATTTCAGACTTTTGATTAAGAATTTCTTTCTGTTGACTTCTGTATTGCCAGTCCTATTACTTGGTAGAAATCCAGCCATGCTTGTCAAGACCTTATCTCTGAGGAAATATTACAGCCTTGTTGCAGTCAGAAGGCATTGATAATGCAATAAGGTAATAGCACTTAAAATACCTTCTGGGGAGCAGAAGCCTTTGACTAGTGCTAAATATTTTAACTTTCTTTTGGTAGTTGATTTGCCATTTGGGAGAGCTTGCTTGAGTGTTACTTCTGTGAAGCTTTCCTGATATAGTTTAGGACAAGTCTAGAGTGCTTTTGGGGAGGTTACTGAATCTTGGCATTTGGGTACTTTGGACTCCTAGATAGATGCTTCATGTTGAAGTTTTCTTAAAGCCCATAGTGTGACTGTATTGAAAATTTGGGATTATTCTTCCTGGGTTTAGCTTTCTAGTGAACTGCTTTGCTTCTGACCACTTTTCTCTTAAAAATTCTTTGGAAAGATAGAGTATGCAAAAAAAATTATTTCATTAGCCCTAAAGTAGGCTTCTAGTCTCTTCTAGATTACTTGTTAGTTTAGCTGATTTGATCAATCCATACAATTTTCTGGGTGTGCAGCATGTTCGTTTTACTGGGCAAGATACTTATGTTGTGGTTTTATGTCACTGAAACTCTTGTGAGATACCAGTATCACATGGCATCTTCTGTGGGCCTTCACCCATGTGAAAGTTCACATTCACCAATTGCCTTTTGGTGTCGAGTTGAGAGGAGTTCTCAGACCATGGGAAATATGAATGAGGTATCTTTTCTCTCAGTTGCTGATGAGCTCCTGTTCTCTTAGTGCGGAATGTCCCTCCAAGAAGAAATGTGGGAGGAATGGTCACCTGTGAAGTTCTCGGTTCTAACTCAAATTCTTTGTTTGGTTAGTGCTGTCTTAAGTGGCTTTAATTGGACTGAAATTTAAGTGACTTCAGCTATATTCAGACTTGGATTACTTTTTTTTTCTACACCCTTGGAATAAATGAGGTATTTTTTTCTAGCTTTCCATATCTTGTGAGGTCCAGTGTAATGGCCATGCTTTCCTCTGTTATCAACCAGCATGATCCAGCAGGATGTAGGCAAAAGTTGTTCATGTATTAAAAGAGTTTCTTGCACGTGCATTCTTTGAAGTGGCTTATTATTTGATGTTTCTCAAAATGTTAACACCTGATAACAATTATAACTTTTGATAACTTTCCTTGTCAGCACTGGAAAGAAGTTGAGAAAGCAAATAACTGAAATGCGGAGATAAGTTCTTTACTAGACTCCACTTTTATAAGGTGTTCCCTTGCAAGGAAGAGCTAACTGTTATTCTGTGTTGTACCAGATTCTACTGCTTTAAAAAGCAGGGCAGTTAAGAGTGTTGAACTTTAAGATGCCATTAAGGCATTAACAACAGGTGGTGGCTGTGGTAGTCTAGTCAGACAAACAAATGATTGGCATCACTTGGTGTTTCTCTGTGCCAGTTTTTCACTTCCAGTTCAAGATTCTTACCACTTTTACACCTGCTGAACTTGCAGCCTCTTAATTACAAACTTAATTTGTCAGTATCTAACCCTAAAATATTGCATCACCATGGTTGCAAGCAAAGGGCCATGCAGCTTGTAGTTGCTGTAAATCTGAGCAAAAGGTGTGTGCCCTGGAAAAGACCTGTGTAATGGAGGACTACTGCGGGAAGCTAAAATGCTTCTGGTTTGCCTCAGCTCTAACAGGAACAAATGACCAGCAGTATGCTTGCAGCTTGTGTTGTAAAAACAAGCAGGATCCCTGAAAACAGCTCACAAGTTCTCAGTAGTTATAAGAAACAAACCAAGACGGGGAGTTTTATACTCTTTTGCTTTGGGAATTTTAGTGCTTAAATACATGTAATTCTTAGAACAGTCTCTTTGCAGGAATATACACATTTGCACCAGCTTGCAAAGGTTCCAGAGTTCTGATTGAATAAATGTTTCTGCTTTTCAAAACCAGAAAATCTTCTGATGAGAAATAATAGTGGCAATTTCATGTTTATGTCCCATATTGGAATCATGAGTAGTGCTGAATTTTTTTTCATTTTACAGCAAAGAGCTGTTGTATTGCTAAAATTTATTAGACCTTTGTCAAACCGTAAGTTTTTATAATGTTAAAAATACATTATGGACTTGATTTAACTTACGTGGAGGACTGTGAACAAAATTGGAGGGTAGCAGTAAATCAAGAGTTCCTGCCTAGGAACACATAATTCTGTTACTGAGTTGGCCTACTCATGCACTTGTTTGCTATATTTGTCATGTTTAAATTAAGCACCAGCATCTCCCAGAACTAACTTGGGTGCATTTCCAAAGTTTTTAAAAAATGAGCCTTGTAGATAAATGGGGTTTTGAGATACTGTGAGGGAAAGGAGCATATAGCTGAGTCATGACCATGTAAAATTCTTGAAGTCGAATATGAATTTGGCCTGTGAACATTGCATTTGGCAGGACTGTGTTTGCAGTGATGTGCATTCATAAGTCTCTTGTGCACTGACTGAGAGATAAAATGTTGAAGGAGTATTCCCAAATGCTGTTGGTTTTTAATTAAGATCTGAGTTAGTTCGAATTTTTACTACCTTCTGCTGTGCTTCAGGATCTTCTCTTCAGGAAAACTGTGTATGTGTCAAGGTTGATGGATCAGTGGGAATTTAGGTGTGGAGGCCTTTCCAAGGAAGGCATACTGCAACTACAGTAGCTTCCTGTTTGTTAAACTGCTATTCCAAGAGCCATGCAGTCCCCAAGTTTGAACAACTGAGGGGGTGGGTGAGTTAAACAAGCAGAATAGAAGGGTGATACTCAGATAAATCTTAAGAACACATTTATTTTAGCAAGTCTTCTGTATCTGTTGTGTGTGTTAAGGATCTTCAGTTCAGCGCTGGACTAAGTCCATTATCTGATGTCTGTTTTTACTGAGAAGCAAACATCTTGGTCAATTCTATCCATTGTCCTCAATGTCTTAATTTACTTTAGAGCTGGAGAGTGGCGTCTTAAATTAGTTCTTCCAGTCTTTGACAGGGATAGGTAAAAACCTTTCATGACAAAGTGTTTGATATCATTAGTGTTGGGTGGGGAAGGAGAAGAAGAGCAGCATCTTGTTTCCTAGATTGGGAGCCTTTCCTAATTATGTCACGTTTGAATATTGAGCATAGTTTTATTTCTCATGTCTAGAAGTGTATGGAATTCAAGTGACTCTTAAAGGTGAGGCACATGCAGCCTTGTACAGATCTTCCTTGAAGAGGGTGCAGGATTAGCAATTGCAGTGGCTGCACTGCTGCTGACCTTGGCAGTAAGGAAGACAATCTGTGCTAACCCCAGCACGAAACAGACTGAGCCACGCAGAGTTGTAACAAACAGTATTATTTAAAGCAGCATTCTCAATTTCTATTATGTATAAGTATGCACTAGAAAGCGGGAGCACAAAGAGCAACAATTTCACTTCAGTTTGAACTTAGCAAAAGTATTCCAACACTTTTCTGTGGAGGTTTGTGCCTTACCACAACTTGCTTTTCTGTAAACACGTAAAAGCAATTATAAACATCACTAACACTTCTGTAAGGAAATAGTTCTGTTGGTTTTTTTTTTTTTTTACAGGAAGTATCCAGGATGAGAGGAAAAATAGATACTGTAGTACTTATTAAAACCTCTGAAAAGTTCTAATTAATTATGCCTAAAGGCTAACATACTAAATCAATACAATGAATCACTTCATATTGCAAACTAACTCCTAGTCATTATGGTCTTAGTCCTGTGCTTAGACAGTCTTTGAGCAATGGGGGAAATGTTGTAGCAGTTCCAGATCCTACAGTCAGGTTGTGGTGCTGAATCCTAAGCCTGATCATAAAATTGCACGTGTTGCATTGTCTTGTGAGATTAGTGCGTGGGCATTTTAAGAGTGGTCAATGGAAGTGTTTAACATGAGGTTTCTGAATGAAGCTCAGTAAAAACCTGTGAATACTGTGTGATAAAAGCATTATCTAGCTCATAAGTGAATATGCCTAGCCGTGCTTTTGGATTGTAAATATTTAAGCTGTAACATTTAGTTTCTACTGTGGCTTTTAATTAGAAATAGTTGAGTTATGTTTCTCAACAGCTAGAGTTTATTTTAGTACAGGAACCCAAGTATGTTTGAAGCAGGCTTTTGTTATTTCCTGCATTCAAAATGTGTCTGCCTTAAATATTTAAGTATAAAAAGGTCTTAGGGCCTGCATGAACTCCTTGAAATACACAGCTTGTGAAATTCTCTTATTAGGAAATCCGTGCTATTGGATGGCTTAAGAGTAGACAGTTACTGAGACCTGAAATGTTGATTTAGTGGTGACTTGCTTTGTTAGCCTGCAGCCTTAGAGATGTGGCAATAAGTGGCAGCAGACTTAAGCAGCGTGGGCATTAAAGAAATTTGGTCTTAATCTGATTTTGTCGTTCTTTGCTGATTATTGCTTTCTCTATTGCTAGCATACTAAGGACAATGAAGTAAGTCTTAAGCTATCCCTTATGCAATTGCAACTTGCTACTTAAATCAGGCTGAGTGAAAGAAGAACAAAAGCACATGAGTTGTCTTTTCAAGGTCACTCAAATTAGTCATGTCCAGTAGCGTTTGCTTTGAATTCTTACCCACACTTGTCGACTCCAGTCTGAAACCAGTACTGACTAATTTTTTCTTCCTGCCTAGTGTCATATTTATTTTGTAGCACCCTTTATAGGAGTTGGCTGACATGCAACTTTTTTTTAAAGGTATTTTCAAGAGGAATAATTCAAGATTGATGGATGAAATTTTAAAACAGCAGCAAGAACTCTTGGGACTAGATTGCTCCAAGTATGCAGTGGAATTTGCAAATCAAGACAAAACTGGTCAAGGTAAGATGAACTACAAGAGCAGTTTGGTCTGCCTCTAAATAGCTGTATATCAGTCATAACTCTGCTTTTGTTTAAACACATTCTTACGTATGGTGACCTTTTTCTTCATTAAGAACTGATTATCAGAAAACATGCAGCCTTTCTGGGCTAGTATTAAACTTCCATTGTGCTTATTTGTTCTTAACTATCACAAAGCATTGCTCTCTCCTTGCTGTAGTAATCATTACTGAGTGGTCTGATATTTCCTGCAGCCTTACTGTTGTGCTGTGACCCCTTGAATGCATCAGTGTACCTCAACTCCCCACTGTGTGAAATTAATTCTTCTGGTGAGAGTTAAAAAAGCACTAAAGTGTAAGGGGACTGATGTCAAGTTAACAATGTGTGTGCTTCCATTTTTGCAAACATAAACCTCAAAGTGGAAAGGAGAAAGGGAGAGAGCCAGACTGCTGGTTGTCATGGCAAGGTATAATGCCATCAGGAAGGTAAAGGGCACAAGTTAAAAAAATAAATTTGGTAATAATAGCTTCTGCATGTAGTTAGATATGGAAAACAGGAGTAGGTTTCAAGGTTGATGTTTCTTATACACTGGTATCTCCTGTAAGCACTCATTTACTCATCTGCTGCCTAAGACAAATGCTGGAAGTCTGCTCAAAATAAAGTAAATCACAGGCATGTACTTAAATCAGGCCTTTGTCTTAAAGGGATGGGCTGATACAACTCTCCTAACTATGACTCTCAATATTTAAATAGGTCTCATAATAAAATACCTAAACAACCCTTATGTTTTAAGATCATCCTAGTTCAAAGACTGCGCAAGTTGTGGTACATTTAGCTGCATTTAAAATGCTGCTTGCAAGTTTTGCTTCCCCTACGACAGCTGACAGGATACCAAAACCCTTTGTGCCAGTTTTCCAGTATAAAGATTAATGTTGTAGGATGAACTTGTCTTATGAACAACTTAGCCTAAAATTCCATTTATGTGGAAGAACCCATGTTTCATGCTATTTTTTTTCTTCTTGTGAAGGTTGAAATAACCAGCAGAAAATAGGGTAGACAGGCTATTAATGTCTTAAACTCCAGCATACTTAGCTGCACTTACCTAATTTGGGATATTTATGTTCACACCAAACAAACTACTGAAAGACTTCTCAGACTTGCTGATGGAAAGAGTGCATTTAAATTTCAGGAACCTTTTGTGCTGGAAACTGTGAAAAGCAGAGGTGTTTTCTGTTCTGTTTTTAAATTTTTCATTCTTTTTTAGGAGGCTTCACAGTCAGATCAGATGCTTCATGTTTTCAGCTCAACAAACTGACATCTATCCAGTTTATTATCTGCAATTTTTCACTTCTGAAAAACAAAATTGAATGTATTGCATTTAGGGATACTGTTAAATATTTTTTAATGTAGGTCATATGATGCAAATTGGCAAATCAAGCATTCTTAAGGAACAATTACTTTCATTGTGGTGACTTTGGATAAATGGATTTAGGGGTTTTAGGTGTTCTTATGAACCTTGACTGTGCTGTGTGGTCCTTTGCAGTCAGGTTCTGCAGTTTTAAGAAATGTTACTTTTAAGTATCTGGTTATAAATCTCATAAGTTTGGTACGACCCTAAAGTGTTGACACTTTTGGTATTTATCCCACTTAACTTCAAGCCAGCTATAGTGCACTATCTGTGGCCTTCCGCTTCCTTGGCAAGTTTACCTCTTAGGTACATTACCAGAACTGACAGTGATGCAAGTCATGTAGTGTGAGAAGACTCTCAACGCTGTAGGATTAAGATAATTATTGTTGTGAAATGTCCTCTTAAGTCGCAGACATAATTACAGATGAATAGATGTATTCTGGACTATTATCTTGTTCCAAGCTTCATTGCAGCAATCTTAGATCCTTTTTGTAACTCTTGCATCAAGATGCTGTGATCAGATTGAGGGAGGCCCCCAATCATTGTGTCAGTGAATGTACGCAGTAGCTGGTACAAACACCTTCTTCTTCTAGGGTAGAAATTACTTTGTTGGGTTTTTTTCCTTTCCATAAACTTTCTGCAATGCTCACTACCCCCTCAGTTACTATCCAAGCACCTTTTCCTCTCAGTGCTTTGCCTGACAGTGTAAGAACCAATCCAAATTTCCTGGAAGACTACATTTCAAGACTGAATTAAACCCTTTCTTACAGGACTTCTCAAAGTAGTTGTCTTAAGCTTGTGTTTTAGTAATACAGCAAATCCAGAAAATTATCACCCGCTTCTCTAAAAGGTACATGAGGTATATCTGTGACTGGTTGTAATGTATGAAGTAAACTACAAGTTACTTTCATCTGTATCTGTGGCTATTTAAAGCACATGTGAAACAATTATATTTCTGTTGCTTTTAAACTATGTTTTGTACTTTCAGTTTTAAATTGCCAATCTACATTGAAGGTGCTGTCTCCGGAAGATGGAAAAGCAGACATAGTCAAAGCTGCTCAGAACTTCTGTCAGTTGGTAGCACAGCAGCAAAGAACACATTCGGACCTGGATGTGAATATGTTAGACAACTTATTAAGTAGTAAGTATAATGTGGCCTGTGGGAAGCAGGGGAAAGAGTACTCAGTTCATAACAATATGGTTTCTAGCATATTTATTGGCTGGAATGTATGCATCTTGATGCTTAGTCTATCAGAGTAAGTTATCATTGTTGCTTTTAGGCTTCTGTTAAGAATGTCTTACTGATTTACTGCCTTTTGAGCTGCTTCCTTAAGCAGAAAAATTCTTTAGCAGAAATATTAAGCTAAATTGTAGAGTCTTGGCTTTTCAGAGTTTACAGCCTCTGTGGTGTGTTCTGCAATAAGCTTTTTAAAAAAAGTTAAAAACTGTTTGGATCACCTCAAACTACGCTATTCTAAGTTAGATTAACTTCTTGCAAGTTGTAAGCTGCAAATGTGGGTGGGCAGAGTCTTTTCCAGATCTGGTTACAGCGATTAAAGCTGTTCCTAATGCTTGACTAATGCCCAGAGTGCAAATGATAGAGCACTTGCTGTTCTCTTGCTGCTATATAACTCAACACTAGCTTAGTTATCTTCATTACAAATTCATGCAGGTTACTGACTCTGCATTGAGGTGTGTGGCTACATGCAATAGCTATGAAAAGGGCAGGACTGCCCTAATATCACACCTGGGAGAAGGAGTTTAGAATTAGCATCCACTTTTCCAGTGGCACTATGGAGCTATAATGAGTTGCTCAGCATGCCTAGGTGATCTGTGCATGTTAATTGCAGCTGTAATTAGTTTGGCAGGGTTCAGGTTTCAGATTGCACACTTGAACTTAGATGCCTTTAGGCATGTTATTGTAGTGTGGTTCCCATTAATTGGACTTTAGAGAGTAATTTCTTCTTTTTCACATGGGTGGTCAACTGAATTGCTCTATGGATGGTCTTCCATGGCAGTTTGGCCACTTAACTTCAAACTGAATTTCATGCCTGTTGTCAGCATTCTCCTGTAATGGAACTATTAAATGTATTTAATAAGGCATCTGAAGAAGAACTTAGGACATATATTCTGTTATATCCCGAAGGCAGTTAAAGGAAATTACCAATCACTTTTTCAGAACAGTCACTAATTTAATGGAGAACAGGTGACAATTGTTGCTCGTGTCGGTATTTTGGCCAGTGATGTTTAACTGGAACTTCTCAAACTTGTTGGGGATCTCCTGTCTGGATATATTAAAAGTATTAGGTTCAGTCTTAAAATTAGCAGATTTATTTTTGAAGTATTGCATGCTAGCTGAGCACAGAAAGAGAAATCTAATCTTGGAACAGGCCACTTCATGTATGTGGCTAATAATTAAGGATAATATCTGTAACTATTACTAATTTGTTTGTTTAATGTTTAGGACATTGTTGGGGGTAAAGTATGCTTTCATGACTTATTTAGTGGCAACTTATGAAACTTTGTTTTACTTGTAGGCAACTTTAGTTTGTGTGCATTTTTAATGGAACAGTATTGAATGTAAGCATCTGTGCATTACTGATTTGAGAGCATGTTCTGAAAAGCAATATTTGAGTAGTTATATTTTTAGAGTTTGCATTCATGGTGTCTTAAGTAAGTCTCTGGGGTTTCACATTTTGATTTAAATATCTGTTAATGTAGTTTTTAAACTTTTTGTTCATGTTTAGGGTGCAGTTATTGAAGCCTAGTCCTAAAATGGTATGGTTCTAGCTTGTCATGTGGCTTTTCTTGTTCTTACTTCAGTCATGCACTTAATTCTTACAGCTTGAGTTTTCTGCAGTGTAAGAGTACTTTCTTCTGAGCAATGCCTCAGCTAACCAGCTTGTTTTCAGAAAAGTAGGTGCCAGCTGCATTTTAATATTGTCTCTACTTGCTGTCTGTCTGCCTTCCAGCAAAGAACATGACTATCAATTAAGGCTACTCAAGTTGCCCTGTAAAATCTAGAGAGAAGAGAAGGGTAGAGTTATCAGCTCTAAAATTCCTTCATGTTCCCCTCGCAGAACTCCTGATCTAGAAGGGGTGTTGCCACATTCCCATCCTTTCAGTGTGCAAAGACTTTTGGCCTCTTTTTTTTTTTTTCTTTTCTTTCAAAGTCTGCTCCCTAATCCTATCTTGTGTGTGCTAAACTTGACTGCTGTAACTTTAGCAGCTCTGAGGGAGCTTCCACATGTAAATTATCTGTAGCGCTGACATGTTTAGGTAGAGAAATGGATGCAGAGTGGAAAGCATGGTACTGTGTTCTAGGCTGGTCTTTCAGTAATACTACAATGTGCATTTTCATTCTCCTTCAGATAGGAACCAGAAGGAAATTTTAGCATTAACTGGGCTCTCTGAAGGTCTTTTCCTGTTTGAAAAGCCATTGCAGTGTTGAAGATCCTGCTGATGTACCAGCTGAGGAATACTCAGCTACTGAATCAGCTGATGAGTAAAGCTGTCCACTCCAGAGTTCCCACTTCTAAGTATTCACTGCTTCCCTGGAAAGCTCTTTCATACTAACATGCTAGCTTCTGAACACATAAGTGGCTTTTGCTTTGCAATTTTTTTCTTAACTTTGAGATAAGATTTGGCCTGTGGCACAAAACACTCGTATCTAAAAACTTCATCCCTCCTTAGAAATGCATATGCTTGGAAATAGCTTTTTTACCTCTTGTAAAAGGTTTCATCATTATTGTGATGATTCAGTGGGGAGGGAGGATGTGACGTTTGTCAAAAGTCTCCAGCTTCAGTTTCAAAACCTGGGTGGAGCAAAATCTGACTTTGGTTTCCTTTTCTGTTATTCCCGAAGTTAAGTTCCTCTGCAGCTAATCTGAAAATTGTAAAAGGCTCTTGACTGCTTTTGTGTAGTGAGGTTTTTTTTTGTTTGTTTGTTTGTTTTTTTAAGCAAACGATGAAAGAATTGAGAAATAAATTTGGAAGTTTGGAGCAAGTAGGCTGTGTTAAACTTGATCTGCTAAAGGTAGTCACTACCCAGCATAAGCACCTGTAGAATTGGTGGATAGTGGAAGGGGTGACAAGAAATAGCCTCCAATAATCATGATTAATTGCAGCATTATAACAAAATAGGGTTATGACTGCTGGAATGCTTTTCAGATGAGCTAGGTAGGTGCAAGAACAGTTTAGCTTCTTGGACCCCCTTGGGGTGCTCTACTGGTTTTCACATGTTGCTCTAATCAACTTGCTAGAATTAGCAGGGAAAGCTGGACTCAGACTGCTCATTCTAAGCCTATTTCCTGTCTGTCAATTTTAGCCTGGAGTAGCTTAGGCATTGCAGAAGTGTATGGAAGCGAGACAGAGGCAGTGGTGTTTGGTCACTAATTGTCTTCAGCCTCAGGAGATAAGCAGGATGTTCTCATGAGGGAAACAACTGGCTGGGGTTTTTAGGTATGGGTAGTAAGAGTGTGGGCACCTAGTGGAATTCATCAGTATTACCTAGCTCTGCCATAGAATGGGTCAGGTTGTCTACAAAGTAACAGGAAAAGACACACTGCCCTGTTCTTCCTCACTCATCTAACCAGAAAGATGCCAGCTGCAAGAGTTTCTCTGAAATTTTATAGTGAATTGGTTTTAAAATTTGTCTAGTCCTGTACTGAGAATAAGACAAGTCATCTAACAAGGTTTTTTTTTCCTGATGGTCTGTAGTACCAAGGTGTTCTTCAGTGAAACCTCCTTAAGCTTTTTTTTGTGTTAATAGTCCTTTTACTCTACTTGGCTGCAGCTCCACATAGTAAGACTACATGTAAGGACTATAGTAGGTAGAGTCAGGGTATAGCATGTTCTGTGCTACTAAGATCAAGTTTGCCAAGACAAAACTAGAATAAGTCAGATGAAACAGCTTTGTTAAGGTTTGTTGTTACTCAAAACAATGTAACTGTTCCTGTCACTTCCATAGAAAGTCTTTGAAAACTACCTAGTGTAAAAATAACAGCCCAGCTGGGCTTGCAGTGGCTGCCTAAGCTTTTGCTCGGTTGGTCATTCAGGTATTGCAAGACCAGTCTGTCCTCTTGGGCTTTTAATTGTTAACTTGTCCTTGGGAACTTCATTTAAAAAAAAAAAAAAAAATCCAAACTGTTAGTGAAAAAGCAGTTGCCTTAGGGTTTAGAACTAAAACAGAGCTTCTGATGAATTTAGTAAAACCTAGTGTGACTTGTTATTACAGGTACAAATGGATTTCCTGATCCTGATTTAGTCTTGAAGTTTGGTCCTGTGGACAGCACATTAGGATTCCTTCCGTGGCACATCAGACTGACAGAAATCATGTGAGTTGCTTATAAATGCTGTGAAACACACTGGAATGAAAAATATCTAACTAAACAAGTCTTTGTGATGTAACTTGCGGAACTGGCCAAAAGAGGAGATCCAGCTAAAGAAGTGTCTGGAGATTGATTTGAGGGTATTTTAAAATTATTAAATGAAACCTGTCAAACATTGATTGCTGGTTTTTTAGCCCTGACTAGGCAACAGCAGGCTTCATGCCTCAGATTTAAGGAACAACTTCTGTCACCACCTAGTTTGTGGTCCAGTCCCATTGGACAGTGTTCCTTACATCAGTGTTGATTTTTTGTGACTTACAGGTTTCTGACAGTCACACTAAGGATACAAGGGAAATGGGATAATATAAGAAGATCATACCTATAGATTACTTTTCAATTTTAGTAATAACTGAACTGACTAGATTTGCTGAACTTCTTAAATGTGAGCGCATTTATAGCACACTGCAATGTGTGGGCACACCTGTGCTGCTCCAGCTTTTCACTGATTTGGAGGGCCCTGTGTGCTCTAATGGAGGGCTTTGGTTTAGAGGGTGACTGGTTTAGTTACTAGAGTTGAGTGACAATAACCTTGTTAAGAACAACTTCACAAGCTTAGACAGTAGCTTGCTTTTAGTGATATTCCTGAGTGGCTGTATGAACAGTGTGATGTTTATAAAAGCTTATTTTAATGTTTCTAACTTGCTTTCTCAGTTCTTTGCCTTCCCACCTAAACATCAGCTATGAAGACTTTTTCTCTGCCCTCCATCACTATGCAGCCTGTGAGCAACGCTGGGGAAAGTGACTTCGGGCTGAGTGCATGGAGTCAAGCTTTCTGTGGGAAGGAATTGATGTCTGTTTACAAGCACCTGTGACCCATAAGTCTGGTTCATAGTCCTTTCTTAATTTATCAAAAAAATTCAATAAAGTGTCTTACCTTTCTAGAGAGTCTGTGTGAATGCGTGAGAATCTATGGGGAGGGGAATTCACAGATTTCCTGTTTGAAAAAGACAGTTACTAAAAACAAAGCTGAGTTGCCCTCACTTTGACATTCAAGTGTCAAAATGAATGTTCTTAAGTCTTGTGAAATCTACAGGACAATGTAAATAGGAGTTCTGTGCCCTGAAGGTTCTTAAAACCAAGAAAGAACTCCCATCTTTGTTTCTTAATTTTTCATGGTCAGGCATTTCAGAGCTCATGGTTCATCTTCAGATATATTTACTATATAATATGTGAATTCTAGAGAAGTTGGTTTTGTTAACTGAAAATAGAGACTGCAACTTGGCTGGGATGACTAAGCCAGCTGTAGGTGTCAGGTTCTAGAAATACTGAGAAGATTCCATAAAAAGGCATGGAAACTTCCATGGTAAGTGGATTAGGCAGTCTGTGTTGCACTGTCTAGCTTTTTTTTCTTAAGTGGTGGAATGAAAGTATTCCTACAGCCCAGAGTGAATGCAGAATCTCTCAGCATCAGGTCAGTTTTCCTTTGGGAAGAAGCATAAACAGTACTATGTATTGTTTGTATACCTGTTTTCCCCATAACATGCTAACTTACGGTAACAAGCAGGAAAAGGCTCTGGCATCATTTGCTGTAAGATTTGAAAACGAGCTGGGTCAACTTCATGGCTAAATGTGATTTGCTGCTTGTACTTGTGTGCCCAGCAGGGTGTCTGCTGAAGCCTTTTATTATTTTTATTTGTTCTGAACTGAGCATTAGAAGTTTGAATGGGAGTCTGAAGCGGACAAGAAGGAAGATGAAGTGAAGCTGCACTACAGTATTTCAGCACTGAGATAACTATGTAGAGATATTGGCTAAATCATCTTCATTGTGGAGTGCCCTGTTTGAGTTACATTCCTATTGTTGGAAGCAGTTTAAAATTGCAAGTTTATGGCTGCATTTGGACAAAGCAATATCTTTAGATCTGTGTTACTGATGACAAACATTAATACTGCAGCCTTCTGCCCTGCAGGCTGCAGAACTGTTGAATGCTTCATTCTGGAAGTGTTTCCTGTTTTCCCCTCCTCCCCACTCTTCAAAATGAGCCTGGCTTTATCTCCCGTGGGATAGCCGTGTCACTAGAAGGGAAAACAACTGTTTTTAGAAGGGAATTGCCAGATTTTAAATGAATATCTGCCTCATTGTGAAATGGTATATTTTGACTTTTTGTTTCTTGATGTAATGTTATAAAGCAGATTGCATAAACTCTTAGCTGCAATCTTTCATCATACTAAGGTTAGATTGCAGTTACAGAAAGAGACCTGTGGTCTTCTTTATCTCAGAAAAGAGCAAGGGGTATTCAATAACTTAACTAAGGGTTTTGACATCAAATAGCTTTCCATAGCAGCTGGAATACTCAGAGTACACTTTGTAGACCAGTCTCTTGTGTGTGCCAGGTCCTGTATTGCAGAAAAGGTGAACAGTTGTGCAGTGTTTCCTGGGCTCTGTCATTGACATGGGCAAGTTATCTCACTGAGTGTTAAGTTCAACTTTTTTGTGGGGAGTGGGTAGCCTGTTGAAGGGTATCTGGAGTATTGATGTTCATCTGTAATATGACTTGTTTCATTAAAATGCAAGGTTGTGTTTACGTTCTGATATGTGTTACTGTGTCACTGAAGCAGTTCTGGTGCTGGCAGTAGTGGGAAAAGCTTCATTTAGCCCTCAAAAATAATGTATTTTTTATATTTGCATCAAACTGCCAAAGAATACTTCTCATACCTGAGTTCCGTCAGTCCTCAGACTTCTGCATATCTCAGCTAAAACAATGTGTTTTATATTGGAGACAGATTTCAAGACCTAGAATTTGTCTATAGAGGGTTGCTTAATAAAACTAAAATGATTAGTTCAGCTGCATTTGATTCAACTTAAATCTCTTCTGATGGCTAGTTTAATTGTGAATTAAGTGTTCCTCCTGGAATTAATGTACTTGAACTAATCCACGTTATCACTTAGTTGGGATTATTTTACTGTCCCTGTGTGGGCAATCTTCAGTGAGGTGTGCCAAAAGCACTGTGCAGATCCACAACTTGATCTCTGAATGTACATCCTTGCCCTCAGCACCTCTCCCCAGCTTGTTCTGTGTGAAGGTCTGTGCTATCGCTGTGACATGTTTGGGTACCTGTACATAATGTGTAAAATGAGTTTTTATGATTAGGGAATCAATTTATTGAACTTTATTATTGAAAGCTGAATCTGTAAAACAATAAATCAATAAAAGACTATAATCTTTCTACAGGCTATGGTGATACATGAATACTTTTGGAAGTTTAGCTGGGGTGCTGTAGCCCGATTCACGTTGCTCCATCACTGGGGAAATAGAGAACTTCAAATGTTGTGTTCTTTTGTGCTCTTCTTTAATTGCTTTCTGTAGTGTAAGAACTGGGCAAATTTTTAATCTACCAGTTCCAACTTCTTAGATGCTTTTATGAAAGCTTTCATACTAAAGCATTTGCTGTAAAAATATTTCTTTGATAGTCCTGGGAACTTGCAAAACTTGTTCCTGTCTACTAAAAAGCTTTCTTCCTCTCCCTGCTGCTGAGTCAGTCCTGGGCCATGAGCTCTGCTGGGCCTCCTGCCCAGCCCTGCTGTAGAGCAGGGTGGAGTGAGGGTGTGGTGTGGAAGAAGCCTCTGCAACCTGAGTGATGCCTGCATGCTGAACAGGAAAGGGGAAGCTTGTGTTCAGGTGAGTTTTGAAAATGCACTGGGAATCACGGTGCCAAGCTGACCTTGAGCCAGCCTACAACAGAGGCCAGCAGTCTCCCAGGTTGTGTTAGGAAGTGATCCTTTCCTCTCAGGTCTGGTGTGACAGCTGAAGTGCTGCATACAGAGCTGGGCTTCCTTGGTAAGAGGGACATGGATTAAGTGAACCTAGTCCACCAAAGGCTGTGATGATTGGGAAGTGGAGCATCTGTTGTACAAGGTCAGGTTGAGAGCTGGAATTGCTCAGCCGAGAGAAGGCTGAGGGAGGGACCTTACCAACACACAAATACATGGTGGAAGGGGGAGTAAAACCAGCCAGGCCCTTCTGGCCAGTGCTTGGTGGCAGGCTGAGAGGCAATGGGCATAAATTGAAATGCAGGAGAATGCTGGAACATCAGAAAAACCTTTTCCTATGAGGGTGGTCAGGTAGTGGAGCACTTGCCCCTAGAGGCTGTGGAGTCTCCTTCAAAACCAGTATGTGTGCATGGGGATGAGTGTAGGACTAGATCACCTCCAGAGATGCCTTCCAACCTCAGCTGGGGCTGGCTCCAGAGCAGTGTTAGGTGTGGTGCTGCTGGGCTCTCCTGCCTCTGCTGGTTTTTAGTAGTCAATACTGGAGGCTTGCTGCAGTTAATTTGCCATTTCAATAGCAAAGAATGTTAGAACTTTCTGTACAACAGAAAATTCTTCCATTGCAGCAGTGTGAGAGCTCTCCTTCACAGTAACTACTACTCATGAACAAATGATTCAAATTTCTATATATTTCCTCTTTTTTCTCTTCCAGTGGTGCCTGGTAGTTGATCTGGTAAAGGAGCTAGATGAGGTTCTGAAATAGTTGCTTTATAGCGGGGAATATGGGGACATGGACAATAATCCAGCTATTACAGAAAATAGGCCTACAAAGCACTTCTTGAAATTATAGTGCTTTTTAGGATGTCTTGTATGAACACACACTAAGCAACTATACAGCATAGCATGCTGCACTGAGTTGAAGACTGGTAAGCGAGTAGAAGGTAAAGGAAAGGTCATTCTTTGTAGGTGAGGGTATGCTCTTACACACTTGCACATCTGTAAGTGCTTCCTAAAGTACTTCACAAAAATGACAAGAAAATATAACCTGCTGGTTTGATTTCCTGTGTATTTCATGAATTCAGCTTTTATGTGAAATCATAACTGCCCTGAATAGTCTCATGTTTAAGACAATGACATCTTTTAGTCTTTACTGTTGAAATAATGTTTCACTATTATTCATGCTTATTCACTGGCAGTGATAAATAGGTATACCTATAAAATCAGAGGGTAGGCGCAGACAGTTTTGGTCTTTGCTGATCCCAAGGTATCAGCTGCCTTGCAGGTAGGCTTTGTCCTGAATTGCCAGCTGGCCTGTGCCACCCAGCCAGTGCTTGTGCAGGAGGAGCACTGGGGACACAGGAACAGGGGCTCTACATGCTGGCTTCCATG
The DNA here is from genome assembly GCA_034509425.1 of Eopsaltria australis. Lineage (NCBI taxonomy): Eukaryota > Metazoa > Chordata > Aves > Passeriformes > Petroicidae > Eopsaltria > Eopsaltria australis. The sequence goes on along the minus strand of JAVTVJ010000068.1, from coordinate 844,427 downwards.
CTGGCATCTTCTCTGAGGACACAGCCCCCCTCAGTTCTCTGCTTCTGGGAAAGACGTTCTCTTTGCTTCTCTCAAGCACTTAATGCAACACCAGCAGCTTCAGCTCAGGGGTGAGGAAGGACTGGAGAATAAGGCTGAGTTGTTGCCCATCCTGTGCAAAACCTGACCAGTGTTACTGTGGAGGGTACCATTCGTCCATTTTTCAGCACAATATGGACAAGTGTAAACAACTCCTAGCTGTCTTCTATGAGCTAAGCTACTTTGGTAAGCTAGAAATGTTCAAGCAAATGAATCAAAGGCCACACTTTAAAGCCCACAACTTTTTTTCCCCTCAGATCTGCCAAATTAAAAGGGAGACTTACAAGCCCTTCCTCAGCTGTATGTTTGTCTGTGTTAAATGATGTGAGACTTCCTTGAATTCCATTCACTCACTGTTGAGAGCTGTAGGATTATTCCCTAATTGCATCCAAAACAACTTTTTTAGAAGATAAATAATATTATGTATTATACAGAAGCACACTCCAGCCTGAACTTTGAAGTGCTTCGCAAATTAATGTTTAATGAAACTGTTCGCCTGGAGGTTTTTGCTGTACTGTGTCACTGGCTGAATACACACGCCAGGGCTCTTTCATCTCCCTGACAAGCCTTACTGCTTTAATATAGCATATTTTCTCCAACCGTGTGCAATCAGTCAGTTCTCTGTTTTCTACACATATCCCTGGCCTGCAAAAATACTGCCTTGTCCCCCCCAGTAAGCCCACATATAGCAGGAAATCCTAATGGATGGATCATATAGAAAACACATGTTTGGGAGAATGTTTAATTGAACAAAACATGACTCATAAATGGTTTTGTAATACAGCTCACTGTGGTGAACTACACTATGTTTTTGTGTAGTGGAGGTGCTGGTTGACAGCTGGCCAAACACAAGCCCGCAGTGTGCACAGGCGGCCAAGAAGGCCAGTGGCTTCCTGGCTTGTATTAAAAATAGTCTGACCAGCAAGATCAGAGGAGTGATTGTCATGCTGTACTCAGCACCTCAAATCTTGTGTCCAGTTCTGGGCCCCTCCCTACAAGAAGGACATTGAGGTGCTGGAGTGTGTCCAGAGACAGGAAATGGAGGTGGTGAAGGGTCTGGAGCACAAGTCCTGTGAGGAGCAGCTGAGGGAGCTGGGGTTGCTTAGCCTAGAGAAACAGAGGCTCCAGGGACACCTTGTCCCTCTCTGCCTGAAAGCCTGAAAGAAGATTGTAGCCAGGTGGGGGTTGGTCTCTTCTTCCAAGTAATAGTGATAGGACAAGAAGATAAAGCTTCAAGCTGTGCCAGTGGAGATTCAGACTGGACATCACAAGAAATTTCTTCACAGAAATGGTGGTTAAGCATGGGAATGGGCTGCCTGAGGAGGTGGTAGAATCACAATCCCTGGAGGTGTTCAAGAAATGATTGAATGTGGCCCTTAATGCTGTGGTCTAGTTGACAAGGTGGTGATCTGTGAAAGGTTGAACTTGATCTTAGAAGTCTTTTCCAACCTCAATGATTCTGTGAACATTAGAAGCCCAGAAGCTAAAAACGGAAACAAAACATTTGTCTTACTACATGGCTGCAGGTGTTTGTTGTAGCTTTAATGGAAAATTTCATTAACGTTTCATTAGGCTTTATATTCTATAATTCTGCAAAAGTTGCCTCTTTGTTGGTAGGGTGCCTAGTATGTTTTTGCTAGCACAAAGGTGTCTGAAAATGAAATTTCCAATGGGCTCTCTCTCTAAATCTGGCAGTGCAAGGATGTTTTTATTAAACTGATGTCATAAGTCATTCTGCAATTTGCAATATTTAAATATGACATCCAAATAAAATCTCCTCTTTTTAGCATGACAGAGGAGTCACGTTGTTGGAATTAGAACTCTAGGAGAAGATGATGTCATTACGAGAATAATAATATCTTAAACAGAATTAAGTGCTGTGCCGGTCCTGATTCTGGTAGTACAGGCACACTGCAAGAAAACAGAGTAAGATGGTGATGAGAATTACAGAAAGCAGGAAAATTTTGCTCAGGAGGAAGGTGGCTGGAGATCACCTCCAACCTGGGTTTCAGTTTTTCGTGGTCCTTCATCCCCGCTATGTGTCTCTTGCAGAGCTGGCTGCTGCAATTCAGTACCCTGAACTGGCAACTTTAAGATGCGAAAGAAAACTCTGGAAGGTTTCAGAGATGAGGCCAAGTGTTTTGCCTTAGACACTGTCAGATTACACACTCCAGGGTTGGAGGGGAAACACCAGAGTCTGGGAAGCTGCTCTGGAGAAGGCCCTGGCAGTCTCATTCCAACAGAAGCAGTTCCTGGTCCTCTCTATCTATTAGAGCAGAAGCTTGGATTTTCAGACTCAACTTGCAAATTTTATGAGCAGCTTATATACTTTAAAGTAGTTTTAACTGATCAAAACGTCTGTAATCTCTTTCATGCAGCAACTGACAGCCCATGCAGCCTGTCTCAGGAGATCACTGGCAAACCCTGTGTCAGCTCTGGGATGGGCTTAGCTCACTGCTCATCCCATTGCCTCAGCATCAGGGATGGTGGCACAGGACTTGCAGGACTGGCGATGTCCAGCAATGGCAAGACCATTTCCTAACCCTTGGCTTCATTACCGAAGCCTTGTTCAGTCTGACGAGCCTCTCTGTGCAAGCATATTCAGGAGGCATAAAACAGCATGTCTGATGATGATCATTACCTTGCAATTACCTCCGTGTAGCTGCTTCTGACCACATTTCATCTAGCTGGCTGGCTACAACAATCTCTGCTCTGCAAGCCTGCAGCCTCCTCCAGCTCAGAGCAATTCCTCTGAATGTTGTGTTGACTTCATGCTCTGACTGCTCATGCCCAGGAGGGAGCTGGGCCTGTTATACCTCGGGGGGAAGGCAGAGGTGAGGACAGTGCCTGTCAGTGCACCAGCAAGGAGCCCTTCATGGCAGTGCCCCATCTCCCAGCCACAGCTCCCTTCCCCAAAACCACCTGTCACCTTCTCCCCACCTCTGCAAAACCCCACCTTTCCCTTGTGGGCAGAAAGCCTCCACCTGGTCTTACACCTCCCTTCTGCTCTCACATGACTCAAACCTGCTTGACAAGAGAACATGTTGAAGACCAGATTCTTTCCTTGGAGGCCCCCTCATCCTGCAGGATTCTCTCATGCTGGTAAAAAGACACGGGAGGAAGCTCCTCTCCATGCAACATGCTCCCAGTAGCAGCCTGTGGTACTGCAGCTGCAGCTTTTTCTAGCAAAGCTTTCAAGTTCTCCCAATTAAGAAGTCTACCCTCATTAAGAAGCTTTTCTTTTTTTTTCAAAATAAATTAAAAGTTGACTTACTTTGAATGTGTGTGGTTTTATTCATAGTGAATCTTTAAAATATGTGAAATGCGTGGGAGGTGACAGCAATGCTGGAAGATGAGTTTTTGGGGGATGTCTTTCTTTTCAATTGAAAGAGAAAAGAAAATTAAATTTCAATTTATGCATCATCTCCAGTATGAATTTAAAAGTGCATAGGAATGGGAGTAAAAAGATAAAACTTATTATACTGACACCAGCTCAGCTGCATTGCACACATTGTCTATGTGCAAAACGAGCTCATTAATACCACAATGGTTGTGCAATAGAATGAGTTTAATACTGCTGAGTTTTATTGCTTCCTGCTCTCCCTCATTTTAATGCTAGTGGCATTTAAATCCTGATACACTGAGATTGTGTTTACCCAATTTATCCCGTGTTTTTATTATGACCAGGTCAAATTAATCCATTTTTCTTGCAGTAGAAGCAAGACCTGTGATTGTTACTGTGGCTGAGACTGCTTACAGGGTGTTTAGCCTCCACAAGGCATGTACAGAGATGGGAACAATGGTTGCAGCTGTTTGCATTGCACACAGGCTAGGGCAGCTTGTGAGTAAGGTTGTGGAGACCTGCAGGCACAAGAGACAGCAGCTTTCTATATGAGTTTTGCATGTACATTCAGAAACCTCTGCCATACCTCTGCTGGCAGTGTGCTACTGACCACAAACCTGAAATAAGCTTGCTCTTAATTTCTGCTCTTTTTCATGGTTGTAAAATGCTGGTTTTCTAGGGGACCTGGAAGTCACTTTGCACTCCAAGCTCCTCAGAGTTGTTAGGTTGTCCTATATATGGACTTAAATTAAATTAGAAACACAGAATCATGTAATCATTAAGGCTGGAAAAGACCTTCAACATCATCAAGTGCAGCCTTTGACCAAACACCATCATGCCAACTAATGCCTTTTTCTGGTCTTAGGAAATAAAGGCTCAGACACAGTGAAAGGGTTGGGGGTTGTTTACCTCGGTATTTTAATAGGATCCCGTTCGATAGCTTCTGCCGTCCAGGTAGAACACGCCACAAAAAGCCCCTTCCCCCCAGTTCAGTATACAATTAAAGACTCTACACATTAGCATATCTACCAGGAGGGCCCAATAAGGGGCCTGGGTGGGCTAACTTCTAGTTTACAAAATCTATTCTACTATGAGACCTTGAGGGCTCACAAAAACAGGGTGTTTGGTCTCTAACTCTACGTGGCTTCAGGGGTGTTTAGTCTACCGGCCTCCTAAACACCATGAAACCAGGCTAAACTATCACCTAAAGCATCACAAGTATGCATGCTAATACTTGTGAATATAGGGAACAGGGTACGACATATTCAGGAGAAAAAGCAGAAAAAATCCCTCAGGCATCACAACTTAACCATAGCACTAAGTCCTGTGTCCAGTCATTTCTTGAATGTTTCCAGGAATTGTGGCTGCACCATTTCCCTGGGCAACCTGTTCCAATTCTTGACAGCCCTTTCTGTGAAAAAATTCTTCCTGATGTTGAACCTGAACCTCCCTGGTGCAGTTTGAGGCCATTTCTTCTTGTCCTGTCACTGGGAACTCTGGGAGAACAGGCTGAACCACACCTTGCTACAACCTCCTTTCAGGTAGTTTTAGAGAGCTATAAGGCCTCTCCTGAGCCTCCTTTTCTCCAGGCTAAACAGCCCCAGCTCGCTCAAATGCTCCTTATATGATTTATACTCTAGACCTTTCACCAGCTTCATTGTCCTGCTTTGGACACTCCAGCACCAAAAGGTTTTTCTTGAAGTGAGGAGCAAGATAATCAGTGAAACACCTCCTAGAGCCTTGCTGAAAGTAATTGTAAACATCTGCGGCAGTGGACAGCAAAGCTGCGATCCCAGTCATAAAGCAGAAGCAATGCTTTCAGCTCTTAAGGCACTCTACCCCACTTCCCAGCACTTGCTATTTGCCCTGCTGTGCTACAAACCTGCGAGGTCAGAGTTGTGTATGAGGATAGCAACACAAGAAAGGAACGATCAGCTCTGAAAAATAGCTGCAAGCTTTTAGAAAGCTCCTCGTACATGATGTTTGCAGCCCTTGGCAAGCCACCAATGCATTACTGTAATAGCTGTGTTAGACTGCAGAAAGATAACCATAGGAAAAAAGAAAGCATACAAGTCTCAGGGTCACTTGCATTTTATTCATAAAATTGACTCTTCCTCACAGTGTTCAGATCTGAGGGTGTGCCATGTTTCAAAATGTGCAGAGCTCCCAAAAGCCAGACAGGCTGTTTTAAGCTCTTGATTTATCTCAGGCCTTCCTTTACATGATATCATTAGTTGATTTTGTTATAGCATCTTATAAAGTCCTGGAAATGGCTTTATGTTTTGGAGATTTCAGGAGATCTTTTTCTTCCCCCTGCAGTAGGCAGCTAAAACAGATTTTGGGAAGGTGTAAATGCTATTTAGGCAAAGCTCTCCCACTTCAAACACTGCCAAAATCTGTCTGAGCCGTCACAACACCTATGGATCACTGTGGTATTGTTTTTGGTGTGTGGGCCAGGTTTATCCATCTTTTCCAGTTTTTAAGGAGCTTGCCAATGTAGCTATACCTGTTCTAATCACAGTTCCAAATCACTGTGTTGTCAGTTCCTGTTGCTTTCAATAGAAGCCTCCTGCATCTTTAGGCACCTAAACTTGTTGCACATCTGATCTCAAACCTTGGTACAATGAATACAAATGTGTCTGCTTGTAACAAAACTTGATAGTGGTTTGCATTTTTCACCATCTGAAGAACTGGTATCAGTGCCTGTGAGGTTATTATATATATATTTTATTGGAGAAATGTGAAAAAGAGTTGTGTTTTTGAGCTGGAATCCCATTTCCTCCCGCTACATCCACAGGACTACCAGGGCAACATCAACTGCTTGACGGCCTCTGGCTGCCACCTTTCTCCCTGGCATCTCTCAAAGCACACTGTGTGCCTGGGGCAGTAACCAGCCCTGCATTCCCAGGAAGTATCAGTGCTGTCACCTGTCACTTCGTGTCCATGGTTTCTGCACTGACCAGAAGTGCAACCCTGGCTGCGAGCCCAAGGCTTAATGCAGCTTGCAGACACAGGCACAGCAAATCTTTGTGATTCCATGTTTCATGGAAGCATCGTACCTGTTTCTATCACCTAGGGACAGTGACTGGCTTGAATTACTCTGCAGTAGCTCTAGGGAGCAGGTCACTGGTCCAGAGAGACTAGACAGATGGTAGAAGTGCCCAAATTCTGCTGGGACAAAGTACTCAGAAGAAAAAATAAGGGCATTTTTGGGAAACCTGCATGGATAGCCTCAGCCTTTCTGTATCCCAAAGGATCAGCTCATGCTTTGACGCAAGGAGAATACCTCTTGTCCTCTACTCTCCTCAGCATTTTGCTGTCCAATGCAATTCCACCTTCAATTACTGTTTTGTAAGCAACTAACAACTATAAAATATAGGTCACCAGGACTTTTACAGTAAGACATCCACCACCAGATAGCATCAGCTTTGACATTAAATCAGTGAATGGGAGACATAACCTACTCTTATTCACTTTTATTATGGCTGTAAAAGAGATGGCTCAGGTAACTCAAATCTCTATGGCCAGAACATATTATCTGACAACAGGCCCACAAGTGACCGATCATAACATTATTTTGACCTTAAATTGTTCACAGTCTTATTCTTCAGGGCATTGTGTCAGCTTATCTTGATCATTACACCTCTTCAATTGGGAATCAATTAAAAGTCATCTGATCTCTCTGATCTGTAGTGCAGCTTGTTTTTATGCAGGAAATGAATACTGCAGCATGATCATCCTGCACCCTCAGTTTTCACTGTATAAAAATACTGAATAAATACTGCTGCTTTGGCATGTTTAGGACAATGCTTTCCAAAAATATATGTTTATTTTCAGTGGCCTAGCCTAGTTCTCCAGGTGAAAAAAAGGTTGTACTTTTATTGATGCAGAACTACAATATTCCTAAACAGTGTGATAACATATTCTTATAGATAGAGTTGATTATCTATCTAAGAAGCTTATGTCTGAAGAGTCAAAGATTAAATTGTTGTGCAATTATGGTTTTTCTAAGAAAATTGCTTTGAATAATTGTTTTGGTATGTTAAAGTACATCATATGTTAAGCAAAACTCCAGCTTTCTAAGAAAAGACAGTTGTGTAGAAAGAAGTGCTAATGTTCAAGGAGTTAATGTGAACACAGAGGGCACCAGCACTGCTCTAAAAAGAGGGAATTCTAGGAAGGCTGTTGAAAACAAATCAACCCATAATATGCTGAGAAAATTAAATTCTTTGGTTTAAATCTGTACGATTTTAAAAGCACAAAATTCTGCAGATTTCAGAAAAAAAGCATAAACCAGCCAGAACAAGCATAAACCAGAGGGTATCAATGTTCAGATGTGAAACTTTTGTTATCTGACTTTGGGGAAGAAGCAAACGGCTGCAGAGCATCCACTGCTGCTCCAGAGGGAGCAGGATCTCTGCAGAGGTGACTGTGAAGGTTATGGTATTGTCAGACTGAAAGCAGCAAAGTGGAAAGCAGGAAGAGGAAAGAATAATATCATATTGATTCCAGATCATGTTTGGGGAATTTTTTTATATATCTTTTTAGCAAAAGACCCACGATGAAAGTCCACCTGGGGCTGTCCTGTGGGAACATAACATTACATGTGTGAGTTTAATTCAATCATCTCTAGGCTTTTGCAGTCAAGCTCGACCGTTCTAGGGGATAGTGTCCAGTCCCCAGACTATTAAAAAGTGAATCTGGCTTCCTCTTCCTTTTATCCTTAAAGCCTCTTTTGTTGTTTGCAGGCTGATAGAAGAAAGTCACTTGCAAAGGGATGGAGCAAATTTCTTAACATCAGAAAGAAGGGCAACAGGAGGGCATCCTATGCTGCAGAATCTGCAAACATGCAAAAAATGAAAGTTAGTGATACTTAAAAGGGGAAAAAGAAGAAGTAGGTTCAAAGTAAATTGCTCAGTAACACATTTTTTTATCAACAAACAATTGTGAGTGGGAATGGGTATAGCAAGGTGTTAAGTTTAGAGATAAGACAGAAATTTAAATTACAAAAGAATTAAAATTTTCTGGCTGAGAGGAGCTGTAGATCTAGTACATCCCATCCCCATTCCCATAAATAAATAAAATGGAAAAACAACCCTAAAAGGCAATTTTTTTTCATCCTAGAGCATAATACTCTTTTTTAGGTTTTGCACAATGCTGAGTTGGCATCCAGAAAAACCCTTGCTAGCAAAAAACAAACTTCTAAGACCCATTCATGCTCTCAGGGACCCAGCCTGAAATAAATATGAGTTTTTTTAAGAAGGACTGAGCATCTTCTTCGAGAAACTCAGGTCTTTTGGGACAGTCAACCTTACTGAGCATTTTTGAAAAATTTGTGTCGAGCCTTGGCTGTCCTTCACACAGTGCCTTCCTTTACACTGCCCAGAGCAACAGCAAACCTGCAGCCACAAGCATCATTGTGCCTTGGGCAACTTTCCTGCTCCAGCAAGCTGCCAGCTTTGGGTCCTGCTGCTACAGGTCCTGTGGTTCAGTACTCAGCCAAGATCACCTGTTATGCAGTTTTGGTCAATGAAGGGTTGCAAAAGTAAAATATAGGGGAAAAATAAAAGATTGCCCAAGCAAATTTTCACATTGCAGATTTCAAAGCTATAGAGAACATGCTGGGTCTGTGAGAGAAATGTCTGGGAAATGTCTGACATTCCTGGGTTCAGCACTAGAATTTCTAACATTATAAATTAACAGTGATAAAATCAAAGGGCTGCTGTGTGTATAAAGGAGGATGGGGCCTGTTGTCTGGTATATCCCTCTTGTATACAGTGTTAGAAATTCTCAGCTACCTGTCCTACAAAAAAAAAGGAAGTTGTGAAAACTGGCCAAGTGCTCCCACTTCATACTGGAAAAACTCCTAGTCCAAAGTGGCTTTCAGCTTTCAGAAACATGCTTTTGGAAAATAACCCTGCTGGCACTCAGATGCCATAGAACATGCAGTCATGTCTTGTCCTCTGGCTGGGCATGCATACAGTGGTCAGAGCACAGCAGTTTCCTAGTCCCATTTTGCCTCTGAGTCACACTGATTTTTGAGAGAGGCAATTCTGTTGGCCTTGCTGTGCTTCAGCTTGGCCATTCAGGGACTTGATCTTCCTTACCTGGCCTAAGGTCATTGTGAAATTTAAAACCTGCCTTTGACTTCTGAACAAAAATTCAAAGAAATACAAAGAAAACACCTCTAATTCAGGTGTTGAATACAAGCAGAGGCTGGAAGGGTACCATGTACTGTCATACAGGTCTTCCCCAGTCACCTGCTGCAGGCCATTGCCAGTCAACATATTGAGTCACTTTGGGTTTGACCCTGCAGTGCCATTCTTAGGTTCTTATTGCAGCAAACTTAGAAATCTCCTAAAGCACATTAAACATTTGTCTTGAAAGTAGTGCTGACATGTTCTGCCCCTCAAAGGCCGGGAAAGCATTTAAAGTTGTAGCTTGAAGGGTTGGTAACATTCTGAAGGCCTTTTGAGTATTTTGTTCAATTAGGACAATCCTATTCTCAGTGAGTAAACATTGGGTAATGCCTTCTTTTCAAGATGTTTGTTGAGAGCACACTGCATTTACAACATGAGCTGAAAGCTCTTCAGTCGTTTGTTATTTTACCAATAGGGACTGAAGTTAAAGTTTGCACCACAGGAGATGGGTGACAGCTGGATGACATCTGGATCATTTGGGGTGAGCTGATACAGACTGGCTCCTTCAACAACTGCTTCCTGGATGTGCACACACATTCTTGATTTTTTGTGGAATTTTTGTGTGGAATTTTTCATATGAAAAGAAATATTGACTTTAGCTGGTATCTGGGCTCCACTGGAAAAAAAATCCATTTTATCTCTATTTGAAATTATGTTCAAATATTTATCAGCATCTCTTTTCACTTGATCCTCTTGAACTGAGAAAACAGAGGAAGGAAACTTAAAAAAACCCAAATGAACAACAGAGGAAACCTTGAACATTGTTTATGAAAGAGCAGGAGAAAAAAATTAATATCCACATCCTTTAGACACTTGATTACATTGTGTTTCTTATGCTGTGTAATTTTGCCTCTAAGCTCCCTCTCTCACCTTTCTTTCCATCTGCATTATGAAAAAACTTCGTATAAATGTTTCTAGGACATACAGCTCTGACAGATGTTCAAATGATAAATATTTGCAGGCAGAGTAATTTTCAAAACTGGTGTCATTTTGTTGATTTAGGATTTTTCTGTACTTTGTATTTTTGTGCAAACACGTAACTCTGGGAAATAAATTTGTCTTAATCAAAGAAAAAGTAATTAAAAGGATTGTTGCTGAAACTGCTGATGTTGCTTCTGAATGTCACAAAAAATGGGATTTCAAGTGAGGCATGATGCTTTTCAAGTAGATTTAGGATACACAAAATGGATTGAAAATTTCTCTGAAATGATATATGTAATGGAAGGCATGAACACTAATTTACTGCAAAAACTAGCAAAGCAGAAAGGAGAAAAATATAGGTAAAGCAAACAAGGAGATTGAAAGAGGTGAGTAGGCAAAAGAGAAACTGCCTTTGAGAAACAGCACTCTGAAGTCAGGAAGACAACTTGAACACAGCAGAAAGATACACATGTTAAGGGATGGCATCACTGCTGCAGTGCGCTTCCCTGGGCACTTCCAGGCCAGCAAAGCCACAAACAGTGCAGAAAAGGAATTTTCTTTTGCACTGCAGTTTTTTCACTTTTTTCTGAAATATATTAAAAAAAAAAAAAAAAGTGGGGAGATATATATTTGTGTTTTATAAAAATAATTAATCCCTGTCTAGATGTTTTATTTTTATTGTTCCTGACCCTCCAGACTTCTGATTCAGGGTTAAGCAGGAGTGTTTACAACAACTAAGATTTGGGTGAAGAAATTTTACCTAAGCCACTGGCTAAAACTTCATATGGACTTTATTCATCACTGATGGGGAATATTTCTGTGCACTAGAAATGAAAGGAGCCTTAATTTCCAACTTTCTAAATTTTAAAAACTTCTCTTTCTTTGGATATATTGGCTTCTGGAAAAGCAAACACTAGTAGATTCATGCTGTGGGGAAAAGAAAATGTATTCTTCACCTTTTCCTTGCCAAAGTGCTTGAGTTTAGGAGTGATCAAGGCCACACAGGCAGAAAACCTCTGCATTCACAAGGGAAGCAATCCTGCCTCTGCTGTGGGAAAGTAACAGAAATTAATTAAAATCACCTCGAAGGGCTAGAAAAATCTATATTCCTGGCTTCTTCACTGCAGCAAACAGCACATTTCCTGCCTGGCACATCTGAAATGCTGTGTGAAGTGTGGTGAGGAGGGAAGCCTTGGATAGGGATGCCTGGACCATCAGCAGGCACCACTTTTTAGCAGAAGAGAGAAAACTGTTGTGGGAAGGATGATGCCAGCGGTACTCATGGCTGTGGCTTCCATCTTCTGTGCAGGGAGTGAGGGCAGGGCCTGAATTACTTTGTAGACTGTGGAAGGCATGGGAAAGACAACACAGAGAGGTGAAAGTTCCTCTGGTTTCCATCACGGGAGCCTAGAGTTCCTGTAGGAGAGGCAGGTCCTTGGAGGAGCAGGTTGTCCCCAGGCTGCCCTCCACCTGAGGCCATCCCACTACCCATGGGGAGTGCAGGAGCCATGATTCCCCCAGGGCAGGCCACAGAAGACAAACTTCTTCTTCCCAAGTTGCCAGCCCCTGGCCCCCCTGCTTCTGCAGGGCTGGCTTCTTCTGGGGCCATCCCATCTCACCCCTAGGACACAATGTTTTTTTTCCTCTTCCTTTCACCCTCCACTGGCTGCCCTTCCTTCTCAGCTCTACTTCCAGGCACTTTTAATCTGTTAGCATTCCCTGAACTACTGAGCAATACTGTGCCTTTTAGAAGGAAATAGAAAACTCCTGTTTTATTGGGGAGACTGCTATTATTTTAATAAAGAAGTCTAATCATAAAATCACAGAATGGTTTGGGTTGGAAAGGACTTCTAAAGGTCATCTGAATCCATACCCCCTGTGATGGCACAGATACCTTCAACTAGAGCAGGCTGCTCAAAGTCTCACCCTTGACCGTTTCTGGAGATGGGGCTTCCACAGCTTCTCTGGACAACCTGTTACAGTGTCTCACCATCTTCACATTTCCTCCTAGTATCTAATTTAAACCTACCCTGTTTCAGTTTAAAGCCATTGCCCCATGTCCTATCATTACAAGCCCTTGTAAAAAGTCCCTCTCCAGTTCTCTTATAGCCCTTTTAGGTCCTGGAAGGTGCTCTAAAGTCTCCCCAGAGCCTTCTCTTCTGCAGGCTGAACAACCCCAGCTCTCCCAGACTGTCTTCACAGAAGAGGTGTTTCAGCCCTCTGAGTAACTTCATGACCCTCCTCATGTAATCAGCCTTGCCGTGAAGATGCGTGTAGGGTGGGGGACTGCACCCTCTACTGGGTACCTTCTGAGAGGGGAAGAGTGCTCTCATCTCTTCCTTCAACTAATGTTTTGCCCAGGACTTCACTTATCTGATTGTCCTGAGGGTGCTGGGAATATAAGAACATTTTGTTAATAACATTTATGGTGCGTTGTGCTCACAGGCCATACCACATGGCAGGGCTGCACACATCTCAGACAACACTTAGAGCCCAAAAGACAAGGCAGAATGAATCAGGACACAAGACCCCTTGTTCTAGGATCTCTAGAAAGCATGCTTTTCTCCTCCAGCACTGAGCCATATTCCCCTGCCCAGGCACTCACAGCTTGTCCTGTGGGAAGGGAAGCCTTAGAGGAAAGCTTGGGGGACCAAGAAGAATTTGTGCAGATGTTGATCACTTTAAGTGCTCCTAATCTGGGGGGATGTTGCCAAAAATTGGGAGGAAGGAAAATTTACTCCTTGTATTTTGTTGATTGAAAAGAGAAAATGTGTTTTGTATCTCAGTTCTCAGACAAACTTGATTTTCCCTGTCTGCTAAGGGCCAAGAACTTTCAATAAATTCCTGGCAGTACTCTCAAATTATGACAGCATTTGTAAAGACCCACTTCCTTTTTCTCTTTTCCTTCCCTTCTTTGACAGAAAAATCTTGTGGTGTTTGCAATGCAGAGATTATTTGTCAGAAAGGGTTAATCCTTTTGCAGCCATCCAGCACTTGTTCAGTACAGGATTTTTGTATCCATGCAGTCAATTAACTCTTCCCAAAAGCCTCCCTTCATTTTAGCCTTCAGACATAACTGCAGATATTTCTCTTCTATTTCTGCCATAAGACAACTTGATCACATTAAACCAGAATAACACACCCCATATAAATACAGTGGGCACCTGTTCAAAATTAAATGCATGATAACTGGGGGGACCCAGTGGCACCCTGGTTTCTCCTGGAAGTCATGTGTGTTCATGAAGAGTTCAGGTTGTGGCAATACTAGAGCATTTTTCAGTATCAGATCAAGTGTCTGCACTCTGTATCAGAAGAGCTTTAGTTTCCCCAGGTTGGTGAGTGAAATGGAGTTATCTTCAATATAATGGTGGTGTTGAGAACCTGAGCTCATGGTAAGCTGAAATGTTATTGTTGTTGACATTCAGGCAGTGAAAGTACTGCCTTGATTTTTTTTGGTTCCTTTTTGGTTTTTTCAGAATTATACAAAGGAAACAAAACATTTCAAGATGATGCTGCAGTTGTTATTCAGGTGCTGAGCCTTCTCCACTCCTTTCCTCTGAATGAAGAGGGCTTTCTGAAACCAAGTTAGGAATTTGTAGTGGGCCAGGGAGGAAACAAAGACAGCGAGATGTTCCATGATAGGACCAGAGATAACAGTCACAGGATGCAGCAAGGGACTTTCCATCCACATATGGGGGAAATGGGAAAACAGCAGTCTCAATGAGTGGGTCACATGCTGGAAACAGGGCCCAGGGTGCAGTCTCTGCAACCCTGAAGATTTGCTACACTTCACTGAACAATGTCCCAGGTAACCTTGGGATCCCTACGTAACTTTGTCTGGTTTGAATAGCATATTGGATTATGTGACATTCACAGTAAGCTAAATTTTTCTTGGATTCAGTGGATTTTTGGATCTGTATTTCTTTTAGTGACCATAAATTTCCCTCCCACACTGCCCCTGTGAAAATCAAGTATTTGAAACAAAAAATTTGCCCTTTCCTAAATAGCCTTAACCAGCCCAGTTTATCCTTTTAAGGACATAATCTCTCTCCACTTAAGGATGCCCATATCACATCCAACCTTCATCCTGTTCTTCTGGGCAAGAACCATCTCTTTTTGATGTGCCTTTTTCAAGCTTTGGTGCCTCTGGGCACTACTCTAGCAATGAAAGTGCACTTCTCCAGGTGTGCCCCAAGGGGAGGACTGAGTTTATTGCTGAAGAGCACAAGAAGTTTTCACCAAATCTCCTGGTTCTTCTCGCTCCCTATCAGACCCTGAGCTCCCTACACTGCTGCTGCTGTGTTCCCATGCAGTACTTCAGCTGTGGCTTTATGGAGGGCCCCTAAATACCCAGTGCCATGGACAAAAATGCCTGAGAATCCCTGGAGACTGACTCTGTACCTCAGCATGTGCCAGCCCTCACATGCATGAGGAGGGCAGTCCTGCTTCAACATCCCTCTCTGGGACAGAATCAGCAAAGACAATTTTAACAACCAACTGACACCAAAGCACATTCAGGATCCCCTGGAGACCACTTTCCCCCTTCTTCCCTCTGGCTCAGGGATGATGATGCAGTGGTTCCTGAGGGAGCAGGCTGTGGCAAAGCTCGTGCTGGCATTTCAGCCCGGATTGCTCATCTGTGTGGGATTTCAGGGCAGGCTTGGAGGGAGGCTGCATTCAGTCTGGCCTGGGAGAAGTGGTCCAGAAGAAACAAAGGGAAATTCTTACAATTGACGGTGTGGCTTTGAAATCAACACAAAAAGTTGGGTTGCTGAGTAAGGGAGATCAAGGCTAGAGCATAATGGGAAGTGTTGATTCAGCCTCTCCTGTAACAAAGAGAAACAGCCTGTCAGTGCCAGCCAGGAATGCTTAAATCACCTGTCCCAAAACACAGAAAGCATCCAACAGGCTGAAAAACGCCATTAAATGTATTTATGTACGTTCCCATTTGCCTTGGGGAAACCTGTTCATGCCGGTGTTGAAACTGAGAGCAACGTGTGTGCCAGGCCACTTCACCCAGCCGTGACACAATTGCTAATATCAAAATCATCACAAAGGCTTTTTGCCCTTTGAGATCTGTTGGGTGCTACCTGCCTAAGAACTGTACCTGTATTTTCCAAATGTCTTGCAGAAGCTTTGGTTCTGCTTCGAGAAAGGGGGAAAAGGATGTGCCAGGAGGGTGTTTGCCTTGGGTGGGAGCCTGGGCACATCTGCCCTGCAGCGTCTGCTGGCCACTGCCCCGAACCCGCCCAGCTTGCACGGGAACCAGCTCGGGAAAACCAGTTTGTCCCACATTTTCCAGAAGAGGGAGCTCAAGAATCTCCCATGCGAAATAGTAAAAGGTTGTGTCTGGGGAATACGGGAAGATAGACATTGCTCCTGGGGACCTACCTGAATAATAATTTTGTAGCAAAAGGTTTAAAATATCTTCTTGTGAGAAAAGGAAGTACAATCCCTCCCCCTATTCCCCACAAGTGTGTCTAGAAATGAGATAGAAACAGTGAATTTTAGTCTTCAGTAAAAGAAAAATGAAAAAGTATCATTTATTTGTGACAGAAACAGAATAAGGTGCAAACCAAGAATATAGCAACTGCTAAAGTAGGAACTAGACACTTTCTGAAGTGTTTTTGTGCCCTACGCCACCTCCCCCACAACCTTTAATATTCTTACTGGCCAGAAACTGCATTCCCTGGGAAAAACACAAGAAAACAAGGAGGAAATTCTTATTTCCTTGAGACTAAGCCCACCGGTAAAAGTCGATTTCCAGAATGGCTTAAACATTTTCCAATTGCTGCAAGAGGAATGACAGACGAGGCAGATTGAAACACCTTTTCAGGAGAAAACCCTGCACGTATGAGAGGTCAGCAGGAATTTGCAGAGATTAACAATTAAAACCATCTGCACTCTGGAAAAAATCAGACCCATGCCATACAGTGTGTTGGAAATCCATGCAGTAACACCAAAATCCCTGGAGGTCCTATTAGTCAGACCACAAGATAGCCATGAGAAAACAGTCGAAATGAAAATTATTAGCAGCTTGCTTTCTTCAGGTCCACCACAGAGCAGTCTACGATAGCTTTTGAAAGAAAAATATGAGGTAATTCTCTGTTAAGCTCTTTGGGCATTGATAACAACTTCCTCCAAACCCAGATGGATTTTTATATCTGGTCTCAGTTGCCCGGTTTCATACTTAAGTATACACGCTCCCAATCCAGCTGAGATGATGTTGATGTAAAGTAGTAAATATTTATTTTTATGCTACTGTTATGATATCCATGTACTACTGTATAACATATAAAGAGAAATTTTTACAACTTAACTTTTAAATATATCTGAGAAAAGCTGAACTAATAAAAGTTGGAGTGAATTCTGCTCCTATAGAATATCTGAAGGCCAGATATTAAGAAGTTTGAAATCTCACAATGTCCATTTTGCAACTGTGAAAAATGCTATCTATATATCTATAAATCCGTAATGCCAAATAGGCTGCTTTTACTGCCTGGGGTTAGGAAATTCCCAGACTTATTAAGTCCTGTTTCCTTCTCACTGCTAGACTGAGAGAACATAGAAGTCTCTGATAGGTCAGCTCTCAGGGATTTCTTTCCTCCAATTCCTTCTTCCTCTGTGTTTTCCCATTATAAAAGACCCAGTGCACCTGCCTGTTTTCCCTCTTGGAAGAAATGTGAGTGCACATTGCCTGGTCATGTCCAGCCTTTCATGCACCTGTATCCCCAGGGCTAACCCAGAGCATGACTCAGGCACAGCACAATCCCACTGTATGATGGGCCTCTCTTTTCAGCAATATTACCTCTATAAATTTGATTGGAAATTCCTCCCAGGCGAGGTTTGTGTGAGTATCTTTGGACTCTAAATACGTCTTTACACAGAATGAGCTAATGGAATGAAAGAAACAGACATCAGCCATTTCTTTTCAAGGAGGAGTGCAGACACTGCTGCTGCAGAAAAGAAATACCTGGGACTAGGGCAGTGAATTGTCCTCTGGAAGCCCTCTTTGCTCAAGGCTGCACACAAGAAAAGACCCAAGTACTGACTGAGACAAGAAACCTTTAGATATTCTGTGCTGGTGAGCAGAGGCCCTTCTTTTCAGGTCAGAAGTGTCCTTTTCCATGTTTCAAGAACAATTTTTATGATCCACATGTATTATTGGACCTTTTATAGGTATCTATTTGATGCAAAGTCAGCTGAAGACAAATCTGTTTACTTACTTTTGTAACACAGGGCTATTACTTGACTTTGCTACTAACCTTTTTATTTCAAAATTAGTGTTGGAATTCAAGATTTTCAACGAAGTTCCTAAATTTGCTGCTGGAGGCAAATTACTGTGAGTTTATGCAGAGATCATTGTAGAAGCAGACTATTCCTGGGATTCTGAATAAGTTGTGCACTTTCAGGAACAATGAGTAAAGATGATGAACAAGGCTGAAAGCAGAGAAAAGTCTGAGGATGATTTTGCCTGTTGGAAAGGAGTGTGGAAGGGGAAAAAAGTAAAACAAAAGTATAATAAAATGAGATTTAGTGAATTCCTCTTTTGTAACTTAATGATAAAATGGACAAGACATATACATCAATTATCAAAGAAAAAATAAAGCATCAGACTACACTGGATCTGACAATTTGGAAAGCAAATTAGGTGAAGAAAACTTTTGCTTTTGTCTGTCTGGAAAAAGATTTGTGTCAAATATTTATTAAAGCACAGACTCAGCATCCTGCCCTAGTTGTGTGGAACTGAACCTCCCCCTACTCCCTAAACCTGCAGAGATTAATGTATTCCTGAGATTTGGAAACAAAAGTAAAACCAGAGACTTGACATCTTCACCCAGTGCTTGTAGAGAGGTTGGACATAATTTTCCCTGTAATACACAGGTTTTTATGGAAGCCCAGCCACTTAAGGGTTAATTACATGGCTGAAAAAGTGGCAGATCAGACCTATGAGGGCAACTGTGTTTAAGTGGGTAAAGATAAAATGTGATTCACAGCTCTGTGATAGCTTAAACCTGCAGGAACTTGCAGCTGACCATGCTTTTTACACAGCTAAGGACAGTCACTCCCGTTCTTTAAACATTTATTTAGTTTAATCTTTTCCCTCCTTTTTTGCCTTTTTGTTTTTACAGTAAAACTTATGTGGTTTGCTTAATGGCACCCAGATTGATAATCTGTGATACGGACATACAGATATATAGATTCTTAACACCAGATATAAAAAGCCTTGAGATGGACACATGCAGTAACTCTGCCTGCAGAGTGAAGGCCACAAACTCTTCACTCACTTGCTGTGCTTGGGGACAGGGGGGTCAGAAGAGCAATATCTTGGACTAACTGTCTCTGAAACTACTTCAAATTTCCTGTTAGTGTGCTCAACATGACAGATAGCTTCTCTGCTTTTCAAAATGATGACCTATTTTTCTACTGTCACTGCAGCATATATTATCATAAACCACAGTTTTCAAATTCATTGCTCTGGACCCTAGCATCATTATTTATAAGAATTATAAGGTTGTCTACATGTTTTATTTTTAGCATTAAACATGACTGAGGTTTGGAATGAGCTATTTTCCATTCTTACCTTATTTTGTAGGCCCGAAGTGCTGTGTGTGGGTGTCAAATTACAAAAGGTTTCACAGTTTTCAAAATTATAGCATTTTCCATACTATTTCCAACCTTAGGCTTTGAAATAAAGCGGAATACCACTTCACATGCATTCATTTTCTTTCTTAAAATATAAAATTAAAATAACACCTGCTTGCAGGGTGAAGTAGCTGTAGACTAGGTCTTTAGGTTGGAAAAGATCTGAATATTACAGCAAATCAGCAATTCTGTACTGTACAAGAAATGCTTTCAAAACAGTCTATGAAAGAAGTGTGGCATTTAAGCCATGCATCTTCATATTCTAGAAGTACCCAAACAGCCTCACCTCTGTCTTTTTTGCAAGGTCAAGCTCTTTTTCTCTCCTTCAGATGTGTTTGCCTGTCATTTGGATGCGTGTTCTTCCCTTGCAGGGAAAGAGCTCTCCCACTGAATGACCTCCAAACTAGAGAAAACTTGGCTTGGAATTTGTCTTTATTTGCTGGCAACTAATACTAAAAGAAAGCCTGGAGGATGAGTCTTGCTCTTTCCTTGGGACAAGGAAAATGGGGAAGGAATTATCTAACTCCAATATCTAACTTTGTTTGTCCCAGTACTGTTCTTAGAAAAAAAAAAATCCTCTCCTCTAGTTCAGTGCGTGCATTTTGAAGCAATGAGTCAAAGCTGGAGGGGGGGCTTCCTCTGCAGCCAAAGAGAGTTTTACACCGATGGGATGTGGCATCTTTTGGAAGTGCCTGAATATCCATCCACATGCTGACTAGAGAAGGAGCCTACTAACGACAAGTAGGTAAGACAATATCTTTCTCTGCCCTCAGGGTACGTGAGGCTTGTCTGTAAAGGAACAGCAATAAACAGGGTTTCTCCCCCAAATACTGTTTCTGTGAGTGAATAAACGAAGGAAGTGTTTCAAGATCAACTCTCTGGAGACTAAATTAGGACAAGTTCAAACCAAGTGCTTCGTGGTCACTGACAAGTACTTTTGTTCTTGGTTGCTGATCAATATTGAGACCAGGTCAGACAAAGGCAGCACGTCACTGATAGTCTTGGGCTATTGTTCACTTCACTTTCACTGTGCACTCCCACAACTCTGTTTTCTGTATGTTTTACCAGAAATCTGGGGCTACAGAAACATCCCAGATTTACTCTGGATTTGTTAACTATGCTATACTTAAGAGTCTACATTTTGACATGGAGGCAATGGAAGTTTTTCATGTGACATTTAACAAATTTCTTCCCCGAGGAACTGTAAAATTTTAAAAAAGTGTTCCCAAACCCATGGTTTTATAAACCAAACAGTCCTTCAAATGTTAATTGTATCTTTATCCTCGTTCATACTTCTGTCCTGCTGTGGAAAATAACGCTTCTGATTGTTCTTGCGTGTGCCACACTTTTGAAAGTGTGTTTTGCTGATAGCAGACTTCTTTAGCTAAAGTTAGGAGTTGAAGAGTAGTAAAATATCTGGAGCCCACAGACATCCCGCATTTATAAAATTTTAGAAACATTTCACTTTTGTCTCTATTGTACAAATGTTTGAGTGAACTCAATATATCTGTGCTAAGAAGAGTTCATATACTCCAGAACACAATCTGACATTTACTCTCATTTATTTTGAAATGCAAATGGATCTAGTTTATTCAGGATTCTTTTGCAGCTTACCGTCTTATTAGTGATCATGCTGATAACTTGAATTTCTGAAATGTTGTTGCTAAGCAATGCAACTTCAGGCATGTAATGAGGCTTTCCAGTGGCTACTTGAAGATGAAGAAAATTATCTCAGCTTCACAGGTTGTTTGATCATCAACCACATTATAATGGTTGGATGATAAATAAGTTTTCAGCTTGCCCTCATTCTCCTGCAAATAATTTATTTTTGTATGGTAACTGAAGATCATACAGTATCAAGAAGAAAGTTGTATATTTTGGGATGCAAAGGCAGAACCAAAGAACTTGTGTAATTCCTTTGTGTAACTTTCTATAAAAAGAAAATTCCTTCCTGCAGCTTATTACTTCAGTAAAGAGTACAGGAAAATTAGGATTCAAAGCTGTCCCAGCAGGACCCCTCCCCACACAAGATGATGCTGCCCCTCTACCCCTCCCAGTGCAGATCTCCTGTTGGAGGGACCTGACTGAGGAGACGCTTCAGCAGTGACAGGAACAGGCAGCTGTGCTGGGCTGTGTGGTGGAACCAGTCTTCTTGCACAGGCTTTGTTCTTGGGAAGCCAAAACCATACACGGGTCTGGGACAGGTTAAATTCCTCTCACATGGACCAGCCTGGAGCTCTCCAGTGCATCCAGGCAGAGCTTCTATTCAAGATGTTCCATAATGTGGTAGTACCAGCTGGAGTCTGGCTATTCTTGAATCATCTTTCCATTGTTTTCCTCCATCACTGCAAAGTCCAGTCACTTCAGCCTACTGTCAAGAATCTGACTTTCCCCTTTTTCTATGGGATGATTCTGGAGCTCTTCCTTTTCTTTTCCCCTCCATTGTAGACATTATAATACTTGCAGCTGAAGTACATGGGAACCATGTCCTGAACAGCTGACCTGCTCTCGTATGTGCTGCTCGAGGGAAAGAACATCCTCCCTGACCTTCACCTCCCAATGCCTCAACACTTCACCCCCCAAAAGAGGCAGTATCTACAAGAAAGTGCAACTAAACCAGCATCTGAAGTATTCAGAAGTAATAATAAGGCTAAAAAAAAGGCCAGGGGAAAAAAGACAAATCTTTATTCAGAACTAGTTTGAAAAGTCTGAAGTAGACAAGGTCTGGAACTACAAACTGGAGAAAAAAAGAAATAAAATAAAATAAAATAAAATAAAATAAAATAAAATAAAATAAAATAAAATAAAATAAAATACTGACCTTCTGCTCAACAAGTGTCTTACCTTGTCCCATGCACTTCACACTGCAGCAGGCCAAGTGAGAAAGGTTGTGTAAGACTGTGCCACAAGAGTCACACAAGTGGACTGAATTCAAGTAATTCAAGTTGTACAAATAACTGTCACATTGTCTCTTCAGTGCCTCATTTTTGCAGGTTAATATATTTGAAGTAAGCGGGTGTTTCGTATATGTCTGTGGTATTGGTGTACGGGGCTTTCCTTGAGGAATCTTGCTAGAATAAAGATGGC
The DNA here is from genome assembly GCA_034509425.1 of Eopsaltria australis. Lineage (NCBI taxonomy): Eukaryota > Metazoa > Chordata > Aves > Passeriformes > Petroicidae > Eopsaltria > Eopsaltria australis. The sequence continues at coordinate 822,152 of JAVTVJ010000068.1, read as the reverse complement.
TCCTACTACTGAAAGCCGCTTTTGCAAAATTACAGAGCAGTCTTACATTGAAAAATTAGAAGTGTAATGTAAGATGATGCAATTTCTTGCCCTGAAGGATTTATTTTTGTATACTTTTCTCTGAACATATCAATGTTCAGAGTGAGGCTGTAGTTTCAGAGTAGTCACCCACCCAGCCAAGACACATTTTTCTGTGTGTGAAGCAGTGACATTTTTCTGTCCTCATCAAGACAAACTTTTGGCTGTTTAACAATTAAAACCTTAAGGATTTAATCCTGGAAAAGAGAATATTTTAAAGGTTGTGGGTTTGAGCATCTTTGATTTAATTTCCGGCCAAAAAGCCACTAAATCCATACTTACAGTGTGTAGACACGAACCTACTCTGAACATCAGATTAATTTCCTTACCTGTGGGCAAGCAAGCCTTAAAACTCATGCAGCCAAACGTTCGTGTTATATTCAGTGCACTGCTCTTGTCACTGCTAAATGTTTGTGCTCCAGGAGAGATTTCTGTTCATTTTGCTTCTGCATGTTCTATAGATGCCACTGACAGTCAGTAGGTGCATTGTTGGCTGCATCTCATTATAGTCACAGCCAGCTAGGTTGAATCATATAAGGAAGGGAAAGCATGTGGGGAAAGGTGGGATGATGGGAAGGATTTTTTACTTTTAAAGAAGGAGGAGAAATTGGAAATTAAAAAAACCAGATACACAAGGCTTAGTTCAGCGTTGTTGTGCAGCAGCACAGGATATTCTCATGCACATAAACCTGGCATGAAAGCACATATCCCTCCTTTTCTGTGCTGAGAAAGCCAAGTGAAGGCACAGGCTCTGAGCTTCTGTGGAGAATGTCACCCCAGGCAGGCAGCACACCTCGTATTTCAGCCCCACAGCATCAGCACTAGGCAAGGAGCTCAGCAACTTTGATCCTCATAATGATTTTTGTCTTATCGCTGCTGTTTGCTGGTGCAGGAGCAGTCAGGTTTTATTGGTTTGCACAGTTCCCTTCCTCAGTGGCACACACAGTCTGTGGCTATCTAAGAAGGGGATTTATTTTCTGTATCTGTGATAAAATGTTTTCAGTTGAGTCATTAATCTTCTAGACTGACATTTAACCCTTTATGGGCCTAGGATTTCAGCAGCTGGAATCTTCTGCATGAAAAGCCTGGCTAATTAATATCCTCCATTTCCAGTCAATTAGGAGGAATATATTTTCTAACACAGAAATAGCGCTGTCAAAAAATAAAAAAAAAAGCTACAACAACTAACATTCAATGAGAATAATCTGATAATGTAATCAAAGATTCTCTCTAGCGTGGCAGTTAAAATTAAACATTGTGAGCAGTGCATAATGTTCCCATCTCTTAACAAGTTCATAAATACTTTAACCCTTAGCAGCCTGGAAAATTCCAGCATGTTAAGCATGGTTGAGCCACATGCACGAATATGTATACACACACATACAGACAGGAAAAAAACCAATGCGTTTTAGAAATAAAAATCTTCTTTCCATACTGTTTTACACTTTTACATTTCTTCACATTTTTTCATTGCTTTCTATCCTGTTTTACTGCTGGTTTTTACTCTCACTACCAGCACCTCTGTGTGCTGCTCTGCTCAGGCAGCCCAGCCCAGGCTTAGGGAGCTCTGGCAGGTGGCAGTGAAGGAGAGGGGCCAGGGAAGGCAATTGGGTGGTAGGAGGATGTTGGTCCCCAGGCCGGAGGCTACCCGGGGCCAACTACAGGGTTAATGGGGAGTGGAATATGCCGAGAAATGTAGGAGAGGAGCCTGAGGAAAGAAAAGGATCCATAGCAGCCTGAGGACTGAGCTTAGTGATCTGTGTCCTGATCCTCCTGGGCCACACAAATGCTTCCTCTGCGCCATATGGGAGGGAGCGACTTAAGTGCTTCAGGCAGGTCTTGCTGGGGGCTCCTCATTCATGAGGAAGCTGATCAAAGGAGTCAGGCAAACGGCTTCTAAACTTGGGGTGAACAAGAGGATTTGTATTGCCTGTGCCACCTTCAAGGTCACTGATTTCATTACGAGGTCAAGCTCATGACAATGATCAGTCCTTGCTGGGTGAATGACAAAGGCTGGATGGGAGAAAGTTTAGCTTCTGGTCCTCTTGTGAATGGACAGAAATGCTTTTTAGCCATTGTAATTCAAGAATCCTCAGTCAAGAAGGAGACGGTGCCTCTAGAAATAAGATTAACAGCTAGTGAGCTTCACAAGAGGGCTTGAGGATTGATTAATACACTGGGACTGCTCGATAGCATAGAAGTGCTACATATCAACTTACCCAGGGAACTGCCAATGCTGCATGAGATAAGAGCATGAGCCCAGGATGCTCAGATATACAATCTTTCTTCAAATGTTACATGCCAGACCTTGTAATAGAGTGATTGCAGATGAAGATGTATGGAGGGACGGTGAGGAAGGTAAAACCCCCGACATTTAAACACAGAAAACCTTCAGCTAAGGAATAGTATTATATGTGTTTGTAAGTGTGTGTTTTGTTTTGCATAAGTAATTGATAGCTCATTAACAACCCATTAGAGTGAAAACTCCTGGGATAAAGAGCATGCTTGCTGTTTGTATTTGAAAACCTAATACAAATAGAAGAAGGAAAACAATATTGGAGTGTGACACAGCTGACTGCTGTGTAGCAGGATCTTTCTCTGGCTTCCAACTGCTATGATCAGCTGACTCCAGGGAGACAGGGAGCCTCCATCCTGACCATAGAAGCTCCAGCCCTACTAGGTCTGTAACTGTTTTGCAGTAGGATTTTTAACAGGTTGCAGCATAATGTCCTTCCTGCACCCCAAGGGTTCTGATTTCACAATGGCATAAAATAGTCAAATAATTTTCTCCTGAAAACCAGAGGCTGAAAACCTGAGGGCTGGTAGAAGAAAAAGAAATTCCCAGCCAGAGACATTCAATATTTCAAGAACAAACATGAAGGGGAACCACCAGCCCTGTTGTACAAGGCTTGGAGAGAGTTAGGGACTAAGGAAACAGCAGCCTGGACCCAGAGCACCTAGTCATAATGTTGTCAGCAGAAGGGTGCTCAAGGCTGACAGAAAGAAAATGCTGATCTGAGAGCAACCTCCCTTTGGCAGGAGGCTCTATCCCCAGGTCAGTGCTGTGCAGTGCATAAAATACTTTACCAACATTTGTCCAAAGGACTGAGCAAGGTCTCTGCCTTTTAAAAGAATGGCTACTCCCCTCTTGCCAAGGGTTTGGCACAGTGATCAAGGAAATGGAAGATTTAGGCCCAAGTTACACCATGCACCACTCATTTCATCCAGTAACTGCAACATAAGCTTTGAAACAACACAGGGTGAAGGAACTAAACTCAGCTTCCCCCTCTCCACCCTCCCAATGTCCAAATGATGGACTGTCACTATCCCCACTCTTCTCCTCTTGACCCAGCTCTAGGCATCTTGTCCATGAATCAGTGCAGAAAATGTGAGTGTCTTCAAAAATGCATCTCTCAAAAGATACTGGGATAAATAGGATGCATTTTCTAAAAAGAATTAATTCTATGCAGTTATACATCTGACCAACCAAGGTACCTCATTTGAAAAACATTGATAAATGAACTAGAAAATAATGTTGATCCAGGGTCAAAAGCAGCTTCTTTGCTCTGATGTTTATTTCACAGCAGAACAGGGAATTAGTGGAAGACTGATAGAAGAAAAACCAGAAGTGTGTACCTTGAAATACGTCAGACAGAAGTTTTGTTTTTAATGTCTTGCAAAAAAAAAAAAAAAAAGATCACCATGTCTTTCACTTTTCTAGCAGGTAAATAGTTTTCAGATTTTAGCATAAATAAATTTTGCATAAATGAAATCTTTTATTTGGCACTGAATATGTAAGACAGACAAGACATTTAAAAATTGTGGGAAAATTATTCATTTCCTCTGACAATTTCTTAAACCAAAGGCATGTATTTTGGAATAATACATACTAACTAGGAAAATAATTTTTAAAAAGTCTTTCACAAATGTTACCAAATTAAATATAACCTCCAATGCTGTTTCTGAAACACATATTTTCTTATCAGAGGCTCCCCATGTTCAATTTATTCTGTTGTGTTCCTTCTACATCATAGCAATGACAATGAAATAGTCAATGACTGGAAAATACATATTTATGCAGGAGAAATAGGTGCATCAACACTTTCTTCTGAGTCTTTAAATGCTCTTTATCATCGTATTTAGCAGACAAAAGCAACACCTCATTCATAACGCAGGAAACTTGACAAAAGGCAAGCAGATATCATTGCTACTTGATCCTGTAAAACATTCAAATGAAAACAATGAGTTGCAGGTGAAGTAAGGAAAATAATCTTCATCTTAAAAAGAAAGATAACATTATTTTTGATGACTGGACCAAACCCAGTAATACATTTATTTTGTAAGGAGCTGTGAGAGGGCTGAATGGAAAAGGTCAGTGTGGAGCCCAGATTGCTGCAATCATTAAACAACAGCATTGTCTGGGGAGGCCTGAGCTGAGTGGAGCAGGACAGGCATGTCAGAGCCTGAAGTGAGGCCACAGAGAGCAGCCAGCCACGGGCAGCCCCGGGCTCTGGAGCCTGAGCAGGGCTACAGGCGCATCAGGAGCTCAGCCTGCGCCATCCTGCAGCTGTGGTACAGGCCCAAGGGCAAGAAGGGCCCTTCCTCCCCCAGATATGTCTTTTGAAACTGTGAAAGGTAAATACAGAATTATTAATGATAAAGCCTGCAGTCTGTGGGAAAGTGGGAGAGCATCTGCCCTGGAAGGCTAAGTAGCCCTGGAGACTTCTAGCTAAGCTGATGTGGCTGCTCTGCAGCTGTGTGCTCGTTCTGAAGAGGCAAGAAACACAGATTTTGCATCTCACCCCTTTCCAGGCTAAGAGCTTTTTCTTTTTCTCTGAAGCTTTCCTTCTGTTATACTGAGCACTCTTCTCAGTTAAAAGTTTCAGTATAGATTTCGTATGAAGAGTCATCTAAGATCATCACCAGCAAAAGCATCTGCTGAGTGCCTGGAATTAGTCAGGAATTCCCCTTTCATCGTAAGTGATTCCACATCCAGCCATTATCCAGCCATCTTCTCAGATCAGTTTTAACCCCAGAGAGAAGCCAGATGAGACAGACCACCACTCTGATCAAGCTTGAAAATTCTGGTAGTCTTTCTAGCAGTGTTAATACTCTACAAATCACACAGGCTGTTTTTTTTAAAAGGCATTTAGGCACCTAACTTACATTGCAATAAAATTAAAGGTCTTTGAATAAATTCTTATGCAAGAAACTCATATTAGGGAAAGAATGCTTGTCCTTCTCACTTAAAATGAAATAAAAGATCTAAAGTCTGCTAATGAGCAGTGATATTCTTGAGTGCCAATTTAAATGGAAAAAATTGCTTTCATTATGCAGATTTTGATGCTGGCCGTGTCATGACACTACTTTCTCCAGAGGATTAATTTAAGTCCAGTAAAGCAGAAAAGAATCCCCTTGAAAATGATGAAGTGAACAAGAAGTGAAATTGATTTATGCAAAGTAAGAATGTCCTGAAAATGTTGTAGATTATGCAAATGATTTAAAAAAGAAATAAAGTAATTTGAAATTTGGAGGGGAAAAAATCAAATTACATTATACAAGAAATAGTAACTCTTCAGTTAAAGGTCTTTTTATTTGATTTTGTAAATGGAATAAGTTAATAATAACTTTAAAAGCAATTAAGAATGCAATGCATATTAAAATGAGCCCCAGTCTTGCCTGGGACTAGACCTTTGCCAACTCCTGTGACAGAAATATTGAATAAGAACACCCATGTGCGGTTATTTTTAAATAACATCACTGCCTGTTGGCAGCTTGAATTGCAGTGCTTTAGAGAGCACAGAAAGAGGAATCTGATTAGTATCTAGTACAAGGTGCAAGTTCAGGCTCATTAGCCAGTGGTGATGAAAGCATTAACGCCCTTCAAGGAGTGCGTTTACTCTGAACACATTTGCTCATTAGGAGGATGAAGGTCTCTTTCTTCACAATGCATCTGAGCTGTGAAAGAGTTAAAGGAAACTCTTTGCTTTATCAAGAGCTTTGTCTCCTCATTCTGAAAACCAAAGGGAGGTCCCGGGGCACCACCATCAGGGATGGGACTGAATTCTCTTGGCAGTGCCTCTCATAGGGCTGCCTATGAGAGCTGTCTGGCACCCAAGGTGCCAGCGAGGTTTTCACTAAGGTACAGAGAGAGGAAATGGAACTTCCAGGTACTTGAGATGAACTCAGTAAAAATGCCCCCTGTAGAAAGAGAAAAGTCATTGCTATGGGCCGAAGAGTGTTTTAGATGACAAGTTTGCAGAGAATTGTCCACATTAGCCTTGGGCAGATGAGCTGCAGCCCTTCTGTCCGGCACAGAGTCATTGCCACTTTAGTCCAGCCACTGGTGCAGTAGATGTTATTTTCCTGTGGATCAAACCAACAGGAATGGCAACCTCCTATTGCATCCTGAATGGCAACTTTCTACTGCATCCAGTCACAGAGGTAGAAGAAATGAGGGAAGTAATTTGAAAGTGGACCCTTCAAATAGTATTAGAGACAGTCAGGAGTTTCTTGGGAAAATGGCCTCGTCTGAAGCAAGAGAAAGGCTACCAGTAATTGCATACAATTTGAAAGAAACTTTTGCCCCAAGACACTTGCCATCTCTGACATAGGATCAAGGCTGGACAGCAAACCAGACAATTAATTGCACATAGGACATGTCCTTGTTCCTGTCCTCATTCTCCTTCAAATAAGGGGATTTGCTTCCAGACCCACTTGAACTGACTACTCTTTTTGTCCTTGTCTTCCAGAAAAGAATTCGAAAGTTATCAGCAGAAGTATGTCCATAGAAAAGGCTCTTTCTTAATTCTTAGTCTCACCAAATTTAGCCAAACTATTGTGTTAGTTTTCTGGCACATGGCAGAGTAGTTAGGCACATGGAAGACATGCAAAACAAAGGAATTGTTCCAAGTTCTTTCAAAGCTACTTAAAATTTCTTCCCACTCTGCAGCCTGTTATTGTTCAGAGAAATGTGACACACTGACACCCCTTGCATGAATACTTGTGCACAGCTTTGTTACCCCGCTACAAGTATTTCTACAAAATACTAACTTGTAAAGAGGGTCAAAATACAGATATATTTGCCCAGTGAAAGCTTAGAGAAAAACAGAGATTGCAGTCTGTGCTCCAAGAAAGAAATGCCTTTTTTTTTTTAATTAACCCTCTCTTTGACAAGCTTCCAATGTCTTTGATTACAAAATCTTTTCTTCAGACATGATGAAGTGCCAAGCCATTGTGTTATTGTTGGGAAGAATGCTGTCTTCATCAGCTTTGTCAGCATTTTGTGTTGTGAGTTCCATTATACATGGCAAAAAAAAATACACTGTGCAGGAATGATGCATCTATATGCAATACAAAATCCCTCTACTGTGCCACACTAAAAAAAGGGAATTCTGATATCCAAGAAGGTGATCCTGTCTGTATCTTTCATACTTCTGACCATCTATTAACAATGCATGGACTATGTTAAGGCATTTTATTATTTTGGGGAATATTAGTTTACTATGAAGTTACATATTATTTCATCATCACCAGCTGCATCTCTACAAAGACGGTGACTTTGTGGGAATTGTCACAGCAAGTGGGTACTCCAACAAGAGATTTCTAATGAAAGGGAATTACACTGATTATTAATGAGTTCCAAATGAATTCAAGTCCCATGGTAATCGTAAGCTTAAAATAACACAGAGGCAGAAAATACTGCAATGGAAAACGGTTGATCTGATCAGAGGTGTATTGAAATGTAGCTTCAGAAAAGCAATCAGACAGAACTGAGCCAACTTTATTTGTGAAAGTAATTATTTCTCTTATGTCATACCTCTCAAAACTCTTCAAAAAAGAGCCTCATGCTTCACCTATCTGAGGATTTTTGTACCTTCTCAAGAGACAAATGCAAAATAATAAAAAAAAAAAAAAAGAAAATAAAAGAGGGTAGCATACTCAGAAGAGGAGAAAAAAGGGTGAGAGAGGAGTAACAGATACTGATAATTCCCAAAATGTGTTAAAACTAAAGAAAGAAGGTGCAGTACGTAGGAGGTTGGTTATGCCCCAAAGCACCCAGTGAAGCCTGAAGATAAATGCCATGTATTGTCAGCACAATGCTTTGTTATAAAGAAACTGGTGCCTTTGTTTACCATTCTGTATTGTAGGCACTCAGAGAAGGCAAAGACAAAGGAAACAAAACTGTTAAATGTGGTCACATAGTGTTTTGAACAGAAGAAATACTGGTTTTCTATCCTGGGAGGCAACTTCTGGCATTGTAAGATTTGCATGGCTGGCAGCCTCAGGCACTACTGTTGCAGTGCATCCTATGGTATGGAGATGAGCCAGCAAAACTGCAGAAACAATTTTGGCCAAAGTAAAGCTGAAATTTCTGGTGCCCAAAATTTCTCCAGTGTGAAATGAATTTCTGCTGCCTCTGCTTTCTATGCTGGGCTGTGTGAGGTGTGCAGCCTTCAGCACCAAGCCTTCCCCTAGACAGGATGCACCATCCCACTTCAAGTGCCAGGAGCCTCCATCCTCTGACCCCCACCTCCACAAAAAGCTGCCAAGGAAGATTTAACAACTCATAAGTGAAGTTACACAGAGGGAAAGAAGAGGAAGTTTGCCAGTGTAAACAGAACAAAAGTGCCCCCAAAACATCTTTGCACCTGTGGCCATGCTCCATTAGGCTTCACTGAGATGGGCAAGGAGTGATATGCACCTCTGCCCATGGGTCTCTGGATTTTATTTGGTTTTTCTTTGTGAGGTTTTTCCAGAGAAAGTGGATTGTGCTGTTTTTCTGACCTTGGATGCTATGGTTGCCACTATGGAAAAAGGCTGTTTGAAGAAAGCAGTAGCCTAAAACAAGGGTGGTGAACTTAGCAGGGCAAGAATCCTCTTCTGGCTTAGTTGGGCTCCATGGAACACCTGGCTTTGAACCAAGTAAAGGTACACTGGGGACAAGACAGGTTACTGTGGGGTTTGGCATCATGAATAAATTAATTCTTGAGCAGATCATGCCATTTCAGGCACACAAAACATCTGCACAAGGCTGAGAGCCATGGCAAAAAACTTGCCACATAGCTTGGACCAGTACCTGGGGGCTGGTGTGTGATGCTTTACAGCAACTGATACTGCCCTGCATGACTAGAGTTAAGTCACGAGAATCTCACCCTTGGAGTGAAACTTGGAAAATACAAGATTTTGCAAATATAAAATGTAAGTCCTAATATTTCAGCCAGAATTGTTCTCTCTTTGTTTTCCCACATTCCAATGCATAGTGTCAATTTATTCCTCTGGATATTCCCTGATTCAGTATCAGCGGGGAAAACTGTGGGCAATTAAAGACAAACTAAATACCTGCTTCGTGCTTGATAATTACTTTTTGAAGAAAAAATTATCTCACATAAGGAGCAAGAAGAACTAGACTAAGAATCTGATACTCCTGATGTTTTTTTCCCAACTGGAGTTAGTAGATATTTTGCATATATATATTTTATATATATACATATGTATGTGTGTGTTTTATCTTTTTCTTAAACCATGCTTCTATTAGTAACTTCTAAAAAGTTAACTTCTTTTTGCCCTCTTTTATTGCTGAATATGAAATACTAGTAGTAGTATTCTTAGAAGTGATTTATTGTCTGATGTCAGCATTTTATTTTTTCTTTGGGAAAATAAGCTTTTTCATAGCAATTTCAGAGGCTTAAATTAACCAAGAGAAGGACCAGTGATTTTGAGAAATAAAAGAGTCAGAAGGAAATTACAATGATGAAAGGAAGAGAATAAGAAATAGGAAGGAGGCTGAAAGAAAGGACATGAAGTTAGGGGTGCAGTTTAGGGAATATTTATAAAAACCTGTGCTCTGTCACAGTCTTGCTTCTACCAAATGCTATTTTGACAAGTAATAAAATGTAAGAAGGGTATGGAGGTCTGGCTTCAGCTCTCCTATTGCTAAGGTATGAAACTATTTTTTAAAGAAAAGATAGAAATGTCAGTGTTTCTATATTTGGGAAAAATGAGAAACAGCAAGGTGACTTGTGACAAGATCTGTCATCACTATAACTATCTTGTTTATATTCTGCAAGCTGGTTTTGAGCTTTGTGTCCATTTTGTGATCAGCTCACAGAGATGCATATCTGCTCCACAGGTGGGTATTGCTCTTATTTTTAAGCATCCTTAGGAAAGATGGGATCAGCTGGAGACAGCTCAGAGGAGAGGATGTGAATGGGCAGAGAAAACAGGAACATCTCATTGTGCCTGGCTGATCCAGACTTGTTGGCAGCTGGGCTGGGCTGTGCTGGACAGAGGGAAAACACAGGCTGAGGGGAGCATCCCCTTGTAATTACAAGGCCATGGCTGGAGCACTGTGTCCCCCAGTGTGAGAGAGAGAGTGACAAACTGGAGAGGATTGTCTGGGATGGTCAGGGGAACGAAGCCTTTACCAAGTGAGGAAAGGCTTGAGAGGACTTTTATTTTCTAAGAACCAGGCATTCTCACAAAACAGATAACTAGTAAGATATATAACTAAAATTACAAATGGTTAAGTGGGTGCTTTGAAGACTTTTAGATGGCTCTAAAACGGGGCCTTGGAGTCTGAGTGCCATCACTTTCCTCTTGCTCCTGTGCAAAGCCACCACAATGCACATGATTCGGGCTGCAGATGTTTTCTGTCCCCATAAGAGAGTCAGTAATGTTCCTTACTGCTTGAACACAGAAATACTGCAAGATGAAGGTGGTTCATTGCCATCACTTTTCCACTCTTGTATTGTCAGAGCTGGTTTCCTCAGTGAGGGACAGCTCTTTCCAAAGGGGCATGAGCAGGGACCTGAGGATAGCTCCAGCACAGGCTATGCCCTCACCAGTGGATGCTGCCCCGCAGGGTCTGGCTGTGGTGGGCAGAGACAACGGCTGTAACACAGCCCACCAATGGCCCCTGACAAGGGAAATGAAGAATAAGGGCCAAAGACCATCCAGGAGCTCTCGTCAGGAGCTGAAGGAGAGGAGGCAGGAGACAGGACAAGAAACAAGGCTGCAATGTACAGCTGAGGCATGCCAACACTGCTGCGGGGCCAGTGGGGCAGGGCCTGACCCTAGGCTGGGTTGAAATGGGGCTCCCAGGTGGATCCAGCAAAGGCTGGGCAGGAGCAGTAGGGCCCCCTGGTGCTCTCAGGGCCCTGACATCTGTGCAGCCAGCTCATGAAGCAGGAGAAAGTATGAAAGCTGTCCAGTAGTTGCTCAGAGTGCGACATTGCTTCAGGCACAACTGGAAAAAAAAAAAGGTACATCTTTTCTCTCTCTGCAAGTTTTCTGGTGGATGAAATATGCAGGAATCTATTTTAGGAGGTGATCAAATAATGAGTGTGAGGAATTCAGGTACTCTGTTGTGCTTACTGCATGGGGAACGAGGAGAATAAAAAACACCCTTACCTCACCAGGGAGTTAACCAAGAACATCCATATGCACTCACCACTTTGTTCATGTTTCACCTCGACAAAACTGAAATATCAGGTGAGTTTTATAGACACATTCCTAATGACTGAGATTTATTTTTGTGGGGAGAAAAAAATTCATGGTGTTTCCTAAAATATAATGCCTTTGTGTTCTGGTTGGTGGGACAGAGGGGTTCTCCAAGCTGTGTCCACAGCCTCAGGCACAGCTGAGGGGACAGCAGGGGCAGCCTGGCACTGTGACTCAGCCCAGCCTCGCCTCGGCAGCAGCAAGTGGGTGGCATGGCCAGGCATGCTCCTCTCTTGCCTTTCTGCTCTGCTGCATGCCAGACAGAAATTATCCCTCTGTTAATTTAAATAAACAGAAACACAGTGGTGACAGGTTGTTTATTATAGGCTCTAGGCAAGAATCCATGTTTTCAGGATCACGTGGAATTCTGTGGTAACAAAATGAGGCAAATTGGGAAAATGCCTGCACAACCTTTTGATTAATGCTATATTGCTCCTCCTGCCCCCTCCCCACATTTCCTACTGCTGCTTGTCTGAATTCGTAGAGTTAATTGAAAGCAGACAATAATGGGACTTTTACAGATTGGAGCAAGGAAAAGTAAAATAATGACCTGGTTAAGCCAGGCTCAGGTACTCAGCTTCAAAGGAGTGAGGATAACAATGTCTTGTCTCTACCCAGACAGGCTGGGAGACCCCTCCAGTAGCCAAGCCTGCTTTCAAAGGAGCCCCTAACACCTCCAAGATTCCAAAAGAAGGCAGGGAATTATGTGAGCCAGGAAAAGCTGACAGGCAAAGATTTATTTGAAAAAAAGAAAATTAATCTTGGGAAACAGGCTGCAAGTCTAATAGCCACCTTCCAGTTCTCCATGTTGGGGAAAAATGCCATGCCCCATCAAGGAAAATTAAGGATGAGTACAAGTATAATGTATATGGCACCTCTCTTCAATCTGTTCTACTAAGAGCTGTGCAACTTTATGGCAAAATAAATAATAACTTTATTTCAGTTAAGCTCTGTTGCAGACTACCAGCATGGTAGTGCTGGCAGCCCTGCATCCCAAATTATGGGGTGAGCATTGCAGAATTTCATGCAGGAGGGGTTTCCTGGCGTCCTGGGGACAGAGAAAAGGAGAGGGGATCTTAGAGATGCCCACAGCAGGGATGGTAGCACAGCTAACCCAAAAGCACTGGTGAAAAGGATTTAAGGCATCCTGGGCTGACATTGTACGTGTTCTGTCTAGGTCCTTCCTGGACAGGGCAAGACCTGTCCTTATAATCCTACATTGTTGTCCAAATGATAATTTTTTCCTTATAAACCAGCCTGTAATTCCTCATAAATCCATCTCACTGTCTCACAGAGATTGCATTGACTTTTCATTTTTCACTCCCTGTGGCATTCTATGGTTAGAGAAAACACTGTGGCGAGCTGGTCACGCTTCAATAGCTCTCTCACAAATGGACTTGTCAATAATTAAATTAATATATTTTCAGACAATGAAGAAAATATTTTCAGCACAGCTATAGCTAGCAGTGCTCTGTGTTCAGAATATTTTGAGACCACAAAGGCCACTGCAGAATCTGAAACCTAGTACATTGGAAAAAAGAAACAAAAGCAACTGAATTTCCACAGTCTTCATTAATTTAATTTAGCTTGAATAATTCATGTAGTATAGTCTCTCTGTAGTATATTTTATCTGGAGATGCAAAGGTTCTTTAGAAAGTTGGGCAGTGTAATTATCTTTTTACAGGTGAGGAAGCAGAGATAATCTCCTCACTCAAACCTCAGGCAGCAGGCAGGATTTTCCTGAGGCAGGCACAAAGCCCCTTTCTGCCAGGCATCATTCTGCAGGAAGGCAAGCCTGGCCTCACGTGTTACGAAAGTAACTCCAGAGATTTGGCTTCTAACCCCGAACGTGGCACACGTAGGAGCTACACTTCTGCAAATGAGGTCACTTAATTGACCTTAATAGTCAAGTATTTAATTTAGTGCCACTCTGTGTCAACTGAATGAGTAGAAATCTGAAAACCACAAGTGATGAGGGCTCTCTTGGCAGTCTAGTGGCACCTAGCCCTTTGGCAGTCCTCTCCTCAGCTGTGGTTTCATGACACAAAGCCTCCACACCGCAGAACAGGTCTGTTGATTCCTTCATCCCATTCACAGTGCTGTGGGAACAACAGTGCCTCAGGCAGAAATCTGTTTGAGCAGAATAGTAGGAAGAGACGGGGTGGTGAGGAAGAGGAAAGGGAGGCCACCAACTCTTCAGGCTGTGCCACCAAGGACCTTATCTTATAAAGCTACAAAATCATGGTCCAACTTTTAGTAGCCCCTCCCTCATCGGAGAACAAAATTTTCAATGCAATTGAGCTTACTGGCCCAGGATACCCAGATTTGGGGTTGCATTTACCAGTCTAAACTTTTAGAGCCCATCTGAACAACATTCCAGATGTATTTTCTCAGCTATTGCCAGGAGTCCTAACATCTGAGCCTGTGCCATAACTATCCAGACTGGTACAAGACATGGAGCTCTAAATATGTTTGAAGATTGTTTCTTGAAAATGGAAAACACTCAGCATGAACCTTTCATTTTTTGCGAGTTAAGGCAAAAGCTTGGTGAACCTTTGAAATGCATTCCACACAAAACTCAAGCTGGCAGCAGTTGCATGTGACTTTGCTATGATAGACACAACCATTTATCCAAAACTGCACATTGCCAAGAAGGGCAAGACAAGCAAATTGGACACAAGAAAAATGTTTCCTAGAAGAGGATGGACAATGCATTGCACTGCTAATACAATAGTCGTGGCCACTAATTAGGGAGTCTAGCACTAACAAAATGTACTCATTTGTGGCATACAAGATAGCAGGCAGTCCTGAGGAAGCACTGTGATGATCAATTCTGCTACTAGGAGAAAGAAATGTTAAACATGGTAGGAGGGATTCAAGTGCAACACTGATGATTTCCTAGTCTTCTCTTTTTCCTTTTGTGCCTGTTTTACCAAGCATTTCACTTTATTGTTGCTCAAATTCCCATCTTATTCCTTTTGGTGTTGTTCATAGTGTCAGTGCAGCAATTAGCTAGACAAGACAGGAGCTATTTGCTGTGATTTGCTCCTTAGACATCAGACAGACTCTGGAGAAAAAAAAAAAGAATTCAGAAACCAGACAGGAAGAAGTGGACCAAATAAAATCAGCAATCAGAAAAACAGAAGTAGTTGTATGAGAACATTTGTGGGCTAAAGTGAAATCTTACATGTTCTCAGAGAGAAAACCCTGATTTTAAAATTTTTTTAGGACTTGATATCATTGAGTTTAGAATAGTTTGAGGTTTTTTTCTGGGAAATAAGAGCCTGTTGAAATTAGTTAACTCTCACCCAGAATGAGAAACTGCATGTAAACAACCTCCAATAGTTTGACTTAAAAGAAACATCAATCATCAAGGCACTTAAATTCCTCTCATGTTTATAGGGCAAGGAAGGAAAAGAAGACAAGCAACAGAAAGCCACATCTATGTAACACATTCCATCACATTCAGACAAATTATCTGTGCTTTCAAAGTGGATTGTGCACTAGAGAAGAAGGAGATGTTATTTTGGAAGCTAGGGAATAATAAAGCAAATAGGTTTGCATCATTACGTGTTCTGTACACAAAATTCCCAACCCCCCTACAGGGGAAAATTTTAAGTTGGAAACATCACCTCAGTGTCTGATGTGAGCCCCTGAGTGGCCACAGTGCAGGCAGAGGAACTGCCAGCAATAATGACACGACAATAAGTCAACTTTGCTGCAATGGAGGGGCTTGAAAATGATGTTTGCTTGGAGGTCATCTGTCGGCTGGAAAGGAAGGATGATGAAGAGTTCTCACATAAAGTCATTCTTTGTCTTACTGCACCTGACGAGCTCAACAAAACTCGGTTTGGTAAAAATGACCCCAGCCATAAACAAAATGTTCTCCATGGAAAGGGCAGGGCTTCATAGCCTACCATGCCTGTGAGCATTTCAACCAGAGATCTCCAGTGTTGTGTCCCAAAATATCCCCTGACACAGTAATTGTACATAACAGTCTATTTGAAAGTATTGCAGAGAGGTAGCAAAGTCTAGGCTGGCCTAGAGAGTTTAGGAGACTCAAACTACAATTCAGGAAATTCTCACTAACAATCTCAGCTGAACTAAATCTCCAGATGCCCAAACTGTTATAAATTTTCAAGTAAAACTCATAGCTGTATTATTCTACCTTCGCCAGGGATGAGACTTACCCTAGAAACAAGTGGTTTAAAGGGGAAAGTGATTTAAACCAGTAAGTTTTACTTTGTAAAGAGGCCAACTATTAATATGCAAAGATCACCTATGCTGTCTCTGTCAGCAGGCAAGGCTTTTTGCTCTGCTAAGAGGTGATTGTCCACCAGAGGCAAGGGTTACAGGGATATTGATAATGCGCAGGGTTAACAATTCAGGACTTGTTTACTATATAGTACTGCACTCTAAGAGAAATTTCTTCATTCTGATTAATTTTCTTCTTTTAAGAGCACATCCAGATACCTTCATATGGCTCCTTATCTGTGACACTACCAGTCACTCATCATCTTGAACCTGAAAGTCACCAGCCACCCCTTTTTATTATTTTAATCCAGTCAATGGATTAAAGTTGGCACACTCTAAAGCCTTGTCTCTACCAGAAAAGTGAGTCAGTTCAATTAAATTGATTTAAACTTAGGTAAATTACTATGATATATGTACTGAAGCTGGTTTAGCCCATGTTCCCGTTGATTTATCTTGCATCAGTTCTGCTCCTACCACGAATGCCAATCACGATTATTTTTTAACCAGTCCACTCAGACTGGCAAAGTCACAAGGCAAAGGAAAAAAGTCAAAGCTTATGTTTTCTTCCTTTGCAGGAGCCAAATGGAGCTTGTTGATACCATGTTGTGTGCTGCAAAAAGCAATGGTGGAGATCATGGAAGAAAGGAAGAAGATGGCACAGAGGCACAGAAATGGGCAAAACACACACAGCTGGGCAGGGTTTGGGGAGTAGGAAAATTTCAGGACAGCAGTGATGGCTGTAAACCTGTATTTTCCATCCCATTTATCTGTCATTTCTCATCACTAATTTTTGCTGTACATAAGCAATACCCTGTGCTAAAAAAACCTTTACACCTGCTGCAAAATCATCCCAAAACACCACAAGAGACTCTGGAAGAGCTCTCTGTGTCAGAAACATCAGCAGTGCTGACCTTCAGGCACGTGGTAGGGATTGTATAAAAAAATATGGTTTGGCTTCCAGAGTATGCTCAGGGGGTCTCCAAGCTTTATGCTGAAAGCCTACAAAATTGTCACACTGACATTTTCTGGGTATGTTTTGTTGCTATTCTGTAGCTATTAAACCCTCCAGACCTTTCAGAAAGCTACTGCAGCTGCTTGCACTGCTTACTGTGACATAACCTTACAGCTTGTAAGGGGCCTACCAAGATTTCTATCTTGCTCTGTGCAGAGATTACTGCTGCATTACCATTGGACCCAGCTCCAGAGCTCGTGTCCAGCTACTCATTGCAAACACTTCTTCTGGGTACTGCAGTCCTGAAATAGTCTACAAAGCAAGAAGACAATGTCTCACTCTGTCTGAAATCCAGGCCCTTGGGAAGGACAGGTACATAGCTTTTATTTTACCTGTACAATTCTTTTATTTTAAGTAAAATGACTGTAGTGTGACTCCTGTCAATGACTCTTGTACTCATCCCTTTATACAGGGATGTATGTCACCCACAGGGACTCCTAATCCAGCTTCTGGTCCAGCAGGTGGAAATACCATAATCAATTATGGTATTATTCATAGAATCACAGAATGGTTTGGGTTGGAAAGGACCTTAAAGATGATCTAGTTCCAGCACTACTGACATGGGCAGGAACACCTTCATCGAGATGGGGTTGCTCAGGGTCCCATCAATCTGGTGCTGAACACTTCCAGGGATGGGGCACCCACAACTTCTCTGGGCAACCTGTTCCATTGCCTCATCACCCTCACAAAAAAAACCCTCCTAATATCTAATCTGAATCTCTCTTCTAATTTGTATCCATTTCCCCTTTTCCTGTCACTACATGCTCTTGTAAAGAGTCTCCTCCATCTTTCTTGCAGGGTCCCTTCAGATACCAGAAGGCTGCAGTTAGGTCACCCCGAGCTGTCTTTTTTTCCAGGGTGAGCAAACCCAATTCTCTCAGTCTTTCCTTGCATGAGAGGTGCTCCACCTCTCTAAACATCTTGGTATCTCTCCTCTGGAAATGCTCCAACAGGTCAATGTCCTTCATGTGCTGTGGAATCCAGAGTGGGATGCAACACTGCAGGTGGTGTCTCAGCAGAGCAGAACAGAGGAGCAGAATCACCTCCATTGACTTCTGGCCACACTGCCTTTGGTTCAGCCCAGAACACAGTTGGCTTTCTGGGCTGCAAGTGCACGTTGCCCAGTCATGTCCAGCCTCTCATCCACCAAATTCTTTGAATTGCTTTCAATACAGCCTTTGTACACTCTTTTGTACACTCTCGATTCAGTGTGAATGCACAAGTTGCTGTCTTGTCATGACAAGTGGCTTGGACACGTGGCAGATTTTTATCATACAGGAGATCCTCATCTGGAGTAAATCGATATCCCATGTGCAGCTATTGTATTGAGCACTTACGGCATTTTGAAGAACAGAAGAATCACCTCTCTTTTAATCTACAAGGCACTGAGCAGCTGACACTCACTGAATGGCAGATGCTGTACTGCAGGGGACTTGTGGTTTCTTTGCTCCTGGACCACTATACTGAGGCTGCGTCTTGAATCAACCCATCTGCTCTTCCTTGTAATTTCAAAAGGACTGAGTTTCAAATCCAGAGGGGTTCAAGCACAATGTGGGTTATGTTCATTGTATCACAGCTTTCCATTCTTTGCTAGTAGTCTTGGATGTAAAATTTGAAATGTCTTTGTGCATTTCATAGATTTTGAAAGGACACGTCCCCTTAAGTAACGTTAGCTTTGCTGCCCATTTTTCTTTCTGGTAAATTCTTTGGAAAGGTTGAGGTGGAGGTAGTTGAATCTCAAACTGCAAATGCAGTCCATGCTTGTCCAAGGAAGGGGAACAAGCATAAAGACTGGCATTATCTGGCAGGCTTTTCATAGGGCAGCAAACAGTAGTTTACAGGATTAGTTGTCAGGCAATACATTTTAATGGGTACAAGTCAGTCTTCAAGTGCTGCTGTGAAATATTTTGCATGTCTACTATCCTTCTGGTACTTTGTCTCCAGTTCTCCTGTGCTGGTTACTGAGTCAGAGAAAGCTGAAAAGCAGTCCCAGTCATCTCAGCTGGATTTAAACTCTGTTACCCAGGCTGTGCTTCCTTGAGAAGGATTTCACAGTATGTACAGGAGCACATTATGGTGGGATTTACTTGCTTTTACTTCAACACAGGCATTATATCTGTCTGCTAAGTAGTTCTTATCACTGAGGATAGCTCTTGCTTCTGTTGGCATGGCAGTTAAATGCTTTCCAGAATATGATAGGCATTTTCATTAATCCCAGTGTAGGAAGAAGCAAATCCTGGCTGCTTGTACACCAGGACAAGCACATTATTCATCCTGTTTCCCCATTCTCCATCCTAAGTGCAGAGCAGGGCGAGGCTCCAGCTCTGCAATTTGGTAGAAATGTGTGTAGAAATCAGAAGATCTGTGTTTGTTAGAGCAGTTTATGCACCTGCAGCAGAAGTCTTAAACCAAGTAAAATTTCCACCCAAGTCTTGCATCAGTTGTTTAGCATGGGATGTCATTGAACATGCTCTGAGAATAAGTTAAAAGGACCAAGTCAAGAGAAGTTAAGATCTCAGTCAGCAAAAGGAGCTGATTTTGGTCCATAGCTTTTGCTCACAGATTCCGGTTTCTCTTCTTCATATCTCTTTTCAAAATTCAGTGTTCCTTCAGATAATCCTTTTTTAAACACTAGCAGGTTCTCAGACTGTATGTGGGACATGACTTCTCTAATCATCAAATCTAACCTCTGGAATGAATCAGGGTTAGCCATGGGAATAATTCCACTTTCCATGTATCCTTCTTTATCTTGAACACTGCTGATGATGCTGATATAATGACCTCATTAGGTGATACCTTCCTAAGCACAAGTTGTCCTGTTAATCATGTCTCCCGCTGCTCTTTCCGTAATTCAGAACTAATATAAAAAATAATAATTTAATAAAGGCTTGCACCTGACAGTAACTTTAACTAATCACCCAAAGATTTCACGTGTTTGCAAAGTGTGACTAGCAGGTGTGATTTTCTTGCCCCAAAAATGCTATGTATTTCATCTTTAAATCCTTCAGCTCACTAGCTTTTGGACTTGTCTTAAGAACAACCCCTCCTCTCATTCACTTGCAGAATTGCAGTTATGTCTTGCCAAGAAGGCCTGCAAAACAAATTGACACATGAAACAAAGATAACATGGAAAGGCACTTTGCACTTTGAAAGGAGAACTTGTTAATACCTGGAGATCAATCTTTATTTTTAAAAGATTAAGACATTTCACAGAAATGTACCATGTATAAAGAATCACCAGAAGCCAGTAATAAATATCCCTAAAGAGTGCTGCTTCCAAAGGAAGCATTCTGATTTTTATCTGGTTTTATTAGTTGTTACCCCTGTTGATGGATACACTAAAACAGCCAGTCAGTCACACACATGCTGGATTTTACTGAGGCAATAATTCCAAGAGGTGCTCCTCTTTCCAGTCCATCAAGGAATAGGACAAGAGAGCTGAATGTCTACTATTCCTACCAATTAATTTGAGGAATTAAGAATCTGTATTTGTCAAGCACTTTGTTGTTGCTTTATTTACATATATTTTATTTTCATTCTTGAAGAATGCCATGTGGGGGTAAGCCACTTTATAGATCCTCATTCTTTTGCGTTTTTCTGTAACTTTATCCTAATAAAATGAGATGTAGTGGAAAGGTTACTCTTCCCATCTATTTCCCCTTCTGGATTTTTCTGACCTCACAGTTACATATGAAAATAGTGCTGACATATAACTTGGCACAACTAAAATCCTAATTCACAGGACTAGGAAAACTTTCCTTGGAAGGGAGCATAGAAAGACTCTGGTCCAGCCTCCTGTGAGACCAGGTGCCTTGTGATTTCACTAGTTGGACCTTGAAAACTGCCAAGGATGGAGACTTTCCATTCTGGGCAGCCTGTGCCATTACTTGATGGAGTTAATAAAGCTCCAAGTTTGTGGTAACTTCTACCCTAAAGATGCTCTGATTTGGTGTCTTTAGAACACTGTCATGCTAGAAAAAGAGAAGGTTTGTTCTTTTATTTCCCACACTCTAGGACAGCTCAAGGTGTAACCAGGATTCTGACAGTCCTGAGAAGTCTCAGGAAGTTAGAAACAATAGAAAGGAGGAAAGGCGGTGCAAAGGTCTGTTTTCTCCTCCCCTGTGGCATTAACTAAAGTGTTGCCTGCCACAGATTTTTGGATCAGCTCTGAAAGGTGGGACTGTGCAGGAGAGCTGAAGCAGGTGGGACCAGATGTACACAAGGCCAGAGAGAGGAGACATGAGAAGTTTGAATAGATGGTGAAGGATAGGCACTGCCAGCAAAGACACAGCTGTGGGCACAGCAGCACCGTTTCAAATGACTGGTCTGTGCAGGTGAAATGAAGAGCGAAAAGCTAAACCTGCACTGCTGTCATGACCACTGCTTGAAAGCACAACCTTCTGCTTCTCTCTTCTGCAGCCTGTCCTTAGTTGGACCCCTCTCCCCATGGCCCTGGGGGAGGAGGAAGGACCACACTGCACTTGCCCTCAGTTGGGGCTGGGGCTGCACTCCCTGGGATTTTGATTGCTTGCATCTCCAGTGGGTTTAATTTTGGTTTCAGGACTACCATTTTGTTTCCCTATGGGACATACGACAGTAATAATTAGAAACCCGGAGGCCTCTGGTGTTATTAGCTAGGACAAAAGTCTGTCAATGAGATGTATTACAATACCACTAAGGCATAAAATATGTATGGCTGGTTTTCTCTAGAGGTTAACACATTTACTGTTTGGGAAGCCCCTTTAATTTCTCCACAGTCCATCTAATGGCTTTTCTCCCTTACAAAATGAACTCTCATTTTTCTCCTGAGGTGATTTGCTTTAAATGTTGAAATCCTTTTTCCAAATGGAATTCTTGTCCAGCAAAACTACTGTGTCACCTTGCCCTGGAATCTGGCAGTCCTCGTCTTTATCAGCAGTAGTGTGGTCAGCAGGACCAGTGATTGTCCCCCTGTACTCAGCACTGGTGAGGCCACACCTTGAATGCTGTGTTCAGTTCTGGGCCCCTCACTAAAGGAGAGAGACATTGAGGGGCTGGAGCATGGCCAGAGAAGGGCAATGGAGCTGGTGAAGGGCAATGGAGAACAAGGCTTACAAGGAGCAACCAAGGGAGCTGGGGCTGTTTAGCCAGGACAAGAGGAGGCTCAGGAGGGATCTTATTGCTGGCTATAGGTGCCTGAAAGGAGGTTGTAGCAAGGTGGGGGCTGGTCTCTTCTCACACATAAGCAACATGCTGACAGAACAAGTTGCACCAGGGGTGATTTAGATTGGATATTAAAAAGGATTTAATCACTGAAAGGTTTGTTAAGAATTGAAAGAGGTTGCCCACGGAAGTGGTTGAGTTACCAACCCTGGAGGCATTTAGAAGACATGTACATGTGGTGCTTGAGGTCATGGCTTAGTGGTGGCCCTGGCAGTGCTGAGTTAATGGTTGGACTTGGCAATCTTCAAAATCCATTCCAAATGAAATGATTCTGTCATTCTACATCTCTCACCTTGAGTGTTTGTTTGGACACTGCTTACCCAGAGAGGGCATGGCTAGGAGGACCTCGAGAGCACCTTATACGATCTCATGCACATCACAGGCCTCTACATTCCAGTGAGCTGCTGCTATGTGGAGACGGTGCACTGAAACTGAGGCAGTGAAATGCCTCTCAGTCCAAGGGCAACTTCACCCTTGGAAACCCAGGCCTCTCCTTGACAGATTGTTAATTATCTGGCTTGCAAATGGACTAATAAACCACCTCTGCTGTGAGGTGTGTCATTTCCAAAAATGTTTCCCAAGTTGTGTGTTGAAGCATGCCTCCAACCTGATCCCTGGGTCCCCCAGGCTGAGAAGATCCTGCAGGACTGGAGAGTTTTCTAAGTACAGATTAGTAAGGAAATAAAGCAATATTAGATTGTCATATTTCTCCTGAAATGGACTTTTCAAGATTTGCTTCCTCAAAATCAAAAGGAATTGGTTTGATTTTTCTCATCTGTGATTGCTGAACAGTAACATTTTCTGATTGCTGAACATTACCAGGTTGAAAAGAGCTATTGGTTTTCCATAGAAGAACAGGATTATTTTAAAAACTTGTTATTTCTGGACAAGTAGAGACACTTAAATCAGGGCATGCTGTAGGCTAACATTTAATAATGCAATGAGGAAGGACAGGAATCACACAATAAAACAAATAAAAGTAATTTTAATGTGGTTCATTGAAAAGAACAATAGATTGAAAACGCTATTGAGCTGCACAAAACCAGCAACACATGATTTATTATAAGTTAATTTCTCTTTTGCTGCCAGGTTAGGGACTTCTTCCCACTTGCTTTTTCAGTACTGAATATCAGCAAGGGAAATAACAGTCTGCCTCCCCGCAGCTTCCTCAGCTGATGAGCTGATGAGCTGTTGCTTTCGAGATTCAGCTCTCTTTCCAGTCTGAGGTTTTGAGTCTGTGAGTGACCTATGCTACAAGCAAAGCAGGAAAGTTAATACTGTTCTTAATTAATCTCTGCAGGATTCATTTATGTTTATGCAAATTAGGAAGAGGACAAGTAGGCAAACGTCTGCAACTGTCAAAAAGCTGTCGGTGATTGCACAGCTGTGACAAAGTGCTGAAATGATTGCTGCAGCAGTGAGGCAAGGAAATCTCAAAGAAGAGGCAATCACATGTGAGGCAGGAGCTCTCTCCATTCTCCTCCACAGAAACTGAGCTATTCCAGATGTTCTGCTTCTGAACTGCTTGTGAACCTTGTACTATTGTAAGCTCAGGCATTCGCAGATTATTTATTGCACTTTTTATTGTGCCTTCGCTGCTCACCCAAGGTGATGGAAATGAATAAATTCTATTTAATTTTACCTTTTCTGTATTGTATAATCTATCTTCTTTATATGGATGCAGCTGCTTGGTCTCAGGCTCCAAAGGTATTGCAATGCAATTCTCCCTGTCTCTGTGCATGTGTGTGAATATTCCCCTACAAGAATGAAAATTATTAGTCAGTTGTTACATTCCCTCCTGCAGATAATGAAAAATATAAAGTATTTTTATGATGGATATGAATAATAGACATTGCCACCCACAGCCTTCCTCACTCTCTCTGTGATGCAGGTGGGGTGTCTCACATCACATGCAAGGCGAGGAAGTGAGAACCAGTGGGGAGAGCAGCTCTGTCTGTGCCTCCATGCTCCTCTCCTCTTGTTTCATGAGATGCAGAGTTCCTGTCTGGGAACTGTACGTGAGCTGTGTGCTGATATTCCCCACAGCTATGTTGCCTTTCCATAGAGGTTCATCCACTAATGTGTACAAATAGACACACTGCGTTCATCATTCATGAGGGATGACTACTCACCTTGTAACAAATTGTCTTGTGAGGCCATGGTTATCTGTAAAAATGGCAACAATGGTGCCAAAATGGGACACTGGCACATGGAGGCTGAGAATCAACATGAAGGTTGTGCTGCTGTGCTCTACCCTTCGTTTTTTTTTGTCATAGTCAACCTCCCTTGTTGGAAACTTGTCACTTCTGTGAATCTTTCTCATGTGTGTTGGGAGGTGGTTGGAGTATTTGGGCTCTCATAATAAACTCTACCCAAGAAGAGGCTTGGAAGGATTTTCAGCAAAGGGCTTTTGTGCACACCTACACTTTGCCTCCACAGCTGTTGCTTGTCCTCCAAAAGCACCATAAAAAAGGCTGTCACCATTTCCCAATGCAGCTCTGCCTGTAGAGATATCTGGGTTTCTTTCAAGTAAGCTACAGCTTCAGGATGGTGCTCAACCCAAACTCACCAGAAACATGAAAAAACCCTCTCTGGAGCACCACACAGGAACAAGTGGGATGAATTGCAGCTCTGAGCTAATGTTGATCCATCTGGTGTTGCAGCAGAGTGTGTTAATGAAAGATCTCATTCTCTCCAGCTGCATTTGATTTCTTAGTCATAATAAAGCAATGTTTTAATAAAATAAAAAGGTTTAAGATAAACAAAATGTTATATCAAATATTAAAATTTACATATCAACATAAAATTTATGTGTTTGATAGAAATCAAACAGCAAATACATAATAGTCATTCAGAGGGATGAAAAAGAGATCATGATTCTTCCCCTTGGCATCCTTGGTGGTTCATTGAGAAATGACAGTGTATGTCCTGTCTTGACTAGAGCTGCTTCAGTACCTCAGTTTTCCCACCCTTGAGAAAATGTGATGGAAGTGTCTGGATTGTCTGACTGAATCCCCACGACAAGCAAAACAGCCTTGAGAGTACAACACCCAGAGCTGTTCCACAGAACTGCAACCATTGAAATCTGGGGTTCTTTTCTTGGAGCTGGGAACTAAGGGGTGCCAACAGTAAAAGCCATTTCAGCAATTCCAGAAGACTCAGCTGGGAAATGAAAGACTGAGTTTAAAATCTCTAAAATTTGGCTAATCTAAAGTAAGAGCCCAAGATCTCACATCCAGGGAGACTGTTAAACCTACTTGGAGGCCTTTATAAAATCTTTTCTTTGTTAGTACTGCTGCCCTACTTACAAATTTCACTGGTGCTGTGTTATCCCTCTAGTTAGTGATTAGCCTCTGGTCCTGCCACAAATCCTTCGAGGTCTCAAGTGGGATCAGAGCATAGTTGCATGTTCAGAGCCTCAGGAGAGGCCTTCCCCATCTAGCTTAAGGATTGTGCTTCAGGCATGAGGATTTAGGGTTAGGCCAGGCCCCTGGGCAGTGTGCTGGGCAGTCACTGAGGTTGCTGCTACAACAGCTTTGTACATGTTTATTGACAGAAATCCAAAAATTAAAAGGACTTGGTCCCCTGTGAACTCTGGTGGCAATGGAGGGTTTTTCCTTTTATTCATGGAGGCTGTTGGAGAGCAAAAAGGCTGAGACAGTTCAGTGCCTTTGAGAGTCTGGGTTTAAACTCATGTGACAATATTGGAAAACTACACTGAAAACCAGATTCAATGCTAGAAGGTAAATTGCTTCTTCAGAGTAATGACAAAAAAGAGTCATTGGACTAACCTCTACCATGTTCACCTGGGGGCTAAAATGCTTAACAAAACATAAATTTTTACAATTATACAGATTCTATGCTTATATTCTGGTAAAACTACTCCACTTGGGTGCCACATTAATGAAAATGCTAGACGTGCCATAGTTGAATGTCAACAAGGGAAGTAACAGTTGCAAGGGAGCTGAGCATGATTAGCACTTTGAAATCAGGCCAGGAGTGCTAGGACTGTGAGGGATATTGAGCCACAGGAACAGCATCTTGAGCAACTATTAAAATGTTAAAAAATGCTGCTCTCAATCAGTCGCTACAGATTGTATGATGCAGTCCACTGCTGATATTATTAAACAGAATGCATCCTGTATAATTGCTCCTCCCAGTACTTTTGTCTAATCATGGAAAAACCCCTGCATGGCTAAGCTGCAGTATTAAAAGCATGAAGGCATGGGATGGTGTAATGCTATGTGTGTGGTGTGGTAGTGAGACAAAGTGAAAAGTAATTGGAAACAATTTCATTGGACACAGCAAAAGTTTGGCATCGTATTTATGATGGACCTGCATGTGCTAGAAATCCATTTGTCACGACGGCAGCAGGGCTGCCTGCACAGACCCACAGTTTTTCTCTGCTTTGCCAAAAAGGGGGCTGCCAAATAAGGGGGCTGCTCTGAGGACAAGACCTCCCTACAGCCGCCCCCCCCCCCCCCCCCCATTTATCAGTAGATCCCAAATTGGACTTCAGGTATGCATTCATTTGGTTTAATCAGCGGGAATGAAGTTACACAAACACTGTTGTTCTGATCCGCTCAGCTGTCGGATTAGTCTGGAATGGCCACTGAGCCCCCAGAAGCAAACACATCTCTGACCCAAACCCTCTCTCACCGTCACAGTGAGTGCTTCCAGAATACTCATCCAGCCGCAGTGTGAAGAAACAGCCTGTTTAACAAAGGGCATGGAAACGTTATCAACAGGTGCTAGAGGTACGTAGGACACAGATAAGAGTTCGAGCTGGGGGGTGCTGCAGCTGGACCCAGGCGGTGCCGGCTCTCAGCACGGACGGCTGCACCGCGCTGCCAGCCCCGTAGCCAACCTTGCAGCACCCGGCTGCAGGCGCTGCAGCTTCCGAGCCTCTGTCCCTTCCACTTCCAAGAGCTGCCAGGGAGAATGAACCTCATCTTCTCTCCACTTATGGAAACATGTGGTTGCCATGGGGGGAATAGGAGAGAGGAGAATCTCTTAGTAGCATAATCCGATTCAACTGAGGTTCGGCTCGCGCTGAAAACAGCTGGCTGTTTGCCCAGAACAGAGAATGAACTTTACAGGATTTCGAGTGAGCGAGCCCCATCTTCAAAAGCATTCCTCTGGTAAAGCAACATGCTCCACCGGATCTCATCTGAAGACCTGTTAGACGAAGGCTGCTGAGGTACTCAGAGTAAACCGACGTATTAAACATTGATATTGGCAAGAGTTCCTACAAACAGACATTACTGACCTGAAATCTAAAAATTAAAAAAAAAAGGCAAATGTAATTTCGAGTATCACATCTATCTGATTTCCCTGGGGGACAGCATGGCTTTACAACCACATTTCCCTGCTTGTCATGCATGTTCATCTCATCTTCACAGCTTTGTGTAAGGTTCACACAAACAGAAATATGGGGAAAGAATCCTTGACAAAAATAAGTAGAGGGGAACAATAGAATGAAGAAGGTGAAATTTCAAGTATATATCACTTACAGGACTTTGCAAAATTATAATGTAATATGTTTCAGGGAGACATGATCGATTACAAAGACACCTCCTCTGAGCCTAATTCAATTTTTGAAGTGAAATATCTTTATCTTTAGAGTAAGAAATACTGAACCCAGTTCATTCCCTTTCTCTTTGGGGAGTCTCCCAGTATTTGAAAGAGAGAAACACAACACTTTAACAAGCCTCACCCGGGCATGAACTTCAAGTGCACTTTGCTATGAAAAATGTATGGAGCTCTGAACTTCACAGCGACTGCCATGCCTCCGTCAGTCCCTTACGTGCCTCTGGCAGTGCAAGAGCCAGGGCGTTGCTCAGAGGTGATTTTTGCTTTACACTTTCCCCAGTTCGCCGAAGACGACACCGGCCGTGCCGCGTTTCAGAAGACAAGTGTATGGCAACTCCCGGGTGTTCACACAGCACCGCCGGCTAAGGAAGTGCCGTGCCGCCCAGCCATGAGCATCCCCAACTCATAAGAGACAACTTAACACCCCAAAAAACCCACCCCAAAAAGACAACCAGACACCCCAAAGAAAACCGATGAGCATTTAACAGGGCAAAGTTCGGGGCTCGCCCCGCAGCGCGGAGCTCAGCGGGACGCCGGCAGAGCTCGAGGGCGGGCGGGACCCCCGGGCCCGACCCGGCCGCGCTGCCCCGGGGTCCCGGCGCGGTGGCTCCGCGGGCGCAGGGGCGCTGCCGCCGCCGCGGGCTCCCCCTGGCGGCCCCGGCCGCTCTCGGCCGGCGGCTCCGCGGCGCGCAGGGTCCGCCGCCGCCACGCCGAGCTCCGAGGGGCTCCGAGGGGCTCCGCTGCGCTCCGCTCCGCTCCGCGCCGGGCCGGGCCGTGCCGCGGCAGCAGCCGTGCGCCAGGGGAGCGCGGGGCGGTGGCGAGCGGGAACAAAGGGGATCGAGGCGGTGCAGCGGCGGCGGCTCCACCGGGGGGAGGCACCGGCTGGGCGCGGGGGGTGTGGGAGGAGGAGGAGGGTCGCCAAACTGCTGCCACTTCGTCGGCCGTGAGCGGCACTCGCTGGCGGCGGCGGCAGCATCCCGCCCCTCGCTGCATGGCAGCCCAGTGAGGGAGGAGCGGGCGAGGGTCTGGCGCTGCCCGGAAGCCGAGGGAGCCAGCGCCGGCGGCAGCAGCGCCCGCCGCCCTCCCGCCGGGATGCGCCCCGCTCTCCGCTGAGGCGCAGCCCCGCCGCGATGCTCTCCCCGGAGCGCCACCGCCACCACCGCCACCCCCCGCCGCCGCAGCCGCCGCCGCCGCCGCACCACCCGCCGCAGCCCAGCCATGTCGTGGCCACCATCGAGAACCTGCCGGCGGAGGGCGGCAGTGGCGGCGGCAGGAGCGGCATCTCCGCGCCCTCCTCCAGCGTGCGCCAGAGGATCAGGAAAGTGCTGAACAGGTGAGGCCAGGGAATAGAATGGGGCTCTGGCGGCACGGCACGGTGCCTCTCGCCCTGGGGCGCGCAGGTCCCCAGGGCGGCCGTCGGAGGGGCCCCGACCCGGCCCGGCCTCTCGGCGGGGTGGAGCGGCGGGGTACGAAGGCACCGGCGGGGCGGCTCACTCGGCTCGGCTCGGCTCGGCTCGGCTCGGCTTGGCCGGGCTGGGCTGGGCTGGGCTGGCAGCGCCTTTCCCCACGGAAGCCCCGGGCGGGCAGCGAGCGACGGCGCGGGGCCTCCCCCGGCCCATTGTTGCCTCCGAGGCGGCGGCGTGAGGCGCCAGCCCGCGCCCTCCCCGCGGTGCCGGTTGCCCATCGCACCTGCCGTGTCCACAGGCACAACCTCCGCGGCGGAGCCCCGCGCCTCCCGCCGGCTCCGGCTCTCCTGGCCCGGCACAGGCGGGCTCGGGGCGGCGGGAGGAGGGACGGACATCCCCGCTGCCGCAGCCCGGCCGGCGGCAGAGGCGCCGCGGGGAAGTTGGAGCTCGGGCGGCGGGGAGGGGGCGGCCCTGGGGCTCCCGGCCAGGGTCCGCCTGCAGCGGCCGGGCGCGGCCTGATGCTCCGGGGTGCCGGCCGGCGTCGTGTGGGATCTCTGCCCGGTTCCGAGCAGCTCGCGTGCCCCGGGAGCAGCACGCTGCAGCCGCTCGGTTCGCCCCTACGTGTGGCTCAGAGTGGGCAGTGCAAAGATGGGAAAACTGCAGGGTACTCGGAGTAAATTATTTCACCGAAGGCACAAGAAAACGCTGGAACCATCTTAGTTAATCCTTTACGCTCCCCTCTCTGCCGGTTGTTTCTTTTGCACTGCATTTGATTAGGGCAGAGGGTTTTACTACAAATCAAAGTCCATCCAGTGCCTAACTGGTTGCTCTTCTCCAGAAGGAGCTCCTGTCTGAAAAGCCAGCTGGAGCCATCACTTCTGCCTAATGAGTCTTACGTGCTAAACAGAGCAGTTGCAGCAGCGGGATGGTGCGTACCAGCGCTGGCCTCATTGTCCCGGCTTTAGTTTCAGATTCGTGTAACAGGGACGAGCTACCGAACCCAG
This sequence comes from Eopsaltria australis, assembly GCA_034509425.1. Lineage (NCBI taxonomy): Eukaryota > Metazoa > Chordata > Aves > Passeriformes > Petroicidae > Eopsaltria > Eopsaltria australis. The sequence continues at coordinate 792,102 of JAVTVJ010000068.1, read as the reverse complement.
CTCTTCTAAATAGCTGTATTAGCTTTGAAGATCAAGGTCGTTGACCCTTACAAGCTTTTAAATATTAGAAAATAACAATTCCTACAAGTGTTACATTGTTAAAAAACCGCGAAGCTATTTGCTCTCAGAACATCCCTATCACACTCAGTTTATTAACTGTTACCATTCCAGGAGGATCCCCAAAGCTTCAGTAACAGAGGAAATATCTATCTTTTGTTATTTGAGCATGACAAGGGTTGAAAAGAAGTTGAAACACGTAAGAGCTGCTTCAACTCAGTTACACATTTTCTTGTACACATGCATTTTGCAACTCTCAGTATGATAAGACTGACTCAATTCCTCAACCTGACAGTCCGTGGCATTTTAGGCATCCTGTGCTTGCAAGATCCCACCCTCCTTCTGCTTGGTCATCCTGAGGTGTGTGTCAGTCCTGAAACAAGACACTAGAGAAAAGATATTTTCCCAAGGGCACCAAGAGAAATATGAAGATGTGGTGAAGAGGTCAGATAAAAAAGCAACGGGCTCTCCCGTGCAAGGGTGGTAATAATGACCTCTGGGGAGTCATCAAATTGACCACAGTCTTCACGGCTACGAGGTGTTGGATTAATTCATACAGTTTAAGCAGTTACCATGCTTATGCATGTACATGACTGAGCTGTAGATAAAGAGTCAAATCAATATTTGTGGTTCTTTATATATGGTGATATAATTGAAATGAGAATACCTAGGTTGTGGTGGATTTTTGTTTTGTTTTGTTGCTTTTGTTGTGTTTTGTTTGCTTGTTTGTTACTTTTCTTTTTTTTTTTTTCTTTCTTTCTTTCTTTCTTTCTTTTTTAAAGGGGGAAAGGGTAGAAATTGACTCTGGTGACCAAAGTTCAAATCTGTTCTGATTAATAAACTTGAATCTAGAAATGAGATCTTCCACAGCCCAGAAGAGCACCCTAAGGAACAGGAACCAGTCACTTTTTCGTGATTGTGTTCTTATCTCCTCCTCAGACATGAAATAAGAGTAAAATTTTTCCAAATTTATGTGATTCATAGAGAAGGAGAAGACAAGTTACTGACATGTTTTAATTCTTAGCCAATCCCACATTGTTTATCAATGGGAATTTTGCACAAGTTAGATTTCCTTAAATTTCTTTCAACTTTACATGGGAACTGATGTCTCCATGTAACATCACAGCTTTCATCAGTATTTCTGTTGATATAGTGAAATGAATCCTGTCACAATGTTTATATTTCCATCTTCTATGGAAACAATGGCATGCAAATACTTGTGGGAAAGAAAGAAATATGTATGCCATCTCCCTGAAGAAGTAGGAGACCAGAACAACTCAAACACTGGCTTTTCCAATTGTTTTTCTCCTGTGCTATCCATACTTCACATGCACCATTTGCTCAAGACCCATTAGTGAAAGGTTCCTGACCAACTTATTGTGTTTCTGTTTTCTGAAACACAAAGTAGGGTGTCTTCAGGCAGACATCAAAGTAAAAAGGTTGACAACATCTGGGGCTGCCAGAACCCTGCTTGTGGCTGGTGGAATCATAAAATGATTTGGGCTGGAAGGGACCTTTAAAGGTCACCTCATCCAACCCCTGCTGCATTTAGCAGGAACATCTTCAACTAGATCCCTGAATGTTTCCAGGGATGAGGCATCTACCACATTTCTGGGCAACCTCTTTCAGAGTTTCACTAGCCTCATCATAAAAAATTTCTTCCTTATATCTTATCTTTTAATTAAAAACCCTTGTCCCATCACAAGAGGCCCTGCTACGAAGCCTTTGCCCAGGGAGGGGACAGACTCTCATGTGGTCAAGGAGGAAACAAGACAGCAGGAAAATGCAGAGAGACACTGAGAGAAACTGATCATTGTTTCTTTCTCACTTTCTTTGTAGCAGTTTGGTTACCCAGGCACTTGCTGATTCCTGAATTACCATGGAAGGCAATTCAGGAATGAAAATTTAAAAATTAAAACAAATTAAAATTGTTTTACAAGCTATGGAAGCTTATTTTAACTTCACCTTCCAACCTCTCCTCTCTGTTCACTCAGTAGCTCCCGAGGTAATAGAGAAACACTGGAACAACCCCTGCAGGGTATTTGAGAGAGAACACACTGAAAGCAGAGCTGATTGCCTGGAAAAATCTATTTCAGTGATCACAGCAAACACTGCACTCTGAAAAAAGTTGTCCATAACAAGAAAGCAAATTAAAACACAAAAGTGAATGGTTAGAATTATGAAGAACTGGAGATGCTCAATGAAATTATGGATTTATTGTAATAGTTTGTATATAAATTCTGGCCTGCCAGTGATGGTGAACAGGACCTGCTGCAACAGGATCAAACTTGTTGTTATCCTTGAAGTAGTTGTGGTGCTTAGGGACATGGTTTAATGGTAGATCTGGCAGTGCTGGGTTAATGGTTGGACTCCAGGATCTTGGAGGTCTTTTCCAACCTTAATGATTCTATGGTTCTGAGTTGGGAGGGGATGGCTCTGAGGATTTGCTGTTGCATTAAGGGGAAAAGCTGTGCTGCAGGTATGTTCCTGGACCTGTAACTCACACCCATGGTCTGTAAATCCCATCTGCAGGGCCCTGCCTGGTGCCTTCCTTGTGACATTTGCTGAGCACGTGTCCCTGACTGACCCTGCCCTGCTGTGTTGCAGGGAAGAGCAAGAATAATGATGGCTGCTTGATTGCTTGCTTCCCCAAACTTCTGTGAAGCCAAAATTGGACTCCACCAACTCTGTCTGCTTGTAGAGGACCGCTTAATAAGCAGTAACTCACCTGCTCCTCATTGATTCCCACCTCTAGTGGGAAGACAAAATAAGTAACACAGTTTGGAGTTCTATGGTTCTCCGTGCCTCTGCCCCATGACCTACATATTTCAGATACCTGTTGGTAGGTCCCAGCTCGCTCCATCTGGCTGTATTCCAGCACAAGAGGCAACTTGTCTCCCTTTCTTGTACTCCCAGGGTGATCTGAAGGGCAGAGACTCACCTGGCAGATGCTCCTGTGGCCCCTGAAACCTTTTGAACTAATTTACAGGTTGATCTCACATTGGGAAGTCAGGTTATCACCTCTTGTGAGGAAGTGGACAGACAATAAGCATTGCTGAAACACAGGGGGAGCAGGTTGTCAAATAATCTCTTTGGGGGATTCTTGCAAATTGTCTCTAAATGAAAGCCAGCAAGTGAGATAACCTGCTTATACCTGGACATTATCTCTGTAGTCCTGGGCAGCAGAACAGGGAGGGAAAACAAAGTTTCTGCGAGCAAAATGAGTTAATATCTTTAGATACTATGGCAAAGTTATTTTAACTACATAAATGAGATTATTCCTGAAAACAAAAAATACCATACCTGTGTCAATGAACTCAGTTCTCCAGAGAAATGACTGAGGCACTGCTGTTGTATTGCTTTCTCTGACAAGGGCTTTTTTAGAAAGCTGGATGTCACATGCATTTTTCTGGGTTTACCCACTTGTATCTTTTAGTGCTTCCTTAAGGAATACGAGCTATAAAGTCTGGCTGTGCCTTATCTTGCTGTTCCAAGGTTGTCTTCATGGGCTTTTTCTTGCTGGCAGCTGCTGAACAGCACTTTGTATTTCTCAGAAGTTCCCTAAAAATCATATCAGAATATTAGAGACATACTCAACTTGAATCAGAAAACAGAATAAGAGTTATTTCAGCCAATCAGTCCCATCTCATCTTTTAAATAGCTTTGTAGTTATGTTCTCTGCACTAGTGAATTGCAAAAGATGTCTATGGAGCAGTGTGACTTTCTCTGCTTCTTTGCTCTCTTATTTACTTAGTAAAATAAATTTCAGCCTTATGCATAAAGCCAGTGCATAGTGTAATTCCTGTCTTAGGAAAAGGAAGAAAAAAATGTTTCTAATAAGTATAATTCATTAAACTGGGCAGTGATATATTGAACAGAATTATCTGAAGAAAAGCAATTTAGATTATTTTTGAAAGAAACCTTGTCTGTTTGGGTGCAGTCTGAGTAAAACTTTTGATGTTTTAGTATGTTACAGGCCCAATTCCTACCTGATACTGGAGTTGAGGAAGAGTTTGGCCTACTAGCTGACTAACTTTGAACTAGAACCATGTGTCAAAGCTACTTCAGATATGGGAGCTGTTTAAATGGCATTGCAAGTATCAAAAGCTATAACCCAATGTGGTTTTTTTCCTAATAACATGCACCTGCATAATAAATCAGACATAGGGATTTCTGTACTAAAAAAACTTAGAGCTGAATAATAATAAAATTGAGATGATGTGTTACATTGCCCCAAAGCAAAAACGTCTTTCAGCTGCCTGATCAGAGAAGCAAACAAACCAAATAATTTATGGCATTTTTCCTTAATGAAAAGCAAGTCAAGGATCAAACATATCATTTTTGAATCCAAAAAAAAGAGTGAGTATTCATGACCTTCAGTTGCTTTGCTTTCTTCTTCAAAACAAAAGAATTTGCTTCCTTTGAGATTTTTATTCCTAAAAAAGTACAAATAGCTCCTCAAAGTCCACCCAGAATAACAGTGGCTGTAGAAAAATGAGCCTGAACTCAATTCAGATAGCCACAGTTCTCCTTTTAGGTTAAAATATTTATACAATTCTGAAGTAAGTCAAAGAAAATGAGATCAGAGCATAGATAAAGCAACTAGGTTGGCTTTCTTGTGCCTGTTAGTCTTATTCTTTTTGGTTGAGGAAGTGGGAAGGTCATATCTGACCGTAGGAAAGCATCCTGGCAGAGGATAAAGAAATGAAGTGATGAAAAATAGTCCACTCTTTCTCATTAGTTTACTTGTAATTGCCATTTTGTAAGCAAATGACTTCTGCAAATTAGCTGTGTTCCCTATGATGGGGTGCATAAGGGGAATACCTGTAAAAGAGGAGAAAAATATGCTCTTCACCTTCTCCAAATACCTTATTTCTGTGAAAGCACACTTGCTTTATTGGCATGCCATAGTACACTCAAAATGCTTTGGTTTAAGAGTGGAGATCAGCTAAAGTACAAAAACCTTCCACGTTGTTGATGTGGCATACACTGGAAATCTGGCCAAGTTTGGTTTCAAAGTGCCTGGGTGTCATTTCCTAACAGGTTTAGAAGCCAGGATTGGGAAGCTTTGTCCCTCTTGCCTTGTTTTTGCTCCTGAGAATTTGCACTTTAGGAGATACAAGCCTTGCTGGTCCTGTTCTGAAGCAGGAATTGTTTGAAATTATGTGATACGGTAAGTGCACTACAATCCAAACCTGAGAGCTCCAGCACCGAGTGGGAAAAGACTTTGCCTAGGAGGGGCAATTCAGCGAGGCAGAATCTGTGGGTGTCTGTCTACCTATGACATCCAAAATGCCGGTGCTCACTGGGTGCCTGTTTGTAAGTGGGACTTTTTGACACTGGCTGTGCTGTGGGCTTTGGGAAGGGGTTACTGCCTCTTGAACTAGGGGGGTTTCAAAGGAGCAACACCATAAATGGCTCCATAGAGAAAGCGGGAGGAATGGACAGAGTGGCTCTTATGGGATGGACAGAGCAGCTTTAATGTGCTAATGAGGGGAAGGCCAGATGCCAGCAGCGATCAGAAGGGCTCTTTGTGGCTGTCTCTTTGGAGATGGCTGGAGTCTCTGTCCTTATCGGGGTTGTTTCTGCAGGCTGAGGGAAACACTGGGGCTATTAGTGAGGTGTTCCCTTCCTTTAAGTCAGCAGATAGCCTTACAGATTAGCACTTGAATACTGATTAGGGCTAATTACCAGGAAATCTTAGGAAAAAGAAGCTGCTGAAGAAGCTTGACATTAAAAACTGCAAAAAATCAGCCTCCAAGCCCAACAACAACAGAAATCTCACACTCAAAGTCTTGTGCGCTGAGCTCAGAATCAGCTGAAATCACCTGTTGCAAGAACAGCTGTATAGGGACTCATAAATTCCTATGACTGTAAAGTGTGTAAGTATTGGTGGTTCTGAGATTCATGTTGTGGACTGCCTACTCTACCTGTCTGTGCTTATTTATGTCTGTCATCCATCTAGCTGAGATTTTTACTGAAAACACTTCAAGTTTTGAAGTTCGTCTTTCAGCTTCTCTGACTTGGTTTCTCTCGTGATTTAAGAAAACATTTCTTCAATACATCTTCACTCTCAGTCATTTTTCTCAGAGACACCAAGTGATTGAGGTGGCAGGTTTGACTCCCATGCATCACCTTTTCCTCAGTGCAGGAAGGAGTGTCCCCACAGTCTGGCTGTGCTGGGTGAGTTCACCTGTACAGCAACACTGTGCTGTATATCTGCAAGGGGTGTGCTGACTTTTTGGGATGTGCCATGGCACACAGCAATAACCAAATAATTTCCTAGATGAAGTGGGTGACCCTTGATCTCACCATAAAGGTCTGTCCAAAAATGATCCCATGCAGGCTCCACAGTAAAAAACAGGGACACTTATTAAGCCAGTCTTCTGTTTGTAGCTGGTTACAGTAACTTCTGTCCATAATTTCAGATTCTCTTTGGTGTGGTGGGCACCTTTGCTTCCTTGCACTGCCTGTTCCCTGTGTAATGTGAGAGGTCACACTCCACCTTCAGATAGGTTTGACCTGTGGCAACCAGTAGGAACTTCAGAGCTAGATAGTGAATCTTCTCTTTTGCTGTAACTTTTTTTCCAATCAGAAAATGCAGGTGAGTCAAAACCTTGTCAAGAAGGGTTGGTCTTTCTCGAGACTCTATGTTCAGTAAGGTTTCTTATGTCCAGACTAGATTTTTTGGGATGGAGAGCGAGTAAGACTTCATGGTAATATGGTGATGGGAGTACTTATGTAAGAGACCATGTTTAACTCTGCCTTGCTGCATCCCTGGAGGCTGCTGTGGACACAGGTACTGTGAGGTTCCCTTGGGATGAAGAACCTCAAAAGGTCATGGTTTTGTCTTAATGAGAAAATTTTGAAAATTAAAAGTTTACAACTAGAAGACACTTTTTCCCCCCCCAGCTCATCTACCAAGGCATTTCAGGCTTCGAGGTGTTCATTTACAAAAGCACATTATGCTTGAAACAGATTGCTGCATCTCTAATACAGATAAATTAAGTAATTTATGTCCAATAGCAAGACCATAACCCTAGTGTTAATTTCAACCTGTAAGCCACTATTAGCTGATAATGAAATGAAAGCAGAATTTGAAACATTTATAGTGATGGCCATTGGTTTTCTTCATCCTCTTTGGTGTTCATTTTTCAAAGAAGCTGTTGTGTGTGTGTCCACAAGCTTCACTGTATGTAATCTGGCTGCACTGATTTTAAAAGGGTGCTGTCTTCTATATCACATTTATTCTCATTAGTTATCTCATCTGGCAAGTGTTTTTTGATGGGAGTTGGCTTTTTCTGCATTCCATTGATGGAAATGGAATATGAGTTAAGAGGGGTGTAAATCTTCCCCCACTTCAGTGAAACAGAGAAGAAGCCATTGACATTTTGGGAGGGAGATATCAGAATCTGTTCCTGCTCTAATACCTCTTAATCAACTCTTCGAAGCAGATGAGAGCCCCACAGCTCCACTCATGGATCTCTCCAGCCTAATAACTAAAATTCTGATCCTTAATGTAGCCTTTAGGTGACTGTCTCAGAGCTTTTCAGGGGAAGAGGCAGTTTGAGTGAGCTGGAATGGGCAGAATGGGTGTGGTGGCTGCAAGGTAAAAGCTGTAGGAGTTCTCTCTCCTTTTTTTTTGTTTTGAAGAGAGGAGGTAGATGTCTAACTCTTCAAGGGGAGGCCTGAAATGAGTCACTGAAAGGTAGAGGCCAAATGCTCCAAGAAGCTGTACCCTGTCCAATGCTTTCCAGTTTTCACCAAATTTCAGTCTTTGCCTACCCAGGTGCCTCTGTGGCTTTCCCAGGGTGCAATATTATTCTGCATGGATCTTTTGGGTTTGTTTTTTTTTTTGCCCTATGATGGTGAGACAAATGCTAGAAAATACTTACTAAAATTAAATTAACTACCTTGTGATTATTTTAAGCCCTGGTATTTTATGGAGTTTAAACAGCTCTCTATTTCTAGTGGCTTCTGCAGCCTGATTTGGGCCATTTGCCCTCCAAAATCTCTTCTTACTTGAAGCTGAGCACTGTAATGAAACTAAGGGTTTCTTTCCTGTTGCTCCTTTCCTTGTCTCTCTCTTCTGCTGCTCCTACAGACATGAAATCTTTTGATTGTGTTTTTTTTAATTCCCTGCTGCCAGTATATTGAGGTCTGTAGGGATTGTCCTGGGTAGATTGAAAGTGAGAAAGGACAGAAAATAGCAAGTAGGATGGGAAGAGTTGAGCAGGGAGCTGGAAAATATTTTAATGGGTATGGGATTTGATACTTGAAGGAAATAAAACTTTAATGTTGTAGATATAATTTTCATCAGGCTGGATATGAGGATTAAGTACCCTCAGGCAGAAAAAGTTTCCAAGCTTCATCCAGTATAGTGGGGGAAAAGCCATCACCCAAATATAAGGAATGATCAACTGGAGTGCCTCCTTTTCCTGCATGATCCACCAGAAATGCACAGGTAACTTCCAGTCAGATTTTGGATACCTGACCTGTGCTGTCAGGTGTCTGATGTGCTGACTGGGACACTTTGTAGAAAAAGGACTTTCACCATTTGCCAGAGTGCTGTCCATCTTGTCCCAGAGCAGACAATACCTGTGGCTAGCCCTGGAGACCTTGTTCCATTGCTGCCTCCTCACATTCTTCTGCCAAAGCTGCTTTGTTTTGATTTAGCATTTTTCTGACAGTGTACTTCAGGGTTTTTTTTTGGGTCCAGTTTGTGGTGGGGGAATCATGTCTTCAAAGACATTCAGTAGATTCCAGAACATTTAGAGGATTTAATCTAGAAGCACAGGGACAAGATGGTGTGATGGTTATCATACATGTATGAAGGCACCTCTTACTGGCATTGAAAAGGAAAATTCCAGGTTTTCTCTCATTTAAATCAGAAGGCGACAGCAGAACAACTGTGCAGCAGCAGAAATGCACTCAAGGGCTGAGGCAGAGTGGTCAAGGTAAGATGCAGTGCCATGACAGTGGTTGAAAGGTTGCCAGAAGTGGAAGAGTTACATTGGATTTGTATTAACCAAGCAAAATCTCTGGGATTCAGAGTTGCTCCTGCTCTAGAGAGGTTACTTGAGTTTAAGACACCAGGTAATTTCCTAGTAATTCACTTGAAAAATTCTGTCTGTGACTGTGTAAGCATGTGACATCTTTTAGTTACCTAAAATCAACTTCCCATTATAAATAAATAAATTCTAGCGCATTCTAACTAGTAGAAGAATTTCTGTTAAATTTGATGTCTGAAATTGTCCATACATATTGATTTGGCATGCATTACTGTGTTAATGGAACTTATCATTACTCAGCTAGATTAATTTATTAGATTTATCCCTACATTACAACCTATAGATGTATTGAGACATGAGCCCACAGAATCAATACCAATTTCTTTTCTCGTTTATGAATGTTCTTGCTAACATCCAAAGCACTGTTACACTCAAGAGTATTTAGCTGCCATTTATTGTGAACCATTACACTCCGACAATTTTAAATTTATCTTTTTTCTTTGTCCTTTAATGATTATCTTTTTCCATTTATGTGTGCACTTGTTTGAACAAAATGCATGCATCAAGCATCAGATGAGTCATGATCATACTCCAGTCATTGGGACTAGCAGTAACTTAGGTGTGCAAAATCAGGGCTCTGAGACCAGACCTAATCTTTGAGACGCGTTTTGGCTGCTGTTCTGTGAGGCAGGCCCAAAGCAGGAGAGGGAACAAAGGTACAAATGTAACTTATACTAAGTTGCCTGCCAAATGTAGTGTATTTGCATGTTTTTCTTTGAGCAGCGGCCATGCATGCATTTATCTTCCAGAAGCAGCAGTGTTTGGCTGAGGAGCAATTGCAAAGACCAGATGAAATGGGTAACTCATGTGGAGCTCATTCACTTGCTTCCAGACCTTGAGCTGTTGAAAGGTCATGGTGGGAAGTGAGGGAAGTGGGGTCCAGAAGAAATATGGGGTAAGAAAGCTGTTTGATCACCTCTGCCTCTGCTGCAGTTCAAGGCTGCTAGACAGCACTGATGGCAGAGAGGGAGAAGACTTCAGACAGTCCTAACACTGGCATTTCTATTCCCATCATAGCTCCAGTGGTGCTTCCTTCCCTCCTTCCTTCCTCTGGATGGACCAGAAATGTTCTGTAACAGTAATGTAAGAGAATTGCAGAGACTGGTTGGTATCAGCCCAGCCTTTAAATGCAATTCTAAGCAGCTCACCAGACATTTATGTGGAGAAATCTCCAGCAGCTGCATACTTAACAGAGATAATGTTTCATCCAGTCGTCTGTAAGGTGAAACTCCGTAAAACTCACTCTTCTACAGACAGTCCATCTTTCTTGTTTGCTAGTAAAAGTTGCTGTATTCACTGAGTTACAGCTTATCTGACCAATTTTTGGCTTGTATTTAACTGTTGCTGCTGTAGCTGCTGCTTGTGCACCACTGCAGTTACTGGGTATTAAAAGCTCAAGCCTGATAAACGAAATACAGCATGCACAAAAGGATCAGCCAGGTGAAAAAGAGAAACTGAGGGAAAAAAAACACCCCCAAAAATATAAGTATGATGCAGAAGTAGGCATCAGAGTTAAAGAAAGGGTGAATTGCCCCATGAATACTGTCTGCCTGATCCAGCTGTGGGGTTTGGGACCAAAGCCAGAGCAGGGTGATTTGTGTCATCCTGACTGTGCAAGACTAAATGTTACAGGACAGCTGATGGACAAAATGCAGCTTTACCAACCCATGAAGTGCAGGACAGGAAGGGATGGGCTTTTACCTGTTTTGTTTTCAGAAGAAGCTGTATTGCAGCAGCAGATGAGGGGAAATAGAAATACTGTGTTTTAAAGGACTTGGAGAGAAGTTACATACAGTAGCTCCTGATTTACAGTCCAGAATTGGACACCAATTGGTTTTTTGGCCCTGGGTGAATCTCTCAACCTCTCTGGGTCTGGCTCAGCACCTGTAAAATGGGGACAATTAAACTTAACTATCTGGAAGAGTAGTTGATTAGTTAATGCCTGTAAAATGCTACATAGTGCTATAAAACAGAGCATAGTGTGCAGAAGCATCTGGTTTGCAGTTACTATAGTGCTTCTCTGAAACTTTATGGGCAAACTTTGCCAAGAAACAAAATGATTAATGTGTGCAATACATGTAGGCATTGGGAGATGAGGGACAGACAGCTTGTCAAAGACATCTGACTTTCCTGAGGTATCTCCTGTCAAAATACAAGAGGAGGTTTCCAACAGCACCTAAAGGGCCTGTCACTGAAAGCAGTGTCAGGTGAATCTGCGACTGCAGAATGAGTCTCTGACAGGTGGCAGAGGAACTCCTTGCTCCACTCCTGTTTTCTTGTTCTTATTCTTGACCCTGTCCTCAGCTTCTTTCCTCTTTGTTTTGCTGGTGGAACTGTTTGCACAGTACCATCGAAAAGCAGTTTGGTGGTTTGATTCAGATAGGGGAAAAAAAGGGGAAAAGTTTCTGTTGTTGTTGGTTTGTATTTCCAGATGATTCTTCTCTCCAGTGTAGTTTTTCATATGGATACACAAACATGCACTAAGAGCCTGGTGCATGGGTGAGAACAAGTAGAGTCTGGGGCAGCTGAAATTCTCTTGACACTGGAGATGATCTCACAAACCATGTTACCCAGACACAACAGGTGTTGCCATCACAGAGCTCAGAAGGAGTGTTGGTGAGCTAATCCTTTTTCCTGCCTCCAAAGACAAATCACACTGATTTCATTGGAGACGTGTATGGCAGCAGAGAGCAATCATTTGGTGAAGAGCTGATCCTGGCTGAAGCTCATCACATGGTGCGTGAAACAAAAGGGAAGGAGCTAAGAATGTGCTGGAGATAAGCTTGTAACAATTTCTGAGATTTGCATCTTGACTATTATTTGAGATACAATGTGAATATGGGCACTATATGAATAATGCACATGCATACACATATTGATTTGGTTTAATAGGAAACTGAAAAAAAATAGAAGCAGTGATGGAGTCCAAATCCATCACTCTTTCATTGATGTCTAGATATTGTTAAGAGAGGGTCACAAGTTACCTCATGTGAAAAATCAACTTCTCAGTCATTTTACAGTGCTAGGTAAGACAAACATGAGCTAAGGCTGAGGAATGAGTTTGTTCTTAATGGAGTATCATGAACTGCAAAGACGAGGTTGCACTTGTGTCTCTTCCTTGCTCCTGGCCAAATTGCTTCTTCTGCTTTTGCTAAGCCAGGTCTGGTTTCTGTCACTAAATTTTAGATCACTAAAATCACAGATCATTAACCTGGCTGAAAAAGCTTGCTGTTGTAGCTGGGTTTTTAGCTAACTTTTGATTAGACTAATTCCTGGACTGATGAAAGGAAGGAGGCTGTGAGCAGGGAGCACAGAGGAGCAAGGGCAGAGGAGGTGAGGAAAACAGGGATGGGAGGTAAAAGAAACTGGGAAGAAGGAAAGGAAGGAATATCTTTCTATGGTCTCAAGCTTTTTGTTTGGCTCATCTGTATTGTAAAACCATGTCTGAGCTAACTGCTTATTGCCAGTCCTCAGCTTCCTCCATGCTATCCTGCCTTCTCCTTGTTACAAACCTTAGTGCTGATGTTCCTGAAAAGATGAGCACATGTGAGACCTGTAGGGTATTGACAGCTGGTAAACAATCAGCTGTGGCCAATTCCTCCCTCAGGTAGGGGGGAAGTAGTGTGAGTATATGCAGAGAGGAAAAAGAAGGTTGCCAGACACCAGGTAGTGTGACTCTGAATGGAGCTGGTGGAAAAACGTGTGCTGTTAGACCTGTAAGTACTTGCTGTTGGAGGTGATGGTAGAGGTGTGATGCAGCCCTAAATTGATGGCAGTCGTCTTTGTTACAGGTTAAATTTATTTATTTTTAGGCAGGCCTGAGTTCAGTGAGGATAGGGATTTGTGAAAAACCTTAGTATAAGCATGCTCTGTGTATCCCTGTTGCTAGAAAATGGAAGGGGAGCCTCCTCCATGAAACAGTTTTTTTCACAGTAACTAGAAGAGGAGGCGCATGTTCAGAAGGTCTGAAATCATTATATCTGGTATGCAGCAGTGCTCCTGTGGGCTTTGTGACTCACTTCTGCCTCTCTGCCAAGGTGTGCAGTAACTTCTTTGCTGCAGCTGACTAGAAAAATAGCCCAATCAATGGTGGCCACAATCAGTGGCCACTGAGCTGGTTTGTCTCCCTTTCTGTGATTGCGTGTGATGTATTATAGCAGTCTCCTATAATACAGTGTGAATAGCTGGTTTTGTTTGGCTAATGTGATCTTGGAGGCTTATTGCCATTCCCTGACCTCTTTCTTCCTGGAGCCAGCAGCCACACACAAGCTTTCCCAAAATTGTGCCTCTAATCTGCAATTCCATAGCTTCAGTTACCAAAATAATTCCTTAAGAGCAAAATATCCACCAATTTGGCCACCTTGAGAATGGTCATGAGATTCTACTGACATAGATAGTTTTCTGGAAGTATTTCTCTGTTAGTCCTGCTTCCCAAATTGTTCCTGTATCCTCCTAGCTGTTACATTTTCACTTGCAGTACTGTTGTATAGAGGTGCTGCATAGTTCCAATGTATTGCTTCACAACAACTTCTCTCCTGTGGCAGGCAAGGCTTTTGTATTTAGAGCATCAAAAGCACTGGTAAGGAGGCAAAGGGAGTGATCATGTTCAGACTGGGAAGGTGTCTGCTAGTAGGAGTACAGGCTCTGTTGATTTTTAAAGAAAACAAAATAAGAATGCCTCACCCCTCTCACCCCCAGGAAAAAGAACAACCCCCCAAAAAACCAACAGAGCAAAACCACCACAAAAACATACCACCAAACCCAGCAACCTTGCTACAGGGTGTTACACAGTGCTTTGTGTTTTGTTACCAAAATGAATGAGCAGGAAGCTAGGGAAGAAGTTTTCGGGTGAATTCTGCCACTGTTTGAACCTTACTTGTTGGGAGTGGAAAAATGCAACACAACAAAATCCTCCATCTTACTTTGCCTGTGTTCAAGTATGCTTCTGTGGCACAGAAATAAATTGTCATGGAGGAAAGGACCTGCTTCTTGCTGGTTGGTGTCTCCTGATGACCATGGGTCTGCTCTGATCTTAGGTAGGCAGAGATGGCCAATGAACTAGCTTGCAAGTGTGCTGTGGTATAACCACATCGGCTGTTTCTATAAACTCAGTGATGGTGATGTTCTGAAAGAGGGAAAGAAGATGAAAGACTTATGGTATGAGTAAAGAAAAGACATCATCAGTGCAGGAAAAAGTGGTATGTCAGTTCTTAAGATGAATTCTTAGCTGGACCCCAAAATACATGATAATCCCCAGTTTTGTTTCCTTTGCCTGTCCGACTCTCTCCTTTCCTCCTCCTCCCCCGACATGCAGCCTCCCTCCACAGCCACAGCAGCACCATGCTTTCAATATTTCCTGTAAAGGAAGGGGGAGTAAGGGGAGAGTCCCCCATGCCTGGTTAAGAGGGTCTATTATAGAGGATTAACTGTGCCCAAACAATGAAGCCCCTCGAGGAGCCCGTTCCCCTTTTGAGATGCGTGTGTGGGTAAGAGGGCACACTGCTGTCCCTGTATCCCAGCCCGAGTGTGTGTGGTTCCACGCCCTGGTTGCTATGACAATTAATCGCGTCTTTTAAGGGCTAGTGCCGACTACAGATCCCTGTAAATTGCCTGAAAGACTAGTTAAAGCTGCTCCTTAGGCACCTTTATTTGCTTTTACCCCCAAAAATGGGATGGAGGGGTTTTCTGCTTCCTACTCGTAAAAAAAGCCAGAGTAACTTGGTAAATGCTTTTAGACTTGCTTTCACTTTCCTGAGCATGATGGAATTTTTCTGAAGAACTGCGAAATAGACAGGGATGTGGTGCCTTCCAGCTCTGTGCGTGTAGTCTTCATGTGACCAGTAGATCGTGTGAGCCTGGGAAATGTAAGAAGTATAGTCTTCAAGAGGTGTGCAAAGATTGTTTTGTGTTTATTTGTTTTTATTGGAAAGTTTGCACTAGGCAATTAATGTGTATGTCTTTGGCTTTTCTTTGCACCTTAACAAGAACAGGGAATTACTGTGATGTATCAACCTACAGCACGACTGTACTCCGTATTTGCCTGTTTTCTGAGGTAATGGGAGAGAAATAGATGTTTCCCATGTCGTTAGTCCAGAAGCCTGAACAGCAGTGAATGCAAATATTCTTAAAAGTCTTCCTGTAGGTTAAAGCCCTGTTCATTGGAAAGGCAGTCCTAACTCCCTCAGTACATTATTAGAATGGTTGGAAAAATACGTCCAGAAGTTTGAGAAGTTTTTTGCTTCCTCAAAGGCACTTAAGTATCTGTTACCTTTCATATTGCTTCTCGGGGAACAAAAAAACACCAAAAGCAAACCCTATGAAGGGAAACAAGTTTAAAGGGATGTTATCAAATGCACAATATTCTCTCTTAAGCTTAAACAAAAGGAGAGGTGTTATTCAGCACAGTCTCTCTTTTCTTAATGAATGTCACCTTGATACAAACACATTCGTATACACAACATATGTCTGAGGAAACTTACTTTTACTAGAGATAGTGGGCAACATGTTGGTGTTTTTTGGTATGTCACATCAGAGTCAAATGTGCTAAAATAGATTGGGTAACTTTGATTACCAGCAATATTAATAGCTGTGTGCACTCAGTGCAATCTATATGTGCTAGTTTTGGGTGACTAATTTAGTCCCACTGATCACAGAGACATGAATGTAGTATCTACAGGACCATAGGTGTATAATATTGGCTTGCTTTTCATTTGTAATTTCAGTACTTGAGGAGTTCTACTGTTGATAATTAAGCTGTGGCTGAAGAAATAGTCACGTTCCATCTTGTGTATTGAAAATTAGTATGATCTTCCAGAACTGGTGAAGCTGGAGCAGCTACAGGAGAAGCAATCAAAATGGACCCAGCCCACAGTCTGTGGCTCTGCAGCCATTACTTCTTTCCCTTATCAAAGAGTTTTAAACTGGAAGCGTGCAGGATTGCTGCTCAAGGCCTGCAGGCTAAGGTCTTGTTTATTCAGTTTGTATCCTCCAGGACCAGCTTTCCTGTGTGGAAGAACAAGAACCAGTTAAATAGCAGTACACACCCTTCCTTCCTTTTCATGGTGCCCGTGGAAAACCTTTTCTCAAGTCTACATTCTTCCTGGTCAGCAGAGGACTGTGAAAGGCTCTAAGACAGGTGGTATTTTTGAGGCAGTACCTGTTCAACTTACTAATAGTCCTGGAGTTTCTATTCAGAGAAGAAAATAACATCCTCTGGCTTTGCCTTGCCATTGGCAGTCAGAGCCCCCTCTTGGCACCCAGAATGAGAGCTTGCAGGGGATGTGAGACAAACCAGATCTCAGTTCCTGCCATACTTGTAGTGGCTCTGCATCTAGGATGATTGATCCAGATGAAGACCTGAACTTGTGTGTGCCCACACCCAGACTGCTGCCAACACTATCAAACGGTAGCCTCTTGCTCCATTTTTCCCATGAAACTCTGTTCAAGCCAGTATATTTTAATTTTTTTCCCCAATGCAATGTGTTTGTTTGGGTTTTTTCCCCTTTAATGCAATATAATACTACAATGAGGTTCTTCCTTCAGGCAGCCCTGCATATGTGGGCAGTGCTTGCCTTGAGTACATCAGTGTGATTACCAGGAGGAGGAGGAGGAGGCCCTGGTGCTGTGCAGTGCATCCTATTCAGCCATCACTGTATATCTTTGCAGAAGTCCTGAAACTTCTTTTCTTCCTCCAGCATCCATTGCAGTGCCAGGACTCCGCTTGTGGAAATGGTGGGCCAGGTTCCCAGGGCTTTTCTTGGGTGACATTCCTCCAGGTCCCAGTGGGATTGCAGTGGGAGGTGGATGGAGGCTGGGAGGAGACAGCCTGCTGCAATGGCAGAAAGCTGAGAGTGCTCTCCAGCTGCAGGACCTTGAGCCCAGCAGGATGATGTATGACAGCTTCTTTACCTCTGCTGGCAATGCAACAAGAAACTTGCTCTTGTTTGACACCCCCCTGAGTTCTCACTACTAAACCCCCTGGGCTCTTACATGGTGGGAGCTACTGCTGTCACTTGTGTCACTGCTGCCAGCCATGGCCCTGCTCCCCTCCCACGGGATGGCTCTAGCACAGAGCAGCATTGTGCCGGCTCCATCAGCCCCGGGAAACATTTTTATTTTATCTTTGTCCTTTTAATTCTTTGACTTTTGTGAAGCACTAATTAGTTGTCCCTTTTCCCCTGGTCCCTGTGTGGCTGCTCTTCCTTCACCCCCTCACCTGCAGCTTCCCCTTCTTTCTTCTCCCCAGCCTGGCTGCCTCTTTTTCTTACCCTTCCCACAGAGGAAGATATTCTTAGGCAAGGGTCAGATGCTCAGGTCTCTTGGGGAAAGTACTTCAGGATTCTGAGACTGAAATAGCACAGTGGCTTTTGGTGCCTGCTGGGAGGACTCACTAGCCTGTATCTTCTCCCCCAACTTCTTTAGGCTCTTGTGGAGTTGTTTGGCCCTACTTAAATGTGTAGGCTTGAAGTGGCTCTGAAAAGCAGAAGTGAGCTGGGTCTGTTTTCCCATGGCTTTAATCTGTTTAGAATGTCTCATAAAAGCAACATGTCTAATTAAAAAAAAAAAAAAAAGCAAACTTACATTAAGATTTGAATTTTGAGACTGCAATCATTTGATATGGTAACCATTGGATTGCAAATGATGTCTCTGTGGCAACAGCCTCACTTGTCATCACATGCAGGGCTTTGCACTCCTGTTCTGGCTTCATCTGCTCAGGGCTATGGATCTTCCAGCTGCAGAGAAAATCAGGTGAGGCACAGCATCTCCTCTTATGTATACCTTTAAACATAACAAGGTATACATGAAATCAGCTCTTTGTAGTGGGAAAGATTAATTCTGTAGTGGGATACTTACAGTGCAGTGGTATGAATATAAAGAAAAAAACTTCTTTAGTTTTAACTATATTTTAACATGCAGTCCCTGCCTTTGGAGTGAGGCATTTCCCAGCTTTGCTTCTAGTTTTTGCCCTTGGATGCAAGCACTAGCCCTACACTAGAGATTTGGACTATTTAATGAAAAAACAGGAAAGATATTTATAGATGCTTCTAATTTGTGTTGTAAATACTGGCTGGCAAGGAGAGCAAGAGGCTAGAAAGGCCATGGCACAGATATGGAAAAGTCTCTTCCATCTCTCACTGCAAGCTCAGAAAAACATAAAAGGGCAATGTAATTGGGATGCTGCTGAATTATGTATAATATTGGCATCAAGTTCTCTATCAGTTTAATTTTGGTAATGCTTTCTTTCTTGCCAACAGAATAGTCTCTGTAAATAAGCTGCCTCCTTGTTTGCTTGCATGGCCTGATTATATACAATTATCCCTTGACTGCTATGACTTTTGAAATGAATAGTGAGCTCAGCTGGGTAGGTATTCTAGGATTTAATCTGAAATATTCATTGCTTTAACTGACCACATAAATGCACATGGTTCAACCCCAAAACTGGGAAAAGCCATTCTGCTGACAGCTTCACTGTCTTCCTTCAGTTTTCTTACCACTGGAATTGCTTGCCACAATGAGAATGATCTCCATGGTTTTAAATATACTGTACCCTCTTAACAGAAGTAAAATTGAGAGTATTCTATAAACACAGTACTTCTAGAGCTTTTACCTGGTAACAGTAAAACCAACCTGGGCAGAAGGATTTTTTCCAGCCTCAGATCCAGATGTGTCTGCAAGAGCATTTTTTTTTTTTTTCTTTGCCTACTTTGCAGCACATCCACATCCTCCTTAACTTGTGGAAAGCTCTGTTCCATGCCTCAGCTCCACATCCCTGAGGCATTGTTATCTTTCTGCTTAAGAGATGGAACACAATTTTCTCCCTTGTCAGAAGGAAATAACCATCTACAAATGCAGTGGTCTGGCCGTGATATGATAGACAAACATGTGCATTCATAAGCTCCGATAAACTAGACTGGCATTCAGATTTCAGGGTACAGAAATTTCCTGCAGATTGTTCTTTGAACAAAGAGACAACAGTTGGCAAAGTACTGTTAACTGCAGTTAATGAATCTGAAATTTTGAATACTTCACCTATTTGAAAATAGGTGAAGACACCTATTTTTGTCTTCAGGATATAGAAAATGAAGTGTGGAACATGTTAGAAAAACATGTGTTTAGTAGTGAAACGTCTGGTGTTTGGCCCTACAGAGCTTGGAAAAATCAACACTTCCCTCTTATGTGGTGTCTGAAAAAGGTAAAAAATCAAAATAGAATTCCCAAGTGTTTTGGTTTCTATGTGGGGTGGCACGGCATACTTATGAAAACTAACTTCACCACAAAATTTGCCTGTTCACCATGTGCTATAATAAGCTTAACGCAAGATTTATTAACTTCCTAAAGAAAATACTGCTTCTCTATATTTTGAGTTGAATTTTGGTGGTTGATCTAGAATAAAAATTAGCCCCAAATGCATTGAAAGAGATTTGTACCCTCCAGTATGTCAAAGATTGATTTAGCCCCCCAAAGCTCCTTAGATTTTAATTAACTTTTCCCCTTGCTCCCTTCACTAGAAGTTTTTGTGATATCATCTTTTTCTGTGAAGTCCTAGCTCTGTGTTGTCTTGCAGTGTGCCCTTAGAAAAAAGGTTACATTTATTTTTGGGTAGGGACACTGAAGGATGTGAAAGAATATGTACTAACTAACCTTATGTGCTACTTGTTTTTAAGGGACAAAATCTGAAAGTCTTACTTCTTTCTGTGCCGTAGCAGAAGGCTTTTGGGGCATCTCAAAAAAGACATAATTAGAGCTAATAGGATAGGTACAAAAACTAGGTAGTAGAAAACAGGATTCGTTGGAGGTATCTATTTGTATGTGGACTAATCTTTCAGAAGAAGAGATATCATCCAAACTAAATCATAGAAAGCCCTCCCAAACCCATTTGGAGGAAATAATTCTCTGCTGATGGGAGAAAGAGAGAGGCACAGATGATATAAAACATCCTTTGTAGCTCTGATATCGATATTTTTTTAAGCTCTTTGTCAAAACTGACATTTTAGAGTTATTAAAGAGAGGGATGAAGGATTTGTATAAGAAGCATCAGGTCTAAATGTGACTGTGGCGCGCTATTTTCTGTTTCCCTTGGCACAGGAGTGTAATTTGTCACAGGCATCCTCCCTGCGCACAGGCAGGTACCAGACCCTGAGCAGTGGGCTCTGATTGTCCCCCCGAAGCCCTCCCCGCCCTTCCCCGGGAGCAGTGATGGGGATCAGGGTGTCATCCCAGCCCTGCTGGTCTCCCTGCGGGCGTTTCCCGTGTCGGGAGCGGAGCGGGTCTGCCCTTGGCGGCTGCTGCGGGGCGGGGGGAGCGGGCAGAGCCGCAGCTCCCCTGCTTTGATGTGTGCCGGGCTGCTCCGAGCGCTGCAGCGCCCCGCTCCCCTCCTTTGTGGCACCTAAACTGCGATAAAAGCCTCAATGGGCGTCCCTCCGCCAGGCAACGCGGGCAGCAGCGCCTGGAATCCGCTCAGTTCATTGATAAAACCCCAGCCTGAAAGGATGATGATGCCTTTGTGCGAGTGCATCCAGGCCTCTGCAGCACGCTGGCCGCCGCCAAACCCCGCTGCTCCAGCCCCTCTGTCACTTCATCTGAGCTGCTGGGACGTCGCCTCTCAGGACGCGCTTTGGGGTTTCAAATCTCTTGTGTTAAAGTAATGTATCCTCACAAAGCACTGCATGAACTCGAGGGCCCTTGAGGACTTTTCCGTAGAGTTGTGAGCGCTGGGAAGCAGAAACGCAGCAGAGACCTGCTGCATGAGGAAGTGAAACAGCATTTTGTAGCTGCTTTGAAAGATTAAAAAAACCCCAACAGCCCACCAGACAAAAAGTAGCGTGTTGTTTGGTTTTTTTCTTTTTTTTTGCCCCCGAACACAAATGTGAAACAAGGGCAATGTCCTAGTAGCCAAACAATACATGAACTGAGTGTGAGGTACGTTTCTTTGCCTACCAGCCTGAGAGCAAATATCGCATCTAGAACAAATGGGTGAAATCCGACTGAATTAGCAGAGAAGCACCGTCTTGAGGTCTCACTTTCCCCACTCTAATTATTGTTTCTTATGGAAGCCCCAGTTGTGCTCCAAGGCTGTGAATGAGTGGAATTTTTCTTCCAAAGCAGATAACCCAACTGCTTTGCTATGAATGGAGAATTGCATGTCTTTCAAATTACCACACAAACTCTCAACACATGATTTTCTGAGATTTACAAGTGGAACTCCTAAATTAGTTTGTGATCTAAAAGGAATTTTAAATTTTGCTCCTTTGAGACATCTCTGACTGCTTCTTTTTCATGTGCTAAGCAGAAAAATCACACAGAGCTTGCACCTTTTTTTTTCTTCTTCCCTTTTTGTTTTTCTTTTTTTTTCCCCCCACTGTTGTAGAGCCTGAATCCATGATGCTTTTGACCTTCAGTCTCATGGTGCTGACGGATAGAGGAGGCTTGAGAAATTTTCCTTGCAGATATATTTTTGTTGTTGTAGATACAGAACTGCTGCTTAAAGTATACATCTTCATGCTGGAAGGAAGGAGGAAAACTTTAGTTCCCCAAAGGTTAGCTAAAGCAAAAAAAGGTGGAGAAGGAATAAGCATAAAGGAAACTCTGTTCTTTTTGTGTGTCTCAAGATGCCAGCTGTGGTGCAGCTCTCAGTTTTACCATCCTTTCTTCTTGGTGCAAATGCTGTGTTTTTCACCTAAGTGAGCTCAGCTACTTGAAGGAGACTTGTCACAATCAAGAGCATGAGTTATTCCTGTAAGCTGGAAAGTGCTGAAAACTGCATAATTTTCATTGACAAATTGCCAGTGTGATTTTTTTTTTTTTTTTTAAATTTATGTACTCTGAGCTCTGAGTTTAGGTACATTTTTAATAAGTACATGTGCCTTTCTTTCCTCTTTGTGGAAGAGAGAGAAGTCACCTGAGAAGTTGTGTTTTTTATAGCTTAAGTTAGATAGGATGCATTCCACTCCCAAATTAATATTAGTAGGTTGCTCTTGTCTTTTAGGGGGAATCAAAAATTCTTGACAAATACCTATACAACATCCCCAACACCTACACAAGGTAAACCTAGGTTATGCAGGAGAGCCCTGAAGTTAAATGAAAGAGCCCATCCCCCAGTTTGGGAACAATTGAGTGGTGCCTTGAACAAGGTTTTGTTGTAAGAGCTAGAATATGGTTCCTTCTGTGCTGTATGAATTGGGGAAAAATACCTCATTAGCTTTAGTAGGAGTATGAAAGGGTGAAATTATGCTGGCAAGAGCATAGGAAATGAGAAAGAAGATTGGTGTTTTTATAAAACCTTTTAATTGATTTTAATGTGTTGCTTTTAATGACAGCATTTAAAAGCCTTTTAGTAAATAATCTCCTCAGTACAGGCATTTATTTGGAGAAGAGTCATCTCCATGAGAAATTTTTAAACGACAGTGCTTCATGCCATAGGTAAATCAACTAAATGGTGTTTTAAATACCCATTGATTTCCTTCTTTCAGTCCCTGTACTTCTGCTATATTTTATGCTGCCTTGCTGTGTGATAATACTGGGCTGTTGTACAGCTAATACAATCTTACTGCTCTGAACAGCAAAAATAAACCCATGTTTTGCCTCACACTTGGAGACAGATGAGGATCTTTCCTGTGTGCTGGTGAGTGAGCTATTGGGGAAGGCTGTCGGACCTAATCCTTGTTGCTAACAGGTAATGTGTTCCTTCTGATTTAATCTCTATCAGTTTTGGGTAAGTTTAGGTGAGTATTGTGGAGAAGCAGAAGTGAGTACTAGACTTAGGTCACTTCAAAATTCTTGTAGTTTTAATGGGGGTCTCCCATCAACAGAGCCCTTTAGAGATTTCAGTGAGACCTTAATACTCAGTTGATGTGGAGGCTGAGTGACACCATCCACTTCGTTTTGGTGAAAACTTGCTCTAATTTGGACAAGAGTCACACACCTAAAGACCCAAAAATCATAATGAGATGTGCTACAATACAGCTTGTCTCTGGCACCATGCCAGGCTTAAGTGTCCATCTAGTAACACACAGGTGTATCTTCTACTTGGAAGTGTGGTACTGTAAATAACAGCATGGGAGTACAAAAGGAAAATACAGTCAGATTTCTCATAGATGAATAAAAGGGGGATGGGATTTTTAACAACACATATGATAAAATTTTCTATTATGTGAAAGTACCATCCTCTGGCCCACTAATGTAAAGTCTAGTATCTTGCAAATAAGCAGAAGATGGGTGCTGTACAAAATGGCTAGATAAAATTAATTCAGCTCCTAGAAAAATAAGGCACATATCTCCACCTCAATGACTTTGCAGTAATTACCCTCAGCTACTGCCTGCTAAATCTCGGTTAGATCTTAATTGACATACTCAATTATAAAACTATAAATTTGGGAGAGGAAAGATCTCCCTTGTCTTTAGCTGCAGTAATGTAGCTAATTCTAATAACGGTTTGTTATCTCTCCAAATATGTTTAGCAAAAGATTTTTCTAATAGTTTAATGTCCCTACAAGAAAAAAAGACTATTCATAATCTCTGAAGAATATAAAACATACAATCGATAAGTTAATCAAATTAATCCTGTCAGTCACTAGAGAGAAGGTGGGGTCTTCTGCTCTCTGACACTGTAGTAGCTGCAAATGTTGATAGCTAAAAAAAAAAACCAGTGCAAAACCTGAGCTGTGGATTGGTAATGATGCTCCTTTTAGATATTGAGAAATTTTGAGTTCTCTGGACTCTTATTATGTCTCATTACAAGTTTTCCAGGTTTACAAATGGGATTTTCTTTAATCTTTGTCTTAAAATACAACCAAGCACCAACCAGCCTCAGAAATAACAATGCTAAAAAAAAAAAAAAAACAAACATGAAATTTAATGAGGAGGTTTAAAGCCTCGTTTAAAAATTTCCTCAGAGGTCCTGTGAAATGTAGTTGTTACCCTCCAGAATATTTAGAGCAGCAGTTTCTATCTTTAACAAAATTGACTACTATTTAGTCTCCAGAGGGGCATGCTGCTACCAACAGCTTTGAAACCTTTCCTTGGAACTTCACTAATGCGGGGTGCTTGTTGCATGTTTTGAGAAAAGAGGCATAACACATCGGACTATTTTCTACATTGTCAAAATGTTCGAAGTAGAAAGTTGTGATTTCCCCCCCAACTCCTCCCCCAAGGAGGAAAGCTGTAACTCAACCCACTTGTTGGCTCTTCTCCACTGAATACAGATCATATGGTGTAAATCTTACTGAAAGGGAAGTTGTCATTTATTATAAACACATTTCTCTGAGGGGAGTAACTAGTGAACTGTAGACACCTGGATGTACTGAGTGCGTGACTAAACACATCTCTGTGTGCCTGCATACAAATTCTGGGGACTGTAAAGATCACACAGCAAGCCTAAATAATCCATTGTATTATTTTTGGGATCAGCATTCCCCAGAGGAGGTTTTAAATGATGAAACTTGCTGCTGCTTCCATCTGCACTCTGTGTGCGTGTGTTTCAGAGTGCCTTCTCCAAGCTGGTCTCTCCAAGTGGCAGCCATATGTGGCTTTGAACTACGCCCCTGCTCTTTCTGTCCTTTGGTTTTGACTTTTGTGAATCAACACGTCAAAATTTGGGAGTCCCTTGCTGCCAGGCTTCCGTGCTGGTGTATGAGGTCCAATTGCTGCCAACAGAATCCCACCTCCAGTGCTGCTCAGGAGAGCTGTCAGTGCTGGTACCTGGAACGGCAGCCAGAGGTTGATGCTGGATGTGAGCAGGCCTGCATTGGTACTGATAGAGCAAACCAGTGGTGGGCACCTGTGAAAGCATTGTGGGCAGCATCCCCAGCAAAAGCAGCAAAATAACTGAGTGGCCAGAGCCTCTGATGTTAGACACAGATGGGCTATAGGCTATACTGGATTCTGAATCTGGTTTGTGCTTTCAATTTAAAATAATGTTGCTACAGCTGCTTTTTTCTTCTTCTTTTTCCCCCCCTTTTTAAACCTCGAAGGGCTACATAGGAGAACAGAGATTCTTTTTACTGGAGTTGGCATCACCCTTTTTTTTCCCTGCTTTTCTACGTGATTTTATACAACAACCACAGCTGAGTTTCACGTGAACTGGACAGAAGCAGGAAGAAATTCTGTCTCTGGCATTACTAGCTGACTTCTTGGCATGGGAAAATAAGAGAGTGTGCAGACCGCTAACACAGGCAGTATTTCTTGAGATTAGTTTGAACAGGAGCAGCATCTGATGAAGTGGAAAAATGAGCTTTTCTGTTCCAAAGGTTTCATACTTTCTAGGGCAAGGCAGGAAGTGTTCTCTTCCAGAGAGAAAGGAAATAGGAGGGACGCTGGTGAAGTGATATGCATGCTGACAGAGGAATAAAAAACAAATAATACTTCCAAGAAATATTATAGTCCCCAAAGTGTATCTTTGTGGACTGTTTTTGGTAGAAGTGATTTTCTCTCTTTGATGCTATTAAAATGCAATAGATGACCACATCAAAACCTGTGATCTGAAAGAACAATTTTCTTCCCCTCTTTGTTTATTCCTATGTTTAATTTTATGTTCAGTTATATGTTTTGTACCAGAGAAGATAGAATCTGAGCTTTGTAAGCAAGGACCATGTGTGCAGGAAACATTTGCCATATTGCAGTAGTTGTCAGTAATAAATACAATATTCCTAGAAACCTTTGTCAACCAGATGCTTCTCTGCCTGTCCGGTATCATTCCACTACTTATTTGTCCAGTGAGTTTCTCAAAGACGTGCTTTGCTGTGGCTGAAGTGATGCTGAATGCTTTTATTTGGCATTAAAGCTGCTAGGCATTGAGGTTGCTTGGTCTGTAGCTAATGTAGGTCTTCAGGCTGCTATAAATCCTGAGGCATCAGGAAAGTCAGCCTGCACCACTGGGAAACAGTGATTTATTCTCATTGATCCCTTTTCCGAATAGTTAGCCATTTCATAAAAATGTCTAGGTACACAGCAGCATTGGCTCCCTGGCATAGTAGCTAATTATAAAATGCCCTGCAGTTCTCTTTTAAAGCAAAATGAATTTAAAGTATTTATGTCTTATTTTTTGTGGATGGTAAGAGTTTAAAGTGCTCTCAGTTTCAGGAGCACCTGAAGAGACTTGCAGAGGCAGCACAACCAGTGCTGTAGGGCAGGCAGCTGTGAAGGAGTGCAGGTCCCATCACCTACACAGTAGCCCAGGGCAGGGTCTGAGTCAGTATCTTGTGTTCCTTGTGCATTTTGGATTTTATTCATTGTAATTTGAAGCAGCAGCCTTTTGCTTAGCTTTAGTGGGGCTGGGATCAGGTACAGTGTGATTTGCAGCATAGGAATAAGTGATTCTGTGCTCAGAGTCTAGCCAGGACTGTTTGGAGGTGCTGGAGATCCCTTTGTCAGGGTGCTGATAAATAAGAGTGGGTCAGTCACTTAGGCTCTTACTTTGTCAGAGAAAACCCCACCTGCTGAGAGAGGATTGTTTAGTGATTGGTGAGAACATTCCCTGGGGTTCCTTCCTCTCTGCTCAGCAGAAGGGTGAATGTTATATGGGGCATCATGTTCCATCTGTGATTTTTCCTTCAAATGTTGCACCTTTTAGTTGCCTTGTGAACTCCTGGTCCTGACCTACTTTTTTTGTGTTTTGGTTTTTTTTTCTGCCTTTGTGCCTGTCTTTCTACCTCTCCCTAGGTTCTCTGGTCCTTTTTGTAATGCTTCTTAATCACCTTGTTATCTTCATGCTTGCCTTCATGCTTCTCTCCTTTCAATTAATGAGTTTCTCATATCTTGTTACTCTCATACTTCTACACGTGTCTCTTTGCTTCACTGAAACCAAGCTGTTTTAAGAATAATAATAATAATTTCTAAATAAAACCCAAAGAACAAGCAGTTTGTCTTGGAAATTTCCCAGGCTTCAGTGCATTTCAAATGCACACAGAGGTATTCTAAACTACACTTTCTGTTTTTGAAGGATGTAACTTCTAACTCTGCAGGTGAGAACAATAAATAATTTTTTCATTTATCCTAGTGATAAATATAATCCCTGTCCATTTGGGAGCATTTGGAGGCCACCAGAAGCAGCTACAGCTGTCTCCCAGCCTGTGTTCCTTTCTCATGTTAAAGACTTACTATATTTTTAATCATTGATATGAAGTGGGGTTAATCAAGATTTTATTGTTTGCAATTTATGGATTTGATGGAAAGGTTTCTGAAGGAAGGTCTCTCTATACACATGTAGAACTTCACTAAAATTCTCTCCAGAGTGCTCACACACACAACACTTACATCATTTTCCCTGTAAATATAGGAAGGAAAATGAAAACACTGCTCAATGCAGCTTAAGGATAACAGGATGCATCTCAACGTACTTACTGATGCTGGATTTTGGCCAGGACTCCAAGACAATAGACTGGTGAAGTCCAAAATTGTATGGTTTCTTTAATGATCGTAAGCAATTGGGAGATTTTGTATTTGCATTTTATCTCGGAGGCAAGTGTTAGAAATAGGTGTAACCAACTGTCACACAATCCAGCTTAGAAGAATGCTTGCCTTTCCAGCTGCGTGGATGCCTTGCAGGCTGGAGGGGTTTTCTGCACATTAAAAACAAAACCAAAACACCACCTGTCAATAGTATATGAAAGGGCCTCAGTTCCTTTTATCTCAAAACTGTCTTAAACAGTGTTTTAGGGAATATCTGGTAGGAATAATTGGATTTTTCCCCCCTAAATACACACTAAAGTGTTGCATGAACCACAATGCAAAGCTAATTTTACATTGATGCGAGTTGCTTGTGAACTGCTGCCGTTATTTTTAACCTGGAGGTGCAAATGGTGTATTAAGTGTGTGTTCCCATAGTGTTTCCTTTGGCTTGACTTTTCCTTTTGCTGCCAAGATGTTTCATCGATGCATGTTTCAAATGCACATCAACTTTCTGTCAAAGACTGTGGTGAGAAGGAGAAACAATAGATTTTACAGGATTACAGGTTTATACACCTTCCATCTTGCAGTTATGGGAATTTATTGTATATCCTGTATTTTATTTTTTCCTTCTGTTTTTTTAGGCTTATTTGGGACGAATAATAAAGCTGTTGAGAAATGCAGTGTGTGTGTATATATATATATATATATATATATATATATAACAGAGATAAAAGTCAGTATTCAGTGGAGATCCTATTTGGTTTCTTTTCTCTGCAGTGGAGTCGCCTTTGTACCTTTGCATTGCCCTGGTTTTACAAACAGTAAGAACAGCCCTTAGGTCAAGCCTCGAGTCTTCAAATAAACTTTAAGTCATCAATTTATTATTTTATTTTTAATGTAGTGTAAGTACAATTTTTATTCTTCAGAAAGCAGCTAGTTTTCAGTCTAAATACTTGGATTGTCTTTGCTTTTATGTCATAAGGTCTTGCTGACTCAGAATGCTGATGTGTTTCTAATTTTATTTTCATCGGCAAGATAAAATTCTTCCATAACGTGGAACTACAAATTAACTTATCTGTGACATAAATTTGCTTTATTATATGGTTACCTCTTTGCAAATTTTAGGCCTGGCTATGACTAAACTAAAATGATACCGAAAAAGCCTTGTTTTGGTGGGAAATTGGGTATTTCCCAGCTTCTTCATGTAAACTGAGAAATGGCATTGCTAACTACTTCAAGAATAAGTACTACAACAGCATATATGAATTTTGGTTTTGTCTGTATTTCATTTTACTGCTTGTCTTTACTAAACTGTAGTACTAATGGCTAATTATGTATCTATGGAAAAGAAAAAAAAAGAGAAGGGATTAATTTGCTTTTCCATAGCAATGCAAAATCCTGTGTGTCTGGTTTTGATGAGTATGTAGCACCCCCCTTCATAGTAAGGGATTATCCGTTTACTTTTAGAAATGCAGGTAAATCTCCTTCATGCTGCCACGAGGTGCACCTAAGAATCCCTGACCTTAAGGCTGTCCTTTGGCTCCCCATCACACTCTTCCAGTGGATGCCCATACTGTTTGAACTCTGCTCCACTCCTTCAGCCCAAGCTTTATTTGCTCTAACGAGCACAGAGTGTGAAAAGGAAAAACAGTGGGAAGATAAGGGTGTTATTTTAGCAGGCAGAGCTTCCACTAGGCTGAGGGTACATTGGAATGACTGTGAAGGTGTGTTGGTTGGGGCTGATGCCTCTGCCTTTGGTAGGAGCCTGGCACTTGTCCCCTTGGCATGATGCTTATTGCTGCCCTGGGGTGATGTATTTCCCTGCCCCCCCTCACATGAAGAGAGGATGTGATGCAGAAGACTGGAAGGAACTGGTTTTTTGGAGAATGAGGGCAAGACTGAGACAGACTATGCTGCTCAGGGGTGGTAATTTGTTGGGGAGATTTGTATGAAAAGGAGAAATCAGAAAATAGGTGTGGGCGTGGGAAAAGCAGAGA
This sequence comes from Eopsaltria australis, assembly GCA_034509425.1. NCBI lineage: Eukaryota > Metazoa > Chordata > Aves > Passeriformes > Petroicidae > Eopsaltria > Eopsaltria australis. The sequence continues at coordinate 762,593 of JAVTVJ010000068.1, read as the reverse complement.
GATCCAACAACAGGAAGAAGGAGATGAAGACTGGGCACAGGACAAAGGTAAGAGTGTAGGAGGAGTTATGTTTTCCAGATGTGGGCAGAAGGATACATTGGCATGGCTGTACTGTGGTCCAGGTCTGGAAGAGGACATGATTTTTCTGGATCTCATCACTGCTGAACTTCCATCTAACTTGAAATCTCATGGCAGAGAACGTTTTCTCTTTGCAGTGGTGGTCCACCAAGAGAATGGCAACAACTTCATTAGCCCAGATGGTAGATGAGTAAGTTCCCACTGCGCCAGTAAACCATAGCAGCATAGCAGGATGGTCAGTGAGGATATTTTGGGTTGCAGTTTGTTATTGGGAATGATTGATTGCAGACACTCTCATGGAGAGGGAACTTCACATGTTAGGGTTACATATGAAGGATATCCCAGTTGTTAGAATGAGTGACCTGTAAATGCTGAGTTTGCTTCCCCTTTCTGCTAGAGCAGAGCTTCTGATAATACAGGCACGTGCTGCAGATTCTCTACCCTGTCAGTAAGCAGGAAGATTTGCTCAGGACCACGTTGGGTACTGTGCTACAGCTTTGTTGTAGCTGCTGCCTTTTCAACCCAGTCTGAAGATCAGAAACTGGAAAACATGCAGCAAAGGAGGGAATTTCAGGATGGCAGAGGAATACTTTGGCAGTTTGGACTGTCATAGGCTGCCTTGAAGGATGAGTCATGCAGGATTCAAAGTGACAAGCATTCAAGTACTTATGGATTTAGTGTTTTAGCTTGTAATGTTAAATACAGAGTCAGGGTGGACATCTGTTAGTCTATCAAAGCTTTGTGTTCAGGCAAAGCTGCTGCTTAAGAATCTGGCCAGAGTGAACATGAAAAAAGAAAAAATGCCTTCAAGACATGGAAAGTCAGCTTAGGCAATCAATAATGAAGCATCTTTGAAGTTCCTAAAACCATAGAGATTAATTTCCTAACAGAAGAGAATTTCTATGCCACTTGTGACAATATCTGGTATCGAAAGATAACAAGAACCTTTTATCCTTTGATCAAATTTTAATAATACTGTGGGTAGGCACATAAGCCTGTTGTACTGTCAGGTCTCCAAAGCCTCTCTGGGCAACCTATTCCAATGTTTGACCTCTCTTGCAGTAAAGTTGTCTTAGAATGTTTCAGTAGGTTCCCACCACTCCTTGTTCTGCCAGTGGGCACCAGGGAGAAGAGCTGGGCTGCAGCCACTTGCCAGTGGGATCGTGCCATTCACACTGCAGGTTTCAGCACACTGAATTAAATAGGTGCTCCTGTTTTCCCTTTTGGTGGTGATTCAAATTCAGTCTTGTCACTTTTAACTCCTCTCCATCTCCTGTATTGCCAGGGAATGCTTACACCATTTGGGAAGGCTTCCATATTGTCCAACAGGTTACAAGATTGCAAGGGCAGGTACAGAATTTTTGGATTCTATGGAAAAGCACTGGTTTGACACTCATCTCATCTGAACATCTGAAAAGTTACTTGATACCTTTGGAAAAAAAATAGTAATACTGAAATATAGTAATACTGACTTTCATAATTATTATTTTAAAGTAGTCCTGTCCTTCAGTGTTGTAGTTTTCTGTTGAAATGGTGGCTTTTTGAGTTGCTTTTTGGAATTGAATATTGATGGTACATGAAGGTAATATACTTTTGTACTGACACAGGTTAATTCATCCTGTGTAAGAAGTCCCTTGTTCTTTTTGTGAAGATCTCATTAACTTTAAGCCAACTACTACTCCACATATTAAAAATATATATATTTCCAAGCTAAATCATGTGTCACATAGTGTATCAGGGTCATGACATGAGGGCAGGTGGGCTCCATCCTGTGAGATGCTGGCACTTAGGTCTTCCCTCAGCAGAGCACTTTATTTTGTGCCAGGCTGTGATTAGAAAGTAGCACACACTGCCATGCTTTGCTAGAGAGGGGCCTGACACTCAGCACCCCGCTGCATTGAGCCCAAGAATGTGCTGCATATTAGAGGGAAAAAAACTACATTGAACTCTAAAAATACTATCTTTTTGCAGGTCATATTTCCTCTCTCTCTATTCCTTTTAAGGTCTCTCTGGTACCTGATATTATTCATTGTTGGTAGATAGAGAGGTTTGCTGGACAAGTGCAATGCTTTTATAGAAAGAGTCATTCTGCGATTTCAGATTGCTCAAAGCTTTTTCCCGTCACTGCACTTATTGGAGGGAAGGGAATCTAAATGTACAAGGGCAGAAATAATTTCCCTTTTCTTTAACAATTGCACCCATGATGTCAGCTGCTGCTAGTAATGTAGAGTGATAAATTGACATTGAACTTGAACAGAATTCATGGCGTGCTGGAGACAATACAAACCTCTGAGGAAATAATTATTTTGCTGCCAGGAGCTCATGCATCCCAAATTGGTTGGTGTGGGGACTTTAGAGCAGCCTGCCTGCCTATTGACTGGAGTTGAGAGCTGGTGCTGCCAGCTCTGTGTTAGTGCAGGAACTCAGTCTTTGTGGTTTGCTCATAGCATGTCAGAAAAAAGAAAAGAGAGTGACAAAGGTCTGATGTTGCCCACTTTTGCTTGCTTGCTTGCAGGGAGAAGCAGTGGGTGTTGAAAACCGAGTTCAGTAATATGTTTTTTCCTGTGAATATAGGACTTTGGTACTCTCACAGCAGTATTTAACTGCAGACACTTGGTTATAGCATGATTCCTAGTGAGCAGGAGGTCACTTGAATACTGCAGCCACTGGAATTCAATTTAGTGTTCATGGCTCAATCGATTTGGGCAGGGCAGAGTCCCTCTGGTCAGGAGACACTTGTTACCAATTGGGGTCACAATAATTAAATTTCCCATGAAAGTAATTAGTTTGCATTATACACAACACTTTTCTGGGTTTTTTTTGTTTTGTTTTGGAGGTGGCAGTTTTAACTAAAAAGCCCAAGCATGCAGTTCTCTTCTCTCCCTTCATTAAAGTCAGTTTGAATGTTGAGGATGCTCCATGATGGCCTATAATTAAGCTCTTGCTTTTCATTAGAATAAAACATTAATGACAATCTGAATCTGAGTTGCTCTTGCCTTTCACGGAGAGTCAGGTACCTTGAGGTTTTTCTGACTTTGGAAATTTTACTCTTTATTCAAAGGTCATGTTCTTGCAGAGAAATAATCTTTCAGTATGTATTTTGGTCTTCCTAAAAGTATTATTATCTGCAGGGGACAAGAAAAGGTAACTCCCAAAGTTTGTAGCTTTCTTATATCTCAGAGACTTTTCATTTGAGTTTTGACCTCTTAATTCAGGATATCTTAATTTGTACAGGTCATAAAGTTTTGGAAGGTTATAAATTAGTGTATTTAATCCCTATTTAAATAACAAAACTAACAACATACAAACTTGCATGGTCAAAGAATAGGTTGGGTCAGAAGGGGCCTCTAAAGGCACCATCTGCTCCAATCCACCTGCAGTGAGCAGGAACATCAACTACATCACTTTATTCTGAGCTACTCTTGCAATATGCATAACAGAGCATGGATCCTTGGTGTTTTCTTGGCTTCTGATTTGAGCTTGGCTACAACTAACAAACCTCCAAAGTGTGGGACAAGCAAAATAAAATTTTTGTCTGTGAAAATCAACATAATGCTTTCAATAACAATAACTTTTAATAACAGTTAGTGTTACAGCTCAGTGTTTTTTCCAGTGTGCAATTTTTAACAATGAAATTGTCAGACATCCAGTGTGGTGTGAAACAGCAGCTTGGACAATAAGCTTGATGTCATCTACTGAAATGTAGTTGAAGGCTATGTCTGAACCACCAAAGGGTTGTCTCCTTTGATATTTATTACTTTGATATTCATAGTTTTTCAGTGGTGCATCTCTGGCTATATTTGGTTTATTCGGTCCCATCAGTTATGGTGTTACACTGATTAGGACTAACTTTTTATATATATTCAGTGGTGATACTTTTGCTGTGACAGGTGATGGTAACCTCTGGAGTAACAAAAAAAGTCTTCCAGTAACATCTGGGTCAGGAGAATACCATGTATTTAATTTCTGATCTATCTGAGGAGTTCTTTGCTTTGTTTGGTGCTTTCAGAGAAGAATCCTGTGTTCAGTATCTTTCTTACCTTTCTTCACGGTACTGAAATCTTTAAAAATGGAGAAGTTGCATGGTTTGTTTACCAAGGTAAATGGTAAAGCTAAACTAAATAGTAAAATGTAAAAAATATTAACATTGCAAGTACCTCATGTGCAGCGAGTTGGTTTGGTTACCTGCTGGTGAGGCAACGTGAGCTGGCTTGTCTTGCCTGCTGTAATCTAGAATTTGATGTTGAGACATGAAGGCATAAATGCAAAGGTTAAAAATCTGTAATACTTTCACCCAATGGAAGTGGCCCATAGCAGTCTTTTTAGGAGAGTTTTGGCCAGTCACTGGGGGAAGAAGGCTTTGATGCTACCTGTGCTGCAGGGCAGCACTTCTTCTGTGGCTAGAAAGTTTCAGTGTGTCCTATCCATTTTTTCAGCTGAAGCTACAGTTCATGAAGTGATCTCTTAGTATTGCTTGGACGTCCGTGCAGTATGTAGTGGCTTGATTTTTCTGTGCACAGCTCCATGCAAACACCCTGGGGGGAATTCAGAACAGGAGAGTTTTAGTCACTGAAGGATAATAAGCAGAGAGGAAAATAAGAGCTTAAGTATTGTGTATATTACTCGGGTTGATGCAGTAGTTATAACCACTTCTCTTTTCCTTTTAGCAATATCCCACGTAATGCCAAAGTCATAAAATGGTCCATAAAGTGGAAAGGTGAAAGGGTTCCTTGTCCTATATAATTACTAGACCTTAGCTCCTGTTCACTTTCTCCCATTGTAGGAATGCTTTGGCTCTGGTTCCCTGCACATGTTCTTTAATGAATTGCTGGCATTTATACTGAAGACAAAAAAGGAGAACACTATCCTTTAAAACTTTTCTTCTATTTTCATTTAATTAGTGCTATTTACAGAAGCAAAAAAAAAAAAGAAAAAAATTTAAAAAAATCCAAATCCGCTAGTTTTTTCTTTTCTGATGTGATAAAAAATGTCTGGGATGCAAGGCACTAACTTCACTGATGCTGATAGGAAATTATTTGTTTGTTAGTTGACTGTCTCTGGTTATCTGTTCTTCAGACTTTGAGATTAAATTTCTCTGGAGTCTCACCAGGATTATAAAGAGTTTTTACATGCTCCATTGTACTGGCCCATAATTGTGTCCTGTGGCTGATGGATTTCTGAGGAAGTGGGAGTGGGCTGGATTCTTGTTTTTTCAGGGGAGAAGACAGCATGTGCTAATATTCAGTTCTTTTTTTTTCTGTAACAATCAACAAGTGTTAGCAACACAAATAAATAATTGAAAATGGGTCCATAGTTAGTCTATGAGATTTGGATGTGAGATGGAAAATCTGACTGGTCTTGTGTTGCAATTAAGTTCCAGTTGATCAGAATTTTTTCTTTTACAGCAAGAATCCAAGTACTGTGATTATTACTCAGACCACCCAGTTATCTGAGATGCCTCTTTTTGGCTTCTTGAAACCTCCTTAAGCAGTCCCTCCTTACCTGCAGCAACCTGACCTCACTCCTTTCCTAACCGGAGTCAGCCTCATCTTTTCCTGGCATTTGCTCTCGTTTTACTGTGGGCAGCTTTGATCAGCTGGAGATTGCTCATGAGCACCAGCTCTCAGTCTCTGCTTTGGGGTGTAATCTCCATAGGCCTGTGTGTGCAGCTTAGGTGCATTTTGGAAGTGCAGCATGTGTTGGTGGTGCCACTAGGTGAAGCTACCCCTTCTGCTTGAATCTCCATGTTTGTTTTGCAAAGATTTGTTCCTTTATGATGCAGAAAATGTCACCACCATAAAACCATATGAGTGCTTTTTCCACAGAGGAGTGCAGGTGAAATTTAACACTGTGGTTATTCCTATTTCCCAGCTAGGGACTTTGAAGCCCACTTCATTCTTTTCATTAATTCTGGGCAGAAATTTCAGTTTAAATAACCAGTAGAGATTGCTATCCATCTGAGAAAGACAGCCAGAGACAAACCAAGTGTTATGAAGCTAAAGGTTTGATGTGGACCCTGGATGTCACAGCCTTCAGTGTCAAGACTCCAACAGAAATAGCAACACAGGGTAAAAGTAAGAAAAAGAAGGTGGCGACTGAACTAACATGCATGGGAAAGGTCAGAATTAGCACAAGGCAGTTCAGAATGTTGAATGAGGGAAACTTAATGATTATAACAGAGCAAAAAGTCAGTGTATGGTTTTGATCGCAGAAGATAAATCACCTAGCCAGCTCTCCTTTATAAACAGTTAATGTGGGTTATTTTTGCTCCTGGAGTTGTGGGCCTCCAATTTATATTATGATTGAAGAGCATTAATCATACTTCTTTGCACAGACTTTATCCCTGAACAGATTCCGGTCGATTAAATTTTGCCCCATTACTGCTGTAAGTAATGACTGTGCTGCATTTAGGCTTCACTAGGAGAAGAGTGTTATAATAGTTGAAGTTTTGTGTGGTTCTGGACAAGCTAGAGTGACCTGAAGGCTTTTGGGTAGTTGACTGTGATTTACAGCATAGAAGAAGCAAGAGGCTTGTGCTGCCAATTCAGAAGATGCCAGATGTGGATTTTGGTAGGCATCCTGGTCATGTAACTTATGTGGGTTAAAATAGTATAAACTAGTGATTAGTTTTTACCTGTGTCTAGTGGCAGAGGGAGTTCTGTTCTTATCTTGAATACAATGCAGCTCAAACCTAAAACAGTGTTAAGCTATCAGGCAGCACAGGTGAGTATCATCTCTGGGTCACTGTTCAGGAGATAATGATAGTTTTACCTGTGTTAAGGCTGGAGCAGACCATCAGGTGGTATACTCATATCTGCTGCTTCATTGCCATGCCAGCAGTTAACAGCTGCTCTTGGGGGCTCAGACAGCACATCATTTGTGGTATATTAAATGCTGTACTTAAAGTTGACAATCAGGGCTACAGGAGACAGATGTCTGTGTTATTAAGTTGTTAATGGTTAATGTACGTGGCTATAAGTGGTTTATAATGTAAAGGAGTAGGGTACCTAATGCCTATTGAGATCCATGTGAATGATTGTCTGGATCCCTGGTACTGTTCTGAGTGTCCTATGATGAGAATTTTGGCTGACATGCAGGAAATGCATTTTTGGACTTTTTTTTGTAGGAGGTTAATCAATGTGCATGTAGGCTGTGTGCCACATGTAGGCAATTTGTCTCAAACTTCACTACAACCAGTATTTTCTCTCAGGCCAGTAGTATCTTGAGAGAGCACACTTATCTTTACATTTATGTCATTATTTTGTTAAGCAAAGGTTGTCTATTGTTATCAAAACCAATATTTATTAGTGAGTTTTTCCTTGCCCGATAATATACTTACTTGGAGGTAAAATAATTTGCTGTGTTTTCATTCTATTTGTACAGTTTTAGCCTCTTCAGTCAAACCTGGGATTGTATTTTTGCTTAGCTTTCTGTTGTTGTATAGATGTATTTTAGCAGAGACCTGTTAAATGAATTTGGGTATCACACATGGACACGTATACATATATGCTCATGCACAGTTTTCTGTTAATGTATGTTCTTGAAGACAGTGACACTTATTTAATTAGCCATCAGAACTTCCCAAAATCTGATTACATTAGGTTATGGCTATGTGCCATTTAGAAGTGTGTGTCTTCAGTTTTCTGTCTTTTTAAGTTACTGTAGTCTAGCTAAAACACTGATTCTAATGAAACAATAGGATTGCATATGTTTATTCATATCTGTTTATATGTTCAGAGGTTTTTAAATTTTAATTATATTTATGAAGACATTATATGCAGTTCCTTATGAATATATAGATTGTTGCTAGACCTTAAATGCTTCAAGTATGTACCAAAGTCTCCAGTTGATAAGAGGAGCCTGTTAGCTGCTTGCTAGCTTAGAATTGGGATCATTTGGCAAATGTATTGGAACATAAAAATCTTGAAAGAGTAAGGAGCTAAGTGCTGAGGTCTGGCTCTTGCTCACTTTACTGCATTCTTGTATAGGAAATGTCTTGCACTGTTGAGTTTTTCTAATAAGAGCATTGGCTAATTAAAAGTTCGGCAGATCCTGAGGTTTTAAGAAATCTTGACCCAGAGGTTTTCTTTCTCCTACCCTTTTTCATGTAACCTGTAAAGGGAAGTTCTGGAGTTTTTTTGGTGGCTGTTGAAATGATCACTTTGAATTCAAAAGATTTTTTAGCAATTCAGAATGCTATAGACTGACATTTGTCAGGGCAGGCCCAAAAGGAGAGACAAAATTCTCGGATGTGAGGGCTGCAGCAGATAATAGGTGGAACAGGTTGAGCTCTGCCCTCTACCCAGTTTTATTAGCTCCCTTGATAACTCAAGGGCAGCTGGAGACATGACATTTATGAAGCATCATCTCTTTGGAGTGGGTACCTGTGTAAGCCCCACGGCACTACCTTAAAATTTCACCAGCATATTGAGAAAAAATGGACAAAGGTCTGAAATGTATCAAAACTGAACAAGCACTTTTAAGTGCCAACCTAGTTAAATTACAGGAATTTGCTCTAATTAATGCAGCTGTAATTAATACAGCTGTACTAGTGCCATAATTAGTATCTTTTTCAGCCATGGCTTGTGTTATGGAAACAAAATACTGTGTAGTAGAATTCTGTTCACATTGGATGCTTTGATTTAGCAGTTGTTGAGGGTTTTTTTTAGCTGATGATAGGAAGCCCTAATAGGAAGGAATCCAAAAACCCTTTAGGCATCATCTTAATTTTAAGCATTGTTAGTGGATCTAGTGCCTTCAGCAGAATTACTGTTTTGGTGCTTTCCTAGACTGAGCCTGGGTTAACTGGAGTATTTGGTAGATAGGCAGTGTGCCTGTTGCATGCAATTGGGAGGCAATCACTGGAGTGAACAAGTCCTGTGAATCTTGCACAACACCAGGGTGGCCAGGGAGTAGTAAGGGCTAATTTGCCATGTGCAGTGTTCACGGAGTTGGGGATAAATTTGCTGACTCTTTCTCCTGTTCTATATTTGTCCACTTAGCACCTTTCCTTACCCTGTTGTGCAGTGTCCCCATGCCTGTGTTTTCAGTTCTACTATGAATCACATGCCAAAATAAGCAAAGAAAAAGAATTGCAAACCTAGATGCCCTACTGCAAGCCAGAGTTGGATACCAGCAATGGAGCATTTTTCTATTTATGTTCTTTGTCTTTTGCTGAGGCACCTAAGTGTCAGATACAGGATGCATACAAGTTAACTCTGTACCGTTGTGGTAATATAGCATTATATTCTCACTAAAGCTTTAATTTTTTTTTTTTTCTTTTTTTACTTTTTGTACACCATTTGTTGACTGGAGTTTTCAGTTTTGCCAGGTTCAGTCTGTTGTTAGCAGAAAAAGTATTTCCTACTCTCTCTCCCTTGGAAATGGTGTAGTTCAACAGGAAATACTATCATAGACTAATCAAAGGAAGGTAGCCCTGCCCTGATGGGGGTATCCCAGTCATCCTGGCTCCCACTGTGCCATGACAGTGGGGAGAATGTGCTGCTGGATTCTCTAAAGTATGACTATCCTAACAAAAAACTTACTGCTTAACTAGTCTTATAGGCCATAAACCACTTTTTTTTTGTTAGCTACCTTGCCCTAGCACCATTTTTGAAGTGTTTGAGGTATTTTTTGCCCCAGGGAATATCTTGCTATTTAGACCATGGCTGTGGTGGTGGTCTGAGTGCTTGCTGGTACATGGAAATGCCTCTGAGCTACTATTTTGTCTAACTTGCATGGATGTCAGTAGTGTCTGAAAGATAACTTTTGTACTCTGCTGCAATAAGATTTGAAAATAAGGAGCTCTTTGTCATAAAACTCAAAAAAAGTATTGAGATACAATTTATAATTAGCTTTTTTCCTGTAGTTGCCAGTGTAAGTACTCACATGAGTCACTTTTTTAATCCAAGACACAAATGAAATCAGAAAATTGTCATGGATGCTTAGTTTCCTTGTTTGCTATAATGAAATAATTTGTGCTGGTTTTTTTTTTCCCTTTGTCTTGGAGAAGATCTATTAGGGTACAGTTTAAAGTGATTTTCTGAATGTTGTAGTAAAATTGCCAAAGCAGATTAAAGTATATTATAGAGACAGCAGCGTGATGAAAAGTTCAGTTTTATTTTCTGATTAATTGTTATTCATCACAGGAGTCATTTAGAATCTCCAGATATATTCTTGCTCATTTTGCATCTATCTTTGAGATTCACCTGAGATTCTAACTCCAAAACACAGGAAACTTTAATTAGTTAATAATTTCCTTGATGGCATTAATCCATGCTTCATTCCTGGTCAGATAGCACAATAATGATGTGACTTTTTTTGTCCATAAAACCTAGTACAAGTGCACTGAACATGAATCCATTCATGCAAAGAAAACTAAGTGACTTATCAAGCTAGATTTGCAAGAATTTCTCCTTTTCTACAGGCAGCTTCAGACGTCTGCTGCCACTGAGGACAAAACCCCTCATTCTGTTCATCTAATGAGCAAGGTACAGGATGGACCCTTAGAAAGTGTCCATCTTGATTTTTGAGATTAGCAGGTAAATATTTGTATAGTGAAATGAAAGAGGGGCAGATGTTTTTTGCTATTGTTACTTGCTGAATTACTTTGACAGCCACAAAGCACTAAGTGCTGCCAGTGCATCCTGGGTGCAGCAGGTGTGATGTGGGCTGAGGTGAAGACACCCACCCTGAGTGTTAGAGTGTGTACTGGGCCAGAGCTTTCAGCCTGTATGGTCAGCAGAGCCTTGGGAGCAGCAGTTCAGCTGTTTACCAGTATGGGCTCAATTCTATTGCCTAAGCATAGAATGGCATTTGGGATGTGCTGTAGAGGATGTGGACATCTTTGTGGGCAGGTAGGTGCTGTACAGGCTTGCAGGAGACCCGCTCCATGCCCTTCTGGACAGGCAGCTGGGAGCTAGGAGGGCTATTCCAGGGGTATTCCAAGTCTAGTGGCTTGTCTGTGTGTAATGTTTGTGACATCTACGTGGGTTGTGCCTCAGATGTTGACTTAAACATTGATTGAATCATTGTCCTCTGATTCTATTGCCTGGATCTGCATGGATTATGATGGTGGTGTACACAACTGGGGCATCCTTGGACACCTAAGCATGGACTACTACGTGGAAGTGCCTTGCTGCCTGCCCACCTTCAAGTCTACCGAGCAATGTGCAGAGTGGGAAGGACTGAGATGGGTACATGTACAGTGTCACACATGTGACATTTTAATGTATACATGTCAGAAGAGGGTCTTAATTGGTTTGGAGTCAAGGAGAGAGAGTAGTTTTTGCTGAAATTTGTGTAAGAGGCTCTCCATGAATAGAATTAACCTTTCAGAGAGAAATAGGGCAATGTTTGGATACAGCTTCCATGCAGTGGATCCAGGAAAGTGAGAACATATAGATTTCCCAAATATAGTCTGAACGGTGTTAAAAGTGACCAGGGTGCAGTTGCCTCTGTTAACACAGACTTCTGAATAGGAACAGATTAAACAGGAGAACATAATCTAGTCTGTTCTAAGGATGTATGTGAGCATGGTGAGGCACTGGAACAGGTTGCCAGGAGAAACTGTGGATGCCCCATCCCTGGAAATGTTTAAGGCCAGACTGAACACTGCTCTAGGATGCTCCCCTGGCTTCCTTCATCCTTCCCATGTGTCTTACTTTTGCATGCCCTGTGGCTTGGAAGGTGTTTCCCAGGTGAGCATAGCCCACTGCTTTTGGGGAAGGAACAGTTTTCCACTCTCACTTGTGATTTCCACCCTGTGCAGCTTGTGCGGCTGGAAAACAGGCAGGCAGAGACCTTCCCTTCCTGCATCCCACTTGCACAGAACAGCCTTGTAATGTACTCCCTTAGGAAACTAAATAAATGAAACAGATAGTGTTTATCCCAGACTTAATGGGAGTAGAGAAGGAAAGCGAGGAAGCAGTGGAGAAGTCGTGGTGCTTTATAGAGAAGTGTACCAAGAATCATTAGACAAGACTCTGGCACTGAAGTAGCAGGAGGAGAATAGATGGTATGACTTGGGATGTTTGTTGAGTGGGAACTGTTGAAAGTCATAAACAGCCCAAGAGGCATGGAGACTAAGCCAAAGCCTTGAATTTGAAGGAATTGTCGGAGACTTCAGTGACAACAAAACCAGTACATCCATGAAATTGCTGGGAATAGCAGGTGAAATGCAAGGGGTGAAATGTAGCTTTTTCACTGCTGAATTTACCTTGCAAATGACTGGAGGAAGGAACCTGAGAAGCAGTTAAGAAGGGTGATTAGGATCAAATGTGGGGTTCTGGGGAAGGTAGGAGGTTCCAGCAGACTTTAAATGCAACTCCCTGGATATATTTAATCAGTCTGCTAATGCCTTCACTTAGCTGACAGCAAAGTTACTACTTTTAGGATAGTATTTCTCCACCACTTGTTAACAAAAGTCCATTCCTGCTGAGTATCAATAGCTTTTATTGAAGTCTGTGTCTCAGGAGTCTGGGCCCAGAAAGGACATGGGAAAGGCATCCCTCTGCTCTGACAGAGATGCCTTCGAGGCAGAGATGAATAGCACAAATCTCGGCACTGTGACAGAACTAAGAAAGGTGGAATTTATTTTCTTGCTACGTCGTCTTTTTTTAAAATCTTTAATCCCACCAGGCTGTTAAATCTAGTATGGAAGGGGAGAATTTCTCTGTCACAAGGAGTTTTGTTATTGTAGGACTTTGAACACGTAGATAATATGTTTGTGTAATTTCTGTTTGTGTGCTGCATTGAAAGTGGCTGTAACTTTTTGTCAAACTCCATGGATGGATTTTGAGCAAACTCACAATGTATGGTGGTGTTTTGAGATCAAGGGTTTGGTCAAAGGAAGCAGCAAGTTTGGTTTTTTTTTTTGGCTACAGTGGTCCTCTTAGCTGTACTGCACTGCTGTAGCAGAGCACAAAAATGTAAAAGGGAATGAATGAGGCAAGAATAGAATCAAGATAATTTTCTCTTTGGTACAGTGAGGAAATTTTGATGTGCAAATGTGCCAAGAAGGTAAGCTGGCTATGCTCTAAAATCAGAAAAAAAGTGATTTCAGACACCTCAGTTTTTATGGTTCATAAAAGTCTGTCCTTCTTTCCATATGTCAAGATGGACACCACTCTTTTGGTAACATTTAGGGATTATCCCTTGATTCTGAGTCCAGGGTCACAAAGGTTGTCTGCAGTCAGTAATTCACAACAGAAAGAGGAAAACTAGGTCAGAAAATTGCTTAAGGGATTCCTGTATAATGACATTGAGGCATTGGTGTTGTCAAACCATTTATGATTTCAAGTTCTTTCTTTTCCTTCTGTGCTGAAGATGATTTTGAGAAAGTACAATCGATTGCAAGTTCAGGCAGCATGGGAATAAGTGTCAATAAGTATGCAAAATTGTACTCTTGTGTGCCAGCATGCTGCCAAAATCATCCAAAACTTCTCTGTCCCAGCCACTCTTGGAAGGTCTTATTTTATCACATTTCTGAGCTGAGGAAACAGCCATTAGAAAAATCTGCTGGGAGGGGCAACACATGCTTTAAGACTAGAAGAAGTGCTGGGAAAGATCAGCATAGAGGTAAACCTGACCTAAACCTGAGCTCACGTCTGGACTGTTTTTTATGGTCAGTGCAGAGAAGGCATCTGTGGGATTGATGCATTGCATCCAGCCAGTGTCAACCCACTACAAATGGGAAGGGAAAAAAAAGATTTAATAACTTATTCCTTAAAAGTGCTTCTTTATCACCCCTGAAATTTTAAGGGTGTTTTGAAATAGCTCATGTGTAGTTGTCTATCCCTTGTCTGACATTTAGCAAGGAAACATCCCAGAACACAGGATCCCAGAAGAGTACCCAAGAACAATGTCTAGCTGTTGATTTTTGGTTACTTAAAAAACAGGGGCGGAAGGTTGAATTGCTCTGCTTCACTGACTTATTCTAGGTTATAGAACATGTATGTGCCTATGCTCTTTATCTTGATTGCAGAAAAAGAGCACAAAGAGGTGAGATCATACACAACTCTGAATAGAGTTATTACAAATCAGAAGTCTTGAAGCCTTCCACAACCCTTGCTGAAAATTGTTGGCTTCAGTGTGACCGGGGTGGAATATTTGAAATGTTATTTAACTCTTGTGTTACAATAACTCCTGTAGGGTCCAGAAAAGTCAGGGCTTCATAGTACAAATGCAGACAAAACAAACCTACTTCAGAAAATTTATAGTATGCATACATTTCTCAGATGTATATTTAAACTCTCTATCCTTGAGTTGAATGTTATATTCAAACAGAAAAGCTCAAAGAAATAAATTTTCTTGCATATTTATGAAGCTCTATGGGTTAAAAAAATTTTAAAGCTTCCAATTCTCATATATCAAAAGGCCTTTTTGTATACAACCACCACCACCCCACAGCAATGAAAAATTTTAAGTGTAAATAGAGGTGAAGGCAAAGCAGTTAACTTAAGCAAGTCCTTTAATATTTAACATTGGCTGCTTCATCCACCATTGACAAATTCAATTTGGGGAATGTCTATTTAAGAATATTCATGAACCAAAAAATATGCACAGATGCAAATCTTAAGTGAGACACTTAACTTCTGCAGGGCTGAAGTCAGAAAGGTCAGACTCTTTTTTGAGAGTTAGTGTCTATTATTTTAATTTTTTTGTGGATGTAAATTGCTTTGGAAATCTACATGACAATTATAGGGAAAGGAAAGAAACTGATATAATGAGCTTCTTAAAGATCATGTGTTGTGAAGAGTTTCCCTTCCCTAGGGAGGGCACAGCTGGACTTGGTTGCACTTTTGTGACATTCACCTGGCAAATTATCATTAAGGGCCCTCTGGAGAAGACCTGATCTCTGTCATGTACAGAGGTAGAACCACTTCTGTTGTTCTGAGTAAATTTTTCTGAGTAAATGTCTTGTCTGTTAGCTGTTTAGTCCAGCCCGTGGTTAGAAGCACAGAGGCCTCTGCTCCCTCAAGTTAAATGTGCAAATTTTTAGTAATCTCAGAGTTTTTCCATATGTCTGTTCTCAAGAGAGTGGCTTTTCACCTAGATGGTTGAACTGGGTTCCCACCTAGTACTGTTCAAATTCAATCCACAGCCATGAGAGACTGAGCATGATTTCTTAAGGATGAAGAATTGCATCATATAACCGTGCTTTCATGAAGAAAGTGAGATGGATGCTTGTTTCATGTAAAACAAGGGTCTCAGAGCCTGAATGAGCTCAAGTGCTATTCATTCAAGACTTCCGTGATCTTGTTGACCTTTTTGTCCTGACATCCCTGGTGCCAAATAGGATGAAAAGCCAGATTCTCAAAGAAAATGAGATTTTTGTCTATGATTTAAGCTTTCATTAGTGAAACAGATACAGCACTGAAGACATTGCCATGTGAAAAGGAAATATTTGACATTACCATGGACTTCTTTTATCACTTTCTACAGCCATGGTAGAGCTGGGCACGTCATCAATATATGTGTTTTCAGATCTTTACCCTTTCATCTCCTCCAAACCTAAGATGCTGCTATAATAGCTTCAAAGCTAAGTGGATTCAGAGCTAAAACACAGGATCAATACGAAAGTATTTTTGTTGTTGTGTACACAAACATCTACTTGGTTGTTCAGTACAGATTTTAAAAAAGCAGCATGTTTTTTTGAGTTACATTTTTTGTCTAACCCACCCTGTTATTGGGGGTGTCCATCTTTCTCCAGAGTTTTGTGTTGTGGTTATATCCTTTTAGAAACCATTTGTTCATTAGTGCAGCAGTAATCATGGAAATAGGTCACAGCCTCTTTGGAGTTAAGCTGTTATGTCCCCACAGAGAACGGCACTTAAATATCAATAGCGTAACCGGGAAAGCTCGGCAGTTATTTCCCTGTTTTCTGCAATTCAATGAGGAGTTGTTCCATGCAGACCCCATTGCACTCCAGATGAATGGCGGTGATTGTGAGAAAATGATCTTCTATTAATGCAAGATGTCACACTGAGAACAAAGACTGGTTCTTACCATGATGGGATGAGCTCACTCTAATCCCCAATTTGGGAGACTTTGATGCTTGTTCAGGTGCCAATTTTTCCCTATATGACATACCAGAAAGAACTTTTTAAAAAATGCTGAACAGGGCAGTATTAAACTGATTCACGGCTCCTGAATCTCAAGGTCGTATTGGGTGAGATGTCAAATAATTTTCCTTTTCCATGCAATTTCCCAGAAAACCCCATTTCCTATCAACAGTTGGAGCTTTCAGGCTGCTAAGAAAATCATCTACATTAAATTTGCCATAAGTAAAGAAGTACAGGCCTTTTTTTTTTTTAATCCCCTGTTTCAATTAATCTTGCATAAATGTCTAAAATGTGTCAGTTTAATTAAAAACAGCTTTGCCTCCAGGTTTTTTGAACTGCAAAACTTTACATCCCCATCCTGGGATTTTGGTGTGTGGTCAGTCAAATCTGGGGAGGACTCACTGTGCCTTCCTGACACACTGTTCCTCTGCAGTGCCCACCCATCTGTCAGAACAGGAAGGACCAGAACAGTATGACTGCTCTGTTTCATGAGCTATTATAAATGCTGTGATAACTGGAGATTTTGTATAAATTTACTCAGTTATAGAATTAAAAAAAAAAAGAGAAGACACTGTCATTATAGCTTGGAGATTTAGAAATAGTGAGATAACCAGTTGGATTTCAAACTCAATAATCCTGTAAGAATACAGTTTCCTCTCTCTGTTTCAGTTGTGTTTTATGTTGGCTTCCCTATTCCACTAAGATGCCCCTTCTCTTGATCCATGATCTCTCTGGCACATAACTGTCCTTTGCCCAAGATCCCTAAGAAGGCATTTGGAAAGTCAAGCAGCAGGTTCTAATAAAGAAAAGACATGTATTGCTCATTTCTCTAAACCTAACTTTTTCCCCTTGTCATCTGATGCAGGTGGCAAACAGAGGAGGGTCTGGTGGGTGCTGTCCCACTGTCCTGCTGTTCCACCTTTTTATTGTGCTGAATCCTTTCTTTGGGGAAAGCAGGCACAGTGCAGAAATATTTCTTATTCTGTACATCCCACCAGAGTAAAATGTGAATGTTGCATAACCAGTAGGATCAAAGGTTGTTAAAAACCTCAAAGAAATAGCATAATTTCTTTTATTCTAATTTTGAAGGTTATAGGGAAGACTTTTTGGGGGCTGTATGCAGGGTCTCAAGAGAATAGAAAATAAACTCCCTGAAGAAAAAAGAAATAAAATATTCAAAATAGTGCTGGAACTGCCAGACTCGTATTCCTTAGAGAACACGAGTTGTTATTCTGTAAGCTGCTTTGTAAGGACTAAACCTTCAAAATTTCTGTTTTCAGTTATGGGTTTCTTTTAATGTATGTATGCTGTGATGTAAAGTAGAAGCAGATCAATTAGTAAAGTAAAAGAACTAGGCTGATGTGCCAGAAAGATAAAAACCAAAGTAACATTCCTTATATCAAGTAAAGGCCTATAAAATTCCAGCCTAGGCTTGGAGGGGGAAAAAAAAAGGAAAATCAATGTCAGAGTAATTGGCAGTCCAGAAGCACTATATTGGGAAGATGGGGCACATTTTGAATATGTCAAGATTAGATTCAGAAGCAGACAAATTGCAAGAAGTCATAAAAGAAATCTAGCATTTACCTCAGTTTTAATGGCAACTTAGAGTTATGATTTGTGTTTGTGTTACCAAAGGTGTGTAGTTAATGAAATGCTAGAATGAGTCTGGCTGCATCACTAATTTCTGGAATACTCTTTTGTTTACCCTGGAGACTATTCTTTGTTTCTTCTTCCTAACTTCTATTAACTCTGGATCCAGAATCCTTGTGGGTTACCATCAAGCTTTAGCTCAGGAACTTTCCTGAGGTTTTTATAATTATCACCTTATTAATTAATATTGTTGGAAAGATTGTCAGCATCTGTGGCCTTCATCAAAATAAACAGAAAAACAGGAGGCTGGAAAAGATACAAAGATCAGCAACCTTGCTCAGAGATGCATGTGTGTTCTTCTCAGGTGGCCCAGAAGGAATTTGACACCTGCCGTGGTACCAGCCCACACTGGGGATGCCTGGCAGTGTAGCAACACCTCTTCAACAGCTGTGTAAAGCAGGAACAGAAATTGCAGCACTTCTTTAAAGCACAACTCCCCTTGCACTCTTCTCCCTTCCCAGCATGCTACAAAGCTCCAGGTCATAAACATTACCTTGCTGGCTGCCAGAGCTCGCAGCAGCAGCAAGGCCTGGTGTGTGATCAGCTAATGGCATCCCTCTGATTTCACACGATGCTTGTGAGCTCCTCTGGGACACTCCTCCTTTGGTTACTGCCAACACTCAAATTCAGAGCGTGTCAAAAGCCCTACTGCAGGTATAGAGGGCTCTTCTAAATAATAGTCATTTAAGCAATGCTGTGAACTCCTACTAATTACATTTCTATCATTCATCAACTGTAAGCTTTTTGTGTTAGCCCTAATGTGGAAGTGGCATTATTCTAGCCCCATGGTATTTTATTTCTGTAGAAGGTACTCATTTGCCTGAAGTGCTTGAAATCAACCCTTTTTATGTTGTTTTGCTGGAGCTGTTGTAGTCTAAGAAGAAATGAGACGTGAGCCACAGCAAGGAGCAAGTGACTACTTGCACTACAAAACTGAAGCCCAAGCACAATTTAAATGCAGAAGCATGTAAGTTACTGTGCAGGATTCAGAGCTGACAGATGAAGTGGCATAGGTTACGTGTTAATAAGTAAGTGGATCTGGCTGAGTCTGAAGGAGCAGAAATGATAACCTGAAAAAGAAGTCCTAATTACAACAGTGTAAGTGATGCTAGAACAGTTTTAAGCACCGATCATGGAGAAGATTAGCTTAGACAAAAGCATGCAAAAGTTACATAGAGCTGCTGGGAGAGAGCAATTTAATGGCCACATTTATCTTCATTTCTTTCATCGCTGAAACCCTCTTCCTGTTTTTCTTCAAGTATGGATTGCTGCATACATGGTGCATTCTCTCAGCCTCATCAAGCTTGTCTGATGGCTAACTTTCCTCTCTGTGCAGGTAGGATGTGTGTTTAGGGAATGGGGAGGCATTTAGGGAATGTAGCAGCAGAGGAGCACAAGGTGCTGCTTCTCTCCTGCATTTTCCTTGTATTTCATTAGCTGTTGACTTGCTGAGCCTTGCCATTTCTGTTTACTGTTGCAGAACACCTCAGCCAAGGCAATATATAAGATAGTAGATAGTATCTAGGATTTTAAAGATATAGGCAAGTGTTCTTAGACACAAAATCCTAAGTACTAAAGAGCCAGTAATGGAAAAGTTGACTTAGTCTGTGGTCTCATTCAGTGACAGCCCAAAGAGCATAAAACTGCCACGACTATGCTGTCAATAGTAGTATATTGATTGTGTGACCTTAACAGAAGTTTTAGAGCCTTTGCACACAAAGATCATATAAGACTGTTTTCTACCTCATGCTATTTTTTTGGCTTGCTTTTCTCTATTTTATTAATGCAATAATAACAGAGTATGGGGATCAGTAAAGTAGTTCTCTTTGTTTCAATATGCCAGGTCAGACATCAACATTGTTGTTTCTGCTCCAGTGCCCTTTCAGTTCTAGTTTGTGCAGGATTATATGAAACTCATGTGTACATTAGTTGTTAATACAACTAATTTTCTCCACTTCATTGCTTGACTAAGTTCTGCTGCCTCATGACACCAGCACTTGATCAGAATTAGATTTGTTCATACTGGGGCAAGGAACACTGAAGAGGTGGTTCTATATCGGAGAAGCATGTGCTTATCCATGGATCACTGATGCATTTCATTTATTTGGCAAGATTTGTTTTGGATTGGTTTGGGGGATGGAGAGAGTACTTCAACTGCTCTCCAGTTCTGACAGCAAAGACAACAGTAACCTTGGCAACTAAGGATGCTGAAATACCACTTAATCCTTACTCGTAAGTCAATTGGGTTTGCTTAAGTAATAAAATCAAACTTCTCAGCATGTGGCTGAAGAAACCATAAAACAAATTGGGTGCTGCAGTTCAGATAAAGTATTCATGCAGTCACTAACTGCATGGCTGCACAATTGCAATAAACTTTGTCAGGAATTTTCCAGCCAGAGTTTTTTTTCTGCCTGAAGTTGCTGATTCACAGAAACCAAAACAGTGGGAGAAGATTTGTTTTCAAGTTTCTCATTTCAAAGCAAAACCAAGTAGTTGTTTAAATATCTTTCTCTGACATTTTCTTAACAAAAATGTTAGATGCTTGACAGAGAAGTATTTTGTTAGGTAAGAGACTGTAAATGTAGCAGCTGTGTATTACGGAGTGTTTTGGAGCAAGCAGGTGCCCCAGAAAAACAACGTGCTCCCTGTCTTGCTGCATAGGGTTCAGCTGGGTGAGCTGGTGGGGTCTGAGCTGTTTCACTGCTGTGAGAGTGCCAGGTCCAGGGCAGGAAGGAGAGTGAGAGGAAGGAGCACAGTAACCCCTTCCTACTGCAGCTTCTGCTTGTGCTGGATGGAGTGGAAGGTGAAATCATGCTTTGAGTGAAGGTTTTGTTCTGAATTACCCTTGGAAGACCTTCTCTTTGTCTCTCTCTCACATTTGTTTCTTTTGTCTTTGGAGTTGTCTTTTTTAAAAATTTTGATTTTTGTCTCTACAGCAGAAACCCTTATATCCTCCTGGTCTTGATACAGTTTCCTATCCATTCTACATTTATACCCACAGTAAATAGTAAGGAAGTTCCTTTGATATTTGTAGCAGTCAGTTCTGTTTATTATCCTGAGAATCATTCAAGATGATCAAAGGTAGTAATTGTTTCTTTATAGCCCAAACCTCTCCAGAGGGTGTGGAGTATAGCTGCCTGTAACAGGACCACAAACACGCACAGCCTTTTATTTACTGCCCCAGCCTCTTAATGTGGGGAAGCTTGCTGTTGAAGTTAAGCTGCTGTGGAAATTATTACAGTAGGGGGAAGTAAATATTTTTTCTTCCAAGTACTCCTTAATATAGGGATGGACAGCCAAACAAATATCAGTTGGTTTGGGAGGGAAAAGAAGGCATGGCAGGATGGGCAGGGTTTGGGGTCAGGCCAGGAGGACAAGCTGACTGGAGTGAAGGTGGTGTGGGCAGGAGGGCAGCCAGGGTGTGCTGCCACCATCTCGGCTGCCAGCACTGCTCACCAAGCCAAGGCTGGGCACCAGGAGTGGGGAGACACCACTGCAGCACCAGCCAGGGGAGCACTGATTGCTGAGGGCATCTTTTAGTTGCCAGTTTTGGAACTGCCTTGTTAATTTAGCAGCCAATTTGAGTGAACCAAGCCCTGTTTGTTGACTTGGCATATATATAGATATGGAGCTGATGCAGACAGGTAGTTTTTGATACCATATAAATAATTTTGAAATAAAAGCAGATGCAGTAAAAGGCTTGAGAAAAGACATGTTTTTTAAGGTTGAGAGAATGAGGATCAACTTCTACTTTGTTTTCCTTGTCTTTCTTGTATTGCTGTCTCATTCAGTTTTTCCTTATTTCCCCATTTCTTGCTTTGTTTTTAGGCTGTTTTCCCATACAAGGTTTGGAAATGTTTTCAGGTCATCTATAAAGCCCTGTTCCTTTGGCTTTTCCTGTCTTCATATATACACACATATAAAAGAGAAGTTACCATTACAGTTCCTGTCATGTCATCTTGAAAGGTATTTTCAAGGCTGGAGAACAAGATGTTTCATCTTTTCACTCTTGTACACTAGTCCCACCTTGTGAAGCTAATCCGTCTGCTGACTCCTGTTAGCATTGTTAGTACGTGTTCTCATTTTATTCCCTTGGTTCTTCTCTTTTAAGTATCTACCAGGAATTCAACTGAGCCATGGAGGGCGTATTGTACCTTGCAGTGCCTTGCTGTATTACTTTGGCTGTAGGGATAAAAGCAGTCCAATGTTCATACGGAAGATTTGCCTCCTGTAGGAAAATCCTTAAAAACCTAGCCAAATGTTCTCAGAGCCAAGGGAAATAAAGGTGGGGTCTTAGAACAGCTGATTGGATCTTGTGCCACCCCTGTTATTTTTTCAACAAATGAAAAACATCAGTAGTGGTTTTGTATGTTTTGGGGTTCCTTGTTGTTCCCCCTCAAATGTCTTTTTTGGAATGACTTTTTTTCTCAACAAACAGGATCCAGATTATTTAGGAAAAAGTAACAGCTACTACTTAAGTCTGACTGTCTTTTCCACTTATTGTGTGTTAAGAAATGCTTTATCACTTTAACAGGATATGCAAATATACATGAAGGAATAATTTTGATTTTGTAGATAATAAGTGTTAAAAATAATTTGTAGAGTTCATAAGGCAAAAGATTCTCAAGGATGATTGTGCTGTTGTGACAGATTAAAAAAAAAAAGAAAAAAGACTGGAAATGGGAATATTATGAACTTGTTCGATGAACATTTTCAGTTTTGCTATCAGTATATCCTGCATGCCCTTCACTCCCATTTCTAAGGTGAGTTAGGGCTGAAAGGGAGGACAGAAAGTGGTCCCTCACACTCCATCCTGTGCCCAGGCAGGGGCTCCTCACTCTCAGGCTTATTTGGCTGGTGCCCACGCTGCTGCCAGCACATTACTGGATGCCTGGAGGCTGCTGCTCATGTTTTTGGGAGAGCCAGCCAAGGTTGCAGTAGTGCTCTGTCACTCTTGGGGAGAAGGAAAGTTTAGTTTACTTTGATGGTTGATCAGTGTGCTGCTGCTTTGGTCTTGTACCAGTGTGACTGTCAGGTTTGCAGCTGTGCAAGTTCTGCCTTCACCATCCAAGGGGGACCTTTCCTTCTCCCTGGCATATGTTCAGTGCGTGTGTTACGCTTCTGTTTGCATGGGCATCTTCAAAACTGTGAGCATTTTAGATCCCTGCTGAACTGAATTCTATTCTGGTTAATTACAACATGAGCCATAATGTGACTTTGTGCAACTGGGACTAGTTTGAACAAGTCCCCTGAATCTTTAGAGCTGTCTACAGCAGTATCTCAAGCAAGATGCTGTAGAAAAGGGCCCCTAGGTCTCTGTAGCATCCTTCATCCAAGTGTAGTATTATATAGGATATATTCACTCTTGCAGCAGGAACTACAGCTTGTAAAGAGAAATTTAATGAAAGGGAACTAATAAAAAGGCAGAGGTGGGTGAGAAACTATTCTGAGGGTGAGTTATTTAGAGAAAACAGTTTTGTACTTACCCTAGGTCTAAGGCTGCCCTTAAGGCTGAGTCAGTTATGGTGAACTTTCACATAACAACAGTGCTGATCTGGAGCATGGTGGTTTGCGGTTGCACTCCTTGGATTGTGACAGCAGTGCTGGTTGTCCTTTCCCCCTTTCTAGCAGGGTTGGGAGATGAAAAGGGATGCTGCATAACATGCTGAAGTACCCCTGATAATGTACCTCAGGGAAATAAGGAATCCCAACAGACACTGAATACAGGCCTTTGGTGTTCAGCTGCAAGTGCTTAAATAGCAGTACTGCTTCTCCTTTGCCTGGAGTTATGCATCAGTTTGGTGCATGAGATTGCTGTGGCAGTTAGGTTCACTGCAGATCTTTAATCTTATGGTACAGGTCTAAAACACTTTCTCAAAGTTTACTTCTCTTACCTGGAGTTGACTTTTTTTCCTTTGTGAGTTTATCAGTGGGGCTTTTTCCCCCCCTGCCATTACAATCACTCCATTTTATTGGAATATGCTGCAAGTATAGAATTTGGAGTCTTGTTTTTTTTAACAAGTATTTATTTTGTTTTATTCCATTTTCTGCAGAACAATGCCCTTTTTTGTCACTAAATCAAAGGGCTGAAATGAAAATGAAAACTAGTGACTTCCACAACACACAAATCAAAATTAGAGTTTCCTTTATGATTGCTTAGACTTTCAATCGATTGATCATTTAAAAAGAGCATTGATACCCATGAATAATAAAGTAGAACATGTTAGAATTAGGCAAAAAGAGCATTTGTAACATTGTGGTGAGTTTTGAAGCAGCTTTTGGGTGCATGAAATTTCTGTCTAATCACTTTCTTTGAATGAAAAGTGACAGGTAGATGTTGTGTCACAGTAATGTTACTCTTCTTCTAAGAGTCCTTCCGTACACAGCAATCCAACATCAGGCAAACCCAACCATCCAGGATACATTCCTATTTTCATGCAGCTACTAGACAGGCTTATTGGCTGTAGCATCTAAGACTTGATTTCAATTTAGTTAGGATCTTCCCATTACTCATAAAGACTTAAGTGTCCTGTTTATTTATGATGAAACTGAAAAAAAGAGGAAGTATTGAAATGGGTACAATCTTTTTCAATTGATACAATCTTTTCTGCCTTCTGAGTACACTTTAAAATTTTGGCGGTAATTCAGGAACCTGGATGAAACTGAACATCAATGAAATTCAGAAGGTCACTTCATAGATGGACTCAAAAACTGTGGGGAGACTCTTGTGTCTTTTTGCTTCCAAATAGAATAAAGACATTAGTGACAAATCAACCTTTTAAGATATCCTCACTATTGTGGTTTCATTGTTTAGTTCTGAAAATCACCAAATCTGAGTTAGGAGAAAAGTTCTACATTTTCATTTTGTCAGATTTGGAAGTATTTTTGCCAGATGTGAGCTTTGCAGATGACACAGACAGGCTTCTCCTGCGTACCATGTAGTGTGCAAGGATGGGAAGGTGATCCCGTACCTTGGAAGAAGTGGCTGTGTTGTCGTTGGGTAGACACTGACCTCTGTTCCCTAAATGCAGTGCTATCCATCTAATCTCAGCCATCCTGCCTTTCCATAGCATCCCTGAGTTTCAAAGCCATCACTTAGTCTCTCCCATTTGGGCTGAAGTAGCTCCATAAATGCAGCTACTCAGGACTTTTCTTCATTTTAGATTTTAGTGTGTGCTTATAGACGTTGCTCGTGAAGTGGTGAACGTGAGAAATCTGGGAAGTGAGAGCCAGCATATGGAGCTAGCAAATGAAGATGGGAACGATGAACTAAATGTCACTTTGGGGAGACATGATGTTAAGCATTTGGCTTTTCAGCTTTACAGCTTAGACTGCATAAAGCTAATTTATACTCTTCGACCCAGTGATGTCTGTCTTCTATCTGTTTATTGGAAATATGATTGCAGTTTATGTAGATGTTTTCATACAATAACTTGTGTTGGCAAAAAAAGGGATAGCATATCGCTTCCCCCAAAAATCCCATGGCTCACAGTCACTTTCCACATTTTCCTATGAGTACATTAAATTTTTTTTTTTTTTACTTTCTGTGTATTGGAGTATCTTGTGTGCAAGATTCATGGACTTATCATAAGGCACTTACTACTCCTAATGATGCATGTACTATACAGTAGTAGGGAGACGAAAAGGAAAATAAGTTTTTGTTATTTTCTTCTAATGTTCAGGCCTCCTTTATATACTTTTTCTCTACCATCCTCAGACCTTCTTTATACATTTTTCTTTATCTTTCTTCAGGTTTTCTCAAAGTGTTAATAACATTAATGCTGTTCTCGATTACTTTTTGTGGAAGGTGGTTTGATTATTTTTCGTCTGCTTTCACTGAAGGAGCAAATAGTCTCCCCTTTTAATAAAGGTGTTCTTCCTCTAACTTTTTCATATATAGAAAGCTAGCAACATACTTTTGCAGGTAAAGTCAGAGTATCAGTAGTTATGGGAGGAGACACCAGTAAAAGAATTAAAACAACAGTTAATCAGATTGTGGTTTTGTCCAAAACAAAAAAGAGGACAAGTCTAAGTGAAAAAAACCCAAACAAAACCCAATCCCCAAAAACCTTTGCTTTCAAGCATTTTACTGGGTTTCTGGTAAAATTGTTCAAATCAATGCCACTGAAACGTACGATGCAATAGCATTTTTGAGTAGTCTTTCAAAATTTCTATGAGCTTGTAGTGTAAAGTACCTTTCCAATACTGGAGAGAATTAAAAGAGAGAAAGATATTATGCAGATTTTGAAAGTAAAATAAATTTATTTCTGGTAACGTGACTTAAAGCACCAGGCAGGTTTCCACAAGCTTTGTTACCTTGTACTTTTATTGGCAGAGTGAAGAAGGATGCCTAGTGGAAGGGTAGGCTTACAAGTAGTTACCTACCCCTATGTATAGAGGGTAATTGGGTCTCACACATGCTTAGATCTGTGGCTGTGTGCCTCTCTGGTTTTCATTAATGCTGATAATATCTTAGCAAGTATTCAATGAGTCACATCATATGGATCTGCGAATTGTAATTCAGAAGCAGGTATCAATTTAAATGGCAGGAGTTTGGTTGCAGCCACCACCCCTGCTGATGGCACCAAACAGCCGTGGATGCAGTGCTTTGCAGCGCTGGCTGCTTGTTAGGAGCACTGTGGTGTGGCTGGCTGCAAGCCTGTCAGGCTGAAACAGTTCATGTGAAAAGAAGAAAAAGTCCTATTTCGAACACAATGACTTGAGTCTGACCCCTGTTCATGGGCATGGGTTATCTGCTTGAGACCACAGGAGACTTTCCTTGAGAGAATCTCTACTTGAGTCACAGGTGAGAATGGCTGCACTTTTTATAGATTCACAAGTTTTATTGGAATTTAAATTTGGTTTTCGTTAACCTCTGCTCAATGCTGGATGATTTCTAGCCAGTGAAGATATTAAATATAGTTTCAGAACAATCTAATTTTCTCTAGTAAATTACCTGGAACCATTGTGGGTAAAGTTGTTTACCTTGGCATAAATTCCTCGAAGAGGGTTTGCCTGTGGATATGGTGGCCGATATGATTTATCCTGAAGGAGGCTCTCCTCCTTACAAAAAATAAACAATTTAAATCTTCTGGAAGAGAGCCCAGATTGTTTATTCTTAGGCTTAAAATGATGGCCTTTCATAAAAATCTGGAGACACTCAATCTACATATTCAAGTAAGATTCACAACACAAGTGAGCAAATGCGAGTCCATATGTTTGTTGCAAATCTTCAAGGAATGACAAGAGGGCTCTTGGTTTTGTTATTCTGCTGGCAGCAGTGGCTTTCTTAAGAGTCTGACTCCTTTATACAGGATAACTTTTCCACAAAGGGTTTGCTGCCCTTGTGACAGTGGCGAGGCTCCTTCTTCCTGACTGACAGCCAATGTCTAACACTGAGCACTTTTATTGAACTTTTACACTTTTTTGGGCTTACTATCACTCTCCTTGCTTCATTCTCAGGATATAGACTACTCTTAGGATTTCTATGGATACTGAGGAGGACTTTTTACACTAATTGGCTGCATTGCCATTTGAGAGGTTTTTTTTTTTCTGGACTCTACAACTTCTATGATGCTTCTCTTGTTTGCATTTTGGTGGCTGTTCCTTGTTCTCCCCTCTACATGATAGGATATGTGTTACTTCCAAAACTGCTTGCAGGTAGCAGGAATCGATCTCATTATAAAGCTCATTATAAAGTATATCTTGTTCCCCAGTCTATACACACAACTGGGGTTGCCTCATCCCAAGTGCAGAATCTGGCACTTGCCCATTTTAAACTTCACACAGTTTGTGATTGCCCATCTCTCTGCAGGGCCTCTCTGCCTTTGAGGGAGTCAACAGCTCCTCCCAATTTAGTGTCATCAGTACACTTACTTAGTATCCCTTCCAGCCCTGCATCCAAGCCGTTTATGCGGATGTTGAAGAGCACAGGGCTGAGGATGGAGTCCTGTGGAACCCCACTAGTGACAGGTCACCAGGCTGATGTCACCCCATTCCCTAAAATTCTTCATGCCTGACTGGTCAGCCAGTTGCTCACCCATGGCATGATGTGTTTATCCAGCTGCGTGCTGGACATTTTGTCCAGAAGGATCCTGTGAGAGACAGTATCAAAAGCTTTACTGAAGTCTGAAGAGGTTACATCATCTGGGTTCCCTTGATCAACTAGGTGAGTTACCCTGTCATAGAAGAAAATTAGGCTTGACAAGCAGGACTTCCCCTCATGAAATTGTGCTGGCTGTGACCCATGACTGTTTTGTCTTCCACGTCTTTTTCAATACCTCCTAGAATAATCTTTTCCATGAAAATATTTTCAGGCTTTGAAATAAAATTACACATCTTCTGTAGGTTGGACACCAGATGACTGAAAATTGAATCCATTATCTGAAATAGGCTTGATCTTGTTCTTTTCATTAGCCACTTATATGCAGTAGACTTGCTTATTTTTTGCTTGTGAAGTCTCAGAAACATGGTTTATATCCTATATTTTCAATATAAACCATTTGCATTTCATGCTGTCCTAACACTACTGTGTACTCCTTTACTTTATCAATACATTTCTTCTAAAATTGATGCATCTGCTTCATATAACCCTCATTTAATGCCTGACCTACTCTTTTGATTGCAAACTATTGCTGTGGCATGTTTTCAAAAGCTTAGTTTTTCACTGTATTCTTAAATCAATTTAATAAATATAGTGGAAATAATAAGCAACTCATATTTCAAATATAAATTGGTTCCCACACGGCTCTGTTAAGGAATTTGTGAAAATGTTGCTTAATTTGTTATTTACTGGAAAAAAATCTTGACAAAAGCAGTTAATGCTGGTGTCAGTTCTTGATTTTCCTCAAAAGAGAGGTTTCCTGCCCTTGGTCTTGGTCTTGTATATGTTCACCTATATGAGAATAGTGCCAGTGCAAGAAGACATGCATTTACATTTAAATTTAAATGCATAAATTTCTTCACAATCCAGGCTGAAGTCACATTGTGTTGATGGCTGAGCATTCACTCTAAAGGCTCAGGGATGCCCAGCATCAGTCAACGATCAGAAATCAGGCTGTTTCTACAAGAAACAGGTGCTGAGCTGGACCTGCTCAGGTTCAAAGCAATGCTGATATTAAACTGTAAATGTAACACTGAGGCAAAAAGACAAATCATTAAACATCAGAAAGTAATAGTCCAGCGACAGTGTTAACATTGTCTCATTTTACATATTTTTAAATTGTGCAAAATGTAGTACAATGTTAAGATGTATAGTTAATGAGAAAAGCAAGACTAAAAATACCAAATATACATGATAAGGCTGAATTATTATCAGTAGTGGAACAGTTGTTTAAAAGTTTACTAACACTTCTGACTATTGATGGGAGTCTATTAATACTTCCTTTTCTATTTAACTCCTAATCAGTAAAAAAACCTCCAAACTCAGTCTTGTCAATTCTGCATTTGATAAGCAGAATATTGGAAAAAGAAATAGCATGCAACCTTGCTCCTTTTTAATTAACTTTAGGAATAAAATTGGCACTAGTCTGATCCTTTCAGGTGCTTTGACTGTTTGAACTCTTTGAATGTGCAGTTGCTGGTCTTTGATGCAGTCATTTGTCTTTTTCCAGGATGGGGCCAGAAGATGGACCCTACACTGTTGTAGGGCAGGTGCTGGCAATGGTGTGTGGAGGCAATTCAAGCCTCAGGGCACAGGGAGAGGGGGAATGCTCCCTGCTCTTCGTTCAATCACATGACTGTAACAAGATTAACAGCTTTGATTTTGAGGCGAAAGCCTCTCAAAGTCAGAAGTCAGGAGATTGACGGCTTGAAAATATGGTTATTGTTTATTTAGCAAGTATTAAAGGCTTGAAAAAACCTCCACCCTCTTAACTGTACAGTTTCTCCCTCCGGATTTTCAAATAAGGCGTACAACATTGAGAAGAAATGGACCATGGAAATTTTAAGTCTGAAATGGATTTATTTTTGAAATTATCAGTACATGACTAGGAGCCCCTAATGGAAATTGCTTTGTAAATGCCATGCCTACTGAAAGTATTCGTGAAAGTCTGATTTGAATTTTTATTCCAGTCACTCTGATGAAATTGAAAGAGACAAAGATTAGCAGTAGATAGTTGGAACAGAAAACTTCCGTTTTCACACCGTGTCAGAGAGAGAATTTTGAATTCCTACTTTCATCTAGGCGGACATAGATGGTGGGACTGTTACCTGTTAAGTTATAGGACACTTCTCTTTCTCAAGCTTTAAGTTGGTACACAGATATCACTTTACATTAAAATGTGCATAAATGAAGTCTCTGTCACATGCCTGACAAAATCAGCCAGGCTGCCGGGTACCTGTGATGGAAATTGAGATTATCTGCTAAAACGGATGGATTGTGATGGAGGAACTCCAATGACAACTTAGAAGCATTCGCTTGACTACTTGTCTATAAAATGTTCTTTTTGCCTATGAAATAGGAAAAGTGGTATAGTGATTTAAAAAAAAAAAGTAGAAATCAAGGTTCTGATTCTGCTAAGACTTTCTCAAAACACTTATTTCTATATATACTGTATACTTCCATTACTATAGTAAAGGAATTAAAGGAAAGTCCATCCAAAGGAAATCTTTCCTTTATCAAGAAAATGTCAAGTTTCCACAGTGAAATTCTTGAGAACAGAAAGTATCCGCTGTTAGGGTTGCACAGGATTGGTATCCAACTCACGATGTTGCTCCTTGCTAAGTTCTGAGTTTTTTTTTTCTTTTTATTTATCATTTTCATAATGGTGTTTCCTGTAGACTAGCTAGAAGTAAATAAGCATTTAAAAGACTTGAATAATGTCTTTGCAAGGTATTCTTTTTATCAGTGGACCTAGTGCAGAATTAGTTTTCATGTTAAGAACAGCAGAGCGCTCGAGCAGGTGATGGCACTCGTCCTTGTGAGATTTGTCATTCTCTTTTGAAGCAGCAGAGCATTTCCAGTTTTGGCCTCCTCCAGGCAACAAATTTCTCGCTCTGCCTTCTCATTCTCAGGACCCATCCATTACCAAGTAATTTTTTCATATATTGCATTCTAAGGCAGTATCAATTTTTCTTTGCATAAAAGCGTGTATTCTGCTGGTAGCAGATTCTGCATGGCCTTATAAGCTCCTGACTCCCGCTGGCTATGCACTTAAAATAATTTTTTTTGAGAAGTTACATCTTCCTGAAGGCCACAAGTACAACTTACATGAAATTTTTGGCCCTGATTACTGTATTGAGATTCCTTACCTATTTATCATATTTCTTTGACTGATTACTTGCAGAGGAGCATCCATAAAATGCCAAGTGTGATGGAAGTTGGCAAAGACAACTGGTGCTATGTTGGAACCTGTGCTAAGCTGTTCAGCATGAGGTGTCACAGAAATAGATTATGCAGCTTTTTTGGGGGGGAGGGGCTAAACCAAAGAGTTGTGTGATGGATTGCTGGCTCCTCAGGAATCAAATTACTGATACATGCAGAGCCTTGCTACTGTTCTTGTCACTCATGTTGTCAACTGGAGGAAAAAATACTTGAGTGTAGTGCTTTGATGGAAAGCCTAGAGGGATTGCTGTTCAGGTTGTTATTCGGGATGGTAACTAAGAGGCAGGACAGATTTTTATGAAAGTGATACCAAGGGCATTGAAGAAAGAATTTTTATATGATGTGAGGATACTTGAGGACAAGATCTCTGTAAGATTTAAAATATTCGTTTGTTTGTTTCCCTGCCTTCCTTCTTAGGTCATCTTTTTCCTCTCCTACTGCCCAGCCTTCTTTGAATTTAAAATTGGGGAAGTTGTGATATACATTTTCATGAAAAATGGTAGATGATACATTCATGTCTCCACC
The DNA here is from genome assembly GCA_034509425.1 of Eopsaltria australis. Lineage (NCBI taxonomy): Eukaryota > Metazoa > Chordata > Aves > Passeriformes > Petroicidae > Eopsaltria > Eopsaltria australis. The sequence goes on along the minus strand of JAVTVJ010000068.1, from coordinate 730,952 downwards.
TCCACTGGAGTCTGCTTTCAGCTCTTTGCAGACTGCCAAACTGCGTTAGGTCCCAGGAGCTCAATACATCTGGCTCTTTGGACTAAACAAGGATTTAGGTGCTTTTAAAATAAAATTTGAGAGACTGTAAAAGAGGTTAATTAGTAAACTAATTTTCACAGGACTGGGAGTAATACTGCCTGCACAGCTTTTCTACCACAACATATTGCAAGACAGAAAATCATAATACCTTACTGACCCAAGAGTTCAAACTTGCTTGAGGGTGATAGGAAAGAATATAGAAGATGGTCTTAGTGAGCATTGTGGGAGGGGGCACCTTCCCTGGGCATAGGATGATGAGTTTTCATTGTATTCTATTAAAAGGATTCACAAGAGAATCAACAGACACTTTTTAGTTTGCTGATCAACTAGATCCTTTAGCTTACCAGATTTTCACTACTGGCACATTCCACATGTTTTTGTGCCATAGATTTCTGCCCACTGTGCAAGGCAGTGCCTGCCCTAACTTTCTCCAGACTTCCTTGAGCTCTCATGTTAAAATCTCAAATGACTCATGTTTTACTGCATAGTTCAAAAGCAGATTTCTGGGTCCCTCTTGCAAAGAGATGCTGGATAACTTGAATGCTATCATTTTGTCATGTCCTTGAAGCTCCTGTAATCAGTGGTCCAAAAAATACTAAAATTAGTTAGACAAATATGATTATTCTACACTTGGTTTCTCTTGGCTGCAGTAGACTGGTTCTGTCTATCTTGTATTTAGAGGGTGGAGCTGTAAAAGATTGACAAAAATCTTTAATGTTGTATCTTTCTTTTTTCCCCTTTCTATCCATGTTCTGTGCTTTCATTTTTAAGTCTCTTGCTCTCTGTTTTGGCTCAGTGAAGCTCACTGCTACAGCCAACTTTGCACACTGCATAAAGCAGGAGGAGGTGTGCAGTGGTCATCTCAGCAAGCAGAGCCAGAACTCTCCTCATACACTACATTTGGAGCATAGCCAGACTCTGTGTTTATGTGCTGTTTTCTGCCTTCTCATTCCCTTTTCTATGTCTGCTGGCAGGTGCTATTTAGCAACTGCTTTGCTAAAAATGTGAATTACTGGCCATGAAGAGTTGTCCTTAAGTAGGTGTGATGTTTGTTGATCTGCAGCAATAACCTGTTTTCCTTAATAGGATTTCTGATGTAGGTGATTCCTTTTAAACTGGGTTTTCTTTGCTAAATTTACCCTGTGCTATTTGCACTGCTGCATGTGCAGAAGAGGGGCTGCTCTGCTTGCTCCCGACAGGAATGCAGTAATTACAGACAGCAGAGGATGAAAAGGGCTCTTTATCGGCTAACCTGGCTGCCCTAAACACTGTGCACCAGCAGCATTTTATTGGCAGATTAAATGTCAGGTACCTGGCTTTAGAACTGACTCCTGCTGTGTTTTGATGAATACTGGTACTTTCCCAGCTCACAATAAAAGAGTGCCAGGAGTACACTAGTGCTTTAAAACCTAATATTTGAAACCGTCTGCAGTATCATGAGGCTTTTGTCATCTTTCCCATATAGCCCACCCAAAAGCATTCCTGCCTTGGAGCAGATTCTTAGCATGTACAAGAAATTAGCTTGAGCTCTTCAAAAAACAAGCCATGTGCTCTCAGCACAGAACAAAAACATTTGCAGTAAAACCAAGTTATGACAAGAAATAACTTTACCTTTCTCTTGAATACAACATCTTTATAGTATTTTTCATATAAGCAATGGCAGAGGTGGTTTTCAAAGTAAAGTCTTCTGAGATGTTAGCATAAGCCATTGAGGATAAATCCAGGTTGTAGGATGGGGATTCTGATTTTAATTTTTTTAGTGTTTCAGATATTACCACTCAAATCCATCAGGAAATTTGTTTCTCCCTTAGTACAAGAAAGGCTCTGATGGTTGATGTGCACTCCTGCCCCAAAGACCCCTTCTTTTCTCCACTCCTGCCCCCTGACGTGTGTTTCTCCAATGCAGACAAATAAATACATGCTTGTGCAGTTTCTGGTACTCAGATGAGACCATAAATCACAAGGTTCACTGTAGTTCCATACTTGATGTTGTAACTTTTGTCAGTCTGCAGTGCAGATGCTATAATTACAAAGAGAAAATTACATCACTTTTCCAGGTGCTGCCTTGAAAAAAATGTACATCCTGAACTTGTTCATACTGTATTTCCATGAGATTGATGAGGAGAGCCACAAGGAGAGGGTATAACACCCCAGTGACATTTTCACTCTCCTTAGTGCCATTTTTTTGACAATTAAGGTTAATATCTGCTCTATGCCTTGCTTTGTTGTGGACGTGTGGTGAGGTTTTGTTCCCTTATAGCCAGACAGTATAGAAAGGAGAGTTTTCCAGGGTAGGCAGGGATCTAAACAGGCTTCTAGGCATAGTCTGTACCCCTGTTACTGATATAGGTACTTCACACTTGATGTGTAAATTGTAGGCTCAAATCAGCCCAGCTGAACATTTTGTCACCAGTTCTTCCCAGGTCTGTATAGCTGCTATGGCACCACTTTACACTTGTAGCTCACTAATGGTCCAGAGGGGTGGATAAAAATGTGTCTGAAAAACCATGCTTTTCAAAATGAGATTTTTCAGTCATCTTAACACATTGGTGAGGAAGGTATTTGGTACGTTTTTCTAATGGAATGAATATACCTCACTTCATTGCTTCTCTTAAATAAAGTTGTGGCAAATATATACTCTTATGCATACAGAGATTCAGGTTTGGGTTTTGTTTGGGTTTTTTTTTTCATTTGGAAGGTTTTAAAGGAGTTTGAATGCATTCATTTGAAATGTTCTGAAGCAGCTAATTATTGTACAGACTATTATCTAGTGGATTTGTAGGCCTATTTTTCCCAGTGATTGCATTATTAATGACTGCATACTATTAGCAGATTATGGAGTCCAGTTAATAAATGCATTTACATATTAGACACCTGACAATGTAAACGTGCATTTGTTCATCATTTGATTTTAGTGAGCTGTTGAGTATTCAGTTGTACACATCACACTGCTAGAATCAGCCAGGCGTTACACAGGCTTAATGAAGAACAGTGTTAACAAACCTGCGATGACACATCTCTTAGAGGTCAGCATTTTACTCCACAGTCTTAAAATAAAACAAGTGAAGGAAGGATAAATTTTACCACCTTTAAGTTATTAATATCAAGTAAATGAGAAGTTTTAAGTTATCATATTAATTTTTTCATTCTTTTTTACATAGCCTCTATAGCTTTCATCTGTGATGTGCCCTGACAGAATAACGTTTGTCTGTTGATGTAAATTCTTTGGGATTTTTGGAACAAAATTATTAACTTGATAACTTTAAGAACTGTTTTCAGAAATATTTTTGCCATAGCCTTATAATAATCCTTGGATGATTGTCTAGTTTGCCAGTCACTAATGGGTGCAGAAATACTGTGTGACAGGTATCTCAGGTGAGGGATCCCTTACAGCTGCTCAGTGCATTGGGGCACATTGTGGGTTTGTGCAATATCTCACTGTTCATCATAATTGTCTTTGGTATTACCTAATGGTGTCAGTTTGAAGTTGGTTTTCTCTGCTAGGCTGTAACTTCTGACCAACATGGCTGAAGTTTTCCCATCTGTCTGCCTCTGTCAGGGGGAGCTAAATCTGGGGATAAGAGGGAGTTCTTGAGAGAGTCATATCTACTTGCTTGACTTCTATAAAAGCCATTCCACTATATATTAGAACAGATTTAGAAAAAAATAATTTAAAGTTATTAAAATGTCTTGTAATTCTAGGGCCTGGACTAGAGGCTTGAAACATGGCAAGGTTGTCACACACACAAATTTTTAAAAATAATACTCCATGAAAAATTTATTTTTTGTGAATTAGCTTACTCAACTGGAAAAAAATATTTCAGGTCAGCTACAGAATTATGTTTTGTTTTTTCACCAGACTAGAAAAGAAAATGGCTTTGGACAAATGTTTAGTTTAACCTGCCATGCTTTACCTGTTTGTTTTTTCTTTTTTTTAATGTTAAAAAGAGTAGTAGCTTTTTTTGGTTTTGCAAATGCCTTTAACTTTCTTGACAAGCTCTTACAAACTTAGCAAGTATGAATTGCTCAGATGGGTTTGCCACATTGCCTTTTGCAGGTAGTGCTGAGCAGTTGCCCAGTGTGGTGTCAGGTGGGCTCAGTCGTGACTGACAGGCAGCCCTTCTTTCTGTAGATCTCCAACTCATTAATACCCACAGGTTATTTTTAGAAGCTTCTAAAAACGACAAGCAGTATAGGAATTTTCTGCCAACATTTTGATAAGACACTAAAGTTTCCATGATCTGTGTGGCAACACCACTGTCCAAAGACTCCTGCATGGTTATGTGTGGCTCGTACTCCTTGCTCAGTTCTAAAGAAAAGTACATTATGGAACATGACAGCAACAACTCCTTTAACTCTCTGGACCACACAGAGCAGCATCACCCCAGCTGTCCCCCGAGGGCTTGTGCACAGCACAGAGCAGTCAACCACTGGCAGGTGCCTGCCCAAGCTCTGTTTCCAGTGCTCTAGCTCCTGTTTTGGTGCTCTGTCAGGACCAGCCTTGTTTTTTTCCTGCTGGCTTTCTGCACTGTAGCCCTAGCTATTGATGTACCATTTGCTACAGACACATGGAACAGCAGCAGTCTGGCCTCTGAATCAAATTTGGCAAAATACACTTTGGGGAACTTTTCCTGCTGACTAATGAAATTGTGTTATTTCTGATTAAAACAATGTGTATTGGACCACTGGCAAGGAGCACACTGGTGTTGGTATTTTTTATAGGCACTGGGGGTTATCCAGGGTATTATAAACTGGTGCACCCTATCTCAGTATCTGGCAAACTGATTAAACTGAAAAAGAATAAAGAAAATACTGCTATCAAGCAGCTGGAAAATCATGATAAGATGAGGTTAAAATAGCACGACTTCTGCAAAGGCAGCCTGTGCTTTCATAGTTAATCTTCTTGGATTGTTTTAATGTAGCAATAGAGGAGCAAATAAAGGTAAATGGCTGGTACAGTTTATGAAAATAAGGGAAGGTCAATGAAGCATAGAGCTGTTATAGCAGAGAGCAGAACGGAAAGGAGTGAAGGCAATTAGACCAGCAGTATAAAACTGTAATATTTTTAATGCAGGACAACAACTACCTTGCCTAAAATCTAAGACTTCCAGCTTCTCCCTTATCCATGGAGATTATTGCAATTATTAATAATGGCTATAGTTTTTAAAAAAGGTCAAATAATTGTAAGAGGAAGATTGTAAAGAAAAATTCTGAACAATTTTGAACAAAAGTATTCAGGTGTTTAGAGTGAAATTTGCTTTAATGCTTTTAAAAATTGAATGGAAATGTTTTCCTTACTGTGACTAGCTTTGGTAATCCATACCCATGAAAGAAAAAAAATACACAGAAAATGTGAAGGATTTGAGAAGCTGCTGAAGCTGCTGTTTTCTGGTTGGTTTCTCTTAGTTTGATTAATTCATTTAACTCTGTCTTGACTGCTCTTTGCTTTTGCTGGTGAGAAGTGTGAGAGCCAAGGAGGAGTCTCTGCTGCCAGTCTTCAGGGAGGCTCTCCTGTTGTATCTGTTCAGATGAAGAGGTGCTCAGTCCAGAATGGCTGTAAGCTATAAAGTCATGCTGATGAGCATGAGATGTAAACTCACGACAGACAACTGTGCTGAGTTTTCTCTATATGATGGCACAAATTTGATCTGGAGTTGGGCATGCCTTCCAGAAGGGTGCCCAGCTTTGCCTTGAAGACAGCACAGATGGAAAATGTGGCGTCTTCCTCAGCTGTTTGCCTCAGCAGCTAGGATCAATTTATCTGGCTTTTCTCTGCATTTTCTCGACTTAATTAACGAATACTTTACCAGGGAATAGTCTCTTTTTATAAGAGCATTTATAGAGTTTAATCAGGGTTTTTTTATACTAAACAAATTACACTTTCACCATGAGGTGTTTTCCAAGATCTGTAGCCTTTTTACTGGCTTTGTATTAGACTACCTTTACTGCACTTTCTGAGTCTTTGGAGAAGGGATCAAGGGAAACATGGCCAGCAGGTCGAGGGGGGTGATTCTGCCCTTCCCTTTTGCTCTTGTGGGAACCCAACTGGAGTACTGCGACCAGCTCTGGGACCTCCAACATAAAGAAGGATGTGGACCTGCTGGAGTGAGTCCAGAGGAGAGCTACAAAGATGATCAGAGGACTGGAACACCTCTCCTATGGAGACAGGCTGAGAGAGTTGGGGTTGTTTAACCTGGAAAAGAGAAGGATCTGGCGGAACCTCATAGCAGCTTCCAGTACCTAAAGGGGGCTGCAAGAGAGCTGCAGAGGGACTTTATAGAAGGGCATGTAGAGATAGGACAAGGGCTAATGGCTTTAAACTGAAATAAGGTAGATTTATATTAGAGACTAAAAAGGAATTTTTGACTGTGAGGGTGGTGAGGCACTGGAAAAGTTTGCCCAAAGAAGCTGTGGATGCCCCATCCCTGGGAGTATTCAAGGCCAGGTTGGACAGGGCTTTGAGCAGCCTTATCTACTGAAAAGTGTCCCTACCCATGACACAGGGTTAGGAATAGATCATCTTTAACATCCCTTCCAATACAAACCATTCTGTGATTGTGAGATATGTAGCATAAGGATGTACAGCATTGCCTCTCAAAAAACCTTTTCCTCATGCTTAGCCCTGGTTCTGGCTTCTTTCTTCTTTTTGTTTGGGGTCTCCAGTTTGTTTGGGGTTTTCTTTTAAATTTATTTAGAACTTAAGTGACTTGGGTAGCTACTATTTCTGCATTTCTACCTGCCAAGCATTCCTTTTATCCCCGATCCATTAATTAAAAGATGACGTTATTATAATTCTGGATTAGATTTGGAGAGGACTATTACTTTATGTAAATATATGTGTGCAAAAACATTGGATTACAACATACATTATTAAATAGACTATATCTTTGCAAAGGTTATCAATTTAGCTCTTTACATGCTAAATGTTATTTCTACACACCAGAAATTCTTAGTGCGAAAAAACTTTGCCACAGCTCTAAAGCTGCTGTCTAAGCCCTGTAAGATCACGTTCTTTCTACAGCTCAGCTAAATTACTAATTACAAAGCTGAACTCTAATCCAAACTCATATTTTAGCGTGTAAAATAACTATGATTGTCCAGTGAAACTTTGTGGTGCATAGTGTATGATCCCTTATCCTTCTAAAGGAAGATATGTTGATCATATTGTCAGATATTTAGAATTTTTGTACACTCAGAGAAAAAGATTTTCAAATAGTCTGGGATACTCCTTCCCCTCATCCTTGCTGTCAACTTGGGCATTTGTCAAATGCTTTTCATTTTGTAAATCTCTTTACCACTTACTAGGTTTACTTGCATCCTAGTACTGGGACAGCTTTTCCTCTCAGCTGCAGCATCATGATGTAAATCATGTCACAGCATTGCTGCTGTGAGAAAGTAGCCCAGTGTCTTGTTTGATCCCTTCAGGAAGAAGCAGATACCTGCCCCCAGCTCCCTGGGACCAATGCATGGAGTTGATTCAATTTCATCTGCAGCCAAGATTCTTACCCCTTTTCTCACTTTCTAGAACTGGCAGCAGTTGAAATGAGGTTTTGGCCTTTATTCAGAAATGGTTTGGTACAAATGTGATGTACAGGTGTGCTATGCTCTACTTTCCCTTTTGGTTTGCCTGCCTTCCACCACTTGAGAATTCGTGTGTACTCATTAGAGGCAGAACATGATGATGGACGAGTATTCCCCAGTGAAAAAAGCTCTTCCTGCTAGGATTTCACTCTAAAGAAGATTTTAAAATGTGAAAAATGCACTTCGATGTCTTGTCATTTGAGATTGTTATTCCTTCAGGACCACAGTTGCTGTAGAAGCATAGACAACACTTGATTGTAGCAGCAATCACAAGATACAATTTTAATTTCCAAATTAAACAGATTGCCCAGAGCAGCTGTGGATGCCCCATCCCTGGAAGTGTTCAAACCCAGGTTGTATGCGGCCTTGAGCAAGCTGGTGTAGTGCAAGATGTCCCTGCCCATGGTAGGGGGATTTGAACTAGGTGATCTCTAAAGGCTTTTTCAACCCAAATCACTCCATGAAATTTGAAAAAGGGCTTGCTCAAATGCTCTCCGTTTAAACCCCATTGCTGATCTAAAATTGCTGTGTTCTGGGTGAGGGCTGTATTTGATCACAATAATATTTGGTCCATTATCTTCTAATCTGCAGCTTGCAAACTGGCTGTTTTCCTGTGACAGTGATGTATGGTCCATGGCATGTAACTGAAGTTAACATTTATATTGAGCTTAGTGATTTAAGTACAGTTAATCTCTCTAGTAATGCTGATTAGTACTCTGCATGATCATGTTTTCATTTCTAGTTGACAGAGAGAGAGCATTTGGTTAATTCAATGGTGAAAGCAGGAATGTGTCTTTTTACCCTAATTACAACTATTTCTAACAGTTACTATTGTATTTTATAATTCATAACAAGAAGAAATAATGGAGGAAAAAAGCTATGTACCACATTTTAAACAATTAGAATATATCTCACTATTACCTTAATGCATAAAACTCTCTTCTGCAACTTGATAATGTCACTGAAAAACAAGCCAAGGTACCTTACTCTGTTGTGGCAAATATCCTTGTATGTGAACAGAATAGCACCAGACTTTCAAGTCTTTGCTCTGTCCTCAGCAGATTGTGATGACCTTGGGATTTCTCCTGGGCCTTTACAGTGCAGGCTATCCGTTCAAAGTTGGCCTGGCACAACTGTTTCTGCTTGAAGAAGGTTCCCCCTCTCTGCCCTCACCCTGTATTAAGAAGTGGTGTGGAGTGTTTTGGCAAAGATGCCGACTCAATTAAGAAATGCTGTCAGTCTTGCCTTTCTTTGTGAAGACACAAATTGGTACTTCTACATCTGGGAGCAAAACCAATATAACATATTACTGAATGTTAAATTTTCCATCTGAAGATTTATTAAGTGTTCAGAAACATTTTGCTGTAGTTCTGAATATTAACAGGATAATTGTATTTCTGGAGTTGCCTGTGTTTGAGGTACAAATCACCAAGTGTTTTAATTCAGGCCAGGTAATTGTGTCACTTTGATTGCATATTTAAGGAGAAAGAGTATTTTTTAAATCCAGACTGAACATTTTAGTCAGTTTGCTCTTGATTAAAAGTGCTTCCTGGTGACGTATTATGAGAAAGAGATTCTTTCACTATCTTCTTGGCTAGTAAGATACCACAAAGTAATAACTCTTCAACATTTTTCCTGTTTCTCTCCACAGGAAAGGTGGTGTGAAAATTCCATGCCCTCCTAAAATGGCTGAAAGGGAAAGCTAGGGATTATACATATATATATACAAATACACACACACATATATATATATATATATTCCTTTTCAGAGGACAGTGTTTTCACGTGCTTCAGAAATATCACTGCCAGGCCATCACTTGCAGGCTATGACAGAGCCCCACTGCTGTGCTGTAACTGGTGAGAGTCCAGGCTGCAGCAACGGAGGGTGCTGCTTCCTTTGGATTCACTGAGTCTGGTTTTCAGCATAAGTTTTCTCCATCTTGAACTGCCTGAATGTGTGCTCTTCCTTTCCTGAGTGCCGTGTAATGTAGAGTTGTTATTAGATGAGGGATTGGGGTGGGTTAGGAGAAAGGAGCAGGAGGGTTCTACATCGCTTTCTTAAACCGATGGAGTCAGAGCATCACAGATCCTGCTGTTAGTGTGGGAAGGGACAGGTGCAAATCTTGTTTGCAGAGCTTGAGGCCTTGGTGTTTCACATTGTGGGCAGTTGTTTAACAAAGGTGAGGCTGCAGAGGGTCTAGATTACAGTGAAGGTGAGAGTTATTGTGATGGACACCAGACAGAATGAATGAGCAAGCCCTGCTGGAGCCAGGCTCAGCAGTGTGTAGGAGAAGATGAGAGAACAGCTGAATGAAAAACCTCTGTGTGAAAAATGGCACATTTGGGAAAAGGGAGCAGTGTGAACAAATGTTCATGTTAAACCCAACCAAACAATGAAGAAAAAGTAAAGAGAGAAAACAGGCACTCTTGGGAAGCCACTGATGGCCCTGGCAAAGACGGATGGACTGAACCCCCCTGCTATGTGAATAATAAGTTGTGCTGTTGGAACTGGTACAGCCAATGTGCCAGGCAGAAATGGAAGGGAGTTTTCCTGAGCAGGCAGTTACCAGAGATGGAAATTGAGTCATGAATTTCCATGGCCAGTCACAGAGTGTTTTCAAATTACATTTTGTGACCAATGATCTGTGCATGGCTCCTATTCCTGACTGCAACAGAGTCATCTTTCAGAAACATTTTCATATCAATATTGATGCAGAGTGGTGTTGCTGGTGCTTCAAGTGCGCTGCTGTAGTTCAAATGACAGCCCCACTAGTGTAGAAGAGATGAAAGCAGCTGACAGGCACAGCTGGCCAGTGACAGTAGCCTTCAGGCTTTGACCATGGTGTTGAACAGCAGAAAGCAAGCAGTGTTATGTGGAAGAAAGGTGTAAGAAAAACAAGGCCTAAGATCTCATGAGAGACCTCAGCCCAGAGTCTGAGAGCCTTTCTATCAAAAGCTACAGAGAAGGGATTTAATGTCTCTGCCTCTGCTTGTCTAGATGTAGAATGGAGGTGTGAAAAATATTTTGTGCAATAATGTGGAGTGTGAGAAGTTGTCTTGTGGAGAGGAGTTCCATGCTGGTGTTTGTTCTTGGCAAGGACCTTTTGCAATTTTGAGATGGCAACAACAAATGTTCATCTGGATACTTCTCTGTGATGTGGAGATGTGTGGTAGACTTTTTAATAAATATATTAAATATTAGCTTAGTTATAAACATGTTCCTCTTCTGCAGTGAGCTTTACCTACTTACCAAGATTACAGTGTTTAGAGGAGATTAAATAGAGGAGATAAATATTCAAGAAGTTGGATATTTCATGTCTTCCTGTTGCTGGAGTTCATTTTATTTCATACAGATGAGTATAGCAACAATGAGGTAATTACATTTTCTGGTGATTAACATTGCTCTGGTGTAAAGTATAAGAGCCACAGCCTCCAAAGTTACCCTATCACATGGCCCATTGGCAGAGGCAAATGAAGTTAAGTAATTTAATTCGCTATGATTAGCATTTAAAGCTTTCTACCCAGAAACCAATAAAGAGGTTCACAATTCATCCTGTATTATTTCACATAAGGCTTTAACAGTATTAGTTGAAGGCAGTCTAGTTCAGGGAGGTAGTAATTCAATCTGTCCTCCTCCTCTGAATTCCTGGTTCAAAGCAGTAATAAGCAAAGAAGGTTATTATTAGGCAGCTATTATAGGTCTGGTGGTGAGCAAGTAGGTGACAGCAGCCTGGTTGCTCCAGGACAGCTGGATATATGATAGAAAGTGTCATCCTGGGTTGGCAGAAGCAGCATTCGCCCTGGCTGGCCTCATGCCTCTGCCTGGCATTGAATGGTGCCGGGAGAAGGTGTGGGAAAGGTTGCTTGCCTCCCACTTCCCTTGTCCAGGCTGCAGTTTAACACAAGTCTGGCTCTCTGAATTGCAAATTTGGCTTCTTCAAAACTGATTAATTCAGTTAGGAAAGCCAACACCCCCCCATCCCACCCCCTGTGGCAACTTTAAAGGACGTGCCAGTTGGGCACGCTGCAAAAGCCATTTACAGTTGGAATAAAGCAGGACCTGGGGTGGCAGTGCCAGGACCAGCTCCTTTTTGAAACCCCAGGAAAGGCTGCTGCAGTGTGGGTGCCTGTCTGTACTCTTTTGTGCATTAACATACGTGCCAACTGGGCAAGTGTGGGCAAAGGCAGAGTCTGGCTTAATGGCACACAAAGCAAATGTCAGCTAAATAGGTTTTCTTTATCTCAATAAGTGATGAGATGTTGGCTATGGTACAGCCGTGCTGGATCGTGGTGCAGTAGTTTCCAGCTCTGCCCTCTGCCATCCCTCCCAGCTGGTTGCTGAGGTCGCACTGCCTGCCTGGGTGTCGTGCTCAGGTGCAGGTTAGTGCTGCTACCTGGACATCCCATTAGAAACACTCAGGGTGCACTCAGCAAAATTTTCACCTGAAAGCCTAGTTCCATGACTTTCCAGCAGGCCTATGGCCTGACCCAAATGGCACCCTGATTTTCACATTTAAATGTACCAACAAAAAAAAAAGACAAGGTCAAATCATACTTTAATGCTGTTAGGATTTGTCACCCCCCAAAAAAATACTATGAGCAGAGCTGTTAGTCAAGGTGTTAATGAAATTTTCAAAGGATTAATGGAAAATCCTGTATAATTTCTAATACATTTTAAAATTTTCACAGCCCTTCAAAAAAGCAGGGAAATAAAATGAGCTGCTTCTGCTTGTTACTTCTTGCCATGACAGAGGTTTCTAGCCCTTTGGGCCAGCTCTTGCTGTTTTTTTCACTTCCCACCCAGTACAGGGGGAAACAGAACAGTGCATGCGTAGCACAGATGGGGTCTCAGCATATGGGTCACGCCAGCGAGAATTAAGAGGGGGAGTGAAGCGTGAAGATATGTTACCCCTGACGCCTCGGTGAGAGCTGCTCTTTGGGATGGTTTCTTTCTCTGCCCGATGAATTGGCAGCAGGGCATGGTACAAAGCATTTCTGTAATTTCTCCTCCTGCCTAGAGGAGAAGGGTTTTCCCGCTTTAACAGCCCCAGTGCCTTTTTGTAATCTCATGTCCCTACCCAAAACCACCATTTCAGTAGCTCAGTGCATTATTTTTATAAGGTCTGTAAGTATCTTAAATAGCCGACGTACAGAATGTGCCATTTGTCTTTGTAATAGCTCTTTTCTTTTTAATCATGTTCCTTCTTTGCTGTTGTTCTGCCAGCCCTTGGCAATGTTTCATTTTAGCTCAAAGTGAAAGAATATTGTCTTAAAATATTCTGTAATCCTCAACTATTGTTTGATCAGTTTTAATTCAATTTCACTGCAATGAAAATATAATGGGAGGATGAACTCCAGAACGTGCAATTCGAGGAAAGTTGCTGTCAACGTTACCAAACCTGCAACCAACTTTCAAGACAGCAATGGAGATCTAAGCCTAGCAGCTCTTTAGAGCGTGGTCTGCAGCTCTCCAATGTATCTGCTCACGTGTGAGCAGATTCCGAAGTAATCTCTTAAGTTTTGAGTAGATGCCTTTTGGGATGTTTACATGGAATGTTTTGGGTGTGCCTCTCTGATAGGCTTGGTTGCCTTTTATTTAACAGCAGTGTTCTTTGTCCTCAAGCCTCTTTATAAGCAGGCTTTGAAGACTTCTTCAAAAAAGTTAGCACTTGTTCGGTGTGCTTTCAGTGCAGATATAACTCCAAAATCTGTGATTATCAAGACTTCTCTGCTATTTTTTTCCTCTTTTTTAGCCTTGTGTAGGAAAGGAGAAAAAAAAAAAGCCTCCTTCTCCCCCAGACTGGAGATATTCTACCTTGTCTAGGTCCTCTGATATTCAACAGCTTTGTCGTGACTGCTCTGTCTCTGATCTGCATGTCCTCCATCCAGCTTCAGCCTGTCTGTTGCTCTGTCGGGATTCAAATGCAATTTCTCACTCTTCACAGGAATTATTTTTGGAACTTTAAAAATATTCCATCCGTAACACGGTGTTCCTACGCGAGCTGCCTGCCTCGGGAGGATGGCTTGGAGGAGGAAAGCGAGGCTACAACCTCCCCAGCAAAGCTGGTACAATGCTGCCTTTGTATCTGGCCCCTATTCATGCATGACTGAGGCATAAAAGAGCAGCCCCAAACTAGTCCTGCTCTTGGGTCTGGTCCAAGACCTGCCTGGAGGTGAGAAGAGGGTGCCTAAGGGAATGATTCTTTACAAGGAACCTGTACTCTGCCTCCATTTTATGAGCAGCTAAAAGCTCTTGCTGGAAGATACAGAAGTTAATGTTTGGTGCTGATGATGCTTGTTAGTTAAGCCTGATAGTAGCTCCTGAGTAAGATGAATGGTGGCAGGGCATGTTCTTTTTTTCATCTTTCTTTGTTTTCTTTGGTCTTTAAATAGATTCAGCCAAAGAAGTAAAGGTTAGGTTGGATGCTCAAGAAAGGTGTTTTTTCTTGTGAACCCACCAGTGGTCAGTATGGTGTCCTGTGAAAGCACCCCTGTTCCTGCTGGCCTGAAAGCCATACCATGCCTGGGAACCCTGCTGCCTCCAAGCTGAGTAACAGTGGAACGTACCTTGGTGACCACTGGGTAGACCTAGAAACATCTCTCCAATCCTCTCAACTGGTCACAGCAACAAGTCAAGTTCAAGGACTTACTTGTATAGTTTCCTCTTGCCTTAATGTACTGAGTTTCTTTGATAAGCAGCCAGTTGCTTCAATTCCACAAATAGAAATTAATCATCTTGCTGTGCAAAAGGCAGATACAAGAATAACATTGATCCATTTGAGTGGCATCTTTTCATTATGTGTGACTTTCTTTTTGGGGGGGGGGGGTGGGGGTGGTTGGGGTTGTATATGTGTGTGTGTACGTATATGCACGAATGCCGGTCTCACAGGATACGGTTGTTCTGAGCAAGATCATTGATTCTGAGATTTTAAGAGTTTGAGGTGAAAGAGAATGGAAATCAGCTTTCTAAAACAGAGGCCAGAAGAGATATGTGCCATTGGTGAGGTAGCAGTGATCAAAAGCTAGTGTGAGAAAAGGGTAGATTACAGAAAAATCTTTGCAGGCATTCACAGTCTCTGGGAAGAAGCTCTGGTATTACACAAGTTGTTGCTCTGTGGATCCAGTTGACACTTGTTTTGGGAGTGGGGTATCCACAGGTCTTTTGACAGCAGAATTCCCCAGTACAGAGGGGCTGACAGATGGGTCTTAGAATCCTCTCTGTTAAGCTGTGGTAATTCAAGGGGGTATGAGCCAAAATGGGCTCTGTGTGCAGCCAGCCTGCACTGACACTTTAATTTTGATTAATTTAGAGAAGGACCTGCAAGTAAAATTTAGTGTGAAATGAGATTACTTTCATGAGTTATGCTTGGCTCCAGCCGAAGAGTGCATGTGGTAGAGATGCTTATCAGCCTTTAAGACATGTCATAACACTGGAAGAATATAGGAGCATAATATACAGTTAGAGATTGTGGCCCCAATTACACTCCCTTGTCTATGAAGGCTACATAAGTATCCACTTAACTTTAAGCTTACACTTATATTCTTTTCACTTCAGAGGGATTTAATCATGTGCTGGAATAATTTCCTGTACCAATACTCTCCAGATGCACAAAGGAGCAGAATCAAAATGTAAGACAAGCAGTTCTTTGCTGTATGTTGTATATTAGTGTGGGTTGATCCCTGATAAATACTTTAACCTAAACTCATTAGTACTATTTCAGAGGTTAATTTGTTGTCTACACGTGAGTGTGCAAAGTCTACAAACCCAACCCACACTTGCAAACTCAGAAGGAAGTGCTGTCTCATCTACTCACCTGAACAATTTGCGAACTGACAACCAGCAGCTAAGAAAACACCCCCAGTTGTGCCATTGGCCAAGCATTGGTGAAGGGTGTTTGCATCTTAAAATTCAAAGAACACGCAGAAATTATATTTATTTGTCACTAGTATGGTTTGACCTGGCTTGTGTGGGGTAAGGCTGATGTTATCAATGATCAAAGGGGAGTTTAAGTATGTGCGTGGAATCCACCTCTGCTACAGCCTGACTGAAGGCTCCATCATCTGTGCATCACCTGGAATCACTAATGCACAGCAATTAGAGTTAATGAAGGGAAGCTGCTGATGTCTTAGACATGCTGACAGCCCTTCTGTTTATTTTTTTTAGGGTAATGGATTGTGCAACCTGGTTTTTTTTCATTGGAGCTGTGTTTGTGTTTTCATGAACTGCCATTTTTTTTTAATGGGTTTAGTTCTTTTGAATCATGAGCTCATGTGCACTCAAAATTTGTTACAGGTTTCTTCAAGTTATTTTGTGTTGGGTTTTCTCTTCCTGGGTTCACAAAAACTGATTTTCCACCCAGATTTAGGAATAAGAATTGCTCATCTCCAGCAACTGTCACACATCTCGTTCCTGACAAAGTTGTTGTGGGTCTGCCGGCTCCTTCATTTTCTTGCTTGCTGTTTGTTCTCTGTTTTGGTGGCTTATTCTGGGTGGATGGCACTCCCTTGCTTGTGTGCTTGCTACTGGGGTAGCACCCACAACTAGGAGTCAATGGGAGAGTCTCTCCTGACATCACCCAGCAGCTGAGGTTCATTTCTGGGGGTATGGACTCCTTCTAGGAGAAGAGAAGAGCATTTGGGGGTTGCACAAAGAATAGCTTCTTAAATGCACCTTTTACCTCTTACTTGTTTCACAATGGTATTTAAGAAGCCCTTCCCCACTGCCTCCTGTTCAACTGGATGCACAATTCTGACAGGCTGCACGAATTGCTCACATCAGCTGTTAAGCTGTGCTACTTAACCTTATGCTTCATCACCAGGAAAAACATAATTGTATTGGACGTCTCCAGATGTTCTCACTTTAAAAAAATGGCATGTCTGTGTTGTCTTTACAACTCGTGACTGAGACTGCTGTGGTCTTTCCAGATACTGGAGTTGCTTGAAGCAAACTCCTCTGCCAGAGGTTCTGATGACTTTCTGCAGAGCGAAAAAAGCTGTGTTGCATTAATAGTGTCAGGAGAAGTCCCAGGACCCCAAGAGTGCTTTCAGGCCCCAGGCTGCTACAATAGGTGTGAGTGCTTGTTGGTAGAGGCACTCCTGTCATTATTGTCCATGCTTCCAACAGGGAAGAACTTGATGAGGAATTCTGGGATCTTGTCAACATTGTGGGTGTTGCCCTGAGAACTCCGGAGACTATCACAGCATTGGCTTCATCATGGCCATGGTCCCAAAGCACATAGCCTAAATCTTCCAGGATGTATTGTAGGATTAAAAAGGCCCTGTGCAGCAGGTGTTAAACACCTTAGTCTGCCTGTTTCTTCCAACCACCCCTCTCTGAGATTCTCTCTACAGTTGTCTTAAAGATCATACGCAATACAGCAAGCAGTTATTTTGTCATAAGAGGCAGATATTTATCATCAACCTTGGTACCCCATTTCTCCATCTCTCTTTTAGTTTGTGGAAAGCACATTCCACCAGTGTTCTTCAGCTGATGGGGCTGTTTTTTATGGAACTATAAGGCTTTGCTAACAGAAAGCCTGGATTGTCAGAAAGTCAGAAGTTTGGTTATGGGGTTGTTGCAATCAGATGGGCCAGCAAGAAAATATTCCAGCCTATGAAAAGTCATTCCTCTACATTATTGGCTAAAATGGGCAACACATCTATAAGATAAATATGAATGTAAGTCTTAAGCAGCCCTGAGGAGCTTGTATGATTTAATTGTCAGGTGACTGCAGTAAATTAAATGTGAGAAGAAAATGTATAATCTCTTGTTGGGAAGATTAATTTGGCTTGAAATTGATGTTTTACTAATAGTTTTCATGTTTTAAATATATTCTCTGATCATTCTGTGTAAGAGCATATCAGTAACAGCATAAGGCTAGAATTAGTAGGAAAATTAAAACCAAAACATTTGGGAGTACAGATGCTTAGATTATACTCATTAAGCAACTTGGTCTAATTATTCTTATATATACTATTCTTAGTGTTATGTGTTTCTTTCATTTCACCAGCTCAAAGCAACAGTAGTAGGTTAATCTAACCAGTGTATTAAATACAGATGCATTTTGGTGAACTTCAATGTAAACATAGAGATTTCTTTATTACTACCTTGGAAGTCACTGGAAATAATCCTCATTTAATCACAGTGTGCATCACACTCTTGATATTTAGGGAAACAATCATATGCAAAGGTAAGTATCTGTTCTCAGAAAATTCTTCTCCATTTGCTTCATGATCCATCTCATCAGCTACTTTATATGGATGGGGATATACACGTGTGTCTATATAAAGAGAAAGCACTTAAGCAGTAATCTTTAACTAGCTACTGAAGTTTTAAATTACTACATTTAGATATTATAAAGATGAGATAGATACCACCCACGCAGGGAAGTCACAGTTAACTCTGATTATTCATCTGTCCACTTACTGTGTTCAAGAAGGCAGTTGTGTTTCTCAGCTTGAAAAAGCTACTTTATACGTTAGATAGAGTTGAAGAGAGAGGCTTTTGATTAAAAAAAGAAAACAAAAATTGGTGTGAATTCTTTTAGATTTACTTTCTTGACAAAAGATTCTGTTCATGTCAGGATGGAGAAAGACTTTCTTGCAGTTCTAGTCTGTAACTTGAGAGAAGTTGATTACTGCAGTATATATGACGCCTCTCTCTCCAATTAAGTAAGTAAATAAACATGTAGACTGAGTATAAATACTGGTGAAACAAGAGATTGCATATATCCATGCTTTGACATTAATAAATGGTAGAAAGCACTGGAACGTGGGTTCAAAATCAGTTACTACAGGTTGCATATAATCAAGTAGCACAAATTACAAAATACTTCTGTAATTGTTTATATACGTAATGTATTCTGGCTTATGGGTAATCCTATATCTCACACTATTCAAGTGCACAATGTTATTTTTTTTTTTAATTTTAGAATTTAAGATCCTCAAAATTATCTTTGGGTAGTTATGGGATCTATTATAGTTAAATTCCAGAACTTTTTAAATGAAAAATTTATTCAGAGGAAGCTGTGTAGGTGTAAGTCCAGAGCTGGAACTTCAGAAGTTGTTTCTGGTGTTTTTACAGAAAACCCCCACAGTTTAGAAAGCCAAAGGGCAAACCAACTCAACGCTGATCTTCTCCAGAAAGTGAAAACCTGTTTGTCAACCATGAATTAGAGCAATCTTAAAACATATACTATGAGTATTTCTAGTGTACCTTAGGGATCAGATTGAGCAAGACTACAAATATTTGCAGTCCATTAGAAATGTTTGGGGGGAGTTCTGGCTTGTTTTTCTAAATAGCTACAGTTAATTGGCAGTCAATTATCTTGAGATTTTAAAAAAGAAATCACCATGGAGTGAACAGGCATGATTCTACAGGAAAATTACTTCAGCATGAAGACATGCACAAATAAAATCTCAAAGACATTATTTGCAGAAAAGGAAAACTTCAGAAAAAACTTCCCTGGATAGCAATTTGTGTTTGGTGCCTTGTAAGTGCCCTAGCATCACATCAGGATACAAATGCAAGGCCTGTGTTCCCAGTGGGATCTGGCTGTGGGGCTGCAGAGAGGAGGAGCTGGGTGTGCTGGTCTGTGCTGGCACCGTGTGTGTGGAAGCAGGTGCAGAGGAGGTGGTGGTCCTTCCTGGGGAATCAGACACTTGGCTGTGAGCAAAACTGTGTCAGAGCCCAGTAGACTTTACTCCTGACAGGAAATTTGGCATTATTTGGCCTTTAGAGACAGGAAGCTTAAGGATGATTTTCTTCCAGGTCACTTCTCTGAAGTTCATTTTTTCCTTGACTGTGCAGAACAGGAGACCAGGCACATCTAGAAACAGTGTCTACCCAGCTCCTCCCTTTCCCATCTTCCTAATAACTATGGAAGAGAAGTTACTGTACACAACAGTTGTGTTTTGAAGTATTTTTTTCAAGCCAATAATCCAGTTTTTTCCCATATAGTTAACTGCTTTGAAAGGTTTTGTCTAACCGTGTAAATTTATTCTGTTACATTGTGATTACAAAATTAAGTTCATGGCAGTAATATATAACATGGATACAATTAAAATCTTTTTATTGCCTTTGTGTAAGTTCAGCTACACCCCTAAAAGAATGGGTTATGTGCTTTAGGACACAAAAAAGGGGATAACCTGTATTGGTATAACTGTATTTTTTCAGTAGGGAGATCTTGCAAGTTGGACCCAGCACAAGGAATATGTGTAGATGGCACTGCACTTGACCTTGAAATTTCAAGACATATTCTCATGTTATAAGAAATTAAGCTAGAGGAAAAGGTCTAAATGTCAGCAAGAAAAGGGACTTTAACAAATGAAACCATACATAAAATTTGTTGCTGTGTTATTTCATGACTGGGACATTACTCTTTCTTTCTGCTTTGCTGTCA
Source organism: Eopsaltria australis (assembly GCA_034509425.1). Lineage (NCBI taxonomy): Eukaryota > Metazoa > Chordata > Aves > Passeriformes > Petroicidae > Eopsaltria > Eopsaltria australis. Next base: position 710,889 of record JAVTVJ010000068.1, on the reverse strand, counting down.
GCTGGCCTGATATACTTTTGTTCTGATTAATTGTGGTACCCTTTCGGATCAGACAAGCATTTCTGGTGGAGGATTGCTAGAATGTGTGGCAAAGAAAATTTGCAGTTGCTGTCTGAACTTCTAGGAGCAGAGATTGTATGGTATAAGATGGAGAAAAAGTAATCTCACCAGGGCTGCTGCTAACTGATTTGGCAGAAAACATTTTTTAGTCTGTCAGGGGATATGCCTGTGCTGGTTTCTTAGTGCACTGCTCTGAGGACTGGATGGGAAATATCTGCAAGGCGTGATGGGAAATGTAGCAAATGTTTTGAATTGTCTGCAATATCCAGAACATAAGTGGAACTCATTAAATTTTAATGTTTGGGGGGAATTTAAAAAAAATATGTATATTTTTTAAAATTCAGAGCTGCTTCATACTGTCAATAAACACCCTTTAACATCTTTCGGTTACTTTCCCCACGGATAGAAGAGGTGTTGAAGAGGTGCAGAAGAGGTGTCATCTCTGGTTTTCATTAATTTCTTGTCTTCTCATTTTGCTTGATTTAAGGCCCATGGCTAAGCTGTTTTCAGCGTCCATGGGCACAAGTCTCTCAGAAGTCTAGAGGCCTTTTTATTCCACTGTACTTGTAAAGTCCTTTATTCCTCAGCATTTAAGTGACATTGAGGTAGGTAGTGTGGGAACATTGATCACTGTAGAGTTTGTTCTTTTGTCTCAGTGGAAGAACTGTGTGGTGATCCTAAACCACTCCCAAAAACCTGACCCTTAGGTCTGAACTCAGATCAGGCTGGCGGTGTTTATATCTGATTTACAGGGGAAATCTTTACTCCTTTTTGATATTTTAACTATCATCTTACAGTCACTGTTTGTCCTGTGGACCCCATAAAGTTCATGGGCAGTCTTTCTTGGTTTAACAGCTTTTGCCACCTTTCCAAGTGCTCCAATTGGATTTAAAAGCCTTTGATTTTATTACAGGAATGCATGCTTATGGCAAGAGGCAGAGGGACATTTGGAGAGTGGGTTGCAGTTTGACATCTCTACCACTAACTAAGCTGCTAGATCATTATCACTTGTGTTCTGCAATGATTTCTATTTCCTGTGGCTCTGTCACGGAGCAAGGGTTGTCTTTGGTTTAGCCAAGAAAAACTAAAGGGGATCTGGGCTACATGCTCCCTGCTGTGAAGAAGCATCCTACACAAAGCAAATGGTCTGTTAGACAAAGGAATAGCTCAGGGCACCCTTTGTTTTACAGCCTGGATGAAGCATCCTGAATTGGCCACAAAAATATTGTTATTTGCTTTTATAATATCATTTTAAAAAATGAACAATGGCTAATTTCTGCAGTGCCTTGGGGATTCTGATATAAAAATGTTGAGTTTGAAAAATGAAAAATATGAAGCAAGACTTCAGCCCATTTATTGAATGGGACTGTACACTCAGTAAAATTTCACTGCCTGTTCCCCTCCTCAGGTTTCAAACTGTACATGTCAAGAATGATAGACACCTTCTTTCTTCAGCCTCCAGGGAGCTGTACAGTCCAGCCCAGTACAGTCAAGTCAGTGGAAAGAGTTCAACTTAAACTGGAGGGAAATATTTTTTTGGTCTTTGTGTCAGCTTTTCCAGAACATGGTTTTGGTGTGTGTCTCTTTGCCAGTTTAAGGGCACAGTTGTTTACTCTGACACTGATAAAATAAATCAGCTCATTGTATTCAGTTAAAAACATTCTGTTTGGCTCCTAATGACACAACTTCTATGAATGGGTAGCTGTTAAATCCCATTTGGAAAAAAAAACCACAGAAGCACAGAATTAACTAGGTTGGAAAGACCTTTGAGATCACAGAGTTCAACCTATGACCTAACACCACTTTGTCAACCAGACCATGGCACTCAGTGCCACATCCACTCTTTTCTTAAACACATCCAGGGATGGTGACTCCACCACCTCCCTGGGCAGCCCATTGGGTAAAGGCTTTCCGTATCCTTGTAGGACTGCATCACAGACAATGTTAAGTTGGGCCAAACCTTTCAAATAAATTATTGTGATTAAGACAGGGATGGAAAAAGCATAAATATCAATGCGGATTAATGTGATGAATTAAAATGAGTCACATAAAAGCAAATAATTAACAAAAAGAGTGGGAGGTGTCACTCTGTTCAAAAGCATCTCTAAGTCATCATATACAATGCTGATTTGGAGGAAATATTTGTCGTATTGTCCTGAAAAACATTTGGGCTGTTTAAAAATATAAGTGGGAAATCACAGGCTTTGTGCATGGTAAACTAGGTGGTAAATCTTTGCAAATTCATGTGTCAGAATAGCTCTTTTCTGCATTTCTTTTTCTTGTACTAGACCTAGAGAAGCTAGAATAGGATGATTGGTCTGCCAGTCCCCTAGGACTTTGAGGTCATTAGGGTAGGTGGAGGTTGAGCAATTCTAGGAGAAGACAGATAGTGGCTTAAAGGAACTTGTGGCGCACCAAAGACACTGATTGCAGTGGGGCAAATGTGCAGAACAAAGCTGTAAGACAGCATCGCTCTCTGTGTGACAGGGAGCAAAAAAACCTTGGTGGAAAAAGGAGTGTTTAGAAGATATATTCAATATTTTAGGAAGAGTATTTTAAGATGAGGAGTGTGACCGGTGAAGAATTAGGAGGTAATGTGAATAAGGCAAAAGGGTAAGATGTCTATGAAGAAAATCTATTTATATAATAGTAGGTATAATAATGTAGGTAAAATGTGGAATTAGAAAGGCTACAAGGTCACAGAAATTGCGTTTGGAAAGAGGCATAAATGAGAGCGTATACTTATGAATAGTGGAGGCTGGGAAGGGTAGATTTTAGACATACAGGGATGAGCAGTAAAAAAAAGATGTAGGTAAGGATGTGTGGAGGAACTGAAACTGCAGTGGCTAAGAAGGTTGGAAACTGCTTTCCTGGAAAAAGATGAGGAGGTGAAAAGGGGGTATCTGCATCCTTCTGGAGCAGAAGCACTCTGGTCTGACTGTGGGGGGGAGATGGTGCACATGTGCTCCAAGCTGTGCCTCCTCTTGAGATGTGCAAGACTTGTTTCTTCAGACTATTGGGCCAGTTCTTCCTGCACTTTATGGAAAGGAATGGGAGGCAAGAGAAAGAAAAGCAAAATATTTTTCCCTTTATATAACAAATATTCACTGTTGGATTATGCGTGCCAGAACATAGGTAATTTGGATATCTGAAATACGTTCAAATTCATTAGATTAAACACAGAAGAAATGTAAAACATTTTCCATGTGCATTTCAGAAGAAGTCAAAACACTGTTTTCTTGCTTAGACCATTCTGTCTTTTCTGTATTGTGCTGAGAACAGACTGCTCTGCCCTTTAGGGGAAGGGAGAACTGCAGCAAGGCCAGCCATGGTTCATGGCACCATGCTGCTCTTGACTGCTTCTGCAGTTGCACAAGGGTAAATGTGCTGGATTTTTTAATGCCAGGTATGCTGACATTGAAGCCAGCACCAGTTAAGAAGTTTCCACTTTGTAGTGATTTGAAGTTACAGAGCCAGAAAAGATTTCCTTTGACGCCGAAAAGTAACTGAAGCCTTATTTAATAGCTGGTTGGTTTTTTTCCAAACACCACCAGAAAAGATTTCATTACACTAGCTGAAATACAATCAGTCAGATTAGAACTGGCACAGTGTCCAGAAGATATTTATTCTCTAAGGGTATTTGTCATTAGCACCAAAAGTAATTTGGATTCTCCATCGGATCATGCAATGGGCTACTGAACATTAGTTTCAACACCATAGTAATAATAGAGAAATAACTGCTTAATCCACAATTAGGTGGGAATGTAATGCTCCCTTCATGAAAAATTTAGTCATTAATTTTATGTTGATATCTTTTTAACTTTATTAAACCGTACACTGGAGACAGTGGTCCCATAAAACACATTTTTCCTATAGGAGCTGTATGACTTAGATGACTGCAGCCCAGTATGCATTAGAAAGAGTAATGAAAATGTTAAGATGACTGATGCTATAATTAGGTGTGCAAAGAGCATTGGCAGGCAAACACCAACTAATAGAGTATATGTGTTTGTGTGTGTGCATGTACATTTATAACACATACTCATTTGTTTATTTGCTGGGTTTCATAAAGCCTATGAAGTCTAATTAGGAGATTTTCTAATGTAATATTTTAATCTCTTCAAGTACGTACTAGCATGTCATGGTGAACTGTGGCTAACATACAGTCATGCATTTCTTCTTTACACAACATGCTTAGCCTGAAGAAAAGAGCTGTGTTGCATTTCACAGGGCAGAAGTGAGATTGTTCTACAGTGTATATAATTTTAATGTAATTTAATTTTTTTTGTCTGACTGAATGTACTACTGTATAAGTCTTGTTTGGAAAGATGACTTCTGGTTCACTTTTGACCCATGTGAATAAAACAGCACATTTTAATAATACACGTCTGCATTGCCCTGAGTTCAAAAGAACACTGACAGATGACATCTAGGACTTTTAAACTCTCAGCTGGATTTCACTGATGTCATCAGGTGTCAGGTTTTCTATTAGGTATGGTGGTTGTTTGTTTTTTTTTTTTTTTATGTTGGCAGTCCTTGTCTTTCTTTTAAGTGAAATAGTTATGCAAAAGCCCTCTTCATGGTCAGCAGCCTAGAAGGCTTGTTCTTCAGGTGTGTTCACTTAAATGATGAGAGAAAAAAAAAGCAAGAGACATCCATAGGGATATTAAAAAAGAGAAGACTACAGTACGGCCAGTCCTTAGAGAAGTAACTTAAGGCTCTAAATGGATCAATCAGCGAATAAAATTACAGTGTGTGATGGAATTGTCAAAACTGTTCTTGCAGTACATCAAAAGTCTTGTTGAAACTGTGGGCATTTCAGGCTGTAGCTTGGAAAATTGTCTCTTTTTCAGAAGTGTTTTTGCAAAGTAGTATTACATTGCCCTGTGATCTGGCCACCACAGATGTCTCATCTGAGAGGACTTTGCTTTTTTTCTGAGAAAAAGAAGACTCGTGCTTGGTCCAGACAGGTCCCTCCACCACACCTACCCGACTGAGAGGAACCCCTTCTTCCCCAAAAAGAGTCTCTCTCCCCTGCCCCAGGCAATGACACAAGGTGATACAGAATAACCTGGCCATGCCGCTCCTAGCTACTGCAAAAATTAACCCTGTTCTGCCCAAAACCAGGACAAGAATCTAAAGACAAATATTATAAGGTGATCCCAAGCCTGCATATCCATATGGATTCATGCATGGTAATTTCCATGCCCTTGTTGGACTACAGTATGTGAAGAAACCAAAGTACAATGAACCAGAGACCTGCTGGAGGGTGCTATTGAAACCCATGCTGGTATTTCTTCTGCTTGATTGATACTGGCTTTCTGGTTCTAATTGAGCTGCTAGAAGCGGAGCCAGGTTTGAAATAGCACATAAGTGCTTGCACCATTTTCTGGTGCTTGCTCTGTGGTTGAAATAGTGGTTGAGAAAAAGGTGAAGGCTATTCTGCTTGGCCTGGGCTCCACATAATTTCCATGCCTAAAATGCATTACAACCAGCAACCAAAGTTTTATACAAAGTCTACCAGTTGGTCTTTGTAACATTTTTTTCAATTGTGGCTGATGTGCTGTTGCCAGCACTTGGATAAGACATGTTGACTGAAAGCATTGCAGTGCAGTAAAACACAGAGTAAAACTTCTGGAAGAGCTGGTTGCATGGTGAAAGACACTGAATAATGTCAAATATTTAGAGCAGCACTGGTACACTGCCATTGGAAATCTTGGGTTGAATTGATTTTGAGCTCTGGAATGGAAGATGAGAGTGATTTGTGTTTGGAATTGTAAACTTTGCAAGAGGGCTCAAAGCAATGAGCCACTAAATGTGTCACTCTGGTTTTGGGTGGCAAAATTCATAATTTGCATGCTGGTACTAGAGATACTATTGAAATAGAAGAAAAGCCTTATTGTTCTTGTAACTACTCTCTCCCTTGCTCTGTTTCATTTAAGAATATTTGCCTACAGGCTTTCCCAGTTTTCTTTGCCTTCTTTCTTCTACAGATTTACAAAATATTACATGCATTCCCGCAGGCTGCTTTGTATTTTTCTCCACAATTCCCTGTTCAGCAGCAAGGGCTGTTTACGGCCTGAATGTCAGATGGGTGTGCACAGAGCTTTACTTACAGGCAAAGAGCAAGAGAGAACTTTCATGGACTGACACTTGCATGCATAGGCTTACTATGTGGGAGAGTTTATATAAATCTCATTTACAGAATTACATAGCTGGTAAACCCATGGCAGCGATGCTTGACATCAGCTATGCAAAATATGCTAATTCATAAAATAAACAAATATCACCCAGGTAAAAGGTTTCATAATCATCATTAAAAAATACCTATTATACGGTAGTTATTTCAGAGTGCAAATGTAAATCTTGTTGTGATAATGTGGTGGTTTGGCCCCTTACCACAAGAAAGACACTGAGAGGGCCCAAAAAAGAGCAACAAAGCTAGTGAGAAGTCTGGAACACTGTTCTTAGAAGAAGCTGAGGGAGCTGGGGTTGTTTAGGCTGAAGAAAAGGAGAACCTTATCACTCTGTGCAGCTACTTGAAAGGAGAGTCAGCTTGCACCAGAGAAGGTTTAGATTAGATGTTAGAAAAGATTTCTTCATGGAAAGAGTTGTCAAGCGTTGGAAAAGGCTGCCCAGGGAAGTGTACCTCCCTGAAGAGATTTAGAAAACACGGAGGCGTGGAGCTTGGGGACATGGTTTGTGGTGGACTTGGCAGTGCTGACTTAAAGTTCCGACTCAATGGTCTTGAAGGTCTTTTCCGAAATAAATAATTCTGTGATTCTATATAGCACTAATGGAAGTTGTTGCACAGCCCCAGGTCAGTGCAGGCTGAAAGTCCTGCAGCTGTTGTAGCTCTCCTTGCTGCTGGGCTGGATGAGCATTTGTCTCGACACAGCTTCCATGTCCTGACTCAGCCAGCTTGGCTCCAGCACATGGCTGCTGGCTCCAGTGAGCTCAGGAGGCAAGGGAGAAGTTCAGGAGGGCCCATGGGAAGAAGCTACATGCAGGGTCTGTGGGGAAATGCAGTGGTGGGAGTGACTGATTACACCAGATTGAAGAGCTGTGGGCACCCTGAGGGGCTGCTGGACTCAGTCTCATTAGCAGTGAGGCTCATTGACCCACCTGCAGTACAATCCTAGGTCTTGTGGCTGCCCAGGTCTAGGCTAACATGGATGGCTGTGTTACACTGTTCCTCAGCCTTTGGAAACCTCTGGGACCAACCTTCTTTCCACTATGGGGACCTGCCTGGTGGCTGCCCAACAGAGGTAAACTTTAAAATTCACACAAAGAAAATCAAGACTTTTCAGCTGTTGGGCAGAAATAAAGAACAAAACCAGAACTGCAGATTACCATGGCCATAAAAATATGTCTTAAAAACTCATTGTTTGGGCAAGAAACAGTTGACTCAAGTACTTATCATTGCTATATCTTTTTTACCATAGCTCTAAGTTTGACGGACTTTGTGGTTAATTGATTTAGACCTCGAGGAAGACCTCAATTTAGACTTTGGTTGTTTCCTATTTCATATAGCTTAGTCTAGAGATGAAACCTGCTTCTGTCAGAGTCCTTAATTTCATTTGCTCAGCTCCTGGAAGACTGTAAAATGTGCTGTAGAAACAGAATTTGCAAATGAATTCAGTTGGCAGAGCAAATATAAAAAAGCCTCGCAGGTGTGCAGATGCTCACAGCTGATGCTGGACTGCTGCTGTATTCCTTGGCACGGAGGTAACGCACAGCCGTGTTTTCTGGCCTGTTCCCAGACCAAGAGTTTAGGTTGTCTTGGGAGGGGGAAAGCAGAAGGCAGGGTTTAGCATTTGTAAAGCTGTGCCCCCTTCAACCAGAACTCACCCACTCTTGCTGCAGGAGATGCCCTCAAAACACCAGTGGCACCCTGTCACCACAGCTGTAAACAGCTGTTTCCAGTGAGCTATGTGACAGTTTATTAATTAGGTGTTGCACAAACTTTAGCAGGTGGTGAACATGCACCATCACTGACTGTGTCAGGCATATGACAAGGAGATTCACGAGGCTTATTATATCTTTTCTGAGTAGGTTCATGTAAAAGTCCAATGTGGCAGGAGAGTGTGGAAGGCATCTGGGATCGCTGTGTGGCATCTGTAAGAAGCTGCCATGTCTGGGTCAGACAGTGTCCTGTCAGGAAATCTATAAAGGAGGAACAACTGATGTCCCTTTGTGATGTGTTTATCCTTTCTCAGAATCAAAGGAAAGTAAGGCTGAAAGAGATCATGAACTGCAGGGGTTCCCAACACCTCAGCTGCTTTGTGGAGCCTCTAGCAGTTGCAGTAAGTTTTCTTTGTCCCAGACCATATAGCTGCTTTGAAATTGGAAGCGGGGAGAAAAAAGGTGGGGGAAGGAGTGGGGAGGTAGGGCTGTGGGGTGTGTCACAATCTGGGGGCACCATCTTCTGCTGCCTTTAACTCCCTCTTAAAAACCTTGAGGGAAGCAGATTTTCTAGCCTTCTTAGGAAATCTCTTCTGATGCCTCTCCTTCCTCATCACCAGTAAGTTTTGCTGTTGAAAGAGCGTGGAGATGTGCACAGAGGCAAGAGGATGCCTAGCTGTAAGACCTGTGGAGGTGGTTCCTGGGAAGATGTCTAGGAGTTTGAGCAGGCAATAGGAGGTTAAGAAACTGAGACTGGCTGTGGGAACCTCTGTGCAGTATGGAATCTATTTGCGATTCGCTGGGTACATTGCTGATGTCACTATGTGACCATTATGCTCAATCTGCTCCACCCTGCCTCCTTGCTGATCTCCTATCTGTACCTGGCTCCAGCAGTGGCAGAGGGAGAGAGGCAGAAATCTGCTCACTGGGACTTCAGTCTGGTGATGAGTGCAGCTGACTGCTGCTGCAGTCCATGCACTGTCAGCCCTGCATACTCAACCCATGGCTAAATCAGGCTGTAGTCTCTGTACCCCAGTTTGCCACTTGCAAAGCAAAGGTAGCCCTGTCCTGAGTGCTGGGAGCTTTGCTAGATGAAGTGTGTGGAACTTCCAAGCCAGTGGTAATCAGTAGTCTCCTAACAGGCAGTGTGGCTGCCAGAGGGAAGGCAATGACTGCTGAAAGCAATCAGTGCAGTGGCATCTAGTGCACAGTGGGCAGAATTACAGATGTCCAGCAGCCCCCCGGCTGAGCTGGGTGTCACTGAGAGGGACTGCAGAATGACTGTTGGGGAATTTCTGGAGCTGGGAGCCTATCTATTCCTCTCCTCTGTTTTCTTGAGTGGAGCAGGGGACCTCAAGTTTTAGAGCAGCTCAGAGCACCACAGGCTGCTGTTGTCTTTTGCTCATGAGCACTCAGTCATCCAAATGCAAAGATTCTAGTGTAGGATTAAAAAAAAAAAAAAAAAAAAAGGATAATCTAGGGCAGGCATGTACTGAGTGGATATTGTCAGTGTTCCTGCTGGCCAATGAGCCAAAGAAGTTGTAGGTGTTTTAACTGACAAGGGATAAATGTCCAGGCACCAGGGATCCCAGTCACAGCAGCAGCACATGCTGTCCTTCCCTGAACTGAAATCCACTGGGTGTGCCAAACAGGCATGTCACGGAGTCTGGCCACAAAAGCCAGTGCAATCCCACATTCTGCTCTTTTTTTTATGTACAAGAAAAAAAATCAGCATGTAAAATGGCAAAGGTGAATAACTGAGCAATCCTGGGTCAGCACTCTTGACCAAGGAGACATCGAAAAGGACAGTGATGCAAATAAGAAATTTGATGAGTCACTATTAGGTACAAGTGACAGTACCTATCGATTTGATGTTTTGGTTCTTGCATGGTGAAGTAATCCTGATGGGTGTCACAATGTGCTTATTTTTGTAGGGACCTTATATGCTCCTTTTGAGCAGCAAAAATGTACACACATACATGTGCACACACGTGCTGTGTTGTGTGTGTGCTGTGTTGCATTTTCGTAGTAAAGCACAGGTCATATCTTATTAATACTGAGAACTGTTTTGTTTTTGGATGGTTTTTCATTTTTAAAAAAAGTATGTGAATGTTCTAGATAAATCTAGAAGTTTGAAAGAAAACATTTACCATAAATATATTTTTATCAGTGGAAGACTTAATTTTGCTCTTACTAAAGTCAATGATAATCCTTTCATTGTAGTGGTCTGAGCAGGATTGGCCCTAGAAACCTTCAATTTCCAAATGATCTCTCATTAATGACAATAGGTCAAGAAAATCCTCTTAGGGAAGCACTGGGAACTCTTGGATTTTGCCTTAATGAAGTGGGAGTCAAAGTCCCCTCCTAGCAGCATGGAAAATCAACCCCATCCTTGTTCATTTTCCTTTCCTGTGTATTGGCACACATGTACAGCTTGTAGGTGCTGGATGAAGCCTTCAAACTGTTGATTCTGGGTCTGTAGACACAGGATTCTTAAGCATACAAATCAGAGCTGCCTAACACCGAAGAGGAAGGGAATAATAAGTGTGTAAAAAATTTAGCTTCATGTGTCACAAAACGGTACGTTAATTCTATTGGAATAATCTCCTAGATAGTTTTATTAAAAAAATTATTGAATTCTTTACTCTCCATGATGAGACTTGCCCAAATGTCTCAGCTTTCAAAATACTGCTTTATCTACCCAGCTACTAAACACTTCTGACCCTTTCACTCTGTTCCTGCAAATCCATTTTTCAGCCACCCTGATGTACATGGCCTTCCTTTCTGACAGGAGTAAAAAAATGGAGCCCAAAGTGAATATTGCTTTAAAAGTGTTATTTCCCTGGTCTGTAATATATAGTTAAGAATCCATTCTCTCAAGACAGAATGCTCTAAAGAAGATTACCCACATCTGTTTTTCTTATCTGTCCACAGCTCATTCATCTAATCATGGATGATCTGTGGGAGAATTTCTAGATGGAGTGGGGTTGTGGTGGGTGCTTTGGGGAAGTACCTCTTCATCCAGGCTGGGTAAGATGGACTTGAAGCGATGCTTTTCTTCTGGAGACCCAGTTTATTTTCTTTCTTTGTCTTTGTATTAAAGGATTATTAAAAAAAAAGGAGGATTTTCTAGTAAATGACGGATTTCTTTTGAGTTCTTTATAATCCCTTTGGCTATCATCAGATTGGGTATTGCAATAGCAATGCAGTAAGTATTTATTTATAAGATGGAAAAATATTTGATGATACTAGCTGCACAGTTGATTTCTGGCAGAAACAAATTTTAAAAGTTACAATGGTTGTGAATTGAGTTTTTTTTAAAGCTCTGCTTGAGATCAAGGTAAAATCCTTCAATTTCTCAGATAGAAAACCAGCCACAGTGCTGCAAGAACTCAGTTATCAATAGCTCTTGGAGAAATTGTTTTCAGAGTCTGCACAACTTCACTTCATAGCTATCTTTTCTATCTGAAACCTGTACTTGAAGCATCTGCATCTGTCTGTATGTTGCTTTTGGCTGCAGTTAGCTAGGATGAAAAAAATTTAATGGTGCTGGATGCTAAATTTGTTTTATGCAAGACTTTTCCTGCTGCCTCCAGTTGTAAGCAGCAGTTACTGCACACATTCTGCAACTCCTTTCAATTTCTTGTGTCTACCACAGACATATTTTCTCTTACTAGGTAAGATGAAGTTAGTTTTTATCATTAAAAAAACCAAACCAATATGTTTTTCTTAGTAAAAACCCAAGCAATCATATTTTATTCTGTCTGCTTCAGCCATTGGGAAATCTGAGAAGAGCAGATGTAAGGTAGGGCTGCAGGGTGCACTGCACCAGCAGGGATAAGGCACAGCCTACGTGGAAGGTGCTTGCTGAGCTGTGAAAGTAGGACCTAACAGGAGAGGCCACATGTCAGGGGAATCTGAGAGGGGTGGGAAAAGATCCCCTCTTGGGTAGTAAAAATGCAGATATTTTATATTGTCTTTCTAAATGTGCTGCCTGATGACTTCTACGTTTCCTTTTAAATGCCTTCTTACTTGACTATTTTAATCACTTTTCCTAGTCATCTTCATTTTGTAAAGGCATTGCAGATATTAGGGTAGATGAAATGGCTGTTTGAATAGCATCTAAAAAAAAACCAGAAAATGTGTGAGACAGAAGTGCTCAGAATATTTCTCTGACTTCTGTGAAATTAATCTTCTATGTCTGGAAAATAAGGATTTGAACTGTGAGGAGATTGCAGATTACAGTGCTGTTTGTTTATACGATGCAATGAGTCCAAATCAAAGCCTACTAAAATATGGACAGATGTGTTACAGTTATGAGAAAACATCATATGAATAACCAAATTCTCTGATATCTGATGTTTCTCCACTGTTGTTGGATGAGTAATGCCATTTATGCTATTATTTGATCCATAAGTGATATAATTGTCCCCTGGCTTTTGTTTATGAAAACTTGGACAAATTCTTTCAGTATTAATGAAGTGACAGCAATGTGATAACAGCACAAAGGAGTGGAGAGCCACTGGGTTTGAACATGCTGTATTGACACTGATGGGGGAGAGAGGCAGAGGTCGAGAATCAGTAGAGTAGCACTGGGCAGAGAAACTGTTCTTTAGGAGTGCTCCACAGAGATGTGCAGCTGAGATGGTTCCTGGTCACCATCAGAGCAACATAAAGACACCAGAAGCGTAGTGAAGAGTCTGGTCACAAATATACTGTGGCTGTTGTGTGGATTGGATTAACAGCAGAGCAGGCATCTCTAGCCTGAACTCAGCTGACCTATGAAGCACTGTGAGAGCAAAGAGCGTGGCTGCTTGACTCAGCAGTTATTTAGGTAGGAGGATAGGTCAGGACAAAAGCACAGTTCATGCAGTTCTCCTTTCATTAAGCCAGCAATGTGCATTGTTCACAGTACAGTCTTGACAGAAAGGTTCAGCTGATGTACCGCAGTAAGGAAACCACAGAGCCCTAACGTGTGGTGGTACAGCAGATGATCTGCTGGGGATGTGCCCAGTGCCTGATGGCTGTGCTGTCACCTGTGGTTTCTTTGTCTCTGTTGTTGTTTACTTGACTGATAGTACCTGAGGAGGGCAATACACCCACAAATATTATTGCTTTTGGTGTGCCTGATGACAGCCTGCTATGATTCTCAGGACCACTCAGTTAGGACTAATCCCCTTTCTGGAAGCCCAGGGTATTCCTTTTTTAGTTCAGCTTGGCTTCACTGTCCTTGTGCTAGGACACTGTGCCCTGCTGTTTTCTGTCAGTCAGTGACTGTTGAATTGTTTGCACTGTACATGACATCTGCTCTTCTGTTGGGTGCTAGTGCAGTGCAGTCCGCTAACTTGGAGCTCCATGGCTCATAGGTAGGGCTGTGCTGCTGCTGGAAGCAGAACTGTTTGCATCCTTGCTAAAATAGAGGGAAGACACCGTGACACCTTTGTAAGGTTTCTTCCTATTCTTCTTTTCCCCCAATTTTCCCTTTCTTTTTCTCTCCTGCTAACCCTGTTGAAAATGTTGGTGGACCAAAAACAACCAGGACTGCCTTTTTTCCTTCTTTGTTCTTTTCCCTTGCTAACTTTTCCTTATGTGCTGGGATAAATTGTGCCCAAATTGCCAAATATAAAGTATCATGCATTGCATGTATTTTGGCATGTACATAGTGTCAACTCATATGTAATATGGAAGGATGGCAAGTGTGTTTTCAGGATTCAGCTGAAACAAACCTTAGCTTGCCTACAGCTGCTCTAAGGTTTCCTTCAATCTGTGCTAGACTGTTTTTGGTCCACATGTTGCAAATGATCAGCTTGGTTCTCATTCAAGTACATTTGGGCAACTCCTATTGTGTTTGAGAAAAATGAGTTTTGCTTTCTAAATTTGAATGAATATACGTTTCCCCCCTACACTGAAAATTGTACTTCTCATGTTTAGTGGTTAAGCAGTATTTGCTGTTTATTTTTTAAATGTCAATAAAAGAGCCCTCCCCCATGGCTTCCTCATGCCTACAGTAGGCATTTCTGCAGTGGTGACTACTGTAGGTTGCTCTAGCTGTGAGATCCTGAAAAAGAATATTTCTTGAGTGGTTTGTTGGGGTTTTTTTTTCCCCCCCATTTCCTTTCTTCTGGCTAGTATGAATGCCTGAGCGCAATCTGGCTCATCGTCATGATATTTTATCTTGGTGTTGACAAATGCCATCTTCTGTGCGAAATTTTTCTTTTAAAAAGAGAAAATCCAACTGTCTCAGTGAGTAGATGAGGCTGCCAAGTGTCAAAGCTGCTGTAGGTACATTGAAGATTGCTGGGTTGGGGGAGTGGATCCCTTATCATTGCACACCTGTACAACACAGCCATGGAAAGAAATGCAGCAGGCATTTTTGAGGTTCTTTCTGTATAGTGGCAATGTATATATAATGTATATATATATTGGCCTTGAATCTCTGTACCTCAGATTGTTTGGGCTTTAGAAACTTAACTGTAGATCTGTTTAAAAGGCAATAAAAAATGTGATGTAGTGCTAAACTAGAATTAGGGTGATATTTGTGAAAAGCTGCTGCTTCCAGGAGAAACTGAAGCAAAGGAGAGGAGTAAGGGTTTTGTATGAGAATAAATGTGATATTTGGTCTGAGAAGACTTAGTGCCTGTGCTTCTCTGCTGTTGCTGTGTTTTAGTCAGAAAATAAATGACCAGTTACAAATGCCTGCTCTCTGTAGTTACCTACACAGTGGTATGTTTCAGGGTTGCTCAATGGTTGTGCTCTGAAAATGAGAGCAGTTCATGGACTGAAACTGATATCTTTTCTCCTACAAATAACAGAGGTCAGACCATGCACCTCAGCCTCTCCTGCCCGTCCATGTCTTACCTTTCTTAAGCCAAATCACTCTGGGCTTGCTGTCACCATGAGCTGGCCAAAAGGAAATTTTCTCACCAGTTTCCTTTTCATAAGGTTGTGTCATTGCCTGGCAATCCATCACAGGCAGGAATGCTCCTGTTTCTCCACAGATAAACCTGCCTGCCTTCTGCCTGTGGGGACCCCCAGTGCCCCCCAAGCAGCAGTTGTACCCTCCCTTCCTTCCATGTAGTAACAGCCCACAGAAATACAAGCCTGGCAGTCCACAGGTGCACGTGGAGATCCTCTGCAGCACTGACATGCCTCCCACCATCTTATTTTGGATCCAAGCCATACTAGTTTTCTCTCCACAGTTGCAAATAATTCATGGATGAATTAATGGATGAATAGTTCATGGTCCCTTGGCTGTGAGCCAGGACACTGTGCATTCTTGGTGTTGTGTAGTGATGAATCTGCAAAGCTGCTGTTGGGGACAGTGAGGGAAGAGCAGGGTGAAGCTTTAATGGAAGGTTAACTAAAGCGCCGTGTCCTGTGACACTGTTTACTTCTCATCATTCATGCTCTGGCCAGAGTAGATGGTCAGAGTTTAGTGCTTGGCTTTGTGGATGCCTTCAGCCTCATCTGCTCAGTTGGAGGCTTTCTAGTGAGCTTCTCAGCGAAGGTGGAAGCAGAGGATTTCAGCAGGAATTTCTGAGAGGCTAAGCTGGCACAACTGAAAAGCAGACCACCCATTGCCTCCCATGAAAGTGTTGACCCAGCCATCTCTACCCATTGTGAAAGTATATGACACAAACCTTCCAGTCTTCCTAATTTTTTCAATGTCTCTTAGATTCCTCTTCTTAATAATGGCACAGGAAATTCAAACTATCTCCGGACAATTGCAGCAATTCTTGGGTGGTTAAAACTTAATATTTTATCCTGCTATTTGTGGTATGATATTGATACCCACAGGTATTTTTTGGCCATGTATTATTGCTGAATTATATCAGGACATAGAATTAATTCTCAATTTAGATATATAAATGGATAGAAAAGAATAGAAAGAGTAGTGTTGGTGCTCAGCTTCTTCTAAGCAGGCTGACCACTCACACTAAAATAAAGGGCAGAGACTTCAAAATGGTAATTAAAAAGTGAACTAAATGAGGCTACTATGCGCTCTAATCAGAACACTAAATTTCCAGAGTGAAACCTTACTTCTTGCCTTTCAAGTATATTTCAAGCTGCGGATTTTTTTTGTGTCGCTCAATGTAGTGCTCTGGATATACAAATAGAATTTATTGTGTAATATAGCAGCTATACAAGACAAAATTTTAAATCTCTTGCTATTCAATTCCTCTTTGATGTTATTCTTCCATATCATCTCTTAAGTCTTCATTTCCAATTTTCATTAATAATAAGGAGAAAGCATATTGTTTTGGAGGCTGAGTAATAAATAGGCAGTTCTGTTTCCGGCGTATGAGTCAGGTTGAGATATGCATTTACAAATAAGGAGAAAAAAAATATATTTTTGCTAAGAACAAAGCAGTATATGCAATGCCACCTGGTGAGATGATCACATTAAAAGGAATCCTAAAAATGTGAAGTTAGAAATCCCCCAACCCTACATGTGACTGAAATTTTAATGTACCCAAAGGAATGCCCAAACATCTATTCACACTGTAGTTTTTGCTGAGTGTGCCTTTGATTGCAGCATCAACAGGGCACAGTGGAAGCCCATGCTCAGCAAAGAAGGTGCAGCAAAAGCTGGTGAGGGATCATACTCCAGTCTGACACATTACAGGTGCATGATCCAGCCTTTAACTTTGAGAATGCATGTGGGCAGCTAGTAAATCAGGGAATACCTAAATGCAGAACTCAAGTGGCCTAAGAGAGCTTCAAAGACTGACAAGGAGATGGGTGACCAACTTCACGTGAGCTGAGTGGGAAGTAGAGTAGGATTTGAGTAGGTTGAGTAAGACCAGGCAGTTTTGACTCATCCTGCTTATTAGGCATACAAATATAATTCCTTAGAGCTGACCTGGAGGCTCTGCAGAATCTGCATTACTCCTGCTTTGTTAGACAATGTCTGCCCCACTGGAACAGCAGAGCCTCTGTGGCTTAATGCGGAGTTTCAACACTTGCTGATAGGACAGGACACCTGGGAAATTGTTCTCCCCTCTTACAGAAAAAGAAAAATCCCTGATTTTGTTAAAACTTTTCCATTTTAAACAGGAACGGATGACCCCAGAGACACAAAGGTTGTCCTTAACAAATAAGAGATTGGATGTGGACTTCAGGAAATGTACACTTGCTAAGGTCCAGAGCCACCTGGGAGCCCTTCAGGGCACACACACATTTGCAGTGCGTGAAAGAAGAGTCATTACACTCATCTGTTCTGTGCTCAGGGTATAAAAGATGCCTCTCAAGGTCAATTACTATGTCAACAAAAGAAAGAAAGTATAATTTTCAAGTTGGTTGAAATTGAGATATCTCAGTGGACCTAATGGAGTGGATCACTTACACATGAAGCTTAACAACTTGGCCTACAGTGTCAGAGTTTATAAGTTGTGGGAAAAAGCACCAAATCTTTCAGAGCTGTGCTACCCAACAACACAAGTGCACTGTTGTTGTCCATTGAAATCCATCCCTGCGCTGTCCTGAGGGTGCCATGGAGAAAAGCAATATTTTTTCAATATGTGAGCTACACATAACATGTATCACAATCATTTTCTCCAGAGTCTGAAATTAACATTTTTTTTTTTTTTGCCTATGAATAGTTCTAATTTTTAAGGTGAAATTTTCAAATCATAGTTTGGCCTATTTGTATATTTCAGCTAAGAGTTATTTTTTCTTCGGTGTTTAGTTGGTTTTGTGTCTTTTTTCTGGTCTCAGTATGAAAAGAGAATTCTTACTTTTTAATAATGAGATTTGGAGTGCAAAACATAGGCAAATAAATTGGATTTATATATATGTACATAAATACACACACATATATATTATTTTTGATATCAAGCAGAGCGACATGATCAAACAAATCCAGAGAGTGTAAAGGATTGGGGAAAAAACCCATAGCAATGTTATCAGGGAGATTATGTTAGCATAATGGGGAGAACTTGATAAATAATGGTCAAAAAGGTAGAATTTCATTTTATTGATAGCATATACATGTAGTTCATGTCTCCACGCTTTTGAGTACAGAACTTCAAAGCAGCCAAGCTGACAGTAACTGATAGTGAGGAAGACAAGTGAGCTGAGGGGTAGAAAGGTGGAAACAAGTAGGGAACTAGAGGTATTTTAGCTGACAAAAGTCCAGGGATGTTTATGTGATCTCAAAACACTGTCCCTGTGCAATATGTAGGGATGGTTGTAGGAAGATGGGAGCATTGACAGACAAGTTTATTAATAAATTAATAAACTTTTTTTATTGCTCATCAAAAACGTGGGTTTTGGAAATTATTTTAAAGCATGTAGTTTGATACTGGCAAATTTATGAAAGAAGAGTGCTGTATGCAGTGAGACTCAAAAGCAAATCATCATTGTGCAGACTTCATCCTCTGGGATAGAGCGTTTGATAGGAGCAGCCTTTCAGGGAGTGTGGGCAATCTTTCTCTAGTGATGGTTTAACATGTTTCTTTCATCCTAAACTGCTGAACAAATAAAACTGCACGTAGGAAAATCAACCTCCCAGATAAAAGCAATGAACCATGAAGAGAAACCCTATTCCCTCAAATTTATTGAGGATCAAATGTAGATGTATTTCTTCATGTCAGATAATGTCTTTCCATTCTGTCTGAGCAGTCATGATAGAATAAATGTTTCCAAATGGAAGTCACAGTGCCAAGTCCAGCAATGCTATCAGTATCCTGCTTGGCTGGCTCTACATCTCAATATAATATGGTTTGGAAGAACATGCTGGACTTAAAATGCAAAACATTTCTGTAAAATAAATAGTGAGCTTAAACTAAGTAACAGTGATAGAAAATACTCATTTTTGCATTTTCCTCCTTTTTGCATTTGACATTATTCACTATTTTCCACATTCCTATGTTTGTGCATATGAATGTACAATGAACTACTGCATAGTCTTGCTATATGTGTATTTTAAGAATCCTACTGCATTTTCTGATCTCTCTCTAGCACTTCTGGGAATTCATCTTGCAATTCTGTAAAAAAAAGCCTTACTATTCCCACCAGGACCTCTGAGAAAAAAAAAGTGATCCCATTTCAAAGCAAGTCCTTCACACAGTGAATAAAATCCTGAGGAATTGCAGAACCAATAAAAGGATCTTACACTTCCCCTTTGCAATGCCAGGCAGTGATTTTTTTCAGTTGGTATCACATTCAGAGCAAAATGGTGCTGTAACAGTGTATTATAATAAAATAATTGAGTATCCTGTTTGTTTTGTAAGTGCATTCACCCCCAGTCCCCTCATTTGTTTTTCTCTCCCATAGATAGAAATTCAAGTACAACAATATTAGAACATAAACACTTTTTTTTTTTTCTCTTTTTTTTTTTTTTTTTTTTTTTGTGGGTATTGAAAAAACTCACATGCAGCAAAGATTAAAGTAGCCTGGCAGCTTTGCTCTTGCTCTCTGGTTTATGCTGGACATGCTGGCATTAAAGATTCAGGAGAGGGAGAATAACCATTAAAGATTCATTGCAGTGTTTAAGTAGGGGAGCCTTGGTGCCACCTTTTGGGATGCTGCACCCACCTCTTTGGCTGAAAAAGACACATGGGCTGAGGCAGGTGGGAATGTCCCATCCTGCACAGCAGCTTGTCCAGCTGAGCTCTCTCCCGTAGTTCCTGCTGTGTGTGGCCAGACATTTTCTCTCCTGCCTGATTTTGTAGTGGTGCCCAGTGCTGCTCAATAGCTGTGAATTTTCACATTATGCATGGTTAATGTGAGAGAGTTTTAATAAGATGAAGTGATTAACATATACATATGTTTTCATCTGCTGTTGCTGAAAGTAGTTTGTGTTCCAGTGGATTAAAAAATGTTATACTTGCAAATTGGGCCTTAATATTAGGGAGATCTGACAGTAAAAAGGAGATGAGGTGTGCCTGCTGATTGAACACCACAGGGGATGGGCAGATCTGGAGCTTCCTGGGGCATATGATGGTATTGGTAAAACAGGCCAGGCTGTGTGTCCCAGAGTCAGCACTGACCTGCTGGGAGCTGAGCCACAGCTCAGCCAAGCTTTTGGAACCGTGAAGGTGACTCTGAAAAGAATCAAAAGAGAGACTGGAAAATATTAAAGGGAGGTTTGATGAACTTGTTTAACTTTTACCTAGATTCAACGACTGTGTAAATTCAGTCTCAATGTAGGAGATGTTACTAAAATTCTTTGAGAGTTTAGAACAGTATTCAAAGAGAAAAAAAATTAAAGCTTTTTTTAAATTCACTATTGTACCTGATGCTTGCTGGAAGGAAAAGCCTTAGAGAGAAAAGGTAACTTTCCTAGAGACTATCTGTAAGTGGAGACCTTATTGGCAGGAAATAATGGTAGAGAAATCTTTAGTCTAACAAGGGTGAACAAGATTCAGTAGTAAATGAGTCAAGGTAAATGCAAACTAGATCTTGGACAGTGAAAAGAATCTGATACTGGTTGTTTGTGGCAACTGTCAATTACCATCAATAGAAGTTTAAAAGTTATAACTGGATTTTTTTCCCCTTCAAAATTAAAGCCTTTGTGTATGTAATATTGTATTTTTGCACATGATTATCCACTTTATACAGATATATCTCTTCAGCTCTTGCTGAAATCTTTGTATTTCCTTTTAGGAATCTCATATACTTCAAAAATGAGTCACTTTTTCTAATTACTTGTAATTATTAGTTCTGGTAAATGAATGGCATGTCTGATTATTTTTTGTTTCTTTGCTTGCTGCTTTTTCCAGAAATGTTTAGGAGAGATGCAATGCATTCATTAGCAAGACGTTAACATCATTTAGCATAATTACCATCCTTTTTCCTAAGTGGAAAGATTTCCTTTTCAGACCAGAAAGCTGTGCTTTGAGCTGATCACAACATGGGAAAACTGATTTTGGTGAGGCAAGAGGAGAGTGCTGAGAAAAGCCTGAGGAGGGGGACAGCCAGAGCTTAGCATCAACCAGGGAGAAAATGGGGGCAGAACACTATATGCAAATACTTCCTTCTCTTAAGCATTAAAATGTCAAAAGCTTATTCATCCAGGAAAATCATTACCTTTCACCAAGAGCAAAAGGAAAATTCATAGTTTTGTTCATTGAAATATTGCTGCGTTCCACACAAAGAGCTATTGTTGCTCCCCAAAAGAAGAGAACTTTATGGCTGCGTAGGATTCACATCATTTAGGGAGTATTTCAGTTTCATTTGCTAATTATCAAATTCTCACAAGGTGCCAACTGGCAATTTTCTCCGAAGTCTGTTCACTTTTTCTAAGGTGGACTAGAGCATCTATTTGAAAAGTTAAACAAAGAAAGCCTAGGCACCATTCAAATCACACTTAAAAAGTCCAGCCATGTTGTAGACTTTTTACATGCAGGTGGGTTTCACTCATTGCTGCTGATAATTCATCCAGGACATGGTTAATCAATTGTCTTTTTCACTGTATCTGCTAAGTCACTTCATGTTTGCCTTTAGAAATAGAGCCAGAGTCAAGAGGACAAAGAAAGGCGGGAATGTTGTTGTCTTTAGAAAATGTAGATCATGGCCACTTTCACAATGATGCTCGTGAAGTGGTGGATAAAGTCTGTGAATTGAAAAAAACTGATAACCCCTGAGGATAAGGATATGCCCATTTAGGCTTCATCCTCCCCTAGTGCTGGAGATTTTTCCTGAAAGGAATGAGGCACAGTTGATTGAGTCCCCTTTTTATCACATCCATTTTTACACCCTTTCATAATGCTTGTTGCCTTCATTTTCAGCACCTTTTCCTAGGAAAAATAACGCTTTAATATTTATTTAAGTTGCACTGCAAGCATATCTGGTTTTGTGGCTGTAGTTCAGCTCGGGGCTGACCAGATAAGCAGACTTAGTACAAATGGAGGACAAAATACAATAATGGCTGGGGAAGGCCTATCGACACAGGATGCAGTGATACATTCTTTGCGTGTTTATGTAGCCTTTCCAAAAGCTGAGAGTGTTAGGAGGGGAAATTTGTTTCCTGGTACTGCTGCAATCAGGAATACAAATAATTCTAATTACATTCTAAATGATAACTCTGTAAGATTTGCATGGGCATGCTTTGCTTCATCGCCTTGCTATTTTTCTAATGTTTTTCACTGTTTACTGCTTGTCTTGTATATCCATGTAGCGGGCACAGTTCTTTAAAAAAAAAAAGTGGGAATAAAGAAGCTTTTTTCTCATCTCTTTCCATCAGCTAAACTTCCCATAGAAGCTGAACAACATCCTCTTTATCAAGATTATGAGTTTCCACATCTTGGCATACTATTTCTTTCCTTTAGTGCATGCCAGCAAACTGAACTAGGAGTGATGGAAGTAGAGAATAAGGAATGTATAAGGCCATATTTATTCACTTACATCAAGAGTATTTATTTACAAGAGTGGGGCAAGTGGGATATAAGTTGCATTTGGAACTACGAACAGCACACCTGTGTTTCAAAAGGTGACACATCTGTAATATTCTGCCTTGCATGTGAAAACAATTGGTATTATTCATGGAAATATGAATGAAAGAAAACAGCTGTCAGCCTTTTGAGTTATTTTAGAACAAAAACTAGTCCAGCCCTGCACCCTGCCCAAAGTGCAGCCTTGACTTGGATTCCCAGGGGAATGTAGTGCTTCAAATTGGCTGTTGTGGAAATATGGACTGATGGCCTTTGCATTATTCCTGCTAAATACATTCTGCTGAATCATGGAAAAAAGCCCTGAGAAGGCAACCACTTTCTGCTGACAGCCTGAGTGCTTTTTAATTCCCATTCACTTATGAGGAGGGTGTGGCAAGCAGTGTCCTGTCACACTGGGCCTTGTATTTGGTTCCAGTACATTGAATCACTCCGACATGAAAAGCCACAGTAGAACAAACTGTGACTTGGCAGGTTTGGACTTGACATTAGGGAACAATGCTTTGCTAGAAGGGTACTGCAGTACAGGAACATGTTATCTTGAGAAGTTATAGATTATCCATCCATGGAGGTTTTTAAGTCTAGGGTAAGCAGAACTAAGACTGATCTAATCTGCTGTGGTGATAGAGCAGGTTAGACTAGATGATATCCAGGCATCCCTTTGGATCAACATACCTATGATTCTGTGGCTTTCTCAGTAAAATATATATAAATTAGGCTTTTGTTGTCACTACACACTCTCTCAAAATCAAAGTATAAACCATTAATTTTAGAGAAAAAGTAAACCAGAATCAACTCACATTTTTATTGGTAAAGTGCCATTATTTTTAACAGTGACAATAAGGTTTGTTCCCTTGATTGCTGAAGAGCAACACAACTATTCTTTAGTAGAGCAACAGGGAGAATGATTTTCATTTGAATCCAGCTGTTGTTACAATGAAATTCAAAAGGCAATGCAGGCCATAATAAGGAGCTAAAACCCTGTGGTTCAATAGTCGGCATTGATCTCAGGGAAACCAAGATTTATTCTATGGCATGAAGAGCCTCACAAGAACTTTCCAGCAATTAATTTCCTTTTAAGTCCTTCTTGATGGCTCAAACAGTGTTTTAAAATTAATTATGCCCATTCTTTCTGCAAAGATGATTTTCACAATTTGTAATAAATTTTAAAAAGTATAGACTTCTTACATGTCCAGGTGCAAAACCTCTAGTTTGCTAAAGAAAATGAGTCTTTTAGTACCAGGATAGATCAGTTAAACTCATGTAACTCTAATAACCCTTCTCGCAGTTATAACATTCTTTACCTGCTGTGGGGAATTATTTAAAAAGTGTTATTCTTACCTGTCTTGAAAAACTTCAAAGTCTGAGCTATAAAAGCACAGTCTCTATGGATCACCATAGCAGAGTATTCATCCCTATGCAAATTATGTTTTGGAAAACAGTATTCAATCCATATAGTGAAAAGTTGTGACAGAGGTAGAACAGTAAAACAAATTTGATTTGGATTACAGTGAAGGTTTCTTGGGGTTGAAAGTTTCCTAATGTTTGATGGAGCTGAGAAATGCCACCAGTCTTGACATTACTTGCATTTGAATGGATTTCTCTGACTGAGCCCATTCTCTAGCTATTTCTCATGTCTTCTTTTTAGTTTTTCTGAAAAATATTTCATAGCATTTCTTAAAAGAACACCCAAAATATTCTACCTTCCAGTCAGTTGTGCTTTCATGACTACATTAAAAAATGAACAAAAAGACTTAGAATGTATAACCAGTAAAAGAAAAGGAGAGGAGGTGGGAACTGATATGCAGCAAAAGCTGAGGGCTGTAAGAAGCATGTGAGGCTAGGAGAGGCAGAAAGCAGGAGGAGAAGTAGTTGTGCTTTGCTAGGGGGTAGGTGGTTGTGCTGTCTTTGCAGGGAAGGGTGTCCTTTTGCTTCAAGAGAGAAATTGAAGAAGTAGGATTCTCTGAAAAATCCAGGTGGTGTATGGACAAAATACTTTCTGTTCCAGCAGCAGCTAAGGAAGATCTAGTCCAGAGGCTGGACACTTGGAAATGAGCAAGATCGTGCAATTTGCATCCAGAGGAGTGCTCTGTGCTGCTGGTGCTGGCTGGCAGTGAGGAGGTCCAGAGAAGAGGAAATAAGTTACTGTTATACTGGTTTATTAAAGACCAAAGAGGTGATTCAAATACTCATTGCCCTGTCACCTTGCCATTGATCTGACAGTGCGGCAGATCTGGCATCTGATTAATCAAACATTAAGGAAAGGTTAAAGTAATTAGTTTTAATCAGTGTGGGTGTATGGTGAATACCTCTTGTCAAAATAACTTTGTGCCTTTTCTGAGGCTGCTGCTAGTTTAGGAACAGTCTTGTAATCATCTGTTTCAACTCTCAGCCCATTCAACTTGCTAATACACGTTTTGATTAAGAAAGTAGAATGATACAAAACCAACATTGTACACACATTAGATGGTGTTAAAACTGGCATAGAGGCAGTTTCTAAACCTAAATGTGTTTCTTGGGCACAGAGGATGATGAATTGCATGCTATTTGACATTATTATTAGTGGGTGTGAAAGAAGAGAGAAAATTATTCCACATAAAATTTGCAGATGACACAAAGTTAAAGGAGTGTGGTAATAGTTAACAGAAGCTGTTGTACGGAGTGGTCTGCTCTGATTGCTATGGACAAAATGCAAGAAAGCAGTAGGAGTCTGTATGAGGCCAAGTAAAAGGACTATATATAGGAGTAATATATAGTGGACCATGCTGATAGAATTGTTGGCTCTGTCCTAGAAAGCAGTATCAGAAAAGGCTGAGACACTGAGTGTGGAATCAGCAGGGTATGATCTCTACTATGAGCATGTGATGCAAAAGGCATAATTAGATTTTTGATATGTGAACAAGGGAATATTGAGGAGGTCTTGGTTATTGTATGACTGGCTTTGGAACACCATTCCATTCCATTCCATTCCATTCCATTCCATTCCATTCCATTCCATTCCATTCCATTCTTCAACCTTGAAGAATAGCAATAAACTAGAGAAGATTTAAGTGAGAGCCACATGAGTGCTAAAAGAAAGAACGTTTTATAGTGAAAGGCTAGGCCTGCTTAATGAAACAAAAATAAGATTAGAAAGTGACTCAATAGAATTTTGTATATGTTAAACAAACATTGGTAATAGAGCATCAGGAAGCAGTAGTAGAGTGAAAGCTGATGCTACATAAATTCCTCCTTGAAATAATAGACACAGATTTTGGTAGTTAGGTAATTAATCTCTGGAGCACCTTGTCAAGACTCTCAAGTCTCTCCATTGCTGAACAATGGACAGTATTGGATACCTTTATAAAATACATATTCTGATGCAAACAGGCATTAATTTTGAGATGTTCTGTGGTCTGTCTTATGCTGGAGGTAAAAGTAAATGGACATGTGGAGCCCAGATGACATTAT
Source organism: Eopsaltria australis (assembly GCA_034509425.1). Classification (NCBI taxonomy): domain Eukaryota; kingdom Metazoa; phylum Chordata; class Aves; order Passeriformes; family Petroicidae; genus Eopsaltria; species Eopsaltria australis. Next base: position 685,081 of record JAVTVJ010000068.1, on the reverse strand, counting down.
AGCTTATTATATCTATGTTTTTTTGTTGGAACTTACACACACCTCAACCTAGTCTAATGCAAAAAAAATATAAAAGGGAGAAAAAAGAAAACAGAATTAATACCTGAAATAATTCTATTCATTTTAATTTTCTTTTCAAACATCTTAGCTGTCACTGCATCAGACAGCTTCACTGGAAAAATCTTTGTTTGCAAAAAAAACATCCTGCAGTAACTTCCCAACCAGAAGCAGCTTAGCCAGGATGTCAGGTCATGCCAAGTACAACTGGTTACAGGGTCAGCCAGCCACTGGTCCCTCATAAAGCTCTTCTGAGAAAGTGATTTTTCTTCAGTGTATTTTGAGCTTTATTTCTGTTCTTTTTCCCGTTTTAACTTCTTTTCATACAGCAGGTAGCTGACAAAAGCCATAATATGACCTGGTGGTGGAAAGTTGAAACTATCAACATTCATTCTAGAAATAAGGTTCAACAAGCTTTTCTTGGAACAACTTGCTTAGGAATCTGATAGGTTCCCATGCCCTGAAATCAAATAAAACTGGATGTCTTTCTGAAAGAGGATTTTGTGCAAGAAGTGCTAATTTCAGTTCTAGAGTAGCTCTGTAGAATATTTTGGTGTGTGATATCCAAGGTTAAATTGCATGAATGGATTGTTTCCAGTTTAACTATAATATCATAGCATGAAAAGTATCAAGCTGTGTATTTTTCTAAATACCCTGTACTGCTTGAGTTAGCTGTTTGATGTGAATCTGCCTGAATACTAGAATTGGGATCAAAGTAATTGGGATCCCAAAGAATTGGGATCAAATTTTGTTGGAAAAAATTCAGAAACTCAAGCAGATTTCTTAAGGAAGAAACAGATAGGAATTCTGCAAAAACAAGTGGAGGTTGCCTTCTGTCTTGTCTACATCTGTGCTGTAATGATTTACTCTTCTTGAAAGTGATCTAGGCATTAAATATGATATTAAACATTAAAAGTTCTGAGATAATAAGTGCGGTGAGGCGAGTTTGAGGGGATTCACTTAGCAGGTAGCCAGGGAAATCTGAGATACAAAAATATTAAAATGTTAGGTTTTAGTAATAGATCTGGAGCCAGCAGATGTATGAGGAACTTTTTTTTCTCTGGGGGTTTCTTCTCAAATTGTGAACCTTGCATACTTAGGGTATGAAATTATGAGGTTTGTTTGCTTGATAATGAAACAAAAAAGCACCTACCCTGGCAGGCTGTGTTGCCATTTTCTCCAGGGTATTCACAATGGCAAGAAAAATGTTTGGCTGCTGAGACTTTCAACCTGACTCAGATTTCACTTTAAAGAATCTGGCTTTCTCTGTGTCCTTTTTCAATTGCTTGAAGTAAGAAATAAAGACATAATATTAGGTTCACCTCTAGTGAGATTGGACATGCCATCATTGAATTTTTTCAATGTAAATTTCTTCCACAAGTTACATTCTGACCCCAGTACCTTTATATTTGTGAGAAAAAGAAATGGCCTATAAAATCCCATGTGTATAGATCACAATTGTAACTGTCATAATTACATCATGAAATAGAATCATAGAATGGTTTGGGTTGGAAGGGACCTTTAAAGCTCATCTAGTCCAACCCACCTGCAATGAGCAGGGCCATCTTCAGCTAGATCAGGTTGCTCAGAGCCACATCCAGCCTGAACTTGAATGTTTCCAGGAATGAAGCTGGTACCACCTTTCTGGGTAACATGATCCAATGTTTACTCTGAATCTCCTCCATTTTAGTTTAAAACCATTATACCTTGTCCTATCTCAAGAGGCCAGTCATCTGCAGAACACATTCACCAAGGCAGAGGTTTGCTTTTAAAACAAAACCAGTCCAAATTGTATTCAATTTCTGTCCTGCAACACTGGGAGAAAGATGGAAGAGATTAAAAGAATGGACAAAAGACAAGGATGAAGCTGAATTGATATAATTTTTAAATGCCTGATGAGCTTCATCCAGTTTGCTGAGAGCTGTTTCTTCAGTCAGGAGCAAGGGGGAATGGGATTGTGAGGTTCAGCCTAAGCTGTGTCAGCGAAACTATAGGAGAAAAGCACAAAGCTTCAGGAAACTGTAAATCAATATATCCAGGCAATGAAAGCATTTTTATTACAAAGGACCAAAAGGTGTCACACAACAAAAGGTTTGCTGAAAATGGAAAAAAAAGGAAAGTGTAAGGCTTCATTTTTCCCAAGTAAAAAATAAATTGCAGGTACAAAGAGAAAATACAATGTACTTTTTACAGGATAAGAAGGTCTTGCCTACAAGAAGTTAGAAGGGGTGAAACCTCCAGCACTGGAAGGCACCTTCTGCTGGGCTTTCTTGTGGAAACTATTTTTGTGTTGTCCCTCTGTTCCTATTCTGCTTCCTACATAAAGGAAGGATTTCTGGTAGCTGCTCATTTCATACAGAAAGGACTCCTTTCCCTGAGATTTTTTGACCTGAACAGACACAACAGTGGAGAGTAAATTGAGGCAGGGAGAGCTGAAGATATCCATAGGAGGTCTGCGGTACAGCTGGGACTAGGTGTGCTAAAAAAAATCCCACAGTTAAAGACCTCTGGCTGCTTTTCCTGATCCCCACTGCAAGGGTAGGTAAGACCTCTGGACCAAGGACCATAGTTTCCATCCCACAAGCTATCCTGGCTTACTGAAGTGCTTCATCTGTCTGACCTTGCAAAAATAATCAGATACAATAGAAAGCCTAACAGGTATTTGCCACAGGGTCAGAAGGTGCAGGATTGCTGTTTCTTTTAAACTGCTTGACACTGGTGTGAGGCAAGCTCAGCAGACAGTGTGGCCTCTGAACCCAGAGTGCTGCTGCTACGCCTTCCAGGTTCCTGGTGTTGGCACAGGCAGAAGGAGGGCAGAACTGTGTTAAGGTCAGATGAGACGTGCAATGAGATCTTCTCTACTCCTGTGGTGGATTGACCTTGCCTGGGTGACAGGTGCCTACCAAGCTGCTCTCTCACTCCTTCACTTCAGCAGTTCAAGGGGAGAAAGTAAGATAAGAAATTAATGGGTTGAGATAAAGGTAGGTAATTGATCCCAGCCAGACCCAGGATGACCCCCAAGGACCCTGTAGACAAGTTGTTCTCATTTTAGCTATTTATTTTCCTTCTCAACCAGTTCCCAACCATTCTCATTTCCAGACACTCCATCTGAAATACAGCAATACACCCTCCCAACTGAGTAGTTCAGGAATGCCCTAAACATTCATTAGACTAACCCAAAGATTAAGCAAGCAATTTAGCAAAGATTAAACAAGTGATTACTTTGATGTTTCTCATTGATTTGATATCTCCCTGTGCTCAGTCAGCAACTCCTCAGCACCCCAAGCAGTCCCATCTCCATCTTTGGGCATGAAATGTTTTGAGCAGGCTGCGCAGACAAATCTGTAGGTCTCTTATTGCATAAATCTGTATGATCTTCATTTTCTCAGAATGTCATCTGTACAGAGCTGTAAAATCATTGACCTTTGCGCAAGGCTTGTGTTGAAATTAATATTAATGTTGCTATTCCTTCCTTCTCAAAGTCTTGTTGTAGTTTGTTCCCCAGTGTAAATTGGATTTTTAATTCTGATCTCTGGCTATGAAAAGATATTGTTTATTTTGGTATGAATGTTCTTTCTTGAACTGAAATACTCTTCTTGAAGGAGTGGTTTCTGAAGCCACAGGTCTCGAACTACTTTAAACTAGAAGAGGATAAATTGATGATATAACGAGTCTTTCTAATATCTGATTTCCATAGTTTGATGAATTTCAATATAGAATGTTTCATTAATATTATATAAGGAAGTGATTTGCAGGCAAATTAAGTGGTTGACACAGGTACTAAATAATAAAAGCATATAAATTAAATTCAAGCACACAATTAATTACAAGATTAATCTGTCTCATCTAGTCCCATGATAACTCTCAAGTAGTCCTGCATATTCGTAATCATGTTAGTTGAGCTTGAAATTATTTTTAATAAATATATTTATATATAACATTAACATGATACTGATGATATTCTGTACCTCGTGTAGTTGTACAGTGCACACAGGTAAAGTGTGATACTTCCCAACAGTGTAAACTGTAAACTAGCAAAAAAGCAGTGTCTGGGTCTCAGATTGCTGTCCTGTTTGAAGGGCCACATACTGCCCACCCATATATGCAGTAAGGAAGCTGGAGCAGCTATGTGGCATGATTTGATACCAAAATTTTCTCACTGACTGCCACGGTTTTGTTTGGATAATTTCCCCTGTGAGGCCCTCTGATGTCTGCCCAGGCACTTGGCCTAGTAATCAGACTTAGGGAGCAATGGGAAAATATTCACAAGGAACAGAATCATCCTCATCAATTTCATCTGGACATTTGAAGGGCCATTGTCCTGCCAAATTTGGTTGGCAAAGATTGGTTGGTTGGTAAAGATATTTTTGCGTCTGCAGACAGTCTTCTGTGATGTCCTTTCCATCTGTCTTCCCAAGAAAATAAATCTTGACAAAGAACATGTTAGGAAAATTAATCCACGGTGCCAGAGGTTCCTGTCCAAAAAAGGAGACATAACTGTAACTTTATTTGACTAAAGGAAGAGGCCATGGGACATTTCCCATGTGGTCTCTCAAATCATTGGGTGACACAGCCCCATTTTTATCCTATGTTCCCAGCCACATCACCCTGTTCCTTTTCCCTTGCTTAACTCAGTTATAACCATGGATGACCCATGTGTTCAAACTGGGCTTTGCAAACAAGAGCATCTGACTTATACAAACTAATTTAATTCAAGCTGAGTTAAATTTTAGTTCATTCCATAAGTAAATGAAGGCAGTATATTAAAAGGTGATTTGCTACATCTCTGAAGTATTTAGGTACTTTACAGCCCTGCATGGCCCTTGTCAGATAACTCCTTCCATACATAAATTCAGCAGTGCATGTTGCTCCAAAGCAACATGTAAGATATCTGCAGTGATGTTGCAGGATGGCCCACATGAACATAAGCTCTTAGCCCAGTTGTGTACTGTATATGATGGGTGTGTCACTCGATTCACTTATGCAGATACGAGAGAATTTCTGGCTTTTTTCAGCTTGTCTTATTTCTTACTAGGAAGAATACAAAGCCATCAATGGAAAACGTAATGCATATCATTACAGTAAAATCCGATTTAATGGCTAACTTCAATTCTGAAAGGCAAAGAGAGCTATGACTGGGATTTTATCCTTCAGTTATAACTACAGCCTTAAATGCCTTTCAGAGGGGTGATTTCTGCAGAGCAAATGCTATTGAATAACACGGAAATTCTTCCTAATCTTTTTAATGCTAATGATAGGTTTATGCATGTATTTTTGTAACAGTAGCAGTCTGAAGCTTTAGAGCAGAGTGTCTCAAATGTCATGCTTACACAGAGTATGATTTAATCCCTGATTTTTCCTCACACTTTTCATTTCAACTGTCAGACTGACCCCCTGCTCTCTTTGCTGCAAGCACAGATGTGAATCATGCTGGGAGGAAAAATAAAATAAACTTGCCAGCTGAAGGTTACGACCACACTTGTATATGGCTGGGAGGCAAAAGGTCCTCTGCTGAAGAAAAGCAGCTGGTCTGTGAGAAAACCTCCCTGCACACCAATGGACTTTTTATTCTGGATTTGAGAAGCCATTCTTTTGGAGAGATGACTAAGCTGAAGCAGGATCCTACACCGTTGTCTTCACAATAGAAGAGCTTCATCAGAGAGAGCAGTTTGAGCCTTGTGCAGGCTGGTTGAAGGAGGTGATTGTCCTGTTCGGCTCTGCACTGGTGTGGCTTCACCTTGAGTACTGTGTGTAGTTTTGAGCACCACAGTACAAGAAGGTTATAAAGCTGTAACAGGGCATCCAAAGGAGGGAGGGGCATGAAGATGATGAAGGGCCTTGAGGGGAAGCTGTATGAGGAGTGTCTGAGGTCACTTGGTCTCTTCAACCTGGAGAAGATGAGGCTGAGGGGAGACCTCACTGTAGTTACAACTTCCTCATGAGGGGAAGAGGAGTGACAGACACTGGTCTCTTCTCTGTGGTGACAGTGACAGGACACCAGAGAATGACCTGAAGCTGTGTCAGGGGAAGTTTAACTTAGCTACTAGGATAACCACTAGATAGATGCTAGTGCTCAACCATTCTCAACCAGAGAGTGGCTGAGCATGGGTACAGGTTCCCCTGGGAAGTGGTCACAGCACCAGCCTGACAGAGTTCAAGCTTTTGGACAGTGCTCTCAGGCACAGTATGACTCTTGGGCTGTCCCGTGCTGGGTCAGGAGTTGGACTCAGTGATCCTTGTATGTCTCTTCCAACTCAGGATATTCTGTGAATCTCTCTGATTGGGGTTTTGTGAGGGTGAACCAATACAGGTGTCACTGGTGACACACTACATGCAGAACAACCAGGGGGGACATACAGGTGTGCCACTTCCTAGTATTGGGGATGGGAAGGTTGGCACACGTGAAGGATAAGAGGAAGAGCAGAGCTATACCTCCTCTCTATCCACTTGGTTTATTTCCTTCAAGAGGACCTTACAGCTTCCCCTTTCTCACAGGTCTCATTTTAATTTAAGTGATTCATTATTCTCATTCTTTAGGTCATTGGTGACTTTGGTCATACATTTGGCACTGCAGTAGGAACCTGTAGGCCAGGATTTTCTCTGTCTTGACTCTCTCAAAATCTGCAGCTGGCGACTTCCCAGACCACTTACAATGTATTTATTTTTATTTATTTCAAACACCTTGCAATTCTGAATTCTAATAAAACAGCAAAAATTAGATAGTGCCCTTATGTTTTTTCAGCTGAGTGTGTTCCATCATTGTGTGTCAGGTCTGTAGTAAATTTACAGTGTTGACAGAGGCAGTCATGCTGTTTCATCGAATTGAAAGGAAGAGAGGAAGGGAAAGATTTATCTTAGAGCCTAAGGGTAGAGCAGTAAACCAGAACCACCACACTCATACCTATAAAAGTGAAGAACCTAGTGTTGTCAGACTTTTCATTTAGCAGGATTTGAATTCTCTCCAGCTGTAATTTCCACTCAAAATGGCTTTTTCCTTTTTGAATTAAAAGGGATTGAAATTTAAATGCAGAAGTTTGGACCACTTGTGTAGTTTTGGCTGAGTAATGATTATCACTGCTGTGTATTGACCTAACAACAAAAGCAAGAAGTACTTGCACTCCACCTCTCTGTAAGGCTGGTTTTGCCATGCCCCCTTTCACCAAGTGCTTCCTTTCCTGCAAGACCCTTCTGTATGTCAGAAGTAGAAAGGCAGAGAGGACCTGTGAGAGCACCCCCGAGTTATTGCTAAGTCAATTCTGGGCACCCAACTCAAAATGCCTTAGGGGGACCTTGCTTTCAGAAAGGACCAGTAGCAGACAGAGAAGAAAACTCAACACCTTTCAAGTCCTGCAAGTAGGGCTCTCAATTGATCCAGCTGGGCCAGGAAGGGTGTAGCCTACTGAAACCCCTTGTTACTGTAGCCATAACTGGGGTAGTTACTGACCCAAACCAGGGATCTGCTCTCCAGCTGTGCCTCTGCAAATTCTTTAGAGCCAGAGCACAAACTTCTCTTCCAGAAGGTGACACCCAGCTCAGTAAAGCAGCCGAACTCTTTAATTTTTTGCCTAGGTGGCTTGAGGGGTCTTGTTCTGAGGACTTGAACTCACATATTCTGCCTCCTTTGTTGTATCAACCACCAGAGTAGTGGTTGGGGGTGTTTTCTGTTTCTCCATAAGGAAGTTGTGCCACTCTGAAACTCAGTATTACAGGTTTCACAGGCAAGAATAGGATAGAGAAAGACACTCACCCAAAGGGGGAAAATCCTGGCCTCTGTGCCTTAAAGAACTGTTGGGGGAAAAAAATGCATAAAATTTTAATGTCCTTGTGTTTGTCATAATATCCATGAGCAAGCAACTCAGAGCATTACTCCTGCTTGAGGGGCTGCAGAAGGAGGTAGCAGCAATACAACCCACACATGGGAAAAAGCAAAAGAAGGTCGGAGCCTTGAAGAGTTGAAGTTAGAATGAGCCACAGGCACATGAGCAACTCTCCTTTGAAGTAGATGGAGATTTGGAAAAGTGTGCAATTGTTCAGTGCTGTCCTTGATGAAATGCTAATTTGTTTTCTGTACCAGGGGTGTAATTAAGGGGCCAATATTCAGGGGCCAATTTAAGGACATTTTTCTTAAGGTTTCTTTTACATGCTTCAAGCATGTAGATTATAGAGTTGAAACTCACTATAAAGAAGATGCAAATTTATGGGAATTGCATATGCCTACTTGAGGAGAAAATGTGGCCCACAGAAGCAGGGTTTTTTGAATTCTGGAACAACTTTCAAGAGTTGCAAAAAACCTCAAAAGAATTAACTGTTGTGTTCTTAAGTTTTAAATGTTGTTAGTTTTATCCAAGCAAAAGATTTTGCAGAATCCAGGCAGATAAATTTGATTGTTAAATTAAACATTTACAGTAGATATTAAATGCTCTCTAAATGAAAAATCATTGTTATTTATTTTGCAGATGCACTGATATTTAAAAAATGGAAAAAGAAATCTACCTCTTGTAATAATTGAATTAGTAGTTTTAGTTCTCCAAAAGCCAGCCATGATATTCATAGATGCCTTTTTGCACTTCCAGTATTCATACCTGTCTTTTCTTAACCTCCAGTTTTACTAGTAAGCTGTAATTTCTTTAGTTGCCTAATTGTAGATGAACAGTCAATACACACAAATGCATGTGCTTAGAGTTATGAATTTTATGGGGACAGAAATTCAGAAACAATTTTTGCCACTTTCAGGAGCATCAGGAAAAATCTGAAATCATTCATCATCCTGACTCACATACATACTATTTTCTAGGAACTCCAAGCCCATACTTCTGTGTTTCTGACAACACTGAATTAAGTTATAGTAGCATCTATCACTTGAGGAATCTTGAGTCATTTAAACTTGTTTTCCATCAGACCGTTCAATCAAGACTGGCTTATCAGTGGCAGGGGTATAGCAGGAGCTGTAATGCTTTTCATCTCCTCCTTTATCAACTGTCTCTCAATAGCTGTAAGAGTCCATAAACCCCCATCAGTTTAAACTGTATTAGCACTGTACAGTAATGGCAAGAGAGCTGTAAGAAGTGATGTTGTACTACTTTGGGCACTGGTGAGCTATTTTTCTTGATGCTGGGAATCATCCAGGTCTATTACTGTAGGCTTTCAGCTCCTCTGAGAAAACTGGGAGCTGATGATGATCTTAACTGAACTGAAACTTTAAAACTCTTTCTCATACCATCTAGAGATATTCGTCACTGTATTTATAATGTCCTGAGGCTTAGGCATAAAAACCACAGCAAGTGAGATGATCTAATGAAATTTGACAGTGAATTTCTTTTCTACAAGAAACAGAGAGCCATCAGTCCTTCCACATCCTCATTTCTTTCAACATCTGAAATCTCAGACTGGTGCATTTAGAAAGGAGTAAAGATAAATATCTATCTCAAAACCACATCTATTTGTGTGCTTTATTATTAAATGATAAAAATAACTGATCAGCAGCCCAATGACTGGCTAGATTTCATAGGCAAAAATGTGATATTTTCAGTAGCTGTCACATGGATTTCTAGCCTGAGAAATTACAGCTCACTCTTAATACATAATTGAGTCTCTTACGCTAAAACTGGAAATATCACTTTTGAATTAATTTCTGGATAATGATGGAAGAAGTTACTTGTTTAAAAGTACCATATGCAGTAGTTGGTGTTTGTAACTAGATTTGTAAGCTCTTGTGTGGAAAGTTAATTCTGTCATTTGTTATTCCAATCTAGATCAAATATTTATATATTTATATTGATACATCTTCATTTCTCTAGTCATACTTGGGTAGACAGTGAAATTTATAAAAATTTATGAGCTGCAGCGAGCTTCAGTCAATTTTTTTGGCAAAAATAGCCTGAAATACAATTCTTTTATCTCATGGTCATCTATAATTATACTTTTGATTTCATCAGAAAGATTGAAATTTTTTCAGTCTATCCAGGATAGGCTGTGAGAATGCCAAGAACTGTATATGGAGAGACCATCATTCTTAAAAAGCCTCTGGGGCTTCAAGTCTGGTGATTTGTGCCTGAAAAGGAACCAGGGAATTGCTGATTGGAAAGCAGATGGCTGGTTCAAATCCTAGGCATGTTTTAAGGATAAGCATGTTTTATCTTCTTTGTTAGCTCACTGGTAGGATGAAGCTGACTATAAGCAAATTGCACCAACAGACACACACCCTGCCCCTAATTTGCCTGTAAGGATTTAGTAGTGGACTCCATCAAGATAATAGCTTGGAATTTTTGTCACCACACTTTCCTTTGCTATCTTTAAACATGTATCTTATTCAATAATAATAATTAAAAAGGAGCACCTTCTTTGCACTTAGAGTCAGTGCAGCAGATGCCTCAACAGTATATATTTAACTATTAAGTGCAGGGATATGTTTTATCTGTGTAAGAATAGTCTTAAAAAAATTCCAGTCACTAAAGTGTTGTAAAACACACATAACTATGAGCATGTTTGTGTGTATGTGTGTGAAGTCGGGTTATCACCTTATGGTAAATTAAACCCATTTTCAAGAATTGCTGTTATTGGCAATATACAAGAATTGGAAAATTTATTAGGTAAAAGCTCATCTTAAGAAACTGCTTCAGAGACTCCCAAGGCTTGCTGAATGTGATTCTGCTTTGTTTTCTTCCAAAGCCAGCAACCTGGGCTGGTCCCTCAAGCTGTCACTGAGAAGCAGCAGAGCCTAAGTCAGCCACAGCTTTGAGGCAGATGTACCTACACCTTGATTTTAAGTGATGTCCCCAAAAAGCTCTTAAAATCAAGCCCAGTTGTATTTGAATACAAATTAGAACCTTAATGCCTTGAATGGAAAAACCTCAAAGCAACTAGGGGAGCCAAAAAGCAAAGGATAAGAAACATGGGCACCTCCCCTTCTACCCCCAGCTTAAGGCACATGGAATTTCATTCGAGCCTCAGTGGGAGCTTGAGGTAGACTGCAACTTTGTGCCAAGATCCAGTAAAGGCCTGTACATCACATAAATGCAATAAAGACTTCCAAATAATGACTCAGTAGGAATGAAGTGATGGATAGGCTTGGTGTTGCATGGGTTTCTCTCTCTGATTTGTCAGTTAATATTAGTGTTGCTTGCATTGTAATGCAGTGTATGGTTTTAGCTGGGATTCAGACTTTGGTAATTCACTATTCAGCAATGGCTTGATATCTATATGCTGAAAATATTTTACCTCAGTCTGTTCTTCCTTGCCAGAAATATTAAAAGTGTCTTTTATTTAGACCTACAAATCCACTGTATTTTCTTGATGCGTTATCTAGAATGATTGAAGAGAATGTAGACTATGGGAGTAGTTGACCAATAGAATAACGTGGCACATCAGCCCATGGTGTTATTATCAGTTTATGTGTTGGGCAACTTGGTTGCTATTAGTGCTGTGAACATTTAATTATAGAATATTGGGACTGCTTCTGTAAATTGCTCTAAAGCAGCAGCTTTGATGCATTGACTGAAGATCATTGCTACAATCCTTACCTTATTGACAGAGGCAGGGGGGAGGGAATGGTTGCATGTGCCAACTTGTAGAATTTCTCCCCTGTGTAACAGGCATGTCAGAATAAGGAGAAAATTAGAAAAGATAAGTTTCCATGCAAAATTAGTGTAGAATCTTGTTCTCTAGATGCAATCAATTTCAGAGCAGTGCAGGACTAATACAAGACTTCATATGCTTCAAAGCTATTAGAAAATCTGCAGCTTTAGCTTTAATTGAGAGCTCAGTTGATTGTCCAGAACAAATCTTATTAATTTATTCTTTCACAAGCTGCCTAAGTCAGGGTTGAGTGTGAACCACAAAATATGGAAGTAATGTCTGTGTCCTCATTAAGCAGCTATTCAAATGGGGGGTGGTGTGGGAACTTAGGAGCTCAGCTGCAGTGAAAACAGTCACATTCCATGCTGGTGATGGTAGTTAGTATTTGTGATTTTGACATGTGCTGTTCCTGTTTTTTTCTGTGGTAATATGCATCAACATTTCTACCACATAAGTAGAATCTTAAAATAAGATTCCACATCCACCTGTAAACGTTTAAATTAATTTGACTGGATTTCTATAGGCACATAACTTCAGCTCACTTTGAATCAATGTGAAGTTTTTAAGACCTTGTTTTATTTTTCCTCACGCTTTTATAGAAACACAGTAAAATGCACTCAAGTGAAGAAGCTTGGCAAAATCACAGTGCTCTGACAGACATCATCAACTTCACTATGGCATAGCAGTCATCAGTCTCTGAAAGAAGTGTATCTGTTTTCTCTTTTTTAAACACATGCTTGGAACATTTGGAGCAGTAACTTTGTGTGACAGTCATTACCATCCCAGAGGAAGCACGATCCTGCCTGCAGGCCCTTTCTAACAGCACTATAAAGCAGCCTTTACAGATGTGTTCTTCTAGTGAAATCTTGGCTCAGGAAACACACTGCCAATCTCTTGTCTGCTGGAGCCTGTGGCATGCTGAAGGATTAACACACCTCATGCTAGAGATTAAAAGTACTGGTAGCCTCTGTTCTTTACCATCTGAGGTACTCTAAAACTGATGCAGTAGGGAGTTACCACTGGAAAGATACCAAATAAAGTGCAAAAGAGAGAAGGGAAAACAGTTAAATTAAACTGACATGGAGAGTGCTTTAAAACAGGATTTAGTGTCAATTTAATAGGCTTGAATGTTTAAATCACTTGGCCACCCTCTGCATGTCACTGAGTCTCCAACATACAGCAGCTGTGATTGTGGGGCTCCTTCTGAATGTTGCACTGGCCTGATTTTGTGTCGCGAAGAGTGTTTCTATATTCTGGGGAGGATATGGAAATGAACTAGTATTCAGAGGCAGCTAAATGTTTTAACTTCATGAAAAATAATTACAGGATAACCTTCAGATAGCTGTTTAGTACACTTTTTTATGCCAGTGTGTATGTGCTAGGAACCAAACACTAGCTTCAGAGTTCTTTGATATGAGAATGTAATGTCTGCCTTCAGAAGTTTGGCTTTGTCATGGCTGATAAAGAAGGAGATATTCAAGTGACAGAAATTTCCATATGCCTGGAGTAACAAGTAGAAAGGATGCACAGCAGCTACCAGCCCAGACATTTAAACAGAATTGAATGGCTCCCAATGTAAAGATCAGGCTTTGTCTTCTGGTTTCACTTCTAAAGAGACAATAAAGAATTATTTTTTAATTTCTGTTAGTGTGCCATGAAAAACCCACTCAGCAACATGACACCTGGAGGTTTAGGAGTAATTCTGACCTACTTCTCACTTCAAAATGCCCATCTGATCCTAAGTTAATGGTTGGACTGGATGACCTTTTCCAGCCTAAATGATTCAATGATTCTATGCATTTATGAGATCAAAGTTTAGCTACAAGCTGAAGATCTTTCCCTGTTTTAACTTGGTTTGAGAAGGTACTGTTGGTGTTAGTGAGGGAAAATGGGATTTTTGAAGAATTGCTTTATTTTGATTTAAATAGAATACAAGTAGAGAAATAGAATAGCATGCAGCTAAAGAGAAATTGGATCCTGAAAGGCAGAAACCCTCATTTTTATAAAGCTTTTTGTAGTGAGACTCTTTTTTTGGTGTACTGTTTGAAGGCCATGAAACTACACAGCCTTTCTTCAAGATATGAATGAATGTTGCTTCCTCAGTGAATGAGTGTGCTACTTCAGCCAGCACGATAGACCAAAGGCTTAGGGAAGAAATCATCCTTTGTGCCCGTCCTTGAGTGGTGGAGCATATGAAAAGCAACACAGAAAGTGTTGCAGATAGGAGCCATGTTGGATATTTCAACAGTATTATGATTTTTGGGGAAAGATACTTATGAGTGCCAGAGGTGACAGCACTGAGTTAGTGTCTTTTTACTTGGTCTAAAGGAAACAGTAGGTTTTCCACAGCCATTGAAATCTTCTTTTCAGTGTTCGCTTGCTGCTTCTTGAAAAAAATGGGGATGTTATTATTCTTATCCAGGTATTAAAGGCTCAGGAGTTAAGGCTCTTTTGTTATTAGATCATCATTGGCAGGAAAAAAATTAATTACCAGCATTTTTTGTAAAATTCAGGCATCTTACATTAGTTATGAAGTTTATCAAAGATTTGTATTTTTCTATATTGCTGCTGACATTGTCACAAATTCAGTCAAATAATTTAAGATTTGTTTCCACTTTTCTGAGAGACATGAGTTGTTCTCTTTCATTCAGCCAAGGCAAAAAATGAGCATTTTATTGATCTTGTGATTTACTTTATCTTACTTACTTTTAATTTCACCTGTTTTCCATGGTAATGGCTAGTATATCACAGCCTACAGTGGTGGGAGAAGGGGAGGACACAAAATCTTCTGTGTCACTGCTTGTCATTCATGTTTGGAATGGGCATATCTCTAGGAGAGTTTAATGTGGGCATTAACTGTCTTAGGAGTAGTTAAATTTGATAAAATGGATCACCTTTGCTTCAAGTCTGAGCATTTCATGGGCACTTGAATTAGTTCTGCTTAAACATCTAACATGCTACTCTTTGCACTGATGAAATAAGAATAAAAATATTTTTATTTTTCTGTGTCATCCATCAACTGTGAAATGTTTAACTAAGTCCTGACTGGAAGAGAAACACAACAGCTTGATTTCAGAATGAGTTTTCTTACATAATTAGAAATACCAAATGTGTGCAAAAACCAGAGACAAGCAGTATGTATGTACTCAATATCATTGATGTAGTCAGTGTTTTGAAAGACAGTGACGTTGATGGTACTGCTTGCACTTGGACTCACACAAAGTAGTTTTCTGCATTTTTTACATTCTGTTTTTGTCCAATAGACAATTTTTACTCAAAAGCCCTTTCAAATTACAGAGATTCTACTGGTTCAACCTTTACCTATGGTCTTGGAGGTGTTTAGGTTCACAGTCTTGATTCTTGTCCATGTCTGTATTTAATGAACGCCAATTACCCTTTGTGTTCATTGATGTCTTCAATAATATAATAGCAAGTGGATTTTTGGAAATATTTTGTACTTGACAGAAGACATAGAAAGATATTCTCAATGACTTTTTAGGAATAAGACCATAACATTTGAATTACCTTCTTGTTTATGAGTTTATGAAATGTGCAATACAGAAGCTGAGGACAGGCTGTATGTGTGTGTATATTTATGCTGTAGACATCGACTCTTTAGGAAAACTGCCACTTGTAGATGTGGTTGAATGACTTGGCAAAGAATCAGCTATGAAAAAATATTGTTGTTTTATAAATTGCAAAATAGCAATGAGAGAATCAAAACTAGAGAAGGCTACAGGTATCAAACACAGCTTTGAAATTTACCTGGTGTTTTTTGGGTTTTGTTGGTTGGATTTTTGTCACAAATGTCAGTACAGACTGGTTAGGCCTGGTGACACACCTGAATATAGAGAGCTGAGCTAAAAAAAAGGCCTTTTGTAAGACCTCATAGCCCTAGGGAGCAAGAAATATGTTATTGTAAGAATCCTTTCCTGAGAGGATGCATTTAGCTTTATGTAAATCTAAGTAGGATCCAAGATACTTCTCTTCAGAGCAGGTGCAGTCCCACAATGAATGTAATACAACTTTCACTCATAGACGCAGCCGAGATACGGGGACACACCTGCGTTCCATGGAAAGCAGGCAACCAATTTGCAAACATCTAATTTAGTTATGAAATGAAACTATAGAAATGGCAGTAGGCAAGAGGACAACTCTGCATGAAACTTAATTACAGAGGGATGTAGGAAACAATATCCAGCTAAATGAAGAACTATAAACAAGTGTGTGAGATTAATATGTGGATTTAAATTGCAGTCACTATTCAAATTTCCTATTCTGTGTCAACAGCAGAGCAGGTAACAGCAGCAACTGAGGATCAATAGTCCAGGCAGCATTTGCATCATGGTCTTGGATATCATCTCTCTATTTGTTTCACAGTGAAGTGAGTAATGTGAAAGCAGAGGTAGCAGTAGTAGTGTTACTTGCTACTTATCCAGCAGTCTCCCATCAAAACACAGGGTTTAGCACAATAAAGTTTGTTCTTTACTCTGTGTGTCAGGCTGTTTGTCAGCGAGGTATGTTAGCTGAATATAACTACCCAGCCTCCTGTGCTTTCCAGAGTCTCTTTGGTTAAATCATGCCACAAATGACACCGTGACACATTAGTGGGAGGATTGTTTATGAGAAAAAGGGAAACAAATTTGACACTTGAGTTTACCAAGTTGTGGGAGCACAGATGCTCATCACTGCCAAACATGCAGAGCCGAGGTCAGGGAAATCTGTCAGGGAAAGCAAAGCAGCCTTGAAGCAATATTTTTTTTAAACTGTCTGGCAGAGAACACGCATGAAATACTGTTATAGCTGAGCAGGGTGCTGCCCTCCTTCCTCTACTCCCTTAGGATTGCCTAGTTCCCTTTCCTCATTCCAGGCTCAAATGAGACATTGCAGAGCATGCTCCTCTCCTACATGTCTTCCCTTAGGGAGCTCAGCCCCTCTTTTCTGGGGGCTGGTGACAGCAACAGCAGCAGTGGACAGGGCTCAGCCTAGATGTCCCCTTTGGATGCCCTTTTGCTCTCCCTGGCATTGTTTTTGCTTGCTTCTCTACCAGACCAACATGTTTGCATTTCATTCTTCTGCATGGGAAGGTGCAGCTGTGGAGCAGGCCTGGTCAGCAAGAGAGTTCCTGACACGTGGGGAACCTGAGAAAACTCTTAGGGGTAATTTAAAAAATACAGATGTTCCTGTGTAGTGGGTATAGAAGATCCTGTGACAAAATTTGGAAAAGGAGGATTGTTTGGACTCAGTTGGGCTGTGTGGTTAGATAATAAATTCTACAAGAAGAGTAAAAGAGATGGAGATATTTGGAGGAGAAAAGTCTTTCAGATATAGCAATTTCTGCAGTAAAGAGAAAATTATAGGAAGACAGAGAACATGAACAAAAGGAGAAACTATTTGAGACCTGTGGGGAAAGAGAATGGGGTTGTAATAGGAGAATGCAGAGGATACTGGAGATGAAAAATAAGAAAAAGAGATTAAAGCACGAAGCCAAACCAGAAAGTACATTTCTAATGACCAGAAGGAGACAGGAAGGGGACAATTGGAGCCTTCTGTTCCCATCAAGCAGAAGAGAAAGTAAACAGAGGGAAAGATAAAAGAAAATATAAATATATTTGCATAGTAGATGGAAAGAATAGTTTATATGATGAAATGTATATTCATCTTGATGGTGAAACGTGATCCTTTATCTTCTTTTTCTCTTTGTTTGCTAAGTCCTGAAAGAGCTGTGTTTTCCTACTGTGCCTGAATAATACTCCTGGGTTTTTCTGTTAAGGAGGATGCTCAAAGAAAGCAGTACTGTATTTTGGTTGATTTAAGCTATCGTTTATCCTTTGTGAAATGTGAAATGAAAAATTAAACGGTAGGGACGTGCCATCTGCTGTTGTTTAACATGTGAATAAAAGCTACTGTGTTGGCACAATGTTTACTCCCATGATAAGAGCAGAAATAATGGAAATATGGTGTTGGCTATACCCAGCAACTCCCCTCATTGACTGAAGCATCATGTTTCTTCCATGTCCCAGAAATGTTGAACATGATTCCTGGAGGAGGATGAGCATTTCCTCCTTAGTGAGGAGGCTGAGTGTTTTATGTCTGTTATTCTCATTTCTTTCAGGGATCTCTTGCTGTCTGTGGCACTTGGCCAGGTTCTCTCCCTCCTTATCTGTGGCATTGGTCTCACAAGCAAGTATCTGTCAGAAGACTTCCATGCCAACACACCTGTTTTTCAGAGCTTCCTCAATTACATCCTTCTATTCTTGGTCTACACGACAACACTAGCCGTCAGACAAGGTAAGTGTCTCTCTGAAACTGTTTCATAGAAAACAGTGGGGATAAAGGCTTTTGCAGAACAACAACAAGCAGTATAATTTAGACACATATCCCGCTAACATTTGTTCCATATTTACATTACCTAGAAGTTCATATTGGACGGACTGAAAAAAGCACAAACAAATCTTCATTAGCAAAGAATAAATCATTAGATCTCAAGGACTGGGGCGCTACCTAAAAGCTAAAAGAAACACCAGTGCTTTTGAATTCTGATTGTTCTTGCCTTGCTGGGAAATACTAGTATGCTTTACATTTTACGTAGACTAAGGAGAGCTCCCATGCAAGCAAAGAAGAGCTTGCTAGTTCCAGTTGCTGATCACAGCAATTCAGTAGTTTGCTGATTAGAAAGAAAGAAATAGCAGCCAATTTTTAGCTATTGGGAAGTAGGAGATGAAGGGAGGGATTTCAGGGTGCTCTCTGGGATGATGTGGGGGCAGAGCAGCTCTCTGGCCCTGTCACTGCTTTGCCACAGGGCCTGTGTAAACAATCTGACCTCCAAAATGAGAAATGTATTATAGTATGCTTTGGTGGTGTGTATCTAATGATCCTCTCTTTGATAGTCTATATCTAATATGTGGGGTTGTGTCTTTCCTGCACATCCCTCCCTTCTTTGAGATTTCATTTCTAGATGAGGTGTGGGAAGTGAATGCATTTAAGTACATTTCTCAGCCACTTTTCTTTTTGTAATGATTTTATTTATTCACCTTCACAGAACACATAGATTAGAAGCTAAATAAAAGAGAAAAAATATCATGTGTTCTCCTGACATAAGGAGGGTAGGACTCTGCGGAGGATAACAGCTACAAAATGTATTAGGCCGTGGTACAGTTATCAGCATACTGAAAAGCTCGTGTTTTCTTACAGGAACAATGATTTTTGGATCATTCTTTGATGTTACATCTTTTAATGTTTTGGGAACAGCCCTGAAGCTTAAGTTCTTCACTCATAGTACAATCTTGTGATACAGTGCTAAAAGTGTTCTAAAGCAACAAAGACTTAATTTCTATGCAAAAAATGAACAGTCAAAAATATACCTCTGTACTCCAGCACAAAACACTTAAGCATTTTACAACGTAAGTTTTATAAACATTGGTCCCCACTGACATTTTTCAGAGGTGATAAAAGCCAATGTGCAAAGGAAATGTTGGCTCTTACATAAGGAGAGATTGCTCAGGCAGTGTTTCACTGTCTTGGTATTTCAGTTTGTGTAGGGGGAAGCATCACCACATAGTTTGCTCTGCCAAAGGTTTAAAATGTGTTATTAGTAGCAGCTTTCTGGAGAACTGTGTTTAAAAATAATTATTCTGAGTGTAGGATTGCCTAGATGTTCATAAGTTCTGCCCCAGAAACGTCCTTCTCTGGACTGATTTAGATACTGTGGAAGGCAAGTCCCTATGACTCTTAAATAGATTTCACTTTTTTGAAAATGATGGCTTGTGAGAGGGTATACCCATATAGAAACTGCATTCTGCTGTGTATTACAGAGGCTAATTTGGAATAATGTTTGATGCCTGGTGTATATTGACATCTAAAAAATGCTATCAAGCACTCTGCTTCACTATATATAAATATGTATTTAAAAGGTACTTTATAAATAATTTTCTGACTGTTTAAAAATATAGTGGTGGACTAAAGGGACTTTGTCAGAGATATCTGTTGTGCCAATAAGATAGATTTGATAACTAAGTGGTAAAGTGTTTGGGATATGTGAAAAATACTTTCTGGACAAGTGAGGAGGGCTGGGGAAGGTGTTTGAACAGGCCTATGGTTGAATATAGACCATACAAACAACTAGAATACACGTAAAGCATACCAATGGAATTGTCTGGAAAAAGAGCTGTCAAAGAAACCCCAAAATGATGGTTTAGTCCAAAAAAATCCAAACCAAAATTGGCTACAGAAACCATGAAAGCAGTGATCCAGGCATTCAGCATAACATTCCTGCTGGATGGTACAGCACTACACAGCCTATTTATTTACTCGGCATTTAATGTTGCCAACTGACTGAGCCTGACATTGTCCTTTTGCTTGGGTATTTATTCAAATCCATTATCTGTGTTTGTTCCATTAAGGCAGTTTCTCTAGCAGCTCTAATCACTTGGCTTTGTTAACAGATGGAAATCACATAATAATATTAATGATGATTCTGTTCTGAGCGCTGACATCATCAGAAAGCTTTTTTTTCCCAAGTATGGTTCTTCTACTCTCTATGCAAGACTCTCTATATATTTTTTTAAATAATTCTCTTTCTCTCTCAGAAATCAAGCCATCATAAGTTGATTTGTAGTAAAAAAATAATTGTATCCCTTTTTCTTTTTCTTTCCTTGCTTTCTTAATCCTTGGGATATTTGCAGAAATGTACTGTTTAAGGAGGTGTCACTTGTAGAGCCAAAAAACCCCTAAATTCACTGTAGGATTGAAAGCTATAATTTCCTCAGACATAAAGAGTTCCTCTTTCTCTAGAGGCTTCTTCCAAATTTTGGTTTGCTCTGGATGCCCTTTGACTCAGCTGTCCCTCACTGTTCATATGTACTCCCTGAGTGATAATGAAAAGGTAGAATTTGCACTGATCTCTGGAAATTGTCATTAGCAGATGATTAAAGCTCCTGGGCTTTTCTGACTAAAGCCTTCTGCAGTGAATGCTCAGCATTCAGCAGCTAAAGTTAGCCCAGCATCAGCAGCTTCCACTGCATTTTTATATTGTGAGTTGAGATTGTTTTCCAAAATAATTTTGTCACAGAGCTCATTCTAATGGATGCAAAGATTAGGACTGTCACCTTGCATTGAATCAACATCTCATCAGATAGTGTGGGAGAGGCATAGTCCTGCAGGTGTCAGAATCTCTGAGTGTTTAAAACTTCATTTCCATGTTACAACAAAACTAAAAAACCCCTCAACAACAACCAAAAAAAACCCCAAAAAACAACAACAACAACAACAACAACAACAAATCCTAAAACCAAAACCAAACCCAAAATCCCCCCAAAAAAGAAAAGTTTCAAGGAGTAAAAGTAGACTCAATAGTGAAGCCCATGTAAGTAAGGCTTTTCATCATATTATATTTATTGCAACTTTGTTCTCATGACCAGAAATAAAAAGTGATAAAAGCATTGAAGGAGATCTGTGAGATTTTCATATGGGCCTTAAATCGTGGATACCACTCAGGCACAGATCATGAAAAAGTGAAAGAATTTGTCTAAACGTGGATTTTTCTGATGGAAAATAAATCTGGCTGACTTGCCAAACATTTAACAGGTAATGAGGACCTCCTCAGTTCCTTCTCTTTAGGTAGCTCCCTCTCATGCCTGTTGTTTTCACAGCGAAAGCTTGTATTTGTCCATGGTAACACCTCTGAGAAGGTTTTAACACGTATTATCTCACCTCAGTCTCCCCGTCAGCAGAGGATTCTGCTTAACAAAATCTTGTAGGGATACTTCCCTATGTCCTCTGGGTCATGTGTCATTATTAGTCGAGGAAAAGAGAAACCTTGGCTATCAGTAAGAAAAACCTCAAATGGGTGAAATGGAGCTATAGGGCATAGAGCTGGTGGAGATTAGTTTTAGCACCTTAAAAAGCAGTAAGCGGGAAATTGTCCATAGTGGACCAGAAGGTGTTAATTGCTAACAGCCAACATGGGAGCGAGCACCAGCAGCTTGCCACCAAAAATAAATTACTTCTAAAAGCCATGTCACATATGCTGCAAGTGAAAACAACACATCTCCTAGACATCATTAAAAACAGAAAAAATATGAAACTGCTATTTTTTTGTTATTCTGGAAAACAAGAAATGAGGGAGCAATGGAAGTGTCTTCTGAACAGATAGGAGCTATAAAGCCTTGAGGGCCAGATCCTGCGTGAGTAGGGCTCCATGTTGCAAGCTATTCCTTGAATCTTACTGCAACAAGTTACTGAGTATTTGCAGCCCACCAGTACTAAGGGATAGCAATAACTTGTTAGTTCAGAAACATTTTTTATCAATCTCTGTATGTCTGGATGAATTCTGCTTCTAGGCCAAGTGATGAGGTTGTATCATCTGTCAATGGAAATAGAGTTTTCCCTACAGTAACTGTAATGTCTTAGATTTGACATATAATTAAAGGTGATCTGTGCCCCTGAGTAAGCCAGAGAGTCCTGTGAAACTGGTAAGATTGCAGACCTGTTACTGGCATATCATTTTTTTAAGCATTTCTGTCTCAGGGTAGTTTATGCCATTAGTATCTCAGCTGTATGTATTTTCCTGATGTGTCTGCTATTCAAGTGTGTATTTCCATTTAGATACATGACACCCCTTCCCAACATCCCTCCTACTTCACCAAAGTTGACCAAAACCAGCTACTTGAAGGAAAATAGAGCACTATATAGGAGTTGCTTTTTTATCACTGAAGTGCTTGTCAGCTATTTATTGAAAGGGTAAATGCCTCTTTTTACTTAATTCCATTCTATTAGTAAAGATACATTAATACAAAGCTAGTATTATGCACTTCACTTAGGTAGACATAACAGATTTTCTTTTATATGAACACCTGTTTTTTGTCAATTGTCAGTAAGAACAGTCTTGTTTGTCTGGGAAATAAACCAAGTATATGATTTAAGCTGATCAAACTATATTAGATATCATGTACTTTGAACAATATGTGTTGAACCATTGAGATGAAATGTCTTCTGTAAAGGCATCGATCCTGTCAGAATTTCCTCTTCACTGAGGATGACAAGGAGTGATTTTGATTAGAAAGGATCCATTTCATCATTGTTCAGTTTCCTAAGCATGCTGTGCTGTAAAACAAAGAGCTTGGTTATCCCTCCAGTCAAATAAAAGGTACAAAGCTGCAGCCAAGCAGCTTTATGATCCTGTCTGCCTGTGATAGAAGGGGTCCTTGGTCCCTCAAGGCAACAACTCAGCCCACACACTGGTCTACAAACACATGGCAGACATTGCAAGGAACTCTGACATTGCCCTTGAAGCACAGAAAAAGGCATGTCCAGCTGGCCCATCTCTTCCATTTGACAAAGGTACGTAGAGATAGGACAGGGGGAAATGGCTTTAAACTGAAAGAAATTAGGTTTAGATGCCCCATCCCCAAGAGTGTTCTAGGCCATGTTGGATGGGGATCTGCGCAACGTGCTCTAGTGGAAGGTGTCCTTGCTCATGGCAGGGGTGCTGGAACTGGATGATCTGCAAGATCTTTTCCAAACCAAATAATTCTCTGATTCTATGATTCTCACAGCCCCTCCCAGTGCAAGGGGCCACGCTCATTCTGGGTTGTGAAAATGAAACACAGCAGCAAGTGTGGCTTGGAACCAGTGAAAAAAAAATGACCTTCAGGTCTTTGGTATTCTCATAGCAGCGCTGCAGAATCTCCCTGCTGTGTTACACATTGCTGTCTGCAGTGCACTTTCTCCTAATTACTCTGGGCTTCTAATTAGAGATGCCAAACCATGTGGGATATGTTTATTATGAAAATGGTCAGCCAAATAGTCCCTTTGTTTAGGATTTGAAGAGCCCTTTTCATATTCAGAGGGAATTCTGTACTTTTGGAGAAATGAAACTGGAATGCTGGCTCTTTACAGGCACTTCAAATTGCAGAGATCTTTTTTTGTAATGTGCAGTTTTCAGTTTTGGATAGCATGCTCAGAGGAGCAAGGATTATGATATGTTATGTATTTGGGATTTGCCTATCACATCATGGACACCATAGCAAGCTAGCTGGAAAAAAAAAGTATGACTAGAGCCAGATTTCTGTTCAGTTCCATTTACATAATAATTGTGTTTGTGTTTGAATTTTCATTCTACTTTCAATTGAGTTTTTAAAATTTCCTGCTATAAAATGTTGACTGCTGCTGCTGCTGCTGAATGAACCATCATTATTTTACTCTGTAGGTGATAACAATTCAGTGAGGTGTCAAACTTTTCAGGTTTGCATAGTTTTTGTACGGGACTGTGGGTGTTTATTCTTTATGATAGTTGCTCTAAACCATAGAATTTCCCTTCCCAGTCCAATGAAGTCTTCTTGCATTCTTAGCCATAATACTAAAACAGATGCAATTTCAGCACAGTATAATTATTCCACATAACTGGAAAAGCAGGGTAAAAAAAAAAAAAAAAAGATGGACCATGTTGGGGATACAAAGACAGGGTTAAAACCAATAGACTTGACCTCTGTCTTTTGTTTTGATTTGTTTGGCTGTTCCTATTGGATGGTATTTTTTAATCCTCAGGGGTTTTTTTCACTGTCAGCTGTGTTTGTTACACTGACCAGGAGACAGATGCTTTCTGCTTTGGCCCTGCCGCTCCTTTCCACCCACACAAAGGACTGAGCATCTCAGAGCTTAGTCAATTTTCATTTTCATCAGGTGTGTTTTGCTTTGCCAGCTGTTTAACTAGGTGCAAATAAACACTTACAGAGAGGAATCCTGGCCCCAAACATAGGGTAAATAAAATGGCAGGTAAAGGCTCAAAAAGCCCCTCAGCTTTTTTTTCTAGCATTATTTCTCTCAATGAGGTGCTTCTGTTTGTTAGGTAAGGTACCTGCTGTCCAAATCCACAGCATGCATCCTGTATTACAAAAATATGTTTCATTTTTTTAAATCCTGGCCAAAGCAGCACATTCTATGCTCTTGCATGGTATCATTGAAATAAATCATGTACATCCCACAGCACATACAAGCTGAAAATTGGAAAGCACTGTTCCTTTAGGATGCAGGTGGCAGCAGTTAAGCGTGAACACTGTATATTGTGGTTTAATGATGCAGTCACTAATACAATCATGATAACCCCAAAGCAATAAAGGCCTGGCCTAATCAAGCATCCGTGCTGTAGCATTCTCTGTGGCAGTATCCCTTGATCCCTGATGCAGCTCATTCCACCCAGGGAGACCTCTTGTTACTAGGTTGCTTTCAAAATAGCTTTGGTGCTCAAGGAAGTATCCTTTGTGCCATCGGAGACAAAAACTGCAAGAGAGCTTTGTGTGAAAGGATAGGAACACCTCATTTTTCCTGTGCCTGCTGATGCAGGCAAGAGCACAGGAAAAAAAGGGAGTTCTTTTATCATCCTCTTGACCTATATGAGGGAATGGGAAGTCATGTCCACAGAGAGAATGAATTTGTTCTAGAGTTGCACTGGGGGTACCTCTCCTTGTAACAAGGTCCCAGAACGATTCAAATCAGGCAGTTCTGATCACTCTCACTTTGGGGAGCTCAGACCTGATCATCATTCTGGCTGCCAAGTTTATGCCCTCAACCAATACCTTCCAGACACAGCATTCAGATTTGCACCATGGTTCAAAGACTGGTGCATATTTTATGAGAGCAAACCTTACAGGCACTAAGTGCAGTGAGCGTGAAAGGGATGCCAAGCTTTAGGCTGGCCAAAGTCCTGGGTGATGAACCATGTTTGCATCAAGACGCTGCATCATTGCTGTGAGGCAATGTCTATCCTGAGTATACTACTTGAGAAAAAGGCAGCTTCACCCTGGAGGTAAATGTACATTCATTTTAGGAACATTTAGCCAGCTGTGGCCATTTCATGCCAGTAAGTCCATAAATAGAAACCACAGATGCAATAAAATGGGAAACATTGCAGTTACTCAGCTCACAGCTGCAAAATCACAGGTAGCTAGTGAAATTTAGCAGAATCAAAAAATCATCACAATGTGGCATTTCATACTGTCATGCTTTTCTTAGTGATGCCAGCACCTAAGTCTGAGAGGCAAATCTGCAAAATATATTTGCAAGCATTTATGATTGGATCAGGATTTAGATTTTGTTGCTGAGCCTGGGAAGCTCCCTCCTTGCTTACTTTTCCAGGAGCCCTGCCAGTCCTTTGAAGACAGTGCCAATCTGAACACAAGTCTGTGAGTTCCTGTTTGAGAAGATAAACCTCATCACTAGAAGGATGAGTGGGCAGGCTCGAGGATGCTCTGAGGAAGTGCAGTTTGTACCATTCATGCAACTTGCTGCTTGATTTTTGTCCCCATCTCTGCAGATGCCATTACATGTATTTATACCACAGGTTCAGACAGGGGCACAGATGTTGTAGGTGAAAGAGACAAGGCTTTTGAGCAGGTAGAAAGCAAGGTATTGTATGGCACAGCCTTGGAAGTGCTGGGATACCATGGCAATGAGCACAGATTGAGCTTTGAAACTTAGTCCACAGTATCAGGGTATTGCAGAGGGGTGAATGTTGTTCTCAGTAATTGTATTTGAGGGTAATGAAGCTCCCTATGTAGCCCAGATTGCCTCACAGTATGTCAAATAATAAATTGTCTCATAAGGATGTGAGCTGAATCACAAACATTTGATTTTTGTAGAATTAGAGGATAACTGTCCTTTGTAGAGGTAGTATATGAGTCTGGCTCTTGTTAATGCATAAACATCTCAAGTACTGTTTACAAAACCAACCATCCCTTCCCACTTCAATGAGGAAAGTTAATGGTTCTGATAAAATAGTGCACCCTTGATCCTACAGCTGTAAGCAGAATGCAAGGGTTGTCACTGCCGTTTCATGCAGTATCAGTGTTTCCCTGTGATTTATGGAATATTTAAACATTCATCAAGCCAAACAGCTAGCCAGGCCAGCAGGATCCATATTCAGCACACGTAGCTCCAGCGTTCATATGGGAGATTTGAAGTGTGGTTACAAGATGATAACTGTATTGCCTGAAGGAGATAAGTCCTGCTCTGCCAGAATGGTGCTTTGTATATAATTAGTGTAAAAATTCAGAGGAATAGAGTTTATCCTTGCGATCGTCTTTCTCATTAAAAAAGAATCATAATGAAAGAACAAAGCAGTCCCTGCAGTGAATTGAATAGACTTCCTAAGTTTTCATTAAATCAAAGACTCAATAGCATCCCATTTTGCAGAGCCCAGTTGTAAACCGTACACAAGACTTGCAGCAAAGTCCCTGTGAAGATCACATCCTTTCTGAAGGTTTGAATGTACTACCTTTGCTAAAATAAGAACTATAAGACTGCATGAATCAAGGGAATAAAAAGTTATGCCAGTAGGATAAAGCTGTGTACTCTGCTTATTCTTCTGCATCACACTTAATACTTCGCCCTAACATAAGCAGTGATTTTGTCTTCTTTCATGTCCCGTATTACCAAGGTAATACATTTATTTATTGTTATAACTAAATACATCTTTGAGGCAAAAAATGTACAAATATCCTGTATAGTTTATCTACCACTTTATATTTTTCCTTTATGTTTGGCTGAACTGTTAGCTGTTGGCATCTGGTCACCTTGAATTGCTGTTACATTTCTGGATGATAGTACTATAATAATAGTTGCAGCTTCATCTGAAAGAATGTTTACAAATGTGGCACTCACTGTTCAAGTTGCAGTTGTGCTGTGTGCTCTCCCTTCTGCTGATGAGCTGCCAAGCGCAGCTGGGAGCACCAAGTCACTTCTGGAAGGCGCTCGGGATGCAGGGACCTGGGGACTCACCTCTTAGCTTAGGTGTCCCTTTGGCTGCAACATTGCTTCACAAACCTTGAGGATGCTTTAGACCAAATTCGCTGCAGAACAGAGCAGCTGAAGGTCATTAGCAACCAGCTCTGTTAGAACCTCCCCCTACATTATCTTTCCTGATTTAACATTAAGGAGAAAAGGAGAAGGATAATATATGCTGTCTATCAGCCTCCGTTTCTTGCACACATTTCCCTGATGAGAGGAGGGAGCTTTGAGGTAAAGGTGGGAGCTTTGCTGACAGTGGTAGTGAGCGCTCCAAATACACAGGGGAGGGAGAGGCCATGTGCATGTCTCAAAGGAGCACTTACCCCTTAGTTTTCAGTTATATCACAGTGACAGCCAACTCACAGGGATATTTTTGTAACTGTTACAGAAATATAGCAAGTAAGGTTTCAAAGGAAAATTATGCATCTGTGCCTTTTCTGAGTTAATTATTCATGAACTTGCTTCTGCGCAGCTACTAGAATGTTTACACAATATCACTTGTCCATGCTGCTCTGATTATCTGTCTGTGATCTGATACTTGGTTTTGTTTTGCCTAATTCTAAAGGAGTTTTTAATACACCATAGTGGAGGTGGGCTGTCACTATTTTAATAAAATGGATTTATACTGATTTGCACCACTGATGACGTAAGGGAGGGAGTGGCATGTTTACGACCATAAATTTTGATATATGCTGTTTGTTTTCTTTGCTAGTTGAAATCTTTGGTTTGAACATGCTTTCAAATGTCCCATTAAGATTTCAACAGCTTGGTGTAGAAAAAGAGTGATTAGTGCCCTTATTTATTAAGTATGGCATTGAAGAGGTTTGTTTCCATTTAAAAGGATCTGAGGGAGTTTATATTGAGTTTTCCATGCACACACATCTAATTATATACATGTGTACATATAAAAAACCTCAAAGTATGTATTTTCAATAGAATTTATTTTTAGAATGATTTTGTATTGCTTATCATCTCAAGATCCCAGAACTCCATGTGTTCCTGAGCTACGCTTCATGCTCATTTGGGCAGGCATATCGTAAGAAACAGGCCACGGCATGACTAGAAACATTTCATGTCCTCTCACAGCTTTTATAGCAATTCAGAGAGATGAAATGCCACAAAGGGAACAGAAACTTGCCATTTGCTAAGCTTTCCATGGGAACCAAGTCACCAGTGAGCTCTTCCCAGGCATGGAGGTGAATTCCAGAATGCATGGATGCTGATGATGGACCCTGTGGGGTCTTCTGCAATAGCGTGCTGAAACTGTGGGTTAAATTTTGTCTTAAGATAAAATGTCTTCTTTTAATAGCATATTCCAAATCTGAAGAGAGCAGCAAAAGCACTTGAAGGATTCAAGTGAATTTCTGATGCTCTCATGACTGAGCCAAACCTGATGTAGAAATGCCTTTTGGGAACTGGTCCCTGCTAAAGCTGGAGATAAGAGGTCTGAATAAATTTGGCCATTGAACAAGGCAGCCAGCAGCCACTGGGTTGAGATCATTGGGTTGAGTGCTTTCAAAGAAAACCAGGTAGCTCAGGGAGTGGGAGGCTGGCAGGAGCTGAAGTTATAGAAGCAGCTTCACAGTAGGAAGTCTGAGTGAATTTTAAGTGGAGGTTGGAAATGGTCCTGCCCTGGTGCATAAGGAACCATAGCATGTCAAATGGGCAAGGTGGAGAAACCCTGCCAAGGGCCAAGTACACTGCATCAAAAGGCCTATACCCTGGTATTTTAGTTCATCTTTAGTTGATAGCACGATTGGCACGGACCACTGTCACGCCCCGTGACACGTTCCTCTTCCCACTGGTGTTTTATACCAATGGCAGGCTGCCTCAAAAGTGTTTTCCTTTCTATAGGAAAAATAATAATCACAAGAAGTTACTGAGCAGAAACAGGACTAAAACTTTTACATTTCTCCCCACACTGCACCTGTAACACTGAAATTGCATGGATAATAATACTTGGGAATGCTTGTGAATCTGCAGTGCATGATTGTCTGAGATCTGTGCACTCAAACCCACCTACTTTTTCTCTGGTGAAGGAGTATTGGAAATGTGGGAATCCAACCACTTTTAGCTGAGCAAGGATATTGGGTGTGTTTGTTTTTTCTATTGTTGTTTGCCTAGAAAATATAAAATAGTCTGTTTTTATCAGAAGAATATTTCTCTGAAGCATGGACTAAAATAAAACCAATAAAAAAGAAAGTAGCATTCTTTTTTCTTTGAAGGATATGGCACACTGCAGAAAAGAAATGTGTTGCTGCTTCAAGGTGAGAGAACTCAAGTCATATCCCAGAACAACCTGTTTTTAAGAAGACAAATGACTGTGGTATTTACGATAGTATTTTTTTGCCAGTAGTATAATGACCGCTCAGTGGAATCTTTTTCTGAATAGAGAGCACACTCACCAAGATCTTTTCAGGAGCCTGTTGAAATAAACATAAGATACAAGGCAGCACAGAAGTTTGGGCATGTATACATAACTACTACTCCTTGTATACATTTACTTTTCTAATAACAAAGAGTGTGATTGCAAAGAAGAGCTCCCAGAGTGCCTGTGAAAGTATTGCACCATTGTTATGCCTTGATGATAGAAACATTTTTAGCAGGGCTGAGTCATTTTGTACATAGGCTGTATTTCAGTGTCTCTGTCTATAAGGATTGTATCCATGCCTAAAGCTGTATGAAGACATGTCATCTTTATGGCTGATTAATCTCTCTTTAAATCACCTTTGTAAAAACAATCTTGATTTTAAAGCAAGGTGCTTGTTTCAGTTGTCAAGCAGTGAAGACAGTGACAGCCCTCTCTGTGGAAGAAGGAGGGAGTCTAAAATGTAGAGATGCTGTCTCAACGAACTCGTATGGGAAAGCACAAGATGCTCTCTATCAGTAGGTATTTCTAAGCATATGTACACACCAAGTATTTAAAAAATATTTATAAGTATATGCACCTGAAATTCAAACTTAAACAGTCAAATAAACACAAGCCAACTGCCACAAGGAAGAAAATCCCATCTTCAAATTTACACAGGATGTTTCTGCTTGAAATTTTCAAAATTACTTTCATTTTTCATTACATGCCCACCTGATAGTACAGGAGCAACTCATTCCTGATTGGAAGCAGCTTACTGCAAATTTTCGGGTTCTATCAACATTCCTTCTCAATCTTTTCACAAAAGAATCAGCTTTTTTTAGTCCAATGTGTCAGATTTTATCAATAACCTGACAAAATGGTCTCTCCTTTTTACTTGATATTTTGAACAGTGATATAAAAATGGAAACTCATTATCAGCTGTCCCTATCATGTGCATTACAGAGGGATTTCTTCACATGCGTTTGGTGAAGCTTTTGTTTATTTCTATATTTTTAATGAATCCTGCTTTGGTGATGGAACAGTCTATCTTCTGTTAATGACAATACTGAGAGATGAAATGCTTGAGTATGTTTTTTCCAAAAATTATCTATCATACTAGTAATATTTTCCACTGTTGCTTTTATTTTTGTACTTTCCTGAGCTCTCTTAAATGTTTTATGGATTCAACATGTTATGTACAGAGTTGTAGTTAATGGACTTGACCAATTATTGGTCATAGATTTAAGCAACACTTAAAGCAGCAGAATTTTTCACAGAAAATTTTTTCTCTCTGGGTATTGAGAGAGAGATTATTGGCAGGTATAAAAAGCTGTAGAATTAAGGAAGTAGCAAGTGATAGGATCAATAGCAGTGATGTCTGTCATTGCCTTTTGCACGTTTATAATCAAAGATTAATATTTGTTGATTGGAATTAATTAGTTAGAGAAGCCAAAATTTACATTTTCAGTGAAGACTTATGAACAAATAACTGATAGTGATTTTCAACTCAAAATTATATCCCGTATCAACAATGCCATTCAGGAATAAAGCATTCCCCTTCAAGGAATTTAGTAAACTAAATTTCTTCATTACAACTTAATTTTTTTACCTATTAACATTGCTAACTTCAAAGGAAGGACAATAAGTATTTTAATAGATACAGTGGTAATAAGTATTTCAGAGCTTTAAATGATAGTGAGAAAGTTTTTTTATTCACTTTCTTCCAAAATTATATTGCCTAGTGATAATTATACAATCATAAAAAGTAGTAAGACCTCCTAAGTTAATTTTGCAGTGGAGATTTTGTGACCCAGTTGAACCACTCACTGCATAGCAATCACCTTCTAAATTTAAGAACCAGTATTAAGAAAGGATCTTCCAGAGATAATGTAGAGATACAAGAAATCATGTTGCAAGGTTTTCAATTAGGAGCATTATATTTCTGTAAATCTTTTGCCAAGCACAACATGTGCTTCCTCTCAAAAGTGGATACCATCTATTAAGTAAGGAAAATATTAACATGAGAAAATTGAGTTTGGTGAAGCTTTAGGGAGACATGGTACAAGAAGAAGTTCTTAGGAACATTGCCAGACATCTGTAAGGTGGGAAAGCTCAGAAAAAACAGATATTTGCTCTGAAAACCACCCTTGCAGCCCAGCAGCATCCTGAGCAAGAGGATTATTTTTGTTGTATTGGTCCACTCACCATGCCCTAAGCACCAAGACACTGGGTGTGTGGCAGAACTGTAGTGACCAAACAGACACTCCAAAGATTGTAGTCAGCCTTTTCTCCTTAGTAGAGAAGACACAGGAGTGTTTCCACCAGCACCGCCCAGATTCCTCCCTGAGACCTGCCTAGGTCATTCTTCCCCTCTAGCGGTCAAGTGTTCCCAGCATGGGAAAGTGATACTCAATTAGCCATGTGTCACTGCAGAAAGGATTTGAAATATCACTGCTGGAACTCTGGTTTTGCTGGTTTGATTGACAAAAGGACTCTGTGAGGGAACTGCTGGGGAAAGGGACTGCAGACAAGAGCACTTAAATGGAATAGTTCCTCAAGAACTATTTCCCGAATAACTGATCTCTCGTTTCCCAACTCTGAATAGCACCGGAGTCACAAAGTGACATTGCTCAGTGATCATCTCTTGTAAATGCTCAGACTGCCCTGTTTCCAGTGGTGAGATGACTAAGAGGAGCAAAAAGGATTTTGTTTCCTGCATGTAGAAATAGAAATCTGTGGTTTGCCTCTGTCAGACCTGAAAGCAGTCACAGGCTGCAAAACCAAATGCTCTGGATGCCTGAAATTGCAGATGGCACAGTCTCCTGATGGTTTCATGGTGGCTGGCTGTTTGGGCAGTCAAGTTTGGGTTTTACTTTATTATTAACCAGACCAATCATATCCAAACTGCAAATTTGTGGGGGATTTGACTGTTCATGGACAAGAGTTAATGGTGCCCCTTTCTAAGTCCTTGACTCCCTCAGGGAACAATTGTTCAGAGAAAAATTGTCTTTTGATCTTGTCCAGTTCTGGTTGAAAAGGCAAAATAACATTAAGGCTGAAACAGAGATAGCCCCAAGATTGAACGTGGAATTTATGTTTAGAGTTTGGTTGAACCTGGCAAAAAGCAAAATGCAGCAGAAACAATTTTTTTATTTTAACTTCAGAACATAAATAGGTTATGATCCTTCTGTGGCCGTTTGGAAAATTTTAGAGGTTACATACAAAGAAATCTGTGAAGAGATTGCCTGAACATACAAACAGACATGTAAATCAAGGAAACAAAGCTGTAAAGAGCCGTGGGAGCTGAGACCAAAACACTGATGTAGGCTTGCAGAAAGCTGAGTGAGTCAGCATGCCTGGAGAACAGCAGTTCGCATCCTCTGTGTAATCTGAGAGCCCCGTGTTGCATCTGTGATCAGAGGAATTCCCTGCTGATTCCATTTATCCCTGCCATATCAAAATAATTTTTATGCTGTTTGTCCTACTCTCAATGCCATCCAAAGCTTGATTTCTCATCTTAGTTTTGATTTCCTCTTTTAGAGTCTTTTCAGTTGTGTTACGCTCCACTCCCTGCTTCCCTGTCTTCATCCTATAAGCATCTTTGTAATTTATTCCAAATATCGCCTATAGATGGGAAATGCTTCTTAACTGATCACATCTTTGAAATTATCCTCAGACAATTGATTCTGAATGAGTCATTAACTTCTTTCGTACTTACTCCACATCAATATGTTAGGAACAATTTTTCTTTCAGTTTCATATGGATAAAACTTGTTTACTATTTTTAGAAGGAGAAATGAAATGAACATCAAAGCAGCAATATTGGGTGGTACAAGGCATGCTGTTATCAAAATAAATGATACAATAAGACCAAGTTATGAGGTAATTTCTCAGGGCCTTTGTCTGAAACAATCAAATGTATAAAGGTGAAATATGTACCATATAGCAAGAGAAAAAAGAAAAGTACCTGCCTTTCAGAATGTTTTCCCTGTCCAGAGCTGCATTTTCACTATGTCAGTAATGGATTGCATCCATATCCAAAATACAGACAGAAATTGAATGAAATTTCACAAGGATTTGATTTATGTATAAGCTGTAATGAGAATTTTTCATATAGATGAATTTTGGGAAAACATAGACTATTTTGAACTCGGGCATTTTATTAACACAGAAGATTCCAATCAGCTTTTGAGCTATATGCTCTAGTAACACAGACAAATTTGCATTTCTATCTTTTTGAAATATAGTAAATATGAATAGTATCTGATAGAGATTTGATGATTAAACATTTCATCACAAATACTGGTGCAGTTAATCTGAGCAGGATAACCTTTTCACAGCTGCTACCATGGAAATAAAACCAATGAAGTTATGTTTGAAAGGTGTGCCCCTTGTGGTTAGAGTTCAGTCAAGCACGGTCTTGGGGAATTTGTAAATTCAGTGCTGTACAGCACAGGTTCCTACAAGGCAGTAAATCACACCAGAAGCACACAGATTATCTATCTGTCCATCCATCTACTGCTGTGGTGGCTGAGTGCCTTTAAAAGCTATTTTATTCTAGGCACCATATGTTCAAATGCATTACACAACAGGTTTAAAGTGTCAAAATTCTATTTCTAGTTTTGATTCAGTGTGTAACACTGAACAAGTTGTTTAAAGTATAATCTTATTCTTGTTTCTCTGCTGTGAACAGGAAAGAAAATCAGCAGAGGCAGTGAAGTGAACTGCCAAGCATTGTGCTTTGTACAGAACAGTGCTGCCAGCTTTTATAGAACACTGTTGTGAAGAGATCCATGATAATAAATATGTGTCTGTTTTTTTCTTAAAACCCTCATATAGTTTTGTCAACTGAAAATACCTCCTCTGAGTTTCATAAGAAGTATGTTTCTTACATGGTAGCAAAGCAAAGTTTTCAAACATGGAATCTCAATTTCTTTTTATAATATCAACTTACTGTGCTCTGCATAATGAGTTTCTGTAAGCTCTCTCTCAAATTTCGAGTGAGAAATTTGAAGAAATTTTTGAGTGTTTGTGGTTGAATGTACTGAGAAGAGTTCCTGCCTGATTGATAGGTTTGGTAGTTGGCACTCCGTAAAGGAGACTACACATGCCTCTGCTCTTTTTGGCCAGAGGAAGATAAAATAATGGCAATACAGTTAAAGGCTGAACAGTGCTCCTGATGTTATGCCCAATGCATGCAGTTTGCCCACTGATCCAAGATTTTTGAAGGATAATAGAGTGTACAGCCTTCACTGAGTGCAGAAGTGTCCCATGCCA
Source organism: Eopsaltria australis (assembly GCA_034509425.1). NCBI lineage: Eukaryota > Metazoa > Chordata > Aves > Passeriformes > Petroicidae > Eopsaltria > Eopsaltria australis. Next base: position 650,040 of record JAVTVJ010000068.1, on the reverse strand, counting down.
CCAAAAGCACACAGCCTGCTGAAGTATTGTTACGATGGCTGTCTGCTCCCTCCGCTTGTAAAATGGAGAAAATCCACTGGCAACAGGTACAGCTTGTGAAGGAGGACAAGATGCTATTTGCCACTTTTGACAGCTATCTTGTAGAACCAACTCTTAGGAGAAGCAGTTATATTTATCTACGTGACTACTATGGGTCACAAGGCGTTGCAGCTGGAATCCCGTATCAGAATACCCTGCAGGTCTTGTGCCTTTACTCTTGCAAAGGGTAGTATAGGTACAGCTATGTACTGGGTGACATCCATTTCCAATCCAATTTACAAGATCCCTTTCAGTCTTGGTGGCCTGAGGCCCCAGCAGTGGCCCCAGTTGTTCATTCTAAAACCAGTCGTAATGACTTTACCATCTCACCCTTCCACTCAGCAACAGCATGTGGCCGTGTGCTCCTTCCAGTAACAGTGAATCCTCATTTCCTGATTCTGCATGATCACTGTCAATATTTTTTTGTCTGGCCTTGGCAGACTGCCTTTTGTCTTCTGGCTCCAGTAAGTGAGTAGCTCCTCCTTCCCTGCTGTTCCCAGTTGCCTTGTTAAATCCATCATATTAGAAAACTCAATTGCTGTGGTAGCATACAAGAAAAGCCACCCGATGGAGAGGCACTCCTGTGTTTCCATTTCACACTTCCTGCTTGGTTCAAATGCCCTACTGGCAACTCTAGCTAGCCTGTTAGAAGATTCCTTCCCTTACTGATGGAACAGCAATGATTCACTTTCTGCAGGTCTGTTTTGATACAGGAAGTAGAATAGTGTTGAACGAATTCAAGGTCTTCTTTCTTGTACCCTATAGAAATTCGGAGTTCCATGATATTTTTTGCCTTCAACTGACTACTTTTACTCAAGGAGTTGAAATAATCTCTGGGAAGATTTCTTTATTTTCTAACACCGAGTAGCATCATTCTGACACTTTTGAATTTATCTGTATTATGACCTAAAACCCATGGAATATTCTACAAAGCAGTATCATTAAAGTTGGTGTATATCCTGCCTAAATGGATCTTCTGCCATTTCTGAGTCTAGATAAAAGTAGGGTCACGTCTCTTTATTAATAAGGACAAATTCACAAAGTAGAAGATTAGAGAGTTTTTAATTTTCCAGTTGAATATCACAGATTGCTCTTGATGTCTGACAAGGTTAGGCAGAGCTAAAGGAACACTGCTGGCATTTTAAATGACCATAGAAATGAGAAAAAATCCTTTTGATCTTTTCCATCTCTAAACAGGAATCCATGGTGATAATGCTTTACTACTGTAGCTGTGGGATTAGGCATGACTTAAGTTGGCCCTACAGCCAGGTGGGAATGGTTCTTTATCCTGTTGTCCTCACTAATTGCTTGTGAATTAGAGCAAAAATAGAGCACATGGAGATTGGCTTTCTAACACCTTCCTTTAGACAAAGCCTGTGTCATGCCATGGTAGTAATAATATTGAAATTTATACCACCCATAAACCTTTTATAGCAGTGTAATTAGTTGGGCTATTAGCACTACCCAAGCTTAGCCTTATTTTATTGCTATGAACACAGCCTGTAATCACATAAATGATAATAAGTAATAACACTTAAGGGCACTGTATAAACACAAGCATTTTAGTCTCTCTAGAGCGTGCTCTTTGTGAAAAAAAGTAGGGGATCCTACACTTTTCCTCTCCTGTGGGTACTTATTTCCATGCTCCCCTTAGAGGGTCCTCTAATGCAAAGTAATATTGTAAAACTCCTGTTCTCTCCAGTAATCTGACTCTGCTGACTTCTGTGCTAGGTGCAAAGTAGGCAATAAATAGGAAGAAAGAACTGGATTCAAAGAGTTTGGGGACCATTTCTGCAAATCAGAAGTCTGTTACGGTGTTCTCAATAGTAGATTATTCAAATGAGCTTCTTATTGCATTGTGGTTTGTGCTGGTTTATAGAATTAATATTAGTCTATAAATAGGGCAGTATTTTGGAGAAGATGCAGCTTTTAATTTATAGTACCTTCTTGATTAGAAAGCACGGTTCATTTGGCTTTACAACGTGCTGCTAGGTTTGTTCTGTACCCTGTAAAAAAGACTGGATAGCTATTTCTGTTGTGCATCACTCCACATCTCCAGCTTCCTTCCCAGTTGGCCTAGACCACCATCTAATGATATTTCTGCTGTTTCTGGATCTCTAGTGCAAATCAGATGGTATAACATCAATTCTGCAGTTTAACTCTGGTGAGAATAGTGTTCACAAAACCAAAATTGGATATTTCCTTGTAGTGTTAATAACCAGAAGGAGATTCCCTGTGCTGGTGAGCAGGTTTTTGAAAGGAATTAAATAGGCTAGGAGCTAACTGCAACCAAATTGGCCAATACTCATCAACCAACCAGAATAAAATATTTAATTAAGTGGCCTAGAATGACTGTGTTTCAGTCTTGGGCATTCTTCCTGCTTTAATAATCTAAATGCACTAGGGAGGAAAAAGAAGTCAGTACTGATCACTCGATTCAAAAGGAATTTAAAAACATGTTTTAAACAAAGTAGAACGTGAGAGGCAGAGAATGACTCAGTCTGTTACACCAGCCCCGACAGCACCCCCCACTGCAGCTCAGGAGATAGCACTGCCCCAGCAGTTGGCTTTGGTCTTTGGTCATTTATTTTGCAGTTTCCATCACAGTCCCCTCAGGACTGCTTCTGTGCCTTCCAGAAAAAAAGCCCCAAGCAAACTCATATCTGTGTGAGAATTCAATTTCTGTTAGGAGTGCCACCTTTGCAGCATTTTGCAGAAAGCTGTGATAAACATTAATATCAAAGAACAGAGCAACTATCCTTTAAATTTCAGACTTTCAAAATTATAGTTTAGTTACATAAATGCTTTCTTGACACTACTTATGCCTGATAGCTTCCATTCTTGACGGTCTTCTAGAACTCCCCAATCTGTTGTTTGGGTACTAATACATGCTTCTTGAAAGCATCATGTCTTCATTTTTTGCTACTTGTCTAAAAAAAATTAGAAAGCCAAATTCAAAACATGAATGTATTTGTCCACAATGCTGCTATTCTTCTGAGCACCATAATCGGAACTATCACAGCAGAATTTCTAAGGAAAAGTTGAACTTTTGACTTCATCGCATTTTTGGAATGCTTGAAATTATAGCGTCATGTCTGCAATTCAAGAACTTTCAGTGCTTGTGGATTTAATGAGATTTTGTTTGACAGCTTCACTAAAGATCAAATTTTGGACTTCATCTCTATTACCTAGAGTTTCTTAGCTCTTATATGCCGTGGTCACCGGTGTTCGGGCTGGACAGCTAGCCCCAGGGTCTTCGGCTAGCGACCCGTCGGCGTCTGCAGCCAGCGTCCCTGACCGCCAGAGCGCCGGTTCGCTGCCGCGGGAATCGATGCGTTCCCAGCCGCAGGTAGCTCTTAGAGAGCAAGCTATCTCTATAGGGGCCGGAGGGATAGGGAGGGATCTCTGGCTAGAGTAATAGAGACGCAGAGGCGTGGGGTCCAACTGCGCTCTGGGCATCTAGGATCAGAAGACCCCGAACAGCTCAGTGCACAGACTTTTATTGTGAGGGCATTATCCAACCATCAAACACCAGGAGGGAGGGACCAGGGGACCAAGACTAACCAGGAAGGAGAGAGGGAGGAGAGGGGATGACAGACAATGGGGGGATTCAATTAACTACCGAATGGAACAGAACTTTCTAGAACGCAAGAATGATTGGCAGGAGAGTGGCAGGTGCTTAAACTAATGGAGGAAAAGGGAACCACCCCTGAGAAACTCAGCCCCATTGTGGGGCAGAACCACCTGTGTCTACTCCCCAGGGGAGACTTTAAACTTGGGCACCTTTATTCCACAGCTTCTCAGGGGGGACCGAGCCCTTCAGGACCTCAACCACCACCAGACTTATGGACTATTGCTTCTAGGCTGGATGGAGTGTGAAATCCCTTGCTATTTTCTCTTAATTTAGTCCTGCTTTTTCAGCTTCTGCATGCTACTGTTTAATTTTAAAGAAGTTTTTAGTGTTTCTCAAGAAACAAGCCTATTATTAAATCATAGAGTACTCTACTACTTGGAAAATATGTCAGAAGCATGCTCCAGAGACTTAAATATTTTTAAATTGTTTATTTTTCTGTACTTTTTCTGCTTCATTACAACTTAAGCATCCATAAATTGGTCTCATGCTAAAAGAGCTTGTAAACCCTCAGGGCCTCCCAATATAGCCAATACCCTAATTGCTTTTAAGCACATCTCGGGTGGTTTCCTGGTGTGCTCCAATACAAAAGTCAACGAATTGTGGTTGAGAGACAGTCACTTCTGCCCATGAGGTTCTTTCGTAATGCAGTTACTCTAAGCTGAGAGATTAAAAAGTAATGTAGGAGAGGAAATTAAAGAAAGAACAAAATAGAGCTGCCCATTTAAGTTTTCCAAGGCAAAATCCATATTAAAACTGGCCAATTTCTCAGACAGGTATTCTATGAAAGCAATTGCTGTAATTGAACCAGGTGTGATACTGTTACCATCGGGAAGGGACAGCTCCAAAAGACAGTTACTCCTGATTCATATTTGCATTGCAAAGAGTATTCTGAAGCTTTCCTTGAGGATTATTAGGGGTTTGCAAGCTTCTTTTTGGAGTTTGGTTGTAGAATAGCTGATTAATATGCAATGAATTTTTATGAGTAGAGAGAAAAAGCAGTTTCTGTTCATCTGTGTAGTGGATTGTACGTACTTGGCTCAACATACGGTTCCATGGATAGGTTTCCATTCACAGCTGTCTCATCAGTTAAAGCTCTCTGAGATGAAAGCAATAAAAACTGCTATTCTCATTTAAAATTTAGAACGTAGGCATCTAAGAAATGTTGCCTCGCAATAGGTAAATATTAAATTCTTTTTAAAGTGCATTTATTTTTGTAATGGATGTTAAAAGTGCTTGTTTGACCAAGAAATTGGAACTACGCTATTAAAAAATAGATTATTATGTCATAGTCCAACAGACAGTGAACGTAAGTATGTCTGAAATACAAAGAGGCCCATTCAAATAACACTGTGAAACTCTTCAACATCTGTGTTAGTGCAGTGCAGATTTATATTATGTAATTATGTAAGAAAATCATGCACAATATAATCCTTCACATCCTGAGCTATAAAATACAAACCACCAATCAGGCAAAAAAGTGTTCAATAAGAGGGTTTTAAGGCAGTAGAAGTTTGAATACAGAATTTCACATTAAAGGAGTTTCCCAGAACTTTCTAGCTGTATCTACTGCTTCCCAGCATAAGAGGACAGGAAGATGTCTTCCTTGCAGTATAATCTGTCCCATGTCAGATTCAGTATTGCTTTATCTTAACTTTTTCTTGCGCTTTTATTCCCACATGAAGTCTGGGATCGGCTAAGGTTATTCTTATCAAGAAGAAGCTTCATCTTCTATCTGATGTATGTGTGAGCAGGATCCTGCAGTGTGGAAGCAGGAAAAGACAGCCCAAGGCTGGGACCAGACCTGCTTTCACACATCCTTTGTCAAAATGCATCCTTTGGCTTCTAGTGGGAGTCCATCAATCACCTGTTCAGCAGAGAAAACTGTCCCTTTTAGGTAATGAGATAAAAACATAAGAACCTTACATTTATTCATTATTTGGTTTGTTTCAATTTTTAACAGTCTCATTAAAAGCTATTACTAATACCAGTTTCCTGTATTTGCTGTGTCGACAGATCACTCAGAGTTTTGGCTTAGATATGTTCATCACGGAAGTGATCACAGTTGACCTGTAAGGATTGTTTTGTCACTGGGCAACAACTAGATGTGACCCTTGATTTTAAAATCAACTTCAGCCAACCTTTTTATTTTTTGTCTTCTGTTAACACTAATTAAAAGGACAATTTGCACATACTGATTTTTGAAGGCTCAGTTACTTCTTTTCACCTGTTTAATTTACTGCTGTGTGCTTGAATGCAATCAGCTGTTACTAGAAACAATTCAAATGAAAAATTGCCCTTGAAGACATAAGCATGTGTTGTGTTAAATAGCAGCTCCTTCATCTTCTGATGAAACCCAAAATTGCTTTTGCAGCTGTATAGTAGATGTATTTTATAGATCTGGTTGGTTTGTATTGTTTGCTAGGCTACTTTTCAAATTTTATTGCTAAAAATATAAATAGTTTTTAATCTCTCTATATTTTGCTGAGATCTTTAATTGAAATATTAATTGAAAAACAAACTCTGCACTTTAGTTTTGCCTCAGTTCAAAGGTATCTGGGTTTGAATAGAGTTTATTTCCCCTGAAAAAGTTCTTACTATACAGAAAGTTTATTGATATGTTAGTGGTAATTCTCAATGTTCCTAAAGGATATGATTTCTAGGAAAGCAATTGTTATTTTTGTTTCTCTTACAAACTTCAGGGTACAATTCATGCATGCAGTAACTCTTATTTATAGCTGAGGAAACAAGATTTGTATTTCTGTTGTGCTTATGGTACCAGACTTGTTAGACTGAAGTTTTCAAACATCGTGCAACTGATCTTAAAAAAAATAAAATCAAAGAAACAAAATTTTAAAAAATTCTAAGAATAAGCTGTGAATAAGAAAAAGGATACCTTTTTACTCATGACAAGTTTTCAAATATAGATATATGAAGTGAATTCTTGGGTTCAGGTTTTGGTGGAGGTTCCAATAAAAGTAAAATTAATTGATGCCAAAAACCGTATGTTAAGGAAAATATCAGATACTGTAAGAATTAAGGAATGGTTTTGTGCATGCAGTGTTTTACAAAGAAAATATTGATCAGCAGCAGTGAAATGTTTTAGGAATTTCTTATTTTTCTCAAATGTTTCACACTGTTTCATTATTTAAAAGTCCAAGATTACCCTTTCAATATTTTCCAAAATGGGTTTTGTATGTGAATTTCAAGGTACAATTTTTACATCAAAATAAATTTGATGTAGGTTCTTTCAAGTCACATACTATACAGCCATGCGTGATATGACATCTCATGCCCTTGCATTACATATCTAAAGGTGGAATAAAGCATGAATTATTTAATTTCTTAACACTATTCAAGGACTATTTACAGATCTTGGCACTAACACTTTTTGTCTTTATTTGCCAAAAAACAGAAAAATTGCTGCAGGTCTGCTACGCTACACAAACTTTTAAGGCAGCTTAACAGTTAAAGAAGATTACATGCTGAATTATCTATTAAAGATTTCAATAACTTTTAGCCTTGTTAATAAACACTCCTATCAGATTTTGGCTGTTATTTTAAATTTAGTTTTATTAGAGGGTTATTTTTTTCTTTCTTTCCAAGCTCCCAAGTCTTTCAGAAGTGATGGCAAACACTTCAGGCATCTTATCTGGACCTTGCAGTGCAGACTCTAAGAAGACAAGTGTCTCTTGGGGTCACAGCAGAAGCAGACTTCTTCACAGCATCTTCACAGCAGAAGCTCACTTCTTCCTGGAAACAAAGCTGTGCCAGTGACTCTTCTTTCACTATACTGTTAGTAGAACAAATAAACTTCATGGGTTTTTTTTTTTTTTTTGCTTAATCTAACTAATTGTGGTATAATAGCAGGTTTGTTGAAAGATCCCTAAAAACCTCAGTGCTGATCACCTCTGTTTCCTGACACAAATCCTTATAAATGCTCTTTTTTTGTTTCTTTTCCTCCCATTGTCCATCTGCCTGCTTCATCTGCTTTCTCTTACTGGACAGCTAGCTATTTTCATTTCCTTAAGACATGGCAGTTATTAGCAGTAATACTGACCACCAGAGATGATTCCTGACCCTCCACCCCTGCCATGATATTCTTGTGTTTGACTCTGTTGAACTACCTTCTTATTAGGAAAGGTCCAAGACTTTAATCAACAGTAATGACAACCAACCTATAATGGAAACTTAGATTATTGTTTAAGATTTTGCAAGGAAAATTTTTTATTACTCTGTCTGCTTACAGGAAGATTTGTGTTCAGGACTTAGGGACAGATATGAATTACATAGTATAAATCAACACTTACTCTAATTCAGCTACAACTATTTCTATCAGATAAGAATTGGGTGTTTGGTAGGGTTTACAGGAGACCTGTTGCAAGTGATATGCATCACAGGCCCAAGAAGAGTGAAGTTGTTGCAGGTCTCTTTGTTGGTGACACTGGTGGTTACAGTGATTTGGAAGCATTATTCCAGCTGGAGCAGCCAAGGAGTCTGTGGTCAACAGATTGTGTGAGCCTACTAGCAGGAATATAAGCACAAATGAAAGCAATATAGGAAATGTTCAAGTTTCACTGATAGAAGTGGGAGGAGGGCAAAATAAAGATGACTTAAGAATGACTTTATCCTACAAGGGAGACAGAACATGAGTAATCAATGTACAGTGACATTCCCAAGTACTTCTTTGACTTACTGATTTCTTAAAATTTTGTCTGTGATTAATTGAACCCTTACTTCTGTGTTATAAAGTCCTTGAAGCAAATCCTGTGTAAATGCACTCAACAGACAATGGCACTGTTCATTTTCTTTGTCTTCCTCATAACAATCACTATCAGAAGAGCAAATAAACCTCAGCAGACCTCCACACTGTTTCTTCTGGTATTTTAATTAGTTTTATGTTTATTTTAGATATTCTGGTCTTAAAGTGTAAATAATATACTAATCAATTTCTGTTAAAACTAAAAAGTGAGCCTTTAACTTTTCATGGATAAAGAAAATCCTTTCAGATAATAATAACAAGTGCTAAAAAAGCAGAAAGCAGCTAAAGAACATTGTGCTTAACAATCAAGAGCAAAATTAATTATGTTTACTCTTATGATTGCAAGGACACCCCCATTTTGATTTTAAAGGAATGAAGATGGTGAATCTGCCTTTTTCATGTGTATAACCTACAGAAGTTCAGCAGTGTTGGATCTGCATAGCTCCAGTGGGAATAAACCTGTTCTTTAATCTGCATTTACATCCAATATACTTCAGCTGTGCACTCTCTGACTGACAAGCACTACGGAGCTAAATTCTAAAAAATAGTCTGGTAACATTAATTTTGTTTTCACTGCTATCTAGTCCATGCTCAGCACATTGATGTTTCTCTCAACTGTTTTAAGAAAATAAAAGTAGATGCACATTATTTGACCATCAATGTCTCATCAGTTTTAACGATATGCTTTCTAAATTGCTTGTGAGACTAAATACGAGCCTGGATGCCAGACTTATGAGTTGGCCATCTGTGGGCTAACAGTTGCAAACTGGTGGATTCTTTCATCAGCAAAATGCTGGCCAGGCTATTGCTTCAGTCAGCCATGGCAGCAGAGAAAGGAAATCAGACAATCCTTAGCATTTATGCATATTCAGAGGAGGTCACCGTGTTCACTCAGTGTCAGCTGCACATGTGCTCTGGATGAGGCACAGAGAGGGGGAACAGCAAGCAGGGAAAGTGAATGATATTACTGAGAGGGATACTTTTATTCTCTGCCAGGATCAGTTGAAAGTGCTGTCAATAACAAGCACCACAGGAGAGTAATGACTGCAGAAGACCTCTCTTCCATAGTGAGATGCTGCAAAGTCTGAATGCCAGTCAGACCCCTCCTCTTCTGGCTGTGCAGCAAAAAAAATTCCCTTTGTTTCATGCATGTGTGGCTGATTGAAGCTATTGTTTACCCTGGCTCACTTCTCTTTTCACTCCCTCGGGGAAAAGCAAGAGTTGAATTGGGGCTTTCCCTCCTCTGAGAACAGCCATGAAGGAAATCAGACCCATTCCCAATTGAAGACTGCAGTCCCACAGGAGACCGGGTTGGCTATTGCCTTTCATAGCATTCTAGGTCGGGAATATCAGGGAGATGGTGCAAGGAAAAACTGCACAATAGTTGCTGGATCTCACCACTTAATTTCAATGCAGAACATTCATAAGGTTTCCCTAACTTCAGAAATTTACCTGATTTTGGGTACTAGAACCAATGATATGGGCTGGGGAGAAGTCTGGTCCGGGTAGCAGTAACCAGACACCGCTCAAAGAAGTCAGAAGTCTGTTGAACAGTTTAATATAGGTTAAGGAAACATAGCATTGAACAGAACACAAGAACCTGTGGATAAATTACCTTAGTCCTTAGCAGCAAAACCTGCCTCTGGTTCTGTTGTTTGTTTTGATAGAGAGCAGCATAAAAATCTCAATCTCAGTGTCTGGATTGTTCCTGGACTTCAATTACAGTGGCTTACGGTGCCACTGTCAGGTGCAGGTAGAAGGTTGTCATTTTCTGCAGAGAAAGGAGGACTTCATTATGTTGTAATAATCCTTTAGTTCTTAAAGGGCTGGCTGAAAGTCTGGACCAGCATTTGCAGATGTATCTTAATAGTTACAGTTAAAGGTAGGACAAAGACAAACTGAAAAAAAATAAAAATACAGTAAATTGTAGAAATAAGACTGGTGCTGAGTTCCTCACCTCTGATACCTCCTTTGTAATTCTGTTCAATTCAATAAAACCTCTTTAGGCTGGTGCTTTCCCAATACAGCCCTCTGGGCCTCACTGATGGGCAGCAAGTCTGGGTGGTAATGCTGGGATCAGCCAAATGGGCAGTGAAACAAGTACAGATGGAGCAACTGTGGAGAGGTCTACTCACAAAACCAGAGCAGAATCTGGCTGGCTGCTAGCTGATGTCTGGATGTGAAGGTGTTTCAGCTGGTGCTCCCTGCTCTCTTTCTTTCTAGTTCTCCAGCTATTCCCTCTAAAAAGAAAATGGATGGCTTCTCCTTTGCTTTGCTGCTGTCGTGTCCCAGAAGTGGTGAGAGTCACACCTCAGTGGCTGCAGGGATGCAGAGCAATGTGAGCAGCTGTGTTTGGGCAGCACCAGGCTAAGCTGCTCTTTGCTGGAGGGTGATGTATGCTTATGGCACAACCCACCTGTGAAGACAGGGCACAAGTGTTTTCCCAGTTAGTGGTCTCCACCATGTGTTGGAATACCAGATCCATAGCTTTAAATCAGCATCCCACAGCCCTTCTTATTCCTGCTGTCTTTCCCCAGGGTGGGAGATCAGTCCTGCATCTCCCACATGTCCTCGACAGAGGCCCCGCAAAGAATGGGAAGTCCATTCTCCCTCTGAGAGAGACTGGGAACAGTCTGACCCTGTCTGATGCGGAATGATTCATTGCTGAGACTTTCCAGTTGAAGTTCAGATCTTGCACTCAGGCCTTTTTGTTTAAATAATTATATTAGTGATCAAAGTTTTCTTTCACTGACCTGCAGCTATACTTCTCCTTATTTTTGAGTGCTTTAGCACCCCACAAAATTAGCTATTTTGGAAAGCTTTATTCTTACTCATCCTGGCCTTCAGGTGAGATGTAGAAACACGTACAAACCTTGACATCTGTGTTTGTGAGAGTCTTGGCTTAAAGAAGTGACATAAATTCTGTGCAATGCCTATTGCAAACACATTAGAAAATAATTAGCCATTGAAATTGTCATGTTAGGAGAGAAGTAATGAAAACTAATCTGTCTTTTATGATTTAGATCTCTCACACGGGGATTTATGAAGTGGATGCCCTGCTGGCAATTATTGTATTACAGACATTAGCTTGTTTATTTCTGTTCAGCTTCAAGTTTATTTTAATGAACAGGATCACCCATGGTAAAGAAAGTAGCAAAAACTCATCAACAGTGTGCCTTTTTTCTCATGTGTTCTTTCTCTACAAATTCTTAGTAATTTATGGCTAAGAATCCACCATAAAATCACAAAATCTTGGAAAAAACAGGACTCCTTTCCTAGAGAACTGTGCTGTCAGGCCCGGGCACCACCTCACCCATTGTCCTGCTGAGCCAGCCTCACTTCACCTGGCTTTCCATCCACAGCATGTACTTAGGAAGACAGGAATGAACATGGTACAGGTATTTCTCAAGAGCATAAAGAACATGATTTCTCCATAACTCTCTTGGCTTGAAGTTTCCTTGTCCTTCAGTTATTATATTCTGGGATCACATTTCCTCAGCTCATCTCAAATCAGCAGGCAATTTACGCAAGTGCTTAACTTTAATCAGGAGTTTAGGCTTCAGTGGTATTCTGGGGTGCTAAAATACTGTTGCCAGAAATAGGATGTATGTTCTGAGATGGCATTTTTGTGGTTTGCTTGCACTTGTTGTCTATGTTCTTTCACATATACCTGTCCTTAGGTTAGAATATCACCCAAGAGCCATCTAGATGCAGTCCTGGGCAATGTACTCTAGCAAGACCCTGCTTCAGCAGGGAGCCTCTAAATGGGATATCTGGTGCCTCTCTGCTGTCCTTAACACAACTTTTTCTGTAATAGAAAAAAGTGTGGCTCTGCATGGTTGATTTTTGACAACTCTGTATCACTGCCAGCCATCCTTGGATTGCATTCCCTCAGCTCTGTGAATCCTCCAAGAGAGCTAATAATACTTCGGTGTCTGTCTCAACAGCTGTTTCCAGTGGCTGAGGACACTGCTTTTCAGCTAATTTTAAGACAAAAAATTTACCTAAAGCACTCCAATATACCACTTTGTTCTTTTGACCCAAGCTGTTCCTCCTTTGCGACCAGCAAGAGCCAGTGAGACCCTGGAGCTTCAGTGCCATGTCTCTTCTATAGCATGGCAGTGGCTTCTGGAGGTACCAGTCTCTGAGGATATGGATGTGTATTATGAGAGGTGGCCAGGGAGCCTGCCCAGAGAGACAAGCTTGCTTAAAGTGCTTGAAAATACTATAATCTGTTTTACAGATGGGAATTTGAGAGGAACTGAAATGAAGTGATTTGCGTGTGATTACACAAGCTGTCTTTGGCAGAGGCAGAGGAATGCTCCCTTTTTTAATATCTTAGATTCATATTTAATAATGTAACTGACAATATTGATGTAATGTAGCCACAGTCCTGGCTACCATTTCCAGTGCTGGTGATTTTCCAGGATAAATGTTACTTCTACAGACTGACACTCCTTTCAGCTGGCCGTTCTGCCAGGCTGCTGAACATCAGATAGCTACAAGCTCTTTTTGTCTTTGGTCACCTAGGCTGTCAGTGGGCTTCTGGCATGGTGAGTAAGAGCTTCCATTACTGATCTGCTGGGCACTGTGGTTCCTTCAGTCTTTCAGCTTTGATTAACAGGAGTAATTAATCGTACACTGATGAGGCTTGTGGTGACTAAGACGCTGCAGTTAGGGGAGCAGCATGTGGATGCTGGAGAGCCAATTGTGAAAAAAGAAAGAAAGAGAACAGGAGAAAGAAGCCATGTGGACCTTTGTTCCTTTGAAGTGACCTTTCATTGCAGGTTCTTTACTTTTTCACTTCCTTTATGTTGTTCTTTTCCTTATTTGTTCTGAAAAGAGTGGAGCCTTCCTTGCAAAGCAATTCATATGTAAAAAGTTTTCACATTGGGATTCATCTGATAAGGTCTGCAGAGGGGACTTATTTGCACTGACAAGTTGGCAGCCAGACAACCTCTCCATTTTCTAAATGAAAGGAGAGTAGCAGCAGGACATCTCCTACCCTCTCTGCCTTTCAGTGCTGGAAGGGAACCAAAATCTGGCCAACAGCCGTTCGGGGGAGTCGGCTGTTTAGAAGCTGCAGAAATGTACGGACACTGGGAATGTAGCATACGGTTTGCCTTCTGTGAGAACCAGCACAGACAAGTGACATTTGGGTTGGTGATTGTCAGGGATGGGGGATGGGAAGCTTGACCTAGCAGATGCAATTTGCTTTCCTTTATTTTTTGTAGCGGGACCATTCCAAGTGTGAAGTAATCTGAAATTATTTTTAATTCTTGGGTGTAAAAGAGAAGGCAATCATAAAGACTAGATCATTTTCTAGCCCATTCAGTCTCATATTCTAGCATGTAACCAGTGTGGGATCACTTTCCCATTTCCTTCAAACATACCTGGAGGGAAAGAGGATGAAGGTGACTCAAATGCCACTTCTTGGTCACATATATGGCCCTGCAGACTAATAGCAGAAAAAATAATTACTGCCCCTGCCCAGGCATAGTGTTTCTGTATATATTTATTCCATAGAATCTAGTACTTGAATTTTGCAGATTTAGCTAGACAAATGATCTGTCCTAATTAAATACACAGGTGTGCATTTTATGGAAAGGTTTTACCATAATTATGGTGTTGTTAAAATAAGTTTGTTTTCCATAAAACCCAAAGGGAAGTTGTTAACTGCCTTTTGTGCAGTTACTGGGTTATTTGTCTTGAGAGGAGAACATCAACCATGTGCCTAAACCAATGTCCTCTTCTTCCAAATTAATTTACAGAGCCTGAACAACTGTCTTTAGCACCCCCAAATGCTGGTGATGGCCTCAGCGTGAGCCTAATGCAGGCAGCTGCTAAACAACAAGCTGGTCACAAACATTTCCAAGGGTTCAGATGAATGTTTTCCAGAGGGGACCCATGTGTCACAGCAAGTTCATGATGCTGAATTGGACCATACAAGGGTGTGAATCGCAGTGGGAAAACATGATCTTCTCTGATCTCACTGCCAGTTTTCTGTGTTTGGTGATAATAGACCCAACACCAGAAATAAGATTGATGTCTGTGATCCAGTAAATGGTGCCTATGTATAGAAGCTTTTGCACCACATCTGAAGAAAGCAGAAGGTCCTTTTGGTACTGGAGTGGGAGCCTTTGATCAAGAGAACCAGAGCAGGAAGTATAATAACTGAAAGATCAATGTTTTCCCTACTATTTTACATTCAAAGGTCTGTGCTGCTGTGAGCTGCAAGAAAAGAAGGCAAGTGATGGGAAAAAAATAAAAATAAAATAAATTTAAAGAATGAAGCCTGTAGTAAATTTACCAGATCAAAAAATGAAGTACTGCTGAATAAACCCTTATTATCCAGTGTCAAGCACAATAGCGTGTAAATGAATGTAATAGAGATGATGAACTGCTCAAACCTTGGCTAATGCTCTTAGGACTGATAGAGTTGATGAGGATTTGAAGTACAAAAGGGTTTTTTTTAGAACAATATCGCTGCTGGTTTTGAAAGATGTTATTAAGGGAAGCTAACAGACTCATCACAGTCTTTTAAAGCTGTGTTCCTCTAATGAGCAGCTAAATGGCAGCTCATGTATAAATGACAACAGTTCATTTAGATTGCACCTTGCTGCTCAGGCTGATGGTCAAGCAGATACATAGAAAGAAAAACTATAAAGCAAGCATAGCAATATTTGGGAAGACATTTCTTCCTTTTCTCAGTCTCTGCCTTGTTTTGGAGTGGAGAAATGAGAACTCAGGGCATGTCACAGGGAGCTCTCATGAGCTGCCTTCCTTGTCTGAGGAGAAGGAATTAAACATGAGTATGAGAAAAGAGCATTTTTTGAGGTGTCATTTATAAAATCAGGGAAAGGTTGGATGGGGGAGTTGACAGGAGAGGTGTCTTGCAGGGCATGGAGCCAGGCAGCTCCAGTAGACAGGTGGCAGTGGGACCTGTGTGGAGGAAGAGCAGGGACTTTGCAGAGCAAACCCTTGTCAGAGTACGCGCTAGGCTGACAACTTGGCGTCAGAAGCTCCACCTATTGCAGGAAATAGCAGAAAAGGTTTTCAAACCCTGGGTGAGTGAAAGGCTTTGGGCCTCAATGGCCTTTTCATACAGGCACTGCTGGAAAGGCAGGAATTGCACATTTCCACAGGAAGAGCGGTTGTGTAAGGGGATGTAAAGAAAAAGTTGAAATGTGTCTTTTCACGTATTTAGAAGACTGATGACCTGAGAAATTCGCCTGGCAGGACATTCATGTTCCCAATCAGGTTTTCCCATATAACCCGTATAACAAGCAATTTTTCCTTTTTAGTCCAGAAGCCCAGGAATTTGGGCTCCCCCTTGCTTGATTTCCTCATATCCAGACCGGCCTCAAAGAAAGCAGGATTGCAAAACTGGAATAGTTGTATAGGAAAGCTTGCATTCATCTCATATGATGAAATTATAGTGTGGTTCAGTGGGACTAATGTACTGTAGTGTTTAAAATGTAGTTCTTCAAATCTCTCTATATAATTAGCACTCCAGTCACCTTTCAGATCACAGTCAGGATCCTTCACCTCCTTTCACTTCCATCTAAATTAAGTTTATGTGTGAAACCCCAGGTTTCCAGATTTTTGTACTATAGTATGAAGCAGTGATTAAGGGGAAAGGAAAACCCACTATCTTTCACTGGAATAGAAACGTAAAGAGTAAAAATACTGGAGGCATGCCAGATTAGCATTTTGGTAGTCCCGTAGTTATGCAAGAACTTTTCTTCCCCCTTGATGCTTCCCAAGTCCAGTCCCCAACTGCAACTCCTTGGTCTTGCAGTTTCTTTCTCAGCAAACATTTTCTCTTCTACAGACAAGGGAGAGGCAGGCTTGTGATGGCAGGGATGTTGTCTAGTCCTGTGTCTTGCTCTTTAAGTGCCTACTGGTATTTTGCAGTTAGGTGAGTGTAAACACGTGTATCAGTAAAGCAGCTCTTAAAGTTACATACCAAAATCTCAATTTTTGTGTTGTGTTTATTGCTGGGGCTGAGTAGCTTTCTCTGGCTTTCGAGAGCAGCAGCATTGGCGAGGAAGGTGGGGGTGACAAGAAGTAACCAGAGCCTTTGTGATGCTCCAGGTGCTGAGGATATTGTGAATAGCTGAGTCATTTGGAATCATAGAACTATCAAACAGTCCAGGTTGGAAGGGATCTTAAAGGTCAATCTAGTCCAACCTTCCTGCAATGAGCAGGGACATCTTCAGCTAGATCAGGTTACTTGGAGTTATGTCCACTTCACTTCTGGCTGGAAAACCTTATTTTTGGAAAGGGTCTAGGTTGTTGTCAATCAAACTGTCAGGGAAGAGGGGATTGGCTGCTCTTTTGCAGAATCTGGGCACAGTCAGCCCTGCTCTTTTCTGTTGGGGGCAGGTAAATCTGCTGAGCTGGTGAGCATGACCATAAAGGCACGTGCCAGCTCCTGGCACAGAAGGTGAAATAGCAGCTCAAGGCTGCTGCCACTTGCTGAACAGTCAAATGGTGGTGTGGTGGAAGGTGAAAGCCTCAATTGCTGCAGACTAACCACAAGGGTAGGCGTGTGAATGTGGGATACATTCATATTTGAATGTAGCAAAATAGGTTGAAAAAGCAAAGGTAAAGCTGCAGTGGGCGTGGGAAGAAAAAAGTACAAATGGGGGAGTAATATGCAAGGTGAACTGGAAAAAGAAGTAGAGAGTATAATTATTTTGGGGAGGATTTTGCATTTGAATGCTGGAATTTTCAGACCGCAGCTCCAACCAACACTTGGAAACATCTGCTTGTGTGCTTTGAACTCACAAAATACTGATTGCAAGAGCTATTGAAGGCCTGTTGGTACCAAACCATCTTTCAAAAGAGACTCCTTTCCAATATTTAGTCTAAATTCTCTACCTGACACTGTACTTGTAATAGGTAAATATAGATACGATATCTATAAGATGATAAAGAATAATGCATTAATTATATTATCCTTCCTGCCTGGGTGAAGCCATCCCTTTGCCTTAGCCCTCTTCTCTGACAGAGGACTGCATGCTGGAAGGCAGAAGGTTTGAAGCAAGAACTGAGAACATAAAGCTACATCTCAGAATATAGTCTGTATATATTCTGACTAGTGATTTGTTGCGATATTATTTAATTTATTTTATTTTGACACATCTTACATTCGTTTTGAAATCAAAGAATCTCTATTGTATGATTTATTAAAATAATGTGATAAAAATACTAAGTATTTCAGCTATTCTATTGACAGGTTTTATGTTACAAATATCAGACCATGAGTCCATTAGTTCACGTTGCTTTTCCTGACCTTTTCTGAAATTATTAAAAAGTATGTAAATGATAAACACATACAAAATCCAGAAACTAAAAATCAAAATGAAACCTCAAACTTGCAAAACAAATACACCAGAATTCTAACGTAAAAAATGTTTACACATTCTTCTCCCTGGAAATAGTAATCAATTTTCATAAAAATATGTTCATTTTGTCTAAGCAAATTTTATTTCTTTTTGACTGGTGAAATTGATGCAGAAGTCTGAATCCCAGGAAGATTTTTTAGCCTTTCCTATTTGCAAATTGTGTAAACAAGAAAGCAGTTATAAATGCAGTCATTTTTTTTTTTGAAGTGGGCATGTTTTTAGAGGAGATGCATAAGACAGATCACAGCAGACCTGAATAGTTGTTATGGATCTTGTACATTTCAGAAACTCAGAATCTGGCAATAAATGAGCCTATGTAGTTCAATATCTTGACTACACATATGCTAAAACATATGCTTTCCTGGACCTACATATTGCAGGATTTTGTTTGTTTCTTTGTTTATTTAAAGCTACTGTTCCTGCATATTATCTGTCTTGGATACAATTGTAAAGGTGACGTATGTGTCATACAGATGAATTATATTAGCCCATTCTTTCTCCTAAAGGAGAAATTTTGTATTTTTATGCCCAGATATTATGCATTCCTCTTCAGCAACATTAAATAGAGCAAGACATAAGAAGACACAGAAAAATAGAGAGGTTGTCAAAAGAGCTCTGTAGTCCTTTGCTGTCACAACACAAGACAGCACTGATAGCTTCTGGTTTTTGAACTAAAAATGTCTTGTTACTTTTTCCTATCTAGGAAAAAAATTTAAATCTGTTATGCCTAAAACCAAACCAAATTGTTATTAACCCCATAAACAACCTGAATCACCCCTTTGGAGTTGTCTTCTAGCTCACTTAGGAGTAGCAAAGATCTTCTATGCAAATGCTGAATATTACCAGGATGAAATTATAGAGAATGTGTGAGTGTTACTACACATGCATGGAAGATGGCAAAGAGCAGGATAATAAATTGATGCATTCTGTCAGTTTGGTGCTTGCAACTAGACACACACAAAAATGTGAACATCCCAAAGGACCTAATTCACCTGGGTTGCCCTGCTCACATTTTACGTGTGTGGCTTGTCTTACTGTCAGTGGTAAAGTTGGCTGAAAGGCCTGAGCCTTCACATAGGAGTACATTTCAGTGTGGAAGATGTAAATTGAGGCCTCCCAGTGCTGCTCCCACATCTCAGAGAGCCCTGACTCTCTGCTGTTGTGCACTTTGTGGAGCCATTGCCACACTGAACCAAGCAGGTGTAACTCATCCTCATCCAGATTACACTCTCTGGGCACAAGGCTGCAGAAAATAAAAAAAAAAAAGATTTAAAAAAAATTGTGGATGCATATTTGAGTATCAAAGAATGGGAATAGTTATGGGATGTTTAATGGCACCTTCACTCTTGTTTGATGGGTTTCTAAGTTTTGCCTTCGATAGTTCAGGGCTCAATAGCACTCGCTACCTCCTTTTCCTGTCAATTTCATGTTCAGGTTTATCACCTGTGAATACTCTTCCATAAAAAACGTCCATCCATTTTTTTTTACACGAAGGTTTTCTTGATGCTAGATGCCACCCAGTGTTTTTTGGGAATTATTTTATTAACTGCATTTCCTGAACGCTTATTATTCTACTTCTGTCACAGAAGATGTTTTACTGTTACTGACAAACCAGATTTCATACTTACCTGTCATGGCCTTTATGATGAAGTTTGAATCTTCCACACTGACACATCTTTTCTCTGAGAGGGCCAGACAGGCTGTTCACCCTTTTTGACTGCCTGATCTTGCGTGATATGCCTTCATTCTGCCTGTGCTGATGGGCTTTCTGAGAAAAGGGATTGCTAAGGTGACCGCTACTTTTGGAATGGTTTCCTTCCCTTGAATCATTGTGCTTATGCATTTCTCAGCATTGGATGTATCAGTGAAACACTCCTATATATAGACTATAACATATCAGACACAGAATCACAAAACATTTCAAGCTGGAAGGATTATTGAGTCCGGCTCCTAGGTGAATGGTCCATACAGGGATTAAACCCAGAACCCTGGAATTATTGGCACCATGCTCTAACCAGCTGAGCTAATGCTCTGTCTGTGCTTCCCAGCCCTCAGCATATTGACTCCTCTCTTTCATGTGCTGAACAGTTGTTGTGTGATGGAACTGCCTCTGGGCTTCAGCTGTGGAATGGGGAAAAGGAAGAAAAATTATGACACTTGCACAACTGGATTGATGTCAAAGGATATGTGTCTGAGTCAGATACACATGCTTGTAAGCATAGAAAGTTGTGCTCCTGAATAAAATGATAGATGACAAGTGGTAAAGGTTCTGTTGCTGTGTAAGTAGCCAGCTGGACGTGTAAGGGAACATCCTGTACTTGTGGTA
Organism: Eopsaltria australis; assembly: GCA_034509425.1. NCBI lineage: Eukaryota > Metazoa > Chordata > Aves > Passeriformes > Petroicidae > Eopsaltria > Eopsaltria australis. The sequence continues at coordinate 629,830 of JAVTVJ010000068.1, read as the reverse complement.
CATGGCCATGATTCATGCATTAATGGCTGGATACCTGATCAGCTGATGAATTTCTGCTTGAATGTTAATTGCATAAGATGCAAGTTCCTTTTATTCTAACCCTGAGTTTCACATTACAGGATTTCACGTTGCTCTTATCAGCTAGAGTATCTTCGTAGCACATTAATATTTCCTCTCCTTAAATGAATTGGGCGTATTTCTAGTTAGGTGTTACTTCTCATTAGTGTGGAAGGGCTACTGGGTCAATACCTGTAAAACACAGGCAAGACAGACAGAAAAATGCCAGTGAGGTATTCAGAAATTTGCTTATAAAAAAGGATTTGGGCAAAGGAAACAGTTTTTTAGAAGTTTCTTCATTGTAAGTATCCCTGCTTTTTTATTGCTGGAGGTTTTTTAACTTTCAGGCAATCAACTGGGATCAGGAGAGGTGCAATCACTCCTCACAGCTGCTATGTCAAGTTTGTATACTTCTCAGCAGTGTTTTCAGATGCACATTCTCTCGAATACTTGGTGAGGAGGAGTGGGAGATGTTTAATTTTCAGTGCACCCTGCTGAGCACTGCATGATTCAGTAGCACACATTACAGAACAGTGTGCAGAAAGTGACTGCGATTTCCAGGGATGACAGACACCAAGAGCTGATTATATCAGGAGTGATGGTAATACCATTGTGATCTACTTGCATTTATTCTGAAACCAAAATAGGGGTATTGGCCGCATCTTCCAGTAGCTGCCTCCCACACTGATCTCTTTTTACCCTCCCAGAACTGCTAGTTTTCCTGGGATTGGAACCCCAATGGGCACCAAACCAGCATTCTGGGAAGTACCAGCTTATGTGCTGGCTCCAGATTCTGCCCCTAGAACCAGCTCTTCCTAAAACCATTCTTGGCTTTTCCAAGATGCACAGTTCAGTTTCTGGATGAATTAGTGGAGTTTCTCTTATTACAGTAGGATAACAAGTACCTAATGTAACACTAGTCTTTTGCTGATTAAGCAGCAGCACAGTGGCATTACCTCTTCTACTGCATGACACCTGGATCCAAACTACACTGCTTTATTGTATATATTTTATGAGATCCTGGGTTTCTCCATCATACTTTTATTGGCCCCATGGAAGGATAATGCATGTTATCTTCAATTAATTACTCTTTTGATACCTTAAGCATGAGCACAATCTCAGTCATCTGTAGCACTATCAGATGCATACTTCACTTTATAATAGCGCTGATGGAATATCTCTCAGTTTGCCCATCACACTGCAGGTATTCTTGCCAGACTTTGAGAGGACTTCAGACCTTCAGCTTGTTAGTGTATCATCTAACTGCTTATCAGTCTCACTCTCAAACTCTTCATTGTTTCGGTAGCACAGCTACAGTAATTAGATTCTGTATTTTTCAGACTTCAAGACTACACTATACAGGGACACAAGACTTCTTTGTCTCTAGATTTTGGGTTTGGTTTTGTATTCCAGCCATTATTTTGTGCAGGACCACAAGCAGGTGAGTTTTGGTCCCTGATACAAAGCTGCTTTGACCAATTTACTGAAGGTAAACTGCTACGCACTGATTGTTCAATTAACATTTAATGTTCTTGCCAGAGCAAAACAATGCCTGAACTGTATTGCATCAACTTTCATCACCTTATGGGTATGATTGCACTTACGTGCTGGTCGTCACCACAATGCTTGTGAAAGATGGCAAAAATATGCAAAAGTTGACTACTCTGATTATACACCTCTTAGAGGTGCTTCGTAAACCCACTAAATCATCTTTTTGTCAGGTTTGAATAATGGAAAATTTGTATTTTTCATGTCAGAAATGCTGCAGTGCCGACCCCATTGCAAAGTTTTTCTAGCCCAGTTCTGCCAGCTCAGGAGGCAAGAAGTGCAGGATGGAGGGCTGCTCTCCATGGTTCCTGTTGCCTCCCACATTGCTTTCTCCTTTATGTAGATATATGGATGTATAATTCTGATTTGTTTATCTGATACTAATACTGCTAAATCTTCAAGGGTCACATCAAGACCCTGTTGATTTAGGTACATAACAGGTATGCAACAAAATATCACCTACTCCAATCAACACGTCATCTAAAAATATATCTGTTTTCATGTCTAATCTAAATAGTGATTCTGAGTAACTCATTCAGGTTTATGTGGTAACAAAAAGCCAGTTTCTTCAGCAGAATTGCCTGTAGATGTCTCGTTGACATGGTAGCAATGTGATGCTTTATGCCAATTAATTAGCATGGTTCAGTGATGTTTTATGCTTTTGGTATCCTACTTCAGTAGTCATGCTGCAAAGGAATATAAACCATGGGGGGTTTTAGTAGTTTTGATCATTACAGATGCAACATTGAGATTTTTGGTGTGTATGACTCCTGGAAGTATCATGGCATAGGCATATGAATGCACCGGCTCTTGCTGTTATTTGAAGCCATTGTGTTTCACATATTTCTTTATGCTCATGCCTGCATTTTCTCTATTCTTAACTAGGTTTAATCATTTTGAATCAGCCTTTTGGAATTACTGCCATGCATAAAACAACGTACTCATGCTGTGGCCAACAATGAAGGAGCCACAATGGGTTGGTGTGCCTTGCATGCTTCTCTTAGGCCTCTGCTGCTGGTCACCTTGGAGACCTGGACTGGCCTCACAATTGCTTTAACTAATGGCAGCTCCTATGTTTTCCGCTTTGTGTGTAAATAGCGGCGTTTCTTGAATAATCTGTGTTTTTTCTAAAGTGAGGGTTTTACCCATGGTGATGAGAAGTTCCCAAAGCTTCCATATTCCTCCAGAGATAATATTTAATATATAGTGTGGAAAGCAAACTTTATTCCAGTTCACCAACAGTGGTGTCAGGAAAGTTCCAAAAAGGGGATAATTCTCCTAGATTTTCCTATGTCTGTACCACAAATAAATACTCCAAGAGGACTGAGTGTTTGTTTGCAGACTTCTAATGCAGAAGAATGCTGGAATACCTCTAGAGATCATGGAGCATTTGTAAAGCCATATTTGTCTGGAGCCAGCCAGCCCTAATGTATTCTAAGGTCTTCAGCTTTCCTCTTGGCCCTGGGCAATGACACAAAGTAATGCTGGCTATTAGGATTTTACATTTTTTTGGTTAACATTATTGATTCCAGATGAAGTTTTAATTCTGCCAGCATTGCTTCTTTATCATCAGCTTCCCATCCTATTCTACTTTAAAATGCCCTTTTAAATGTTAATTAATTTGTTGCAAAACTAACAAGAATTGTCAGTGTTGGAGTGTGTGTATACCACAAGAAACAACATTCCCATTTTTAATTGTTCACCAATAGCTTTATTCCTCTTAATAGTACTGGCCTCTTGGTAGTCGTCAGCAGAGAGGTTTCCTTCTTAGTAGATATCTCTAGGTTTCATAGCCTGTAAAAAAGCTGGTTCTCCTTCATGCGTGCCATAATCTGGATACAGTCCTTGCTTATATTTCATGCGAGTGCCTGCTACTAGGTAGCAATTTGGTGAACTCCAGAATGGGTATTGCCCGATCTCTTCAGGATTTGTGGCTCATGTTGAATGAGCTGTTGTGTAAGAAGATGCAGAATCCAGTCTGTGGTGTCTAGTAAGCAGTGTGAGTGCCTCCAAGCCTATACATAGTGGTGGCAATGTGAGGTTTTCTTTCTTCTGCTCAGTTAACTATTCACGATAAATTTGTAGGAAGTAATATCCTTGCACTCTCTGTCAGATTAGATTTAAATTGGATCAGTGTGTTCAGACATTACTGATGGAGACTAGAGAAAGATACATATTCCTTGACTTCCTTATTCTTTTCTTACTGTCTTTTAAAGAAAGGGTACACTTTCAGTGTCAGTTGGGTCTGCTTGATCTATGAATGGTTAATAGTAATGACAATTTGCATTGGGTCTTCTTTTTTTACTATCTCAGTCAAATCTCATGCTTTGGGGAAATCACGAATAACAAGTAGGTAATTCATTATTCATATCTGTCTGCTGGGAAAAAATGTCAGAGTGGGTAGGTAGCTGGACCAACATTTTGTAATGAGTTGATGAAAGGTGAAAAAAAAAAGAAAACTCATGCATCCTAACTGATTCCTCTGCCTTAGACAATGAATATTATTTCTTTCATGATTATTTCACTTTAAATAAATCTTGTGAATATTATTAAGATGCCCAAGTTTATCTGGAAGGATAAATTATTAATGCAAATTACACATTTGTAAATGATACACAGATATATATATATATATATTTTCATTTGACTTACACTCTAGTAAATTTTAGAATGAGGGTTTTTTTCTTCTGAAAACCTTTTTGTATTGTTGTAAGTAGCTTCATACCAGATAAAAGAGAAAGAGCAATGAAAAAGGGCCTGACTGCATAGCTTATAGAGAAAAGAAAAGAAAGAAAAGAGAGAAGAAAAGAAAAGAAAAGAAAAGAAAAGAAAAGAAAAGAAAAGAAAAGAAAAGAAAAGAAAAGAAAAAAAGAAAAAAGAATGTTTCAGTTGGAAGGGATCTACAATGATCATCTGTCCAGCGGCCTGTTTTGAAGTAGTCCTGGTTGAGAGTAAGCCAAAAGTTGACAGACTACAGTGTTAGCTCAGAGGTAACTTAAATCTGAGAGTATTGTAGATCAGAAATCAATTTTGAAGATTTCATGCAGAAAGATGTAATCAAACTCTCAGGTTTGAGGGAAGGCTTCAGCTTCTCAGTGTGCTCATGTCCCTCTGCATTACAGAGTGGGACACATTCTGCCATATCAGGGAAAGTGCTTACCTAAGTTTAGGCTGGGAGATAAACCAACTTAAATGAAAAAATCATGTATTAGAAACATCACTGTGGTTTTATCTTAACATTTAAAAAGACTGGGAATTTAGAGGTTTGTTTTTTGAAACACTGCACTGTTCCAAGCTTTCTTCAGGTCTTTCATGGTTCTGGACATGGACTGTTCCTTGCAGTAATGTGTGGTAGTGACACCAAAGCATTGTGTCTGCCACCAGAGTAAAGACCATATGTAAGTCTAGTGTTTGGGCAGGAGGAGAGAAACTGAGGCATGAGTAAAATGATCAGCTACTTTATTTGTGTAGTTTAAATTGTAATTTACCCCTGGAAGTAAGGACCAGTAATCTCATTAAATAATACACCTTAAGATTATAAAATCTGACAACAGAGCTTAGGCTGGATCAAAATCAAGGCATCAAAAATTAATCCTTTCATGATTTATGAAAATGCATGTTCAAATTCCTAGATCTGACTTCGGCTATTATGATTTACATCCATGGTCAAAACAGACTGTTTTGCAAAATCTCTAAAAGGAAATAACAACTCTAAACACTTCAGACAAACTTGTAATTTAGTAAAGGGAATGCTGTTTTATGTCATGTTAATAGGCTAAGCCTGCCCTGTATGAGAGAAGGAGAAACTTGTCCCTTGCCTAGAGCTTACTTAGTGCTCGCCTCCCACAAGTTATATGGATTTGGTTGCAGACTGCTCAGGACACAGTCTAAAAATTTATCTGAAAATCTCAAATATTCGGTTCAGGCAGGTCTTTGTCTGGGCTCACTGTGCAGCCCCACAAGCACCAGCTGGCACAGGGCAAGGAGCAGAAACATGTGAGAGCCGCTTGCAGCAGCAGCTCAGGGCTGTTACACCAGCGCAGTTTTCCCACTGTGAGAGAGGAAGCAGGAGGGAGCTGTGAATAAGAACAGGTTGGATAAGATCAGATATTCTGAGGAGTCAAAAGGAGATGATGCCATCCAGTCTCCCAAAGGCCTGCTGAAAACGTGGTATAGGACAAAAGCAGTGCAGCCTGTAAGCAGTCATCTGTGAGGGGAACAGTATTTTCACTTGTTTTGTGAAGCCAGACTGCAGGAGCATTCCTGTAAGAGGCAATTTTCTCTATTGTGTAAATAATTTAGCAGTGTTGGTGTTTTGCCTTTAGGCAAAAGTATTCCCATAAAGTAGTTATCAGTAATACAAGTGAATATGAGCAAATAAGAAACCTTGTTGGGTCAGAGGATGTAAAGCCACTCAGAAGGGGACCAGCTCTTTTGAGCTTTTGTGCAGAGATGAAAGTCTTCTACAGCAGGCCTTCAGTCTCCTGAACCAAGTACTTGACCAGCCAGAAGACAAGCAAAGTTTTTATTGTTCAGGCATGGGAGCATTTTGGCTTTGTAAAAAATCTGTGTTACCCCTACACAGTGTAACCCCATTTAACTGCCTCCTTCCCCTGGTCCTGCAGCAGGGCTGGGTGACTACAAAGGCTGTAGAGAAATGATGTTTGTACTGGTGAAGCTCTGTATCTGCAAGGCTGGCTGGAATGGGTGAAAACTGAAAAGCAGAAATTATCCTGTGATTTTGATTTGCAATTGAGATTCTTTTTCAAACAGAAAAGGTAATAAGTAAATCCTGGTATAATCTTCATCCTATGTGAGACTTTTGCTTCTTTACCATGCAGCACTTGACTCTGGCACCCCTGTGAGAGGCAGGGGAGGACCAGTGTGCCTGGCAGCCCTGCCTCCCTCCCTCCCCAGTCTGCCTTCCCCCTTGCAAGTCTCCTGCACTCATTTAGATCTCTGAGTTAAACTCTGTAAGGAAGAAGGAGAGCACAGCTCCTTTGATGATCTTGATCTAAATAGCAAGTTGTCATCTGAAGTAAGAGAGAGACTGCAGTGGATGAAAGAGAAGCAATATGCTGATTTTCTGGTCTAGCAGTGCTGTTATTCTACCTGTGTCCCAAAGCTCATACACAAATAATTGGGAATTTGCTGTTTTAATGGTTGTTGGGTTTTTTATTGCACCTCCGTGGCTGTGTGGGTGAATGTGAAAAGGGCTTTGTACATATATATATATATATATATATATTTGGTAGACACTGCACAGCTAAAGCCTCTTTCAATTTTCTCTCTAATTTATTTTTAATTTTGTAACCCCCCAGGGATAAATCCCTATTACAAGATGTAAAACCATCTCTTCTACAAAGCAGCTTATTTGTTGATTTTTAATTCTAGCTAGCAGATGCAAAGCTGTAGCTTTTTTCCAAACACTGAGAACTCCTCTGTATATATAACTGTCAAGTATGTGCCTCACTGCAAAATTAGTAAAAAAATTAAAACTTAAAATATCATTCTAGAAAGAGCAAGAAGAGAGGGTTTTTATTTCACTGTATTAACATTATGTTAGACTTCTAAATCTTGAAATGTTCTTAATAGGCAACTTACTTTTAAATCTACCTTACACTTGGATTAGACTGAATATGAAGACTTACATTTTCAGTGTTGAAAGAAGTTGGGTTTTTTTTTAAGGAGGACCTCCATCAAAAGAAGGGAGCGTCTGAAGACAGCATTACTGCATGCACTTACATAAATGCATTTTCACTGGCATCAGTATGTGCTTTGCCTCATGGGAAATGTTGCCCTTAAGCTAACCTGCACACTTTATGGTTTAATATTTGTTTATACAACTGGCTGAAAGTCCTACTCACAGATGTATTGCAATAATAACAAAAAGACATGATCTGAAATAATCTCTCTTCCTACTGTATCTCATTCTAATCAATTCTTGATAAAAAAACAAGTTAGCTGAAAAAAACCCTTTAAAATGCCTTACCAGTTGATTTACATGTAGGCATCTACATTTGTCCTGGTCTACTATGCTTACAACTCAAAAGGCATGAATAATTAGTTTCCTTTGAGTTTTTATCCAGGGAAATAAATTTTTTAAAAAAACAGATTGTCTCTTTTTGCTTTGTTTTTAATAAAGTGTGATGGTTTTGTTCCCCTCATTGTTTTTATGCAAAGGTGATGTTTATTTCTATTCAAGATGTGAACCTTAGAATAAAGCTCTTGATTCTCTCTGCTTCTCCTTTTAGTTTTTCCAAATTAAAGCTTCCCACTTATCTCCTTAAATCCCATTTCCATTCTCTTTTTTGTCTGAATTCACTGAGGATGCCATCTGGATTGCTGTTCAGAGGTCCTGTCCTGCTGGCAGCCCTGCACTTTCTCCTGGTTGTCTTCCACTGTTGCCTTTTGCTGGGTGTTTTTTGCTAAAGTGAGACATTTGAGTATGGTGACTTCATTTCAGTCACCTGTCAAAAGCAGAACTCCACTGCCTCTGCCTTGATTTGTCCATAGCATTGGACTGACAGTCACTGCAGATGATCATCTTCCTTGTGCCTGTCTCCCCAAAAGGACTCCCACTTTGGAAGTTATTCCTTTTTGCTCTGCACAGCATTCTCAGTAGAAACTACTCTTCTGCAGTTTGGAGGATCTCAGAGATCTCTTATCAAAGATAAGTTACCATATACCAAGTATTTTTCTTATTTTCATCAACAGCAAAGAAAGAATCAAGAAAGCAAAAAGAGAGAACTATGTACGTCAGTTTAAATTGTAGAGGATTTAATTTCCATCACTGGAAACTCTAATTTTACCCTTTAGCCAGAAGTCATGGCCATGCATTTATTTTTAAAGCCACATCTGTGCAATATGTTGATCTGTGTCTGGAAAATGAAGAAAGCACTGGTGAACCAAGGGCACCAAGAGTCCTTAAATTGTGTCCATAGTCCTGGCTCAGGCAAATTATTGCCAGTGCAGTTCTTGAGCCTGCTGCTTCTCTCTGCTTTTGTAGGTACCATCAGGGTCCTATTGTAACAAAAACAGATTCAGGTGGGATTCCTACTGTTGGAATAGAGACTGCAGTTTGATGTCTTTGGGTTTTTTAGCTTTATCTTTACATTTTAAATGTCTCTCTGCAATGTTAACTACATCTTTCGTTGCATTGTTGTTTTGCAGTTGATGCTTTAAAGGCATTGTCTGGGCAGCATAAAAACTTGAGATACAGTTTCAATACCTGTACAGGATTTATCTCTGTGGTTTACACTGATTTTAGTAGAAATTGGGATGCCTAATCTCTAATGCTCTTTTAAAAACATCTCCCTAAATATATTTTAAAAATAATTCAAATAATTCTGCATGCTCAAATCGTCATAAAAGTACATAGATATAGTCGTGACTATGTCTGAAGGATGAGATTTAGTAAGTGTAACAGGGAAGTGTGGTATGATTGAATGTTCTTACTCTTTATTCATTGTCTTAAATATTACTCTGCTCATCACCTTGTTTCTGCTATTTTTCTTCTGTTTGCTGAAAGAAAGAAAGAGAACAAGGAGAAGGGAGGGAGGCAAGGAAGGAGAGGAGGGAGGAAGGAAAGGAAAAGAAGATTTTCAACATTTACAGTTTTGCACTCAATGTCATTATCACTGTAACAAAGAATTAGGCTGTTGCCTAATAATATCCCACTGAAAAGAGTGTGAGTGTGAGCACCTGTTAATGAACAAACATGAAATGATTCAGATGCTTTGTTCAGGTAAATATCCATTCAAGTCACTCATCAGGGCCAAGCTTTAACATCTGTGATTTCTGAATCAACTTTTGAAGTACTAATCTGTTTTTCTGTGTTTGAATTTTATAAGAGCAGAGGTACCTGTGCTATAAAGAGCTTGCTGTTCCTGCCATGGTATGGCAGCCCATATATCACTGGGTCTATTTGAACCAGAGAGTAAGCACACTTATGGTGAAGGAAAATGATGAAGGAGAATTGGGAAGCCTGAGCAAGTTTTGGTGGCAATGGACAATAATGATCCTTTTCTGTGTTTTCCATCACCCGTTTTGATGATCACGGGCACTTAAAGCTACAGAAAAGCTACAGCAACATTAAAAAGTCTCAGAATAATGGGGTTTGCTTTGAAACTTCCAAGATAGTTCAAATACCGTTTATAGTACTTTGGCAGTACAAGTAAACCCTACTTAGATTCCTTTTTAGGGTACTGACTCTGAAAGACCTCCAGTCATGGTGACCTTCAGTCACACACTGCCCTTTTCACAGTGAGGTCTCATCATGTGTGGAACTTACTGTAATGCAAAAAAGTTATAGGTTTGCCCACCCTCACTAATGAGCTGTTTGCTTCTGAATGGAGAACAATAAAAATCTCTAGCCTACCATGAGGAATGCTTTGACCTTTTGAAAGCTGTGTGTTTGATCTGCAGGCTGTATTGTAGTGTCAGTTTTCAAGTGGTAAAGATTAAATACTGGGTGATTGACAGGGTTCCCACAGAAGGCAGCAAACCTGCCTGCTTCAGAAAAAAGCAGGGGAGCAGAGCAACTGTCACTCAAAATAGGTCTCAGTGCAACCTTTTTCTAAAAAAGTCTTATACTTTGAACTTCTAGGTTCAGCATGACCATCCTTGGAACAGGAGCTGTCTTATGCCCAAATGTGATGCTGTTACTCTCCTGCTCTAATATTCCATGATATTTACAAATACTGATAATCTCCCACTCTAGCAAAAACCTATTGCATCATGTGTGCAGCATGCAACATTTTAGCAGTGTATATGGAATGTAAAAATGTACAGACTGCTCTATTCTTTAGCACTTTATCTGTGTACATACATGTGTATATATAAAACTAAAGGTAAGAATATATACCTGGTCTGTTCAATCTACACTTGATTTTCTTGCTGCTGTTTACATCTTAAGTGAAGTGTCAGCCTGACCCTCACATATTACTTTGCCAGGCTAGTTCTTTTAATATCTGCTAGACAAATAGGGTGTGTTAATTTTCACTTCCTTGCAGTACCTCTTTGTATATGGTGGCTTTCAACTGAGTAAATGAGAGACATCTAGATAATTTCTCTGGACAGGCAGGTATTTGGGGCATGTAAACCTAACTCTTACATAATTGTTCTTGTTTACCACCGCAGGAGAAGAAAACTTGCTGGCAATTTTGAAGAGGAGATGGTGGAAGTACATGATCCTGGGGATAATAGATATAGAAGCCAACTACCTGGTAGTCAAAGCTTATCAATACACGACTCTTACCAGTGTACAGGTAAGGACTCAAAGGATTTCCTCTTTTGAGGTAAAATAATAGGTCCAATGGAGTCAGTGGTGTAGCATCCATTGGCTTCAGTGAACCAATAGCTAATTGCTGCCTCTGACTTTGTCTACTTTTTAATCCTGACTTGTAAGACACATTTTTTCACATTGGACTTTTATTACTCAGTATTTTCCAAACTGTACAAAAACATACTGACTTTCATTTTATTTCTCTGTGCTAAACCATTCATAATCACATTTTTGTCATTATCTACAGTAGTCCTTTAAGGAAATATTTTCAGACTGGCTGAAATGTTTTTCTCACTTTTTATCGTACTTGGAAAAAACACAAGCACTTCTTTTAGGATTCCTTAATTAGATCTGAGTTTCTAAAGATCTGTGGTGGGTTGACCCTGTCTGGACATCAGGTGTCCACCAAAACTACTCTATTACTCTCCCCCACAGCTGGACCAGGGGAGAGAGAATATAAGGGAAGGTTTGTGGGTCAAGATAAGGACAGGGACAGATCACTCACCAATTACCATCACAAGCAAAACAGACTCAACTTGGGCAAATTAATTTAATTTATTACCAGTCAAATCACTCACATTCTTCCCCTGCTCCAGTGTGGGATCCCTCTCACAGGAGACACTTCTCCACCAACTTCTCCAATGTGAGTCCTCCCTACAGGCTGTGGTTCTTCACAAACTGCCCCAGCACAGGTCCCTTTCACAGGGTGCAGCCCTTCAGGAACAGACAGCTTCAGAGTGGGTCCCCTTTGGGGTCACAAGTCCTGCCAGAAAACCTGCTGCAACATGGGATTCTTTTTCCCTGGATCCACAGGTCCTGCCAGGAGACTGTTCCAGCACAGGCTTCCCATGGGATCACAGCCTCCTTTGGGCAGTCACCTGCTCCAGTATGGGGTTCTCCAGAGTCTGTAGGTGAATCTGTGCTCCACCATGGGCCTCCATGGGTGGCAGAGGGACATTCTGTCTCACCATGGTCTGCACCATGGGCTGCAGGGGAATCTCTGCTCTGGCACCTGGAGCACCTCCTCCCTTTCCTTCTGCACTGCTCTTGGTGTCTGCAGAGTTGCTGCTCTCACATGGTCTCACTCCTCTCTCCAGCTGCAGTCTCTGTTGCACAGGGTTGCTTTTTTTTTCTGCCTGCTTAACTGTGTTATTCCAGAGGTGCTCCCACTGTCATTGATGGGCTCAGCCTTGGCCAGCAGCGGGTTCATCTTGGAGACAGCTGGCATTGGCTCTGTCAGCTTCTAGCTGCTTCTCAGAGAAGCCACCCCTGTAACTCCCACTGCTGCCACAGCCTTGCCAAGCAAACCAAATAGAGGACGTTTAGGATCCCATAATTAGATCAGAGTGCAAAAGTTGTCATTAAGTAAAATGAATGCAGTTTTTATGAAGAAGCCCTACTTCAATGCAAGCCGTTAAATGTGTTATGTAACAGCTTAACTGCAGCTATCAAAAAGTATACTCCGTGCTAAAAAATTATATGTGTGGTGAATAAAAGCTAGGGTAACGATTTCTTCAAAGATACAACCTGGATATTTTATATATAAAAACACAAAAGAATCAGGCTTCTTCCAATTAAGGTGGAAAAGTGAATAATAGAAACATTTTGAAGAGACTGGAAATTGTCTGTCTTGGGAAATCATTGCTACTTGTTCTAGAACAAGCCTAGTGCCTCTTCACATTATTTTTAAATAACTGAGAGACACTAGGTAGTGTTCAATATATTTTACACCTTACTTGCCTGAAGTTTGCATTAGAGCCAATAAAATAAAGAAGCACCAGTTAATGTTCTGCAGGATCAAAGCTAATTAAGAGCGTATTTCTTCCATAGCTGAAAAGCAGTATTGGAAAATCCTGAGCTTCTTTAGCTGAATAAGAGGCAAAAATAGAAGAAAACTATGAATTCAAGGAATTTGAATGTGAGGTTTATGCTAAATATTCACAAGTGCCTCTGGCATCAGAATCTGGGTTTGAGGATTCTTTGAATCATGCCCAGACAATGTAATATTGTTTTTAACACTTTTCCAAATCTGATTACTTAGTATAGAATAAAGCTTAAATCCACATAAACCTCATATTCTCTGATTTTACAGCCACTAAAAGCCTCAAAGAGAAAAGGAAACTGAATTGCTTCTTTAGTGTGATTCACTCACAGCAAGTATAAGCCGTGGACTGTGCAGGATGACTCTGGCCATTAAATCCCATCTCCCAAAGCCACCAACAAGCACGTATCAAAGGTTCATCTGGCCAGACCTATGAATCCCCACTTCCTGAAGATGCAGATCCTTGAGCCAGCAATGCAATGAGCATGGCCTCTAGTGTATTTTGTCAAGAGATCAAAAGTTACAGTGTGATGGGGAAGCAGGCAGGAGAGTTCAAGGGCATTGCCTGTGCCTTGACAGGGAATTTGTTAGCTGAAATCATCCATGTTCTCCTTTTAAACTGAGAGAGAGAGAGAGAGAGAGAGAGGAGTGGTAGATCAGGAGAACTGTCAGAGGGCACAGACAATGTCATGTCCATTTTTAGACCTCTTCCACATCAAAATTACAGTGGAGTTCAGGTTTCTTTCCCGCATAGCTTGAAAGAATGAACAGGTAGGAACTCAAATGCTGCCAAGCTTTTTTCCAGGCATGGAGTGAATACAGGGTCACCTTTTCCCATAGTTGTCCTTATTTGCTGGGATACATGTGGAGTGACTGGGAATACCTGCTGCATTTTAAATTAATTTCATGCCCTAATATCAATGAGCTTCTAAGTGATAAGCCCAAAGAGACGACGAGAATGGGACAAGTATGAGGTAATGCATTAAGATGTTGAATCATTTCTGAAATGTAGCCAAACATCCTATTTCATTTAAAGATGAAACAGAAGCAGCTCAGGGGATTATTCAGCATTGGTCAAAGTGTGTTGTGGTACGAAATGAAGACTGAAAAGTGGAAAATAGAAGATAGAGAAAAGAAAGCTTTTCCTAGGATCTGGTTTTGAAAAAGCAAATAGGACTCCCAAGAGAAAGGAACTCTCTGTCCTGAGAAGCCTGATCCTGCAGGAGCACTACCTGGAAGGCCATAAATGTTTGCTGACACGTAGCAAAAAATGTTCAAATCCTTTCAGAGCTGAGACCCAAGAAGTTATTGGTACCTGTCACAAATCAGCATGGCTTTGCCTGAAGGCTGTGGGAGCTATGCCTGTGTATATATTGGGCTGAGAATTGAGCCCTTCAAGTCTTTTCTGGGCAATTTTATACTCAACAGGCTGTACATCAAGGCTTTTTTGATGGAGGAAATGTAAGAGTTTTTGAAGTTGTCACTTGAGTAAATGAGAAATCTTGCAATATTTTTATAGGGGTGGTACATGGCCCATATTGGCTGGAAATCAGTTTTACAGCATATCCTTTTTTTCCACATGACATCTCTGCTCTGTCATGCAAAACTAACATGCAAGTGTACAGTGCTTGTGCTGCTTTTAGGCAAAAAAAAAAATACACTGGTCCCAGCAGAAAGGTTAGCAGAAAACCAAGGCTTAACAGTAAAAATACACCTTTATTGCAAATGCTTTACCACCAAAAAACCAAAAAACTCTTAGCATTCAACAGCTTTATTTGCCAAGTAGCTTTAAACTCTTGGGACTGTCAGAGTTTCTAGTTTTTTCTCCATCCTTTTGTTTTTTAATACTTGGTATTCTTTCATCATGGAAAAAGGAAAAGATTGAAATGGTGCCCTACTTTTTCTCAATGTTTCACACCCAAATTTTCCTATATTTTAAGATTCTCTTTTGGCTTTGATCCTGGAAAATAGGATTTTCTAATAAACCTTCCTACATATCTTTCTCCAAATGCCTTCAGAATCACAGTGAATGAGAACACGTAGGCACAAATCAGAAATGAATGTGGTACCTAACCTTTGCTTTTGGACATGCTTCTGATTATTTCAAATCCTCATGTACTCTGTAATTACTATCTGAGAATGTGGCAGTCAGTTTCATCATAAGATGAAAGCAAAGTACTATGAAGCCTGGAAACACATAATTTTCCTCTTAAAAAACCCCAACAAACAACTAAAATACCTCTCTTTCAAATTAGGTGACATAAAGTTTAGATTGAAAATCAATGTGCTATTTATATTTCAGTCATCAAGGTGTAGGACATTGGCTAAAAATAAAATCCAAGTTATCCCTTTTAGGCAGCAGCAGTGCAATCCAAGGGCAACTAGGTTCAGTAGAACAATGCAAGAAACTCACACCTAATTGTCTACAAATCTAAAATGTTGTGGACATTTATTATACCTTCCCCTGCTGCTCAGAGCACGATCTTGGGGCATGAAAATATGTTTGAAGCTATCAGGTTGCTTCTTCTTTGGAAGCTTTAAGCTCTGGTTCTTTGTATGCCCAGAGTGATTCTGTATTGATGGAAATAGATGCCTAAATACCTGCCTCCATTAAAAAACTCAAAAGCTAAGTATTCCTACATCAAATTACTCCAAGGAATTCAATTTGTTAGATATGATCTTAGCATGCCTCAAGGGCTTGCAGAAAGCCTGGAGTGCTTTCCAAATTGTAAATGTGTAGCCACCTTTTCCATAGAGTCATAGATTTTAAAGCAGTGACCCACAGAAAGGGCTTGACTTAACTCCATCTCAGCTGGGGGGATGGAAACTCAAGCTTCCTATGGCTGTGAAAATGCTCAGGCTAGTACATGAAAACTGTTCCCTAGGGGGTACTCTTAAAAAACTGAGTATGCATCACTTAAAAGACACACGAGTTCATAGATGGATCAATTTGATATCCAAACCTACCAATTGCAAGAAGTACCAGAGATCACTCACACTTACTGTTATCAGACATACGTGTATTGATTCACAGATGGCCCAAACTTGTGAAATGATCTTTAGTTTCTCTTTGTTGTATTACTCTAACTTGCAGTAGATTTTGCAGCCTACTTGCACATCAGCTGTACCAGAAGTGGAATATTCACTAAGCACTCCCTTGTGCACCAGCACCTGATCCCATGGACTTGTTTTAAAAGCTGTGTACTTAACTTTCAGGGCTGCCTGTGGTAATGCACGTCGTATTTATCCTAATGGGTTTTAAAATAACCCCAGTGTAGGCCTGAGGAAGGTTTAATAACTACTCAAGAACAATGGTTTAAGTACTGTTAGAGACACCTTTTGCACAGCAGATAAAATTGCTTCCCCCTGAGGGAATTTACAGATTCTGAAGTTATTTCAGTTATTTAGATCTAGATATTAAATTTCCTTGAAACTATGTTTTGACTTCAACTTGCCTGTATTGCATTTGCAGTGTACCACACACATACATCCTCCCAAATCCATAATGTGTTCCACTAAGCCTATTATGATACTATCAATTGTAACCTTTTCTACCAGGTAAGTGCTTTCTCATCATATCAAGCTACATTACGAGGCAGAGTGCCCCTACACTTCTCCCCACATTAATTAGCTCTCCTTGCTCCAATGCATTGATCAGTCTATCTCCATACTACACTCATCTTGCACTCTCTAGAGATGATGTTATCCTTTTTCCATGTTATGACATCACACAGAAATCTGGATTATTCCTGCAACACCTTGCATAATAGTACTGCAGAGTATACATACAATGTCAGAATAAGAGAGGAACTGTCAAGGACAGAGAGATGTTTCCAAATTGCAGTTTATCTGGTAATTTATTCCTTGGGCAATCAAGCCTTTGATTGGCGTGATGAAAACAAAGGTAGTAAAAGCTGGGATTTATAGACACCAGGAGATAGGCTATAAAGCTATGATGCTGATGTTCTCAACTACTCTTAGATCACTGTGAGGCTCAGCAGTACATCACACTTCCAATTACCTCTGGCAGTTTTCATATCTCAACCACCATTTCTGCCACCAGGAAAGGAAAGGAGTCAGCAGTAAGTGCTTTTTATAGGAGAGCTGGATGGCAATAGACTTTACTTTGTTCTTGGTCCCTGTGGACTCAATGTACATTGAGGCAGAAGGTTTGAGATAGTTTTGAAGCAAATCTGAGAGGCAAGGAGAAGGGATGTGCAATATTGAAGTTGCTGATCCACTTTGTCTGGTGGCTGCTAATATGAAGTATCCCTAAAGCAGAGATAAATTCCACTCCTTCTCTTCCTTCTCCCATCCTATGAATGTAGGATTGACCATTTTTTCCTGTTATGCTTCAGGGCAGTGAGGAAATAATGCAATGTTAATAAAGTTTGCAGATCAGCATTTTGCAGAAGTGTTGCGTACTATACATTTATACTGTGAGAGGGTATCTTGTATCTGATTTATTATCAGACTGAGTTACAGTTCTGTCTTTTAACTTGTTACATACCTGTGGTGTGCAAACCAGGCCCTAGAGTATCCACAGTCTCTGTATGTGGGTTTGAAGTCAACAGAGCTCTCAGTATCCAGAGCTCCTGCCTCCACTGGCAAAATTCACCCACAGCCAAACTTTTTACTAACATAAGTATGCAAAATCTCATTATATTCGGTGGAGCTGTGCCTATTACAAGAGCAGAGGTTTTGGCCTCCTGTGCCCATTTTGCATATTCTGGCAGGTGGCATGCAAAAGCAGAGGTTTTCCTGTAGGAGAGATCCATGAATTTTCTTAGGCCATGATCTCATCCCCCACATGAGTTCCAGAAGGTGGTGACATGGAGAGGTTTCTAATGAGTAACCTTTAGAAAATGATCTGCCGAGCCCTTATCCAGTCAAGTTACTTTGAGAGAAGCTAAGCAGAAAATGGGGGTGGGTGACTCTGCAGAAACACATGACTGCTGACAGAACTGTCTTACAGTGATCTTTTTCTGACAGTGGTGTGTAGAATCAGAGGAAGACGTCAATTAAAGGAAAGGCCATTTTCCTGGTCAGTTTGTTGATAAGTTTTCCTGGTATCTGAGCAGATCTGAACAGCTGGAGTTCATGTACAGAGAAGAGATGAAGAGGTATTTTTTTAAAGGAGTCTAGATGTGATTACTCATGTTGGTAGTAAAACATGTCCTTGTGTAGAGAGTTGAGTGCCAGAGGAACTGTGGGTTGGATGTGACCACCACCTTTCATTTAACATTGCTTCCAGAAGCTGCTAAACTCCTTCTATGCACACAGAAAGCTGAAGCTCTGAGATTCCTCATCTCAGGTTTTGATACATACAAGTCAGATAGAGGTAAATGTCCTCCACCAGTCAAAGTTTTAAGTGAGTTTCTGTGTCTACAGGGAAAAAAGAAAACACTGAGAGCAGATTAAAGAAACCAATAGGATCGGTTGCACCTAGAAGCATCAAGAAAAAAATTTGAGATCTTGTAGGCAAAGTAGTGAAGACTGGGAGCAGTCTTCTGGCTTTTGTTTTTTCCACACAACAAAATAAAAATGTTTATTGGAAAATGGAAATAAAATTTTTACATTTTTTAAAACAAATTGCATCACTGATTCTTTCACCAGTCTCCTTACCTGAAGTACTGTGCATTTTGACTGAATGAAAAGTTAAAGGTTTCATATTATTTTTGTGATTAAATAAAAGCCATGCAAGAAAGCGGTAAAGTTGTGATGAGGTAGCAAATAGAAACATAAAAGACAAAAGCTGCTCTTTTTAAATTTGAATTGCTTGAAATAACTCTGTCAGAGATGCTGCCAGCATCCACACCTTTCCTGCAGAAGGTTTTGGTTGCAGGGCAGCATAATTGCAATGCAGCTCCCCTTGCAGCTGGCATTCTGCTCAGTGAGGGTTCACATCTCATCTGCTTTTGTTGAATCAAGTGTGTGTGATATTGTGAAGGTGGTGTGAAAACTGGAGGAGAAAGAGCCCTTGAACGGGCAGCAAACCCTTTCTTCCTTTTAAAAAAACAAAGTAAATAACAGAAGCTCTGTCTCTTACTGGATATAGCACTTGCTGTTGTATTAAAATTTCCAGGTCACATGCTGAAATTCTGTAGCCATCATGTGTACTTGACTGTGCAATGTTTGATGGATATAACACTGATTTTACTGATCCCTCTGCTCTGGAGAGCAGGGTAAGTAGAGGGTGCAGTTGATTCTCTGCATGATTTGCTGGAGGGCAGTGCTAATGAGAAACCCCTAATGTGAAAAAAGGGCTTATAACTGGGGGGAAAAAATCCAATGAATGTTTAAAAAGGAAGATTCAGCTCAGCTGTTCCCATAGGGAGTTTGCTGACCAGCTTTTTTCTTTTTCATATCACTGCAGATCAGCAGTTCACACTGTATTACAGACCTTTCTTCTAAAGCTTGCCAGCTCTCCCTTCCAATGATTTAACAGTGCATTCTTGCTGTAGATATACAGAGACATGCTGAATTTGTGAGACCAGAGACTGGATTTTTACTGTTAGCAAGAGAGTATTTGTCTTCAATTCACAAGTAAAATAAAGTCAACATAATTTAACAAACAAATAATCAGAGGAAATAGATTTCAACATTGTGTTTCATCAACAGACTTAGATGCAGTGTGGTATCTTTTAGAATCAAATAATGATCTTCAATTTCTACAGCAACATAACATTCTTATAATAAAAAGAAGTTTCTATAGGACACTATATCAATAGATTACATATTTTTGTATCCTACCTTCTAAAGCATTCAGAGCTGTGACTGAAGAAAGATACAGATAAACACAGCAGTGTCAAAGAATGTGGTCTGCACCACCCCATGGCAACACAGGAAGTATGTTTTCTTTTAGGTTAGTGAAATATAGTAGCTTCTGTGATTAACAGGAATGTTGATTAAAGTCAGACCACTCATTAATTTAACGTAATGACAGGGTATAGGTAGTACCTTTTTAATAAACAATTGAAAAGAAGGAAAATATGGGAGATAATTATTTGAGAAATATTGATAAACAACTGACCTTTATATACTATAAATGAAATTCAGCTAAGCATAATCTGTCTTTGTTACTGTAAAAGCTTTATAGACAGAAAAATTACAATTAGGAATAATATTTTTTCTTAATACCTGAAATAATTAATAACAGACAAAGAAAGAAAAAAAGGCAAAATGCATCATCAATTAAAAAAGCCCTGTTGCAGATGAGATAATTCTCAATCTCACATCTTTTGTCTGTGGAATACATATGCTTTTTTTTTTTTCTACTAGACAGGTTTATCTAAGGAAAAAAAGAAAGGCAAGGTGAATTTAGTCCTGGAAAAGTGAAATATAAAGCAATACCTGGAAGAGAGTTAAGCAATATTTACTAGGGTATCTTATTGCTTATATTGTAGTAACCTAATTTATTTCTGTGTACCTCATTGTTTAGTTTAAGGTATAAACCAAGCACAATTTAAGAACTGTATAATATCAGTGAACATTACCTACATTTCATGCTTGTATCTGTTGATGCTGCAGCATTCCAAATAGCAGTTTGTGAATTATACTTTGGACTGCCACCCTAAGGAGGTGTTTTCTAGCTGTTATAAGCATTGTTTATTTGTGACAGGTTCTGTTCACGCGTTGTTTCATGTTAGTGCTTAAAAGACACACATTCACATACTTGAAAGCATAGGTATGTTTAAATATTTATGGAATGAGAGGAATTTTTAAAATCTTCCTCTAGAAGACTGTTAGAGGGAATTTGCATGTTGAAGTACACATGCTGCAGGTACAAGCAATTTTTAAACTCATAGAACAGTTTGGACTCTTAGAACAGCCCAACTTGGAAGGGCCCTCCAAACTGGTCCAACTTTTTTTTGGGAAAGGGTGCCTAGATGAGATTTTTTACCACCATACCCAGCCACGTCTTGAAAATCTCTGGTGACCCTACCATGTCTCTGGAGGAGTGCAGGATTAGATTAGACAATAGGAAGAAATTCTTCCCTATGAGGGTGGTGAGACACTGGAACAGGTTGCCCAGAGAAGCTGTGGATGCGCCATCCCTGGAAGTGTTCCAGGCCAGGTTGGGTGGAGCTTTGAACAATCTGGTCTAGTTGAAGCTTTTTCTTCCTGTGGCAAGGGGGTTGGAACTGGTTAATCTTCAAGGTCCCCTACAACCCAAATCCTTTTATGTTATGATTCTATGATTCTCCATGTGATTTCTGTTAAAGAAAGAACCTCCGTCTTCTTTGTGGCCACACATTAAGTGATGGAAAACTGTGTTGAGGTCAGAAAATGACCAGGTTATGAGCATTGAACAGGTTCAATTCACCTGTTCAATGCTGCACTGGGAGGGAATGGGACAGAGGCATTCAAACCTTCAGGGGTAGCTGTGAGCAGGGTAAGAAGTGCCTGCCTCCTTGCTGTTTGGTACCACCTTCAGCAGAGGTGATGGGTGTAGTGTGTGCCAGTGCAGCTGCTGAAGGACAGACATCCAGCAAGTGCAGGCACGATGAATGAGTGTGGAGTGCCCACATCCCATAGGTTACACCAAAGGGTGCCCTTCTCTCCGATGCCCAGGATTTAATGTGTGTGCTTGGTACTCCTGCCACCAGCCCTCCCTGCCCCAGGAGATGGCTGCTCCCAGCAGCACGGCTTCTGGAGTTGTTCCTGTGGATGTGGTGTGTTCCATGTGCATGTCTTTGCCCAGCCCAGCTGCCAAGTGTGAGCTGGGTACGTGCTGGGTGTGCTGCAGGCTCTGCAGGGACACAGCAGAAGCCCCATGCAGGCGAAGAAGCTTGTTCCACTTCTTTCAGACCTTGTTCCTTTTTGTGTTCTGTCACTGAAGGATGGCATTTTGGGAACTGCTGGAGAAAGTTTTCACTGTAAAGAGGCCTGACCATGACTTTTAGATGATTAGCTCCCACTTCAAATGCAGAACCTGCTTATAGCATCAACAGTTCCCATTTTTAATTTCCCTCATCTGTTCCACAGCTCTTTGGGACTGTTTGAGCCTGCCAAAGGCAGCATGATGCCACTGATAAACTGGGTTTCTTCTGAAGGCTTTTGCCTTTCACTGTCTGGGAAATCTTTGAAATGGATGGGTTTGCACTGCACACTCTAGTTTTTCAAAGGAAGTTTCAGGGAAATTATTCTCAGTCCAAAAATTGGTTTTTATATTTTTGCTGATCCCACAAATATAATGTTTATTACGTATGTATCTCACATGCAAAAAATAGTTTTCTAAGCAGTGAAATTCTTGGAATAATCCAAAAATTTTTCTTTCTTCAAATAACACATGGATGGACAAAGAAGTTAAAAGGGGTTTGATCTTTTTTTGATAACAGTGACCTTAGTGGTAAATCACACTGAAAAAGCAAGTAACATGTAATGGTTTCAAAGGGAAGAAAAATCAAACAACATCAACTAAAATAAAGTTAACAATATCTGGAGTGGTTTTTTTCCAGAACTATGGACAGAGTTCACGATTCTCCTTCTTTGGTTGTTCCAGACATTTTCATTAGGAAGAAGATGTAATCATATAGCTCTGGTGCAGGCTGTATCAATTGGCACTGAACAGTAGTGCATCCTGCATAATTTGTTAAATCCCATCATTAGTCCACAGAATTGCAGCTCTTCATTACCTGTATCCTTTTAGGAAGTGGGATTAAAGTCAAGCTTCTTTGGGTGTTTCTTACACAGTATTTTTTTTGTCCTGGTGACATGCACTAGCTTCTAAAATATGCTTTAATTTGAGAATCTCAAGGTCCTCTCGCAAACATTTGGTGCATTTCTTTTTTTATCACATCTTCTCTGGGCTTATTGCTTGATGTCCCAAAAAAATCCAAACAATTAAAAATTGTGTTTCATAACATTTCTTTGAGAAAGCTCTTTCCAAGGGTCTATTGGCAAGAAGACTGAGTTTCTTGCACTGCACACAAGATGGTGTTTTGGGGTTTTTTTTCCCTTCAAAGGCATATGGGACTCTATATCCACAGAGATAACTGTCACCACAGGGGCCAGATTTTTCATAAGCATTCTGCATGCACAAAACCCTGGATTTATATGGACAGATTTACGAAATGTGGTCAACTTTTGTGTTATGAACATTCCTAATATCTGGACCGGAATTGACTGAATTATAGCATATGTCTAGACTGCAGGAAAACTAACCTCAGACCTTGTCTATTAATCAGCAGAGGTGAGGACCAGATGGAGTGGTGTGACTCTCTTTTGGCCCAGGTTTTCTTCCCATGGATTTGAAATATGCATCTGAATCCAAGAACAGTGCTTTGAGTGTTATCGTAGAGCAAGAGCTCTCCTGAATTCTTGGAATTGTCATGGGCAGTCTCACCTTGTGTCTGATGCATGAAGAGCCACTTGAATACACTTTCTCTTGGTAGAAAGTGCTCTCACAAACTAAATAACCATGCTTCCCTCTGCTGGAATCTGTCCTAGTACTTTAGGGCAAAGTATTTGCGGGTTGATGTGTTGTTGATCTTCTCTTTTTTGACAGCTCCTAGACTGTTTTGTCATCCCAGTGGTGATACTCCTCTCCTGGTTCTTCTTGCTGGTACGATACAAGGCAGTGCATTTCATTGGGATTGTGGTCTGCATTCTGGGCATGGGCTGCATGGCAGGAGCAGATGTCCTCGTTGGGAGACAGCAAGGAGCAGGTAAGTAAGGATGGATGGGTTGTATGGCCATGTTCTGTTCAGAGAAACCATTGACCAGTGTGTGTCAGACTGGGGCCAAAGAAATTTGGCAAGAAACTCCGTAGCTTCGTGGATCCAAGCATTGCACCATTCAGAGTTTTCTCTGTCAGAAGGGCAAAAAGGGGTCAACACAAATCAGCAGTGCTGCAAGCAGGTTTCTTGGGCCCTGTGTCTTACAACACAGATCACCCTCTGTGCAAGCTGGGGGGACAAGCAAAATATTTGTCGTTTCCTTCTATTTTGGCTTAGCTGTTGGACTGCAAACCTCAATAGCTTCCTTTCCAAATTGGCTACATTTCTGAGTCATAAGGACCTCCCACATCCACTGTATGCTCTTACTTCTCCTCAACTTTGCTTGTTTTTCTACAGAGGGTCACTGGATAAGTGCTAAAGAGCACCAAACCTATGTATTGCCAGTTGGGTTTTGCACACAGTCTTGTACTAAAGTTTTGGTACTTGACTGTAACATTTTTGAAAAGAACCTTCTTGTGTGTAAAATGTTCTTTTTTATGTGTGGCATCATATGAATAATGTGTGTGTATCTATTAATGCAGACTAGACAGAGTTAGATTTCATCGATCAACTTCCCCTGTCACATTGATTTCTCTAGTACCAAGCCAAATGATGTGGGAAGGCTGGAAATTCTTTTCAAAGATTGTCAATTAGGCACAGTTTTCATTCTTAATTAAAAGCACTGAATTGTGAGCAGAGCATAATACACTGGGATTAAAAATTCTTGACTCAGCTTTCTGAATACAAATGCAAGTGCTGTAAAAACTGCATTTGCCAGAATGCTACTAAATAAAACAATGGAGTTTGTGACAGTGCTTACCATATCTCCCTGCCCCGTTTTATCTCTGTCCTTAATCCTGAAAGGAGACTTTTAGTTATTGGTCTTCTCCAGAAGTAGCCCTGCCCCAGCTAAAAAGGAAATAATATATTCTGTACTATGTAATCAGCCAGCCAAAGCTGCACTGGGAATGTCTGATTTCAGAGGGATTGAGATTTCAAACCAAGATTCCAGAAGAAACATCCTGTGTCCCAGCAGTCTAGAGAGTAACATGCTTGAGCGGGTGAGCTGTGCATCAGCAGGAGCATGTGGGGCTGTGGAAGCAGACAAGGAACAGCTTGAAGAGCACTGACACTTTGCCATCCAACTGCAGTAATTTGATGTTGTTTGCCATGCTCATTATTAAAGCATGGGTATGGCTGTTAAGTAAATTTGTCCAGAAAAATCTGTTAACATGCATCTCTGCCTTTTAATTTGGACCTACACATGAAAAACTGTATCCATGCTTATTGCTATGCAGAGAGACTGCAGCTTTTTAACTTGTTTCAGTGGCATAACGATGTTATTAATGATGCTGTCTTTAACAGAGTAAAATAAATCATCTGATTGAATTTCTTTGAAAGGGTAAAGCTACACATTAAAATGTACAAATAAAAAGAAATAATGGCAGGAAAAAAAAAAGAACAAAATTATTCAAACTCTTCATTAAGAGGTTGTACACCATTTATAGGTTGTTTTGTAGGACTGGGTAAACTAAAATAAGGAAGACACCAAAAGCAATGATGCTTTGTTAGTCCTCAGTAAATGTCTCTATTTATCTTATATTTTAGGGAACAAGAACTATGGATACCTGTGTGCCCCTGTGGACCACACTGGTTGCTGTATTAGAAGAGCCATAAGGCTCTGCTAGGTACCCACAGCATAAGGCAATTTAGCCTGCAACTCTTACAGTAAGGGAACATGAATTTAAAGTGTATCACTGAGAGATTAACAGTTATTTTCCAAACTATCTTCAGGAATTAAGTATAATGTGCACACAGGCTCTCAATTTTCAATAAATACATGGTTGTTTACCTCTTTATTGTATCCTTACTGATATTTTGCACATTACTCAATGGGAAAAACAGTTGCTATTAAGTATTTAGTGCTCTAGCATCTTACATGCCAAGTATACCTGAAAATAACATTATTCTGAACTAATACCCATGAGTTACCTTCATACCTCTGCTCCTGCCATACACAGGGGTCTAAGCCACAGAGGTCTAAGTGTTTCATCCAGGTTTTTCAAAGCACTTCATAGCTTTAACTTACAACAGTCTCTGAAAACCAGTCACATCAATCCTGTTATTACACATATGAGTGTATGTTCAATTTAAAATGGGACACATTGAGAATGATTTTTAGATATTACATTCATCAGTAACTACAACCAAAAGCAAAGAGAAACACCTCTTAATGGTAGGAGCTAGGGCAGAAATGTGGCAAAGAGGCCTACTGAGAGTGTGAAAAGAAATCATGTCAGAACACAGTTCACATTTAGAAGATTTGTGTTACACTACAGTGCTATAACTAGTTCCCAAAACACTAACACTGTATGACTTCTACACAGAATATTAAATATGGTAACAATCTTTATTGTAAAGCTTGTTTTGACAGACTATGCCCTGTGTGCCTTCTGAAGAGTGACCCACACCTTTAAATTGGCCAAATACAATTTTATTATCCATAAAGTGTTTAGAATGTCTCTAGTTGGTTAACACATATTTCCTTAGCAATAAAACCAGTAGATACCTGTGGATATTAAATCCCTGAAAATAAGTCTATAGGGATATGTCAGTCTTGGGGGAAAGCTCTGAAGTCTCAGCCTCTCGAAGAAGCTAAGATAAGGCATTTGACAACCAGAATAGTAATTGCTAAGGAAGAAAGCAAAACCAACATTTTTATACCAGCATATAAAGTTTTGATGCACCAGTCCCTTGGGTACCATGCATTACTCTAGTCACTGCATCTCAAAAAGAAGCAATCAGAAAATATGCCTGCATAACCTGTGGAGAAAGGTGAGAAAGCTCTTCAAGGGCAAAAAATGGATTCAGATGAAGAGACTGTAGCCAGACTGGGACATTCCATCTCTCAGTAAAGGCAAGAAAGAGATACTGCAAAGGCACATGAAATCTTCAGTGATATGGAGATGATCAGTACACAGTAATTTTAAAATATTTCTCAGGAAATTATGGGATGACCAATACAATTTTGAGGTATCCAGCATGAAATTTAAAAGCATAAAGTACTTCCTAATAGTCGGCCAAAAATATACAGATTTTACACAAATTGATGAAGAATCCCTCAAGGTTTATTAAATTTGATGATCTAATACAACTTCTATCTCAGAAAATGTCTAATCTACTGAGAACTGGCTGTTAGAAGTCCCTCTGTACTTGCCTATTTGTTTATGCTCTCCTCAGCCACCCTGTGCTGCTGAGTACTGTAGGAGGTTCCAGTGTCAGCACTGTCTGGTGCTCTGAACAGATCTCAGCTCCCTCTTCTGGGAAAGCCCTGAAGGTTGAGGCTCACACTCAGCATGAGAGCACTTTGGGGAGAGCTATCAGGGTGTGATGCTTGAGGCCATCCCATCTGTGTGAAAATGCTCAGCCTCTGAACTGCTTTTGTCTCACAGATGCAAAAGGATGATACTTTTGTCCCAGAAGAAGCTCTAAGGTCAAAAGCTCTTTCAGCAATACTTCCCTGAAGTGTCAGTGAGTAGCTGCAATAAATACTGAATAAGTGAGCTCAGTGAGGAATCAATGGAGCCACTATGAAATGTGAAATGCATCAGGGATATGAAGAAGTTTTGTCAAGTGCTGATGGTTATTTTATATTAAGAATATCTTCAATTACTGATTGCAAAAGAAAATTAAAAGAAGAAAGAAGAAGAACAACAAAACAACTAAATCATAAAAGGATAAATGGTCTAATGTAAACATGTTGCCAGTCAAGGAACATTCAAAACAGAAATTCAGTGAAAATCTGGATGAGTATGTGAAAAACAAATCTAATAATGTTTGCTAAATACACAGAAGCCACGTCTCATGTGAGCTGAAAAATATTGGAAACTGGGAGTGTTTTACACTTTACTCCATTCTTATTGTCCTTAAACAGCTTCTGCTTTTCTGGTGCATATTTTCAGTGTTGGGGACAGGATATTGGATTAAGGAACCCTTGGTCTGTCCTCTTATGACCGTTTTTATTATCATAAATTTCTTCTCCATAGAAATTTCAGCACTATGGTTTGGAATGATAACTGAAGGCTCAAAAGAGCTCCTTCAACAAAAATGTTGAAAAGACAATTTTGAACCAATCAGAATGTTTGGTTTCCATTTTTACTTACTGCAGTGTATATTTTACTAATCAATTGAAATAAAACCTTAAAAGACAGGGACATAAAAAATAAACCATGGTATTTAAAAGAAAATGAGGTTTCTTTTTTAAAAAATATAGTTTAGTACTTCAGCATTTCTGCTGAAACTTTTCAAAGAAAAATCCATTATATCCAGCCTTTCAGAATATGGTTCTGCAGCAATATCTGACAGCTTTGTGAAGCGGTAGCTCTTGTAGAAATCATTTAACAAGCCATATGTGCAGAGGGAATTGCATGCACTAGTTTGCAAAGCTAGGGCCTCAGTTTTCAAGCTGGAACTTGATCTTGATCAAATATCCCTGCAGCTATCCCCAACACCCAATAATAAAATCTTCCAAGACTTAAAAAGATTTCAAACAGTCTTTGATAACAAAAGGTTTTAGTAATTCTGTATACCTGGAGGTATTGAAAATACATCTTGTTGTTCATTGCATACATTAGGTACTGCTATGTTAATTGAACCTCTTTTAAAAATCTGTCATTATCATCACCCTGTCTACACCCCATCCTTCCTCCTCCCTTTCTTGTCAAACAGCTCCATGTGAAAATGAGGTCAATATTGGGTTGTAATGATTTCTTCACTCATTTCACAGGTACACAGAATTTTTCAGTTGTCCTCAGATCTAAGCGCTGAACATGTTTTAACCATGACTGGTTAAATTTCAAGATGAGATACAAACTGCTCTATAGAGTTGAACCACATTCTCTCTGCAAAGAAAAAAATAGGTAGTACTAATAAAGTAAAAAGGATTAGTCTCTGAAGAGTGTTGCTTGGATTCTGTACTTTTTTTACAAGTTTTTCAGAATTTTGGCTTCTTTTTTTCTATAGCAAGGAATGTGCTCTCTCTTTGTCTCTGCTAGACTCGGCTGGAGTATTGAATGAAAACTGTTAAAATGACAGAACATTTGCATTCATTTTATAATCCCAGATAAAGGCTACGTAGTGACTGAGGAATGAAATCTGTAGGCAAGAACTTGCAATGGTTTTGGACAAAAGGTGCTTGTTTTGAGGTATTCTGATTTTTTTTCTGTTTATCCCTAGGTGAAAATAAACTGATAGGGGACCTCTTAGTACTTGGGGGAGCAACACTATATGGCATCTCGAACGTTTGTGAGGAGTACATCGTCCGAAATCTGAGCCGAGTGGAATTCCTGGGCATGATTGGACTCTTTGGCTCCTTCTTCAGTGGAATTCAGCTGTAAGTGAGCAGGTTTGAGCCCCAAGGTCATTCAAATAAGTGCAGCTGTGGCCTCCATTGAGATACTTTAACCACCTCTTCAAAATTAGCCCTTTCCTGTGCAGAGCAGGTGTCCTCTTATCTTGGAATTTGCATTGGTTTTCATATTTCAAATTGGTGATTTGAATAATAGCACAAATTTTTACCCATGTACTCTATTTCAAGGTCCAGTGTCCTTGAGTAGTCACATGAAGAGGGAGAAGACATGTCCCACCATCTTGCTGGTGGAAGACAAGTGGATACTTCATGTGTTAGTCTGAACTGGGAATAACAACATCTACAGCTTCTGGTTCTGTTTTATACTTTTAAAAAATTACTTTGATTTCTAAAGAAGTAGAAAACACATCCAGAAGGTGTTTTACTGGTTTGCTTGTTCTGTGTAACTACATTATGATATGGCAGAAAAAATGAAAAAAGCCATTAAGAATATGGCCTTTTCATTTCAAAAACATTTAGCACTGAGGAGATTGTTGCATGGATTTCAGGATCTACGGAGTCTGGTCTATATCAACATGTACCTAATGAGCATCTCAACTGCAAGCCAAATAGTTGGAATGTGGCTTTCAGTGCTGTAGTACTGTGACTGAAGTAAAAGTAGTGATGCAAGATTTTGTGCAGGTCTGTCACTGGTGCTTGTAACACAGAATGACTTTTCATCATTAGTCCAAAACAAGTTGTTTCTCTACAAATCTGAGCTAGTCTGCTTCTAAGAACAGAGACTGATCAAAAAAACACAGCCCATCAATTCCTGCTTCTATTTCTTTATTTTAGAAAGCTTAATATATTTATTTACTATCTGAACAAGTGTCTTAAAATTATTTATATTAACCAGCTGCCATGCAAGCAGTTCCCTTTTCAAAAATAAAGAATTTAAGAGCATGTAATGTGCCTAGTATCTTTGGCTAAAGCATTTTTTATGTGTTTGCGATTAAGTAGATTCTAACATTCTGAGGGCATCAAAGCAGTGCCCTTGTCTTGCTCTGTGTGTGTAAACTGTCATGTAAATGTCTCGTTTTCCAGAATTTAATCGTAGTGCCATTACTCCCTTTTGACCCGAGCAGTTAGTCACAATTCAGGGTTTGTGAACCATTTTGCTGGTGAGAAGCTGGTTTTGGAATAAGGCATCTTTGTATAAAGAACACACAACTGGAAGGAAAAAATAATAAACCATTTCTTTGCTGAAAGCCCTCAGGTTTTTCTATTCAGCCTTTGGCCCAAAGTTTACTCCAACAGGTTTTTCCCCACCAGCCTCTGCAGCTTTTTGCGGCACCTACTGGAGACCCAACCTACCTGTGCCTTTTTCTTACCTTTACCTGTACTGAATAGCAGAAGTCACAGTTATGTGTTCACAGAGATTTAATCTAACTGAATATAACACTTATTTCAAAGGGAAGCCAGTTCCTCTTGTTAAAATTGCAAGCTCTTTCTTTGAAACGCTACTGGCCACTGGTGCAATATGGGACCTTTCGATCCTCTAAACTGAAGGAGTCTTAGACTGTAACATAAAATAAACACACACAATGCCTGTCGTGCAGCAAAGGAAGAGCTAAGGTGTCAGGGGAAACAGTGAATTAATGAGTTGGCTGATTACCCAGACATGGTGGAGAGAGAAGTTTAGTATGGTGAATGTGATTAAAGCAGGGAGGAAGAATAAAAGATTAGTTTACAAGAATTGGGGATGCCACAATTACCCAGCAAATGGAGATAAGGTTATCTGATAGAATCACATAATCATAACAGGGCCTGTTTTCTAATAGCCCCCTGAAGGTCATCTGGTTCAAGCTCCTACTCAAAGATAACTTCAAAGTTACATCATGTTGCTTAGCAACTTCTTCAGTTGATTTTATGGTATCTCCAAGAATGGAATGCCAGTTATGCTGGGCAACCTGTTCCAGTGTTTGACTATTTATTTTGTCTTGATATTTAATCAGAGTTTTCCACATTGCAACTTGTGTCCGTTGTCATTCATCCTTTCATTGTGCACCTCCAAAAAAAGTATGACTGTCTTGTCTGTAACTACTCATCGCATAGTTAAGATGGAAAATTTATTGTCGTGTTCTCCTTTCCCCAGCTCAGCCTTCTCTTCTTCACACTAAGCAAACGCTGCTGTTTCAGCATCTCCTCTTACATCCTGTGCTCAACCTCCCTGACCATTGTGATGGAGTTCCACTGTACTCCCTTCAATTTCTTAATATCTGTCTTGTTCTGGACAGCCCAAAATTGGGTACAGTACTCTAGCTGCTGTCGCACAAATCACATCCTTCAGCTTGCTGGCCAGACTTTTAATAACACAGCTCAGGATGCTGTTGCCCTGCTCTGCTCCAAGGACACATTGCTGACTTGTGTTCTGGTTGATGTCCACCAGGACTGTGAGGTTTATTGCCAGAAAACAACTTTCTATCCAGTCAGCTCCCAGCCTATACTGTTTCATTTTGTCACTCCGCCCCAGGTGCAGGAGTTAATATTTGCTTTTCTTGAACTTCATGAGGTTTCTTCTCACCCTTTTCTTTAGACAACATTGTAGATAGTCCACCATCTAGTCCATACCTCTTCAGTCTCTAAAGATCTTCAAGGAAATCATTAAGGTCAGAAACCTTGCTAAAGTCACAGTGGGTCAAACCACAGCCTCTCATCCATTCCCTCTCCTTTAAATTTATGGATGCAGTCACATTGTTATAGAAGGCAGTCAGTTGGGTCAGGTTTGCTCTTGAGAAGTCTGTGCTGGGTGTTTCCAGTGGCATCATCTTCCTCATTTCCTGTGAATGGCTTCTGGGTAGATTTCTTCCATAATCTTCCTGAAAATTAACACAAGGCTGACCAGGCTATACTTTTTGTTCTGTGTTAAACTGAATGTTGCATTTGTCTCTTTTCAGTCATCAGGGACCTCCTCCAAGCACCACAACCTTTCCAAATCATTGTGATTCCAATTCTTCAGTGCTTCTGGCATCACTAAATGGCCACTTCTGGCAACGTTTCTCTCACCCCTCTTTGTTTCACAGATTATCTGGAATAGCAAGCTATAGCATATTGTTTTATACATCTTTTTTATTGGCTAAGCAATAATATGAATGCAATGTTCCTACACTTAAGTTATGCGAAAATTTTTTTTCAAGACCAAGAGATGTTGCAGTTTGGTTTTTTTATATTCTTCAGGAATTGCTAATAAAAGAGACATATACCTTATGCATGCAAGGACACCTATAATTTAGGGGTTTTTGCAGAGAATATAGTCTTATTATTCTGTACACAGTATTAGATTTGCCTCACATCACCAGCAAGCAAATTAGAATTTCCAGGATGCAACTCTTTAGACTAGATTAATCCGGAAGGTTTAATCTAGTCTGAGCTCCTGTAGTTTTACTTTTAGACTTGGTCTTCCACATGCCACCGTTTCTACTAGGTACTTTGTTTTTCAGTCTATATAATTCCATGCTTTATACTTGTTTAAAATAGTGTCCAGACCAGCATGCAGAGTTCTGCACAGCAGGATTTATCTGGAAATCACACAGATAGAGTAAGCAGTTACCTGAGCAAAGATCTAGCTTGGGAGACATCTCCAAGGGT
This sequence comes from Eopsaltria australis, assembly GCA_034509425.1. Taxonomy (NCBI): domain Eukaryota; kingdom Metazoa; phylum Chordata; class Aves; order Passeriformes; family Petroicidae; genus Eopsaltria; species Eopsaltria australis. Next base: position 597,401 of record JAVTVJ010000068.1, on the reverse strand, counting down.
CTATTTGCCTGGATTGGGAAGAGCTGACTTGTTGCCACCTTAGAATTTTATGGCTCTGTGACTTAGATGCTAATGTACAATGCAAGATTTACAAGATACTGAGAGAGGACTTTTGCAGGTTTGCCCATCCTTTGCTTATTATCCTGACTTTCACTGCTGTGACTATTTGGTTTCTCTCAGTGTGTAACAAATCACAGTATGCTTCCCAAACCAGCCTGCGATATCTGTTTATTTTACACTGCAGAGCTACTCTGAAGTGTGAATAATTCAGATAGATACATTATTAATAATTAACATTGAAAAGCTTTTAGAATATTAAGTCAGAAGAGTACAAGAGGATTGAACATTTAGGGGAATGGGCATGTAAAGCAGATATATAGAGAGCTGGAAATAAACCAGGGGAAATTGTATGCTATCACATCTGATTACTGCCCTAAAGATCTTTCAAATACACAGGCACAGGGATAATGCCTGAGTAGATTAGCAAACTCTTGATTGCATTTCTTTCCTACAGAGATTTTTTGTTATAAGGTTATTTATGTTGTTTTGTCCAGCATTTGAATTGAATGAGTGGAAGTAATTTAACTTCTGTTCTCTTCCATCAAATTTTGCCTTCTCTTCTCTTCTAGTGCAATCATGGAACACAAAGAGCTGTTGAAAGTCCCCTGGGATTGGCAAATAGGTAAGAACACACTTTACCTCATTGAAGCTAGTTGCTGAAGGAGGTGTGGAGACAGCCAGTGTTTGGGGAGGTGGGCACAGAGTTTCAGGGGAGCCAACGTTTGTGACTTTTCCAGTGGTTACTGCCAAAGGTTGAGCCACATGCCTCATAACTGTTCTTGCATGATCTGTCCTCCATCGCTGTGTTCTGCCTTCCTTGCACCATTAGCTTAAGCATATGAATGCTGAAAGATAATGATTCAGACAGCCATGAAGTAAAACAATAATGGGGTTCCAGATCTAAGATTCAGTGCAACACTGGGGCAATAAATGAGGTAGTCATTAAGAGCCAAACCTTTTCAAGGAAAGCCAAAGAAAGAAAATGGAACCTAACAAAAAAACCTAAAAAAATACTCGCAGTGCATATTATAGCCTCGTAAACTCACTTGCAGGGGGAGCATTTCTGTGTGGAAGTGTTTAACTGCTTTCCAAATAGTCTTGGTGGAATATAGCAGATGTGTCCTTTAGACAAGTATTGGGAGCATCGTGCCCAATGAAGCTGTTACGGTGTTCTGCCAAGCAGAGGATTGCATTTTCCCATTTCAGTTTGGAAGCTGAGTTTATGACTCGCTTCTAATTAGTCCAATTAATTGTTTGTTTTAAAAGCAAATAGATATTTAGTGGATTCCCTATAATCACTCTTTCACTATTTATGACAATAGAAGAAATAAAAGAATACTAGAATACTAGCATGGAGCTGATTGACTGCAGAGGATTCAAGCTCTGGCAACCCATTGAAAATAGCTCTTTACCTAGTTTCAGACTGAACATCAAAATGTCAACTCAGACGCGTGCAAAAACAACTGATTATGTGGGCAATCCCTGAGGGGAGGGGATACAAATTATGGAATAGAGTTGGTTTCTTTAAAATTAGTCCGCAATTTCCTTTCATCATCCTAAACCTTGAAAAATGCAGCACGTTTTTCACAAAACATTGCACCTAGAAATCTTGGAAATTTGATGGTTGAGCTGTAAAACTAAGTGACAAATCAATTTAAAATATCCATGGAGAAACACACTCAGCTGTGTACTGTAAGTGTATTGGCCTTCTTTAATCTGAGATAATTAGCATAATTGCATCAGCATTTGTTTATATTTCATGAAAAGGAGCTTAGGGACATAATTAATTTGGTACTGATGGAACTATCAGTGGTCATAGTGAATTAATCTACTATCTGTGTAAATGTCATTTATACTTCCATGAGATTTCCGTTCAAACTCAGTATCAGTGAGATGTGCTATTAAAATAAGGTCTTACTTCATCTGTGATGCCACTAAAATGTCATTGAAAGTTGATTACTAATTCTGAAAAGTCCTTATGTTTCACAAGGCTGAGATCATCTTAGCAAAAGCATCATAGATATGTGCTTGTTTTGTTAGAGCAGTAATTGAAAATGTGGTGTAGTTGAACACAGATTAAATGGTGACAGTTCTGTAGTTCTTTCCTGGCTTCCACTGCACCTGGTGTGCTTTCCATTGCATTGGTAGTGATACAAGATTGTCAAAAAGTGATTGACAAATTTGTGTCAGGGAGTTCACAGCCTTGTCCTGAGCAGTTATCCAGTGTGACAGACTCAAACCTGCATTCCAGCAGAGTTAAATCATCGGCCTTCCAAATGGTGGTGTTAAAGTCACAGCAGGCAACCTAATAAATAACTCAAGGTGGCCTGTTGCCATCTGCCAAAATTGTGCTTTTAAGATCCGATGAGCTACCTTTTTACTGATGCAAATAATTTTTTAATATAAAAATCTAAAGCCAATCTGTTATGTCTATCATGTTTAAAACAGGCTGTGGCCCTCCTGGTGTTAATTTTGGAGATTGCCCTGATACATATCATCATCTTCACACTTAGTGTGAATCAGTGTAGCTCTGTTTCAATCCTTGAAGGTTTAAGTATTAATACTTGCTGACAACCAGACTGAAAGGAGTATGATTTTACAGTTTTAACTGAGTGGATTCATATGAGACCATGCCATGTTTTATAGTGATAGATGAAGTAGTAACAATAAACTCGCATCCGTTTTATTTAAGAGAAAAGCCAGTTTGAAGCTCCAAGGAAGTGCCCTTTGTTACCGGGGGTTTGAATATTTCTGAATGGTCTTTGTTCCAAGGCAGTATGAGAGATCTTAACTGATTTCATTTCATGCCAATTAAACATTTGCTTTTGGAGTAAAAGCACAAGGGCAACATTCGTGCATCATTGCACCATGCAACATTCAACCAGCTTGCTCAGGAACAAGACCAGAAGTTCTCAAGTCATGTTGGTGTTGGTGGTACTTTATTTAGGCTTTTTTAGAATGGTCCCTAGGGACAGATCCTGCCCATTTTTGTGAAGACACCAAGTCTAAATAGAAATGGAGAAATACTGAGGGAATGGGGCTCATTCAGCCTGTGGAAAAGAAGTTACCTACGAGGTTATCAAAAGGTCAGGGTCAAGGTCTTCACAGAGGTGTGTGGCAGGAGGATGAGAGACGACAGAGCTCAAATGACAGATTCAGATTGGATAAAAGGAAAAGCTTCTTCACACTGAGGACAGGCAGGCAGCAGAGCAGGCTGCCCAGGGAGGTTCTGGAGTCTGCTGGGACTGCAGCACCTGTGGTGATTCCCAAGGCTGCTGCTTGCACTGCATGGGTACCTGAGGAGGCTGAGGCTTCAAGCTGTTGACTTAAAACATATTTTTAGTCTCAAAACTGGCCCTCTAAGAAGCAATATCTCAAAATCATATGATGTTAATTTCAGTTGTTTATTGTCACCACTAAATGCCACCCAGCTGGTGGATATTACATGTATTTTTAAGCTGTAAATGAAATGCCGCTTTATATTCACCTCTGCTAGGACAGCTACAGTTTAAGCAATTTTCCACTGGAACTGAAATGCCCTTTGGAAAAGCAGCCTGTAAAGTCCATGTAGCTGGCTGTCAAATAATGTGAACACTGAGGCAGTACCATAAAATTATACTGTAAGTTGACTGCATAAACCAGCAAAGCTGTGCTAAATCCAGACAACCAGAGGCTTGGTGGACCAGCTGGTGATTTGCAGACTGTACTTTGACTATGCTGACTTCTGATCCAGAATGGATTTAGTGCCTGACCTGTTCTTCTTGAGCCTGGCAGAAAAGCTGGCTTAATGCTCCTGTATGCAAACAATTTCCCATTGACCAAGACTAGACTCCGTATGATGCAATCGTTTGCCTGCTACAGAAGAGTTGCAGAGTTTGAATAAAGCAGCCTAAAAGTTAATTCTGTTACCAGTATACAATGCATACCTTATAAATTTGCTACCTATGGGTAAAAAAATTTTTTACCATGATTATCTATATTCTGAATATAAACTCAAATTCCTTATCATGCCATAACACATATGGACACTGATAGTTTGTGGCTGCTGCATTTGTTTCAGTTGAATGTACACTTCAGTTCATATGCTTCTAAAGCACTCAATCTGTCACAGCTCATTTTGTCCTTTAGATAGCTTTCCTAAGGAATTTTTAACTAAATGGATCCTCATGCAGATACGTGGCCATTATATGGCTCTTTTTTTATCCTTTCTAATCCCTTTCAGGACTTTGGGAATCAGGTTTTCTACAACTTTTAGTCAATAACAACATGTTCTGAAGAACTGGCATGAGTCTATATTTAGGTTCAGGCACATATCAGCTGGGAATTCTGTACGGCAGCCTAAGAAATATCATTTGCATGAGAGCAGATGAATAAAGTGTTTGCTGTTTTTTTAACTTCATATTGATTAATTTGCCTTGGGATTTATCAAGTAATAACTGAAGCAATGAATTCTTTCCCAGTAAGTTATTTAGGTTTTAAAATTAATTTAGATTTTTACTGTAATGTATTTTTATTGTATTAGTGTCTAACAATCTAATTTGTGTGAGGCACTCTGTAAACATGTAGCAGAAAAGAGTTTCAGCTCACAAGTTTTATTAAGGAAGGCAGACAAAAATGAGTAGAGGAACAGAGGTGCAAAACTGTGAAGTGATTTGTCAGTTTTGGTGGCTAAATAGGACTAGGACCTCTGACCCTTGAGTGCTGTCCTCATGCATTCATCCATTTGCTCATTAACTCCTCTGCAAATAATTTTGCACTCATATTTTGTGTCCATTTCCAGAAAATACTGTGTGCTCCATCCAGCTCAGCTGAACTCACTTGGTGCTGGTGACATTCAGCTCCTGAAGAGACTAGATTTGATATGTCCAAATGCATCATTATGTCCAAATCTATATTTTCACTGGTAGTATGACACCAATTTGAAACAACTCTGTTGTTATGGAGATCCCAAACTACCTCATGTCCAGTGTTGATATGGTTTTCACTCTATATATATGTATATATTATTAATTTGAATGTTTCTTTGGAAAAGCATTTTTCTTTCTTCTTCAACAACCTTCTTCCTCCCAACAAAGTCATTTCTGCAGGCTGTGGAAGGTCACTTTGCCTCTTGTTTCTCTCCACAGGCTTGCTGTACGTTGGCTTTAGTGCCTGTATGTTTGGCCTCTACAGCTTTATGCCAGTGGTCATAAAGAAAACCAGTGCTACTGCCGTCAACCTCTCCCTGCTCACAGCTGACCTGTACAGCCTCTTCTGTGGATTGTTCCTCTTCCACTACAAGGTATGGGGAAATGAGAGATGTGTTTGGGTAATAGCAGGATGCCTGAAGAAATGCCAGTGCAGAATGAGGAAACAAAAGAAGCCTCCAAGCTTTACTAGATCTGAACAGTAAAAGTGCAAGTTGATTTTTTTACTTCAGGCTTCCTACACTAAAACCAATTTTATTTCATGATTTTCTGTTTTCTAACAGTTTTAAGATTTGTATACCTGTTCATCAGCCACTGTATCATTAATTTCATCTTACTTATCAAATGTTACTTTCAACTGCTGTGAACAGGCCCTAAGGTGGCAGTATGAAGGGAAGGACTCTTCCAAAAATTCCCATGTTGGTTTTTTTTTGTTGGTTTTATTTTTGCCTGGGAACAAGGTTGTTTTGTTGTTCGGTTGATTCCGAATTTATGACTAAATTGTTCATAAAGTACACCTTTCTCTTGGCCATACCAGTGGCTGGCCTCTTATTGTAAATGCCAAAATGTGCAGCAAGTTTGTGTTGAAGTTAAACTTTGACCTCCCAGGTCCTCTAATATTTAAAACACCATGTTGTACAGGACCACGTTTGCCCTCCAGTTACAAGAAGAGGCACTTCCTTATTCACAACTATTCCCCTACAGTGTCTATCCTGTGAAAATAACATTGCAGTGCTGGAAGCAATTGCTTTGCACCATCATTTATTCATAGGAGGGAGGTTACTTGATAGCTAAAATTGTCAGAAGTGTTAGGCAAAAGAAAGCCTTAAAATTCTGAGTGTCTAATCAGCTCAAATCAGATTTTGTGATAGTAATAGTACCTTGAATAAATCTGAATGAGGTAGTGAAAGTTCAAACGTTCAGAGTCCAACACAAAATTGTTTGTTACTGTTGTCATTTATTTTGGTTTTGTGGCTTTGAGAATTTTGCAGGCAGAAGAATTGAAATAAAAATTTGACTGAAAACACAGTGTAGGGGTTGCCTGCTTCTTTGCAGCTCTGTCTCATGGTGATATAGTTTCTCCTTCTTTCTGCCTCATACTTCAAACCAAAAGTGTTTGGCATAAGGTGTTAGCTGAAAACTGTTATCACCTGTTAATAATATTATTTGATATCCGTAGAAAAATATGTTTAGTGTTAGTCCAGTGTTTCTAAGAAAAATTACTAAATTACACAGTGAAAGACAAATGTTATTCTGGAAAGAGTGGTGGTGGTGTACTAGCAAAATCAAACCCCAATAAAGTAAGACTAAAAAGGCAGCAGAGGTTGGACAGCTCTGTGCTTAGCATTGCTCAAACCCAACAAAAAAGGCAGTTTTGCAAAAATTGCAAATAAACTTTAAAGTTCAAGTGCTTGAAAGGCAAAAGGCACATTAAAAGTTTGATTTCTTCCCTGTGTCTAATTGTTGGATACATTAGCAGAGCCAGAAGGCAGAATTTTCATCTTTACTGAGCCCCATCTTTCTACAGTAAGTGCATGTCAGCTCCCATCCATAATGGCATCTTGGTCTCCCTTCAAGATCTGTATGGAAAGAGATCTCAAGAGTAGAAGGCTCAGAACTGAAGGGTTTTCTGGTTGAAAGAATCTGTCTCAACATGTGTCCTGATAAACTGATTGAGTTCCACATCTGAAGTAACTGATGACCCCCTCTGCTCCTTGCTCTAATTATTAGAAAACTGAAAATCTCATTCTCCTATGGTCACTGTATGTATCATGCTGCTGCTTTCATAAACACTTAGCAGACTGTTACTTAAAGCTCTTCAGGTTTTTTACCTCCACTGCTGTCCTTGGAAGACTTTAACAACATTACTTCTCCAACAGTTACAAACCTCCTTATTTCCAGCATAAATTTACTTGTGCCTGGTTTTGGTCCATTCATCTTTCTACCAAGAGTATCCATTAGCAGGAAGAATGCCCATCTCCATGGAATTTTACTCCATGGGTACATCAGTAGAGAGGAATCATATCGTCTCTCAGCCCCTAGTTCACTTCTCTGCACCTCATCTGGTTGGATTTCATCCTCCTTGAGACAGCCCCTTCAGCTTGAGATCCTGGTTCCTCCAGCAGCTGGTGCATGCTTTTTTCTCTGTTTCTCTAAGAAGCCACTCTACCCCACAGAAAGAAAGCTGACATGACATTTTTCATCACTGCATTTTTTTTGTAGTTTGTACTCATCCTTCACTCCACACAACTCACATGTCTCTCCTTTGTTCTTCCCATCTGAAGTGTTGATGAGAAGACCTTTATCAGGACTTTGTGAAAGGACCTTTACCTGGAATGCAGCATCAACTTCTCAAGCTGTCAGTGTCTCCTTTCACACCCTTCAAACTTACATTGCAGATGAAATCTGAAGAGAGAGGCTATATGCAAATATCATGTAGATTTAAAAGTCTACTTAGTTATTTGTTTTTTTCTTTAGTTACCATGTTTTTATCCTTAGTCAGATGACTTCCTCCTTTTCTTTCTGGTTTGCTATCAGGTAGCATTTTATCTGAGGAAGCAGAACTGTGAATTGTGTGACTTTCACTCAGTAATGAAGTCTAATATGTTAGCATTAAGTGATCTGAATTAATTCCCCTCCTAGGACTATGTACACTTGCTTGTTTCCTTGCTTTTAAAGAGCTGTTTCCTTCCTAGCTCAGCTGTACATCTCCTGCAGCTCCTTCTGCTTTTTGCTGCACTGGTCAATGGCACACCCCCACTTCACTGGGAAGCAAATGGGTTTATGCTGAAGTAGGATCAACTGAGTGGTTTAGTGTCCCTTGCAGAATATCATTTTATGAGGCTTTTTTAAGAAACATTTATGATTTTTCCCTGTGCTGCTACTTTTATCACCAGGCAGGTTTATTGCACTATATAGCAGTAGATCTATGAAAATCCATGGAAAATGCAGGAAATGAGTTTAACTGGGCTTTAGAGCTTTTGAAACCAAACTGAAGAGAAGATTGCCTTTGAAGGGTTTTGATTCATTAGCATTTCATGTTTATATAATACAACCTTGTGACATCATGAGTGAGTTTATAAACAGCTGCATCTCTAGTCTTACCCCACATGCAGGCATCTTCATAGCACACTGAACACTTCCCAGGCCCATGGAAGCTGGAAATTTAGTATGTTAACTTGACACAGTTCTGGTGATACAAGTGTAATTCAAGATGTTAATTGTTCAAGATTTTGTTGTATTAAAACGTAATAATATCTAGCTTTCAATTGGATATAGATTATTAGATTGTAATGCATCATTCTTAAAAGTCCTTACATCCCCCAAATAAAAGCTGTCTTTTTAGTTCTTCTGTAATCAATAACTGATTCCAAATATTGCAGCAGATGGAGAGATGTGTCTGGCCTCTTTGGCAGCTGCATATCCACCACTGCCACAGCATTTAAGTATGCAACACCATGTCTTCAATACATTTTTTTAGTTCTTGGCATACTGGTATGTTTTGTACAATATTTATGTTCAAAACTTTCCCAGCTGTCTGTTCTCATTTTATCTTCTTCTTTAGCACAAGTAACAGGAATATCCTTGGCCATTCTTTGTCATGGATACAAGGACACCAGTGGTGCTAAAAAATTCAGGGCCACCTCTCTGAGTGCACAGGGTTAGAACTTTTGTACAAATACAGGGGCATTTTTTCTTAGGAGTATTCTTTCCTATATTTTAGTCTCAGCCTTAGCTCTTTTGTTATGTGAACTTCTAGACTTATTACTTTTCCTTTGTAAGCTCTATGTTGTCTTTAGTCATTCTAAGCAAATTGGGTTCTCACTAAATAATCTAAGCAGTTTATTTTATATTTTCCAGCAGCTAGAGCCTGAATACTGATTGTGTTCTGGACCAGCAGGTTGAGTCACACTATATTATATCATTACCTAGCAAGGCAAGCACAATCAATTATATTATGCCTTGGCAAATTCATTCATGACCTTATCCAAGATGCAGCTATAAAAATTAAGAATTTCTGGATATTGCAGCAATTCCCAAATGAAGAAAATGCATGTATTTCATCATAAATCAGGGAAGTTATCTACCTTGATTTAGAATCTCGGAGAGTATCTGTGACAAAGGACTTGGATACACAGATAAACATGATACTCAAAACCTTTCAGGACCAGGAATCTGAAATTATGCTAGTTGAAACCTCACTGATACTCACTGATGATTCTAAAAATTACTTTCCAATGCTAATTCTAACAGCATCCCTCCAATGGAAAGGAGCAGATGACAGCCTTCTCATTACATCAAGAAACAAGCCATGTAGGAGACTGGGGTTTTACCAGATGGAGAAGAGAGGGTGTAGGTTGGGGAAAGAGGGTTCCAGGTTCTTTTCTGCCAGCACAGATCCTAAGCAATGCCTGTGAATTTGGGATTTACATAGTCTTCACTGTAGTGAAAATTTGACCCTTGCTAGAAATATATGCTGATGCCAGTGTGAGTTTTTCTGCTGTCTTTGGTGCACTTCAGTTAGTTTTCCTAAATTAGGAAAGCCTGCCACTCAAGGAATAATCTTCAGAAAAAGTCACAGTTTCATGACTATACAGATGAAGCCTTATTGTGACTCTATAAGCTTCACACAATCCTGAATTTTGTTGGAGCAGGATGGATACAAAATCTGTGGTTTGATAGCAGGAGTTAAATAAAATTGGTTTGGTTTGGGGGAGGATTGTTTGTTTATTACTTTGATTTTTATTTGGCAGCCATCCATAAACATCTGAGAGATTTTTCCCAAACCTCTAACCTAACTGAGAAAATACCTCAGTTTATGTTCTCACCTTTTTTTTTTAAACTTCCCTGAAACTATAAGCTGAAATCAGTAAGATCCTATTCTTTGCTTGCACTTGTTAGGGAACTAACACCTACCTATTTTAAACTTTGACAGTGGTGTTGTCAGTGGTGCTGTCAGTAGTGCATCATTATTTCTAGTGGAGCAGGCAGGGCAGGCTAAAAAGTTGTTTTTTACACTCTCACTTCCTCAGTCATACACTTTAAGGTATTTTCCTGATGCAACTGGGTATGCAAGCTGCTTGATCCATAAACTTTCGGTTTGAATGGAATTTAATCACACAGGGCTTTTATCCTTGTGAATACTTTTAAGCCTATGATAATAATGAAGGTAAGTCATATTACCAGTTAATTCTTTATATCATTGATAATGTGCAAAAACCTACATTCATGTGTCCTTTTCTTTTCCAAAGTACTAGATTTCTTACAGTGGGACACCCTTTCAACAGCTCTGCTCCCATGAAGCTGTACGGTCTACATGCCTTTCATCTAAGCAGCATCATTTTCACATTTCTTTAAATGTATTTATTTCATTAGTTAGCTATTTGAATTTCCTCCTCCAAATTATGGTCAATTAGAAAATAGTTAGGTGTCTGTATTAAAGAGCTGCCTTGAGGTGGAGTTAGGTGTCACACTTGAATTCTTGTGACAGAAAGGGCCCCATCCACTCATCCTTTTTGTGATGGTGCAGGATGGCATGCAATAAAAAAGCTATGAAGTAAAATGACAGAAGAGAGTAGAAGCTGGAAAATGAAATGCCTCCCACTAAGATGTTGCACAGCCTGACAGATTTTTAACAACACAGCACAGATATGGCAGCTTTTTCAAAATACTGCATTTTTAAAAGGGTGTCTTCCTTTCACAGTGCCATCTTGAAATAGATTCATTAGCTGCAAAACATGAATAGTGGAACATGGATGCTCACTCTTTGGAAGCCATCAAGAAAGGTGTAAATGATGTGGCATTCGTATTGCAGAAGTTATAATAAAAGCTTTGATTTCAAATATATTTTTTCAGACACTAGCTCATCATAAATGTCAGGTTTTTTAGCTTGTTTTCAGTGCTTTTAACTTGGGATTTTTTCCTTTGGTCTCATGTTAAAAGACTCCACACAACACAACTGATTTGAAGTTTTCTAGGAAAAGCATTTTTGTTGGAAATGCCTAGTTATCAGAACAGAAATGCTAAGTGAACACATCTTGGTCTTAGAATACTCCAAAGGAAACACCACCACCACCTCCTTTTTATTGTGGGTAACTTCTGAATCACATCTTTCTATGTCTGAGTGTCACACCTTCCTGCATACCTCAAGTGTTAAAATGTAAAATTCATTGAATTAGTGAAGAAATTATTAGGGAATTGTTCAGAGATCTCTTAAGTATACCACAAGAGAACATAGTGAAGTGCAATTGTTACAATCTGAAGGAAGTAAATAGTTTTTAATTCCTACCCAGTATGAGAGTTCAAATGTATTAAGGGAATTCATCATGTTATGGGAATTAACTCTTGGATGATAGATCTTCAACAAAACCATATTGATTTTAAAGGTGCTGGTGAATATGGGCTGAAAAAGGATATCTGGGGGATCACAGCAATAAAAATGCATAATATCAAAGAAACAGAAAATGGATTGCAAACTGCAGAGAGCAAAAAATATTGTAGCAAATAATTATCTTTTTCTTTATTACAAGAAAAAGTGCAGAGAGAAAAAATAGAATGAAGTCATCCCATCTAAAGAGATGGATCTTACTGAGAACATACTTTTTCCAAATGATGCTCAATGAATGCAAAAAAAAAGATTAAGTGGCTACATTTCATAATTACTTGTGGAGGAAAAAATCAGCATAAATGAAAACCTCAGCATTTCCCAAGACAAGCATACTTTTGAAGAAAAGGGAGTACAGTGTATGTGTTGAGTTACATATCTCAGCAATAATTTGCAACCCAGAGGAGACAGCCAAAAAAAAAAAAAAGTAATGAATTAGCAAGGCAATGTTGCATTCAAAAGCTTAAACAAGGTTCAGCTACTGAAAGTCTACAAGATTTTGAAATTATGATTCTTTGAATTGGATGCTATTTTCACCTTTGCATAGGGAAACAAAGACTAGAAGTTTCTGAGATGTAGACAGAATCATTTTTGAAAGAAAATGCTAAGGGTTATTATGGAACTGAGTACATCTTTATTTCAAGAAGTGACCAGAAAAGAAGGTAGAATATTTGGAAAGTGTGCAAAGAATTATGTGTGGCCTACAAATTATGCCATGGTCTATGAGGTGCCAGGAAGGACCATAGATAAAATCTGTTTTGGTATACGACTGGATTGAAGTGTTTATTCCAATTGTGCCTCCTACCAGCCAATGCTACAGACATACTGGGTTAAAGCATCCACATCAGCTTCTCTATCCTACCAAAATGGAGGAATGGATCTACTCACAAACATCAGTTAGAAAACATCACTTTTACATGCTTTCAATCTAAGTAGTGGAGTTTTTAATTAGCTTCCAGAGCATCTACAAAAAACCATCTTTTTGTCTAAACTTCCCTTTCCCACTAAACTGGAAGTTTTCAAACCCATCATAGGGGATAGATGATTGACGTCAGCACTGCTGACAAGCAATCTCATTAGCTGGACTAAACTTTTGGAATTATTCCTGCCACCTACATGAGTTAAATTTAGCAAGGAACACTCTTAAAAAGGCTCCTACTGGATCTGAAGAAGATTTTTAATAGCTTTAACTTATGCTAATCTGAATTTCATATCTAAAGGACAAGAGGACAACTTGTAGGGGAGAACTCCAGATGCAACTGAACAAACCATCTGTTTAAAAAAAGTTAGAAATAAACAGAAAACATGGAATCACAAAAGAAAACTAATACTGTGCAGGTAAAAAAGAGGAGTGAAGTCTAGTTACTGTAAAAGATAAACCAAGTTTGGCAATGAAGCTACGTCAGAATTACTACGTCAGAAGTAGAAACAGAACACAATAATCTGAATACTTCAAAGCTTATGAATATAGAGAGTTGGAATAATTTGAGATGGAGTAGACAATAAAATCGGAAGTAGACATAATTAGAGACATGGAGATAAATGGAAAATTGGATGAAATGCAAGCTGGTTCACAAAAGACAGATAATCCAGTCTAAATCTGATGTCTGTCTGATAATTTAACAGATTTTTGTAGAGAGAAGTGAAATGATAGATCTAATGTGCAAGACTTTTAAAAAGTGCAGCACAGAAAATTATCAGTTAAGCTAAAGAACAGGATTAGTGGTGTAAAGACTGGAAGCCAGGTGAGAAACTGGCTAATGAGGATAAAGGACAAGGCAATGTGCTGAGACAGAAACAGCTTGCTCGAAGGAACTCGCTGATGGAGGTCCCAAAGAGTCGGTCTGAAGTCCAGTCTTGTGTAGTGACTGTGGTAATAGATTTGGCACCCTCAGCAGGAAGAAGAATTAGAATAATCAGGCGACCAGAACTGGCTGACATTGAGAAATGCTGTGAAGCACAGAGTGCGAGGCAGTGTCTGTGGCAACAGATGGGAAGAATTTGAGCACGGTTGTGACAAAGCTGTTTCCAAATGAGTCTGTCTAGGTATTTCTGGTATTGATGGAGAAATGCTAATGCCATAGGACAGGGACAGCACTTTTTTAGCTGTAGCTGTAGATTTTTTTTCCGTCAGCTCAAGAGCGCCAAACAGAGTTTTTTCTCTTATCTGCTCGAAAGCCTTGGCAGAGTAACCATGTGTCCCCTAACAATGTACTGAATATGCAGATCCCTAAAAAATCTTTATTGTATGTAACATAGCTTTGATGGGTTGGGAGGGACTATGGAACCTTAACATGTATGAATTAATCTATAAATTTGCAGGGAGAAGATTAGAATTATTTGATCGAATGATACAAGAACATATGGGTGGAAACAGACAATATACAGAAATTAGAAGGATTTTTTCACTATCATAGCAGGGAGATTCCAGGATAATTTCAAATAGGTTAGTGGGAAGTGAAAAAATCCCTAATAATGCCTGCATGAGAAGGATTTGCCAGATGGAATATGTGATCTGATTGTAAGCAGTAATGGGGGATTGGATTCAACAGCTTAGGACATGCTCTCCATTCTGATTCCCTCATGTTCCTGCCTTGAGAGTTGACTCAATTGAGAGCTCTTGGGCTTCCTGAAGTTTGGCCTCTTGTTGCCAGCAGTAAATGTGTCACACTACAGAGAGCCCTGACATGAAACAGCCATGTCACTCTCCTCCAGGCAGCTGGCATGATCACTCATGGTGAGAGTAACTGCAGCTGCATGGTCCTTGTTTCTCAGGATAGGGGTGTTCCCCTTTTGTATGCCAGAAGAAAAGAACACAATTTGGGGAGGAATTTCTACATTAATGTATTGTTGGATTCAGCAGGAAAATATAAACAAAGACTCCAAGATGGATCAGTTATTGTAACCTTGGTTTTGGACACACTGAGCACAATTAGCCTCATGTACAGTAATAGAGAATCAATTACAGCAGACAGCTGCTACTATATTAAATACTTGCACACAAACCCAAAAAGACACACGGCAACTGGCAGCTGATAGAGCAAAGCAACAAAGAATGTTGAAAGGTAAAAGAAGGGAGGGAAAATTGATTTCATAAGCTTTTCTGTTTTGCTCCTCCTTTTTGTACTAAGAACATCTAAAAGGACAGGCCCTTTACTACTTTCTTGCCAAGTAATTGATATAAAATAACCATAAATGAAGCCCCCTTATGCCACAGTAAGGACGCTCACAGGAAATTAGAGCAATGTAATAGAAGTGTTTTAACTTCACATAAAAATCTCTTTCCTGCATAGATAAGATTAAAACAGATTGCAGGACTCATTCTACCTTGCACTTTTTAATTAGACAGACTGCTGGTACTGCAGGGGTACTGAACACAGGCTCTTTTTTCTCCACGTCTGATGTCAGAGGCAACAAAGGGAAACAGAACTCAGGAAAGGAAGATAAGCCATTTCACACAAACATTTTGCCCTAGCAGGCATGTATTTAGAAAGGACAGGCTATTAATTTTTTCTAATGATGCCATTTGAGAAGCATGAAATCGTGCAGCTTTGTGCGAAATCAGTATTTGCCTTACAGCTGCCTATGTCAAGCTCAGAGATTGTTCCCAAAATGCTATCAGTTTTCTCTGTAACTTTGTTTTATTCCACCAACGAATTCCAGGAAATCTATTAAGTTTCCTAAATTTTAACAGAATTCATGGTGACAATTTTCCAGTAAACCCTCCTCATTTTTCTCCCTTGTAGATAACCTCAGCATCTAAAAGGTCAGAAAGCTTAGGAGTTTCCCACTGACCACTGTTTTACCAATTAAACTGTGCCCACCAGCAAATATCATGCAAGAACTGAAAAAGGAGGTACTGCTGTATGACAGAGAGCATAGATCAGTATGTTTTACATGGAGTAAAACATGCAAGCCATAGAACAGAATCAAATGGGAAATACAGAAAATGTGTTATCTGATTCCTTGTCATCACAATTTCTATGCAATATTTGTAATTCAGCATAATTCGTAGTAATGAACAGCATTTCATCTGAGTTAGATCATATTGAGGGTGCAAGCAAGCATCAGAAATTGAGAAGTATGGCCTTTCTGCCGTGCATGAAACGACAGGAAAAACTTCCTTTGGCATCTTTGTATTCACCAAATGGCAGTGAGGGCAGTGTCAGGTTTTCACTCTCATTCAGGCAAACCAGAAACTTCTTGCTTTGGGTTCTGGCTGATGTGAGTGACATGTTGAGACAAACCTCCTTCATTCAGTGATGATCAAAGATGTGGAAGAACCAGCTAGGCACTTCACTTTTCATCCCAGCTGTGTTCAGAGGGCAAGATAGGACTTCAGGTCATCACTTACAACTTTGTCCTCATGGTTTGCCTAAGAAATAGCTGGAAGTCGTTAAAGTGTGAAGATAATGCAATCCTGCTGGTAGTGGACAGACTGGCTGTCCAGAAGTTATCATCATTACTGAAGCTGTCCAGTGCCTATTGGGTGCCCTTCTCAGCAAGACAACCAACACTTTTGCTCAGGCATTCCGGCTTCCGCAGTTGTTGAGCAGGGAAGGCACACTAAACCATACCTCAGTGGTCTGGGTGCCTTTGGAGATCTCTTAAAAACTGAGAGATCTGGCAGGACGCTTAAAGGTTCAGGTGGATTTGTTCTATCTGTTTCAATGCAGTCTGGAAAACTCATAGAGCCCCTTCTGGTGTGTGGTGCCATTTGGGGTTACAAAATACAGTGGTTCACTGTTGGGGGTTGCTTCAGTTTCTGTTGACAAGAAGATCAAGCCTTGAATCCCAAAGAGATATCTTCCTCATAGGCTGGGAAAAAAATACTCAGCAATAATTTAAGTCACAGTGCTGATCTAAGACAGAATCAGTCTGATCCTTGTGGGTGTCATCCAAGGCAGTCACTAGAGAGCACTGTGAGCTATGACTAGGATGCTGCCTCCTGTTGCTATTAATAAAGTAATATGGCTGTAGCATCCAGCCACATAAGTGAAAGCACTGTGTGAATTCCTGGCTCTCAGAGCCCTCAGCCTTCTGGTACTGCTGCTGGCTGGTGAGTGTGTGCATCCCACAGTGCAACTTCTGCACTTGGTCTCGGTGAGCTTCATTTGCTGTATTGGAGGTGAAAATAGAAAAATGTGGAAAGAAGCTCAGCCTCTGGATCAATTTATCAAGCAGAGTGGAAATGTCTGTTTGCTATATAAGAGATAATGAGAGAAATCTGGTTTTAGCTCCCTTCACTCAGCCTGCTCAGGTATTCATGTGTGAAATTACCCAAGGGAGAAAGCCATAAGTCAGTGAAAGAGCACCTATTGGCCTTAGCTTTGCTGGGCTGTGCAGTGTATGCCACAAACTGAATTAGTCTGGAAAGCAGAGTTCACTGCACTGCACAGACCCACTGATGGGAAGGAAGAAGGTGGTGGGAACTGCCTGTCTGGAGAGCATGGATGGTGCCAGCAGAAATATGGAGCTAGATGAATTCCACCTGATATGTATATTTTTCTCCCTCTTCATCAGTTTGATTCTGAGGAGGTCACTTTTCTCTGAGATTTAAAACTTGAATTAATGGATCTGATTTCTTTATTCATTTATGCCAAAATGTGGAGAACTGCTGGATGAGGTAGAGAAAAAGGTAGTTATTCCATTTCATACTTTATCACTGAATATGTGAAACATGACAATTATAAATTTTTGGTTAGTACTTTAACAAAAAAACCTTTTTAAAGACTTGAAAAGCACAGTTGGGTTGCCAGTTGGGTTGCCATAGGCTAGGAGCTGGGGTTCATACTACCTACCAAGAGATTCAGTGTGTGGCTGCTGTTTTGAAATAAAAATGGAGTGCTGGAGTGCTGCAGCTCAAATAGTCTGCTCCTGCAACTATTTCCAGTTCAATAGACTGAGTAAAACAGAATTTGCATTTTCATAACCGTTGTAATAATGTTCAAGATCATTATCATGATAGCTGAGCAAAAACCCAAAATTAGCAAGTCGTTGAATTTCTTTGTCTGCGTGGGCTTTTCTGCAGACTCACATCTGTCTCATTTTGTCACTTTGGATACTGTTTTGCCCTGGTGTCAGTAATAACATGGACAGGGACATCTGTGGCAGCCAGAACTACTTGTCTGCAGATTCCCTCCGCAGGACTCAGTCAGTCAGCAAAGCCTTTCCTAGATGTGATTCTTCCATGCCATTTCTTTGGGCTTTCTCTTCTAAATTCATGACCTGTGTACTGAAGAATGGCTTGTTCTCTCCAGACCCAGGCATGAATCTAAACAGGTTTTCTTTCCATTTTCTTCTGTTACTGTCTAATCACTGTTCAAGACAATGAAATCAGATGCATTTGTTTCCCCACCATGAAGCTTCCTTTTCTCCCACCTTTCCAAGAGGATTACTTTAAAGTATAAGAGTCTCAAGAGGAAACAGCAGAAGCATTTTACCCATAGTGGTTTAAGGATATATGAAAGTCAAGTTTCACATGGACAGACAATAAAAAGTAAAGGATAAAAACTAATAGGGAGTAAATTTTGAAAGGTTTAATAGTTCATTCCGGATTTTTAAAAATACAAAATTTTCAGGTGCCTTTATGCTCATCTTCTTTATTTTAGAAACCGTGTGATGCTTGACTTACTTGTAATTTTAATGCACTTGCAACAAAAATACTATCTGTATATAAGCTAAATTTTGTTTTGTAAACTTCATCTACACTGCAGATATGTTTGGATCCTTTTCTTTTTTTAATGTCAAAGACTGTGCCTGGATAACAGAGTGATTTTGCCTTATATTTGCTGTGATCAGCTGGACCTTGCTCCTGCAGTGGTTTTCCTGGTGGAGTTCTGCAGTTGCACATACTGGAATGAGGAGTGAGGCTCCTATTCCTGCAGCCAAGCCACAAGCTTCCATAAGCTCATCTGCTGAGCCTGACTGAGCAGTTCCATTCAAGCACTGGGTGCCTAATGAACAACTCAGATAAATACCAGAAATGTCCACTCACTAGAATCAGTGCTTGTTTTGATAGACTGAGCAAATCTTGTTAAGCATATTATCTTGTTATGTTTGTCTAGGTTTTGCTTTGTGTGTTTATCTTCAAATTGACAGGCACCAAAGATGTGCCTTTTACATGCTGGAAGTTAATGGTAATTTAATGTAGGCTGTTTTCACCACAGGTACTAAATTATGTCTAAAGAAGACATTTTTTTAACATTTAATCATAATTTTTTAGCATTGGTGGATATCACTGTGTGATCCATATTGAATACTCTTGGCTGGGGAAGCATTTATACGCACCCAGATGTCAGAGCAGAGCAGACATGGTGATGAGATCTGTAGGGCTGATTTAACTATTTGATTTGACTGCTCAAAAAGCTTTGGCAGATGCTTTTCATGTCAGTGATGAAATCTGTAATGTTGTTGTAAGGCACTTTCCCTGCAAAGGACATCTCTGCCTTCTCCTCAGAGGGTGATATCCCTATTCCCCATTTTTATTCTGTAAACTCATCTTTATTCAGTAACCAAGTGATATTATCTCTTTTAAATGGGTAAGAAACCGAGGCTAATCTAAAATCATTCACAAAAGAAATTCACAGGTTGAAAATCAAACCCAGGGACTCATAACTGTTAGATCATTGCCCCACCACGAAGTCATCTGGTCTCTCAATAAGCTTCATGGATAAGCAAGTTTATATATGTAGATGCAAAATCCTTAGTAAAACTGTTTAATGATAAAGAAGCATGAATTGGCTTTTAGTCTTCTTAGGGTGGGTGACATTCACTAGCTAATCTGAACTAACCATTTTCTGACCATGTTACTCTTTGAAAAACACAGTTATCCTGCTTGGCATGGAGGGAAGGATTTGGAGAGGCATACAAATCTGGATATTTAAAAATTTCTTAGAGGAAATACATTTCTATAGAAAGAGATAATTCAGTAAAATGAAGCAGAATATCATTCTCAAGTAGCTTTTTAGGCAGAGAGAGGAATTATAAGCTTCCCAAGAACTTACAGTTTGGTACTGCAGTTGCGTAGAGAGTAGCAATGAAAAGTGATCTTCCCTCACTTCATTTCTTAGGAATAGCTCCTTCTGCTGGTTTTGAATGTGTTTCTTTTTGCTGTCTATTAATAGCAAATCTCAGTACATGAGGTTTGCAGATCAAGATAAAAAAAAAAAGCCTCCAAAACTTACATAGCAGTAGAGTGTGCCTGGAAATCTTATCTTCCATATATTGCAGATTTCAGCTGGAGTCTGAGTAGCATAGTACAGTGAACAAATTTTGTACTTGGGGAGCTAAGTCTGCATCTTCCCATCGCACTGCTGGATTCACTGCTGTTTTAGTAGGAGGAAAATAGCCATTTATTTCAAATGGGTTTGGATCAGTCTGATAAGAGTATTGACAAAAACCAGAGATTTGCCGTATACTTCAGTATATATTCCTATATTAATCTCAGTAACTGCCCTTCTACTTCACTGTTGCAGAGAGCTGCTGCACAAATGAATTCAGCCTGAACCTTGTTTCCAAGGAAGGTAAAAAGGAAGGAATTGTCATAGAACTGTCAGAGTCCAGGTCTCTTTGCACTAGCTATGCACAGATACCAAAGACAAATGATGCACAGACCTTTGTTTAGATTTCCCCAAGCTGTGCCCAAACCCTTTCTCCCAGGCTGGAGAGCTGCCACGAGGGAGGACACTACCATGGAAAGAATATTATCAGCCAAAAGAACCCATTGGCAGGAAGCCCCTGAGAGAGAAATGAGAGGTATGGCCAGGAGGAGGGGGATATGGTAGAGCTGGAGCCATGATCCAAATCAAAAATGAATTGATTTTGTCTGGGCAGCTCCTAGAACAAGAAAAAGAGCACATTTAGCTGCTGGGAGCCCCACAGATTCCTCACAGCAGGACACAAGGCAATCACAAATCTGGCTGGCACTCTGGCTATGCAGTGGGCCAGGCCAATTGGCTGGCTGGGGTGAGAAATTCAAGCATAAGGTGGGAATGAGGGACAGTGGGAAACTAGGGATGGGAAACTAGATGCATTTGGCTCCTGAGATTTGCTTGAGCTTAATCAACTTCCCTGCTGCCAAGTGATACTCAAGTTCAAATGCAAAGTGAAAGAGGGAAAGAAAGTGCGGAGAACAAAATTGTACTGAAAATGGAGAGGGAAGAATCAACCAGAAGTTTCTCTGAAATTATTATGTGTGTTTGATTGCCACGTGGGGGAGATCTAAGCTTAAACAGCCCTATCAGAGCTGTGCCACATGGAAGGAATCCTTCAGCAGATGCAGGGTGAGGCTTAACACTGTCTCTCTGACTGTTGGGACAGCTGGGTGGTTTCACCAAATTGGGCTGCCAGACAACATGAGACGACCTGGTGACATACATGTTAAAAAACAATTGAAAGCTGATGAAAAGCAAAACTCTTCCTACCCTCTAATCCTTCTGATGTGCTTTAAAAACTTTCCCCACTATGGTATTTTCCCTGTTAAAAGTGCATATTGGATGTGGCAAACACACACACAGACATACCACCATGGGTTATACGACCAAAGCTTTCAGAGATACTGAGGATTCTCTAAAAAAGCCAAATACTTCCTCAGGCAGGAGTTTGGATGGAGGTTTTACAGGTTTATGAAATAGTAACAAATTAATACCACTACAAATTTAGCTTACGTAAAATTTGTTTTCTCCACAATGATAATTTCTTGAAGCCTAAAAAGCAGAATTGTTCAAAAACTTCTGAGATAATATAGTTCATTCTGTCCATTTTGTGCTGTGCTTAAGTGATCCAGAGGAAAGAAATGGGGCATCCATCAAAGCAGAGTCAGTCAGGATTAACAAACTGACTTGCAGACACCTTTACATAAAATTGTGAAGTACCTCATGGAGCAGCTAATAGCAGGTTGCAGGTAGTTGATGATGTTCATGTACAGATTCCTGACAGCTGCAGAATACAGGCACTTCTGGAAGTTCCACTGAATACAAATCATTTATATTCCCAACAAGGTGGCTATGCAATTTGTCCTTCATGGTTTCTCACACACAGCATGCATGAAGAAATAACTTGTAGTCTAGGATCAGCAGGCAAGTCATACGGGCTTAAAGCCATTTTTGTGTCCCCCGTAGCCAGAACCCAGTGTATAAAGCTAGTGCCCAATGGTCTGTACTTTTGAAACCCTGTCTTTGCCTTTAGCTTTATCTGCAAGGGCTAACGAGTTGCCAAAAAAGTTCTTTGTGTAGTATTTTTAGTTCAGACACGAGGCTGTATATGTCAAAATATTGAGGCTGACCTCTGATCTAGTGAAGCTGTGTGACAAAATATGTGTACTTGAGCTTCCAGTTAACTGCTCTCCGTGTGTACTTTCGAACCTCATGATGTTGACCCAGAGCATGTTTCACAGCTGAAGTTCATCCTGTCCAAACTCACATTAGATCTTCTAGCACATGCATTCTGTTCACAAACAAGAGAAGTTGCAGACAGAGTAGTTTTTATGTGTCTTTATTAAAATATATTTTTAAGTATATATATATGTTTTAAATTCATATTGAAATTATTATTTAATGATATTTTTGTATTTCCAATAGCGTGTTAACGTCACAGATATATGTGGTTTAGCTCTTACTAACTTCAGATTTGTCCACTGCCTGTCTGACAACTGTAGATGATGGTACCTCACACTGGAGCTGGAGGAACCTGGACTCGGAGGAGTAGCTGGCTTGTCTAAAAGCATGAAAAAATCAGCTTTGGATCTGTGACCAAAACTCATCTTTCCCAAGCCCCAGCTGGTCAATTCATAACATACCTGGCCCAGGGAAAGGCACCAGTTAGCTCTTGGTTATGGAGGACAGGGGAATTGATGGGAGTAAATCAACTTTCAAAGAATCATTCCCATAAAAATTCAACATCTGAATGATAGGGGGTTTGTTTTGTGCAGTGCATGCCAAAACAAGGATCTGTGCCTACCCCTGTCTTTGGGTCTTCATGAGCTCAGAGTAATTGGTGCTGTGTCTAATGACTGTACTGTTATTTCTGCTCAGTTTTCAGGACTTTACTTGTTGTCATTCTTCACGATCCTTGTGGGGCTGATGCTCTACTCCTCCACATCCACCTACGTAGCCCAGGATCCTCGGGTGTACAAGCAGTTTCGAAACCCTTCCGGACCTGTTGTAGACCTGCCAGCCACCAGCCAGATGGAGCCTTCGGTGACATACACCAGCCTGGGGCAGGAGACAGAAGAGGAGCCTCACGTTAGAGTTGCTTAAATCCAGGGCTGTTGATCACCTACTGACAGTGGAGCTCGTATATCCATTATCTCTGTATTGTACATAGAGAAAGGTATTTACCAGGTGCAGTTACACTGGTGAGCTGCAAGGTAGCAAATAAGGAAAGCTCATACAAACACAAATTAATTGTTCCAGGGTATTCCTTGCAAGGAGATGCCAGTCCCTCATTTACGAAATGAGCAGCATATACAATACAAACTGCTGTGTATGAATCAGTTAATGTCAAACTACCTGTGAAAGATATTCAATACATAAGATGAAATTACAAAAGAAGAAATTCATAGAAGGGTGTTTTACACACACAGAGCGATATTATGCCTAAGCCACACTAGTGGTGGAAAAAATGCCTTTTTAGAGCAAATACACTTTGTGCAGTCACTGTTAATTTCTCTCCAAGATTTGTTTGTTTGTACAAAACAGATGGGTTAGTCGTGGTAACAACAGCCTGACACATTTTTGGTAGCACCTTGGATTTGGTGAGGGAAGTACAATGAGTTCGTCTGTGCTATCTGTCTAGTTGCCCTTTCTAGGTAATCTGATCCATGAATCCAGAGAAGGGACAACTTACAATATCCGTCTCTATTCTAGGAATAGGTATAAGGTGAGCATTTTAGCCTTTCTATATTTGCAGAAGTGAAGTACTCAAGCATTGACCTCTCTATGATCCATGGCAGATTTCCTAGTGGCCAAGGTTCTGCACCAGGTGACAGGGAGTCAGTTTCTCTGTAGTCGTGACTCAACACAGATTTCTTACTTTTTAAATTTTAACCTGTAGAAAGAAAAACGCATTTTCTAGTTTCCTATATATTGTGCCTCTCCACAGAAAGATCACATGTCATGTGAATCAGGGCACTTATTTTAGATACTCAGTGCATCAAGGGCGCCTTCTGCTGTTCCAGTTTGCTTAGTCTCCTGTGGTTCATTATTCTAACAACAGCTATTTAGAAACGTGTCAGTTTTTCACCAAAACCCACAAATTGTAAAAATCATGAAGATTAAGCGAGGAATTCGCGAGCAGAAAGACTGGACCATCTGCTGGTGTTGCTGCAGTAGCACAAAGGCATTTTACCAGCAGGGTGCAGCCAATTATTTTTCAATAACTGTGAAGAAAGCAGAAGAATTCAGCAGTTTTCTTACATTCCTGGGGACATGTGAAAATAGTAAGGGTATGCTCCACGCTTCTGTATACAACTGTACTTCTTCTCAGGAGCCTTACCAGAATGGGGGAAATCTTAGTCACCACCATGAAAAATTCACCTTTGCCTGTATGCTTGCTCTTCTGAGAGTCCAGTACAAGGAAATCATCCTTTATCTGTTTCAATTTAAAATTAAGGAAGAAGAGGCATTCCTCTGTCTAACAATAGGTGAGGATCTAGGAGAGCTTGGTTTTATTCACTGATCTGCCATATCTTTGCATGAATCCTTGGGCAGGACTTGCCTTCTGTGTGGCTGAGCTTCCCAATCAGTATATACGGGAATAACAACATTTTACCTACCTCACAGGGGTGCTATGGGACCAAGTTATTTTAAAATGCTTCAGGATCTTCAGGAAGAAGGAGTTTAGGAAGCACAAAACAGTGCTGTAAAAGTGTGTATACATTCATTGTATTTGAAAATGGAGTTTACAGCATGGTTGATGAATATTTTGCTTGCGGGCATAGAAGGTGAATTTGATTTGAGTGTTATTCTGCTGAAAAAGACTGTTTTAAGCAAAAATGTAGGCCTTCATGTTTGAAAAATACAACTTAGCTATTTCCATTTAAAAAAGAAGAAAAAAATCAATCTATACACTGGAGATTAGAAAGGTCACATGGTTCAACCAAGCAGGATGAATTTCTGCTGAAGTAACATTCATTTTTTATAGTCCTGTTCTGCTTTAGTACAGAAGGAACTTCCCTGAAGCAGACTGAGAGAAGTGTATATATGCATAATATACATGAAGTGGCAAATGTCAAAATTCTCTTGAACAGCAGAAGTATGCTGTATCTTATTCCTACTGTGGAGGTGATTTCTCTCCTGCCATGTTTAGGCTGTCTGCCACAACCCTGCTGCACCTGAGGGAAGGTTCTGCAGTATTGCCAAATCATGCCCAAAACTGGCCCAAAATCTTTAGTTTAGATGCCTTGGTACTAAACTAACAAATGTATGAATTTTTTTCCCCTGCATTCTAGTTTTTTAATCTTTTTAGCGCTCATGTTTCCAAACTACTTTTCTTTAACTACTGAGGATTTAAAAAAACACAAAACAAGAAAGCCACTGAACTCCTGCAGAAAAACAGAGTCTCTATTCTGGGGATATTAAGGAAAGTCTAAATAAAAAAAGGAAAAACACGCGATAAAGATTACCTGACGTTTTAGGGTTAGACCCTTGGGTCAAGCCCTGTGAGAGCTTTGACTTAAGGTGGATTTCGTACATTCCCCAAGAGAAGGGGTCTGATTACAATCATGGCTCCCTCAGGTACCCAGAGGCACACTGGTGGGCACCTGTCATCTCAGTCTTTTTTGCTACCTTTTGTACCAATTAAATACCTTTCTCTGAACATTAGTCCCCGTGTTGGTCTGAGAACCCTGAGGATTGTGTGCGTGTGTGTTTCATGTTTACAGTTCCTTCCTTTTGCATAACTGTTTTGATTAATTTCCTTATTAGTATTTATTTTTAAGCCAAATGTTTGTAGTCCTTCGGCCTCCCTCTCCTCGTTTTTCTGACACTAACACTTGTAGATGTTTGTTAAAGTCTTCTGCGAAACAGCTGGGCAGGAGGCAACTCCTGGCCAGGTTACGGGGCTGGGAGTTTCTCCTTACAAGGGATTGCGATCCATGGGCGGCTGGCAGGTGCCACCTGGAGCGATTTTACCAGGCTATTCTAAAAGGCTCTGTTGTACAGGAATAAGTTATGAACGTTTCAGTGTGCAGTCTGCAACCAGCCACCATCCCCTGTGCCGCTCGTGCAGGAGGAGTTTGATGTGCAAAGCGGGGCTGCTTTGCTGTCTGTGTTTCCATGATAAACAAGGTGGATGCTCGTATTAGCACCAGTATGCTAGTCCTGGATGAACTTCGAAGGAAAACAGCAGTACAGCTTTACAAATAACTGTGTTGTCTGAAAAACTGAGGTCTAGTGAAGGAAAGTGTTCCTTCTGCCTGCCTGTGTTGTGAGTTGGAGCCCTCAGTGCGCACCAGCAAAGGCTCAGCTATCTAACGGCAGCTACTCCCCGTGTTGCGTAGGACGTCTCTAGCTCTGCATAGCTCCTTGCCTGAACAAACTGAAACTCTCTGATACTGCTGGCCCTGGGCAGCCCTTAGCAAGACTGATGTAATTTTCTGCTACCGGATGAAAACCTTCACTGGGAGACAGACCTTGTCTTTGTTCCAGCTATAAAGTTTTGAAACACACAACGATAGACCAAGCAATTGAAAATTTTGCACCACTGTGTCATAAGAAGTTTCAATGTATAGTGTAGAGATTGCTAACTTGTGCTATTAACATTTTGACAAGCGTGTAGTATCGTTTTCTTTCTTTTTTTTTTTTTTGAAAATCATTTAGTATTCCTGAGCTAGCTACAAATATAAATTTTACCCCATGGGTAGGATTTTATTGTTAAATGCCATAATAAAGCACACTAATCTTGACACCGCAGATGGAAGTATGAACCAAAACCAAAACCAGGCAAACAAAATCCCAACCCCAAATCCTGCATTGAGAAGCTGAATAAACCTTTCTCCATTTTGATATTTGCATGCACCTATATGGACTGGCTGTGGCAATGTAATGCCTGTATAATGTTTTCAAATAAAAAAAAATAAATGCTTTATGAAAGCGGGGTTATTGGATTCTTGACTGTTTCCTTTCTGCTGTCTTAGCCTCAAAAAATTTTTCATAAGTGTAGATCTTAAAAGCAGGGAATAATTTTTCCCTCTGCCAAGGGCTTCTTTCCCTTGTGAGGTGGTTAACCTAGAATTCTTTCCAAGGTGTCTAAGAGTAGATGCCATCCGGCATCCTCAAGCATCTTGCCTGGCCCCAGAGCACTGGTCCAGAAGGATAAGAGGACTCCTGCATACCCCATGTCTTAATCTGCCATTTCCCTAGGGCTAGCTCAGGTGTCCTGATAGTCACTGCCCTCATTTGGAGACAAAAGCACTCTCTGCACTGCCTTCCAGAAATTATTAATTAGTCTAGAATTAATCTGGGGAGATTAATCAGTGTAGAATTAATCTGACAAGTGAATGATATTGAGGGGCTTCACTGGCAGAGGTTACTGAGTGTCTGCAGCTGCCTTGCCCAGCCCTCCCTCCTGGGCTGCCCTGCACTGCAACACTACACCCAGCTGAGTCCTGAAAACAAAGGATGGGGACAAATTTTAGGCACTGGGGGAAAAGGAGTGTCAGGAGGAGCAGAATTAGGATAAGAAAGAAAATAATACTTTGACTCATTCAAAGTTCACATGGACAGGAAAGGAAGACCCCTAGTGTGTGAGAGCAAGGGATTTTGTGAACATGTGTTCATTCATTTCTAAGACTGTTTGCCAGCATATGCACCTCTCAATCCCTCTTTGCCTCATGTCTTCCTGGGAAACTTTGCATCAGTTTTTCTCACATACTTCATTGCTGGAAGTATAAAAGGGAATTGAGAGTGGTGATCTCATTTCCAGCCACTCCCTGCACTGCAACTGCACAGAGCCCAGATGTTACAAAGCCAGCAGTGCTGCACCAATGTGCTGGCTGATGTCTGATATTCCACTGTGAATGTTTCCTAAGTTATACAGAGCTCCAGAAACTGAGTTAGTGTGCAGAGCTTTATCATATTAACAGTTTATTTGCATTTTCCTCCAAATCTTCTCAAGAGACTCTCTGGCGTTACAAAGTTATCCTTTTATTGCCTGGCTAGAATTCAGCCTGGGTGCTTGAGTCATATGAATAGTAATTGCATGGAATTGCTCTAAAAATAGATCATAAATAGGCATTAATGAATCTTTCTGTTCTTAAATCAAACACATTTTACCACTGAAGGACACTCAATCAGCTTAAAGCTGCCAGTCTCCCTTTGTTTTTGTTTATTTAGAACTAGTTCTCCAAAACATTGCAAACACAAAGCTGAATGCTTAGCAGTAAACAAGGAAGCAGTGCTTTTACAGTTAGAAAAGTTGTTTTATGTCAGCTCTGCAATTATAAACAAAATAATTTTCAAATACACAATAACTAAACCAAACCTTTGTGAAACAGAACACCGCTGCTTGCGCAGCCATAGACCTGTTCCCTCAGCAATTTCAAAGTGGGTACCAAATGCCAGCGATGCAGCAGTAATGACAATACTGGAGTAGAGCATTGTCCTTGCCATCCTCCTCCTCCAACCTGAAGTGTAGGCCCATGCCCTGCTATATGGAAGATATTAATTCTACAGGGCTGGGGTCGCTAATCAGTGATTAGTCATGGGCTGACTGTGAGCCATCAACAGGAGACAAAACCCTATAAATTGGCCATTAAAAGCCAGTGGTAACCCTCAGATGACTTGCACTGCAATTGGTATTTCAGTTTCACTAAAAGGCCCACAGTGTTTCTTCAGGCCACATCACTGGTTGGGTGGCACAGAGCATCTTCCACAGCCTTAGAAAACACCACAGGTGCCCAGTGATCCCAGTGAGGTCACTTGACTGGGTGCAGGGAGGAACCAGTGCTGCCTCTCAGAGAGTCATTTCCCTCCGTGAGGAAAAGCCCCCACTACCACTGCTGTGGTACAGCAACCAGGTAGAGGAAAGAAATTAGCTGAAAGCCAAGCTTGAGGTCTGAAGTGAAAAGTCAGAACTCTGTGCAGTCCTTTCTGTTGTAAAACCATACATTTGCTATTATTTGGGAGTATTTTTTTTTCTTATCCTAGAAGTTCCATTTTTAATTGGAAATTATGTCCCAAGTTCTTCAGGTATTCATGAGGTCAAAATTTGACCCTTTATGAATAGCCTAATGTATGGAATCTCTTTAAGAATACAGATATTTTCAGTCCTACATACTATACAAATATTTGTAGGTTGAGACTAGGTGAAGCTGATTTTATTGGATTTATAAAATTTATTCTACTTGGATTCTAATTTATAACCTTGAGCTATAGTTGACTTTTTTTGTGACTCCTTATTGTGTACGATGTCCTCAGGCAATTTCCTAGTGCTCCCCTGATCTTCATAATGCATTATTAATTCCTTACTGCTAAATGCATTATTTATGTTAACTACTGTTTTTTATTCCCCACATCTTGATAGCAGCAAACTCATCAGATTTTAACATAACTGCAGAGTTGTCAGTATGAATTGAGCTCCTTCTTTCCATGTGCAGCATGTACATGCCTGTCAAGAGCAAAATAGTGGATTGACCATGGTTAAATGACTTTTTTTATTTTAGACCTTACCAAAGCAGAGAAGGATAATGAACATGTGCTGAGTTTACCTGGTCACTGAGCACTGAAGCAGTAAGCGATTCGATGACAACACCAGAGACACTTTGCATGCAGAATAGCTGGGATTTTTACAGGTGCAGAGCGCCTGCAAGCCTATGGATCAATGTTCTGTGAGGTCATGCATATTTAACTTCCCGCTGCCTACAGTAGCCAGCATCCCAGAAGCCTGGCTGCTTGCCAGATCCATAGAAATCGGCAATCAGTGTTTGCATGTTCTTAAAATGACTGCTTGCCTAAATGAACTTCCTAAGTGAGAAAGGGGGAAGGAAATGGGCTAATCACAACAATAACCTGAAGAACCTCATTACGTGACTGGGAGCTGTGGCTTGAACTATCTAATGTAGTTCTTGGCATTAAACATACTTCCAGATGCTAAATAGGCCACATATGTGTGCAGCCATGGGAGTGAATTTCATGAGTCTTTACATCCCCACACATTGTCTGTGAGCCTACACTGTAACTAAACAGAAAGGAGAGTACCCACAAAACTGTACTCACAAAACTGTACCCACAATTTTGTTCACTTAAAACTGTTGCAGCAGGGTTGATTTAATAGCTAAGTTGACAAAGAACTTTGGTGCTGCAGGACCTGCTTTGACTTTGCATCCTCAGGTGACACCACCTCTTTGGATGATGTGTCCTGCTACACCAGCCAGCAAAGCATTTGGAAAACGCAAAATTTCAGTCTTTATTTTAACCTTGAGCTTTAATACAACATACAACAAAAGCAAACAGGGATTTGAAGTGAAATGGGTACATATTGAAAGAAGAGGATAGCTCTTAGCTTCCTACTACCTGTCCTCTGTTATCCAGTTCGTCTCACAATCTTTTTTCCCAAGTTACCATCCACCAATTTCCAAAACAACTGCTAAGCTCATCTTCACCTTTTTGCTCTAAGTTAGTCACACTCCCTTCTGAATCACTGACTTAAATTAATTCATTTACAGCTTCAAGAACTTTAGCTATCCTGCCTCTCCCTTCTAGTGTGGCCTGTCACATGGGTCCTCTGCCTACTCGCTGACCTTGCATAAAAACATCTTGCTGCTTTATGTCTGGTGTGGTCCACCCAAGGGGCTCCTGGCCTCAACATAGAGGCTACTGGTCACAGAATATTTGAACAGGAGTTTTTTTCAGTATCTGTACCTACGTCAAATTCCAGTCCCACTCCATTGCAACTGGAGATATTAAAAAAATAACAAACCTAAAATAAAAATAAAATGCCTGCTCTTCTACTATATGATAGTCAGTCAATGGCATACCAATGTGGTATGAAACCAGTTATAGGAGATTCAGAAAACAATGTGCATTTGCCTGCCATTTGATTTGCAGTGAAGGTGAAAGAAGAGTGGCTGGTAAAGGGTGAGCTACAGGTACCCTTCAGGTCATTGGCTCTAAGTCAGCAACAAAAGTAGTTGTATTATTTGCACTGAGCAAGTAAGGGTAATCCACATCATTCTGTCCTCATGGAAAAGACAAAAATTTATTTTTTAAATAAAAAGCAAAATGCCTCTCTAGCTTGTAATTATTTAAATTATTAACAGAGACGGCATTGATGATCCCTTTACATATATAGAGACTGACTTCCTCTCCTGCAGCTCATTTTCCTCTCCAGCTTCTCTGTGTCTGGTCTCACCAAGGAAAGGTTTAATTCCACTAAAAAAAAATAAGAAAAGAGAGAAAAATAAAAGAAAGTGTTTATCCAAGGTAAAACTGCTTCTCTGTCTCCTTGTACAAATGCCTCCTCTGAGCTGCGTTTGGTGCAATTATGAACTGTGGCTGAGCTGGCATTTGTCATCACAGGCTGGGAGGTGGACTGTGAGTCCTCAGCCCCAAACCTCAATCTTTACTTCTGCCACAGACTTTCATTTCTGTGAGATGATAGAGAGATCCAGCTGAGCTCCTTTTATTTCCCCTGGGTGTAGGAGGAAGGATGTATGCTCAAGACAGCATGAGAAAGCTTGTCCTACTACAGCTACTTGAGTTTAAATTTTGTTGCTAGATACAGGGCCATGCTCTGCAGGGCTGACAGCCTGGCACCTTGCACAGGTTTACTTTAATTGGAGTTACTGTGGTAAGCTGCTGATCTGAAGAAAAATTACAGCAGCTGCACTAGCAAAGGCTTGTCTCCACTGCTGCAGAGGGGTAAACATCCTTTTAAACTACAGCACGGCTATTTTATTATGACAAGGGAATACTGATGGACTACACTCTGAGTATGCATCATGAAATATTAGTTACATGTTCATTAAAAAAATTACCAAAGAACTCCCATTTTAACTTGTGTATTTTCCTTGTGAGTTTTCCATTCTTTTTCCCATACATGGTGCCAAGGCACTTTTTCCACATCAGCATTTGAGCCTTGGAGCAAAATGCTGACACAGAAAGGCCAAAAAAAGGCTTTGGCAGCCCAAGAGACATTTAGTCACATGAAATTCAGCCTTACACCTTGCTCACATGGTAAGTGTTCTAGCCAAGAAAGTGTCTGCAAGACCAGGTCCAGACTCCTGCAGCCCCCTGTGATGGTGAGGGAGAAGACTCACAGTTGTGAAAGATAAAGACATGGCAGTGGGGAAGAGAGGAAAGTGGTGATTTTGGACAGGGAGAGAAAAAGAGAGGGGAGTCTCTTGGGATGGAGAAGGGCTGGAGAAGGAACACAAGTTGTGAAGGAAAGAAAGGCTGGGGCAGAGGGACCATGGCCTGGGAGGGTAATTTAAGAGGTTAGAGAGGGGTGGGAGAGGCGTTCATAACCTCACCTGCTGCCTAAACACTGCAAAGTCCAAGGCTTTAGCTCTCTTCAGAGTCTGCAAGGGAAATGTGCTGTGACAGCACAGTGAAAATAGAATAGGTGGCTTCTCCTTGGAGCTGCACCTTGGGGTGCTTGTGTTGGATATGTGTGAACCTAAAGCAAACACTTCTAAAGTCTATTAATGAATAACCATTCCCAGACATTCACAGTGGAAGAAAAACTCCTCAAGTAAGAATGGTAGTGTGAAAAAGGGCTTCATTTGTGTTGTCAGACAAGATATTGCTGTAGTCTTGCTTTTTGGGGTTTTTTTCACCCAAATAGCTGCCACCCCACACTGACTTTTTAAAAGTCTGTCAATGTTTGAGGGAACATTATTGCTGCATGGGGTGTTTGCAAGCTGTGAACATGAAAGATGGTCAATTTGTCTGAGCAGAGAAAAAATAACCCTAGTTTGTTTTTTCTGTATTTCCCAGTGTTGATACTGGCTGTGTTCTGACTGTTCTTTGCACAAGCTGAATGGCAATTGGTAAGTCTGTTTGAGGCACTGTAAGAGCAGCGTCTGGAGTTTGCCACTGACACTTTAATCTAATGAGAAATGCCAGGGTCCTTCTGTTGGTTATTTCAAAATATTTTGTTTGGAAGAATTTTAAGACTTATAAAATAAATCAGTCTTGTTATATCAACATTTCTGGACAAAAACAACTTCCTGATCTTATGCTCAACATTTTCTCTGCTGCTTGCCTCATACTTGGCTTGCATCAGAGCTAGGAAATAAACATGTCACTTCTCTCACTGCTCATTTATCAGGAAGGAGAAAAGATGGGGGGAGAGAAATAGAAGAAGAAAAACTGTTGGGACTCTGGGCATCTTGTGTGATGGCT
Organism: Eopsaltria australis; assembly: GCA_034509425.1. Lineage (NCBI taxonomy): Eukaryota > Metazoa > Chordata > Aves > Passeriformes > Petroicidae > Eopsaltria > Eopsaltria australis. The sequence goes on along the minus strand of JAVTVJ010000068.1, from coordinate 564,426 downwards.
TAAACTCTGTAATTGTGAATTCATAAAGCAGTAAAGCCTCAGTTGCTCTGATCTCTTCCTCTTCATTTGCCTAGAGATGCATCAGAGTGTTTAACACTAGAGTCTAAGGATGCACATATTTGATAAACCAAATAAAGAAAAAAGAGTGAAGCAGAACATATTAGAGCACTCTGAACAAAAGCTTTTAGCCACTAGCCAAGAACTACTCCAATCAGCAAATGTCACTAATGCATTTTGAAAAAATGGCACAGCTGAAATGCTTGGCCATTCTGATTTCCATTAAAATGAAAGGTGTGGTGCCCAGAAGATGGATGGTCTCACCATCCATTGAAGAGGGCAGAAGTTGTGATCCCCAAATGGAAGATGTTTATGCAGAACTGTCCTCAGGTGGCAATAGCACCTGCTGGGATAACATATCTTCCTTGGGAGCTGCTGTAGTTCTGAGGCAGTGGCATTTATCCACAGCCCCACAGAACAAATCTTTCTGTAGGGGTCTTGCTTACAGCTGGTGACCTAACCTGGCTTTCTATACACAAAAGTGATTTTCACTTTAGCAATTTAGCATACAACTATTTGTATTTATATTATCTAGATACAAGCAGAATTTTTTTCAGCCGTTGAGGCTGCAGCAGGTGGTGCTCATTTGCATTCTGCAGATGTTTGAGCTTTCCAGCAGGGCTTCAAGAGAAAGAATATTTTCTTTGTTTCCTATAAAGACTAAGACTTTGAATTTTCACACTGAGAAACATATAACTAGATCTCAATGCTTCTATTAGGCTTGCAGAGCTGTATATAAAGTGCTGCTCCATGTATCTTTTGGGTGACATTTGTAGTGTGCCCATCTGGCCTTCATACATCTTTTTGCTGATGCAGGTGATCAGTTCTAATTCTGGGTGATGGCAGGGCCAAGTCTTGTTTCTGTGTCTTGTCACTGAGATGATTTAATAGTTTAACCTGCTGTGATTTAATATCCATATTTTTCCTGTATATTTACATCTCTGCTTGGAATATACTTTTAAAAGTATACACTTTTAAAAGGCCTTAAAGGACACAACTGAAAATATCAAAGAGAGTAAGTATTTGAAATATGTTTGTCCTTTTCCTTGTTTTAAATGACATAGGTTTTAAAATTTAAACATGCTGTTGAAGTGCAGCCTAATGCCAAAAGTGCTGTATTGCTCTTACTGAGGTTTCCACATTTATACCTGTTTCTCCAATAAACGTATGATGTTCTGTGTATTGTATTTAAAAAGAGGAGCAACCTGATAGATTTTGCATTCGAGCAGAAAAGAGAACTGTGGCAAATATGCACAGACAGATTATTCTTGAAATGCATTGCTCTCTTGAGCTGTCAAGTGGTGTTTCTCTTTAAATGACCTCTCTCATTTTGGATGCCTCCCTCCCATCTCAATCCCCTGATGGACAATGCCTTCAGGCATCTCTACACCTGGAATAACTTCTACAGGATGCTACTGGATAACAGCTTCAAATGTTGACCTTTTCTGGAGATATGTTGTGCAAATGCTGGCTGGGCAACGGAAAATCCCCTTGCCTTCTTCCCAGCTGCCAGATATTGTTGAAGCTTCAGGATGGCTCCTGCTCATCCCTTGGGAAGATCTTTGTGAACACATCTCTGATCCTGCATCTACCCCCTTCATTTAACTGGCAAAAACCTGGACATCATCTGTCCAGCCTGGCAATTGCCTGCTCTCCCGAGATCTAGAAGTTTGTCTTTCTGATTTGGCCCTTCTCAGCTTTACAGCTTATCCTCTGGATGCTTTTAATTGTGCTCCCTCCAGCTCTCCTCTAAGTCTTGGAGAATTTAATTCCTTGGTCACTTTCTTTCTTCCTTCTGCATCTTATCCATGACTAAACTTGCTTGTATACTGTCTGCCAAGTTAATACTCCCAATCTTTCTCTCAAGTGCTGATGAGCTTTGTTTGTCCAGACTGTACTGTCTGTGGGTCTCACTAAAATCATTTTGTGGGTGACAATGTGACTTAAGCCTTGCTCAGTCTCTTCCCACCTGAGCTGCTGTGAGCTCTGCAGTCCCAAAGCCACTGCTCTGGTTGATGGCTGTGTGGTTTTGTCCTGAAGTGCTGCTGCTCATCTTGTTTTAATTAAAGTAGTTTCTCCTTAAAGGTTGTTCTTTGGGCACAGCACTTAAGAGATCAATTCCACTTCTTTTTCATTTCCACTGCAGATAAGAAAGGGGGAAAGTAATTAGCACAAATGTCTCCAGCAGCAGAGGCTCCTTGCTGTGTATCACTGAAGTGTTGTGTATTCAACTGGCATCAGACAAATGGATGTTGTTTTGGGGTTCTTTTTAAAGGAAGCTAGTCACTTATTTCCTTTCAAATAGAGAAAGTCTCTAGTACCTGAAATCCTGTGGTAAATTAATTGAAGAGAAGTCTCTGTAAGGCTGTATAGAAAGGGAAAGATACACCTTAAATAACAACTGTCACCAGTCCTGCTCACTGTCCCATGGGCTGCACTTATTCACACCCAGATGTTCACAAGCTGCCCACAATCCTAACTGAACAACACCAAGGACTAGGACTTCAGTTTCCTCAACAGATCTCTTGGGAAAGAAAACTCATTTCTGGATAGACTTTATGTGCCTCTGAGAACTCAAGAGTGACTATGGGATGAACCTTGCTTATTTTGTCTTCCATTAATATTAGGCACTGTTGCTACCCATTGCCCTTATTTCTTAATTTTGGTTGTCTTTCTGGCTGTAACTTGATTTCTGGTTGTGTGAGAGGGGTGAGAATGGCATGTGTGATGTAGCCTTGTTGCCATCATCTTATTTACATCTAGATGAGAAGACATCTCTGCATCCCAACAGCAACACATTTCTCTGTGTTTACAAGGTTGACTGCTCTGTGTGTGTGTCTGTATACTTGGTTATTGAGTACTATGTACTATTGGTTTAACTCTTCATTTTCTTCGGGTGCCCTCACACAGGCTGACACATTCAGACAAATCTTGGTATTTCTGCTACAAATATTTCTGCACCTAAAGTCTGAATGGCAAAATAGAGCTAAATTTTGCAATTATGGTGATTTATTTTGGTCATTTAGACTTTTGCTGGTATATGAGTATTTAAACCACAGGACATAAACCAGATGTACAGGGTTTCAGTTCTGTTTGGGTTTTTACATGACTGGGTTATACTTCCCCTGTTGCAAAGACTATAACAAATTTAAAGGTGGCAACACAAACATGAAGCAAATCACCACAGCCAAGAAACTTGAAATGCTAGAAGTTATTTCTTGAGCAGAAAGAACTGTAACATTTGTTTCACAATTTAACAATACGACTATTATTTTTCCCTGAAATATAAAAGCAGAGAGACATTTATGGAATTATGTAGATAGCTAATTTGGAAATTAGATGTTTGGTATCCCTGGACAGCAGGTGAGCTGCAATTGTCTGTATGCAGGAGTTGCCCAACACTGAGTCTGCCTGGAGAAGAGGACCATACTCTTAGTGCTGAGCAGAGGGTGGGTCCCCCAGGAACTGCCTTTTTTGGCTGTTTCAAAGCTGGTATTGTTTCAAACAGAGGAAGTAACTGCCCCAAAAGAGATCTGTTTACCACAGGCATTCATTCATGTGTGACAAAGAGGAAGATGTTCCTTACCCAGTGTCCTGTCTTGTGCAGAATTACCCCCATTCCCTCTAACAAAGAAAGTCTGGTTCTGACATTATTTTCCACAATAAACAAATAATTTGAATGCTGTTTTTGGTTGAAAATACATATTCTGGGTCTCTCTCCAGCTTGGTTTCCTTAAGCTGTCTTTTTGCAAGGACAGTACAGTCTTCCCCTCAGACCCAAAACTTTTAATATTGCTCTTTAGATATGAAAAGCAGTGATTGAAAGATCATTTAAAGCCCTCATTATTGTGTGTCTTAGTTCTAAATGTTCCAAGCCTTAGAAGAATTTTGTTTGCATGAGTCTTTAGACCTGTTATTTTTATCCTTATCTTGTACTAAATTGCAAGCCTGAAGTTCCAGCTATTAACACAACAGCAAAAGCATAATGAAATATTAAAAGCATAATTATTTAAGGTCTCTTGTATCACAAGTCCTTTACACCTTCACTTCATCAGTTTAGAGTACTCTCTGCTGCCTTCTGCTAGACTAATTTGGAGATTACCAATTTTTAAAAATAATCTTACAACTATCTGCACTGATTTTGAAGTCCTTATATGAAAGAATTGGACTCCAGTCCCAACAGCAATAAAATATCTTCATTTTAGACTCCACCAGTTAAAAAAAAAAGTCATTAATCCAGGAAATCTTTCCATGTTTCCCTTCTCAGAACTCTCTATTTCCACTCAAACTATCTGCTTGGGAGTTAAAAAAAAGGGAGGGGAGGAGAAATTGTCGTGATGTGTGGCGCTGCTACTGTGCAGTTACTCTTTGTCTATTTTCTACAGCAACAATGAGTTTTTAAATTCCTTGCAGTTACTCCATACAAAACACTTTTCCTTCTCCTGGTACAAAACAATAGCTTTCCATTCCCTTACTTTAATATCTATTCATTTCCTTACCTCACTTTGGGAAAATATGTAGTTTGAGGACATTGCTGTGGGTTAATGAAAGCGTTCTGTAAACTTCTGTCCATCAGCTGTTCAGCCCAACACATTTTCACATTGCCTGTGATTAAAGGCAGACAAGTGAGCGTTAAATGTGCTTTTGTCTTTGTTCACTTCTAATTGTTTACCACACAGTGACTGAGAGTGCACCGTTCTTCACTATGGGATCAAATGGTGGCTTTTCTTCTGCTTTCTGTTTGTGGCAGTTGTTGAATTGTTTTGTTTTGATGTCAAAATTACATGGCTTGAAAACACTATTCATTACGTCAAAATAGTTAACATGGGGTTACGATGGGGGATTACAAATTCCAATAAGATGTGCTCAATATTAAGAGAAAAGCCCTAGTGCTGAATCTGGAGTTTTCTTTCTCCATGGAGATTATATTGCCATGTAGATTTTCCATTTTTCTAATGTTTAGGTTATTAGAACATTGTGGCCTGCAGTGAAAACTCAGATTGCAATTCAATTTGAGGATTTAACTTTTCATTTGCAATTATTCAAACAGAGGATTTGTTCCTTAAGAAGTCCATGAATGAGTGCCTTAGTGCCCTATAGACATGACTTGGTTTTAATAGAAATGCAACAGAAAACTGAAATACTGACATGCAGAATCTTTTCTGGCTAAAGCCTTTCTGGCAACTGACATTTGATAAGAGTCAACAGAAATGATTTTTCTGACTGACTTTAAATGTTAAATATGTATGAAAACCCGAGACCTACACAGCACCTCTTGAAAATGTAGCCTCTTGCTTTTATATATGATGCAACATCTCGTGTCCAGCTTTTAACCTGATTCTTATAGGATCAGACAAGTATATCCTTTATGCAAGGGGGTGTGTGTATCTGAGTCTCCCTTCTTTCACTGCAGTCATACAAGGGTGTGCAGCAGCCCACATGCTCAACACGCACACTTTAAACACCACAAAACTATGAAGGAGCAGAAACAGCAGCAGGAGGAGAGAAGGGGTGCATGCTATGGAAAAAGAGATGGAAGGGAAGAAGCTGTGGAAGGTGGATAGAGGCTACATCTGACTGGAAACTCAGAAGAGCTTTGGCTGTACTTCTGCCCTGCCTACACATCAACTCCACATCAATGTAAGTATGGGATGCACCAGTCTTCTCTGGCTGTGGTTTCCACACATCATACTCCAACTGGTCCTGAGTCATAAGGAATGGGATACACAGAACACAGCACAATGGGCCCCTACAAGCAAGAGAAGGAACTGGACATAAGGCACAATGCAAAAGCTGTAGGTACATGCACACCACTGTTGGCGAGACAACTCTGATGAGTGCTCTGGGAATGGTGGCAGAAGCTATAACATCACATCTGCTACCTGAGCCGCTCAGTGGAATTCTTCCAAAATGTTTATGCTGCTCTTTTTCTTTTAATTAACAATGCTTATGGCTTGCTGCAAAGGTCAATGACTGACACATAGGAATGAGGTGTTAGGGGACCAGTCTGCTTGACTTTATTAAATAAAGATTAATTTATCCTATTTGTAGAGAGTACATTGCAGGGTTGTGTAGGGCTTTGGTCCTAAGTCAGGGTTTTGACAGTCTTCTTAGATAACAATTTGTCATAGCCATTACTGTCACTTTTCCACAGTGCATATTCAGAACATGGAGGAGTTATCTTTTGCTGATGCTCTCACAGGACCTCTGAAGCTGAGGGTTGAACTTCTATCTGCAATCTTATATTACATGCATAATGAATCATAAAAGACCACTGGAAAACCTTTGCACATACCTCTTATCTTCTTTTCCAGAACACACACTTCAGTTTTGGGGCTTATTTTATTTCACTCCACAATAGAAACTGCATCTTTCAGAGAGTAAAATTTGCCCTTTAATTTCAGATCATGCAAAAAACTAGGGGGGTGGAAAATGTTATTCATTTTGGAAAAAAAATACTAACAAAAAATTTTCTGAAAAGGTTTTTGTCTTCCTCAGTGTATGCTGCTTTCTGTAATTCAGAAGAGTTCAGCCAGGGCTGGTTTATGTACTACTTCAGTAAGACTGGGCTCTGATCTCTGACTTACAAGGAACTGGCTCTGGCAAATTTGTGTAATTGCAGGAAGGGTATGAAGTTTTGAGGGACTGTCTGGAATGTCTGAAATGTGGGGAGATTGGTTCCATGGGAAAAAATCTTTATACAACTATGTAATATAACATTATCTGCCCATAACTGTGTCTGAAAGGTTTGACTATCAAAGAGAGGAGAGATTCTGAAATCACTAGTGATAAACTAATTTGCAAAAAATTTAGCCTACATGTAAATTTGTAATTATTACCTGTCAAATTAGAACAGCTTCCTAAAACATGATGAAGAAGCTGCATTACTTAGGTAGGTTTAAAGCAACACAAGAAAAACCATTAAAAATTAAAATTGAAATAAAATAAAGGATAAGAAAATCTCTTTGATTAGACCACACTGTCAATAACCTACCAGTTGTTTGTTGTTTCTGATTTCCAAGAGTGCTGCTTGGCAGTAATAACACATTTATTACTCAGGAGTCAGTTCTTCTATGCTAGCTAATGCAGTATAAAAAGTTTCATTATGCTGTTAACAAATGTACCCTTTGTAATTTGCAGTTAAATTTATATTAGATGCTTATATTGACTTTATTGGAAGTGGTATTTCTTGAGGTTCAAGTGATCTGGTCTCAAGAGCCCTAGACAGTTCCCACCATGGAGATGGGTTGTCTCTTTAACTTTATTTCCAGGGCTGTCAGCATGAAAATTTCACAGTTCCTCATTTTCTGGTTTAGATTTGAATTAGGGTTATTACATTCACATCAAATGGAAATTATAACTGCTAATCACATTATGTTCAGTGCTGTTTACCCAAGATTACGTCTGTCAAAATAGATATGGCAATATTAGATTTTGAAGAAGCTGTCTCTAACAGTTGTAGTATGCATTAGCAAATGATAAACAGCTCAGATTTTTACTCCCTTGTTGGGGAAGCCTCTTCTGGCACAATTGCAAAATCTCATTAGAAGTCAGCACTGAGCTGTGATTTTCAGATTGTGTGTATGGTGCTCACTGTATTTCATATCCTAATATAATATTTGCCTTCCTGTATTAGTAATGCTGCCTCACTCTTTCTGGGTTTTACTGAGTTGGAAAACTCTTGCAGTTAATTGAGGTCAATTATTGCTGAAAAGAAAAAAAGGCTTAGACTCTAGTGAGCATCTGTCCATTGTGTGGAGCTGCTTCTGGAACTACACACCTGAGTCCTTTCATTCTGGACTCTTCCCACTCTATCTCTTTAGAAAGAAGCCAGTGCCTGATCTAATGGGACTAAAAGCCTAAGTATCCTACTGGTACTGGCAAGACATCCTTTAGAGTAAAGTATTTTTCAGTGTGAGCGAACAAAATCAATCTTCAGTATATAAAGATAAAGTACTTCCTTTGTCTTCTCAACTGCACAGTCAGTGTTCAAATGAGAGTGTACAATTTATGTTCTTCATCAATATGTACCTCAGTTCTTGGAAACAGCTTTGAGATGAAAGAGCTCACTACAACTGTTTACACTCTGTAGCTGTTGCCTGTGTGGCATCATTCTATCAAAAAAGAACCACAAAAAAACAACATAAACAAAAAAGCTGCAGACAACTCCATAAAATCCACTTGGCCAAAATGTCAGAGAAACCAGTGGAAGGTGAGCAGTGGGTCAACACTCACCTGCTGCAGAACTCAGCCAAAGCAACACTCATTGTGCTTCCCATGTTCTGTGGCTGTCAGGAAAGATAATGATCAAACCAGCTGGGAAGAAACTCCTGTCCTTCATCCTAGAGATGGGAGAGCTGTTAGCCTGCTTACGTTTTTATAAATAAGTGGAGATTTTTTTTTTTTTTTTTACAATGTTATTCAAGTTTTAGGGACTTGGTTTGCATTTTGAGAAAGACGTTGGCTTTATTTAAGATTAGTGGGAATCTAGAAATTAAAGAAACCTTTAAATTTAGGGAATGATCTCATCAAGAAAGATTTTTAGAGAGCTTTTTTTATTTTCCAAAACTTCCAAGATGTTCCCAGCATTTCTTAATCACCAGAGAATGTTTAAGTAGAATAGTACCAGCTGCATTACTGATGTGCCTTCTTCAATGATAAACCCATGAATGTGTGCATCAGCAGCACTGGCATTTGGGATTCTGCAAGCTGTGCCCACACTGCTCAGTCTTTCATAATCACATAATGGGCATCTGCAGACAATCTACCATTGATAAATAATGGTCAGTGAGCAGAGGATTTTCTGCAAAGAAACCAAAATATAATGTTCAACATCTGTAACTGGAAGGACAAGTGAAGATAATAGATTATTTCAGATTCAGATATGGTAAAAGGTGGGAAGCTGTAACCAGAGTACTGAGAAATGCAAAGGTTTCAATACTGAGAAATGCTCATCCCTGTCCTGGGGAGACAGTGCAAAGTGCTTTCTGTCTCCATTTAGAAATGTATCTTCAAAAGACTGGCAAACATGCACTGGGCTTCTTTCCTCAAAGAGGCAAGGGTTCCTCTTGAGCTGTGATCTCTTGCCAGCCCTCACCCTGCCTTGTAGCTGGACCTGAAGAGAAAAGCACTCCTGAAAACAAGAAACTTCTGATAACCTCATGGTCACAGTAGTGTTGTCATGTAATGTGGGCCTGAGGGACTTCCCCTAGCCAGACACAAGTGCCACAGATAAAACTTGGCAAATTGTCTTTAAGGCACACCTCCTCTTCCAGCCAAGGCAAATGTTGGTTCAGTGCTCCTAACCTCTAATCTGACTTCTCAGAAACATGTCACTGTGTCCTTTTCTTGTCTCAGGGATTTGTTTGCAAACAGAACAAGCCTGGACACTGGCCAGGTCTCAGCATGCAGGACTTTTCTAACATAGGAGTTATTCTGCAAAGACCCCCAGTCCTGGGTGTTGGACAGAGAGGGGTGGTTTCTGGGTATTCTTTGGTTTACCACAGAGGATCTTTTAATTGTCATATATAAACCTTGTTGTTGTTCCTCTTGGGTTAAATACTTATGAAAACCACCTGCTGTCCCACACCCTGAAGTGTGAAGATCACTCTGGCTTTCAACATCCAGTGTTCAAAGCCAGGGAGGGTGTCACTGTGACTCCTGCCACTGTCACAGACAGACCTGGTGACAGTTGCACCCTCTGTGTCATTCCTCTACTTGAAACAAGCTGTGTTGCAGCTTACTTGGAAAGATGTGGAGTTGTTTGTCCTTGGACCGTGTGACTCAGGCCTGTCAGAAAAGTTTTTTCCTTGTGTAAATTTATCTAATATTGAGTGTCCTCTGCTCATGTCTTTTTTCTTAGAATGTAATTTTTAGGAGTAGTAGTCCATCAGCTGAGTATCTGCTAACAAGCAGCATAGGTCAGACCTTAATTTTTTCTTGAGGTTGAGTGCACTGAGTCAGGGATCTCTGATGGCCACTGGTTGAAATACAGACTCTCCCTATTCCTTGCAGAAAAAAGCTGGATGCAGTTTTTTCTGGAGCTCTCCTTTATTACCAGCTCTCATATGAGGGAATCTCTACTCAGCTGAAGATACCTGAAGAGCCTGATGCCCACATTTTAGAGTTGGCTACCTGGTGGGCAGCAGAGTTGTAGTAGACAGATCACAGGTCTGCAGATGATGACATGCACAGGCAGCTTATCTCTCAAACTGTGCATGTCAAAGCAGTTGTTATTTGGTGAGAAAAGTCATGTTTTGCTCTTATCTGTTAGTCTCCCAAGAAAGCTATCTGATAACAGAGCTAAATTGAGAAGAGTCTGCACTCTGCTGTTATTAACATTCCCCTTTTACAGATCGCCAGTAGAAAATAAAGAAGAAATGACACTAAAAAAGCAGAAGAGATTTCACAAGCAAACACTCTTCCTGGAGTCTGAGAACTAATCACTAAAAGGATGATTTTGTTCCAAGCATTGATAAGTTGCCATTATAATTCTGAGAGCATTTCAACAGCCTTTCACCAGTTGTACTCTGAAAGTCTTGTGACTTGTTCATTGGAAAAAATGCACCATGTGTGTGGCTGCTCTGCTTTTACAAGATAACAAGGCATCAAAAGATGCCAGGCACTGTGACAGATAACAGCACCATCAGAGCAGGACAGCCACAGCACCTCTGCCTAAACAAGGCCTCTGCTTGTTCTAAGAGCATCAAATGGTCACAGCAAAAGCTGAGGGATGTGCCTCGTGGGAGGGATACCCCTGCTGAAAGCAAGGTCTCCAGCTGGGATGTGTGACCCCAGGGTTAGAGGGAGCCATTAACCAACTCTCCTGGTGAATTAGAGAATGTCTAATATGGGGGAGGGGGGGGGGGGGGGGCGGGGCATAGGTGTTCAGACTATTAACAGTGCGACTGTAAACAGAAGAGGGCATTTTCTACTACTTCAGTGCTACGTTAGACTTGCATCTTCCCATTTTGCTGGTTTTTAGAATAAATGCAGATACCTCAGCCTGGTGCCAGCAGAGTATTATCTGCTGGCTTCTTCAGTCAGCTGTCTTTATTCTGAAAATAGTTTTAATTGATTATTGTCTTCTTTTTCAATTCCTAGTAAATATTTTAGTGAATTTATATGGCATTGTTCAATATTCGAAACTATTAATTACATCTATTAACTCAGAGAAGGATAATGTCGTTTTCCCTATTTTTGGAAGCTGCCAAGAGTATTCCAAATTCTGCTTATTTTGGGACAATTTAAAGACCAGGTAAATCTAAACTTTTGTGACATGGAAGAAGAACTGGGAATGCAAATAATGGTTTTCCTGCACAGGGGGCAGGAGATGAAAAATGAATCCTGTAGCCACCTCTCTTGAGGCAGCAGCATTTAAAGCCCTCAAAGCAACCCCTCAATGAGACAATAAAGCTCACGTGAGAGAAATGAGATTTCCTTTTCAGAGAAAGAAACTCTAAAATATCTTAGAGATCTCCTCATCTTTTCTTTCTTCCTGCTTTGCAGTACTTTGCTTCAGTCCCACTCTATGTTACACAGCTGCACAGAAGTACTGCATGTCTATAAAATACAAATTTATTAAGTCAGTGGTTTCATCTTACTTATCTCTGTAAAATGTGTGTACAGCTGTCCTTGTACACAGTGATATATTCATAGAGTACAAGAATAAAGTTACACTTGAGAGACAAAATTGATTTCAAGTTCAGTGGCTGGTGCTGGTACCTGGCCTCCTGCCTGGGAGAGTTTGTTGCTGTGCTTGCAGGGTGTCAGAGTAGGTGATATTACCTGGAAGTGGCCTACTCGGATTATCTCGGTGTGAAAATTTTAAATTGGTATAACTGAGAAACATAATGTGGTAGATGATGGCTTTTGCATTTATTTTAAGGCTTTAATTTTAGGTTTATGGGCTCTTCACAGAGCTGAGTGGTTTTTTAAGATCAATTTTCTGGGTCTGCAGTTTCAAACTCTGCTTTAAATTCTGTTTCTGAGCAAAATGAATTGCATGGTCCCTGCTTAGCCCAAGCAGATCAAACCTGTTGAGTCACCTAATGAGTGGATGGATGCTGCCCTGAATGCAGGTGATAGGATCATGTGTCCCACTGAAGGCATCGTCACTTTAAAGAGAGAAAATGCCATGGCCACAGCCATTCCATAACTCCCATGAGATGTGCTTTATAAGAAACATCAGACTTTGTGCAGATCTTCAGGTGTCAGGGAGGAAAAATGGTCTTGCCCAGACCCAAAGGCCACCCTTGGGGAGTGTGGAGAGGGGGCTCATTTCTGCATCCTGGGAAGCATTGCAGTCCTGGGCATTCTCCTCCCAGCCTCAGCATCAGGTGGGTTCGTCTTCTTCCTTGCTCAGCCAGTAAAGGGTGTGCTATTCCCACATCCCAGTGGCATGAGGGGCTACAAAGACCTTGCTCCATGCCACAGCATTCCCTGGAGGAATGAAAAAAAGGTTGCATGCTGCAATTGCTCATTTACCAACCATGTGCTTGCGTCTTTCTTGATTATGCAGACCAAAGAAATCAGAATTACAGCTCACCAAAGCTCTGAAGGTAATGACATTGGGATGCAATCAGAGAGTAAGATTGATTTCACTGAAATGCCCACTAGTTGCCTTGCTTTAGGAGCCAGTGTGCTCCAGAGGGGACCACAAGGATGTCAGTGGGAAGCTGACCACCCAAACGATTGCAGTAGATCCATTTCTGACCACCCAAATGATTGCAGTAGGTCCATTTTTTAAGGTGAGTATCCCAGCTTTGAAATATGAGGGAGCTGAAGACTCAGGTTGATTGCATATGCTAATGCTGGTGTGTGTGTTAAGCTTTCCTGCTCAGGTTTTGGGCCAGACATGAGGTGGCTTCTTGGGAAGGTTTTACCCTCCTTGAGGTGTTTCAGAAGCAGGCAAGCCAGCTCACACTCCTGGGCAATGCAACTCACAAGAGTTACCCTCTTTGATCCAGAGAGGTTCAGCTGGGCCAGCAATGATATCACAATAACTTACTAAATTTAATCTCTATTGAAAATTCAAGACAAAACATCCTCCCCTTCCCTTCCATGACATCCCATCCAATGGAGAAGATCAGACTGGTGCTAAAGAAGGATTGGCAATAAAAAGGATAAACTGTAGACACTTGGTTTTCTTTCAAAGGATAGTAATGCATCTCGACCAGCCTGAAAGTTGAGTTTGTGTGTATGTATATATTTCAAGATACAACTACATTAAAAATCAGTGTAGAAGAATGTAAACACTACACAAATGTTAAATAAGAGCCAGAGCAGAAGAATGAGAAACCACCACTGCCTGTTTACAGTGGTTCTGGAGATACCTGGGATACAAAACCAACCCAATCTTGTTTTCATGCAGCTGCCTTGTCTGTGATAAAGGATGAAATGGCAACTGTATGTTTTGGTGTTGAGCAAATCCTGCAAAGGATTTATAGTATTTAATTTGTCATTTCTTGTAAGCAGAGGATACCACCAATAAAGCAATGAACCTTGGCTGAGGCAGGGATACTGCATGGCAATAGCTGTAGCTGCTTCCCAAGTCATGTCAGAATCTAAATCAGTTTAATTTCAGGTGTGGGAGGACCAAGTAGACTGTGCACAGGAGCTTGGGGCCAGCCTTTTGCACTGGAAGATGCAGATGCTGGGCTTGGAGCATAACTGTGTGAACAGAGGCAGGATGAGGGAGCAGCTCTGTGAGTAGCTGGTGCTGGGGAGAGGAGGAGCTTAAATGCCTTGCTCGTGTATGTAAAGGAAGAGGTGATTTCTAATTGTGAAATTCCCATGAAAATCATGTTCTTGTATTTCTGAACAGTGTTTCATAACATTGTGCGTGCATAGGGAAGCTAATGTACAAAGGCTGGATACTTATTCACTATCACAGCTTGACTGTTTTTATAATATTACTTAAATGCCAGTACTTGCTGTGCTTTCTAAATGTTGATCCAATTCATGAGAGCTTTAAAGAAAGTGTGTGGGTGGCTGATCAGCATGGTTCTTTTTCTGTTTTATATGAAATGATGCTGTCATTTACCAAATAAAAAAAGGAATGATCATGCGTATTTCTGCTTTACTGTTTGCTTTTTAAAAGACAGATGTGTAAGTTGAGATATCAAAGTGTGTTGGTTGTGTAGTATGTTCCTGCTTACTGTGATTTATTTCAAACCATACTACACTCATGCTAAGAGAAAATTACTGAAATCTACATTTCTTCATTGATTTGATTATAAAGTAAATTATGGGTTCAGGCAAATTTTTAGCAGACAGGATTCTGTACCAAAAAATGTTTTAAATACCAGGATGCTCCAGTGTCTCAGTGACTGACAGTACAGGCTTCCATGCAGTCGTGTACTAAACAATATACTTCAGGTTAAGCCTGTGAGTTATCCACAGCCTATCCTAATTATCAGTCCTTAAGCATCTGAATGGTCACAGGAACTCAGTTAACCTTCTTTTCCAATTTCCCTAATAGCAGTCTCTAATTAGTTATGATGCTGCTAACAACTCTTTTGCTTCTCTGCACTTTGAGAGAAAATACCTACCTGTCCCTGAGGAGCTCCTGGTTTAGGGACAAAAGGCTGGAGTAAGAAGTACTGCTGCTGGAGTGACAATTGTCAGAGCCACACCTCATCAGGGACATGGCAAATGTTCTTTACCAGCGAAAGATTCTTCTCATATTACCCTAAATTCTGCTATTTCTGCTCACTGCTATGATGTCTCAGCTAAGGGAGCAAACTGTACAGCCAGGACCAGGAGACAGAGCTCACCCAGCCTCACATCCACTGTGTTTTGAGTAGGAACTCTCTCTGCACCCTCCAAGAGCTCCAGCAGAGCAACACAGATAACAGAGGTATGTTTGAAAAAGGAACACTGAGAAGCCAGGTTGACAGAGAAAAGTGCCACAGCCTTTACTGTGCCTGTCAGACTGCTGTACTTGTGGTGCAGGAAAGTGATGACAAACCTTTTTGATGTTTGATGCCAAATTAATTTAAAAGACATCATGACTTAGTGTCAGCTCAAATCTCTGTTGCTGGCACCAGTGCCAAATTTGGCAGTAGATCACCATCACCATGGTAGTGTGGCTTCTGAACTAATGATTCTCTTTTGTTGCCCGCAGTGAAAACATTCGGAAAAGAAACTGAGAGATCAACTCTAATGTACCCTCCTCAAGAAGGAGGACTCTGAGTTAAAACAAAGGTGCACTTATTTATTTACATTTTCCATACCATTTTTAAGTAGTTTGCCCTGTGGGTATACCAGCTACAGAAACTCCAAGACTGTAACTACTTAGAATATGAGAAATCTGAACAAGCAGTTATATGGGATAAAACATGATAGAGAAGTAGTATGTAATGTTGTATCCTCTATGAATATAGACAACAGCATAGAACAGAGAGTAAAACTGGGTGAAAAAAACTTGTAATTTTCTCTTAATTGACTTCTTTTTAATTGCTAGGTGTATGACAACCTGCAAACACCGCTAAGCACAGGTTGAAAATACAGAAAAGTAATTGATCAGCATGTGAAATAAAATAGGACTTTTCAATTGCACGTAGTTTCATAGATTACAGTAGCTCTCAGTTGCATTTGGAAGCACTTAAAAAAAAAAGGTGTGTTAGTCTTGGGGTCTACCAGCAAGGCCAACTGTGATGTTTACACAGAATAGGATCTGGATCTACTTGTAAATTACTAAAAGAGGGAAAAGTGTATTTCAGCATCACTTGACTGGTTTCATTTCTCTATAAGTATCTTTGCCCACAGAAGTATGCCATGAAATCTTATTGAAATTGAAAACTGTAAATATCTCCTCAGTCACCTAGCTGAACCATGTTGGTTCGTCTTGGTTTATATCACCTTACTTCCTAACCATCCTGCTTGTCCAGGTCTATGTGTGACCAAGGAAGTTTTGCACAAACAGCAGCCAATTAATGAGAATTGTGGGTGTTTATTGTCAAGCATCCTATTTTAGTTTCTGACAAAGAGAGCAAGAAATGAGTTTATGTAATGGAGGAGGATTGCTGTTACAGAAAAGCCTTTGCATTTCCAGTGATCTACTGCCTGGTAGACTTGCAGACAGAGATTCCCAGAGGCTGAAATTCTGATTTTGCTCTACACAGAAAGGCTGCATGCCTGTTTACATTGCCCCAAATTATGCCTAATCAGGCATTAGCTTTTGATGTCAATTTACCCTTATGCAAAGCTTTATGACCTTCTTAATGTGTGACAGAGAGAAGGATCTTTGTTGATAACTGGACCTGATATCCAGTTTTAGCTTATGATAAAAACCAGCATGCTCCAATCCTTCCCCTTCTGTTTATTCTCACCTAGAGAAATAGAAAGCAAATCACTTTTTTACAGAGAGAGGCAATTCAGAGGAGCTTTCTGGGAAGGATTCTCTGAACTGGGCAGGTCCTCACCACAAGACTGGAGAATTACCACACAGCTGACTTCTTTCAGGAGTGCTTTTAACTTCCTGACCCTCTTACATTGTTGAGTCTATACCCTGTAAGGGACTTCAGGACTATGTAGTGCCTAAGATGATGATTTTTTTCTGTTTGTCATGACTTGGGATCTGACATGGTGGTAGGTCAGCAGTTTTTTTACTGTTTTAAACATGTGTGTGCAGCTAAACCTCTTCTGTTGCTGTGGTTTTTAACTTTCTGAGATTGCTAAGGAAACTGTTTCTTTTCATCTGAAGCTAAGCAGTGGCTTGATTGTTTAGACATGAGCAACAAGGCTAGGTGCCATTAATTGATTTTTTAAAGAGCCCTGTCTGTAATTTGAACTTTTCCAGCCAAGAAGCATGCTATTCATTTTTTGAAACCCCAATTAATTCTGCTTTTAAAGGAGTTCTCTTTTTACCTCATTACTTGTTGAATTGTTTTTTGTAAATTTTTAGAAACTAAAAAATGGTTTTGTTTAGCAGGTGTTAGATGTAGACTTTAAAGTAACACTAAGTTTTACAGAAAACTTCCATGTTGCATTGGGTAGTTTGAAAATCTAATTATGGAAATGGATTGTTCCTAACAGAGTGTGAATATATTTATATATATATATGATAGATGCATATAACAAAATTTATTTAGACTACATCTTGCTTCAGAATACTGGAAATCCATATAGATATACCTTCAGATTACTTTAAAGTGTAGACCTGGTCTCATTACACTGTTTTAATTAATACAGAATCTGAAATGGCACCATTTCCATTAGCCTGTTTCCTAGAAATAAGGCTAAACCTGCCAAATGATATTATGAGAATGTGATTTCTCATATTATGCAGCTATTATGCATGATTTCCTAGGAGCACCTCTTTCAAAATCTTTTCCCATAATAGTGCAAATACCAGTGGAGCAAGTCTCACTTTTAACCCTCTGCTCAAAATGGTGCAAATGGGGAGTCACAAACAAGATCTGAATAAAAGTCTGTGGAGTTTAAAAGCTCCATTATTCAACACTAATTGCTCCTAGAACACATTTGTCAGGGAGGTCTGTGGAGAGTGGTACTCAGGTGGGGATACACTCTAACACAGTCAGTCCTAAAGCACCTGTGGATTTTACTATTATCAGGTATTGTTTTGCTTTCTTAGAGAAGGATGAACATGATGGAATGGAGCTCATCTCCTACTGCCTGAGAGGGTCAAGAAAACCCTTAAACACAAGGCTCAAGGCTCAGGACAATTCCTGCTGGCTGATATCCTGGTCTGTGTTCTTTATGATGAACTTCTCCTGCAATAGATCTGTTCTGAACCACAGTGCATTAATCAAAGTGAGTCATGCTGGCTCATATCTGCACTCAGCTGCCACAAAGAAGTGAAATGATATAAATCTCTCAGATATCATCTGGTAACTGCTGGTCTGCTTGAGTCTATCAGTGTCCACATTGGTGCCATGCTAGACCAAGCTCTCTAAAGCCCTGAGAGCCTTTGTTCCAGACATTGGTTTCACCTTGACCAGCCACCTGGTTTTTCCTGTGGCTTGGGGTCAGCTATCACACAATGTTTTGAGGTGTTCTCTCAACATCCTTTTTCATTTTTCAGTGTTTTTTATGCAAATCTGAAGTCCTTCCACATATGTTCCTTGTTCTAGGGACTCTGAGCACTACTTGTGCTTTGGTGACATCTTCTGGATAAGGTTGCCACTGGAAGGACTAATTAATACATCTCAACTTCTAGCCTTCTTTGTGCTTATTTCTGATCTCTTTTGGGAAAAAAAAAAGCTCACAGGTGCCTGGTTCCAGTGATTAGCACCCTGTCTGAAATTTAGTAATGGGTTTGAGACTCCAAAGTGAAAGATGAAAATGGATCTGATTAAAAGCAAACAGAAACTGCCTATGTGGTGTTTCACACACAGGTGCAACAGGAACTTTTGTCTTGCATTTGGATAAAAGATTTCTTTAACTTCACTTAGCATTCTCTAATTTTCCTCTTAGGATGGGTCTGTACTTTGCAACCTGCTGGCTAGACTAGGCAGAGAGGTTTTTCTTGGCCAGAACAAAGACATACAGCCAGGTTTCCTGCTTCTAGCAGCAGATGCCTAAAGGAGAGGATAAGGTCAAGGTAAGCCGGGGGCCAGAATTCCAAAACCACATTTTTAGCCACAGGCAGAAATGCCATAGGAGAACTTCAAGACAGAGGTAGCAACTTGTATGTAATAGGTTGTGATGGATTTTTCTTCCATAAAATCTTCCAGGTGTTCTTTTGAGCCCATATAACATTTTTAGCCTCCATAATGTCAGTCAACCAGGAGTTTATCATCTTCTCTCTGTCCTCTGTGGGGAACAACCTCTTCACTGTTTTTTGGGTTTGAACTTAACACTCACTTATGTCACTTGATGCCCCATTTACTTATATTGGAAAGGATGGGTAATATCGACTCTGCTCTTCTTTATAGCACAGAACATTTTTCCTGTTAGCTAGGAATCCCTGCTCTGGGGTGGCCCTGCTCCCTCCTAGGAATATTCTTATCATGTTTGCACCTTCCCTTTTTCTTCCCTTTGGTGCCAGGAGAGAGGGTACACACCACATACAGCTGTTCAGCTACTATATCTTAGAGTTTCTGGAGAGCTCCAGAGCAAATGCAATTGGGTCCTGGCCATTTGCTACTGCTTGTTCTGTCCTTTTGCCACACATTCACCTTCCCTTTGCTTTGTCCATTTTTCCATTAGTCCTTCTGCCAATTTTGCATCTGGAGAAAGACCTCCTGTGTCTTCTACAAAAAAAGAGAGTAGGTCTAGCACTGTAACTTCTTCAAGCTACTTAATGATAATTTCAAACTCACTGAGGCATTTGACCATGATTTATTTTCTCTAGAAAATTCTATCACATATTGGTCATCTGTATCTCCTCTAGGTTCTAACCTCAATAAGTTCCAAACAGTGTTGGGTTTTTGTTAATTTTTAATACAGTCTACAAGTTGATCCTTGCACAATTTTTTTTTTTTGTCTGTGTACTGCAGAGTTTGCAGTGGTCATTGGAAGGACACCATGCTTTGTTTGTTCATAAAGATATTTCCTTTATTTTATTAATACATTTTACATTGGCATATAGCCATGCTGATTTCCTTTCCATGTTCCTGATTTTCTTCTACTATTTTGTGATTTTTTATTTGCTCTGTGCACCCAAAGAGCACTAAATAGACTTCATGCCTCTCTAAAAATTTAACTCTTGCAGTTACCATTTCCACCTTATTTTCTTGATAAGATTGACTCTTTGGATGAATATCTGTGTTCTAATCCTTTAAATTAAGGGTAATGAGATAAAATAATATTGCATTTTGTCTGTGGATTTGATTTTTACTTTCCCATTGATTTCCTTGCCACCTTGGAAAGCTGCATATTACTCCGGATATGAATTTATTCCTAATTTTACCTACTTCACAACTCTCTTTGAGAGAGTGGATAATACTGTTTCAGCAGACATTGCTGCTGGACTGTTTCAAAGCAGCACTAAGCTGTTTCAAAACAGAACTAAGTACTAACCTCAAAATTTTCTCATATCATGGATTATGGGAAAGCTTTCATTTTTATGAGGGCCAAATTGGAAAAACTTTTAAGTGATTTTTAAATGCCTCTAATCCAAATATTGATCCTGTAATTTGTCAGTCCCTAAATACGTTTTTAAAACTTCCTCACCCAAACCTTGATGGAGGGCTGTTTCCCCTTTTACTGCTATTCCCCCAGCATTCCCATGTGCCCACTGTGCACTCCTTCCCAGACAATCCATTTTGCCCTGGGGGCTTTCTGGGGCAGTTGTGCCTCCAAAGCAGTTCATTACCATCTCCCCAGCACCTGGAGAAATGCACCCACCAAACAGCACTCTGCAAGGTTAAAATAGAATTCAGGGAAGAAAAACATCTCTGTTGTTGCTCACAAGCCAGTTGTGAGTAACCTTAGCTCTGAATGCACAGTGCATTGACCTGCTGTGCAACACAGGCTGCAGTTTTGTGGGAAAGGGAAGGTGAACCACAGCTGAGCACTTGCTATTTTGTGCTGTGAATGAGGCTGGACACTGGCAATGAAACACAGAACTTGGCACAAATCCACAATGACATCACCAGGAGGAAAGGTGTCCACACCAAAGCACCTCTAATCTTCCTCAGTGCCAGGGAAATGTAACAGTCTGCTGGCACAACAAAGGCAATTCATTTTGATTTTTGTCAAAGGAGATGCTGGAACCAAGTTTCCAATACTGCTTGTCAGAAAAGCTTAGGGTGGGTAGTGGTTTCATAGGGCTTTAAAGGTAGGAGTTTCATCAAATTTTTAAAGACCTATCACTGTTTTTGTTTGCTGGTGAAGTAAAACATGTTTGCAGACAAGGTTCAGGGGTACAGGGAGACAGTCATTAGGTGATAATATTTTCCTCCTCCTATAACGATTCATTTACGAGGCAAAGAAGTATGTTGCAGTCTAGATCATGCTGAGCAACTCTCTAAATAAGCCAAAACTGCATTTCCTTCCCACCTGTGCCACTGAAGTGATGAGAGCCACTTGGCTGAGACTGGACGAAGGTTGATGTGAGGGCTGAAGATGTCCAAGCCACAAAAACCTCTGCACATTTTATACTTCCTGGAGAGCTGTTGAACAGCTGTCTACCAACATCTGGAATGGTGTCAGAAACTTGTCAGCCAGCTGCTGCACTGAAGGGAGAAATTACTGCCCTCCTCCCAGCAGTGGCTGTTACAGGTCTCGTAAAGATGTTGCAGATCTTCGGATGCAGGGCCCAACTTTTGTATCCTGGCCAGAATGAAATTTGGCAAGCTCTGCCACTCTCAGGGAAAGAAAGTACAACACCCAGAAGGTTAGAAGTCCTTCTGTTAGAAGTCCTCAACCTTGATAGGTTTCTGGTCGAAGAATTTAATGATTTTCTTTCAGGAAGATGGATGGCTGCTCTCCAGGTGGCTCAGCACCACTTCCTTTCTACCCGCTTCTCTGAAGCCTGATAGTGACATTTCAAATCTAATCATCATTTGAAATCCTGGTGGGAACCAATTTCATATCTAATCTAAATCGAGTGAAATAAATAGGTTTGCGCCACAGGTGAATTTGCTCTGATCTACTTCCTGCTTTTCAGAAGTCAGAAAAGTCCGAGAAGTTTCGAGGTAGAACTTGAAGAATTACACCGTGCTTCTGATGTGAGGTGTTGTTAGTCAGGATTGACAGCTGTCCTGCTTCTCTTGGAACAGAGGTGGCATTGGCTGGGAACTCTGAGGCAATGTTTCACTGGTCTTGTTCAGTATCTCTTTAGCACTGCCACCATTGCACCCAGAAGCTCTCTGTTGCTGTGGCAGGTTGTTTCTGGGAGGCTGGAATTACTGTTACCCGTTTGCTTCATCCCTGTCCTCACAAAAAGCGACTGTGAGCATTAGGTCAAGCAAACAGACTGCTTGTAGGGCACATTTGTGGTGCTTTCTAGCACTTTAATAGCTTCCTTAAACTCCAAGGCTCACACCAATAAGAGCCGCACTGGGTTGGGGCCTTTTTTTCCTAAGTTTTTCAATCCATGTGGTTCAGTCCTCTGTAAGATAAAGATCAAACAACTTGCACTGAAGAAACTCAAGAGCATTACAAGTGCTGGCCTTAAAACAAGAAAAAGACTATTAGATATGGGCATATAAACAAATACAGAACAATCAAAGATCAAATTGGAATGTGCTTTTTGTACAGGTACTCAAGTATCTTTAAATTTTTTACCACGAATCTCTAAATCATGTCCCAAGTGGTTGGTTTGTTGTTTTTTGGGTTTTTTTTTTTAATTAGACATTACTGTCCCTACATAATTACTTATATATGTGTACATTTACGTGCACTTAAGTTACATATTTATACATAATACATTACACTTGTAAATGTATTACATATGCCAGATTATTTTATTCGTATTTGCAGTGAACTTTTTGAAGTGCTGATATTTAGAGATTCAGACACTTCCATTTTTAGTGTCATGTGTGAAAAAATGGAATAGTGGCTGTTTCTGGTTCTGTTTGGACTGGAAATTTTGTTTAAAATTATCCCATCTCATGAATTCTCTGCTGTCCCAAACATTATTTCAGCACTGGTGTGTTTTTTACTGAAGCTCTTGCAAATATTTGCCATCATAAAGGTGTTGCTACAATTCTGCCCCATGTAAAACTCTGTTAAATGAGCAGTGCATGATATTTACAAAGGTGTACAATCTAAATTGAGTGCATCAGACAAGTCCTGCAGTTGGTAGCAATTAATTTTCCATGCTTTGATGTGACAATTTTAACATTCATAAGCTTAAGCACTGGTAGATTTTGAGGTCTCCAGAGCCTGGGTGCTTTGTGTCAAACAAATTGTTCTCTGAGAACGGCATCATTGTGTGATGGAAAGGGGAAATCATCAGTTTAGCCACGATGTTTTGCTGAGATTTGCATTTCAATGGCGCTGAGGCAAGCAAGCAGGTTTTAAATTAATGGATTTCAGATGCCTTTTCTGACCATGGTTATGGGGCCTAGGCAGACTGGACTTCTTAGACCTGTCAGGACAGTTCAGAGTTCCTCTCTCCACTGCTTTAAAAACGTGGATGCTGCCCAGGTAATGTGTGCAGTACATGGAAAAATTTAAGAGTTCTTGAAAGTTACGAGGGGTGATGGAGAGCCTCATGTTCTCACCTCAGATCTCACCACCAGACCTGGAACCAGCATCTTCCTCTTGCAAATTCCTTCCCTCCTGTGCTTAGCTCACATTTCCTCTGTGGTGGCTTATCTTATGGCAAGTTCTTTCTGTGGCCTTGGTGCTGATTGGAGATGGGCAACGTGGGCTGCTGCAAACCCAGTCCCTACCTCTAGGACTATTCAAGTGGTGGCTGAAAAAGAGAAATGTCAGTCATGAGTGTGTAGAGAAAACAGATTTTATTTTCTCAGTAGTTTACAGGGTGAAGGCTCAGGCACTTCACGTGAACTTGTTTGTACTCATGTTTGATACTTTTTTTTTCCTTTATCATCTGCCCTAGCAGTAAAAAAAAAAAATATTGTCAAATAATATATAAATGTCAATGCTATCATAATACCTTCTACAGTTATGTAGGAATTGCTCTTTGTAATGTCAGCCATCCTTAGTGTGTGAAATATTTTATGAATGCCTTAAATGAAATGGGCTGAGTGTCTGCCAGGATGTAGACACCTTCATTGCTCTGAATTTAAATGATATGTCAGGGGAAAGAACAAGATTAAAGCTTCATGCATATTTTAAAAGAGATATTTGGGTCATCCTGCAGAAATGTTGAATTTCTTTTTTTTTTTTTTTTTTTTTTTTGAGAATGAGCAGAGCACTGTGCTTGCCCCCATGGGAGGATCAGCTTTCTGTCCTTCACCATCCTTCTTCATCCCCTGCCTCATCAGAGGGGTCAAAAATTGAGTGAGGGAGAAGCAGTGTTTGCTATACAAATGTGTATGAGCTGTGCCTACTCCTGGCAAGCTCCTTCTCTTCCCTTCTTCCCACTCCCTGCTGACAAAACCCAAAAGGCAGGCTGCTGCCAGAGCCAGGTATGCTGTCTCCCAGAGCACAGTGCTGGTGTGGACAGGAGTGATGGGGACCTGGGCTCTGCCCTTCAGCCCAGGGGTGGGCAGGACAGCTGGGACAGTGGGGAATAGGAGCATGAGGAGAAGCTCAGCCTGCTCTCTCCAAGGTCTCCCAAGGTCAATGTGGCTTTCTTTCTAAATATTTGCCTGCAGAAGTGCCATGTAGGAGAGAACAAACCCTCTCAGGAACAAGCAGTGACCACCATCATTTGTTTTGCTGCACACCTGGCTTTGAAAGAACAGGTTTATAAATAGCCTGCTGCACTTAAATGTGAATTTTTTTACAGCACTGCTAAACAACAGCAGTCCCTGAACATGTTTGCAGAAAACAGGCTGTGGGATGTGGAGGGAATGGATGGTGCCAAACATCCCTAGAAGCTACTGCATCTCCTCATGAAGAACTGAGATGTGACCATTCTCCTGTGATTTAGTGAAATATGTCAACTTCTTGTGTTGCCCATCTTCAACCAAGAGCAATTCCCAACAGGAATGGGACAGTTTGCCTGAAGTGCTGGTTTGCTGTCATCATGAAAAAGCTTTAGTCGTGTATCCCCTCTCTCCAGCAGACACCAGCAGGGGCCTGGGAGCTGCACAGGGCACACCAGCCTGGCCAGCTGCACCCCCTTCAGCTGCCAGGATAAATAAGTTTGCAGCTGTTGTTATGGAGATAAATAAGGACAAAAGACTGGGCTTAAATGCTTTTTTCCTTGACTTTGCAGGAGAAACAGAATAGCTGTTGGGGGAACCAAATTCCTCCCCACATTAATAAAGTATCTGATGTGCCCATTGCTAGGGTAAATGTTGTTGGTGATTAAATGGTGACTGGTGATAAATCCCTAATAAAGAGAAATGTTCACCAAGATGAAAGGTGATCCCAATTGATCCTCATTGAATTCGCAAGATTTCATTCCCTTTCTTGAAATCAGAGAAGGAAGTGGAACAAACCCTCTGGCAAGGAGATATGATTAAATAAAGTGCAATTGGAAAAAACAAAAAATTTGCAAATGGACTGACTTCAACCAAATGCACTGAGATGAAATGAGGTGCAGTGAGAAGGACTGAAACTTGCCGAAATTATTCCCATTGAAATCCCAAAATTAGGGAAGAAAGGTAAACAAAGAGACAGGAGAATAAACTGAAGAAATGAAATGCTAAAAAAAAAAAAAGGAGAAAATTCTGAGACAAAGTGAAAACAATAAAAGGGACTGAGATGATCCAAGCCCTCTTGCTATTACTGCAGAGTCCAGGCCTCTGAACAGTTTTACTGGGTACTCAGAGAAAACTGGCAGGCAGAAAGAAAACTACATATACTCATTCAGCCTTGGTCTGGTGTTTTCCAAATACCAGACTAATAATATCCAGGCTTTTAAGTTTCAAGGTTTTTCTTGAAGTTGGGTGTTTTGGGGTTTTCTTCCCTTTGTTTAATCTGCCCTCCTGTCCTGAAGTGTGCTCATTTACAGGTGACAACTCCCTGAATGACAGAGGACATCTCAAGAAGGTCCCTTGTGTTTCAAAGCTCTCCATGAGCCACAGTGAGGCACCCAGGCACAAGCAATTCTGACATGCACTGAACCAGCTACATCTGTGTCAGTGATGCTTTCCTTGAAATGTCTGTAGGCTTTTCCCTTTCTCCCTTCAGTGAAAGAACAGGATCTCCTTGTTAGAAATGTACTGCCTGCATTTTGAATGAGGAATCTCTACTGCACAGGATTTTCTTGGCACGGGTGGATAGTCTTTATTCCTCAGGTGAATTTGCTTTATATCCCCTTGAATCCAATACAGTATTTTACTAGTAGTACTGTAGAATGTTATTCTCCAGTCTAATTTTGTTTGTTTTGCTTTAAAGAAACTTGGTATTGATTGAAAGAGCAGTACCACCAGTTCATAACAATCTTATTAGTTACAGATGCTTACATGCTAACAAATTGACCTGAGTCTTCAGGACTTCATGGTCATTTCTCCAGGTTCTATTTTGGAATAGCTTGATAGTTCACTTGCAGAGGAAGTTTTCTTCTTCCTGATCAGTACTGACACAATTTTAACAAACGATGGTAGAAGCGTGGTCTACAGTGAGGACAGACTCCTTGCTGGGCAGCACAGTGAAGACTGCCGTGCTGAATGCTGAACCAAAACATTCAAAACCAAAAATGTCCATTTTGAAGATGCAGTTCGTGGCTAGATTGGCCAATAAAAGGTGTTCTCCTCAAGGCCACCCCTCTGTGAAGGGACACTTCAGCCAGAGACACTTGGGTGCTTCTCAAATGGACTGTGACAGTGTTACCATTTCCCTCTGCATAAGGTAGCTGGAAAGGGTTGTGCTATTGAGTCTGCCTTGGGAGAAGGCCAGACATATTTTTCATTAGCTAGCAAAATGTCAAGTGGTGGGAAGAATGATTGATAGGACAAGGAAAAGGTGCATGAGAGCAAAATGCACAGGGATTTAAGTCAGGATTGGTTTCAACCCTTGCTTTCAGTTTGTCTGTGTCAAGTATGGGCACTGAGAGCTCACACAGCTTCCTTCCACTCCTTGGTTCAAACCAGATGGAGCCAAGTGCCCCTTGCCCTCTCCCCACAGCTCCTGCAGTGGGTTCAGCAGAGGCAGTGGACACTCTGGTGTGCACACCCAGGGCCTGGCAGGCAGTGAGGAGGATGCAGCAAGTGGGGCACGGGATGTGCACTCAGGCTTTGCTGAGCTCCCTTGTATTGCAAGGACAAGGAGGCAGAGGAAGGGTGTCAATTCTTAGGAAAAGCATTACTGAGGACTAATAAAAGTCTTTGTGTTGTGGCTGAGGAATACTGCTTTTTTCTTTTTTTATCTGAAGGAAACAAATAGAACTACAAATAAAACACTTGTGATTGTCATGATCCAAGATCTATCCACTTTAACTAATCCTGTACATTTTGTTCTGTTCCCAACAGTGCTGCAGATCTCTGTCTGCTTGGCCGGGACTCTTCCTTGTGAAACTACTGTATTTCTGCAATCCTGATGTTTCTTCTCCTGGCTGGGAATGAAAGAGTGTAATCTGTCCACTCTTTGTCAGGGGTCAAACAGCTGTGCCTGAGCTTTTGTAGATGTTCACAATATCCTCTAGTTCATTTTCTATACACAGCCTGAAGCACTGCCAGACCATGGAACACATGAGAAGGGGCCTTTCAGCCAGGAGAATTAAATCCCAGCCAACACCAGTGGGCAGCAGCAGCCATGGCTGTGGTGGCACTCCCTGCTGTGTCCGTGCCTCAGTGACCACTGGCACTGGGAGCTGCAGCATTGCAGGATGGGCAGGAAACGCACCATGGTGGTCCAGCTGGGAATGGCTGCTGGGAGCTGCTGCTCTGTAAATTCAGGGGCAGCTGGTGAGAAAGGGAGGGCGGGCAAGGCAGTGTCAGCTGCCTGCGGTGGGCGGGAGGCAAATCCTGCAACACAGCCCCCAGATGCTGAGTGATGCTCTCCCTCAACACTGCCCTCCCAGCGGGCCAGTTCCCAAAAAAGCCAGATGCCTGAGCAAAGCAGTAGCTTTTTCCACTCCCTTGGCCATTCCTCTGCAGGCACATGAGGCAGCAGCACTCCACTGCGATCCACAAGCACAGGGTGATAATCCCCAAATCACAGTTTAGCAGACCCTAATGTGGGGAATCCAGCAGAGGTTTTAATGATTAAAAGGCTGGTCTGGTATTTGGTGAAAGAAAACTTGAGTATTGTGCTAGGTCTACAGCAGGAGGGGGAAAAAAAACAAAAAAAGAACTCGTGGATCCAGGAAAATCACTCTGTATGTAAATGAAATGACAACTTTTTGTCTGAAATAGGTCCTTTGTGCACCAGTCAGGAATGTTTTTAATGTCTGGGGTTTTCCCCCTGCTCATTGTATGAGGAATGGGTTTACTTTTGTGCAACTCCTGTAATCTCAATTCTGGGACAGTTTTCCTGGATTGCTGAGATGGGTTGGTAGGGCATCCAAGACAGGAGATGTAGTATCTCAGTTTTGTGGTCTAATTGAAAACCACTGGGTTTTTTTAGCATCTAATTTTTTAGCATTTCACTTACACAGACTTGTGTGCAAATGCTCATTAGCTGAGATGCTGTCTAGTTCTCATGGAAGTTTTCATGCAAGGGTGTCAAGATGCTTTCCAAGGGAGCCTGTGTAATCTCCATTTGACACACACATACACTGAGGCACTGAGAGGAGCTACTTGCCCAAATCTATCCAGCTCAGCCCAAACAGAGCAGCCAGCACCACATTTGGGCATTTTGTGCCTATTTTCCAGGACATGATGCCTCTGAAATACATTTCAGGCATGCCACAGATGCAAGGTTGACCTCTTCTTGATTAGTCTGTGTCAAGAAGAAACCAATTCTTCACTGTGTACACTGCAACAATTCAAAGCATTCCAAAGTCAGATTTAGAATGTGTAAGTGCAGAGATAATAAATTTCTTTTTATTTGAAGGTCAGCTTATGTAATAGATTTTTTGCTTTAATTAGCCAGGGACCATGTTGTGTTCTGTATTAATGTGCACATAAATAATTGTACTATGGTGGTGTGATATTTTTACCTTTCTGGACATCTGTGTGAAACCCTAGACCTAAGACACAGAAAATGTCAGTGCTGCTGCCTCAGATTGCTTCTCCATGAGAGCTCCTTTTATCCCCATCTTAATCATTTGAGACTGACTTGCCACATAAATGGTTTGTTTCCAAATGTCCAAGGCATTGGCTCAGCTTTGACTCCTTGCCATGCTCTTGTCGTGGAACCCATCTATCATGGGTGAAGGCTTCTCCCTGTCTCTTTTCTCCTTGGGTAAGGACCCTGGCAGCTCCTCTGTGCTCCCCTGGCTCTGTGTTCCCCGCCACACAGCGTGAGGGGGACTTCTCTCAGCCTGCCATAGGTGACCTTGGAGAAATATTAAGCACCCACAAAATGCAAATAATGCAAGTCCTGTAGGGAACCCAGCTGCAAAGCAGGCTCTGTGTGTGTGTGACTTCTAGCCTTCAAGTGTTGCTCCAAAAGGACCTGTGTAACAAGGTTGTGACAAGCAATCAAAGGTGCTTGGAACACTTGATTCACCGCTTCCTTAATCACACCACCCCAGGCTGGGGGAGAGAAGCAACAATTCACCTTTTCCCTGTGAATCCAGCCTAGCAGGCTGGGCTGCCTGCTGTGAGCACCCAGCAGTGGAAGGGGCCTCATGTACGCTAAGCACAACTCCCATGCCTTGAAAGAAGGAAGGAAAGTTCCTTGGAAAAACGCAGTTGTTGAAAATCATGTCAGGAGTGCACCCTCCTTCAAAGGTTCAGAAAGGTTTTGCTCCAGCACTGAGCAGTGAACAGAGGAGCAAACAGGCAGTTGGCAAAATAGGGAGGGAGAAGTGAGTACGTGCAGAAATGGCACATCCAGCCTCCACAGCTCTTTGAAATTAGAGGGTTTTTTTGCTTGACATATGTTTAAGTTCAGAATAACAGTGAATTTACAGAGTGTTGTACTTCACTTTTGGGGGTCAAATCGTTTGAAAGATGGAAAAAAATCCGGTTAGCATCATGACCTTCTAAATGCATTGAAGTTTTAACTCCCTTAACTGAGTGAGCAGCATCTGCCAGCCTCAGGAGCTGGGGAAAGACTCTTCTCAGTAAATGAAAGGTGTAGCCAGCAGAGATTAGATAATTTCCCATACCTGGATTTATGGGGCAATGGAGGTTTACCCACTATGGGGGAGGCCCAGGTTAGGTGTTTAAACAAACCAGGCATGCACAAATTTTTGGGTCCAATGGGAAATACCCATGAGTGCTGAGGGAGCTGCCTGATGTCATTGCAAGGCCACTCCTGATAATCTTTGTATGCTGAAGATCCCGAAGACTGCAAGAAAGCAAATGTCACTGGCATCCTCAAGGAGGGCAAGAAAGAGGGTTGCCGAGAACTGCAGGCTGGTCAGTCTCACCTTGATCCCTGGGAAGGGGATGGAACAAGTTATTCTAAAAACTGTTTCTGAATACATTAGAGACAAACGATTTGGAGTAATCAGCATGGATTTATGAAGGGGAAAACCATGTGTGACCAACCTGACAGACTTCTACAACAAAATTATTTCCTTGGTGGAGAAGGGGAGAGCAGTGGATGATATCACCTTGAGCTTAGGAAGCCTTCCAGCACTGTCTCCTGTGACATCCTCACAAACAAACTGATGAATTATGGACCCTATTGCAGCTGTCGGTTAATTTATCTGGAAGCCTGTAACAGGGCAGTTGTTTTCTTACTGGAAAAGAGACTGTATTTCCTTTCTGAGTTAGATGTTCTTACTTTATGTGATCAAGGTCTTTGACTTATTTTTTTGCTTCTAGGTGTTTTCAGCTCTGCTCACATCCAAGATATAAATGGATGTCTGAGAGAGCCAGGTCTGAGCAGTTCATCACTTTTGCTTCAGTGACTAGCAACACCCCCCTACTGGGCCAGCACTGGGAAGGCTGGTGAACTGCCCTAGTGACCAGCTTTGCCTGTGCACACATTTTTGGGCTGGCTCAGTGCATGTAGCCACCCAGGCAGTGGCAAACCCAGGCTCTGAAGCTGTCACTGGCCAAGAGCAGGATATACTCGCTTGCTGGCCTTCCACGGTGATAATTAATTTTTATGAATGAGGGTGAGGGAAAGGATGTTAGAAACAGATTGATTATAATAGGCTTTTAATTAAAATGTTCAAACCACAATTTAAACTAAAAATATCCCATTACTTATCTTGCTATTTCCCAGGCACCAAGGCAGTGGGTGATAATGTAACTAATGATCTGATTGTCACTGGCTTGTATAATGAGGTGTGTCTGGGGGTTGATGGGATTATGCCATCAATCACAGCTCTTTGCAGCGCTCCCTTCTCCAGCAGAGCTCCCAGCAGGGCAGTGTACGTCTGTGCCAGCTCCCTCCCAGCTGTGACCTTCATTGTCTCTCCCCAAAATGATGAGCTCTCACGAGGGATGCAGAAGTTGGGATGAAAAATGCTGAAGCTGGATGATTTTCTGCACATGGTCATAGTGTTTCAGGGATGATTTTGCTGGGAGGTGGCTGCTTTGTGGCTTTAACTTGCCAGTAAACCATTTACTGAAAAAGTTACTGGCCAAAGGAGGCTCCAGAAACCAGGTCCTGCCACACCAGCTCTGATGTAGAGGACAACCAGGCACTGTCCAGATTAACAGGGGGGTGACAGCCATCAACTTGCAGTGGCACACCTGAGCTTCCTGAGGAGAAAGCCCGGTTTACAAATCCTGGGGGAGCTTTCAGGTAGCCCAGCTGAATGCAGACTTGGGTGGTTGTCCTCAAGGCATGACGGCCACCACAGCACCTGAGTAGGGCTTTCAAGGACCAGAGTGGGGTGTGTCAGACTATAAGGTTTGTCTCACAACAAGGATGTGCTTGCAGCAGGACAGAGAGTCCTCAGCAGCCCATCCTGTCCTGTTGCAGGTTGCCCTGAAGGTCTGGACTTGCCCCAGGCAGCAGCATTAATTTCAGGCCACCTTCAAACACAGCTTCCTGTACAGCCCAAGTGTCTCTGCATTGGGGAAGATAGATCATCTCAAAGTTTGTGTCATCACTCACTCTGATCAGAGCTCTCTCCCTCCCTGTTGCTGGATTGCCCCCAATTAACTTATAATAAATTAGGCATCATCTCATTTAATCATTATGAGGTCAAAAATAGCAGAAGGTTAGAAAATGCATTGGTCCATTAAGTCCTGCTGTCCACACTGCCTGGCTCCTGGGAATGCAGTTCAGCAGGGCTGCAAAGGGCGAGGCGGCTTCTTGAGACACCAGGAAAATCCAGCTCCTGACAGCCCACACTGAAGCACTGTGACAGTTCTGGAACCAGGAGCTGGCTCCTGACACTCCCCCAAGGTAAACTTGGCCCTGGGAGCTGGGCTGGCAGCGAGCTGGACCAGCTCTGGAGCAGAATATGGCTGGGCTCCCACCCCAAAACAGGCTGACAGTAGTGGGGCTCAGAAATATCCTCCTTTGGCACCTGGGGCCACCTCAAAGCTCAATACAACCCATTTGGTCTGGGGTGGGGAGGGGAGGTTGGCATCTCCCTGGCAGTAGTCAGGGACTACCTGTATTCCCATGTTTTAATGCAGGGGAGCCAACCTTTTTTGATACAAAATTCTATTTAGATCCCACACGAGGAAAAGTTTTCAGATAGAAAACTCTCTTACAACCACCTTTAGAGTTACAATTCAGTCTCTCAGCAGGAGACACCATTTTTCTCAACCAGAACTAGACAATGGTTTCCTTTTGCCTTCCTTCAGGCAAACACTTTCACAGGCACACAGACCATTAAATCAGTTTTCTGGTCTATTAATACCTACAGGTTGCATTCTTCAGGGGAGCTGCCAAACTGCTCATCAAAGTGCTGCAAAACATCAGCTGAACCTCTCAGGTTCCCCACAGTCAGTCTCCAACTCCAGGACTTGAAGCGTGCCTTTATCTCCATGGAATTCAGACCTGTGCCACCAAGAAAAGGAGCAGAAAAGCAGCAGCTGCCCCCAAAGGGGGAGTAACTGACACAAAGCTGGAAAAGAAATATGCACATACTAAAATGTAATTAAATACCATCGTTCATAGTATCCACACTTCCCTTACCACTTGGAAATTTTCCAAGTATACTGAACCCATTCATTTACAAAACAAAC
Organism: Eopsaltria australis; assembly: GCA_034509425.1. Lineage (NCBI taxonomy): Eukaryota > Metazoa > Chordata > Aves > Passeriformes > Petroicidae > Eopsaltria > Eopsaltria australis. Next base: position 531,658 of record JAVTVJ010000068.1, on the reverse strand, counting down.
GACCCAGCATCGTTAGCACATCCTGCAGACTTAATTTACATAAGGAAGGCAATCTACTGCAGATGTACCTGTTGCAAATTGTACTCATTCAAGACGCTGCAGCGTTATTTGCTTGCTGTTATTTGCTACGTTATTGTTTAAGGCTTCATTTTTACCCACATGCGGAGCTGTATTTTATTTGTGGAATAAAAAGCAACAGAACATTCTCTACCACTACTGTTGTTAGCAGTGCTTTAGTCCTTGCACTTTGAAACTAAACCTGGCTTTGAGCAGCTCACAAAAGGCCATCCTCAGCAATCTTACGGAAAGCTGTGCAGCTGTATTTACACGGGGCACAGAGTGTTTTTGAGTTAGAAACCCATCATGCTACCTTCAGTCACAATGCTGGAGAAAAGTGATGTCTACCATATATAATGCACTAGCTAATCAGAGTGCATTTCTCAGTGTATTTGAAAACAGAAGCTAGTGCCAGCTTTTGCGCTCTGGAGTGTGAGGAGGGGAAGAGAGGACCATTCTACATGCAAAGCTCATTCAGCACCTCATGCCCCAAATAGGCTCCAAGACTTATCACAGGGAATTGTCAGAAAAAAATACCCTTTTTGGGTGACCCTCCCCCTTCCCTCTACACTTGTGAAGATTCCTATCAGATTGACTAAAATCCTGAACCTCTGACTTCTCCTCAGAGTAACCTGACATGGAAGTCAATGCTACTTGGTTGCATTGTGCTGTACTGACCTGCAGTATTTCATCCAGCAGGGATTTCTGATTTCTGCCCACAATTTTCTGCTTAGTTTTTTAAACAGACCTACCTGTGATCTCTCCAAGCAGCTACCAAAATTGGCAGCAGGACCATATATCCAAAAAAGCACCAGGGAACGCTGCTCTAGAATCCTTTTATCACATGGAAATAATATTTTTTATATCAAGGCCTTGATTTAAAAAAAACAAACCCCAAAACATAAGGCCAGGAAGAGAGAGCTTGGTCAGCTGGTATTCCCCAGAACAGACCACTGAAGGGAAGCTGGGGTAGGTGTAGGGAAGATGTTTCATGATTCCTTTGTTGCCTCCAGCTTTGGTCACTTCTGTCACATGCCAGATACTGGATAAATGAGAACCATGAAAAATTCACTTTTGTAACAAAATTTATTTCTGCTCTGTGGATACAAATCCCAAACATCAACAAACAAATTCCAGTGGAAAAATACCAGTCATTAACAATGAAAACTTTTATTATTATTTAATAAATAGAACTTTGGCATTCAAAATTCTAGCTGTAAACCCTACTTTAAAAAAATTACAAAAAGAGGCAAGAACAACAAGCCTAAAGCTGAGCCAGCCAGTGGCTCCTTTACTTTTTACAATGAACACATTGTGATTAAGTCATGACAACTCTATTTACATATGAGGTATTCTGAGCAGTTCAAAAATTGAACCCAATTTACAAAACTACCAGTCTTCAGGGACTGATCCAGTACATATGTCAGCTGTGCTTTTAAAAGAGAGCTCCAGACACTCCTCCCCACTGAATTAATGATATACTGTAATAATATACACAGAAAAAACACATTATGATTTGTGTTTCCTGCTCACACATCATATTCAAAGAAGCTGCATACTACAACCAGCCTAACATTCAAAGTGTACACCTAGTACCTGGTTTCAGTACTTCTGTTTCTAGACATTATGCAGGAGTCCTTACTACAAAAACTTATTAACAAAGTAATGGTAGATGAGAAGAAAACAAGGTGCAGTCATCAGCATCCTAACAACTTATCTGAAGCTCAAGGGGAATAGACATTTACTTCAGGCTAAAAAGGCACAAAGGTATGCAGCTGTGGAATTAATATTGCTAATGAGCTACCGGAATAAATCATCCCTTTAGATAACAACCATTGATCTGTCTGCAGTCTAAGAATGCAGATTAGTTCAGAAGATTTTTTCTCCACTCATGGTAGAACTTATCGTATCAATGATAAGAGCATAGTTATACTTCCAACTGCACCGGCATCACACCACTGAGAAGGACAAGGAAACTGGAGCAAATTATGCCCTGATGGAGAGACCACAGCATGCTGTCACTGCCCGTGCTATGGCAGCAGGTCGTGGAGGAAAGGGTTTGATTTCTTCCTTTCCTTGTGCTCTTACCCTTCCCAAGAAAAATGTCCAAAAAATGTCTGAAACAAAAGACAGGCAGTGAGGGCAAAGGAAGAGAGGAAACCTTTTGAAGTGAAAAGGACGGAATTTCAGCTCTTGAATGACTTCATGACCACCATCAGTTTCAAATGCTGGAGCCCAAGTGGGTGGTTACAGCAAATCTCCACAATTTCACACACCTGTCACACCACAAAGCTGCACAGCGGAGTTCAGCAACCTAAATCACATTTACATGACCGAGCTGCGTTACTTCTATATAGTAAATACTTCTATATAGTGAATACATCATCTATAGCTTGTCGGAAGACGGTTACTTTCCATGTGTTTTTCAAAATACATTCTTAAATACAGTAGTTACTGTAAGTATCTTCCAGAGGATCATATAAATTCTATCTGAAACTGCACAAAATGTTACTGTACTGTTTGCTGACAGCCAGAACAGTACAGTATCCATTCATCTGCAGTTGTTTTTCAGCCCTTGGGATTGTCTAACAGCTACAGCAAAAAGTTGTCATGACTAAATCGAAGCAATTCCAATATTAACATTCGTTAATCACCTCTGTATTAAATATGCTGAATGAGACCACACACACTACATTTTTACCAATTAAACAGTCATGCATATCTTAGACAAAGCTTATTCCATTTAGAGGCATCTGTAAACTGATGCATATATAGTAATTGCTACCACTACAACAGGCCAAATTTTAAGAAATCAAAGCAAAGTACTGTATCGCTGTAAATAATCAATTGGTAGTCTGCATCTTTGGCTCATACATCCATCATTTACCTCCCAACTTTAATTTGACTGAGGCAGATAAACTCAGGGGGTTTTAAAATCAAGTGCTTTCAAGTCAACATAAATATTACAGGTTCTGTAACAAAAACATTAGAACACAAGATTACAGCACTGCAATCAAAAGTATTATGAATAAAATGGGATCGCCTCCCAGAGGGACTTTCAACTAATACTTGAAGAGCACAAAAGCTCTGAAGTGCTTTGAAAATATAAACTACTGATCTCAACTTTGCAGTACAGTATCACCATTTAGCAGGAGGGACAGTGGAGGCATACCAGCCAAGTGACAAGCTAAATAGTTCAAAGTGACTCTAAAGATCTCCTGCTCCCCTCTAACTGTTCTACTAAACTCCTTGTGATTTCTATCAAATGTAGATAAATGTGGGTTTGGGTAATTTTTTATAGGTACAACATTGCCATCTAAGGAAGCAATAATGCGTAACTTGTGTGTTTCCTCTCTCCCTAGTATTTCTAATTTATTATCTGAAATGCTATTGTTGAATTCTGATAGGAGACAGCCAGAAACTGAAGACTACTTCACTGCAGGGTTGAACCCAACCAACCACACCAGAGGAACGAGCTGAAGCCTTAGTCACAAAAGCCAGCACTGTCAGAGGCACAGCAAACTGTGCAAGCCCATTAGTACAAAGATCCTTGTTTTCAGTTTTGCACTAGTGTAAAAGTACACCTTCGAAGCAGCAGGTGTGTATTAATGTGGAATTAATATTGCTAATGAGCTACCAGAACAAATCATCCTTTTAGATAACAACCATTGATCTGTCTGCAGTCTAAGAATGCAGATTAGTTCAGAACATCTTTTTCCCACTCATAGCAGAACTCGTCATATCAATGAGAAGAGCACAACTATACTTCCAACTGCATCTGCATCACACCACTGAGAGGGACAAGGAACCCAGGAGCAAATTATGCCCTGATAGAGGGACTAGAGTGTGCCTACAGAAAGAGCACAGAAATTTAAAATAAAATGGCCTCATTTTTTTTCCTTGAAATAGACACTAGATAACTTCACTTGAGATTTTATCTAGACACTGTTTTAGTGCTCACAGGAGCTGAACCAGTCAGATTAATCTATCTGATAACACCATGTAGCAGTAATATAAATAGCAACACTATTTTTCACAAATTAGTCCTAGTTTCAGGATAGAGAAAATTGTCAAATAAATAAATCCATACAGCTAAAAACAATTAAACCACTAAATTATAAAAACAGCATTAACAGTAACTGTTAAACAATAAACAGAAAGCAAAACATCACCAAATCAGAAAACTGAAGATATTCACTATTGCCATAAAAATGCTACCCTAGAATTAATTTGGGTCAAATTACTAAGATTTCAAAGAGATTTCTGCTGTTATCCCCACTCCAGATCAGATGACTGACTTGCACCTTAAGGCATCTGAAACCTTCTTGCAATACCATACAAGTAAGTGATGCACATATTTTTCTTAACAGTGTGACTTGAAAGTGGTTTTGCTCTTTCCAGGGTTTTGTTTCCTTCAGTTAAATACTATTTTCCACAATGCATAACTGTGCAGCTAACTTGCAGTGATGTTCCTGGAAATGTCATCTGTCCCATGGGAGTAAAACAGCACTGCCAAGTGACACTCACTGAATAAGCTATGGAACATGACCTTACTGTTTTATGCAATTGCTTCCTACAAAAATGGAGTAATCAAGATTTCCCAAACAATGTGGAAAATTTTCAGTCCTCAGATAACCAAGTACTTTATCCTGATAACTGGAAACATTCTGTTTTGAGCCTTAATTTGTCAAGGGTCAAACACCCTTTTTGTAGCTGTGGTAAAAATGGCTGAGGTGGTGCTTTAATCAGAGGCCTTCAGGAACATAACACAGCAACATTTTGAAATGGGAAGGACCTAAGGGGAAAATAAATACAAACACTAAAATACAGTTGTTGGTTGTTTTGGGATTTTTTTCTTATAGCCATGAAGTATGCTGCAGTTTTATGTCTTACAGCTTCTCTGGTTTGTCACAGACTTTGTACTATCGAAACTTCTCAGAGCAATGTGAGAGTGCTTCAAACAATCTGATACACAGCTATATTTTATGGATTTGTTTGCATAAAGGAGTTAAACCTGGGGTTTTTCTGCTACTGGATAAACATGGTAGACATCCATTACTAAAAACATCTTTCTTATTTCCTAATTTTTGACAACTTGGAGAGCAATTACTTTTTGAGTACTCCAACACTGTTCTAATTGCAATTCTTAGAGTGAAGAGCAGTGGCAGAAGCCTCTGGCTTCACCATGTACAACTATAGGTTCTTCAACCCTCTCCCCCTAGGATCTGAACACAGATAATGCCACACAAACCCCTGATGAAGGAAAGGACTGAGAGTTGTAGCAGCACGGCTGTTCTGAAGCTCTGGTTCCAAAAACTAGGAGAAGTAATAAAATGAGCCCAAATGAAGGAAACAGAGTGTCCAACTGAATCATTCTTCACAGCTTGTTCCTACATTCAGTAGTTTGGAGAAAAGATTTCTTGCAGTCTGTACCACTGTTCACATGATGACTGTCCCCTGCACACCAGACTCCCGAGATCGATTACACTCAGCCCTCGGAGATGCGTGTCCAGTGCTATTTGCAGCCTCCCATATGGCTCCTAAATGGAAATGCAAAGACCTGTGACACAGCAGGACCCAGTCAGTTGTTTGCTACAAGATGGAGTGCTGTCATTGAGTGATGCAGTTGTCCCCCATGTCCTGAGCGTATCGGTCTGACATTATAGTCCTTAACTCATCAATATCCTTCCGCAGCTGACAAACGTCTGAGAGCTTCTTTGAAAGCGTCTCTGTGCTGTGGTAGTTTTCACTCTCTTCAGATGAACAGCTCAGTGCTACAAAAAACAACACCCAAGGTTAAAGCTCCAGCAGATGTGTCCTGTGAATACTTCAACTAGTCACCACCTTGGAAACAAGAGGCAGGTCACTTAATTACATCAAGACAAATCACGCTTCAGTGTGATGAAAAGTCTACAAAATGTGGTACCATCTGAACTCACACTCAATTCAGAGCCATCAGTGCTTCTCTGAAAGACATGGTTTTCTGTTTGCACCAAGATCTAGACTTGCTGAAGTCTGATGAATCAGAACAGCAGTGGAAAAAAATTGATAGAGCAGCCATTTTCTAGGGGCTTCAGGGGTTTTTACAGTCACTCAGAAAAGAGGTGTGTAGCAGCTCTTGCTGCACAAACACTGTACTTTACCTTTCTACCTTGCTGATGGTTCAGTTCAGCAACCTGTCTACCTGATAAATTCTAATTAACATTCAGAAAACATCAGAATATGACACATTCAGGTCAACAAAACCAGCCTGTTAGAAGGAAAGACCTAGCACAAACTTTGTCTGACTGGTTTTAGGGCATGCTTCTCATTTCCTGGTTAAATTTAACAGCTTAGTAAAAAACAGCTACATGAACAGAACTAGAGATGAAGTTATCAGGCACAAGGCTTCTTTAAAACATCTGGACACCACCATATACATATTCAAACAGTAGATGGAAACTCCTATCACTTTGATCCCAAGGGCTTTAAAACAAAAGCACACAATGTGTTTAGCATCTGTTAACCCTCATAGTGACTGCAGTGTGTCTCAGGAGGGACAGACACCTGACTGCACACTGTTCTTTTCTAGAGCAGTGAACATGTCCATGAAGAGCCAGCTACCTGCTCTCGTGACTTGGCAAGGACTAATGCATTTAGTGGCCCAGAGGCACTAAGAGCCCAGCTTTTTCAGAAAGCTCTGTGAGTTCATGCACCACTGTTCCATCTGCATAGCAAGGGGACACAAGCTTATCCAGTTGGCAAGTTCAAGCACCACTTTAGCTAAACTGTTATTCCTTTGTGTCAAAACACTTATCAAACACTGGAAAGTCAACACCACTTACATCTGATTCCCAGCAGTAAGGAAAGGTTAGGCTCCTTGCCCTGAGCTCTCTGGGTAAGAATACTGCACAGTGCTTTCAAGTCAAACAAGCAGTGGGACATCTCCTTGAACAGCTGGTCTGCTACAGGCATCTTCTCAGACACTGGCTGCTTTGACTGCTCCACCAGCCTCATCTGCTCCTTCAGGCAGGCATTCTCTTCCATCAGTCTTTGGTTCTTTGTGAAAAGCAAACGGAAAAAAAGGGAAAGTTAGTCTGCAGCATTCACTGCAGCAGAAAGTTTCAAGCCACAAATAGTACAATTAAAAAGAATTAATTTCCAAAAATATAATCAATATTTCTGTACCCCTCCAAAGAACAGCTTTTACATGGCTATTTCATGTTACCATTACTTAGCCATCTTCACCCTTTAAGTTCTCACTTCTTGAGGTAGGGGTGGTATACATTATGTATCTGCATGGGAGCCAGGACAGTTGGGTATATAATTAAGCTCATAAAGCTCTACCAAGGGATCTGATAATCATTCCATAAGGTTCTTCCTGGCTCTGGTGTGGTCAGGGATTGGGTTACTGGCACTATTTTACTTACTTCAGAGAGGGTTTTATTCAGCTGCTCTATATGTCTTTCTTTTTCCTCAAGCTCATTTGTCATCTTCTGAATTATCAGCTTTTCTTGCGAAAGCTTCTCTTGCATAGACTGAAATGAATGAAAACACAGGTTAATGATCTTAACAACAAATACAAAAAACACTGCAATATGGAACCATCTGCTGTCAATTCCCCAGTTTTCAATCACAGAGTTCAAACTGAGAAATCACGAGATACTGAAATGGAATTTTCAGGGTGAATTCAGCATAAGCACAAGTGCCTTTACTCTTGAAAGTACTTATTCCACTACTTGGCTTTTAAATCTGTAGGTATGTCTTTCCAGGTCATCTGGCAAAATTCAGAAAGAGCAATGTTCAAGCCATCTTATCTGAATACTAACAATGAAGAGAGACTATATAAACTCCTGTGCTTTCAAACAGAGAGATCCCTTCAGCTGTGACTTGCCACCTCTAAGATTTATCAGAACTGACAAGAAGGCAGGGAGTAATGAGAGGCAAGGCAGGTCCAACACTGAGTGAAGTTTTTAAAGGCCTGGCTGGCCACAGGAGGTGTTGCAGCATCGACAAAATTTCCCTGCACATTCAGCTTGACACCACACAAGCAGTGGGGAGTCAGTACTCTGTCATATTCTTTGCAAAACTGGAAAACAATGGTGCTAACACTTCCAGACTTAATGTGGACTAAAAAACCCCCTACGCTTTATTTTCATGTCAGCAATAAGAATGAACAGGCAGAACCCAGAAATGACTACTTGTTTTTAAAACCATTTTCATACACTTGATCTGCTGCTCTTTTTACCCACAGAAGCCCCTCAAAAGGAAGTGCAGAAGTAACATGTATCCTAAAGATAAGCTCTTTGAGAAAGCACAGCTACACACACCAGTGGGAGGAAGGAGGTAAAGGAAATACCCTGGGCCAGGAGAGGGCAGGAAGTAACTGCTTCAGGCATTTCCTTTGCGTGCTTGCAGATGAGCAGAACCTACAGTGAGGTTGAATCGTTGCTTTTAGTTTTTTAGGAGCCTAATCTACTGAGAAAAATAGCCATTACTAGGTTAGACTGAAGGTCCTTCTAGCTCCATCTGTGGCATACAGACGTCATAATAAAGAAGCATGAAGTGAACAGGGCAATGCAGGTGTCCAAAACACCCTCCCAGTTTCCAAATATCTTCCAATTTTAAGTCTTTGATGAAAATCAACTTCAGTCTTTGATGAAGATCAAGTTCAGGGACACCCAGAGCCCCAGCTATGATAGATGCATTAGGACTACCACTTACACATTTCATGTTTGTGTCAACAACAGAAAAAAAAGGTTTGACTGTGCAGCCTTCTGGAAGGTGGGAGGTGGTAGGGAAGACAGGGTGAGAAATATTAACCTTCCCTAGTGTATTTTCAGAACTACATCTGCCACTAAATTTACATGATTGTGCAAACTAAGCAAAAAACAATTTTTAGAATATTCCAAGCAATGTGCACATGTTCAGCTCAAGAATTGCTCCATATAATGGGAACTACTAGAAGTAGAAATCAGTGTTTATTTTTAAAAGATATACTTAAGATCTTTCATTCTCTGTTACCCTCATCCTAAAGCTCAGAAAAAGCACGTGTGTTTAACAGCCTGGCTGAACCTGCAGTGCTAGGATTCCCATGTTCCTCATGGTGCTATGAATCTTCCGTACTTCACCCTTAATTCTTCCATATGCTTTCCCAAGTTACAAATTGGTGGCAATATTCCCAGCCTGGCACAGTTGGGGTTTATTGTGACTGACAAGATTGACAGATGTACTTTGGGTAACATAGGCATTGTACAATCTGACTTAGTTCTACTCTCTTTTTTTGTACCAGAACTGTTAGTTTTGTGATACTTAATTTAATCACGTAAATACGAATTTCTTTTTAAAAACACCACGGTCATCTACCATTTTTTTCTTTCTAAAGATGCACTATATATGCAGCACAGCATCTTGTCAAGACTAACCAGAATTTTAATCCCTCTCACTCAGAACAAATCAGTGAAGCAAAACCATACAAGGAAGATCAAAATTATTTCACCATGATTATGAGCAAATAGAAACTAATACTGCTTTATACAACTGCTGTCTGAAACAGAATTTGTTTTCAGCTTGCAAGTTAAAAACAATGAACTGAAACGGATTCTCAAGCACAAGTTTACAACGTGGCAGAAGACAGGGAATAAAATGAGATCATCTTAGCTGCAGATAAATTGCATCTCTGTGCTGATAAGGGATTTCAGCTTCTAATGAACTAATTTTCAATGCTTCCCAGGTCACAAGTATGAAAGGCCAGGGAGATCAAGGACACAAAGAAGCTGCTATAGCCTACAAGTACTTTGAGGGCTGACACCATTTTCAAATCTTATTTTTGTCCATATATAAAATACCTCAAGAGGAAAGGTAAGAGAAAGTCCTGGAGAACAGAACAGTACCCTGTTCACAGACAGTCACAATTATTCAGCATTTCCCAGTCCAGCTCCCTAAAGTCATACCAGGCTAAGCACACAAAACACTGAAGATCATTGGTCTCAAGATAAAGGCGATGGTGAGAAAAAGACCAGAAAGTTTAGGAAACATGAGAAGATTTAGGTTGATGCTAATACATTTAGCAAGTTGTATGTATTTCTGATAAGCACAACATATATATGGAGTATATATATAAATAACCTTATCTACAAAAAGGGACAGAGAACCTCAGAAAGGTTATAAAGTTCAAGCTTAAATTCTTTTTAATTATATAAGACCTGAAACAACGTTTGCCTGTATCACAATTTTTGCATATACCAGTGTGCTCCAGGCAAACATCTCAGTTTGATAAAATAGGTCTTCAAACCTTGAGAAGCTAAATAATTCAATTTCCCTTTCATTTAACACACATACCCTCATGCTGCAACTTAAATTCTCTTACTGCTTCTCTACAGATACATTTCATACACTGCAACCTAATCAAACAAATACATGGTTGTTGGCAGGAGTCAGGCCTCCATGGCAGAGAAAGGAAGCAATTTAATGCTGGAAGACAACTTGTCCTGGTTTAGAGCAAATAGACAAATTACATTCTAGAAGAGGAATGTGGGGACTAGAGTTTGACTTCAATATTTACTGAAAACAGTAGTTTGGATTTTTTTAATGCTCAGCTTTTTCTATGGCAAGTAATATCTTCCTCCCCAAAAGCTGTATAACGTTTCTTTTTCTCCACAACAAACAGTGGTCACTGAGTAACTTTCAACACTCTGTTAATCAGATCTATAAAGCTGCAGCTGACTCCTAGCTGACAACCTCTGCTGTCTAGAAAAATCTTTGGCTGCAAGCTAGGTGCCCAAGATCCACTAAGACATTTAAGGTATCTAAGTGTCAGAAACCAGTCAAACAGGGTCAAGTGGGATGGTTTAGAAAGGCATCTGTGTCTTCTAACTGAACAATGAAGCCCCTAAGCAATACTGCTTTTGTACTTTGAATGATCCACTAGACCAGCAGAATAAGGATGTGACATACCAACAGTTTTCACTTTTTGATGAGTACCAGTGAAGTGCTAAACCACAGAAACATGACTACACTATGAGCCTGCAAGAGAACATGGTTCAACTACAGTCCATCCCTAAGATAAAGTTTTTAGCACTTCTCCCTTTGACTCCTATTCAGAAAGATAAAAGAATAAAATTCAACTTTAGCAATGTTATTCTTATGAACTAAAACTGCACACAGTAAACAACACAATATACAGCCTTCCTTACCTGCATGTCCAAAATCAGTCCAGTTATCTGATTCTGTTGATTGTCTATGATCTAAAATATAAAAATTGAGCAATTTAGATTGTTGTTTAAAAATCAGCCTACAGGTGTGTAGGCATAGATTTTAAATAGCATCTTTAAAAATGCAAATGACAAGACAGTTCAACTCTGACAGAATACAAAATTCATGCAAAATCAATGTATTGAACAGAGACAGGCAGGTCTTGAAAAGTCATCTGAATTAGCAACAAATATGTAATTCTTTAGTGAGATATTTATTTCTAAATTAAAAAAAAAAAAAAGAAGTGCAGGACTTAGGGTTAAAGATGCTACCAGCAGATTATTTGCAGACTAACCTTACTGGCTTTCTCATTCTTCTCTTTGAGACATTCATTCTCACTCTGAAGCTGTTTTGTGTCCAACATAGGAAGCCGGATACCATCTTCCAGACATTTTTCTACTTTCTGTTGTAAACTGCCATTCAACATGAAAGAAAGATTAAGTGGGCTAATAGAAACCAGAAGGTTGTGTGTTCTAGGAAAAAATTAGAAACTTGCACCATCTTCTAACCAGAACTGTAAAAGTGTACCTAGCAGAATCCAGCCTTATGAATAATAATTCATGCACCAACAGGGCACGAATGACGCAAAAATTCAGTTGTCATGGCACTGATAAGGCCAGATTCATGCAGATGAATGCAGGTTTTATGCACCATATTCTGTGCTGGGTCTCCCAACAGGCACAGCTCCAGCAGTACCATGTAGGAAGAGAGGGCAGGGAGGAGCAAAGCAAAGCTTTGTGGCAGACACAGTCACTCTGTGCTACTGGGGGAAGCAAAGTCAGCTCCAGCACAGATCACAGGCATCTGTGAACCTTCACAGCTTTAGGAGCTTTTAAATCAGATTGTCTCTCTGGGGCACAAACAACTCGCAGTGGAGTCCAGAATCAGAGGCTGTGTCCAGTGCTGGTGGCCCATCCATCACACCCTCTGTGACTTGTAAGGGGGAGCACAAAGCCACTCCTGCCAGGAATGTTTCCACAGGAGGGCACGGCATTCAGACCCTCCCATTCGTGTAGCTATAGTCTCTGTCTGCTCACCTTCTCTCAGAAAGGAAATACACTTTATTAGTGCTAATCTTGCTGTCTAATTTAGAAACCAGAGGTCACCCCAACTATTTGTAGGCTTTCAGAAACGACAGAATGATCCCCCTCTGGATTATGAGAGTACGAAGGCCTTCCATTGGTAAGATGGAAACAATGTGCCAGCAATTTGGCTGGCAAGGTGTCCCAGTCAGCTCGCCTTTCATCATGGAAACCTTTCAGGCTCCTGTGGCATGCACCTTTACCCAATGGAGGGACAATGAACTGCAGGAACATCCACAGATACTTAAAATTGATTCTCCCCTGCTTCCCTCTTCCCTTTAAAAAAAAATTGTTTAAGTAGCTGTCCTGATCTGAAATGGAACATAGTAACAAAGTCTCCATGTCTTACCTGGATATTCTTGGATATCTGTCCCATTTGTTTTTTCATACTTAGGCAAGTTCAATGACAACACATTAGCTACAGCTAAATCTCCTTGTAAATACCTGCACCCTCAGTGAAAAGGTAAGAAATAGCTGGAATTTCTTGAAATCTTTGACCCTTGCCTGACATACCCATCAGCCAATATCCAGGGAGTTTTTCCACAGCTCATGACAGAATCAGTTATTAAATAGCCCTACTGACAGCTTCTATACAATGCCCCTTTGTCACACAAGTTTATTCCATCCTCTATCTGCCAACAGGCTATGATGCCACTGCTGAACTGTCCCACATCCTTAAAGACAGAAAGCAAAGAACATCCTAGACTCACTCTTCTCTGTGGTATTAATTACAACTTGCCACAAAGGAAGCTGTAAAACCCTCGCCATGAAAAATCATTAGCATTGTAATAGATTAAGATTGCAAACAGCATTAGGCCTTGACATCAGGTGGGGAAGCACATCCATTCCAGGGTACAGCCTGAGCAGCTGTTCATACCTCTGCACCGTTGTGACCAGCTCTTTTTCTTTTTTCTTCTGAGACACCAGCTGTAGTTCTCTCTCTCTGCACTGTGATCGGGCCTCCCCAAGCTCCTTTTCCAACTCAGCCATGGTTTCTTGGAGTTGCTTGTTCTTCTCTTCTAGAATTTGCAGCTAACACAAGGTTACATTAGTCAGACATGGTGTCACACCAGCAGAAGGCCTTGTGGCAGATCACAGCCTTGCAGTGACCTGCTGCATAGTTTCACACCCATGTCGCTTATCTGACTGTGAGAAATCCTAACACCCACAGTCCTTTCTAAAAGATTGAAATACTTCTCTTTCTAAATATAAGGGTGAAAAACAAAGATATCGAAACAGCAGAACACTTGAGAATGGATATAAGGGAGCTCACTCATACTTTTAAAACATAAAACAAACCTCCTTTACCTTACCTGTTTAGTTTGCCCTTCTATATCATCCAGAGTTGGAAGGTCAGCCAGGTATTTTTCTAAGGTTTCAATTCGTCTTTGTTTTTCTTTGTTTTGCTCAGACTCTTTCTGGCATTTCTTTTTCAGGCTATTAATATATCGGTCTCTAGTTTTAAGCTAGAAGAAAGAAGGAGTACATGCTTTATGATAGTAGTAGAAAATAAGCCTGCTTTGGAAACAGAGGCTGTTAACTCTCCAAGAATTTTACTCTTATCTGCATGAAACGGCCTGCTGAGAGCAGAAAACAAAACCAAAAATTGTTAATCCCAAGAGCTTCAAGTTATAGGACCACATGTGACCTCAAACCACAGCTGCTCCACCTCTGTCCAGAACAATCCGTGTGCCTTATGAACTGAAAACACAAACAGTTCAACATTTAAAGTACTGTTAATTCTTTCACCCACTGAGATGTTCATATGCAACAAATAATCAGGATATATTTTAGTTCAAAACAACTTAAAACACAAGGACTCAGAACTTAACCTACCAAAAATGGAAGCCAAAACCCTGACTTCAATGCAGTCTGATAATCACATCAGAGAACATCAGATCAGACTACTTGCTTTCTTAAACACCTTTTCTACAGGCACTTTGATTTTCCACAAGCCTGGAAGACTTTTTGTATTGTGTTACCTATGTTCATATTTCTGGTACTTCTTTTGCTTTATTACCTGGATCAAAAGAGTGGAAAGAAAGGCAGGAAAAAAGAGTATTTTCCACTGTCCCTCCCTGCCCTCTCTCTCCTTAAGAGCTTTTGTTCAGTTCACAGAATGGACGGGTGATAAGGGGCAAATCAGGATTGTCCAGTGAATTAGGGTCCAACCTACAGACCATGCTGCTGACACAAGCACTGCTGCTCAGGTCCTCACCACTGCCACTGCCTGCCAGCTCCTACACACTGAGGAACCCAGGCAGGAAAAGCTCAGACAGGAGGAAGCAACAGTATCCAAATTCTGCCCTTCCTGCCTCAGTGAAAAGCATATTGAGGGTTCACAGGAAATGGTAAGGCAGAGTTTTGAGATTAATTATGCATTCTTCTTTGTCTTCCCACCTGACACTTCACTGTATTACATTGCTTGTATCCCTTGAACCTGATTTAATACAAATTAAGCCCAGTAATTAAAGAAGATGAGGTAACAGTGACAACGTAGCTCTAAAACATTAATTAGGAACCCCTTGGTTAATGGCACATTCCTGCTTGCAATAAAGGAAGGCTGTGAGTACATTCAAACCTACCCCTGGGAATTGCTTCAGTCTGTAAAGAAACCCTTGTCAAAACAGTTCCAAGAACACAGCTATCTTTGTCTCGGACTAAAGTCCACTCTGCACATCCTAAGGAAGCTACAAGAGAATCACTCCAGATAAATAGGCACACACGGGCTGGTAAGTGCATCTCAAAGCTTGAGGGCCACATTTAAAAACCATGCTAAAACAAGGATTTCATTTTCATAATCTATGCTTTTAAAATGATACTTTATTTACTGTAATAAACACTTCAAGTTACAAAAATGAGCAGCTTCTTTTTCCTCCAAAGCTTAATTGATACTTGGTTAAAACTGTTAGCAGGATTACTATTTTACCTAGCATCAGTTTTTAGGATATAATCTCTGCAAGCCCAGATTTATCCATTACCAACACCTGAAATCATTAATCTTCTGTTTCTATAACAGATAGTTCAGCGACCTTTTGAAAATAACTCAGACACTCACATACCAAGTATCTTTCTAGCAAACAAAACATGCTGCTGCAACAGTGACAAAAAGAAATGTGGAGCAGGAAAGACACTTACTTTCTCCTCCATCTTCTTTTTCTCCTCACTAGATTTGTTTGAAAGTTGTTTTACAATTTCACTGAGTTGTAATTCCTTGCTCTCAGCTGCTGCAATCTTTCGCTCAAGTTCCTCAAGGTGGGATGCTGATCTTTCTGAAATATGAGGTTGCAGTGGTGTGCTCTCATACTGTGGTTGCTTATGAAAAGAAATAAAATAATCACACAAATGAACACACACACACACACCACTGTACACTTCAACTGCAGAGCAGAAAACAGTCCTGCATTTTTTTTTTCATTGTCAGGAAGGGTGGGGTTTGATTTTTCAAACATTGAAATACGTGGCAACTGCATGTCTTTCAGGAATCTGAAGCAAAAAGACAAGCTGGACACCTTTACACTCATAACAAGTGCACGAGAACACTATATGGCCATTTTCCCACTCAGATTTATGGAAGCCGTGTGATTTTTCTCCCAAAATAAATCCCTATAAATGCAGATAAAAAGCATTTTCGAAACAAATCACTGCCACTGCATTATCATACCATCTCTCGGGAAGAAAAACACTATAACATCGCTATGAATATATTGAAGTAAGAGACGCTTCAATCTCAAGACCCTCCCAAAGCAGAACATCAGTACTAGTAAAAGCTTAGAGCTATCACACCTGGGGTGAGAATGATGCAGGAACAAGCCTGAGACTAGAGCTACAGTCAGAAGGCAGGTCTCCTATCTTTTGTTCTATATACCAAAACTTCCATCTCCACTGCCCAGAGACAGACAAGCACAAAATGGAAGTCAGCTGCATGTGGGATAAAAAAGGAGATGCATCCCATTAGGCTTTCAATTTCAAGATTCTTTTAATAACATAAATTGGTTATCTTAAAAAATACTGTCTGTATAATTTCTTTAACTAGTGACGTTCCTTCAGCAAAGTATTAAGAGATTAAAACCTTCATTAAGCTAGATTTGCTTTTATAAATTCATTTTATAGAAGGCACAAAAATCAAGCAGAAACCCAAATACATTATAAACTTTCAAGTTTCTTCAAATTATGAAAGAGAAATGCACCTGCTGCTTTATTTGAAGCATAACATACTATGATATGTGCACTAAAATTTCAGTTTCTACCATACTGTTTCTTCTGTTTGTTTGGCTGGGTTTTTTGTTTGCATTTTGTCCCCTGTCCCTCCAAAAAATAAAAATTCTTAATCTAGACAAATTGTAAAGTATTTTGTAAAAGAAGATCTGCAAGCATCAAAAGCCAGATTGCTAGATGTCTCAAAAAGCCTCCGTATACCTGACTTCACACTTGAATTTCTCTGCTGTCACACAAACCACACTCTCACCTGATGTACAACTGTGTTATTCCAAGTACACAAATAATGTCATGCTGAAGTACCCTGGCTGGGATCCTAGTGCAGTGTTTGTGAAAGAAAAAGACAGCATAATAAAAGAGGGACAGAAAAGCTATTTCTCTGCATATCTGCCTTTAACACTCTCTTGCTGCATTGCCTTTTAGATATGTCAAGGCCTGGAGATGGAATTTGTGTGCTATAAGCAGTCACAACCCTCACACTGATCTGCATTTCTTAGTGAACCTTTGCTACCTCATCCTTAAGCTACTTGATACCTGTGCTAGTTAGATGAAAATTAGGACATGTATACACAAAATACCACCAGACATTCCTTTTGTGTTCCCTAGGAGTAATAGCCCATATCCTTTTCAGATGTCTTGTCAAAAGGTATTCCACCATTCTGTTTGCCTTCTCACGTCTCCCATCTAATCTATCCATAAAATCTAACCATCCTTTGGGCAGTTGCTCCTCCTCTTCAAAAACCTTTCATTAGTTATTTTCAGTTAAGTTTGATACTTTCCTATCAATCTATTTTTTCTCATACCATCTCCCTGTACGACTACCATACATGCATGCTGTTAAACCCTCACTCTTTCAGTGTCACAATCCCTCATTACTCTCTCATTTTTATCAGACTTCAAGTATGTGAAAAGTTTTAACATAACTTAGACTTCTGTAAATACAAGGCAAACTACAACACTTAGAGGGTATTCTCTACACAATTCACAGCTGTGCAATTACACAGCCATCAATAATCACAAAAAAGCTCTACATTTTGGCTTGCAGAAAATTGTGAACATGCCTTTAGGTGCCCGTTACTGGGCAGTGGAAAGCTTTGCTGGAAGAGAAGTATTCATCCTACCTGTAAGTTAGTCAGGTATGGTTCTTCGCAGTTCACAAGATGGCTCAGTCTTGCATGTTGAGCTCGTATTTCATTCTCCCTTATCTTCTGATGTAAATTGTTAATTTGCTGATTTTGCCTGTAATACACAAATTTAATTTGGAAAAAAATGGGAATGGAACAGAGATTAGAAAAAACAGGGATCTTAACACTTATACTGAAGAATAAATTAACAATGGTAATCAGCTATCCTGGATCTACACTAGCTGTGGGCTTTTTCCCACTGCAGCCAGACTGCAACTGCAGAAATATGATTTGAAAACTCTATCAGTTTTGTGTGGGTTGAGGGAGGCTTCTGTTGCCATTTGCTGCTAGGGTTGGAAGTACAAACAGGGAAAAGCATACAGAAAACAGAAGAAAACCAAACAAAAACAGCAACTTCATTTTACTCGGACTTCTCCTGCTTGACTCCTCTCTTTACTAGAGCTGACTTCTGACAAAAGTTGAAGAGATTTATAAATCAAGAGGAACAGGAAGAACTTAAGAAGAAAAGGCCATTATATAAGATAGCCAGCACAGCTTTCCTGCAAGGTCTTGCTTTTTGCTTTGCTTAAGACTTTCTCAATCAACTGCTTTACATAAGATGTACCTTCCCCCAGGGTAAAATACTGCACTGTGCACTGAAACAAGTAGCATGCAGCAACTGCTTGGCCAGTGTACAGAAGTAACAGTATCAGCATTGTATCATTATTTAATTATAACACAAATTATATCACTGTTTAAATCATGACTGCATTTGCACTAAGCAGGACCGCAGGGCAAACACCTGCCACGTCTCTGTCCCAGCCCAAGTCACAGCCCCATGAGGTGTGCAGTAACTCTCCATGGAGCAACAGGCACCTCAAAACCTGACCCCAGACTGGAGCTGTAAGCACCCACCAGAAACACAGAGAGGCAGAGAGGCCTCCTCAAACTTAAAACCAACTTCGTGCACTCTGTTAATTTTCAGTTTTCCTTCTTTTTTATCCTAGGATATATTTGCATGCAAGTGTGAAATTTTTTTTGTCACAGTTTCACTTCTAAGCATGGAGCATGACTGGCTTTCCTGGAAACAATGCTGCAGAACCCAGATGACTAAACCCAACTTTAAGAAGTGATAAACAGCAACTACAGGTTAACTTTAAGGGAAAAGACCTGCCTATGCACACACTGGAAAAGCAAATTCTGCAAAGTATACAGAAAAACTGTATACTTTGATTTTTATTTTTTTTTAAATTTGGAAGGGTTGTGTTTACGAAGATCATCTTGGAAACATTAGCATTTGTACACCAAATATGCATTATACAATCTATAAACTAAAATGAAATATGTGTTAGTTGAAAAGATGCCAACTGCAAATTTTAATAGGATGCCAAAACCCAGCTGAAGGGACCATTTTAGCTACTCACATTCTTCTAGCTAGTCATCAGCCAACTGTATCCCAATTATTTGGCTTAGAAGAGGAATTTCATATTTAAAAAGTATTGAATATAGTAGAAGTTACATATTTCTCAGCTAGATGTGTTAAAGAAGACACGATAAGAATGTTTTTTTTCTGTTTCCTTATTTTTATCTCTACAAAGAACAGCAGTGAATGAAAAAGCAGTATATACTAAGTTGCCATTTGTTGGTGCTTTAGAACAATTCATTCAATGTGAATGAGTAAGAAGAGAGCAAGCAAATGTATTCATACATTTATACACATAGCAAGTGTTAAAATATTTTGTATCAGCACAGGTGATTTTGAAGCTTCCCTGTTCCCTCCTACTATCTAGATGGAACAAGCTTGTACAAATACAAAAGGAGTATGCAACACCCGAGGAGTGTGTACAATTCTGGTTGTCATCTGTAAGAGAGCACTACAAACAAAAAGCTTCTAACTTATTTTGGAAGATTAGGTAAAAGAATATGCTCTTAACTTGTAAGAGCCCTGATATAAGCCCAGGAGTCTGTATAATTATATGAGAAAATACAAAGCCTTGATGACTTCTGTGCATGCCTTGTCACAGAGTCCAAAATTATTTAGTATGAGTTATCCAAACCCATGAACTGAAGCAAATTTTCATTTGTTATCACCTTATTACTTCCTAGACAGATCTATTAAAATTTAGTTGTCCCATGTGTTTTAAAATTATTTATCCACTTGTCACATTCCCCTTGAAAACACTATACGATTTTCTGTTTATGGCTGACTGTAACTTTGCTGTGCCTTCCTTCCCAGGCAGGATTTCAAGAGCCTGAACGCTACAGCCTGGAGTATATGTTTTAAAACATTTTTGAACTACCACAGCAGTTTGAACTACATTACCATATTTCCTTTCATAATCCTTTTCCTACTCTACCAAATCCCTATTGGAAAAAAGGTGACACAATCCAAGATGAGGCAGAACACAGAGTTTAACTAGCTTATTTCTTTTCACTCTGCAAAGCATGGAACTCTCCATCATTATATAACCTTGCTAACAAAACATACTGTAGAAACATTTTAAGGCTGTTTAGACCCCAAAACTTCTTCACATAACAGCCTCTATGAAAACAATATTAACCTCATGGCACCCAGAAACAAACATTTTGCTGCATAACCAGAGACCCTGAGCCTTATTTAAAGGGAATTTAGAAAGTTCAATTGCTCTCAAAACCAGGTTGCCTATTACAGTGTCCCCAGAAGCCTTCCTCTTACCAATCTATCAGTCCAGCACTTCAATAAAACAAGACTAAATACAAACAGCCTTTAGCATTTAGGTGCCTCCAAATTTTTGTCAAGCTCCTCAACCCTTAGTGCTTCCAGAAGCCATCCAAGTACAAATGGGCACAGGTTGTGGCCTGAGCTCAGGGCATGGAGGAATCTAACAGGATCCCAGCCTTAAGACTTCAGTGCACAGAAACCAGACCCCACACCTCATACCTCTGGGTTCAGTGAAAATACTGTACCTAGGTACCATGGAAACTGCTTTCCTTCACAACCTCCTCTCCCCATAAGTGAGTGTTACAATTTTATGTTGACAGCAAATGAAGAGTTACTCATGTACTGTGTGAGTGTCATGGCACCTCTCACATGGTTTCATTCAGCTCCTTCGTCCAAACGGAAAACAACTATTTTAGTTAAAGTGTCTGTCTTGACACATCCCTTTTCCCCTTAGACTAAACTAGAAGAGAAGGCAGTACCCAGATTCAAAGTCACCAACCAGCCAAAAGGACTCATAGCTGAGAAGTTTGTTTAAAAAGAAAATTAATCAAAGTAAAAAAAAAAAAAAAAGTCAGAAAAGGAAAGAATAAAAAACATCCTTTTGGCATGGACATTTTTGTTTTCCTTATTTAAACTGATCAGAAGGAAATGGCATTAAAAGATGTAAATATTCTATCCAATCAATTAATACAAACATGAGACTAAGAACACTGTTTTCACAAATACTTGTGACACAAATCTTTCCAGCTGTCCCTCAAGCTGTAATATTATTTCCAGAAACTGGGGGTGGCAGTGCAGAAATAAACAGACAAAAAGAGAATCTAAACTCCTCTTGTGCTAGGAAAAGACTGCCTGGTCTTACCCACAGAAGAGTTCTGCACTGAAGACATCTTGTCTTTTTCTTCAGAAATAATGATTTTAAAGTATTTTTTCCCTTCAGAAGCTACCTGCTTCCCATATTTTCATAATATTTTTTTTTTAAAAATTTCACTGACACCCTGGACTATGCCTTTTCACCCCATTTTTTGAACCCCGAGCCATTTACAGAAAACCTGAGATCAAATCCTCCCTATGCTGCTCCCAGGTACATTCTTTCTGAAAGGAGCTCAGCAGAAGTGACAGGCTAACCAACATACAAGGCTCGAGTGGTGGCTATGTGCTGCTCTAGGGTCTCCTAAACAGCTCTTTTGTCCCAGTTCTCACATGCTAGTTATTTACATTCTAGCCAGATTATTTACAGAAACCTCTGTCATTTTCACAAAGTAATGTGACTTTGGCTTACTTTCAGGTCTTGTAAACACGTATTTTGCTCCCTTTTCTTCTACTACCTCAAACATTCTTTATTTTTGTAAACAAAATTTCAAGGCTTCAGCCATGTTTCACTTCTTCAGATCCATGATATTTTGTTAGGAAGGAAAAGTTAAAAACCCTCCATGGCAGCTTGTATCATTCTTTCGCCTTTCCCAGAATTACCAACTACAACCCCTACATGAAATCCTAACACTAGAGACTAAGCTACCAAAGATTCTAACTATTTCCTTGACATTTAAGGAGAGTAGTATTCCTTATCTGTGTTTCTGCCTGCCATTCGTAATCCCCCCCATCCTGTGACTCTACTTACAAAGCCGTCTAGAATTCAGAAGAAAACTTCTGATGCTACTTAACCCTAACTGAATCCACTGAAATGAGCAAAAAGAAAGTTAGAGCCATAACAGTCAAGTATCAATGGGAAGAAGGGGAAGTCTCTATTTTGATTCAGTTGCAGTTTTGTCCTTTAGCTCAAACCATCCCCTTTGAAAACTGAAGTTAGCACAGAGGATGTGGGACAGCAGAGAACAGCACTTAGCTCAATGTGCAGAACCTGGACAGTCTTCAGAGACCAGTATAAGCTGCTTAATATACAAACTGCTTCTCGTTAAGTCTCAAATATATTTGCATGACCTAACTGACAGTCAGATAATTTTGTCACATTCACACAGGACAAGTGTGGACACATGCTTATACAGACACTCACATATGCATTTTTCTGGAAATAAACCGTATTTCTTGAATCTGGGACCAGCTCACCCATTCTCTGTAAGCCCATCTTATCCCTTACTTACTCTAACATGAAAGAGCCTTTAGAAACCCATATCTGCCAGAGAAGCACTTTATCCCCCCAACTTCTAAGTTATTCTTCTTAACTTTAATTTTTAAATTAGCATAAATCTAAGTCCCACACTCCAAGTCAAGGTACAGATTAGCATCTTCAAGCAATTCAGGGACTTTAGAACAGAGCTTCCTCCACTACAGAAGGGACACTAGTAACTTCTTAAGAAACTAAATGACAATTGGTGCTTAGCTTCAAAAGTCACAAGTTAACATGCTGCTTTAAGTGAAAATGTCTGAGCAGATTTCTTCAGAATCAGGACACAAAAGTAAAATACAATATGGACCCCTCTATATTACAGATATAATTTATTGCATACTGCAGCTGGAGGTATGCTGCTTTGTTTAGTTGCTTAAGAAGTTGGATACTAATTTTTATATCCCTTTGTTTTAGAGGCACGATCTCTTGGGACCAGAAGTCCAAACGTGCAGAGTACTGATAGGGAAAGAGATCCTTAGTACACAAAGTCCTAAAAACAATGTGAATATGTTTTCCGGAATTCAGAAGATAATGCCAAATAACTCCAACATCAGCAAAGCTCATGAGAAAAGATCTCAAATTTCCTACACAATAAAGTCTCCTTTTTTTGGGAAATTGTTACAAGCGAACCTTTCTTCCAGTCACAGCAGCACTTACCTTGAAGGGAAGATAGGAACACTACCTTTGGGAGTCAAGACATGATCTCTGATCTGGATGGACTGGTTCTTTGTGATATTTTGAAATTACTTTTCTGAATTGCATAAAGTTTGAAATGCTTGCCTGACTCACAGGAGGTGAGCTAGTGCTAAAGCAAGGCAGGCAAGAGCACAGACAGAAGGTCTACTTTCTCAAAAGCCTTGGCTACTTAATCAAGGGGGTGAGGAATAAAGGGGACACAGACACAAACATCTCCTCAGGGAGAGGACTGCACTCTCCCTCCCAGGTGGGAGCTCTTCAACTTCTGCAGTCTCCTGACAGGACAAACACAGAGCAACTCCTGCATCTCCTCTGCAGTTCTCTGCCAAATACCAGAACTTTCTAAAAATATTAAAATCTACAGAATATAAAATAGTTTAGCATCAGTTCCACAGAGAAATATCTGGGACTGCAGGTGACCAAAACTCCCCAATGCCATACTGCAAAAAGCAATCACCACACAACCACGGCCGGTGAGAGACAAGCACTGAGCCTGAGAGAGGCTTCAATGGCCACTCAATGGACACTTCAGGGAAGATGTGCCCATCACCTGGAGAGATCTCAAAGAATAAAAAAAACTACTTGATGCCTAGAAAACATTACCTAGGAAGGAAGACTAAGTCATATTAGGAAAAATTTTCTAACATTTGAGCTAATTAATCACCGAACTGCCCAACCCAGAAAGGCTGTAGAACACCTGGTATTGCAGATACCAATAGTGTAAGCATCTAGTGACAGCACTACTGCTTGTCTTCCCTAGGGCCTAGCAGCTGGGTTAAATAAGTTCTTTCTAGCCCTACATCCTCTCATTACTGCCAAGATTTAGGTTATTACATGAAAACTGATTTCATCAGTGTTACTAGCATTTACATCTGAAAAAGTGACCTTTTAAAATAGCTCAAATAATTATTCTGTAACAAAACCTTGCTGAGCATTTTCCAGCTCACGATATACAGAAATCTCATTCACAAGTTACCTGGGTGACTGGTGATACTGGAAAGAGATAAAGGCATCTTTTTCATGCTTTTATTGGAAGAAAAGTTATTTTACACAGCAAAACACTCTGAGGAGGTTCCTTGCAGCCCCATCCCCTGCACAGGACTCCCTGTTATACACACATGCACTCACCAACTGGGTGATATAAAGCTTCAGATTCCTCAAAAATGGCATCAAATTATCACTCAAGCAGGTATGCTAATACTGCAGATCTTAATGAGCCAATCGAAATTTTAAAAATTACAGCTTTATACTACCATTAAAATGAACACTATCAGAGCACATACAGTTTGATGTCATCTACTGAAGTCAGGACATTTTGATACAAGACAAAGAAAATCTAGTTCTCTTGTCTCAGTGAAAACATCTAATCCTAATTCAGATATGGATTAAAAAGTTAATGATTTAGCAACTGTTCTAAGACTGTAAATGCTGTTATACTCTGAGGGATAACAGCTATTCACTAAAATTGTACTTCCAAATGTACCTTTCCTTAAAAAGCTGTTCAAATGCTCTTACGCTGTCTACAAGAGAACACTGCATGCACAGTGTTATTCTCAGCAGCTTGTGTCATATGTCCAGATATTTGGCATTTATTCACGTACCTACTACATGCAGCCCCTGCCACACAAACTCTGCCAGGACCACACTGGAGACATCTACATGGCAGGTCAGTCTCAAGAGACATTCAGCATTGTACCAAACACTAATTTCAGTGGTTTTAGTGTACTGAACAGAAGAGCAACAGGAAGAACTAGAATGTGATGCTGTAATTTTCTAAACCAATACAAACACTGTTGGCTCCCTCTGGTGCTAAATATAATGCAGTGTTACATACTAAGCCGCCAGAGAAGTAAGGCAATGATATAATCCAATTATTTCAGACAGTAGGTGACAGACATTATAGTAATAAGTGTTACAACAGCAGCAGATTTCCTCTTACAGACTAAATCCTTAAGTCCTCATTCATGGCCTGTATCAACAGCTGTTTTGTGGAGGAAACACAAGACACACCTTTAGGAAGTGCCACTGTGTTCTGGTATGCACACACAGAGCAGGCTCGCTTTCTGGCACCATGATTTCACTTCCTAAAAGTACAAGCTCCCCTCATTTTGTTAAGAGCAGACTTAAAAAACATTTCAGGTTTTTAGTGATTAAATTAGCAGTGACTCCTAGAGTAGTTTAAAAAAGCAAACCAGAACCACTTTTAAACCCCTCATTTATGCTGTGCGCTACTTAAATAAATGCTGAACAGACCACAGAAAATAAACCAATTTCATTTATCTACTACTAAATCTGCTGTTCAACACAGCATACAGATCAAAAATCAAGATACTTGTTCTACTCACAGGCTCAAATGGCTGTTCAGGATTTTAAAAACTTTAAAATGCTTGAATTTCTAGTGACACACCAAAATATCCAAATATTAAGATTTACACTGTAAAGTATTATTCCATGAATTGTTTTTATAACTGTTGGAAACTTACTTGAAACTATTCCTATCTGTTAATTTCCAATGCAAAACAAGGAAATTTAATAACCTAATCTGGAAGGGCTGAATTTTTTTGCCTTTTTTTATCTTTGTGTGGAAGCAGGCAGCATGTTTCACTTTCCTTCTTCTGCTCTTCCTTCCTTTTTTAACAAAAGAAAGGTAGAAAAGCTTAAAGATACTACCCTGTACACAGCAACGGATTTACAAATCAACAGATTTAAGCACTGCTACGAAGAACAAGGTGTGTGATGTTAATCTCCTCCTCTTCCTTGGTAAGTGGGACACCAGTACAATTCCTGACAAAAGAGTGTTTAACCTTAAAAAAAATGGTTAATGACCCTGTGGGTGAAAGGGAGGCCGGTGACAAGGGCAAGAGGGAGGTGTTCCCAGTGTGCCTCTTTTCATCCAGCTGTTCCTTGTAGTTGCCAGCAGCAAACAGCTGGCTCTGGAGCACCGTGCCAGCTGCTGTCCCGCTCCTCCGGCTACCAGGCAGGCAGCAGGAGGTTAACCCATCTCTCCTGAGCTTCTGTCCCCTCAACTACCAGTTTGTAAATTCATAAGACACGACTTAAGGAGACTACACCTTATAAAACTCCATGAAAACCACAGGTACAAAGGGCCCTCTCAGCCTTTGTACACTACTACCTAACCTCAGTCAACACATTACTTCCATTTCCCCAAAGCATTCTGTAATTTAACTACCATCATGCTGAATTAACTACACTTTAGCAAACTTTGTATTTTTTTATTTTATGTCACTATTCCCAAATAAACACAAACTCTGAAAAGGAGTTTAAACTAAGCTCAGGAACACCAAGAGCTGGAAGACTGAGGTTTACCCCAAACACCATTCTGAAGCTCAGTGCAAGAAGGCCTTGTGTTCCCACATGTTAAATAGAGATAATACCACATTTTCACTTAGTGCTGCTATGTGCCTTGAAGAAAGGCAGTCTTTACACTTAAGTCTTATTAACACCTTATCTAATAAGAAA
The DNA here is from genome assembly GCA_034509425.1 of Eopsaltria australis. Classification (NCBI taxonomy): domain Eukaryota; kingdom Metazoa; phylum Chordata; class Aves; order Passeriformes; family Petroicidae; genus Eopsaltria; species Eopsaltria australis. The sequence continues at coordinate 504,940 of JAVTVJ010000068.1, read as the reverse complement.
TATAACATTAGTGCTCTTTAATGGAGTTCTGTTTCAAGGTTTCTGCGCAGCATATATGTACCATTTTCTTAATGAGTGAAACCAAAAGTATTTTTATTTGTCATAGAAAACACTATCTCTTCTGAAAAAAATAAGAAAAAATTAAACAATCTGTTGTAAAAACTCTGTAAATATGCAACATTGATTTGTACTAATCTTAAAAAAAGAAATCATTGATTTTAAATGTTTTTATTTCATTTTAAAATAACTTTTCAGGCAAATGTTTTGCTCAAATGGAAATTCAATATTCAAAGGAAAGCCTGTTCTGTGATGTATTGTTATGTTACACTGCATTATTACAAATTACAACATCGACACCAAGTATCTACTTGAATATGTAACATCACTAAGTGGTCTGTTCCATTTCAATAGCTTCCAGAATGTATTTTACGTTTTCAGCTGAATGAAAAGAAATTATCTGAACTGACTTCTGGTGAGAAATCCTGAAAGACCTGTATTAACTATCAGTAAGTTACACAAAATAAATTACTAGTACAAAAAAAGAACCAGCACACCATCACTGGGTATCAAGAAATAGCTTTTCTTCCTCCACACAGACAGTATCAGGTAACATTAGCAGGCAGCCAGGTTACAAACAGTCACTTCCACCTTGACTGTAAACACACTTCCAGCGTGAGAAGCACCAACTGCATTTTTAGCTGCCAGTGTATAACAAGCCTTCATGCAGAATGCAGAGGATGACAAGCCCAGCAGAGGCACTGAAGACCACCCCAGCCACCATGGGCAATGTATTCACAAACACTGCTGACAGCCTGGGCCCCAAGAGTGGGCTGCAGGTTTGCTACTACAGCACTACTACTGACATAGGAAGCCTGAAAAAAACCACTGTAATGCAGATGGCCTTTAAGCAGCTGATCAAAAGGCTCTGACAGAGAGATGTAAACAGCTAAAGATGTTTCCATTTTAACCCCTTGGGAGATCACCACCTCCACAGCAGAGCTGGCAGAGTGGGATGGTGAGCCCATGCCTCAGTTCCCGAGTCCCATCTTTGCTGCAGCAGCAGCAAGTAAACACACACTAACATCCTACATCAAACTGGGGAACCTGATGCCAACTCCCATCGCCGAAATGCCACCACAGGCACTGGCCAGAGTGCTAAGGGACAGAAAAACCTTCAACCACTGCAATTCCTCACTCTGTTGCAATAGAGGAATGAACAGATCTTGCACAAGCATAATTCTCCTGGTACGAGAAACTTAGCAGTGAGCTGCTATTAAGGCCCATTCCGATTGACAGCAATTTTAGGACTGAAATCTGACTTTACTGAGTAAGCAGCTCTCCTGAAAGCCAGCTTTTACACCGAAGCTTTTACTTCATCTAATCTCATGAATGCAGCAGGAACTGGGTACTTACCGATCAATCACAAACTCCTTCTGTCTTAGTAGCCCCTCTTTAATTTTCATTAGAGATTCCCAGTTGCTGGAGTCCTGATAGCTGGTAGATGGGTAACTTGAACGAGATGCTCCAGGTGAAACCTGCGTAAAATAATTGTAGGATTAACCCTCAAAACAGTGAAATCAAATAATGTCCTACATATTACGACATTTACAAAGTGGTATGCTCTTACAGAAACATAAGGACTGTTTTTCAGTGTAATTCAGATTTGCTTTGTATTAAACAACTGGATCTATAAACAAGTTTCTTGAAACAAACTTCAGCCCAGTGTCACTGATTCTATCACTTCTCTACTAAGCAATTCATAGCTCTGAAAGCAGTTTGCAATGAAAAGCTCATCTAGAATTTAACTACATCATCAAGAGGAAGACAACAAATTGTCCGTATCCTGCTGCAATCCTTGTAGCACTTCAAACAACACAGTTTAATAGCTTGATGCCCACTGGTAACTGCAGGTGACAGTTGAACTGCCCGTTCAACTCCCACCTGTAACGGTGGGGTACAGAGAAAGACGAATTTCCCTTGATGTGTGTGCACTTAAAATACAGAATATGGGAATATAATTCTGGCTAAATTGTAACAGAATAAAACTTTCACAAGTAACAGGTTTCAGGCTCTCTATTAATTTCCACAAAAGCCAGGCTCTATGTCTCGCAACAAACTGAGGGCAACAACTGAAGTGAATATGAACCAACAACATCAGGGTTTGGAAGAGAAGTAAAAAACTAACTGGGATGTTTAATCAAGAAAGCATTTATTGTACGTTTATTGCAAATATTTGGATCAGGAATTCATATAAGGAAGGTTTAAGTCAGAGCTTCTGTGATCAAATTGAGGGATCCCAGCATCAGTCATCATGAAGTATCATTTAATCTTTCACCAGTTTTTTGAATCACTGAAAAAAGATTAATCTTTTTATTATCCGAGAGGCATCCTGGACTATGCTGTCCATCTATGTTTTTGAAAAAGAGAGGAAGTAAAAAAGTGAAAACATGTCTATTTTAAAAAAATAGACTTTAGGCTATTTTTTCTTTTACAGCTCTACAATGTTTTAAATTTCATCTGAAATTATAACAAACTGCATTAAGACCAAGACATATCATCAACATTTAAAGTAAGTTAAACAACTGCCAAGCACTCCATGCTTCTGGGTAAACTTTTACTGTGAATTATAACACTGAATAGAAAGAATTCAATGCTTAAACCCCAATAGCCAACTGCTCTCAACTATCATCTCTTCTATAACTTTAAAAAGTACTTTTTCCCAATCAGTCTAGCTCAGTGCAATCCCTAGCTTGCCCACTGACATGTTTCTGTGTGTTTATTCTCTTTTAATTTATAACCTAAAACCAGGTAAGATGGCAAGACTTACCATTTCTAAAAATCTTTCAAGACTGTTACATCCCCACCTCACCATCCATCCCCAACTTATCTACTTCAGGGAATATTTCTTTTGCTTAACAAACTGGATAGCTTCAATAGTAAGATCAGTTACAAATGATTTGAAAAAAAAACAAACAAAAAACAGCCACAAAAAGCATCAACATTTCTACACATTAAATACTGCATGCCAATTAAAAACAAAATCTAAACTGGTGATATAAATGTTTTGGTTTGTTTTGTTTGGGCAGTCATCTAATAAAACTCAAGAAAGATACCTAGTCATGATTCTCCCTGTAAGTAACACATATGTAGAGTCTTTACGGCTTAAGGAATCTAAAGTTTATTTTGCCTGGGTTGCTCCATCCAGACTACATCATTTCAAAGTCATCTTTGGCGCTTACAAAATACCTTGGGATTGTCACATATGGTTTAGTATTGGTTATACATATGACAGGCTGAATTAAGAGGCACCAGCACAAACCTATTCCAGTGAAAGTCTCTCTTAGTGACCCATGTCATGTCATGCAGTACAAAGTGACAACATCAGGAACTATCACTGGACTTTGTGTTATGAAGTTTCTTCCTTTGCTTTTCCCACTACAGTGCTGATGAATGCTTTCCTACATCCACCTCAATACCATTACACTACAGTCAAAAGAGAAGAAAGAAACAGCCCTTATTGCAGCTGGGATTAGATCTTTACTTTTCAGAGCCAGAATTTCCTTCTCTACTCAGAAGAAAAACCCACAAGCATTTGACATACTGAACTGAAAATATATGGCTTTATAAAGCTATAAAAATGAAGAGATTAAGGACAACTATTTAAATATGAACCTATCTTAAGTGAAGATATCCTGGAAGTCACTGGTGGTTTCTCTAGGGGAATTTTTCACTGCAAGCCCCTTACTTCAATCTAGCACCTCTGCAAACTTCATAATTTGCACTGAAGTTGGAAAAAATCTCTTCAAATTTGATTCAGTAAGTCAATTGAATATGGTAGCTGCTAAAAAGCAATGCAGTGAGTTTTGCAAAGTTAAGAACAGAGTAGTATTTTGTGAATTCTATGCTAACAATAGTGTGTTAGTTTGGGGTTTTTATTAAAACTAAAACATAAGGCCTCTATAGATGACTTACTGAGATGCTTTAACTTTGGAATATATCCAATCCTATGGAATATATACATGCTGTATACACATACATAACAAATAAAGTATTACTTTGTATTATTATTGCGTGCTTCAATTTTTCACTCTGAACAAGTGAAAACAGAAACAAAAATGTTTGATTCTGATATGGTGTTTATCCAATTTAAAAAAAAAAAGTACTAAAAATATTTCTTAGCACTTCCCAAAATAACAAGACACTTCACTCATTTATGAGCACATGGTGTTGACTACTACAAACAGCTTTCTAGCTGCTTTGAATTGTGTGGTAACACAGGCAGTCTGCTTACGTGTGAGTATCTTGTCTCCTAAGGATATCAAACCAAATAGCGAGACCAGATACACTTCCAGGAGTCATAATTAGAAAGCCATCCACAACTCCAAGCCCTTAACTTGAATCGTCCACAACTACAAAACAAAATACCATCTGGAAAGACACAGCATTCTTTTCTATCTGTCCTACCAAATACAACTATTTTTGTCACCTGGCACTTCTTCTGAGAGTATCAGCTTTGTCCTGACAACATGTGTTCAGTTAGAACAGTATCCTTTGCACAGTGACATCCAAAGCTCCTCACTAGCTTGTTTTGTGACAAAGGCTTGGCAAACCTTCAAGCCACTGCTGAAGCACAGTCAGCTCCTGAGGAAAAAAAAAATAAAATAGGAAATCTTTGCTGTACTAAACTGTATGGAAATAGTGCTGGAACAGACATTGCTGACTGATAGTTCCATGTTTATTACCAGTGGAAAAACAACTTTTCTGTGGACAGAGTGTAACAACACTTAGATAACTTAGGTCAAATATGGCTGGGTTTTTACTCATGCTAATTAAAATTATCTTCTCAAACATGTCCATAGTTTCTGCCTGAAGCAGATCAGTGTCTCAGCACACAGAGTAGCCCAGCATTCCATGTGGAGCATGCTCTATCACCTCAAATGATGTAATTTACTACATCATGAAGTAAAGGTCATGTCCAAAATGTAAATATAACAGTTAATCTCAAAAGAAGAAACAAAAAACCAACAAAAACAAACAATGGATTTGAAAGTGTTTTTTTGGTGAAAGTTGCAGCTTAAATAATTTAGTGCTGCCCATACTATAATTGCAAATTTTCACAGTCCATTTCTAACAACTAGCAGAGCACCAAGAATCATGCGAACTGAGTGATCCCTTCTGGACAAGTGCTTACACTGCCCTACACTATCATAAACTCCTGTCCATAGGGATCATTCTTCTCTTGCTGCATTTTACAGGCATTACTCAACAGAAAGAGGATTCCTTGCATCCACAGCTAATCCAAGGCAAAGAATCAACAGAAACAACATTAGCAGGAACTAAGGATTCCTTTTTTGACTGACAGTTGAGGAAACAAATACAGGTAACCCCTCAGGCTGTGCCTCAGGGACATCACTGGATGGATAATGTGGGAGAAAGAAGAGGTGGATGTGGCAGCAGCAAGCCCAAATGCACTATTGTCACAGAGAAGTCTCCTGCATATGGGTCACCTGTGATGGGAAAAGGATCAAATCTGCACAGGCAGAGCAGCAGTCACTGAGGAGCTCTGTAACTGCTCCCCACCCTAGATAAGGAAAAAAACTATTTACCCATGCCTTCCTCTCCACACAGATTTCTTCCTAACATCCGGCTGAGTGTTTCAGCTCAGAACAGCTCCCGTAATTTAGACAATCTCAAAAGATCATTCATCCTTTTGCAGGCAAAACATGACAGGGATGGTGGTTCTCAGGTAGGTAAAGCAACAGAAGGCTGCTACCATGGCAAAAGGCCCTAATTTTAAGGAATCATTTCTACAGAAAGGCTGTGCCTTGCAAAAATGCACTAGAAACACAGCCACAAAGCTAAATCCTCCACAATATGACAGATTCTGAGCTGGGTAGAAACAAGACTACAGACAAGAATTCCTAATTTGTGGTATCTGTATCTCACCACCACCTACCTACTGCTCTACTTAGCTCCATCTTTGCCTTTTAGGGAAAATAGTGTTTCTGCACAGCAGGATATAATCACTATAATTCTCGGCAGCAACACCTAGGCTGTATCACATTTTGCTATGCTTTCACAAATTTCCAGCAGTCACAGGGGAAAAAACATCTAATCATGCCCTTGCACTTTTATTCCAGCCATGGTATATGTGGTATTCTTTGGGGAATTTTTTTAATGTGGAAAACATCATTAAAATCAAAACTGAAACACCATCAAATGGTGAGATATTCAGAAATACAGGTGCATTGTAGAGAGGTTAGCACTGCCAACAGCAAAATAAAAATCAATAAGGCTTGGAAAGAAATCGCAAACACATACTTTATATAGACAGGCAATCTGCAAAGTAGTTAATATAAGAGAGACCATAACTAACAGGGAAAATACACCTGACAGGAGTTCACAATTTAACCTGCCTGAAAATCAGCTTAAAGCAAGTCAGAATTGGGATGTCAGGTTACAGAATAAGGGGGTGAGGGAAAGGATAAAACAGTGACTTTGAACAGTTCTGCATAAACCCAGTTGCAAGAGGATGTCTGGTACTACAACGCCAAGAACCAGAAAGTCACTGGAACAGTAAAACATGTTCAAAGAAGAGAAACTTTCACGACTACAAAGCTTAGAAAGAGTGACTTATGATAAAGAGTTAATATCACAAAGGCTAAGAGACATGAAATCAGACAGCAAACACCTCATTTCCTATGTTGAGGGTCCATATAAACTAAGGTTGATGGAATGAAAATTGAGATGTGGCAATCTGGGATAAGAGTATCAGGAGAAAGCAAACAAACAAAACCCAGCAAACAACAATGAAAAAACTCCGTCAAACTAGCTAAAGAGATGGTGAAAAGCAGAGAGAGCATATCATGAACAACTGAGAGAAAATCCAGATTTTAAGATTTTAGAATCTGCACTTTAGGAATTAAAAGGCAAGCCAGTTCTTACTTAATGACACATCAGGACTTCCTTTCAGTTAGGGTTAAATTATGCGAACATGTGACTAAGAACACACTGACTACACTATTCCAAGAGCAGAATGACCATAGTTAGGCACCAACCTCCTCTACAAAAATTCAAGAATCAAAATTCACTTTAAAAGGGAACATCCCAAAGACATATAGCCAGAGCTGAACTGCATGGATGCTACATCTGTTGTATAACTTTTTAAAGCTTTTCCAATAAAAAATTAAAATGTTAATGCCATTTACAGATACCATGTATCTGTAAATAGCATTATAATCTGTAAATACCACTATCATCATAAACTTTTAGAAAGTGGAAAGCTTTCAAAGTGGAGAAGAATAAACAGTTACAGCATTCATATGCCTCCTAAAGGCAGCACTCCCTCTAGTCGTTACATTTTTACAAGCACATTTGTTCAAACTTCTTTCACAAATGAAATCCCCATTGCACGAAGGGCAACACACTTAATTCAGACCTCATAGATTTTACTCTCATAAGCCTGGGAGGAATCTGACAGTCCTGCAAGTTACTGTTACTTGTATATTTACTTTTTCCCCAACACTGTTTGTACTGCAGCTGAGTCTTCTGAACTTCATCAAGGTCAGGTCTGATAATCACAACAAGGGATGAAGACATGGTCCCTTTGCACAGCAGCTTACAAATGAATTAAGAGCAAAGCATAGCAAGTACACGGTTGCTGGGATACAACAAGAGATGGGAGAAAACAAAGGCTAAGGTCAGGTAGCAATTCACCATGGAGGGAAAAATTTTAATAAATAAAAAACAAGCAGATATTTTCTATTGACAGCATAGTTAGAGGGTTTTAATAGCAACAGTGTGGTCACTTAAATGTGGCATAAATGCACACTGCTATCAAAGGGAGGGGGCCTGTTCTCCTGTCTCTTCTCACCACTTCAAACATTCATACCTTTCAGCTCCCTCCTGACAGCCCCAGTCCCACACTCTTCCCTCCATCCCACACACATGAATGTTATTTGAATCTCAGTCAGACACTTATCAGATTCATTGTACAAGGGCATGTGAGATCTCACACTGGCACACACTCTTAAGTGGGAAAGCAGTGTACAGCACAACACATTTTGCAGTGGCATGGCTTTGTGCTGGATTAGTATGAACATGACCACAAGCTGAAATATCTCAACTCCAGGCACTGCCAAACCCTCAAAGTATCAGTGTATAGACTGAGTATTTTCTAAGCTTCTGAAAAAAACCCTATTATGCAGTTGCTATGACATTGTCAAGCAACTGGCCTAGACCTGCTGCTTAGATAAGCAATCAGTTCAAAAAAGGGAACTTGCACATGAAGATGGCATAACAGAATAAAACCAAAAGTCTCCTGCACTTTATTGTCTTTCAAAATAGTGCTTTCTGTGATGGCTATATGAATTATGAGAGCACACACAGGACCAGCAGCACAGCCCTAGCCTACAGTCAGAGACTGCATGTGTAAGATCTCTGTGTGTTCAGAATCTGCATTCAGAAGGAGATCCTGAATAAAGCCAAAACGTAGCAGGGGATTTGTAAGGAAAAGGAACTGGAATTCTGGTCCCCACTTGAGTGGCAGGTTTTTTTCCTTCTAGCATCCCTGATGGTACTATGCAAGAGCCTCCAATGATGAAATAGTCAATAGATTAACTCTGAAAAGACTTTGCAAGATCCATAGAGATGCATGATGTTAGTGCAGAGACAAGGACAGTCTCCCAGAAGAGGCTGCAGCCACTCAGCAGCCCTCCCTTACCTTCTGACTCTCTCATCTGTGTCCCCTAAGCTACTACGCTCCTGCGGGGTGAAACCGGCACGGCTGGAGTTGCACACGGGATCATGATACACCCTCCTCTGCTTATCTTCCCTTGAACAACCACACTTCGCTTGCTTTTATGTGTTGTTATAACATTCCTTCGTACTCCATGCAACACCAATATTATTTTTGTCATAAATCCTTTCCATTTATATTCTGGCAAATGTTATGAACACAAAACACTTCTAGGTGCCACTTAATATGACGTTAAAAGCAACAGTGCCTGGAATTTTCCACTGATAACAAGTGGGTCTTTCCTAAGTATAGAAGCACTTGTTTTATTAAGTGTTCATTTTATCTTCCCACTGCATTGAAATTCAAATGTTTTTTACTATAAAAAAATTTAAAACATCTGGAGATGAAAGGGAGCTTCCACAAGAATAACTATTTTTTTTTTTTTTTAAGCTTTTAGTTGAAGTTTCACTGTTAAATTCATTATTTCTCTTTGCTTCTTATTCTATCCTGGAAAGCACAGTGACTACAGTTATTCAAAAAGACCACTGTTTTATGTTCTGCATAAATACAGGAAATGTTATTCACTACAAAAAATTATGAACTGTACAAGTAAGACAAAAAAGGAATAGTTGGCAAAAATCAATCATGAATAGAAGGACATGTAAAATATCTCAGACATCCTGAACCAAGTTCTGATCATTTATAAAAATCTGTAAGTTAAACGTACATTGCTAATACCTACAAATACCAGTTTACTGAACGCCAGCCTTGATTGCTCATTCATTACTTACTATGCCTGCTCCTGGCTAAAGCAGATGCAAAAAGTGACCTAGAAAGCAATCAAAAAAGCATCTATTTTTTGCCAGCCTGCACAAACTTGGCAAGGATGAGCAGAGCTGAACATCAATTTCGCACAGAAACTAACAGGAGTCTTCTGTAACAAGAAGGTGACAAAAAGGGAGTGCAACTTGGGTGAATATTAGAGAAAAAACCAACAACCCATACTTATGCAGTAATTGGAGAAGAAAACTTAGAAAAACCTCATAAATACAGAGCACCAAATTCTCCTAATGAACCGCGCAAACATACTGAAAGAGAGGGAAGCTACTATGAATTTAATGTGAAGCAGGAGCATACATTTGGGGAAAAGTGATGCTCTGCAATTTCCTTATCAAAGGTCTCAATTTTTCAAATGGAAGATGTCTAGATTCTGTGAAGGGTGTTGGCCCCTAAACCAGAAAACTGAGCCTCTCCTTTCCTGCGTTCCATTTGCTTTAGCTTTTCATGACTTTACAAGAAACATGAGCCATGTGTGTAATGCTCAGCACAATTAACTGAAGTTTAAAAGAAACAAAAAAAAATCCCACAAAAATAAAGCAGAAACATTCAAAATATTTGTATTAGAACAGACCCAAGTATTCCCACAAAGTCAAGAAAGCACATTTTATTTAAAAACAATAATCCAGCACTTGTCTCTATGAGCACTTGCAGAAAAAACAGTGAAATTACTGCAACATGTGCACTTCAAGTCTTGCAGATGAAACTTCTCCACATGTTATGGCTGATGAGGAAGGAATGATTAGGAAATACACTCTTTTCCACTTCCTTTTAGGCTGATAAACCAAAATTGTTAGCAGTAACAAAAACATCCCCTCACACACACCTTTGTTCTTCTCCAGCTCTTATTAACACAAACACAGACTTAAAAAACAAGGAAAAAAAAAGACAAGGATACTCTATAAACAGTGGCCAAGTAGGGGATTTAGTAAAGCTGCCTTACCAGAGATTGGAAGACCAGATCAAGTTCTCCACTAAAACTGTCATGCAGAGTTAACAAGAACTGTGGCCATTAGAGCTCTGCACTACGTAAGTACAGTATTCATTTACCTTTACTGGTGACTACCTTGAAAAACTTCCATGGATGGGAAAATTAGAGGCATACTCATGTTTTCCATCCCAACTACAGGAATTCTTCCCAGATGGAACCAGCTGTTTCAGTCAGCAAACCATGCAGAACAGCACATGGACTTACTGTGAATTGCTTCAAGCAGGGATTCTACCACCATCCCTGTACAGCATCATATATTTGTTATATCAGTCACTTGCCTCAGAATTTTGAAAAATAAAAAAAAGGATTTTTTTTTTATTTAAACTCACAAGGAGATATCATGTACTTGCATGACTCTCTGAATTTCAGACACATTTACAGAGGCTCTGCACCTCTGGCAAATCAGATCCTGGAATCTCAAAAGTCACACATTTGAAAATCCCAGCCTGAAGCTTCTGCATCACTGATAAACAGAAGAAATGCTGCCAATTTAACACCGGACTGTGCGTGAAACCAGGAACCACACAACCATGGAAATTAGTCACATAATTTGTGTGTGGAGTAAGTGCTGGATATTTGAACTGTTTGGCTTCCATCCAGATTGAACCTCTTCCACTTGAGTTTATGAGGGGTACTTGAAACACACTTGTCTCTAGCAAAAGCAGCAGTATGATGTAAGGGTGCATCCGAACATCCGTGTCACTGTGTGAAGGTGTTTTCCTTCCTTACAAGATAAACTCATGGGGAGCCCTAGCACCTTCTTTATATAGGCAGAAAGGGTAGAAGTTCACGTTAAAAAAATAAATATCACTTTCATTACCAGGAATGAGTACTTGCCACTTGTAGGTCTCCAAGTTTCTTAAAAAGAAACTACACTTATTATTCTCATTCTACAGAAACTGAGACAAGAACAAAGACAATATGTCTCTTAAAAGAGCACCAAAACACAGCAGATTCTCTACTGTGGAAACCATTTTGTAAGCAAAATACTGGTTTGAACAGACACAAATGAGACTATCTTTGCCTAAAGAAAAATAAATATGTGTTGATTGAAGAAGACTCATTTAGAAGGTGGGAAAATTAATGTTTCAGAATGGACTACCTTTGTTTTCATCTTCTAATTCACGAGACGTCAATAATAATGTTATACCAAGTACTCACATAACCAATTGATACAGAGGACTGTATTTGAAAACCACAGAACCAATTCATTTTCAATAAAAGCCACAAAAAGAAGAAAGCAAGCAGTTTCTTCTGTAAGAACAAAAACATAAAAATAGGAAAAAAACTCTCCACATCACCTCAGTGGTCAGGCAGCAACAGCCAAACCAATCTGTGAGACTACACTTGACAAAGCTTCCATGTTCCAATGACTGACAACAGAACTTCCATGTAGAAGCAGCTGCCTGAAACAAAATACATAGTCACAAAATATCTGCAAGACCAGGAAATCTGTTCTTGCTACTCAAAGTTGGTCTGAACCAAAGACTACACCCATGTTTTTCTGGCACATTCAGCAACAGAATAAAGAAAAATACGAAGTTTTGTACCTCAAATTCTGACCTAATGAAATTCAGGATCTTAATTTTCTGGGGGACTTTTTTGCTGAATGCTTTTTTCCTGCAAAAGTAATTGTGAATCAGCACTCCACTGCCAAAGAGAGAAAAGACATTCTGCTACTTAAATAGATTTCTGTAATTCCTGATGAAGTAAAAAAACCCCATAGTGTTTTAGCTATGAATTGCATGAAACAAAGATATGAAGCAAAAGACAGCTGACATTCACCATGGGAATTGTGCTAGTCTTATTTATAGTCACTCCATAGAGGGAAGGGGAAAAAAACCCCCAAACTTCAGAGCAATGAACAGAAGAACTGAAGAAAAGACACACACCATTCTGTAACAGCCAGCAAGAAAAAGAAAGGTGTTTCTGGTAAACACTTCTCAAAGCAGGGCCACATGAAAATTAGCCTGAGAACTCTTTAAAAGCCTGATTTATACTATCCCCATGTTGATCTGAATGAAGATCCCCATGAGGCAAGATGCTGAGGCCACTGGTCTACCTGCTGTCCCTCCACACTACCTGACGGTGATCACTGCAATAATCTGCATAAGAGAATCTTTCAGCTCCTAAATGATGCCAAAATATTCATCATTTGGGCATTATTTATGCATTTCTGTTATTAAAACTTTCAGCTGAAGATAGGTAGCAGCGAAAGCCCAATCATTTCTCCTTAATTCTGCAGTTATGCTTTCAAGTGGAGATAATCCAGCACCACCACTTGGCAACTGAAACGTGGTCTTCCAACTTTATCTCTCCTTCATGTGCCTTTGTCCCACTGTTCATCTATCACTCACAACATGTCAAATAACACAACTAATCTCTGTGCTTCCCAGAACAGTTTATCTGAAAGACACTCAACACAGTTTCTTAGGTATAAGGATCTGGGCACACCAGCTAAAGCACATTGTTCAGTTTAACCAACTGAGGACACCAGTAATCTCTGAAATACAGTGTTCCCAGGCATTTCAAAGAAATAAAGAACCTTCACTGTAATGAAGATCACTGAATTTCCTATCCTGTCTCATGTTGCTATTTTGAATACACTTGGCATCGTTGAAGATAACTGCTACTAGTAAATTATTTGACCTTCATTAACCTATTAAAAAGGTACACTTCATTGCTGTGAAAGCCACCGGGTAATTACAAGAACACAGCTTTTTGTGTTGTCAATATTTTGTTGCAAAATAAACCTACATAGGCCAAGTCTGTGTTAATTGTATTGACTCCATGTGAAATAAGTGCTTCCTAACAGGGTATGGGAAGAGGAAGGACTCAGCTGATTTTCAGAGCAAGAGCCAGGCAAAACTTGTTTCCCTTCTCTTCTAACACTGGGCCAAAGCACCAAAGACAATAAACAGGCGTGACACACTTCTGCACCTTGTGATCTACTTTAATGGTTTAAGGTTCATGCCAGTAACAGCAACTGAAATGAAAACATTCAAGATGACCTTTCCAAAAATGTCTTTGGTCAGTAACAAATCCGATGACTTGTACTACTAGAGCCTTCAAGTATTCCCAAAATGAGAAATATCTCAGACCAAGCTCTCTACTAATTTATTTTGTACTTTTTTCTTAATCACTTTGCAATGGTATGCTTTGCAAGCTGCAGCTTCAAAAAGTAATTTCATCTTGTTCGTAAAGAAGAAAAAAAAATGTAAAGATCAAACTAATTGATGTCTATCCAATGGTTAGGGAAAGTAAATACGTCTTGTCCCACAGGAGAATAATACAATGCAAAGCCTAGATTTCTCAGCAGAGCTGTTTCCTATAACACTAATGAAGACTGTAAGTCTCACTATACAAAAGCAGGAATATCTGCAGCCTCGAAAACGCAACTTCCTCCACATAAATCCAGAAAATACTGAGATTACAGATGTGAGTGAGATTTACTGAAGTCAGACAACCATTAAAGAAGACATCGGGAAAAACATGTAAGCAAATGGGTCTTAAGTCTCACAAATTCAAGTAAAAACTTCAAATGCATTAAAAAAATTATTATCTCTGAATTGATTAGACTGTCACCTTATCTGGTGTGATTCTGCAATGCTATTCACATCAGCACTGGAAATACTGATTTTTCTGTACTTTTAAAGGAAGGAAAAACTCACACTTCCCTTTAGGCTGTATTAGGCTCGCAGCACAAATGTAACTGGAAGATACATTAGCTGGGTCCTTTCTCTTAGCTTACAGCAGAAACGGCCCTGTAAGCCACCTCTGCTAATACCTGGATGGCTACATGCAATTACCCATCACAGAATCAGGCCAGAAAACTACTGGTTACAGAAAGGCAAGATCTCATTTTAGAGTTCAGCTTCAATATCAAACTCTGCTTCTGTGTCCCACATACGTGCAAACTAATGCATACTTGTGGGAGCAGTCACTTCTCCCCTCTGTGTGTTTTTCATCACTGTTAAACCCGATGTGCCAACACAAGAACCTCTGCCGTGTGAGATCATAGAGGTACTTCTGCAGTGTGAGACAAAACAGCAGCAGCATCGTGAAACAACTCACTAACCAGAGTACTCAGACTTACTGCTGCATTTCTTTACTTACATATTATAAATAATTGGACTTGGGTCGCAGTCCTTTTCTATGCAGTCAGGATTATCAGCAGACCAGATACTGACACCTCAAACTCTCTACGGATTACACAGGTAGCCAGTGTCTGCAACTGGAATTTTGAAAACCAGCACAAGAAAGGCAAACTAATCCAGGAAATGATTACCAATGTGAACAGAAGTCTTCCAATTATTATTTAAATAAAGGACCTGGTATGCTGAAGTACAACACATCTCTTTTTAGACATTATCCCAAACATCAACCAGATCTCTAAATAATTTCTAAGAAGAAACATGTTCTAGTGGTAGATTCCTAATCCCCCTGGAGATAGCCCAGATCATCTCCATTTAAGGTCAAGCAGGAAACAGCTGCACATTTTTGTTCCCCAGAACAAAATGCAGCAGACCAAAACCTCCAACACAGATTCCTTTTTTAAACCTTTTCCTTTCTGATATCTGTGGGTGTCTGGACCTGTTCATCCAGGAGTGAATGAAAACAGGACAATGATGTGCTTGTCTGTACTTGTCAGGCTTGACATGTCCCATAAGCAATACTTTGGCATCTGCCTCAGAACCCCACCAAAAGCTCCATGAGTTACACGAGGGAATGATACTAACCTGAACTACAAAAATGTTCTCAAGAGAGTGTTCCTAAACAAGCTTGTTTTCAGAGAAACATCAATACAAGATCTACAACACTCATGTGGTATGAATTTGTACATGTTATTGTTATTTGGCAAATACATTTTCCATCTTAAAAAGTCTACCAGAGAAGACATGTATTACATTTCTGATGAAATCCTTGTGCTTTTTCAGTGCCTTAATTTGTACACTTAAATATCAGTTTTTAAAATAGAGACCAGGCTATGACTATGTCAGCAGCTCACAAACAAAACCAAATTCTCTTAAGGTACCTTATTTCTAAAAAGCTCCAATTCATTAACAAAAAGAGGCAAGAATCTGGGGTAGTGTAACTAAATAACATGACAATTCTACATCGATTTGGTAAAAGGGAGGAATGGCATTGCAGCTGTTGCAGTGCTGGGTGTTGGACTTCATGACAAAATGTAGAGGGTGAATTTTAATAGTACAAGTTTCATATTACATCTTACAAAAAGCAAACAATCCAATGCTAGCACTTTTCTTGGATGACAGCATGCAATAAAAACATGAAACTTCCCTCATAAAAAAGCCAAATACAGTTTGCTTGACTGTGAGAGATTTATAGCATTAATAATGCCATTATAAGTAAATTATGAAACACTTTGCACCAGAACCATCACTCCTCACTGTGAAGATATTCAATTAACTTTCAAGTGAAATATGTGATCCCAGACTTCCTGGGTTTGATATTAAAAGACAACTGAAAGCAGGCAGATTTATTATACTAAAACCAAGTTGTTAACTTCAACTGTGATATAACCAATTTGCAGAAGAGCTAAACCATATTTACAAATATAAAAACAGAGCTCAATTTGGAACAGGGTTGTACATCACCCTCAAAGCCCTTCTGTCTGGTTTGAACCATGTACCACAGCAGGGCTTCCAGGGAACAAAAACCCCAAACTAAACCAAAAAAACCCATCCTGTCTGGGTTCCTGCTTAAAGCCAAGCACTCATCTATGCTAAACAATTATTGACAAAACTGAATCTGTAAGTGTTCAGAGTTAGGCTGAGCTTCTGTATTTTTGCCTGCAATTTCCAAATCAGGAAAAGGCACATGCTGTCAGTTGCATCCACACAGAAAGCCTGATGCTGGATGCTCTCACACTTGATAGCTTAATCCTTTTGCATCCAGTAAATCCTTCACTTCCCGGATGCACAAAACCTACTCTGTATATGCACTATGTTGTCACTTTTCAACGCAGCAAAGTATACATAAGATAACCTGTAAAGCAGCATCAAGCTGCTGCTGCTATCCAAACAAAGAGAAAGAGGTCTCAAAAAATTCACTTAAATAGTTTCCAGCCACAGAAAGCGGGAGGGGAAGAAAAGATGTGGAACTGTGTTTTAAAGGAAAGATAAATACTTCAAAATATATAGTAGTGATCAATTTCAGAGATGAACTTACATATGCCAGATTTTATTTGGAAAAAAATCCTCTAACCCACACATTAAAGGTTGGAAGAGACGTGAAATACAGCAAAGTTATTACAGTTTAAGCACTGTGAGAAGAAAGACAATATTGGAAAGCATTCATCATAGACTATAAACTGAATACCAGCTGTGTAACAGCATTATCAAAACTATGTATTTGGAAAGTGTAGTTTAAAAAATACCTTGGACAAAAGAAAATCATTCCAAATCAAACACCCACAAGAAATGTGACAGTCCTCACTATTTAGTTTTTTTTATGAAGAAGAAACATTGCTGTAGCAAAAGTAACACATCCAGAGCAGTTCCCTGAATAAGTTCCCATTTAAGTTCCTGTTTAAAAAAGGCAGGGTGTCAGCAAGCAGCTCCCTCTGCTACCCCACTGAAGCATGCAGCTTCCCAGATTCCCTCATCCTGTGGTTGAGCAGGTGGTCTCCCTGGCACTCAGTTCCTTTCACAAAAGGAAAGGTGCTGCCCATGTTTAATACATTACTGCTGGGTGCAAGTTTAGAGGAGCCACTGCCTGTGTCAGAAGGCAAATGGGACCAATCAACTTGCGAGCTGCTGAGTGACACTCTGAGTCCTGCCTCTGAAACTTTTGTTATTTTTTCCCCTCAACCTACTTCAATTGTTTCCACAACTTGGTCACTGACTCCGACAAGTTGCCAGAGATCTACAGGCACATCCTACAGCCCAGAGCAAGCTCCTCTGTGCTTCTTTAAGTCACATCAAAGGTAAGGAACTTCTCTTCTGTGTAATCTTTTAATTCTTGCAAGAAGGCACGCTGTAGCTGTACTTTTCTACAAAAAAACTCCTCTACTCAAATTAACAGCTGGTTTTAACTGTTTATCAAAAATATGGAAGTACAGGCATTACAGCTCTGAGTCAAAGATACACTGCTGTGCAGGGAATCTTTCAGCAACAGTAAAGGCAACAGAATTTAATACATGTTCATGGGACACCAGCCGTCCTTGGGGAGATGATTTATACAGGTGGTTTTGCACAAGAAGGTGAGGAGGTTTCATCATGTTTCTCACACCTTTGTGCTTCCTTTTAAATTGAATATCTTTTGCTTGTTTTACTTTTGTTTTGGTTTTTAATCCAAAATCTTCAAAGAGAATAATTCACTTGAAGTTTTGTAGAGGCATTTTTTTTCCCCAAAGCTGCCTATTCACAGTCCAGCAAGGGTAAAGAAACTCTTTCACCATTCATGGAAAAAAATTTTTCTGATCTAGCAACACTTGAGAGAGCAAACCTTTTTTTTTGCTGTATGATGAAAAATTACCCTTAATTTAAAAATCTAAGTGATTTATAGCAGTACTAGAACTGAAATTATACCATGTTACTCTAAGTGCAGTTCAAGCTACAGAATCCATGTAGTGTTTTTGCTTTGACATCCATTAAAAGTTTATTTTCTCCTGTTGTTCACTATAACTAACACACTTGTCCTAGATTGCTTCTAATAATGGATAAATAATTTAGTTAGGATTTGTAACATCATGAATTGAATTTCAAATGCAGAAAATAACCCATTTATTTCCATGGGAAGCACAGACATGTTGTACAATGAAATACAACCCCAGCTTTAAAATCATTGGGAAAAAAATGCATCTCACAGAGAAACATGTCACATAGAGAACATTTAATATTTACATATACAAGTATTTTAGAAAGAAATATGATTCATGAATATGTATGTCTCTAAGGTACTTATGCTCCTTACAGTCATGTTCCCCCCTTTCATCAATTCACACCTTACTACTTATGTCTACATATGGTTCTGGTTATAGAAGAGACAAACAATTTATACTTTTAATTTTGTGAGGTGTTTTCCCTGTTAGTGAACAGATACAACCAATTCCTTTTCCTGTTAGTGAATGGTGGGCATCAGGCAAAGACACATCCAGGCGCTTGGTTTTATGCTCAGCAGCCTCGTGCCGGTTTTGAATATTCAAGTGATAGAAATGTCTGGACATGCTGTTACTGCTAAGGCAATCAATCTGTTACAGAGTTCTCTAGAAGCTGTTTTCAGTAGGCAGAAGCAGCACTTCAGACCTCCCAGTGCCTACAAAGAGCAAGAGTATTCTGACAAAGATCTTTTTTCAAGGCTGAAGTTATAGATAAAATGTATTTTCAAGCAGAGAGAGGAGTTAAGGTTTATTCCACCAGTCAGAGAATCTTTCTCTCCTACCACAAATATTGCATATGCAGACCTTTAAAAATACAGACTTTCTGCACACACGCATAGATTGAACATACATGCAGACACTTAACTGCTCAAGTAGCTCTTCACTGGAAGCTGGAATGCATCCCACAGCTACAACAGGTTAGCTGCCCCATCATCTCAATTTTATCCTGCCGGAGTTCAGTAATTTAATGTAGATGAGAGAGTGGCTCAGCTGTTAAATTAAATTTAAAAATTTCACACTTATAACACCCCATGTCACAGACATCCAAACCCTGAGGAACAACAACCTACAGTCATGACAGAGGCATGTGTGACAGGGCAGGTGCTAAGTGTTACAAATCAATAAGGCATTTCATTTACAGCAGGCAATTTTCTGTCTTTTTTTTGCTACTCATTTGTCAAGACGATGCAATTGCTATTTAAGAGCAATTCAGATTTATGTATATTCCACATTTCTATTTTCAAAAGCTGCATTTATTTCTCATCCTCTGAGGAAGTTAGGAATATAGTGTCTCCATCGTACAAAAGGAAACTCACTGAAATCAGTTTGTAACTGGTAGTGTGAAGGTGATTTCCACTGGTTTTTCAGATCACCAGCAAAGAAAAATGTATGGGGTACATGTAGAGAACTACAACAGCAACATTTTGATTGCTTTAAGAATAATTTGATTTAGGACTAGGAAAATACCCCAGCTGAAGAAATAAAAAATCCCACAGGGAAGTTGTGTTCCCTAAAACTACAAGACACTTTAGAACTGAAGATTGCTTTTGCTTTCTGGAGACTGAAAAAAGGCTTAACAGGACTTTCCTGGCACCAAGTAACTTCTCAGAAGTTGAATTTATCTACTATATCATTCTCAATCAATGCCATATCATTGTTCTCTGAGACGCTGGAAAGTTAAAAACAGAACTCGGAACATTCACTTCTACCTTTTATACATGCTAGATGTATTTCAATTTTTACTTTCATTCAAATTGCATTTATACCATTTCCTATTAAAGGGACATTATGAACCACCATAGCTAAAACTCAACATAAAACAACTTGTTAGGTACTCAGTGAGCAGAGCAGAGAATGGAGTTCATTACCTAAAAGAAATTTACTATGTAAAAGGCAAATCACATCAGCTGGAAATGGTATCCCACTGCATAGTCCTACAGCAGTTGCAGGGAATTTAACCAAGTTTAAAACTAGCCCAAAGCCCTGGCTCCCAGGCTACACTAACGAACCAGCACACATAGAAGTCCCAGTTATCCACAAGATATGTGGATAAATTTCAAAACCCAAAATGACTGGTGTGTTTAACTATTCATCAGTGCAATTCTTGTCACCCACACCATTCACATGCTTATGGACTTGAAATACAAGTAGAGGCTCTTACTGTTGGTCTTGTGTCTTAGAACACTAAGAACATCAAAGTACTCAGAAGGAAGATTGTATAAAACAATTAATTTGTAAGGGAGTGGGGGGAAAGAATCTCAAGTGTGAGTATTCCCCTATGTTCTCTGAAACACACATGACACTTCAGTACAAAACAGACAAAAGGTAAAGAGAAAGATAAAATGAGTTTGTTTTTCCTGTTACCAGTACTTCTCAGACTATGAGCTGAATTGTTGCTTTTTTCCCCATCCCAAGAAATGTTTTCTCCATATGATTGCAAAATGACATTATATGCCACAAGACAGTATCTAAATCTTCAATCAGCATAACTTTGTAGTACTTTTTCCATCACTATGTTGATGGTTCATAAGATATTTCTTTTCAATGGATAGAAGCGAATTACTGGTGGTTTGGGACATCTCATTGTAAAAATCTATGCAATAGACTTATGCAACATAACTTTTTAACAGTGCCCCTCAGGACTTCACTTGGTCATGTGGAACTGCAAGAATTCAAATAAGTCAAACCTCCTCTATTCCACTGATATCACTGCTGCATTTAGTGAACATATGACAGGAAACAGGCTGTGGCATTTCCAAGGGAGCCAAATTTATCCTGTGTGACTTCAAAGGAGTCAATGCAGTTGCACCAGGAATGAGCGTGGCCCGCAGTTTTCACTTTAGTCACATACCCCCTCTCATAGTGAAGGGCACCCAGGAACAAAGATAAAAATAACCTAATACAAATCAGGGAAGCAGTCACATGTCAGTAAGTGGGAAGCAATAACTGATCAGTGACTCATTCTGAAGTATGGGGTATAGGGGATTCCCTACATAGTGACATACAGGGTCAGCCACCAGACCTGTTCCTGCAGATTCACTCTGTGCCTAAGACAAGCCCTGCACGTCCATTAACAGCACTGATAAAACACAACTGCACAGCAATGCAGCCAACTGCATTACAAGTGTCACACAAGTAACTCTTTGGGACTTCTAAAAAGTATCAAATAGAATTTGCCCTCTTGGTGCACTTTTGTTTCAAGAAGTGGTGTGTGCATGCACAATTCTTCTTTATATTGGCCTAAAACACAGGGGACTGAACAGCAGAGAGCAGCTACTATTTGTGACAATGATCAGTCTTTGTTTCTGTGCAATTATATTCCAAGCTGTCCATTTTGACCTTGATAGCCACCCATGTGCAGCTGTGTTACTGAATCTGTTTCTCTTTCTGCACACTTTAGGTGGGTGACAGTGCCATGGAGGATTAACAAGTAAGGTATGTGTTTATTAGTTGAACTCGAGCACTTGTAAAGACAAACTTGTTGAAATATAGACACAGAATTGGCTTCCTTTGCTTACTAGAAAACTTATTCCACAGATAGGCGTAGGAGGTTAAACAACAGATAGATGTTTCAAAAACTTCCAAAACCATATAAGCTATTAAATCAAGAAAATCCATCTATTTTGGCCTTTCCTCATCCTTTCTCTATAACATTTTCTAGCTGTGACAACTATAGAGATTTTAACTTACACTACCTTCCATTTTTAAGATCCTTTTGTATCCCCTTCTGGTCACGTATGTCCAAATACCTACTTTGGCCTTGCATCTGTGATGCCCAACCAGATAATATTGCTTTTTATGGAAGCACTTGGGAGCTCCAGGGCCTTGCCCCTTGAGTCATGCAAGGGAAACATGCAGCAACACAGCAATGCAGGTGCCAGCATGAGTGCAGTTACACCTAATGCAGTGCACATGACATGGAATGTCCATTTATTGTGCATGTACACAGGTACACATCGATGCTGTTCCAATCCTTCTGTGGGCCCCAAAAAAAAACCAATCAGGAAAGATAAATGTTGCTGCAGCAGGTCACACACAGCACAAAGACCAAGAGCTGCACACACCCGACACTGAAAAACTGGCATAAAATGCCTTGATGAAGTCACCCACAGGAAATGCTGCTCTCTGGGCAGTGTCTGTCACACACGCTGGTTACACAAACTCCTCTCTATCCGTGTAAATCCATTAGTGGTTCATATACCAGGACTTGTCTGCAAGAAGATAAACAGTCTAATGCACTCCAGCCTGTACTGGGCTGAGAAAATGAATGTGCATTCGGCCAAGAGACTTGAGAATTCCTGTGCATGTCTTGCTTTTACTGCACTTGGGACAGACCGTGACTAGCAAAGAGCTAAGCAGAATATACTTGGCAAGCATTTTAACTGCTTAAATGGATGAAAACAGGTACAGCAAAAAGTCAAACAAAGATGAAAAATTGTAGTCACTACAAGAGTATGTTTCTGGTGTATGTTTTGTTTGCAATAAAATTAAGATCAACTGCAGCTCAAAAAATCGTAACAAAATCTGAAGTTCAGTTTTAGAAGCAGATGTCATCACATGGAGTCCTCTAAAGGTATTAAAATAACCATGTGCAATCTGACTGCTTTTGAAAGTCTCTCTTAAATACCAACACTGCCACTGAAAACACACATATTCTGTTCATACAATACCATTTGACTCTACAGCCCAGCATGGAGGGATTAAAAAAGGAAGAGCCTGAAAGACACTTTTGTTTCCTTTTAAGGTTTTTCCATTTTAGCCACATAAAGACAAATTCATGGGCAACAAAGTATGTTCGATTCAGTCAGGATCCTCACATAATTTGGGCAGCAGACATCTAAGCAATTGTTTTCCTTTATGTGGCATATATAATTTCACTTATTGGCAAGGAAAAAAATAAAGTGGTGACACAGAGAAGCCTTCTGTGAAAAATATGAACACAACATAAATTCATAAAACATTTAGGGGTAAGTGCAGCTTTAGGAACAAGGTTTGACAGATGCATATATCATCATCATCATTTTAAAAACCAAGTTTTCACATTGTGACAGCACCTACATTCAGAATCCAACCCACTACAAGCTAAACAAGTATCTATCAAAGTCAGCTTCTTGCCACAGAAGGTTCATACAGGAGAGTTTTACATTGCAACTATTTATTTGGAGTTTTAAAACAACTGTTTAGATACCCTATCCTTCCATCTGCCATAAAAAGGAGGAAAATACACATTAAATGTAACACTCACTTATAAGACAAAGTTGTGCAAATGCTTTGTTTTGTTCCTCACAGCAGTCCTTTGCCATTGCACCCAAGTTTGTAATACATTGTCCTAGATGCATAAAAAAAGATTTAGCCCTTACTCTGTCTTGTTTGTTGAGAACTATGCTACTAAAATTCCCTACAGCAGTGATGCATTAGGTTTTAACTACCCACCATAAAGAACTTTTACTTGGAATGGAAATACTTCAAGAAGATTTCTTTTTCTCCCTTCCAGAAAAAGGTACTGGTAAATCAGATTATTGGCCCTGTCATGTCAGTACCAGCCAGCAGGACTATCCAGATGTCCTGGCTGAAAGGTCTGTGACCTTACTCTTATCATCAAGCTTTCACATGTGCTTCAACAAATAAAGCGGAGGGGTGTGTGTGGAAAGGCAATCAGCCACAGCCTTTTCACAGACTCTGTGAGATAGAGAGCTTAGAATCTAACGCAATAATCTGGGCAAAACACAGATACCCACAATTACCATAGTACAGTTACTCAACATTGCTAAGAAGCAGGTGCTCAGTAGCCTTCAGGACGAGGAGCATAACAGAACACAAATCTAAACGTAAAGCCCCAAATTTTTAAAATCCTCTTTTAACCTAAATCTGCTAATTTCAGACTTTTTAGAACTTTAAAACAAACTCCATTTGCACTCATAAAAACACTTCTGCATTTCTAATTCTCTGCTTTCCTGCTTTTCAGCTCCACAAAGGCTGTCTAAAACAAAGAGACGATATTAGGCACTTTGCACTGTTCTGACCACCGCTCTTCTTTCCTGCACTCCTAAAACCTCTGATTTGTGCCCTCTGCTTTCTTGTTGCCATGGAGAAGGTCCAACACATGACTCGCTCCGCTCTGAGGAGAGCCTCAACTATTGAGGTCAACCCACAAGCACGCCAAAGGCTCCAAGAGCTCTTTGTGAATTTCTGCCTGATCTTAATCTGCCTCTTGCTGATCTGTATCATTGTGATGCTTCTCTGAAGTTCCAGCACTTCTCTGCACTGTCCTCTAAGAAAGTCAGCCCAGGGGGAAGAGAGACCTACACCTGCAACTCCCAGTGCAAGGATCCTCATGTGACAGAGGCTAGCACTTGGACTAGAGGGTGTGCCAACCAGTGCCCTGTTATCTTACTGCCTGCTACATGTATTAAAAACACGTTTGCTGTGCAGAAGTGTTTAGAACCTGTAGTTACAAAGCTGTACATGACTTATTTTGTCAGTCTCAATCAAGAGATGTCTTTACTACATGGGGTAAAGTATCAGTAAATCAGATTATCTGCTCCCATCAGTAACAGCCAGCAGCTGGTAAACTCAATGTTTTATTTAGATAAACACCACCATCACTTTTTGAGGGCCTAAGTATTTTTTAGGTTTCTCTGAGAATCTTTAAGCCCATGGAAGAGTTCCAAATTTGGACCATGGCTGCCCAAAGAAGAGCTTACAGGTACACAGCCCCCAACACATCTTGGGAAAATTGGTCCTCTTCTTAGTTCAAGATGCTGCATTTCTGCATTATCAATTGAAGGCATTCGGATTGTTTTAGTGTTTTCCAAAGGAATATGAGAATAAACCAAAAATCTCTTCTAATCCAGAAAGAAAATCTATTTCATATGTTCTTCTTCCTATTTAAGGGATCTTATATATGTGGCATCTAGTAAGATTTTTCATTATGTTTTGCAGAAAAAAATTGACACTACTATAACTGATACTAAAAATTTTGTTTTCCATAGTCCTTTGACTGACATAACAACTGGCACAACTTGGATTCTCAGAGTTCTTAATATTTGCCTTTAGACAACTTAATTAGGGCCTGTTCTAATTAATGTAATAACTTTCTTAGTTTAAAACTACAAAAAACTTGGAACTTGCCAATGTCACATGAGGTGACTTATATCTGATGTGGCAAAGAGAAAAGTCTACGTCACCATTACTGTTGTGACTGAAGTGCATCCATACAAATACAAGTCACATCATCATCTTCAGCTGAAAATTCCTGCTAGAGAACATGCAAGTATCTTCCTAAAATAAATGACAGATAAAAAAAAAGTTATAAACAATTATGCACAGGAGGGGAAAGCACAGCAGAAATATCTTTTCAACCACAGGCTATGTAAACCATAGGCTATACACATAAAAGATGACACTTCTACTCCAGCAATTGTGAATAACAAGACTGAGCAGAAGACTTCAAACCCTACCAACCCTATTACATGTTGCTGGTATTAAGCAAAATTCCTAGAAATTTTATACACTTTTCAAATTTAAAGAAAGCTCAAGAATCAGAGGTCAGACAAAAATCTGTTTCTTAAAGAGATATTCTTCTATTCCATTCTATGTAAACATTCTTACTGATGAATACAGAATATCAAAACAAGCTTATCTTGTGTTCTGCCTTTAAGACCTAATATTTTATGAGTAGAAGTTGACAATGAACAGCTGAGCAGGAAGGGAAGAAATCTTTGAAAAAAACTCTGTATTCAATGGAATGCAAGCAAAGTGGTGATGAATTTACTATGTGGTGAGTAGTTATGTTGAGACCAGACTCTGAAATAAGGTTACCCACTAAAGGAAATTAAGATAGCTACAGTATGAGGATTAAAGCAAGTGCTGGTGAGACTGGCAACACACCCCTACACATGCAAGTTAGTATATGAGCATTACTTATATGAACTGTAAATCTCAATTTCCATTTCATGCATTCTGACCACTCTCACAAATGCATGAGATTTTAGCAAGCGTATTTCTCCTTTTAATTCTTCTTCCTTTTCTTCTCTTTTCAAATCTGTATTTTTGTGATGGATACAGTTTCTAGTTTTAGTTTGCTTTGGATGTGTTTCAAGAGACTTCAACTAGAAATTGACAACAGTTTTACAGTACTGAAAACTTGCTCAAGAAAAAAGTTTTAAGAATAAAGCATCAGCACCTACATTCTGAGGGCATGTTTGGATTATAAGTTTCAGAAGCCAATAATATAAAGGAGCCAGAGTAAAATATTGCTAAAAAATGTAGCCCAATAAAAGCAAACCCTCCAACTTCCTCTTATGTACCCAAAACCCCATAACTTATTTTAAAACAATAACCAAACAAGAACAAAACCAAATTATCAATGAACTGGAAACCCTACTGCTATTTTACAGCAATGCAGATATATTGCATACACTGTATTGTATCTTAGGCTTCTGTTGTTCAGAAAATCTGCTACTATCCTCTATATCACTAACTGTCAACTGAACCCAGAGATTAAGAAAAAAACCCTTTTGTACATAATACAATCTTCTTTCTAGACCTATATAAGCTTTAAAAACAATATCTACAGTATTTTTATTTAATAAAATAACTGTTTGAAAAAATATTAATACATAAAATACATCCAATTCTGTTTAGAAAGAAGCATCCATTTTATTACTTACTTATTGAAATTATCTGAAAAAAAGCTAGTCATCACGCAGGTTTCTAATTCTCTATACTTCTATTAATTCTGTTTGAGTTTTCAAGAGTAATCTTGACTCTTTTGTGATGTCCAGGTCACTTACACATACCTGATTCCCACTCAATAGCTAGTGCTTGTAAGTGTTCTTAATGAATTTTCTGCAAGTGTAATCAAAATGTTCACCACTTTTAGGAGCCATAATAAAAACTGCAAACATGTACAGCACGTAGCTTGGATTAAGTTTTCAGTTCTCTGCTCCACTCCACCCAAGCCTAAATACTTTTCCTAAGGTCATCTTACACGCCAATAGTGAATAAAGACAGCTAAACAGGCAACAATCTGGTATTACTCTTCCTCCAAAAAAAAAAAAAAAAAAAAAAGACGAACTTCCATGGCAATTTTACACTGGGAAGGAGCTGAATCAGGAGCCTAAATATGCTGGTTTTAAAGATGTTACCTCAGCCAGTTCCTCAGCAAAAATTGATATAGTAATTGATTCAACAATTGAATAATTGATATAATTCTCTATGTGAAAACATGACCCATTTAAAAACTGAAACTTTGCTCTGACCAGGACTAATCAGTAAGGTGTTTTAGCAGGTGGCAGATACTTGCATTTCTTTATTAACTGTTCTACATCAATTTATCAACAATTTCCCTTCCTAGCAGAACTGAACCACTCAGTGGACAGACAAGAATAAAACAGCATTAGACAAAATTATTCACACAACATGCACAAAATGTTTGTCACCCCCTGCACAAAGAATTTTTATGGAAGTTTTGCTACAACTACACCAATGGCCAATGGCACAACTAGGCCAGTGGTATTCTGGGATGCATTGGTAGAGCATTCCCAAGTCAAGGGAGATGATCCTGCCCCTCTACTTTGTTCTAGTGAGGCTGTATCTGGAGTGCTGTGCTCCTCAGTACAAGAGAGACATGGAGCTCCTGTAGCAGGTCCAGCAGAGGTTGACGAAGATCATTAAGGCACTGGGGTATGTCTGCTAAGAGGAAAGCTCGAGGCACTTGATCAGCCTCAAGAGGTGACTGAGAGGGGACATCATCAATGTCTGTCAGTA
This sequence comes from Eopsaltria australis, assembly GCA_034509425.1. Lineage (NCBI taxonomy): Eukaryota > Metazoa > Chordata > Aves > Passeriformes > Petroicidae > Eopsaltria > Eopsaltria australis. Next base: position 476,980 of record JAVTVJ010000068.1, on the reverse strand, counting down.
TCTGAAGGGGGGGAGTCAAGATGGTGTTTCCAGGCTCTGCTGGGTGACAAGAGGCAATGGGCAGAGACTGATGCACAGGAAGTTCCACCTGAACATGAGGAAGAACTTCTTTACTGTGCAGGTGACTGAGAACTGGAGCAGGTTGCCCAGAGAGGCTGTGGAGTCTCCATCATGGGAGATGCTCAGACACCACCTGGATGCAATGTGCCCTGTGCCACGTGCCCTAGGATGACCCTGCTGTGAGCAGGAAGACTGTAGTCCCCTCCAACCTTATCCATTCTCAGATATATACAGAACAATAGTAAAGGAAAATGTACACACCTTTTAAGGTATGCTGTAACATGCTTTATCTATATCCTCTCTGCCAAAATTAGAGCAGAATAATTGAACACATTCATTTAGAGAGTGTTTTTGTTTATATCTGGAAGCATTGTAATACACTATAGGTTACAGACCAGATACCTGTATTTACATGGCTATTAATGAATAGTGCCTGGCAGATTACAATTGGAAAATTATTTGTGAAATCCCGCAAGATCCAGAGATATCTTATTTAACAACAAATGTAATCCTTTTAGCTTTGACCTTCATGATAAAAAGTAGGAGGGGGAGGAAGAGAAAACCAAACAAAAAACCAGAACATATTTATAAGGATTTCTTTAAAAACTGATGCTCACCTCAATATGAACCCTAGTAATTTAAATTATTTAACACAGGCCCTATATTTACTGTAACGATATCTGATTGATTGCTTTAAAAGCCTTTTTTTTTTTTTTAAGGTAAAATAAAGCCAGAAGTTACATCTTTGTATAAAATGTAAAACTGTAAAACACTGCCCTCTTGTGATCTTCCCTAAAAATGTAGCTCATTATTAAAAGGATGTTTTGGCAATTGTTGGCAGTGTTAGGGCTGAGTGGGTTTATATGTTCCTTTCATTTATGTATATATATTTCTATAAATAAAACCCAATTGTGAAGTTATTAATGCTATCTTAAAATAAGTAATTGCATATGTGCTATTAAAAGCACCAAGGACGCATCCCCCGCCAGCTCAATTCAGATTCTTCGTGAGGCACTTCAAGACTGCAATGGACCTTACACAGCACATTGCTGGCTAAACACAACTACACTGCACGGTGCCAAACCCTAGAAGGGTAGGAAATACTTCTATTAACAGAGAGACACTTTGTCCAGATAAGAAACTGGGGGGCATGCCCCTATAGAGATATTTCAGAAGTAAATTTTCAACAGTCTGTTGCTGAAACAGACAAAGTCTTGAGAACAGTCATTCTTCTGAAAATTCAATGGGCCTGGAAAGTACCATACACATTAAAAAAGTCAATGGAGTGCCAAACTGTATAAAACAATTCAAGTTCTTCCTCCAGTTACTAGTTCTTTAGAAAGTCTTCAGTAGTGGAAGCGAAGTTATCATTAACCTTTATTTTATCTCATTTTATTTTTAAGGTGTCTGAGAAAAAAGGCTTGTAGAAGCATCCAGAATCCTTTTCCAGAAAAACCCAAACAACTAGCTACTGTAATCATGCATTTTTTCCTTAAGTGGCAGAAACTAAAAGTCAGGTAAAGAGCTGTGGACACAATGAAATTCATGTGAACCTACATGGCTTAGCACTGAAGGAGCAACCCTAAGCTGCAACTAAGAGTCTGTTGCAGGCACAAGAGGGCAGACTGACGCACATTATGGATCTTGCCAACAACAGAGGTCTCAACCTGCTACTCAACTTTCTGCTCATTGTCCTGGTTCTAGTGCTTGCATTTATCCTTGTGAAGCTGATGTGAACCTCTGCGAGGCTCTGCTTCCTTTTCAGAATTTGCCATGAGGATTTTGCAGTGATAATGTAGAAACTTTAGACTACCTGAATATAAGTATGCAAAGACCGCAGAGGCTGAAATATCTGACAGTTAGAGAATGTTCACATGCCAAATTTATCAGAAAGCAATCCTAGGAGCTGTGCACAAGTATCTACCTGCCATTGAGAGAAGAAAGCACCTATAGCCTTGCTGAGTACCTGACGAAACCCAACAATGCACCAGCAGCTACTGTAGTTTCTCATTGCTACAGCTGATTGTTATTTAAAGATCTACAAATTATCTGCAGCATTCAAGGAATATAATTTCTGCAAAAAGGGGACAGCAGAATTAAACTTTTTAAAATGGGACTTCTGTGGAACATATACTTAATGGGAAATGACAGCATGAAGGCAAACCAAAATGCCAGCATTGAGTTGACAGGACACATCAAATTACCTGTAGAGAGGAAAGCACAGATGCTGTAAATGGAAACAAAGATATCCCTGAAAAGCAGCTTGCAGTGGCAGAGATGGGGATAAGTAAAGGTTAAATAGGAAAACATAATTATTAGTTAGACCTTTTTTGACCACCTGTGGTTCACTGCAACACCTTAAAAGCCAGAAGCCTTCTGTTATCCAGCATATCAAAAGAAGCAGCTGTCGAAACAACTGAAAAGAAAAGGGCCATTAGCCAGGGTTATCATAACTCTGCCCAGGAAACCCTTAGCACCAGCACACACTCCAGCAGTAGGTGCATCTGCACAAACCCAAGATGCGTTACAGCCTCAGTAAGAGGATTTACCACTTATGCACAGGTCAAGTGAGCAGCGTGGGAGCCCTCCAGCCGTATTTGACAGACCACTTGTTACTTGCCAGTGCAATCATCAGTCCATAGCCTGTCCTCACCTCTAAGCACACAGCAAAAACTTCTTACAGGACCTTCTTCTGCGGCTCTTTACAGGATGATGTATTTCCCCACAGGGCCCTGGGAAGGAGAGTGACCAACACAGAGCACACTTCCGTTGGAATGATTTTCCAGACGATATCTCTAAATACATGAGAAGTGCTGGGAAAGGAGGGGACCAGAAGCAGATTTCCATATATTACACTGGAGCCAAACAACTTCTTAGCATCGCACTTTCCCAAGTGAAACATGGGAACAGTGTGCACCAACAAAAATATATTGTACAGTAAATTTATTGCCATAGATATGCATATGAACACACATGTAAAAGAGGCAGATGTTGTTTCATGGATGGGGGAAGTCCCAGCTCCAGCTTCCTATTGCCAACAGCATATCCCTGATTCAGCACATTAACTGCTGAGTATATTATAGAGCTGATCTATTCATGTTCACACTCAGAATTCCCATCTGATCACTGTTGTTTTGGGGCAGCAGCGGAGGGTTCAGTTATTTGCAGGAGACTCATCTAAACTGGATCTATGAACAGACTCTTCCCAGGAAAAGGCCCAGCAAATTCAAAAGCTTAAGGAAGTCCTGCCATTAATAGGTATCCACATTCTACTCTATGCTACCTGCTCCAAAGCTTACAGAGCATTAGTGTGCTGGTTTTGTCTGGTTCATTTTCTTCATAGTATCTAAGTTAGCATGGGACTACAGTTTGGTACAAGTCCAAAGTGTAGCCCAATACCATCCAGTATGAAGGAAATTACCTCTGTCCCAGCCAAGCCAGCACAATGGCCTAGAGGAGCAGAGATAGTTAAAATGGAAGTTTTTTTCTCACCTGCTCTGAAATACGCACAATAAACATTTAAAATAGCTTCTGCAGACTACATACCCATAGTTTTTTTAATGTTGATAGTTACAGTAGTTAGAATTCCAATCTGTTTGCATTTAAAGTAGAAAACTTTGCACAGCTACATCACAACAAGCACTTCATCAATGACTTCAATAATCTTGAAATATTCTGCTTTTAAAAAAGTCTGTAAATTTATACACCAGAGATATATGTGGTAATGGCTACATAGTTGTGTATTACTTAGGAGAATTCCTGCTGATGCTTGACATAGATGGCTCAAAGCACACCAAAACCACAGAAACAAACAGGAAACCCACTCTAGCCCAAAGCAGAATAAGAACAGTTTCACCAACAAAATGGTTATTCACTGACATACTGCTTGGGACTACACAAAGCTTATTGTCTGTATGACCTTCTGTATATTCAGAAGTTTCCTTATCTTAGGGAAACCACTGTGACAGCAGTTGGCCCTGACAAAACAATAAAATCACGTTTTCCTTTTTAATAAATTGATGAAGATGAGCCTACTGCCACCAACTATCAAGTTCCAGATCAAAAATTACATACCAAGGAAGTCTGTGAAAAACTTTGCCGTTAGAGCATGGAGAAACAAGCCCCAGATACAATCCCAGCAGCCTCCTCTCAGCCAGCAATGAACATGACAGAATCCTCAACAAATGCTGAAATACGCTGCTGAAACTGAAACATGCATTTTCCCAAGATGACATATAAAGCTGGCAAAGTCATCAGCTACCCAATGCCAAGACTCTTTCTGCAACCAAGCACAGTCCAAGTCTAGTTTCCCATCATCTGCTAGCACTTACTCCAGACTGAACCTACAAGCATATTATAATGAACAGAATCCCATTCGCTGGGCTACCAACTTCACAGCAAAAGGAACAGACCATAAAAGCTTAGTTATGGTTCGTAGTAAAGGAGTTCACTCTGCTAACTAAAAGTGGTAATTCCTCACTTTAAAAAGTTTCATATTCCGGAAAAGTATGGTTTCATCAAAATGTGATATAGGAAAAATGTTGTTATTGATAATTTTTAATTTTCTGATCTGTCAGGATTGTAAAAAAACCCCTAGCTTTGAGTTGACATTTAAGGATAAAGTTTTATGTGGCAACAATGTTATCTGATGGATGTTATGACTTTTTCAATTAAAGTTTTACAGCTTTGTTTACCAATGTTTAGATATGCATGCAGTTTATTTTCTCCTTTTCTGTTTCGCAATGAAAACTGTTTTAATATCTCTAAACTTCTCATTGCATTAAAACTTAATTTCCAACAACTTTTATATACGTGGTATGATCAATCCAATGTTTTCCTCATTAAAAAAATCACTAAACCTGAGACATTAAAGGGAAAAGATGCACTTAAGCAATTTCCACCTATGCTCTCTGCAATATTCTGACACAATTTAGCACACCATGAAGAAATCATACAGATGTTCTGTACATTGGAAAAAAGAGATGCATCCTGTGATACTTACAACACTGTACAAAGTTAATAAGTAGATATGCAATCTTCTGAAGCTTTTCTTCTTACTATATGATCTCCAACAATTTTAAAGGCATGCTTTCATTTTAAATCTAATTTTTGGATTAGCACACAGCGTGTATCGACATGCATTCAGATAATAGGATATATAAAAGTATCAGACTTCAAGAAATGCCATTGCTTGAAAACATAAAGCCTTTTAATTTAGATTTTATTGACTCCTAGTGCAGTAAATTGGAAATGCTGTTGTGTGTTATAAGCATTTTTATCTCTTAGTATAGTCCTTATCACGCATTTCCTTGTTCAAAGATCAGCTGTATACTGAAAACAATTAAACAATTAATTAAGTGTATGGTGAAATATAAATTCTGCATAGAAACGTCTCATTGAAGCAATATTTCTTTGTTTCAGTGCATAAACTAAACTCCATAAACTGAAGAACTGTTAAAATCTGTTCCTAGGAAATGTGTAGGAGAATGTTTATTTTCAGAAAGCATACATTAAATAACTCACATTAGCTAAGGCAACAAATTTTCAGATGCAACTCCATGATGTTACACAATAACCAAAGACCAGATTCTCCTTGGAGATTTATTTCTGAAATGTAAAAACATCACACCCACAACTGAAGGATGCACCTTCTCTAAGAGGCATTCTGTTGTTCCACAGCACATTTTCTGCAGTTGCAAACCTGACTATGTCCTGAAGGACAATCGCAATGTAGCTGTAGGTCTTCTACTCAACACTCTGAGTTTCCCTCACAATGCACAGGAAATTTTATTTTACAACCCATGGTCTACAATTGAAATGGAAAAGCTACATGATAGGCTTTATAATTTGGGGAGCAAAGAATAAGAAAAACCACTGAGTTCAGTCAACCTCAAACTACTCACGAAGCACAGAATCTTAAGCTTGAAAGTAATTAACCTTGGAACAGCTTTTGAGGGGTGTTACATTATACTTTCCATTAGCTTTTAGAGTAAACAAATAGAAAGCTTGTCTGATTTTACAAAAGTTGACTCTAAATTAGAGTTTCCTATGGTCAACCGTCTATATCAGTCTGTGAGGATATAAAAACTTATTTGTAGGGTGTATTATTAAGTCCAACAGCTGTTCTGAACTAACAGTATGCAAAATCAACTCGGGAAATTGTTGCTGCCTGTTCTTACTTCATTAGTGATAGGTTGGTAGAAGGGGAGGTTATAGAGAGCAGCTCTCAAAGATGCTCTAAAATTAACAGTTAAAAGCAAAGTTTGCTGTATTCTGTGTTCATGGCAATAGTAAAGCAAAATAATGATAAACTAAGTTTTTTAGTCCTTGAAAAACCACTACATTTCCATCAGCATATATGTATTAAAAGCAAAAAAGCAAAAGTAATCCTCACTAAAACGAAAAGAAAAATAAAAAAAATTATACAGAGCTGTGGCTTTTGCCCCTTTTATAAATCATCAGCTTCTTCTTATACCTTCTACTCCATCTCTTAGATATATTTTCCACTTAGCATTGCAGTTTTCATTGTTTCTCAGAAATAATCAAATCCCAGTTCCCAGGAACACATATGATCTCTGAAAAAAGGTCACAGCAGAATAATACTGAGGTTTCTTTAAAAAACAGGTGTCAAGACAGGAAGAACCATTCTTGTTTCTTAATTGTTCCTGGCATCTCTCCTCCTTAGAGCAGTAACCTCTGTCAGAAACACAGGGAGGGCAGGGAGGGACAGCAGGGAATGCCTCTAAAAGAGCCCAAAGGCTTACTGCTCTTGCACATGCTTTAACCTTCTCTGGGCCCTATTTCACAACCACATCTCACTTGAGGACATAAAACAGATCCCATTTCAAGGCCCAGCAATACGACTCCAGATCACGTCAATGGAAGCACTTGCTACAGCCATCAGGAATTTCCTCCACAGAGATGTAAAAGTCACAGGTGAAATGAAAAAAATAAAAACAAAACTAGCCAGCTTTAGGCAAAATGTCAAATCTCAAAAACTGAGGAAGGTGCAGCACCAGTTTTGAATCAAAGTCCAACAAACAATGCTTGTGTTCCCCCTGCTGGCTCTGTCCTCCAAACACAGCAGCAGCAATGCCTGCATTGAAGAAAGTTTTTGAGTAACTGTAATAACACATACGGGACGTCATCACACATTTAACTTTATTTAAACATGACTAGAGTGAGAAAGCACTTGAGACATGAAGGACAGAAGTTGGGAGTTGTTTTGATCTAAACAAAAATAAATTTGTAGAAGACCCATCCTAAACAAAGTGTTGAAAAGGCAGATACAAGATGATGAAGAGACCTATGCCTAAATAAATAAATAAGTAAATAAAGCTTACTCTGCTCTTGTGAGACTCTCTGGAGTACTGCATACAGTTCTGGTGTCCCCAACATAAAGAAGAATGTGGAACTGCTGGAGCAAGTCCAAAGGAGGCTACAAAATTGGTAAGAGGACTGGAGCACTTCCCCTATGAAAACAGGCTGAGGAAGGTGGGGCTGTTCAGTCTGGAGAAAATAAGGTTGCGTGGAGACCCCATAGGGGACTACCCCAGGGGCCTACTGGAGTTCCTTCATAGGAACTGTAGTGATAGGATACTGAGTAATGGGTACAAACTGAAAAAGGGGAAATTTAAGGCTGAATGTTAGGAAGAAATTATTTACTATGAGGGTGGTGATGCACTGAAACAGGTTGCTCAGGGAAGTTGTGGATGCCCCAAACCTGGCAGTGTCCAAGGCCAGGTTGGATAAGGCTTTGAGCCACCTGGTCTAGTGGGAGGTGTCCCTGCCCATGGCAGAGGGGGTTGGGACTAGATGATCCTTAAGGTTCCTTCCAAACCTTAACATTATATCATTCTGTATATTTAGATGCAAGAAGAGAGCCACCAGGCACAGCAATCTGATAACTGATCTCAAGACAGCACTGCTAGTGGCTGCAGCCACCTACCTATCTCAGGTGTTTGGGAAGACGTGAATGAATGGATAGACCAAGCTCCCTCATGGTACCCTGATGTCACTTCCCAAACCCCTCATGTGCTCCCCAATGCCACCAGCAGCCAGCACCTGCCAGAAGCCCAGCTGGCAGTGCCCAAGACCCAGCCTCAGCACTCTTTGTCACTTTGGTTCTGAGAGGACCCCATCAGCTTCTGCCCCCTACCTGGGGAATTTATCAACATCAGAATCTTCAAAATGCTTAGAGAAAGATAAGGGTTTCTGCAGCAATAAAGGTCGGCTACCTGTAACAATGTCAGGTTTTTAGACCTAAATCCTTGGAGATTACTATTAGTTTGATCATATTAATTGGCTTCAATTTTCTTAAGTTAAAAAAAAAAAAAAACAAAGCAATATAAACCAACTCCATAAAAACTCAACACAACAAAAATTCAAAACACCACCAAAATCCAAATCCATTAAGAGAAAAACTGGATGTTAAGAATCTCAAAACTTGTCATTCTTTCCTTCAATATACAAAAGAAGGAACAACAAAGTTAGAGCACAACTTTTTATAAATTACTTTATGTACTTCAGGCTGAAGGAAACAGGAAATCTGAACATACAGCTAGATTATTTCTGCTGAGATAATATCCTAGTCTACCCCTAAAATGCCTTTCAGACAGGCATTTTAGGGGTAGACTAGGATTTTTTTTGTCAAGCCAAGCCAAACTTACTACACAGGTAAACATGAACATGGAGATTTTAAATACTGCCTTCCTTCACAAACTGTACTTCCCCATCAGAGGGAGAGCTGGAAACAAAGACTGTGAATGGCCATATTAGAAAGGGTTACCTAACTCTTAAAACTATGTGCCTGATATTCTCAATATGAAAATATTTCAAGCATGATACATCAACCCCACGTACTGTCTTATTTAAATAAAACATATTTGTTCACTACTGTTAGTTAATTTTTATTAGTCAAAAAAGAAGCAGCAATATCAAACTGAATTCTGTTTTCAAGTGCTAGGCTTCGTGAGACTGAATATTCATTCATCCTTGCAGAACACAAAAGTCATTATTTTCCTGAATGCATAAAATGGAGCTTCTTTGTAAGCCCTCACAGATCAAGATACGTTCACATTTCCCTCACTATGCAGTTACTCTAAAACTACTGAAAAGGTTTCTTGATGAACCTCTTCCTGTGCCAAGCTTCAGATAAGGACACATTAATTCCATGCAGACAGGCACAATGAATCAGAATAAACTGTAGGCAGACAGGAGAAATAAAAGAAAACCCAAAAAGCAATTAATATGGAGAAACAAACAGCAACAGCCCCAATCAAAGCTTAAAAATACCATCACCTGTTCCCTTTCCTGTTTGAGTAAAAGCTGCCTGTTATTCCTCAGGTATAACACAGGATGCCACACGATGGCAGCAAACACCAAGCTTTAGCCTTACCTGCGCAGGCTGTTCACCTGCCACTCTCAAGTCCTCGAGCTGCTGCATGTGCCATGCAGCCACGCCGAAGGGCTCCTCGGCAGCCCTGCAGTCCAGGGGATTTGCCCGCAACTGCTCCTTGAGCCACATCTGAGTCCTCACTGCCGGCTGTATGGGAGCTCCGCTCACAGCCTGCTGGCCCAGCGTCGCGTATCTCTGGCCGAAAGCCTCACAGACGCCTGCCGTGGGTTTGCTTTCAGGTAAGGCACTGTAGGTCAAGTCTAAGGCGTGTCTCCTACTTGAGGAATCTGAAACAAAGTCGTCTTTGCTGCATGTTTCAAATTTGTATTTGCAGTCCAGTAGAGAAGACCGTTTTTTCCCCATTTCTTTGTCCTCAATTTTTAGCAACTCCATGCTGTCATGCAAACAACTCGGCCCATTTGTCCTTAATTGAGGTGGCAGAGCTTTGTCCGTACCAGCCCTGTATTCTGCTGAATGACTACCATCTTGGCTGAAGTTACTTGGTGAGCTGAGTTTAGACAAGGAAGACCATTTTCTTACAGGTCTTGCATCTTTCATGTCAAGAGAATTGTCCAGGGCTCCCTGATTTCTGCCTCCTCCTGACCGTACAAAGCTTGTACTCCATTTTGAGCCATCAGACTTGAAAGCTTCCCTGTGTTTGGAAAGTGAAGAGCTGGCACTAGACAGCATCACATGGGCAGTGGGAATAGAAACCAGTGATCGGCTGGGCTTAAATGATGATGTACCACTTGAAGTTGAGTGATCTGTGAAGAGAAATTTATCACGTAAATAAGTACAACACAGAGCTCATTAACATTACTTCAGATAAGACAAAATATCAAATTCAAGGCGAAATGCAAAAATAAAAGGAAATAAGTTTCTTGACAAAATAGGGCCTTCTAGACCATTCTAAACCATGAGAATAAAACTAATGAAAGTGGGAGATTTTCAAGTGTATTTTACTCAGGTGTCATGATTACAAAAAGAGAACTGCACTAAGCACTGGCAACAGCAGCTCCAGACAGAATTCTCAGCCTGTGAACCAAAGAAACCATTGTTCATTTCCCAGCTCTAAGGTGGCAGTCTGGATTTCTCTCCCACCCCACATAATACTAAGGAGCTTCTATACCACAAACAGTAGAGGTGTACAGCAGCCCCAAGACTGGTTCCTCTTCCATCACCCCTCTTCTCATTTTTAAAGGCAAAACAATTCAATAAATGCACTTTGTTTAATGGCAGTGCTGCAGACAAGCCAGTTTAATAATGGTCACTTGGACAGAGGTATTCATCCCTCCTGGCTCTCACCAATTTCCAAGCTTCCTACGCTGTGTTTGTCTGGGAAAGAGTCAATTTCCTCTACAGTAGCTCGTATGGGGCTATATTTTAGATTTGTTCTAGAGACTGTGTTGGTGATTTAGGAATATTTTAGTGCCTGCTAAGCAGTCCTTACACATAGTCTTTTCTGCTTCTCACCCCACCGCACCAGGGAGGAGGCTGCTGGTGCACAACTCATGAGTTTTTTCACTTTTACACTTCTAGTTCTCTCCTCCATCCCACCAGGGGCAGGGGCAGGAGGAGTGAGCGAGTGTCTGCTTATTTACAGACCCAAATGCAACACCACAGACAACTGTGTGTATCAGTTTATAAAATCTTTCCCAAGTCAAGATATCAAGAACAGAGAAATCAGAGAGGTGATACTGAGGAGGGAACAGTGGAGCAAAGGTGAGAGAGATAAAGGAGAGGTTACTGGGGACTAACTAGCTGAGAGCTCTCACACACCCAGCAACATGTGCTTAGCCTCAAAGGCTGTGGGCAACCAGAAATAAACACCTAATTCTCTCATTAGAGGATCAGCTCCCACCAAGTAAGGTTCATGGCAGATAGAATGAAATTGTTCTAATTAAAAGATTCATTTAGTGTCCCTTTTGCCAAAAAGCAAGACAGACACATTCTTCTTATTCCTTTTACCCTAACTTGGAGAGAACCTCTATCTTTGAGATTTGTCAGCTACTATATGAACTCATACTGGGATGATTCAAAAGTTAAAAAAAATGCTCTACCAGTACAACTGGCATAACCAGTTCAATGGCTACACTAGGTTACTGTGATTTGGTGAAAGTCAGAACACTATTTATTAATTAAGCACACTTTGAAAGCATGTATTTGACTCAATATACCACACAACAGATAGGAAAAGGAAGGGAGCTTCAATGGTGCAACAACTTTCAACAACTTCTTTTTCCACATATCCAAATAAAAATATCCTTACCTGCAACTTTAATATTTCTCCCCATTTGGGATCAGACTTCCTCACTTTTTGCACTTGCAGCCCAACACAAAATAATATAGTCCTACAGTCACACTCTTCATAAGGAAAATGCATTATCGCCCACCAAAGAATAAACATTTATTAATATTTATTACATAGTTAATGCCGGGACTCCCAGAAAGGCAGAAAATCTTGCTGAAGCCTTCCTGCTTCCCAATGAGTCCCTGCCCCACCACATACCCTCTCATTTCAGTGCATAAGCTCACACCACACAGTTTCATGCCTCTACCCAGCTGCCTACTTTCACAGTAGTTACAGAACACTGCTCTCTGTAAGACTTGGCCAAACTGTCAGAGCTGGTTGAAGTGGATCAACAGTTTAAGAGCTATTCATAGGGTGCTGATGGTGGCCAGAGAACACACACAGGGGCTGTCCTATGCAGGGCCAGGAGTGGGACTTCCATAATCCTTTTAGGTCCCTTCCAACTCAGGATCTCTCTGATTCTATTATAAAGTTAAATGGAAAACAGAATACTACCAGCTTGTTACCTGATTAATCATGCTGCTAATTTATGTGGGGTTAACATTTGTTGTGTGCAAGATGGAAGATCCTCCTTCCTTCCTGCATGTCTTCCTTAAAAATCCTATATTGCAGAGAGAAACATTTTTATTGGCTGTTCTGTCTTGATATTGCTCAAGAGATGGGACACGTTGAAGACAGAAGGCCACACAACCCCTTTCAAGCAGAAGGAATCACAGTCTTCTTACCAAACACATCAGTGCCCACAGATATTGCAACACTGGAGATGGTGACACTGCAACACTACTCATTTCCAAACTGAGATAAGCCCAAGACATGTAACCTTTCTGCCTGTGCCATGTACAGTACCAGCTTCTTTCAGCTCTGCCTCCTGTCTTCTCTCATGGCACATCAGACACTTGCATCAAAAGCCACTACAAATTGGGTGTATCTGGCTATGCTGTGTATCAGGGGTTGCAGCTTCCAGTCCTGCTCTGCAATGGAAATAAAGAAACACAGACACCCCTGTCTCAGGATGTCAAAGCTGTGACAAGAAAACAAGAGAGGTATATGACCTGATGGAGCTGGACTCTCAAATACGTATCATGAGATGGAAAGTGCAGGTTGGAGTCCTGCTGTTGGGGAATATGCAGCAAAAGAGCAGGAAGAGATTCTCAGGGAAAGTAGGGATGGAAATGCACAGCAGAAAGAAAAGCATCTCCTCTTGTACAGATAATTCCTTGAGGCTGCTGGCTTTGTAAAACCCAAGAAAACTAACCTTTGTATTAAGCCTTACCTAGAAGCTGAATCTGACACAGCACAAAGTCAGTCCAGCAAAGGCAGCAGTCCCAGGCCTTTTTGTATCCAAAGAAAACAAGAGTATATTAGGATCCAAAAAGACCTGACCTATGTTTTCGCTATGCAGATTTCTAGGAGCAGAAATGTTACATCTACAAGAGAAAGGTAAAAGAAATCCTGTATACATCTAACTGTAAAACTTAAAGTAGTAAAAAATACATAGTAGTATTTAATATATCATTTTCAGTCTAAAATACTGACTTAATGTTACCCATACATGGTCTTCAAACTAAAATTAAAACCAGTAATAATTAGAAATACATTATCTCCTTCATTTATTGGATTTAGTAATATTTGGTAGATTTTTATTTTTCCTTCTTCTAAATTTAATTAAATTAAAAAGTAATTAATTTTGAGTTAAGATTTAAACTTCTTTTCCTCACTTCCAATTCTAAACTCTTCAAGCAGATTTGAACTTGGAATGCCACTTATATCCAAGTACAGCTGATAGATGTCTCCAATAATTTGTCTCAAAGAGAAACAGTAATTTTGGCTTCAAGTTGTCCTAATTAGTCTTCCCATTAACGCTCACTGAAACATACGAGAAAATTCACACTTTTTCTTAGAGCATATTGCTCAAGTCTGCCCTGCCTGCAGGCTCAGCTGGAAAGGGAACCAGTCAGCATTTGGAAACATCTCACAACACAAAAAAACAGGAAATTTGTAGTTTTCATTGAACATAGGAGAGAATACAGAAAACATCGTGAAACTTAAAGAGACATTGCTTCTTCTGTAGACACAGGAATAAGCTCCAACTGGACAAATCCTGCCAAAGACTACTTTATCCAAGCAGCAGGTTTTTCCCTTCCATACAGGCGGGGGTAAGCAAATGCCAATTCAGAACTGAAATCGCTCTCTCCTTGGGATTACTTGGGGTTTACTTCACTGATCTGGTATTTATTTGAAGATTACAAACACTCTCAAACAGGCCTTGTGTGTCTCCAGAGTCTTTCAAAGCTTAAAACTGCTCTCTTTAATGAAAACTGAAAGAGACAGGAGGATAAAAAAGTAGCTAGATGCTACTGGTTTTCCTTTTAGCAGAATTAAGATTATATGACAATTTTTCTTTTCAATTATCCTAATAACTCTTTTTGGGGCCCACCACAAAACTCCCTGGAGCACTTTTCTAATAGGCATGACATTTTAATACCTGATCCAGTACTTCCCAAGCCACAAAAATAAGAGAACTGAAAGCACACTATTTTAAAAACTCAAGATACAAGATTTCTACCACATAATAGCAGCAGATGGAATAAAAAAACATTAAGAACATGTCATATGGCTTTTTTACCATCTTGTGTTACACTTCTGAAATATTTAATTACTACTTATCTGGCATTGAAAATAACGTAAAAGAATCAATTTCACTCTTAATAAAAACCTAATCAGAAAGAGAAAGCACAGCAGGCACTTTCTTCTGAAAGAGGGGTAGAAGAAAGAAACTCTTCAATATAAAGTTAATGAACACCTCCTACTCATTTGCATCTTCCTGTCAAAAAAAAAAAAAAAGTCAAGTCTGAAGTAATTTCTCAGGCCAGACACACCACCCTCATGCAGCGACCTAAAATCCTGACTGTCACCCAACAGTCAGTCAAAATACACAAGTCAGAAAAGGTTCCCTGTAACCCTATGCAACTTCTTAAACTGCAAAATGAAACCAGTGCTATGAGAATTCCCACCTAAGATACACTTCTGCATGGGACAAGTTCTTCACTTTTCCCAATAAGATATTATCAAACAATAGCAGAGGAATCAGCTAATATTGTTACCCAATGTTAATCAAAACCAAAATGCATTTGATACACGTGTTTATGGGATGCACGTGTATCTAATGCCACTGAAAACAGAGAACCATCCTTGTGTGAAAGACTTTGAAATTTGATATTTTATCCAGGGTATAATTAGAATGCCCTGACCATGGAGAAAAACACCAGTATTAAAAACAGCTGACCTTCTCTTCCTGTCCTTCCTTCCCACCCAGCCCCCCAAAACACAGACATAGTTTACCCCAATCCAGGAAAATAAACTGAACTATTCTTATTAACTAAGCAGAATATAAACAGGGAAGTCAAGCCTCTATTATACACATTGGAGGTCTTGAATCTGGCAAGGTTTAGTGAACAAAAGCTCTGACATTCATTATAGGATGTCAGATCCTCTGTTCTGTAGCTCTTAACTGCATGGACCCTAGCAACAAGCCACAAACAATTCCAGCATCCAGCATAGGACTGAAGAGGCCATGAGTCTTTCATCTACCATGCAAGCACATTGGTGCTTCCTGTCAGTCTCTAAAACAGGTGTTTTCAACAACAGAAGTGTCTAAGTCTCCTGGGAGTTGGTTGAAAGACAAAGACAATGGGATGATGTGCCATGACAGCAATATTGATGCTACGTGTGTTCCTCCCTGCCCACCTACTCACGAACTGGACAGGCCTAAATGCAGCAGAGATCAGATGAGCCAAATGAGACATTTCAAAGTGGCCAGGCAGGAGGCCAGTTCTAGTAAAAAGCCCCAAGCAGTCTGACTCATCATTCCCTGGAAGCAAAAGCATGCCTTTCCAGGGTGCAGCAGCACTCACAGGAATGGTTTGGGCTTGGGTGGTTTGCTGGGGGCTTTTTTGTACTGTCTAGAATTCTCCATCATTCTTTTTACAAGCCCTTTTCACATTACTTCAAGTTTACTATGTCAAAACATGAGGTGAATGAAGGAAGGAATCTCTGCAAATAACTCTCTTCCAAAGGATAAATAACACGCATCACAGAAAGCTGCGGCAGAAAAGGAAGCACTGCAGACACAGTAGGGAACAGATCAGATATTTAACAACTTTTGCATGAGAAACATTATTTGTTTATAAAGTTCTGTGTTTGAACAGCAAGGAACTAATATAAAAGAATAAGTAACAAAAAACTTATTAGAGGCAGAACATAATACTAAATAATGCTAATTTAAAATAGTATTAAATGCTAAAATACTTACTGACAGTAAACTGAGATGGTTGTGTCACATCTATGCCTTCAAAGCAGAAACAGTCATGTGGTGTTTAGAAGCAAGTCCAATTAATGTAAATTGGAAAAAAGAAGGAAGTTCACTGCCTTCCACCATCACCATCACGGTACTGCCAGTATCAATCAGAATTCTTTTACATAAGATGTGGGTTGCAAATCCAAGTCAGTTCTACTTTGTTTCACATTAATTGTATGGGATTTTCTCTAATAATTTTCTGTACGCTGTGTAGCGTACCAAAGGAATGCAAGTTGTACCTAAAAACTCTTTAGTTTTAAAAGGTAAAGGAATTTAAAACCTATATAATTCATAAAGAATTTGAACAGTACGACTCTGAATAATACGAATGTGAATTTAGAAGGTTGCAGTTGAGACACGATTTTCAAAAACTGAAGCAATTTTGTTGCTTTTACGACTTTATTTCAGATGAAATACTGAAAAAGCTACTACTATCCCTGAGCAATGTTATTGTAGAGAGATGGAAGAAGGAATAAATGGTAGGACAGCTTCACAGGCCTCCTACAATGTACAGATATCAAAAAATACTACAAGGAAAGTTTAAAGGATTTTTAGTAAGTAGAGCAGAAAGCCATGTTGGAAAGAGTAAAAGCTGTACACGTAAGTACCAGGATGGCATCCACACTCATGCAAGGAAAGAAGTGCAGAGGTAACAGAGTTCCAGAAAATGGCAAACAGCTTCTTAGACATCCTTATAAACAAAGGGAATCCCACATAAATATGAACATACTTGAACAGAAACTTCCCTAACATACTGCATCTAATTTATTAAGACCTCGCCATTTGGTATCCATCTTCCTTATCCTCCTCATCTACAGTTAATGAATTTACTTTTCCCCCATTTGTGACTTCTCATTCTTCTCCATGCCCCTCAGGCAAACACACCTGTTCTCCCTTGTTTGACAGAGAAGTGATGTGGTAGCCATAATCCTACTCAGAGTAAGTAATGAAGACAACAATCTCCATCTGCAAATAATATGAAAAAAGGGGAAGGGGGAAACAAGTATGTTTTAAAGTTCATTAAAGCTTAACATAGAAACTGACTGTCATTGAACAAGAGAAAATTATACCTCCTCACTGAGCAAAGGAAAAGTATTTACTCAAAGAAAATTACTCCTATTTCCCCATTTTCATATTATTCACATCCTGTTTTCAGCTTATCATGTAAAAGGTTGCCTTGCTTCACTTAGATTTACCTGAAAACACAGTATTTTCCCTAGAACACAGCACTGACAAGGAACATGCCCTATAGGAGCTACTATTTAAGTTATGGTATTTCTGGTACTGAATTCCTCTTTCACAAATCTGCTCTTTGATCAAGTCTCATTATGGCACAGCCAACACTCACCAGCTTTGATTTATTTAAAGAGCAGTGTCCTATGCTTGAGAGGTCATCCCTGAACATTAACATCAGGTTCCCACCACACCTTCTGAGACAGCAGACCTGGCAAAAACCTCAGTAGTGAAGTCCTTAAGATTCCAGCAGCAAGAACACACAACTAAGTGACACAGTGGGCCACAGCTTCGTATGATCTCACCTTAGCACTACATATCAATCTCTGCACTCCACATCCCACTGCAAGAGCCAAAATTCCTAATTCCATCACTTAATTTAGATGACAAGAAGCAATCCGAGCATCTTCCCAAAGAACTGCACAGGAGTGATCAAACCAAAATCAGTACCAAAATGAAGCACACAGCTCATATATTTCCTTTTTCAATCACTTATGATCAGCTAAAAAAACATTACACAGGAGACAAGCTCAAGAGACATTGTTAGTTTTCTCCTACATGCCATTGCAGTCAGATCTGAGGTCAAAGTTCCCAATACTAACTGATGTTAAAATACATTTGATAGAATGACCTGCCATCCAAAACATTAAGAGTTAATACTCACTCCTCTGACATATGTAGCTGGTTTGGGTTTGGATTTTTTTGTGCAAGAAAATACAGGGTAAAATGATCCACATTCTGCTTTAAAAAAAGCTTTGTTAAACTAGCTGTCTGGCAGTATCAATTATAAGACTCAAATAATAAAATTTTACATGTGTTTCAACAAACGAAGCTTAACAAAAACTTCTAACAATAGCTTGTGTTTTGCAAAAGTTGACTTCAGGGAGACTCTACCAAGGCAGTACAACAGTTTTTGATAGGGAAAAACAAATGCAAACTCCATAAACAAACAGAAAAAGGCAAGT
The DNA here is from genome assembly GCA_034509425.1 of Eopsaltria australis. Lineage (NCBI taxonomy): Eukaryota > Metazoa > Chordata > Aves > Passeriformes > Petroicidae > Eopsaltria > Eopsaltria australis. The sequence goes on along the minus strand of JAVTVJ010000068.1, from coordinate 458,657 downwards.
GCATGTGAGTGGTACAGTAAATCTGAGGTCTTAACACTCATTAGGTACATACATGCAGAAAGTAAAAAGAAAACCCCTAAGCCCCTAACATATCAGATACACACCAAGTATATCTGTCCTGCCCAAGGGATCTAGCACAACTGATATTTCAGGACACAAAAAAAGAGTACTGCCTATTAATATTTCTGTGAAGTGCCAATTTACCCAGCAATATCTAGGCTAACAAAACTCAGATGGGGAATCCACAACGCCAAAAGAGAATAATCTTCAAAAAAATTTAGTACCTTCTACTCGAGCCAGATCTGGGTCAACTTAGCTCCCTCACATGAAACCCAGATTCAGAAGCTGATGTAACAGGGGACTGTAAAGGAAAGTAGCAGCGTACAGAGGTGAGATGCTCCCACTCCAAAACGAAGTCAGGAATTAGTCCTGTGCAACAAGGGCAGCTCTAACGAACAGGCACACATTTCAAAAAGCAGCAGGCAAAACTTGTTTTATAGGAAAAGATTATTCAGCAGAGAAACATAAATTACAGCAAAGTCAACTACTGCAGATTCTATTCTTGTTTTCTTTATTCTACTCAATTATTCCAGACGCCAATTTTAGAGAAATCTGAAAGTACACACTCATTAAAAGAACAAGTGACAAATATAATACCATGGGATATTTAACTGAAGCAGAAACTAATTCACAGATTTTATCTGAGCAAATAGTCTAAAGTAAACAGCAGGTAAGCACAAGAGCAAATACTCCATATCAGTCACTGAAAACAAGTTATTTATGACTGCTATTGGTCCAAGCTTGCAATGACCATCTGCTAATGAATCTATGAAGAGAAAGGCTAACCTACATAAAAATCTCTTTAGATGAGCAAACTGAGCATGTTAAGATAGAAATATATCTTAAAAGAATGAACTTGTTTTACCAGAATACAATAAATCTCTTGACTTATGCATTTTGCCTTGTTAATCAAGGATATCACAAACCCACAGCCAAACAGAAAAGCGATTTCTACAAATACAACAGAATAAAGGATGCTCTGAACAACCACTTTCAAAAGTTAAACTTTCCCAGCAGTAAGTGCCACACACACAAAGAAATGCCCCATTGTCAATGCCTTCTCTTAATGTGCCTCTCTACGCTCAGCTTCAGCTTTGGTGCTATTTTGCCACCATACATGTATAGCACCTGAGAGAGAACTGTGCTGCAGGATGTTCACTGGCTGCTGTGTGAGCACATGTGAGTTACATGCACCTGGCCACCACAAAATAGTAAAAATTATTATGCATGTGATGTGGATGCTCCATGCAAAAGAGCACAAACCAAGCGAAAGAGAAATTTTTGTCCCACAGCATCTATCTTCTTCAGCCATCTAAGAGCTATTTTTAAGAAACAGTTATATAACTAAGTAGAACAATTTTTAGATTAACAGGTTCTATTTTCAACCCCCAGATAAGAGGATAAAGCAATATTCCAGAACAGCAGTCACGTAAACAGGCAACTTGATTTTGTTGAAATAGAAGTATGAGTGAAAACCTACACTGCCACAGGGAGTTTCTTTTGTGGTTAGCTCATTTTTTAGAAGTCTAGATCTTAACTTGCATTTGCCCTTTTATGAAGGCCATCTACAGCTTCGAATTCCATTTTCCAACAACAAGCACTTAACAGTGAAGACATGAAGAAATCAAATATCCCCCTAGGACCTTCTTTAAAAGTAATGGCTAAAGGGGAAAAAATACTGTGGATGTCACAACATATCTGTTCTCCTTCCTTTCTGTATCTGCAAGATACCCATGCCACGAATACCATCTACTTTAACAGCTACCAGATACCTCCCTTCTTGCTGGCATTATTTTTTCATCCACAGCTAGGGATGACTCAAAAAAACTGGAGTAACTTGGTCCATCAGAACAGAAATCTACCCCTGCCCTCCAGAGGGGGATAATTCTGTGTAAGAGAACACCCAATAACACCCAATAACAGGTACATACCTACCCCTCCCTATACCGAGACAGATGCAAATTGTGCTTTGTCACTCTCCACAGGAAACTTATTTGTATTATCCCAACTCCCTAACTTACCTCAGATGCCATCTCCTACAACAGCATTCCCAGATTAGCTAGGCTGATACCTTTCAGCAGCAAAACTACCTCACCTAAGACATGAAGGGCAAAGGATGTACATGTGAAGAGAAACTCACATGAGGAGAGTGAAGAGATGCCCTCTAATACAAAGGACCAGACCAAAACCTGAGGGCTCCCAGACAGCACTATCATTCCAGAGAGTTAAAACTCAGTGGTTGACTATGGTGTGTATCAATACCTCACATTTTCTTCGTAACTACAGGTAGAAACAGAGCTCTCAATTCAATGACACGTAACTTTAGAGGGTTAAATTTCACTTTCAAGGAGACTGGAATTTCTGGCTATGTTTTTGGGATAATTATCCACTAATGACAGTTTAATCCCTGTTCCTACCATGATTGTCTTTATATTGAAATGATTAATTAAAAACTATTTAAATACTAAAATATTTAGATTCAACTGGTACCTTTTCTGCACACCACAGAGCAGTGGACCTCTTGGTTCACAGCCCAGCAGGAATAGTTCTAACAGGATCAGCACCCTTCAGTTTTATGGCAGGCTATATAAGTGGGGAAGAGAGAACACACCTGCATTTTTTCCTCCAATTCCAGCCTCATTTCCTTCACTGATCTCCCCTAGCTGAGCCTTGCACACAGTAGCCATCCTTCTAGCTTACCTCTGTATTCTCAAGTTGGGAGCCCAAGCCTGAATCCATAATCATAGAACAGAATCATTTAGGTTGGAAAAGACCTTCATGATCACTGAGTCCAACCATTAACCCAGCACTACCAAGTCCCACACTAAAACCATGGCCTCAAGTGCCATATCTACATGTTCTCTTTTGAAAACCTCCAGGGATGGTGACTCAACCACTTCCCTGGGCAGTCTGTTCCAATATTTGACAGCCCTTTAATTGGTAACTCTTCCAAATATCACACAGACTTCTGTACAGTTAGAACACATGTACATTACTCAGATGGAAAAAGAAATCCTGTTACAGGCAGGAGCAGGTGCAGTGAGCAGCCACAGCAGTGAGGCTGCCATGGGTCCAGTGAGGCAGGAGGACACTGCTGGATGACTTTCACTTCATAGCAGGTCTGTCCCTGCCTGACTCCTTCCTCCTGGTGCAGACCAAGGTCAGGCCAGGTCGCCAAGCACAGCCAGCCTTCCTTGCTGCAGCACTGCCACTGCTGCGCACCTCTTGGACACACTTCATGGGCCACAAGCAATTTACTTAATACACTTTGAGAATGCCTATATCCAGCAATGATCCCTTTCAAGGGCCAGAAAACATCCCCAGCAACCCCAAAAATTCAGCTGTTGCCTCAGGAATAGTTTAACTCACTGGGGAAGTCTCTCCCCTTCAGATCCTGATCCCCAAATAGTAAAAGAGATGGTAATATGTTAACAGTAGCTAATATTCAACTAGAGTAGGTCTGCTGAAGACCTAGCAGTCTACATAATTACTTACCAAGATTTGGGAAAAAACACAGTATTTAAATAAGAAATGTTAAAAACAAAACAAAACAAAACAAACCAGAAAACAAAAACCATATTAATAAAACCCCATAAAGTAAAAACAGAAGTATAATACAATATTGCAGAAGTATCTTTAGCACTCTGTTTTCTAACTTTTATATTACTGTCTTTGCTACTCTACCCTTCATTTACCATACAATAATCTCACCTTCCCTTCAAGTGGCTTGGACACATTAGGGCTCTGACAACAAATTAACAGACTACTCCACATGTAGGTCACCATCTGGAACCCAGCTCAGGTCACAGAGGATTAACATTAAATGGATTTTAGCACAGCTCTATATCCTACAGAAGAAGTCACATTTTATACTTCAAAAATCAAGCATCATTATCAGTATTTTCCAAATGAAGAACAAGAGACAAACCCTCACAACAACTTGTATAATGTCACTTAGTAAACTTTACCTGCTTCCTACCACTGCTCTTTACACTGAGCAGTATTAGCTACCCTGGTTACCTTTTTAAATTTCACAAATTCAAGCAAAACAAAGTAAAAATAAAGTTAGGGGAAAGGAGGGTAAGACCCACCTGGAATTCTCAGCAACATTCCTATTACGAATAGCAACATTTATGAAAGCAACAGTGGCAACAAGAAGGTATGGAAGAGTTACTGGATTCCATCTCACAAAACTGATTACAATATAATAAACATGTGGAAAACCCTTTGCTTTCATGTACCATCTGGCTTTCCCCATTTTGACTCCAGCTTTTAACACTGTATTTTTTGGGCACATCTGTGGAGCCACAACACTAAGACATTAATAACAGAGAGTTGTTCCAATTGTAATATACAATTTACCTACAGCAGAAAACAAAGGAGAGGGATTCACAGTTCTGTACTGCCTATAAACAAATCTTCTTCCAGGACCCCCAGCCTTCACACACCCTGTGAAGGGACTTAATTTTAGGGGTTATTTGGAGGACAGTTGGTAAGTTTGAGCAAACGTGAATGTTATACAGGTAAAATTAGGAGCGTTAATTCTGAGGGTGATTTAGAACCAAATCTCACAGTCTTTGGAGGATTTTGGTACTTTAGAAAAACAAGTCTCCACTACAGAAGGGAACTATTACTTCCTTATATGTCCACCATCAAAGAAGCCATGAAGGATAATTTTAAAGGCTGGGGGAAAAAAACCCCAAACTTCATGCATTCATTAACTCTTCACAGTGTTTTTTCACCTGCTAATAGTCTGTCTGTAATGTAATGACAGTTAATGAACCCATATGTTACATTTTTTAGAAATACCCTGAAAATTAGAGGTCATTTGTACCCTTTGACAAGACTGGCTGAAAGATCTGATTGTAACTATAAACAATGCTTAAATAATCAGAAGAGAAATGTATAATGACCAGTAGAGTCTTTTATTCCACCTTTTCCTAATGAAGATATTTAGCTTTGTAAATATTTTGTAAAATAAATTTTAAAAAAATGAACAGCAGTTTAGAGCTTCCCCATTCTTCTGTTGGCAATCCATTTCTAAATTTTCTCCCCCCCACTTTCTGTGCCAGAGAAAAGATAAAGTTTAGTGCCTTAACATTACAATGACTCTAGAATATTTTACGATTAGCACACTAATTTAATGAAAGCAGTAAATCCAACTAAATCATAAAAGCAAGAAAATGTAAGTAATTAATTACGGAAAATGCTTTAAAACAGAATGTTTCTCATCCTGAAAGACCAGAAGTTCCTTTGCCAAATTGTATATATGTCAGGCACCATTTGGTCCATTGAATTCATCCTCCCTGGAATGAGACACACTTGCTACAGATTATATCAGCAGTCCCAGATCTACTGTAGATAACAACTCAATCCTAACTCCAACTTGTGTATTTCAGATGATTTCTGTAGACATTTAAGATAAAACATACTAAAGTGTTCAAAACAAGAAGAAGACACTACACACACATGCGTACACGAAAAGAAGTCCTTCTTTGGTGCACTTCTGGGATTTGATTGCCGTAATTCTAGAAATTCTAGGTATCAATCTGGCATCTCAATTCACAACAGCAAGGTTTACCTAGCACCTGAATGGAATGCTGGTTCACTGCCAACACGCCTCCCTGGCTACCCATCAGTACTGAACACAGCCTATCATGCTTGCACACAGCATATCACAGGACATAAAAACTGATGTTATTTTAAGTGCTACTACCTGTATTGCTACCCAGTTTTAGACTTTATTTAAACAGAAGAATGGTTCACTGTTTACAGACAACTAGCAAGCTTGAACACAAACAATCTGAATTAAATTTTCCTTCAAAGGGTTTAGTGATCACTTCTCTCTGCTCCCTAGGTTTACTGGGAGACAGAGTTTTTATGTCCTTTTTGTTTTCCGTGATGTGCACAATTAAAAGTTCAGAGCAAGAGGTGGGAGAGCAGAAAATGTTTCAATTGCTGCCTTTGATAATGGAAAGAATTTAGTGTTTACAAATTTATTTCCAGTTGTTGGCTCATCCATTTGGATATTTATAGTACTTATCACTATGGCATCCAAGCACATTAGCAGTGGTCTGATCCCCACAAAAAACCGAAACAAAACTGTTTCTTCTCTGCTCTTCAGCCTATTAAGAAACACCTCAGTTAAGGCTTCACAGCATGTTCCAGAAATTAAAAATAGAATCCTTTTCAAAAGGTAGACTCAATTTCAGATCCTATTTTTTTATTGGATCAAGCAGGGACCAAAGTCTATCATAAAAGTTGCTGTGGTAGACTTGAGACCTGATCTCTGGCTCTGAAATAAAGTCAGTTCCATAGCCAAGAAAGTCTGAACTGCATACATACAGAAAGCATTTAAATTTTAAAAAAAATAAAAAAATTAAATCTATCTAATCATGTTAATTACTGAAGTAATCTTCCACCCCAGAGAAACGCAAGACAGCAATTTTGCGCAGTGCAGTATCCACAGTGCTCTTCGGGGTTACCCAATAGCACCAGTAAATCCCTAACATAGCAAATTGTAATGGCATTCAGCCCACATCCCAGCTACCAGGATGAAATCTGAAACTCTGCAAAGGGTAGCAATTTTAGAAGCTACACACAGATCCTCCCATCACCACTCAAGTGGTGTAAGGTTATTGAGCACTTCAGCTTCAGAAGAGAGGTCAAGACAAGTGATTTTTGAGAATCAAAACTACCGTGCTTCACCTTGCACAGAATCTTTTTATAAACACACACTGCTAAATTCTGTTTTGCATCTTGGGCTAACATTCATACACAAATTAGACATGATTACAAATTTGAAATAATGAAGCAGTGAAAACAACTCTGTCAATAACAACTATAAACACTGAATGCAAGAACAGCTTAACAGGAACTCCAAATATCTCCATTTACCCTGTCTTTTTGTAATGCACTTTATTTTTAGATTTTCATTTATATCCTCAGTCACTACAGGCCAAAAACATTAATGATGCTGGAAAAACAAGCATGGTAACTGTTGTGTGTATACATATATATGCACAAAGAAACTCTTGTATAATGCATATTAATAAATCTGTTTATATAAGCATATGCAATAAACTGATTTAACCAGCCTTACAAATCAGTAAGCTTCAGAAGAAAACCAACAAAAAAAAGAATCCATGCTTCTTCAAGTCTGATATCAGACTTGTGAAACACAGAACTCTACCAAACATTTCCTGCTCCATCAAGTCCCACACTTCTCAACAGCTGGAATAACACCCACCCATGTAAGCATCGGTCTAATTAATGTTCTTTAACTTTTACAGTAAATTAAGGGTATACTACTGTCATGGGAGTACAGTACTCCCAAAACCATATAAACATGAACTTTTGACAGTAAGTCATATGTTTTAGTAATTCTAGCAGACTATGCTACCTGCCAGAACTAACTAAATATTCACATATAGTCATACTATTCCTACCTACTTTCAAATTCCCATTTCATTCCAAAACTTCAGAAGTATATGAGATTTGGAATTTTTCACATTCCTCACCTTCTTCCAAAATAATCCATTACAATTTCCATTAAGGATTAAAAAATTGTTATTTCCATTAAAAAATTAAATTCCACTCATGAGTTAACACAAAACCTTCAATTTTTGTTATTTACCCATCATGTCTACATACAGACCACATCTTCGTATCCCACAAGAGTTTGCTTACATCATTTACTGACACCATTCTTAACATGTAGAAAAACAATGCAACTATTTCACAAAGGAAAACAAGGAAAAAACTCAGCAGGAACAGAAGGAAAAAAGTACTACTGCACCATCTCATAAAGACATTAGAAAAGCTGAAATACTACCAGTATAAATTATGGACTGTTCCTTCTTTTATTTACATAACATACTGTTCTTTTTAAGCGAAGACCCAAGTGTTACAAGAATTGATTCATTTGGAACAGCAGAAATTAGAGACTTTAAATCAGGAAATTTGGCCAGAACAACCTTTTAGTACTTTCCTTTCTTTTTCGTCAGAACTGACACTGAAAAAATAGAAAAGCAACAAATTGGACCAGCTTTGTATGTAAAACTAACCCATTTGTGCTTCCTGTACTGAAGTCCTCTGTCGTAGTCTCCTCAATGTCAGCTACTAAGGTCACTTAAATATGTGATCAAGGTGAGAAAGATTTCATGTAAAGACCTGAATGTGGAAAGCGTATCTATCCTGTGGGCTGCTTGAAGTCAGATTTGTTTCCCCCCTCTTCTTCCTGAACTCCACTAGGAGAGAGAAGATGGGGGAGTAATGAGACCTGGAAAGGAATACCAAACCTGGGGACATTGATATGAACTGAAAGGCGAGAGAAAGTAACCTAAGATCCCATTCAGACCATGTGTCCCAGTGAAAACACACTTCCAGTTTTACAGAAGCCATGAATCACTTCACTCAGAACCTTTCAGAAGCTGTCTTAGACAACATATATCCAAGCAACCTCCACAAAAAATTGCACTGTTTTCACAGAATCAGAGAATGTCTTGGGCTGAAAGAGCCTCAAAGAAGATCTTGTTACAATCCTCCTGAAGTGTGTTTTCTTCACATGGGATTTCTTTTGATCATGAGGATTTTTCCTCCTAGTCTAAATAGGGCATAATAGTAAAAATACAAAAATTCTGCATATCTTATTTGAATTCTGAATAGTCTCTAAAATTTTTTCAACTAGACATCTTTTGGTTATTAAGATTTCTCTAACACATGAGAAGAACCACAACCCCATTATGAATGCCCTAGCGAATCCAATTCCCTTTCTAGGCACTCTGAACATATTTTTAGATCAGTTTTCTAGCTGAGCTAGTTAGAATTAAAACCTTGCCATCACTCTCAACAGCAAAGTATGACTGCATGCAGACGGCTGATGCAATGAGAAAGAAATGAGGACTTTTAACCATATCACCTCTCTAAAGAAAAGCTTACTCCAGAAACACCTCTCACCCAGTTAAAAAGTGTCTGTTTCTTTAGAATTTATATATGCAAGATAGAACAATAAACTATAATCCTGTCCCGAGTCCCTAGGTGCTCCTACAGAATAAAACTTACAGACAGGAAAACTGAAAACCTCCTGCCACTTCATACAATAAATGCTATTGTTTAAATCAACCAAGAAAGACTGTTCTATTTTTGAAAACACAAAATAGTTTTAGCCTTTGACAGGGATAGGCTAATCCCTGATGGAAAACGATATGTCACTAAGAGTTTATCAGTGTTATACAACTTAAGAAAAATGCACATAATACAGTCTTCTGATTCACAGACCAACATCAAGACCAAAATCATCCAGTATGCTTAAGAATAGCAGCCCAAACACAGGGACACATTCAATGCAAGATGTATCAAAAATATATATATGTATTTAAACTCTGTTTTACAGTCTTTACACTTGCTACAGGAGATAACCTGAACTAGTACACAGTTTTGGCCAGAAAAAAAAAAAGTAACAACCTACTCCCATCCCCTCCCCCAAAGTACATAAAAGCCAGATAGTAAAATTAGTTAAATTTATTTGCTACACTATTCCTAGTAGTAGCAGACAAAATAAGGGCCAACGACAGAAAAACTACAGTTTGGTAGGTTCACGCTGAACATCAGGGAAAACGTCCTTCACAAGGACATCTTATATCACTGGGACAGGTTATTCAAAGATGCTGAGGTACCTGGGAAGGTTTTCACAAGTCAGCAAGATGAAGTCAGAGCTGACCTGGTCTGCCTTGGTGACAATCCTGCTCTGAGCATAGGGTTGGAAACAGAGACCTCCTGCAGTCTTTTCCAAACCACATCTCTATGATTCAATAGCATGAAAATATCCAGCACAAATTCTCTCAAGGAGGCTGAAATCATTATTAATTTTGCATTACAAACACCTGAACTAAACTATTTGCCTCCTATTTTCACATGAGGTAGGCAGTGGCATTTAAATTATCAAGCATCAATTGAGTTGCAAGGAGTCAACCTACAACCACGTAGAATTTGACACCAGCATTCAGGACCAGGTGTATCATTTATTTAAGAGATGACTGCCATGTCACACCTGTATTATGATCTGGCAAGATGAAAGCTATTTTTTTTCCACTTCCATGTCTTTTTCAGGGCCATACTGCCAAAGGCAGTATGTTGTGATCTCAAAACGGGAATGTCATTTCTTCTGGGACACTAAACTCATGCGAAAAAACCCCAGGAACCTCTGCAATCCATTCATTTTGTTAGCAACATCCTTATAAAATTCCTGTTCAATGCCATAGGAGGTTTTTAAAAAAAAAAATCCAGTTACACTGAGGAACAAGGCATAAATTGTAATGTAAGAAAAGTTAACAAGGAGGGAAATGCTAATTTATGTTTATGTCATTCATATATATTTCATTGCTACCACTTTTTCTATTACAAGCATTAAGTGCCAGAAAGAACAGCAGCACAGAGGACAGGGAACAGAAGAGGGTGCAATTCCTAAACACCACAGGAATTCTGGAAACTAACCAAGAAGAAATTGACACAAAATTAGGAAGGTTCCTCTACATTTTCCAGTTTTCATTGTTATCACAAAAAACTTTTTAAAAGCTGCAAAGAGAATTGGTGTCAGAGACATTTTTTGCATTAGAGGGAACAGAACACATTGCATTTTTTCCTGCCAGTCATCTTTCTGCCTTTAAGGACAGACTGCATTTTATTCCTACACAGACACCTAAGTTGCCTTCTGGATTTCTTCTGATCTTGCTACTTAATAGACATTTTAAAAACAATATATACATATACAGAAAATACAGTTCAGATGCATACAACCAACATTTCCTACTTGGGATGCCTCAGAAGTGTTTTTCTGCAGAAATAGCTTGAGTATTCACTACAAAGCTATTCATTCCATAAGCTGTATTTACTTATATAAGCTGAATAAGGCATAAACTTTTTAACCTATTGTACAGGATAACTACTCTAGAAGAACATGCTGCAGGGGCAAGAAGTGACCTCTGTGTAGCTGACAACACTTCTACAATGCTGACTTTCATGACTGCCGCTGACACAAACACAATCATTGTCAGAGCAAAATCTTATCTTTCAGCCCTCTAAGAGGAAGAAAAAAACCCCAAGAGATTTCTTTCACCATGTTTTGCATTAGGAAAAACCCACACCAGTTCTTTCTAAATTTGATGGCGCAAGAAGCATTTAAGATGGTAAAAAAGGGGAAAAAAAGCTCTGTAGTAGTAGTAGTAATTATAATAATAGCTTTTAAAACAAAAAAAAAAAAAATCACAGTTCTCCAAGGAATTTAACATATCAAAAGCAACAAATTTGCACATATTCTGCCTGAAAAAAACAGGGCAGCTGCTAACAACTACCACTCAAGTGAGGTTACTGCAAACAAATGCCCCATGAGCAGACAGGCAAAGCAGAGGCTTTCCCCTTGTCCCCCTGTTATCAGTCCCCACTATTCAAACTGTTTCGTTCTACCCCAAACCTGGGCTAACCACTCAGTCTTGTCATTTGCTGCGTATTTCTCACTTCCTCTTATAGACCCCTAATTCCCCTAACGTGAAGAAAGTCAGCGATGAAGGAAGTGAGATGGAGTAACCATGCTTCATGCACAAGTGGTCTCTGCACATTGTTCTTCCTCATTGCTGCTTTTATACTGCCAAAACTGATGTAAAAACTCCATCTGACTTATCACAGAAGCTCACAGAAACACAGGCCAAGCCCCCGAAAAATGTTATCTGTAACAGTGAGCTGTTACGTTCTTCTTCAAAGAGCACTTTTACAGAAATTACTTATTATCAGTACACTGAAATCATGGCTAAAATAAAGGATGATATTAATTACATTAACTGGACTTTACACTAAGAAAAAAGTTTAATCTGTGCATATATTATAGTAGAAACAGGTCTGCTGAATAAAGACTAAGAGCAAAGCATAAGCCCTCCAGAAATGGGTAGTCTTGTAAAACTGTTAAAAACCAGAGATTTACAAATTTTTCTATGGGGGATACAACCAGTCTGCTCTGTCAAGCCCCAGGCTAGAACTCCAGGCAGCAGCTACAGGTTTTTTTCTGGCTACAAGGAACTTGCAGCCTACATCCCAAATGCCTACAGTCTGTCACTAAGTGCACTATTCTGTCTATAGTGGAAAGGATTAAAAATGAGTCCTGTGATTTCTTCAGATAAGGCTGCAAAGGCTACTTGAATATGCACATTAAATATTGCCTAGCTACAGAATGTTTCCAGTGTTCACAGAAAAACAGTCTGAGGCCACAACTGTTCCTCTCTGCGGCTTTTCTGAAACTGATCTCACTCCTGCTCCCCTTCATGAGATCCTGAGCTACAGAAATGCTGAATGCAGGCCAGAGAGTCTTCTTTGACATTACAGTAGCAAGGAAAAGTAAAAAGTCCTCCCTGACATCCCTCAGCAAAGATACATAATAATTGGCATGCCAAGGTCTCATGATATTAACCTAAATATAGGTGAGATAATTGCATGATGCTCCTTGTTATCTCAGCAGAATGCCAGATATCCACCACACTCCAAAAATACAGATTACAGGACATTAAAAACAACTACCTGGTATTTCACCTGAGCATGATGCACACGACATGGAATAAGAGGCAGAAATTGTACAGTGTTTGGCTGGGAGAGAGGTAATTTCCTTCACAGTAGCCCACTGGTGCTTGTTTTGGTAACACAGCAGAGTCTCAGCTTTTGCTGAGAAGCACTTCCACAGCACCACAGCCTCTGCCACCCCAGTGAGGGGTGCACAAGAGGTTGGGAGAGGACACAGCTGGGACAGCTGACCTGAAATACCAAAGAGATTCCATGCTATATAATGTCATACTCAGCAATGAAATCAAGGGGCAGGTTTTTTCTGAAGTATTTGTTGCTCAGAGACTGGCTAGGCATCAGTCTCCTGGTGGGGCTTTTACATTTCAATGCTCCTTTACTTTCTCTTTCATTATTCCACTGTTTTTATCTCAACCCTGAAGTTTGGGAGTTTTTTCTTGTTTTTTTGCTCTTCTGATCGTCTCCCCCATCCCACCATCTTATACATTCTGATACAACTCAGTGACATAGTTCCAAAATTCATATGACAGAAATAACTTTTTTCACAGTAACCAAGTGAATGCCACTAAATTCTAAGTAAGCAGAACTTATTGTCACTGAGTTATTTCCAATTACACCAACAGAAGTAATTTTTCTGAAAAACAGCTAATAATGTTAGCTGAAGGCAAAATGCACCAACTTCACTGTGCAAAGCACTTCCACTAGCCTGAGAAAAAACCCGCTGGTATTTTTTATGTGAGGAAAACTGAGCACACTGTGAGAGCTTGCTCCTATGAAGAAACTATCAAAAAAGAAAGCAAAGTATGAAGTTAAAGCAGGAGCTATTTCTCTCTGTAGAACATTCATATATGAAACTAGTAAGTGCCTTTAGTTTAGTTCAAGCCAGTTTCAGATTCAGAGTACCCAAGTTCCCATGGAGTATGTCACTTTCACTTGAAGCAATTTCTCTGTCTTATTTTAATGAAAAATTATTAGCATAAATTTTTCCAATTAGTTAAATCCTGGGAATAGGCTACTAGAATCTGAAATGACCCTCAATTTTTATTTTTTTAAATCCTAAAACCCCCCAAAAATAAACAGCCAAGCTCTGAGCATTAATCTTTACATTCCCATCCACTATACACTTCATTCTCGCAAGCCATGGCAGTACCACTTACAAGGACTAGAGTCTAATACAGGCTTAAGTGCAGTGCACATTTCTGATTGTCAGGGTAGATAATATCCAAGTAACACAATAACTCTGACTCACAGAGGGCTGGACACTGCCTCATAAGTGAGACTTGGCAAGCACAAAGGAAGGAAACAAGGAGAAATGCCTCAAATATGATTATTTTCTACCCTCCAAATAATTAAGCTACTTCACCAAGCATATGCCAATACTTGCCAGGATCCAAGGGCATAGAGATTAACCTCAATTCAATTAAAATCAGGAACGTCTCTGAAAATCCATCATCTTACAAAAATCACAGAATACACTGACTGGTGAGCACTGCCAGCAATCAAGATCTAGGATCCTTGTGCTATTGTACTTTTGTGATACCCAAACTGATAGCACAATCTACATGTTTGACCTACGCACTGTCAATCCCATTATTTTCAGCAGAAGAAAACCCTCCTCAAGAAACTTCATAATTAGATTTTGCCTCCTGAAATTTGGTTCTGCCTTTCACTATATTCAATAGTTATATTTATTAACTTTCCTTTTACTCCTTAATGAAAAAGAAGGCATTAGAATACCACGCTTGGTACCTGCTGGAAGAAAGAGTGATTGAAACAGCAAAACTAAATGACTTTGATTCTGATTTTCCATGTTCCCTGATATATAAAGAAGTATAATTCAATTGAAGTAATTAGGGTTTTTTAATTCTTTAAAAAGATAATATTCCCTTAAAAATGATAGACAAGAGACTCCTCTGGGACTCGTAATATTAAAACAAGTTCCTATTCTATCACCTAAACATTTCAGAGAAGTTGTTGGAAGGGTTGTTAGAAAAGGGGGTTTATTAAAGTTAAACTGGCAGAACACCAACTCCTAAAAAAGTAGTAAGTGATTCTCTGAACCCAATCTCTCTCTTCCAGGAAAGCAAGATCCTATGAATTTTCACGCTATTAGTTTGCAACCAGAAATGTTAAATCATGAATGGCACGTAACAATAAGGGAGAAAGATCTGCTTTGTAAGGGACTTTCTGCTGCACAAGCTTATCTGATGACGGCAAATGTTTTGGTCTGCAAGAATCATGGGCCCTGTATCTTACCACATCAGTATCTAGCTCTTATCCCTCCTGTCCAAAAGGCAAAACTCAGAATGCACACAAGGGAAAGAGCTCTGCTGGGGTTTACAGACCATTTGATTTCTGCCAAGTCCCTGATTCTCTAATTAGGTAACCCAAATAAAAGCAGTCTCAAAACCACTTAAAATATACACTTCATATTTCTTCTGTGAGTGCTACTGAAAGAATAGTTATACACAGGTTATATCACAATGGTTATTAAAAATGAAGTGCAAAAGCTCACATGAATCCAGAACAGGAAGCAAACTGATAGGAAACAAATAAAAGCCCCAAACACATTAACTGTAGTTTAAACAGATATAAAATGCATTTTAATCTTTAAATTAAAAGCACTCTGAACTACAAGTGTCAGATCTACCCAAACTAACATCCCCACATTTAGGGTTTATAAATTTCTCTCCTCAGCTCCCACAGTGCACATCAACACCATGCAATTTCAACAGTGAAACTCCACTGTTTATTTCATTTCCTAATTTTCCTACCTTTGCACAACATAATGTACAATCAACTGAATACATTTTAACATAAAAAGTTTCTTTCTCCTGTCTTTGTCAAAACCCATCTCCCCTCCAAATCACACAGGTTTGAGCCAAACACAAGAGGTACTTGTCTTTTTTTTTAAACCCTGCATTTTCAAAGAGAATGAATGCTCCTGAAATTAGTGTAAGTAAGAAGATGAATTTGAAAGAAAATTTAAGATGCTATGAAAAAAGCCCAGTAAAAATGTATTTTAAATGCACTTGAGGTCCATTCCCTGCATGAGGGTATTTATTAGCAACTACATATCTGTACAAACAAACTCAGGTGCAACCTTCAGAATTAAAGGAGATGTTAATTTTAATTCTCAAAGTTTTTGATTTTTAGTGGGCATAATAGGAAGGAAACAGCAAGGCCACAATTCATTATCTGAGCATTGTTAAAAAGTGTAATAATCTGCCAACTTGTGAAAAAAATTCCCCTCTGAAAAACCCCCAGGAGCTTCTTCCCAAGCACCACATCGATAGCAGATGGCCAGCATCAAGTCTGCAATTACCAGTCTGGCCTGACAGTCCCACAGATGACATTGATACTCTTTTCTTTCTGTGGATGCATGTAGGGGGCAGCTTGAGAGATGCAGACAACTAGGAATCACAGGCAACAACCCCTTTCACTAAAAATATACATAGACAACCAATTTCCAGGCCTGTCACACGATTCCTCCATTAATCTTCATTTCACCATTAGGCTTCCCTCCTTTTTTCTTTAACACTGTCTTTTCTGCTACTTAGAAGTTTTTCACACAAGGTGGTGGGAAATGTGTAACATTAAGGATGCAGTAGAACTGACCATTGTCAAGCATTGCCAAAGACAAACCTCATGAACTATCTGTTGTTGCAACCTTTCCCCTCTTTATTTCACTCACCTCCCCCCACTCAGCCCTGAACAGATTATTCTCTTGCCTACAGAGGAGAACAGAATATCTGATGAGGAGCTGATGTTTCATTTCCTCCTCTTCATCCCACCCCTCAAATGGGGAAGCCCTCAAAAGGGGGGAGGGGATGGCATGGTTTTAATTCAAAAGCTGCGTCTTAAAATGCTATTGTGTAGCATTTGGCTGAGAGTGATTATATATAAATACAGATCATGGGAGTGCTTTATCCCCCTTACATCTCCCGGGAAAAAAAAAAAAGCTTCTGCACTAATAACCATTTACTATTTCAGTTTTACACCCAGGAATTTGAATATCTGAGCAAAACTTTTATTTTGCCAAAGCCAACAACTGTTTACAAATGAAAGCAAGAAGAAAGCGAGTTATGAGCTGACAGATGCAGCAGAAAGAGGGTGGAAAGGATTTTCCCATGTGCAAAAGAGGCCTGACAGACTTAACTGAGGCATTTGGACCTCTCCTCAGGAATGCCAAGCCCTCCACAGAGACTTCTGTCTCACACCGATTCAGCATTCCTTACTTCATTTCTACTAATTCTTCCAGTTCTTCCTCATTCCAGCTCCCCCTTCTGCAAAATTTATCAGGCATAGAAAGATGCTGGAGAAAAGCATGCCACAGTCCTGCTGTCAGTTATTACCTGTCTCAAAAATCTTACTGAGAAATAAGTCAATGCAAGAAGAAAATCTCAAGCCACACTACAGCCTAGTTCTCTCTCATCCAGGCTTATTTCCTGTGTCAGGTTGCATAGGCAGGGCGACAATGCCACTGTGGAGGCTGTATCCCCCGTTGATGAGATCACCTTTGAGTAATCATGATTTAAACCAAACTAAGTTCTGACAGTCTTTAGATACTGTTGATTCTTCTCAAAAATCGCTGACTGTGTGCCAAATGCCATGCAATAAAATGCAAATTCCTTCCCACCAGCAGTGGAGACGAGAAGAGACAACATGCTTTCCTCACAGCATGATGAGCAAACCTTCTTTGCTGACACACACTACTTGACACACACAGTGAATACCACAAAGCATTGTCCTTTTATCAACTCCCTCAAAAGTTTCTGCTTTTTCCCACTTGTTTATCAAGCGCTGTACTACAGGACGTTACTCCTCTGTATAAATCTGGCACTTCTTGCAACTGCAATTATCAAAACATGTAACACAAGCAACCCCTTTGTGGCAGAGCTGCAAGTTGATGCACACAACTCATGCAGAACTAAATTAATCAACCCTCACCAAAACAACTACTTGGCTCCAGCAAGGAAAAAAACTGCATATGCTCAACAGCTTTGCAAAAGTATGGTCAGCTTGTGAAAAAACACCTTTAAAACGTTTTGGATTGTTTCTCTCTCAGAAACCTACAAAACTCAGCAGTGTCAACTCACCTTCCACACTGTCAGAACAGGAGGTACCAATCCCAGTGTCCCCACTGTCAGAAGCTATGCTGTGTCTTCTCACAGGATTGTTTTGACTGCTTGATGAAATCGTTGAGGACTGCCACAGGGATTCAGTACCAGGTAACCATCCCACTGAGGAATAATCCGAGCCTTTAAAAAAGAAAGCCAGAAGTCTGTCATTAGAGACACAATACAAAAATCAGCAACAAAATACCTGTCAAGATGAAAACTGAATCCTATGTTTCATAGATCAAGCTTGAGCCAGACTGTCTGAGTCTTGGAGGAGTTTTTTCTGTTAATTAAAATCCTTTTGCTAGATGAAAGCTTCCCAAAAATTCCAACACATATATTTTTACTATTTAGAAACATGATGCTCAAACTATTTTTGCACTCTTTAACAAGACACTTATCATATGATTCTTATCATAGAACTGATTCTCAGTTCACAGCAGAACTTTGCATTGCAAGCCTTCAAATTCAAAGAAATTGATTAATTTTAGGACAGAAACCAGTTGAAGACTTTGCCACTGAGATACAGTCCTTTTCTATTGTGCATAAAACCACATGACCTAGGTGATAAAGACAGCAATTAAATTGTCAATACTGACATCTAAAGTAATTCCTTATGTAGCTGCACACAAGCTGCCTTTGTGAGACATGTATCCGTCTAGGGGTTTGTTTCATTTTGGTTATTTTTTAATTTAAATAATCATTAAAATACTACATTTTAAAACACAATTCAGAGCAGCAACTAGTTCTTCTGTTCAAGGAGTTTTTAAAGTAGGCCACACATTCTCACAGTCAACCTCAAGGGAAAATTTATGACAGAGTACAATCCCAGAAGACAATTATAATTTTCAATAGCCAATATCTAAATCTGAGCATTGTTTAAAGGCAGAATATACTGATCACCACATTCGTACTCTGAGCCAGCAGAGGCATATAAAGAACCGTGGAAAAAAGCACGGCTGCTCTTCATTTATATAAAATCACATACATACACCCCCCCTAGCATTCAGCTTTGTATAGCACTTTCAGCAGGAAATGACTCATCAAGAAGTATCAGCTCACATATAATGTCTCTTATGGTACATGCCATTATTTTTAGATCATTTAAACACTTTCAGCAGTGTCCATCCAAAGTTGTAACAGCAATTTGCCTCTGCAATGACATCTGCTATTTCCAGCTGTACTTGTTTTCCAGTAAATTAAATAGTTCAGAAAACAATGTAAAAATTAATATGAGTACATATATAACCCCATCCCCACATATATCAATACATACATGCTCCCTATATAGTAGCCAAATCACTAGACCTACTAGCCAGAGCAGTAACAGCTGCTTGCCAAGCCACTTGAAAATTGAGGAACACAGTAAATTCCTTACTGCATCCTCTATTTAACTGTAACATGACATCTGAAACAGTCTACTTTTTTGTAGGTAGGTTCTTGAAGGCCTTAAATATGCCTGTCCATCTCACTTGCCTCAGATTCATTCTCCATTGAAGTTACTGCCTTATCTTCCCTTTATTTTCCTACCTTTTCTCCCAGTAATTCAAAACTACCCAATTCTTCTTCGCCTTCATTCTGCTTCAGCTGTACCTTGTGTAATGTATTTCCTTCTCTTCTTTGAACTTAGTTTTTCCTCTCCAAAAGTCTCTTTAACTATTTCTGTGAATATCTTTCAAGTCCAAGGTTGAGGGGGAAGACCAGAGGAACCAGACATGAACACACATGCCCATGGTTCACCAGTCACACCCTGTAAAGGGGTCCCAGTCAATATTCTAATGGAACATCACTCCAGGTGTCATCCTTCATACTATCCTCCCTGTGTCTAAAGTACTCAAGTGTGACAGTGTTGCATACAGCTAGTGGGAAACTGGGACATTTCTTCTTCTCCTACCATCCAGCACATTTTTCACTAATGCTCTGACTGCTTTAGGAACAATAATTTTACCGTCCTTCCCTCTGAACAGGGCTACTTTCCACAAGAATTCCACTTCATCCTTCTCAAGCTGCATCTAGCTATTCCAGCAAGAGTAAAACTGACTTATGGAAGGCCAAGTTAATAAAATCAGAGACAGTTCTGATTTAGGAGACATTTAAAATACATTTATAGAAGAGAAATTTAGATTGATTCAGCCTTTATTATGCTGTTTTCCACTATACAGCTCTTTGGTGACATTTCAGCTTTTACAGCGTTACACAGGTGTTAAAAGAAATGCAGCAGATAATTTAATATGCAGTAGTGGTAGCATTAACACAGCATTAAGTGTCAAACCCTTTAGATCTCTTGGTTCAACAAATGCTCAGCGTGTGAACCTACAACCATCCATATGCAAACCTACAAAAGGGAGAGATACTTTTCACTCTGGTGGAACTTAGGAATAAAAGGTAAATATACCACAGAATGAGAGTAACTTAAGAAAGGACTTTCAGAAGTCACCTACTCTAACCTTCAACTGAAAGCAAGATAATTAGATCAGACTACTCAGGGCCCCAGCCTGCTGAGTCTTGAACACCTCCAAGGACACAGATTCCACAGCTTCTCTGGTTCTTCCAGCATTTTAGCACCCTCCATTCCAAGAAAATTTTCCACACATCTCAAGAGTCTCTCACGTTCCAAACATATTGTTGCAACATATCCCAAAAGATGCAACAACCCAGTGCAACTAGACTCTGTTAACAAACAGGGTTAACACAGTAGAGAGGGCAGTCAGTCATTGCCATCACGATCTCTGCAGATACTGTAAGTTGAGAAAATAATAGGCACCACAAAACACCCTGTTATAATCTATTCTCAGCTTTACACCTACACACAGACAGCCTAGGGACACACCAAGCCCCAGGCGTGGTGCTGAAGCACAGGTCCAGGAGGACATGCTGGCACATCACAGAATTAATACAATGCTGTCTTGAGCACCTTTGCACCCAAGGGCAGTTCAGCATCACTAAGTTGAATCCCGAAGCCTGATCCTTGAGCTGGTAGGCCAGAAGAGCTAAGTTCTGGTACACAGCCATAGCTACACACAGACCAGCATGAGGACAGCAAGACTTTCCAAGCTTTGACTCAACACAGGGCAGTAGGATCCCATCTGGCTTTCCAGGGAAATACACAAGTCTACCTGCATGGTGCTCTGGACTCCAAAAGGGTCTCTTCCCTCAGGCACCCCACTTCCCCTGGGATGCACAGCTGGCTGTGCACAGCAGCAAGAGTGCACCCACAGTGCCGTCACCAGGATCATGCCTTTTCCTTAAGGCCATCCTGTATACACAGGCGTGGACATGGGCTGGGGTGGAACAGTCTAATTTTTTCACTGGATTTCTACTGTTGAGGAGAAGCCTCTGCATTTAAAAGGGGTATGTCCCAAGAAAGACACTTGGTTTATATTTTTAGTAGATAAACAGTATGTGGGTTTTAACGTATTTTAGACATGTCAACAGAACATGGCTGCACATGATCACTTCAAGAAAAGCTTTCTCTTTGCCCCCTGACATTAAACATGCTCCTTTTTTTTTTCTAAAAAGGATAGCTAATGACATAACCCAGGAGTCTACAGTCTTTAATGTTTCATGGAATATCCACACCACTGTGTTACCTTGCAGACCTAAAGGAGATTCTTTTTCATAGAAGGCCATTACAAATGCCTGCATGAGAAAGTGAGTCCAATCAGCTTTGTAAAGCTATATTATAAACAGCCAAATAAAAGCAACAAGATAGCAGAAACAAACCCAGTAATTAAATCTCAACAGCAAGTAACCCATCAAACGGGATCTTATAGACCTCATTAGTCCAAGACATTATTTAAAAATTAATATATTACTTTCATTATTTGAAACTCACCTTCTGATCCAAGTCCTGAGGAATCCTCAACTGCTATGCACCCTGTTCTGTGCTCCCCACCTCCTTTTTGGACAGCTCTCTGCAAATGCATGATCTTTCATGCAGCAAACAGCCTACACTAAAAGAACCAAGTATAAAAGGGGAAGATACACAGTCCCCACACTGCTCAGCCAGCACACCTGCCTCACCCTCCTGCTCTGATCTCAAACATGCCAATCAACAGCCAGCATCCATCTGCCAAAAATACAGAGCAGGGTAAGAAAAGCAAGAGAAAATTTCTAATCAATATTTGTGCTGCTGAATTGTATATTAGCATCTGTCTATGATCATTCTTGACTAGGTTAGAAAAATCTACCTTTCATAGGATTTAGTAGAAGAGAAAAAAGCAGTGTCATCCTACCGGATTGCAGTTTCCACCAACAAACATGACAAAACACGTATAAGATCACAAAAAAAATCAAAAAGAGCCTTGTTTATACAGACAGTTGAATGCATCCTTAAATTTGGTAAGTTAAATATACCAACACAGTCCTCTGTTTCCAGCCTAGGCATTTAAAACAGATCCCTTTACAACTAAGTATATAAAGGGCAGGAAGTAGATGATTTATTAAAAGGGAACAGTTGTTGAAATTTCACTCCACAAAAACACGTATCTCTTTCTGTGTGTTACAGAATGCTCTCATCTACTGCTGTCAAAAAGGCTCCCAGTTAATTCTGGATCATTACTACGCCTAATTTCAGTGGCATGCACAGATATCCTATGATATACATACACAAAATAATAACATCACAGTCTTTACATTTGGTTCCTAAAATACCTCTAACATGCTTGAATGTAAAGATTATTATTACAAGTGACAGCTATGATACTGTTACTTTACCTAGACACTGACTGGAAAGCAACAGCAGAAGACTTAACTGGGTTTCACAGCAGATACATCCTGAATTAAGAATACTGATTTTTCTATTCCACACCGTGACTGACAGGGATTGTGACCAGAAGTGAATCACCCATGACAGCCAGTATAAATTTATACAGTCAAAAGATTCTGAAGAAGATCTCTCTGCAGTACTATCAAAACTAACTACGCAAAGCTCATTCTAGTCATCATGGATGTGACCAGGCTGTACAATCGTATTTCACGCCAGGGTGGCACTGAAGTCTGCCTGAAGCCCTTTCAAGGAAAGAGAGTCAGCATTCAGCCCAAAGACACTGCCAGAGTTAATTAGTTTACCCTCACCATCTGTACCTTTACCCAAAACCCTGCTGATTATGCACAAAGATCACATGACAGTATTTTGAAAGAAGTCAACCCACCTTCAAGCCAGTTCTCCCCACTCAAATAATCCCCTGACATTGCTGAACTTATTCCAGTTACATCTTCTACACCTCCCTTCTCAGTAAGTTCTTTAAGGTGTCATAGCCTCTCTTTTGCCCTCTCTCCTGCCCCATAGGGCTGCATAGCCACTCATCTTTTCAAAAGGAAAAGTCTACGAAGAAACCCACAAATGGTCGCTCAATGATACAGTTGCTGTATTAGGAAAAAACTTACTTCGGCTGGAAAATGTTTGTTTACTCATCATACCTACAAGATCATTACTGCCACAAGATTAAAGGAAAGCTCACTCTTAGGTGTGCTTCATGCACAACAAGTCTTCACAAATAATATTCTATTTTTATAAACTGCTGAAAAGACAACACAGTGAGGAAAGGCAATGCAGGCAGGGGAAACCCAAAATGCCTTTCTGAAAGTAGACACAAGAGCAGATGTCATACTTAAACACATTTATATAGGGCTTTACAAAAAGCTGAGAGTTAGCAATAGAATGGTGCAACAGCAGCCTCCTTCAGTCTAAGGTGAAGCAAATGATAAGGTGCAGTCAGTCAATCTGATATCCTCACACAATAAAAAGATCCTGGCATGTAAGTGTTCTTTCCAGACAGGCAAAAAAAAACTTACTTCAACAAATAACTAAGTCATAAATTCTTTCGAAAATCGTGTTTAAAAATAGTGGCATCCTAACCCTAACCTCCTAGACTCATACTTCCTAGGTGCACTTCATCTCCATAGTCCTTCTGCAAAACAAATTGCAACTTTTACTACTACAAATGTCCAAAACAAGTTCCAGGTCTACAAATGCAGCCTTTTCTCTTCCATGGTGAACAGAACATTGGAAAGAGAGGTTTCTAAAGCTTTCAGGGAAGGTGGCCAGATGACAGTTTCAGCATCCTTTTTTACAAATGCTCTGGAGGTGGTGTAAACTCGCAGCTCTACCAGCTGGCCATGAACTAAGACACCAGAAGGTCCTAGTGTCTCCTCTCACACGAATGCAGCTGAGTGTAGGTGGATGATGCAGTTTAATCAAAATGCAATAAGAAGCAGGGTAAAGTGGGATGAAATGACAGCCTGAACTATTTAATTTTTACATTTCAGTTTCTCAAAGTACTCTACAGT
This sequence comes from Eopsaltria australis, assembly GCA_034509425.1. Taxonomy (NCBI): domain Eukaryota; kingdom Metazoa; phylum Chordata; class Aves; order Passeriformes; family Petroicidae; genus Eopsaltria; species Eopsaltria australis. The sequence goes on along the minus strand of JAVTVJ010000068.1, from coordinate 434,625 downwards.
GTCAGATAGCTAAAGTATGATTCATCCTAAGGACTCATGTCCTTTATTAGTGTGCTTTCTTGATAGAGCCTGCAAGAATGATTCTAAGCATGAAGAAAGATAAAAATGTACAGATATAGAGTGAAGCAGGGAAAGAAAAATAGGAATGCGAGAGTTTAAACAGAGGAATATTGAGAGAGACCTTTTTACCAACATTTTTACTTGTAGAGGCTGATAACACTGCCTGGTGTACAAAGGCTTATGCCTGTCCTCTGTATTATTAATGTGCAAAAGACTTCACCTACTAGACAGAGAAAAAAAAACATTAAATAGTAGAAGAAAGAAACTTACAAAAGAAAATACTCAAAAGTACACATACAGCTGACTGCCAATATCACGTAAAAAAGGCTATGTTCATATTTTAAGGAACATAAACTCGTGCTTCAGTTTCTTGAGAGATAAATTTTAAGGAGATTATGTCACCAAACCTCCAGCTTCTTTTGCCTCTGAAATTCCTTAATAAAGGTTAACCTTTGGTTTTTCTCCCCCACAGAAGTGGCTAAATGCACAATCTCTCATCATAGATAATGACAACTATAAAACATTTGTCTTCTATACAACACAGTATTTCAGAGTGAACCTTCACAAGGTCTGATTTTTATGACTTTACAAATGTGTACGGGACTGTACAACAACAAGCTACAAGGTATCCCATGCAGGAAAGTATACAATTTAGAAGAAACAATGGCAACTAAAAATAATAAATAGGTTGACTGGACAGATGAGCCTCTGAGAATCTTGTTTAAAAACATAATCAGGTAGCTCGCTCTCTATAACCCCCCCACCAGAGTCTACAGAAAGTAAGAGGTGAACAGCTCTGTCTTTCCATCAAAGAGTCCAGCTGGCCAGCTTATGCCGCTGGCTAAAATGGGTCTGAGCTGGGAACGCTGTTTGACATCAGAGCTAATTGGATCCACTGGTCAGCTGCAAAGGCTGCTCACCCTGCCCAGGCACACACGTGTCCTGCTTCCCCACCGTAAGCCCTGCCACTCCAGAGCCTACAGAAAGTGGTTCAGGAACAAACTGTCCTCACTTATGGAAAAGGTTATCTGCTAATTTGACTTTCTAAGCTTGCTCAGCAAGGGGTCAGACAAGAAGCAGAGCTGAGGAGGGAGTGAGAACATACAGGTCTGATGCCCAGCAGCAGCCAGGCTTATCCTACTGCCAAACTGCATATTGAGGTAGATTCTAAACTGGAGTGAGATAGGTATAAATCTCTGGCTTCCTTCACTAAGGAGGACAAAATCCGTTCAGCTAGCAGAGAGTTGTGTTCAACTGTTAACTAAAAAGGTGGCAAAATCCTTAAACTGACACAAGTATGTAATATTGGGCTTTGCCTTCCCTGACTTCTACTCTAGAAAGTATGTAAACCAAAGTCAAATTCATAACACACTTTATAATTCATACACGGACAGCTTTTAGTTGTAGTTATTTAGCACCAAACCAATGATTAAATTCCAACCTTGACAGGAAAGAAAGAGGTTTGCTTTCATTTCATCACTGACAGGAGCAAGCCCAAAAACTCAGTCCAATTGTTGATGGCACTCCTGTGAGTTTTCTGCTTCCAGACAGAACATTTGCATAAAACAGAACTTCAAAATACAAACTGCAGATGTTTCTTATTTCATGTTTGGCACACAGACTACAACTATTACCTCATGCACGCTATGCTGGCTTGCCTCTTTGTTTTTGGAGTCAATGCACTATTCACCCCATGGAAACACTAAATGATATTCCTAGTTTCCATTCGCTTCCATATAGCAACTGCAGAGGAGAAGGCTACCTTTTAAACTGGGGAAGTTTATCAACTGCAGTATGAAGAGGGGAATGTCTAGGAAAATAAACACATTAAGTTATGCTTAAAGTTAATATAAACTTTGAACAGCAAGCCCTCAGGACATGCACTCAGTTCTTAGGGCCTGCTAAAAAAGCTGTGTGCTTGTAGTTGAACAGCTGATTCCTCCTATGAAAAAATGTAATGATCACAGGTTATCATCTGTTTCACCCCTTCTTACAGCTTAGCTTTATTGGTATTCAAAACCAGGTAAGTTGTTCTCCAAGCTGTTTGTCATTCTAACATTTCTCTCACAAAATTACCTTTGTCCTCTCTCTCTCTGTTTAAAGGTTTAATTCAATCTCCTCTGTGCGTGGGGAAAAGTGAAGTAATTCTAACTGCTAAAATGAGTCAAAAAAATACTAAATGGTTTTAAGTAGCTCCCACAGTTTGCAAAGTGGAACAAATAAGAGTCTAACAGCCTTATTTTAAAAATGTAGTCAAATATCAGTTCTAAAGATATCCTTGACATTAAAATAAATGGAAAAGACAGAGACTCGCCCAAAATACAATTTCACTGAAATATTTTGCTCAAGTATGAAAAATGAACGAAAAAATCCTAGCTCAGTTAAAGAGGTCTAATGTGCACAACACAACAGGACCTACTTTAATGGGCAAGTATCAGAAAACTGAGCCTCCAGGCTATACTTTTAGTGCATGCTAACAGAAGTATGCACTGAGTAACAGAACTATGCAAGGGAGTTCCCACATTGTTACATTTCAGTGGAAAGGATGAAATTCTGTCTTCGTGTAAGACATGAGGAGATTTTCCTTAAAACTTCCAGCGCCCATGTCACAGAGCACAGCTTTTCCCCACACTTAGCTTTACAGCTTCCTCCCATACCTATTCAATGTAAGCAAGGACAATACCCTGGAAACTGAAAAGCAGTAGTTAAAAAAAAAAAAATCCTTCAAACAATACACCATCAACTCTACTCAGGATACTTTCAGTCAAAACCAGCACTTCTTGTGTTTCTGTCTTCACAACTACAATCACTTTCAATGTAAAGCTTTACATTACAATAATTCTATCAACCACACAAAAGCCTTTGTTCAATCAGTTTGGTATTTCAGATGATTAAGAGAGCAGAAAGGAGTTAAGACTGCAACTGTTAGCTTTGGTTTTTCTAAGTAGCAAAAATGATGACGTTTTGAGCAACGGTATTTCCAATGTCTTTTTGTGCTTTTAGTCAGGTCACTAAACTTTGTACTTTGTTTTCTTAATACCTACAGAACCATCAGGTCCTTGATCAGTGTTAGCCACCAAACTTTTATACAAAGCACTCATTCTCAACTACAAGAATGTCTCCAAAGGCACTGAGAATTGCCAAAAGGTATAAATAACTTTGCTGAAGGTAAGCATTCAGGAGAGAAGACACCATCTCATAAGAAAGACAGACTTGAGAAAAAAAAAGGTTAATTTGTTTTGAAACATTCAAAAAAGTTGCAGCTTTCCACACCATCTGGAAACTATGCTATGAAAGGAGTAAAACAAACATTAAAAACACAAGGATACCTTATAAGGAATCTCAGATCTGACTCCAGGATCATTCAAGAATGTTTCTTGTCTGAATACCACACCACTGATCTCTAACATATCCGAAAGCTGCAAGCATCTTTTTCTTTTTTACTTATACTTGCTAAGTCAGGTATTTTAAGAAATGAAGAAGTAGTTAATACATTTACTTGACACTATTTGCACTGCCTCTCCTCAGCAAGACTGTGAGTCTCCTACCACCTCCTCAGTCATTATCAATTATTCTGGACTTGCTTAAACCTGTGAATCCACTAATTGGTGGAAGTTACATTGTCCAATGAAATTAATGTCACTTTTTCCTGATCCTCACTTAACCTTCCTTGGCCTTCCTGGTAAGTCTGGGGATTAACTATATACTTCCTGATGACATCTGCAGCAGCAAACCAAGACTGTGCTGGGAGATTTCCCCACTGTCCACCAGCTGATTGAAGAGCTAGTCTACTTGACTCTAAATATCCCACACCTGCCAGACATCAGGATAGATGCTTCCTGCAGTGAAACGGACAGATTCTTGTCAGATGCCTGATAGCAGGAACAGGCAACTGTAAAGCCATCCTTCAGTATTTAACTTCAGTATTTTCCTGGTCCAGCTTCCCCAGTTAGTTTGCTGTAAGGTTGGATCAAGTGCTAGAGTGGGCACATGGCAGGCATACGAGTGGAGGTACACAGAAAGGTGGGAGCAACTACCCACTAGATTACTTTAGCTGCAAAATGAAATAATGCCCTGCAATCCACCTGCATACACCCCTGCAGGTAAAACAGGGAGTTTACCTGCCGTATTTTCTGACATTTCAAAGACTATCACATCTTTAAAGAAAAATGAATAAAAAGTTCTCAAAACTCAGCCTTTTTTCTTCGTGTTACTGACTCCTTTTACAGATGGGCTTTTCGAGTCTCAAAAACCAGCAGAGATCCCTGGGGAATGAGGAACAGAAAGATGCAGTGTCATTTACAGCACGGCCGGCTGCAGAGAAATAGGTCACTTGAGCGTGGCTGTGCAATCAATAGGATGTTCGCACTCAGGCAACCGAGCCAGATGCTGTGGAGCACGGTGCCCAGGGAAAACCAGCATCCTCAGGGGCAATTCCGCAGGGGTCAGCAGTTTCTGGGAATATGAGGGATGACATGTCAGGACTAACACACTTGTGAGCGTATTTCCATGAGTTATTCCCTGCTGCATGTTCTTCTCCAGCTATCCACCTCTGGGCCTCTGCAGCTGATCTGCAGTGTCCCACAGGACACATTTAGTGCCTCCTCAACTTGCCCTAGACAGCAAGACACTTCATGGAGGAGCCCAGGGCAGGAGCCAGAACCTTATTATACTTCAGTACACCTTCCCGCAGTGCTGGCAGGTGCTGGCAGGAACTAAACTTCAGAGACACTATATTCCAGTAAGATTCCAGTAAAGAAATATCAAAACATAATGGCTTCCTCCTGAATAAGTTTTATGGGCTGCAGCTGCCCAGACGCTGGTGGGGGCTGTAGGGAGGCGGGCGTGAGGAGCATCCAGGGCTGCCAGGCAATGGACACAGCCGGTTCCAGACAGCTCCAAGGCAGCCACAGCACGGCTCAGCTGAGCCCTGCTGCTATGGCTGCAGTGCCTCAGGGAAAGCATTTGTTCAGAAGAGCAAAACACTTCCCATGAGCAATGAGCGAGGGAGAACAACAGTGTGAGAAACAGCCCTGCGAACTCAGAGGCAAGAGCAGGAGCAGAGGAGGAGGAGCAGGAGCTCTGAGCAGAGGTACCCTGTAAGGCCCTAGAGAGACCAGGCTGGAGCAGGGCAACAGCACGAGGAAGGAGTGTGAAGAGGAGTCGACATGGACTGACACCACGGCCGAGTCTGTTCTGCCTGTGACAGTAGCTGGCAAGCAACCTCTGTCTTCATCACAACTGGAGCTTTTCCATTCTATTTTCTCTCCTGTCTCACTGAGGATTGGGAGCAGAGTAGCAGCCAAGTCTAACCCGTGGCAGAAGCCAGTAAGAAAGCCACTTTTTGAATTGCAGTGAATACGCCTGAATGTGTTTTAAAGCTAATCACAACCACAATGAGACTGTTTCATTGTCAGTGTACAATTCTAAGGCATATTTGGCCATCCAAGAGATTACTGACAACTACAACCAAGTCAGCACTTTTTCAGCCAAAGAACCACCAGCACAGGAAATGACAATTAGTTTAACTCTAACTATTAAACCACAGGCAAGTTGTATGATAAAAACAAGCATTCAAAGAGTACAGAAGACAGAGCAGTTGATACTGAACAAGAATAGTACTATCCATCTTTCCCTTAACTAACCTGTCTACAACAAACAAGCTTTGCTTTCAACAATGGTAGATGACCACCTCTGGCTGCAACAAGTCATGCAATTTAGGAGGCTTTCAGCAATTCTTACCACCATGCACTGTACTTTGAAACACATGTGTTCTTTAACAGGTATTAAATGCCTGGCTGAAGTCTTAGCATAAGTAATTTTGCTACTGTAAGAATCAGTATTTGATTGACATAAAATCTAGACATTATTTGGAGAATCTACAGGTGTTTTTTTCCTACTAGCACTTCCTTCACCACCTCCCCCTAGGACAGATAAAATGGCTCAGGCTGCTTTTTACTACATATTTATTCTGTAAAACTCCTTAAAACAAATGTATTCTTCTCAAAATTATTCAAGTAATAACTACTTCCTTTAATTAAAATTTTAAAAACACAGAATTACTGCAACCACAAGTCTATGTCAGTCAGGAAAAGTGTAACATACAGGAAACCAGAACAACTGCTAACCTCCAAACCCAATACTATAATACACCCTAACATCTATCATTCTTCTCCTGCCAAGCAGTTAAGACATAAGTGTTCTGTATACATTAAAAGAGTGGATGCTATATCCATAAAAGTGAGTTGCCTGGAGGGAGTTAAAAAAAAAAGGTGCTGTTTTTGAAGGGAAGTAGCTCCTGCTCACCATCACTCAAACACAGAATGTCATTTGACCCCACAGTGATCTGTGAAAGACAGCAGAGGCCGTTCGAGCAGCCAGTCCTGCAGCTGGAACATTACATTTTTAAGTTTGGGTGAGCAATCTTTATAATGCACCACATACAAACACATTTATACACTTATAACTGGTAACCAATTTGAAATCTATGCTTGGACAAGCTCACCATTTATTGCCTTGCTAAGACTGTAAAGATAACCCTGCCTTTTCAAGATACTTTGAAAGCTGTACCATCCCCAGCTGCAGACCTCCAATAGCAGAGCAAGAAAACTTGTTACAGAAACCAACCACCCGACTTAGACCTCTTCCTCCACCTCAAATGATGTAAACGAGTGTCATCAGCCCAACCCTGGCTGAGTCAGGAAGCTGCCTGTGAAGCCCACGTGTACCCCAAGAAGGCAGTGCCCCACGGGCCTTACAATGTGTTGGGACCTTATTGCTGCTGACACTTTGCTTGTGACATCATTAAATAATCTTTCAGACCCACGTGTGTCACACTGCCGGTGAGGGTCAAGTACAAGGAGCACAGGGAAATTGCACTGCCAGGGCTCCTCCAGGAGCAGAGGGATGCAAGCTACTATTTTTAGGGACTGTCAAAAACATCCTTTTGATGTCCAATATTACCAGCAGGCAGTACTGGACAGTGGAAAGAAGCTTGACTAGAGGTGGCACAGTTTACTAAAATTAATAAATATGTGTTATTTCATTTTTAAGAGTTCTTGTTTCACTTTCCAAATGTATCTGTTAGACACACATGGCCTAACTGAATGACTGCACGCCCCAGAGGAACAACACATCTAGATGAACACTTCCATAGTCTTAAAAGAGTTATTAACCAAGTGTGCATTTCAAAGGCTGGTCTAGATAAATAAGCAAAGGGATTAAAATGCTGCATGCCCTTCACTGCAGTTAAATTCCTACAGCACATGGGTAACTCCTGTCTTTATAGAGCCACAAAATACGCTGCAAGGGTTTCATAAACAGTCACGTGTACAAGAAGACTGAAAGACTTAATCACATACATTTCAAAAACAGTAATTTAATTTTTCAGGACAGGCACCAAGACTGTAAGGAGCTGATATTATTTTGCATGGGCAGCAAACTTCGTCATTAAATTCACTGATTATACAAGGAGCATCTATCTAAAAAAAAATCTCAGCAGGATGCAAACAAGACAATAAAGATTTTTTCAGAGAAGGCACTCCTATTGAACCAAAAAGCAAGTACCATTTGGAAATGACAAGAAAGAATAAAACTGAAGGTCACAAATTAAATATGCTCCAGAAGTGTCCTTGCCTGTTATGTTTTAAGATAACCAGAATTAATTTGCATTTATTACTAAAAAACTGGTAATTCCCCTATGTAAACAGAATAACTCAGTAAGCACCTAGCTTTGTAAGGGAATTGTATGATTTTCAACTGTATGATTTTCAATGATTTTCGAAATTAAGACTTTTAAATACCCATTTTATAGATGACTTAAGTATAAATAGCAAAATAGAGGGCTTTTCAGTATAAAAAATATGTTTTATCAAGAATTATCAAGTCATTAACTGTTATACTGCAACAGAATCTACAGCAACTAGCTGCCATTAAAGTATTAAACATATCTTGACAGAAGAAAGGTTCCTTCAGCCTAAGAAATAAGTGCTTAAACTTCTACTTCCTGGTAGGACACTACTATTCTGTGACAGAATACTTTTCCCATGAACAGCTTCCTTAAAAAAAAATAAAAGAAATCTAACATGGCAGTAACAATAGCACAGGATCTTAGTAGCTGTCATTCCTTCAATAAAAATACCTGCATGGATCTAATTAACTTCCACATCTTCAGACAGATTACAAACCTCACAAAACAGCTTCTCCACTGTTTCCCAGTAGGACAGATGAAGGAGGGCTCTCCTGTTTTGGAAATTATAATGCACACATCACCCCTCAAGGTTAAACCTCTATCTACCTGCTTTCTAATTAACCACCACTTTCTCTTAGTTTATCTTATCAGAAATTAGATCTTTTTTCTGCCTGTTTTGCTACCTTACACTTCTACTGCTTACAGAGAAACATACATCTAAATACTCAGGGTTAATACAAGTTCAAAAGAAAAGAAGGGATGGGGAGGAACTAGAAACGTACAAAATTTGTTCTCAAGTCTTAAAGACAATACTGACAAACAAGCAAAGCAAAACATTAATCCAATAATTCACTGATCAAATTGCTCATAAATTCAACACAGTACTGAAACACTTTATTTGACCCCAAACAAAAGGGAAAACAATGTATCAAATGTCACAATCTAAAGTTTTCTGAAACAAGTGAAAAATGAACAACAACCTTTGTAATGGTCTGAAGTTAGTGTCAGAGTACATGGTGATATAACCTTTTAATACTCCTGTCCCAAATACAAATAATCAAGAACTGCAACACCCTAAATTCCTGCAGTTCCCATCAAATTAACTGAAATCTCCACACCTATTGTTCAGAATATTCACTATCTTTGCAAGCTGTAACACAAAGATAATGTAACTCCATTCTTTTGCAGGAAGCACTAAATAATTTTTAAAAATGCTTCAGCAAGACAAACGCGTTATACACAGAAATTCATAACTTAATCACAGTAAAGAAAAAAAAGAACAATGTCTTCTTTCACCTTATAGGGATGAACATTAGCCTACTTGTAGAGATTCAGGCAGCTGCTGAGAATGTCTTAGCAGCTCTTGTATTTGCAAGAAAAACCCTGTCAGTCGAAAGCAAAACAAGCTCGCCATTTAAATATGTCAGATAACTGTATACACATTATACAGACATCTTTTGCGAACCCAAAATTAAAACATAAATCCAAATTTCTAAAGGAGAAAAATTACTCCAACAGCACTACTTTGCACTTGCAATGGCAGAGCCAAACCACAGACCTCCACTTGCGATCAATTGCTTCAATAAATCAAAACATGACAAAATATTTGCAGAAGCCCTGCCAGAGTAAGACAGGTGATGCAGTCAGTAGTATTTTCAAATCCTGAAAAGGGCATCCTAAAGAGCCGGTACCTTGCCTTACCTGCCCAAATGCAATGCTCACACGGCTCTGCAGCCAATTCACCGGTTTTGCTCTATCAGTTTGACAGCCGTGACGGGGGAACTCAGCCCATCGCTTGCACAGAGGTGTTTCCCCTGGAACAACCTAACTCCAAGCATTAACATTTCAACGCATCCCTGCCAGCCCGCAGGAATTAGGCTCTAATTAATCCAGAGACAGAAAAGTAGTGGAGGAAAAAAGGGAAAAAAAAAAAAAACAAACAAACCAGGACTCGACCCAATTGTTCCGGTCTAAATTTAAAACGAAAAGGCATTAAGAGGAGCACGCTCTCAGCCTCTGCTTAAGGGTATACTAACATAAATCGGGGATGGAAGAGAAAGCCCAAAACATGGAAACGGATTATGTAGGTTAAGCTCAGCTTTTGTCATTCGCTGCAAGGTCCAGCTAAGGAAACGCTGAGCCCCCGCCTGGGGCCGATTGGGCGCCAGCGGCACCGGGCGGGCCCCCGCGCCCCCTCCGGGCGCCACGTCCCCTCCGGGCGCCGGCCGCGGGGAAGGGGCCGCGCCGCTTCCCGTGCGGTGGGGACGGAGCCGCTTCCTCCGGCGCTCCCGCGGGGACCCGGGAAGGAGCCGGGCCGGGGGAGGGGAAGCGGCGCGGGCCCCTGTGCCTCCCCCCGCCCCAGCCCCTTCCCTCCTTAGCGCTCCTTACCCGCCTTGTAGCCGCGCAAGCCGGGCTGGGGGTGCAGCCCGCCCCACATGGTGCCGCGCCGGGCCGGGCCGGGGGACCGCCGCTCTCCGGCGGGCGGGCGGGCGGCCCGGATGGGCGGCGGAGGCGGCCGCTCCCGCTGCCGCTGCCGCGGGAGCTCAGCGGGGCGCTGCCGCCGCGGCGGGGGCTGCTGCCCGCCCCAGGGGCGCCGCGGCCATGCTGCCGGCGCTGCCGAGCGCGGTGGGACCTGGCCGCCCCCTCGCCGGAGACAAAACTTGCTCTATTGCGCTGCCGCCGCCGCCTCCTGCCTCTCCGCCGCTGGAGCGGGGCGGAGACAGGGGCGGGAGCGCCGCAGATGCGGCGGCTGCTGCTCGGGGACGAACCGCTTACATAACCCGGCCCACGGGGCGAGCTGCAGCGAGGGGCTGCGGCGGGGCCAATTCAGCAGGGGCCACCCCTGCCCGGCCCAGCCCGCCCCGCTCGGGCCCCGCCGAGCCGTGGAGTTGCTTCTGGGCTCGGGTTTGGTTACGTGTTGGCCGCCACCTCGCCCTGGGCTCGGGGAAGGGGCTGGTGGGCAGCGGCGTGTGCCCGTCCCCGGGCAGAGCACTGAGCTGACAGCACTTAGCGTGGTGTAAAGGTAATCGGTCAAGGAACGTGAAATGCCTGACTTCTGAGTTGCGGCATTGGAAATACCTAAGGCCGGTAAGCGCAGACTTTAGTAAGTAGAGTTCATAACAAAATCAAAAATTTCCTCTACTTTTTTTGTTTTAGTACGAAAACAATGTGTAGATAAAGAAGAATCGTAACATCCGTTTGAATAATCAGTTCCACGAAAAGATTCACAGTAACCTCAAAAAGTTTAAGCCACAGGACTGGAAAGAAAATGCTCCTGTCAGCACTAATTCAAACCCAGAAAGAGGCGCATCCCCTCTCCACGCTGCTTTGGGTCTGCTCCAAATACTTCAAAAGATAATTCTGCAATAGCAGCCTCCCTTTTGCTGTTGCTTGCAACTGCAGCCCAGTGGTCCCCATTGAAAACTACCTTCTGAACAAGACCCTGACTCAGTCAGCAATCCACATTATCAGACAAAAACAAAGAGAAGGAGAAAACACTTGGACAGCTTCTAACTTCAGCATAGCCATACCAAGATTACAAAATGCACACCCACCAAAAGAAGAAAAGCAATGCTTCAGACAGCATTGTAGATTATGATGGACATGATAGTTCAGGGAGGTGAGGTGAAACAGGATCAGTTCTGTGTTTGTGTGAAGACATTTGCAATCAATAAATAAAATTGTGTTCAAACATTTCCTGCTGACCCAATGCATTTTTAATTAGTAGCTGATGATCACATAATAGCTTTTATCTCTTCAAAAAGTTATATGTTTTATTTCCACACAAGTCATGTTTTATTTATGCCTAGCTTGGTATTCATAATGTACTCAGTAAAAAAGAGGCCTCAGAAGTACTGGCACGAGCATGTAGAAATACTGGATGTTATTTCTCTCTTTCTTATCTGTATAAAGCCCTTGTGCACTCACTGAAGACCTGACATGATGTGCATTCCTCACCAGCTTGTTTTAACTTCCGAGTGTAACTGTCTGTGGGTGTTCTGTAGGTAGAGTTGTAGAAACACAGACTTTAAATGTTACCAAATACTGGATAAAAAACCCAAATAGTAAAACTGCAGGAGATCTTGTCAAAACCTTCAGACTCTCGCTAGAAATCCTTGAATGACAAAAGGTCAGAAGCATTTTCAAGAAGCCACAAATACTGGTTTCCAGCAGAAAACCAAAGTAGGAACTAAATTATTGTTGATAACACATCAGTGAAAGTGTCCAGCCTTCAACCCTGAAGCCAACATCAGTATTGAATAATTGCAAAACAGATGCATGGTAGATAAACATGAATATTAGAATAAATAGTAAAAGCTAAAGTATACTGCAAAACTTTGAAGACAAAGAAACACATAAACAGCTTGGTTCAAGACCTCTTTAAAGGACTTGACTGGGTAGCATTTGTAGCATACTATTTTGTTGGATTAGTGTGAGTACTTAGCATATTTACAGGAGGATGCAGTGAGCTGTAAGCAAGCTGAATATTAAGAAGGGGAAGGTATCTAGCTGCAGGCGTGAAGAAAAATTACATCATGACTGCTAAGCACTGGAGTTTGTGGTGCTGTCCTGAAATGCAGCTGCAAGAATCCAGAGGCACATCATGACTGCAGAAAGCTGCATGCCTGAAAAAGGTGTGGTAACTGTTCTTATGTCTTCTAATAAATGTCACTGCAGGGGTTTTATGTAATTTGTATTGCTGTTCATGGAAGCTTCAGTTTCCTATGCATCTCCTGTCTAGTAATGAACAATACCACTGAAGAAAAAGAAAAAGATTAAAAGGGCAAGATGAGGGTGGCAGACCACAACCAGATAGTCTGGTTGAATCCCCTCCTACCACAGGATTGTGTCTTCCAAGGTGGTCCCACTGGGCCATCTGTGCTTTGACAGTACTACTGCTCAGAGCAGAAAGAAAAAACAACTCTGCTTAAGTTTAAGGGGTCAGATAACAAAACCTGAGACACTTTCATTGTTATGATTGGATTTTAAGTTATTTTTATAGAAACGGAATGTAATTAGTAAAGCTTTTTCACTACAAATGACCACAGTGTATCTGTCTGGAAACCAGGCCAAACTGAAGCCAGTAGTTTTACTCTATAAATAAATTTTAGCTTGTTAATTCTTTATTCTCTATCTAGCAATGCTTTACATCTGCAGTCTGCTTCTGTATACAGTTCTAGACCTGCAGCAGTATGTGTTTTAGATTTTCAAAAATCTCTTGAAAAGTTATGATGACTGGTCTGGACTTCCTGCAAAAACGAAGAACTTGTGCTATTTAATGCTGCTGAAGCAATTCCCTATTTTCATGTGGATCTCAGCTTGGCAATGCAGTGGGCCCTGAGGACACCCCAAGTTCCTCTTCTTAACAAGTCTCTTGTCCCACCTGCAAGGCCCAGGCATGCAGAGGGGGTGGGTGGTAGTGGCTCTGCTCCACTTCCCATGCCTTTGCCCCTCTGTCCCAAGGGAGCATACCTACACTAAGGTGACTTGCATGAGAGTAGAAACATGGAGTCATTAAGGCTGGAAAAGACCTCTAAGATCATCTTGTTCAATTGCTAAGCTTGTCACTTCTTACATCTCTTGGGTTGATAAGAATTAGGAGCATGACAATCTGTGTTCCAGTGCTGCCTCACTCAAGAGGGGTATCAAGGTCCTGATACTCACGGAAAACAGCAGCACAGTATGAGGGAAAACTCATGTAACCTTACACTTGGCTAAAACTGTAAGTGGAAACAGCCTGTATCCCCAGGTAATTATTGTGAAATGTGATGCTCCAGATAATGAATGGACTCAATTTCTTAGTGTCTGAAAAGCCTTCTCCCCACACCTTTTTTTCTGACACAAACTCCACCTTCTTGGCAGAATGAATAAAGGAAAACAATAATAGAAAGTAACAGCTTAAGCACTGGTACTAGGCAGATGCTGTCTCATTAAGGTCAGTTGAAGCATGTCTTATCCAAGGGTTTGTGATCTGTCTCCAGGTTCAGAAGTCATATCCCTTTTTTGCTCCTCCATAAAAACATAATGCTTGAAGTGGAATTAAGCTGAAGCATAACCTGTGAAAGCAGTATTTTCCTTTGATTAAAGCCAGAAATAAGTTCAGTGTTTCTTCTACACACTTGCTTTCACATGTAATAAAATTAAAATATTATTTCAAAAGGCCAAATGCAAGTACCTAAACATTGTTCTAAGAGAATGCAGACCATTTCCCTGTCTAATTAAGACACCAAGCCTGCGTGCATTCTATCAAAAAACAACAGTGGTATTTCTGCAAGCACATCTACATTGTAAATTACTTTGAAATTCAAATCACAGATTTTCAGTTATTGAGTTGCTTCACTAAGTACAGCAATTCTTCCCCTCCACCTACAACTTCTTCTGTTGACCACGGCGTCTTAGCAATGTCTTAGGAGCCTTTAAAAAGCCTTAGAGCAATTCCTCCTGGTTTGCAAAAAAATAACAATGTATGTTACAAAGCAAGATGTTAAACTGTGTTGGGAGTCACTATAATTAAGAACAGATTAGCTTAAGTAAGGAACTGCACACCTGCTGGTAGCAGCATGCTGGCCCACAGAAAAATGTTTTGCTCAAAGCACACAGAGTGTGCTGCACTTAACAATACAATTGTTAAGCATTAACAATAAATTGTGTCACCTAATATCTGCAAAGTAGGCATAGTGAAATAACACGGTGTATACAATGTTCTTATTTTTGCCTTTTCTAGAAGTGAATGAGAGTGCACATCTCACAGAGGAGCACAAGTTGATACCAGTTTGAATCTGCTTTACACTGTGCTTTCACTAACAGCTTACACCATGGGAGAGAGTCAAAGCAAGCAGCTCGTTACCATACCTATAAACATAGCTATGATTTATTACCAACATCCTGAAATAGCAGATCCTTCTTAATGTTCGAGCTTTCAGTATCAGATTTTTTTTTACATCATGGCTAAAATATCCTTTGGAGTCAGGAATTTTTCACCTTTGTGTGTGTGTGTGTGGTATTAATTTAAAATAAGTCACAGAGAATTAAATCAACTTCATGTTATCAACTCAGTGCAGGAAGAACATATGCAGGAGTGGCATCCAGTGATGTCTAATCAGTAACTTGTGAAGATAAACAGGAATTTCCCTGGTATTTTTTTTCTCAAAGGGAAATTTTTTGAGTTCTGCTATTCTGTTTTCCCTTTCCTCCATCCTCCCTCCTTCCCAAAGGCAGTAGAAAAGAAGAGGAAATATAAGTGGTTTGGGAGGAGATGAAGAGAATATGTAAAAACCAACAGGCTGGAGGCAAGTCTTCCCCCAGGCTTCCAAAGTTGGCTCCTATAAAGTTTAAGTGCCTCTACCAGAACAGCCAGGGAGCCTCTTCCCCTGTCCCCACCAAGACTTATTAACATATACAGTTTCCTTGCAAGGCATTATGCTTTCACAAAAAATTTTCTCCTACTCTGCTGCATGGCTTTTTAACAGGATCTCCAGTTTTCTTGTTCTTGAGCCCACTTGAGTCATCTTCACTTTCTGTGAACACACTATCTGATTTTAGGAGCACTGATACTTTTTCTATTTGTTTCTCTGTGCTAAAACTTATGCTAAAGCCCAGGAAACTCCAGCAGTGCTGCCGTTCAGGTTTTTGATCCCACTGCCACTGACAATGCTCAAGATTTTATAGCTGGCATTTTACTTCAAGGCAGACTTGTCTGACTCCATGTTACGCACAGACAAATGAGTGCAGGAGGATGATGCATCCAAAACCGTATGATACCTCTACACAATAATTTGCAGGGTTTTAAAGCTTCTTTATGTATTTTAAACTCCACCTCAAACGTCAAGTAACTGCTGTATTAGAAGCACAAAACCAGCATTTAGCCCAACCTATTTAAACCTACCTGCTTTAAAGGTTAATCAAAAAGCACCCCCTTGTATGCAGTCATTGAAAGAAAGGGTCAGACCATATAATTCAGGTCCCCTGGCCTTTTTCCACCTCAGTGTTGAAAGAAGTAAGTCCTGTTTTCCTTCAAACATCCCCAATGAATTATATAACTTTACAGTAAATCAGACTTTTAAATCACAAGTCACTGTTAGAGGAAGGCCAAACACACTACAGCACAACCAGCCAGTGATGCAATGTAGTGTGAATACTTGAAAATGGAAATTTCTTCCAAGTGGCCGTCATTATCTGCTTATAGCCTGAAATATGTTGTTTGTTTATTCCAAGTCAGAAATACAACCTATGGACATTACCAGTCCCAAAATTATCTGGTCTCTTGTGTTTGAGCCAAACCCAGTACTGCTGCAAAGGGATGAAATTTCAGTAAAGTCAATGGAGTTATGCCAGTACTTAGTTTAGTCAGCTCAGTACTGTCATATGCCCATACGTAAAAGTCGGATGGAAAAATTTATTTCATGCTGCAACTATAAATAATAAAACTTAATGAGGCTCCCTACCCCATTTTTTTCTCCATTGACTTTTATCCTCCAAAAATCACTGACATTGTTTCTACAATAATTCATTATATACTGTATGCTAGAATAATGTATCACTATTATAATACTTTTTTTTTCTCTCAGCAGTGAGAATTCCACTACTAAAATGATAAGGTATTCTATGCTGGTAGAATAAAACCCAGTTTAATTGGGTACTTTTACATCTACCCAGCACAACCCCTGCAGATGTCTCAGAACCAGTCTGCTCCCTGTACAATGCTCCAGGACCAGAAGATATCAGCCATGGCACTGCTGGGAACAGCCCGGTATGCTGGGCAGGCAGCTTTAGAAAACACTCTGGTTTTGATAGGCCTGGCTCTGTAAAGCACAATTTACTTATGTCTTGTGCTTTGTATCCTTCTCACAAGCAAATAGAACACACATTTTTAGATAAACCCTTTTTGCCCAAGAAGATAGAAAATTATTGAAATGCACAAATTGGGCTGTACTGGTTTGTATGACCACAGTGCCTATCAGATTTGTTTTATGGGACCTCAAGGTTGGTATATGACGTGTATGAATCCACCACAGTATCCTTAGACTGTTTTGCTTTTGACTTAAAATTAACACAGACAAGTGCTTATTAAAAGTAACTTTGTGGCTCTGGCTTGGCTGTGAGATCATTCTACTTTTAACACATTACTTGAGTGACCAAATTGATCTGGGAGGCGTAAACATGTAACCTGATCTTTGGTCACTTAGAAAACAACAAGAAATCAAGCTCCTAAGTGAGCATGTAACTTTCAGTATATATGAGTAAAAGAAGCATAGAAGTTTAAGTATTGCTGCTTGAATTGTTGGGGACAGTCCCATTCATTTAGGAATCCCATGGTTTAAGAATTGCACATCATGTAGTGCATTGCTGTACCATTCTAATCTTGTGAGAAAGAATATCTGGTTAAAGCAATTAAAATGAAGCTGAAGAATCACAATTGCAATTTTTTGGTTAATGCAAGACAGTCTGACACAAATATGCTTTATACTTCAAACATTTAGTACTTGGTCTTACTGTCTTCTGAGCCAAGCATCAGAAGGTCAACCCAGAACACTGGAATGTCTCCAGCGCTTCTGAAGGAAAAGTAATTGCCATCTGTTCACAAGGTAACATGCTTGAAAGACTCAAACAAAATGCATTAATAGAAAAAGATAAATAGCTTAACTAAAAATTTGGATCTGGCTGCATCCTTCCAAAACAACATTATGCACATGTTTCCAATGTGCAAATTACAAAAAAAAAAACCCAAACTGAAACAGGAGATGACAAGCAGTCAGAAAGCCAAAATGGAGAGCAAAAAATGCATTTAAAAAGTGCAAGAGGCAGTCATACACACAACTCCCATCTGCACACTACCCCAGTGAATGCCTCGTGAAGCCAGTTCATTCATGGGAGTCCTTACTCAATGACACCACTGACAGTATGTTAACTGAGCCTTTCATGGTGTTGACCCTGCTGGAACACATCCCCAGCAGTCACCATGACAAGATCTTTACTTAGCACAGCCACTGCAGTTAACAGATAGAACAGGAAAAATAAGAAAGAAAGAAGACAGCTATAATAAAGTATCTTGAAATACAGGAAAATACTCCTTGTCTTTCACTTCCATGTTTGAAGATGATTGCAGCAAGGATAAACTCTCAAAATTTGGATTAAAAACACAAGGAAACCATGCATGTTGCATCATATTAAGGTAGAAATCAGGAGCTGATTTTAAAAATGATGAATTGAATCACTTCTTTCCAAAACACACTTGCTGCATTTTTATGTTACTGCTTTCAGATATTACTGGTAGGCAGGAACACATAACCTCTGAAAGCTGACTCTAACAGGCCTCTAGAGTAAACTGAAATATCTAAAGCCCTAGAAGTACGTTACAAACTCTAAGGTGCAACATAACCATATGTACTCAGTGCTATATATCTTTGAGGTCATACATTCCAATTTAAGTAAACCAGTCTCCCTTCACAGAGATATGGAAACCGAGCTGTGTAAAACAAAAACTACCAACCATTCCACTCAAATCTATATTTAGCATTTGCTGTGTCATGCTTTAATTGCTGAGACTGCCTCTGCAAAAGCATTAAAAAATCACCAGAAAAAATGGGATTAGGAGGCACATTGAATGTTCAGAACAAAACTTCACCTTGAAAAATGTACGCATCAGTTCTGAAGCACAAATAAGTTCTAAAATATGGGTGAATCATCAACATTTTGTTTCCATCAGGTACATGCTCCCAATGTAAATAATACAAAGAACAAAAATATACTGAAACTCTCTTGGAGCTCACCATCACAAACAAAACAGAATCTGTTGGGAGTTCAAATTTATATGAACAAAGAGGACAAGAAAATGTTGCAAGATTAGTTCCCTCTTTAAAAAGAGCAGATAAGTTAGTAAATGGAAGTTAGTAACTTCCACTGAGCTAGCAAGTGAGCCAAGTTGGATAAGCAAATCCAGATATCTAACTTGAGAGGCTGTGAATTGTGTTTCCTTATCTAATGGAGTCCCTTGTTTTCCCTCACTGTTTTTTTTAGCATAATTTTTCATATGACTTTCAAATATAATTTTACGTGAAGTATATATAGGTACTCTCAAATTGGACCATATGGTAAAATACTCTTTACTAAAGACTCATTTATTTACAATACAAGTCAACAGTCACTGGAATGGATGGTTTTTTAAAGTCCTGATCAACCATATCTCCAGCTGCAAGGATTTTTCAAAATTCTTTTTAGTGACTGCAATATAGGGTTTTACAGCCCTTAAAACTCAGCCACATCAAACATTTCCACAGCACAGGCCTCAGGCTGCATACTGCAGGTCCTCCCTGCCTGGTGGTGATTCCATACAGAGCAGCACAATATGGACTGGCAAGTCCTGCATTTGGATTTACCAGAAAAAAAGGGGCAGATACAAGAGTCACTAGTTCAGTGTTGAAGAGGACAAGGGCTCGAGTCCTTGTGGCACTGGTCTGTGGGAAAGCTCTGCTTGATACATATGCAGGGTTTGCAAACCCACTTGCAAAGGCTTGAAAAGTAATCTCATAGAACCATGGAATCACAGAATGGTTTGGGTTGGACAGGACCTTAAAGATCACTTAGTTCCAAGCCTCCAGCCACCTTACACTAGACCAGGTCGCTCAAAGCCCTGTCCAACCTGGCCTCAAACATTGCCAGGGATGGGGCATCCTAATATCTTCCTAATATCTAATCTAAACCTGTTCTCTGATAGTTTAAAGCCCTTTGTCCTATCAATGTGACTGACTGGACCTCAGAAATGACTCCAATGACTGTATGAAGGATAATAAGTACATTAGGACTGTAGAATAAATGATCCAATTAGTTGTGCAATTTAAATCATACAGTTTACCATCCCAGCAGAGGACAGTTTTGAAGGAATTCAGGGTAAGGTTTTCCCAAGCCCTCATACCTCATATGGTGAGCTCTTTGCAAAATCTGTCAGAGAGGGAGAGAGAGTTCTCACAAAGAACAAAAAGCCAGATTTCTGAATGTGCTCTTTCCCCACCCACACCCTTATCAGCTCTATTTTTAATACAAAGCTAGCTCCATAGAATTTCCCGAGATTTGACAGTTGGTCACACTGTTACAGATTAAACAGAAGAGTGGCAGACTTGGCTGGACTTACTGCTCAGCACAGCAAAGAGGGAGACCTGCCCCTGCGAGCATGTCACCGTGTCAGGAGGTAGCATTTGCTGAATGGCAAATGAGCGTGATGCAGGCCTGCCCCTGCTCAGGACACACGACACAAATCCTTTCATCATATTTCAGCTTTGATGCAGGCACTGCCAACAGCTTTAGCCCTGCTCAACTACTGCAAATGAGTAGGCAACTCATTTACTGGCTTGCTTGGATCTGCAGAATACTGGCAAGTGCATCATCAGAGTTATTCATGACAAGCCATGTGTGGGTGTCTGTTGAGGCTTTCAAAGAGATGGTGTAAAATATCTGTTCCTTCAGGCCTTCATGGTATATAGCCTCTCCTCAAAATCCTTCAGTGTTTTTCTGCCTTGCACTTTCAGACATCACTTCCAAACTCGTGGGAGTGAGTCCTGCTGTGGCCATTTCAAAGATGACGAAAACTGAGCACACAGAAGCCCACTATGGAGTTGGGCATGGAGTCCAGGGCTCTCCATTTTTAATGTTTCCCTGTTAGACAGTGCTAAACGTGCTTACTACCCAGATATTTGTTTATTCATAGCTCAGTGAACTGATGTTTCGATTAAAATTGATTATGTTGTAACAGTGCTGTCATTATTATTAACCAGTTTCAATTCCTTTAACAGGGAGAATCCAAGCAGTACAGTTACCTCTATGCTATGCATGGCTCTTAGAAGAATTATCAAAGACTAGATAAAATTAAAAATGAATGCACTTTTTAGAGAATTACTGTTTTCTTAATACAATTAAATACTATTGTTTGAACTTTGATTCTAGCCAGCTGGCTAATAGAGAAAAAACAGTTTTATTTGACAGAAGATTTTTATTAAAGACAGCTTTAGTTTTTCAAACAGCACAGGTTTTTCTGGCTGGCAGAGTATCATCTTGCCTAGTGAAAACTGTTTTC
Source organism: Eopsaltria australis (assembly GCA_034509425.1). Classification (NCBI taxonomy): domain Eukaryota; kingdom Metazoa; phylum Chordata; class Aves; order Passeriformes; family Petroicidae; genus Eopsaltria; species Eopsaltria australis. The sequence goes on along the minus strand of JAVTVJ010000068.1, from coordinate 413,809 downwards.
CCTTGGAAAGAAGAGATGGGTATAGGATGTACCCAAGAAAAAACAATTCCTCTTGGCTGACCTAAGCAGAAGTATTGGCTTGGGTTGCTGAAAGGAGTTCTTTCTTACTGCTGGTAAGTTGTTCAGCAGCTATACAGATGGACTCTTTTTTGTTTTGGGTTGTTTTTTGAAGTTGTTTTTCTGGGTTTTGGGGGTGGGATTTGGTGTTTGTTTTTGATTTTTTTCCCAAAAGAAAAAAAGGGAGGTTGAAATTAGCAGCAAGCTCATAACAGATTATGGAGCCTTAGCACATAGTAATGAAGAGAGTCATCGGAGACAGAGTAAAGAAAGTGATTTTCTATATCTGCAGAGTAGAAATGATGGAAATTAAGAAGACAATTCTGAAATAACACTAACTTCCAGATCAAAATTAAAGCATAGTTAGTTTTTCAGAAATAAGAAACAGGCTCCTGGTAGGAGGTCTGAATTCTCATTTGCCTCTTGAACAGCATGATGTGCACTGTCAGTTCTCACTAAACAGCAACAGTCAAGTGTAATGTTCTGGATGCTACATAGAAACATATATATGTACCATGAAGTAGTAGGAATGTGACAGTATCAGGTTTTAGAGTTTTCATGTTCTCTTCAAAAACTCCTCAGTTCAGAAACTATTCCAACTTTCTTTGATGTAAAAGTTTTAGGCAGAAAAAATGAGTAGATTGATAAGTCTTTTCTTGCTTGCTTTCACGAAGTCTGGGCAGTCAGTAGAAAGAAAGAAGGGAGAAGAGGAGAAAAAGAAAGAAGGTGAGAAGAAAGCTCTGAAAATCTGTGGTTTGGAGAGAAAATTTCTTCATCTTGGACAGGGTAGGAGGGAAGTTTGGAGAGTAACATTATACTAATACTTCTTTGGAATAATTTACAAAATTGGATATGCAGATAATTCACATACTGTAAGCGAAATTGGCCTGGAGACCACACAACCCAGCAGACTGCAGAGCCTCCAAAAGGCCCAGCTGTTCCTGTCCTTCAGGACACATCCTTGCTCAGAGCTTTGCAGCTTGCTTACAAGCTGAGGTCTTTTTTGTCACAGTAAACAAAGAGAAATTCAAACCAAGCAGCCAACCCTGCTCACTGTCTATACATGGGGATTTCTGAGAGAGATGAAAAACAATCCCAGCTAGTCTGAAATCAAAAGGACATTGCTTAAAGACAATTATTTCCTTCCTTCAATTTGCATTGTCCTTACTCTTACTAGTATATGGATCATTGTTAAATGAGAGAAAGATAAAATAGAAAGCATGGAAAAAACCTAATGGACATATTCCCTTCTGGGCATTAATACAGACAATCAAGCAGCTACTTCGGTTACCTTGTTCATGATCTGTCCTTGTTCCCGTTAGGAAGGCTTGCAATTCCCTTTACAGAGTCCCCCTCCATAGTGAAACAGTGTTCAAGCACAACTATGCACTTCCAAGTGGCAAGATAGCAGCCACATGTTAACAATTTCCTTCTCAAGACCTAGATGCTGCAAGTGAAAAATCATGCCTTGGCTTTCTGCCTGCTTCTGTCTGGCTTAATTAGCTGATCACACCAACAATCTCAGCTGAAATGATTCTCAGTAGAAGGGTAGGGGGGAACTGCTTGAGCAGAACTGGGTGAAGCTTTACACTGAGCTACTACCCTAGCAAGATCCAAGAAGAAAGGATCAAGTGCTTTGGCTTAGCACCTTCTTTATCCAGACAGAATTTGAACTTTTGGAGACTGAAAGCAGGATTCTGAGTAAAGCCTGGTGCCTCCTAAAACTGCAATAGCTGCAGCTATACAGGTTCAGACATTGGTTTTGGGGGGTTGTTCAGTTCACTGTGGAGAAAGAGAACCACTGTAAAACCGAGAGCAAATCCTCATCACAATCTCCCAAAGTGCTTTGGATTTAGAATCACTTTGTAGCAGTGAAAATTATGTTGAAGAGAAAGAATCATAAACATTTGCTCCATTGTCTTAGCTTTATTTTTTTCCCTGTGACTGAGTGTTGTCAGCTCAGTCATAAAAGATGGTATTTTCCCTACCTCTTTACTGCTTGGTGGTGGCACTACACAGCATGGTAGCCCCTCTTCTTTAGTATATTCACCAGCACAGAACTCATGTTTCTCTGCTCTGCCTGGAGGACTGTACAAAATAAAGTTTTCCATGGTCATCAAGTCAAAATGACATCCCCATTTCCTAATGCAACCCTGAAAGTGCTGAACAGCAGTAAAACAAACACTTAATAGCATTTATGGTTTAAACACACTTAAGACAAATATCCTAGTCTTTACAAAAACAAACTGCACTTCTCAACCATCTTGCTGGAATTTTAGTGTCCGTCACAAAGATTTTCCAGCTACAACTTATTTTTAGTCCAAGTGTCAACTCAATAAGCTAAGGCATACAGACTAAAAGTGCATCCAATTAGCATAGTAATTTTAAATAGTTTGATTTTTTTTTCACAATTTAAGATATGATGCATAGATCTCCAGTGAAGACATGATGGTTTATTCACATCATCCCACAGATGAAGAGAGTCCCATGTGTTTATTTGGTGCAGGGCTGGTTTACTTCAGCAGACGACTGCATATTAGCAAACTGAAAAGGAATGCAGCAGCCCATCTCCTGTAAACACCATTTGGCTATTTAAGCCTACACTGCACTAGAAATAGAATTATATCTCACAAACACCACCAAATGCCAGAGCATATAATTTATTCACTGCACGCTATATTATTTTCAAGTCAGATTTTATCTGTCCCTTACTATATAAAGCTGGGGAAATATTCTTATACACATGGAACACTTCTGCACTGAGGAATTACACCACTTTGAAATCAATTTACAGGCTATGCATTGAAGGTGGATCTACAAGGCAGATTCAGATTTTGGTTTGGATCTTGCTCCTGGTTCAGTGACTGACCTTGGACGTGTTTCCCAGCATTTGTTTTTCACACTGCTTTTCGCTGGCTCTGCTTTCCTCTGTCCTATACTATCTTCGGCTGCCATCCCTTGTATCTCCTGCTTGCTTAAACACAGGCTCTGGAATGCTGTCTTCTCCAAGCTAAGAACAAGCTTCTCCAGTATCTCTTAACATTCATGCAAACACTGTTCATCCAGGTGAAGACCATGCAGTCAGGTCTGTAGTCTGCAAACCTTCCTACAAATGCTGCCTTCTTTTGGCCAAGTAAGGACCATGATCCATTTTAGTGCCTCAATATGTAAAGATGATTCAAATTAAAAAAGAAAAAAAAGGTTACATTTGTTTCAGGCTGATAATGAAGCCTTAGGACACAACCCTGTCTAATCAATCTATTTCAAACTGGGAGTTTGAAACATACTTTGGACTGGACAGTTTTGCACACAGAGGATATGCTCTAGTCTTTTATGCCTCCTCCTTTAGTTAAGCTAGGTTTTCACACCGACAGCAGAGCTATTGTGTGCATGACATTTACTGCTGGAAATGGATGCTGTGTCTTGGCAATGAATGGAAAATCTGAGCATTAGCAATGAAAAGATATCTTCAGAGTGTTCCTTGGTCTCTTGTTAGTCATTCAACGTAGAGGAATTCAGCACAGAGGAAACACGCTGGGTGAATGTCAGTGTTCCCAACTCTGCCTGCAGAAAGAAAAATCCTGCTATAAAACAGAGTATGGGCACTGAGCATGACAGGCTCCAGATTTTCAGTGCACACCAATGAAAACCTTCCTGACAGCAGAGTTCCAGCAACCCAGCTGGGATTTATTTGGGAAACGTGCAGTTTTCCACATAGGAAAGTAAATTGGGATGTTTGTTTTCAGGTTGTGTGGAAAAACTTAATTGCTCTGACTAATTTGTATTTAGATGCAGCTTTATAGCCTGCAGCAAGAAGACATGGTCAACAGGCTGGAAAGTATAGTGTCATCTGAAGCAGAAGTTCCCTGTTTTTTATAACCTCCCTTGAGAATGTTGTCCATGGTCTGTGTCTGACTGGATTCCCAGGAGACAGCACAAGCTCTTTGTACAGGTAGGGCTCTGAGGCTTTGCATTCACTTACTCCTTCACCGGGTTTATATCACTTACCAACTTCACCTGAGCATGCTTTTCTGTCTGTCTGGATCACTGTCCTCTGCTCAGACAGCAAACCCTTTCCCAGGGTTTTGAAGACAATTCCCACCATGCAACCTTTAAAAAAGACCCTTACAGTCTGTGTCACATCCCAAAGGCTATGTGTGTGCCTGGCCACTGTGAGCACAGACTGGCACCGCCAGGGGACTGCAGCCAGCTCCAAGCTCTGCCTGCCACAGACTCCCTCTGGATCTGACGCGTGTGCAGGGATCTACAGCTTTTTTTCCTTGTAGTGGCTTTTTAGGCAACGATCTGAGGATGTACAGAGCAAGCCACAGAACATATGCAATGTAAAACTAACCTGGGTTACTCACAAAAGCGTGTAATACACTGGATTTCTAATCTCGAATTTGTATGTCTTTCAAGCCAGAGCCAAATAAAAAGAAAGAGCTTAGACAAGGCACAAGATGGTTGTTGTATCTCCCAGCCCTTAGCAATGCCATGAGGAGGATGCTCTTCTGACTGATGTGCTGTGTAATGATTTTTTGCATATAATTCTTCATGCAATTAGAATGAAAACTGCTGTCTAAAAGACATATTGAGCATTTATGCCCTGTATTTTCTCATTTTATTCATATTGAAAAATTGGGAATATATCCAGCCAGTCAAGGTGACACTCAAAGTTGCTCTTTTTGCAGTACCATCCATTATAAATGTTACTTACAGCAGCTGTATTTAACTTCATGCTGGCAACATAGATTAAAAAAGAATCCACATTTCAGTTGTTTACAGACTCTAAACAAAAGATAATTATTTGGCTGTGGAAAAATTATCTAACAATTTATCTAAGACCTGTTTCCTTCAGAGTTTCAAGAACTCAGGGAAGGAGAGGGAGGAATTCGGTGAAAATTTTTTGGCATTCTAAAGAAGACTAAACTTAAGCAGAAGCAATCAAGGATTTGACTTTCAGAAATTGTTATTTTAATTTATGTTTAAAAAGAATAAACGTTTCTCTCTTTCCTTTATGTCATTATTACAATGTACCATTACATACAGGCTTTTTTCAGACAAAATTTTTCTGGTAAATCATGATGAAGTAAAGCTTTGTCTCTTAAATGATATATAATTGTTTAATATTTACATTTTTTCACACATTTTTGCTAAATAAACTCTAGTAGTCACTGAACAGTGCGTTTACTGCACAATGCAGTTTTAAAACATGCACAAAACCAATTCTGCACACATATTTCTGTGGGAGAGTTAAAGCTGTAGTAATCTAGCACTAGAGCAGCAGCGTGTGAGGCACTTGGCAAGTTTTTATATTGGACAAGCAAGAAAATGTGGTTATCTGAAAGCAGTAATTTAGGATAAATAAAACATTTACACAAGCCCAAATCTAATCAAGGTGCTTGCTTCGTGAAGCATATTTACATGGGTGCTAGCACACTAAAAAAACCCACAAAGGACACACATGAACATAAAATGAGACAAATGCATTTACAAATCACTTTACAGGTCAGTGAACAAAAGATGTTGCCCTTGACACAGTCACTGGTCTATAAAGAGAGATGTGTGTTTGATCTTACTTAGCCTGATTTCCAGTGGACAGATGGCATTATTTTGCAAAGCCTGTGGTATCACAAGGCCTTACATCAACATTGCCACCTCTGTAAAGTAACAGCTCCCTAATAGGTAACAGGTTCCAGACTTGGTGATTTTTACCCCTAGAACTCCCCCCAGAAATACACAGGAATATTAATGGGAAGCCAGCACTGCTGCCTTTTTGGATGGTGACTCTTGTTCACTTTGCTATCCATCAAGTGCAGCTTGAATGGGCAATGTTGTGCAGCTCCCCAGGACACTGCAGGGAGGAGAGAGAGCCATCAGAGAAAATTACATCAGCTGAGCTGCAGAGCATAAACAATAGAGCCAGCAGGGCCCAGTGCACCTTCCTTTATGCCATCATGATGCCATTTGATGGAAACCAGCTGCTCTGGTCATGTTCTTCACACTATAGCCAGCCCTGCCACCAGAACATGCAGATAAGGCCCAAGTGTCTGATGCTCTCATGCTTTGTTTTCAGTAATTTCATATACTTATGTAGATTGACATTCTTGTAATTAAAACAAAGAATCAGTATCAACAAATCTCTCAGATTTAATTTAAACTGATTTCCTTAAGCTATGTCAGCATTGCCAATACAGTATTAAGCCTCGGAAAATAAGACTTTTAAAAACGTATCTGCCCATTTCGCAAGGAAATACATCTGAATACATCTCTAATGGTACTCCATCTCTAGTTATTCAGAAACTTCCTGTCAAAAATGAATTCTCTTGGCTTGCTTTACCAGAGGAATCGCTGCATACATGCCAAATCAACAAAGCACTGGGTAATTCATAATGATGGCTTATCAAGTAACTGATAGAAAGTGTTGCATGCGTAGGAGGACTAGACTAATCTTAGACAAGAGAGGGATAAATGTTCAACCCTCCATTCCTAGATTTGCATTATTAGTGCTCTTATTGATGCCTAGGATCAGTGGGATAACACTTTTTTATGGTGGGGTTTTTTTTGCTGAAGAAATTAAATCAGGATCAGTTTGGATGTGGCCTTGTTCTCAGCTGAGACAGGTGGATCCCTGGGTGTCCTAACAGATAACCAATTCCCTGAGCTGCACAGGGTCCTGGGGAGTCTGGCTTCTGGCAAAGTCCCTGGCCCCAAAGCTTCCCCACAGCTGCCTCCCAGACTCATCTTCCAGGGAAGAGTTGCCCCTTGTGCTGCCTGGATGCCCACTGGAGCGTGGGTGGCCTGGCAGCAGATTGAGCCAGCAGGCAGAGAGCCACATCACGAGTGAAGTCAGCTCTGAGCCAGGCTGCCTCCTCACTTGCTTCTGTGCTGAACTGGAAAGAAAAATGGGCATCTTGCTGTGGAAAACCTCGAGGCCAGTGCATCAAGTGATCTCCTGCTGGAGAAGCCTGCCAGGAAGCACCTCAGCACTGCTCCTGCAGCCTGGCAGAGCCACCGTGGCATAGAAAATTATCCAGCCAAAAGAGGGACAGGCTTTACCCTCAGAGCAGTGGGCATTTTGATGGGAATCATGCTGCTCCTGGGCCAGGAAATGCCTGGAAACAGGGTTCTTTCCTCCTTAGACTGCACAGCTGCACTTTGTCATCCAAACTGGTCTGGCTCAAAAAGTGATTGTCACACTAAATTCTCCCAGGAGGAAGAGTTTTGGTTGGTTTTTTGGGGGTTTTTTTGGTTTTTTTTTTTCTTGTAGTGAGATAGCAAAACTTACAAACAAAAGAGATTTCACAAAAATACCTCTATGCTTATTCTTCTGGAGCACTCATAAAAGTTGTTGTGTTTGGCAATGAATTTAACAGTCACTTGTGTTTTTCAACTCTTTACCTTTAAATAACTCTCCTAAATACTCCTGTACTGTTTTATCTGCCTGTTCCATGATGCTTCTACAGGAAAAATTACCTCATGTATTTGCACCTCCCATATTTGCACCCTGTAAAGTTCATCATTAGAAAATAAACAGGAAAAACCACCCCTTTGAATTTTGCACTGCCTAAAGCATCTCTCAAAAAAAAAGACGGCTGAACAAAACCTTCCTGTCATTTTATTTTTTACTTCCAAGGCCAGGTTTGGAGCATTTTTTGTACATGAATCAGTAAAGAGCCCCAGTACAGGAAGTGCAGAAGGCAGGAGCTGCAGTCTGCTCAGTAGTGGCAAGTCTCTGTAGGTCCCATGTAGAGCAAGCCATGCAGAAATCCCAAGAAAGAGATGTTGTTTTACATGGACTATGTGTCTATTGCACCAGTAGCTTTCTGGTTTCTTTCCACTCTTCTGTATTTTACATCATTCCTCTTAGTACTGAAAAAAACCCAGGCTTAGCATCTAAATCCTGAGACGTCTGTGAAAGTTTTGACACAGACCTGCATATAAGTCTTGTGAAGCCAAATGTGATTTCTATGATTCTATGATTTTTATTCTTTGTTCAATTCTCACCTTTTCCTATGTTCTTCATAAGCAATTATACAGAAGTGCAGGGTTTGTTTTACACCTCAAATCAAATTTCTTTTTAAGCTGCTTCAGAAAAGGAACAGACCACTTGTGCTGAAAGTCATCTCCTCCTGCTGCCTTTGGTTCCTCAGCATGATCAATGGCACATTTATATCCTGAAGCAAAGGGCCCTGCCAGTTCTTCTGTGTGATCTGAGGTGGTGAAAATGCTCTCTGTTATCCAATTGCCAAAAAATCCCAAGCCAGCAAACCCAGGGATCAAGAGGAATTTAACAAACCAGACTCCTACGGAGAGCTGCTCCTCCTCCAAAGAATTTATGGCTTTCTCTACAGATCACAAAAATACATAATGGATCAAGAAGATAACCACAACAATAAAGAGAACAAGTCTGAGCTCTTTCATCCTATTCTAAAATGTCCTACATACAAAACTATTTACTATAATCCCTACATGAAACATTCACTAGTTTTATATACTGTTGTAGAAACACTAGAAAACATTTTGTCTATTAAACAATGTTAAAGTTTTCACTTTTTTGTCCTGTAGCTAGTGTTTTATGGGTTTGCATCCTGAGTCTCTTCTTTAAAATTATTCTGCGCAAGTTGCTGACAAGTGTATAATATCTGCACAGTAGAAAAAAAACATTTAAAATCATGGAGCCATATTCTGCACACACTTACTCTACTGTAAATTCCAAGTAACTCTGCTGACTTCACTGCATTTAAACTAGATTTATAATGAAATTCAGAAATTGTCCGTGATTAAGCTTCCAAGTCATTTACTTATGACCTTTTCTGAGTACAAAGACATTTTAGACAGTGTTACATAAGCATCTTGCTAGATACAGTATGACTTCAGTTAAAAAACAATGATGGCAACAATTACAGTTTCTCCTTCTTCCATCTTCTTTAGTATTGCTGGAACTAGAAAAAAATACGACGTCTTTTTGAAAGCTCAATATTATTTTCACTTATGATCCTGTTCTCTGGCTCAAAGAAACAGAAAAGGTACATCTAGAAGCAACTTACTTGGTGACATAGTTAATCCCCTGCAAAATATAATGACTTTTTTTTTTTTTTTTTATTTAACATCATTTTCTTCAGCATCCTCTCAAATGTCCTCGAGAATACAGCTTCTAGCACTTCTCAGGAAACTAGTCTACAGTCTCTCCAGGATCTCAGTATCATGACCTGGGGCCTGTGAAATAACAGCCCAGTCCAGGGCAGTATCTTTTTCTTAGTAGTAAAAAAATAGGAATGGAGTGAGACAAACCCCAAACCCTAAACCAAGATCAAGCCCTTGAGATCTACCTGAGACAACACTATTGATACTGCCTCTGGAATTTTATTGCTTTGCACTACTCTCCGGAAAGCACTCTCCATAGCCTCTGTCATGGAGCACTGAATCAGTCTCATAGCTTCACTGGGTGATGTTAGACCCACCAAACATTCCTAACAGGATAGACGGGCCCTGAAACCTGGCTTGTTTTTGACACCACACCTGCACAACTCCTGCACAACTGGGAGCAGTTCTGATGTAGAGTTTTGCAGTATCAGTGTAATTGCACTTGGGTGGTGCATTCAAGCAGAGGTTGCACAGCACAAGGTTTGTAACACTAATATAGAGAGTAGAGTCCAAAAAGATCATTAATTCATACATGTAAATACATACTGCACATTCTGACTCTCTTCTTTTCTTTCTGGTCAGTTATTGCTAGAAATTTTTCAATCTGCATGGCATGCATTTTAAACTTGAGAAGTCCTTTTGGCTACATGGAAAAGGAATTACTCCCTGTGTTACACTTCCATTCATGCTACTGATCAAGTTGGACTCATCAGAATCACAGAATAAGCTGTGTTGGAAGGGATCCTTAAAGACCATTGAGTCCCACTCCCAGCCCTACACAGCATCATCCCAAGCTTTTTCAGTCGTTTTCCATGGCAGAATAAATTCCTGCTACCACAAGACCATGTGCATTACATACTGTGTGTTTTTACCCCTTCACCTCAGCATTTACTTTTTCCAAGCTATTTACTTTGGTCTCAGCATTTATGCACTGCAGGAAACTATTAACACATAAAACCTCCCTTATAACAGATATGATCTCCTAATTAAACACAGAGTTAATTATCTCTGCCTTTATTACTGTGATTAATTCCAACAAGTTAACCTTTATTTTCCTTCTATGTTCAATACAGGGAACTGCTTTGGGTGCTTGCTTATCTCACTAAAATTCTCTCCCTGAACACTCCCTCCAAGCGATGGCTCTCCATAAGTTTGAGGAAGGAGGGACTGGTTGTCTCCACAGCAACTTTCTTGGCTCTTTAGCTGTGCAAGTCCTCCAAATCCAGGAGCTTGGGCCAAACAGAGAATAGGCTGAAGAAAGATGCCTCCTATCTCGGTTTCACAGTTACTGCTCAGGTCCTGGCAATGTGAGCCTAAAGTTCCCTGACACATAAGAAGCAAGAAGGGCTTAGGAATCAAAAATTATATATTGCTCCAGCCAATACACAAAATACTGCTTGAACATTGGTGGAATAACTGTACCTCACATGTGACAGGTGTCCTGAATGTGAGTTAAGAAAGACTTGGAACTTGGCCTTTGTGTGTCTCCACTTAAGAGCTGCCAAAGCTCATCTGACAGGGCACCAACAATGATGCAACCAATTCAGAATCACAGAATCATTTAGGTTGGAAAAGGCCATTAAGATCATCAAGCACCACTGTAAACCTAACACTGCCAAGACCACCAATGGAAGTTGATTCAGCTTCAATAAGTTATTCTTGTTTTTCTGCTTCTGTTTTGAAACCATTCAGAGCTACCCACTGCAGTTGATGCCTGATCATAGAGGAACTACAAGCTCAAGCAAATTAATTTAAGGCATCAACTGCAGCCCAGTGATGGCCCCAGCCTAGCCCAGCAGAGCAACCTGTTTCCTGTATGCCTCCTGACTTTCCACTGAACTGCCCTGTGATCATCACAGTTAAACAAATAAAAGAATTTCCAGTTTAGAGAGTTTAATTATCTTTGATTTAATGCTTGTCAAAAGCTTTTTCCTCCCAATATAACTAATGTGAAATTCCAGGAAATGATCAGTTAAACCCAAGGAGAATCTGAGTGGACACTTGTGTTGGCTGGACACACAGATAAAGCATCCAGCCAGGACAGTCCCAGCACACACTGCCATGTTAGAGCGTGCTGCTTGATAAAATAATACTATTTTCTGCCATATTCTAACTCATAGTATGCAACTTTTCCCTGTCTCCCCAAGCCACAGCCATGGGATCTCACTGGTTCCTGGCCCTGTGGGAGGGGGGTGAGGTGGGTGCCCCACACTGAGTCACAGAACCCCGTGGAGGTGTCACACATCACTTGGCCTCCAGCCTGGGATATGCGCCTCTCCAGATGCCAGTGCCAGGCCACAAGTCCTGATGCAGGAAGTGTGGCCCTTAAGGCATCTGCTCTGCTTCCCAGGCTTCAAAGCAGGGAATGAAAGGAGAATAAAAGCCCCTTTCCAAAGCAGATTCTCTCTGACACCCCGTGTCTGTATAATCTCAGTCTCTTGGCTGGGGCCTGTGGAGTCGTGCCAGCAGGAATACCAACACAGGGTTACTCTTCCTCACCACCTCCAGCAGTACTGCTCACCAGAGATGTGTTACTTTCACACGTGTAAGATAATCTCCAAAACAAAGGATTTAAATATACATTACTAATCTTATTTGGATTATGTCCAGAAGAACTAAACAAAAGCCTTTCAAATAATTAGATAATAATAGCAAAATCATACCATTGTTTTAGAAATATTTATTCAAAACTGTAATAAATAACTGCTCTAAATATTCAGGCACAAGCCAGAAGGTCTGTCATTTGGGCACATATTTTATAGGGTTTTTTGAGACTAACTCTTTGATTATATCTTTTTCTACTCAGTTTCTCATGAGACTGGCTGTTTTTTCCCCATTCCCTGCCCCTCTGTGGTTAATCACATTCTCTTTGCAGCTTCCTCCTCACTCCACTTGGATGTCCTCTTCTGGGGTCATGCCTTCACCTTCTCACCATCTGCCTTGCTTGGGTGTTTGCTCAGAGAAGCTTTTCTTGCTATGGGACCTCTGAATTGATGGCCCCCTCTGCTTCCCTCCAGCTCTGCCCACAGGAGCTTTGGAAAACTGAATTAATTAGTGTGGACAGCATCATTTTGGAAGGTGCCAGGAAGTTTATATAAGATGGAAAGATGCACTTTTACAGGATCAAAGTGTCTGCAGGAGACACCTGGCCTGAAACAGAGCTCTTTTACAAGAGTTTTTGTGCTTAACCTTTTATAATGTTCTGTAAATTACAACAAAACTGAATTCTGTTATTTGAAACTTACACCCTCCTCATCACACCAGCTTTGATTTATGTGCTGAAAGCTCCAATTGCAACCACTTGAGTGATGGGATAGGACTGGCTACAAAGTCAGCTGGCAACATGAGGAAGGCTGTTTTGGTTGCTGCCAGCAGCTAAATCCCATTAGCCCACCGCCACACTTCCCTAGGAACCTACTGCAGGGCCAGGTGTAAAAAAATGTGAAGAAAGAAAAAAGTCTCCAAATAATGCAATTGCTCACACCCACACCCACAAAAGGGAAATATTTATAAACAATTCTGCCTATATTTATGTAGTTTCCATGGCTCTCCTCTGTCAGACACCATCTGTGCTTTTCCTGAGATCATCTTCTGTCACTGCACTCAGTCTCTGCCTGTAACTTTTCAGGGTTAAGGGAGGGATTTAGTTCAAAATTTTGACTGAACAAACTGCAAGCAGGAAGAAACATCGCTCATCCATGATTACACATTTAGCTAACTTATTGTAATATCAGATAGCTCAGTGGGGCAAAAAACGCAGAAAATGTCAATGGTGACAGCAAAGCCCCTTTGTCTCCCCCAAAACATCTTGAGGTGCTGCTGTGTCAGCCAAAGTTTCCTGCTGGAACTTGGTTCTGAGTGAGGAGGCTACTGTGTAAAAGGGGATCAGAAAAGGTCAGCCTGTTTCCCTGAATGTCCAGCAGAAGGACAGGATTGTGTCCCACAAAAATCAGGCCAGTCCTGTGTCCAGGATCTGTTTTCTGCCCTTATTCTTGCACATGACCTGCATTTTAGGTACAGGGTAGCTCTCCAAACACCATTTGTACTGAATTGTGCTGCTATTCGTAGGAAATGGTGACTGTTGTGCAGTGTTTCCAGCAGATTAATGGTTGGATGGGAGCAAATGATGATCCGTAAGTAAGGTGAAGGATATTAACTCCAAACAGCCACTAAATCTTTAGGAAATGCCCTGACCTCTGTTGGTTATTGCTGTAAAAACCGGGGAAAAAAAATCCCAGGCATTTTTTCTCTATGACATAACCACCACTGGTATGCATAGAATATATATTAGTAAATCCTCTGGCTCTCTCTCTGTACTCTAATCATCATAATTTGCTATTTTGGGGGAAATACATGCTAATGTGCTGGGAGGAATGAGGGAAGGAAACCATTATTGCTTTGAAAACCACAGTTAGAAATGAAGGCTTGGTTTCTCATTTTCTAAAGTGTCTTTACTTCTCTATAGCATCACTTCTTAAATTCTTATTGTTGTTTGGAACTTTAGGCTCCAATCCTTGGAGCCATTTACTTCATCCCTTCCCCTGGGTAGCTCCTGTTATTTTTATTTTGGAGGATCCACCAGAATATGACCGTAGGGTGTTTGTGTGATATACGTGTGTGTGCAGAGGAGGAAATGAGAGCAGAAAAGCATCATCAGCATTTGAGATGGGTTGTTGTGGCACAGACAGCCAGCAAGCAGCTCTGGATATAGATGGTGATGGACAAAGTGGGCAAAACTACATCTCTGCTTGAAGAGGGAGTTATAAAAGTGAGAAGCTTAAAAGGAAGGTAGCTACTTCCACTTAATTCTTAGCACTTTACTGAGGTCTTTATTGTGCAACCTTTCCTCCCCTGTGCATTTCATCCAGTGTGTGCTCCTCCTACCAATCTGCTTTATGGACATTTCATTGCTTTTAAGAACCTCTCAGAAGACACTTCAGCTTATGTGATGACTAACAAGATTTCAGCACCCTGTGTCCTTGTTCCTCACAAGACATCACTGCACAAATTATTCCAAGGAATTCCTTCAGAAGGAACACCATGCTGTTGCCCATAAATCTAAGGGCAGCAGATGGAAAAATTAAAACTATGATGACATTAAGTGATACAAGTCAATTAAACAAGGCAGAGGAGTATTTTAACAAAAGCTTTTCTGCCACACAAGTCAGCAGTATTTTAAAGATAACGCTATTGTATTTCCACCAGAGTCAGCAGTAGATGCAATAGTCCTTGGATACAATCCTTTTCCTCCTGGCAGGCTGTTGAGAAGGAGATAGAGGCAAGACTAATGCCTGAAATGAGTTGGAGGATGATGAAGGCATTGTTTAGTCCAGCCCCAATTTAGGTACTGATGATGCACATTGGAAAATATCTTCTCTTTAAAAGTTTTGGTAGCAATTTTTTATTAAAGGCAAAGACTAGATCTGTATTACTAGAGCAACTTGTGTTACAGGGTCCAGGGAAAGTTGCAAGATTTAACAGATTTGCTCCAATCATTTATAGATGGAACTAAATTGCAACACATGCCACTCTTTCTATACTTTTTTAGTTAATCCTCTTCTCTGCTTTCTCAAGACTGTTCACAAATGCTAAGTTCACTGACAGTTCACTGACTTGCTTTTTTACAGGTGTTGCTTGGACTTACAATCATAGAATCATAGAATAAGCAGAGCTGGAAGTGACCCATCAGGATCACCAAATCCAACTCCTGGTGCTGCACAAGACACCCCAAGAGTCACATCATGTGCCTGAGAGTGTTGTCCAAATCTTTCTTGAACTCTGTCAGGCTGGTGCTGTGACCACTTCCCTGTTCCAGTGTCCATTAGTCCATGCATTCCCAGGGACTTGTAAACCACAGGTTGAAAGTCGGTAATCTCCCCCTCTGTAGAGACCTTGCACAAGCCAAGAGCACCTCCACTGTGTTCCCTGCCTCTGCCTTTTCACAGGCCAGGATATCTTCTACTATCAAGGATACCTTAACCACATTCATTGTATATTCAAGCCAGAGCTTTTTAAGGACCTCAAGATACTCCTCTACATTTTGGTCTGGCCTTGTGCCAAAAGCTTATGGCTCACCATCTTCTCACAGTCCAGTTTTGCCATAGGTATCTCTGGCATGTTCTACTAATGCCTTGATTTTTCTTCATGGCTTATGCTGCTATGAAGCCCCAGGAGATTTGCTGGAACCTTTGTCAATCAGATAAACAAGAGGCAAGTGAGTTTTTTGGAAGAATCACTCCATGATACTGTCAATACCAGATGGATTTTTTCAGGTCAATTTTCTATTTAGCATGAGCATAATAATGCACATGTAGATGATCTAGTAGAAGCTTTTGAAGAGAAACAATCATTCACTTACTGGGTTTTGGTTTTGGCTGCAGTTACCCCTGCAAGCCCTCAGCACCCGGATAGTTCCAACAGCACTTGGTACACAAACATTTCTCTAAAACTGCTTTCTAGACCCCTTGCAGCAGAGCCATTTGGTCTCCTGAAGCATACAGATAATATGAATGGATTTCATACAGATGAGGCACATAACAGACACAGAACAGCTGAACTCTGAGCTTCTCTAGCACCTTCACAAGTTCTTTCAAAAGAGAATCTGTTCATGACAGAGTCAGGAGGCTTACCAACTCCAAACTTCACTGTCTCATAACAAAAACAAAATAAACTAAAAAACATCACATAACTAAAACTTCAGAGAGACTTTGTTAAATAAATATTTTTGCTCTGTATGATACTGCTATGTATAAAGTCTTAGCAGAGGCATCTAGTTAAGAGTAGGCATGAGTTTTATGAAAGGTACAGCAAAGAATCTAAACTTACATGCATTATGATACAAAACCCATTTTGTGAATTAGAGGAGTACTGGGCAAAGAGACAAGCACAGAATCATGTGGCACAGCAAATGCATTATTTATTATTTAGTAGGGATTCTGTAATACAATTCCATACAGTGACTTATTTATGAAGTGAAGCAAGAAAGAAATTGAATTCTTGTGTGAAGAAAATAAGGTTTTATATTCTGCTACTATGCCAGCAAAAATTGAAATGAACAAATATGAGCTGAAAAGATGTCATAATGTTCTTAGCCACTGCTTAGGAAATATTGACTGAAGCACATCAAAGGAAATGAAGGAAGTTGTATATAGTAATGGTGTAAGATGACACCCAGCTTCTGGTTTCTCAGGCCATGCACTAAAGGCAGAAGGAATGAGAGCTCCCTTTTGCATGAAACTCATCCTCCTGAGCATCCATGGCAAACCATTCACACCACTGCCAGGCTTGGCACTGATGGAGATTTGGGCTGGCACCACTGGTGCTAAGCTACAATAATCCTTTCAAATAAAATTTGCCACCAGGCAGTGGGGAGGTGACTCAGAGTGCAAGATCCTGTTCTCCACACTTGTCTGACCGTGAGACCCTGCTGGCACTGTCAGTGGTGATGCCATGAGCACCAAATCTTATGGTTGTTTCTCTGACACGAAGCCTTTTGGAGACTCACAGGAGACAGGGGAGACAAGATAAATAGTGGCATTGAAAAACACCCTCTCTCTTCTTCACATCAGAGTCAGTGTCCATAGACTCTCCTGGAGAGCAGCTTGCTGGCTCCCCACTGTCTGGCATTGTATTCCTAATTCTGCAGCTGAAGTACCTAACTCTCACAGTTCACTGAAATGCAGTGTGATGCCCAAGGGCTGTACATTTCTCTCTACTTCATCTCAGAAAGGGAAATTAGTCCCTATTACTAAGGTTACCTTTATAAGTTTCTGGATTTTGCAATTCTTCACATAAACTACAGGGATTGTCTTGGGCCTTCATGTGTCACTTCATGATTTGTATTAGTGTAAGTGTATAGGGGAGTATTTTACTTCACTTAATTTTAAGCAGATGAATCCTTAAAGTGATGCTGCAAAAAAACCCGAAGTATCACTGATGATCATACAGCTAAAGAATTCATTTTCTCTATTATTCATTTCACACACTAAATCATAATAATTTTTACTCTCTCTTTTTTTTTTTTTCCCCAAGTTAATGGCTTTCTTTCCTTTTCCAAATCTCACTTTTTCTAGAAGTAGCAATGAAAGATTTGCTTGAGTAAACTGAAACTTAAAAACTGATCAGACGCATGTTAAAGAAATTAAAATTTTTTGGGTGAGTGGAAAGAAGAGTGCCACAATTGATTTATCAGTTTTTAAAGTGGTGGTACATGGCATCAAGGGCTTCCAGACGTTCAGACACAGAGGAAAACTCGGAGTGTAGAGAACATGCTGAGGCTCTGCTCCTCTGAAAAGAACGGCCCCTCTGTGGCTTGCTCTGCGTTGGCTTAGTTCCCGCACTACCAGCAAAACAACTGCCTAGCAACTCAGCTTTTCCCACAACATTTCCTGTGTGCCCAGAAAAAAAGGATAGCACCTAATATTCTCTCTGGAAAATCCCCTGGCTTGAGATCTGTATCCAGTCCTCTGTACACAGGGGAGCTGTGACCAGCAAGGCAACTGCTGTCGTGACAGAGAGGGCAGGCAAAGTCAAACCAGCCCCCTGATCCCTGCTGCAAGTTGTGCAGGTTATCTGCTCATCAGACACACCAAACTTGCTGCTCCCCTGCACTGCATCTCCCCAAACAAAGGCAGGAAGCCATGGCTGTCAGCAAAAAGGTACAGACATCCTTCCTGTTGAGAACCCTGTTTTGTGAACTGTGAGGCAGCTCTCCAGTACACACTTCACAACTGTCAGGAGAGTCCATCTGAAGGCATAAATAATTCAGCCCCTTAAAAAAAATAGTGCTGGCTTGAACACGTGGAATTGTTTTTACAGTTACTGCCTTTAAGGAACATTTACAGTCGTACAGCAGATTTACTGATAGCTACATTTTCTTATCTGACATCACAGCTGCAGCAGCGTCTTGCAACTCAATATTTAAGTCACTTCCCTCACAGTTTCAGCACCAGTAAAAAAAGAGCTGCTTTGAATGTTTTGCAGCTGTTTCTGAGCAACATGCTGAGGGGACCACAGAATACACAGTTTTGCCCATATGTTCTCTGGAAGCATAAGCCTTCTCACCCCTCCAAATCTTTGACAAGCACTGTAAATAAGCTCTAACCAGCATAATTAAGAAAGCGCTCTTAACCAAACACACAGAAATTAGGGCAGCAACTTACTTGCCGTCTTCATAACTTCCTCAGGAACATTGTCTTTTCAAATGAGTGCAACAGGAAATTGTGGTGATTACGGGAGAGCTGCACGACTGCAGCTCAAACCACGCACTGCAAAGTGCAGAGGCAGTCAGCACTGGATTGGTAACAACGGGCAGCCACCTCCCCTTCTTCTTGTACTTTGCATGTAAATCTTAAACTGACGCCATGTGGAGAGAAGTGACTTTAACAAAGATCTGCAAGAAATATGTCTCTGAAAAGGTTTTATTACTCAGAGCTCTGTGCTTACCTCTGTGAAGTGCTCCCAGACCTACAGATGAAAAGCATCCTAGGCCTGGTGCCATTTAACGTTTATTTTATCTGGACAGGTGCTCACTGTCTTTATTAAAGGCAATACTGACCTTTAGGTTCTCTTTGTGACATAGGGATGAACTTGGACCTCCCTTGCCCTGCCTTTTGCTGCAGTGTGGTAGAGATGTGCACGCTCAAGGGTTGAATAGGTCCAAAGACATCTCCACATGCCCTTGCATTCTCTGCTGAGGCAGAACTTTCCCCATAAGTGAATCAGGACCCTGCTCCTACCTTCTTAAACAGGGTTTCATGGTAGGGCAGACAGCTTATTGAATCTATGCCAGTGTCCCACAGCCTTTTAGACAGGAGCTACAATCTCTTTTTTGTTTCTGAATTAGCATCTGACAGATGCAGAAATCTGCCACTAATATCCAGCTCACAGAAATATGCATGTAAGACTGGGAACTCATGGAAAAGCTGTGACACCATCAGATACTGCAGGCATGTGGCATGTGGCATGTCTTTGATAACTGGATTGCCTCACCAGGGTTTATACTTTCAGCTCTGCATTTTTGTTGGTCAGTTAAGTCCCCGCTGAATGGTTAGATAGGGTAGAGATTAGCAGCAGAGCAACAAACTATTCATGCAAGTTGATGAAATGTTTACAACTAAGCTGTAACTGCAAGAATAGCTGAAAAATCTTGCAGAGATGTGGTTGCAAAAGCCGTCAGAATTACAGAAAAGAGCAGTTGTACAGGATTGCTGAAGGGCAGATCTAGCCTATGGAACCTGTGTTTCTGGGCATGAGTCAAGAAACTTGCAGAATTCCTCCAGGAACTCCATTTCACTCTGCAGGGTTGGTGAATAGGGAAACGTGTTTGTTTGCAGGCTGAGTGAGCTCCGTGACACAGACTCCAGGAGGTCCTGCTTATGCAGCTTCATGTCAGACTAAAAATCTCTGGAGACACATGTAAAAGGAAACATCTGTGCCAGCAAATTAGCAATGCTGTCTTGCACAACACAAGTAAGAGAGCCTGGAAGGAGAAGTTGTACCTGTCTTCAGTGAAAGCCATCTGGTTTCTTTGCATTTTCCCCATTTAAACATAGACAGTCTTTCCTTACTGTATCTGCAGATAGTCTGAGCAGCAGTGTCTGGAAAAACATGGTTTGAACTTCCACAGAACCCCCTGCCTGCACCAAGCACACCTACTGTGTGGGTTATTTGACACCCTGGATAATTTTGCCACTTTTTGAAGAACCTGCAAACGCAGACAAAAAATAGCATTTCCCCCCTCCCCACCTCTACTACCATCTTATCAGCAGATAACTGTAGCAGATGATTTGGCAGGAATGGTGGATATTACTCGCTGACTGAAGTGAAAATGCTGGCCCCTGACAAGTCAGACACCTCAGTAATTGATCCAGAATTAAAGGTCCTTTTGTCCTTGAGTTTTGTCTTCCATTTCCTGTCTGGGTTTTTATTGCCTTAACCCTCTCTTTCCTTTTCAAGTCACTCTTCACTTTCCAACTTATTCACTTCTCTCTTATTCCTACAATCACACAATGGTTTCGGTTGGAATGCACCTTTAAATATAGTGTAGTGCAAACCCCCTGAAGTGAGCAGGGACATCTTCCACTAGACCAGGTTGCTAAGAGCTCTGTCCAGCCTGACCTTGAATATTTCCAGGGATGGTGCATCCATCACCTCTCGAAGTAACCTGTGCCAGTGTTTCACCATAAAAAAATTGTTCCTTATATCTAATCTAAATCTACCCTCTTTTAATTTAAAACCATCGCCCCTTGTGCTATTGCAACAGGCCCTACTAAAAAGTTTGACTGCATGACCTCCTCTTACTAAGAAGATTTCTAGTAAGTAAACAAATAATTTTTTAAAAAAATTAAAGGCCTTTTTAAGTTTTAATTGTTTCCCTTTCTCCCCATATTCTTGCCTTCAGAACAGACTGTATAATGCAACTCTTTGTGGTTGCTCTCTCCCTTCTCTCCTTGTCCCACAGCTTTTTCAGGTACAGCCATCATTTCTCTTTATTCAGTTTAACATTGCTGACTCCTCTGTGGAAGTTCATCCAGCTGTCCTGTCCTCTCAGCCCATCACTCTGGCCAGGGATTACCAATTATTTTGAGCTGTACTGCAGGAATGTAATTGACCTGCAGTGTGAGAGGGGAAAGAAGATCCAGCTGCAACATACTAGGGACCAGCTTCCCAAAATAACTCTGGCTTTTAAATTATTTGATTTGTATTTAACTTCAGAGACCTAATCCTTGCATGAAACCCACAACAGCTAAGGGGAAAGGGCACCTGAACTGTTACAAGAAGTTCAGTTCACAGGGGAGAGATGCCAACACAGTTGCAGAAGAGATACCAACTTTGGCCTCAGCATGGGATGGGGTTCTCTTAATTCCTTGTGTTGGAAGTGTTGATCTTTGCATTGAATATTTACACATTTACACTGTGTCTCCTCCTGCTCTTGATATTTAAGCATTCACCTGGGCTTGGGGAAACCCACTTTCTGTTTGGATATTTAAGGATTCACAAGAGTAGATGGAAGAACTCAAGTCTTCTTTTCTTTTCCTCCCCTGATCTAGACAAGTGGTCTAGTCATAAACTTATTGCCTTTCTCTAATTACTTCATAAAGCCATCCCATTTTGCAGTGAAAAGGTTAAAACTACCTCCTATTGCATAATGTCACTAATTTAAGCATTCATAAAATTCATGAACAGAAAATGAACTTGAACTTACACAGGTGTTTGAACTATTGTTTAAAGGGCAAATTATCTTGTACATTGAACCAGATTTATTGAATACCTAATGTACCCGTTCTTACCACTGAGTTCAGTATATTTGCTTAAAATAGAGATCTCAGTGTAGCTTAGCTACATGCACTAGGTAGCAACAGACTGTACACAAAACATACACTTAAATCCTGAGGGAACCTCACTGCTGGAAAATTGGCACAGAGAAACTCCCTTTTGTGCTGTACAGAAGTACTGCAGGGGTTTTGAAGACATAAATTTATAACTCTGATACCCAAGTCTTTGTTTCTCTCGTGCAGTGTCTTGAGGCTAAATGAAACACTGAGATATGTTTCCTTGCTAGGAGGTACATCCTCCTCATGGGATTAATGGGGTTTATGCACTGCCACTTTCTCTTGGGATCCAGACAACTGTTCAGATAATTATTGTAAAGATAAATATTGCTCTTGCTACCACTGACTGCATTTGGGTAATGTTAAGACATTACCTGCCTGTCAATCCCTCCACTGCATTTATACAACTCTTTTCACTTGGTGAGACACCTTGTCCTCACCCAAATAAAGATTACTGCAAATGAAACTGGAACAAATGGAACAAATTCTTTGAAATAAATTTTTCTTTGGAAAAAATTCAAACCCTTCTCAGAATGACCAGATCAGCTAAACCAGATCTGTAGCACAGGTTTATAATTTACACCTGAAAATGGAGGCTGTAGATGTTCACAGGATAGAGAGTCAAATATCTGTGGACTAAATAATTAATCTAAAAAGTCTATTTTGATAAACACTGCCTGAAACAAATGCAAACCACAGAAATTCATATTAAAATCTTGGTTCTCCAGAGCTGATAGTACTATCTACAGTAAATAGATGTTTATGCAAGTTTATTTTTTGAATGGATAAGGAATTGTTTCGGAGTTCAGCCTTTTTGTTATGTGAAGCTCTTTCTTTACATTAGCTATTCTCATTAATGGACACATTCCTGAGCAACATTTTAAAAATACAGTTCTTGCTTTGTACTTTGTTTCTTTAATTCAAACCATGTGGCTTGACTGTGGGGGAAGAGACAAGGATAAGTTTGAAACCAAACATGACATCAAGTCCTGCACTTTTTTAAAAAGGGAAGGATTTTCATTTGTGCCCTTCTTAAGAAAAAACTTCTGAAGAAGATATGAATCACAGAAATGTTTCAGGGCTGCTCCTCCTCCATTCCTCATAAAGATTTGTTTCCCACATAATTGCTAGCTCTTTGCAATCAATAAAAGACACCTCCTTTAAAATTTCAACATTGATTTTTGGACAGTTAAAAGACAACATCCAAACAATTCCTTGTCATCTTTTCAGAAAATTTATTAACACAGCTGGAAATAATCACTCATTCAGCAGGAATCCCCACAGTGCATCTCACAGGAAAAAAAAATAAAGAAAAGCAGAAAGGCTTGTCTCACTAGAATAATTCAGACCATTGTAAAGGAATGGTTAAAAAATTACAGTGATTTTTAGAAATGCAGCCACACTAACATCGTGATTCAAAAATATGTACAATACAAAGAAAATAAATCCCACTTATTTTGTTGACCTCAGCAAGAACACAAAATGTGGAATGTCAGATTGTTATATTTCTGTTATTTCACTTTGCTGGTTACATATCTGGTTATTTTGACCTTTTTCAGTCTAAGCACAAGTTCAAATTCTTTTGATTTAAAACATGTCTTTACACAGAAAGTTGTCAGGAAGGGCCACACTTCTGTGATTTTGCTCTTTGCAGACTTGCTGTTAATCACACTGTTTTTACTGACAACTTAAGTTTCTGTGCTTTTCTAAATTTCTTGAGACCTGTGGAGACCACATGGAAGAGAAGGATCCATTGATCCTACTCCAGATTGTCTGAGATGAAAACATTGTTTATTTGGTCCTTTTCACTTGCAATTTACAGAAACCAGTGCAAGTCACAGTATTCCCCAGGTTTCTTTTGAGTATAACTTCATTTGAAAGACATGTTTGGTTGTTAGGGGCAATTTGTGAAATCTCGTTGAAAATTCAGGTACCAAAGTGTTTTGGCAGCCCATACTTGTGTTTCTTCCTATAATATTTGATTCAGTAGAATAAACTCACTTTTAGTGGGAGGCAAACACAGAACCTAAAGTTGTAGAGTAATGATTCAGAGAAGATATGTATATTAAATACCAGTCTTTTATTCATATATGTGAGGGGTTTTTATGGATGGATCTCTTTAAGGACTTATGAAATTATATTGAATTGATGCAGTAACATCAGACATGGACATCAAAGTTGTTTCAACATGCAGATCCACTTCAGCTGATGACAAAACGTTACCTATAAGTCGTATTTTGGTGCTGGAATTTTTTTATGGTGTAGGACATCCAAGGAAAATATACGTAGAATCTATTACCATATTTATAAAAGCTTCTTTCCAGGAAGTGCAGAATTTAATTTGAAATGTGAATTTAATGTGAAAGCTTGTGCTCCAATTAAAACCACTCTTTCTCTCAACCCACTATTTTTGTCAGAACTTAGGTCTCTGAGGAGACATAGCAAAAATATTTTCTTGCATTTCTAAATACATTTTGCATTTCTAAATCCAGGCATATCTATATTCCTCTTCTCTACTGAAAGACTACATGGCTTTTACAGAATCAGAGCTTCAGATACCTCTTTGTCAGGTCACAGTATCAGAAAAAATTTCCTTCCCAAAGTCATATGCTCATAATCTATTATGATGTTTCTCTTGTTATCTTTTGTCCAATTTTTCAGTCACATTCTCTTTATCATTGTTCCCTGAGATTCTTAGCATTGGACAATATTGCTTCAAAACTGAGTGAGGTACTTGAAATTTTAACAAGTGATCACACCAAGGATTTAAAGCATAGATCATCGGAATTTTGTCATCAATAGCTTGCCTCCCTCATCCACTAACTCCCAGTGACATTGGTTTCCATTTTTTAAAGATACACTTTGCATTTCAAACTCATAGCCTATGCTTCAAATTAAGTGAAAGTTATTCAAGTGACAAAAGGTTTTAGTAGTAATAACCAACACAAAATGATGGCATAAATTGCTGTGCATGATCCAGCAGTGGCAGAAATGAAGCAATTAATTTAAAAATCAGCCTTGCTGCAGCCTGAAGCAGCTTCTCTCTGCCAACACCCCAGTACATGGTATGCCAGTATTGTCTGCTGTGGTAGTTTTGCCTAAGTAAGAGGCTGACTTTTGAAATCATGATTTCTCTTGTGTCAATATAGATGAATACAGAACACCTCTCCAGGCCAATTCACTTTGGGCCTGCCAGCTGATATTTCAAGGTAGAAGTAATTCAGAAAGAAAGAAACACGGCGTGCTGTGACAATCACTGATAACTCCCACTGCTAACACTTGGCTGTAGGGTCTTTTTGCAACTGCTGGGAAACAATTCAGGTTGGGAGTGAAGGAACTCCCTGTCAATGAATTTTTTTTTTACCAACTGTAAGTTATTGATTGAGTGAATAAATAGAGAATCACAATAACTGACTGTTTATATTAAAGTGTTATTGCCAACCTTTTATTTATGGAGAATTCACAGTGTGAAGTAAAATCAATTGCTAAGCAATGGGCCATGAAAAGAAACTAGAAAGTGCAGGATGTGGGAACAGTAAGAAATGTGCATGTTGGAGTCAGTCAGACTCAGTTAATGGTTGGACTTGATGATCTTAAAGGTCCTTTCCAACCTAAGTGGTTCTGTGATTCTGTGTGCAACTGCTAGAGACAGGCACTCTGCCTGAGGGCAATAAAGTCCTCAGAGCCTAATTATAGGTACAAAGAAAGACAGGAAAATTAACTACTTTTAAGTACTGGACATTTACTTCTGTGGTTTCCTAGTCAGTGTTGACTGCAATGTTAAGCCCTATAACGTGATCCAAGGGGACCAGGAATGGAGCTTGTAATGGAATATACCTTTAAATTGTTGTTATAGGAATTGCTGTATCAAATCCAATGGAGAAGAAGCCTTACAGGAAGAAGTGCAAGTGCAGCAGTGACCCAACACAAACTCACTTTGGTGCCCAGTGACTCCACACAACAAATCCACAACACTTCCCCCATTCTGAGTGACCACCATAACCAAGGGAGCCTGAAGCCATGGACTAAATGAACTCAGTGGACATTTGTGGACATTTTATGGACATTTTACAGGAGTCATCCATAAACTAAAGGAATGATACCTGTGTATTATACCAAAGAATAGGAAGGGGTGTGGTGGTTAATGACAATATATTGGACAATGTGGGATCTGACCATGATGTAAGTGGTATGGAATAAGGGGTAGAGAATGTGATGTTTTTTGGCTGGGCTAGAGTTAGTTTTCTTCCTAGTATCTCGTATGAAGCTGTTTTGGATTTGTGCTGGAATCACTAGTGATGATAGAGGAATGTTTTTGTTGTTGCTGAGCTAGGCTTACACAGAATAAAGGCCTTTCTGCCTTTCACTCCAGCAGTGAGTAGGCTGGGGATGGACAAGCAGTGGGGAGGGGACACAGCTGGGACAGCTCACCCAAATGACCAAAGGGTTATTCCATACAACATGGCATCATGGCCAGCATATTAAAAACAAAAAAGAAAGAAGAAAGAAGGGAATACATTCAGAGTGATGACATTTGTCTTTCCAAGTAACCATTACATATGATGGGGCTCTGCTTTCCTGGGGATGTCTGAACACCTTCCTGCCCGTGAGAAGTGCTGAATGGATTCCTTGTTTTGCTTTGCTTGTGTGTGCATGGCTTTTGTTTTGTCTATTAAACTTTATCCCAACCCACAAGTTGTTCTCCTTTTTCCTCCTCTGATTCTCTCTCCCATCCCACTGGAGATTTGTGGGGCTTAGTTAGTGGCAGGGGTTAAGGCACATCAAATATATTCACCTGACATTTCCAAACATACCCATTTGTATGCAATGAATGGCCATTATTTCTATGTATGGCCAAGGAAGACCGTCAAACTGAAATGCAAGTTATTTCTAAAGAGAGTCCCACATTGGTGAACTCCTTTCATCATCTGCTTTAGGGGCCAGATGACAAAAAGCCCATACCCAACAGGTGAAATGCCACATTTATTGCTTAATGAATCCCCTGAGTCTGAGAACCTTCTTTGTAAACAATTTTACTAACAGTATTATAAATAAAATGGTGCTATTTGGGAATTCTTATTCTACACTGACAAAAATTTGATCAGAAAAGGACTGTGAAACAACTTACCAGAGATTATTTAGCAAGACAGTGATAAAAACAACTGTGACAAGAATCAGGTTTGCTGGTTCCTTTCCTTCTCTGTTTCCTAGAGCACATGAATGGAAAGATTTATTGCCAAAGGTATTTGCTTGCAGAGCAATTATTAGTGCTGACTCCTTTAGAAAATGTATCAGCTGCTTACAATGTACCAACTCTGTGCTACGGAAAAGAGTTACATCCCTATGGCACAAAATGAAAAAGATAATTCTCTCTGGAGGCTCTGATAGCAATTGCTCAGCTCTGCTCTCAAGGTCCATGTTGTTACTCTCTGGTGTGAAAGGGCTCTGCAGGACATTGTCTGCTGTCCCAGGGATTGCAGGGTGGGAGGCTGCTGGGATACCCACGGGTCTCTCCTCTCGTACAGATGAGAATCACATTAAACTTGCTGGACAAAGGCATGCTTCAAATCAGAATTTAGCTTTTTGCAGTGAATTGGGCTGATGTGTGGGGGCAGTGGAGTGGTTTAACCTAATCACTGTAAGCAAAACTTGGCTGCAATTACACATAGCCTAAACTGAAAAATAGAAAGGAAGAGAGAGAGAGGAAGAAAGAGAAAATAAGGAAGGAAGGAGACATATATCAAAGAAAAGGGGTCATCATAACACACATATTTGAAAGTAGGAAACACTGGAGCCAGACAAGAAAGGAACCAAAAAGATAAACCAGAAATCAAATCCTCTGCTTGTAAAAAAGAGCAAAAGTATCAATATTGAACTTGTGTGTCCATGTCTTCCAGCTGCTGGGCTCTGCCCAGGAGGAGCTCACAACCCCAGTGCACAGCATAGGATGGCAGTGGTGCAGCACAGCTGGAGGGAATACCTGCTGTGCCAGACCCAGCAAAGATTTCCAACAGCCTCCTTCCCACTTCCTCCTGCAGCTCAAGGTCTGTATTCCATTTCCACTTAAATATGGAAGTGAGGGATTTCGCTGAAACCATTGCAACTAATTACAAACATGAAGATAGTGTGATTTTCCGTGAACAGCCTGGAAAGACCAAAGCAACATTTGTTTTATTTAATTTAAAAAGCTGTTATTTTTCTCAGTTCCAAGAAAACTAAAGTGATGGCAAGAAATGTGATGTGCAGATTGCCTGAACTGGTGTTAATTATTTTTTAATCATTGAAAATTAAATTAGGTTTTAAATAGACATTATTAATTCTTGTCTGGGTTGTCCAAAGACAGTATAACAAGCTAACAGATATTGAATTATAATTACCAGAATATATAATTATATCCATTTTAGAGACTGTAAGAAGGATATACTGGCTGTTCAATACAGAATTTGTTCAATTTACAGTACAGATTATTAAGCTAAAAAAATTTTTAAATTACATAAAATTTTATCTTTTATCCTAAATTATTTTGTTTATTGCTTTTCATTTTTAACTACCCTGGAGGGCCTGTTTCCATGTTTCCATGCACTGCTATCATGGTTTAACCCCAGCTGTCAACTAAAGATTTATTTTTCTACCAGTTTTACAGATCTGATGGTCTTTGGTCATGACCATCAGGAAAAAGGCATTGTTAGGTCTCTGAATACTGATAACTGGGGCTTAGGAAGCTTCAGGCAGCACAGCTTGTGTGGATCCACTCTGCTCTGTAGCACTTCCATGATCATAGAACTTTGTGGAGTACATGGATGCCTGGTATTTAGAAAATTGATCCCATTTTAATCAAAATAATAGCTCTCTTTTAATGGCATTAGATTATTGTATTTTGAGGCAGATCAACAGCAGTCTGCATCTGGTTTCACAAAAGCCAGTGTCAGTATTTAATATCAGATACAGGAAACAGACTGGTCAGTCCTAAGTAATTCTTAAACCTCTGATTATAGTACATTTTAACAAAGATCAGAACAAATGAGACATTCAAGGGATTCAGTTTTCAGTGCTTTATCTTCTTCAAACACTGAGAAAATGGAAAGAGAATAAGGCACTGTAACTGCTCCCAAGAACGGCACCCTCTGATAGTGCCTTTCATCAGTTGTATGTAAAAAGATCAATCAGAGAATCTGAAAGCTGATCTCCTTGGTGAGCCTGGTATCAGCTGGCAGCCATCAAGGACCATGCTAGAGACTCTGTTTCATACCTGGATCTGAGGTTAAAGTAACAGCAAACACTTGGTGGTCTTCCATGGCAAGTTTGGGATGGTTTTTTGGCTATGAAGTGCTTTTGTGATATGCCTGCTAATTCCTGCCCAAACTCTTGGATAATGCCTCCACAAATTTCTCTGTGGAGGGATTAAAAATGACCCATCTAAATTTTTTTAGATTCCTCCCTACACCCCACTATATCAGTAATGTCACACAAGCCATACTTCACTGTGCTTTGGCAACAGCTGACAAATCCAGGTAGATACTCTACACAAACTTCTGTAGTATCTGGGCAATATAAATAAGAGGAAAAAAAGAGGGAAGGAGAGCAATCTTCTTCCCTCCCACCACCAATCAAATATCACTGCTGGTCACCCTTCAAACCTAGAGAAAAATCTGCAATGAACTGGGCATTTTGTGGAATGACACTCGACCTACAATGGGGAAGAAATGTCTTTTGTCTTCTGGAGTGCCAAGATGCCAGAGGCACTCTGTGTGGCAGACTAAAGCACTAATTTTCTCTGACAAATCCCTCTGCAACCACTGCAAAGCCCAGCAGAGGCCAGATTAATATCTAGGAATTCTGCAAATTTTCTGGTCATTATTGGCCTAGCACATATTTAACAAAATGCAAAGCCTTCTGAATTCCTCGTTAAAGGGTACAAGGGAATTCTCAGAAGATTAATAGGAAATACTGCTATGTAACAGATACAATACTGAAAGTAGTCTAGCATTAAATTGCATCTGAAAAAACAGAACAATAAATTTCTACAAGCAGAGAGAAAGTGGAAAATAAACACTTCTTTTTTTCTTTCATAAAAATTCTCTAACTGCTGACCTTGAGCTTCACCGAAGATGTGTGAAAGACAAGAGAAGAAACTTCATTTAAACAAATATAAAGCTGATTTGCAGTCCATTTGTTGACAGCCCTGTAACACTGTCTGGCAAACAGATACCAATCTGGATAAGAAATCTGTTCGATTAGCGTGGAAAGATGGCTACAGATGGAAGTGGCTGTGTGGAGGAGCCCAGCCAGCCAGTGACAGGGTTGCTTTCCTTAGGAGGTCCAAAGCTGGAAACAAAACGATGGGGCCAAAATTTTATTTTGCATCAAAACATGCCATGATTTTCAGCCATCTGCACCCCACTATTCTCATGGGAGACAGCAACCTTTGACATGCCAGCTTTTGCTAAAAGAAAAGGAGTGGCTAATTGGATTCCTAATCCATTAATACTAATCTTTTCCCTGAAGTGACAGCAAGTGTGATTTGTCATCTTTGCTTCCCCTGCTGCCTTATGTGGCTCTGTAAAACTGGAGCACAGAGCTGGTTGCTGCTGCTCACACTCCACTGGTGTGATCCTCAAACCTTCTGCATAACCTGAACTAATGACCTGAGATACTGCAGAAGTCTCTGGCAAAATTCAGCCATGTAGGGACAGGATTTACTTGTAGGTAAATCCATGCTCTGGTACTTTGGAAGAAGTAATGCTTATTTACATGGCAGCTGAATTAGCTGCGCAGTTTTAAAATTCCTTTCTGAGTATTATTTATTGCAATCCACAAAAATGAAAAATGGTGGGTTTTTTTTCCTATGTAGGGATGAGCAGGTTTTATAAATGAGGTTATATAATTAGATTTTGTTCCTTGGATGAAAAGATGCAAATGATGCAAAGTATATTGCAGCTCTACTCCTTTAATGACTCCACCACATATTGGTAATTACATTATGAAGCTGCATTTTGTTCAATTTAGTGGGGCAGAGCAAGAAGGGTTACATTGGAACCATCCATGAGCCCAGGTTATTCAAGGCACATGCTGTAGATAATCTGAACCCCTCAAAATTACTCTCATTCTGCTCCTTCATTCTCTCCCCCAACTCATCAGCCAAGCACAGTTTGCCCTCAGTTCTCATTCTAAGCACAGGAAAAAAGTGTTGGAGGAGAGAAAAGATGCTATAATAGTTCAAGATCTAAAGGTAAAATGCATAAAACTGAGCTGAGTGTTTTAAAACCCCATACATTTAGAGAAGTCCCAGATGGGTCTCATTGAAACATCCATATTGAAGCAAAAATTTCCAGCATTTGGTTGAATGTCTAAGGGTGTATGGATTAAAGAATGGATTTTTAGGGGGACGTATCACTAACAGCTGTCCCATTTGGGCAGCTCACAGTCTGAAAATTCTTTTATGTAGGCCATCACTGGGCTGGCTTACTTGAAACAAGTAAAAAAGTGTGAAAAAATGAAGGGAGAATATGAACAAGAAGGAAAGAAAGGAGGTGAGGGGACCCAAACCACTACAAGAAGCTGTATGCCAGTGATGCAAATAAATGCTGCTGTTTCCACCCATGGGGGAAGCTGAAGCAGAAGCACTGGCTAATGGTCTTGGAACACAGCTAGATGGTTCTGTATGTGACAGACCAGCATCTGTCTGCAGTGTCTCTACTGTGGCTTGCCCTGTGGCTACGACCTGAGTTGTAACTGGTGACAGAAATACGAGGAAATCTCTAACCAGGACAAGAATTGAGGTTATTCAGACAAGTCTGTGATAAGATGAGGACAGCAGCAAGGTCAGCTGGATGGAATCAGACTACAAGAAGAGCTTGGTTTCCTGTACTGGAGCAAAAATAATAACTTCTACACCACCAGCCCACACTCTCATCTTTTTGTAAGCAAACTGAAGTCCTGAAACTACAGTCTCTGCAGGAGTTTAGGGGACTTCCTGGTAGAAAGTTGAAAAGTAGGTGTCTTTATCAGAAGCTAGAAATGTGCTACCTGCACATCCACAAACAAGTATTTAATGACTTTAAGAAACTACATGCTCCAACACTAGACTCACTGAGCTTGAAGAGCAGAGAGTGTGGCACTGGAAACACTCAGAAATGCTGCAGCCCATGCCACCATCAGATTGGATTCTCTGAGCATCCACACAAAGGAAGCTGGGTCTCACTGTCATGAGTGACTGACTCAGGACCAGCTCTCTGAACCAGGTCTAGGGTTGTGATTGAAATAAAGGAAGGGGCATTTCATCCTGCCTAGAAGTGGCTGTGATGTTCTGTGACTTTGTCAAAGGTACATCATGGGGACTTTCCTTCTTCCAAACACATAGCAATGCTGAGGAGGAAAGACTTAGTCAATCTGGTATGGAGCTCCCACTTTGGGTGGCAGCAGGAAGAGTGCCCACAAACGTGTGTATGGACTAGAATCTCTTTCTGCCCTGACATCTAAGCTAGTCTTGAAGGTTGAAGAGATCATTTTAGTTGTCTGGGAAAACCAGCACTGTGTTTGCACTCCAAGTTTGAGTCCCATGGCCGTGATAGAGCTGGTTCTAAGCTAGATACTTGCATGATGTTAGCAGGACAGCTGTGAAAGTGCAGAAAGCAATGTGTGCTGCTACATCTACCTGAGAAGCTCAGAAAGTTGTCAAGCTGTTAGTTTTAAGATGGTTTTGGCATGCCTACATCAACTGCAATAACAATATATTTTGTCACAGTCCTGCTTATTCCTTCTTATTCACCCTTTGATAGTATCCTGCTTGTTTACACAGACCACAATAAGTCCTGTTGCCCTTTACTTCAGGAGTCAGCGTAATATTAGACATTTTCATTAGCCAGCATTGGATAGTCCAGCACATATTCAAACTTTGCTGTAGGCCTGGGATATTCAGTTACTGAAAAGAGCTTGATTGCTTTTTATGCTTGTCTCTTATGTCCACCACTCTCAGTTACAATTTAGCTATTTCCCCAGCTGAACAATGCTAATGACTTTGAAAGGCAGTGAAATGGAAGATAAATTTCAATTAGCAGGTAAAAACCTTAAGGTAAGCTGTGATAGGGCATATCCTTTTTTAGTTTGAACAGTTAATACAAATTACTATTTATAACTGTGCAGTATACAGTGAAGATGAAAGAACACCCTCTTTCCCTAGTTTCTAGCCACCCCCTATGAAAAATCAATTATCTCCTACACCTTCCCAGGGCATGAGTATAGAGCTGAGGGAGAAAATATGAATCACAAAATCATTAAGGTTGGAAAAAACTTCCAAGATCATCTAGTCCAAGGTTTGACAGAACACTACCATATCAACTAAACCATAGCACTAAGTGCCACATCCAGTCATTTCTTGAACAGGAAGGATGAAAATACATTCTTCCACAACGCTTCCATTGCTGCTGCTCCTAACTGGGCTGCCAAGTTCTAGCTGGGCTTCCAGCTCTAAATGCTTGAGAGGGCAGCAGAATGAGTGCTAGTTATTATGTGTAATGGATACAGTTTCATGTGATCATTGCTGAAAAATTTGTTAAAAATCCACTATGAGGTTTTAGCCACAGAAATTCCATTGGACAGGCACAAGACATTGCTACTCTCCAACAGGAGCAAACTGCTGACATGCACTGAGCAGTTCTAGACAGACCCTAATTCACAGCAGTATCAGAATAACTTCAGGATTATACCTCTGCCTCCTCATGCTTCAGAACAGAGTCCAGACTCTAATTCTGGGAATGGAGGGAACTTCTAGAGATGATTTCATTACAGATCAGAGTGAGTTTTGCCTTTGATGTTGGCTAATGTCCTTTTTTTTTTTCCAATCTTGTTTTCCTCATGCTGGCCACAGAGCTGAGCAGTGAACATCTGCATGATACTTACTCCGATTTTCTGGTTTAAAACCAAAGCCAGAAATTAAAGTATAGGTCAGTAGGAGGTGAGACAGACAAAAGCATTTGCAAAGAGAGGCCAAAAATGGATGAAAGGACGTACACAAAATTCCACCACGCTGGAGTGCAGCCTGTGCTGTACTGCAGGAAGTAACTCCGGGAAGGGCTCCATGGAGAAAAACCTTCAGTGTGCTGAAGAGGGTGAATTCATAGAGCTGTTACTCTTCCTTTTCCTCCTGTCAGATAAATGAGTAGCAGGGAATGTAGGAAACTGTATTTGCGTGGAGGATTCTATGTCCTGGCCCATGGAGTGATCAGATAAGTAACAGGAGCTCTATAAAAAGCATATTCTTAGAAACTGCGTCATCTGAACAGATGCAGTGCTCTTTAAGTTCACTGGATAAACTAGGTTTTATTTTCTACAGCATCTCTTTAAATACAGTAACAAGAAGTCAGCAGGTTCATGGGTGCATACCCACTGGAATGTTTTGCTGAGCATTAATAACTCCACAGCACAAGGTTCCAGCTACATCGGCCAAAACAAACATAAAGCAGTTTTTGGTTTCAATCCCACACATCACCTCTGGGAATTACGTTTAAACTTCCTGTTTTCCCCACTACCTGCCATGCATTTCACAGCCTACAAATGTGAGCTCGTGAAGAGCTTTCAGAAATCATACTTGGAAGGAAACCAAAGAACAAGAAAACAGCTTCAGACTAAATCAAATGGCTGAAAACCCTGCCTGTGAAATATGGGCAGGAAAGGGGGCTTATGGAAAAGACATCGTTCATCCAGGATTCCTTTCAAAGTGACTGTACCAAAGCAGCAAGGTCCTCGCATTGAACTTCAACACAGAATTGCACCCCAGCAGCTCCTGGCTCTTCACAGACATCTCCACTGTACTCTGTGCCTGCAGGCACTGAGGAACAGCAACGTTGTCCCTGCATGGTGATTTTAAAGGAAGGTGGAAACAAACATTTGTTTTACTGAACAGTGATACTTCTCCATACACAAATACCTTAACTGGGCTCCAGGTACTGCATGATGTCTGTTGCTTTTCTTGCCTCTGCATCAACACAGGAGAAGAAGGGCCTGAAATTCTGGGGTGGCCACTTATCATAGAATGGTCTGAGTTGGAAGGGACCTTGAAGGTCATCCATTTCCCATCCCCCATTGTGGGTAGGGACACCTTTCCCTAGACCACCCTGCTCAGAGCTTCATTAAACCTGGCCTTGAGCACTTCCACAGATGGGGTATCCACAACTTCTCTGAGCAACCTGTTCCAGTGCCTCATTGACCTCACAGCAAAGGTTTCCTTCCTAATAGCTAATCTAAACCTGCTCTCTTTCATTCTGAAGCTATTCCCCCTTGTCTTATTACTGCATGCTCTTGTAAATATTCTCTTTCCCCTTGACAATTACAATTATTGATTTTCTAAAGAGTAGATTTCCACTTTATTAAAAATACACAATAATGTTCAAGAAACCCTTGGTGAGCAGTGGGCTGCTATTACACATCAATAGTGAGGGACAGTAAAGTCTCAAACAATTTAGTATTTCTTCACGTACTAAACTTCAGTTTGACTGGACTTTAGAGGCTGCTACTTCGGTGTGTGACATTTTGATCCCAATGTCTGAGAAATAAACGAAACCTTGTGCACAGCCTTGTGACTACCACCATACAACCAGCCTAAAAGTTGGACCACTTTTTGAATTATAGAATCATAGAACTTGGTGAATTGGAAGGGACTCAAAAGGATCATTGAAGTCCAACACCTGGACCTGCACAGGACACTCCAAGAATCACACCATGTGCCTGAGAGCATTGCTCAAACACTTCTTGAACTCTGTCAGGCTGGTGCTGTGACCACTTCCCTGGGGAGCCTGTTCCAGTCCTCAACCACCCTCTGAGTGAAGAACCTTTTTCTAATATTTAACCTAAACCTCTTTATTTCCTTACTTTAAAGAAGAGAAAACAGATTTTTGGTCTTTTATTGGCAGCAGTGAAAAATTTCACATGCTCACATTTTAAGGCAGCTTTGGCCCAAAAAACGATCATCACCATCTTTCCCTGTAGGATAGAAACCTCAGGAGTATTTTTAAATTTGCTCCACTTTTTTGGTCCCCAATTCAGAGAAAAATTAGGACATTCATTTATGACCTATTTTCTATTATTAGGAACCAATCAGTTTGCAGTAGTAACATATAATAGAGTCCAATACTGTGATAACAGGAAAGACAACATATTGACATTCTTTGCAATAAAAACACATCCACAGAAAACTTTTTTACAGCTTCTGGGAAGCAGACAGTCATTATGCCATTACAAACAAATATCAGGTAGTAATTTCTTTCCTGCACATCAAGTTTTTTTATTTGTGGTGCAAAGTTTCTTTTAATCACAAGAGCAATTATATTTCTGTGGTGGGTTGACCCGCTCTGGGTGTCGGGTGTACACCAAAGCTGCTCTGTTTTGCCTGTGATGGTAACTGGTGAGTGATCCATCCTTGCCCTTATCCCGCTCCACAAGCCTTTCTTTATGCTGGTCTTGGGCATGTTCAGCATCTGATGGAGTCTCATGTCCAGCCCATTGTTCATGAACTTATGAACCTCTCATCTGCTTCCCTCCAGAGGAGTACTTCCAGTTCACTTCCTTCCTGCCACAGCAGGACTCTCTCCTGGCCTAAGCAGATCCATTTTGGGGTTCTCCCCATTCTGGTCCTCCCACAACATGTCAGCCTCTGTGTCTCTGCCTGTTGGAGCAAGCACTTGCACTGAGACCTCTCGCTACCAGCTCAGGACATCTTGTTGACATCTTGCAACTATTTCCCCTCCCACAGTTTTCCACTTTTCTGCAGCATCAACTCCTGTAATGACCTTGTTCAGCTCACTGACACACAAAACTTGGGCTAGATAGGCCTTTGGTGAGGTCCTCCATCACTGCTTTAATATGTGTCTGCCCTGACCCTTCTAGATGCCCTCATTCTGTCCCTGCATACCTGCAAGCAGTTACAAGAAAAGAAGGGGTACAGAAATTCTGGCCTTTGTTTTCTTCAGTCTCTCCCAGCATGTCTGCTAAAAACTGTCCTCTTTGGCACTCCTATAAACCACTTTGGAAGTGGTGCCTTTGTTGGGGATCCAGTTGGCTGCCCTTCCCCAGGAGGAAGGGATGTGTGCCAAGGAGCATGGCCAGGCAAGGCTGAAAACCTCCCTCAGAAACCTCTTTTATCATTGCTGAGGACTCCAACAAGGGACACAGCCATGTGACCGGCAGCCCTGAATGCAGGGGCATTGTAGGAGGTGGAGAATGCTCTGCCAGAGTGCTACTCACACATCTCTCCCCCAGGGAGTAAACCACCAGGCAACAGGGCTGAGTGATTCATGCCCTGATTATATCTTTTAAAAATCCACCATCTTTGCATCTCTTGCGGCATAAAATAATATGTTATTCACAATAACAGTGATATAATGGTTTCTAAAACCTTTCCCTTTAAGGTCCTGAAGGGAAAATAATGCTGAATGTTAACATAAACATGTTTCACAAACCTGAAATCTCCATATTGTAACCCAGGGAGCCTCTGATGTGAGTACCCTTCTCTCTGCAGCACCTTAGTAGAGGTATTTTTTCTTCACTACTAGATAAGTGAGTAGTTAACAATGTTTTGCTAATGTAAACTCTTGAACCAATTTCCCTGACTTTTGGTAAAGCTACCAAACAAGGACAAACCAACTGATTCCTGTCAGGTATGGAACAAATGGTGGAAGTGGCACTGTTGTCTGCAGACTTGCTGTTCCTACATAGGGAGTCTCTTCACCAGCCTGACTGAATTACAGCAGAGTGCTACCAAGGTATTTACAGTTACCAGAAGGTTTAAAATGAAGAAAATAATGAAGAAAAAATATAAAAATATAGTGATTTTTTGAAAATTACCAGCAGGCTAAGTCCACAGCACAGGCATTGCTGTGACTGTATATTTTGCAGATGCATCTAACCTAGCATTAAAAGCTGCCAGCTACCTAGGAACAGCATGACAGATGTGCAGAGCTCCACGCTGATGCTATTCTGTAAAATCAGTGGCAGCTCCAAGAATAAAACTCTAAGGCTACATCTCCAGTAGTAAATAAAACAGGCTAGACACTTTTCCATAACCTGAAGTAATGCAGCATGGCCTGGCACATGTACACAAATTTAAACTGTTCCCTTTTGCCTCCAGACATGATGGTCATATCTGAACCATCCATTAGGAAAGATCTGAGCATCCCATCCTTTTTGTTTCCAGCAATATTGCTGGCTGGCATGGACCAAATCTGTGCCATGGAGCATTGTAACAATTAAACAAGACACATGATTGCAGACCAGTGCCCTGGTCCTGTTCTACTTTCTAGTACAGAGACATAGCCTATGGGTAGTCTACGGCCTTCTAAAGTCTTTTAAAAGGCTCTCTGGGGCTCTCTCATACTTTATCAGTTTTAGCTGCTTACCCCACTGGGTCCTCAGACCTTGCCTGAGAAAAACAGCAGTGCTTTACATCTCACACATAAAAAGATAAAGGGCTTCTTTCACTTGGAAACATCAAGCCATGAACAATTCTTAGAGTATCACACATAAACGATGTCAAACAACCAAAGAGGAATCTGTGTTAGAACTAATAACCGTAGCTGCCTAGTCTGTGAGAGGATTTGGAAATAAGAAAGAACTGGAGGAGGTAAATGGGATAATTTTGGTGTACAGTCCCCATTGGATGCTAGGGTTAAGATGTTAATGTATTTGTAACAGCAGACTTGTCATAATGATGAGCTCCAGCAGAGACATCCCCCCATACACACATTCCTTCCAGGGATATTACAGGTGCATCCCCAGCTGGTTTTCCTAAACCCAGCCATATTTCACAAGGGACATCTTCCCTCTTTGTGATATGAGGTGATGCTGCTTGTTGGAAAAATACACCGAAGTTGTTGTGCGTGTGGTTTGTTTGGGTTTTTATTAATCACTATTTTGCATACTCCTATAGGCTCTAAAAAGTTATAAAAAAACCAAGCAGAAAACATGAAATATTTCTAAACTTCCATTTTTCCATATTTCTCTAGACCAGAAATAAGTATGGATAAAATACAATTCTCTCATTCTCCTGGTGTTATCACTAACACACACATTGCAGACTGGATTCAAAGCTCGCTGAATTTAAGAAGAGCTTTAACACCAAGAAAATGGCCTCAGCTTCTTGACTATTGATGTGCCCATTTTGAAACCTCAACATCTGTGAATGTGTGGGCTTCTTAGACTTAGTGCTTAAAACCAGCGAGAACAATAATAGAAAAACTATGTGCCTAATTGCATTTATTAAGGGTCAGTTCAGTTTTGAATCTACCTTTTGAATTCTGTTGGAAAAAGAAATGTACAATTCAATTAGGATTCGATGATACCAGTGCTGATGCCACAGGCACAGCCTATATCCCCTCAGGAAGGGCAGGAGCTTCTCCACTGAAAGGCCTGATGCACATTAATGCAATGGTTTGTGGGTTGCTGAAAGCTTTTAAATTACACATTTCCTGAGTAAGAGGGTATGCATGGGGAAAGAAAAATGGAAATCAGAAAAAAAAATCAGAAATTATTCCATCTGGGGGTGCTTGGGGTTGGAGAGCAGGCCAGGGCTGCCTGCAGAGGTGCAGTGGCATTTGGAGACACAGGGATCCCATTCCAGCTGTGCCGTGCATGGGGTGAGTGCAGAGCCCACGTTTGTCACAGGCTGAGGTCAGGCCGTGGGAATGTAAGAGAAGAGGAGCCAGATCAAAAGCAGGGTCTCTTCTGTGTGTTCCTCCCTCAGATCCCAAGTTCAGAGGGCAGGCTTGCTGGAGTGTGTATTCCAGATACAGTAAGCTGGAAAATTGCAGTACTGGAGGTTACACACCTGCAAATTAGGTAAGAATCAGGCAGAAAGCTCTAAACTGATGAAAAAGAGGAACAACAAGAGAAAACAGATGCCTAATGAAGTGAGCATTTACCTTTTTGACACTGATCTTGGATTAATTGGATGGTGAAAGCAGGAGAGAGGGAAAAGTTATAGAGAAAAATGATCTTGAGAAAATCTCGATTTTTAAGAAAGAATATTCTTTGGGCAGGCATGATGTAAGACACAGCAAAATTAGCCTCACTTAACAGCACTTGAAGAGGGAATTCAGCTGTGGTTTGAGAGCACAAGGACTTCCAGGAATTAATCTGATCTCCCAGCTCTGCCTGGCACCACGTCAGAGGGAGAGGAGATGGGACCTGAGCAGGCTTTGAGCTGAAGGTATCAGATGGAAGTTTTGCTTCTCCATTCTCTGTAAGACAGGCTGACTTCGGAAAGCATCATATTTAAAAGAAACAGTTTATGACACAACTTTAACACATTTAAAATGCACAAAAAATCAGAACCTAACTGTTTAGTAATTATTCTTTGCAGTGTGACAAATAATGTTTCAATATTTGCATGTCCAGGCATCAGTAAACATCTTGAAAAATAAGCCTAAAGCACTAAATTTACACCTAAATTAGTGGCTTGCTTTTGAGATATCCAAGGTGCCCAGCCATCATCCTGACTCCAGAGGAAGCTCTTGGAAGCAAATCAAAAAGGGTAGGGGAAGAGTGGAACAAAACAGATTGTTGGAGGCAGATCCTGCTTTCTGATTATTTGGGCCCAATGCCGTCACCACGCAATCAGGAGCTGGTGATGGGAAGTTCCAAATTGCACAAATGGCTTCCAGCTCTCTTTTCTTTTTGTAGAGCAGAGTGTGCAGGAATCGAGCAGCCAGCAGCAAATCAAACATTTACTGCCTCCTTGTCTGCAAAATGAGCGCTGCCACACTTTCCTGCATCTGGGGTTGCCTCAGCACGAACAGAGCCATGAAGGAGTTGTGACTTTAACTCTTTGGCAGAACAAGCAGTTGCATGAAGGGCAGTGCCACACTGCTTCGGAAGGACCTTCATCACCCCAACTGTCTGCACCCCTTGTGCACAGAGAGCAGCTGCTGAAGGACAGCATAGCCAGCCCTCAGGAGCTTGCCCCCGTTATGTCTCACCCGAGAAAAGAAGAAGAAGCCCCATCAGACTGGATATTTTAGTGGTATGACATGACTGGGAGCAAAATGCCATATGTCTTCTGTCTTCATTGTGATAAAAGCTGAGGGCAGCAGACATGGCTTTTTACAAGTTCCTGATGCTCAAGAGCCTTGGGAAATTTAAGAAAATTAAAATGAAGCCAAAAGGGAGAGTTAAGCTCTGTGGTTTTCTGTCCACACTTCACTTACTCGGCATTTCTGTCACTGGGCCAGTGAGGGCTGGGATCTGCTTCTCCACAGAGACAAAGGTTTCAGTGCTGTGAAGAAGGTACTGATTTTTTTTTTTTCACGTTAACTGAAGCAAAGCATATTTACTCGAGGACATTTGTGAGGGCAATAGCATATGAATGCCACCTTTCACACCCCAAATTAGATGAATACCTGTTAGATTAGTAGTTAAGCAGTATCAGAAACAAGAAAGTGGCATCAAGATCTGCAGCCATTATTACATGAATTTGAACAATGAGGAAGAGTTTAAATTTATATAATCTGCTTCATCTGGGGTTAGCTGACTTGACTAACCAGAAGATGAAACACATGAAATGGAATTTATATAATGGAATAAGCTTTGGTCATTTGCTGAGCTGGAAGTTTCACATGGAAATTTAGGAAAATGCACATAAATAATTCCTATGATTTAATTTATTTTTTTCTAGAAAAGCTGAACAGAAATACTTTAAATAAAGGGTATGCAAAAAATATGCCAACTTCTGCCTTAAAAATTAAGTTGAAATTAACTTAAATATATAAAATTGCTTTAGAATATTAGGACAGTCTAAAAAATATTCTTATGCAGAGACAAATTCTGATATCATTTTAATGCTGAGGATTGTTAAGAGAGAGAGGAATTCCTAACAGAAGGGAATGAAAATCGTCAAAGGATTTATATGTTAACAAATAGGATTCTACCAAAGATCATCTATTTCAGAGAAAAGCACCATCTGTCACCCTCATACACAAAAAGGAAAAAAAAAAAAACGGAAAAAAAAAAAATCATATTTTGGAGCTCCCTCTGCTGGAAGTAGTTACTTTCCTTTGGCTTTCCCTCACGGCACCTACCACAACTGCTTAAAAAACATTTTCAGCAATAAATTGCACATTTCACTTTACATGTGATATCAAGGAAGAAGAGATTTCTTTCCTCTCTACATAAGAAGGGCAGATGAACATAAACCAATACTGCTCACTTCACAACTGGAAAAAAAAATCACAAGCGAGATTTAAAGATTGCCTGTACTACCAGTGGGATTTCTTTTGGTGTTTTTTCTCTCTTTTTTGAACATAGGAATTCATACTTACAAAGCTTCACCACAACCCTTGTTCCCTTTTTTCTCTCTACCAAATCAACAGGGAAATGGTAAATTACTGTTTAAAAATATAAAAGGGCATTCTCAATAGCATCACTGCAGGAACAAGCCTTAAAAATATCATGCCAAACACTGTATTACTCATGGCAGACATGCAGCAGAGCTGACACAGCTGTGATAAGTTCACACCTAAAATTGTATCTGTAAGTGTAATTGGGCAGTGCCCCAAATGCCTGGTTTAGCTGTAGGTGCCCTGCAAGACTGACATTTTGGGATGAGAGCTTGGAGCATGTCAGAAGTGTGTCAGCACAGGCAGGGTGCCTTTTTAAACAGCCATCTTAGAACGGGATGAAGCATGCAGTGGAAGGAGATTTCTTTACCAACCACAAAATGCATTTAAATGCCTTCCTCAGCATGGTCTTTTGTCAGTTTTTATCATCTTTGTCCTTTTTTCTTCCAGCCTTTTGTCTGCAGACAGGCAAGGCTGCTGGCTTGAGCTACCCAGTGTATCAGCTACTCTGCTCAAAGCACCACCATTTAGCTCAGTGACTGCCCAACCTGGCTGGTGTGGGACACACTTGGCAGGCCTGGATATGCTCAACTTCACAGGGATTTAAAAAAACCAATATGTTCATCATCTGAGATCCAGCATATACACATATATATGTGTGCATTCTATTAATACAGAATGGATACGAACCCACGGTGGAAGAGATAAGAAGTGAAAGAGCATTCTTGGGGATATGCACAGGTGCACGCTTTCAGGAGACAGATACAGGGTGAAAAGAGCTGTGTAAAAATAAGAGTCATAAAAGCACAGAATCAGAGACTGAGGTTATAAGGGCAGCACTAAAGAAAGTGAAAAAATTTATGTGAAAAGTGAAAAATGGGGTCAGTGAGAAGGAATTAAAGGTGGGACAGCAAAGGCAGGAAGGATCAGCATCACAGGCCAGGGAGAAGAAGGACACTATTGTAGGGACACAGGAAGAATGCCACCACATCTCATAGTCCCTTTTCCGAAAACTGCCCCCTCTCCCCCAGCATCAACCTACACAGAAAGGAACA
Source organism: Eopsaltria australis (assembly GCA_034509425.1). Classification (NCBI taxonomy): domain Eukaryota; kingdom Metazoa; phylum Chordata; class Aves; order Passeriformes; family Petroicidae; genus Eopsaltria; species Eopsaltria australis. Next base: position 370,897 of record JAVTVJ010000068.1, on the reverse strand, counting down.
CGAGAAGTCACTTTTTTTTCTTTTCTAGGCAAACAAAAGAGGCGTCTTATGCTTTCTAGCTTATTATTACTTTTCATCATTTATTCCCACAAGTACAAGCCCTCCCTTTTCATGTTAGGTTTAAATACTTCGGTCCAAGTCTGAAAACACTGTGTGATAAATGTTGATCATTAACATTATTCACTGCTATATTGTAGATACTGCCCAAGATGTAATGATACCAGCAGGTCTAACCCGCTGCAAGGAGAGGCACTGCTGCTACAAATTAAGAGAGAGTGACTTAAATCAATACACTACTAAACAGACCACATTCCACTTTAATAATTCCATTAGATTGCTGAATTTGTATTATTTTAGTGACATTAGTTCTTTGAATATGAGATCACGTCTGATAACTTAACTTTATTTAGTTTACTCTGTTCAAGATGAGTAGTAATAAGGACGTAATCTCCGGGACAGCTGTTAAAGACTAATATTTATTTCTTGGGTACAGTTACTTGACAGAGGATAGACTTACAGAAGGGTCATACCACTGCTTAAGGTTAGGGGTCAATGTGCATTAATTCTAGGAGTTTCATCCTTTTATCCTTTCTCTCTCTTTAAGTATCAAATGCAAAAGAAATATACAACTATTAAGAGCATCACCTTGAGATTTAACCACAGGAGAAGAATGAACTCAAATAGCGAGAACAGGATACATAAAGTGAGTGAGAAGAGTGCATTTTTCCCTCTAGTCAGTACTGATTCTCCCTGGCATGCAGACCAACAATTGCTTCATGTCTTCAGGGTACTGTTTTCACGGCTGCTGAGCGGGGTCCATTCTTGGGATCCCCTTGGATACAGCTGGTGGCTGCAGCTGCCAGCAGCTGCTTAGGCAGACTGCAGCTTGCAGCACCACAGCACGGCCGGGAGAAAGCCCCAAGGAACAAAAGGCTGCTGTTCCCAAACAGGTGGTTTTTTCCTAACCTCCTGTCCCCAAGTTCTATTTCCAACATACAAGCATGGTTCAGAGAGTTATATTTTGTTGCACAGCCATTTCCATTACATCTGGCTTAATCAAATCTGTGGGTGGGATAGCACAGGAAACTGATCTGCCTGAGAGAGCCTGAATGTTAATTGATGGACTGACCTTTAAATCCATGGCATCATAGGATTGTTTGGGTTGAAAGGGACTTTAAAGGTAATCTAGTTCTAAACATCCTGCCATGGACAGGGACACCTACCACTAGACTAGGCTGCTTAAAGCCCCATCCAACCTGATCTTGAATCCGGGTCCCTGGGTGTAGGACTGTATTCTACTTTGCTGCCCCCAAAAAACTGTGGGCATTTCTTCAGAGAGGCCATGGCATGAGGAGGATGCCTTATTTTCAAGTTCTGCTGGGGATGACAGCTGTGGAAACTCTAACAGATCAACTGAAGCCTACGCTGGTTGTTTTTGGAAAGCCAGAGGACACAAAGAGATATTGCCAGTTCAGTGTTGGATAGATGTTGATGTTGTTGTTGTCATGTCCAGGGGGTAAATTGCTGGTAGTCATATTAAACAGCAACAGCTACATTTGATTTATTTCTTATCAAGAATTCCCTTTCTGTTTCATAGACACCAAAAGAAAAGGGTACCTACTCACAAAGTAGATATTGACTAACAAAAATAAGGATTATACAGAAAGAGTGTGACAATAGGTGACAAGAATTCTTTTAGGAAGTTGGTATCAGATGTTTATATATCAGCAGCTTCTGTTTGATTACCAGTCTTGGAGGACTACACAGTATAGAACACATTTTGTAAGAAAACAATAGAGAGGCCACATTGGGCAGGTTATCAGCTCACATGAAAGAGGGAGGCTGTCTGCTGGCCTTTTCATTTTGTAGGCTTATTTTCCCACTAGTTTCTTAAGAAACACTCAGTTCCAAGAAGCTGAAAGAATATAGAGGAAAACCAGCTATTTTTACTCCAGTCATTTTTGTCATCAACGCCCCAGAGCTTATTGTCAGAGTGAGCATGAACTGCGTAATACTGTCTAAAAATAAGCCCATACACAATGTTTAGTACCAGAAGATATATCTCTGCAGTGCAGGAAGAACATATTAACTACTATTCTTACTGATTCCATCAAGCTTTTAAGCCTAAACTTAGCTGGCTTTGAGTTACTTTTCCTTTCCAGTCTATTTATCACAAGTTCTCCTCTATTCTCTCCCCAGAAGATCACCAGCCTCAACACCAGAACATTCTGCAACCTTAGCCAATAGAGAAAGCATGAAGTTTTCATAGCCCAAGATGTTATGAGCTGCAGTGAAGGAAACAGGCTCTCTGTGACCTCCCCTTAAAATGTCATGAATGAGAATCCTAGTGGATTCACTTTCCCCTCAATTCTCTCATCAGACTTCAGCCATTCTGGGGCAGAAAGGCTGTTCAACACTGTTGAATGTCAAATTTACCTCCCTCAAATGCAAAAGACGATGGTGAACATGTCAGGGGCCATATAAGAATAATCTTAAGAATGAATATCATTAATCAAGATCACACTTTATGTGGGAATGCTCTATCTCCATGTTTCAGGGGATTTCATAGCTGAATTCCTGACAGAAGCTTGCAGTGCTGCCTTCCAGGGGTGCACCCAGATTTTCCCCAGGGAATCAAGCACATGGACTAATGAAAAGGGATGGTGCATGTTAACATCTAAACAGGGATGCCTTTGGGGCATGTTCCTAGGCCCAGGACATAGAAAGTGCTCCCATGTCCTATGATTTAGACATAGCTGAAAGTACCTAAGGAACACCTGCAAATTCATGTTGTATGCACCTCAAAAATGTTCTTTCACATGGTTTTTTAATGATTTATCTAGTCAGTTGTTCCAAATTGCAGCCAGAACAAGTCATCTATATGCTTGCAGGATATCAGTTTAGAAAGCCACCCCTTTCTTCAGCTTTTGCTTGGTCTTATAATTGAGATAATACAACAAATACTGTAACTCTGACTGCCACTTCATTTTCTGCATGAATTTCAGCACACGGGTTTCGATCAAATTAAAACCCAGCATCTCTGCTTCTGCTCTCTCCTAGCAAACAGACATTCCAGATCCAGAAACAGACAGTTAAATTTAATAACATGTAATGCTCATCTCCTGTACAATTTAAACTGACACCAGGACCCAATTAAGCTTTTTGGCATCACAAACACTCTCAGTTTAGGGAGGGTGGTGGTTCTGCGGCAGTAATAGGAACCAGATATTTCTTGTATTGTTTGCCTGGTTTAGACATCTCAAATAAAACAGTTAAGAGGCTCCAACAGTGGCAGCTTGGATGAAGAAGTAAATTTAAATTAGACCAAGAGTCTATCAGCAATATCAACCTGGGGACATTGTGAGTTCTTGAAGCAACTGTTTTTATGTAGTTTAGATTCCCTGATATGAGTTCATCATGTTAAGACTAATAATAAAGATTATATTTGGATTTTTTTTAAACATGTGTGTGATGTTTACATTAAATCCCTGAAATTTCTTATAAACTAGATAAGGTGCTTCCTGTAATTAATCTTTTAAAATTAGTTAGAGATCTGAAGTTAACATATCCATCACTCATGAACTTCTAATAACAAAGCCTGTTGGGAACATAATTTTAACTTGAATATATGTGGAATATGTTTAAAATAAAGCACACTAATTCCCTCACATTCTGAAAAGAAACCATGCTGTCTTGAGTCCTGAATAGTGAGCAGAAACAGAGTTCATTGATTCAGAATAGGAATTATTCAGTTCATACCACCATATCAACTAGACCACGGCACTGTCACATCCAGTCATTTCTTGAACACTTCCAGGGGTAGTGACGCTGCTACTTCCCTGGGCAGCCTGTTCCAGTGCTTAACCACCCTTTCGGTGAAGAAATCCTTCCTGAATGTCCAACCTGAATCTGCCCTGAATTTCTGGAACCTGTGCTGAAGTGTCACATACAGGCAGGCTCCTGCTTGGGCCACACCTGAGCACCCAAAGCAACAGGCACAGCTGGCTCCCAGCACAGCCTGAGAGCCAGGCTCTGTCTGCAGGGTGGAGGTGCCTGTTGGGAGGAACTGCCAGCAAAGCAGTGAAGACCCACCGATTAAGAAACTGCTGAAAACTTTTTAACTGAAGCTATAAGCAATCAGGATTGTATTACTGATACAATCCAGATGCTGGATTTTAAATTTACACCTCACATTAGTGCAAGGCAAAAGCCCTGATAATTCTGTCCCCAGACCCCAGAGGTCCCAGCCCAGTCTTGCTGATGAGACAACTGTCATCACTTCTGGGTGTGTTAGATAAGTGTGGTAGGAAGCAAACTGCCTGAATTCTGTGGAGTTTTAATCACCAAACAAGCATTTGAAAGGCAAGGAAACATTAGAGCTCAGTAATAGTCTCCTTAGCCAAAACATTCATGGGCTACCGAAAAAAGTTGGGGAGTGGTAGATACTTCACCAGAAACCAGGAGCAAAGGAATACAAATATTACCAGATACAGAAAGCATGTTACTATTGTCTTAACTCGGAAGAAGGAAGTTAGCAAAGACACACGGTACAGGGAAGTTGGCAATACCTCTCTAAAGATCAGAGAAACAGAATAGAGAAATATCTAAAGGTCTTTTGGCAGATATTGGTAATTTCTTCTGTTACAGTACTGGTCAAAGCTGTTTGATCCTAACTCAGAAACTTTTGTAGGCAGCTAACAGTAAAGAGTAACTTTGTTTTTTACCCAGAGAGAGGAAAAGTCTCTCACCATAATATTCAAGGAGAAAGAGTTTTCAAGAGCATTCAGCTCAAATCTGGATTGCTACCAATTAAGCAAATGTTAATCAGCTTAATGCCCATGCTAATGCATAAGCATGTTATTGAGGAAAGGATGAGAGGTATCAAAGCCATCCTTGCCTTCGACATTGCTGACAAGGAGCTTTAAATTGTGCAGCTCTCAGTGATAATACATTTTGCTGAGTGGGTATTTATTTTCTCTCCAGCTCCTTTTCCTGAAAGAAATAATTAAGGATAGAAGCAGTCCATAACTACATTAGCAAAGACATCTGGAGTACACCTGACCAGCTCATTCCACAACTATGTGGGTTTTCAGTCTGAGATTTTGACAGTAAAATAATTTCCAGTAACTTTCTTCCTTGGTCAGGACAGTTTCTTGCCCTGAGCTGAGGAAGGTGTAATGCCCAAAAGTCCAGGTCTGTGTGAGTCCATGCCAGGGAGAACTGCTGAGGTATATGAAGTTTTTTGGCCTGATTATAGAACCATAAAATGGTTTGGACTGGGAGACACCTTAAATGTCACCTAGTTCCAACCCCCTGCCATGGGCAGGGATTATCTTCCACTAGTTCAGGTTCCTTAAAGCTCCACCCAGCTTAGCCGTGGCCACTTCCATGGAAGGGGCACCCACAACTTCTCTGGACAATCTGTGCTCATCACCCTTGCAGTGAAGAAGTTTTTCCTAGTATCTAATCTAAATCTACCCTCTTTCAGTTTGAAGCCATTCTCCTTTGTCCTGTCACTACTGTCCTTTATTAAGTCCCTCTCCAGCTCTCTCATAGCTCCTCTTTAGTTAGTTCTGCCCAGAGCCTTCTCTTCTCTAAACTGAACAACCCGAACTCTCTCAGCCTGTGTTCATAGGACAGGTGCTTCAGTCCTCTGATCATCTTTGTGGCCTCCTCTGGACCTGCTTCAAACAGATCCACAACCTTGGTAAACTGGAGGCCCCAGAGGTGGATGCAGCATCACAGATGGGGGTCTCACCAGAGTGGAAGAGAGGAGGGAGAATCACCTTCCTCCACCGGCTGGCCACTCTTCTTTTGATGCAGCACATGAAGAAAGCACACCATAGCTGACTCCATGTTCCATGTTCCTTCAGTGCACTCATCATATTGGAACTAATTCTAAAAATAAGAAAACATGGTGTGACCCAGGCCAGGGCACTCTGTTTAAATATCATATGTCTTAGTTTGGAAAAGAGTATTTAAGGTCAAAGTCTGTCTCTTCATCATGGCTTACTGTTAAGTGCAATGGTTTTAGGTAACACGGGCAGTGCCGACGTGTAATATATTAAGAAACAGTTCAGCATATCCTTTGATAAGTTGAGAATCTTACAATTATACTATGATTATTTCTTCCAACAAACAGTGGTACTCAGAGATCTTTTTAATTACAGTTTTAGCATGTCAGGAGAGTATTCCTGCCCAAGGAAATGTGATATCATTTTGCTGCTGTGATTCTAGGGACCAGGGAAGAAGCAGCACAGACAGCCACCGTGTTCAGTGACAGACGAGTATTTTTCACAACAGTCGGCTCCATGGACGTTTCCCGCTACAAAAAAATAATTGAAATTTTGGAGCTCCCTCTGCTGGTTCTGTAGCAACTTTCAAGTAATCACTTTCCCTTCTCTCCGATTGTTCATTACTATTTAAATAATTAACTTCAGGTATTGTTGTATTAAAGAAAAGTAAAGTTACTACACTGCTTATTGGAGCACGTGTCTGTGGTAGCTGATGTTACATTGGGAAAAACCTGCCATTTCTCTAACAAAGAGGGAAAAGGTTTCTTTTCTTAAGTCTAGTTTCAGAACTTGCAAATGCATAGTTCAATGCATGCAAGTGTTCAGTAGGAGCATACATCTCTACTACTCCATTTTTCCACAGATTCCTAATATGTGTGCATTCATGTTATATGACTGCTTTTATACATGTGAGTCTGCCTTACTAAGTACAAACAAGGTAAATCAGGAACCATCACTTGTGAAAACACTGCACAAAACAGCACAAACTCATCCTTTATACACCATATTTTACTGTTACATGCCCAAGAATTTCCCTTAGTTTTATACCAAAAAAAATAAAATCTTACTGTCATGTAAACGGCACTAAAGGGTTTCAGCTCAGAGTTTGCTGTTTTACGATGGCTTCCTGTGCCACACAACACGATCGCACTGGTATTTCATGTGCACGTGTTTAAAAACCAGCCAAAAAACTGAGAGAACACAGATATCAGGAACAGGGTTTGTCCAAGGTATTTCTCAGGTTTCATTGTCTTCATTACCTTTAAAGAGAGCTCAGGGTCCTTAACTTTAAAACATAAAATTTCATTATATCCAAGTATTTTCTGAATGTATTCTGAATGGTGTCTGAAAATAGATTGTAAAACTTTTCTTCCTGTTTTCTTGTAGCTAACATACTGGTTTCACAGTTAAGTTGTCATAAATTCCAGCCAGCCTGAGCTCTGTACATCAACTGTATCCCATTAAAAAAATGTTAACAGCGGAGGAATACAGCTCTCAATAAGGCTGATAAAATACTAATGGGAGAGCAATAATGTAATTACAGGAACAGCTGATTAAATCAAGATAGCACTTAACACTATAAGGTAATCCTAAATCTAATGATTATATTAGATTATATTATCATTCCAGTGACACCACTTAGAAGTGATCAGAGATGGAACTTTTACTTTCAACTTTTTAATAATTTAATTTACATTTATTTAATCACTACTATAGAAGAAAACCCTTCTATTTTCTGTATGTTTATTGAGGGAACAGTATATTTTCAGTGCCAGTTTTCTTGAAGAAAAGGTTTCCTTCCAAACATTAGAGAGGTACTTATTTTTGAATATTGACAACTGGATAATGGACCCATAAATACATGCTGCTGAGCTGAATCTTGTGAAGGTCATTAGAAAATTATCCCACTGAGGTCACTGGAATATTCCTTCTGATTCTGGCAAAAACTGGAATGACCCACTAGTGACTTTAAAGTTTTCAATCTTCCCAACATCTTATGGTATACTTAAAATAATTTTGGCTTAGGTCTTTGTTATTTATTTGAACAAGGAAAAGATCTTTCAGTGATGCTGTTAATCACTAGCTATAAAGTATAGCACAGACATCAGACATAAATATTCAGAAACTCTAAGCTAGATACTGTAAAAAGTATTTTTTACCAAAAAAGTTAATTTGCCATAGTTTAGGGGAAATTTATTCTACCTCTGACTACAAGTTTCTGACGTCAATCTGTGATCCAAAAAAGAACCTCTTAAAAATTATGGCTGTAATGCATACAGGCCTTTGCATTCAAAGACATTTTTACACCTCCACATTGCCATGAAAGTGGGATGGAGTAAAGCTGCTGTCCTACTGCTAGAGTTGAGTGGGTGGGAAGCTGGTGAAGCTGCATGATTCCTTCAAGTAGAGCTGTGCTTCCAGACCATTGAGATGGACTAGAAGCAGAGCTGCAGGTGCAGCTGCTTAAGTTGCTGACTGCCTTTCTCATGCTGAAGCTACAGAAATGTTTCTTTTCTTCCTTGTGATGTTTTCTTCTGACAGATGAACAGTGGCTTGTGGCGAGTAGGTGCCCTGAATGGAGAAAGAAAACCCTTCTGGACAAAGTAATATTTCTGGAAAAATGTGGTGCACTCACCTAGGATTTGGCAATGAAGATAAGAAACATAAGGATGCTGCTGAACACAGAAGATGACTACATCAGGGAATTGCAGCTCCCACTGTTCTTCACCCCTGCTTTTGGTTGCCAGGGAGGACGGAGTTAGAATAATGCTGACAGCAGTAACAGGATGATTTGGAACTTGATACCTGCTATTCAGAAGGTGCCAACACCTTGTGAGTAATCACAGTCATGTAGGTATTTCTTGTACAAGCTTTTCTGTTGGAGACTGTCATGACATATATGCCTTTCCTTGCCTTTTTACATGTGGTAACTCCCTCATGACTATTGAGTTCAAGTTAGGAAATGTTACTGATTGAAAAGTCAGTGCTCCAAAGGACATCTCTTCCTAAACTGCACTGCAACAATGCATCTTATTTGTACAATAACATCTGCATTTTTAAACAATATGTCTTTGTTATGCATCTGTTGTTGTGTATGTAGTTATACAATGATACATACAGAAATATTATGTGCACGATTGTAATGGCACATATTAGCTCAGAATAGTCAAACTTGACAGAAAACACATTTTCACTCTTTTCTAGAAGAGCTGTGCTCCTTATTAAGTAAAGGGCAATGCTATTCCTTGGAACTATTAGTATTCTTCTGTCTAACAGGAAGTATTGATAAGCAAAGACACACCAGATACCTAAGGGAGATGACATAATTATTATTCATTATTAATGAAGCTATTGCCTCATTCACATGAAATACAGAGCACTTAATACTCTATCTACCTCATCTTCCCATCAATAAATACATTCTCTAGAATGGGATATTATATATCCTCACTTGGGACATCTGTTCACATGGAATCCACTAATCAGAAGTTTCAGATCAGTTTGACTTTGCCATGTCCTTGGCTTTAGCTCACTTGGTTTTGTAATCCTGGTGCACATCACATTATGACATTTAACCCATCCACCTATGTATCCAACAAGAATCACAACATTCAGACCACTTAGGAATGACATGAACAACAAGCAAACTCAGTCATGTAGGGTTTTCTTCTGCTTGCCAGTTATTTAAAATGAAAAGCAGCATACGAAGGGGAATAAGACTGGCCAGCATAAGAACATGTTAGCAGAGTAGCCTGGCTACACTTCCTTTTCAGTTCAACTTCTGCCACATTTTTTGTGGCATGTTTAAAATTTTCATACTGCTTTAAAGAACTGAACGCTGTTTTTGCAAGATGTTTACATAGCAAGTGATTCCTATTCTGGGTTGTTTTACAAGCTTAAAAACTAGGTATCCGCCCCAGAAGTGCCTTAAATAGGATGGGCAATACGTCCCAGGGGAGCTTTGGAGGGAGCTGCACTGACATTGCAGGACCAGGCAGCGACAACAGGCCTGAGTTCCGGAGAAAGGGGGCAACAAGTGTCTGGAAGGAAGGGAAAGGTGTGAGGAGGCACCTCGAGGAAAGGGTAAGGAACCAGTGGCAGCAGTCACAGGCCATGCCTGATAAGGTCTGACAATGGTCTCCAGCAAGACTGGACTATAAAATGGTCATAAAGCACAATTTTGTCTTCATAAGTACTGCCAGATCCCGAAAGGTAACAAATACCCACATATTCTGCTGTCTCTATGAAGAATTTCAGGTGATCCTGAAGGACTAGAGCTCATTAAGTGTAACTTAGTAGTAACTGTTTAAATTTAAGAAGTCAAAAATATTAGAAGAAAACTAAAGATATAAATTTAGCTGCTTTCTGTCTTAGTGCCTTTTCATTTTGGGGAAGTTTCGCATAAACATCTCTGGATTGCACTGTCTTGAATGTCAGTTTTGCAGTGATGCTTCAAGGAACAGGTGACAAGTACTAGATTGCTGTACCCTGAGACTAATCTACAAGTGAGGTAACCAATAAAGGAAGAAATGAATTAAGGTGAAATCAAAAGATGACTAAAAAGATTTTTTAAAAAATAAAGGAATTAAAAAACACCTCGAAGAAACAGGTAAAAATCCCAGTAGAGATATGGAAATAACTTGTGCCTGTGTAACCAGGAACAGCTTTGTAGTTTGTCATCTTTATGACAACTGTGGCCAATAGCATCTAACCCAGAAAACAAGCCTGAGGCATGAGTGATAGCCTGTTTCTGTAAAAGAGAAATAGAAAGGAAAACTCCTTAGGAAGCCTCTTTCAGCAGGACTTTGCAACTACGAAAGAAGTGAGGAGATAAGCCATCAGAGAGGCCGGTACATCAACCAGTGACGTGTGTAATCACAGAGAACAATTGCTCACAGCTTCCTCTTCCCAACTACTGGCAAATGAGAAGTGACTCAGGCACTAAGCAGAGCTACCTCATGATGGTCTAAAAAATCATACCTAAGCTCCTAATTCAGAGGGATGTAGGTCTCAAGTCTGGTCTTGGTTTAGTCAAGGGTGTACCTTTCTCAGTAAAAGTACCATGCATGCAGCAGGATTAAACAATTATGACTAAGCATTTTCTTTTTCTTACACAAAAATATAATTAAGCAATATATAATTAAGCAATATATAATTAAATCATTGAGGTTTTTTTGCTTTCCACCTCCCTTTTGACTCATCAGCATGTCTGCATGGGCTGTTCAGAACACTACTATGGGGCACGACCTTCTCCCACACCAACTTGATGAAATCTGGTTTTAGCCAAGGTAATGGAATCTGGCCATTGAATATCTAACTTCATTTCACTGCTGCTCACAGAAGAGGGCCTGACCAACACACTGCTAGAACCAGTTGCTTCTGAAGTTTGGTTCAACTGGATTTAAAGACAGCAACATATATCACCACCTTTCATGAACACCGCTTAATAAAATACTAGTGTATTCAATAATAATTGACTTCATAGACCATAGACTCAGAGAGGCAAGTGTTAAAACACAGAAATAATGGCTCAGTGTGTGGCCAGGAAGACAGGCTGACAGGAAGTGACTCATCTGCCCCTTCACTGCACAAAGTACTCAAAAAGAAAATTCATCTGTAGGTTAGCCCAGCAGACTGTCACTGCCATAGTGCTTTAAATTTTCCAATCACTGGGCTCTTGTAGCACCCAAAAAACATTAAAACTTGTGATTATTTGTGGGAGAAGTTGGTTTATAAAGAGAAAGGAAAGAAGTTAGCAGTATTCCCTGCCAAAGCACTGATAAATGGGTTTTGTAGCAATGGCAACAGTGAGGGAGAGAGTAAATCAGCAGCAGGTATCATTTTCTTACTACTGTGAGCTCCTCATTTATCTTGGACGCTCTGAATTCACGCTATGAATCAAAAGCAGTACCACAACAGCAGTATTTCCACTGGTCTGGTAAAGAACAATCTCAGCAGCATCTGCTTTTCTAAACTTATTCTTTGGTTACTTACCCCACACACTTGGGTGAATAGGACCTGTCTGCAGTTTAGAAACACAACAGTACTTTTCCTCCGACAGTATAGAAAAGATGGGCCTTTCTGCAAGCTCCGCAGAATGTCCCTCAAGTCCCTGTGCTTCCTTTTCTTTGCTTCTAATTGGGAAACAAGGCCCAATCTAGGCACAGTGACCTGAGAGTGACTGGATTTTTCAGTCTCCTTTGATTCTTTTGGGATTTTCTTCCATTTCTCATACTACACAAAATAGTGACGCAGAACCCTAAAATCTCAAAAACCTCAGCTCAGTAAAGAATCACTGTTCTATTTCATAAAGTAATAAACTGACTACTTCTAATCGTGGAAGTCCAAAAACTTTCTTTTTTACTGATATACTATCTAGCAAATTATCCGTCAAAAATTAATCACCAGTAAGATACCACCAAAAATGACAAATTCACTCTACCTAAATTCTACAGTCTATGTTTGGATTTATCTGCCTAAAACATATCTAAGTGGCAGACAGGAATCCAACCATGCTCTTTCCAAAAAGTCTGCAAAGTCTCCAGGGCACTATCAAACCTGTCCTAATGTGCTCAAACATACTGTTTTGAGGGCTGGATGCTTAGCTAGTAAGGACAGAAACTATTTTCTGGTCTTGCACTGGCCAGCCAGTAATATCCATCAAAGCAAAGAGCTAGGAAAGAGGATTTCTGACTGTAAATGAGACCACCATGCAAGTGGCTGATGCAAAAAATTCAAATGGGAAGACTGTCACTAACGTTAATAGCTCCAGAATTCTTGACCCATGTTTCAGTGCGGACATAGAAACCTGTAGGACACATCTGATTTTCAGGGGCAGTAGGTCATGGGTGCATGTCACCTTCACCCTGGCAGAGGTGTGAGAAGAACATGAGAAGGTGGCTCTGTGCTTTGGGAGTGAGGTGGATAAATTCCACTTGTTTTGGTCGATGTCATGTTTCCAGTGGAGGAACTAGCACACAATCACTCTGGACAGCAATGTTTCTGTCATTTTGCCAAACTCTTAACAGTAAACCAACACTATCCTTAGTGTTCTCATGATTTCACTGTACTACTCCAAAGTACCTGGGCCTCACACTCCCTCAATTCTCTGAAATTCTGTAGTTTTTTAACACACTTGGTTTCAAAGGAGCTACTTCTAAGCAAATCAAGAAAGAATAAGATCCCTCTGCTAGCAAATCTTCCAATGGATTTACTGTGCTGTAAGGAACCACCCTATTCTCTGTTTACCTTGCAGGTAATAACAAGAATATTCTGTAGAGAATTCAAACACAGAAGAAACATACCAGGCAAGTCACTAGAAGAAAATTAGGCTTACCTTCCTCAGTAAACATGTAATGCATTAGTAGATTAACTTCCCATTAGACAAATGAACAACCCAGGATGCAGCATGCTACAGAAGACAAACTGCATATCAGATGAAGTAAAACTCTAATCATAATTAAAATATCTAAGTAAACATTATCTGACTCAGAACCAAGCTACACTAGGGAAGCTCTTCACCGTGCTGCTACGTTTGAAGTGTAGTTTATCTCCCAGGGCTTAATGCCTGTATTAAAGTTACCCTGGTTACTGACAACTCCCATTCAATCACCTGAAATTCGTTGTCTCTGCAGTGGAGAACAGTGTGTTTATTACAGAGCTGGGTTTTGATAAAATGACCCAGAATACAGACATAGATACCTGAACCAGTGTATTTAAAACAGAAAATAAAAAAAACAGAAACAAAAAGCTCTCAATCCATGTTTTCAACATCAGCCGTGTGACAAGGAGCACAGAAATCAGAGATGAAGCAAAATTGTCATGATACTGATAATACAGAAACACTTACCGTAGCATGATGATAGATCACAATATTGGTAACTATGCTGAGACAAACAGCACATATAACTGAAGAAAATATAATGACATAGCTTGAGCACCATCATTTTTCTAAACTGGCACAGTCACTTAGAAGGACAGTCTGAATCATGTGCAGTTCTAACCGTTACATAAAATAAAGGATAAAGTCAACTCTGCAACATCACTCACTCTGGACACACAGACATAGCTATACAAGTCTTTAGGGCTCATCAGTTCAATCAAAACTGAGATAAACAGTCTTGGGAAGAGTTTAGAAACTAAAAGCCAAATCAGGTCTGCAGGACACACAGTCCTTGCTTATGCAAGGTATATGGCCTTTAAAGAAAGGACATTCACAGGTCCAGGATGATGCAATGAAATGCTTTGAAAACCATGGATACAAGTGATAGAAGGGTGAAGATTAAGAAGAACTGCTTGTTAAATAATTGGGAGGATATCCATGTTATATGCTTGGATTTTTCCTAACCTCTTCATCCCAATCAAAATCTAATGCAGCATCATCCAGCTCTGCTATGGAGAAGAGAGATGTCTTTGTGACCATGCTGGCTTTACTAGAATTTCCCAATGCAAAACTCTTCCTTTTGCTAGGATTGCTCACGTGCACCTTCAGCAATGGGCTGGGGCTCTCCTTGCTGGTGTCATTCTTAATGGCTGGTGAGGTTTCTGATTTTGCCTCAGGACGTGATACAAAGGAGAATGTCGACAGCTTGGCTAACGTGCTGGAGCGCACCTTCCCTGTGCTTGGACCACCAAGTTTCTCCTCTCCCTCCTTTTTCTTCTCAATGGGTGGAGGTGACACAGCATCAAAACTGACATCAGAGTGTATTGTTGCACTTTCTCTGATCTCTTTCCCTAAGGCCTGACCCTGCTTCTCTTCTTTCCCTTTATTATCAATTGATTCTTTTTCCAAACTACATTTTCCTAAGCGAGTCAATGTCATCTTGCTTTTCTCAGGTGGACAGCATTTTTCTGGAAGCTGCTCTCCCTGGAGCTGCTCTCCCGGCTTAAAAATAGTTTCACTCTGAAAAAGACAAAATTCTTCATTTGTCTTCTCTGAAGAATGACCAAGCTTTGTCCTTGGTCTGAAAGAAAATTTAGCTAGTTTAGCAGCTGGAGGACTTTCATTTTCTTGCTCATGGGAACTTACTACCTTTGTTTCCTTCACTACTTGATCTTTACTTCTTTTCCTCATGGAAAATGCTGCACTTTTTGCTGCCACTGATTTGCTGTTCTCTTCTCCTAGCACAGAATCTCCATCACTTGAGAGATCTGGCAGGTCAGAGGCAGGTAACTCTGAAGGAGGAGCCTTTGCCTTGGGGTCCTGTGTACTTGTAAAGAATCCATGTGACTTCTCCCTGTGCAGCCTCCGCCAGCTTCTAGAAGCATGCTGGTTAATAACTGAATCCTGCACACTAGCACTTGGTGCTGAGTCTGCAATATTATCTTCTGAAGAAGAGCAGTTGTGTTCTTCAGTCCTTTTCCTGCTTGCCTTGGAAACTTTGTCCTTTTGTTTCAGAGCATGCAGATCCACAGCTGCTAGTGACTCTTTTATTCCATTCTGCTTCCTTGGTATTGAAGCAGATCTTTCTTCAGAACCTGAGGCCTTTGAAGCCAAGTTATTTGCAGATATCTTGGGCACTGTAGACTTCTGAGAATTTTCTTCAGCATCAATGCTGCTCTCTTCCACGCTGTCAAACCATGCCAGACTGTTTGTATTTTTGTTATTACCATGTGCTGGGTCGCACAAGGGTTCTAGATGAATATTCCCTTCACAGCTGCTCTCAAGCAAAGGTGTCTGTGGCCCAGAGTTATCTTCTTGGTTTGAAGATTCTGACTGAGACCTCTGCTTTGACTGCCCAAATGCATCCTCATTCAAGCACCTTGTGGTAGTACTGAAATTTGTTTCTTCAGGCTGCTGCTGCCAGGAATTTTCCTTTTGCAATCTATACAACGAAAGAAAAAAAAACAATAGCAAATTAATTTTCTTCCTTCTTCTTTCTTCATTGCATTAGTGATACATAATATGCATGACTGGTGGAAAGCTACAAATAATGCAGGTCACAAAAGTATATTATTAAGTTTCACATAGTGCTCTGAAAGCTGGTGTTGCAGTCTGTGATCTTTCAGCAGCTTCGACAGTAAGAAGCAGAATTTAGTGTCCCCAAAAGAAGACAGGCAGATGAACAGAGAAAGCAACCACCTAAACTGCATTTCCTTGGGAAACCAAACAAAAACCCAAACTAAACAGCTTTTCACTACTTACAACCATTGCTGGAGTCCCTTACAGATTTTACATATTCTGTAATCTATTTTCTAGAACGGGAACCTAATTAAATCTTATCCTGAGCCAGGTAAAGTCTCAAATGAGTTATTGGAATGGAAAACCTAGGTATTACTTGGAATAGTGGTTGTTGCTGGGTTTCTCTCATAATCACTATGTACTCAACATGTCAAAAACATAATAGAATGAAAGCATCTCAAATCGCTTCTAAAACTTAATTATCACTGTCTGTGGCTATCAATATTCTCAGGGTCCTCCAAAACAACAGAGATGCTTGAGTGAGGGTTCCCTCCAATTTCAGAATAGCTGATGTTCCGTCTATTGTACCTAAACACATATTTTCCAAGGCAGACAGCATTCTGGTTTTTGCTAAACAGTGATACAAACCATGACTGAAAAGCAGCCACGTTCCATCCCAAAAGTGACTGCATTTGTCCAGAAGAAATTATTCTAATGTATTAGAAACAGTTTCTCTGCTCTGTGAGAGAGATAGCACATATAGACATGTCTATTTTAGAGGAATTACTATAATTGTTTACTAGCATGTTTATTCTTAATTTTTTAATGGAAGGTGGCAGAAATCACATGACTCATCAAGAAGGGATGAGACACATGATACATGCTTGTTTTATTGAAATACAGTTTAGGGTGAATGCATGGAACAAGTCTTCTAATACAGAATGGGTTGTTTTAAACAGGACATTAATTTAGTATTGCCTAAGGTGCTTAAGAGAGGGAAGAAGAAATCAGCTTAATTTGCTGCAGAGGACATTTGGTGGGATATTGGGAAAACCTTTATGAGCACTGGGTGGAGCAATCATGGAACAGGCTACAGAATGGCAACAGAAAATCCTCATCTTTAGAAGGCTTCAGAGCAGATATTGTGATCTCCTGATAGGAAGGTCAAACGCAGACCTGATCCTCTCTTTGTATTTGATCTCCCATTCCATCCTACATTTCTTTGATCCCCTTGAACACCTCTGTTTTAAAACTACCTTTGTCTGTTGCATATATCCCACTTTCATATGTTTCTGTTGACTCTGGTTATTTAATAAATCATTACTACAACTAACAAAGTAAGTCTCAAAAATATTCAAAGGAAGAATGAATTCTCCCAGCTGTTTCCATTAATTTCAATAACATTAATCTTTTATCTTCCTTAAACAGTAAGAAAGTTTCTTTAAAGCCTAATCTTATTTCAGGAAGAAAATGTGGGGTTTTTTTTTTAATGTTATTTCCTTCCAATTCTAGGGTTTTTCTCTCAGGTTCAGTGCATTAAAAGTTTTAGGTAATAACAACAAATAGGTTTCCCAAAGATTATTGCAGTGAGCTGAAAACTAGAGATGTGACAGTGAGAAGTCCAGCATGTAAAAAAGAAAAATCACCCAAAAGAACAGAACTTTGATTCAGGCTCACATTTTCCATTAACAGAAATAGAAGAATTCTGACAAGCCTGACACAAAAGGCAGCTTAGAAAATCATGAAGCAGATCTGCTGTGTTTTACCAAACAAGTAACAAAAGGTTATATAAAATTATTTGCTCAGCTACAGAATCTCGCATTTTGACTCTAAGAAGCACTTTTGAAACTTATCTGAGCATAATACTGAGATAAGAGTTGAGAACTCATTAAAATATTTGTAAATTCCATAACCCAGAGGCAGAAATGATCTTGTGATGATCTCAGAGTGCTACATTAAAACAATCTCCCTGATTATCCATGTCCTCTAAAGAACAAGTCCCTTCCCAATGTCAGACTATTTTTAGACCCTCTCCAGATACTATTGTGAAACAAAATTCTGCTTCCCTTCTGAATTAGTTTATTACTTCGTGTATTATAACCTGTCAAGTCTTCGCAGCTCTTTGTGCAGAAGATCTTTCAGCTCCAGCCGCTCCAATATGATTTCACACTGTGTCCGGTACTCCTCCATTGGATTTTCTGGGAATGAGGTGTGTAAGGCATTGATACCTCCAAGAAGTGCACCCCCCTATGGCACCAAAGACATTAAAAAAATAAAAACACGAAAATACCTTTGTTATTAAGCATCAAGTTTAAACAACAGAGACTATGTTATCTGAAATTCTCCCTTAGATATTTTAAAGCTTACGGTAGTAAATATTTGCTAACTGTATCCACACAAATAATCCTATTAGATCTGCTCACATGGTCAAAACTGCTCATAAACATAAAGCAATTACATGATCAAGCCTGCAGTTTACTCATTTATTTTTATTGACACATGGAATGGGAACACCACCTAAAACTTGAGAACATCATGACTGAAAATGAAAATTAGGATTGAAGATATTTTCCAAATACCTTGCAAAAACTGTGCCTATGTGAGGAACTTTTTTAACTGAAGAAGTTCTGACTGCTAGATGTTTTCAATAGCTTTGCCTATATTTCTTAAAGGAAATTACCTGGATATTAAGACTTGTCAACACAGAGTAAATTATTGGGCAGAAATATTTCTGAATAGCACTTTAAGAGTAATTTGCTATCTGTGAACAATTCAGTGAACTGTTAGTGATTTTAAATTGGGACAATTTTTGCCGTGCCCTGTAAAAATGAAGTCATTTATATTTGGAACTGAGCATCTCCACAGTGATTTGTTTCACAACAAATAATCTAGAATAGCTATGTAGTTAATTGCTCTTTGGAAAAAAACATCTCACACCACAAACCCTCTATTTTTCCGCAGATTAGTTAGCATTCACCACTCCTGTCTAATCTATAAAGCTCAAAACAAGTAATGAACGAGATGTGTATCAAGTGCCATGGGCACAATAGCAAAAGTCAATGAAGTCTCTAGATCCAGAAATTGCTACCTACGGGATCACAGGGATTACACATCTTCAATTATGGTAATTTCTGGTTCTCCAATTTTGCAATATAAAACATTATATTTAAAAAATTACGTTGAAACACATCACTGTGGTTAATTAAAGCTCTCTAAAACTACACAGTGCTAAAAATAAGGTTGTCCATGCAACCTTTAATGCATCCCACTGAAGTTACCACTTGGGGGTTTTTTCACCCATCACTTCAGGAACATGATAGATCTGTTCCACATAGAAGCACCAGTCTCTTGGCATGGAACAGGCTCCTGCAGAACCGTTCTGCTGTATTTGCTTCAGGAACTGGAAGGTTCATAGGCAATGAGGCAAGGGCTCAGTCTCTTGCTTAGAACAATTAAAAGCAGACAAGTAGGACCAGATTCTGCCTCTGATTCTCTGTTCCAGTTCTCATTATTCAGAAAGAGCCAGTCAAGAAAAGAAAGAAAATAAATCTCTAAGTGGGATCTTGATGTGGTGTGTGCACAGAAGGAAATTGCAGACAACAGGAAACATGCTCGAACGCTCAAAGTGCTACTACTCTGAAACTGGGGCCCCAACTATCTCTCAGGGCTGCGCTCTAGTGGACAATTTTTTCTGGACTGTGCATAATTCAGCTTCAGATCAGAGGAGTAGCACCATCCCATCACTTTGCAAGGACTGTATGAAGATAGGTGAATTGGTATTTCTGAAATATTCAAGGCCACTGGAGATGAATTCCAAAGAAAATACTTCAAGAAATTGAGAACAGAATTTAGAACAGCAGGTAATGAACAAAATATTGAGCAAAACACTGGCAAAAGATAGTTGTTTTTGGACTGAGTACTGTCGACCTGTGACCTAAGGACCCACTGAAAAAAGAAGAGGACTACGTGGTTATATATGCTGAGATACACAGCCATGGACTACAATAATGTCTTGCCCTCACTGACATTTCAGTCCTTTACTTGGCCATCACAAGGAGCTTCTTTTAAATACTGTGTGCGCATGTGAAATTCTAAGTGAATTGAAGATATCTGTGAAATTTCATTCCTGTGCTGGTGCTCACATCTCTGATTTATCTGCCCCTCTGAGATTCTGAGATATCATTTTGTGTAGAGGAAGGAAACCATATGACAAAACCACTGTAAACTGAGGGCAGAGGATCTAAAACAGAGAGAGAAAGTATTACAGGGAAACTAAGTGGAAAGGAAAGGTGTAAAATGCCTAGGGATGGGAAGACAAATTATAAAAAAGGAGGAAAAGGAGAGGGATTGGAAAAGAATAAAACAAGGATGGAAACATGACCAAGAGAAGGAGGGAAACAATGTTAGCAAGAGAAAATGAGGCAAAGAAAAGATCAAGCGAGGGGGGTTTGGAATGTGCTCACAAAGTAGGAAAGAGAAATATAAAGGTAAATTAGAGGGCTAAACAAAACAAAAAACTCCCATGAAGTAGGTTGGTGATGAAAATGTGATAGTCTTCCTTCCCAAGAGAGCTCACAAGAAATACCCAGTCACAGGAGAATTGTGACTTTTAATTTTATACTGGCAAGAACATGACTTGCAACATGAAGTTGCAAAGACAGCGTTAAAGGTAGAGTATGCTGAACTAAAAGGTGGCAGCCAGTCCTTCCAGAATGGTACTGGCACTTCCTCATTTACAACCTCATTATAGAGACTGACAATTAGGCAGGAAACTCAGAATGTATCTGTGAAAAATGTTGTGTTTTTTTTTTCTAGAGAAGGAATCTGTTTTTGAAAATAAACGTCTGAATGCTACTTCTATCATTTTTTAATAAAATAAATAAACCACTTCCTTAAAAAAAAACTACTTCAGTGGTTATTCATGCTTTCCAGGAGGAAAGTAAATTAGGACCCTAAATAGCAAATCTCATATTTGCATTTTCATAGCAAAATTGAACATGTTTGCCTACTTGCTCTTAAGAAGGTAAGAGTGAAGCAAAGATGGTAAGCATATCAAGCACTCCCAGGTAATCTTCTGCAGTCATAATTCAGGCAAATTTCTCACTGACTCTTGTTAGATAAAAACTTGTTATGCAATGTAGTGGGTTGACCCTGGACAGGTCAACATGCAGCCCTCAACCTGAGGTCAGGACTGTATAAAAATGAGACAGTGACCCCCAGTTAAAACCATTCTTTTACATTTACTTGTGCTGATCAGAGAGATGTACACATTCATTATTATTATTATATACATATGTTTCACTTTTTGAACGGTTACCAAAAAAAATAGTATTTCAGAGTTCTTAATATTCAAAACCATATTAATTGAAACCACTGTCCCATGATTTTTCCATCTACTTAATTACAGGTTTAATTACAGTTAATGAAGACCTACATGGTATCTTCTGCAGTTTCAACAGCTTCATATTTTAACTTTGATGCAGTGCTGTCATTAAAAAGCTGAGCTCTTCAAAACAGTGCAAGATGAATTGCAGCAGACAGCAAAATAAACTTTTCCTACTTAATAAGGTCAGGCCCTGTAGTATTTTTGAGATGAATTCCATTTGCAACATTGTGCAATAGATTATCTGTGGCACAAACCGGCATTAGTCTCTCAACCCTCACTGAAAGGACAAGGGAGATCACAAGCGCCTACCTGCCATATGTGACTGTGTGCATCTATCCTGAAGAGCTTTGTCTCCAAAAAAAGGAGCATATCCACTTCTGCAAAGGTCTTTCAGGCCCATTGAACTAGTGGGTGCTATATAAAACTATTTTAATTTGAAAATATTTAAATCAACCTTTACAGGAACATAGGAAATGCCATTTTGGATCAGACCAGTCAGCTGAGTAGTGGAGTACACCATCTCTGACAAAGCCAAACCCAAACATTTTAGATATGCTAAAAACCCCCATGCATAAAACTTTGGATAATCTACTAATGGTAATTTTTTTCCTACTCCAAAGCATGAAGATTTATTTATCTTAAAATTATTCTGCCTGAAGTAATAGTGCCTATATTATTTTCCACATTTCTACTTAAAAAAACCTTATATCAGATTCACATTTCTTTCACTAATTCTAAATGTGCTGCTTTTTCAACATCCTAATAATAATATTACAGTAAACTAAAATCTAGCCTTACACATTTTTTCAATGCATTTTTGCATAGAAACATTACATAAATCCATGTGATAATTGGAATGCACGATTTTCAGTCCAACCAAAGTTTTGGAATTTTAAGGTTTCTAAGAATAAAATTAGTCTTCTGAATGTTCTGAGTTTTACTATTACTACCAATATAGTTTAAAATTATTTAATGGCAAAATAAATTGTATGTCTTGGCAACTGCTTGAACTTGCTCCAAAAAATGATTTGGTTCTCTCAAACCTAATTAATGAGTGACTATATAATATCATGGAAGAAAAACTCATCAGAGGCTATGAAACATGGTGATATACACACAATTTCTGCCTCAGAATGACTTTAAAATGTAGACTACCAAAAGTCAGTAGTATGCCAAAACTTCAGTTAGACTGCAAACTATTAAAAAAGGTAGCAGGCCTTTATCCTAATCCAGATTTTTCAGTATAATCTCTGTTTAAGGATTTTAACAACCAAGATGGACTAAAAAAAGACTTGTCAAGGTCTCTACCTACTTTGCATGAGTCTATAAAATCCTTTCCAAAGAGAAGAAGGGATGGCACATGTCTGCATGTAAATCTGAATCCCTTAAATGTGGTATTGCAGCAATGGCAATGTCTGCAAGAAACCTTACCTGCATTGAAGATTCCATCACTGATACCACAGTTACAGCATCTTCCAAAGTCACAGTATCCCTAAACATCAGCCGGGCATGAGCTTTCAAAAATAAATGGGTGCAAGCGTTACTGAAGTCAAAACACAATTTTTTGGGTTTTTTTACTGGAAGGAACAAGATATTTCTTCAAATTTCTTCAGCCCTCAAACACTTGTGCATGGCCTTAACTTAAAAATACATATAATAATTTTGGTTTCAATGTCAATGTCAACAGAAACTGGAAGGATTTGTTTTTCTAGTGAACAATGGGGTGTAATTTTCAAATTGCAGTTACAATGACAGATGCTTAAAATTCTACAGTTAAAAAATGTGAAGTGCTGGATATGACAACAAAGAGTGTGATCTTAAACATCTTTATCTACATAGGCACATGTCATCACCATAAAGTAAAAAATAAGGTCTAATTTTCATCACAGGTCAGAAAAAAATTTATTCCTCTACCTGGTCTGTGTCACAGATTTGGTATTATTTAAGATGCTTTTCTCTACAATAGCTTTATTTTTTCTTCCTTCCCTTTCTTCAGTCAGCAAAATAAAAGTGATTTTTGTAAACAGATATAATGTAAACAATTTACCATATGAAGCATTTTCCTAATAGGCCATGGAAACACACTCAGTTCTCATTCAGCAAGAGAAAGGCAGGTTAGTTAATACCATCTAAATAACACTTTGAGAGAACAAAATCCTACTAAAAGCCCCAGTCTCATGAAGTGGTACAAAGGGAAGAAACACTGAATGTGAAAATTACAGGTGAATCTCGAAAAGTTAGGAATGTCTTTCACTTAAAATGGAGAATGTCCTTCCCTGAAAATGGATAACAAAACATAAACATCTAAAGTAGGAGGCACTACACTGCCATTTATGTTTGCTATACAAAATACAGCACATTTTTTTAAATTCATCTTGAAAATATTTGATAAGCCATTTTATAAAATAAAACCATGCTCAGACAGAGACATACTGCTTCCTTTGGGTTTTTTCTTATAAATGAAATATGACTTGAACTCAGAGTTGGAAATTTTTAAGCTGTACGGCAAAATATGGACTTGATTACTAATACTTCAGAAAACAAAAAATATGCTTTTATGTGGTATTGATTTTAGGATTATTAATACTTTAAAAATGCTTATTTTATGTTATATTAATTTCAGAGTAGAAGCAAATATTTGACTCAAATGGAGCCAAGTAAATCCTGAGACTGCCTTTCATAAAGACATGTAATTTCTAAGATTTTACTCTTGAATGTGGCTTCTTCTAGAGCTTTTAATACTTACTATGTAAGTAAGAATGTCAAAATTAAAACTGGTTTTGATAGTCTAAATGTAACACTCCTTCTCACATTCAAAACCTCCAACCCCAAGGCTCTTTAGATGAGAAGGATGAAACAATACAAGAATCACCTATCTCCCTCTCCATGGAAAAGCTGCTACTCTGCTTACTGGATATAATGATACTGTTCTATTCATTTCATAAAGGTTAATTGTTAGCCAAAAAATAAAAATGCCAGGGCTTTACCTTCTGCAAGGCGTATCAGACTCTCCAGCAGGCGGATGGTGGTGCGGGCAGCATTCCTGCAGTCACTCTGACGCTGCATTTGGTAGTAGCGAACAAGGACCAGGTTGCTCTCATCAGACAATTTTGGCTGTATGCTTTTTATAAGGCAGAAGTAGGTTTTCATCCTTTCCATGCTCCAGAGCTTTTCTGATTTGCTTGGGCAGCCTGCATTACAACATCCTTGTCAGTAATTCTGTAACAACAGACACCAAGCTGCTTCCTAAGAACTCCTGTTAAATAGACAGGAGACTATGAAAGAGACATTGCTGTACTTTTGGGGCATACTGGCTGTCTGTACACTAGTCCTCAAGGACTTGGTCAAATTCCAGTGCAGAATTTTACACACCACCCGATCCCCCCCGTACCAAAATCCACAGTAAAGCCTCCAGTAATTTCTATAGAACTGCTGTCAGCCTCACTGCCCACCAGATGGTAGAGGCAGTGCCAAGTGCTTTGGAACTCCTTAAAATGAAAAATGCTACATGAGTGTATGCACCTCCTCTGGCTGTTTTACCTACTCTATTGGAGCCAACAGCTACCTGCCACACTCTGAAGATTTTTTGTAGGGAAATATTTTGGAAAGGGAAGGAAGCTAGCTCCAGAAGCTTCCTCTAACCACTTCTTTTGTAAAGGGGATCAAAGCCATGTTTCTCGATGTGGATAGGGAAGGGGCTGATCAAAATCAAATCACACTGCCTTCCTTCATTCCAGAGCATGAAGCTCCACATGGGGAATGCTCATTCTTTAAGCCCTGCAACATGTGCATCTCTGATCTGTTCTGCCCGAATTAAGTTTCCCATTAACAGCAAATACAATTGCAAGACATGTAGGATCTGCAAATCAAGCACAGTAAAGGTATAAGATGGAAACAATCCACTTATTGAGCAGCCTGGGCTGAAATCTCTCTTAAATGATCCTAGAGTAAAAGTAGAGTGTTCTCAGCTCACCTCTCTTAATTAATTAGTGATCTCTGTCTTACACCTACTTGAAGAACAACCATAGAGCAGAAAACCACCATGACAAAAATGTAAACACTGATTAATTTGAAGGTTTGAAGAATAGCAAACAAAAAAATGGAGGTTAATTTAAAAAAAACAAAAACCATAAAACAAGAAAACCCAAACAAACAAACAAAACCAGAAACCAACCAACCAAAAAAAAAAAAAAACCAGAAAAAAACCCCACAAAAAATACCCAAAGAAAAAAAACAAACCAACAAAACACCTTATGATTTAAAAAGACTAGTCTTACCTTTATTTTGCAAGATGAAGGATGAAATTATGTGGTCCCATTCCTCATTCTTCGTATCTAATAATACTAAGACCAGGTCAAATCTGCTCAACAGGGGACTGCCAAGAGCTATGTTGACAGAGACAGACTCATTGGGGTCATAATGGCCTTTTGGGTTTGTTGCTGCCAGGATAGTTGTCCTTGTGCTAAGCTTGCACACCAAGCTGGAGAAAGGTATGGAGAACATTATGGTTGAATTAAACTGGGTGAGGAAAATTATTCCAAAGTGTTTAAAAACTTTTGTGGTTTTATGCTATAAAGAGCACATCTTGTCCTGAAAGACCATAATGTACACAATTATTGCATTAACATTTATTATGTGTACAGCATTTTTCATACTGACAGCAACTGACAGACAGTGATTTGGATACCAAAAGTCATCAACCAATATTGCCACAAATAATCTCTATATACAGCTAGATCCTTAAATAGTGAAAACCAACACTACTTTTCAGAAATAAATATTAGTTTGTGGGTTTATACAATATAGAAACACTTTTGAATGCTGTAAAGCAACACTTTAGCTTAATTCACCTTTCAAGACAGCAAAATAAAATGTGACATAAATATATGTTCTGTTCCTGTGTATAAACATGAATATGAACCCAAGTAAACAATGATGGCAGCCATATCAACTGAAATAGCCATTTTCTTCTCTTAACCATGATGTCCTAGTATGTGCTTGTAGATGTGGGGAGAGATTATTTTTACTCTAGTAGTCCAAATGCACTCCTTTTGGGTAAGGCAGCAGCAGAAGTATTCTAACTTTGGTTTGTCACTGAGCTATTTCTAGTCAGCTCCTGAGTAACTGCTGCCTCACGTCCAAAGTTCTTCTGTAACTGAAAGGAAGGACCACAGATCTTCCGCTCATTTATATCCAACAGGAAAAAACTTATGCTCCCATGCACCAAAATAAGACCTAAATTAACAAGGTGCCTAACCTATGTGTGCGAAGTTACTACTCAAAGAATCCTCATTATATGTGGTCCTTAAAAGTGAGCAATCAAGCATACCTGTGCAAGTTAGCAAACTGTGTTTGGGTCTATCAAACACAAACAACTGTAACAAGGAACTCAGCTGAAATACGTACCTTTCTTACCAAGGAGACAGGACCATATTGATTCCAAGTATTTGTGCCCAGCTGGCAAAGGCTGGTAATTACCCAGATGAGAGCAACATGACCCTGAGATAAGCTCAACTGTTAAGAGCATGGTGCTAAAAACACCAAAGCTGTGGGTTCAATCGCCATATAGGCCATTCACTTAAGAATTAGATTTGATGATCCCTGTGGGTTCCTTTCAACTCAGAATGTTCTGTGATTATTTGTCTGCTGTCTGACAGAGACTGGAGATGCTCAGAATAAGGGAAGGACGTGATCAGTTAGAGGAACCAAGATGTGACTGGAGCAAGAGCAGAGTGAAAGGTGACAAGAAGGAATATGGAAAGGGTGATGCCTTTTGAGTAGCAGAGATTTCAGCAGTACCAGGCAGGAAATAATCTGGGCCTGGACAAGAGCTGCATATGACTGACAAACTGAAATATGAGCTCAAAGATCCAAGTGGTGGGTGGGGGTAGTGGGGGGAATAGCAGATTTGAACACACACTACTTTGAAGAAAGAAAAGGAGGAACTTAAAGTAAGCAAGAGTTTATATTTATGCCACAACCAATATATAAAATTCAGCAGCCTGGAAATCTCTTGATGTGCTTTGGTTATCAAGCAGTATTACTGGATTTTACAGGACAAGAGGACACAGCCTCAACCTGTGCCAGGAGAGGTTCGGGTTGGACATCAGGAAGAACTTCTTCACTGAAAGGGTGGTCAGGCATTGGAACAGGCTGTCAGGGAGGTGCTGGAGTCACCGTCCCTGAAGGTGGTCAAGAATTGACTGGACAAAGCACTTAGTGCCATGGTCTAGTTGACAAGGTGGTGATCAGTCATAGGCTGGACTTGATGATCTTTGAGGTCTTTTCCAAACTTAATGATTCTGTGATTTTGTGGTTTTGGAAAAACGAAGCCCCACTTTCTGAATTGCAACAAAAAAAGTACTAAGCTCCTCATTTCACATAGGATTATTATAACGACTTGCAGCAAAGGACAAGAAAAACGATGACAAGTCTTTGTAGGAAAGTGCCATGGCCTATAGCAGTAGATTGAAACCCCAGCAGTGAAGAGGGTAGATATTTATTCTGATTGCTTGCAGCCTCTGGTCCAGTGCACTGTCCTTTGAAATGCTGACTCATTCTGTTTAGGAATACTGCTGAGAACAAAACTATTACATACAATGAAGAAAACAGACATATTTAATCAGCATCCCTCCAACTTGCTAAGTACAAGAGAAAAATCTCATGTTATCTTCTCACATATGCTAACACGCCACTTACCCTGCCTTTGCAACACTGATGGTTTGTTGCTCCATTGCCTCATGGATACTGGTTCTGTCATGTTCTTTGATACTATTGAACTCATCAATGCAACAAAGGCCTCCATCTGCAAGCACCAGTGCTCCGGCTTCCAAATTCCACTCCCCAAATTCCTTCACAGCAGTCACTGTCAAACCTGAAGAATCAAGTATTTCAGTCAGTCTCTTCATTAAAATGCAGGAGTGAACTTGAGTGAAAGAAAGGGACTCAGCACAGTGGTTTGAGCCATGCACAGAGGGCAAACCAGCAGGGATTCTTCATCATGTACCTCTACCACACAACTCACTTCACAGCTACCAGCAAGCAATCCCACTAGTGTTCAGGTAGGTTAGCCTGGAGCTGTGGAACAGATTCTGTTACGCTTCTCATGTTTGGATTGTGACTTGTTTTATGACTTTTTTAAATGATCAAAAGGGATTAGGGTACAAAGACTAGATCTGACAGATCATACTGAAAACTGGGGAAAAGGCAAAGATTGCAAAATTATGGAATGGACTCATTCAGGTCCTCCTCCTCATCAGCTACTAAAACAGACAGAAATTTTGGAGCTGCAAAGCAAAGTTTGGGAAAAAAATATATTTCAATTGTCATTTAACTCATGGCCCCAGAAAGCAGAGTCACATTCTTCCCTTAAACTAAGAAATCAAATTTCTTTATGAGTTTTTGGTTTCCTATAAGCATTAAGCAAGAATGAAAATCCAAAGATGACCAAGAATGAAACGGGGGAAGAACTACAAAATAAAGTTTTCCAGTAAATCTACACGTGATACAACACGGGGTAGATGGCAAGTCAAAACCCCTGTATAACAGTGGAAACAGCCACTCATTATCAAGTATGTGCAGCTCCCTCCAATCCTTCTATTCCCTATTTCCCAGCATCTTCTCTATCTTTAGCCCTTCTTTTTCACTCCAGTGTTCAGCTCAAAATATCCTAGTAGTTGACAAGCTGCAACCAGCCTAAAATCTCCTGGAATTCTACAGCAAAACCTGCACAAGAATCCCCCCTGCCTCACCATTTGGTTCAAGGCTGCAAAGACCTTCTCATCACTGTGCAGCCCACCACAGTATCCATTTGTTTGCAAATGGCCAGCAAAAAGTTACTGGAATTAAATGCTTCCAGATAACATGATATGTACTTCAGCTTGTAGTAAGGAATCTGCTCCATGTCCAATCTTTCTTGGTTTTCCTGGACTGTGTGCCGAAAAATGTGGGCAATCATACAGCAAAATTACAGACACACAAAAGTACTAGGCAGTACTAGAGCCTGGCTGCGCATATATTTCTGAATATTCTGTGGTGGGGGTAGACAACTTGCATCCCAGAGCCATGGGCGCTTTCTGCTCTCCCCCCGGAGCCGTGAGGGATGTCAGTGGCACTGCAGTGCTGCCTCATTCTGCTCCGCGCTGTCCCCTGTGCACGGCAGCCATGAGATGGCCTCTGCAGCAGGCCATGTAAGATGGCTTCCCCCGCTGCACACAGGGCCCTCGCACTGGCAGTGCTGCTGCACAGGCAAAATGTCCTGTCTTGTAGCTCTTCAGGGTACCCAAGCCCTCTACAAACAGAGGAAGGCGATGGTTTCCTGAGAGCACGGCCGTGTGACAGGCATGCTTGGTTCCCTGCACAGCCCCCCTTTGGTGGCCTCTCCAGCAGCAGCGCTCGGGGCCATGTGGGGAGCCTGTCCCACCCAGGGCACCCAGCACCCCACCAGTAAACCCCCCTTGGCTCCGGGGGCTCCCCAGCCAGCAAGGTGCTGTATCCCAGCATGGATACCCCTTGCCATCGGCCAAGAGGTCACTGCCATGGGCTGCAGGGTCAGGCTGCAGGGTCAGCCTGGCACCACTGCCCAGCCCCAGTCCTGGGCCAGGGGTGCTCCTGGCACCCGGGACCCCACCAGCATCCAGCACAATCAGCACAGAAACAGGAAAAAAACCCTACCAAACAAAGCATAACAAAAACTCAAAGAGCTGAAATGGCCCCAAACTGAAAGTGCCCCATAGCACATGGTGGAGACCCATAGATGAGATGGTTTAGCCTGTAAGTGAATTACTGCTCTCATTCTTATTAGGGGATGCTGAAAGCTTAATGCACCTTTCTGGTTGATTAGACTAGCTTTGTGCATTCTGACAGCAAAAGTGCTTCTTCTGGGAGGTGTCAGGAACAATTTCATCATGAGTGCTGGACTAAGGGTAGATTTTCACTCTTCCCAAGCAGCCAGCATTGCGGTTGCTGTTTATACAATACTGAACACTTTTAGCATCTAAAAACCCACTTAGGATTCTTTTAAACACTTGTGAATCTTGCCTTTTATAAATAAGGTTAAATAAAACTTTAAAATGAGCTCTAGTTGCAAGCAGTTTTTTGTCTCGTTGAGATACAGTGCTTCTTTAACTTTTTGCCTGAAGTGAATGGACAAATGATGATGTTTTGTCTCTGTTCTACCCATGGTTCTAATTTAGTTATGATATTTTGCCCTACTATTCTTCCAGCCTCAGTTTTCAGCTTAGGGCACTTTCCAAGCTGGATGTGGTCTTACATTGTTTGCAACTTGCAGAGGTTGAACATTTTGAAAGGAAATTTATTTCTTCTTTAGCTCATATGTTTCACAACGCTAAATATAATGCACTGACAAAAGAAGCATCTTCTATATATTAATCTAAACCTTATCAATTTTAATAAAAGCTATTGCGGGAGGCAGGATAAATACAGTCCCATAAGCTATATGCCAGCAATTTACATAAAGTCACATCTTAGGATTTAATTTTTTCTTTTAAATACAATCAGGGCAAGGCAACAGCTTTCAAACTAATGTAGAGAGTCCCTCTTGGTCATGAATGGAGATACGGCTAGGTGCGCGGTAAGATCCTTTCTCCTGATTTTCCCCCTTGCCTGGATTTTAAACTTTTTAATGAAAGAAAAGAAAAGAAAAGAAAAGAAAAGAAAAGAAAAGAAAAGAAAAGAAAAGAAAAGAAAAGAAAAGAAAAGAAAAGAAAAGAAAAGAAAAGAAAAGAAAAGAAAAGAAAAGAAAGAAAAAAAGGGAAGGGAGGAAGGGAGAGAGAAAGGGAGAGAGAAAGAGAGAGAGAAAGAGAGAGAGAAAGAGCTACTGATAAGCTTTCCTGAGGTCCTTTCCTAGGAAATTAGAGAAGCAGATGTTCCGCGGCTCCCCCACACTCGCCTGGATCATCTCCCGCCCCGGCCCCGCCCTGGCCCCGCCCCCCGCGCGCTGGCGGTTGCCGGCGGCCGTTGCCGGCGCGCGCCGGGCGGGGGCGCTGCGGCGGGGGCGGCGCGGGGCGGGCGCGCGCGGAGGCCGCTCTGGCCGGCGCTCGGTGCCCGCCGTGCCCGCGGAGGGAGGGCCCTCGCCCGGCGAGCGGCCAATCCGGGCGGGCGCTGGCGGCGAGCAGGGGCAGAATGGGCTGTAGTTGAGCGAAATAGGGAAAGCGGCGAACAGTGTGGAGCGTTCCCGGTGTAAATAAAAGGGGAGGCGGAAAAAAAAAAAAAAGTTTGTGGAAGTCGCCGCCCTGCAGCCTCGCTCGGGCAGCGGCGCGGGGGCTTGAGCGGTGCGGGAGCCCGGCACGGAGGACTTTAGTGCGCGGCGTTAACACGCTCTGCCTATTGTTTGTGTTTTTTTCCAAAATATGGCAAAGGTTCAGGTGAACAATGTAGTGGTGTTGGATAATCCTTCTCCTTTCTACAATCCTTTCCAGTTCGAAATCACATTCGAATGCATAGAGGACCTGTCTGAAGGTGAGTAGAATTTTTCTCCCCGATACGGATTTTGCAACCCCGGGCTCTGAGCTCGGGGCATTTAAGGCTTAAACTTTGCACAGGCCTGCGCCTACAATTTCCCAGTCTCTCCACCTCGGCCGCATCGCCGTGCCGAGCCGAGGGGATGTGCCGGCCGGGTGAGGGGATGTGCCGCTCCCGCCGAGCCCGGCGCCGGGGAAAGTTGGCGGCGTCCGCCCGCCCTGGGCGCCGAGCCGGGCCCGCCGCCTCTCCCCGCCATCGGCGAGGCGGTGAGCTGCCGCAAGTTGCGAGGAACTTGTTAGAGTGGAGGTAGCCATGTTGCCAGCTTTGTGTGTGCGTGGGGGGAGCGAGCGGGAGAGAGGAGGGTTGAACCGGGCTCGGCGGCCGCGCATCCCCGCGGGCACCCGGGATGCTGCGCGTCCAGCCCCGGCCGTACTCGGAGCGCGGAAGACGTTCCGCGGGGATGCGTTTTGCTGGCCTCGTGCTCCATTTTAATACTAAAAAAAAAATTTTTAAAAAATTAAAAAAAAAAAAAAAAAATCACGGTAGAAGGCAGGGGTGGGCTGGCTGGCTGGCCCCGCATGCCGGCAGCGAGCACCCGCGGTAGGTGCGCGGTGCCGGGGGCACGGCTCGGAGGGGAGCGCTGGCTGCGGGAGCCCCGCCGGGGGGGAGAGGGCCGCCCGCCTGCCACTATTTTTGGAAGTCACTCGAAAGTTACCGGCAGCAGCTAGCGGGTGGGGGGCGGCCCCGGCCTTGCTGCCCCACGGGGACCCCCGTCCTGAGCCGGGGCCGCCACCACACTCCCGTCGCTCTCCCGCCTTCCCCCCGAGCCGGGCGGGCCGCGAGCCGCCCTCGCCCCGGCCGCGCTCCGCAGCGCCGCCCCCCGGCCGGCCGCGGGACGCGCCCCGAGAGGCCGCGCGTCGCCCCGCGGGCGGGAGTTTCGAACGGCTCGGGGCGCGGGAGGGAGTGCGGGGCGCTCCTGCCCGCCGACGGGCCGGGGAGCAGGAGGAGGCCGCCCGGCTGGGCTGCCTGTGAGCGGGAGAAGACACTGCATGGCCGGCACTCGCCAGGGAGCCCCGCGGGCGGAGGGGCGAGGGCACGGCTGAGGAGAAGGGGAGTTGGGTGCTGTCCTGGCTGAGGTGCCCCGGCAGGCTCTCGGTTTAACCCGCCTCAGCCCGCCTGCCTCTGCAGCAGCGCGTACTCGAGCGTGCCGGCGGGATGGTGACAGCGCGGGAGGGAGGGACGGCCGCCGTGGCGGGAACTTCAGAGGAAGTCTCGCCTGAGCCAGGGATTTCCTCTAGGCCTCCGCCGCCTGTCTCCTGCCCTCTTGCAACTGACCGACGCTGTAGCTGCAACTGTGCTCCATGCCCGTCGCCACGTTGCTGCCTGGACCTCTCTAGTCAGCCTGACCCCATCCGAGGTGCAGCATCGGGCCCCCTTCGTGGCAACTGCTGTGGCAGTGCCCGTCACAGGAGCTCCGTGCAAGATGTTAGGCTTTTCCTCCCTGTTGTGCACAACTGTATGTGCACACACGCACAGTCCTCACACTCTGGATTTATGTTAAAGTTAATCCTGGACAGTCGTTACGAGACGAATTATAGATGGTCCAATGCAGAGTTCTCAGCTCCCTTCCCCCACCAACAAGCAAGTTAGACTATAGGAGAAACTAGAGATGAGCACTGCTATCTTTCACATTTAAAAATAAGATTAAACACAGCCATTGTATACTGGATGAAAAGTCATTGCCTTTGCTTTCCTGGGCTAATATGTCTGTTTACTCTGCTATTTTCAGTCCGTAGTCTGCAACACTGATCCTAAAATTAAATTAATGAACTCCAGCCCTCTTTCTTGAAGTTGTTGGTCTGTATCAAGATACTTAAATAACATTTTAAACTTATTTTTTTAAAATCTGGGTATAGTACTAATTACTGCTGGTTTAGAATAAGCTTTGTGCTGTTCTCCTAGAAAAATGGCACAGGATAGTGTGATAATCTTAAGCAGTTTAGCCTAAAAGTCCTCACTTCTTGTAAGTAGTAATTTGTCCTAAGATACAGACAAAGCTCCTTAATTATCCTGGATGAGTACCCTGAAATACTGGCAGCAGCTAGTACTCCATGCTTAAAAGGTAAATAAAACCTCTGATACAATACCTGGGCAACTGTGTTGTGTTGTACAGAGGAATAAAATCCCTTCCCAAGCCCTGTTTATGATGACAGTTAAACCTGCAAAACGATGGTAAACAAAATAAGCAAGAATTCACTAATGAGGAAAGATAGTTGCAATCTTAAAGCAGTCAATTTCTGTTCAAGTGCTAATTTTTTTTTCTATGCTTAACTTCCATTCCTGCATCCAGAAACCATGAGGCAGACCTTGGGATTTTGCTGAGTGTACTGATCAAGTTAATGTAAGAGGGTACAGGATTGTGCTTTTGCAAAGGCACTCAGGGCATTGTTTGCAAGGGGGGAATAAAAGACGTATACCATGTAAGTTTGTGAAGTACAGTTCTGAAACAACAGCTTAATTAAGAAAAGAAGTGTTATAGTTTTTTGTAATGGTAGTCTTTTTTCCTTCTTGTTTTAAAAACCCCAAAATCTGTCTTGCAAGATTGGTTTCAAATGTGTGAATAATATTAGTTGTGAATCAAAAAGGGAAGGTGAAAAGCTGACCCAGGAAGAGCTAATTTGGGCTGATTTGCAGTTTCAACCTTAAAACATCTGTGGGGGAGAGGCTGAGTTAGAAAAAACTGAATTGTAATAAATGCTGGAGTTTAGTGCATTGCTTTAAGGAGCAAAATGCTACACTGATTTTTAAATTTTTTTTTTTTGGCCTATAATTCCATTTCAGGATGTAGATAAAATCCAAGCACCACTGTCTTTAAGAATATGGTCTAGTCATGCTGTCACAATTTTGCGAACTTTATGGGTAACACAAGTGACATGTGAAGGAATGGGGGCATACAGTTAGTGTGCCTGGAGCTTACTCAGTGGGTTTCTTGCTCAGTTAACTACTTTCCATGATCTGTGTAATTTAAGCTGAGAGGTGTGTATGTGGAAGGTGGGAATTTTGGTTTGGAAGGTTAGTCGGTATTCAAGGATGTGATGAGCTATAGGCATCATCCCTCTGCTGTAGCCATGCTGACAGACTTCGAGAAGATGCTCAACACAACTCCCAGTTAGTAAAAGCACCCTGTTCTCTGTATAAAATTTGAAAAGTAACTCACTATGAAAATAGAGGGATTCCTGTGGTACAACTGATGAGGGAGAAAAAGTGGGATAATCTAGTTCATGAGGACAGGGTCAGGCGTCAGTGAATTTCCCTGATGAAGACAGGTTCTTGTTATTTTAGGCCTGTTACTAAAGAAGCAATTTTAGCCTATGCAAAGCTGTAGATCAGCAAGAGTGAAAGACCCCTAACTATAATAATAAATGTTTGTTATTCTTTATTTTTTTCTTTTTTCTGTAGATTTGGAATGGAAAATAATTTATGTGGGTTCAGCTGAAAGTGAAGAGTATGATCAGGTGTTAGACTCTGTTTTAGTTGGACCTGTTCCTGCAGGCAGACACATGTTTGTATTTCAGGTAAGTTTGATTTAACTGTTTCTAAAACAGTTGTGCTAATTTGTTTAGGCGTAACTGTATCAAACTAAGAGGCACTTGAAAAATAATGGTAAGCTAGAAAAAAATATTGCAGTGAGCTCCTCAGGTATGATACACCTTCCTTTAAATTCTGTTACTGAGCTTGTACTTCTTGCCCCTGATATTTCTTGGTTTTTTTTTTTGGGTTTTTTTGGGTTTTTTTTTGTGGTATCAATAATAAGTGATAAAAGCCCAGTTTGATAGCTACTGATAATTTTAACCAGTCTGGTTCATAATCAGCAGTGCCAGTTGCCTGGTTTACACCAGCACCACCAGGGTCACCTGTCGCTGGTGGCAGTTTCAGACAATCAGGAGCACTAGGTTAATGTGGACAACGCTTTCAGAGGATCAGGCCAACAAACTAATTGTGAGACTCAGCCAGAACAATCAAGAAGTTTGTTTCTGTTTGGCAGGATACATCTTCAGCTGTGATGTTTGACTAGGCATGCTAAATCGTAACAAAATACAGTGATTCCTAAAATAAAGATAGAAATTCAGTGGTAAATGGGAGGTATTCAGGACACAAGTCTGTAGATCAAGACTGCGCAAAAAAGCCTAGAGCATGGGACAGTCCTATAAAATACTGCTGTTAAAGCCAAAAGTTAATAAGGAGGAATGAAGGAAAAGTAAAAAAAAGAAAGAGCAGCACTAAGATGGCTTACTGGCCTAGTCTTTTTTTCCTTTTTAATACAGGGCAGGTAAACCTGTTGTGGGCTTGCCTGAATTCTTATGGAAGCTTTTTTTTTGTTTGCTTGGGATAATTTCTTTTGTGGTGGTGGGGTTTTTTTGTTCTTTTTTTAGTCAAAACTGTAATTTTTATTAAAATTAACACATTTTTCTCTATGAAATACTAGATTTTTTTCTTGTAAACTGAGAGAAAAATCCATTGGATGCAAAATCAGTTAGAAACTGAGTATGTCTTATTGTTTAAGAACCCTGCTATTTTCCCAAATACTGTAAATTCACTTAACTAAGGGCAAATGCATGAGCATTAAAAAACTTCAAAGTGCTGATGAATACACTGCCTTACTTCTCACAGTTACTGTAACTGATTTAAAATAATACCAGCATTTGTGAGACATCCTGATTAATCCTGTAAGTTCCAGGAAAGGTGGTTTGTTTGGTAGTTTGGGTGTGTTTGTTTATTCCGGGCTTTTTTTGTTTTTTCATTGAAGGACAGGCTTAAGGAATCGCATTAGACTGGAGGTTGCATTTATCAACCACGTACATGCAAATCAATGTTGAAACGTTTGTTTGGTTTTGGAGCCAAGCCTAATTTTTCCACACTGCAAGTAAAGCAGATGTGTAACAAATGCATCATTTATTAACAGTTTTTCCATTATCAAGCTATTATAGCCTATGGCATTAATTGGTCAGAAATAGGTGATCCTCTATTGCTCTCAGAGGGGCTACCTTGTATTTGTATGTGGGGAAATCAGCTGGCATTTACAGTTCTGATTTAAAAGATGCACTGTTCTCAAGCAAAGGTCTGAAGATTCATTGTTGATGTTGATGGTGATGGGAAGGAGCAAGAAGCAGGTGCCTAAAGAAGGCATGTTTTGGCTGTATGGTTGGGAAAGTCTGAAATTTACTGGTCTTGCAGTTTCTGTAGGATGGACTCAGCAATTGTATCCTGGTTATAAATGACACTACAGCTAAATTAGGAGATGTGTAGAGGTTTTGCTTAGATTGGAGTAGGTCATGTAAGAGACTCCTTCTGTTAAAATATCTTTTGTATTTCTTACGGAAGTACTGTTGAGTCTGAGCATATTATGCTTCAAAGGCTCTGGATTTCAGGTGAGGGTGGGACTCAGCTCATGTGCACACAGGAGACCACCAAAACCCAAAGTGCTGCAAGAAACCTTTGCTGATCACTGAAGCAATTTTATTCACCAAACTGAAGCAGCCTGGGATATGGAGAAAACAAGTAAGGGAAGGCAAGAATGGGGCAAAGCATAGAACTGCTGCAGGAGGCATGTGATACAAAGAAAAGAGATTGTGTTCATGGGGAATAACATAAAGAAAGGACCTTTGCAGAGAAGTATAAAATTTTCAGATAACCTGCTGTAGCTTTCTCTAGATAGGAAAATGGCTGAAATAGCAACTAAAATGGAGTACCACACAGATGGATTACGAGGGATGATAAAAATACCTTAGATGAAAAGAAGATGTGGATCTGGTTGGGAATTCAGCATTACAAAAAGATGGACAATTATTGTGCTTTTCAGATCTACAAAAGCAGCTTTTTGTTTTAAAACCCCAAAACATTACATTTAAAAGGGTTTCAATAGTAAAGGCCCACAGCTTGGCCTGTTTGTTTCTAAATGCCAACATATACATAGTGAAACCTGATGCCTTCTCTGTTCTCTTGGGAATTTGTAATAAAATCACAGAAACTTCTTTTTGAGCATATAAGCAGATAAATAATTTACTCTCCTTAAGTGGGCATGTAACCTTTGCTACCTACTCTGCAGTAAGAGCTGTGTGAATAAATGGCATGTGGAAAAGCAAGAGAATTCAAGGGAACATATACATGGGCTGATTTCATAGAATTCTTAAGTAATCCATAGCATAAGAAAGGCATATTAAGAAAGTGATTTTTATGCAAAAATTCATCTACTGCCTCTGCCCACCAAAATACCTGTTTGCAGATAATCTGCTTATTTATCATTTGGTCATACCAAGCTCTTCTTTTTTATTTCCAAATGTATGTGATCTTTGGTACCTTAGTAATTAAGAGGTTTGACAAAAACATGAAGTTGAAAATTTAGAAAACTGTTCTAAACAGTCCAGTGTTCTTTTCATGCAGCAAAACAATGCTTGAGAGTTAAGTAGGATTAGAACAGTTCCTTGGGTTCGGAACTGTGTCATAGGATATTACAAGATGGAAAATTGACAGCGGGAACCTGGAAAACTAAGATCTTACATTAGAATGTGAGTTGAGTTTAATGGGGAGTTAAATGGAACATAGTCCTTTTGTTGCCCATTACTGTGGAATTTAAAGTGATCAAATAGTTCCAAGCACTGTTAGACTATGGAATTAATGATTTAATCTGTATTGGCAGTTCTTGTGATTTCCTCAAGCTTCTGCATTTGTTCTGTTCTTTGGCCATCTTTTCCCTTCCCCTATGCTAGTTGTAAAGCCATTCAGTCCTTTTCTGTTTCCTTCAGGGCTGGAGGAAGATGAGTCCTACCTGATTCCCTGGTTTCTTCTCCTCTCTGGTGTATTTGTACCTGAGAGGTCTGACTCATCTAATTCTTCTGCAGAGTGCCTACAGCTTCTCACAAAAAGCTAGACTGCTTTGAAGGCTTAGAATTGAAGTGGCAAAGACTAGAAGCCAATGCTGCATGAGCAGTAGCTCCCAAATTTCACCATGCTGGAGCATATAAATACAGAAAAGTAGGGATGAGAGGGACAACAGAAATTAATTCCATTCATCCTCTGTCCTTCGGCAAAGTTTGTTGCACCCGAAGCATCTGAACACACATTACTAATACCAACTTGTTCTCACAACATGGGTGTTCATTGGTGACTTTGGATGTTCATGAGGAATTGTAAATACGAAGCTGTTTTACTGTGCCTGGATTGCTGTTACTTTAAATCCTGCAGTAGAATCAGGCATCATATTTTATCAATAGATGTAGTAGTTAGGAGGCATTTTAAGGGACTGATGTGAGCTACATTTTATGAGGCAAATTTTATTGACAAGTAACTGCAGAGCCATGGTAAGTAAGGACACAGAGGAAGATTTTATCAGTTGCTTATCAATTAGGTTTGCATACTGGCTGAAAATGTTCAAGCGTCTTAGAGAGATGATGCATTTAAGTGCATAAATTTTAACAAACATATGTATTAGGAAGGAAGCCAGAGAAGGTACTTCATTCCTTCCCTAGAAATCTGTGGAACAGCTCAAACCTTAGCATAGCCCATCCCTTTTCTTGCTGAAGTATAACTTGCAGTCTGTAGTTTTAAGGCTTTAATCTAGTTAAGAGCACACATACAGACCAATTCAAACTTGAAGGGTGTATGAGAAAATAATCTTGCTCTACTAATTTACCAAGATGGGCTGGAGAACCATGGGTAGAACTGGAGTGATGTTGGTACCCCTGTTTGAAGAACGGTTCAGCTGATCAAATATTTAAAAGCAGTTTTGGATCAAACCTGGCCAATCACCCATGAGAAATGTCAACGAACAATTTTACTGTATTCTAATTCTATCTTTAAAAGATGGTGTTCTAAATCTAGGGTTGATGTTGTGAAAGCAGAATATTTTCTAGTTAACTTGAACAATTCTAAATATAGTCACTACTTAGCTGCTGAAATACACTACTTGAGATTCCCCTGCTAGGTAGGCTGTGCTATCAATTTTAATTTCTCTTTCCCTTTCACATTTAGGCTGATGCACCTAACCCAGGGCTTATTCCAGATGCAGATGCTGTAGGTGTAACAGTTGTGCTAATTACATGCACATACCGAGGTCAAGAATTTATTAGAGTCGGCTACTATGTAAACAATGAATATACTGAAACAGAACTGAGAGAGAATCCACCAGTAAAGCCAGATTTTTCTAAGGTAAGGCATGTTTTGTTTTAGTCATGTATCAGAGGTATGCTTATAGAAAGAGGTTTTTAAGAAACAAACCCAAACGCCAAGTGATTTCATAAAGTGCATGGAATGAGGGAGGCATCAAATAATGGAAAATACTTGGGGGGACAAACAAGTGCCATGTGGTTGTCATAGATTTAGGTAATACTGAGAAACTGTCAAAAATTTCTACCATCTTGAAGACTTGGCTGTACTTTCACACTGACTGTGAAATAAACGGTTGGATTTATTTCCACCTGCACCACTGTTTACAAAGTGGCTCTGTTCTTCAGAAAAACAATACAATGTCTTTTCTAGGCCCATCAACCTGAAACTAAGTTGTAGGTATTAATTTACTACATTTGTTACTTGGCTGTTCTAGTGTCAGAGCTGCACTTTCTGCAAAACTTTAACAAACAAACGGGAACAAGTTAAATGAGAGAACATGGATAGCCTGGTTGGATGATTATCTGATGAATGGATAATTTGAAATAGGAAGTATACAGATTAAGTTATAAAAAAATATATCCTTCATGGTAACAATTAAACCAGGACTAGAATTAAAAGATGAAATGAAATAGTATGTTTTTCTATGCTTAACCTAATTATCAGGGATCAGATACTAAATATGTTCTCAAAATTACAGTTAAGTTTGAGGATTCTTAAACTTTGGGTATGTTCCTTTCTTAATTTCTTTCATTTAAAACATAAGTTATTTGTCATATTGGTTATCAATGCCAAAATGGTGACTCCCTTTAAGCACTTGAATTTAGAATGCCTAGAACTACTTGTCTTCATTCTCTAATTATATAAAAAGCTGGCTTTGCTCCTGTGAAAAAGAACAGCAAAAGCTACTATATATTTGTATACAGAGTCCTTAATGTGACTTTGGGACAAAATGGAGATGGCATGAGTAGAAGGTTATTAAAGTGATTAATTAATGGATAATAAGCTCTACTAGGTTCTAAAAAAGAAATGGTCTTTTTAGTTTGCACAAGGGGTTAGGAAATACTTAATGAGAGTATACTTTCTTGGAGAATAAAATCAACAAAGTAAACTTTTCTTGTGATCAGTCTTAACTGTCATAGTGAGTGTTCACTGGCACTAAGTGGCCATCCTCCAGGTAACTATATATAATCTTTCACCTCTTTTCAGAATAAAAGAGAAAATGAGCATTTTTTTTTTCCCTGCATACATAAATAAATGCAATAGGTTTTCAAAGGAAAATTAAGGCCAGCCATGAGAATAAGATAGGTGACTAATCATGTCCACTGCCACAGTTGTTAGTATCTTCCAAATATAAATGTTTTTATTTTAAAACTTTAGTAGATAAATTCTCTTAGTGAAATCAGTCTAAGGTTTGGTAGTTTAAGGATAAGATTGTACTTTTAAATGAAGGTGAGAAGTTGAAGGAAGTGATAGGTATTGCAAATACCGTGAAGTTGATGCAAAATTTGATGAAGTACTGTGGTTTGCAAAATCCTTGTGGGGGTAGAAGTTATTTGCTTTACTAAAAGCTGGATGAAATAATAAACACTTGCACTTTACTTGTGGATCTCTTTCACAGCCCTGACCTTGCAGATAAGGGCAGAAGAGTTAAAATATTCTCTTGAGAAAGTGGTTGTTTTGCTGAGTAGAATATTAGGGAAAATGAATAAGTGGTGTACTGTAGGCACATTTCTGATCCATAGGTAGTAGCTATAGATTAACATTGATGTGAACTCCCTTTTTTTAAACCAACTGTTTTGCACAAACAAGGCTATAGGTACTAAAGTATAAAGATCTATATGCATATGAACTCCAGTTTGAGATGTACACATTACAACCCATATATTTTCTTCTTTCCCAGCTTCAGAGGAATATTTTGGCATCTAATCCCAGAGTCACAAGATTCCACATTAACTGGGAGGACAACACCGAAAAACTGGAAGATGCAGAGAGCAGTAATCCAAATCTACAGTCCCTGCTTTCCACAGATGCATTACCTTCAGCATCAAAGGGGTGGTCAACATCAGAAAATTCACTAAATGTTATGTTAGAATCTCATATGGACTGCATGTGACTAACCACCATTCTTTTGGTACTGTATATGTGTTAAACTGTAAAAACAACCAGAACTATTTCCCTCAAATTCCATGAGTACATAGTTGAAGCAATGTGAAGAACTTGTTTTAAAACATCCTGTAGAAAGTTTATATAAAACAAAACAAAAAAACCCAACAAACAAACAGTATTTGAGCAGATTGTGAAATATAAATACAACTATTTTTAAGTAATTGCCTTTTTTTTCTAATGTGTTATTCTATGTGGTCTAAACCAAACCTGATTAAAGTATATGTATTCTCTCCCCTCCCCCCCTACTTTGTAAGCACTATTAAAAGCTGAAAGAAGTTTAAAAGTTAAAACATTCAGGCAAAATGAAGGAATAATGCCATGTCCTCATCTCTGCTATCCAGATTGCCAAATATAAAGTGTCCTTTAATAGCATCTTAAGAACAAAATTGTCATTAGATGAAGTGCAAAGAAAAAAGAATCTCTTATTAACAAACAGTCCAAAAATGTCCTTTTGCTCTGAAAGCAGACAGCACAGTATAATTTTAGGTGCAAGCTTCTTTTCCTTTCAAGGCACATACTTGTTACTTAAAGCATGCAATTTGAGACTTACCATCTGCTATCTTGGATTTTAGGACTTTCTTTTTATTTAAAATCTCCTGCTCCTGCTGTTTAGTCAAACTGTGGTTTGTTCAGGACAGTGTTTCATGTGGATTGGGGTGGGTACCTCAGGAAAGAACCCTTCTTCAGCCACCCGAATAGCATACACAAGTGGTTGGAAGGATGCAAGCAATTACTAGAAGATTCTTAAGTCTCAAAAGCAATAGTGTGAATATCCCAAAAATGCTTTTCTGCAATATTATTATGTATCACTACTGGTTAGTATGTTTATTTTCAGGCGTGCTTTATTGTAGTCTTTTTCACTAGTAGTAACAAGTTTGGATGTTTTCTTTCATATTTTTGAAACACCTGGAATTTTAAACTTCTCTGTTTTCTCTCTAGCCTTTAAGGCAATCCTGTTCACTGGTATTAACCCTGTTGTGGCAGGTATGACACACTCATGAATACATTACTTGCCCTGAAGCTCTGAGACATCCCTAAAACATCCTTGAAGATAAAAGAAACAAACAGTAAACTGTAAAGACTCAAGACATTATTCTGACGCTTAAGAATTTAGTTATTCCTTCCAATCCTCATTAGCTTTATATATTTACTGTGCCTGTATGTGCATTTAAATTGTAATCTGTCATGCCAGATTACAGGAATATAGTTCTACTATTTACTAGTCACTGCCCAATTTATGAACCCATGTAGGTTCTGGGCCCTTCAAAAAAAGGTAATTTCATGATGATTGACAGTGTAGCTCTGAATAAAAATAGAATGCTTTCTGTTCTCTTTCTGCATTCTCTAATGGGGATGAAGATGTCCCAGACAGTTAGTGCTTCTGTCTTTCCACATCATTAGTAAAATTGTCTTCATTTCAAACATGCGTTTTTTAAACTGGAAAGGAATGACCTGATCTGAATGTGTTTCTAGCAGTACTCATCTAGGGTAGATGAATTAATGAAATTCATTAATATTTGGAGGCCTAGTTCTAATATGTGCTCTTAAAACTCTTAATTGTCTAAAGTGATAACCAGCAATCTAAAAATGTTAACACTCATTATAGTATGACTTAACACAAAGAACTGGTTCCCTGAACTAGCAGTTACTTCACTTGAGGGCTGAAGTTCTGTGAACTTTATGCACTTTCATGCACTTTATGTTCTATTTATAAGTCTATTTAAGATATCTCATAAATGTAAGCATGTAAATAACTTAGTTATCTGCTGAAGGATTGACAGGCTTGTGAAGTCTGCTATGAATTAAGGCTACTGTAGTAGTATCTCAAGCTCTTGCCTCTATTGAATATTCAAATGAAAACATGATCCAAGTACAAGGTGTAACCAAAATCCATCCACTGGCAGCACGAAGGCTTTTTAGAAGCATATGCCACAAAGTGATGGAAGCAAAATTCAGTCAGCAAAACAATGTGACCCAGCAAACCAATTAATTTAGAGGAATGGAAAAGTGAAGCTCTGTTGTCAGTCTAAAAAGTCATCTGTGTGTGAGAACTTGGGTGCAATAAACTTCAGGCTCAACTGTGACAGGATGCTGCAGTAGAGCTTGGCACCACCTTACCTGGTACACTCGTGTGGCCTGAATAGAGCTGACCCACCACTAGCAGGAAGAGGATGCTATGCTTGGTGAAAAGTGGAGACAAACAACCCTACCTCATGATCTTTGCAAGATAAACAGCATTTCTATGCTTTTTGAGAGGCTGGGTGCCTCAGGTCATTGCAGCTTTGTCCAGATCTTAGCAATCAATACAGCCTGCCTTCTGAGTACCATGTTTCCTGACAAAATCACATTCCAGAGACACAGGATTTGAGAAACCAACTTTGAGTCCTCCAGAGACTTCAGGCAATATCACAGCACAAACGAATGGTATTAAAAGATAGAATGCATGTAGGGTATCTGTAAAGACTTGACCTTGATCTCTGAATGTTTTTGAGCAGCAGGTCTGTGCACATGACATAGCTAACTAGTGTTGACATCACAGTATTACAGTTTCAATGTTGAAGATGTATTCACCTTCCCACGAACCATTACTTGCTGAGGCCCCTAAGATGCAAAGGAATGCTACAGATTTTGCTGACAGGACTGGTGATGTATTTCACTGTGATTTTATGACAGACAGACCATTAGAAGACTGTCGTGCTTACCAGAGGTTATTTCTGTATAAAGAAGTAAGGGAATCTGACAAGGTAACATCATGGATGAAAAATGTGTGCAGTTTTTATATCTAGCTTGAAAAAAGTTGTCCCTCAGCTTATAGTCACTGATTTATTCAGGCATCACCTTCAGTCTGGATTACTATGACACTTAAATTTGAAGGAGGCAAAATGGTTCCAGCTCCATCAAAATGGACACTAGTGAAATTTAGTCTTTCCAGTGGCTTTACAAAGCTCCACTGAAAAAGCCAACCATCCCTATAGATCTTCAACAATGAAACAACTCGGAACTTCACTACAATAACCACAGTAACTTAGTTTTTAGCTTGCCAGACACTGTATTCCTGAGATGGGA
Organism: Eopsaltria australis; assembly: GCA_034509425.1. Taxonomy (NCBI): domain Eukaryota; kingdom Metazoa; phylum Chordata; class Aves; order Passeriformes; family Petroicidae; genus Eopsaltria; species Eopsaltria australis. Next base: position 325,935 of record JAVTVJ010000068.1, on the reverse strand, counting down.
GTGACAAAAGTCAAAGAAATCTGGTGATCTGACAGTCCATTATTTTCTTTGTAGTGCCTCAGCTGCTGGTTTCCTGAAGTCAGCTCAGACTGAAAGGTAGCCACTTGCAGCTAGACTGATTGTCCACTGAGATCCGAAAATGCTGGTAGGAAGGAAAAAGGAAAAATCCCAAGCGTGCTATGCCCATATACATATACTCCTAGCAAATCCTCGACAAGAAAATCTTCTGGCTTCTGTCTGGACAGCTGCAGATCCTTCACATATGTTAACTACCCTACTCCTTACCCACAGCAGAGTGGTCTGCAAGAGTACAGATTATCTCATTTATTTTGAGAGCCACCGAAGTTTGGTCAGGAGATGATGGGTTAATTGTTGCTGTGGTTGCTGGTTGGGGGGCTCTGCTAAGGGCCAGCCAGGAAGATACAGCTACGTGTAAGGCTGGCAGTGTATGTGGAACTCTTCTTAGGCCCTCCCATTTCTGTTTCTGTTTCCAGTTATAGTTCTGATTCTTAAAAGCTGGTCTTGTAGTGTGTGATATGAGAGCAGGCCTGGAGAAGATGGATGGAGGGCTTTTTCCTTGATTTTTGGTCTAGGTGAAGATGGTACAAGGAAGAGCCAGCTGGAGGCACTAGGAAGGCTTTCTTAAAGGCAAACCCAAGGCTTCTACATGGAACTCAGAAGGTCATTTCAGGAGGAGATGGAGGCAGGATACACTTAAATGTTTCCAGCTTTAAGTAATGCAGTTTTGGAGGCATGGCTGGGCACTTGCTGTTCATGGCCTGAGGGGTGTGACTGCAGACAAGAGGAAGTCAGAGGAAGGAGGTGTGTGTGCTATACCAGATGCAAGAGACAACAGCTACATGTTACCAGCAGTGTTAAGAACTGGCTGAACTGAACGGGCAGAAACTTTTAAGGAGTTCGTTGGTCTCCCTCGGACCATGAGATAAGAAGGCCAACCTTTCAAAATAAGGGTATCCGCCAGTTTGCCCTATCTCACTAGGAGAGTGGGGCAGACCTACACTTATACAAACTGGAAAGAAGGAAGGGCTTCACAGTATGGTAAAGGAAATGCTGAAGACATCTGTTATCCATCCAAAAATCAACTGCTTGAAATGCCTGCCATTTCAACATCAGGATGAAAAAGTCTGATGAAGGCTGGCCTGGAGGTGTTAGAAGTGTGTAGGACATGAAACATTCAAGAAACATGACAAGATATTGCTCCTGCAGTACTTCCCATCCAACCTATGGGTCTTCAGATATGAAGATGTTTGAACAAACCAAAATTTTTGAAGAGAGGTATGTGCTTGTCTACATAATCTTTGGCATGCTGTTAGTCAAGGTAAGCTCTCTCAGGACAAAGCCATTTTGGAACAGCATTATTGAGAAGAAATTAGGGGAACTTAAGAAGAGATGGAACATTGTTACAGATGGGGCATATCTGACAATGGTAACAGCTTCAAATTTCATTCCTTCAAGAGTTTAGTAGACTTTCTATAGAGCTAAGGCCTTTCTAACTTGAAGCCCAGCTGTTGAAGGCACAGCCAGTGAAGCCATGCTCTCAAGAAAATATTTTCAGGTTACATACTGATAGAAAATGCTTCATGTTCAGGTATAATTTTAAGTATTCAGGAAAACAATCCCATGGTAGAAGTGATGATCAGAGAAAAGTGGCCTAAATGCTGCATCTGTATTAATAACTTTATCAGGGACAGGGTATGAATCCATGGTGGGAAACGGTTTCCAGGCACTACTTTGGCTTGTATCAACTAGGGAAGGCACAGGGACAGTTTGGAGATCTACACAGAGGGAAAAATATCTCCAGTTTCAGATTCTTGCATACCTCAGGATACTGACACCATGTACTCTATTTATAACCACAGCTGGATGGCTCATGTCAGTGACTTTGGATTGGTTTCTAATGGATCAGAAGAGAGGCAGCTGTTAGCACCTGAATCCTGCCTAGCAGGGGAAGGCTTACTATAAAAGAAGAAAAGAGGTGGTTTCCTCTTGAGTCAGTTCTCTTCAATGAAAAGAAAAAAAATCAGTAGCAAACTGCTGTTGGCATGATATGGACAATGCTAGACAAGGCAAAATACCAGCAAAAAGGGAGTACTTGCAAGGCTCTGCAGAGGCTCTAAGAAGAGAGGCCAGAAGGGTACATGTCACACAGCTCAGAAAGGCATGTTAAACAGAATTGGAGAGCTGGAGAAACAGCTGATAGTCTCCCAGATTTTTAGGCAAGTTGTTCTAAATACAGTTCACAAGATTCCATCTGCAGAGGGACGCAACACCAAACAAAACATTCAGAAATGTGAACAGTCAAATATGCACCAGCAAGCAGCAGAATGACTCTGGCCTGGATGTCCATAAGCTCCAGACCTGCCAGCAGCTGGCATGCATTGGTTCCAGTTGCACTTGATCACTGCAAATATCAAGCTCCAGAGGTAAATGAAGTATTTTCTTACTAGTGATTATCTCATCCAAACATGCATAAGTAGCACTGTGGCTCTGGGGACTGCAAAACAGTTTATTTAACTCAGTAGTAAGGTGAGAACCCCAGGAGAAATCTTGTTAAGCCTCCCTAAGTCTCTATCTTTATGGAAAACTGTGTATCAATTTCTAAAAATAAAAAGTAGCTGAATGACTCCCTGTGATTCTCAGATGAGAGACAAGTCAGGGAGAATGAACCCGGCCTTTAAAAAAAACAGTGTAGACAGAAAAAAAACCAGTGTAGACAGAACAAAACAGTGGGACAGATGGTTTCCCCCATCTTTCATGTACAGATCACAAAATCCTACAGTGGTCAAATGAATTTTTATCATTGAGTTGTTGCGTGTGGGCTGGTCTGCCTGCCAACTGTTATTAAATAGATGTGGGAGGAACAAACCCCGGTTCCTCATATAAGTCCTAAACTTGTAGAGAATTCTCCACAGAAAATTTCTGCTAATTGTTTGCAAGAAAGGCAACTTAATAAAACAAGTAAGCTCAGAAACTTATTAACTGAGTGGAGGTAAAGTTCTGTTTTTTTCAAAACAGGGAACAAATTATCAGTCATTTATAAGGGCTGTTTGCAGCAAGCAGGCAACTTGAGCCTGTGGGTTAAATAGAAAGATGAAGGTCTTCCAAACCTTCAGCAAGAAAGCAGGATTTTCTCCTGAGTTGTACTTTCTGAATCAGGTAAAACAGCAGATTTTGTTTATAAAGTGCAGGGCAAGGCAGGAACCTGATTGAAAGAGCAGAGGCCCAACAGAAAATTAAGCTGCAGGAGTTGGGTCACTGTTTTCTGAACTTCTGCAAGCCAATTCCAGTCACGTCTGTATGGGTTAATGGGCTGCAGCAGGCACATGATACTGCAGGGGCACAAAGTATCATAGTGGACCTCAGAGCACATGATACCTAAGGCAGGAAAGAAAGGGAATTTTGGCACAAGGAGAATGTTAATGACCTAATATGCTGTCCTGGTACAAATAAACACAGAAAACCAAGTAAAACTGGTGTGACACAGTTTGGAATGCAGAATTCCAATTCAGTGCTTGTTAAATAGCTTGTGTCCTAAAACAACACCAGATGGGTAAAGGGCACAAGACATATCAACGCACACAGAATCTTACTAAAGGCTGGTTAGATACTGGCGGTTTTCTCTAAAAGAGGGATCCAGCTTTTAGGAGTTATTCAGGGTTTACCCAATCTCAGGTGTGTCTTTTGGCCTATGTGGACTGTAATCCCAGAGCCAGCAATTAAATGCAATTCAGAGTGCTTTTTATATACAGTATGGAACTAGCTGAAAGTGAAACTTAGACATTTAATATTTGCATACTGGAGGGAAAAATGTGCATTAGGACTGTCCTCTCATGAGAAAGCAGAAACTGGTAACTCAAAGTGTTAAATTATGACATGGAAAGTAAAGCAGTTTAATAGTTCTCGAAACTAATTTGAAGCTTCTGCACAGAGAGCAAGTTGACAAAAATCAGTGTTAGGTACAGCTAGCTACAAGCAGATTCATAAGACACTCTCCTTGCACAGCAAAGGCAAAGAAAATAGTAATTTGAACAACATCCAAGCTCCTGGTCTAGAAATTAATACCTTAGTCCAGCAGTTGTAGCCATGGAAAGGTTCCCTGAAATTAAACTAGGGTTAATAAGATTCCTTGCTGGGCACTCAAGTTTCACTTGGGATAAGGGTCCTGAAAAATTCCAAAGTAGAAATCTGGTGCACCTGCTGTCAGACTTTGGAGAAAGAGACTGAGAGATAAGTTATTTAAAAATAAGAAATATTTAAGTGAAATATAGATGATCTAAAGGCCCAAGACAATCCTTTCATGAGATGAAACTTCATCTCCACACATCATTAGTGCACATATACCACGGTAAGTTTATAAACTGCAATATTTGTTTTCAGGGAAATGTCTTTGAACCTAGCCATCATGGCTGGGCTGGAAATCAGATAATACGGAAGGTGAAACATGGGAGGGAGACATGGTGAAGAAGGCAACAGCAACATCAGAGATCGAGAGCAACTGACACAGGAAATCACTACTTACAAAAATGGGCAAAGTCACATTGAAATACATGGCAAAATTCCACTCCAGGTCACTGCAAGTCCCCTAGCAAATCTGAAATTATCCAGACTGTTCTCAATTCTTAACACAGAACAGAAAATGGAGAAAAGGTTATGCTAAGCAAAAATTTTCTCTCTGGCTTCTCTTCAGACCTATTTGTTGAACAGTTTGAATGGAAAGTGAGGCATATGTGTTTCATAACAAGTTCCCTGCAGACAGAAGCATGTACGTTCAGCATCATGTTCCACTTCCACAGCTACAGAAGACTCAGTATATACATTGCTATGGAACTGGGCAAGATTTGTCCTCTCGTTCTCCTATGTACAAATAATACTGTTTCCCAGACATAAAATGATAAGCAGCACTCTGTGAGAAATACTCAAATTACACGCGCTAATTGAGACACTGGGATTTGACCCTAATTATTTTGTGATTTTGAACATACAAAGTAGTATATTCATTTGTTCAAATAAACTCATTGGGCAGAGGTGATCTGATCCTGTACATTGTCCCCAGAAGAGTTTGCAAAGATGCCTGGCATTCAGAGCCACCTGGGACATGCCTAAATTTAACAAAACGAAGAAAGAGGAAAAAAAGAAAAAAGAAGAAAAAAACCCACTTGCTCTCTGAAACCATCTTAAAACCATCTTCATGAGTAAGAAATAATTCCTCAACACAGGGGTGAATTTCCAGAAAGCAAACAGAAATCAAACTGGCACCCAGACAGAACACATAAAAGAACAGAAGAGAGGAGATTATCTGTTCAGGAGAAACCAAATGATACTAGCCCATCACACAGCATGAGCTCTGGAAAGATGTCATATTTGTCATAGCTGGAAAATGCTAAAAATATAGGTCCAGATCACTCTCCGCTAGCAAAGCATTGAGAGGTGCCTCTGGTGAGGCTTGTAAGACTCCCTGCTAGAAGCTCATCACAGTCCTTCATGGATCCAGACAAAGGGGCAGGACTGCAGACAGTTAAATCAGGCCTCATACGCCTCCACAGCAGTTCTCTGCTTCAACTGTGCTCATACAACCTGAGCATGAATGTTTACATATGTAGAAGGCTTCTATATAAACATCCTTGAAAGTTTATATAGAGAAGATGAGATAACCTGTTCCAGCTGCAGAAGCACATACCTGCACTTGTAGATCCAATTCCTGCTGTAAGCACAGAGCGTGGCATAATCTTAACTGCATACTTGAGGAACTGAGATTTCCCTGTACCTGGGTCTCCAACCAACAAAAGATGGGATTCACCTTGGGGGAAAACAGGGATGTAGAAGTAGACAGTTCAGACATAAACATCGACACAAAATGCTCAGATTAAATAATACTTGTCATATTCACCTAAAATTTAGCACTATATATACATTAAAATATGTAATTCTGCACTATTTATTGGGTGTGATAAATACATTGTTTAATAAAGTCATCTAGACACAAATATTTACAATGAAGTATTTGTGAAATATTAGCAAGTATTTGACACACTTCCTGTAATGTGAGTTCTTGCATTTTAGAATGCTCATTTCTCTGTTTCTCTGCTCGTTCTTGAGCACGAAACAGAAGGGTAAGAGGTTTTAGTTATCATTCCACTATTCAGTTATTTAAATTATTGCAAAATGGAGTAATAAAATCAGCAGGTTGCTTTCCCTAATTAATTCTTTGCCAACAGTTACACAACTTCGTAATTTCAAAACAATGAAATTACAGAAGTAAATAATTTGGTTGCTACAATCTCAGTAAAGTGCCCTAAAAGTTTTTCACTGTTTTCTACAAAATACAACTTCAATTTCAATATAAAGTCTATAACTTTATTTAGCTGTTGGAGCATTAAGAAAATCCTGTATTTGTATACAAAGACATACTTTTAAAAATTATTATGACCTACATAGATTATGACCTGTGTACCAGTGTACCACCTGGCACATGGCATATTTGCCATCTAATAACAACAGAAGGAGAATCAGCAGGCAGGTAACTTGGAGTTACAAGAGTAAGTGAGATGTGCTGACAATCACAGATGGAAAAGTCTGGTGTTAGGAAGCAAAATGAATCCTTTAATTTTTCCTTTTAATGTACTATAGTGATCTGCATTAAGGAAATATTAAGATTCCATCCTTTGATGCCAAATACTGCTGGGAATATTCTACTAGAAATAATTTCAAGATGTCACTTATACAATAAAAAGTGAGTTTATGTTTTAGATAAAACAGCTGCCTTTAATATTCTACCTAATGGAAACCTGAAAGCCTGCAATTGGGTTTTATTTGGGAAGAATTAAAATAAAAAGAGGAAGTCTAGACACCCACTTAACTTGTCTGAGATTTTGGAAGGAAAGTCAGAATTGATTAAAACTTGTTCTCACTCAAGAAAATGGGATGATTATGCTTCCAAGATCTTACAGGTTTGATTTTGGAGGGGTAGGGGGGATGTGGGTGAGGACAGGGATGGGAATGACTGTCACAAAGGATGTGATACTGTTAGAAACAATACAAACCTCTGGTTCGAGTTCCAGCAGCATCAGTCCTCTGTACACCACCAGCAAGCACCATGGCTACAGCCAGCTTCACCAGGTACAATCCAAAAACTTGAGGACATAAGCTAGCCAAAATTTCATTCCTCCCTAAAACAGGAGCAAAAATGGCGCTCAGCAGAGTTAAAACTTGGCTTCCCATGGACTCCCATGTACACTGACAAATAATTTGGGCAAGAAGAGTACAGTAGGAAGGAGATTTTAATTTTTTTTTTTAAAAGAAGCTAAGAAAACTTCTAACACTTACTTTGCCTTAAACCTTTGCACACATACCCATTTTCTTCTTGCTACCTTCCATCTCCTTCTCCTTTGATCCTTCTGTGTCACAGGTCTCTCTCCTCCTCCCTACTATAGTCTTTCCAGCAGCAGAATACTTCAAACTGCTCTGAAAATGCTGATGGTGTGGAAGATTTGTAACAGAATTAATTCTGTCCTTTGAGATTCTGACACTACCAGCACATAAGGGGTCTCAGGTTATATGCCATGTGTTACTTCCATTGATAGGGAACAAAAGAGAGTGACCCATTTTCAGAGCTTAACTTCATGTCTTAAATTTAGATGAAAGTACATGGTCCTGGCAGGATATAGGCACCTAATGGATGACTTAAGGTATACGTGTTTCGTCTGGAGGTCTTCTCAAGGAATTAACACATCTTTGTCAATGCAAAAGTGAAATTTTAAAAATGTTGTTCAGCCATAGCACAGCTCAAGATTTAACTCCCCAGTTAGGAATTAGCATCATTAAGTGACATAAAATGCAGTAGCAGCTACCATTACCCCTTGAAAAACAGTACAGGTACACACACATTCTGTTGTGAAATGGCCTCAGACTCCTTAGTCAGATTTGACCTCTGCCCTCAATTTCAACTCAATATCAGACAAACAGCCTGAAACAGACATTTTGGGCAGTCAGGGTCCTTCTAATTTCCACCTCAACTTTCTTGTAGCCACTTCGTATTTATTTATTCAGAATCGGTAATATTACATAAAATCACATTGCTCCCTGCAGGCTTCCAAAAATTGTCCTGAGAATGAAAGATTAAAAGGGACCTTTTAAAAGAAGATCCCCAGTTACTTTCTGAACAGTTTCTAACGAGAGTGATAAGAAATATTCTCATTCCAAACAGCAGAAGGAAGAAATGTTATCATTCCAAACAGCAGGACGCTAGCAATTAAACTGCTTTCCAGGAAATGCAGTCCTGAAGAATCTTTGACACTTTTAGGATCTACATTTTATTGTGAGCAGGCTCATTTGAGGGAGGTTCCCACCTGCTTTTCCTCCTGTTTGTCTTTAAAGAAGAAAGACTAAGCACTTTCCAGGGCTTTACAAGACAGACTGTCAGTCTAATAAAGTTCAGTGATAGAGACCCTAAAGAGTCCATTGAGCTTCTTGCAGAGTTGAAGAAAAGGCACTCAGATTATGGAGAGGGAATGAGTGCCAGACAGAACTGGTAATTCCAAGGTGGTTGACTGAACACTGACTGTTCTGGAAGCCACTGTGAATTGGGAGGCTCCCTTGCACCTAACTCAAGGGCTTAGGCATCCAAGTGTTATATTAAAGATAGGATGTGCTAATCCATATGGTAAAGATTCAGAGCTTAATTTGAGATGCAGAGACAGTGTGTCAGCTCTCTCACCCCAGAGACAACAGCTGTGCTGACTAAAGGCAGATCTGGTCCACACTATTTCTTCTTAGAAGTATGCTTCTTCTTTCTTGATTACAAAACACTTCTCTTTTTTTTCCTCTGATACTTTTATTCTTTCTCATTTCTTGTTAGTAAATGTTCCAAAAAAGACTTGGATAGAAAGCTCAAAGAATGAAGATCAATGCAGTAGGTTTGGTACTTCTTTCTGCCCCCATCCCAGTAACATTAAAGTACAAATTTCATATTCTTGTAATGGAAAATATATATTCTTGATGAATGGGTCATGAGATAGGATAATGGGGGGAAAATGTGTTCATTCACTGTATTTTCACTCCTGATTTCATCTCTATCCAAGCAAGAGCCCTACTTAAAAGCTTTCAACTACTAACCTGCTAAGGGATCATTCCTATGCCTTTCCCAGAAGTCTTCAAATTCCTTGCGAACTTCTTCATCAATTACAACCCCTGCTAGCTGCTCATTGTTCACTTTAACATAGTTGGCTTTTAAAACAAGCTCCAAGTCACAGCGTGCACCCTCATGGAAAGGTTTCCACCTTTGCATTACCACTCCATACACTGTGATGTCATCTCCTAGAGGTAACAACAAAAATTAGTAAAATAAAATCTGACTTTAGACATGCAGACATTTCAGCTAGCTGTAATGCACAATAATGTGATCTAGATCCTGTGTTACAGTTAATAAGGTTAAAAATATCTAACAACAAAAAGCAAAACCTCCTGCAGTTACGGGAAGTCTAAAACAAAGATAAGGTACATTGCTTAAGTCTGTGATAGGAAGTTGTTATGTCTTTCCACTTCTGTTTAAGGGAGGTGAATTCTTAAAGATATACCTCTGCTTGTTTCCTCTATAAGAGAGGAATTCCTGGTAAACTGTAGAAGCTCTTTCAATTAGATTGATTATACAAAAAAAAAATCAGTCAAAACTTACTTGTCTTCTGGTAACTTTTGTGATGAATCCCAGAATCACTTATTAACATTCTGAGTAGAGTGTTCTTCTGAGAAAGTACAACAAATTAATTTCTTGTGGAAATGTGCCTAACTGAGAATTTTTAGTCCAGTCTTCATTCACCTTCCTGCCAGTTAATTTCTTCTTTGAATGCCAAGTAGCTTTTTCCCACTGCGGTACTCCCTAGACAGGAGGTCAGATTTCCTGGCTCTCTGAACCTATGGAGGGGCACCTCACGTTGTGTGACCCAACCTCCTGGGGAGGTTTGGTGTTCCACACTAACAAGATTTAATGTACTTTCTGTATGTCACATCACTTATTGAAACTGACCAAGATGTAACCTGGGGGTGCATGACATTTTCTGGAATGATCATCAGCTGCCACACTAACGTTCAACCTGAAACAGCAACGTGACAGATGAACACATCTCATTCGAGGAGCCCCCAGCACTGACAGATTCATCTCAAATGGAAAACTAAAAATGTGTGTGGGTACAAACACATGTAATATATGCTATATCCTCACCAGACTTGCAACTGTCCACCAAGTCATCTTCCAGAACAACCACCATGCAGCGAGGGATGCTTCCAACAGACAGCCTCTGAACCTAGGTGATGGGAAGGAAAAGCACTTCTTAAGAACAGCACCTTTCAAAAGCCTTTAATTTACAGCTGCTCTAGCTTAAGGGCCTATGGGCCTTTCCTGGAACTGAGGTCAGTTCTTGCTTTTTATCACAAAACTTACAGTAAGGATGCCAATGCTGTCCTGAACTCAACAATGAATGTTTAATGCTGATATTAATGGAAATGGGGTTGGGTATTAAATTAGCAGAAGGTGCTCAGTGCTGGGAGATGTGTGATTTCAGTATCTTGCTGAAGAAAGCTCACTAAAAGAGGCCATTTGAAAGAGCTGATCTTTTTTTTTATTATTATTATTATAATTTGAGTTATTACTAGATACTTCTTCGATATGTAAAGTCGACTTTGGGTACTGAAGCATGTGCTTGGGTTAGAAAACCCTTCACTGAAGTACATACTGAGTGAATATTCTCTGTATTTTTCTGGTATTTAACCATGACTCGACAGTTTGAGATGAAGTTTACACCCAGGTGTCACAGATTAAATCAAAAACAGGAAAACCTAAATATGTATTGACAAATGTGCCAGTAACTCCTGTAATTCTTTTTCTTTTCTCCAGGGCAAAGTCTGTGCAATCTTGTCACAGTCCATTTCCAACCAGCAATCTTTCTATTTACACTTAGACCTTGCAATAGTTTAGAGAGTATCCACTGCACAAGAACAACAGTCAGAGGTACCTTTTCATTCTGCAGCACAGGTCATACATGCTAGAATTCTAAATGTATTCACTCTCTGGTGCCTAGGAAGGTTAATGCACCCTTGTGTATTATCTAAATGGCCACAGGCAGCTCACATCACTGTCAGTACTGGTGGCAAATGAAGTTATTTGCAGACCTCAGTAGGAAACACAAGGGAAATTCACTCCTAGTTTAACTTTACTGCTTTTAATAAGGCCTTGTTGGTGAAAAACCTTCCTACCAGATAGATCTGTGTCACACAGTAGAACAAAAAATAAGTTATAAAGATTTCCCATATGTCAGAAACAATCATTATACATACACGCAATATAGGGCTTATTTCCTAGAAAGTTTTATTTGCTTACTTTTTTTGGTAGTCTGAATTTCTAAGACCTTAATTTCTAACTTCATACATTTCTCCTGAACTTCCACCCAGGGCTACCATCAGAAAACAAATGCAAATCCTGTATGCAAGTTCTGTAAGGATCACATATGCAATAATTGTTGAATTCAATATTGGCTGAAGGGAAGAGACATTTGCAGACACCACATATTGACCACACTGCACAGGTACAGCTGGCCCTGGCTGACAGTGGGCTAGCTTTAGTCCTCAGAAGCAGTGTTGAACATCAGCATCATGTACAAGAAGTGCTTAGAGAAACAATGCACACTTGGTGTTATAGGGATTCAATGTGGAATGGAATTTCATCTATTCACTGACCGCTGGTGTTTTGTACAATATCTAATGGAATTACCCAATAACAGAGGTCTGGTCTACATGTTGGCTTAATTTTTAATGCTTTTACTGGAAATCTCTGACCGATGGGTTGCCTGGGTTCTTTCAGTCTTCTCAGGCGTTTGTTTTAAACAACAGTAGACATCTATCCTTTAATACCTTCCCCTTTTTCTCTATTATTTTTTCCTTACCTGTTCCTGAATTTTGATTTCTTGATAGTCCCTGCAGCAGGTAGGAGAAGAGGTTGTTCCAGAGAGACACATGAACTTGGTTGAGTTGCAGCCTTCTTCATTGAGACAGGCTACTGGACGACAGAATGCATAGTACTGCTCAAAGTCAGCCTTGACAGCAAACACGTGCTTGCACTTGTTGCAGATGTAACTCCGCTCAAACTCCAAAACCTTCACTGAACTGGTACGTATGACAGTCCCAGTAACAGACAAAAAGTGTCCCACATCCTTGGATTTAGGAATGTGCTCTCGAGTCAGCTCTGGGCAAACAGGCAAACCTGTTAGACAAAAATATGTGCAGCATAAGGCTATGCTTATAAAACACGGACTTACAATGCAGTTAAACAGAAAGACAAGAAAACACACCAGACATATGAACAGTAGCCATTGTTGTTACTGTTTCATAAACATGATTCAGCTATTCATCTGTTGTACCACAAATCTGATTCACTGTCCTCAGATGGTGAAAATCATCAGACACTGAGCACTAGCTGCAAATGTTGTCATTTTACTCTCCATTCATGGAAACAGGTCCTGATGTTCTCACAGCTGTGTTAATTTAGATGGTCTTTTTGCAGATGCCATTTATTCTACAACTGGTTTATCTGAATTACAGATTTTTAGTTATGCTACTTAATTGTGGTTCAATGTTATTCCTGCAGTTAAACAGGTGTAGCTCCTAATCTTGTGTGAATTCTCAAGGGTAAGCAAATTCATAGTCAGAGAGCATCTGACCTTAAATCCACATTGCACACCAGTAAACCTCGAGCACAAGAAAGACAGCATAAAAAGAATGTAAAGGGGTTATGAACACAGCCAAAGCAAATTCATGTGTACATTCAAATGCATAGTGACAGGACACTTTCCACTTGCTCTCCTTTAAATCCACCCCAGCAGCCAGCTCAGTCATGTGCTGATCCTGCTCCAGTGTTCACCCATCACTTGGCAGCAGAGTGGCTGAAATCCTCAAGAAGAATAATCTCTCTCAACAGCCTACAAAGTCTTTATAAAAATAAATGGTCTCTGAAATGCTCACCTGAGCAAAATATTGCCTATTCAGAAATTAGTAATGAACTACAAGATACTACTAATTATAAACTTAAATTAATTTCTTAGCTTTACTTCCAAAATAGAGCTAGGAAACAGAGATGTAAAACTAAAAACCTGCTAGGAAATGATGTTTATAAGGGGACTGAAACGAATTGTGTGTTTAGGTCAAATAATCTCAGTAGCTTTGGCTGCTGAAAAAAAACCAAGATGTCATATTTATTTCAATGTTTTCAAACCCAAATGCCTTATTTCAGACACGTGGAAACATTTTGGTTTATGCTTTTAAGGAACACTTGATTTTCTCCTTTTGTTTAAAGAAAATATTTTTAACTATTAAATTAATTTTAAAAGGTAAGACAATAAAGTAGAAAAAGTAGAATTAAATAATCAGGATAAGGAAGTATTTTGCAAAACTGCAAACAATTTTTCTGTTTGACTCTAATAAAGCTATTTAAATGAACTACCAAGTCTGTTGAAATTTTCATTCTACCACAGATTTGCATTTCTAGTCAGTTCAGAGGGAAAAAAAAATCCGTTATTTCTCCACCTGTTTTGGCTTTTTTTTCTTAGTTAAGCATTGCTGCCCCTGAAAAAGCTTTGCAAAATACATCATATCTTACACTAGAGAGAGCTGCAGCACTGTTGTCAGGATATATGACGATCATCTCTGTGAATTTTGAAGAGACAAGAATCTAAATGTGACAAAAAGAGCCTTCATTCTGATCATACTAGGCTGCCTGACAAACGCTTTAATTGAGTATGTGCCTCTTTGAATCAACTTTACTGTATTAGTCACAAAAAAGCTATTAGAAAATATCAGAAGCAGCTTGGCCTTCAGTAAGAGACACAGTAATGCCCAGGCTAATGATAAGTAAGGAAAAATCCTTTCATAGATTTGTAGCAAAAAGTTGAAATTCCTACAACGCTGAAATTCAGATAAAGAACTTTATCTTTTTCTTTCTTCAGTGAAATCAGGATAATCATCCATTATTAATTACTGCATATCTGCACTCCTTCAATCTTTGTCCATATTGGTAGAAGGTGTTGAGATTGTTTCCTACACATGGTGTAAGCAAAATCACTTTTCCTCACTTAACTTCAAGCCTGATGCATAGATACCATCACTCACACTCCTGGTAGTTGCCTGCTGCTCCACCAAGAATGGTGCACCACCTTCTCATTCCTCCCTTATCTGACATGGGAATGGGAAGTGGCACCCCAAGATGAGAATCCTGAGGGTAATCAGAACTCAGCATCCACTCAAAAGGGAAGAGTATCATGGGAAAATTTGGGTGGAGAAAAGGCTATAGAAGATTTAGGTTATTTCTTTTGTTTCTTCTGCAGTGAGCCTTTAAAGAACATGAACCAAATTCTATGGACAGATGTTATTTTGATCCAGCTGGACCTCAAGGATAACTCCCCCTGTTCTTCACCAGTTTCTCTCCAGCTTAGGGATGGAATTATCTGTGAGTCTGCAAACTGAATTCTTTCATTGATGATCAGTCAGGCTTGCTTTTATCAGTTATTAAAATTATTTGACCAAGGGGGCTAATTTTGCTGGAGGTTGATAAGGGAATATTTGGACAAAACATCACTATGGGAGGAATGATCAGCTCCAGCAAGAGGCTGATAAGAGGAAAAGGAATGTCTTAAAGACACCACTACTCATGCAGAGATCATCTCCCCTTGCTGTATTACTTCTAGTACTTCCTGGCAGCTTTTCAAATAATCATACTTGGAGTCTTTTTTTCATGATGAAGCCCTGAATTACATAAATGCGTCTCAGGACACTAGGAGGAAAGTTTTACCTCATTCCTGCTTTCATAGGTACAGGGAGGTGCCCCAGATCAAATTTCAGTAAGACACAGAGGCCATCCTTTTACCACACATACTCAGCCGCTGTGTACAAGCTCCTCAGTACCTGAACACCACAGGCTAAATATATTTCTGATGTATGTGTTGTCATTACAACATTTTTATGGAACCTCACTGGCATGAAACACAGGCCTATTTAACAACTGTGATTTATCCAAATTCAAGCTGCCAAAAGACTGAATGATCACAAGCCACGCCACAAGAGGGCAGGGGAGGGAAACACAGGCTGCCGTCTCTTGGCTTTGCAGATTATTGCTCCAAATTGTTAAGATCAGAAATGACCAGAAGGGACGGTGCCACTGCTGACCCACTTTCCCACAACAGGCAAAAAAGATTTTAACCCCAGAACCTGTACTCCACATTTACCAAACCTTAAAGCTACTAAAAATTTTCTAATCATAAGGAATAATGATATATCATCTTGCAGTGAGAAAATTTCTGAATCTTCATTATTGAACCTTCCAACAGGTCATACAAATTTTATGACAACCAATTTTATAACAGTTAAGCATAAAATTCAACAGTTTCGGATGAGATTGTTACAAGACAACTCAAAATTCAGACTTTGCTTCTTCTGGAAGATGGTTGGAGCCAATAAGTACTGGGAGCCAGCTGGCACGGTACGGAAGTCAACCTGCAGTAAAACTTACAAATTATGTATCTTCCCCTAAAACTTTTCTTTCCTGGACTTTTTTTTCCTTGTTTCTTTTTCCTCTCTCTAGACCTTCTATCTAAAAGTGAAATTGTGTAAGACCAGCTGCTGCTTTGAAGAGCTTTTGCCCTGGAAAGGCTTTGGTGTAAGCTCTGACCCAGTGAGAGACGCCAACCATCGCACACAGGATAGTGCGGATGGTCACAGCTTTTCTTTTGGGAGCTGCTCTACACACACCCACGTGCTTGCACGTGTCCTCTGCTGCTTAATAAACACTATGGATTCCCTACTGCTTCAAACACTGAAACGGCAAGAATTAAACCTGCTCATTCCGTGGCGCCCCAATAGTTTGTTACAGAGTAAGGAAATTCCTCCAGTTTCCCTGGAGAGTGAGGAAATGTCGGCAGCCCCGGCAGGGAGGTGCAGCTCGCTGCAGCCCCCGCCCCACCACTCACCCGAGACCCTGGCGTGGAGGTTCTGCTTGAGGCTGAGCTGTGCCGGCTCCGCGCTCTCCTGCAGCGCTGCCAGCGCAGCCCGGCGCAGCGCGCTGTCGAAAATCGGGAGCACCTGGCTGGGGAAGGCGTTGAAGTACTCCCCGATCTCCATGTTGGTCTCAAAGAGCGTCAAGGCGTCGACGACGACGGGGTAGTGCGCCTGGTCGTCCGCCTCCCTCAGGATGGCCAGGATGTCGTCCCTGTGGTGCTCCAGCACGTAGGACTCGAACACCTGCCCGATGAGGCTCACCTGCTCCGCGCTCAGCACCATGCTGTCCCTGCAGGGGCAAGCCGGGGAGCCGATCACACAGCGGCGCTTCCCGGGGCGGGAACTCGCAGGCCGGGAAACTTTGTCTTTCCCTGGCAAAAGCCCATCGCGGAGTCAGGCGGAGAGGGGCAGGGCGCAGCTCAGGAGCCCGGGCAGGGAAACCTCATCACGACGGCACCTCCGCCCCGCAGCTCCCGGCACCAGGACCGCGCCAGGCACCGGGGCCGGCCCGAGCCCCCGCCTCAGTGACAGCTCCCGCCAACCCGGCCCGCCCCGCCCCCGCCAGCCGGGGCCGCCCTCCCGCCGGGTGGGCGGGGAGCGGGCGGGGCGCTCCGCCCCGGTAGTGGGAAAAGCGAACCCGCGCAGCTATGCCTCCCCTCACAGCCATCCCTTCCCTCGCTGTGCTGGCGATGAGGGTACGGGGCTGCCGCAGCGCCTCGCCCGGCCCTCCTGCTCCGGCCGCCGCCAGCACAGCAAGTTTGGAAGGCAGCCAGGCGGGCGCTGCCCCAAGCGCGTCCCGTCCCGTCCCCCCTCAGCGCCGGGCAGCGAGGGATGCGCTGCGCTCCCAGCACCGCGCCCGCCCCGCTCCCGCTCGGTACCTGCAGCGGGGCCGCCGCTCTCCCGCCAGTTCTCGCCGCGCCGAGGAGCGGCCGCAGCTCCCTCACCCTCAGCCGGCGGGAGGAGCGGCTCCGTCCCCGCCCCTCCGCTCCGCTCCACGCCCGGGCCCTGAGCGGGGCGGGGCGGCGGAGAGCGGCCGGGGCCGGGCGGGATGCCGGGGCGCTTCCCGCGGGAGGAGCTGCCCTCGCAGGAGCCGGCGAGGGGCTGCCAGCCCGGCACAGGGGACGCTCCAGCTGCTCGGCCTCTCGGGAACAAAGATCCACCCACGGGCTCTCCGTGCGGTGCTGCCGCACTCTGCACCCCGGGGCAGAGACGCTGCTCTTTCAGCCCGGGGGGATTGCGAGGCAGAGAAAAGGGAGCTGTGGGCAGGGGTAGCCCCAAGGCAGCTGAAGCTGCTTCCTACAAATTCCCTATCTCCATGGGTTACACCTCGAAGTTTCGATTTGGCTTCTTCAATGGGAGCTGCACGACAAACCAGCCACTTCCCCCTTCTCCATGAGGGCATAGCAGAGTCTGAGGAGTTTGGGGATTTTATTCTTAAGCCAAAAAATACGGTTTGCTGCAGGCTCTAAAGCTTTCGCTTTTGCCTAGAATTTACAGTATGGTATTTTGAATAGTTTCTTATCTGTATTTTTTTTTGCCTGCATATAACAACCCAGTGACATGCTCTACAACTATTTGAAATATTTTGGGTTTTAGCTAATTCTGTATCAAAGTCATGTTCCAGGCTGTTACGATCTGGTTTAAAACCCAAAGAGCAAAGAAAGCTAAGTCTCTGCATATAAAACAGAAAGAACTTTAAAGGTTCAAAGTATACCCAAAAAACATGATTAAAACCAAACCAAGTTAAATGTTGGTATATTTTATTTAATTGATATGTTTTGTTTTATAGTAAAAGAGGCAAAGGGAAAGAAAGAGGAGTAAGTGTGTGTGGGGGCTGTGGAGACAGGGAGAGAGTGACAGGGGTTAGGTAGAAACATGCCACCCGTCTGAGGGTCCCAATGACTGTAGTCTGTCTTACTTGTGTATTTTCTTGGTACCTCTGAAAAGGTATTTGAATATCTTTTTCATACATCCACTCAAGTCTTGCAATATCACAGAGCATAGCTTAATGTCCCGTAACTTCAAAGTGTTGAGCAATCTTAAAACTTTTCTCCATTGAGCTTCTCACTCCCAGGACCTCCCATTATTTGCCTGTATTAATGCTGAATTATTGAGAGGCAATCAAAACAAAAAGCATGGCCCATGTAAGATCTTAACCAAAATGTGTGCTACAATTACACCAATAGTTCTATAATAAAAATGTATCACAAGAAATGTACACTGTGTGTATTTTAATACAAAATTTTACAGTTGGTAGAGGGAAAAATCAACACTTTTCAAATAAAAAAATAGCCTTTAGATGCCTTATTATCAAGTTATGATGTATGGCTTCAATATGTAAAGTAACTACTTTAGTGCCTTAATAAAACTAAGATAATTAATTTGACTCTCTAGGACGCTGGGTTTTTTCCTCCCAGTCCTATTTAAGTGTGATTTTAATGAATAAGAAAGCTGCAGTGGTTACTTCCCCTCTTGACTATATTACCTCACTGTCCATGAGTTCATCTGAAAAATGTTTGGCCAGCAAAGAAGGGAATGGTCTTGGAATGTTTGGCGGAAAAGTTTCTGTGGAACTTCACAGGGGCTTTAAATCACAAATCAGATTTCTCTGAATTGCTACGCCACATGCTATCAGAAGAGGATTTCTGCATAGGACTCCTGCCTGGTGAATCAGTGGATGGAACTTCAGTTACCTCTCGTGTATTGTTTGCAAGCACAAACCTCTTCAGGGTACTTGTAGATGTTGCCTAAATCCCCACCTGAAGGAAACAGTGTTTCCAACAAAAGACTGTTTCGCGGGGATTATAAAGAGGAAGTGTTTTAACCCCTAGATAGGTCTCTAGAAGAAAAATACATTTTGATTTGTAAAATGATCCTGTTGTAACCAATTTAATAGACACAGCTGCAAAGGCACTGCTGAGATCTGCACTTAAAATATAAATTGATCACTATGAAAATTCAAAACAAGCCCTTTCTCTGGCATATGCTTTCAGTGTCAACTTTAATCAGTTTATGGAGCTGTCTTGCAAGGTACAAAACCAGGCTGCTATTTTCTAATGATGAGACACAGTTATTGCTACACATTTGCTAGCAGTTACCTGGCTTCTGGTATGGCAGAGCTGTCATCTCTGAATTCCTGGAGGTGTCCACGTGTGCTTCCTCAGACTGCATTTGTAGCCTAAACAACCAGTGCAGCAGTATGAAAAACAATGCAGCTGCCTGCAACTGGGGCAGCTGATTTTTCAACTACAGAACAAGTAGCAGATGTTGGTATGGAAAGGCTATGATCAGATAGTGGTTCCTACAAGAAAAAACTCAAGTTATTTATCAGCTTATTATTATCTAATAGTAACTAGTAACTGTTACATGCTTAGCTGAGTAATAAAGAAATGTTTACTCAACAAGAAGTCATCAAAAAATGTATTATGCCCTTTGGAAAATCCATGATGTAGCCTCTTTTGAAATCATGGTGCAAAATAGGACAGGAAAAGGTAATTGTTTCAAATGAGTGGATGGAGGCAGTGCTGGCAGTTACGAGCCTGAAGAGCTCTTGTCCTAGACTCTGAACACTTGCCTGGTTTGTCTCTGCTTTCCACTTGGAATAATGGCTTTCTTACATAAACCAGTATTACTTTCAGGTGTTTTTGCTTTCAGGTCCCTCCTGATAGCCTTGTGTGGTAATGAGGACAAAGACCTAAAACTGCTCTGTTTTTCAGTTTTCCAGAATACAGCATGTACCCTCAGTTTGGGTTTGTTCCAGGAGAGTACAAGAACTGCAGTTAGTACTGTGGTCAGGATGGTAGTACAGTGAGCAATTTGGACACTGACAGCAAGGCTGCACAAGAGCTGAGAAGGGCTCACGGATCCCACAGGTCAGGGAAAGATTTAGACCAGGCAGCATGGATATGGTTAGATGTTCACGTGGCTGTAAAATTTGGGCTCCAGATTACAGCCTGAACTGTGTCTTCTAGGCAGCCAAGGCTGAGGCTGCCTATGAACTCATGAATCCATGCACTTTTAGCTTTTTCCAGAACACCAGATACTGCAAAGATCAGGAACACAATGGCACGCACAGTCACCGTGCAAGTTCCTTAATCCCAAAAGCCACATACATCTTCTTTTACCAATACATTTTACGGAGTTCTCAATGACATTTGGTAGAAAATAAAATTTTTCCTAGTTTCCTTTGGTTGTTTTTTGGGCATTTTATTTTTGGTTGGTTTTGGGACTTTTTTTTTGGCTGGTTTTTGGTTTTAAGAGACTGATAAGGCAGTGGTACAGCTGCTGACTCTGGCAGACATGGTAATTGAGTGCTTCTTAACATTCGCATGACTGGTCATAAAAAACCAATGGGCACAATTTTCACTGACTAGGTGAATGTAGGGATCATTATCTTCATATTCCTGTTCAGTTATTCATTTCATGTGTGAAAATGCACAAATGAAGTTGAGGATGGGAGAAGGCAGCTGATCCCTTGCAAAGCATGCAAGAAAAAATACACAACACTCACTTCAGAACATTATACCAAAATGATCTAGTGAATTTTATTTTGGGTAACAGCCAAGAAATCTGACATTTTGCCCAATATGGCTTTCTTCTAAAATTAAAAAGTTGCATATACCTACAGTTGAGTCCACCAGCTACAGAAAATCTGATGTATACATTTTTAATCCATGGCAGCATCACCAGAATACAGCTTTCAGTGGTATTTTCAAGGTGAATTATATGATAAAGTTTTTAAATGTGCATTTAGAAGATTTTTATATTGTTTATATGAAAACATACAAATTTTTCATTTATACATATAATACATATAAAACTCATTATAATTAGCAAGTATCTTCATCTGGGTATTTACTTTGTGCATATAGCAAAAAAGGATGCAGTTAGGGCTTTAGATGAAATATTAAAGTTCAAGACATTTGTATATGCTAACTAGAACCTTATTCAAATAACTCAAACATATTTTTCCTGCTTTTAAAAGATAAGAGATTCAGCTTAAAAATACATTCATAAAACAAAGACAATATTCTCCCTGAGACTACCAGTGTGAGTTAATTTGTGGTAATCTTTGAATGAAAAAATATAAAAAAGACAATAAGCTCTGGTTTTCTCTATGCTGCAACAAATTTCTTGAGCAACACTGATATCATAAAAGGTATAGACTGGGGAATCATGCTCACTAGCTGGAAAACAGTTCCATATATCAGTTTAAGAAGAAGAAAGGAATTTAATATGGACAAGGGAAGGTAACTAAGTTTTAATGAAAGATCTGTATCTGTAGTATGTATTAATGGGAAAAAGTTGTGTAGTTGGTTTTTGTTTGTGGCTTCTTTTTTTTTTTTTTCATTTCAGACATAAATTTTATCCAAAGCAAGACTATATGATCAAAATGTAGATTCTTGATTTACACAGATACCTAGAACAGTTTTCTAAATATTTCAAGCATTTGTTTTTGTTAATATTCATAAAAGAAATACAGAACCTGTGGGAACAGTTTCTGCTTAAATTCAATGATAAAATCTTTGATTATAACTAGGTGGTGAAATCTCATAAGCAATAGGTGAGGAGTCAACCCCCCTCCCCAATGAACAGCTCCTGATTTGTGGCTTTTTTCATCTTCTATCAGAATCAAACAGCTCTGAAGGCCAGCAGCTACACTAGTTTTGTTTAGCATTCTTCCTTTTAAATGTTTGCCAGAGAAGGTTTTTAAACTGCCACAAAGTAACAGAACTGGGATGCATTAAATATATCCCACCCAAATTGGAGAGAGTGAGAGATATATATTTTTTCCTTTCACACTTCAAGTTGTATTTATAGTAACCATGCAATTATGTTATCTGGGGGAAAAAGCCTTACCTGAAATCAAAGAACACACATTTATAGGAAAAAGGGGGAAAGCATTATGTTTGTTCTACCAAAATTTATTATGTAGTAATTACAAAGTTTAAAGATTCTTCCATTTTAAATAAAAATAATAGTTATAATTACACATATTGTATAGTACCATGTCAGGTGATTCCAACAAATATAACATGAAATACAGTGCAGTTTCAAATCAGAAAGACAAATACTTTCTCATTCACAGTGTTTGACAAATTACAGGAAAGCTTGTTCACATGAGGGTTTACTTAAGGTCATGCTCTTATAAACAGTCCACATCACGCTGTGCCACAAAAACAAATCATCTCTCAGAACGTGAAGTATCGGGCAAACCACTCCTGCCGTTGTGGGTCTGGCGAAGCCACTGGTGAGGCATCAGTCTGAGGAGGGCTAAATTCACAGAAAGAAAAAAAGACAATTACCCTACAACAATGTGAAAAATACTGCTGTTAGGAGAAGAAAAAAAATCACAGAGAATATTCAGTAAAGAACACAGTCTGGTTTTCCATGGATTAATTATCAGTGTGCCTTAGGACGTGATTTAATGTCTCCCTACAGGATCTATGATCATCCACTCCATTGGAGAGCATCAGCAGCACGGACAAGTCAGTTCAGAAGCCACCTTACAGGGTGGGCAAATAATATTTTGGAAAACATAATTTTAAATCTCATAAATAGCTGTAGTTTTCAGGAAGAATAAAAAGAGTTTTCTTGGAAAAGCATGACTGTAGGAGGTCCTCTTTTAGCATCCTTTTCCTGTGGTAAAGTTAATTTTGAAAAATATGATGTGAACATCATATTTGTAGACATGTGCTCACAAAGACTGGCTGGCAACTGAACAGAAATACACACTGTTGTAATAATTAACACGTATCACACATATCACTTGCAATTGTTCATGCACACGCTTAAAATATGCCAAGATACTAGAAAAAACAAACTGCTGTGCTGCAAACAGCATTTGGCTCCTCTTTGAATACTTAACATTCTCACAAAATGAGCAGGAAAGAATAATTTAAATTTAATTACGTAAATTCCTTTATCAATAAAAATTGGTAAAAAAATAATCTCTACTACAGGATAATACAGAGCACAAAACAATTTGGAGTGAAAACTCCTGCATCATAGTTCATGGGGTCATGCACATGCATGTTTATAGATACCTGAGCATACTCATGCACATAACATGCACAGGGAAAAAAATAGCAACAGTACTTTTTTTTTCTTTAAAGGTTTTCTTGAAAAATATTGCTTTCCCTTATCTATTTTAGATTCTATAATTTCTTTCCCTTTATAATTAGCAGTTGTGATCTTTTGCATTAAACCAAAGGCGAGAGCAAACAACCAGCTGTGGAACCAGTAATTACATGTTGCTTTAAGTTGGCAACTTAGAGGTAAGAGATCAGCACGTACTAGATACAAAGTACAGCACTTCAGTGCATTTAATATGTGGGCATATCGAGCTAAAAGAATAAAATCCTGCCTTAGAATGCCATTTTTAAGTTACTCAATTCAGAAGATTATTTTTTTGAGAGAATTACTTGAGACTTTAATGCTGGTTTTGATTACTAGAAGCTCAGCATTAAGCACCCAAGCCTGTACATTTCCTGTTGCTGTAGTAAGGTTACTCCTATGAAACAACTTCATATAGGTGAGGAAAGAGGAAACACACAACATTCACCTAGCACGGAAAATAATATTCTTACATAAAAATTTTTATCACAAAATACTAAATAAAAAAACCTCCGTGCTAGTATCAATTCCTAAATGAAAATCAGTAAATAACACAAACACCTAAAACAATTGTTCATATATGTAAACAATTGGAAGCACATGAATTCTGTTAAGGTATTTATAAAGGTTTTCAAAGTCCAAGGCTTAGGAAAAAGTGAGAGAGTACTTCACATTTCAACAAGGTCTACAATAAAAAGGAATACTATAAAGAGGTTATAATTATAATGTAAAAATTAAAAATGCCATAAGAGTACTTGTACCTCTGAAAGGCTGATAAAGCAAAGGCAATTCAGCTCAATAAGAACGCAAAATTTTTCCATGTTAAGCAAAAAAAAAAAAAAAAAAAAAAAAGAAAAGATTGGTGAGGCAGTGCTCACCTCAAAAACGTCTTGGGCTCTTTGGGTGGCATTGGCTGTGGTAGTGGTTTGCTGCTGTTGAACTCAATATCGTGGATGGGTGAGTTAGGAATGGGGTCCAGGCGGTTTGGATGTCCATTGCCCACCACTCCGCTAGATTCCAGAGCACTTAGATTGGGGACACTCACAAACCTGTTTGTTGATTTATCGTTCTTCTTCTTTTGCTGCATTAAAAATAACAAACGTAAGGAACGCTTCTTGCACCAGGACAGACGAGGACATTGGCTAATTTAGAAGTTTTATTGATGGCTGGTTTGGAGGTTTTTTCGAAGGAGAGGAATTCGGACAGATTTGGCTCTTTTTTCAAGTGTAGTTTTCTGTTTGCTTTGATCTGAACACCAAAAGTTTCACAGAAAAATCGAATTTCTAATCAAGATAACATTTTGGTTATATTGAAACATTGGTTCTATTTAAGCATGTATTGGTTCTATTTAAACATTGGAGATTGACAGTCTTGTGGAAAATTTCCTTTCAGTCTGTAAAACCTTTCACTTACTTAAATCTTTTCTTCATTTCCATGTAACAACTCTGCTACCAAATGCAATTACAGCAAATTTCAATGATAAAAAGGTGTATCTCTCCAACACATTTCACCCCATCACTGAGGCACATTTTGGTAACTGGACCATAAAACCTAGAAAAGCACCTACACTTCTTTCACTGCAATTATACCCTCACAGTCAGCAAAGCATTATAGCAATACAGCTAAAGATAAAAATATTGCTGTACAGGAGTCCAGTTTCTTGCACAAAGAAAAGGCCTGGCTTTGATGCTAATACAGCTGCCACTTCTAGACACCAGATGGCAGAACTGAACATGTTTCTTTTCATAATACTCTCCCTACTTCAGTTCACAGTATTTCAAGGGACTCAAAATATTGAGGAAATCTATTTTCTATCACTATTTTACATTTGAGAACACATCATACAAGGGAGTCAGTATTCATCCTCTCTGTTATTATAGATATTTTAATGCAGAAGGATGTTTCAAATAATTCTATCACTTTTCTTTTAAATGGCTGTCTGACAGGACACTGTGTATTTTCTGACATCTATCACATTTTTCATGTCCACAACACTAAAATTAAGAGCAGCTTATTTCCAAAAATAAGAGTTTTTTACATACCCAGAGCAATGAAAAAATCCCTTGCTCAGAAATACAATGAATTATGTATTATTTGAATATATTATAATAATTTCTTTCAATTACTTATATGCAACCTTAACAAAACAGCTAGGAGAAAAACCCTTTAAGGGCTTATAAACTGCATGAATTTGAACTAAATAAAGTGAAAGACAAGTGTAATCTCATGTTGTTTCTATATAATATTTTGCAGCAGAATTCCACCTGAAACAGGAGAGCTGCTCTATTTGAGGGTGGGCTCGAGGTCAGACGGAGACAGACAGAATCCTATTGTTTGTTTGCACTTTCTTCTCTTAGGCTCTCTGCTAGCTTTGATTTCAGTGCCTGACCTCTCCAGGATTGGCAGATACAAATGACACTAATTGCAGACATACTCATTTGCCAATACACAATTAAAATACCCCGAAAATTTAACAGAAAGCTATAATAGAAAAAAGTGCATTTTAAGCATCACATTGAACGATTATCAGCTACAAAGGATTAAACTGACATGTCCCATACATGTCTGCTGTAGGAGCTGAAGAAGCAAGAAATAAGAAAAAATAGTTTGGTAAAAGAAATCAACTGTATGTAAAATACACAAGCAAGACAATATATGCTGTAATTAAAACAGTGTGTTAAACAAACCGTAGTTAAATCTGTGTGCTCCACAGGTGGCTCATTTCTGGAAAATGTATGTTATCCACATATATGCTTAGAAGTATACTACACTTTATATAATATTCTCTACAAAACAATCTGTGCTTCTGAAGCAGTCAAATCTGGAGAGAGAAAATTGTGTGTATTGTTTCCATGAAATTCATGCAAAGTATTAAGAAACTTCAGCTGTAAGAATGTAATGCTATACTAAACAGATCCATTGCAGAAATTAGAGAAATTCCAACAGATACTGCAATGGCTGTAATTTTGCATTAATATGCAAAGCCTGTAGTAACTCATAACTTGTTGGTTTTTTTTTGCTGGTTTTTTTTTTTTTTTTTTTTTACAAAAAAAAGAATAGAGAATGAGATTTTAAGTTTCTTGGTAATTCATTCTCCAATAACACAGCACGTGCTTTGACAAAATAAAATAACATAGTCCACAACTCATGAAATGAAAGATCTGGCATACAAAACACTTCTAAAGTCTAAACACTTTAAGTGATAGAAGCATATTTTAAAAATATGTAAATTATCACTATGGAAATCTGATACAGAAGTACTTTTCCCAAACACCTCAGATTTCACACAAAACATAAGGTTATATACTAGATGGTTACGTTTCACATCTCTATAAATGGGTGGTTCAGACAGACTTCCAATATTTTCAAACAACCATTGAAATTGTATCTGGAAGTCCTAGTATTGTCTCTGATGGGCGCAAACTAATTTCTTTTATGCAGTTAGCATAAAAATTAGGCATCCTGATAAGCTTGTAAGAGCTGCTGGGCTCATGAAAATCATAGGAGAATACTGACATTTTACAGCAGAGTTTGTACAGAAGCATGAAATTTGCTGATCTGATGTGAAACTGCAGTAAGGCTGGCTAAATAACACGGCCTGATCTGAAATAATGGAACCACACATCCTTTTAAATAACCTGAGCCTGAACCTTGATCTCTGAAGCTCTTGAGCATCTGAGCTGCTCAGGTTTTGCCCGTTGGGTTTTAGCCTCTGCTTCAGAACCTTCCCAACTTCTTCTGTCTCTTGCCCTTCCACACCAAGTGAAATAACCCATGAGTTATCACAAGGAGGAAGGAAATGTCAGAGGAATCATTCCTGAAGTAGTGAAAAGAAATAGTATTTAAGTACCCTACCACAGTCTACCAGAAGTCGCAGGAAGGCTACTATACATTTGTGTGCAGTAGCCTTCTCTGGCTGCTGTTCAGCAGGATGGAGAGAACTGGCAAAGGTTGCTACTGAAGTGCTTTCACTCGTATAGGTGGTGACAATAACTGAGAAGGCTGGAGACTGACTTCAGTCTCTTGCAACCTCCACTGTCCCTACTGGTTTGTCACTCTACTTCTCCAACTTTACTCTATTGTCTTTCCCCCATTCCATGCCCTTCTCACATGCTTCCCCTTCCCCTTTTCCCCCTTATTCCCTTCCTTTTAGTGTCCCCTCTCCCTGTCTTTCTAATGCTCTTCTACCCCTGAGCGCTTCCCGAAAAGTGCAAGGTGCCCTTGCACCTTCCATAATAACCAAGAAAAATTACACAACTAAAACCAGCTAGGGGTGTCACTGCTCTGTCTTGCATGATACGGTTCTACCCTCTATTGCCTTTCTGTCACTTTTCCATTTTAAATTTGCAGTTTTGTGATAAGAAACTGTGTTTCATGTCACACGTGTCAAGCAAACCTGGGCAACGGCATAAGTGGATCTCTCAACAACACAAAAGGAACAAACCTACACAAAAATAAGTAGACAAATGGAAAACTATGTTCCTTGTTTTGAACATGTCTGTTAAGAGTGACTGGCAGGCACACACACATACACATATATCTTTTCTTTTTACTATATCTTAAATTTATATTTCTTTACTTTAGCAATGAAGTCCATGGAACATACCTTCACCAATGGATTAATAACACCAACATTAGGGCTTGCATTAAACATTTTGTTGTAGTTAGTCTCCCTGTTTACTAGTTCCAGCTGATAGAACTTTTTGTCCTCCTAAAAAGAACAACAGATAGAAACTTCTTTTTATGCATTTTCAATCAGTAAGTAGCCAAATCTGCCTGTAAAATGTTCTCAAATAAATTTATGTTTGCATTTTAAAATAAACTGGTAATTCTGAAAATTGCATTTCATGTTTATATATTGTTATATAGAATAATCTAAATAATTTCTATTTATGCAGTTCTGTGGTCCTTAGAGTGAGCACAGACTAATGGATTATGTACTGTGAAAGACTCAGTATAGTTGAATTCTGATCTTTGATCAATTTTGATTTCCTCATTCCTTCTTTCTTTTTAATTGGGATCTAATCAGACTAACCGAAGTCAGGGTGTTGTGCTCTGAATTTGGGAAGCTCAGTGGGTCAGAATCTTAGTCTTAGAAACCTCAGAGAAGAAACTATTTCTTACATGGCTTACATGGCTAGCTTGTCCCAGGATTGGAGGCAGGAGACATCTGTTAAAGGATGCACCAAAATACTTCTTGTAATAATGTATTATGCTTGATTTTGGAAAACACTCTCTATCTAATTAGTTTTACTATTATGAGTCATTGAAACCAGAGGAATAATGTGTTAAAGAATATGAATAACATGCTATCAGGATTGGTTCTTTAAATACATTTCAAACACTTTAAATCAGATTAACTTTTGTATTTATCAAGATATTACACAAAGAGAGCATAGAAGTCTTACAATCAATTTCTTTATGAGTTGGTCCCGCTCTGCAATTAGGTCTTTCAGTTCTGAGATAAGCTGCAAGTCTTCTGGTCTTGATTCTCTGTTTTTATATTTTTCTTCCATTTCTTCTAAACTTTATAGAAAAGAAGAATACCCTCTTTAGCCTGATCCAGTGTTAAATGATGAGTGAATAGTCACATTTTTGATAAGTACAAAAGAGAATTCAGGGAGTAAAAACAGAGGGTGACTTTCTTACCACCTTGAAGGAAATTAATTTCTATGTTCTCCTTCCACTTTAGATAGTTAAGAAACAAAACAAACCAATAAAAAACCCAATAACCATAATTTTTGCTCCAACAACTAATAATCTAGGGAATATTCTAAAAACTTAACATCCTTCCTGTGTATGAACTTCTACATTTTTGAAAAAGGCCAGGTTGAAAGTAAGGCATTCAAAACCACAGCATCTTCCTGAGTTCATGTGGATCAGACTGTAACAGAAGATACCCAAGAACATTGAGGTACATTACGTAACTAACACCTCTCCACAAAAGCTACTTATTACATTAGAGATGAAATAAAGGAATGAGCTGCAAAACAAAAGGAATAACACTCGGATATTAGGATACCTAATGTAACAACTGATAAGCATTTGAAAAAAAAAAAAAACTAAGAGGAAATTGGAAATGCCTGGTGGGAAAGCATTAAAGGAGAGAAGTGAAATAAGCCAACTGAGAGAGGAATTGTACAAATAACTGCATAAATATCCCTTTTTCTTAAAGAACAAGTTTTGAAGACATGACAGTTTCAAATTATTGTGTCTCTTTTAAACTAATAATACGCTCATGATGCTAAATATGGTTTCAAAGGAAAGTACTAAAATATGTGTCTCACATATTCAGCCCTCATGTAGATTAGTGAACCAAGTATCAGAACAGATTCAGGAAATTTAACAAACTTAGTGAAAAAAGAAAAAAAAATCCCAATCAAATGCTGAGAAAAATCTATTAATTAAATTGAATCTAAATCAGGTTAATCTTAATTCCACAAGAATTAAACAAACTGTAGACACCTGGAAGTAGACACAATTTTTCGCTCCAGATAAGTATTTTCTCTTCAAAAGCAACTATGTGATTTTTACTTTGATTTGCGGCTGAAAAAGTAATTAATATTAAATTATATTGATAATTTAATAACCTTCAAATAACCTGTACATATTCTGAGGAGATTATATAATGCATTTACATAAAACATTATGAATGAGAACAACATGATTGTTTTTACTTGCAGAGAAGGCATCTGACTCAGCAGAACAGAAATAGCCTCAGCTGGCTTAACTTTTGTGTATACTTTTTATGCTGGGTTAAGCTATTGTACATAGATCCCCAGAGTATGGTACATAGTTACACACAGCTGTCATTTTACTTTTAGATACTTCAGAGAACTGGGGTTTTTTTCTGTTTCAAATAGATAATTTGTAATTTAAAGACTTTAGTTGTAGAGCCTAATTAATGACACCTACTCTCAATTATTCCAAGACATATTCTCCATTTCACAAACATTCATGAGGCCACACTTTAAGTGAGGCTGAACCTGGGAACAGTTACTTGAGAAACAGCTGCATAAAAGTTCTCTGGGCTGGTGGGGTGTGTGTGTGTGTGTGTTGGGTTTTGTTTTGGTTTTGTTTGGTTCGGTTTTTTTAAAAATTTGCTTGCTTTTCTACATCGCTTCCTCTTTGGACAGCTTCTTGTTTCAGTGTAAATAGAGAAATAACACACTGAAAGCCAGGTGAGGGCACCCTGGATGATGCTTGCTGATTTTAGACCAGTGGCTGATTCCTCAAAGCTCTAAATTGAGGAAGAACAAGGAGCAGAAAATAAAATAAATTCAGAAAATTCATGAACACTGAGAAGCAGAAAACTTAATGTGAAAAACATTTAGGGTAAACAGTTCCAAAACAGTTCTGGTGGCAGCAGCCACCTGCTCATAGGCCTGTTTCTCATACAAGATAAATGCAGCAAACAGGAGGTAGCTTAGACCTAATTTACTGAATGGAAAGGTACCACATTTATCAGGGTATAAGAGTGTGCACATGGACAATTACAAGGGAAAACTAGAATTTTATAACCATTTTATTTGAAGACAATTTTTGAGGGCTCATTATCCAGAAAAAGCGAGATGCATTTTGGCTCTACTGTCCATTTGTAACTGATACTTAGAAAAGCTTTCTATCAAAAACTTAGAACCAATTTCTTCTCTCTGCCGTAAATCTTCCGTGCCTCAAATACAAATCCCTCAGTGACAACTTTGCAGCGGGAAGTCCTCAATGTGCTATGAGACCTGAGCCAGAAACTGTGACCAAATGGGTAACATCATAGAGACAGAGAATGAAGGATGTGGAAGACAAGAAAACACTGGTTGGTGACACATTATCACATCACTCCTGCCACCATTAGGTGGTCTAATCCCTGATGGCATTTTGACTCAGGGAAACTCTTAAGCCTTTTGCTATTGTTATGCTCATACAATTCACTTCAGACACTAATTTTCCTTATGCTACGAAACTTGAAAATGTTTGCATCACTCAAGCTACAATCTCACTTCTTAGTAGTAGTAAATACTGTACTGTTTATAAACTTGTTGAAGAAATTCTTGTGTTCTCAAAAAATATGTATTAAAGTTCAAGAAAGAAACCATTTGAAATAATGTTTTCTCCAATTTTCTAGGAACTGCACAGATTTAATATCTTTCCTACCTGGAATTTTTTGGTCTCAAACCCTTCACAATTGACCTCACTAAATTCTCCTAAAGATTATAGAACTGTGTTGCCTAAAGAATGCAAGATTAGGCCCCATACTTTCTTGAGGTATTTGTACATCTGCATCTCTGCAGTATCTTCAGGAACTTACAGCCATGAGAATAAACTATTCACTCAAATGTAGCTACATAGAAATTTTTTTAATGCAACAAAACTTACGAAATTTGTAAAGCTGAATTAATTTCCTTGAGCAGCTCTTGGGTCTTATTAAAATCTGCCAGCATGCTTTGTTTCTCTCTGATGTGATCTGCTGTCAAGACATCCAGCTCTTTCTCATGTTTCTTGCTTAAATCTTGCTCATGCATCCTGTTTAATTTAGTTTTTGTTAAAAGAAGAGTTATTCTAAAATCAGACTTTTTTGTTAATCATGATTTTCTGCCATGCTTCTAATGGCTTTTACATAATATCAGACAATACAGAAGGAATTACTGATTCATCAAAGCTCACTACTTACTGTTCTCCAATCTTCTAGCTTATTTCATGGAAAATGCATCTCCTTTAATGCTTTTTAAAATAAGCAAACATAATGAATTTGAAAAAAGACTCACCAAAAACCAACACTTGAGTGAACTGCTACTAAAATATGCCAAAATGTGTCACTGAAATGTGACTTAACTGCACAGCATAGTCACTAATGTTACTAGTATAGGGCATAGCTTTACAAAAGAAGACTTAAATGATGTGTAAGATGACTTGATTAAGAGGATAAATTTAAAACTGCAAATGGTAATTTTTTAAAATAAAACAGTAAGTGAAACAATACAAGTTTGAATTTAAAGTGGAAAAATTCATACCTGATCTGTTGGTTGGATTCACTGTGTATTCTAAGAATTTCTTTCCCTTTAAACTCTAATTCCTTTGTCAATGCACTTATATTTTCATGAAGATGCAGAATCTCTTTGTCCAATTCAGCTATATGATGGTCTCGGTGTCTCAGTTCATCTTGTAGATCTGATATTCGGCATAAAAATTCTTTTTCCTATGATATAAGTAGCAGCAGCAAAAATATTTTAGAAAGACTTGTTTCTTAGAGGTGATGCC
Organism: Eopsaltria australis; assembly: GCA_034509425.1. Classification (NCBI taxonomy): domain Eukaryota; kingdom Metazoa; phylum Chordata; class Aves; order Passeriformes; family Petroicidae; genus Eopsaltria; species Eopsaltria australis. Next base: position 293,517 of record JAVTVJ010000068.1, on the reverse strand, counting down.
TACAATACTTGCTTTTGGAAGACAACAGCTGAGCAGAATTTTCCACCCAATAGACAATTTTTTGTTTTTGATGCTGACACAAATTAATGTCAAAGTGAAGGGCTTTTTTATTGTGTACAAGTACAAAGAAAGAAGAAATCAAAGTTATGTAATAAATGATTTCCACTTGCAAGAAAAGTTAAAACCCACGATTATCACTGCCTGTTAAAATTGGCATAGCTCATCATATTTTCCTTTGGCCCACACATACAAGAAAAAAACAAAAAAAACCAAACAGGTATCACTAAGATCCAGGGCTTGGGCATTTCGCTTTCTCTGCCCCTCTGCATGCAATCCAGAGAAACAGTTTTTCCCCTACAGCCCCATTCAGTGGGAGAAAATTGCTCAAGATGTATGCCCTGCACAACCAAAAACTGATTCAGAAGTCTCCTATCTTACAAATATATACAAGGATCATAAATATCTTGCAGCAGAATATGTGTTAAATAGTTTCTCTTATATTAATATTGTGACTAATAAATCAAGAAAAGTATTTTTTTTTGCATGAGAAATTCCAATGAAATTAATATCTTGGAAACTCAGCTGGAGCCCATTCCAACGGCTTTGATAATGAGTCTCCTTGATTTAGGGATGTCCGTAATGGAAACAACTTTTTCAGAGTTTTCTACTACCATCTATTCCACTTCTTATAATTTCACAATAATTAATGACTGTATAGTTTGCACAGAGAAAATCAGCAGATACTGCAAAGTAGTTTTATGTATAACTGTGTTTTGTGCCTTCATGCCTCCAGGAAATACAAATATATCCTAGTGCACAAATTTCATAGGGCATCTTTAAGGGCAGGCCATTAAAAACAACTATGTATCTCCCTATATAAAGACTATGTTAAACTTATAAGAAAAAGCAGAGGAAAAATTTAGATCCACACACTTAACTATTTTAAAAAGTAGCAAATATAATCATCCTGATCAGAGCACTCTATCTCATTCAACCCTGAGCCTGTGAACTGATGAGCATTCTAACACAGGAAACCTCAGTAACTGCTTTGCCCTCAGTACAACCAAAGCTTGTATTTAGCAGATCATTATAATGAGGCAAAAACTACACCCTATTTGGTTGGATCAAACACCAGTTCTTGTCATTTAAACCTTTTTTCCTGATATCTCATTTAGGTGTCAGACTCTGGGCTTAAACAACATATGACTGAAACAATATCCCCCTAAGTCCTGCATGACAGCATCATGTTTTTGCCTCTGGTGCTCACACTGTTAAACCAGCAAGGAATAGCTTAAAAACGGCTCATCATCGTCTGTCTCCACTTTTGGGTAAAGGCTATGCCCAACAAACCCTGTTTCCTCTGTTAATATATTTCTAAACCCACTCCCTCCTTGGTGCTGGAGTATCAGTAAATCAATCTTGAAAAGCCTACTACATAGGCAAATAAAGAGGTAATTTTCCAGTCCTCTTATTTCCAGGAGTCTGGCTTTCAACAGAGCTTAAACTTTGGATTTTTAGCTACTAGCAGAAAAACTGATTTTGTATAAAATGGAAAATGAAAGATAAAAGGTTAATGAATCAGTTTAATACTGAAAGCAAAGGTTGTTCATACTGGCTTTGGGAGTTTGTTTTTGGTGGGTTCTTTGGTGTACTTTTTTCTTCAGTTTGAAGCAATCATTTGATTATAAGCAAACACTTTTTTTGCCATACCTCTTACAACAAAGAGAAACAGCTTTTTCCTTCCTGCTGGCAGCTGAGGATGAGTATAATTTTGCAAGAATGGGCACTTGCCTCCCATGGCAAGCCAAGGTGCTCCCAGATGGCTGCACAGTTCTGAGAGGAATCTACCTGGACATGGGAGCCTTTTCTAGACTTTGAACAAGGTTTGTAGAAGGCAGAAAAAGCTAAGCAAGGAAGTTTAGGAAACTGGTAGAAATGCATTAGCTGCCGGTGCTGGATGATTTTGAAGGATTACATGTTTGTTGTTTGTTCACAGCAGTTCCTGCCTCCAGCAAAGGGAAAAATGAATATTGATCATGCCATTTTACAGCCAGATGCCAGCCACGCCTCCTACCTGTCTCCTGCCGAGTTCTATGCTTCTTTCAAGCTCCATTTTGGCAGCTACCAGTTCTTGTTGATGGTTGTGCCTCAGCTGGTCAATTGCTGCTGCATGTTGGTGGTTGAGCTCTGAGCGCAAGGAAGCTGGTTACCATGAACAAACAGAAAAGTTTATTTTGGATGTGTTTACATTAACAGTAACAGTCCAGCTCCACCTAGTATTGCTGCTGACCTAAAACACACTTTAGATCAGCTAACTGTCCTGTACTTTATTTCTGTTGCTTTCTGAAAACATCAGTTCTTCATCAGGAACTTTGGTCGCTTACTCCTTTCAAAAGAGCCTGAAGGGTGAGATATTTCAAAAGTGAAGAGTCTAGGCTTACCTGTTCAAGCTTATAGTGATTTTAAGAACACTTAGGTCAACGCTGAACGACTCTGAGACACTACAGTGTTATAATATACACACACATACACACACATGTGCATCCGTACTTGCATGAGTAGAAATAATGGTTTTGGACCCATTTTCAAATTTGGAAATAGAATACCTAACATAGCTTTTCCTTCATCCTCCAGCTCAAATCGTAGAGTCTGAAGTTCCTGTTCCATTTCCAACTTAAAGCCTTCCATGGCTTGTTTATGTGTTTCTTTCAGCGCATGAAGTTCTTCTGAGTGCTTCCGTTGTAAACGTTCTTCTAATTCCTATGAAATCAAAATTGACAAAATTTGTTCTACACCAACTTCGAGAATTTATAAAACATTACACATAAACAACTGAAAACAAAAAGCAGGCATTGACATACTCTAGAAAAAAATGCACTGGTATTACTAATATTTTCTTATCCTCCTACTATATTTTTTCTTTTCAGTGGTTGATGGTTACCAAGATTACCTGTGCACAAAACCCGTTTGGCTCACAGCTGGAAAAAAGAAAAAAATCAACCCATGGATATATCTGCAACAGGAAGCAATGTAATAAGGTGCAGATTCATAGATGGGTATAGTGTGCACACTACACATTTGGGGACTTCTGCTCGCTAAGGACACCCGTGTTTCCTCCCTATGGAATCATATGAAGCCTAATGTTCCTGGTACACATCTTCTGATCTTCTGGGCACATAATGGGAAAACTGATTGCAAAGGCCCACTCTGGAGCTGAACTTAAAAAATCTTAAGATACCTCCCCATTACATACCATGCACTACTAAAATTCCAATTTTAAATCTGGTTTCATCAAGGTTTTTAAAAAGTATCTTGGGTGGGGCACAAAAAGGATCTTGCAATTCACAGAACATAGCTTACACAGTTTTAAAGATAATGAAAATATAAAATATATTTCAAAGGAGTCTATTAACAGAAAATACATGCAAAATTAACTATAATGGAAAATTCCTACTCAAAATCAAAACAATAATATAATATTAAGGGTAACAATGTCAATCTACCATAAAGAAATGCATGTGTTGATAATTTTACATATATACATACACATACCTATATATGTGCATGTAAAGCAAGACATGAAACAATGCCACTATTAGAAAATATTTTCAACATGTCTTGTTCAGATTTAACTGGATAACAGCATTACTGTAATACACCAGCTGAAAATGAAATTTAGTTACACAGATACTTTCTTTACTAATTCCAACTGTGTATGTAAAATGCTAAAGTGGCCATATTCTCTAGAAAATTTGGAATAACCATATGAACATGCCTTTTGTTCTTGCTCTTTTGTTTCTTCCATGTTTTGAAAGGCAAGGATATGAGCTTCCTGAAGTGACTTATGCCTTTGCTGATGCTCTTCTTCTAATTCCTGGATCTCCTGAGTCAGTCTCTGTCGCTCCTGACTGAACTGGGCTTGTAGCTGTTGCAAAGAGCTCTGTGACTGGGAAAGCTGCATCTCCAGATTCTGCTTCAGTAAGGAAATCTAACCCACAACAGAACAGCAATATTCATTAGTCATTAATGCCAGCATCAGCTGTAAAGAAGACAATCAGAAGAAGAACACATTTGAAATTTGAGAGCCAGAGCATTAGCTAAAAGACAGACAAGCAATGTCATCCATCTACTGAATTTGTTGTTAATGTTATATGATATATAATCAGAGATATGACATTTTAGTGGTTTTGTAAGGGTTATCATATTGGTTAGATCATATTGCAGAACTATCTGTAACACAATTTTTAATGGCCATATTATAAAAAATTATTTAGGTTTTATATTAAAAAATCAATAAAAATGACACTATCAAAGCCTGAAATCAAACACTTGATTGTTAAACTATTCTTCAGGGAACACCCATTCTGCAAGGAAAATCTTGCACTTGAAATAGGGGAGGACAGCCTGTGACATCTACATTGATTTTTATATCTTTTTGTATGTTATGGTCCTACCTTACTAGTGGTTTTCTCATTTAGAAAGAAATGGTACTACGCAACAACAGAAATAAAAAGTAATGCTTGATGGATTTCCCATCACACACCTTTTTGTTAGTTCGGTAAGAGTAGAAGAGTGATTTTTATGCTTGTTTCCAAGATTTAAACAATCTGAGTCACAAATAACTCATTTTCTTAGAAATACCTGATTTCAGAAACAATGCTTTTCATCCAACAAGTATTATAGTACACTGTATTCCTTTTTTTAGTCCCATTTTCTTTTTATAATAATATTATACTTTGTTCTTCACATCAGATACCATCTTTTCAGACTGAAGGTACTAAACCTGTACCTCTCTTTAAAGTCAAACGTGAGAGATACGCTCCAATTCTGGAAACAAGATTTAACCAAAAGAGAACTTTGCTTCAGTGACTTAAAGGAAGGAAAATAGAATTGCCAAGTGACAAAGAATTTGAATCAGTAAGGATACTTTCCAAGCCTCAGAGCATTACATCATATGGAATTATAAATGAAAGTCTGATAGTGTCATTTGATTCAGCGTGTCTTAAAATTAATTATGCCAAATTTGTAACGACATTGCACATCAAGTTATTGAGTTAGAGAACATTAAATCCACCACTTAGCAAAAAATTAATAGCAGCATACCAAGTACAACTTGTAGCATGAACAATGCTGCCGAACATACGGGTTAAGTTTTTTTTCAGGACACAGCTTAAGCAGATTTGAAAGAAAAAAGCTATAGAAACAAAAATTAGCAGTAAAACAAAAGAAGGCAAAAATCAAACTAATTTAATGTAATAAGCATAGCTCACTGTATTTCAGATTCACCAGGTTTTTGTGTCTGGGAATATACACTCTAACATACATTGTATAAATAGTACTATACCTCAGATACCTTTGAAAGAGATTAGCTACAATTAAAGGAGTGTAGTGAAGGCCTACACTACATCCTGCAAAACGTTTTACAAACTACATTAAATATAAATTTCACATACAAATTGTGCAGTGTCAGACCAAACTTTTGTCTGATCTCTGGTTCTGCCTCCAGAAAGGGCCAACCAGGATTACCCTAGCAAAAAAAGGCCAAGACATAAACGTAGGGAGCTTGACTCTGTAGTCTACCTGGAACTAGGAACCATTCTTAAACCAGAAGAGGTATTTTGGAGCAGATTTATAGAAGAAATAATAACAACCATTATCTGAGCCCATAAAAGCTTTAGTATCCCAAATACCGTGTGTCAATTTCCATGCACACATGCCAGTTTGAAACAATCATCTTCAACACTTGTAATGGAAAGGAGTCAAAAGAAGTTCCCTTTCCATTTGCTGCATTCTACTCATGTTTCTGTAGCTCTCCATTTCCCTCCTTACACCTTTTGCCATATTGAACTACTTTGGCTTAGTGAGTTGCTCCTTGTATGAAAGTTATTTCATCTCTGTGATCACAATTCTCCTACTTTTACCCCTTTTGTACTATTTCTTTTTTAAGATTAGGAGTCCAGAACAGCACAAGGTATTTGAAATGAGAGCAAACTATTTTTATGTAGTGACTTATATGATTTTACAAGTTATGTTTTCTGCTTCTCTCCTATATTCCTAAAGTTTTGTTTGCTTTAGTGACTCCTACTGAGCACTGAGATGATCTTTTCATAGAATTCTATGTCATAGTCCCCAAACCCACTTTCTAGTTGTAACAGGTCAAGGTAAGGCTCATCATTTCACAGAAAAGGTTACAATTTTTTTCCTTGTTTATCATTTTGCATTTATCTACACTGGATTTCATCTGCCATTTTATTGCCAAGTCCCCTGGCCTTTTACGGTTATTCTATTGTGAATAAGCTTTTATAAGCTGCGAAGTTTACTACCTTAGTCATTTATCAACAACCTGTAAAAGAAAATATTTTGAGCATCAGTGTAATCTACCTTCACTGTGGTAACAATTTATTTAATACCTATATATAATATATACTGTAATTTTTCTCTTCAGCTCTAGAAACTCACTCCACTAAAGTGGAGAGTTTGCGCCATGGACCTGCCAGCACAGCCAGATCTGAGTTCTCATATATGCATCATCTTCTCGTACTGCAGTGTGCTATTGTCTTCCTTCTCCAGGAAAAAAAAAAAAATACCTAAACTTCCCTTTGGTCTACTCACATCCCCATCTACTCTAATTCATCCCATGTTCACTACTGGACCCTTCTCTCCTTCCCACCTTTCTGTAACCTCATATCTACCTGGTCCTTCATCTGTAAGCCTATTCTTACTTGTCCCTTTGACCACATTTCTGTCCCTCAGGTTGTCCTGTCCTGAGGTTCTGTCCCTCACCATTGTCCTGTCCTGTTCACCCTGGTCACCAGGAGGGACAGTTCTAGAGGAAGTCCTGCTCAGTCCTGCAGAACCTCAGGTAATTTAATGATCGCACTCTAACAAGCCTTTCATGATAACAGTCAAATGGAGTCACGGTAACTTAGGCAAATTTTTATTAAGATAACATGAAAAACATGTTTTTGGCTTGAAGTTAAATCTATCACTCACTTATGTTCCTGCTCCAAATTCTGACAATTATCAGTGTACAATTTATAAATATGTTGAGCATGGGCCAAAGGCAAAACGATTTTGTTTTCATTTCTGTCTTGGAAATGCAGAAAACATTTTAACTGAGATGACCAAGAGAAGTCTGACATCTGGGCAGGAAGCCATCTTCGAAGAGATCAAGAATAAACAAGAGCAGTTCATCCTTCCACCAGATTAAAGCGACTGCAAAACCACAGCCTGAAATGAGTCAATGTCTGAAGATGTCTATTTGCATCAATAGACTATACAGAAAATAAAGGATAATGAGGATTAAATGATGCTAGCAAGCAAGTCAGATTAATCTACCCTTCTAATAATTTGTTTTGATGTTGAAAACTACAAAAAAAGTTAATACCGGTCCTTTTAGAAGAGCATGTGATTTAAATATTATTTTGATTATTCAGTCCATAGACTGATACTGTAAAGAGCACGTTTTTGAGAACATTAGTGCCTCTTTTTGTATGTCTTTGGACTACCCTTTCTGTACACCTCTGTACTGAGGATTCAAAAGAAAACAGCTCTAAACACTATTCTCTGAACTTCCAATATTTTTATCCCAGGTTTTCAGCACATTAAAAACATCAGTGAGGATTAAAAAGAATAGAAAGATTAGTTTGGCTACAATTATGACTTACACTGCAAAACTGCAAATTATAATAGAGCATCAACCCCATGCTTTGTAGAAAGCTCTGCAATACACATCTGCACTGCCCACAAGCTTGCTTGCATTAACAATGACATAAAAATGCTGCTCATGTTATGACCACGTACACAGGGCTCAATGCCAGTGACACACACACAGTCACACAGATGAAGGGATGCAGTACACAGGCTTTTGATAGCAGCACATGTTCTCGTCTCAAATATTACCATGTCTCCAACTTCATGGGCTAAAGCTGTAAAGCAGTACTGCAAGATATGCAGGTTGATCAGTGCAAGCATGCCCTGTTCACAAGCTGTAAGTGCAAATCACTTACATTGCTGATAGATTTATGCAAAGCTTCACCGAGACAGTGCCGCTATGAAGGAAAGATCATAGGAATAAAGGGAAACATTCAGAAATCAACTAAGTAAAAGAAAAGGGATAAGGAAGGAAGGGTAAACACAGAACATTAATTATCATTTGATCAGAGAAAAAAAATTGAAAGCCATCTGGAAAAACTATGAATATGTTGCTTTGACTTAGTCTGTAAGTTACGGAACACAGAACAGTGATGTGATTTACCATATTATGTTTCTGACACACAGTATAGCATTATCTCTTTAGCATAATGTTACCATATAGACATATTACTCAGGTGAACGCTTTTGAAGTTATCCACTTGTTTTCTTTTCTCCTTCATAGCAAAATAATTTTGGGAAGAAATCATTAAGTACATGAACAGACATTATATATGGGCACAATCGACAATCTGCTGTGTCTCAAATATCACAAGTATATTAATACATAATATTAAAGATCAAATTTCACTGCTAAAGGGCAGAAAATGAGTTTAGTCTTTAATGAAGACATTTCTATTGAAACACTTCTTTTATCATTCTTAAAATTCAGAGCCAAATGGGTACATAAAAGACTATTCCTGAACGCCTCTAGCAATAAAATGACTTCATGTACCACTTATACTAGTGGTGATTACTAATAAAAAGCAAAAAATCCCAAAATATTGACAAGTAAATGTCTATGAAATATTATTGATCACATAAATAATATACATCATTCATATGTATATAAAAATGCCTATATGTTTATATATATGAATCATGTATATAAGCACGCACACATGCACAGATCAGATTAATCAGAAATTAAGTGAGAGCAATTCCAAATCCTGTATGACCACTTTCCCCTTTTGACACAGGTCAGTCAAGAAGATGGCTTTCTGCAGGAGACAGCAGGTATTTTGACACCAGCCTGAAAGCCTATAGGTGGGAACCATTAGATAACACTTTGCCAAAATACAAAAAGAAAGTGTTATTCAGTCTCAAGAATCTAAAAATAGGCACAACATAAAAATACATTATTGTGAAATATCCAAAATGAGCTGATTAAAATTGTAAGAGAGCTATAAGCATTGATTTTCTATGCAAGAGTGGAACACCAGGAGGCATCATACTGCAGCAGACAGGGCAAGAGACTGGCATCTAACAGCTCTGATTCCGGCCTTTGACACTGCCGGTCTCAACAAATCCACCCAATTTTTCTGTGCTTCCTTTCCCATCTGTTCAGTTTGTTGACGGGGGAAGCTGTTACGAGCAGGAATGATCTGCTAAATAAATGTTCACTTCCTAGAACATTTGGGACTTTATATTGGTGGATGTATCTTTGCAGCACTGTGGTACAACTAAGAAATACTTAGATTTTGCACCCAAAGCAGAAAAGTTCACCTTGTATTACACTGCAGACAAGTTCCAAGTAAAAATGGAATTATATAGGCTAGTCAATTGGTACGGGGGCTGCCTCCAGCAAAATGTGTAGCGATTTAATCAGATGCAGCTCCATATTCAAAAGTATGCAGAAAACATTTAGAATGCAGAACTCCAAAATAACACTGGTTTAAGTGTAATTAAGAAATTTCATAAAAGTTCCAGACATCCTTATGAGTACTTCCATAGCAAGGTCCATCCATGTTCTGCAGACAAAAATGTTAAGATCCAAAAAGAATGCAAGCATAATTATTACTGTCTGTATGTCTATGATGGGGGAAAGTAATGACTAAAAAGCAAGGAAGAAGGTGGGTTTAACTATCACTCTATTTCTACAGGTTGGAATTCAAGATTTCATTTGTGATGTTATTGTGGTATAAGAAACCTTTGCTCAATTCTCTTTGAAATCAGGCTTTGTAGGTACAGGATGTACAGGTGAATTAATTTACTTCTTGAAAGTACAGAAACTTCTGAAAACACATCTCTACTTGGTATATATGTATTAGCTAACCTGATTTCACTTGATTTTGCTGTCTCATTTTTTGGTAGAAGTATTATCTTCTCCACCCTCAGCATATGCAAAGCTAAGCCTCAGATGTAACCAAGAGAGCTGCATCATGACCCAGAGGAACAGCAGAGATGCAGCAGAGAATAGAATCTGCATCTTTATAGACAGCATCTTTAGAACCCACTGAGCATTGCAAGCTACTCAGCAGGACTGAAAGACTTTGCAAGCAATACATGGAACAAGATTGGAATTCCCACCTCTCTTTCAACATCTCTCCTAGAAGAGACGAGTTTTCAGTTCAGTTCAGCAAATGTGTGTTGCAGTAAAGAACAGATTTAGTGATTTGGTACTATTCAAGGTTTGTGTTTGCTTTTTGTAATGAATAGTTGTTTGTGTTCCCATGACAGCTGTCACAGGGGCCATTCTTGGTGATGAAAAGGTGTCATTTTCCTCAAGAAGGACATTTACTGCCTCAGTGACATTTTCACATTTTCATTCAGTTCCTGCAGGACATTAACTTATTGAATGCATGGAAGTTCTCTTCTTTTATGGTTTCTCTGAACTAAAAATTACTTTCAACCAGATTAGAGAGGTTTGACACTTAATTTCAGCATTAGTCTTCATATCACCCAAAGATCAGTTATGTAACACTTTTCCCTCACTGACATTTCAATGTCACATTGTGTCACAATCTGACTTGGTTATACAGTTTGCTGAATTTTCAAAACACTACTGGCAAACAGGAATTCTCGTGTAAAACGTGAGATCCTAACTGGGAGAGCTCCGACTTTATCTGTTTCATCAAAGCAGATCTAGATTGCTACACAGTCTTTGCTTCATTTTGAGAATGACCTCCCAGAGATGCTGCTTACCTTTCTGAAGACAAACCCTATGTGCACCCATCAGATGTTAATAAAGGAAACGAGTTTCTAAAGTGCCTAGCACAGAAGCTGGAGGGACCTTTGGCATAACTCCATTTTATCCAGCTAATAATGGCAACAACAACCCTAAAACTCTCCCTCGAGATACATCTTTGAAGAGAAGGACTGATTTGTCAGCAGATGTACAATCTCTGGCTGTGCAGTGCTTACGTGGCAGATGACTCCACAGAGATTTGGAAAGCAGCTGTTTGCTACTACAACGTTTTGTACTTGGCTCGAGGCTTGTGATATGCCAGGAACTGGAGAGCTACATCAAAGTTTGCAGTCTGACTGGTAAGAAAAAGTAGCATTTAGAGCCCTTTCCGTATCTCAAAACTCAACAGTTTTCTGATGAGGAAAATGAAGTATATGTAAGGCATTCTGAAATCTTTAACAATCTCTGGAATCTAATTGGTCCTTATTTCCTCCTGGGGAAACTTCCTGGTTGCTGCTTTTGGAGCAACCCCAAAGGCAGGTGTAATCTCTCCAGGATATCAGAGGGTGGGAAACTTATCCTGTTGCTTTAAAAAGATGGAGATTTTCTCTTTTCCAGTTCTAGGAATCTGTCAAACTTCTAGGCAAAATCATAGAATAGCATAGGTTCGCCTAGGTATTTTGCATATTTGTATCAGTTTGGATTTTGAAATACACTCTTTTAATCCAACAAACTGCAGGTTCAATGGTCAGGGGAAAAACAACTGCATTTGAATGTCCTGATAATTTTTAAAGGTTTTGAAATGGAACTACAGTTTCATTCATTTATTTGTCGTAATGCTGTCAGGATTTTAAAGATTATATACACACCTTGACTGATTTTTCCTGAAGCACAGAAGTATCACTGCCCTTAATCTAGAATTTTAATCATCTGCTGAATCTCAAACAAATTCTGCCCCATCTGATAAGTTCTCACTTGTTCCTTCCAGGATCTGCTGTTTTCATTGGTTTTGAACCAAAAGCTAAAGATACTCGAGCACGTACAGAGCAAAGAGGCTAAGGGAAGCATTTTAAAACAAGATGCTTCCCAAAGTCTTTATCTTACATTTAAGGGAAAAACATATATAAATATAGGATTAAAATTTTGTTTTGGGGATGGTATTACTGCTGGATTTGGCTTAGATTTCTACTTACCAGTTTTGGAAGTGCGAACTTCCAAATCTCAAATTAAACTTTTTACTCATGCACAGTACTAAGAATTTCATGTCCTTTTCATCCATTGACAAATAGAATTAAAAGTCTTTCCATCTAATCCAGATTTACTGCCAAACTAAAACTCATTACATTAAATTTCAATTAGAAGTTTAGGATCAGGTAGACAGCTTTCTTTGGATATGAAAATATCAACTTCAAACATTAGCCTAGATATATTTTTCTAACTCAATTAAACACAACACCATGGGAGAAAAAAAATTAAGAAGGAACCAAAAGAGAGATGAAAAAGTCCAGTAAGACATTTTTTATAAAATGGAGAACAAACTCACACTTGTTAGTATTCCTACTGTGTCCTACTGAAAATACTGATTTGTTCTGTTGCTTTTATTTGTTCTGTTTTGCTGAGTAGCTCTTAATTGTAAATAGTCTTTAATGAATTTCCTCCATAATATTCAGAATCTTTTAAACAAAGAGTAAAATAATGATGAAGGCGTGGTCTGGGCTGAACGGGCTCACCAAAACCAAAGGCTCGTAATGAACAGCTGAATGTCAGGCATCTGTTTTCATGTCCAGGCTTCAGACAAGACTACAAAGACCAATGTGGACAAAGCAAATGCACCAACTCATCATCAGGATCATATCTCTGCAGAGAACATGAAGCCCAGAACAAGAGAGATTACTTATTGAGGAGTACACAGCCATGAAACCAGGGGAAGCACCCTCAGTAGTTGGCCCTGTGAGGGCTGCAGCAAGTCTGGACTATGAGATTATCCACATGCTTGTTTCCCACTTGGAATACAGGAGTACCAATTCTTCTAAGCCAGTGGTGAGTGGCAGGATGCACACTGACAACTGATCGAGGCAGAAACTCCCAAATCTCCTCTAATTCTCCGTGAGGCCTGCATGAGTTACAGCACAGTCTCACTAAGACCACAGTTTTGAAAGCTGTAATTATCTGTCAAAGTTTTCAAGGTCAAAGAAAGCATGCTCCTTTGGAAAAACAGACATCTACAGATTGAAGAAGAGGCATATAAGGTTACCCTGAGCTACATTCCAGGGTGCCCTCTGTTCTTTTTTCCCTCCTTGGTATGATTTTTCTTTTTATTCTTCTGGACTTCCACATTTTAGATTTTTAAGTGCTTTTTAAACCTTGCCCAACATTCCTTACTATCCACTAGATGTCATGGTAGCCTTACTAATATTATTGAATACAAGAATTGCCAAAGCAAATTAGGAGGGAGTTATTTGAAATTTACTTCCACTCTGTTTCCGACAGACAAGCCTTTAGACAGGGTGTTCAGGACAATATCAAGTGACAGGGAGCTGAGTAAAATGATTCTGTGCTGAAAGTTTATCTCCCTTCTTTCTGGAAACTGATACAAGGTGTGTACAGGTTACTTTTTGTAGAAATTTCCAGCATCCATTTGACAGCAAATCTTCTAATGCAAGGATTACCCAGGCTGTGGAATAGGCCAGTAATCCTTGTGCTGGGGAAAGAAAGTGGCGTTTCCTGATTTTGCTAATGTGGGTGCACTTCAGCTCTGCAATAAGCACCTCTACATGAACAAGTAAAGATGGAGCAGTAACTGCCTCTGGAGGAAATCTGATCAAAAGCCATTTATAGATGTGCACAGGAGTTCAGGAGCTTTTCTCAGCACTCCATCAACAACAGAATACTCAGGATTTTATACCAGTATGTTACGACTGAGTTTCTCATATCCTGAAAACTACAATTTGAATAATAACTACATCAGAAGGAAATATTTACATTTTGATACAAGTCAAAGTTTCTCCTGTTTACTTTGACAGTTTAAAAAGGAGCACAACATCAAAGAAACAAACTCCAAAGAGTCCTCAACATATTTTTCAAAAAAGGTGTCTTTGCAGTAGGAAAAACAAGCAACAGCTACCGAAATGTATGTAGTATACCTTTGTCCATTCTCACTATGTACTGCTTTTGATATTTCCATTAATAGAAGACATATCTTTTGGTGTGAAAAGTTGACAAAGTTAAGAAAGAAGAATGTCACACTAATGCTTGGCCACATATGAAGCTGCTTAAGAATGGGAAAGCTACATATGGGAAAAAATGACAAAAACATTTACTTTACTGGAACATGTTACTGAAAAGTGAAGAAGATGGGAGAACCAGTATTTTCTCAAATACAGAAAAGCCCATCCACAATGAGAACACTTGATTCAGTTTACTGGAAAAAACATATCACAAGAAGAAACAGACAAGAAGAATACAAATCTTAACCCATATGTTTCAGTGCCCAGAACTGAAGGTTGCACAAGACAGACAGGCAAAAGAGAAAACATGCTCATGTTTTCAAAAAAGAAAAAAAAAAAAAAAAGAAAATTCCAGCTATTTTGGCCCTGACTGAAGCTTTCTCAACAGTAAAATGTTTTCAAGAAAAGTGTTAAAACCCCATTATAGAGCTAAGCATATCTGAATTCACTGCATATTTCATTATGAAACTCTCGCATGGATTGACATCGGAGTACTTGGTGCAATTTACAGGGAAAAAAAGGAAAAACACTTTCTTTTTTGTCTCCCAGAATAATTTCTCATATCAGAGATTAAAGCTACACATTTGGTCTCTAGACACTGATCTAATTTAACTACCAACCACATTTAGGTGGTTTTGCAACCGGCAAGAATGTGTTTAAGCATTTAATCAGCCGAACAGCATTTTATCTCAAGAAAATTATTTTATTCATAACAAAGCTATACTGTTAGAATAACAATACTCCTATGTGCATTCTGTGAGGGACCACTAACTAGCATGACTGGTCTTTTGGTAAACGAAACTATTACCTAGCTTTATGCAAGAGCTAAATTCCACCTATCAAACATGCAACAAATAGAAGTGGCAGATATTTGTAGATCAAAATATCATAATTTAAAAAACTCAAATCAGCTTAGTACCCTTTATGGGCATAATGGTTCTGATTAAAACTCTTTGGTTTGAGGTTTTTTTAATTAACATTTATATCTGTGTCTCTTCATTCAGTTTTCCAGCACCAGTCAGCAGCATTCCCAGGTGGGCATACCCTGTGTTGTATTTTTCTACAGTTTAGGTAACTATATTTAAACCTGTTTTTTCAGCCCTTCAGCCCTGGATGATTACATAACCATTCCTATACTTCAAGTTAGGTGACACACTTTGTAGGTTGTTTTTTAATCAAATCAGAGATGCATCAATAAATATTGGAAAACTGCACCTGTACTGATGAGCATTTAATTTCTGAATTCAAACTTTATGAACAGGAATTGTACAGCTAAGTGGTGAACCTCTAGACACTTTCTCAACACAAAGAGTACACGTCAGCCACATTTGTTGTCAAATCAGGATTTACAAATTATTTAGCCAAGACCCTGGTCTTGTACTGTTTTGACAAATCATTGTATAATATTACTGGTATAGAGCAGACCCCTATTTCAGGTGTAAAAATATGAACAGCAGAAAGAGAAGGTGGATTCCCCCTCTTCCTAATTTTATACAGGCTTCATGCCTTTCAAACGGGTTTTAAGTACATCTTCCCACAAATTAAAACCAGGGTGTAACAAATCCACAATTTCATAGCCCTACTGCAGTATGTCAGGCAGTTCTAGTTCAGTGCAGAATTTCTAAGGCATTCCAGGACCTGCTCATTTCAGTACCTTATCAGTTCTGGAGGGGGAGACAGAGGAGTATGGAGTTTGTGGGTGACACCAAGCTGGGAAGAATAGAAGGTGGAGGACAACACAGTGGAATGGACACCATACACTGAAGGACAGGGCTGCCATCCAGAGGGACTTATCTAGGTTACAGGTACAGGCTGGCAGGAATCTCATAAAATTCAGCAAAGACAAATGCAAAGTCCTTGACACAGGAAGGAGCAAACCCATACACTGGTCCATACTGAATCACGGATGTGCTTTGCAGGACCTTGTTCAGCTGAACCTGGTCGGCTAAACATGAACCAGCAGAGTGGTGTGGCAGCACTGATGCCAGCAGCACACTGGGCTGTAGCAGCAACTAGCAGTTTGATGGAAGGGATCAGTGTCCTTGACTTGACATTATTGCACATCACCTGGAGGGCATATTCTGTCTCCTCCTCCAGCTCATTCAGCTTTGGTACAAGACACATATTGATAAACTTGATCATATTCAGTGGAGAGGTACCACTAAGAAGGCTGGGACTGGACAGATATCCTTCTGAGGTAACTGTTTGCTTGGGCTAAAGAAGAAATGGCTTTGTGGAACTTAATACCTGTCCAGTACCTATGAGGTGGTTACAGAGAAAGTGGACCCAGCCTTGTTATAATGGTGTACAGCAGAACAATGAGAGGCTAAAATCAAACAGAAACAGAGAAGGTTCTGTCTAAATATAAAGAAAAAAAATCAATATGAGGATAATTAAGCAATAAATGAGATTATTCAGAGATGCTGTGGAATCTTCATCCTTAGAGGTTATTCAAGAACTGACTGGATAGAGCCCTAAGCAACCTGGTTTTAAATCAGTGCTGACTAATTTGAGCGGCCTCCTGAGGCCTCTTCCAGCCTAAGCAAGTCTGTGATTCTGTGATTCAGGTCACTACAACTCTCAGAGACTACCTTTTGTGTACTGCACCGGAGGAACTTACTACAAATCCATTTCTCCAAGAGTTAAGTCTTTTACACTAAGGTCTGGAATTCTCTCTCCTCCAGCTGTAATGGATAAAATACAGATTCTTACAGAGGAAATCTTAATTCCATACTATTAACACTAACTTTTCAATCTTTATTAAATACATATCCAATTCAAACAGTGGTATGGAAAAGCCACATCTGGACTGGAAAAAAATAGTCCTCACAAGCTATTAATGTCTTTGCATACAGTTCTGAGACAGTAAAAGATCTGAAGAAGAAAGAAGAACACTACCATTTTGCATATGGAGACCTGTTCCTATGTCTGAAAATTCTCTAGTAAATTCTCCTTACTACAGTTAGCTTTCTGATTCCAAAATTTCTTGTAAGCAGAAAAAAAGAGTTAATTTGCAACATAGTAATTTTCCATTCTGAAACTGTAGGTTACATTTAACATGGTATTTTTGAAAAGTAGAGATAAAAAAGTATGTTAAAACTATGGAAGTTTAATAGATCCCTTTCAAGACAAAATGCTATTTACAGGTAGAAGTAAAGAAAGTAAATGAAGCTTGGGTAATGTGAAACAAAATCAAATGAGTCCAATTCTTATTATGTTCATGTTCTAAAAAGTAACAAACCAAGAACTTTGAGAGCCTCCAGCTTTTATGAGCCTAAATGACAAGACTTCACAAGCTTGAATTCCCTTGTCAGCAAAATATATAGTGACGTGCTCCTGTAAGAGGCCGTATAATCAAATGCATGTTCAGTTATTAGACTTCCCAAATTAGACAGCAAATTAAAAACCATCCCACAATAACACTCTGGAATCACAGTCATTTAATGAGTTCCAAAATCTGTTACTTTTACTTTAAAGTGTGTTTGCTTGTTATCAGCTATTTCTTCAAACTGGAGTCAATAAAACCAGCTCTACAGCATTTATAGTTTGGAAAAAGCACAAAGCAAGTATTTTCTTTGAATTATCTAACATAACTGAGATTATAAATATGAGTTACCCCTAAAAAACCTCAGTGTTTACACAAAATTATCCCAAAATAATTTTCGAAATCACTTAAGACATAGTTGTAATAAATGTGCCATAGAAACTGAGGGACATTTTTACTTCTCAGAGACTTGTACAGTGTTATTCTTATACACATAGGGGATCATTATTTTTGTAAAGATAGGGGATACCTCTAAGTTCAAACAATTATCATTGGTAGATATTTAACAGCACAACAGGTGAGCAGACAAAATCAAAACAATCTTGTAGTGAAGAAGTGAGATTGTCAACATCCTCTCCCTCCTCCCCTCAAAATGTAAAAAGTTTTATTCAATTTAATGTAAAGAACAACATTCATATAATTAAAGTTATCTCCACAAGTTATTTAAAATATTTGATAGTGATTAGGTTAAAAAGCACTACGCTAATAAATTTCATTTTAAAGCCAGATATCACAATTGATTTAATTTATTTAATTGGCAATGAGCCACCAACAATTAAATTGTAATGGCATTCTAATTCTCAAAGACACCATAGTTACCTGGTCTAAAAGATCTTCAACCTTTTTTTGCCATCCATCCCTTGCTGCATTTTTTTCCCGTTCTTTCAGCTGCAACAGCTGAGTCATGGCTGCCTTCTTGTCCTCTTCATGCTGCAGCCTCAGCTCTTCACGAAGCTTATTACATTCCTGTCTAAAAACAAAGGTCAAATAACTAAAATGCAGTGGGACTTTATGCAAGAAGTGAGAAAGAATTAAAATCTCAGTAATAACTGGAAAATCTTAAATAACAGAAACCTTTGCTTTACCTTTCATTTGACAGTACATTTGCATATAATACATAGTTCATTTCTTATTAAAGAATAAAAGAAAAAAAATAATACTTGCCGAAGATTCTCTGTCCATTTTATTTCCAAGTCACGTGCCATTCTGTCAACTTTGAACTTTTCTTCCTCTCTCATGGCAGCAATCATTGCCTCATGCTGTTGTCTCTCCTGATCTAGTTCTCCCTGCAAACACAAACTTTACAATAGAGACTGATCAGCAGCAAAAGTGTATTTCAAACATTAAATGAGTGTATTTATAATAAAAATACCAATTACAACTGGCTCATAAATTTGAACTACAACTTCTTCAGTGCGAAAATTCCTAGTTATGCACAATTAATGCCTATACATCTCCTGATATTCCTTACTTGTGAAACAAAAGTCTGTATTCCTATAAAAAGCAATTTCCCAGTAAGTCATTCTGCAATCTTTTCAAATACCATAACGTTGAATCATGAAAAAATTTATGTTGAAAGAACCTCTAGAGTTCAACAAGTCCCATTCACTGAAGGATTCACTTCAGAATTAGAGCAGGTGGGTTAGGTTCTCATCAAGAATGCTCTGAATTTTATTTTTTAAATTGTTTTAAGCATCAAATGTCCAGTATTTGAATTTCAAAGCCTGAACTATCCATTCACCTACACCTTCTTTCTATTTCTTGATGGGACAAGCCTGCTAGAAACAAGGTTTCACAGCCTGAACACAAAGAACACCACCTCTAAAATTCCCATCAATTTCTGCTGAAATTTTACCATACCAGAACCATATTAGATACTACCTAGAAATCCTACTTACATGAATGTTGTTCAGCACCTTTGTTCGTGAGAAGCAAACATAAGCCTCTACATTGAATTAATACTTTTTAAAATCAGACCTTTTCTGCAGCATTTGATATTTTAAAATCTGTTAGGACAAATATTATTGCCCGTAATCTACTATATATGAATGTTTAAATGCTTTGATATGTGAAGAGAGTAATACTAGTTCCTAAGAACATTTAGAGACATTATAAAAAATACATAGGAAGTTATAAACTGTAATATTATGCACCTCTAATGACTGTAGCTGAAAGAAATAAAAAAAATATACCAACATCCTGTTTCAGGCTGGTTTTGTTAAGAAAATATGAAAACAGGTTCAGTTTTAAAAAATGTTATAGTATTTGCTGCTCTACTTCAAACACTTCTGTGATCTTGTAAATGTACATTCTTTACTGAGGAAACAAAGAGGAAATGTTTACCCAGTATTGCAGTCAATAAGCTATTGACAGACTAATTGACAGTTCTATTTCCATCTAAGCCAATTAAAATGACAATATATTTGTGCCGAGGCAAATTAATTGCTTAATGGCATAAAGTGGTCACATTTTCTAGCTGACACTCTGCTATCTTTAAAGATATCATAGCATATATCTAAAAATTATTCTCAAGCCTTTACTGAAATTCTAAATTTGAGCCTGAAATGAAGACTGTGTCCATTATCCAAGGAAAACATGGCATATATGTATTCAGAAAAACTCATCAAAAAGTTTTCTGTGAATTCCAGAGCGAGTAAGCTCTAGACTTTGTTTTGCATCATGACATGAACTGTCTGGAATTGCAAGTGTTAACTCAAATCCTTTCATGAAATTCTATTAAAGCTCTGAACGTATTTTATCTGGACATATTTTGGCAGCTACAATTTACATTAACCATACAAAGATATGCTTGCAGCACTAACTGTTACGTACTAAAAATGTTTTGAAAACAAAAAACATCCACCCGAAAACAACCAACCAATAAAATAAAAAATTAAAAAATCCAAACGCCAAAATAATCTATCCTAATTTCCATTTTTTAATTTTCTGCTCAAAATAGAAATCTTTCCTTTAATGAAGCCACATGAGGCTCCTTCTATCACGCATACCGCGTAACACTTCTAGCCATTTTAAAGAGAAAACCAAAATCACCATGACTGTGCTTTGCACAATTTATTCTCCAACAGCACGGTTACCTCAACACTATACAGTGAATCTGTGGTCTCTCGCAGTCTTGCTCTAGTTAATTCCAGTTCTTTCTGGAGTATTTCCTGAGCTTCTTGAAGACTGGAGATGTGTCCTTCTGCAGTCCCAAGGCCTTGCTCACTTTTTCGTACTAGGTCTTGCAGACGACACACCTGTACATCACAAAAACACCTGTAATTTCCATAATTATTACTAAAGCCAAATCATCCTGATGTTTTTCAGTGCTTCATAACTCTGACCTAGAAAAAATTTTAGTTGCACTGCCTGTTCTCCTTTAATATCACTTAATGCTTCTGTAATTAAAACCAAATTTGTGTAATATTATAAAAGCAAAGACTCAATTAAAGGATTTTTATAAGTAAAAATGATATATCCAATGTGTGTTTGATGCAAGGAAAGGGGCTACAGAAAAGATCTTAAACTGCCTGTAACTTCACCATGAGAAAGCATGTTTTAAGCAAATTAATGAGAAATATTTCAAAATACATAAATACTAATATATAAATTAATCTAATATATAAATTAACTTGTGCTAGGGTATTAAGTTTCTCTGTTTTCAGATTGCTATCTGTCCAGCCTGTTTAAAACTCCACCTAGCAACTGTAGAGTATAATGTAATAATTTCCTTAACTGCTGTGAAACAATACCCTTTTTTGTGCCTGTTTGTGCTTCAGCTTCTCATCTGTAAAATGATGATACTATATTTCTTTGCTTCAAATAAATATATGAGAGATTGAACACTGTTCACCAGCTGCAGGAAAGAAAAAGTTTTTAAAGTATGTAGGTTGGAAAAACAGAAAAAATGGGAGGCAGGGAGGAACAAAGAACAGCAGGTAATTGGAAGTGCATTTTTTGCAGAAGCAATGGTCTATGCTATTGCCTTTGTATGTTGAGATAAGTTCATTCACAATGCGACAAGCGTCACAAGAAAAGACTAGCCTTTGGTTTACAGGCATGGACAAGTAAGAATTATAACCACTCTTCCTGTTTGTTGGAATAATTACACACAAATACTGTTTATAATACACACAGAGACACCACTCCTCTCTCCCAGAACTCACTCTCTCTGCCAACAACCTGTGAAGTGTTTAAAAAGAGGAACTCCTTCTTTCCTCTCAGAAAGGAATCCAAAATTTCTGTGGCATGAGAGATCTCAGTGCAAAACCCATGTAAACTTGAACGCTTGTCTCTGTGCTCCTTTGAGTTACATTCAAATAACCAATAATTCCCTACAAAGCACTGCTACCTGAAGGAAAATCCCTACAAGAGAAACTGCCCACAAATTGTATTGGTATCTTGGCAGTGCACTGCTGTCTGTGTATCTGATAGTAGCACACCACTTGCATCAATATGAATAGCAGTCCTGTAGATCTAAAGGATATGGGAGCAGGCAGGAATGCCACTCATAGGGCTTAAGATATATTCTGCTGTTGACAAAGCAATGATGGAAACTATTAAACATGATCTTTAATAACATCATCAGAAATCCTTTCCATGGAGACAGCAAGTCCTTAGATGACTGTGCCAAGTGATACAAACATATCAACATTCTAAAAGGCCTTGGCTGATCTAAAGCAAAAGGAAACAAATCTACAGTGAACAGCCAGTCTCAACCTGAGCCACCTGTGAGAAAGCCACTATCTTGACTTAACCCGAACTCCCAAAAAAAATCCTTGGCAAGTATTTAAGATTACACTGCTCTTAAATAGATTAGTACTAGAAGCAAGCCTAATGAGGCTTCAATCTTCCCTCAGCCTTTAGCTAAGATAATTGCCACCAGAAAGTCTGTCAAAAAGAAAAGAGGATGGCATGGGTTCAAAAGCAGCTTTCTCAGCAGGGAAGATAGAACTAAGCTACCATCCACAGAAAGTAATAAATACAAGCCTACTGTTAAATGACTTCTGTAACTCAAAGCAAACCAAAGAAAGGAAGCAACAGTAGCAATATACAAGCTAAGCTAATGATGTGGCAGGCACATCACAGGGAAGCTTTTTCTAGGTCAGTGAAGGCAATGAGAAACTTTTGTTAATTGTCAATAGAGATCTAAGGCTAAGCTGTAGTTCCAAGTGAAGCACTTCTTTCATGTGCTCAAGATAAACATATTAATGAAAGAAAACATATCTCCTCTGTACTACATGGAGTGGATTTACAGACCAACTCGAATTTATTGCCTGTATGCTTTCTCTCATTCTTTCACTATGCAAAATATACTGTACTACATTTATCCTGGCAAAGGATTGTATATAAACTCAAATATTGGACAGCAGCTGGACCTAGTTCCCTATTTTGGTCTTCTATTCCTTATCTTTTCAATTAATTCAGTGTGCTGATGAATTTTCCAAGCCTGGATTTGATAGCAGCTGAATAACAGAAACTCATTCTTAAAACATTTGAAGTTATTTCCTTTAGGGAAAGAGAAAGTTTGTTGCTCATGAACCTAAGAGAAATTGATAAAGAATAACTAAATTTAAGCCTACAGTGTTAGATGACGACAGAATGACAATAGTGCTCTACTCAGAACTAATCCAGCGACAATGAAAGTTAGCATACAACAGAGAAGTTAAAGCTAAAAAGAAATAACTAAACTTCCTATAATTTTGAACTGGAAAATAAAGCTGTGTATGACTTTGTTAACATACATAACAAATACATCATATTTTCATCAATTTGAATGCAGATAAGCATACTGTTAAAAGAGAAAGAGCAGTTCCAGCTTAAACTTGCACCTTCTCTAAGCTCTGAAGCAAAGATACTGGCAATCCTGTCTCTGGTTTAAACAGCTATTCACAACTGACTGATCAACAGAGCCGCTGAACTGTAAAGGTGGGAGGTCCAGCTACTCTGGTAGTGTATAATCTCTGGCATATCCATCTATTTGGTAGGTCCTACTCTGAAAGTATATGTTAATGTATATATTCAGAATATATACCTTAATATTTAATAATAAAATATATTATAATATACAATAGTAATGTATCAATATATTATTAATACAGTAATATATGATATATTATCAAATAAAATCTATACCTTAATAAGTTAATCTATACTTTTGGAAGGGCAGTCTTCTCCATTTAGTATATTAAAAACAGGCAGGTTTTTTTCTTAAGCTAGTTTAGCATTTGTGCAATTTACAAGTCACCAGAATGAGACACCTGCTCTCTCCAGATGTTGTAGAGCATAGGAAACAGTAATGAAAAATGTTGTTGCAAAATAATACTTAAATTAATGTCTAAGACTCTCTTAAAGCACACACTAAAATCATACACAGGGCTTGCTGAACAATAATGCTGATAAAATATTTTCTTGAAGCAAGGCAAAAGTTCCAGAGAAAAATGGCTTCATGTTTTTGATATCAGTAGAATGTACTTCTAGTTTAAAAATCCTGTACTATGAAAAGGTGGTGATTTCCAACTAAAAAAAATTAAAACTATCTTGAGACATGATACATTTAACATTGATTGCATATATCAAGACATAGCAAATAATTTGGGTCTTTCTAGAAGTATTTTATATCATCTTTTGATGAAAACACATGAAGATGATTTTCAAGTCAGGAAACTGACCAGAATTTATAAGTTAATCATAACCAAGTATGTGATAAATACAGTTAATTTTCCCTCTCTCCTGACATATTTTGTGTAGACGTCTGTGTACCTAATGAGAAGACAAAAAGAATTAAAAGATAAAGAGCTGTTTATATCAGCTGTTTAATACCTCCATTTCTCTTGCTTTGTTAATTTTGTAAAGGACAATAAAATCACTGCTCAGAAGCAGTCAACTAACTTGCCATGTTTTAAGAATACTCCACTCTAAAGAGAAACAAGGCATTTAAGACCCAACAGCATAGTCCTAGACCTGTCCTGGAGTCTAAGATCACTATTGATGAAATGTGGTAGCTGAAAGAAGCAAGTTAGCCCTTGCCTCCTGATTGGCAGAGGTCAGTTTCGTTGTCAGCTCTTCCTTCACGTTTTCCAGCTGCTGTCGGAGCTGATTCTTATCATCCTCCAAATGCAGTTTCTCCTTCTCAAACTGCTGCTCCAACTCCTTCAGAAATAGGAAGGGTGGAAGAAATATAAATACTTGCCATACAGTCATTGCAAAGTACAGTCTACAATATGGAAATGATTCTAACTGGCATAAATATTTGTGACCCCAACCCTTTCTTTAAACTGTTAAAGCATGAATATTTATTTCCTTTTACAACAGTTGTCTTAATTTTTCAGTTTATTTTATAATCTAACATCCTTGATTAATCACAAAATAAGGACAAACAGGATTTTCCTCTCAATTACTTCTCAATTATCAAAAGCTTTAAGACTATATCTACTTTCACAGTTTTTCACTCTGAGTTGAAAGAAGAATTTTCCATTTTTTATAAAATTACACTGATAAATCTGCATGTCATTCAGCCTTTACCCATCTACTTCCTACAAAAAAATCCGCACAGGAAATAGTAAACCTTACAATCCAGATTGAGCTCTGTGAAGTTTTTCAGAGTGTTACAATAAATGAAAAAAAAAAAGCCCCACACCATATAGCTATAAAATTTATGTAGAATCAAAAGAGACCAACAATTAGTCTTCAAGTTTAATCATATGGAAAGAATCAAATAACACCCCTGTTTTCATTCAACCTCCATGGTGTCACAGCTAAATTCTCAAAATAACTCCTGGATGAATTATATTTCTTACATGAGCCTATGTTGTGTGTGTGTGTGTATATTTATATAAATGTTAGAAACTTTAATATTTTTTAAGGAAAATTATAAATTTATACTTCAGCTTTATTAATATTCAGAATACATTTTCAGAAGAACAATTTATTTCACAAAATACTTTAGAGGAAACATGTTAAAACTGAGAACTTTATTACATATTTCAGCAGAATATACTACACAATTTAAAATACCACAAAGTTTTAGTGAAGAAGATTAAGGCTGTCAAGCAAGGTGCTCCAGAATCATGCCATACAAGGCTTCAAGGTTTTCTATGGAGCTAGAGACTCTCTTATTATCTCCTTCCTAGGCACTCAGCTGAAATGCAAGGCTTAGCATCGATTCACTGCCTCTGTGCAGACCTGCACTCTGATATTACTGAAAATCAGTAATTATCTCCAAAATAGCCATGAAAATACATAGATCAGAGTTAGCCTGAAACAAAAAGTATAACTGAAAGTATTGGTAAAATAGGGGAAATAGGGAGAAAGAACTAAAATATTAAAGAGGAAAAACAGTCACAAAAAGATACAAAAGTCTAAGGAAAGCCAAGGCTTTCTGCTCCAAGACTGCAATGTAGTGTCACCCAGCCAACTCCAAGAAGAAACAGATGCCAAGGTTTCCTCATCCAAACCCAGAGATGCCTCCAGTGTTTTGCAGGGGGTAGTAAGCACATTAAGCAGCTTGTTAGTTCTAGCACTGCTTTAGGGTATGTAATAGGCAATAAATAATTTCTGTGTACACTTGCACAATCTCTTCATTCATGGTAGAAGTGGGACAGAGTGACAAAACAGAGGGTTACACTGTCACTAACACATTACTAAACAACAAAACTCAACAAGGGCCTGCCTTCTTCACTGTGTCCACGTGAGTCAACACGTGGGATAAATGCTCCTTGCTCAGTGAAACTTGATCAATTTATCTTGCTCATGCTGAAATCTGCTGTCTGCAAAATTTCACTGGTGTTATTTAGACCCTATTTTGATAACAGAGTAATTATTTCTCTGATGAGACTTGTCAGTACAGCTGTGCAGTACTGCAAAATTATTAGCAACTCTATTTTCATAATCCTCCTGATGCCATTTTTACAGCTCATTTTATAGATGGAAATACTGAAGCAAAAAGAAATATTTGGGCTATTTTTTGAGTCCTACTGTAATTCTGCTGAATTCTCTTCTGTTCCCCAGATGCATTTCCCAGGCTTCCAGTCCCAATGAATCCCCATGTCCTCTATTCCAAGTCTCCTGGTACCATGCTTCTTCCTCATACAAAATTCAACTCTGCTCCATATTTAAGCTTGACTGTTTTCTTCCTTGGATTACTTGATCACCACAACATGTGCTTAGTGAGACAGGTTTGAGAGGAGACAATGAAATCTGATTAAGATTGATCGAGATCTTGATCTTAACATCTCTTCATAGCTAATTTTTCCTTGTTAAAATCATTTCATATTTCTTACACTTACAGAGGTGTTCCCTATTTAAACTAATTTAATGATTTAACAAAAAAAAGTTTGTGATCTCCTTTTGTTTTATTCTCCACATTATTTTAATAACAAACAAAACAAAAGAAAAGGAGCCCCACATCTTACTGAAATAAAAGAAAAATACACCCAGAAACCCTAAGAGACATTCTCTTAATAACAGACATGTTTAAAGTTGCAAAGAAAGTAAACCTCAAAGATCATATGTCTCTGAGAAATACTTCAATTACTGGGTGACAAAAAATATTTTGGATTTATTAAAAATTTGGATTTATTAAAAAACTAAGAAGAAACACACTAGTACAAAAACAAACCAAATCAGTCTGAGATGCACATCACTAACTACAATCATGTTCTTTGGTATGTCTCCTGTGAATACGTCAAGAGGAATATAACAAAACCTTGAATTAAACAATTAATCTTAATACTGTTTTCCTGTGTAAAGCAAAATTTGTGTATAACACCCATACAATCAGATTAGGAAACACTAATTCAAAAATGGGCCTCTCATTCTGGGAAAGAAAAGGCCAGATTTGTGAAACAAAAAAAAGCCTTTCAGTTTCAGGATTCCAGTCAAAGGTAAACATATAGCTGCTGGAGAGTGAGTTGCTGTACAGTATATAGTTTTCTGATGTAAGCATGGAACAGCTGTTGTCATCTTCTGAGTATGCATATAGCCAAGTCCTAATAAAATATCTTTTTGTAGTTCTGGACTTTCAATGAAAATTTTAAATAAATGTTATAATGTAATCTTTCATCTGCTTCAGAAGAACTGATCTTGATATATCAACCCTTTCTGAATATGGGTCACAAATCCTGGGAAAATAAAATTATTATACTTGAAAATACATTTGATATAAATTGAGAATTTATCTTCTGTATGCAGACAAATACAGTACAAGTGCTTTTTTTTTTCAAGGTATGTGTTATTTTTCTAAAGGCTACACAGTTTCTTCATAGGCCTGCAGGTAATTCCAAATTAAATTTGCCATAAAACAAATTCATGCAGTACAAGATGCAAACTCTAACAGTTGCTTTTTGTTTGATTACTAAGAAAATAAGAACATACCATCTGCAGTTTCTTCTTATCCTTATTAGCATTAGTGTGTGCAGCCTCAATTGCAGTATGGTGTTTCCATGCCAATTCTTCTAAGGTCTTGGAATGAGCCTCCTTTAACTGTGCAGCCTCTCCTTCCAATCTTGCTTGTAATTTTACCAACTCCTTCTCATAATATTCACGTTGTGTTTCCCTTGCTTCATTTACTTTCTATAAAGTACAGGAAAAGAAATCTATTCAATGGTAAAAAATCTGAACAGTAGGAATAAAAAAAAAAAATACAAAAACATCACTGATGACATAAATGTCCAAAAAATTAACTTCCGTATAAAACAAATTGAGCAAACACTAAGCACTGACTACATGATTCAGTAACCAAAAAGGTAATTTTAAAAGATCCATGCAAAACAATACATACTTATTAAAAACTTAATGTTTCCTCTATTCAATCTGGGAAAACAACAATTGGGTATCAAGCCTACAGAGAATTTCTGTTTAGTATTTTCAAACCTGCTTAATGCATTTTGGCAAATGGCTTTTTTACACTGTTCCTGAATCATTTCACATTTGTCCTTCCTCAGACAATTTAGATATTAGGCATATACACACAAGGTCATAAATCAAATGACATGGTTAAAAGATTGTCCAAAGTAGTCTGAACATCTAATCTGACTTCCCTCTAATCTCACTTTACACTCTACATTAGTCATTCTTTGTTGTTACACGAGATATACTTGAAACATACTGGTCCTAGTCCAGTCATATCAAACAAAAATTAAAGCATAATATTTTTTTTCTGAGAATCCTAGTTATTTTGGTTTTATTCAGCTGAAGCCAATAAGCTGTTTGACCTTCTCCAATGCCAGAATTTGCTGCCTTTGTCGCTCATCCAGACTCTGTGTTTTGCTTTGTAATAAATTTCTTTCCTCTTCCAGCTGGGACAATTTTTCCTTTAATCTAGATTTTTCTGATTCCAAGTCTCTGATTGTAACTTCTTGAGTCATTTGAGTAGCTTGAAGCATTCCAATGTGACCTAAAAACAAAACAGCTCTTTAAAACCTCATAGCATTGGTTTCATGCAATTGAAGTGCACATTCATATTCCAGTGATAGTACAAATCTAGTGGAAACTTGCATATGGATCTCCCCCCTTGTCTTCACTGCAATACTTATCTTCCTCTCCACTTCTCACTTTTTTAGTTTTATTGTAAAATTCCCAACAGCAGTAGAGCACTTGGTGCTGGGGCTCCTTTCATTTAAATTTTCCTGGTTTAAAGTTGCATGTTGACTCCCAAAGGAAAGCAGAAGTAGGCAATTCTAAGAACACTGAAGAACTGATCCCACCTAAACCAGCACATTTCTATCCTAGAATAAGATAGACAACAGAAAGCAGAACACTGATGTCTAAAGATAAAAATGTCATTGTTTTATCAAACTCATAATTTAGCTGCCATACTAGATACATAGCTTTATCTGCTGTAAAACTTATGGAATTACACTTTATTTTGCTAAAGGGATATGACTAAAAGATATAACAAAATTCTCTCTATAGTAAAGTATGATCTAAATCCTTGCAGGTTGGAGGCTTCCTTTTAATTTCTTTATAGATATTTTTGAAAAAAAACCAAACAAAAGAAGTAAAACTTCAAACTAGGCACTATAATAATTTGTCCTTCACATAACCAGTTGACAAAGGTTTACGACTTCAGAAATTTCTGCCTGTTCTTCTTGATGTGTATCTGTATTGTTGTACGTAACTGACTAAGGCAGTGAAATGTCTGTTATTTTGGGAGAGGATTTGGAGTGAATAGAAGACTTTTGGAACAGAGGATGCTTCTAGTTTGATTCAACTGAAAGATGAGAGGTGTTGTTCACTCAGAATAATTTTTTACTGTTTTTGTAATCTCAATTTCTAAGAAAGACTTCGTTGTTTTCCTTTTCATTTTATTATAACCTTCAAAAATGACAGAATTAATGACAGTCAGTTTTAATAACACAGTATTACTTGTAAATTTAAGTTACTAAGATATAGCTAAACAAGTGGACTATATGCTGTTTCTCACGTGACAAAATCACTGAGCTTCATGATTCGCTTCCATTTGTTGTTAAAAGCAAGATGTGCTAAAAAGGAAACTGTTTTAGCCTTTGTTGCCTGCGAACATAGATGTGAAGGGAAGAGCCATGAGATATATAATGAATTTTGGAAATTAAAAATGCCTCAAAATTAATAGTAATTTCATTAAAAATGCACACCTCTAATTGCACTAAACCCTGAAGAATTCTAAAACTTATTTCGACATTTTTGTTTGTAAAACTGAAAACTGAAGAGGAAAACTTAGGACAATGGGCATGCCTAGGTTCTGTAAGATTTTTTTAAAAATCCTTCTTTCAAAAGTTCAGCCATTTAAGAAAGGTATTTTCACACCCAGAATTTTATAATCTAAGGACAAAAATAATAATGCAAGAGTTTTCAGATTGTCAGGAAGTATGTCATACGTATTTTATTGTAAACACACACACACACACACACACACACACTGATCTAGAGCTATTGTCCCAGCAATACCAACATACAAGACAGGTTTCCCAGTCTTTATGCTCTTCAAAAAAAGTATGAAATGCAGCACTTTCCTTACAAGTTGGGAATCTCAGGATAAATGGAAAAAAGAATATATTAAATGCCCAAAAGAGATTTAACAGAGCACTCTAAAATTGCAATACGATGAGTAAACATTCCTTATGGTAATTAAGTATGGGAATTGAGGTTTTTTGAGGCAGGATTTTTGACAGTGTGAGCTGAAAATCAAGGAGATGGCAGTGGGCCAGTGTCAGAAACCATTTCCAAACAGGCTGGCAACCAATTACATCACATGGCAATGGCTTGGTGGCCCCACTGCAAACAGGGATCCTGGTTCTTCTTGCACAGCAATGCACTATAAAACAAACATATAACACTGACAGTGCCACTGAGCTTGGCAACAGCATGGACATGCTAGGACTTCTGGTAAAGCTGGAAACCCCAGTGCCAGAGGAGACCAGAGCCGGCCTCAATCACAGGCTAGCTGACTCCATGCCATCAGTAATACAGAAAAACAGCCTGGGTATTTATTTCCACTACATTTGGGGTAGCCTGGTGAAACCCTCCCATGCTTCTGCCTAAGGAATGAAACAGCAGTGGCTTTAGGGGGTATGAAAACAGGTTTCTCATACGGTCATGAATCTTTCTATGACTGCCTCACAAAACACTTTTAGGAGCGTCAGATTCCCATTTTACATACTCTCAGCAGCAAGCCTATCTATTTTAGCTGTTTGATCTAAAAGATCTTGCAGTCTTGGGCTCCTGCTGGTCGCTATATTGTTCCAACATATGGCCTAGACTACTCCGGGTCTTGTGCTAATTTGTGTGGAAAACAATCAGGAATTGCTGTAATTGGTCTAGTTCAATAAGGCCAAAGATAAGCCAGGGACCCCTTTTTAAGCCCAAGACCCTACCTATTGTATAGTTGTCCAAGTTCAAGTATTGGGGCCCATGCCCTACTGCTGAGCACACTAGGGAGACAGTGCCAAAGAGGGAAAAGAAATCTGCATGTATACAGTCAGGTCTTATGCTATTTTTTGTGCCTTTCCACATGTCAGCAGCTAAAAAGGAGCAAAGAAAGCAGCTATAGAGAAAAACCATAAAGGATTTATTATTCAATAAGCTGCAAATCTTCTGACAGTAGATATAAAGCAAAGTACCACAGCATCAGCAAAAAGAAGACAACCAAAAAAAGGTGGAAGAACAGGAAACATGTCTCAGTGACTATGTGGAGAACAGATACAGAGCAGAATTGTTCTGTATAAATGCAGTTCCAAGGTCTGGAAGATATGTACATGACATACAAAGAACAGCATTCAGACAAATGAGTACACAAAAAAGAAAATTTAAGTACAATGCATGCAATAGCAAAAAAGTTTTAAAAAAACCCAAAACTTATTGGAAATTTCTATGGAAAGCATTAAACAGTCTTTAGGCACTATAAGCCTGCATGAGAAAAGCTAGAAAAAAAAGGAAAGGCTAGAATAAAAGGATGAAGTTCATTTCCAGATTAAGTTACTGACATACATACTGGCTTTGAGAACAAGATCAGTGGCCTGCTGCTGTAAGCGCTCTCTGGCAGCTGCAAGCTCGCTTTCCACTTCTTTGTGTTTGCTTAACAATGACATCTCCTCCTCCTTCACATCATCTAGCTGTTTTTGAAGAACCTAGAAGGAAACACATAATACCTGTTACCATCATATACAATCATGTAAATTTAAATGAGCATTAGGTTAAAAGGTACAGAAGAGACCTTCCAGCAAACAGGTTTTATTCACACAAAATCTGAAATAGTGTAATATTATTGCCATATTCATTGTGTATTATATATAATGCTTCAAAAATATTTTTTGAAGAACAAGATAGTGAGTACATGGCATGACAGAAATGCATAAGAGAAATGTGAAAATATTCAAAAAGGTATATGAAAAAATAAAAACCATAAAATGGTCCACAGAGTTTGGGGGTCAACTATAGAAACCCAGTTTCTGATATCTGAGAGTTTTTCACATTTAAGAATACATTATGTGTTCATAGCAGTTCAGTGTCCTTCATTGCAACTCTGAGTGTTTACTATAGACTCAAATTAAGCTTCACATGGGGATACATAAAATGAGTACTGGGCAATGACTTAAATCAAATGCTCCCCAGGGGTTCACTACTGGGACCAGCACTTTTTAGCATCTTTCTCAGCAACATGGGCAGTGGTATCAAGTGCACCCTCAGGAAGTTCACTGACAACACCAAGCTGTGTGGTGCAGTCGACATACTGGAGAGAAGGGATGTCGTCCTGAGGGACCTTGGCAGGCTTGAGAGGTGGGACAGTGCAAACCTCATGGAGTTCAACAAGGCCAAGGGCAAGGTCCTGCACCTGACTCAGGACAATCCCAAGCATAAGTACAGGCTGGGTAGATACTAGCCTTGGGGACGAAAAGATCAATATGACCTAGCAATGTGCACTCACAGCCCAGAAAGCAAATCATGTCTTGGGATGCATCAAAAGCAGCATGACCAGCAGGGCATGGAAGGTGATTCTGTCCCTCTACTCTGCTCTTTTTAGACCCCATCTGCACTACTGTGTATCCAGGTATGGGGGCTCCAACACAAGAAAGAGAAGGACCCATTGGAAAAAGTTCAGAGGACGTCACTAAGTCAATCATAGGGCTGGATCACTTCCCCATCAAGACGGGCTGAAAGAATGTTCAGCCTAGAGAAGAGAAAGTTCTTGGGGAGACTTTTGAGCAGCCTCCCAGCATCTAAAGAAGGCCTAAAAGAGAGCTGGAGAAGGACTTTTGACAAAGATATGTTGTAATAAAACAGGGAGGAGTTGCCTTAAATTGAAGGACCATAGGTTTAGATTAGATACAATGAAGAAATTCTTTCCTGTGAGGGTGGTGAGGCACTGGAACAGGTTGCCCACAAAGACTGTGAACTCCCCATCCCTGGAGGTGCTAAAGGCTGGATGGGACTCTAAGAAAGCTGGTCTAGTACAAGGTATCCTGGCCCATGGCAGAGGGTTTGGAGCTAGATGATCTTTACTGTCCCTTCCAACCCAAACTATTCTATACATCTATGATTTCAAGCTTTTATTATTCCAAGCTTATTATTAGATGCTATTATTAAATCAGACATACTGATTCAAGATATCATATCTTGGATAGTGTAATGTGCTCTAGCCATGCAAAAAGGAAAAGAAAATATAGTTCTAATTTAAAAGGAAATATGGATTTCTTATAATTCAAGTTACCAAAATAGTAAAGAGTCATTTCAGAAACTAAAGCAGATGAGAGAATTGAGGAAAACACTGTAGAGGATGTGTAATGAAACACAGACACCAGATGTGGTGAGATTATGCATTTTATCACCTCATCCACAGTGATCAAAGTAGGATCTGACTTCAAAATCTGCTGCAGATACTGTACTAGACTCTTCCTCTTCTTTGGGAACAAAATTCCTTTACTACGGGAATGATCAACATATAACTGGTTTCGCCTTCACCGCAGCTTTCCATAAACCCACCTCATGAAGCCCCTTGCCAAAGAGGCAGAGACATGATGGATGGACTGCAGGCTCCCTTCACTATCCCCCTGCATCAATGTGGGGGAAGAGGTTAGAGACTTGGGAATAAAGTTAAGCCCAGGAAGGATGAAGGGATAGGGAGAAAGTGCTCTTTTAAGATTTGGTTTTACTTCTCATTATCCTCCTCTAATTTGATCTGTAATAAATTAAATTCCTTTCCCCAAGTCGAAGTCTGTTTAGCCCATGATGGTAATTGATGAGTGATCTCTCTCTCTTCTTAACTCAGAAGCCTTTCATTACAGTCTCTCTCCTCTGTTCAGCTGAGGAGGAGGGTGCTAAAGCAGCTTTTATGAGCACTTGGCATCCAGCCATGGTCAACCCAACACACTAAATAAAACTGTGTTGGCGGTAAGCAGCTAAGTATGACACTGCCACTTTCTCACTACTGCCAAAGTGGCACAGGGAAGGGAATTGGAACAGTAAAAGTGAGAAAACTCGTGGGTTGAGATGAAGACAGTTTAATAGATAAAACAAAAGCCACACACACACAAGCAATGTAAAACAAGGAATTCATTCAGCACTCCCCATGGGCAGGCAGGCGTTCAGCCATCCCCAGGAAAGCAGGGCTCCATCAGGCATAGCAGTGACTTGGGAAGGCAAATGTCATCACTCCAAACATTCCCCCCCTTCCTCCTTCCCCCAGGTTTATATGCTGAGCACTGTGTCACATGATTTGGAATATCCCTGTGGTCAGTTGGGGTCAGCTGCCTCGGTTGTGCTCCATCCCAACTCCTTGTACACCCCCAACCTCCTCACTGGTGGAGTGCGGTGAAAAGCCAAAAAGACCTCGACTCTGTGTAAACACTGCTCAGCAATAACTAAACCATTCCTGAATTATGAACACTGTTTCCAGCACAAATCCAAAACATGATACCCCACAAGCTGCTATGGAGAACATTAACTCTACCTGAGTCAGACCCAGAAACATACTGAAAGAGTGTGCAGTATTTCAGTTGCTGCTTGTGAAAATATTGTTAATTAAACAAATAGGTTTAAATCAGAAATAAATGAAAAAACTTTGAAGAAGATGACAAACAAGTATGAGCAACAGAAAATTAAGTTTACACACTCCAATAACCTCAACCTACCAGCCACATGGAAAGACTGCTTCTATAGGAAAAGATAATTCACAGTCTTGGGAAGAGCATGTCATCAGTCTCACCTGAACATTGTTTTCTGCAGTACCAAGAGCCACCTGAAGTTTTTGGCATTTTTCCCGTAGACTGGCAGCTTCATCCTGGACCATTTGCAATTCAGTTTTAAGTTTTCCCAGATTCTTCCGTAACATACTTTCCTGGTTCTGAAATTCTTTCCTTAGCTCCACTTCTTTCTCTTTGCAAGCATGCAGACTTTCTGCTGTAAAAAGCTGAGATCTTTTCAAAGAGTCAAGCTCATGCTCATAGAAGGACTGTGCTTTGCTGAGTTTACCTTCATAGTCCTCAATGAGCTTTTTCCTCTCCAGCCTTAATTCTTCAACTTTACTGTTCAAGTCTTCCAGCTCCAGTCTATGTAATTCCTCCAGTTTCTCTTGCCCCTTACTTAAAGTAGCATTCTGACTCTGATGAGTCTTCAAAAGTTCTTGAATTTCAAGCCTGTGGGCAGCTTTTAAGTCTTCCAGAGCAGTACGCTTGTCCTTCTCATACTGTACTTGCAACTGTATGAAACTTCGTAGCCTTTCCTCAAATTTTTTTCTGATCTCTTCTACTTCCCTTGACATGGTCACTACGCGTTGGACATGCTGAGCTTCTGCACAAAGCTGCATATCTTCAACTCTATCCTTATATGCTTCAAATTCTGTCAAGGCCTGATGTTTCATCTTTTTGTGATCTTCCAGTGACTCCTCCAAAACCTGAATCTTTCTCTTGAGATCCATTTCTTCTGCCACTTTACTTTTATACTGCAAGATTTTCTCTCTGGTCTCTGCAAGAATTTGTTGGATTTCTTCTTCATGAGCATCCTTAAGGGCTTGGATAGCTGCTTCGTGTTCATCATTTTTAGTGTTCAAAGCATATATTACCTGCAAACATGAAAAGAGAAAAGGCATTCTGGTTATCTGTTAAATCCTAAGCGAAACATACCCAGGTACTCTGAAAGCTATTTCACCAATCTGGCTTGTTTACATCATACAAACAAAACACCAAATGTTATTAAGAATGTAACTGCATAAAAGTGGTATTAGTCATGATATTCTTATACATCTCATAGAGTAGAGTAGCTTTTCTGTTCTCCTTAAACCCCTGTTTGCCTAATGAAAACTTTGTCTTTATATCTATGCTGTTGCTGTAAATACACTGAGGGAAAAAGCACATTTAAAAACACATTTTAAAAAACTCCCGAATTTATTTAAAACAGTTCAGAGCACACACACACAAAATTGAACAGAGGTCTTCTGTTGGAGAATCATGCAAAGAGTATATATCACAACATGAAATTAAACCAGAACAAAAATCATATCTCAAATCCCTCCTTTCCAAATGCTACATGTTCTTAAATATTTAATTTCAGAAACATCTAAAATGCAAACACCAGTTATTTTGGACTGTAATCTCGATGGTTGCCCAGATACAATTTCACTTTTGACAACTTATCTTGTAAACATTCTGTGTATCCTAAGGTCTAAAGTCTCTCACTACATAAATTCACTGACTTCCCAGCTAGTAAGTCAGTTAAACAGAAAAGTTCAGGGCAGGGCAGTCAGCAATCTGGGAAGCCCAGGGAGCTCAGCAGATCAAGAAGGCTGTAAAAGCAGCAAAACCACCAGCATTCAATGAAAGTTTTAAGATAACCAGCTATATCCTAAGGGATATTTCAACTGCACCACAAAATAGTACATCATCATCTAGGTTTTTCACTAGGAAGTACAGGTAAGTATGTGTGTCTGTATCTGCATATATCAGTGAATAAACTATTCACGCAATAGGTGGGGTTAATGCAATCTTTTGCTTCAAGGGCTCAGGCAATTCTCCCCACACTTCCCAGATATACAGGCAGCAGAGCTATAAAACACACCTGAACAAAAAAAAAAAGTCTTCTGATTAGTATAGCTTGTGTATCTTAAAAATTAACAAGAAGCAACAAAAATGAACAACAAAGAAGCAGCAAGGGATTTTCTTTTTTCTCTGAGGATAGAGCCTAGACCAGTCCTCCATCAGCATTCAACCAGGCATCAGAGAAGGTTGCGCTGACTTGTCCACGAGGCTGGAAAATATGAAGAAGGCATAGAATTGCTCTCCTGACACCAAGCAAAAGCCTCTATGCTCTAGACTACAGGAAGTGTCTACAGTCAAGTGTTCAGATGAGCTACAAAGCTCAAAATGGTTCTTATAAGTGAAAGGGCAGATTCAAGACTTTGGCCATGGTGTTCTTTTGTTTGTTTGTTTGAACAAAAGTCCAGACACCTCATTCTAAATTTTATGCCTGAAATAACATACCCCATTCTGTTACCTGTGCCACAAAACCCCAAAAGGACAGGCTTTAGATACAACAGAAGAGAAAGAAGAAAAAGAAAAAAGTTCTGAAACAGCATGTAAAATCCCCAGCCTCACTCATCTTTATATAGCAAGGAATAAATAAATAACAACAACAACAACAAAAAAAAAAAATCAGAAAATACACTTTAACTTATTATAATTCAATTTCTTTAACATATGTACATGCTATTTCATGAATGAGGAAAAACATAGGTTTTCCATAGGTTTGGCAACTTATTTTTAGTACTACTTACATATCTGTAGGTATCAAGGACACTTTTGGCTTTCTTCCTCCCCAGATCAAAAAAAAATCCTATTTTGAAGGAGTTTCCTGGTACAGAAACTCATAAAACTCTACCAAAACATTGCAAAAAATGACAACTAAACCACGTGCAATTTCATTAGTAAAATCACAACTATCACTGAAATGCCCTTCACCCAAGGTTTCAACCTTCTATATTGTTATTGTCATTAGTGATGTCAACAGTAACTACTGATCACAAAGCTTTCACCTCCCTCCCGTTCCTAACAAGTAGTCTCAGCTATTGAATCCCAAAGGTTTGTTTTAATGGTGTCTAGTGTTCAGCTTCCTTGTTCATATCAAAAATAACTTGAAAACAGAAGGTTTGGGGTTTTTGTAAACGTTATGTGCACTATCTTGCATGAATAGGCCTTAGTTTTGGTTAGAGAAGTAGGACAAGGCAGTTTAAAAGGTTCTATAAAAAATAAATCCCACACTTAAGATCAGGTCATTATAGTAAACACATGCAGAACACTAGGTCAAATCCCACACTCAAAACAGCCCTTGACTCTTGTCCTTGTGCATAGAAGTAACAATGTTCTTCACTTCAGGCAGTGTTCCAGTCTCAAGTTATGCAGCACTATGATCTGCAGAAAATATAAATCATAAAGCATTTTCAAGGGTATTATGATTTAGCAGTGGAAACCTCACTGAAGACTCCAAGTGAGAAATAAATCTATGTGCAATGCCACATTCAGAAGATATCTTTAAATTCTCATCATTGACTTGCTCCTTACAAAAAGCGCTGAACAGCAAAAAATTCAATTCAAATTCAAGCATGACTCGTTCCCCAAATGAAGGGTATTGGTGTCTTATGGGAAATGTAAAAATAAAATGCATGCAACTGAATGTTGCATCATAACATATGTCTTATAGAAGCCTGAATTCCAGCTCCATCAAATTACTATAAACTTCAGTATTTTTAAAGAATTGGAATAGCTGTATGAGATTCTATTTTTGAGAATTTGATGCACTGTATTAATATAGGAACATGGGGGGGAAAGTCTGTACTAACTGAAGCAAAAGCAACTTAACAGCACTTCAATGAAAAGCAAGCAGAAATTGAAGTACCTTGGAGCAAATGAGTACATGTAAAGCTCTAGCTAAGATAAATACTTCCTTCTCAAGTAAGTTTCTGAAAATTGAAAAACAGTAAGGTTGCAAATGTTGGAGGTAGGTAGATACAACAAGTTTTGCACTCTGTTTTTAAATCAGAGCATGAACCCCTACTGAGCACACTTGTAAATGCTTTTAAAAATGCTTTAAAAAACATCAGCAGCTTTTTTAGTACAACTGCATAATACTAAGAAGCATAAACTCCTTATTTGAGTAATTCGTATTTTTCCAGGTCTCCTCTAACTGCACATAGCAATTCTTATCACATGACAGAAAAAAAAAAAATCATGCTTTACTGTATTTTCAGTCAGCATATCATTTCAGAGGGACAGACAGAACCATAAGGATACTGAGATGCCAGCTAATACTTTTTATACAGAACAGTACCATAATTATTAATAAGAACCTACTGAAATACTGTGTGCATTGGTCTGAAGAACTACAAGAGTAAGCTAGTAACAATAACAGTAATAACCTTGGTTATGCCAGTAATTATTGGATTATTTAGTTATGTTCTATGTGGTAACGTGAAGCAAGTCAGTCCCTGAAATAGCTTTGGTGTTTTGAGCTACATAGAATACAAACAATTCCTATTCCACATTGTTTGTGGCTGAAAGATGAAAGTTTGGCTGAGAAAAACTTTTTACCCAAACCAGATGTTACGGTTTGGAAAGCCAATCAACTCTTACATGGTCAGCTGTACATTGGTCACGTGCTCCTGCCAGCAATCTAGTCATGAGAGAATGCTTTTCTAATTACAAATGTATAATTCACCTTAATACTAGAATTGAGTGCAAATTATTTTGCAGCACAGAAAACCATAGTCTACTATTCTATGAAAATATCCCAAAAAATGTGCACAGTTCATTTTCTCTAATTTTACATCAAAACAAGAGCTGATACTTATAAGAAAAAAACATCACTACACATCTTACACAAACATCAACCTTCTGACTTTGGTAAACTTTCATTTCAGACTTGATGTGTGAGTCCCCGGGTCAGAGCACGGTATTCAGCCTTGTTCAGTGGAACTGTTGTGTCCCCATTGGCCCCAGGGTGCTGCTGCCCGAACACCAGTCTGAAACACCAGAGCCTCCAGAGGCATGCACAGATTTTGTCAGTGCTGCCTGTCTCTTTAATGAACCATAGAAGTACAGTGCCACCAAGGAGATGCTTGTGCATAACCTGCTAAAGATTTGGAAGATGTGGACCAATGCTCTCTGTGGGTAGGTAAGAATTACTTCTCATAGGAAGTAGTAACATATACCGAGAAACAGTACAAAGTGCAGCAGGTTGCAAGCAGAAAAGTTCAGTCTACAAAAGCAGTAAGAAACATAAAAAAAATTGCAAGCATTATCATTAATTAATTTTATGTAGAAATGTTTCCTCTAGGATAGTTCAGGACAACAGTATTTTTCCCCCATTCTTGCAGTTGACCAAATAATGTCAAAAAATGAGACACATGTTATATTTAAGCATTTAAAATTTACATATTAAGATCAATTTAAGACAAAATAAAATACCCAAGTTAATAGCCAGCAAAAGGACAAATTTCTTCTCCTTAGTACATTTAAGAATACAATGATACAAGAAAATATTTAAAAGTTACTTAAAACTGACTTTCATAAAAGCTGACCACAACCACAAAGTACAGTCTTACAAATGCGTTACTACTTACAAAAGTAGACAGACACTTATAACATGTATACCAAAAAAAAAAAAAAATCCAAACCTCAAACAAACAGAAATGCTTTGTCAATCAAGATCTTTGTGCTGCTGATAACAAACACAGAAACAAGCCTAGAACTTTAGGCCAGGATTTCTTAGACCTCACAGAAAAGGTGAAGGAAGACACTTGTTCTTCAGCTACGTGGTTCAGTGCAAGTCTTTCTAAATATCTGGCCACTGCATTAGGGGCACAGCACAATGAGCAGGAAAGGGACAAATCTGGTCTGCAGCTGTAATAGGAGTGTCCCCTGACAACAGCATCTCTCCACAAAAAGCTGGTCTAACTATACCAGTCTTCCTTTGAGATAAAATCCACAGAGGGCAAGAACTTGAAATATTTTCCCTAAAAGAAAACCACACTTTCACATAACTTTTATTATTAAAATATTATTTATGCTATTCAACAGTCTTCATATGTTAGCTCAATTTATGCCTATGTAAAATTCAGTATTTTATTCCTTTAGAAACTCTGAAAACAAATATTGGGCTATTTTTACTACAGCAACTAGCTTTCCAAAGCCATTTCTAATGACTTTTGTTTACAATTAATAATTTAGAGAATGACACTGTGAAGCTCAACATAATTTCTAAGTATTGAGCAGTAGCAGATACCACTTCTATCTAGTGCTCTGCTTTTGGATAAGAAGTTTTTCATTTTTACACTAATTGATAGAAACTTATACTTAAATTTTCTGTAAAACAGGATAAGTCCAAGACCATGCACTGCTCACCAACATCTACAGTGAGAATAAAACACAGGGAAAATTTTCATTTTTTATTTTCAGGTTTCCTATGTTTAATACCATATGCAGTAGGTATAACACCTCAAAGGGCTCCATACACCTAGGGGAGCTTTCTTCATGCTCCTAAATACCTGCTCCTCATGCACCTGTGATCTGATGTGCTGATAATCCATTTCTACTTTCATAACTGCCAAGTACAGATCAGTATCACATTTAACTACTTGACTTACAATCCTTCCTGTGTTTTATTTTTGTATGGCCCACACTGAAATATTAACTCTTTTGAACTGCCTGAAAATACTACTGTTTTAAAATATCTGCTTGCATTTACAGCTCAGCATGTTTATAAATTATTACAGTGCCTGTACCTTAAAATTTAATTATGAGAAAAAGGCATGCCACGTTCCAATTAATCATGGGGCAGGAGATGTCCTCACCCAAAGAAAAGGTGCAGAGCATGCCTTGGAACAGGGACAGAATGGTCAATGTGGCCAAAGAGGTCATTCATTCACTGTGGCCTTTTTCCTTCCTAGAATTGTACCAGAAAATGACAGGCTTTCTGGGAGCTAATCAGCTTTATGCTACCACAGCCCATCTTGGAAATGTGTGCTTTGTTCAAATCCAGGACCAGGGATAGCCTTTATCAATCAGGTAAAACACATCAAAATCATGGCAGTAGGTAAAGCTACAGCTACAGAGCACTCTGTAATCAGATTCAACAAGAGGAGCACATTACCTGCACCTCTTTTGACAGCCCAACACACTGAGCAGCAAGATGAGAATGGAATTCACAACTTCAGAGGACAGGCAGTCAGTGGTTTAAATCTCAGGCCTCAGGGCCAGGACACAACAATATGTGAT
The DNA here is from genome assembly GCA_034509425.1 of Eopsaltria australis. NCBI lineage: Eukaryota > Metazoa > Chordata > Aves > Passeriformes > Petroicidae > Eopsaltria > Eopsaltria australis. The sequence goes on along the minus strand of JAVTVJ010000068.1, from coordinate 251,409 downwards.
CCTAGAAGTGATTTTAGCAATCAGTAGCAAACCAAGGAGCTCATCCATGGGTTAAGTGGGCAATCAGGCCCTGTTGCTCCTTCTGCTCTAGCAGCTGAATGCTTCCAAGACTGGGTGTGACTAGTGAAATACAACCTTAGTGGGACAAAAGATTTGACAGAGGCATCAGCACGTCTGTGAGGGTGACAGAGATATTTGGGGGCAACCCCATTCCATTAAGCAGAGTAAAGTCTTTGACTGGATATAGGGACAGATGGCATCCTGATATGGTTAGCAGAAAATTCTTTTTTTTTCTTACACGGTTATTTTGGATGTGCTGCAGAAAAGGGAAAAGTGGGGTATTTTCCTCACCACAACAAATTATAATGGAACAAAGGAGTTTAATAACTGTACCCCATTTTCTGAGGAAGAAGAGCAGATATCTCTTACAAACATGTATCAAAATGAAAAATAGGAAGGAAAAGAAGGAAAAATTACTTGACAATATGCAATTTATATTTTGGAGAACAAGTGAAGTTGTTGTTCCTGCTAAGACTAGGAAAAGAGGGAAGAACAGGAAAAAAGTGAGAATCAATGGTAGATACAACCTGCATTAGATACAACATACAGACCCTATATCCTGAAAACTCTTTTCAGGATTTTCATAAAAAAGTTACTTACAAAACAAGGAAATCATTTAAACACTGATGAAAAGCAAGTTCACTTTAAACAGGCTTTTAAAAGAATCATGACCTGGCTAAGGCGTGACAGACACATAAAATGCTGCACCACCCAAATCTGGAGGAATTTCTCACTGAGAGGGTTCCAAGAATGGGAATGAGCTGCTCAGGGAAGTGGTGGAGTCACTATCCCCAGAGGTGTTCAAGAAACAACTGGGCATGGCTCTTAGTGCTATGGTCTAGTTGATATGATAGTGTTTGGTCATAGGCTGGACTCAATCTTGGACGATTTCCCCACATTAATAACTTTATGCCTCTATGAAATATGATGCAGCCTTCAGAATATCTTCAGCTGAGACAAAAATTCACGTGAAAATCAAGCAGTTGAGATGTCAAACAAACAAGAAATACCAGGAAGACCTATATCAAGATAATATCACAGGACAATGAGAGATGGGTTGGGTATTCAGTTGAGTAACACTAGACATCTCCAGTCAGTGGTCAAGATGGCCATTAAAGAATGCTGCAGATGGACAGTTAAGTGGCCAGATTGAGTTCAACTAATTTTCAGGAGTAGAACACCTTAGAATTATATGTACAAGCTAGAACTGAAATAATTTTTCCAGGAGGGAAAAAGTAGACTTGAAGGCCTTGACAGGAAGACAAGAAGCAGCTGGATAGAAGTAAAGTGCAACTCTTTACTATAAACCAAATTAGGGGAGACATCACCATTAGCACTTTGTATGACCTGGCACTTAATCCCCCACTTGGCTACTATGTGACAGCTATTTCTGAGAGAAATGCTCAGCTGTTCTACACTGGCATTGCTGTCTCTAATGGAGTTACATAAATTTACAGGGATCAGCAATCCAGTTCCACATATTTATGTTGCACTGTTCCCAAATAGTGTGATTTCTAAGTAGTATATTTACTACCTGTGTGACTGAGACATTTAGTTTTGTTAGCTGCACATAAGTTTGCTTTCTGTGCCAAAGTGTAAAACCAACTTGCAGAATAAGTCAAAACACAGTTTAAGGTAAGTTTCAATCTCATTATGACATCAAAAATATTTTCATGATGACAGGTTTCAATACAACACAGGAATATGCTGAAGAAAGACTGTTATGAAAAAAGGAAAAATTGTTTAGATACAGCTTCAGAAGCTAGTCAGAATGGGAACAAATTCTAGCAGAAAACAGTTTAAATGTTTTGTAATGGCTCCTTGAAAATCAACCCTTATTTTTAAATTGGACCAATACTTGTAAATCAAGTTACTAAACCTCAAACTTGCTCAACTGATAAGGAGAGCTCAACTGATAAGGAGAGCTCTACTACACAAATGTTATCAAAATACAACAGTTATTTAAAATGCTTTCAAGACTACTTCAGCAGTATGACTTTAAAATTATTTGTTCATCCCAAATCTTCAGCATTGTTTCAGAACTACATTACAGAGAAAATACATGTGCCATATTTCCATCTGCTTTAATCACCTGCTAGCCATAGTAAGTTGATCCTTTCCTTTTTCAGTTTCTGTATTCACTATCATCAAATTACATCCTAACGGTCAGTCAAGCCACAGTTAATGAAGCTGGAATCTTTTTCTCAGATAATGTCATTCAGAAATTTCTCTCACTCTATGTATTTTTAGGAGAAAAATATACTTTCTAATCCACCAATTATTCCTTTTCTTAACAAAAAGCAAAGTCCTATTACTCCTTGAAAAAGAATCCACAGAAGGAAAACAGCCTTTTGGCTGTGGAAAATATGAGAGATGGCACTGAAGAAGTGGGTTGTCTTCAGTAGAATCAAAAGCCTTAAAGGATGACATTCACTGACATTGAAACGATGAGAGCCTAAAAGGATGAACAGAAGTTGAAATTTTCTGCAAAATATATTTCAATAACAAATCCATCACAATTAGAGAATCTCAATTTGGAGCGAAAAAAACCAATCATATAAAAGAGGTAAGATTAGCCAGCTGATTCCATTTATTGTCTGAAAGCACAGCTTGAGTTTCTCCATTTTGTTCTAAAATTGATCATTTTTCTGAAAAGGCCACTATAAGTAATGTCTAACCCAGCCATAAGCAACTATATTTACATAAATTATAATTTAAGTTTCCCTTTTCTGCTAAACTAGGCTAAATTATCCTTCATACAATCACATTATCTGTACTTTCACCTACTGTATTTTCATCAGAAAGAAACATTTAAGTCATGTAGTTATCTGTACTATATAGAATAAGTCATAACACTCAAAATAATCCAAATTCTAAAAAACTGCTGTCCCATTTCCTTCTAAATCTTTTTCCTTGCTTTATCATCCAAGCTAACTTTCATTATAGCTCAAGACTAAAAACTTGTTCTTAAATCCTTATCTATTCCACTTCCAAATCTAACCCCCTATTAACTTTCACCATCTGAAGCGTCATGTTTTTAACCATTTATTTTTCACTACATGTTTATAATGAAAACCTGTCTGATCATTGCCTGGTTTTACATTTTTCAATACATGGCTTAAGAAAACATTGCTAGAAACACATAGCTTTTTAATAACTAAAGGTATGCAAGCTGAGTTGTCCTGCTTTTTAAGAAAACAATTTTTGTAGAAGTACCCACTAATATTGAGAACTGGCTTTAAATATTTAGAATGAAAGGGGTTTGTTTTTTCTTTTATTTGGCAAGGGGGGAAGAAAGGAAAGCAGGGATGATAGAGACAGAACAACAGCTGCAGAAATGTAAAGCGAAATGAAGCATCTCCATTTCAAAATCTGCTCTAGAGGATATCGAAAGCAGTATTTCTGAGTGCCATCACCTGAAAATGTCACAAGTATTTTTGGATAATTTTAAATGAAGTTGACACTAAAGAAAGATGATCTCTTTTCCTCTCAGTTTGCTTGTAAACCTGAAAGCAAGGCATAGTCAGCATTATTATCACTCATACACACTATTCATTCTTTCTGATGAGTCCTCAAGTGTTGAGCTGATGAAAGCATTAGCAAAAGGTTTTTTTGTATTCGGTTTTCCCAAAAAAGCAGCAGTACTGTATGACAAGCCAGGGAAAAGGTCTTCCCAGTTTCCTCTTCCCCATCAAAACAAAGTTCATTTTTGTACTCTCTCTGCCTGCAAGTCTTTTCCTCTCAATGCCTGATCTATTTTGAGTTTTATTTCTGTAGACTCTATGCAATTCCAGTATCTAGTGGCTCCTCGCAGCAGAAGAGACAGCACAGATAAGAATATACCACTCAACTCCTATAGATCAAAGAAGAAATCTTCACCAGTGTTTTGAAAAGCACACTGAAAAACAAATCCACTGCTTGCTTATAATTGATTTTCTACTTTCCAGACTTATTTAAGGAAGGAAAGGCATGGAGCCTTCCAAGCAAGTACACAGTAATGCAGGAAAGAAGTATTAGTAAAAAACATACACTGCAAGACTCCCAACATTGTATGTTTATCTACAGCATCTTTCCACTTTCTAGAAGGCATTAACTACAAATTACCACTGGAAGTCTTAATGCTAACTGCTAAGTTTCCAGAATAAATAAAGGAAATTCCAACCAGAATCACGGAATTTTTATAACTGCAGAAGAATTTGAGCTACTTTCCGAGAAAGACCAGAAAGAAACTACCTTGAAGTAATTTCTCTTCCCTTCCTCTGAAAAAAAAAAAAAAATCCAGATTTTAACAAAAAAAAAAAAAAAAAAAAAAAAAAATCCACGTTCATGCTAAAGACTGCTTACTAATTCCACAGGGTTTTTAAAAAAAAAAATTAGATAATAGAAGCAAAAATTATGAAGTAAGCCGAAGGTGCCACAGTCACCAGGTGAGAGTCCAAGTTTATTTTCCAAGCCAAGCCCAAGATGAATCTAGGACAAGTCTGTAGTGGCCTACTGGGATACTTTCCAGTAACCTACAGGTACTTATCATGCAATGGAAAAAAATTTATAATTCCTAGCTACATCTCAGTATTTACACAATACTGGCTATTAGTTTTGACATCTGTCACAACTTACAGGTTCACTATTACAGAAACACCATCTATACAGAATCACAGAAGGGCTGAGGTCAGAATACCCATCTGGAGATCACCTAGTCTAACCTATTCCCTGTGCAAAGCAGGGTCAGCTAGAACAGACTATGCTGGGCCTTGCTCAAGTGCACAATCTTCTCCAAGGAAGATTCCTCAGCCTCTCTGGGCAGCCTGTGCCAGAATTTGACCATCCTCACAGTAAAAAAAATAAATAAATAAATAAATAAAAAAAAAAGTGTTTTCTTATGTTTTCATGAGACACCACTAAGAATATGCCTGCTCAGTCCTCTTTACTCCTCACCATCTGGTGTACACACACATTCACAAGATCCCCCTGAGCCTTCCCTTCTCCAGGCTAAACAGTCGCAGCTCTCAGCCTCTCCCAATATGACAGATGGTTCAGTCCCCTCACCATCTTAGCAGCTTTTTGCTGGACTTGCTCCAGTACGTCCCTGACTCTCTCATATGGGGGAGCCTTAGAACCAGACCCAGCACTCCACGTGTGTTTCCCCAGCACAAAGCAGAGGGGTGGGACCACCTCTCTTGAACTGCTGTGACATTTGTTCCAGCACAGTCCAGTGTGCCATTAACCTTCTTCGCCAAAGGCACACTGCTGGCCCACGTTCAACTCGTGGTATGTCAGGACCCCGGGGCCTTTCCTGCCCAGCTCTTTCCAGCCAGTCGATTCTAACCATGTCCTTGCTGTGCTGCCCCAGATAGGCCTTCATACGAGGTTCCTGTCAGTGTATTCCTCCAGCCTGTCCAGCTCTGAACAGCAGCACACCCATCTGTTTCATCAACCACTTGTCCCACTTTTGTATTGGCTATGAACTCACTGAGTGTGCATTCTGTCTCATCATCCAGGTCATAACAAAGATGTTAAACAGACTGGCCTCTAGGGTACACTGTTTGTGACTAGTCCTCAACTGGGCTTCATGCAGCTGACCACAACACAAAGCCCACAGGTTCAGCCAGCTTTTAGTCTCCTTTAATGTCTATTTGCCTAGCACATACTTGGAGAAAACTCACAGGCACATGACAAAGAACAGTGGAGATGTAACCAATTTTAAATTTCCTTTAAAAAGTCTTACCAAAAAAAAAAAAAAAGACTAAATATACTTTTTCTTCAGTATCTAGTCTACCTACTTAAAGTTTGAGCAGTACTTTCCACCACAAGTTTTCTAAATCACTCAATAAAAAGTGAAAAAAAAAAAAAAATTTGTATACTTAACTAGGAAAATTGTAGTATCTCCATTAGAGACCTACAAGAAAATTGATGCTCTGGTAAAAGCATACAATTATACTGCTTTGTCCTAAAGCATCTCTTTTTTCTATTCATTCCATTAAATACAGTAAGTAGAATCCTGAACACTCAGTCCAACAGCTGTACTTTCTTATTATGGCTACACAGTTGAATCCAAACTTCATCAGTGATATAATAATCTGGAGAGCTACCCTAGTGAATGCTCTTAAAAACTTGTCTCATGCAATTGCAATAAAGGCTTCTACTACTGCTTCTGTTTGGCAGCTGGAATACAAGGAGCTTATTTTAAGAGTACTTATATTGCAAATGATTTGCCAGATTTGCCTCTTTTACAATACTTACTTTATTCCACATAAAATGGGAGACATTAACTCCTATTCTTCAAGTAAATCATCTTACAGAATTCTGTAGGTAAGACTGTTCAGAAATTTTCACTTCCAGCAAAAATTCCCCATTCCTGATGGGTCAAGTCATATAAGAATCTTCATTGAGACCCCAAGTTTTGGCTGTGATTAGCTATCCTAAGAAGAAAATCTGTGATAGTTGATATGATAACGATGATTAAAGGAAAACCAAGAAGTTTTCTCCAACATCTATTGCTTCCTTTTTTTAAATTCAACAAATGAGAAAACAGTGGCAATCTTAAATCAAGGAATATGTATAAATCAAACAAGTAGATTTGCGAGAAAGGAAAAAAAAAATCACTGAGCACTTGTGTGCAACTCCACATTAAATAATTAGCTCAAGGCCTCCAGTGGGTACAGGTCTGTATCACGCACCTGTCAGTTTATATATATGCAGTCTCTCATACAAACATACTTAGTTCTGACTACTACTGCAAAAATCTTCCATTTTTTACACAAAAAGGGACACAGAAAATGAGCTAAATTTGTGGTATATTGCAAAATACACAATTAGTTAAGAGAAAAATTTAAGAATGATTTATGCATATACATATTCATTTACAACGAACACACTGAGATATCATTCCAAGGCCCATTTTAAGACTACTCTATGTACAACGCAGCTGTCAATGCACCAGCTGTAATTCAATACAAAAAATTGTAACTCACATCTTAACTTCTTAAGAGACAGCAAGAAACAATTTGGTTTTCACACTTAGACATTTAACAGTCAACAGCAAATGTGCTTAAGTTTTCCAATAATTTTTCAAAGTTGAATTTCAAATTAGCTAGCAAATACCATTTAAGCTTTGGCTTGTTGGTGGGTTTTTAACATCACTTTTACACACTAAGCACAAGTATCCCCAGCTACTGATCCACCACTGCTCCCATTACACATTCAGGAAAGGTTCTAATAAAGATATTTTATTATTATTTCTGATATTTAGCTCTATTCTGTTTCCAGCAGGTCCTCTCCCTAATTTTAATCTCTACTTTAAGAGAATTTCCAGAGCTTTCTACCTATAGTTTAAGGGTTAAAAAGACTGCCTACAATACAACTTCCGAAACAAAATCTCTTCCATGAAAGTGTAAGGTTTTTTATGATAAGTTCATTAAAAATGAACAAGTTTGATACATAACAGAGCTATGTACATTTCAGAAATGTCCCGTTTTACAGATAAAAAGTTAAACAAATGCTTGTACTTGTCAGTTTTCCATAGTTTTCATTAGGTAGTCAGTATACCTCCTATATTTTGGGCAGTCTTCAATCACAGAACCAGACATAAAATACACCAGAACTCAATGCAGAATATCCAACTAATTCATTGTGTATCCCAATAAACATAGGTATTCATTATTCATTCAACTGGAAACAACTATTTCCTCCTGTTACAGGCTCACTTGGGATGTACTTACAACCACAAATCAATACACTTGTGCTGCGATAGGTAAGGCAGTACCAACACCCAATCAAAACCCCTTTTCAGTTCTGGCAATCTCTACCAATCAGGTTATGCCAGAAATAAACATTAGAAATCTGTAAGCACAGCAGCTTCAGGCAATTTCTCAAGACAGTTAAATTTTGAGAAACATACTGAAGAAAAACAAATAAAAATAAAAAAGATTTAGTGACAGATGCACAAATTCCCCAATCTGCTTCCTTGTGAGAAAGAACCCCATTTACCCTCTAATCACCTATTTAGACTATAGTTGACACATCTGCTATATGACTAGACCTTAAATTGCTGCAAGGAAAACGGGACAGACCAAGGGGCTATTCTCAAGTTGTATTTGTCTCAGAGCTGCATTTCCTTTCAGATGTATTTCTTGAAAATTTGCATATCTGATTCTGGCCTTTCAGGTATATAGATCCCTAGAGATCCTCTTCTACAAAATTATTCCACACACAAGCAAATGAATTTTCTCTCAGCAGAGTAATATTAAGCTCAGAACTTCCCAAAACAAGAAGTAGTAACACCTAAGTGAAGGAAAAGGGCAAAAATGGCAGTCATTTTACAAACTGTATCACTGTTTTTGATCAATTACTAAAGTAAGGAGTTTTAAGTAGTACATTGTTTCAAGAGGCAATTTCCTCTTATTCTGTGGTCTTGTGAACCTAAGATACTTTGGGAAACATCCAAAAATAAAGGATGTAACTTTAGTGAATTTTATGACAAGACAATTGTATTTTCAGCTTCTTAAGACCCTTAAAAGCTAAAAATGCAGTTATTTCAGAACAGAATAAAACCAAATAGAAATCCTATAGAAATTAATCCACTTTTTGTTGCATATTCCCTAAGTCAGCTTTAGAAAATCAAACATAAACCCTCTTTCAGAGTCCTGTCAAAATTAAGAAAATACCGCTGCTCATTTAAATATTCTCAAATATTTCTTGATTTATTTACTGACAGAATTCTGAAAAACACCAGTGCCTGTTTCAATTTTCACTTCTTTGTCCCCCCCCCCCTTTTTTTTTTTTGATTCTGCCAGGTTTTTGGAAAGACACTACAAAATGGCATGGCACACACTTTCAGAGAAATAATTCACTACACTTACCTCCATGGTGTCCAGCAGAATCAATGTTATAGCTCACCACACCAACTACACCAAACATTTGGGAAATTGTAGTTATATAAGCTGGGCCTCTAACGAGATCTTGCCAGTAGGGAAATGAACTGATTTGCATAAACTAAGTCAAACTTGGTTGCTGTTGACACCAGTGCCAGTGAAGATAAGACGTGGAGGCAGCCTCACATTCAGCACCACGGAGAGCAGTGGCTGCCACCCGCCCCCACAGCCAAGGGGCAACACGGGGCAAGAGAATAATTCAACACAGACCCAACACAGCCCACAGGCCAAGCGTCTGACAAGGCTCCTCTTCCCAAGAGGAGAGCCTCACAAGTCTCCCAAGAAAAGCACATACAGCCTCACACATCACTAAATATATAAAGATCGTGTTCTTTGATAAAATTAGTTCTTGTAGGTAAACTTAAGACTACTCTCAATTCTTTGACTAAGCCACTGGCTTTTATGCTTCCAAGACCAGAGAATTTTCTTCATTTCCTTTTGAAGCTTTAAAAAATTCTCCCTTTTCTTGTAAGAATTCCTTTTCTATATGTGAGAACAGATGAGGCTCAAGATTAGTAGTGAATGCAGAGTTGAATACAGCTCGTGAGTCAGGACTTTAATTAAGGGACCATCTTTATCAAAATTTCATACAGGCCTATACAGAAGCCAGAGTTTATGATCTGTATGTAATCTTTTTTTATAACCTAGAGTGAGAAGTTGTGTTACTTCTGTCTACAACTTTACCAAGCTAACAGCTTTTTGAAAGCAGGAAATTTAGTTTTCTTCAGGACCAGGGAACATAGACCTGTAAGAAAAAAAACCCAACCAACCAACAAACAAACCCACAGAGACAAAAAAAAGTTCAAAAAACCAACCACAACAAAACCCCAACCCAAAACATTTTAAAATTTCCATTAGAGGAAAAGAGTTTATTACACAAACAGCTTTGTCAAAAGAAAAAAAACACAAATCAAAACAAAAAACTCCCAAAACAAACAACCCCTCCAGTAATCTGGTATTTGAAATCTAGTTTATTCTAGAGTATCAACTCACAGCAATGGAAAAGAACGCAAACCAACAGAAGCTAAACTTGCTTCAGGCTCTTCACTTGCTCAGAACATACCTCCTAAAGCAGTATCTGCCCAAAGTGATAAGAATTACAATCTCATACATTAGATATTTGGAGGCAAGACAGAATATACCTAATACATCATATTGCTATATATACCATTTCAATCCACAGTGTAGACCATTCACAAGGTGTGAAACAGAGCACAGAAATAGAGGACGACAAGACAAGAATCATGGGAACAGAAAGAATGGGCATAGAACACTTCCAGGTCAGCTCAAAGAATATGTTAACTGAGCTTTGTGTCAAAGTCCACTCCCAGTATAAAGCAAATGGACATATGCTTTTAAAAGACAAAAACAGAAGTGGGGGTGGGGAAAAGACTGGCTGAATTTTATGGCATATAACTCTAAGTTAACACTATAATGTTAGACAATATATGGAAAGCTAGTGAACAACCCTGATAAAAGAATGGATCCAAAATTTCAAATTAATTTCTACCATTCTATGTCACAACACAAAGTATTTTCTTCAATATGTAAGCTATGTTGACAAGAGAGGTTAACATTGAGAAGAAAGTCATACATAGACTTTCAAGGTTTTTTTGCTTTTTTTAAATATAAACATACAATTGATTACTAATTGTACCAGCTACGATAAACTATATTTTAAGTGTGAAACCTACACTTACAATTACACAAAGCAGGTAAATTAAAAAATCAAGTCCTTTTCCCTAATCCTTATTAAAGAAATAATTTCTTATTATCTTCATTTGTCAAATTTTAAAAGGACAGTCACAGAAGATTACTGAAACACATTTTAGTACCACCTATCCAAACACATCAGCATCCATACTGCAAAATACTAGATCTGAGAAGGCAGTGTCAGACACCCTTTACTAAAAGTTATAGCTTTCAGTCATGTTGTGAGCAAAACCCCTGTTCAAATAAAAATCTTTGGATTATAGCACAGCTGTTTTCTGAACACATTACAATTCAGGTTTCTAGAAATTAAATTTTTGGAAACTGGCTGAAAAGATTAAAGCAATCTCATAAAAATTAAAATAGAAAACCAGTAGTTCTCATATTAAACTCATACTACTTCTCATAGCTAAAAGGCTATCTTGCATTTAATGGCAGCATCTTGAAGAAGAACTTCATGAACTTTTTAAGATTAGCTATTTTTAAAAGCTGACATTTTGATCCTAGTCAAGTGACAACCTCAGCAAAAGGTTCTTTCTCCTCCTCCTAGCCTTCTAAATTCAGTTAGAAGAGCCTGGCTGAGGAAACAGAACCAGGTAATATGCATTAAATAGGACAAGATGGTGAATAGCTTTAGACTGTTTTGTTTCTTCTGGTTATTTTTGGAACGCAGTGCCTTTGGTTACTGGTATGACATCAGTCATTAGAAAAATACACAGATGCCTGGCTTACTACTGCCAAACTTGTATCAGCCAAGAGACATATACATCTCATTTCATAATGTTATGTTGAGATTTGCTGGGTTTATTTAGTAGCAAGCCTGCAAACAGTTACAAAAAGTTACTGACTATTTTAAGGTAATTCCCTCCTCCTCAATACAGTTCAAAGGAGAATGAAGCTTCAATGGAGAATTGGAAGAGTGGAAAACAGTAGTATCACTGACAAAATTACTGTTTTTATTAAAACCAAGGCCTGAGTTCAGAGAATGAGATATTGAAATAATTTAAGTGCTTAGAAGCCACTCAGGGCTAGAAGTTGCTGTGCCAAAACAATGACTTATGACAAATAACACTTCTATGCATGTATTAGATGCAGTACCTCTAATTGTACCTCTAGACATTAAAAAATAAAGTGTGTGTAACCAAGAGGTTGCATGACAATACAAAAATATCCAAACATGCAAAGCAATGCTGTTGCCAAATACAATTTTACTTGAAGAAAGCAAAAAACCACAATGTTTAATATTAAATTGCAATATGAATTCTTCTAAAGAAGTGCCAAGTCTGTCAATTTGAAAAAAATTCTATGCACATCCATGGCATTAGAAATACCAACACCAAAACAACAACACCAAAAAACCTACCAGACTGTCTTCTTCTGATACATTTTTGTATGAGTTGGAAAATCAAAACTCCTTAGAGGATTGAGTACTTCAAAGTGCTGTGCTCATACTAATTTACAAGTGTATGAAGTAATTAATCTATAAATACCTTGTACAGTTATGGAATTCAAATACTGATTTCCTTTTTCAAATATACATAAAAGACTCTCCAGTTTACAACTTTTACATCTGAAGAAAAGCATTTCAGTATTGCATTTTTCCATCTAAAAAGAAAACTGCAAAAGCCTTCTTTCATAATGCAGTACTCAGCTGAAAACAGTAACAACAAAACCCAAAATCAATATATATTCAAAATATTTCTGAATCTTTTTCATAAGGTTTATATTGTCCTGTATAAAAAGCAGTTAAAGGTTGGCAGATTTTAAACTTCATGGGTGTTGCAATATCATGTTCCATTTATGTCCTGAATGTTCTTTCTTCTTTAGTTTTTAAATTTTGACATGTTAACATTGAAGTTTGTAGTAAAATCCATGTCTTTCCAGTTTTTCTTCAAATATCCTTAATGTGTTGATGTATCAGATTTAACAGCTGAAGTACAGACCAGAGCAAGAACATCTCAGTTTTCCAACTCCTTGTAACTCTATATTATTTAATTATAGCAGTGAATAATAAAGAAAAGGATGCATATAGAATCTCAGTCATTAAGTTGCAGGAGATCCTTAAGATCATCAAGTCCTACTGTAAACCTAACACTTGCAAGTCCACCACTAAACTATGTCCCCAGCTGCCATGTCATGCCATTTATCCTCTCCCTGAATTTATTTATTTATCTCTTCATTTTTATTATTCTCTTGGATGTTTGTAAAATGAGGAGGAAAAAAAAACTCAAACCAAAACAATCTCAGAGAAGCTGACATACGCACAAGTGTATTAAAGAGGCATTTTAGACTAGTAACATATGTGAATGTGTGATCAGACAGTTTTTCAACAACATCACACTTTCAACTACACACACATATAGGAAATATCTTTAGAACATTAAATTATCGGTGGTCTCACAAGAACTCTGGGTTACCAGTCAACCATTAAAAGTATGTTGGTGGAAAGCAAAGGAATTCATTGGAGTAAATTTCTTTTTTATATTAAAAATATTTCATTCCTGTCCTCTTCCTTTCTTCTTGATGTCTTGTGATAAAAGACTGTGAAGTCATTGACCTAATTCACACATCACAACAGTGAGCTCTAAAAAATACCCATATCAGGTCAACATAGAACCCCTGCAGTCTCACCGTATAGGTATGCAATGATAATGAAGGGAAGAACCATTTGAGAGCTATATGGTCCCTATTAACTAAACCACCAAATTCCATAGGTTTTGTCCCACAAACTGTGGAAGGTAAGAAAGACCAGTTCAGGTCTAAATTAGAAGCCACAGCTGCTTTAAAGCAATTCATAGTGCATCAACTAGGAAGTATTCAGATAAAAACAATAACTGATGGTTTTATCGAAATTCTGAAGAAGATATTGAGAGCCTGAAAGCTCTATCTACTTCTTCTGAACAATACCAGATGGTCTTAAAGACATGACATTTTTACCCAGTTCCATCTTTCTCCTTATACCATCATGGGTACAGAAAAGTTCTCTTTTGTGAATATCCCTTGCTAAGATCATAATTAGTGCAGAATAAGGACACACTTGGAAGACGACATGGAAAGAGTCTGACAGAAAAGCTGGAGAGGCTACACTAGCATGATTAAAAAACCAAAAATCTTAAGATAGTTAGACACAATATTTCTGGAGCAAGTTTCTAATTTCCTACCTAAGAAGTCTCTCCCTTCTTAGAGGACTTACTTCAGCTATCTTTGGAATAATTAACACAAAACAAAGTTAAATATCTCCAGAGAAATGTAAATTAATTGAATGTCTAATATTACATTTTCATATCTTTTAGTCCTTGCTACTATTTTTAATGTAGTAACATAATATTTATTCACACGTTACCAGTCAGAATAATACGAAAAATACTGACATTAAAATATGTACTTAAATCACACCCGCCTCCAAATTTCAGTTCTTTTCATGCAATCCTAGAACTGTTACAAATACTGGCCTACTGCCAGTGTTAACACACATTGGAGAGATGACATAAGGCTGCTTAGAAAGCCAAATCCCAAGTTTTTACAAAACTGTTAATGGCATCAACTACAACATGCTGACAGCTAACATCAAAATAGTTCTACAGGGATTTTTAGATTCTCATGTCTCCCCTGGTTTTAAGGGCTCTTTTAAAAAAGTTTTCTTATAATTTTATGCACAACGTACCTTCTGCAAGAGGTTTACTTCCTTTGTTTCCTGAGGCAGAATACTTCCAAATAAAAATTGACAAAGTTTCACTAGAAACATTTTGTTAAGAATTATTTATGTAAGTTAAACCTTACAGCTCTTACTTCCATAGAACTGCATTCTGTGATAGCTGAGGGAGAGCTTTAACCATTTCAGAAAAAAAGAGTACATACAACAAAAAACATAAGCATCTGAATTAAAGATCATCAGATTTGCTCTTCAGTCTTTGAAATAAATTTACTATCCACATCCCCTAGAAACTGACTGAATTAACAACATTTATATCTATTGTCTAAGTACTTCTCTCTAACACAGAAAGACAGAAGGAAAATAAAAAAAAAATTATCTTTTTTTTAGAAGTAGTTTCCCAAATAGAGGCAAGAAGCTGTTGGAAGAATTGAGAACAGAAGTCAGGTCTCAGGAGTCCCAGATTCTAGTTTCTTGTTTACTCAAGGATGATGTGCCTTGGTTAACTTTGTTACTGAGTCTTTGAACTGAGTTTTCTGGAACCTTTCCAGAACTGAACCATCAAGCTCTAAGTATGTACCAAGGAAAAACATCAGTGTTTTATACAGCTTCTTTTTATTAAACAGACAAAAATGCTAACTGTAGGGTAGAGATCATCTTCATGGCACTTAGAGACTCCTCTTCCAGAATCATACAATAGATTGAGTTGGAAAGGTCCATAAAGGTCAGCCAATTCCAACCCCCCTACCACGGGCAGGGACGCCTTCCACTACACCAGTTTGTTCAAAATCCCATCCAGCCTGGCCTTGAACGTTTCCACAAATGGGGCATCCACAGCTTCTCTGGGCAACCTGTTAGAACTAGTGCCTCATCACCCTCTCAGTAAAGAATTTCTTCCTAATAGCTAATCTAAACCAATCCTCTTTCAGTTTAAAGCCAATCCCCCTTGTCTAATCACTACATGATCTTGTCAAAAGTCCCTCTCCAGCTCTCTTGTAGGCTCCCTTTAGCTCCTGGAAGGCTGCTCTAAGGTCTCCCCAGTGCCTTCTCCAGGTTGAACAAGCCCAGCTCTCTCAGCCTGTCTTTATAGGAGAGGTGCTCCAGACGTCTGATCATCTTCGTGGCCTCCTCTGGACTCGCTCCACAGCCCTCTGATCATCTTCTGAGCCCTTTTCTGGACTTGCTCCAGCAGGTCCATGTCTTTTGTGAGCTGGGAACCTCACAGCTCGACACAGCACCCAGATAGGGTCTCAGGAGAGTAAAGCAGAGGGGGCGAATCAGTTCTCTTGACCTGTTGGTCACATTCCCTTGATGCAGCCCTGGATACTGGGTTGGTTTGCTGAGCTGCAAGAGCACATCGCCAGGTTGTATTTTCTCATCAATCAACACTACCAGGTGTTTCTTTCTCATCAGAGCTGCTCCAGTTAATGTAAAATTTCTGCCACAAATATGATACAACCAAACCAATACTGAAGATTAGCTTTTTATAATCTCAGCACAAATTATGCAGCTGTTCTGTAGAAGTCTAAGACTTATGTTGGTGTCACAAAACTTGCACAACAGACTTTCCAGACACACTTAGGACATGGATTTCTCAATCACAAAAGCTCAAGCTACAAACTACATCACAAAGAAAGAAAGAAGAAACAAAACAACAAAAAAATTACCACCCCAAGAAATCCAAAATGAGAAAAAAGCCACTTGAACTCTTGTGGCAACCGTGAAAACTAATGCCGTTCTCTCCTATTGCTGTAAGCATAGCAGCACACTGCTTTTTGTTTCTATTCCAGTTGTCTTATGCAGACTAATTAAATATATATGCATATTTTCATCTGCAGCAGGCATTCAACACTGCATTAGCACTCCTGCATGCAGTAGTACAAACATATATATGCAATCTCATAATCACAGTCTATTTCTTGTTGGCTTTAATCTTTGTGTCAGATGCTACTTTATCCCAAACTGGTACACAGATCTACCGAAACGCCTGAAAATAAGGAGCTTATACTGAAGAGGAAGGCCTAAAATTGTTTCAGTTACAATCTACTGCAGCCTTTGAACATGACATGAAGTATCATCTTGGTTTTTTTAGATCTGCATTTCTAACCACTTGTTTTACCTTCCCCTGTGAATTAAGCATATTAAAGTTAAATCACGTCTTTCTCTCCCACTCAAAAGTAAAAATATAGTTAAGCACTTCAGAACTGTTTCGCTTAGTGAAATGGATTCATACCTTATTTTGTCTCACTCTGAATTACTGATTAAATCTGGTTATTAAACAAATTTCACCTTTTACTTTGTGTTCATGTATTGCTTTGACTAAAACATCAGATTCTCTTTAAGTAATGCGAGAACAAAACTGAGGAATTCTAATTTGGGGATTTTAAATTTAATTCATGAATGACCCTCATCTTCTATGGGGAAAGCATTTTCTTCTGCTCCTACTCACAGCTCATAATACAAACTGTACAAGGATATGCAAAAATAAACTACAGAGTCACATTTCTTTTGTCAGAAGACAGAAGCTGTCTGGATAACTTAACTGTGTGTATTCCTTTGACAAGAATATTTGGATTTCCTTTTAGCACACTATATTGGTGAGTTTGGTTTGACCTGGTAAAGTGCCTTCTGCTCTAAATCCACAGGCAGTTAATATATTTTCAAGACACTCTTACAGAAGAGTTGGAACAAAAATTAAATAAATGGAGAAAACAGTTGAAAGACATGTGAGAAGTATCTTATATATAAGACATTAAACAACTTGAGAAGCACAATTAAGAAGTGATACTCCTAACAATATATTCCTAGATTACTGAAGAGGAATTTTTTGCACATACGCTGGTAAGCATTTGACAAATCTAGAACAGCAGAACTTGGTCAAAAGACCTAAACAGAAATATCCTAAAATGTTTTCTGCAACACCTAACTTCAATGAATATTCTGCAAAGTGAAGTTAATTCTTCTCTGACAATTAAGTCTCACTTAGAGAAATTAAGTTTATTATGTTTATATTTTTCCCCAGCTTGAGTTCTTTCCCAAGGATTAATTTCTGCAGCCTGCTATCAAATCAGGCCTCAGATTCTAGAGCAGATTAGAAAGTTTAGATCATACTTTACCCAGAAGTTTCTATAATTCTTTTAAGCCTCCGTTCTTGAAAGGTCAAGTAATAAACAGAAATGTAACACTTGAGCCCGCTAGCTACAAAACTGTCCAAATGTGCACCGCTAGCTTAATGAAATTCATTTTATACAACACCTTTAATCTTAATACTAATCTTTAAAATCTTAATTTTATTGTTGCAATAGGTGCAAGGGAAGTATTTTATATACACCCTGGTTTACATTTAAAAATATCATTGTTCACTCAACAGAAAGATTTCCCAAGCTGATTTCCCCAAAACTCGAAAACAGAACATAACATACAAACTAAAACACTGCCAGAATCTGCAAGTCACTGGGAAACATACAAGACTCCAGTCCTGCAAACGTCTAATTCACTTGTAAAACTCCTTGTACAAGCACATAGTTTGCAATTATTTGAAATACACAACAGAAAACAACTCATAGGTTTTATTTACACTAAACTGAAGTCTTTCTTGGGACAGACTAGCACACAATACATAGAATTTTAGATTAATTCTACCATGGATCATTAAAAAAAAAAAGAAAAATAATTATTTACTTTCACTCTCTTTGTATTTTCCAACACAGGAGTTCAAAATATTTCAGAACCAGGCATTTAAATCCATAATTATCTCACATCCACCTCAAGATATCTGATGCATAATAAGTGAGAGTGCACAGGGCAGATGCCCAGTGATGTGGAACTCATGGGTAATACACAAATGACTTCACATCAGAAGTAGAACACTGTTTCTGAAATAAACTATTAACTGCTGGGTAATTTCCTCGAGAAAGTAAGGGAAATGTATCAAAGGCACACACACAAATATAAATTCTTCTTTGAAAGTATTACTTTACATATGCACCGAGGCCTTAAAGGTAAGCCTAAAACACACTTAGGGTCTCCAAGTGCTTTTTACATCTTTTAGGGAGCACAAAGCTACTAATATCCTAGTAATATCTCTAATGTTTGAATTCATTATTTGTACGCACATGGAACAAAACCAAAGAGATTCTTCAGCTCATTTTAGTTCAACTTTTCTCTTTATGAAATTAGAGTTCCACTGATGTCAACATCAAAAGAAACTGGACTTTGAATTCAAGGACAAGATACCCCTCAGTCATCAGCTTCCCAACAAATTAAGGTGCACAGTGTGCCATGATAAATACTATTTTTAACTGGTCAATGTTGCATCAACTGTACATAAATATGAACTGTCTCCACTGTGAGACTGCAGTCTTTATTCTCTCCACTCTTGGTTCCAACTAAATGTCACCTTCATCCATTTTAGCACACATGTTAAGAATACTGACAGTTCCCACAGTGCTCTAAAATTACCTTTAAACGTTTTAGCTATTAAATTCCTGACAAAAATTACTTCTGCATTCTCTTCAATAATCTGCCTCTCATTTCCTAAATAATGCCATTTGCCTACAGTTTGAGCATCACAAGAGAGATTACAGCACTAAAGCATTGCTCTAAGTTATTCTGAGTAAACCACAGGTACAATCACATCTGAAACATTGGGCCTACCTGCCTTAGCAATACGCTTTAGAAACACCTCCTAGCCTGACTCCAGCCCCTCACAAAGATACAATGTAGCTCAAGGCTGCGGATGACATAATGAAAACTGTTCAATCAGCAATAGCAGACCAGGAATTTTCTCACACTTCACCCTCACCATCTAAGACGTTTAAGCTATTACCAGACACCTCAAATAACAGCAGTTCAGCAAACGGAATTTCTCCATTTAAAGAGACTCGGAGAAGGGCTCATAATAGCGCTACAAGAGAAGCTACAATTGCCACAGAATAACCAGCCCAGCGGTCAGGGACGCGCTCCCGCACACCGGGATACCTGGCTGTGCCAGGCGGGATTCGGACACCACTAAGAGGGGCCGGTACTGCGGCAGCTCCGTGAGCGGCTCCGCTCCGGCCCGCGGCTCCCGGAACGCCGGCGCTCTCCCCGCGGGACCACGGCGCGCTCCTGCCCGCGGCCACCGCGGGATGCTCCCGGGGACCGAGGCCGCTCCAGGCTCGGCCTCCGGGCTACAAATCCGGCCGCATCCCACCCGGATCTGCCATCAGCCCCGACAGTCTGCCCCTCTCCAGGCCCACCGCTGCCCGCATGAGGGCAAGGAGCGAAGGGAAACAGAGCGCAGGAGGTAGACACCCGAGGCGGCTGAGGAGCCGGCGCGCCTCCCTCACCTTGGTCAGCTGGGCGATCTTCTTGCTCATTTTGAAGTGCAGGTCCGGGCTGTGCTCGGCGCCCAGCCCCGCCTGTGCCGAGCCCGAGCCGAGTTTTCCCGCGCCGGGCGCGGAGCCGCCGCCGTAGCCGTGCTGCGGCTGCTGCCAACCCATGCCCGGGGTCGCCATCTTCACCGCCCGGCTCCCGCCGCCGCTCGGGCTCCGCCGCCGCCCGCCCGCCTTACCGGGGACCGAGCCCGGCGCCCCGGCCGCGATCCGCTGCCCGAGGAGGCTCCTCCCGCCCCGGGCGCTTCCTTCGGCCGCCGGCCCCGCCGGGCTGCGGCGTCAAAGCTCTCGGGGACGCTGCGAGAAGGGGCGCCAGCCTTTCCCCTCCTCTCCCGGCCGCGCTGCCCGCCCGTGCTGCCCGGGGGAGGCCGGCCGGGAGGGCCGCGGGCGCTGCGCGGCTGCCGGGGCCGCCCCCGCGCTGTTTACGCCGCGCGGCCCCGCGTCACTCGCCGGCCCCGCCCGCGCGCTCCGCGGCCGCGCGCGCCGCCCAGCGAGAGGGGCGCGCGCCGGACTCCCCCTTCCCGCCCCCGGGCCTGGAGCCGGGAACCGAGAGCCGGGAACCGGGAACCGGGAGCCGGGAACCGGGAACTGGGAACCGGGAACCGGGAGCCGGGAGTCGGGAGCCGGCCCTCCTGCGGGAGCGGGCGGAGAGAGCCCCTTGGCCCGGGGGCCTGGGCACGGCAGGTGGGAGGGTCGGGGCTCAGTCAGCGCTGCCCCTCCTTGTCGGGGCTCGATCCGTGCACTCCTAGCGCCCGAGGCTTCTCCTCATGGGAAGCCCTGAGCGTGAGGCGGGGAATGCCCAGGGCAGGGCACTACAGTGCGGGCTCTGCGAGTGGCTGGAGGAGGGGGTGCTGCCGGTGCCCGGGTCCGCGCTGGTGTGAGCGCAGGACATGCCATCCTCCCGCAGCAGGGGTGGCACCGGCAAGGAGCCATTCGCACTTGGAGTAGGGAGCACGGGAACGCACGGTTAGCTCGGGTTTGAGGGAAGGTAGGGTCTGACCCCTTCTCCCAGGACGAGAGGATACAGTCTTAAGCTACTCCAGGGAAGGTTTAGGATGGACGTTAGAAGGAATTCCTTTAGAAAAAGAGTGATAGGTGTTGGAATAGACTGCCCAGGGAGGTGCAGGAGTCACCGTCCCTGGAGATGTTTGGGAGAAGACTGGATGTGGCACTTTGTGTCACGGTCTGGTGGACAAGGTGGTGTTCGCTCATGGAATGATCTCAAAGATCTTTTCCAACTAAGATGATTCTGTGATGAAACGCTCCCAAATGCTGGGGAGGCCGATGGGTGGGGAGGCATCCAGCTGAGCCGGCCGGTCTCCCCTGTGCCACAGACAGACACAGCCTCTGCAGCCACAGACACAGTCCCGCGGACTGATGGGCATGCAGCAAGGTCCCCGCCAGAGGGGAGTCACAGCTGGACTTAGCACGACCTTTAGGTTGATTTTGTCTGCTCTCTTTTTCAGTTCCCATCCTGTGCAACTCCTGAGAACTGCCACCCTC
This sequence comes from Eopsaltria australis, assembly GCA_034509425.1. Lineage (NCBI taxonomy): Eukaryota > Metazoa > Chordata > Aves > Passeriformes > Petroicidae > Eopsaltria > Eopsaltria australis. Next base: position 230,179 of record JAVTVJ010000068.1, on the reverse strand, counting down.
TTTAAGAATTTAACCTCTCCTTGCTAGGCTCTGGCCTTGTGAGAATATATATATTAATGTTGTAGGACACATCTGATTCCCAGATTAACAGCCTCTGCACTCTTTTACAGGGTCCTTGGTACTCTCTGTTGAGTAGTTTATCTATTTAGTGCTTTTTTTTTCTTTCTCTAAATATCCCTTCTTTGCCTGCATTCTTTGTAGAAGAGGCAAACCACAAAAATACACTTCTAAGTCAATGGTTCTCAGCAATGTTATGGAGGAAAGCATCACCTAGAATTTGCAAATCATAGAAGTAGGTGGAATAGTAAAGTATAAGAAGAGATCCATGTTACAGGACAACGTGCCTCACTTGCTAATACAGATTCATGCTTATATTGTATGATAAATAACCAACTAAACCTGAACTGCTAGTGCAAACCTGAGGTCATGGGGTAAATGAGGTTCTTTGATGCATAGACTGGTCACTGCCTTCTGGCAGTTAGATGTTGTTACTTTTGTACAGATTGATTGTGAGAGTACGAGTGCATTGTGTTCTGCAATTTTCATGCATCAACACACTAGAAAGGTGTTCAAAAAGGTCAGAGGTTCTGGGAAAAATCTCATATAATGAAAGAAATAATTAACCCAAACTATTCTGAATAACAAGGAGACTAAGAAATTATTTAATCCCAGTCTTAAGTAACCATGTTGCCTTAACTCAGAATTTGCATTGTCCAGGAAATTTTGACACCAATTTTTTTTTTCTCCCCTTCTGAAGTGGCCCATTCTGGCAACAGAGAACAAAGGACAGATGGTGCCTACCCGGGCAGTGATTCATACAGATGAAATACAAGGGGAAGAAAGAATATTAGGAGCATCTGTTTCAAATCTGTGTCCATAGATTACACCCATGAGTAGCACATACTGTTAATTCAGTCTTATCAAATTAAAAAATAATTCACTGGCAGAAAAGACTGTGATTTTTCATGTCTAGGAAGGTCAAACTACTAATTAAAGCAATGGACTGATTGTGGAGGCTTGGTTACAGGTAATGGTTGTGTCTGGCTAAGTGTATCACTCTAAGCAAACTTCTGAATTCTTGTGTAAAAAGACACATTGTTTAATGTACTTAATAATGCCCCACCATGAAGGAATGACTGGCTCAATTTATTAGTGCTCCTAGAAATCTCAAGAATTACAGAATATTTTAATTTTAATCTACTCATTTTAAATATTTAGATAGATTTATTTTTTAAATAAATCAGAACAGTTTGGATTTATTAACATTTCCTCTGAGATAGAAAGCATTACTGTTTTATTTTTCAGTTTCTTCTAAGAAACCACTTTTGCTGTGGTTCATATTGGCCCCAAATAATTGTTTTGAAGCATTTTGAAGTGACTTATATATGCCATGCTTATATATGTTTGACAAAACTGTCAGTTGCATTTAATTTTTGTCTCTTTCTTCTACTGAGATGCTAAGATTTGTCTTGGTGATCTTAAATTTTTTAAAAGTGATTAAATATTATTTTTCAATATTTCATGTGCCATTTAGTAGTAGTTAACTTATTCAGATTTTTTCAAGCTTCTCTTTACACATTGTATGCCTTTAGAGCTCAGATGGTGACCAGTAAGCTCTTTTCTTTTCAGCTCTGCATGCATAGGATAGAGCCTGTTTCCTCTGAGGTTGCTGATGAAAAGGAACTTAGTGCAGCAGCGCAGTCAGGATCCTAGTGGGTTTCTCCCTGGTGGGATTTCATGTCTCATCAGTGCAGTAGGATCTGCAGGTCTCAAGGTCTCCCAGCACTTGGGCTGAGGCCATCCAGAGGCAAAGGAGGAGAGGCACTCAGGGTTTGCTGAAGGGTGCTCAAAGCAGTGGAACAAGGCAGGGCTCCTGACGCGGATTATTGCTCCGAGAGCTGCACGGTGAAACCTTCGGTGTCTCACGGCGTTACATAAGTGAGATACAGTTTGTATCTATCCAGTGTTTCCATGGAATTGTGGACACTATGTAGGAGTGCTCTTGGTGTATGTATACGGAACATTTTTTATGAATTTGAAAATATGGTCAGTGAATATATGGTTTAAGTTTGCTCTTTTTTTATACATTTGCTATGGATGTATAGCAGCGTGTGGGCAGGACTTTGTACTTTTGCTTTCTCTGATGTAAAATCAGCAACTCTGCCTATGTGGAAAACTACCTGTGCCTTTTTTTTGTTTCCTACTACCTATCTATCTATCTGCATATTTGCAGTTCAAATGTTCTGGTATGTGTGTAATGTTTTCTAGAATTACGAAATTTCATCGCTGACATCTGCAAAACAAGGAAAAAAATTCATTTATACTCAATCTGCTGGAAATATTATGGATTACAGATTTCTGTGTGCACTAACCTTTCTTTATTTGCCTCATCACAGCTCTGACTAAGACAAATGTGTGCAATCACTGTATGCCTTATTTTCAAGCCATAGGCACAAAACTCCCTCTCTGATTCTTTATAGACAGAAAGTGTTACAAGGGCTAAGCTTGCTTTGTAATAATGTCTTTTGACAACTCTGAAGATGTCAGGAAGTCGGCAGCTTTTTCTGAAAGGACAGTTAATGAGAAATTTGACCTACTCGTCTTTGTAGGTTTGTGCTATTTAACTTGTAAGCCTGCAGCTACAACTCTGAACGGAATTTTCAAATTTTTTTGCACAGGTGTATGGACAAAGTAACTAAATACTATAAAATGCTAAATATAGGAACTAGTTACTTAAAATATTGAGATTGTTTAAAAACCCTCTTTATTTCTACAAGAATTCTAACTAATAATTTATTATATACATACTTTCAGTTTATATGCAGATTTAATTATTTTCATAAAGTAAGAATTCACCGTTTAAAAGAATAGTACAAAATATTCAAAATAACAACACAGCTTAAACACATCTGTCATTCCTGCTTTAATTTTCTAGTCAAAACAAACCTGGTGGAATATAATAACTGAATAAGCCCATGGTGTCCTACTTTAACATAAAGACCTCATTGCTAAGGCTGAGGTTAATCTAGGATGCTGAGGTTTCTGTGTAAGAAATCATGCAAAACCATTTTGTTTTGGAAGTGTACAAGTAACAAGGGCTTCTTCTGTTAGCCACAGATAATTATATACAGGGGCATATTTCCATGTCTATAGAGGATCAGAGTACCCAAAACTGTCTTGCTGTGGTTGCCTATACAATCATGAAGAATATGTGGGGGGAGGAGAAGAACCAAGCAAAAATAAAAATTAAATATCCTAATAGCTTTGAAATAATCTCATGACCTTTTAATTTGTGGGTTAGAAAGACTCTGATTTATGGACAGCAAACAATCAGATCAGCATTTCAGGATGCTCCATCTGAGTAGTTCGGTCATTACCTTCTTGCTTCTGTGTATGCAAGATTTCAGTCTATATGTAGTACAGGGTGACAGACACAGGTTTATTACTCTACCTGGTAGATCTTTGGTTTTTACATCTTTTTGGTTTTATAATTTTGTGGCTCTACATTGAGTTGGCCTTCAGAGCTTGGAAGACTCGACCCCTGCAAATCTTGAACTAATATGTATATGAAACCTGGCATAAATTGAATTTTTCGACTAAGAAAGCTTCTGATCTAATAGTGAACACATATCTGATACAGATAGAGTTGTCTTTATTATATCTTTTTGCCCATCTAAGAAACTGTTAATGTGAGGAAAATAATTTAGGTCACCAAATCCTAAAAGAAATTATACCATCTCATGCATGTGTCCAAAATGGAATTACTGTCAAGAAATGATGAAGGAGAGAATGTTTTGCCTGCAACTTGTGAACAAGCATATTTGAAAGATTGAGGTTTTTTGCTGATTCTTTGGAAAAAAGATTTCCAGATACTGTAAAGATGTGCACTGGCTCACAGAAAGATTCCCATGAGCAAGTATCTCCAGATATTTCTCTTTCTTTAAATCCACTCATATCTTTTCTTGTACAATATTTTTATCCTCACATGCAGTTGGAGGTATATGGCTAAAAATATTAACAATAATCCACTCTTTTACATCAACTGGTTTTTATCAGTGAAGACATTTATATTGTTTTAATTTCAAGCATAAAAGAGTAGTTAAGGATGGAAAAGTTGAGGAAGGTCAGTAACAAAAGTGTAAGGCTCTTTCTTCTGATATAGCTCTCTCTTTTACTACTTCATTTGTCTTATAAACTGTCTGTTTTTTAAGTTTGTACTCACATTTTTTCAATGAAAGAGTTTCATCATAAAGAAAATAAAAATTACCGAGAAAACACAGATCTGTTTTACAGACAAAGCAAAAAAAAAATCCCAAAGCAGCAGAAGAAGCAGGAACAAAACTAATGATTTGGGAAAAATATCTCACTGCTTACACCTGACTGGCCTCTAGAGAGAGAAGTCACACAAAGGAAATGTTGGTTGAATCCCTCAATGTTTTTCTGGAAGTTGCTGAGATACAGCTGGGGAAAAGACTCTTCAAGAGTCTACCTAGTGTAAAATACTTTTTCTTTTGTTTCAGAAAAATCTCATACATTTGTGTTCTCTTCAGCTGCACAGATGGGGAAGACTGGATGAATCCTCAGTTAAGTATGAATCCTACTGTTTCTGTTAGTTCTCATAACTTTTTCTTTGTCAAGTACTATTTCAGTCTAGTCCTTTTCTAGTTTATCAGGGCAGGAAAGTTTCTGCCAACATCAAGAAAGCAGCCATACACATAAAAAAACAAATCTCTTGCTTTTACCATAAAAACAGAGAACTAAACCTATCAGTGTTCACCACTGGACAGAAAATTAATAAGACAACTGGTCATTACAAAGCTAGAAAATTCCTGTAAATGCTAAATGTACCTGTACAGAATATTTTGTGCCATCCATCTGCACCAAGACGCAGCAGGTAAACCTATGGAACCTCTCAGAAACAGGCTTTTAGTAATGAGTCACTTCATTTCCGGCTTAGAGCCAGTATTTTGGCCGACAAAATATACTTTCTGAAGTAAGCCTTCTGACTCTAAATAATGTTCCATTTTGCCTTTTCTCAAGGTTTTTGGGTTTGTTTTTTTAATACATGGTGCACATTTTGTTTAAGTTGTCTATAAAGTCCTTCAACAGGATATGACAGGCCTTGTAGTCTCTCATGTCACCTGCAAAGATTTAACATTTAAACTACTGCTTCAAGCTTCTTCTTTTCAAGTTTTCTCACTTAATGTTGTTCTCCTTTTTTAACTTATGGATGTTTTTCAGGTACTAAAAATTAGACCTAAAACTGGGAAGCTGGAAGCTCAGCCAAAGGCAAGTATATCAGAGGAATTGTATATGGACAGGAGAAAAGGAACTGAAGGGTCTTGTCTAAGTTGCCTCTGTGGGGCAGGGTTGGCCTTTATGGCAAGGAATAAGAGGCCAAAGAACATGATTTTCAATTCAGGTCTGCCCAGCAGGACATTAAAAGAGCTACTACCCTTTCCTGCACAACTTGTGTTAATCAACCTGGTTGATTTCATTCCCTGAAACATGTCAAACCAAATCCTGACCTTAATGTTTCAAATCAATCTTTCTAGATTAATACTACAAGTAAATGTAGGGATGCAGAGAAAGCTTCATTTAATTTCTCTGTTAAAACTCAAGATGTAGGCACATTTCTGCATATGAAAATGCGAATTTATCAATATATATTAAATCTAGCATACTTTCTATTATGTGGAATTATTTACTGTAGAGATGTCCAGTCTTGCATTCCATATTGGAATACAAATCTAATCATCTGCCTAAGACACTTCTATTCAAGTAGGTTAGAAAGCATTTTTGGTTTTGCTCATGGACCAAATAGGAGATGGAACAAAATTTGATGTATTAAGTAAAGTTGAATTTGAAAGGCTTAATCATAGTCTGTTAGTCTTTTACATTCTTATGCTCCTCTGATAATAACTCATTAAGGAGACTGTTCAGATTAGAAAATGAATACATTTCACTTAATTCAATTAATACAGTAATATTAATCTTTGTTACGATGAAACCATTCGTATTGAAAGGAGCGGTGACCTTTGGTAGACTATTGGAGTTTCTCCCAGGGATGCATTAAGTAATCTTACTAACTTCTGTAATGTTCCTTTGAGGTCTTAATTAAATGGAAGGGAGTGCCATGAGTGGGACTGTCTTGTTTCTGATGCAAGTGCTACAATGACCTTAGAAAGGAGACAAATACAAGGAAATCTGCATAGCCTTTTAGTAGCAACTGGTAAAAATTACTTTGGTATATTAACATGAGTTGCTCAGCTCAGTCCTGACATTCCTTTAATATGCTGGATTTTTTGTGCAGAAATGTAATGCACTTACTCTCTTTTTGGAGGAAAAGCAGCTTTATAGGTTAAAATATAAAAACATTCTGACCAATAAAAATATTATTCAGATTAAAAATATGTGATAAAAATCCTAACCAACTGTGATTGAGAATAAGACTCTGACCTTCCTGGGAAAATCTGGCTCGCTGATGATATTTGTTTGATTTTGGCATCATTATTACCAGTTGGTGTTTATCACACCTACTGTGCATTTTGAGGACAAAATCCTCAGTAGGAAAAAACAGCTAGAGAGACTGTCCCCAGTTGCTGAATTGTGCTACTCTCAGCAGCTTGATCTAACATCACATACCTGTTCATGAGTGGAAGAGGTGCTGGACACGACTCAGCAATTTCATTCCCAACCCAGAGAGCCAATTGTATCCCAGGCTGCATCCAAAGCAGTGTGGCCAGCAAAGATGATTAGAGGGATGGAGCGCCTCTCCTGTGAGGAAAGGCTGACAGAATTGGGTTTGTTCAGCCTGGAGAAGAGATGGCATAGGGGTGGCCTAATTGTGGCCTTCCAGTACCTAAAGGGAGCCTACAAGAAAGATGACAGGGACTTTATACAAGGGCATGTAGTGACAGACAAGAGGGAATGGCTTCAGACTGAGAGTAGGTTTAGATTAGATGTCAGGAAGAAATTCTTCACTGTGTGGGTGGTGAGGCACTTGAAACTGGCTGTCTTGAGAAGCTGTGGGTGCCCCATCCCTGGCAATGTTCAAGACCAGGTTGGATGGGGCTCTGAGCAGCTGATTCAGTGAAAAGTGTCCCTGCCCATGGCAGGAGGGTTGGAACTAGGTGATCTTTAGGGTCTTTTTCAATCCAGGCCGTTCTATGATTTTTTTTGATAGGAGCACAGGTGCAGAGTTAAACAGGGCAAGGATTTAGGTGATTACTTTTTATGCTGGCATTAATACTGTCCCATACATGTACTCATTCAGACTTCAGGCTGAATATAAACTTCATGTGATCTTGCAATAGGCATACTGGATGAAATACAGATTTTTTTTTTTTTCTTCTTGAGGTCATCAGAGGAAGGTTGGGTGGGACAGCTGAAAGCCACGCTGTGTGGCATAGTTTAACTATAGTGCATGTAAAGGCACGAAAAGCACCAGGACTGCTCAGATTTTCCTTTTGCCTCAGTACCAATGGGATCACTCAGAAGCAGCCACAGAAATGCTCCAGTAGGAAAGTTCAAACAGATGGCTGGTGTAGCTCTGATCCTGCCCTCAGGGTCATTCTGCAGAGCAACACAGACAACATTTGTCACTGTATTTCTCACTATGTTGTTGTTGGAAATGGAGATTGGTTGCTTGAAGGGTTTTACGTTGAATGTGGCTAATTAATCTCCAGCATTGGTTCAGGATTTTCTGTTCCACATACTTATCCCTGGTCTATTCCTTGACACATATGAATTCAAATTGCTGTATCTTGCCAATGTATTTTGGGGGATTTGAGCATACAGATTTGGAGACTAGAGAGGATTTTGGTTATGCTTCAAGCAGGAAGAAAGATAGACTGGAATATTTCCAGAAAATTGACAGTTGTGCTAAAACTGTGTTGAAGCCTCAAAAGCTGTGGACAAGCGTCAATATTCAAGTAAAAAGGCTTTTGTAAAGCATATACATTTCATATAGTGAATCATATCCTGTTTGGTGCATAATCAAGCTGGCTTATAAACACAGAAATGTCAGTATTTTTGATTATTATGGGAAAAGGTTGTAAATTTATTGAGAATGTTCTTAGGAATAAAAGTTACAAATAATTTCCATGATAGAGTGATACTTAAATTGACAGACTATTGCTTATGAAGTTTAAGAACAGAAAAAACAAATAGGAACTATGTTTTTCCTCACAAAGCATATAAAACGCACATGAGCGTCTTTTGAAATTTATAAGCACTAGGGCAAAGTTGTAAAAATTATATATCACTGATAATATTTTGTTACATCTTTATTCATTTTTACTTTACATCTTAGTTACAAGTAGCCCTAATTATGATAATAAAATCTAGTTTACTTGCCTGTAAACATATCCTGTGGGATATTAAGAAAATAATTCTGAAATAATTATTACAACTCTTTGTATGCTGAGCTAGTTACTCACAACAGTTTATCAACTTTCACATAAATCCATGTTTTGAACATTAAAAGTTTCACAGTTTGTAGGACTAGAACTACATAAAGCTAAATAAATATTTACAACACTTAGAAAAGAAAGTCATAAAACAAAGCATTTGAATACCAAGAGTTACTCCACAAAGATTTTTTTAGGGTCAAAGAGTGTGACGGAGCAATGTGGTGTCTCTGAAGTAGAAAACCTGAAGGGCAAGAAAAGGAATTCACTTCAAGTCTTCATCCACTTAGACTGAGCTTGGTGATTAGAGCATCAATCCAGCAGGTGCATTCTTGGCTCTGAATATTCAAGCCCCGTCTTTGAGATCAGCTTTCACTTGATCCTAGTCATGCCAAACACTACCAGCCAAATGCAGAAACACATTCCTATGAGAATGCTATGCTATGCTATCTAGTTTTTTAAGCCTACCGTAACTTTCAGAGGATTTTAGAATGGAAATCAGTCAGAGCAATAAAAAATAATTAAATCTTTTAGGAGCCCACTTCCTAGCTGATCTTTAGTCAAACAGTTTGTCAACACTTCACAGGAGGATAAAAGTTTTTTGATTTTGTTTTAATCAGGAGTATAATTTCTCCACAGTTAAATTATCCATGACATTCTCAAACATCATTCAGGTATGACATTCATAGTGTTTAATATTAGTCCAAAGTTATGTGGTTTTGGTTTTTTTTTCTTGCCAAGCTTATCAGGGCCAGTTGACTTATTTGAGACTGAAAATCCAAAAAGCACAATAAAGTTTCTAGGAATAATAACACCTTAATCTTTAGGGATCTAAAAATCTCTGAGCCTTTGAAACATAGTATTCAAAACAAACTTTGAAGAAAATACAGTAATTCTAATATTTATGAAAAGTCCAGTTTATCTTTAAAACACCCTCATTTCTTCTAAAGTACTTTAGGAAGTAATTTCTAGTGCCATGTTTCTGCATAGTAACTTGAGGATAACCTTTCATTTTCTAAAACCAGAACACTGTTTTACAGATCTCCTGTAATTAATAAACCCTATGTCTATGGAGAGCTCTGTCTTCCTATGTGTTGTGCAGCTGGTTTCTTCACTGTTTGCCACAGCAGCTTTTTGATGCTGGACTTAACTACTCAATGATTACCTACAGACTGTCTTGGGAAATTTTGTGGGGAAAAAAGTCATATGCTAGTTCCACACTTCTATATTCTAAATCATATCAGCCCTCATAAAGATATCTTAAATCTCAAACACTTGATTTATTTCAGGGTAAATTAATTTGCCTTTCTGAACCCTTCTTTCTAAGCCGGAGCTTCTGCTGCAGCACAAATGGGTCCATAATATTTGCAAGCAGCTCTCAATTTGGCATGCACCCAAAACAGAGTGCAAGGCCAGCTAGATATTGAAAAGTAAGTGACTGATTCTACCCCATGTATCTGTCATACAGTGTGTTCTCTGGAGAGATGTCAAATTTGCTGGAGCAGGAATTGTAATAAAAATAGACTGAGATCATGTCCTGCAGATGCAGTGGAAAAAAACTAATGCTAAAAGATAAATCTCTATAATATACTAGTGTCAAAGAACACCTTAAGGGTCACATGTAACCCATATATGTAAGGGGGAAGAATACTAACTTGTGCTTGCCTAGGTGGAGAGCTGCTCTAATGAAACCCTGATTTCTATTATTGCTCATAACTACGCTATTTAAATTCACAGATAAATGCAGACTTCAAATTTAAATTATAACCTACTTGACATGCACAAGAATCTGATACTTGTGCTCTAAAGTAAAATTCTTGGAGTAAAAAGACTGTGGCACAATTCTTACTCTATTTTTGAGAAACCGGAACACCCAAGTCTAGTAAAAGATGTAAGTGATATTTAGGGAAAGAATATAGAGACTTTGTTTTCTTTTGGTAGATATGCAAAGCATGAAAAATACTGGAAAATCTGTACCCAACTGTTTTTTCATTAAAAGAGTATTTTAATTCTTCATGCAAGAAGTTAATATTTATTCAATAATAATACATAATTCAGCTGCTCAAGTCTTATCTAACATCACTCAGGGATAAAAGTGTCTGATTCAGAAATACTGCCCACCACTCAAACTCATTTTTCATCACAAAACAGTTCTTTTAGAATTATCAGTCAGCCTTACACGATTATAATGCACTTCTCTTTGTGTTTGGTTTGTAAATTGCCTTCCATTTATTTTCCTTTTCAGTCATAAAGAATTAAGGAAACCATACTACTACCTATTTTTGATTCTAGTCCTCAATTACTTCAGCTAGTCCATAAATATTTAGTAATTTTAAAATTAATTTATAATAAAACTATTTTATGGAATGTGCCATTGAAAACATGTTCTTCTTTCACACTATTTTTATAAAAATAGAAGAGGAGAAAGCCATATGCAAAAAAGATGCATTTTTACTCAGGAGAGATTAGTTCTGCAGCTCCAAGTATTTCCATATTTAAGAAACTAAGTATGAAAAATAGAATGGGTTTGACATGGCTGAAGAGAAAGAATACTAACCTCTATTTGAATTCCTTCAGCTTCTGCATTTTATTCCTCCTCAGTAAGCACAGTTCTGAAGTTGTCTTCACCAGATACTAGTCCTGGACTAGAGGAATAAGCCAAACATAATTTCATCCTAGGAAAAGACCAAAATAAACTACCAGCATTGTGTTTGATAGAGAGATGATAGAGAATACTGCCGAGAAACCTTTTGAACTGACACCCAGCACATAAAAGAATCAGTAATTCTAATAGTATAGATTTAATTTAGAATGTAGATGACATGGTTATTTTTTTGTTTGGCAGGATATTAGAGCATCTAGTGAGACTGAACATCCTTCTTTTTCAAAGGCAGTTTCAGATCTTCAGTTCAACCTGTATCAGCTAGAGGAAACTGTTTTTACAATGCTGTTAGAAGTTCTTACTGATACCAGTTTCATGTTATGATCCCAAGACAAGTGTACAGAAGAAGAACATAATATTAATTATGAGTAATTACATAATACTAATGTAATTGATTTGACATCCTAACAAGTGAAAAATCCATCTTAATTTTACATGACTTGTCCATCAAGTATTGCTACCTCACTCTTATATAATGAAGCAAAGATTTCTTTCTTTTGTTGGATCCTTTCCAATTTGTTGTGATATTTTCTGTACTTCCCAAAGACTTCAGGTAGGAACAGTGCCTCTGTACTCTGTACAGCTGTGCCTTTGGACTGCAGAATGTTACTTTTCAGTCTTGCACACATATATTAAAAAAAAAACCACCAAAACAAACCACAGTGCTAACAAACCAATTATTTCCTTCTAAGATATTTCTTTCATTATTATTTCCTTTCATTTTTCTCCTCTGCAGCATTTCTACTTTAGTGCCTTTATTGCCGCTTGAAAACTAATGTGTTTTCACACAAAAACTACAAATTTAAACTTAAAATTCATGGATCAGCTTTAAAGAAATGCACAGAAAGTTATATTTCAAACCATTTGACAAATTATACTTGTAATGTTTCCTGGTAAAATGAGTGCTAAAAAGCAGGATTAAATATCATAGAAATAATTGATATATGTCTATGTTAATCCGTTTTAACATGACTTACTCCTCCATAGTTCTAAGGCAATAGATGTGTCTAAGAAGGAACAGAATTTCATACATAATTATATACAAAATAATTTAATGCATTTTACTTCTCCATGCTACTTGCAAGGAAAAGACAGAGTTACACATGGAAGGCCAGGTGTTAGAGCAAATAATTTTTTACTGATGACAATTCCATTCTCTGATAGCTCTTACAATATCTTGTGGGATCTTAATATTAAACATGAAGTCAATAAACCACACCAGCTAAAAATCCCTTTCTTAAAACAAAAGACAATTTATTTCAAATATTTTTGGCTAGGTAGTTACAATACAAAGTAATCATATTTAGATGGGTTTGTAATTCTAAGCATTGCTAGAGTAATTCAGCATTGCTAGAGTAATTAGGAGGGACCTTAGGGGGGTCTCTGGACCAACCTTCTGACTTAAGCCGGCTCAGCTGTGAGGCCAGGCTTTGACTGATCAGGGCTGGAAAACCTCCAGTGATGGAGGCAGCACAGCTTCCCCTGGCAGCCTGCTACTTCTCTGCATGACTGTCCTCATGGAGAAAGTTTGAACATGCAGTTTGTAGCTTTCCATCTATGCCACTGTCACAAATTCTTCTGCCATGCACCACTACAAGGCTCCATCTTCTTGATAACTCCCTTGTAGGTATTAGCACATTGCTGTTGGATCCCCCCTAAGCCCTCTCTTCTTCAAGGCTGAACACTCTCCAACAGTGCTTTTGCAAATCCATCCTGACTAGCTTCAAAAGAAAGCATTAGGAACAGGGACTAGCTTGCATTATTTATGGTTTTTGTTTTGGTTTTATTTATGGGTTATCTGATATGTCCCTTCCTCTGGTTCCTTGCTTTTGCTAAGACTGGTTGAACTCCACTTTTGGCATGTGGCTATTGGTTTAACCAGCATTATATCCTGCTACAGCATTTATCCTGCAACCTTTAGCACATCACTTATCATCATCCTAAGTGATAAGCATTCCCTCTTCCTAGCAGAGGACAATATCCAAAACAACAGAAGATAGCCTTAAAATCATAAAATTAATAAAATAATAATTTAACAAAACACAGTTACTGTCTGTGACTTTGTTTCTTTAGTTTGGGGAACTGAGGTAATTCCATCACCATGGTTTGAGGAACAAGAGAAGGAGGAAAGCAAAAATCATAAGATGGATTGTTTTCAATTGTATTCAGTCTTATGGAAAGGTTTTTTCCTTTAATTCCATCTATGTGGGAGGTGGAAAGATGATGGGAAGAGTTCTTTCTCAGACAGATATCCTGTGTGTATAACACAGAAGAATGTTATACAACTGAAATAATCACTTCCTTCCCAGGCGTTTAGGATGATACCAAAGTGGAGCCTGACCAGGACAGCAGAAAATCTTTCATATGAAGTCATCATATAAGGTACAAGATGCCACTTTCTGTAGAGCTGCTGCTTTGTAGCCCTGTATAATATTTGCTAGACAGCCCAGAATCCACAGGATTAAATTAGGCCTCTAAAATAAGGTTACCAAAATAAAATCTTTCTCATCAAGAAAATACTGTCATAAACAATCCTTCACAGCAGAGGAAACGGGAAAGTCACCCACTCTGCCCTCTCTTGGCAACAGACAAGTGCAGGACAAAACAAATAGTGTTTTTCTAACATATTAAACACTATTTTGGCACTCTACAAAACCAGTTACAGCTTGATGTAAACTTTCTCCCTTATTTTTGTAAGGTTTTGGCAGAAGACATTCATAATAGAAATATCAACACAAAGTAGCTGGGATCTCTCTGATAACTTCGGCTGGGACATCCTGTCAGACCCATGTTCCTAATTCCCATATAAGCAAGAATAAATTCATTAGGGATGTGAAGGACTGTTGATTAACAAAGGGTCCACTGCAAACACAGTGATAAAAACCCATCAAGTTTTTTCAAGGTAATATTACAATATTTTCTAAAAGTAATCGTATCATTTAGCTGTCTCTTCCTGCTACAAAACTTCTTATTTACCATTTTAAAATTTCAGTCTTTCTTATGACTTGTCAGAGAATTTTTGCTGCTGCTCTGTGGTGAATATATAGGATGAAACTAGGTCACTTCAGTAACCTGGGGCTGTCTTTGCTCTGTCTCAGTGAACATTGTTGTCCATGGTGAGTGAATTATTTCTTTCCTTGACTGACAAGAGAGGAAATTATTTTAGGAAATTTTATGCCCATTTTAGACTGGTTATATATTGATATGTAGACCACTAAGGCTTTGAAGACTGGAGCAGAATACAGTGGTCATTGCTCAGTAAAGACTATCTGGAGAGCCCCAGAAAGGTCAATCTTTGCTCTACATTTGTGTAATTTTTATGTGAGCAGAAGTAGATAGATCTTGAACCCAGGTACCAGAGGTGGAGATAACACTTGGGTTCATCTCTCCTGACAACGAACAACAATGTGACAGCCATCAGGAAGACAAAAGGAAGCAAATGGAATAAATTTTTAACTAGAATGAGCTCTTTGCCCATGACACCCATGAATAATCTTTTATATTCTCCACAGAAGAAATGATGGCACCCTGGGTTACAGAGCTGGCTTCATCTAGAAAGCAATCTAGGGCTTCAGCATTGGACTGTACCTGAAACCCATATCAATGTCAGTGACTGCTATGAGCAAAAGTAGTCTTTCACTATTCCTGACACTGGTTTCCTTCATGAAGCCCCACATTAGGGTTTCGATCCTTATTTTCAAAGTGCTTGCATTCAGAAGATGCTTGTGGATATGAAATTTCTCAGCCAGACTTAAAATTTAAATTTAAGAAAGACCTTTTAGCACCATGGCAAAACCTTAATGCTCCCTTCAGCCTTGCATGGGAGGCCCGTGCTGGAGCAGGCTCCTGGTAGGGACCTGCAGAGAGAGGGGCCCACAGTGGAGCAGGTTTCCTGGTAGAACTTGTGACCCCATGGGGAGCCCACACTGGAGCAGCCTGACCTTGAAGGACTGCACCCCATAGAAGTGTGACCCATGTTACAGCAGTTTGTGGAGGACTGTGCTAGTGGGATGGGCTCACACTGGAGTAGTTCATGAAGGACTGTCTCCTGTGGGTGGAGACCCATGGAGAGGGGCAGGAGAAGGACTCCTCACCCTGAGCAGTGGGAGTAACAATGTGTGATGAGCTGACCATAATCCCCATTCCCTGTCTCCTTGCACCACTGGGGCAGGGGCAGTGGAGCTGGGAAGGAGGGAGGGGTGGGGGGTAGAAGGTGTTTCTAGGTCTTATTTTACTTCTCCCTATCCTGCTCTGATTTTATTAGCAATACATTCAGTTTGCATCTCTAATTCAAGTCTGTTTTGCCCATGATGGTGTTCAGTGAGTGATCTCTCTTTGTCCTTATCTCAACTCATGAACCCTTTGTTATATTTTCTCTCCTCTATCCAACTGTGGAGGGGAGTGATAGGGTGGCTTTGGTGGGTGCCTGGCATCCAGCCAGCATCAACCCACTACAGTGGGCATCCTGCAAACACCTGTGTGCTATGGATAACACTTCCCAAATGTGATGGCTGTAAGGGCTGAAACAAAGCCCCTGTCTGGTCATGACTTGCTTACTCCAGCTGGGATTGTCACCAATCCTTTCCAGCACCTCTTGTTTCTAAACTGTAACCACCAGGTCCATCTGATATCAGAAAGAAGCGGTCAGATAGTGAAAATAAGAGAAAGGAATTTTTTTATGAATTCAGGACTGAGCTGAGGCATCCCACACAGTTTTAGCACAAACAATTGAAGGCTTCCAAAATTTGTTCGATTGCTCATTGCTGTAGTACACTACAATTTAGTTTGTTCAGTAATTACTAAAGCCATCCACCCACTTACAGCTATTCTTATAGAAAATAGTGTCCTTTCCCACTGATGCACATAATTTGTATCTTCTGATAATTGTACAACTGATGCATGGAGAGAAGTCAATAATAGATAAGGGTTTCAACTTGATTTCTGACATACTGCTGAAAAAAGAGGCAATGGCTTTAGTTAATGTGTGCATACATTTTGCCTGAATGATAAAAAAGCAAATGGAAAGCTTCAATTGCACCATTCAGTAGTATCAGTAATGTTCTGAGTTTATGAGTGACTGAAATGCCATGGAATGGACATGGATATGCAGTCACGGGCATAATGATTTTGCCTGTAAGTAACTTGCAACTTTTAAAAACTAAAAGTTAAAAACATGTCAGACTGTATAGACACAGTTAAGCTCAAATTGCAAAATAAAATGTGGCATGAAATAATCTTAACAAATGTATTTTCTTGTTAAAGGGAACATTAGTTTCTATTTGTTAATACTATAAGACTTCAAAAATTACGTGTTACTTACGCAGTTTAATCTGTTTATCAAACTAATGAAGCACACAGTTTTTTAAAAAAGAGACTTGTTCAAGCACTTGGAATTCAGATGCTTAGAGAAAGAATGGGGAAACAAACATAGAGCTGTAAATCACAGGAATTAGGAGGCCTGGAAGAATTTTCTGGGAACTTCAGGGAGTACCTAGTGACCTTTGCAAAGCAAGTAAAAAATCTGAGGAGCTGAGATAAAGAACTTCGAAATGAAGCTCTAGAATTCTGGAATTATATCTTCTAATGTCTACCTATATCAATGTAGAGTTCTTCTGTGTTCTATATTCAGCTGACAAGGCTGAGGATGAAGCGAGCTGTGCCTCCCACCTCTCCACGCAGCTGCCTGACCACCAGCTTGTGCCTTGCTTGGGGGCTGCTTCTGGGCAGAATAAGGAGGTGTGCCTGCCTCTGTGCTCACTTGTCAGCTGCACTGGGGTGACTTCAATTCCTGCAAACAGCAGGTATCTCCAGCCAGCCTGAGTTCATGTGTGTAAGTTTGAAGTGTACAGACCTCCTTCTCAGAGCTGCCTTTGGTAACAGGGAGAAAAGGTTTCACTAGAAAATCCTTTGCATCCATACATGGAGGGATATATTATATGTTTACACAGATATCAAGAAAAACACATCCTGTTGTCAGTACATATAATCACACACACTTTGATTTATGCACTTTCCACTAAGTGACATCATACACATCTTTTCTGTATCTGACACAGGATGTATGATGTCTTGTTATACTGTGTGGGACTTTTCCTATGGAATGCTCATGGAAGTCACATAGGTGGAAAGTACCAAATATATTAAAATTATATGTAGAAAAAGAGGAAGGAATGAAAATTTTCTGGCAAATTTAGGTCACCTGTTTGTGCAAGTTAGTTTCACAGTTCACTGCCTAACCTCTTGGGCTTTTACTTAAGGAGTGTTTTATAGTTAACCCAAAATGAATATATGGTACTTAGGCTGTGTTAATGTTATTTAAATGTATTCTTGAGGAATTAAATTGAGAATAATACAGCTAAGTAACACGAAATACACCAGACCATTAACATGATGAAGTTAGTGCAAGTATACAGGATTAAGTAATCAGTATAAAATGCCTCAAGTATGCTTACAGTTACAGCAAATGCATAGCTGCATTATTTTACAAATGCCATGTAGCCATATCTTCTAAAACTGCATTTTAATGTAGAAGCCAAAATTGACTTCTTGATGTTGTTAAATTGTAGGCAATGGATGTTAAAAAATATTCAAAATATATTTTTTGCACATGACAGTAGGGTATACTACTTCTGTAAGTAGCTTTTTGATGGACTCTAGTCCCGGAGATGTTGCTGTAGAGCCCATTTGAATGTACTCATTTGGCAGACATAGGGCAAGATTAGAAAGGTGCCAAAACTTCCACAGCTTAGCACTGAATTTGCACTTTATTTTGAAAAAACACAATACAATCTCTGGAAGAACTGAAAAGTCATCTTGGAAAATATGTCTTTTTTAACCTGGCTCAGTTCTCTGGTAAGACTCGCTGGAGAGCAGCACAGAAGGCTGTGACCACCCCAGGTTGGGGGCTCGGTGATGGCAGGGGGGCTGCTTTTGGTAGCACTGCTGGTCTCTGCTGGCTTAAGGTGTTCGTTTAATCACAGTTTGGGTGTGCAACTCCTTAGTGACTGAGGTCAGGCTAGGTTGGTGCTGGTACAGTCCCACGGCACCTCCTTCCTGCCCTCAGCTGCGCACTCTCCCCTTTCTTTCCCTTGGCACAGGAGTTTTACTCACCCCTGGGGTAGTAAAAGTAGCAGAGAACTGTGAACTTTTCTTTCTGATTTAATTTTCTGTGAAGAAAACCTTCCAAACTGACACATCAGAAGGTCAATATGAACACTGTGGGTGGCAGGATGAGAGAACGCAAAGCTGTGGGTAGGATTACAGCATCTGACCTGAGTTGTCTTAAATTGTCCTGGAAGTCAAACTGTTTTGTGGCAGTCAAGGCATACCAGGATTAAGCTGCTGCAGTCCTGTGTTTAGTTTCCCGGCTGCATGTTCCTGCAACTTCTTTCTGGAGGCGTTGGCATGCATGGAATTTGCATTGGTCCAGGGATCAGCTAAAAACTAGCTTTTTTTGCTAAGTAAGGTTAATTTGCAAACGGCTTCCTTTCTGGTCACAAGCACACCCAACTAGGCTTGTTTAAACTGCCATGGAATTGCATTTCAGGGTGATAGGGTTTATTCACTGAAAGATCTCTGTTGCATGAAAGGGTCTGGAAATGAAAGCAGCCGGAGACAAGAGCTCTGCAATGTGTGAATTGCTCTATCCCTCCCGCTGGGTACTTTCTTTTCCCAGGGGCGATGCCTATGGGCCTCTGATCCGTGTCCACTGAGCCTGAAAGATAACCCAGGAGAAGCCTGGTCCTTGGGTGCCTGCTGAAACACGTAGAACAGCACTGAAGTCTGTGCACAAGGTAACAGCTCACAACGACACCTCCCAGCGCGTCCCTGCCTTCCCGAGCTCTCACCCCAGTCTCTGTGACATTAATGCTGTCATCCACCGAACAATGTGACAGGAAAAGGGGAGTTTTGTTGTCCTGGGAGTGAAAGTGTTCTGTGACCTGTGTACCTTCTCACAGACTGCAAGCCTGGCTGTGTTTCTGACTCACTGTCTGTAGGCAAAAAAATTAGACGCACCCTTGAACATACAAGTGCTGACAGCCACAAATCAGACAGATTTTTCTAAAAAATCAGCCTTGTGAGCAATGTGGCTTCCAGGTACTGTGAGGCTTCCTTTTAAAAAGTGCCAATGGATATACATAAACATGCTTATGCTAAACATACATAAATAAATTACATGTACAGTAAGGTAACTGTAAATAAGCACAAAACAGAAAGAAAAGGAAAGGGATAATGTGTATTTCTGGCACAAAATAGTGTTGGGGAGTGAATCTGATATGTTTATGTGTTTCTAAAGGATCTAAGCATTTTTCTGGAAAAGCATATAAGATATACTGAATTTTAAGAGAAAATATTTTCTTTTTATTTACAGCCTCATACATACTAAACCACAGCTCCTCCTGAGGCTGTGTTATTTATAAATTCATAGTTATAATTTCCATAGAGTTACTCTGAAAAAATTACAAGACACAGTAAGAATAATTAAATAAAAATACAGTAATTTTTACAGGAAATACACCGAAATAATACCTGCAATTGCCTTATAAGCTACCCAGTCTCATAGACTGTCCTTAGAATATAAATTACACTGAAATTACACATGTGGGAGTATCAGAATTTATCTTTTTTCAAAACATACTCCCTGGGGAAGGCATGTGCTGCCCTTCTGCTGCTCTTCACAACCAGGGACACCTGTGCTTAAACCCATTAATTGGTGTTGCAATGATGCTCTGATGAAGAGCCTGGGGGCTTCAGAAGGAGCCAGTTGTTTTGTTTTCAAGGAAATTTTCTCGGACGCCTGTGTTGACCCAGAAAAAAATAATTGAATTTTTGCATCTGCAAGTATGTAAGTAGGAACTTGTTTTGACTACCCATACTCAGTTATGTGTGACAGCTGTGAAATAAGTGTGAAGGTATCCTGTGTGTGTCATGATACCTTTCCCTGCACCAGTTCTAGGCTGGCATTTCTCAATTGCTGTGTCAGGGGTGTGCATGCTGCAAATGAGGTGAGTGAGGCTCAAAGATGAAAAGGGACAGAGGACTGACCCAGTAAGAACAAGAATGTAGTTTTTAACAGGTTTATTATAATTTTTGAGGCATATTTTTTTCCTTTTCTGTTAATGGCAGTTAGGGTGCCAACTGCTTGGGTTTGTGCTAATGGCTTTGGCTCTTGTAGGGCACTACAAACACAGACACACATTCTCTTTTCCCACTGCTGCTACTGGAGCAGCATACCCTGGCACAGGGACAGTACAGTGCAGAGGCTTTGGATCTCCCTGCAAGATTTGCCAGAGGGCATCTGTCAGAGCCCAAAGAGGTAACAGCTGCACAGGGCAGGCTGGAAAATTTTGAAAGAGAGAGAGTACTGATGAGGAAAGAGGACAGCAATTTTTATCTGCCTAGGGCAGCTAAAAACCTTGCATCAGCTCTACTCAGTTTTATTACAGATTTTATTCTGGTTTTGTTTACTTTTCCCAGAGAATGTTGTGATGTGCGTTTGCATTGCATCTGCTCACCTTATTCAGTTTAGGGAAAGGTATTCTATGCACAATACATTTTAGAGTTGCTTTTCAAAATGTAAAGCACATCAACCTAATGAATAGCCTCTGGAAGAGTCCTGCACCCAAAAAACCACTTACACTGGTGTCTAGCAGTTGGAAGGCACTATTTAGAGAAATGAAAAAGGTCACTGGTGCTAAAACATATACCAGGAAAGAGATTTTAAAAAAATAGTGTTGCCATTATATACTGAGAGAAAAGTACATATTTGAAGATTGCCAGCATTCAGTGGGAAGGTTTGACAAAAGCTGAGCTTTTCCTTCCTTCAAACAGCCTTGGTTTTCATTGAATAAGATCAAGTGTGTAACTTGCAGAATTGTTATAGGATGTAAAGCAAGATAGTGCAAGTTTAGTGAAGAGACATTAGTGTTAACGATCCTCAAGAAAATGCAGTCTCACAGTACTGTTCAGTGAGTAAAAAGAGCTGTCACTTTTGTAGTTCTGTCAATTTGTTCAACTCCATGCAGAGCCATATCAAGCAGTGATGACAGAAGTCTACACTACCTGCAAACATGCTAATGAAACTCCAGAGCCTCTTAGTTCTCATTATCCAATCATTGTGAGTCCTTCCTACAGAAGTCCCAGAGCTCAAATGTGAGGAGTAGGGTCTCCTTGCATTTCCTTGGAAAGCTCATAAGGGGGCAACAATGCCAGCTCTTCATAATCAAATATAAATACTTCTCTTGTTTTTTTTCATGTCTAGATTCAATGAGAGCTGCTTGCTCCCTATAGAAAGGTGAGCTGAGTCCTGAGGGTTACCCCAGTGCTAGCCATGCCCTCATGGGTGGGTGTGTTTGAACATAATGGGAAGAGATAGGGCACTGAACAGGATTCAGTGACAGCCCCCCTGAGGTGGGAAGTGAAGAACCAGGCCAGGGACAATCCAGGAGCTCCCATCAGGAGCTAAAGCAGAATGGACTGGGGGCAGGCCCTGAGACAAGGCTGTGACAAAGGGTCTGAAGTTCATCCAAGGAACAGGGCCAGAGACTGAAAACAAGGTGCAACTTATGACCAAAGAGGCCATCCAGGAAGAAACAGGACCATGGGCAACCAGGTGGCAGTACCAGAGACAGGAGTGGGAGATTGGCACTGCTTCCATGCAGCCCAGGCACGGATTGCCATAGGCAGGAGAGGAGGAAGGCCCCAGGTGTAGCTGCTCAGGTCCATTACAACCTATGGGTTCCCACAGGACCCTGACATTTCCAGAGGAAACCTTCTTGAATTGTTCTTCCAAACACTGCCAATGGCCACCCAAATGATGTGGCTACTCTTGTCTTTCACCCTCCTTCTGTTACAGAAGCAGCACTTACGTGGTCAGACAGAGCTCCCAAGTCCCAGTTCCTGCTGGGCTCTGTCCTTAGGAGTCATGCTGAGGCAAGATACCAAGAAAAAGTGGATTAAAAGCAGAAAGTTTATTTGGGAAACAGCAGCTCCAAAGTCCTGCTGAGTTTCTACCCAACATGCTTTCTTTTCATTTGGGAAGAAAAACAAATAAGCTGTTGTACCAATTGTCAGAGAGTCGCTGGGTTTCAGATTTAGTATTGAATCCTCACTACACAAAGTTCAGCAGCAATTCTGAGATTGACTTCAATATTTTTTTTCCACCTATTATCTACTTATACTTAACAGGATGTCTTTGGTGCTGAGGAAGCTACACCGTGCATAAGTGCCAAGAATCAGCCCATAGGCCTGTTTCCCAGCTGATAGGTTTAAAGCTGTATTATATGATTTCCAAAATCAAAGTGGATTTTCAATGCACAAATTGCATTTTGGTAACGCTTTGCATCATGGGTGAGGCACACTAAGGCTCCTGTGATCCCCTGACCATCAAGAAAGAAAAGGAAATAAACCTAAAGGAAGTTTAAATAGAAATACACACTGTGCTAGGGAAAATGATAGGTGTGTATATAAGAGGCAAAGGAAGGAGCTGAGATAAAAGGGAATGGAAAGGACAATAAAGAAATATGATCAAATAACCTACAACAATTAACTTTGCTAATAGTTACCTATAACTAGTGCCTAATGGTTCAGGAGAGAGTGGATATATGTCTTAAATCTGTATAGGCCTCTCTGAATATGAAAAATCTATATTCAACAGCATGGACAAATGGAAGTTGTTGGCCTGCATTCCAGTGATGCATGAACCCAGGGCTCCCCCTGTATGAGAGGATAATAAAAATAAGTCTTAAATTCCCCTCATGTGGGTTAAAATGTGAGACCTGATTTGATTAGTGTTTACAGCTACATTGTCTCACTGCTCCTTTGTTTTGGTGATGGACTGAATGTTGCATCTCTGCTACTGTAAGTTGTCTCAGAAAAGTACAGAAACAAAAAGGCAGATGTTGAACTGATGAGACAAGCATGTCCTCATAGCCCAAGGCCACAAAACAATTTCATATATACACTCAAATACACTCTAGGAAAGCACCATTTAGGCTGTGTCCTGCGGTGAAACTTTTCCTTGTTCTTCAAGATCACCTTTTTACTAATGTACCCACTAAACTGCTGGGTTTAGATGCATTCAGATCATCCCCTGCTCTGTTCCAAGAGTCCTGCCAGTGGCACATGTAGCACCTCCCAGTGCTACACAGTCAGTGATTTCCCTACGAGCCCATCCCTTGCTGTGGTTCATGCGCTCTGTCACACCATCTGCTTCCCCAGTGAAGCCAGATGTGGATTGTCTCCTCTTGGTCTGCTCCCAGTGTACAGATGTTGAGGCCGATCTTCTGGCTGGAAATTTTGCTGGCTTCATTTTGACTATTATTTATCTCAATAACAGTGTCCTCAATAAATGTCCCCCAATTGTTTTGAATTAAAAAATGAGGCAAGGACATGTGAGTGTCCTATTCTACCAGACTTTCTCCCTCCTGCTGCTGACTGCAGAGCTACAGGGACTGCTTGAGGGCCTCACAGAAGGCAGGGAGAATCTACAAGCCATACTCTCTGTCATTTTTTCTGTGACTTTATGCAAGTGATTGGCACCTTCACTGGGAGAGCTGTCACCTCTCATCATCCTCTGATATTTGGATGTTTCTAAAAAATTCTGCATGTTTCTGTGAGCTATGTCACCTTCTAATTTAGCAAATGTGCTCTTCTCTTAAAATAGTTTTGTTTATTTCTAATATGCTAAAAAATGTTTTTTCTTCTTTATATAGGGATCAGATTAGCAGGGTGAGACTACAGGTATATTTGGGGGTTTGCTGCCATCTGCAGTTGAAACCTAATATTAAACCCAGTTTACATGAGTCAATCTTCCCCATCTTGAAAGACCTTCAAGTCTCAGCAAGCAACAAAACATATAATGATGAAATCTCATTCTGTTTTGACTATTGAGTCGAAATTACACTTCTGCTCCAGCAGAAGTAAGGAGAAGTTAAATTTATTTAACTCCTCCTGGCTGTAAAGTTCACTGACAATCTGGATAGATAGTAAACTCTCAGAGTTATCTCTTCAGCTCTCCTTTTGGTCAATTTGTTCGGTCTCCAGTCTATACACACTCAAGACACAATTCCACTGTTTAAACTTTGAGTGGGAACTTTTCAGAAATGTTTCAGCCTTAACACAGAACTTGACTGGTTTGGGAGTGAGAGTTGATCATCTGCAGTTTCTGAATTGGAGCATCTCCTTGCTTCATCTCTAAATGAAAGACAGCTGCTGATATAAGATATCCCTTCCCACACTACTTTATTAGATTCTCTCATTGAAATATATGGTGGATCCTAATATAGAAGAGAGAGGAATTGAAGCTTGGTGTATAGAACAAAATAAGAAAAGTAACTTTAACAAAAATACCTCTACAGTACTGAAATCATTCTAGGCACCAAAATATCCCAAAAAATTTAGATGAATCACAGGATGTTTGAGATAATTAGCAAAACCTAAGCAAACACCCCCCAAAACCCAACCAAATCAACCACAAAACAACAAAAACCAGATAAAAAACCTTTAAAATTACTTAATATTTCTAAATATTTAATGATTTGGTAAATAACATGTATAAAATAGTAGGAGAATAATTCATGCAGTTCTTTATACATCCTGCAAGCAATTACAGGAACATGTAAATAATTAGATAAAAGAACAGGAATGGCACAAGGGGAGTGAGTTGATGTATTAAATTGCTATGGCATTAATGGTTCTGTATTTTTTTTTCAAATTAGTCTAGTCAAGCAACTTTACTGAGGTCTTAGTGTAGAAAGTTATTTTTGACTGTCTGCATAAGAAAGTGAATTTCTGTAATATTTAAAGGTCCTTCCTGCACTGTGCTAAAGGAACTGCATTCCATTTCACAGGTATTGGTTCTAATTCTTCTGTTACAGCACATTTTACAGTTAAACATCTCTGTATTCATAAGGATGTAGTATGACAATATCTTCTGATTTTCCTATCTCTACAAACTATAGCAAAATTAAGAAGTATTATGCCTGACCCTCAAGGACCATAAATCACTGTATTTCCTTGAAGTTAATGGAGCAGCACCGATTTGTAGAAACAGAAGATCTAACCCTAGATTTTAAGTGTTTCATAAACACTTCACTCAAACTGAGAGATAAAAATGATTATTCAAATGATAGTTTGCCTCCTACATATTATAGTTGATGCTTTTTTGCCCAATTTGCAGTACTTAAAGTATCGACAAATATAATAAAGTACAATATAACAGTGATCAACATGAAGTACATCAAATTACTATAGTTAAATCATGGAGTGAACTGCCAGCTTGTTTTTGCAGTCACACAAAAGCAATGTCTTAATCTCTTCTGACAAATGGAGATTGTTAGTTATGCAGATGGTGTGTGGATGAAACATGAGTACTTAAATTTTGCCAAGGTATCTTTTCCTAAAGGATGTTTAACAGAGCAATTCTAAAGTTCACATAATAAAAAAACTATTTCTGTGCTGAGATCTAGGTCAGAATTGTAACCACAGTCAATCCAGTCTCAAGAAATTGTATGGTTGAGACTTTGTAGTAAAGCATTTCAGGGAATCTGGGAGCATTTCTGTTCACTAGGGAAATGGGCTTCATCTTGTTTGCATTGATTTTCTCCGCTTCCTGTTCATGGGAAGACATCACAGTCTTCAGATGTGCAGAAGTGCTCAGGTTTCTTACTCAGTGTCTGAGAAACCTGGGGTCAGGTCTGAGCACCCACGTGGTGAAAGCAAGACACTTGGTCCATCTCTCCGGGTGCACTCTGCATAGGCAGGGAGAGCATCCTCAGCACTCCTGACCATTGCCGTGTAATCAGCACAGGGTGTTTTGTTTATTGTCCTGCTCCAGCTGTGATGACCAAGTGTAGGGATGCCTGACAGGTACCTTCACACAGCAGCAGGCTCCTGATCAGGAGCTTTGTTTCTGGGTGAAGAAAATTTGCTGGTTTGTTGTATGGTGGTGAGTTTGATACAGATTTAGTTTCCTTTTGGGAGTTATGTGTTATGAATAAGCTAATAACCTTGCAGCTGACTTGATGGGACTCCCTACTTTTGCTGATAGAGCTGGATGCTGAGGGTAAATGGAGCAGAGCCAGCTGAGAGAAAAGCTTTAGAAAGCCAAATAGCTGGCAATTACTGAGATGACTGAGGAATAGAAAACAGTAAATAAGGATGTTTAGATGAAATTTGTTCTTACTGGAGAGGTAATTATCTTTTCTGAGGGTACACTCTTTTATCTCTGTTATTTTTTTGCTTGGTTTGGTGATAATTCACGCACTATTTGAGAACTGGGTGTTGATGTAAAGGTGGAGCTTTTGTAGCTGTAACATCTGGAGGTATTTTATCTTTGGTAATAGTTGCAGGACTTGATGAGTAAAAAGAAAGGGAAGAGCTGAACTAGGTAAAAGTAATTAAACCTAAAGTGTAAATAACTAATGTGGCCTATTAAGTGGACTGACAGTTGGATGAAAGTTGCTGTAGCTGGTGTGCTTTGAAGGAACAGTAAATAAAGAGAAGGAGGGGTGATGTGCTGGTACTGTGCAGTAGAAATGGGCTAGCAATTGATGTCAGCATGGCACTAGAAGAGAGGGAGCAGTTTGCTTTAGTTTTTAGTTAAGTATTGCAAAAATTACAGTTGGAACACAGTTAAATGAGGCTAAAACCAAAATTTTCTATGAGAATGTTTGCAAATAGAAGTTAATCTGATTTTAAAAGCTTAGGATCTGTCCTAAAATAATAGGAAAATAGTACATGTGCTTCTAACCAAAGAAATGTAATCCATATTGCTGCAGGCCTGTTTGACTGCCAAAATATAGAAGCCTTTATAACCAACTTTGAAATAAGAATATGTAGGAACTTACACATAAATAGAAAATGAGATGAAATGTGATGTATGTGTTTACTAACGGTACATTGTGTCAGGCTGAGATGCTATTTTTTATTAGTCTTCCATATAACTTGATACAATTCTAGGGTGTAAATAATTATGTGAGAAGACAAAAAATTAGTAGAAAAATGTGGAACTGGTGGAAGAAAGACCACTTGTAGAAGTACACCGTGGTAGGAGGGGAGGTGAAGGACACATACTGCAACAAGGGAAATTTTAATTAGATGTTATTAAGTGTTTTTTTTCAAAGTGAGCAGTGTCAAACACTGGATCATGTTCTCTGGAGATAAAATTCCACCCTTGAAGAAGGTCAGAATTCTGCTGGAGATGAGCCTGAGTTGTCAGATCTAATGCCAGATGAAAATTTGGGAAATACTGCCTAGTGTAGGAAGATTAGTGTATAGATCAGAAACAATTAAGACTGTAGTTATAACATGAAATTGTTTTGTGCATTGTTACATAAAGAACTGGGAACAATAAGAGTTTTTAAGGCATGAAACAGATCAAATCAGGATGTACTAGCTGATTTTCACCCGACTAAGCTTCCAGTGCTGATGCAGTCACGGCAAAGGCAGATATGGTTCTAAGATGATGGACAGGCACTTCCAGTAGCCATTATCAGGAAATATGAGTTCAAACCCAAATAAATTAGTCAGACATTGAGGGATTGGAGAGCTTTTCTTGAAAGGACTTGACTTAGTTTAGGAAGATTAACCTGAAAACCAAAATGTTTAGCAATTTGAAGTACATCAAAGTACATCAAAGTAAGCTTCATGATAGAAGAAAGCCTGTTTGAGATACAGGATAAGATGCTGGGCTCAGAACTGCTTGGTATAAGACTAGTAAACATTGAATAGTTACAAACCACCACATTCAGCATTCAAGTTTTGAAATAACTTTCCAGAAGTAATAGGGCCTTGACTGATGCTTGATCTGCCGCTAAAATAAATTATTTGATACGGCTGTGGGGACAGCAAAGGACAAGAGCTGATGACTTTGAAACATAAGACTGGAAAGGACATAGTCTTTCTAGAAATATAAGCAGAGCAGTTTGATGAAAAGCTATAGTAAATCACTCTGATTCTTAAATGTCGTTAGTATTAAAGGGTTGTTATTTCTCCAAAGGATCTAGGACATCTTGAGCCATTGAAAATGTAAGAGATATTTATTGCCAAGGAGACTTAGACTCAAGAGCTGCCTGCGCCAGCATCCATACAGCTGTCACAGCCCTCCACTGCGAGGAGCTGCATGGTAAATGGTTCTGTTTTTCTTTGGCCCAGGGGAAAGGTTCCTTCTGCTGAAGAATTGCTCTGCTTGCTGGTATTGACAGAAGGCAGACTGTGTACGGGAATCCCTTTGTCTGAAGGACAGACTGCATCTGAACTAGACCTGTTTTAATTGTTGACTCAGCCTTGTCCTTTTAAAGCCATTACAAGGGTCCTGTCCTGCCAGGGAGATAGTGAGACCTATTGAGTGCATCTAAGGAAAGCAAAGGCACTTTTGAACACAGCAAAAAATAATCTGCATTTTGATTCCTTTCATTTAGTCTAAGCTCTGGGCATCTATCAGAAATTATTTTAAATATATAGTGCATTGAAAGTTTTCCTAAATTTTACTGCTCTGCAGAGTTCATGTTCTTGTATACATCTCTTATTTGAAAGGATCACCTTGATATTCCCTGAAGGAAAATTTCACTTTTCTATCTGAACACAAAAAATATTTTTTTAATATAAAATAAATTCAACTTACACCATGACTGACTGAAATCTGTAACTGTACTGTTTTTGAACCAGGAGAAATCAAAAATCTTGCTTTTAGGAAGTTATTTCAGTAGTAGTCTTTAAGTTTGCAATGCTTAGGAGTTTGTAGACACTGTTGTGAATTACTATAATTTATTTCATTTAAATGCATGTTATTTGTATGTGGTAGCACTCAAGCCACCCTTAAAGAGGCAAGCATAGAATACAAGTAGGTACAAAGTGTAAACCTGACACATTTGCCATGCTGAATGAAACCATGTAAGACAAGATTTTGGTGAGGGAAGCGGTGATGTCTTCAGTAGGATTATATTATATCTATTTTTCTTTCAGAATAAATTATAAATGTCACAGTTCTTCACAGCTGAAAAGACTGAATTAATTAGTGTGTCACCTGAGAGCTTTCGCCCTTTCTGAGAAGGAATGAAGTGATTTGAAAGAGCACTGGAAAGGGCCCTCATGACCTTTCCAGAGATGCGGCAGACAGATCGATGGGGAAGTGACTGCAGTGAGCTGGCACCTTGCAGAGAGGGTGTACTTCAAAAGTGCCAAAACAGGTTACAAAAACATGGAGGCCGACTGCTTTGTTTTATGAAGAGGCTCTCCCTTTCTTTTGGTTAAGGGTGAAGTAGTAACCAATCATTTTGTCTTTCCCCGGACTTTATTTTTTTAAAAATTGCTTGCATCTTCATCAGAATCAAGCCCTTCCTCCTTCTAAAAGATTGGGTGGGTGAATGACCAGAGAAAACTGAAAAGGGCTCTCTGAGGTAGAAGTTTTAAAGATAAATTGGACTTTCTATAATTGTTTTCCTGATATTTTTTTTATTATTATTATTTATTAATTTATTTTTTTTTTGCTCAAAATCAAAGCTAAATGTGCCACGCTGGTCTTGGTAAGAATTGGTGATGACTACAAGCATTTACACACACTACTGCAAGGCTCATGCTCCCTGTGGGGTATTGATGCAGAGGTTTGTTCCTGTGATCCTTGGCCAACTGTTTCCTTGAGGGGAAATCATTGTGGTTGAAAGTGTGAGTGCTAGATTCTTGGATTGATGGTGAATTCCACCGCAACAGTCTTCTCTCCCAGACATTTGTCTTTCAGTGTTGAAGACCACTTGTGAGGAGTGATGCAAATAACATGTGGGCTGAGAGTGTGCCACCTGAGATGCTGCTCCTGAATCCCTTTGATGAGCTTTCATGTAGTGAGGGTTTTAAAATATTTAGTTACAGGTGTCAGAGAATCCTATTTTCACAGCCTGCCCTGCCTTCTTCACTTGTTTCCCAACAAACACATTTATATATTTAATGTTTTCCTTTAATCTTTTTCTTGTATCAGTAGACTCAGAACAGCTAACTGACCGGGGGGGAAAAGAGCGTTAAGAAATGCAAAGCAAAACTAAGTAATTACGTTGATGATAGTAGACAAACCAGGTGTATTTCTCCTAATCACTCCAAAAGGAGACAAGAATATCAGAAATTAGTTAATAAGGAACCTTTGCAATGTCAGCACCTTTCTAAAATTCAGTCTTCCAGCAGCTCAGAACTGCATGTCTGCTACACTGCTTTGTATTGCTGTGTGTTTGACTGGCAGAGAAATAAGTGAAAAGGAATCATAAATTGTGCCCATGTCAGCAGGAGCAGAGTAGCTGAGAGAAGGTTCTTGGCCAGGTACAAGAAGTAGGACACAGTGATTATGGGGATGATTAGGATTAGATTTACAGATAATACAGTATTCAAATATTGCCAATGGGGTAGTAACAGCTCAATAACAGCTCTGCTGTCTTTTACATGGATTTTAGTATAGTCCTTTTTTGTTCACTCCTGTTGAGTCATGAGCTTCAGTGAGACACCCTCACTTCCTCAGCTTTTCAGAGAAGTATAAGTATGGCTCAGTCCATTTAGTCTGAGATTTGTTCAACAGTCTGTGACTTAAGGGCTATAATATAAACAGGTTGAGTTAGAAATGTATAGTTTTCCAGTTTTTGGCTGTAATCTTTTGCTGTAGATGTGGCTGGTCTGAAACAGCTGATATCATAGTGAATAGACTCTGGCATTATTTACCTTTCTGTGTAGAAGTAGCCATCATTTCTTCTAGAAAACAGGAGACAAGCTGAATCTGATTGAAATAACAAACTATTCCAGCTGTTATCTAATGTGTGTGGTTATGAGGTCACTCACTTGCAAGGTGATACTCTAAGCTCTGGTCTTTGCTTTGAGGATTTTCTGTATTGAAATTAAACAATTAATGGAGAAGGTGCAGAGAATGATCCTTTCCCCCAGTAGACTGGAACTCATTTAATCTTGATTTCCACTTATTTTACACTGAGTGACTTGACCAGGAAAAATGGACTGAGTCTTTACTTACAGTCATCCTCCTACACTGGTAATTAGGACATTTGTGTGAAACAAAGGTTTATAATTTATTAATATTTGTGCATCTAACTCTGACAAATTGCCTCGAGGGGTAAGATGAAGGATAAGGCTGAAATTACTGTATTTTTAGACCATGATTATATTGATCAATTTAAAAGTTCAGTATTCTGTGATTCAATGTAGGACAGAAAGCTTGGTACGGGAGGCCTACAGAAAGACCCATGAGTTATTTGTGTAAGCAAGTATACTGTGAATGCCACTGGTAATGGCAAATCCTACTTCTGGTGTGGCACAGGCAGAAGTTTCCAGTCTTATCTATTGAGAAATGCTGGTTAATGCCTACTGCCTTTCCAGGCATCAAATACTCCAAATAAACAGTTGTTATACTCAGAATAATATGGGTACCGAGGGATAAGGTTTCCCGGGTTGCTCCATCTGTGTGCCCTCCCTGAGCATTCTAAGTACAAAGCTGTGATGCTGTGTTACTGTGATTTTTCATCCATCCTATCTTCTAAATAATAACTTTGAAACCTTCTGAAGGAGGTTTCGTGGATGCTGCTGCCTAGGAACTTGTCCAGCTTATTCAGTCTTGTGCTCTGTGTTGTGCTCTTGCCCTCTTCTGGGGGGAAGGAGGGCAGTGCTGAATGACTTTTATCTTGAATTCCTCCCTCTTTGAAAAAATAAAAAGAAAGATGAAAATATTTCTTAGAATTTGTGCCTTTCTTATCAGTCTTTCTCGTAGGAGATCTCTTTGAATAGAAATCAGTCTTTCTCGTAGGAGATCTCTTTGAATAGAACATATCTCTTTTCTGAGATACTGTTTGTTATCATTTCTTTTGCACTGAAACAGAATCTTTCAGTTTTAATCATCAAACTTGCTCCTGCTGTTCTGTCAGTGGAGGAGATAATCTTCAATGATCCGTGGAAATTCTGCAGAAACCAGAGAGGCTCTTAATGCCCTCAAAGTCCAAGTTATTGCCTTGGCAGAGAAGAGCACTTGGTCTTGTGTGAAGACAATGAACTTACTGCATGAAGTTGCTGAAAAATCTTGTTGTAGAATTCTTGTAATCCAAAATGGGAAAAATGAACTACTATTTTAAATGCAGAAGAGCTTGAAGTTCTGTTTAAAATATAGAGTGAAGAAACAGTGATACTTTCTGACCTGCTGGAGAGGAAAAAACATTTTATTTTCATTTTTCTGTTAGAACTCGACACATGGTCTGATAAAATGTTAATAACTCCTCCAGGGTGAAATGTAACCTACCTAAAAGTCTAGAATTGCTGCATGGATACTGCACAGGTCAGTCATTGTGCCTCACATGGATTAAATTTTAACAGGATCTTCTGTGTGTGATGTTCCAGCTTAGTTTTCTAACTCACCTGGTTCCAATTTTTCTCCAGGAGTAAAAAAAAAAACCCTCTTGGTAAATTGTCAGATTGTTCTTGGTATGCTAATAAGACTGGCTGAAATAATTCAATATGTTCAGGAGCTGCTGTTGCATTGGTGACCTTCTGGCAAAGAAAAAGAAGGGAATATTCAGCTTGGACCTGGGTTCCTAGGGCTTACATGTGATGCATGGTGCTAAAGGAAGTGATTGTTGGGCACCAGTGGAGTTGGAGAAGCACTGAAATCTATCTAGAAATGCCAGAAATATATAGGTACCTAACTAGGACCTAATTCCACATGTAACTCACTGTTGCACACTCTCTTGGAAAGAAGGCTAGCTTGTCTCTCTCAGAGGATGGTAAAAGCAAACTGGATTCATTGCAGTGAATTGGGCAATGGTCAAGCCTTTACTCAGTGGTATAGAAAACCTGCCAGAGGAATTTTCTAAATACTGTGAAATCTCACACCAGGCAGCTGCTCTGTCTTCAGGATTTATGGATTTGTATAAAGTGATTCTCTCTCTTCCCTTTTTACTCCCCCTGCCTTTTTTTTTTTTTTTTTTTTTTGGTTACATATTTTGGAGTTTTTTGGTCTTGTCAGATATGTCAGAAATGCTGGACAATAGGAGCAAATGTATTTCTCAATCCATATAAATTAGAAAATGAGAGAATTGCACTGAAGGAACAGGAAGGCATTCCCAGTGATGTAAGAGACTAAGGTTTGTATCTCCACTGAAGAGAGAAGCTCTGATCTCAGGTTTTTTGGTATTATATATGAGGAAACATAGGTTAGACTGGCTTGGAGAGAAATTACTGCAATACTAGAAAACCCACACTGGCTCATGATGTCTGTGCTGGGTTTCAGTGTGATAGAGTTCATTTTCTCCATGATAGCTGGCATGATGCTGTCGTTTGGATTTGTGCTGGAAACAGTGTGGTTAATTCAGGGATGTTTTATTTCCTGCTGAGCAGTGTTTGCACAGTGTCAAGGCCTTTTCAGCCTCTCACACTGCCCTGTCAGCACATTGGTTGGACATGCACAAGGAGCTGGGAGGAGCCACAGCCAGGACATCTGGTCCTGACAAATGTAAGGGATTTTTTCTTACCATATGGCATCATATTCAGTATATAAAGCTGGGCAAAGGAAGAGGAAGAGAGGTTGTTGAGAGTGATGGCATTTGTCTTTCCAAATCACCGCTAGTGTGAAGGAACCATCCTTTCCTGGGGATGGCTGAACACCTGCCTGCCCATGGGGAGTGGTGAATGAATTCCTTGTCAGGCTTTGATTTTGTATGAGGCTTTTGCTTTAACAATTAAACTGCCTTTACCTCAACCCACAAGTTTTCTCACTTTTACTCTGCCAACTCTGTCCCCCACCCACTGGGGGTGAATGGCTGTGTGGGGCTGAGTTGCTGCTGGCTGTGGTTAATCCATGGCACTGTCTCATGCACTGGTCTAAATTGCAGTCCCACATAGTCTTGCTGTTTTTTAGTGGTTGGGAGGATTTTAGGTGCTACTTATTATTTCCAGCTTGCGTCTGTCATGTCTATCCTCTCATACAAGTCCCTGAAGTGGCACTTCTTATAGAGCAGGCAGTGACTGTGAGAAAACAGATCTTGGGAGATGCATGGAACAACCTTTGTGGGCCTTGAAATGCTCTTAGTTTGCTAAAACCTTTTGCATAGACAACTTGCTGGAGACATGTATTTGGACATGGGACTTACAGAAACAGAGGGATGTGTGGCCACAAATGGTTAACAAATCCATCAAAATGATTAAATTGGATGCACTGGTTTTTTTTCAGGTTTATGTACCTGAAGTGAGTATCCAGTACCAAGATAGCTCCAGCAATCCAATAGGCAAGTGCAGACTGAGTGTTCTTAATTCGTCTCTTAGAATAGAGATCTGATTTTAGAGACCATTCTATAAATCAATGTGCTAATAAAACTAGAAGAGTCTCCAAACTGTCTTTCTGGATCTTGGATCTTGCGTATTCATGAACTGGACTTTAGCAGCCTGCAGTGCCAGTTCTATTAAGTATTTGATAACAAAGTAGGCAGTGCTTGCTATGCAAAAGAAGTTCTCCGAGACAGATAAATTACCAGGCTGAAGTGCAAGTATGCTTATTCTGACAATGAATTTAAATTATTGCCTCTAAAAATGGTGCATGTGTCCAAAGCTGTGAAACATTTAATTT
This sequence comes from Eopsaltria australis, assembly GCA_034509425.1. Classification (NCBI taxonomy): domain Eukaryota; kingdom Metazoa; phylum Chordata; class Aves; order Passeriformes; family Petroicidae; genus Eopsaltria; species Eopsaltria australis. Next base: position 195,516 of record JAVTVJ010000068.1, on the reverse strand, counting down.
CTTTCTTTTTTTTTTTTTTTTTTTTTTTTTTTTTGCAAATGTTCATGGGCAAAATAAGCCATGTATAACTATAGTATTGCCTCCATCGATCCTGGTTTGCTAATTTTGACACTGTTCCACAAGAAATCACAGATAGTTCTTCAGCTTCATTTCAGTAGCAGAAAAGAAAAATATTTAAGTCATCTTTAGATATTTAACCTCCTTTAGCAACTAGACAGAAGGATAGGTTTGTGGGTAAAGCAGTGGTCAGAGAATTTTTCACTTGGCTGTAGCCTTCCTGAGTTACAGTGTGCAAATTAAATACTTCTTTTTTTTCCTTCTTTCTTTCTTTTTTTTTTTTTTTTTCTGTTGGAATTTCTGTAATATTGTTACCTTTCTGTCTTCCCTGAGTACGCTATACCTTGTTTGAGACAGAGACAATCTGTTATAGGGTCTATACAAGATACACTGATGCCAACTTCTAGGCAGGTAGCAAACTAGCTTGTTTCTGCTGCTGTTCCTTTTCTGCTATGTTTATAGTTGCTCAGGATTTAAATTTCCTTTAGGTAAAACCTTTTGAGCATATGAATGTGGTATAGCCTGTTGGAAGTTTGTTCCCTTTTTGGTGAAGGGTTGCTTTACTCAACCCTGAGGAATGCTACGTGTGTAAACTGTGTAAAAAAAAAAAAAAAAAAAGTGGTTTTTCCCTTTTTTTCTTTTCTATATGGAATGGCCTTTGCCTCTAGGAGAAGTTACATTTTGCTAGTGTAACCATTTTCAGTTACCTGCACCATGAGATTAGCATGGAAATTGGTTATCTATTCCTTTTTTATCTTTTTCAATCTCTTACTTTAGAAAGACATGTAATTTTCCAGCCTACTCATGTAATTCAGAGTAAAGGAAACAGAAGTTTGCTATGACATCCTCAAACTTTTTGGTTGTAAACCTTTTGAATGTAAACTTAGAAATATAAATGATTAATGAATTGAAAAGAATGGCATACAAGGGGGCTCTGTCTCTTGAAGTGCAGTGTATAGAACCTTCCTTCTTGTTTTGTGTGAAATTGAAACCTTTCTGTCAGCCAAACTTTGGGGCCTCACAAACAATCTCTTAGAAGTTTGACAATCTTATAGAAAACCTGATTTTTTGGGAAGCAGAGGAATCAGGAAGGACTTTGTTTATAATTGAAATCCCTCTCTATCACAGAAGACTTCGCACAAAGTTTTTGTTACAATTTAGGGTCACAGTATCAGGCAGCTAGATTTTATTTCTTTTTCTGCTATATTTCTCCTAGTTTTCCTCCTTCCAAAAATCCAGCCAGAACCTTGTTCCAAACTATTGCCAGGAGAATTACTGACATGGCAATGACATAGCTACCTTTAGGATGCTATGCTTGAATCAAAGGTCTTTTAAGAGAAGAGCAACTGTGATGTCTGTGAATTGTTGCCCAATCTATAACAGCCCTAAGTTTTCCTTCAGTCCTTCTACTAGAAGGGTGTGACCTTAACTATGCCTTTCCACAGCTCAGTCTATTACTGAAGCCTGTCTACACCAATTTTACTGGGAGTTTCATCAGAAACAAGAAGAATCTTTAAGAGTATCAGCAGTTGTAATTTGCTTCTACCCATTCACATTCAGAGGCCCTTCTGGGGTTACCATAGGCTTAAGGGAAAATACTGTTACTCTGCTCTGATTCAGATTTGTGGTGTGAAACCTTCACTCCACTTACACACTGCACACATTGCATTTTACAGCCATTGTCTTGATTACTGAGCTGCAATTGATTTACTAGACAGCAAATTGAAAAATTATCTCTAGGCTTCTCTGTAAAATTACCTCTGATAGCAGGAGCATTAGACAGTGCCTTAGTACTAACAGAAGGCTGCCAGCCTGTCACCTTCCCTGCCAGCTAACTCTGGCTGCTGGAAGAAAATTTAAGTCCAGCCTTAGAAGCTACAGCCACTGACAGACTGCCTCCTAACAATGGCAAACTATGGGATGGCAGACTGGGAGGGAGGCAGGGAGACACTCACCTTATATTTGAGCAATTGGGGTGCTTGGTTGGCCCTTTAAATAATGGTGATTAAAGAGCTCTCACACCAAAATTGGTAGGAAAGAGCAATGTCCTTTTATTTCAGCATCTGTGGGTTGCACACATATCTCCTGTAGTGAACTACTACTCATGTGTCTTTTTGTCCCCCTCACCAGGAGTAAGAGACACACCATAAAACTCAGACAGCAGCTTTAGAACAGAGGAGACAGTAATCTTTTACACAGTTTTTAGTGAAGATGGAAACCTCATTGTTACAGATGTCGTAGAAGCTCAAAGTACAAATAATTTTGCATGGACACGTGAATTTTTGTTTCCTTTTCTCAACATGTTCATGGAAGATAGAGGGTTGAGAACAGATTTTTAACCCACATGGAGCAACGTACCCAACTGTCATGACCAAGTCTTGGCACATTTATCATTAAGGATGTAGTTGAACAAACAAATTGAGACAAGGTAAAATAAGTTAAACCAGACCTATACAAACTACACTGAGGAAGATGCCATCTGCAATTTCAGGAGGGATTTTGGTGATGAGAAGGATGAAAGCTGAACTGGAAAGCATTAGATAATAAGTATGATAGAGAAATGGTATTGAGATAATTGTTGCAGATGACAACAGTGGGGCCTCAGGTTTGTGTTGAGAGCCAGAGGGGAAGAAGTATAAAGTCAAGACACTGTCTTCATGCTGGTGGTGCACTTTGTGATTTGATTTGGAAAACCAATATATTTGCAAGGACAAAAAATGAAGGAGCTGTTCTGTGTCAGGGGACAGGGAAGTTCTGTCTTCTAAGAGCTATTTTGAAGTTGCTGTTGAGCAACAGGAGGAGAAAAGCTTCTTTCTTAGGGTCAATGAATACAGGCTATTTTTATACAAGGCTGTTTTTTCCTCTAGGAGAGAGATTGTCATTGGTGTAAGTGAAAATGTTGATTCCCTTCTGCAGAAAATTTTATGTACTACTGGGGATGCAAGTGAACAAATGCATTACTCACATCTCCTGGGGCTTTCTAAGGACTGTGATTTTAAATTCTCTAAGTGGAGTCACACCTATTACAGTTTTTACAATGTGTCTTTAGCCCCACAAGTCCATGCATATCTGGAATGTCTTTAGATCTCACCTTTACCTGTGCATGTGGGTGTGTGTATGTGTGCACACAACTGTCCACTGCCTCGTATGGCCCTTACATCTTGTGATAAAGCCACAAGCACCCACAAAAGTGACCTTCCTAAATGTAAGATGACAGTGGTTTTGTCATTCTGCTTGGCATGACTGGGAGCTGTAGCTGTGAAAGGGGAATGTCTGCTTTTCTGTGCTTCCCTTCCACTTCCCACCCAAACAGAGCTCAGCTGCCTGCTAATGGGAGGCTGGCTTTAGCAATTGTGTAGTGACCCCTGGCAGATTTATGAACTCTCCCCTGCCCAGGAAGGAGAGCCTGACACACTCCCTCATGTTTTCCTTGAATTCCTTCCACAATTTCTGCTTTCTTTTCTTCTCAGACACTTTGACACCATGACTTATTTTTACACTTAGAGCCACTTTCTGCTGAGAGCCTAATGAGTGCAAAAGGGCACTTATGACTCCCAAACATTGCAAGGCATAATAGTGCTGTGGGGGAGACAATCTAAAAATGAGCAGAAACAGTAAAGCACCGAAGGGCAAGCAGGACACTGCAAAGCCATCTAGAAATAGCCTGGAATGACTTTGTCTTACCCTGAAGGTTTCACTTCCCCCCTTCTTCCCTGTAGTTTGCAAAGCTCTGCCTAGGTGTTTCAAGTGTGCCTAAAGCTAGGCTTTAAAAAGCATTGAGGCATTGCTAACACCATGTAAAATCATCTCCATCTAAGCTTGCTGCTGTATAGTAGAACATTATTAGTGCTTGACAAGCTTTTAAGAAATAGTCAGCTTTCTCTGGACTCCAGCTTATTGTTGTAGGTTATAGTCTGTATTTTCCTCTTCCTGTGGAATAAGAACACAGAAGAGCAAGTTTTATTGGCATTTATCCTCCTTTTCAGCTTAATGATCTGCTTTATGCACTTCTTTCAGAGCAGACAGAATCCCTCAAAAGCAGCATTGGCAGTTCTTATGGAAAAGTGAGTTTAACAGAGTGAGGATGCTATTGGGCTGTTTATATTCTGCTCAGGTCTCCCATGTCACCAGCCACAGGGTTCCTTTTCTTGCTGCTATATAGCTGGGCTAGAAAGGCATGTATTTGACGTAGTTACTACTCAGAGTTTATTAATCTGGTCTTTCTTGTCAATGTTCTTGATTTCTTGACAAAATCTACTTAAACATGGAACTGGAAGAGTTATTTGGCTTTGAGTTGAAGGGATGGAGCCAGGCACTCTCTAAGCAGATGGGTGGAAATTGCTTTGCCATTCCTCTTGGTTAAGGTATTGTTCCATTCCTTTATGGTTTAGGACCTGTGTTGTTTTTCAGTTCTCCACATACATTAAGAGCTCCACCCTCCCTCACAAAGTCACAAATGCGCGCTTGAAATCCTTCAAAAAGTGCAGTCTGGGAGAGGATCCTGTGGACAAAATAACCCATCTCCCAATTTCATAGAAAATACCCAGGGCCAGTGAGTGCCTCTCAGTGTGGCAGGGAAGATCCTGAGCCTCTCTTTCCAGTGACAAGCCTTGCAGAGCAGCAGTCCTTGGGGATGCTTTGGGACGTGCAAGGGAAAACGCCTTTCTCCAGTTGTTTCAAACATGAGTCATAGCGAATAAACACATCCTGAAATCCAGGAAACATACAGATGTAACAATGCCTAAGGTTATTTGTTTGTAAAGGCTATCGTGGAGAAAATGTGGACTAATAAAGCAGACCTGGTGATCTTAAGGACCTAAACAATATCACCAGGGCAGAACTCGCTGGGTCCTTGTGAGTGTGGGGTCAGCTTTGGGTTTTGCTCCTTTTTTTCACATGCTGAGTGCAGCTGCAGGTACTCACAAGCTGCTTTGATCAAAGCTCATGCTCTGAGCTAAGACTTTTTACCACAGGCCTCCCACAGTGTTACCGATAGGATAGGATGCTCAGTGAGCCTTAATATGTTTGGAAGTGAAACAAGATCCCTCATGCTCTGATAACTCATCAGCTGCTTGCATGATGTAGATTTTAACCTTCCCAGATTCCCGGGTTGAAGAGAAGTTAATATCACCCCAATATTAACTGCTGATACTTAGGAGGGCTGAGGACAGAGGGTGGCAGCACAGCCCTGTCAGAGCTCACCCACACATGCTGTAGAGGTTGTGGCAGTGCTGAGTGGGTGTAGAACATTTCACACACAATTGCTTCTAATTAAATGTACATCTTTTTTTGATTTGCTCACAACAGGGCAAAAGTAACTTCTGTTTGCCTAGTGTGTTTTGATGTGTTTTAAGCTGTACCTTATTGTTTGATTTAAGCTTATGTGGTGAACTTTAGAGCCACGAGTTGTGTGTATAGTGTATGTGTGCAAGGAAAACCTTGCCTCAGAGATCACCCACTGATCTTTAACTTATTAAATGCTCTAATTGATGTTCATGCAGATTGTCCTGGCAGCAACTAACAGGCCATTTTTTAGTGTAAGGAAGATAAGCAGGAAACCATGGTACTGAGGATATAACCAAATCTAGCCTGGGGGCAGAGCACAAATTGGTACAAATTTTGGTACAAATCATAGCAGTGAGGAATGAACCATATTTGTAGGAGACATGCTTCCAAGAGCCCTAAATTGCTTTATTTTTGCATTTTGTGTCATTGGAAAAACTGAGATAACAAAGTGCTTAATGGGCTACTGGACCAGGTTTGAATTTTACAGTGCTGAGTGCAGCTAAACCAACCCCAAACCCAGCTGCCCCTATGCCTCCTAAAACCAGGTCTATGTACCTCACTGAAAAACTGGTACAACCTTCATTCCTCTCTCACATTCCCAGTTAAGTGCAACGAAGATGCTGGGCTGTTGATATAAATATATACCATGCTATAAGAATATGCATATGTTGAAAATATTATTCCTGAACCCTCTTTGTTGAAAACAAGTAGGATTACTGAAGGATCATTCAGAGTTCTTAGTACTAATAAAAGGTTTCCTGAATGGGTGTCAAAAATTATCTTTTCTTAAAAGAAGCTAAGAGAGCATTGAAAGGAAACCTTGCCCATTTCCTTCATTAACAGGAATAGTCTTTGTCTCACATGTTTTGAATGAGAGGTCAATTTTCAAACAGCAGACCAAAGTTTCTGGGGGACACTGGTCAAAGCTCAAACACAAAAGTTTTGTATTGTTGAAAACTGATGCTGTGATTATATTATTTTTAGTGCTTATATTGTGCTTATTTATATTGCAACGAATTGAAGTGATTTGCACCTGTGTAATACACTAATGTTGTAGCTTGAAACCCCTGTAAATCTGAGATAACAAACCTAACTACCTAACGATGGTTACTGGAATCCTATGAAAGCAAAATATAATTTATTTATGACTTGTGCTATAATAAGAACTTCTTTGAAAATGAAGAAGCATACAGAAAAACACTGGGCCACTTCTACAAATGTCTTTGTCCTCATTCATTTTGTTTAGCACTTCAACATTTCACTTAGATGAGATATTATGTCTTGCTTTTACATCTGGTGGTTTACTTAATCTTGTCTTACTGGGTTCTTCTGGCTAATCAGGAAATGCATCACAATCTGTTTATTTGTGCAGGTGAAATAATTTTATGTCTGCTAATTTCAGGAGAGACTATTTCAATTCTGAATTGTCTCCAGAAGTCTTAAGTAGCTTACTGGGAAACAGGACCAATGTTTATACCTATTTTTTACTGGTCATAATTTTAGATCAGAACAATGCAAAAGAATATTCCTTAGCTGAAGATATAATGTGCCTTTTTTCAGCAGACAGAACATCTGAGTTTAAAATACCAGAGGAGAACACCTTCCATCTCAACTCTTTTTGGATGTCAGCTCCCTAGGTCTATTTAAAAAGGCCATTAAAAATCCTTGAAAGGAGAAAGGTCAGATCTGAACAGACTAATTTATATATATAAGAGAAAATGGTGTTATAAAAGTCAAGACCTGATTGATAGAAATCACAGCACACATTTTCACTGTAACTGTTCTTTATCTTTGTGAAAAGAATCTAAAATATTATTGAGAGATCATTTGTAGTTACACCTTTAAGCAGCAATTTGATAATCTCATGCAGCTGTGCTAACATTATTGTTGGAACCTCATGCAGTTACTTTTGCTGCTCACATTTCTTAATAAGTACACTGATCCTCACAAAGCAGACAAGATGTTGAAAGAAATATTTACAATGACCCATTTTCTGCAAATAAAGTATTGTCTGTATTGTCCTCCCTATGAGCCATTGTTTTAGGAAAGCTTTGTCTCCCGGGATGTGGATGAGGAGTGTGTGAGGGGTTTCTCCAAAACCTACACAAGTTGCAAAATGATGACACATGTTTCATTGTCCATTCCTGCAGGGAAAGTTTGTATGAAAAGCCCCTGATTTTGGGCAGGTTTGCTTTGTAACTGTTTGGTAGCAGTAACATTGTCCTGACTTGAAAGCTGGGTTCTTCCACCTGGGGAAATGCATTTTTGGGATGCAAAGGGATGTGAGGTACACAGCCACAGGCTGTGATGTGGTGGTGGGGGCCAGACTGGCAGGAGAACGTACCAAGCAGCTGTCTGTGTTTCTTTGCTGCAAATAAGATTAGTTCTTAGGTAGGTTCAGTTTGTGCTGGGAGCCAGAGCAGCTCCCTAGAATTTAGAGAAGTCATTTGAGCCAAGTTCAGGAAGACTCAATAATTGTGCCCTTAGGTTCTGAAGAGCAAGAAATGTTTTGAAATAATTATTCCCAGTGGAAGCTGTAATGAGGTTAGCTTAGACACGATGAATAATTCTAATTCCTTACTGTGTAATGACACAATTTAAAATAGCATTTCAGACGTGGGCCTCCCAGGTAACTGGGTTATATCAATAATCTCTTGCTCTGATAGAAACTCTTCTACTCATTCCTCAGTGTCAGCTCCTGTTGTGGCTGACCGAGCGCAGGCTTTCTGGCTTTCAGTACAGTGATCTGACTATCACACTTCTCTCTGTGACTGTACATATAGACAAGATGCTTATTTGAAGGCAAGGTAGAATACAATTTTCAATATAAATATTTTGGTTGGGGGAGAAAAACATCCTTGAAAGTGATTCAGGAGAGGAAGATCCTTTTGAGCAGCTGTATCCAAGGTTAGACAGAATAATTGTTGCACCCTACCGTATTGTCACCCTGGCAGCTGACATTTTTTTCTTACCAATGAAGTCTCCTTCCTCCAAGTAGCCTCTGAAGAGAAATCAATAAAATAGTATTCTCTTGCAAAAGAAAAGATGTGTATAAACTTTACAGCAGAGAAAGTAACAGTTTGTCCACTGCAGCAATGAAGTCTATGCTCTTAACTACAATAATATACATGTAGGACTCCCAGCATGACCAGGTTTTCCTCATACAAGCTGCTTTCATCTGTCTTCTGCCCTCTCAAGCATCATTCTGCTACTGCTGGTCATGGACACTGAGCCCAGGCTATGAGAGACTTTATGCTTCAGCTTCCTCTCTCAGCTGTTCTTACTCAAGCATCGGTTCCTCACTGTTCTGCAAGGACTGGCTGGTACACAGGGTTAGGGAGTCTAAAACTATGAAGAAAGGCTCAGATGGTAATGGTTCATCCTTCTCCAAAGGAAAACAATTAGGAAATGGTGAAGGCACCTGGAAAATAGATGAAGCTGTCTCAGTAAATTAGACAGGCATGAGGGCCTTACTCATGTTTGTTAAGTACTTGGGAGATCTGCAGTGTCCCTTAGACGTGAATCCAGCTTGAAGGGAAACAAAGCTCATTTCTTTCCTTCTAGAAGAGAGTGTGGAACCATCTCTACTAAACTTGAAGGCAGTGTTAGGGTTGTAAAGAGAGATTTTTGTGTAGAGAAAGAAAATTGCCATCATACTGTCTCTGTTGTCCCAAGTATTCAGGCAAGTACCTGTTGATGAACTCTCTCCTCTCTTTCCTGCTCTCCATTTCTGTTTGTCAAGTTTGTTTGTTTAGACAAAATTCATATGTGTCCTGCACACCACAGCTCTGTAATAACAGGCAGGCCTGGCCAGCTGAGAGCCTATGTGACCTCTATTGTGCTAACTTGGGGGCAAATCCAATGTTCTCAGGATCTGCAGTTTGCTGCTCAAGGTTGCACATCAGTTATATGGCAGCGTGAAGAGTGGCACATCTGCTGCTTGGGAATGCAGCATGTTCCTTGGCAGACTCCCTGGAGGGCTCATCTAGGTTTGTATCTGTTTGTCCTGCCTGTACTAATCACCTCGTGGTTAGTGCAGATGTCTGGCTTAGTCCCCTTAGCAGGGTCAGAGGAGGGAAATGTTTCGGATCTCCTCATTCCTCTGTTTGCCTTGGTTTTCTCAGCTTCATAGGGAAGATAGCAGCACTGAGACAGCCAAATATTTGCTTGTATGAGCACATATCTTAATTAGCAGAGTCTTTTGAAAAACTGGCTGTGGCAAGTGCTCCAACAGCAAAGAGGAATCCTTCATGCCATAAAAAGCCTGGAATTGTTTCCTCTAGTGTTTAGTCACCTCTCAGGATGGAGCCACTAATTTCTCCTCCTCCTCCTTTAACACACACAGTGTGTAAATAATCCTAACAATAAGCTGTCTGGAGTATTTTATTGCTTAATTAATATGGTTTCAATATTATGAATAAATAAGATCACATTCAGATTGTGAGTATAGCAAAGTTAAGGGGATATGATCCAAGAAGGAGTTTCAAATCCCTTCGCATCTGTTCCTCTATTTTGTTGGATTAATTCTATGTTCTAAATTAAATTATTCTTATGAATTTGTTTCCTCTGATGTTCTGCCCTCCTCCCCCCACCTTTTCATCATCTGTCTGCTCAACACCTTTCCAGCTCTCTCGTACAGGGAAATAAAAGCCACTTGACAGCCCAGCTGGCTGAGCAGGTCTGTGCTGTTCCTCTCGTCCCTTGTGGGGCTGCTGAATGTGATGGGTTTGGAAGGCTCTGGACTTATTAGTCTCTGTTTTCAGATGAATGCAGACTTTCCAACTGGCATTCATTGTTACTTTGATCCAGGTTTTAATTGAGAACTTGGGAATTCTAAATCCATTGAACTGTAGTAGACAGATCCTTTTCTTCCTCTCTTACCTGCCCTTAAATAAAACTCCAAAAAAAAGCCAAACAACTCCCAGGGCCTTGCTTATTTCTGTTTAGCGAAGGAGAAAAAATTGTTAAGTACACATCTTCTTTTTAGGTTTCTTATAAGGATTTTTTTAAACTTTTGGCTACAGAAATGCTCATGTGACTATAGTTTCCAAGTTATCATAAAAGGTAAAAACCTGAAAAAGGTCACAGGGCTGGGGAAACAAAAAAACCCTCATAGGCATCAGAGATGTTTATTTGGTGATTAAGACTTAGTTTTCATTTTGTTAAATTATAAACTGTCAATGGAGAGAGTTGCCTTAGGCTAGGAGAAGGACCTGGCACATTTTGGGCATTCCTACAAGGGAAAAATAACTTGGTTTCAGGTATAGATGCTAAGGACTTCCTTGTTCTCTTTGGCTTAAAGAGTTCTCTTTTTGCTTGAAGGTTCTTCCTTACAGACCAGACCTTGCACAGCACAGCCTGCTAAGTTCCCTCACTGATGCCTCCAAAATGCTGCAGCTCCTGCTGGAGTGCAGCTGCCTCCCCACCCCTCCCTGATGATCCTCTTAATGGGAGCAGCCAGCAGTGCTACCATGAGTTACTGATGTCTGATTGTGTGGTTCCTATTTTTCCAAAAATGAGCAGTTCCATATTCCCAACTGATTTACCACCACCACTGCATTTGATGGGATCAAAAGCTGCTATAAATCCCCACTCCTTTTTCTTAATGATGTATTTTTATGATGTGCAATTGTTAGTGGGACTGGAGTACTTTATCTCTGAATAAAAAATGGTTTGAAATAAACCTGAGAGGTTAGAAGGCTCTTGGAGAGGTACAAACCAACATGGCCAGACTAAATCATCATTTAGAAGTGGATTATGGTTAGAAATCTGATGTTTTTCCATGAGTGTTGTCAGGCCATGACCATTTACCTCCTGCCCTGTCTCATTGTGTGTAGTAGAAGATGAAGACCAGTATCTCCTGGTATCCCTTTGAGTATATCTTCGCACCAATTTATTTGTACTTATTCTTGCACTGTTGTGTTGCAGACTCCTGATTGCACCCAAATGCTTGTGGAGCAATCTGAATGGTGTGTGCCTTTTCCTCCTTCTCTCACAGGGAATGCAAGGAAAGGATGAGGGAAGCATCCTAAGTAATTTCCCACATGTTGAGAGAGATGTGCTGTGCTTGTTGCTTCATGGTGAGGTGGCTTTGAGTCTGATTCCTGAAACCTTTTCCCATTTAAGGGATATTAGCCATAGAATCTCCACTTTTAATTTTTAAAAAAATTTTGTTTGCTTTTAATACTTACACTTGTCTCTTCTCTAGCAGTAAAAGAAAGAGAAACTTGATGCAAAGTAAATCATACCTGATTTATGCCTGTATAAACAGCGTGTATCTCTTCACGTACAGGTAAACAGAATTATAAAGACATTTGTGAATAAAATTTTGAGAAATGAGAGAGTTCACAAGTAACTCATTTACCGTGACAGGAGATGAATAGAGGTAATTTAGTCTCATAAAAGTAAAATTGGCTCATGTCTTACATGGGGATGGGAAAAAGATTATTGTTTAGCAGCTGGAAAGCTGAGTGGAGTTGAGAATTGGCAGCTGTGCTGAGGGGGTTTGCCTGGCTCTGTAACCTCGGGTGAGTCATTTAGTGTGCCTGCTGTACATACTGCCTCCTGTAAATACAGATCTAATTTTTGGCTAGTTTGTAGAGGGATTTCTTTACCCAAGTGAGGCACCAGAAAATAGGACTCTGGTGTGGTGCTGCTTTATTGCCATGTTTGAATAAGAGCATTTCCTCCTCTCCTTCTCCTGTGGCTGATATATTTGCTCCAGAAGTGTATTTCAGTCTTCACATCTTTCCTGGGGACAGAGTGGAAAGTAATCTTGAAAGAAAAGCAAATATCCTTTGGTTTTAAAGTTATATAATAATAAGATAAAAAGATTGGGGCCTGTGGGAGTAAGCATTATGAGACTCAGATGAAGTACATCATCTTCTAAGTTACCTACCTTGTTGGACAAATAAACTGGACAGAAGGCATGAATGAAATGTGCCTGGGAACTTCCTTCCAGGACCGTTACTAGTGAAAATGTTGTGAAAATCCCTGAGTTAAAGGATGGTCAGGGCTGCCCTGTTGTGTAGGCTGAACAGCAGCTCCCTCTCAAGGTTTAGAGATGGCCTGAAATGAGAGACTTGGACAAGGATGAGGTGGATGTAAAAAGAAAAAAATAAAGGCATGAAAAGAGCTAAAGACGTTGCATTGCTAACTTTGGAGAACCTTGGAACCTTGTTCTGCCAGTGTGGAGAAGGACAGCAGTGATGGTGTGCGTTTTATTTTTGAAGGTGGAGCAAGAGAAGAGTTCTGAATTGGGTGGATTGGCTCTGAGATGGTCTCTGGCTTTTAAAGGTTCAGGTAGGTGCTTTATAGAATTCTATGGGGCTAGAAAAAAATGCATTGGTTCTGCAGTGCGGGTAAGGTTTGTTTCTCGGTGTGAATGGGTTAAACCCCACAAAATGTCCATTTTTGCCTAACCCGGTCACTTTCAGCATTTTTAGGCTCTTAAGAAGGCTAAGCAAGGAGGTTGGCTTATTTCTACTAGTGTTTTGTTTCCTAAGAAGTGTTTGCATCAGTCTTTTTGAAGCTGGGCTATTATAATATGAAATGGAGTTGCTAAACCTTACATTATCAGTAATTAATATAATGATTATGCTTCTCTTTTCATTTTTGTGGGCTTTCTGTTTCCTCTGAGTGGTGATGATGTGCAGGCTGCCCTTTCTTAATGAATTATTTACACATTATGGCTGGTAACTGGAGACAGAAAGATACTTTGTGCCTCTTTATAACATTCCCCTAAATTACTCCGAAGATGCTGCTGTGCCAGTACTATCCCACATGCTACTTCTGGGCTTTTAATCAGCTCTTCATGCTGTAGATCTGTGAATACTGTAGTTTATAACAATTTGGGGCTCTTGGCTAAACAGCTCTAGCCTGGGACTTGCTGAAGTCCCCAGCGATGGCTCAAGCCTGAGTGCTAATCCTTGTGCTTTGCAGCCTGGGCTGGGATTTGCCACCAGGATTTAAAAAAAGCCAATTCAAATTTAGGAAGCTCTACAAATGCTTGAGGCCTGGGTAGGCAGGGAAGAGCTGTGTGAGTTCAGGGAAATCTCCATCTCTCCTAACCTTTAAAGGTCTGCGTGCATCTCTAGGTGATTTACTTGAAGAATGCCTCTACATTCCTACCTCCTAGTGAAAGGACAAATCCAGTGAGGGGTTCAAGTGAATGTGAAGTGTAGAAGCTAAGGACAGAGCGTTAATAAGCCAGGAAAGGAAAGCTATGCACAAATAATTCCAACTTTTTTCGGGTGTTGTGGTTTAACCCCAGGCAGCTGCTCCTTCATTCCCCCACCAGCAGGATCGGGGAGAGAACTGGAAGAGTGAAAGCCAGAAAACTCATGGGTTGAGATAAAGACACTTTAATAGGGAAAGCAAAAGCTGCACACACAAGCAAAGCAAAACAAGGAATTAATTCATTGCTCCCCATGGGCAGGCAGGAGTTCAGCCATCCAGCAGCCTCCTCTGCCATGGGGAAGCACAGAGATGCATAGATACAGCATTATGAGGGAGGGGAATTCTGGAATTGTGAGAGGACAGGAGGCCATCTTGTAATGCAGAGTAATATTTGGGGAATGATTTTTAAATTTCTTTTTTATTTCTGGTTGGAGTAAATGTTTTCAATGACTGATTTCAGTGTTTGGTTTTCAAAGTCAGTGCCCCTGCAGATGCAGAACAGGCACACTACAGCTTCCCTCTGTAACAAGTCTGCTCTGTGAGCCTCAGTCCTTGAAAGGAAGTGCCATTTTTCAATTCTTGGCCTGTCTGAAGATGATTCTTTTGAAGTGCCCGATTTGTGTTTCATACCCAATATTTTATTTAATAAAATTAATGGAGTCCCACAAAATGGGAACTTGGTGCTGTGCCTGGCTGTAAAATTTTTGCTAAGAAATGGAAAGAGGCTGCAGGATTTTGTATGTAAATGATGAAAGCCAGAGATTTGGCTTTGTGTGTGTTTGGCAGCCAGTGTTGAAAACAGAGTGATATATATGCGATATATTAAAACATTTTAGAATGATAGAGAAAAGACAGCTTCAAATTTTGTTGAAGCTATTCATGTTAAGACATGCATACTTTAATTAAAGAAGCTAAGCACCAGCTGAATCGAAGTCACTGATTTGTTTTCACTGGGAAAAACAGCTCTGAATGATAAGAAGATTGAGAGTTTGCTTAGTGAGAATAAATTCAGACATGGTGTTTATTGTCTGAACCATATTTGAGAAACAGATAATCTGTAGGATATTAAAAAATTAAAGAAGGAAAAGAGAAACATAGTATGTCTGCTGCCTTTTAAGCTGTATCCACTCCATAATCTCTGAGTGAAAAACTGACTTCACTAAAATGAACAATTTTGCGCTGACTTAAATGGAGCTGGTGTTCTTGATATAGAAGTTATTTTTAGAAAGAAAAATGTTCATTGATGCAAGAAATTTTTCCCTGTTAGCCCATTTTGGTGATACCATGGGTATAAAGATGGAAGATTGCCCAAGCAGGTTGTAACTGTGACCAGCCAATTAATGCTCTATTGGAAAATGTTCATATCATTCAGTGTGACACTGTTGTCTCCTCATTTTCTGCTTTGGAACAGAAAGAAGTGAGAATTAGATATTGAGAACTATATTACAGTCTATCAAATCCTATGACAGAAGTGGATAGTTGCAAGGTTTGCTTAGACCTATAAATATATCTTAGTATAAAACACAGTCTGCATGTTCTCTCACTCTTTTAGTGAGAAATGTTCAGGTTTGGGATTAAAGTAAGATGTGGACAATAGTATTTTTTCTGGACAAGAATGTTACAGTAGTTTAAAACCACGTTGCCAATTGTTTTGTTTTTTTCTTTAACTTGAGGTATTCAAGACTAATAATAGCTCTGTGCTACTTTGATTGATGATCTGAAAGCAATACACAATTGGAATGAAGGGATAAAATATTAATAATGAGAAGGGTCCTATAAAATGTCAGCATGGGAATGGTAAAAGGCAAACAACCTTCCACAATTTGGCCACAAAGTGTGCACAGAGATTTGAGAGCATGTGAAAGTTTCAGAGGGGCTTCCAATGGGAGGGTTTATTATGGTGAGTTTCACTCACAGGGTGAGTGAAAGCTGGTGCAGACAGAGGAGCAGAAGCCGAGACATGAGGGTCAAAGCGCTGGCTTCTGAATAATGCTGAATGCTAACAACCTGCTGGGCTCTAGCTGGATTCTGCAGATGTGGGACTTGCTCCATCCACCACTCTGTGCACATATGAATGCATAAAACCAGCAGAGAGCAAAACCCTGTGGCTTATCTCTTCTTGCAGTATTCAGAGCGGAACTCTGAGTCTCAGTGACCATTTCCTGGGTTTGGCAGTTTGCTTTTTGATGTGCAATCTCTTCTCCTGCATTTGAGATCAACCAGGACTGACTGATCCTGAGATTAAGGCAGATCAGATGAAGGGCTGTTTCCATAGCAGATGCTGTCATGTGAGTGCTGAGTTCCTCCTGTGATAGGGCAAGGCCATAGGACAATGCAGATGGGGCAAATCCTGTTTGTCTTGACTAACTGTCAATTCAGTCCTAGTCCCTTTCTCCCCTGCAGAAAACAAACTACACCACATATCCAATTAAGGAGACTGAATTGATTTAAATTCTAACCCAGGCTTGCGTTTACAACTCTTCTGAATCACAGTCTGCAGGAAGGTTTGCATTAGTTCACGTTTGCCTTGCTGAGCAGCAGTTTGTCTAGTCCTGGAGGCAGCTGCAGGAGGGCACTGTCTGCTGACTGCCCCAAGGACTGACCTGTGCAGCTGAAACAGCTGCAAAAAAATCTCAGAGCTACCCTCAAAAATTATTTAAGCTGGTTTAATAAGTCTTTTGACAGAAAGTGAACTCTACTGAGACTGTTCTGTAAAATCACAGCAGCTTATTTCACTATCATCTTGGGAGAAGGCTTTCTACTAAACAGAGAAAACAAGGTTATCCAGGAGGTGTAGCTGTTATTTCAATATTTAGATTGGAAATCCTCAAGTCCTTCTGAAACAAAATATAGTTACAGTTCCTATGACAACTGTTTCCTCTGGAGCATGGGCTAACGACAGGATTTCATTACGTGGTCATGTAACACTGGGCACTGTGACAGCCTTGTCATCTCCACTGCACTCTTTGCTCCTAAATGGCATTTAGCTTTGCCCACTTGTGCTGTGCAGAGCATGAATTGTAGTGACTGACCTTCACTGTGCTTATTGCCTGCCACCTCCCACTTCCCAGCTTCCCTCTTTTCATTAGCAGGCTCACTTTCTACCAACATACATTTGGTATGCTGAATTTTATTGACAAAAATTCCTAGAAACTTATTTCAGTGGTAGAAATTCTATACACTGACATTAATTAAGAACAGCATCTTAACAAGTACACAGAGTACTGACAAAAATTTGTGAGTACTGCAGCAAAACCAGAATATGCAGCACATTCCTGCAGTTACTTCTGCAATACACGTAAGAAAAACTATGTTCAACTGTTTAGATATATTAAAAGACTTTATTCACAATAGAGAAATTTTTACAAATATAAGCTCTTAAAAATTAAGCATCTTGATCTATTATGTATTCCATAATTTCAGTTTATATAAAGATGAAAAGACTAAATGGAATATGTACAAATCAAAACCAATTTAAATACATGATAGAAATGGATATGTATGAAGTCACCATAGAAACAGTGAGCAATTGGGCATTGCAAAAATCTGTGTATAACCAACACATATGCAATACTTATCTCATGAACAATCAAAAAATTTTTTTCCCTGTGAAACAATGTTGGTGCCACTTAAAGGGATCTACCTCCTGGGATTCACAATATGCAGATTGATATGCATTATTATGCTACAAAGAAGTGGAAGAAGTGTGGGCAATGTGTTTATGCAAAGATAATGTGTCCATGTCCCTGTCTTCTCCCCCCCAAACAATAAGCAATTTCTTTTGCTCTTACAAATGATTGGGAACACAAAGTCACCATCACTAGCCACTTCCATGAAGTTAGTTACATGAATGGGAATTATAATGCATGTTATCTTACTGATCTAACAAGCAGTGGTAAATATGGACTGTTTCAAAATGATTGCTCTAACTTTGGTGTTTTGGGGTTATTTAAAAAAAAAGCAAAATTGATATATTCTTGGTTTATGAAAAGGTTTTTTCTTACAGCTGGCAGATCTACACGTTGTACAATCTTCTCGTCTACTTACATTAGTTTACAAAAAGTACAGTATAGTGCAGTTTGTACATACAACCTGAATACCAATACCACATCAAATTTGTGCTTTCAAATCATCCTAACTCCCACACTAAGAAAAATTCATATGGAAATGTCTGTATTACAAGGAAACAGCCATGATACTTATATTTAAGTACATAAGACCCAATGCACACAGAACTGTGTGATTGAAGCCTGCTTTATGAAACATGGAGGAGAGCTGACTGGTTCTCTACTCTTCCCTTCAGCTCACTAAGTACCAGCAAGATCACTACAGACAGCTGGGGGGGAGCAAACTTTGGTTAAGAAAACCATGCAGAAAGTGGCTTAGAAAACACACTTCTCAAAGACTGTTTCTGTCTGAGCTTCTGTATTTATTTAACTGAGATGAAGTCTAAAGCAGCACATGCAGGTGGGAGGCAGTAGCAGCAGGTGCCCCAATAAACATAACTAAGAAAAAAGTAATTATTGTTACATGTTAAAAAGAGAAGGAATATTTTGCTTTTATTCCACAGCTATGGTGGTTCAGGGGGTGGGGAAAAAATTCCCATATAAATACTATTTATAAAGGAATACAATGAAGTATAGTCCTTCAATGACAAAAATTCTGGAGAATCGAAAGCAGCAGAATTTCTGCTTTTCAACACAGGAGAGAGCCAAGACCCCATCCTTGCTGGGCTGGTTTCCGAAACCTGCTGTGACATGAGGGAATTGATATTTTAAAAAGAAAATAATAATAAAAACAACAGTAAAACAAAAGGTTTTGAGCTGCTGTGCTGGCTCCATGAAAGCAGGCTTTACCTGCAGATCCATTTCTATCCATTCTCCCAATGCTGGGTGGCCCAGACTCACCAGGGTGCCCCTGTAACTCCCATGTAGGAATGTTCAGCTCTGCCAAGCTTGTGCTGGAGCATCAGCAGGTCCTTGTCTTGCCTCCTAACCAACATCTTTGGCAGCTCATGTGGCACATGCCATCTCCTCTGTCAGCAGGGCAGGCAGACAAGGCAGTGCTGTCTTTACAGACTGGAGGGCAAACTCTATGGGTCAGCTTCCAGCTGCTATATATAAAAGTGTAATTAGTTATTTTTGGCTTCCACCTAAGAAAACCTCCACTGAAGACCTCTATCAGCATAGAAAAAATGTACTCTAAAGCCTAAGTAAATGTGTTCCCTCAGCTGTGATTAGCAATGCTGGACATGTGAGCTATCTTACGAAATACCATTCAAGAAGGTTACTGCTCAGAACCAGATTTGTTTCACTGCAGTCCAATCAATGAATAATGTTTTCTCAGAATGGGAAGCCAGGTGTTTCCTACCTGAAAAGTAGGGAAGTCATCCCATCACTAAATGAAAACACAGGTAGACTCAAAAATCATGTAAACCACTGCAAACCAAGTAGAAACAGGAATTAATCATGCCTCATTTCTTTTTCCCTTTGGTGATGCCACAGAGCAAAACATTTTTGGCAAAGCTGTTACCTTTCTTAGTCAGCCAGGCCTCTACTCTAGGGAATATTTTTAAAGCACATTGCATTTCTGTTACTTAAGACAAGACATTGTTGTCAGAAAGTTTTTAGTTCAATGCAGGATAACTTCCTCTCTGAATGACTTCTTTTGAGGAGGCAGGTTTTCCTCAAGGCATCTGAATATCTACCTTTATTCACATAGATACATTAAAGAGCTTTGTGACCATTAACCATCAAGTCTGGTGTCAAGTCCAAACCTACCTAAATCTTTGCAAAAGTAACAGAAAAACAAACAAATTGTATCTGATATAATTCTCAACTTCCAGAAAAATGTCATTGAGTGTTTTTTTTGACAACCAACTGAATGAGAGCTACTGGACTAAATATATAAAGAAGATGAATAGTCCTTTTCTTAATATGAAATGACTACCTTATTTTACTCCATAGTAGCTTGACTAAAGACATAAGAATAACACCACTTAGAAAAGGGAGGAAACAATTTATTCTATTACAATATTCTAATCAAAACCTGAAAAACTAAGGTCTGCTAACTAATGTGCTAAATCCATAGAAACTAGTTTAATCTAACTTCAACTTATACTGCAGTTTCAGAGTTGTGTCTGCATGAGATGAAAATACCCCTGTGTAGACTTCATTGACAGTGAAATACATCAGATACTTTACCAAGTAATGATAGACCCGCATAAGAAGAGGCTGTCACAGTCACAAGATTTGTCCTGGATGACACACAAAACAAATTAACATAGAACAAAAAAGAAAAAAAAGGAAAAAAGCTCTTTATACTTAATTCAATATGGCTTTTTGCAACATGGCAAAATATTACAGCTTAAAGCATACATCTCCTCATAGAGGAGAGAAGAATTTTGCAGTCAAATTAAAAGCGTAACAGGAAACAAGTAACATGCAGACCCTCTGCAGCCTAACAGAATCTGGGAAGATATCCTATTTCACTTCTAAGAAGTTATTAATCTGAATTAGAGAATTGAGGTTTTATCATAATTAATTGGGTCGATCCATAAATATTTACTGCTAAAGAAAACAGACTGCAAAACACTTGATTTAAAAATTTAACTTAGGAATTTAAAATCAAATCATGTGCCCAAGTCCTGGAAATGAAAGGAATGGAACAAAGTATAAATTAATATTCATCTATTTCTAGTTTTCTTCTTTATTCCCATCATCTTTGCGAAGAACAGGGAGAGGATGAGCCTCTGTGTTGAAGACCCAGTGTTCAAATGGAAGAAGATCATCTTCAGAAAACAGCAGATACAGGTACCTGGCAAGAAAAAAAAGCAGGAAATGAGGCCACATCAGAAAAGTGATTTTCAGGAAAACATATAATAATTCATATTTCATCTACTTAAATATTAAACTTCCTGTTGAGATGGCATGACTAATTTTTTCTTGCACAACTAAAAAACTCCCAGAACTGAAGAGATCAAGACAAAACTTTGATCTCATTAAAAATTTAGGAGATGATGATAGATAATGAAAGCTTTTGTTTTGCTCTCTTAACAGGCCCTGCAAGCTTTCCATGGAAGTTATTTTTTTTCTTCTTTTTCTAAAGTTTTAAAATAAAAAGTATGCAATATAAGCCTGATAAGTTCTCTGTCTAGTCAATTAGTTTCATTAGTGCTGGCATATATAATTAGATCCTATCAAAGATAGGAGATGCAATTTCTCAAAAACTATCAAGTACCTTTATCAGAAGTAAAGATAATTTCCAGAAGTCAGGGAATTTAGTTTATTGACACAGATTGGAAAAAAAAGGCAATTTGGCTTCCTGTCACCTAAGAAAAGCTCTGCTATTTCACTCAGATTTTGTTATGTGTCAAGGGTACTAATGATAAATACTTATCTGTAAAGATGATACATAGAACTACTTCACATTAATGAAAGTCAATGTTCTTAACTTACTTGAGTGTCTCTGAAAGGAAGAAACTTTGCTGCACATCGTCATGGCTTTCATGATTGCTATAAACATCTCTAATGCCAGAATAGCCACCGTCTACTCTGCAGTGTTTTTCTAGTGCCTGAAGCAGGGAAGAAAACACCCAAAACGGTAAGATTAACAAAATTAATAATTTATCAATTTTACTTTTTGACAATAAAACTTGCAAATAACAATTGCCACAATTTTTTGATACAGAGATGAAAACTTGGTAAAGCTCTAGATAGAAAACTCTTTAAAAAAAGACAGAGGCAAACCTGTCTAATTTTACATTTAGAAAGAGAAGCAAAATAATAAATTATTAAAAAGTGAACACAAACCAGCTTTCAGAAGGAAAGATATATGGGTATAGGGATTTCAAGATATAAGGATATTCATTTATATTATTTTTCCTCTTTTTAATAGGAGTAACAATAGCCTTTCTCTCCCAACCTCTCAGCCTTTGGAAATCGTGTTACCTATACCTTTCCTGGTCATACTTTGGTACTTAAAATGATTGTGACATAATTGAACACCATACTAAAAATCAGTCTTTTCCTTACCTCCTGCAAGTCCCTTCAAAAAACAAGGAAAGGCAACTCTCCATTTTCTGTGTAACTTGTATGACTTCTCTTTGCAATTAAATAATTTTTCAATGGAAAACCACTGATAGTGGGCTCTGACTGAATTTCTTTTGTGCAGCAGTCATATTTTTCTTTGCTATCTCTCTGAAAAAGCTTTGTCTGTTACACAGGAGTAGACAGAAAGCCAGGACTTAACACAACATAATTTAGCTGTAAGATGTGTTTTCTGCTAGCTAGTCTCCAAAATCTGTATTCAGTTAAAAGGTGTAAAACAGATGACTGATTCCTATTTCACAATAAAAAGGAGTACATGGGCCACCTAAAAATACAATTTCTTTTCTGTCCAGAGGAATGCCCTATACTTTGAAAGAGATATATTTTTGAAGGTGAAAAAAGGTCAGATGAAGAGTGTATATATAAAAGGGAAAAAATATGCTGGAACTGTGGAAGGTATATATAGTGAGACTATTCAGTAAACTTTGTTGCCTTTCTTTATCTTAGGTGTTTGCAACGGAAAGGTGGTACCCATATACCTATGTATGAGCCATGACTTCTTTAAATTTACTGCTATCCAATACCTTATTTGAATATTGCTTATCTTATCACTACTATATTTAAAAATGTTAATTCATCTTTTTTTTCTTTATAATTTACCTATTTAACAATGTCATAAGTATTCTTACTCTCTTAATTTTTCTTATTCTCTTATACAATAACTCTCTGGTATCACACAGGATGATTAGGATGATTATATTTAAAGCAACTCATTATTCAAACAAATCCAGAAAATGCTACTTAACCCTAACTAACTTCTCGCAATGAAAATGCCGGTAAGGATGGTGGATGACTGCATTCACTCAGGTCCACACTACTGTGAAACAGTGTTTTCTGTGGATATGGCATAGAAGCAAGAACTTTCAGGCAGAAATATTGGCACTTTATGCAACCCCCAGCAGAGAGCCAGGAGATAACTAGTTCCTCCCTTTCTGAAGTTACTACAAATATCACTGAAATGAATACAGGATGTGTAGAATTTATTTAGGGAAAGATGCTGCGTTTCAAAACATACAAGGAAAAAAAGCGAGGCAGAGGATATACCTAAAGCAGGCAGAATAAGTATTTTATGATGACAGATGGGACTAGAAGTCACTAATAATTACTGAGGTATTCATCACCTTCCCCTGCTCTAAAGACTCTTTAAGATCTGTGTTTTGCTGTGAGTAGATATCCTAAATGTCCTTGATTTTGCTGGAGTCCCTGTAGCTGCCTGCACACATTTCGCTTGCATGTCAAGCTCTCCTCAGCTTTCACTGGAGAGTAAGCTGCCTATTGTATATTTAAAAGGGATTTTTCTCCAGAAGAGATCCTTTAAAATATAGCAGCCTATTTGTCTTTTCTTGTGTGTCTTTAGGTTCTTTAATTTTCCTGGACACTTTTACTAAATGACAAATACACTTAAGTTTAAAGGAGTAATTTCCTCTGGCTGGTATTCCTTCCCTCTTGTCTACTTCAACCTGAAACGAATTCAAAATGCTGCATCTGTGTCTGGATTTTCAATGTCAAACAACAGATGATGTTTTTCAAGAAAAAGCACAGCACAAGTGCACAGCAGAAGTAGAACTTGAAGGATAAGGCTACTATGCAAGGAAATATCTGCATTCTAAACAGGGCAAAGTAACATAAAAGCAAATTGCATTTACCATTTATATGATCTAATGTACTGAGAGCCTTCTTTGAGTTCAGAGGCATCATAAAGGTACCTGAAGGCACTGCTATGATGTAAACTAAGGGGTTAACTTGCCCCATATGTTGGCTTTCTGGTGGTACCTACTTAATGCAAATATGAAGCATCTCATCCCTCAAAGCTACTTTCCACCTAACTAAAGGAACAGGACATCCACCTGCAGGATTAGTAGGATAAAAAGGCTCTAGGTTGTCAACCATTCTGGCAGTGATGGGCTTTTGTGCCTTTTCCTGCAGTTTCAAAGTACAGTGATTTTCACAGTGATAGGGGTAATGGTGGGCAGGAAAAAACAATCAAACACATTTTAAATTAGTAGTTCTCGGAAAATGAGGGTGGCTAGGATCAGTTATGATACAGTAATGGAAAACATCAAGCACAGTGAAAACTGGCTGACAGTCTCAAACTATCATAAAGGGAAAAACAAAGGAAGTGCTACGAATTTAAAATATGTGCCATATTTATAATGCAGAAAGGGAGGCTTTCATGAGCTAAGCTGATAAAACCTTTCTGACTCAGTAACAGTGGATATTGCTGGTGGTCATAACCGCATTTTCTCCAGCTGCTGAAGTACATACAAAATTATCTTGGACTCAATGCAGCAAAGCAAATTCACTAAGAAAAAAAGGAGAGGCTATAGCATATTTTTAGTCTATAAAGTTAGAGAAAGACTTAAGAGACTTGTCAGAGAGTTTAGAAGTCATGAGTCTAAAACAGCCTCCTTTTCTATTACAAGGGCACTGGGAAAAAACCTAAGAGCTCTTATTGCCAGAGTAATGTTGAAAACAGGCAAGAAACACCTGAAGAACAACTTTTTCTGGGCAAAACCCAAATGGTCTGATCGTTCGTTTCCTCTTTTTTCATGTTTCAATCTCAGGTTCCCCTTTGCGCAACAGGTGCTGGTAATTAAACCAATGACCTTCAGTGGCTGGGGACTTCCCCAAGGACAGAAAGGGTGATGTGCTTTTGGGGCAACATTAAGGAGCAAGAGGGA
The DNA here is from genome assembly GCA_034509425.1 of Eopsaltria australis. NCBI lineage: Eukaryota > Metazoa > Chordata > Aves > Passeriformes > Petroicidae > Eopsaltria > Eopsaltria australis. The sequence goes on along the minus strand of JAVTVJ010000068.1, from coordinate 171,206 downwards.
ACAGAATTTATGAAATAGTTATGCTAAGCTAGCATGATAAGTGCTGTAACAAAAAAAATACTGCATCAGGTAGAGCTGTATGGCTATAAACACCAAGGGAGAACAGGAAGAGAAAAGATTTTAAACCAGCAATTTTTAATATTTTAAATCTACAATTGACTGCATAAGTTCTGGAAAGCTGAAAGATTTGTTTTTGTGAAAAACCCAACTGCAAATTAGGCCAGTGGAAGATGGGCCCCAGGCAGATGGGACCAGCTGCATCTCCCCCACACAGGCTGTGTTAGAGCCAGATTGAGAATAACCACAAGAATGTTAAACAAGGAACACGTGGGGAGCGAGAAGAAGGTAAACAAGTGTACCAACCTGAAAGAAACACAAACAAACTGAACCAACAGGGTGAAGAATAATAAAAAGGAGAACATTTCAATTGTTTATAACAATGTTATCAGGGTGGGCAGTAACAATGAGTCAGGAAAAACATCTCCTGGAGAAGGAACAGTTGGCATTGCTGAAGCCTAATGGGATGACTTCCATAAACAGCCACTGTGAATATGCCAATTATAGTCTGCCTGGGATGATTCCAGTAGTAAAATGTGTGCCTATGGGTGGTGTTAGCAAAGAAGAAAGTAAGGGAACAGCCCTCTAAATTAGAGGTTTAAAAACCCCAGTTGTTTTGGAATTATTAACTCAGAAGCATATTGTTTCAGGAACACAGAGCCAACACCTGAGGGAGGCAAATACAATGCCCTAAATAACTACACTCTACCTGGCTGAATACAGTGCTCACTGCAGGTATGGAACCACCTTGAATATTCAGACAAGAAGTTTGAGAGTATAAGTATAAATAATACTACTATTCTTTTTTGGAAAGCAGATTTTGCCTTTAATTTAATTCCTCAAGGATATCTAATTACCAAACTTGAAAAACTTTTTTCCACTATGCTCAACAGTTTTTGCACAACACTTCTGATATGAACAGAATCTACACAGTGAGTAGGGAATACATTTGCAGATCTTGGTTGTTGTGGAGGGAATTGGGTTTATGGAGTCATAACCCAGTAACAGCTCTGTAGCAGGGTCCCTTTTGAATGAGAAATTGTAGGACACAAGTCTGCATGTTCTACCCTTAGAGTAAAGCAACCTTCTATAACTAGTGGTTAGCCCCTCCAGGAAGGTTGTAATCATATACTTCTAGGAGCAAGAGGTGCTGCGTAAAGTGACAAACAGGACATTTTTGAAATCCTGGAAAGCAATACCTCTGCACAAGAGAGGTCACTGTGAACAAAATACTGCAGAGAGTTTTGATTTTTTTTTTCATTTTTCTTAAGTACACTGAGCCAGAAAAATAATGTTCCTCAGCTTGCTGTGTTTCCTATCAGACCTCAAATAATTTAGCAAGGGCAACATCAGTGTGAGGAGGACAAAAGTGAACTCCAGAGAAGTGTAATAAGGACGCATACCTGGAGGATGAAACATGATAAATCTAAAGGCTCTTAACCTTAAGAGTAGGAGTGATTAACTGCTGAAATAAGGGAAACAATAGATTTGGCAAGCCCATTTTTTGCAGTGCAGACTAGCTGCCCTTTGGAAGGCTTGTGCTAGATGAACACAAATAGCTAGGTTCAGCATGTCTGGTTGAAGCTCAAAGGCCAGTGGGACAAAAAAAAGTCAATCTAGAAGATATTGCTATCATTTAGGGATTTTTGTCCAAATAACCTATGCTTCTTGAAAGTGACACAGTTTTTAAGTGTTCCATACTATCTAGTCCTTCATCCTGGCCTTTGTCACCTTAATTAAAATCACCTTTGTACAACTACTGAAAATATATTTCATAAAACTTATTTCCATATCCAAGGCTCAAATCTGACACATTTGAATTTTCACTCACATGCAGCAACACTCAACATCTTGGACAGGACATCCAAATGTGACCCCTAATCTTAGAAGTATTTAATAAGGAGAAATCACAAGGTACGTTTCTATTATACAGTATCAGCAGTATTTGGTTTTGTCAAAATGATGTTAGTTCATCTATTTAGCAAATGAATCCCTGGAAGTTTGAATTGATATCACTGATTTAAAATACATATTTACTCTCCAACTACTGAACAATGTCCAGATTCAATAGGTCACTTAACAGTATTACTAGGCTTTAACAACAAAAAAGTCCAACAGAACATTACCTCAACAGCTTCCCATCCCCACTCCCTGTACTTTGGATCATGAGTGAGCCGCCACATGTACATGTAGGTCTCTATAACTTCTGGTCGGAGGATGTAGTATTTTTCATTTTGTCTTGTAGCAATGGCCTCAACACCACCATCAAATCTGAAGGCTTCTGGTCCCAGTTTCATGCCTAGCCAATACAAAAGCACAGACTAAAATAAAGGCATTAAAAAAGGTTTCAAACATACCAAAACACCACCCCTCCCCCAAATTACCAAATCAAACCAGCTTTTATGTGGCACAAAGCCAGGTTATCCAAAACTATATAATTTATGAAAGACACTGCAGCTCTTCCTGTTTTTAATATTTTATAAATAATTTGAAGTAGGAGAGAGCTGTTCTTCACCAGTGCCTTAAATGGCAGTTACAGTTTGAACAGCGATGTTAACATTTGCATTCTGGAAGGCTTCATGTAACTAGCAACAAGTGAAATTTTGCCTAAAAGATGAGGATATTTACTTTTCTACATCAAACTGGAAAATACACTCTGGGACCTGAAATGCTGCCAGGGTTATTTCTATAAGATGATGATAAAATCCAAAGAAATTTCCGGCACAGAAATCCACTTTCTTTGTGCAATTCTATTGTTTGCAGCACTGTATCAACAGAACTGCGTGTAAAATATTCTTTTGTGCATAAAACATGATTAATACCTATATTGATGCATAAATGAACAGTCCCTCTCTTAGTTGTATTCAGCTATACAGAAACTGGCATAGTGAAAAAAGCTTATTAATTACTGTTATGTAACTGTCATGTTAATTACTACAGAGAAGAGATACGGCTCAGGTGCACAGAAATTATTTATAAAACAAAGCAGCCATTTTTAAAGCTACTCTTAAAGCAAGGCAGCATTTGCTCAGAAAGGGTGAACAGTTCTCACCCTGGTACAATTTTCATTCAGCTTTATGCAACACCACCAGTGGCTGCTTTCCCTGTGGCAAGCTGTGCAGCCAAACTCTGCAGTGTGGTACTCACGTGTACGGTCATAGGACTCATGGCAAGTCCTGGCAATTTCAGCACCCAGCTCGATGTGATGTCCTGTCTTGTCACTGGGTGCTCCGTCTGCTCCCAGAGCAAACATGCCCCCAGCAAAGCAAGTGAGGTGTCCCATCTTGTGTTCCAGCAACCCGCCCTTCCACTCGGCGATGTACGTCAGGCCCCCACTCGACTTCCGGATGAGGTGGGTCTCTATGGCCTGCAGAAGGACACGATCTCAAACCAAAAGTCCATTTGGCAAAGCGCAAAGGACAAAGCTGTCTTCTGTGTTGGTTGTTTTTGCTCTCTATTGCCTTTCCTCATAAAAGGCAATGGATAATGTGAGCCAACATAACTCCAAAGTGCAGCCAAACCAAGGCAGATTAACATACATCAGTAAGGATGACTAATTTTGCTTCAACTTCAAGCAATTTACTGGGTATGTTTTGTAAAAAGGTTGTAAAGACCTACAAAATACACTTCAAGTTTTGAATTATTTTATTTTTTCCTCCTTCTACATTAAGCAGTTTCAGATAATTTAGCTTTCAACAGTAATTTAACTTTCAATAGTGATTAGCCATCACTTCAGCTTCTGTTTTTCCCATTTTAATTCTGACTTAAAGCAAGTGGTTATTGATATAATTTAATGTAAATTATATGCAGTCATAACTCATATTCAAAAAATTTGACTCAGTGCCTGCACTGAATGACATTAGGCCTCTGAGTCCAGATGGCTTTGCCCTCCCAAACTGAAATCCTCTACTTATCAATCAGGAGCAGGGTCTCACTGAGATCTCTGGAAAAAAAACCAGACCTAAGTAGAATAAAAATACACAAATCTAGAGGAAACTGGAAGCTGGTGATGTTAGCAATGTATGATCACTTATCACAAAATCCAGGAAGGCAACTTTCTGTTGTGGGAAGAACAGAATTAAAACAACAGAGGAGATGCAGAAGAGCACATTAATTAGAAGCCCACAAAGAAAGTAAGGTATTACTCTTTAAAGAGTAATGGAGAGGAGATAACTCTGATTCAGGTATCAATCAGTGCTTTGGTTTTTCTGTTGAAATCGTAAGGTCCAGAAACAGTACTCAACAAGCATTATGCAAGAGAAAAACCATTAACAAATATCACTACAGACAACTATTAACAAAAAGCCAGGATTTAAAAAAGAGTTTTATGAAGAGAAAGTAATGATTGTTGTTACTTCTCCCCATTTAAGCATTTGTAAAGGTTGTTACTATAAGCATGAAAAACTCTCTTTAGATTAGAAGCATCAGTAGAATAATTGTTCAAATTTTACTGAGTATTATTTTTTCTGCCAAGAATGTTACATTGAAAACAATACTTTGTTTTTCAATTATATTAGTGCAAAGTACTTAATAAGGATGTTTTCTGCCCAGATCCAGAGCCACTATTAGCTCAAAAAACTCCTCCATCCCTTGTTTCCTCCTTGATTGTATGTTTTTAGCACTAGGTACCTACTGGGAAACATCCCTAAATTTTAAAGCAGAAGTAAATAATGAAAAATCCTGTGCTTTAAAAAAATCCTGCATAGTTTAACCTATAAAAAGAGGAATTAGATGTGAAAGGGGAAAGGTGAGAAAGCACACATTAATTTTATGGGAAATAGCTTTCAGACCTATTTGGGCATTCTAACAACAAGCTACCTAAAACCAAGTTCAGAAAGGAAAACCTTTAATGACATTTCATTTAACCTTTCAGCATGGTATCTCCCATCTCACCAAAACAACAGTTCTGACAATAGGCGACTATTTTGACTCTACTGGTCACTTAGGTCACCTAGCTGTTGAGTCAGAATTTATTTTAAAAGTAAACAACTATAAAAATAGGTAACTAAATTTACCTATATTGGATTTCTTTTAGAAAGTAATGACTGAGAAACGGAATGAAGTATTACTGTATCTGAGAGATATAACAGCAATGATGCACTTTTGAACTATATTAACTAGACTAGAGTTGATTCTTGCAGCACAAAAATGGATTTTTTGATACCAATTAGTCTTTGCAAGATTTCTCCCCTCTTTTGGCTCAAGATTAAAGTTCAGACTGAAAAAAATGACTTGCGAGAGTTTTAAAATTATTCCAACAAATTGGTGTTAAGAAACTAACAAATTGATATTGATTGATACCAAGAACGTCACAAAATAAAAATATATTTCCAATTTAAGTATTCGTGTTTAGTAAAGTAAATCATCCTGGTTTCATAAATGGGGCCTATTAAGAACTAGTACATATGTCTATTAAAAGTTATTTTATTATGTAACCATCTTATTTAAAGCTCTTTTTATGAGGTAGTTATTAGATATATTACAGACTCTCAGATTGCCTTGTAATACTTTGTACAATCCTGGGTCCTAGAGTGCTAGATAATACCTATACCAACGTGTATTTACGAATGGCATGCTAGGTCACTAAGCATTTTTACCTACATGTGAAATCTGAAGTTTAAGAGCAGGATGGGAAGGAAGGGTTAGGTTCCTATAGGGAAATGCTACTTGCTCTCTGTAGTGCTTTGGGTGTAGTTCTGGCAGAGAAATCCTGTGAGTAGAACAAGTTATAATAAAAGGAGAATATGTAGTGGGGTGACAAAGATCCTCCCAAGTGAGAAGCTCTGTCTGGTACAATTGATTCTGAATTTCATACTTAAAATCAATTTATTTTTATTTTGATATAATTATGTAATCACTTCAAGGGACATTTTATTTGAATTGTAGGTATATTTCAAATTGATCCTGAACTACAAATAATTCCTTCCTGCACTTTTGCAGATCAGGTGGAGGGATATAGCACCTCCTGTGAGGAAAGGGTGACAGAACTGGGATTGTTCAGCCTGGAGAAGAGAAGGCTTTGGGGTGACCTAATTGCAGCCTTCCAGTACCCAAAAGGAAAGATGGAGAGGAACTTTTTACGAGGGCATGTAGTGACAGGAGAAGGGGCAATGGCTTCAAACTGAAAGAGGGCAGGTTTAGATTATATATTAGAAAAAAGTTCTTTCCTGTGAGGGTGGTGAGGCACTGGAACTCACAGCCCAGAGAAGTTGTGGATGCCCCATCTCTGTAAGTGGTCAAGGTCGGACTGGATGGAGCTCTGAGCAAGGAAAAGTTTCCCTGTCCATGGCAGGGGGTTGGAATGAGATGGTCTTTAAGATTCCTTCCAACCCAAAACATTCTATAAGTCTGTGGTATTTAACATTATAAAGATTATTATTTCTTCTTACTGTAATTAATATTCTCAATATAAACCAATATACAGTATCTGAAAACAATCAAAAAAGCTAGAAGAATGTGGTCTTTGATTAGGTGAAATTACATTATAGATGGATAACTGTTTGGAGCTGGTACAGTTTTTCTTTTAAGCAAATGGAAATTTCACTCCATTCCAGAATGTATTTCTGCAATTCAAATAGTAATTTATTTCTTTCCATCAAGGTAGGGCAGAGAGATAGTGTACCAGAAAAGGCTGGAAAGAGAAAAAGTGGCTACAAATATATGTTACCAAACAGAGCAATAGCAGATGCTACCTGGGAGTGGGGAAAAAAATCAAAACAAAAGAACTGAGACAACCTGATTTGAGGCTGTAGTGGACAAAAAAAGGAGAAGGAAACTAAAGGTAAATAAACATTTTACTGATATATAAATAAATAAATTTACTACATGTAAAGCTGGTATGGCATACAATATGTCATGTACCCATAAGCTCTTAGAGCCAGAGTAACTTTTTACGGTTACTGGCAATTTTTCTTTTTAAGCTTTTACCTAAGGCTCTGCTCACAGACCTCACTTCAGTAAAGCCTTCAGCCAAATTACTTTTTTCTCCATCTTGTGGGAAATTATTCCTTTGATGCAACAACTGTATAAAGGCTTGAGCACTCAATTAGAAACACTAACAGTCCCTTTTGAATTGTGACTCAAGTGCTCCTTGTATTACTACTGGCATCTTTCTCATGAGTTTGCATGTTAAAATTATGCCCTTGCCTATCTGTCACAGTGAGTGAGACATTAGGAATTGTTTCAACTACAGGATTGCAAATTGCATGTTTGTGTAATCTCTGTTTTTGACAGCATAAAGGAGAAACTCTTCAGTTTTTCCCAACCTGATTTCCTCCCCCTCCTGCCCTCATTGTTAAGGCAGTATGTTTTGTGTTCTCTGCTTATCAGCCTGTTCCTTAACCTATACATTATGCTGCCAGTTCCTATCCTTGCAAAATTAAGCAGAACTGGACCTTCCTAATAAATAACCATTCTCCTTCATTCCGTTCTTCACTTCTTTAAACTTTTCACACAGCTTAAATGATGCCTTCCCCACTTCCTTCAGCGCATCCCTGACTTGATTTTGTGGTTGCAAAGTCCTTCATTTACCCTTTGAGTTGTTTAAAACATTATATTGTTTATAGGGAAACACAGAAGACCCAGAACTGAATCATCTCACACTTCAAATGAGTTAAAAACTAATCAATAAGCTTATTTTTACAGGTGTTCTCTTGGTGGATTACACTGAGAGGTAACGAAAACACTAACTGAGATGCCTGCAGAGCACAGGTGGAGGCTTCTCAGGAAAAATGATCAGCTCCTCAAGACTGCTCAAATTCTAAATAAACATGTTCCACAGAAATGTTAACTTTGCTGGAGAAGCTGAGATTTAAAAATTACAAACCTCAAATGGCAATGTGTTCCCACAGTTCTGATACCTCCAGCTCTTAGGCATTTTACCTCTCCTTTTACAGTATCTTCTTAATTATGATTAATGACTTTCAATGATTACTGCTGTTTTAACGAAACCCAGGTGGTTTCATTTCCCGCCTCAAGATGTCACTGTAGCTGGAGATAAAATTGCCCTGCAAGATAGTTCCATATTTCCATACCTTAATAAATTTGAAACTTCAAAAATATGATTCTATTTCTAAATTTCAAGGGTTTATAATATCTGTTTTGGGGATAATTACAACTCTGCAGGCGTCTTCATAACAAAGCACCATAAATTATCTCTGTTCAAACTTTTAATATATTTTTCTTCCCCAAGGAATTTTCATAAACAGTATTTTGATTATTTGAAGCAGCAGTGAGAATGAAAAAGAATTCTACCACGTGTTATTTCCAGCAATTCAAAGATGTATAATGTCAATTGCTTACTTATTTATTTTAATATTTACAGCTTGCACCAGTACATTTTATTGCTTTGAAACAGCACACAGCAGCAGGTCAGGACTACTGCGGGTTTACGTTCTGTCAGTTTCTAAGTAAATTGTCTGTTTTGTTGTTACTTTGTTGCTTCCCTTGTTTAGCAAGGGAAGTAACACAGTCAATGAAATAGATGCTTTTCTTTCTCAACCTTCGCAAGTAATCAAATTTATCCTTTATTGAAAATTCCAGTGAATTTATTACAAAAAGTTTATTGCTGGAATAGGATGTTCAAGCCCTTGTTACAAATAATTTAAATATTTCTGCTAAAGAAAAGTAGTATCTTATGCTTCCTCAACTGAGCTTTAAAAACCAAAACTGAAATCTGAACACAGAAGAACTTTCATTTGTTTGAAGACAACATATAAGAAACATTTTGAAAGCACTAAAGCCCTCACTGCTTTGGGACTTTAGACATGTTATGCAGACAAACTTAGATGTGCAATGAAATATGAGGGTTTACAATGGAGGCACCTAAATTTTTTTCTAACTGAATCATTGGCAAACATTTAACTACTGTGATACCTATTCAACTGACCACTAAAAAGATTATTAAGTTCTAGGGGAAAGCTGACTATTTACTTGTGTTTGAAAATCACTGTTTTTTTCCTTCTATAGATCTATTAGTGTCTCTCAGAAAACCAATGCTGTAGCACTAAATGTACTAAATGCTGTGTGTTACCACAAGGATAAATTTATTCATATTTTTTAAACAATATTAATGGTCTGGTGGCATGAATCAAATCAAGTCACTCTCAAAATGTTACATTGTGCATGTTCTGAATACTCTAGGATAAATATCTGTTGATCCTGACAAGTTTTTCTTGTTTTCAGAAAAGGAAGGGAAAACAGCATGACTAGTAAGGACATGGCTGCTCTGATAAAAGCAAGGCCATGAGCAAATACAATAAAATTTCTCTCTAGACTTTTCTAGTTAAAATCCTCCTTAAAGACTTCTAATAACATCAAAGCCTGCTGCTTTCCTGACAGTCCATAAATACGCAAAAATTTGCATAAATACTTTCTCTTATCTGAAACTTAAGACATGGCACGGTTATCAGTAAATTATTAACAATTTAAAAACCTGCAGAAGCCTGTCTTCAGCTGTGATGCTTCCTGTAAGCACTTGTAGAGAGTCTCAAAACTCTTGCTAAGAGGGGAAATGTAGTGAAGAGAACAAGGAGCAGCAAGTCCTCTGGACATTCTCATCTGCTAAGTGTAATGGATCTTGTGTTCCTACATAATGCAACCATACTATCACTATGTGCAGAACACCAGTGCAGCTGGGTGATAAATATTTTAAACATGACAGCTGACAAAACTGCCTGTTTTTTGACTTTAACACATTTCAGTTACATTCAGTTAAGTTGCCTCCCGCCTCCTACACCAAAAAAAAAGCCCAAAACGAAGTATGCAGTGGGAATGCTGAGTACCAACTGTTTATCCTAAGATGGGCTGTTATTGCAGCATCCTGCCTGCCCCGTTTATGTGTTTTCTTCAATGCCAAGAAGTGCTCAAGTATTGAATGTTCAAGTCATTAATCACTTTTAGCTTTACTCAGTATGACAAACCATTCTACTTGAGTTGTTGCAGTTCTCTCATTGTCCACATCAGTCATGCAGTTTTTAAGACCACTACAATCACAAAGCAAACCACTTCAAGCAGCTTAATGGAGACTGCAGTCAGCACAAACTAGACACCAGACTGTCACCTCAGTTAAACTGATCCTCATGGAACTCCAGAGTTGAAAATGGTCTATTTGCCAATATCATGTTTTCAGTTTGCTAACAACACTTCGTTTTCCCTCTCCTTTCAATGAGAAAGGAGTCTCCATAGATTTGTTTTATTTATCTGAAAGGCTGAAATCAACAACTCTGAAAAATATTCACTACAGTTAAATATACCCCAAATGCCCCAATCAAAATCAAAGCTTCCTTTGGCAGTGTGCAAACTGACTATGTATCAAAGCCAGACTCCAAAGTTAGCAATGTGCCAAAAAAAATTAAAACCCCCAAAACAATAATTCCATATATTTTCTGTCTGAATACTCAAAATCCTGAGGCAAAAATTATTTTTCCCCTTTTGATACCCACAGAAGCTTACTGCATTTACAGCATTGCTTAATTGTGCAACCCAGCTAGCAGCAATCTCTGAAATGCTGTTGAAATCTGGCAGTGTGGCCGTGGCACTGCTTCACAACACATGTTCCTCTTTTGGCCATTTCCATTATTTCCACTTCCATGTGATATGTTCTGCAGAAATCACTTGTTTTCTTGTTAGGAACTTCTGAGCAGTTGTTACCCAGTGAGAAAGAGTAAACAATCTAAATGTCTAAAAGTGAACTACCTACCCTGACTCCAGGTAAAATATGCAGAAAGCAGCTGCTTTACCTCCCTGACACCACAGGGCCACCAAGAGCTGCACTGAACTGAGCTGCTTGGGATTTTCCCTTCTCCTGTGAAGTTCTTCTGGGATGAGTTACCTTTCTTTTTACAGCCTCTAGATATGCCACTTCTCTAGAACTACACTGAGAAGGGATGAAGGCAGAGTCAGAGAGAGAGAAGAAATATATATGTAAGATGCAGAAAGATTGCAGAAATGACCATAAATAAATGTAATGGGAAAACCTGGAAAAGATACCTGACCATCAGACATCAAGTGTGAGACAACCTATTTACAGGAACAGAGGGAAAATTGCCCTTCAGCATTTAAGAGGAAAGGATTTGATGCAGTTGCTACTGACACTGCCGTTGCCAGACTAGATATAAGTGAACCCACAAGGTCCATTTCTGCTCTAAACTACCATGTTCTCTTCTAAACCTACTCAATTGTATCTCAGAGATTAGGTTGTTAACTGAGAAGAGTGGGATGTTTCCTGTCCTGGATACTTGCAAAGACTGATGGATTATTCTATTGGCAGATATTTCCTCAAAGTATAGCTAAAAGCTGAATACACATTTGTTCTGTTAGTAAATGTTGCATGCCATCCATTGAAACCCAGTTCAGGAAGATCTCTTACTTCATGTATTATGTGAAGCAGGACATTATTTGTATTACTTTTCAAAAGAGAAAAAGTAACTTACATTAAAAATACATCCACTTGTCTTTTTGTTTATGTTCTACAGTTTATGAATCTCTCTGGTGGCCTTATACATTCATACTATGCTCTGGTATTCATAACGAGACTATCTCGGCCCCTTTACCCATTAGAAATAAACTCTTTAAATGGCTTCAGCTATAAATGCATCTTCATGGCAAGCAGAAGCAGTTTTTAAATCTAGTCTGACATCTTAGTTATTGCTTTTAACTTAAGCCATTATATAAGCTATAGGTGATACAAAAATTCTAATGGAAAGCATTCCTTTTTTTTTATATGATTCACAGAACAATGCGAAAAATAACCCCTAAGCTCTATCTAAATAGATTTCAGCTTTTCAGAGTGAACTATATAACTCACCATATATTTTCATTTGTGGTTTCTGGAAAGCAGAATATATTGAATTAGGCATCAAACTTTCACATCACTCTTGCAGAATCTGGTGGGTATGTGCTGGACTGAATGGCCAGGAATAATCATACTGCTCCCTCTGGCATAGTCTTAAAAAGATTCTGAGAGTGCTGGGGGAAATATCTCTAAGAAAATACCAAGCAGACTCAGAATGCCCAAGCTGTGCAGCCTTAGTCATAAAGAAAGACTGCAGCTTGTGCAGACACTTAAATCAGCTTTAATTTAGATAAGTAATGGATCAATAGTCATGAAGCCAGTATCAGGATGGATTTCAAATCAGGATAGTTACTCCAGTGAAGAACCTGGCATCTCAGTGTGACCCAATCATCCTGCAGTTTCTGTGAGGCTGAAACTTTGCTGCTGCTTTCTGAACAAGCTACTTCCAAACATCAAGCTGCAATTCCTAATGCTGCATGTACACTTCCAGCTTTGGTACAGATATACCTCAGTACAGAAAACACACAATAGGACTGCCATCAATCAGAAAATACTGGAAATAGCATTCAGCCAGCAGCATAAGGAAATCTGTTTTTAGTCAGGTCCTCTCAAACACTAACACTCTGGTCAGATGATGCTCAGACTGCTTCAGAGCTAGTACCACTAAAAAATATTAAGAAAATAGGGACTTTAAATACAGTCATATGTAGCAGAGCTCAGACCCTGTCAGTGATATTGTCACATTTGGTGATGGAGCTGAACAGGCAATTCTGCTCCTCCAGCTGAAACCTAAGCAGGGGGAACTGGTCCTGTAGTGTGGGGGCTGTTACCACTTCTGCTCCCTGCTGGGACCTCAATAAAAACCAGATGTTTTAAACCAGCAGAATTAGAAGGCTAGAATCAGCTTTGAGGTGCTTCAAAATGTCTTCTGTGGTAAGATGAATTGATAATTTCACACACTTTGTTCTCTCTGTTTGGCTGCCAACCCAGTGGCTGAGCTATTACAGCAGCACTGTTCTTATGTTATAGCCTCAAATGCACTCAAACCTAATTTAAGATCCACCTTTTGCTCTGAAGTTGGAACCATGCTAGCAGTGAAAATGAGGCTGACTGCATCCAAATCTGCACTTACAAAATTAAAGGCAAGATTTCCTTAGCAGAGGATACTTGGTTGTCAAATTTACAACCACCAGAGATCACACCCTCCCTCAAATCTTCACACTTGACTTTCCTCTCTAATGAAAAAATGATGGTTGCAAAAAGCAACAACAGTTGTATTTTTTTAATGCCACCACTTTTTGTGTACGGGAAGTAAAAGGAGACTTATGCCTTCCCTAGGGACAGTGTATTTCCAGATTTATGAAGGAATAAGCAGATATTGCTTAGCATCTCAAAGCCTTGTCTATAGAGGCACTGCAGATACACACAGTTAACAAGAGATAAAAGTTCTGGCCCTAGACAGCTTCCAGTCAAAACAGATGAAAGGATGAGGGAAAAAGAATAAATTTATATATATATATATAAAAATATAATATATAAAAAATATATATATAAATAAATATATATAAATATATATAAAATATATATAAATAAATAGAATAAATATATATAGTAAATAAATTATATAAAAATATATATAAAAATATATTTTTATATATATATTTTTAAATATATCTATATATACGAAAATAGGTCATTTGCCCAGGACTGGAAGAAAAGCCTGCAAATATGAATTTAAACTCAATACTTCCCAAGTCTCAATCTGGTGTCACAAACCCATTATTTCTCCCAAAACAGCATATTAAGGAAATACCATAAATAACAAAGCAAAGTGCAGTCTAGCAGGATCATAAATCAAATACCATCTAGAAATGTAAGTATGAACAGTTATGATTTTATAAAACTTTCTCTTGCATCCAATTTGGCTGTTTTGCAGAAGACAGCAAATATATGCTCTTGTACCAAATAGTAATTGTGAAACAACACCCCAATATTCATTTCTAATTATCTATCATAATACATTGATCCATGTGTGGACCACAGACAAAACACTTTTTGTGGCTGAAACACATGAGAGAATTGAAACACAAGAGAGGAATTCCCTCCTGGATATAAAGGAAAAGGACCAGACTAATATATATCTAGAGAACAGTCAGGATAAAAAGTTGAACTTTCTGTTGCTTATTTTACACGTTTCTCCTCCAGAGAAAATTGATTATATTGCAGTAAAAGAAAAAAAAATATTTATACTTCAAAATTCTCCCCTTTCCCACAGTATCTGTATTCCTCCAGCACTTCTATTTGAAGGGGTCTTGTTTTAAAACAGAAACTAATTCTTTAAAAAAACACCCTGTGGTGGCAAATACATAAATCTCTCATATTGTCCTCAGAGCCTGTCTCTTTAGGATTATTATAGATTAGATTATTATGGAAAGGAAGATTTAAATGTCTTATTTACCTGAACAGCATCATAATACATTTTCTTGCCGTCCTCATCTGTCTTGTCTGACATCAGCCATGCCTTGAGCAGATATTCATAAAAGCTGTCCCCCAGCCCTCCAATGGAGACATGATCTTAATAGGGAAGAAAAAGATTGAACAGCAATTTCATCTTCAGCCAGCACAATAAAATACAATTACAGTTCGAAACTGTGTATTTAATGATATATTTCTACAACATCTTTAATAAACATAAGCCTGGAACCTCAGGAAAAACTTTACTGGTATATACAGAGAATTATTTCTTTTATTGCTATATTTTTAATCTAGCTAAAATGCCATAGTTATTTAATATCCACAATGTGCCACAGGAGATCATGGCAAAGAAAAAACAACTTATATGTGTCCATTCTGATTCATGTAGTCTATTCCATACAAAACTGTGTCAAACTAAGTTCTTTTTTTTAATGCTAAAAAAGGGAAAAAGGTAGAAAGTGTTCTCTGATTTGATAAAGGCTTTCCCTTAATGTGCAGGCATTGCTCTTTTAGACACTAACTTTTCATTTAAGTCACTTCATAAAAAAGGCTTTTAGCTTCTTGCTGCAGAGTTGAATTTCAGGTTATTTAGTGGTATTTCAAAATGCTGAGCCATATATTTAAAAATAATACTACATTTTTGAACATCTGACTTCTCTCAGAACCCAGCAGTAGTTTGGAATGAAAAAAAAGGACTTCACCACATCTACAGAGGATTGTTGCTGTGACACTGCTTTATTCTGCCCTGTGCTTACTCTGTGAAACAACCTGATACTACACATGCTGTGATTATTCAATTGCACAATTTAGGATGTGACTCTGGAAACACTAACACCACACAAGCCAGACATTTGACATCAGTGGCACCAGTGGTGGGACATTCAGTGATGCTCTCAGCTGCTTGTACAATACTGCATCCACTTTGCTGTCCAGGAACCTGAAAGAGTCTCGGCCAAATTTTGATGCCTTATCCTGACTTCAGCATAGAGCCCCTAAGCTCATGAAATACTACAACTATATATACATGTAAAGTGTTTTTCTAAGTTCCATTAAGTAAAGAACAGTAGGTAGAGGTTTGCTTTTGAAACTTGTTGCTGCCTGGTAAAATTAATTAATAAATGATTTGGTATTTACTGGGTCTTCAGTGAAAAATTTCGAAGTGCTTTACCAGGACTACTCATCTGTAACTGTCAATTTTACAGCAAAGGAGGGATCTGCTAATTCCACTCAAGAAATCCAGGATGGAAATGTCTTTACACAGATCACACAGCAAGTCCCTGAGTCATACCATGAAATTCTGGCCATGAGAAAAGCAGAAAAATCTTCATGGGATGATCCAGACTCATAAAGCGAGATGCAGAAGGGTTAGTGATACTGAGCTCACACTTCCTGATACCTAACTCTGATCTTAGCTTCAAAGTCATGCCCCTGTTGGTGGAATTCAAAGGAACACAGAGAATTTATTTTTATGCTCCTTTTTATCTTCTCTCCATGGAAAGCCTCCATTCACCTTCCAGACGGGTTGCAAAGACATGCAAATGTAGAAGATACATATTTGTCTATTCAAACTATATTAACAGTGTCCTTTTCTTCCACTAGCCTGTGACATGAAAAAAAAATTTAGTTTCCTGAATGCATCCTGTCCCTTTGTCTGCCAAGTATATTGCACCATCAAACCTGGGTTTTTTTCTGCCTCCAACCTCTTTTGAATGAGATATATTGAAATTCTGGGAAGACTACACCATTTTTTAAATTAAATGCTCATGATCCAAAAGGAAAAGAGGTTTCCTAAAACAATGGGAACATTTCCTATGATCCAAGGCTGATCTTTGAACAGCAGCATTTAAATGACCTTTACGGTTTCCTAAATAAATTACCATAGAAACCTCTGACATTTGCAAACTAAATAGCACAAGCAGAGTTTCATCAATAATAAGCCCTGTTATTATATACATTATTGCAGTAGACAAATCCAATTGACGCATGCTGCAGCAAATCACTGTCAGTTTACTGTCAAAATAACAAGGGCTAAATGAATTTACAGGAACAATGGCAGAGATCCAGCAGTGGCCTTCACAGCTACATCACTGCTGGAGAAGAAACATTCAGAAATGTTTCTCCCTCCCCACTTAATGTTTGAGAGAAAATATTTCTGTCTTGTACCAATTAAGGGTCTCGGTTGTTTGGTTTTTTCCTCCTGTTGTAATCAGCTGAAGACAGCCTAGAAAAGCAATCTCAAATAACACATCTTTCAAGTCTCAAATTCTGATCTTCTCTGTGGGGAAAAAAATCAGGTAATCAGTGTTGGTGAATGGAGGCAACTGATATGAAGGAGATGTAACAAGATGGAACTTGTCTTTGCTGCTTCAGCATGCCAGGGATGGACCTGCATCAGCATCTGTGCCCATCATTCACAGGCACAGGAAACTATTTATTTGTCAACACTGCATGCTATTGGAAAGCAAAGCTCATGTACCTATAAATTTTTCTGTGCACACCAACAAGAACTGGCATTTCATGTCTATGAGGAGTGCTTAAGATGTAATTATATTAAAAATATGGACATAACAAAGGCTGTAAGGCACAATAAGTGTTTTGACTGCTTCAAAATATATAAGGCAGAGCCACTAACTGCTCTCATGAAGCATCAAAAAGCTGCTTCTGTGGCTGACAGAAGCCAAGAAAGGCGTTAAGTGGACCTGGCTCACAGGTGCTGAGATTGTCCCAAATTAAATCCAGTGCCTACAGCTGTAGGACCAACACTTCCACAGGAGGTTTTTATACCTTGTTAAGCTGTGCTGAACCAACAGGTGTTACAACTGGGCACACTTCTCAGATCTGTGAAGGGATGTCAGGGTTTACACCAACATGCAACCACAATTGATGGTCATGCATGCTGAGCTGCCACAGGCCTCGTGGCACAGTGACCCGCAGGAATCCTTGCAGCATAGCAGACTAGGGAATGACAGGTGTACTTCTAATTCATAAAGGGAAATGGCATTTGCCTTGATGGGAAAATACAACTGAGCAGCACAACCTTTTTGGACACCATTTTAACCCAGAGTGACACAAAGCTTTCAAAAGTAGATTTTAATCAATAGAATCACAGAAATCACAGAATGGGTCAGGCTGGAAGGGACCACAATGGATCATCTGGTCCAACTGTCCTGTGCCAGCAGGGCCATCCCAGAGCACATGGCACAGGATTGAGTCCAGATAGTTCTTGAATATCTCCAGTGAAGGATGCTCCACAATCTCTCCCAGACAGAGGCAATCTGCTCCAGTGCTCTAGCACCTGCACAGAAAAGTTCTTCCTCACATTCAGGTAGAATTTTCTGTGCATCAGTTTCTTCCTGTTGCCTTTTGCTTGCAACCTGGAGAAGAGTCTGGTCCATCCTCTGGCACCTTCCCTTCAGATGCTTAAGAGACACCGACAAGGCTCCCTCTCAGTTGTCTCTTCTCAGTGCTGAACCAGCCCAGCTCTCTCAGCCTTTCCTCAAAGGAGAGATGCTCCAGTCCCCAGTCATCTTTGCCACCCTCTGACAGAGCCACTCCAGGAGTTCCCTGTCTCTTGTGCTGAGAAGCCCAGAACCCCAGAACTGGACATTGTACTCCCTGTTGAGATGTGGCCTCAACAGGGCTTTGTTAAGAGGCAGGATCACTTCCCTTGACCTGCTGGGAATGCTCTTCCCAATGCAGCCCAGGATATCATTGGCCAATCCACTGTGATTTCCAGGTCCTTCTCTGCAGACCTGCTTTCCACCAGGCTGGTCTCCTGCATGTACAGGTGCCTGAGGTTATTATTCCTCAGGTACAGAGCCCTGCATTTGTCTTTGTTGAATTTCAGACAGTTCCTCTCTGCTCATCTCTCCAACCTGTTGAGGTCCTTCGAAAGGGCTGCATAGTCCTCTGGAGGATCAGCCACTCTTTCCAGCTTTGAGTTTTCAGAGAACTTGCCAAGGAGGCATCTGCCCCTTCATCCAAGTAATTGAGGGATAAGTGCCCAATGCTGGGCCCAGTATTGACCCTTGGGGGACACCAACAGTGGCAGGCTTCCAACCAGACCCTGTGTGATCATGACCCTCTGTGATCTGCTGTTCAGCCAGTTCTCAATCCACCTCACTGTCCACTCATCCAGGCCACACTTCCTGAGTTTGCTTATGAGGACTCTGTGACAGTGTTGAAAGCCTTGCTGAAGTCGAGGCAAACAATGTTGTCCACTGCTCTCCCCTCATCCATCCAGGAAACTGCCACATCACAGAATGCAATCAGGTTGCTCAAGCAGGATTTACCTTTAGTAAACCAATGCTGACCACTGATCACCTTCTTGTCATCCATATGGATAGAGATGGCTTCTAGAATGAGGCACTCTGTCACCTTTCCAGGGATTGAGGTGAGGCTGACGGGTCAGTAGTTCCCTGGGTCATTCTCCTTGCCCTTTTTGAGGACTGGGACTACATTTTCTTTTTTCCAGTCCTCAGGCATCTCTCCTGAACTCCACAACCTTTCAAAGACGATCGTGAGCAGCCTCACTACGGTGCCTGTGAGGTCTCTCGGCACTCCCATCAGGTCCCATGGACTTGTGGATGTAAACTTTTCCTAGATATTCTCTAACCCAATCCTTTTTGACCAAGGGAAGTCTTCCAGCATTCCCTTACCCTGGGTGACTCCTCCAACCTGATGGGTCTTTGTGCACATTCTCATTACCCCGCTCCTCAAATTCTAGGGCCTCATAACTATTGTATGAGGACACCTGGGAAGATGAGGTGTATTGGGAGGGAATTCTCCTGCCAGCCTGAGCAGAAACCTGTTTCTGCTCCCCTCTGTCTTTAAGGTCCTCTACTTCTGCCTGGTGGAGAGTGGGTAGGGGATCCATTGCTTCTTGTGAAGTGGATGGTGGGTGCATTTGTCAAAGGCATGGTAGACAGCAGACACTTGTCTTTGCCTTTGTGAAAATCTTCTGTTCAGACTGTGGCCAGTCCTATAAGGAGTTCAGAACCTCACTTCTCCCTTAGCTACATCCTAAACAAACTCTTATATTAACAAACCTCTCCAGCCCCTTCCCTCTGTTGTATTGCCCAACCAGCTCACACACTGATAATCTACAGAGCCAGCTGATCTGCCCATATATTTTCAGACCATGACAGCATACCCTGCTTGTTTTCATTCAATAATGTAAGGAAGAAAAAACAGAAAGACACTGAGTTGCATGAATAGGATGGTGGCACACTGAACCTAAGCAGGAAAAGTGGAAAAAGTTGTAAGGTCTCTAGAATAATGATCCTGCACACTGTGCAGGCTTTCAACATGTTGTGGAGATCACAGAAAGCAATGAACATGAAAAGGTTCAGTCATCAGGAAGGGGCTAAGGAATTCAAGTAATTCAAGTATTTTATACTCTTTTCCTTCTAATTTTGGTATCATCAGTAATGGTTCCAAGGGGATTAATGCCATGACACATTTCTGTTTAGTTTCCTTCCTCAGTTGGAGGCATTAAATTTCAACAGAAATCACAGCTGGTATTAACTGGAAAGACTTGTCTTATTACTTTTTTTTCCTTCGGTGGAGCCACACAACTCTGAAAATGTGGAATTTGATTCAGACAAGCTGATAATGTCTCCTTATACAGCTACTTCAGAGAGCACTTTAGATTTCTGAATAAGAGACTTTGTAGTCCACAAATTCCTTTGCAAAGTCATACATATTCATACATTTCCCTGCTTCCACAAGCCATACTGAAAGCTCAGAGAAAGTATATTAAAATACAGCAAGTAAGATTATTATTTTTATATTTGTAGTGTTTTTACATTTTATAGAACCTCAGATATAAAGTGAGTTTCTATTTGTTATAGAAGGTCTTTATTTATAAAAAACATATAACAGTGACTAAAAGAAGTTAATGACAGCAAAGAGCACACAGATAGACAAGTCATAGTACCAAAAACTTCAGCTACTTACGCTGGCCCCACTGGCCACTGCTGGGATTCAGGTAGTTGGGGTAAAGGCCCTCTGGTTTATCCAGTCGATTTAGAACTTTTCGGATATTCATTACCTAGTGGAAGGTACAAAACACTGAGCACTGATCCATTTTCCCCACAAAATACGGGAGTGTATTACCCCTAAAAATAACCCCCCTCCCCGATCTTATTCAACATGTATACCCAAACACCTCTGTGCAATCATATCACTACTGAAAAAGCTGGTATCACCATGCAAACAAGTTCCTGAAAATCTCCAGAGTTTCTGTGTCAACTGTCAGCAATGAAACAACACAACAGGAGCAAGCTCCAAAGTTCAGGACTTGCCATGCCAAGCATCTCCCTTCTCCACAGGATACTGAAATTCACTGAGGCTATTTGCCTTGACTAAACTCAGCTATGTCACCATTAAATTCCTTGCATACCTAAATCAGAAATGCTATTAAATATTAAGCTTTTCACCTAGCTCAGATGTGAAAGTGAGCTATAAAGGAATTGTGCCTGGAAAGGAGAGCACGGCTGGAACTGACTGAGCTTTACACAACCAGCTTGCCCAGCAGCAGGGACCCAGGCAGCCCTGAGCGCTCTGCCGGCACTGCTAAGGAGCTCGCTACAAATGAGACGCCCGGGGAAACAATTACAGTCCAGATGCTCAGCAGCTGGAGCCATCCAGCAGCACAATCCACTGCACAGCACATGAGATGACTTATACTGGATTTTAGAATTCACAGAAAAAGCAAATGTAGCAACTTGGAAGAAGGAGGATCCTGAGCACTGCAGGCCAGAGATTGTAACAAAAAGGTACTGACAGCTTCATTATAAACCCCTGAGTGCCTAGAGACCCAGTGAAGTAGCTACTGAAAAAGAAGATAAATTGACTTACACCAAGCTGCAGAAGGATTTCTGCTATGGTACACAAACTGCCTCCTGCATCTTGACACTACTCATTGCCCAAATGCAGGCTGCAACGAGTCCCAGACCTCAATTAATGATTTCTTCTATGAATATTTCCATGCAAAGCTTATTCCAGTGTTTCCTCTTCTTTATCAAGTGTACCAGCCCTGGAACAGTTTGCCTCAGAGGGCCTTGGAACTGCAGTCTCTAAAGGGTTTTAAGAACAGCTTACATAAACAGATTTCCAGCATCTTGCAGCTAGAGCATGATGCCACCGTGTAGGAGAACCACGGGCTAGGATTTTTAAGATACACACTTTCATTGTCTCTTAGTAGAACAGATGTTATGCATTAAGTTACCATAATTGTCAAAAGATAATTAACTTACGTTGTCAATTTGCTTCTGGCTATTCCTCAGTGCTGACACCCCTCCCCATCCACTCCCCCTCTCCAGTTTAAATTTAAGAGAAACTGTCCTTACATTTACCCCTAAATACACAAAAATTGCTAGGAGTTTGCTTCACAAGATTTTTATTCCAATGCTGACACTGGTGCTGCAGCAAAGCCAGTCAGTCCTTACCCAATAATAATTTTAGATTTGACTACTGCTTTTAGACATACTGCTTAACATTTGGAGTCTCATCAATAATTAGATTATTAAGTCGATTATATCAGTTTTAGCTAACGTGGGGTAGCTGCAATAAGAATACAAAATCAAAACAAGTTAAGTTTTAATTAGGAAATAAAAAGAAGATAAATGATAAAGTGTATTATAAAGAACAGGGCTTGCTGGCTATTAGTACATCAAAAAGCAAAGCAAAATTGTTCAGGTGGGAATTGAGGGAAGGAGGAGTTCTTTCTATGGTTTATGTAAATAAAAAGTATCCAGAAGACAATGTTATCAAATTTTGGAAGAATTAGTATGCACAACAACTGTTTTGTCTAAGGATGTGATTTTTTTTCCTTCCCCAAAGAGAGTTCCAAGTATATTTCTGATAGGTCAGTGCAACAGAAGAGCTTTCTGACCCCACTGACAGCAGTGAGATTATACAGCATTTTGAAGAATAAACTTGTTGAAATCACCATGGTGCTTTGCTTTCTCTAGACATCAGTTATTATCCTGAATATAATGTCAGGTTTAGTTTACACCCCATTAAGTAAAGAACTGAAGAAAGCTCTACAGTCTGATTGTTTAATGTGATACGAATTTAGAAAATAAACAAATTAAATGTTTTATGGGGCCATATATAAGAACATACATCAGAATAATTTTGGAAGAGACTTTTGACTTTTTAATACAAAACGTGCCAAGGTGATTAGGAAAAATGTGACAAATGCTTACAACTGAGGAAAATCCAAATCTCTCCCCATTCATATTAGTCTCTGAATATGTGACTTATCTTTTAAAATGTGATTTTGACAGAGCAGTCTAACCTTTTCAGCAAAGACAGGGTTTCCAGACAGGTGGCTCAAATGTACAAACTCCAGATGCAAAGTCCCAAATTCTGCCAAAATACTGCTTCCACCAGAGGCCCACGGCCAATTTCGACCGATTCCACTAAGATGAGGGGAAAAGAAAGACAGAAAACAATCATGAGCATCTATAAGGCAACGCTAATAAAATACACTAGGCAGTAGCTACGCCATTATCATGAGAAGATAATTAATCTGAAATGTACTTAATATATATGTAAGGAGCCATGCTCCAGCAACCTTCCATCATTTCACCACAGGACCTTGAATTACTTCAGTCCAGCTCTGCTTAGGCTGTAAGTAGCTTCTTGCAACAACCCAATCTTTTAGCTCACAAATGGCTCCATTACACTTATCAGAGTGTTTCATTGCAGAATATCATGTTTAAAGACATGACAAAAAAACCACTGACCATAAGAAAGCATTCTCATACTCCACCTGTTTTGCCCTGTACTTAACACAACTCTCTCCAAATCTAACTCTAATTTCTACAGTGTGATTTTTTATTTACTTAAATTAGTTCATATATACAGAATAGACTTTCAGCTAAAAGTATTGCACGCAGCATATCCTTAATACATGAGAATTTAATAAGGTAGGATAAGTATTGTCTGTCTGGGCGCTCTTACCATTACGAGTAACTTCAGTTTTAATTACGACCTAAAGATACTTCACAGCAAAATTAATCTTAGTATTTGTGTTGAGAATACAGGAAAGCACATTTATTGCTAAATCCCCACTAGAAACTAATGCTGGTTGAGACTCAGGACAGCAAGTCTCCTAAAGTTTCATTACAAAAAGGTGGTTTTGTTTTCCCCTTGAAATTTCCAGCAGCAATATTCAGAAAACCCCCCCCCGAAATTAAAGAAAAGCTAACCAATGTTCCAGAGCATCTAGGTGAATGGCATATTATATTGGCATATTATTAGGATGAATGTTACATGTAAAAACACCTATTAGGTACTGGAATGTCTTCCTCATTTCCAAGTCGTAAACAGCATTAACCCAAACACATCCATATATAAATAAAATTTTAATTTTACTTTTACAGTCATCAATTAGCAGTTGCACAACCATGAAAACATGGTTGTGAGTTGAAATATGACTCAAAAAACCCCAAACCAGCAAAAAACCCAATAAATCATGATGGAAGTTCTCAGATACATTAAAATCTCTTCTTCAAAAGATCATCTATAACTGAAGTTTAAGACTCCATTAAGTCAATTTCCCTGCTAGCTATATTAACATGGTATTTGGAGACTTCTGCCAGACACACAAAATAAAACCAAGTCATTAAACTTTAAAAGCAGAGAAAAACACAGAGAGCACAAAGGAAAGAGCTCTGATGAGGCTCCCCTGGTTGACCATAAAGGTCCAGGAGGCTGGGACACATGGAAGTCCTCTGATGTAAATAATTGCCCAAAAAGCGTTTCTAATCTTCACAGCTGCAGACCAAAATCAATGACACAATGAAATCAGGGTACAGCAAAGATGCACACAATCCCAATTTGATATGATATTTGTGTGACTGAAACAGAACACAAGTTTTATGGGATTTTAATGTCTCATTTTAAGATCTATCTCACAAGATTAGAGTACTTTTTACAGAGTGAAGAGAAACCCATACCAGGTTTACAAGTTGTCTGCACTTCAATCTTCTGCAGCTTGGAATTTTTTGAACGGTAACATAAAAGCATCAGACATTACAGAAAATAGGATCAAGGTGAGTATTGCAGACAACGTGTCTGGAAACCTCTTCTCTACAGTCTGAAGAACTTACACTGTTTATTCACCCGAGAACAGACCCCATCTCTGGTACACGCTATCTCAAGTTCTAACTGCTGCCTTCTAGATGAAAATATTTTAGCTTGTTTCCAAATCGCCCAGATTAAAAGAGCTGACATGAAGTCCACAGGAAGAAAAAAAAAACCCTCAGGATTTTGAAAAGTTACCATGTTGTGGTGCTTTTTTCTATCAAGTTTCTCAATCAATCTCAAAGTGAAAACATCGAGCTGCTCCTGCAGCAAGGCATCAACCAAAATTGACAGAAAACATAATAGAGTTCCTACTTGCACTCTACCCCAGTGTCTGCTGATATCAATACAACCTGCCAGAACACTTTGATGTAGTGTGTTTTGTTAACAAGGAAAACTTCCAAACACAGCTGTCAAAACGTTTTCTGCATACAGCAACGTGTTTTGCCATGAGTGGAAGATTCTTCTTGTTTAAGATGGTTTGAAAATGATGAACTCGGGTTCTTTACTCTTAATGCGAAAAATAAGTAGAAATAAACATCCATGTTTCGTCTTATGTACTATTTAATGTAGCTTTCATTTTTTTCAGTTGGGTCAGGTGGTTAGGAAAAAAGGGCATCAACATATTTCTGGTAAATCTGCAGAATAACAATGCTATGTGTTGGTTTAGTCTCAGATGCAAGCTTTGTCACTGAAAAGCTCATTTCAGTAAGTGCAAGATTTGCACTTCAGTCCCTCAACTATTTTTCATGCAACCTTCAGCTATGGACGTCTGGTATTTTCTCATATCATAGAATAGTCTGGGTTGGAAGCGACAGGAAAAATCATCTGGTTCCAATTCCCCTGTCATGCTCAAAGCCCTGTCCCAACCCGGCCTTGAACACTTCATGCCACAGCTTCTCTGGGCAGTTGATTCCAGTGTCTTCCCACCCTCACATTTAAAAATTTCTTCTTGGGATCTAAACTAAACCTGATCTCTTTCAGTTTAAAGCCATCCCCCCTTGTCAGATCACTATATGCCCTTGTAGAAAAATCCCTCTCAGCTCTCTTGCAGACCCCTTTAGGTACTGGAAGGTTGCTGTGAGGTTTCTCCAAACACTTCTCCAGGTTGAACAGCCCAATTCTCCCATCCTGTCTTTGTGGGAGGTGTGCTCCAGCCCTCCGATCTTCATAGGATACATTTCATCTTTGGGAGCAATGGAACTGGTAGATTTTTTATATTCCCTCACATTAACTGGAACAGCCACAGTGAAGCTGTGTACTGCTTCTGATTCCATTTAACTCCATCCTTATTTTAAGATGATAGTCCAGTGTACACTATGCAGACAGTCAGCTCCTGAAGAGAGAGACCAGGAAATACTCAACAAAGCTTTCAGCATACAGAATGTGAGATTTCAGACACTGATCATTTTTGATTGGGAAAGTAGACTTTGACTTTTGTTTAATAGTATCTCGGCTTTACAAAAAAAAGAAATGAATAGGGTGCCCTTATTTCAGCCCTGCCCTCCCCACCCTCCAAATCCTAAATATTGTATACTTTTAAACAGAACAGAACTTCCAAAAGAGAGAACCTGAACAGAACAAAGTAGATGGAAAAAGACATCTCTGTCTTATAAACAATGAATGCATTTATAAATTACTTGAGGTGCTTTAGAAAATAACATGCAATAAATAAATATAATAGCTCAGTAAATTTTAATAACTAGGCATAGTAAAATACTGATTTCTGCCCATGTATGAGAAAACATAACCCGTGATCCCAATTCAGACATTTTTCCAGTTCTTCACCATTATCATTATCAAGGTGAACAAAAACTTCCATAAAGTTGTAAAAAGCAATGCTAAGTACTGATGTTCTCTTCAGACATGAAGTCAATGCTGGGTATCTCATTACTCTTCAGTTATGAAGTTATGTACTGGCTTCCTGAAGTCTTGAGATGCAAACCTGAGTCTGGGTTTTATTTCTACCGCCATGTTTTAACAAACCTGTGTAATGTTACAAGTTCCTACAGGTTTGTTTTTTTTTGTCTGGGGTGTCCATTACTCAAGTCAGGAAACAACAGTAGCAATCTGAACCCAAAGAATGATCAGGGCACTTGGGGGATTCTCAAAGGTGGTTTATGACTCTGTGCCAAACTTATGTGCCGATCACTCCTCCCAATCAAAGCAAAACCTGCAAAGCACTGAAAACTTTTTGCATCTTATTTTCACTCAGTTTAATACTTTAATGTCACAAATGTCTTGTAAGCTGACAAACGCTGTTCAGAAAGAGATGGCAGACAGAAAAGGGGCCCAGGTATGTTACTCTTTATATTAGTTGCATTTCTTTGTCTTGCTTTCTTTTTGTAATTTACTTTGCCACTGAATTTTTCAATTTTTCTTATGCTGATACTCCCTACAACCTGTACTGTCAGTCATGTACTGACATCAGAGTTTGAAATAAAACTCCTACTATACACTTCAGGAAGGAAAGAGGGAAGGAGATACTACTCAAACTACTTTGAAGATCCAGATGAATACTAAAATAATTTCAGTTTACAGGGCACTATTTTAACCTGTCCCAAATCACTGTGTCTAAAATCATAAAACACACAAAAAAATTCTATAACACATTCATATAACTTTAGGACTTATTATTTGTATTATGTAAGACAAATTTGAAGTGAGGATCTGGATCAGAGAAGCAGGATCAGCACTGGTTTATAATATTTCTCACTGATTTTATAGATTTTGTTTCTGAACACTGAGTGCCACAGAATCTGAAAACCAGTGTTTGTAATTCTACTGTCACTCATTCTTGGGAAACATGAGTCTGATTGACCTGGGCTGCTGGTAACTCAACTCAGTATTTTTCCAGCAGACCATTGTTGGTCCATCTATACATAAGAACAGAAAGTACGAGATCACTAAGTCTTCTAAAATGTACAGAGTGTACCAAGAGAGGGAACCACAGAGGAAATATAAATATTCAAAGGCTGCTCTTTTTAAAATTACTGAAATTCAGAAGCATAACCATATTTAAAAGAGTTTTTAAAAATTATACTACATCCCCAGTATATATAAAGCAGCAGCTGATTTTCAACTGAAAGGAAAAGCAAATCCTCAGGGAAACTGCACAAATACTTCAAAGGGTCAAAACACTTATCAAAATTCTTGTCATCAGTGAGCAGAACTGTTTGTCTCTGCAGAGAACTTGTTTATTATACCCCAACCTTTCCTGGAGGATGCCAGGACAACTCGGCAAGCTGGAGGCAGAGCAAGAAGTCAGATTTTCAATATTTAATGCAAAATGTACCAGCAGAACAGGATAGTCAGTATCCTCCTGCAGACTTAGCCAGTAAAAGGTGAAAGGCCAGAATAAAAGCAGCAACAATGTGAAGTGCCCAAGTACTGCTTGCTGAGAAAGGTTTTAGAATTAAATAGGAAAATAACTCCCAACAGCCCCTTTGGACTTTACTAATGCTGATTTTTTTTCTGTAAGAAACTACCCTGTGATTGTGGGTGAAAATGCAAAGTGAAAAATGACAGAGAAATCACTGAGAAGTGTCCATTGAAATTCACCAGAGCTGGAACATGCAGGATGTGGCTGGTACTTCCAACAATGCTGAGGGGCCAAGGAGGATCGACCTGGAAAATGCAGCTTGTGACGAGAATTGGTTGGGCTTAATCCTATTTTAAGATTTCTGCAGGAGCAGAGCTTTGTCCAGCCCAGTCCACAGAACCTGGCTTATATCACTCCACACCACCAGCTGCCCCTCAGACACCCAGGAGAGAGAGGGACTTTTCTAAATGGAGGTCCAGAAATAGGCAGAGTGTTGCAAGGGACACACAAACTTTCCTGCAGCTTTCCCCTCCCAGCACCCCAGGATGCACTTCATGTTTCTCCTTGAGTCTCAACCCCCAGGCAAACACAGAACAGAAGTAATGTAGAATCATCAGGGTTTTTTCTGCCAAAGAAAACCACAAATCATTCCCCACTTTTTTCCCCAAAGGAAGCCTGTGGTCCCCAGACAATTTTGAAAGCATAATATGATTGCTTTTCCATGTTTTAGTCTTAAAATTATGACCACATGCCACTTGGCTGCACAGCTGAAATCCCACACTGTAATTCAGCAGGCAGATGCTGTGTGCCAGCTACAGGTCTGACCACAAGAGAAGGTGGGGAAATGTGAGAGCACTGCAACTCCAGCAAGGGTACTCACAGAAATTAATCTCTTTGGGGCTCCCCTGATAATCAGTACAGGGAGATAACAGAATTAAATCACTTCACAGAGGAGATTAAACTGAAGATGGAGTCTTTCCTGTTCCAGAGTAAACCCATGGAGACCAGTCTCCTACAGTCATGCCTTGCTAGGTGCCCAAATCTCAAAATTTCAATTAGCTTCACAGGTACCAGATAGGTTTTTTTAATTCTCTACAGGCTAGTACACATAACAAAAGGGAGGGCTGGAGATAAACACTCTTTAATGGTATATTTTAAAATCTTTAATCACATAAGAAGTTTTTTCCTAGCTCACAATTTATCTTTAATGATTTTGTTAGGAACTAGATGATTTTTAAAGTCTGTTCCAATCCAAACCATTCTATGATTTTATATTTCAATCCAGTAAGAACAATCTCCAAGGGCACAGTCCATTTTGGCAGAATTGCTTATTATTCCTATATCTTCCTTTTGTAAAAAGTCAGTATAAATACATAGTGTCCAGTCACAGCATTTCTAGTAAAGTGTTGTCAAAGCCTTCAGTCTATATATTGCCAAAGCTTTTGGTTTATTTATTTTCTATCACTACCAGTCTTTCATAATATTTTAATTTAATTAAATCAACTAAGTCTCCTTAGAACAAATGAAGAGAGGTCAGTAAACCATCAGGTTTTTCATTTACATACACGGTATCTATTTGTGATTTTAAACAAAATATATTTTAAAGCTGAAGTTGCTATAGAGCCATAGGTGGCACAAAATATATCAAAATGCTAAATAAAACTTAATTGCTTTCAGAACTTCCTAGGCAAATGATTGAACTCAAATCCCAACAATTAATGTGTTCTAAATATACACACACACTCAACATAAAAATAAGCAAATTCTGGGGAAAAAACGTTTTATGAATACTACAGTGGCATCCTCTGAGAGAGTACTCTAGGACAACCCTGCCTGAGCAGGAAGGTTGGTGTGGTCCCTTCCAACCTGACCCATTCTGTGATACTGTGAACCCCTAGCAAAGGTAGACAAATGACAGCCAAAAGGATGATTCTCAGAGGCCATTTTCATAGAGTATCTAACGTTTCATGCATTATTTAGGATTGCCACGTCTGAAAATACTTTCATAAGAATAATTTTTTGGATTGCCCTGAATGGAACCATTTGTCAATGTGTCACAGAAAAAAAATGAACAGTGGCTTCTTCTCTTCCCAGAAACCAGTGCTGATCATTAGACACACATTCCTTCCTAACAACTTGCTGAGAGGCTAAATCCAATACCACAGACCACACTGGGGGAGTTAAAGGATGATCTGCTGTTAATACTTTTTAGAAGAGGTCCCCTTCAAACTCCCGTGCTACATCTTTCTCCTTTTAGTACTGCAGCTAACTAAGAATGCTAATAAACTATGTGGTATGATTTGATTTTAATTAGAGGTTCACATTTTAAAGCAAAATTAAAAACAAGCCCAACTATGAAGCACACAGGCAATGCTTGCTTAAAGTTTCAATCACTCTATTTGATAAATTACATGCTCAAAAGATTTTTTAAAAATTTACTTCTTCTCCCCCACCCCCAAAAGTACAATATATAGGACCTTGGTTTAAGAGCCTGTCTTCACAAGCACTGAAACTGATGATTCATTTGTTAACGCTTCAAAGATATTTAATGTGTTTTTGTTTTCCCCATAAATGGCAAATCATCCTCACTCTTGTTTGAGAGTAGAAAGAAAGGTACAGAAATCCCATGTTTGCACACACCACTGGCACTCAACTTCTCCACCCAAATCTTGTGGCAGGAACTGCCAAGGCAGGGTCGAACTGGGGAACCTGTGACAGGGCTAGTACAGTAACTGTGTATTTCTAGCCTCAGTAGCAAGTGTGAGTATCTTCCTATCCAACTTCCAGTAAATGACAGTTAACTTCTTGCAGGCTTAAGTGGTCCCAGAATCGTCCAAGGCATTCAGACTCCTGCTGGAGCTCTGACTTTTCCACAGTATGCCTTCTCTGAGATAGGAAAATGATTTTAATCTGGTCAAGCACCTCTCATTCACTGTCTCGACAGCTGGAGACAGCTGAAAAAGAAACTGAAAATCAGCTAGCTAGCCTGCAGGGTAGTTTTTGATGTCTGTTTTATTCCTCTTTGTAAGGAGGATGATGCAGGCAAATCCTAACAGCTGGTTAGTTTTTCAGCTGTGACAATAAATGTGTTAACTACTGTCCTTGCCTAACCACTGCCCAGCTGGCAGCTTCCTGCTCAGCCCAGCTGCCCCCTCTGAGGACTGACTGATATCAGCTCTTTCCTGGAGAGATGTTCTCTAGGGATGCTGACTTAGCAGGAGGAGGCAGACAGTGAACTAGTGCCATCAGCGACCCTAGGAGGAAGACTAACACAAGTGGTTACTCAATTTTATGGGATGACAGGGGATTAAAAAAATTCTACATATGTCCATAATGTCTGACAAAACATTGAATGTTTTTTACTCCAACAAGTGAGATGATGAAGAGGTAGAGCCTCAAGAGCTGTTAGTTTGAGAATACTAATTTTGTCTATTTGCCTATTCATAGGCAGTGCCAGCATCCATATATGCTGATCTCCTGGCCACTTCAGTGATGCCAGTGCAGGAGATGCATCCATTCGTATTGGAGACACATGCAAATCATCATCTGCCTGGAAATGAGAGTAGAAAAATCAGATTTCCATGGCTAACTGTTCATCATTTGAGAAACTACCAGCACAGCTCCAAAAAGATGATAATATGAAACAGATTTTAAAACAAAATCCCTGTTTTTCTCCATGAAGTTCATCAGGTCCTTGAAAGGCAATGTTTGCAGTTACATTTTTCAAGAAGAAAAGTTACCCTCCTCCCAGCATTTTTGCCTTTTATCACTATAAGGAAACATACCCGGAGACCTCTAAAGCTGCCCTAGAATGGTCACTGGCTCTTTACTGAACTTTCAGGCAAAAGGGTAAAATATTCACATGTTATCCAGTGGACTGATCTTCACCAAGGTGACCACCCAACAGGCAATTTCTCTTGGAACTGGACAGAACAGCAGCAGAGACTGAAGAGCACTATTAATGTAAAAGCAGAAGGTGAGCAGGAGGTACGTGAAGTACAAAATTTCCAGTATCAACCTGTGCTATGGCCTCTGCCAGGACAGTTCCCCACCTCCCTGAAGGGTCAGTCAGCAGTGGCAGACACAGGAGAGGCAAGAGAGTTCTGCCTGCTCCAAGTGCAAGTCATTCTACAAGAAAGCCCACTAAATATGCTCTGTGGTGAAATGTATCTGTTCATGATTAGCTCAGAGCGATGGCTCCTGCGGAACACTTATGTGAGAGGACACTACGGTGAATGGAAACAGCAGACATGGACCACATTTGGTCTCCAAGACCCAGGTGGAGACCAAAATGCCAGAGAGAACCAAGGCAAAGAGGAAACAATCTCATCTGCCTCTGGAGAGCAGCAGAGAATAAGCAAAGGCCAGTGAAACTGCCTTTGGGAAGACCATGCTTTACTGCATGCATTGGAGTCTGACAGCTGCTGAGAATAAAAATAAATCACCTCCTCCATGGGTTCCAAAAATGACCAGATCCCATCATATACTTCTTTTGTGGTCTGATACACAGTTTTTGGACATCTGGATCTAGTGATACTGTCTCTATTAATGCTTTAAATAATCAGAGTATCTTATTTTTACAAAACAGTCCATTCGGACTGTTGGGCTGCTTTGTTTGTATCAAATTCCTGTAACATTTCTCTGTGGAAAAAGACTGAATTTCTTTAGGATTTTACAGGCAGGGTTCCTACAACCCTTTCCTTATGGCTGTCTGCCCTGTGACACTTCTCACATTACTGGTGGTCTAAAGGGGCATCAAAGCTTGTGGAACTGGCACTCTGTGGCAAACCAACAGAGCACTAAGCTCACATTTACATGCCCACACGGAGAAAGGGAGAGACAATTAGTAGTCAGGCATTACATGATCTGAAATATCACTGTGGCACATGTCAAGTGCTTAAAGGTAATTTTCAGTGCCACCATCTAAAACTGTACTAAAACTGTACTTGTTACCATAATAATTTCTGATAAAAGTTATCTGAGCACAGTACAGACCTACATGTCTCCCACAACACACTAATGAATAAACTAAACAATTTATGCTTCCTATTACTTCATATACTAAGGTTTAATTAATCAATTCCAAAGGCTAAAAAAGCAAGAGGGAATAGAACACAACAGAGCAACGCCAGAGATAATAAGTACTAGCATGGACTACTTTTAATCAGGTCCCCAAAGAGAAGTGAAAATAACTGGAAATGAAAGTAATGAATGGAATTTCACAGTTCTGCCATCCATGTGATAAGTTAAGACAGAATAAAGGAAGGTGGTATTAGAATGAAATTCCTTGCTGTAGCAAGTGGTGGAACTTGGTGTTACTGACAGTCAAAAACCTTACAAAACCAAACCCAAAGAAAAAACATCCTAAGCAAAGCAAGAAAAAACTAACTCCTGCTTCTGAGAAGCAGATTCACTGGGCAAGAAAATAATTAAGAATTTTGAAGAATGTATGAGAAACACCATTTATCTCTGTTCTTGTCCTCTCTGCCCATGCCTTTTAATATTAAAAGACGAATTAATTGTTTAAAGATTATTTCAGAACTTCATATTTCACATTAAGAGTGTTTGGTGCCTTAAAACCACTGTAGCCATGGCATTTGGCACTCTTGATATACTTTAATTAGTACATCCCTCTGTAAGACTCTATTCCCTGTTCTAAATCACTTTTCCAGCATTCAACTTTTAGGTTATCCTTTTTTTTCTCATGAGGATTTGCTATAAATCCCTGCTCCACCCTGATTATTAGTTCATTAACTTCTGACTTTAATTAGTTTCTATCCCACATCAGAATTCCTTCACTAGTAACTGATGTTCAAGTTCCACTAAATTGTCCTTTTGCTATATCAATTGCATTGTCCAAGTGCAAAGAAATATTATTAACATCCTTTGTCTGTAAAATTTGTTATGAGGATGAGTGTTGAGCAGTTTGCATTTGGAGGTGACTAGGTAACATAGAACTAGGGTGGAGAATTGGTGCTAGAACCCAGAACTTCCCTGTTTCTTTTTTTTTCTTCTTGGTGTGTTTGTTGGACTTTTTTTTTTTTTGCTGCTCTCTTCTTTTGTGGCCCCACAACTCTCCTCTTGCTCTCCCAGTCAGCCTCCTTGTTATGAGATATTCTTTCTTGTACTGCCAGTCACTAGAGATCAAGTTGTTTCTGCACATCCCCAAGTGGAAGGCAGTGAAATGTGTTTGTCTGATGGAGATCCTGAAAGTGCAGTCCCCTCCAATTCAGGCTAAGGACACTCACAACCAATCAAGGGTATTTCTGTACTGAAACAGTGGCTTTTCTAACAGTTTTTTTTAAGAAAAGCCACTACTTATCTTCTGGACTGGACAAAATCCCAGTGTTTGGTCTTTTCAGTCTGATGAGGACTTAAAAGAACAGGTAAAGATTCAAAGCACTAAAGCACAGATGGCAAGTGACAGCTATATGTAATTTCTCTGCCACTAATTTCCACTTTCCCACTTCCTAGCACTAATTTTTCAATACCCTAAATAATCCTAATCCCAGTCTCAGTCATTTAAAATATATCTGTATCACTCTTGTCTATACAGTTCATATGCATCCCTTATCATCAGATAGTAAGTCTAAAAAGCGGATTTAATCTTTTGCTTCTCTGAATTCAATTAGCTCGTATCAGCTTCTCATGTCACAAAAATATTTTATGTGGGTTCACAGTCATTCAGGTTAAAAAGTCCTTCAAAGCATCTAGTCACATTTATTGTGCTTGATGCCACATGTGGTGCCATTAAATGCTTGAATCATAGAATCAGAATCATTACAGTAACTGCATGGCTCCGTTATTAAAAATAATGGGCCGACAAGTTGCAAAGGTCTGTTTCAAGCCGTTTTGTAGCTACCAGTCATTGCAAGGAGCCTACGTCAAAGGCTTGCTGACTGACAGTCAATTATTTCTCCTTCTATTACAGCTGCTGGATCAACAGTGGTTTCAGATACTGGACAGCTTGTCACAGGACTTGCAGCTGTGATATTCATTGGATATTAACATTAACTTAACAACTGCATATGGATTTGCAGGTATGTGTATCAATCTAAATATGTACAATACAGAGACACCACTGTTGTCGAGGGAAACTTCTCTTCAGTATCTGCTGTCACAGATGCTGTGACAGCTGTATGAAACTACTGAAATGGCATTCCGGTTCACTGAAAGGGACAGCTTCCCCAGATTAAAAAAAACTGAAATGGTCTTTTTCAGACTAGTATTGTGAAAGACATAATCTGTTTTGACAAATGCTTTAAGAAAAGTATAAATGTCCTCTTCTTCCAGTCTGCTTCGATCTTCTTGTTTCTCTTTACCCACACATTGCTGTGTCATATAAATCCATTTGTTCTGGGATCAGATAAACATTTGTTTTTCTCAGTGACAGTCACTGCGGCCTTGATCCTTACAGCCAACAGAAAGACTTGTGGTCGCTTCAACAGGGTATTCAAATCCTGTAACTGACATTAAAACTGTTGCAGAGACAATAAGCTAATATGAATGCAGGGAATCCCTGCAGCCACACTGAAACACCAGTATCACTGTATAAATCCTTTCCACTCACACCATTCAGATTCAGGAACTGAGAGCTTGTTCTCTTTCTAAAAATCAGTAATACAGCATAAAAAAATTTCTTTTTCCAGCAAATGACACATTTGCTTATGCACAGTTTTGTCCTTCAATGCCTACTAACCATATAAAAATAAAATTGAAGTCAATACTTTAAAGAAGTACTTGCATGCGATTTACTTCCTTTTCCTCATCTTTATACATTTATAGAAGATACATTTATTCAGTACAATCCAGGCAATTTACCAATAAAGAGCCATCCTTATTTTTCTCTAACAACATTAGTTGCAGGCGTATCACTAGGGTAGAGGAAGTTATACATGGTATTTATCAGATTCTGAATGCTATGCTTTTGCTCCATGTTTAATAAACACTAAATTTTATTTTATTGGATCACATCTTTATAGGTGAATCAAGCCCATCACTGTTTGCATCATCACAGAAAATCAACCAATGGCTAAAATATAATCAAATTCATTAATTAAGGTATGATCACGTAAATTCTATCCTGTATAGCAGGAAAATGAATAAAAAAAACCCAAAACACAAACAAACCAACAAATGACACATAATCAAATACACACCTGATTTTCACCTGAGGAAATAACCCTATTCCGTGTTTCCTGTGATAAGAGGTTCTATTATCTGTTATTCAATTGCATTCAACTGCATTCCACTGAACTTCATCAGTAATCTCCTTATTATTACTTCAAGCAACAAATATCTTTACACAGTTGCTGTTCATCCTATAGATGAGCTATTTACAAGAAACCAATGATGCTGACTATCTCAGTTGACAAGGCACAGCACAATACAGCTTAATTCCCACATGTGCACTAAAAATTCTCATCCAGGACAATCTGAATACACACTAAAGAAAAGATGAAGAAGACAAAAAGGACAAACATTACCTCAAGAACACAGGAAAGCCAGAGTAGTCAAGATTCATATTTTTAAAGAAAAAATAATTTTGTTCCATAATCTTTTTGCAGTATCCAAGTACAACAATACGTCACTACAGTAAATATCCTGAAGAAGGAAAGGAGCTTTCCACCCAATTACTTAACAATCCAATAGAGCTGAAAAAGGCTGAAAGACATTTATTACCTTGGTAGAAAATGAAGAAGTACCAAACATTTTTCTAAAAGTACTTAAAAACCATAATCACAATCCATGCACTAGAACTCCAGGCCACATTTAAGATATTCCTTGGAGGTTTTTGCAAACCAGATTATCAGATAATAAAGGATCTGGCATCAAGTAGTCAAATAAACTTTTCTTAACATTAATGGGATTTTAATCAATACAATGAAAATAATATAATAAAGGATGAAGTGAAAGAAGCATGAAGAGATTACTATTTAAAGTAATAGAACAACAAAAGGCTCAGAAAAAACCCTCACACTTCTGGAACTGAGCTGGAGACAATATGTGTACTTTTTGTTCCTGCACCAGCACACAATGCTTCACTAATCACCTTGAAAAAGCTTCTGCATAATAACATACAGAGAGAAAGTACACTGCTATTTTTCTTTTATAAATTATCAATGAGAACGATGCTGATACAGTTTTATAAAGCATTTAAGAAAATTGGGTTTCTGTCCCAATTCCAGCAAAACATTTGGTCAAAGGTTTTTAATGTTTTTTGTAATCTCACACTGCTCTTGATGATTTTAGTGAATGAATCAGTATTTTAAGCTTTTTTTTAATTATTCCTGCCCTTTTTTTCCTTTTTTCTTTTCTGTATTCCCAGCTGTAGATTGGAAAAATATACCATGGAATATCTTTTAAGAATTGTCACATAAGAAAAACCATATTAGTTTTTCCACTGCCATGAAGACCATGTCTGAAATGCAGTATATTCTGGATAGAAATGGCATATTGGTTTGTCTTTTTGACAGTTATGAAAGATAATGTCAGTCAAAATAAGTACTTTTGGTAACGCGCGCAATTGTCTTTTCAGTACCAGAGAGATCTTGAACTCAAAAGCCACCAAAATAAACTATATTTTGGCCTATTATGAGTAACTTCTTGACTCATTACACTACATATTTGAGAATCTGAGAGCAACACACTGGCCCAAGTCAAAGTGATCAGAGAAAACAAAAAAATTGAGGTGACTCCCCTTTCTCACTCCTGCCTCTTTCAGGAAGGCAGATTTCCAAAGGGTGTCTTCAAGGGCCAACAACCAGAGTCCAAGTTTTCTTGGATGTGTGGGTGAATGTAGGGATGGAATACAGAAGGCCAGGCTCCCTTCTCCTCCCTAACATGCAAGCATGAAGAGCCATCTCTACTACAGCTGTGGTCTGTGTGAACAGCAACAGGTCTTTTTCTAATCATCTGAAGTACCTAAGACATGTTTAGTCAATTCATGACCAATTAACAACAAACCAATCTGTCTCACAAAGTTTACTTATGCAAAAGTAGGCTTCTGAACTTGTACTACTCATGGAAGTCTCAGATGCCAGTAAACCACAACCATTCAACAGGTTGAATATTCAAATGATATAGTTAAGCCTTCAAAGACAAGCTCAAAAGCTTTTAGCCATTAAAATAATGCTGACAAAGTCAGTTAAGCAAAACTCAATTAATTTACAAAAGGAAAAAACAGTTAGTTTATGGCCTCAGTAGAACATTGTGACATGATGTGAAACAACATTGCTGAAAGAATGGATGTTCTAATGCCTGTTGGAAGACGCTCATTTGAAAAGATTAAATTCAAAAGGATAAATTTTTAAAATCTTCTTTGTTTCAATAGATTTCATTACCTAGAGAGGTTGCTGTATGACACGAAATGGGCAACCTGAAAGGTCAACCGGAAAGACTGTCAGAGTTGCTGCACCACAATTTGCTGGGATGTATTTCAAACACATGAGCCTCTCCACGGCTAAGAATTGAATCAAGACATTTACATTAATGGGCCTTTGACAGACTAATACTCAATTTTCTTATACTACACAGAAACTGCACAACATGAGCACCATTACAAGATATATAGCATATGGATACCATTAAAGCTCAATTATAAGGAATACTTGCTCATTTATTTCTCTAAGCACTACTGCAAGGAATGTAGCAGCAGTTTCACAGATGTCAAGTGAAAATAGTAGCCTTTCATTTAATTTGCTGAAAGATTGTTCCCTCCTATTAACTAATTTCCTCCTAAAGATGTGTCAGTGTTATAACAATAAAAACGTCATTTTAACATGAAGTTTAAACCAGTGAAGGCAAATTGCTGGAACAAACTACTTAGCTGTCTTGCTAACCTCTTTTTATTTCCTTCTCAATGGGTCTCAAACTAGCCCATCATTGTACAAGTCTCATTTTGTCTTTACCCTCTGCTACATGGATTCCTACAGCGACATGAATGTATCCACGGCATTTACTGCTGGAGTTTCATTACTGCTTGTTTAATATAAAACAACAGACTATTCTGATAAGTCTTTTAAAATTATATTCAGTTATACCACATCCTCTAAGCCAGGTCTACTCAGTTAGGTTATGGTGTGCTGCAGTGTCAAGGTCTGCGCATTAAAAAGAGGGAAACACAAGGACACTCAGTTTTTTATGCGAGATTAGAGCGAGAACACCACATATTCTGGATGTTGGCTAGGTGCATCCACCTAACTCAATGTTTAGAAGAGAGTCCATATCTGCCTATTGGATAAGAAGTCAGGCTGAATGTCTTCCCCAACTTAAAGACATGTTAGTGAGCTCCTACTCTTCCCTGTCCTTACAAAATTTAGTCAAGGCAGAACACAATCATGAAAGTGTTGCTTATTGGGTTATTTATTCTTAAGGTTCACTTGTCAGGCTTTAACTCTCTACTCTCTTTGCTACTTACTCTCTACTACAATGATTTCCAAAATTATATGGCAATATTAGAGAAAAAACCCAGCAGAGTCAGCCTGCACAGCATCATATTGGCCCTGTGATCTTCAACGTCTTAATAAATGACTTGGACAGAGGTCTGGAAGGGACACTAAGCAAGTTTGCAGATGATTTAAAACTGGGAGGAGCTGTTGACTCCCTTGAAGGGAGGGAGGCAAATTAGAGGGCTGGGCAATCACCAACCATATGAAGTTCAAGAAGGGAAAGTGCTGGATTCTGTACCAGGGATGGGGCAACCCTGGATGTACAGACAGACTGAGGAACATTACCCTGGAAAGCAGTGCCCTGGAAGGGGACCTGGGACATGGCAAGTTGAACATGAGTCAGCAGTGCCCTGGCAGTCAGGAGGGCCAAGCGTGTCCTGGGGGGTATTGGGCACAGCATCACCAGCCAGGCAAGGGAGGGGATTGTCCTGCTCTGCTCTGCACTGGGGCAGCCTCACCTCGAGTGCTGGGGGCAGTTTTGGGTGCCACAACATAAAACAGACATTGAGCCATAAGAGAGTGTCCAAAGGGGAGCAACGAGGATGGTGAAGGGCCTTGAGGGGAAGGCACATGAGGAGTGGCTGAGGCCACTTGGTCTGCTCAGGCTGGAGAAGAAGAGACTGAGGGGAGACCACATCACAGTCTACAGCTTCATTGTGAGGGGAAGAGGAGGGGCAGACACTGATCTCTTCTCTGTGGTGACCAGTGACAGGACCTGAGGGAATGGCCTGACAGAAAAGTTGAAGTTTTGCAGTTAATATTCCACACCTTTTAATGAGGAAAAATCTCAGATAGTTACAAAAAGCCAGGCATTCATATACATGACTGAATTTGGAGGAGCTTTTGGACATTAGTACACATGTCAGTCCTGCAACCACCCATTTTGCCAGCACAGCTGAATAAGTTACAGCACTGGATGTCATTCAGGGTTATATTTTATCCTACATATCTACAAACTAATTCTTTAATGTGTACTCTTTGTCAGTTGTAATATTGTGTAGTACATGAAAGCACAGAAAAAGAGTGCAGCTGATCTAACTGAAAGTTACAGTGTGATCAAACTGATTTACAGTGCTGGACTACCTAATCCACCACAGAATGACTTCAAAGAATACATAAGACACTTAAAAATATCTCTTTCTCCAAACAGCTGCATGTCATGTAACTACTCTTATTTTGCCATGTGCAAACTAAGCTTTATTACTGCAAATGCTCATGAAAATTGTGTTACATTGGTGACTTCAAAGAAAACAATTAGCAAATTTGAAAATAAAACAATTTAGAAACTGTAAATGTTGACAAAATGGTTTGAAGCAGATTCAAGGCATTTAATTATTCGAACAATTCAAATATGAATTATTTGCAACCATTTGCTAAAAAGAAAGAAAGCCAAATTCACTACATTCTTCATTCGTTTGATTTGTTCCAAAGAGATTTGTTCAATATAACTAATGCAATAAACTGCAGTGCTGCCCAATTGCTAATTTTGAAGTGTAAGCTGAATGAAATTTTTTTGATATGAAGAACAAAATGGAATATTTCAGGGTCCTAAAACCCCTGACATGCCACTGGCTGTGAAACAGAAATCAATAGCCAGCCTAAGATGGTCACCACCAACACGCATTATTCACAGTCATTAAGATCAACCGCAAACCTCAGACAATTTTCAAGTTCCACACTTAGTGTTTGATTTTCTGTGATTGTTTTGTTTGTTTGGCTGGTTTTTTTTTTTTGTGCAACTGAGAGTTTTGCATAAAGCAAAACTGATATGAGATCTGCATGAATCTTACTCTCTTTCACTAAACCAACAGAATTTCCAAGTAGGTCCTTTCTAAAATTCCAAGGCTGTTATTTGATTAGAGCTTCAGTAACTCTCTCCCTCTCCTTCCCCAATCCCTTATATATTTTATTGTTATTATAGAGCAGTTAAACCTTTTCATTTCTGCTTAAAATATTTGATTTGGCTAGCTCTCTGCTCAGATTGAGCTGAATCAAACAAACGGCATAGATGGCTTTGCTTTACTTAGTTATCCAAAACCGGGTTTGTGATCCCCATGTGTGCTGAGAACAAGCAGGTCAATGGTGCCAAGCAATTGTACACTTTTAGGCACTTTTGCATTTACCCACGAAACACAGCACAGCAAGTGGGGAAGACTGGGAGAGATACTTAAGAAGTTCAGCTCCTGAGCTGAACCAACCTGCTAATGAAGACACCCACATTGATTTCATGATCTTTATTAACAAGCCCTTAGGCAAACCTGCCCACGATCCACCTATCGGTAATATCTGATTTGGACTCTCTAGCTAATGCTTTCTTTTAGAGGAAGCAATAACCTAGGGAGCAGAAGCACATGTCTAAGAAGTGAAAAACCCAAGCCTGCTGAATTCCTGGAGAATGTCTCAAGTACTACGAAAAAAGCTCTTCTGGCAAATGCTGTCCATCTTCTGTTCAAATTGTGTCACAAAATAAGTGAAAGGACAAGATTCACTGGACTGAAAACTCCTGGCTTTTGGTGTCCCAGAGCACCTTCTCTAATGCACTCCTAATGAAAATTTAAACAACTACAAAATTCCTAAAACAAGGCAAGCATATTCCCCAGAAGTCTTATGTAAATAAATCAGGTGGCTTTAACTATCTGTTCACTGACATTCTAAGGATACTGAATAGTTTTAGACCCTTTTCAGCGTCTGATCTACATAGATACTTCATGCTTTTTCTGGTCATTCATTAAAAATAAGACTAAATATAAATCATAGTGAGAAGATTACAATTCTTTGTAGATTTTAGTAGATCACGTCTAATAGCAGCAAAACCAGGCAGTCTGCTTAAGAGCATTTTCTCTTACTAATTCCACTGCTAGGATCCTAGCTGTAATTTTTGTTCAGTATCATTTGATTTCCTAATAGACAAGAGGCTCGAGCATGGGGTGTCTACAATAACCTTCATGCCTCATAAAGAAAGCAAGAAGGGCACAAAAACTCTCCCCCTCAAGTCACCTTGTCAAGCTAATTCAACACACCTAGACATTCTCCTTGCATTTCTGAAAAACACTTAGGAATAGGTTATGAAAAATGCAAACTAGTATGACCAATATAGTAATTGCATTGGTTACATTTACTAATTTGTCAAAATTAAGTCAATAAGAGCTTTAGTAACACCATTATATTACTTGATTAGTTTTGAAAGTGATTATCGTAAGAACCCTATTTAATTGGAAGCATCTCAATTTACAGGATACATTAAATTCTCAGTAGCATTTTAAGACATTTCAACATATGCAGGTCAATTACCAGTAATCACTGCTTCGTACAACTGCTTCAGAAGAAATTTCTGTGCAACACTGGAGAAGAATGAAAGACAGTTCTAAAAATTACAACTGAACCTCAGTTCTGAAAGATACAGCTGAACTTCAGCTCACGTTATTATGGTAAAAGGCCATATCTAATATCTATGCTGTTAGAACTATTCTGAAATGCTAAAGATTATAAAATCTGAGGAAAGATTAGAGAACAGTCATCTACCTTAAAACGGATGATGATAATTTGTCAGGACTGCCAAATTACTGAAATGCACTAACTTGCACTCATGCCCAGCTGCACATTAATTACTAGATTAGAAAGTTATAATTAATTTTCTTAATATCACTACACCACTTTTCTTCCTTGAGTTAATAAAAACAGATTGCAATCAATCTTTGTTAATTCATGCTGCAGAACGTAACTGCCATAGCTATTTCCATATGCGAAGAACACCGCATGCACAGCTCTTGCAGTAATACCCTGCCTGGAAGCTGAATCTTCTGACATTTTAATGAAGTGTTGTAATAAGGCCAATAAATTATAAATTATAATTTGACTTAGTATAGTTAGTAGAAAAAGTACAAAAGCTTAAGAATTAATTCTTAAAGAATCTTCTCAATGACAAAATTTAGAAGTGGATATCATGTTCCAACATATTTTGAACTGGAATAGAGTGTTTACTCATAGCTGCATTGTTGAAAACCTTCACTGTTGAGACTTTAAAAATTTTTTTCAGCAACTGGCTTTGTCATTAGAAATCATCAAAAATGCCCCAGGTCTTTGCACATATCGCAAGAAGTTTTGAGGACTAGTAAAGGAAAACAACTTTATAGAGATACATGGTGAAGTTCATCAAAGTTCTCATCAAGAGCATTCAGTTATAAATACAGCAAAGTTAATTAATGCAGCATTCAAACCAGCATATATTCACCTGTGTCCATATCTGCATTAGTAACAAAAGGTATTTTTATAACATGGAAAGGATTATTCATGTAAAATCAATGCACCATTTTTTCATTTTCCATTAAGCCCAAAAGTTGGTTTATTTCTCCAGCCTCATTAATGTTTAAAAGGTATATTTATTTTCTCTCCTTACTTCCCTTCCTTTGTAAAAGACAACTGTAGAAATATGGGAATTAGGACATCATGGCATCCACAGTGTATGTGGCCTATTCTATTTTGATCTAATAGAAGTCTTCACACAGTCAGCTTAAGCAACAGAAAGGGAAGAGCCAATGTCAGCAACAAATGAAGGTTTAAAATATTTTTTATTTGGGTGTTTGTGAT
Organism: Eopsaltria australis; assembly: GCA_034509425.1. Lineage (NCBI taxonomy): Eukaryota > Metazoa > Chordata > Aves > Passeriformes > Petroicidae > Eopsaltria > Eopsaltria australis. Next base: position 127,423 of record JAVTVJ010000068.1, on the reverse strand, counting down.
TCTTAATGTTTCTAAAGTCTTACAGGGAATGGTAAAGAGGAAGTAATTTTGTATTTGGGAAAGATTAGAGATAGGAACAGGGATTTTAAGGTAATTTATAGCATTCAGCAGCAAAGGCAGGCACAAGCTTTTATTATGTGTTTCTTTCTCCCAAACTTCCCTACAGGAGCCCAATTTGCCTTACTCTCCTAAATGTTATATGCTTTTTATCTATATATGTAAAACATCTGTACATTTGTGTTGAGGTATAGCACACACCCCCCTCCCCCCCAGTGTATACCAAAATACACATAGGCTTGATTATGACTCTTTCCAGAATATTCAAATATTTCAATATATTTAAGTCCTTAAGGAACAAGGTCTAGGCTAGGACAAGTAGGATTTATGGATCAACTCTTCCATAAATGATCACATGCTAAAGCAGCAACTTTAGTGTATATCCCACGGAAGGGCTACAGAGAGACAAACAACTAGGTGACCTCAAGAACATTAGGGATGTAGGAGGCAAGGAGGTAAAAGAAGGAGGGATGGAAGGAGGGATGGAAGGGGGGATGGAAGAGAGGAAAGGGAAGAAATGAATAACATTCTGTCCAGAAGTCTCAGAAGACATATGTGGGACAATATCCAGTACAACTCTCAAATACTGATTTTCACATGCCATCAAAGTGAAACATCTGGAAAAAGACTCAGAGAACCAACCCATAGATCTGGAAAATATGATACATCCAGGATTCAGATTCCTCTTGTGGAGAATGTATGGACAAGAACAGAATCACAGTTCAGTAGAAAAAACTTTCAGAGCTGAAAATGATCACTGGTGTGCTTCTCCTCCAAAATCAAACTGGATTAGAAGATGGAAGCAAGGATGGAAGAGGAGTAGCAGGGTTAGAAAAAAACAAAAAGTAGAGCAGGATCAAAAACAGATTGCAAGAGTTTTGATTTACAAAAAACATACCACAAAAAGGAACTGAATTATCTCAGAACCTTGTACTAAAGAACTGCAACTTAAATTAAGGATCTGGATGCTTAAGAGACACTATGAGAAACAACGTAGCTGTTTTCCAGCCAAAAATTGTGCTGGTACATTGATTGACATCTAGATAACTAAAAGTAATAAACACAGCACTACAGGCATCTGCATTTAATGCTAAGACTACTGTTTAAAAACAATTAGGTGTTCTGTATTCAGCTGGGTGTATGAAGCTGGTCCTAAAGCTGAGAAAATGCAAGTAATGATCAGTGATTATGCAAGCAGGCAAGAAATGAATACTTGCATCATTCCTGCAGAAAAAGAAAACTCTTAAATTCTCACCAGATCTTAAACATAACTGAACTATTAACAAATACTAAACTTTTGTTTCTGATAAAAGGTAAAGCAAAAAATGAATCTGCACAAATGTTCTTACTATTGTCATAAAAAAGACTGATTTCCAGGGGAAAAAAGATAACCTGTTTTATGCTGATATCAATCTAAAAGATTAAATGGAAAATTGTACTGCAAGAGCATCTGACATATCCATGAAAACATATATGCCATGAATTTCAGAATAACAAAAGGAGTCAGGAGCAGTTGTGAATAGTCATCTTAAAATTAAACATGCTTACAAAGATGGCATAACACACACCCCTCAGCACTGGTATAATGAAACTGAAAACCACAAAATTCAAGTTTCACAGTATTAATTACATTATGAAGTGCCAAAAAGAAAAGTTATGAATTCAGATAAGTGAAATTGTTATTTGTGATATACATGATGCACTGGAACTGTACCAGTTACAGCAGGGTTTTGGCTGTCCAGCTGAGAGGCCAAGGTTTGGTGGAGGTTAAGGAGAGAGCCCCTTGTATCAGCAGCAGTAAGAAACCATGAAATGATGAATAAAGATTTACCAACACATACATCTATCTATGTGTTTATCTGAAAGTAAAGATGTCCTTTGAGAAGTATTGAAGGAAATTGCTTTTTCAGAGAGAAAAAAAAATCCAGTATTCTTTGAAGATAACAGCAGAATCTGTTCTCAGTAATGGTATCTGAGAAAATACAGTTAGCAACTCTTGCTCATGCTCATCGTTTTAATATGGTAAGAATATAGAGTAACTACAAACATCAGTCAGCTATTTCCTTGGTCGATCTCAATCCTTATTATCTACCACATCAGATGCTTAAACCACTGTAGGAAAAATAACCAAACAACCCCACAAAGCTGAGAATTTAACCAGGTGGAAGTATCAAATTCCAGCTAAAATACACAAGCAAAGCACTTTGGAAATGCCCCCCCTCCACTTCGCATGGTCATTTCAGAAATGAGTAATGGATTTTGCAGACAAAATCCTGCAAATGTACATAGATTGTAACAAATACATAACGTAAACAACTCATGAGTGGCTTTATAATATGTCTGTTGGAAAATTCTTAGGTGGAACAATCCCAACACAACTATCATTTTTAGATGATGTGTTTTTTCTGAGGTGACTTGAATTGTGATGGAAGTGACTGAGAAATACTTGTGCTCATATATTACACATTTGATGAAACCTGAAGTCTCTAGGAACTGATTCCCTTCCCTCTAAAGGAAGCCTTTTTTGACAGTCACATTTTGTCTACTTTAAGATTATAATTTACTATACACAGAGGAAAATTAGGCCATACATGACACAAGCAATTAAAAGGGAAATGATCTTTAACCAAATGCAAGGATTAATGTGCCTACACTCAGGTGTCAGCATTCCCAGCACAGGAAGGAAAAGCAGGCCAAGGAAGAGCAGCCCAGCAGGCCAGACCCTATGCACTTGGTTTCAGGGCAGCATAAATGCTCCTTGGGTTGCTTCACAGTGCCTTTGCAGTGGGAGCTTGTTCCTGCTGTGCCGGTGAACATGCAAACGTGTCTCATCTGGAACTGAGCCTCATCCTGCACATCCTCACAAACAACTGCAACTCTCAAATATGTCTGGCAATTCAACACTAAGGGTTCCCTTGCAACTCCTGGGCAATGGGAAGGTATGGCATACAAATAACTCCTGACTATCTGCCAATGTTGAGGCGATAACAGCGCTTATAGAGCTAAAGCAAGAGCACGAGCAACACCTCTAGCCATATGCTAATTTATAAAATCCTATTTTCAATAAATGCAATTTCAAAAACTTGTCAGGGAGCAGGAATGTTTCCAATTCTCAGGAAGCAAACTGAGGATCTGATGCAACTTTCCCACCCTGTGTCACTGCATTTCAGTGAAGGATTGGTTACAACCAGACTGGTAGGAAATCTGATGTACCTGCTTGGTACATGCCACCTATTGGCATATCCATTGGTGACTGGGGTGAACTTCCTAGTCCTGATTTCTTCTAGGGCAAAACACAAAGCAGCTCAACCTGCTTACCCTCCCCCTTTCTGGCACCTTTATAGCTTTATAAAGATATCTTTATATATAAAGAAAACTTTTATATATTCTTTATAAAGAACATATCAAAAAAAGAAATTCCACATTTTTTTAAGCCATCAAAACAAAATTTACTGACAGTCAGGGAAAGTTTTGATACCATCTCAAGAGTGTCTGCTGAGGAGGGGTTTGTAAAAGAACACTACCTATTGTTGGCAACACAGAGATCTAGAAAGTGTTTGTAATCGTACATTTTGTGCTGAGGAATACCACTGCTAATACTCACATAGGCTTTTACACAGATAAGTAGTATGATAATTATGAACTTGTAAGTATCTATACTCATTTTACATTGCATTAATAAACTGAGGGGAAAAGTGTGTTTAAACTTAGAATCTGGGACTAGAATCTTTCTTTTGGCTATGAAGAAAGCACTTAAACGGAGAAGGATATTTTGCAGTAATAATAATAGGTCCCAAATTCTTCCTGTGTTATTGCCAGAGGGCAGCCTCCCACACAAATTCTGCATTACAATATTAAGTTGAAGCTGCTAGTTGAATAATACAGACTATCATTATGGACTAACGCCAAAATAATATTTTCCTTGGTTCTTTTTCTTTCTTGATAAAAAGCTACATTCCTTGAGCTATCTCATGAAATTTTGGTGATATTATTATGAATGAGACTTTTTTACACTGCTTAGCGGTAAGTCAGACATCACCACAGGTCAAATATACTGAATATCGAATCTAAAGCACTAGTCATGTAATGGAGAAGTACTACTACTCATTTCAGGTGAGGTGATGACACAGCAAGGAATTTCAGATGAGGCAAAGACATGGTAAGGAATTTGTTTCCTGTGGTGTTCTAACACGTCCTAAACCACGGAAATTTCTAATTTTCTGTTTTTTAACATGCATAACTATTTTTTCAGGTTGTTTTCCATTCAATACTGACTCAAGAAAGGTAAACTTCTTTATGAATCATGCAATGAACTGATATGGCTGTTCTGAAAAAATGTTCTCTTTGTTGAAATCATCCTTGTCATTAGTTACTTATAAATTAGGATGCAATTAATTTCCTCATCTCAAGATGTTAGTGCTTTCGATTAATTGTGCAAGGTCTTCTTTAATCAACGGCAAGAGATTGGTATATCCAGACAGAAGATCATTCTATGCCAAAACATATGTTTAACACAAAACAATTTTTAGAGAGGTAAAGTTCAGCCAGGATTATCTCTTTGCATCCAGTGCTAATGCAAATCCACACTGTGATCCTAATGCCTGAAGGCAAAAGTCTGCTTTCTATTGGTCTGTTTTGCTGCAGGGGAAATCTCAGTGTTTAACGCAATATCCAAATCCTTTTTTGTTATTATTACCACTTTATTACATCAGTGGAGTCATTTACCAAAACCACACATACAAAGCCTTTATAAGGTATGTCTGCTACTTTTAGGTTTTTTTTCTTAAGTAATTTTGATTTCTTCCTCTAAAATTGTGCCAAAATTAGACAGAAGGGATGTAATTAAAGATTTCATCTAAACACAGCTTCTGCATGATCCTACAATAACAAACTGTGCAGACGGTGTAAGCTTTTCATCTCTAAACTCCCTTTAAAAATAGGCTTATTTTTTGCCAAATACTGTCAAAATTGAATAATAACCTTTATTTAACTCTGCAAATTCTGCACCCTTTTTTTCTTTTTTTTTGTTCTTTTTTTGTTGTTGGTTTTTTTTTTTTTTTTAATTTAGATACTAGAGTTAACAGTGCAAACCAGAAAAATAATATTATCAATCCTGGTTGAATCTCTGCAAGAAAGTGCTTCTTGTGTCACTTAGACAAGTAAAAGCATGAACTGCTAATTCTGAAAAAGAATGAAGTATCGTACAAAAGTTTTGCAAAATAATGCAACAATCAATCACATTTCAGGCATTTCTGACAATGTAAGTGGGAAAATCAAGTTGTCAAAAAGGTTTACTGAATTTACATGTTTGGATCCCTTTGTTATAGTCTCAAACTTTCTCAGTGCATTAAAACTCCTTCCAAACTATAAAGGTATGTACTCTTGAATGCATTGATTATGATGTTTTGGAGATGTCACAGAACTCAAAAAGAACTATTCTGTTATATGCTGAATTATTTCCTTAAGAATACTGAAGTTTTACTAATGAGGTACCACACACATTTTGAAGACCATGAGACCTCAAACATGTTTTGAAATTAGGAATTACTTCGAAACTTCGAAATATTTTCAAGCAAATTCTGTTGTCTAAAGACCAACATTTCATACCCCCAAGGTGGTTAGTTTATTGGCCACATTTCTACCTACATGGAAAATGCTGAGAGAGGAGCTCCTTTAAATACCTGCAACCTAAAACACTGCCACCAGCAGTCTGAAGTACCAGAGCGAGTGTCCCAAAAGACACCACCACCTGTGTGTGTGTGTCATTCTTCCAAACACTGTAGCATTTTAGCATAAAACCCCTCTCCAAAGCAGCCAGGTTCTGCTGGGCAAGCTGAGATGGTGGAGAGAACCAACCTATTTAGTAATGCTCTCACAGAACAGACATCTTAGCTGGTGGTAAAAAGTTGTTAAAAAAACCCCAAAAAAACCAAAAAACAACAAAAAAAACCCCACCAAAACAAAAAACTATGGGTGATTTTTTTCTTGCTATTTTCTTTTTTTTCCAAGTGATGTGAGATAAAAAACTGCATTCGAAACTGTGCTATGGGTGTATCTTCTTGCTCTGAATACAGTGGCTGCAAGGGCTTGGAAGTGCCAAGAAACTCTTGTTCAAACTGAACACTTGGAGGCCTGGAAAGACCTGTGGCATAACTTAACTATGCTGTACAAAATGCAGCAATTTAAAAAATAATAGTGATTTTAAAAGTCAAAAGAGGACCTTGTTTAAAGATCATGCTGACAACATCCCAGTGACATAAATATTGCAGCTCTGTCATTTCCATCCTCAGTTTCCTACAAATAACTACTTTGTGCAAACAATTTAGCAAGACCCTTGCTATTTCACTTTATAAAATATATTATAATGAATACAACTCAGAGACACTATTTATGTACAATAAATATTAAACTGTAAAAGGCAAAGAAACCTGAACTGACACCAGACATAGTAAATATTCTACAATTATGTTAAGTAAATCTTACCACTCCCTGTGGTTTGATTTCAATACAAATTAATCCCATGTATTTCAAACTCTTCTTTTTCAACTTCTGTTAGGCTTCCCCACTCTGACCCACTCCAACTACACCTCACAGCTTTTCCTTCTATACAACACTTCCCATGGTCCCTGAAGCCAGAAATTATTATATAATACAGATTTGTCAGTGAGCCAGAGAAGCAGGCACAATATCCTCCTTCGACACAACAGCACTTATGAACAGGCTGGACATCCAAAAAACCCCATTTCCAGTTTGTTATGTTTCCAGAAATAAAAATATTATTTACTCGAGTTGAAACTTTTTCATTATGGCAAGGCATAACTATTTCTCAAAGTTTCAAATGCACTTAAAGGTTATATGCCACATTGATTCTTCATAAAAAGGCAGGCACCTTAATGCCTAACAGTATTGCTGCATCACAGCACACAAGGCACAATAAATAACTTTAAAACTACGCAACTGGTCAATGTATAGAGAGCAAACATTTAATGGAAAATATATTCTTTCACACAAGAATTCTTCTGGGTTTCTCATTGGCAAGTAGTAATGTGGTCTTATTGGAACAGTGACTAAAAACCAGATACAGGTCTGCTCTCAAAGGGGTAAAAAGTGACATAAAGACAAAATTTCCATCTGAAAGAAAAACAAATGCACAGAATTTTATACTCTGATGCTTATTCCTGATTGATTCAACAGAATAACAACAATCTGGGTTCTTTTCTGTATTTGACAGCTGGGCATCATCCCATAAACACAAGCCCTATGCGGCTTCCCCTTTAATAGTTACAGAGGTAAAAAAAAATAGATATGTTAAAAAGATTACTTGAACTGCAAACTTGATACAAGTCTGGGTATTTGTTAAGATTACTTAACTCACTAAGCGAGTTATAATTTCAGATTTTTTTATTTCTATAAATCTGAGAGGTAAATTACAGAAATAGACAAACAATCAGATTGATCAGTCATAAACTACTTAAAGTTTATAGAGAGAAAGAGAAATGACAATTTTAGCATGGAGAAGCCAGATTGTCACAGCTTACCAGGAAGAAGAAAAAAAGGATCATGAACTACTGGTGTTTTAAGAAACTGTTATGGTTGGCATTTTAGAAGTACTGAAGAGGAAGTATCTAAACGAATGATTTGTGTGAGGGAGGAGAATAAATAAGAAAGCACATAAAGAAATTAAAGTGGCTTTACCAGTTTGTGTTTCTTATCCCCAAAAATAAGACTCAAATCTGTTTGTCAACCCACCATTGCATTATACACTTCTCCCTCTACAGCCACCTGTTTTGAGCCAGAAGAGTCCACAAGTGCTATATCACATTGTTTACTTAAACAAGCAAGTGAGCTACAAAAGGAACTTCAAATTTTGCAGCACAAGCAGAAGTGAAAACCAGATGCTGAAGATGAGCTGAAAATAAAGAGCAACATCAGAAATATGGAAGTGCAACTGAAACTTTAGAAAGAAGGAAAAGGAAATCCCCCTACAAACCACTGATCTAATTACTTAAATAGTACTTTAGAGACCAAAGGAAGTTTTACAAGCAAACATACTCATAAATTGGCAAGTATTTTCAGCAGAATTACAATGAACTTTTTATCATATTTGATAATATGAATTCCACAAACAAGACAGTAAGTGTCCCATGATCACTAAGTGGTGAGGAAAGAGGCAGGATGAAATGAAACAATGGAAAAGATACAGACAATAATACTTCAGGTGTATGTCTTTAGTATGTGAGAAAATAAAAGCACATCTATATCTTTACACACAGAGGCATGCAAGGAGAGAGCAAGTCTGGCTATGGTGATTCCAGACGAGCAGAGAAAACCAACTATTTTGTGAAGAACATTTGCAAAGTTAAACAAATATGCAGCTCATCTCTTAATCCAGAAATAATAATTTAAAAATAACCACTGACACTCATGATCTATTGTGAGTGATTTCCAATTTGAAGCATAAATCAAAATAAAATCAAATAAAATACTAATCAGAAATGAGGCATATTAGATCCACAATGTATGCAGGCTTCAGTGGCTTAGCATTTCCTAAGCCTGGATGACAGCGTATTTGTTTACTCATAGTATTATGGAAGAGTCATCTACTGAAGGTCAAAGCTAGGCAGATGTGCAAGGATACAGAATGAATAACCAAGAACTCTGCATTTCATGTCAATTTTTCTGTCACAGCAAAGGAAATTATCTTGACAGAGATCCTCTTTCACTTTTGTGCCAGGTAAGAAACTAATCCCTTTTGCATTCCCAGTCTGCAGTGTTTGCAGCTGACATCTGTAGTGCCCCACAGCAGTGGTTGTGAGCAGGTAGGAACAAACCATAAATATCCACCACATAATTTGAACAATGTGCAAAAAAAGAACATTGATATATTAACAGTTAAGGAGGGATTTAGATACAGGCTTTAAAAAAGACACATTTTTAGCCTAAACACCTTAAGCATTCTTAAATATACTATGCAGAGCAAGGTATTGTGTTGTAATTACAAACACATGCTAGGGTTTTGTATTCAGAGGTTTCTCTAACAGCTTAACAACAATACATCTCAAGCTGCTGTACTACTGAATTTGTGCAGAACTTATTAAAGCTTGCTGTGAAAAAATGATGCATGTATGTAACCAGCCAAAGTCCAAGGATCACCACCAGGCAGCAGTCACCCAGCCCCTTCAATGATGAGAAAGTTAAGGAGTCACTAACTCCCTCCTGCTCCCACACACAGATGTGTTGTTTTTGGCTTTCTACCTCACTGCTGTTTGAAGGGAATGTGGAAGATAAGCCTGTCTGAAGTGACATGCCAGGGGTTTCCGTAGGACTGGCCCTGAGCAGTTTACTGGGAAGCCTGAAGCAAACACAGACAATTAAGCAACACATCAGTGTCCATCCCACTATGGGGAAAAGGTGCACTTATAAATACAGAGCAAGCAGGGAACAGTGGAAGATGCTGACTGCCAAGGAGGCAGCCACTCATAAAAACACATCACCAACACACGCACGTATTAAATTCTTTTTGATTCACTTTCTTGTGATGAGTGATGCTGGGATTTATTATCAGTATGAAGAAAGCTGACATGTCCTTACAAATACACAAATACACCCCACAGTTGTCATTTTCAATATTCTTCACCAAGCAGTGCAAAGAAACCATTTTCTTTACCAGCACAGTATCACAGGTAGCAGTCCTGAGTTGGACCAAGGAATTACTGACATGTCTGGAGCCAGATACTGGAGGCAAGAGTGACTTCAGTAAAGCAAGCACCTCCTACATGAAGCACAGAGCTGCCTTCAAACCACGACTGGACAAAGCAAAACCACTCCTTGGGAGAGCTACAAAACTGTGAGTCTCTTGTAGCAGGTGCTCCTCTTGTTTCTTGATATGAAGGACACGCTGATATCAAGATTTGAGAACAGGTAAAAAAAAGAGCACAAAGTAGCTAGAAAACTTTCAGAGTAGCATGTGTCTAATGCTCTTAGCCTACCTAAAACAACACTAAAAGGACTTCAGGAAGAGTAATGAGCAACATACTAGCTGACAAAAACACAGCCTGTTCTGAGATGAATAAATGTATTTCTGTATGTATTCTTCTGTGTGCAACATATATCCAACTTAAACTTCCCAATTTAAACTGTAGAGCCAGAAAGACAAAAACTCTGCAGCAATTGAAACAGTTTTATGGCAAAGATGGATTCAACATCATTTTTAATGTGTTCTAGTCACCAAAAAGCAGTAGTTTTACCTTTTGATATTAAGTAACGCCCAAGGTATCCCAGTGGGAGTGTTGAAAGCAGGTAGCAACTTCTCTCCAAGCTCCACTGCCTTTTTTCGGAAAATCTGAAAGTTAAAAAGAAACCAAGTGTTGGAAAATGCATGGTTGCTCCAACTAAATTAATTTAGATAATATCATTATTGTGCATATGGTACATTCCATCTCAGCACAATGAAACATCCCTGCTCCTTTAGAATGACATCAAAGGAATGTAGCAGCACAGGCTGTTTTCCATGGCACCTGGTAAGGAGAGAACTCACACAGCAGGATCACACAGTGACAGTGCCGAGATGACCTGCTCCTGGCACAACCAGCACTGAGCCAGAGCTGCCAGTACAGCCAGACCTGATACTGCAGAGCAGGTTCCGCACTCCTGGCTGCCCCTGCCAGGTGCCCTGTGCTCAGGGAAGGGGCCATGAGCCAAGGATGCTGCTGCATCCTGGCTGCCTGGCTGGCAGCTCCCTGCCCCAAGCGCCACATCCTCCTGGAGCACGGGGACACAGCTGCAGGAAGGCCACCTTTGCTCTCTGTGAGGTTTATTAATAGAGGCTCACCATGCTGGGGAGGCCTGGGCTGCATCGCCACACAGCTGCTGGATTGCCAACCTGCTGCGTGGGCAGTCTGGGGCAAAAACATCCCCCACATCACCAAAAAAATAAACCCCACACATTCAGCAGTGCTACAGTCTTTATGGACTCAGCTGGCTTATACCCAGAGAGTGTCAGTGACACAATTAATCAAAAAGTTGGAATATACCCCTGTGGCCGACTGAGACTCAACTGATATGCAGCATCTAAAGAGTTTCAGTTTTTATTTCAAAAGCATGAAGCAGAAAGACCCCAACAGCTTACCATACACCCACAAGAATTTAACAGACAATTTAACAAAAGGAGCTTTTATGTCCAGGTAAATAGTTAAAAACCTGGAACAAAGAGGATTTTGCTTTCCTTCAGCTGCCAGCTCAGCTCAGGTTACATTAACCTTACTGTTTGTGCACTGAGTGCTCTACTAAGAGAGTTTTTAATTAGAAGCAATATTGTTCCAACTTAAATATAGAAACCTATTTAGTGATTTCAATATGTGGATGTTCAAGGCCTATTTGCTTGGAATTACACTGGGATCTTGCGCAACACTGAAAGGGATTATCCCAGGTGTAGTAGTCAAAATAGCAAAGTCACCTTCATTGTTCTCTCTTTCTAATAATGGTTCCATTCAATTCATTTTTTCTCCCCAGACATATTTATGATGGATTTATATTTATTTATGTATTAGAAATCAGTTTGCATCTGATGTATCTTGTGGTGCAGCCATGCATATATATTTATGTGAATATATAAAGACATTTGCTGGGCAAAACAAGTTAATGAAGAAAATTCGTTCCACAAAAATAAAATACAATTTGTAAAATACCACTTTCTAAAAGCCACATTGAAGGGAGGTTTTTATTATTGAAAAATATGTGATCAGGAGTGAATATAAAAGTCTGGGACAATCGTGTTACCATAAAGAAGCTCCAGACTATCCTATCCCACAGTCTCTCCACGTGACACAGATCTTAAGATTTCTGTGGCAACTGTCCAAGATTTAGAAAGTAAAAGATGTTTTGAGGGAGGTTAAGTAATTTCAAGCCAAATTACGTCTGGAGTCAGAAAACTTTCTTGAGTGGATTGCATCAGAGTGCTGGGAGAAACTTGAAGCAAAGCAACAGGGAAAACAATTTGCTTGGAAATCCCTTCATAATCCATGATATTTCTGACTTCCCAGTTTACCAATTATGTGGATTCTGATGAGAATTAAGTATGGACTTGTGATCTTTATCCAGCTCATAATTCAGTCTTCCAAAAGGTTAAAGCCTTGGTGAACACTCAGAAACAGTTGGTGCACAACACAATCACCTCTTAGCAGATTTCCTTGGGAGGAGCAGGGACAGTAACCCACCCAGAGCACACAAGCTTTCCCTTCTTTCACAGCCACGTTTTTCACCTTGGTCTGCTGAAGCCAAACCTATCCTTTGCTCTTTTAGCACAAGGGAGGCCTCCCTCAGACTTTCACAGCATTTGGTGTGATCAACTCATCAGTCTCTCTGCCCTGAACACTGAAGTACTGACAGGAGAGTGGCTACAATCATCCTCCTAAGCCATGGACACACCAGGACCCTGATAACTCCGTAGAAGCATCAGCAGCACAGCATAAACCCCCTACCTTTGCCCATACATAAAAGGGCCAGATAGATATCTTGTGGAATGTTGTTAAAGGTATCATATGTATTCTTTTTAGGTGTTTATGCATAGACAAGAGGAGATCTTCCATTCACAACACACACATACACACATGCACACACACACTTAACCCCAGCAAGGCAGCAAGGCTCAGTACCTGCTGTACCTTGCAGGCTGTATGATCCTTCATCACTAAAAAGATTACATGTGAGCTCAGAATGAGCTATTTGACAATAATTGCTTCTGGACAAAAATTTGACATTTTAGCATCTCAATTTGATGTAGAGCAATAATGCTTTACTTTCGAATATTTCTACCAACTCTAACATATTTTTTAAATTCTACAGTATTTATTTCATAAATAAACAACACAAATTATCTCAAAATAAAAATTGCCTACTTTATGGAAATGTCACAAACAATGGCTATCAAAAAATGAACACGAGATACAATGCAGTAAGGAAGTATTGTTCCACACATAGATATAGAAGGAAAATGTAATTCAGTCCTGATAAAAACAGTGCCCTGAACACCAACATTAGAACACACAGTGAAGCCAGGCATTCTAACTCCTTTCTTGTCAAAATGCACCTTTTCCAACGCAGTAAACTATTTTTATAGCAAGAAATTAGAAAAAAGAATTAAAAAAAATTTTAAACCATCATCCACTTTTAAAACAAGTGCTGAGGTGAAGATGCAATTCTTGTTTACATGAGAATTTCAACAGGTTATTACTAATGCACGCTAGAGATTTTCTTTCCTTTTCCAAAGTTAAAAATAAAAATCAGGTATGGACATTGTCTAGTTTTATCTCTAGGGCTAATTTAACATGGCTGAACAACTGACTGCTAAATCACTGTCTATGAAGGAGAACAGCATAGACAAGAATGACAAGAATACAACAACACTGAATGACTGAGCACAAAAAATTGTAGCCTCATGCAGTAAAATTATACTCTTTCAGCAAGGGTAAAAGGGTGAAGATAAATAAAGGAACCACTTCATTTCTCAATTTGCAACTTTGACAATTAAAAGAAAAAAAAAGCAGGTGCTTCAATTATTGCACATCATCCACAATGTTCACTGTATTTTTATTCTGCAGAAATGTATACTATTAGACAAGAAATAGATATTGTGCTGGGTAAGATATTTTTTTGGGTTATAAAAGTAAATAAACAATAGGAACTTCTACTTACTATCTCTACTTCTGAATCAGATTTCAACTTTTGCCAAGCCCCAATCCTTCCCCACTATCACCCAGTAAAGTGACTGTTTGGTAAACACAAACTATGACAGCCATTACCAAGAAGACCAAAGCAAGACAGAGCACAAAAATGAGAGACATTATATATAATAAAGGAAAACATCTAAAGCAAAATTTCCCATCCCAGTGGTTATCTTTAGAGCCTCGAGGACCTTTCCTGCTTTTCCTCATGAATGCTCATCCAGCAGTAATGAAAGATTACTTACATGAAGTACTCCAACTGGGTCAGACTTAGGAGAAGCTGTCAGCCCCATACCTGAAGCCACCCTTCACCCCATGCTTAGTTTAAATATTTACCTACAAATATAAAAGTCTCCAAAGCACTCCTGAGGCCTCCCTCACTTTCTCTAATGCTCTATCATATCTAGACAGTACACTTTTAAAGAAGGGGGACTGTGGAGTTTTACCTGGCATATCAGCAGTCCCTTTACCAAGTGGTGCACAGAGTAAGCCACACTGTCATCAATCCCTTCTTTTAAATTGAGGATTCACAGCAAAGTACTATGATTACCTTTAAAGAGCAATGAAGCCACTAAAAATTACACTGATATTAAACTCAGCTAAACACCATGCTACAACAAAGAAAATTATTCTAAGTGAAGCACTGTGGTTCAGGAAAGAAAATGATAATTGAAACCAGTCAGAAATACATGATCAGTATTTACAACTATGAAACTGGGAAGGATACAAAATGCTTTCTCAAGCATTTCACTTTAACTGAATTTTTGCTAGTAGTCAGGTTTTGGATGTGAGATAATTCTCTTTTTAAGGTGTTACTAACCTTTCTTAAAAGCATAATGCTGATTCTTACTGTGTGAAGGTCCTGTGTAAGATGGACTCCTCTATGAAATAAGTAGAGATTCCTTCACGCTCTGCAGACCTATTCAAAATTAGCACTAAAGCAAATTAGATACTTCCTATAATTATACAGTAGATTATAGAGAAGACAGAGTTACTACACTTTCTCTTTCAATCTCTGTTTATATTAGCAGGCTGTGAATTGTTAAAATAAGCTTAGGGCTAATAAAGCAGCACCTTCATTGTCCTTGGTGTTACCAGTCTTGAGTCCCTTACAAACACAAAAGTCACATCAAATCACCATTACTCCAAGCCAGCAATTCTTTGAACATCTGAGTAAGCACTGGTAGGTAAACAAGAAATCCACCTCATTGCCGCACACACTTGTGTTTCCTATTACAGTCTGTTCACTCCACAGGCAACACAGACCAAGCCAGGGAACAATACATTATTTTTTCACTCATTAGATGGCCTTAAATATTTCTTAAATATATATAAGTATTTTTGGTCTTCATAAGAGAGAACAAACTAACTACACACCCAGAACTGGGATGCTCATGTTAGAACACCCAATGCCACAATCAATCAGATCTTGCAGACTCTTCCGTCCATTAACAAATCTCATTAAGGAAAAGACTGTTCCCACAGAGAAGCAAGGCTCTGCCTGCAAAGATGCAACTGCAGGGCAAAGACCAGACCTGTCGTCTGGTGAGCACTGGCTTTCATTATAGTGCAAGAATGTTATCTCCTCTGGATAAACAAAAATGTTTCCTCTGGCTGGAATGACAAATCCCTTTGAAAATGTCAGATTACCTCATTGTAGTTTTAATTGCTATTGCTAATCAGGAAGAAAAGCAAGCACAGGAAACAAATATATTAGAATTGCGTATGTGGCACGTCTAATTTTAAAAAAAGCGTAACATGGTGCAGCATCATAAATTAAAGAACAGCCAGAATACTGCCTTAAGAAGTTCTCCATCAGAAGGAAACCCAAAGTTAAATTTTAACACCAAAGGAAGCAATACTATATTTTAATCTTTTTTTTTCAATTGACAAAGACATTTTCTCAACCTTTCTAATTCTATCAAATTAAGCATTTCTCATTTTTGTTTTTCAATTTACAGATAAAAACTGACAAGTCCCTAAGTATGATTTATTGCTTTCTTTCCTGTACCTGACTGCCTTTCCCAGTAGGGTAAGGAATGAATATTTCAGTGCAAAAGCAGAAAACGAGAGCAGAAAAATGAACAGGGACAGGCCACTTTCCTGCTCTTCAGAACACTGAATAGAAATCCTCTCAGCATAACAAATGTTGATTTGGGTTCAAAGTGATCTGCCAACAAAAAAGAACTCTCTCAGAACAACTTGTTTCAATACCTTCTTCACTGAAAGACAATCCAGGATTCTTGCTTTATCTACATTTGTTTTATTTTGACAATGAAAGACTAGAAATGCAACAAAAATTGTGGTACTCCACCTGACATAACAGAATACTTGAAATAGTGTAAGCTGAACTCTGCAACTATCTGCAATACCAAGTGATACCACACCTAAGTGCCACATTATTTGAAACCTATTCCTATAACACAGTTTCTGTGTTTATGACAGCTGGATAAATTACCCAGATGCTGGCATTAATTCATCAGCAAGTAGTGCTTTTACAATTACTGTCACCTTGACACTAGCAGGTGGCTGTGAGTTTTATTTTTTTCAGTCCTCACTTCCAGCTGAGTTTAAGTCATTTATGAATATTCTGTGCTAAAAGGTGAGGAGACAATTAATAACATTTCTGGAAACAAGCACTCTAATGAGTCACATCAGCGTGATCATCAGTGCCAACAGAAGAAGCCAAATGGCCTTCAAACAGGACTTTCACATCTGTAGAAGTAGTTTCATACATCTAGATCCACAAGTGTCAAGAGTGTGTTTTGAGCATTTTTTCCAGGAAACAGACTTTGTTCAAGACCAATTCCCTAGCTCTGGGCCAGCCCTGGTCCTGCTGGACCTGAGTATGTGAAACGTTACACCAACAAGTGCCCATCTCCAGCCTAGGACTGCATGCAATCTCAAGTCTTCCTACGAGGATACGGAAGAGGGGGACAGTGCAGGGACAGTGCATTCAAAACAAGTGGCTCCACTTGAGGCTACACCTACAGTAGGCAGAGCTGATCCACACAATGGCACACGCCGACACCAGTCAGCATCACGCTCTTCACCATTCTGAGTTTTGGGAAGGTTTTCCAGTGTGCAAGTCTAAGGTCAAACCCAAAGCACCTTTGCCCATCTTTCCAACTCTGCTCAAAGCTGATAAGCCTCCCCTCAGTCCCCAAGACCAGGGGGTTGCTGATGGCTGAGTGAAGGACACCTGGCTCTCCTGGGATTGCACCAAGCTGGAGCTTTGCTGGATGTGAGAAGTTTCCCTACAGAGGCAATGGGGAGCTGCTCCACTACACACCCTAAGGATACCCCCACTTCCTGTACAAGCCAAGCCAAGTCCACCCTTAGCCACATCCTTACACTCAAACACCTAATTTGGAAATGATCTCTGAGGTTTCCCTGTCACTAAAATTCTCAGAGCAGCATTAATTTTCATACAGTTCTCTTCTTCACACATATTAACAGTATCACAGCTGAACAAAGCAGGAGGAATGTCTCATTTAAAAATAAAGACAACAAGCAGCCATTCCCACAATCTTTCCCAGCATCTGCCATCATGCAGTGCTGGGCTGGAAGGTGTTAAAAGACAAATGGCTTTCAGCAGAGACTGCCTGGAAAATACAGATCCTGTGGTAAAATAGGGCTTTCTATACCAATCTAAGGCTGAAACAACCACAGGGTAGTATTTATAATGAGACCTAAGGAACAGGAATCCAAAGCTTCTATTTGACACATCTGTGCCAGCATCAGAGAACACAAACCTTGTGAAAGCTCTTGGAACCCAAGATAACATGGGAATTCAGGAAGGTGTACATAAGTTTCCAGCTTTTGAAAGCAGTGATTGTAGAAATATGCAAATGACTTAGTGGAGAGATTCAGGCAGCTTGTGGTATTGGTGAGCAACCCCTCACCTGCAAAATGCTAGAATAGCACGTGTCTTTTTCACAACTTGAGGAAATTAGAAACATGAGTAAGCTTTTAGATTTGTACTGCCCTTTCCAGAATAGTCCAGTATGCTGGTCACCAGCTTGTAGAAGAAAGTTCACTCAAAAAAACTGCTTATTGCATAAATTAGATTAGACATAAATTAGATTAGATTTTTTTAAAAGGAATAAAATAGAAAATAATCAATAAAATCCCTTCTTTTATTCAATTAGCCTTTTTTTGTTATGGTTTCACTGGTGGAAAGAAAATTAATTTTCTTTCCTAGCTGACTACTGTACCAAAGAAGTCGCATAGTACCATGAAGAGTATCCCCTCTGTGGAAAAGATTGTAGAGAACTTAATCAAACGGAAGTAACTGGATTAGAGAGAGATTTCCAGATTTCATTCAAATGCACATAGCAAAAAGCACAAAACCTCTCAAGTTATCAGCAATAGCTAATATATATAATTACTTCAGTTATTTTTTAACTAAAGAATTTCTAAGTAGATATACTGTGTTTGAAAATCTTATTTTAGGAAGGCCAGTAATAAATGGCATAAACTGTCAAAAAGAGTGCAAGGCTTAAAGCAAAGAAATAGTAATGGATAGTAAGTTTTCCACATCTGATTTGCACTTTAAAACTTTAAAAGCAAGACAGCAATAGTTAGATAACTGCAGAATTAAAAAAAAAAATCATAAAGGAAGACTTTGTTCCTGTTATATTTGGTTATTTTCTTTTGTACTATTCGTGTGTATTTAGGATTGCTTACAGAGACAAACTCCAAGAACTATTTAAGAGGAAGAACTTTTAGACCACAGGAGAAAAAGCAACTGCTCATTTATCTACTAACGTCAAAAAGCACAAGTTTTTTTAAAGCTTCTGTATACTCGAACAATTAGAAGCTTAGCTACAACCCACTAGCAGTGAAAAGCTTATGAACCAACCATTTAATAACATCCCTGCTGCAATAATTCAAGAAAAGGTGGTGATGAATACAGTAAACAAACTGCAATGATTGCCTGTAATAACAAAGGGAATTTGTTACTTACAAAAGCCTTTGAGAATTCCTCACCCCAGACTCAGGGCAGCTTTAATTTTTCAAGAGGTGCGATAAGCAGCACGCACAAAGAGTAACGAGTTGGATTTACTGCACATGTACAGATTAACTGAGCACTGGCAACTGCCTCCCAAGGCCCAAAATACAGGTAACAAGACTCACACCTGCAAGAACTGTGCTCAAATCTTAATACTCTGAAATACCCAAGCACTCCAAATACATAAATTATGAAACAGTTCAGTGTCAGCAAATCAGTATCAAAGATATCAACAATAGAAAGCCTGGAACTGTAGGTCTCCAGTCAAATAAAGCATTTGTTTCAAGCAAGGACAGATGGCATGCTAGCAGGCTTTGAAAGTGTTGGCAGCCATGATGGAGGACTGAGCCCACATCTAAGAGCTAGTGGAAGTTTTAAATCTCTGTTTTTACACAATATCCACATAAGAGGATTTTAACCCGCTCTATATGAATTAACAGTATGGTATGTCCTGCTTTGAACAACAGGCAGCACTCTAAGAGACACCATACAACTATACAACTAAGGTATGAACAGACACTAGTACTAAAAAACTCTTTCCCAAGGCCCCTCTGTCCCCAGCAAAATAAGCCCTCTCCAACCTGTGGAAGTCCAATATTCATATATTTGGATGCTGGAGAGAGACACTGCCAGTCCTAGAAGCGATTCGTAGACTAACACCAGGCAAGGATGTCAAGAGCACAGAATATGTCACGTATTTAGTAGTCAGGTCTTCCACAGTTCAGGAAGATGATACATGTATTTGAAAGTATATTGGATGCAAGCGAATGCAATTGAAATTAAAAATACAGCATACACAATGGAAACTCATTACATTGTGCAGTGATACAGAAAACATCTGGATGTCATCTTAAGAGGTTGGTGTTTTTCCTGATTAAAGAAACAGCTGCCTTAGTAAAATTACTCCTATCCAGCAGTAATGCAGAGTATCTTTTAGCTCAATTCTTCTGTTAAGCCACAAGCATCTGCTTCCTAATTTTCTTTTTATTTAATCTTGTGTACCCAGCCCAAGTGCTGTAACAACGAATTTAAATAGCTTCCTCGTTTTATATCTTGCAAGCTATCATGACTAAACAAAGAACAGCACTTTGCATATGAAACTTTCCTTTCAAGCAGGTGACCATTGAGAGGTGATTTGCAACACCATCTGTGTGAAAGCAGGGGGTGGGGTGGAGGAGCCTAATAAACTGCATGGGGAATCAATAATTACATCCTCAATGCAGCATAAAGTGCTTCCAGAAAATTCATTCCTAGGCTTGTAAATTTGACTGCATATTTTAATTCCAATACCATTAAGTGATTTAGAGTGATGCCTTCACTCTAAACTACACTCCTAGACCACGGTGGCAGGCACAGAAATGGCTAAAAATCACTCTATGTACAAAAAGGGAATTCTATTTTCTTTTTAATGGTAACTCAGCAGCAAATGGGGAGCTGCTTGTTTCAGCCAGTGTTATGTGACACTTGCAAGCTTCTTCCAGGCATTAATGGCAAGTTTTAAATTATGGTTATCAAATATACAAGTAAAACAATGTGAACAGGATACCAAGGGCGCCTACTTTAATTGTTCTTCCATTCAATTTTTTCCTAACTTCATTTACTCACTTTAATATTTTACTCCAACACCAGAACAACACCTTAATGAAATTACTCTCATCAGTTTGAATCAAAAAGGTCCGTCCTTTGACAAAAGGGCCCAAGACTCAGGATCTCCCACATTCTGCTATCTCCCTTGAATTAACCACTAGCAAACCTGAGCAGCTCACTGAGCAAATGGAAAAAAATAACTACTCCTTCTATTTGCTCTGCTTTCCCCTGAAAAGATGGTCTTCCTCAAATGCTACACAGTGATATCATCACAAGAATTTTAAGTTGATTAGTTGTATCATTCAGAGGCCAGTCCTCAACTGGTTAAAATTTACACTGATGGAGTCCTCAGACCCAGTAGCACAGAGAAGCAGTTCTCCAGCCAGCTCAGGGTTCGTTCTTTCTGGACTTACCCCCACTGCTCTACAGCAATTGTGCCAGGTCTGCAGCAGTAGTGCAGTAGCAGTAAAGAGGAAAAGCTTTCCTTTTCCCTGCTATTTTCATGCAAAGTGATCCAGATAGCCAAGGGTTGTGTTTTTAAGAAGTTGTGAGTGACAGTTCACAGAGGGATGGTTGAGGTTGGAAGCAGTCTGTGTAAAGGAAGCTCTGAAGGTCCTTTGGTCCAACTGTGCTGCTCGAGCAGGGCCATCAGAGCCTGCCCAGGAATAGGAACGTGTAGAGAGAGAACCTCCAAGAACAAGGACTCCCCAGTCTCTCTGGGGCTCTGCAATCACTGCAAATCACTGCAGTGCTCAGTCATCCTCACAGTAAAAACATGCTTCCTGATGTTCAAAGGGAACCTCTTGTGTTTCAGTTTCTGCTCTTAGTTTTATTGTAAATGTTGTATGTATATTTTGGCACAGCATGGACAGGGTAGTGTCATAGTATAAGCCTAAGTGACTATTGTCCAAGCTGTATCTTCAGTAGACACTGCAACAAGGAATTTATCAAGAGCCTTATCTTGTTATTAGTGGCTTGATTTAGAATGAAGCAAGCAGTAAACTTGTAATAATAGCAACAGTAAGAACAACTAATAACTACATGTAATGCAGGTTATGAAAGGATTAACACAAGGAACAAAGTAGGATGAGAATCCAAACTGACAAGTTTGAATACTGAAGTTTTAAAAACAAGCCATGATTTTAGGCACAGAATTACAGAGTTCCAGGCTTTACACAGTCTTCATTAAACACAAAAAGCCTAAGGAGTTAACTTGCATTACTCTAATGTCCTTTGCCAAAGACCCTATGCTCGTCTTTATGCACAGGCAATTCCACATTCCACTGCTCATCAGCTTGATGTGTTCATGAATACAAGAATAAATTAAACACTACTTTTTTAGAGTGTCTCTTATACTCTTTAAACATATATAAAATATAATGAGTATTCACTGCAAATTAGTGCTGTATATTTAAGGCTGTCCCATGTTTAAACAGTAAAGGGTTTCTTTTAATCCTTATACTAGGACTGAAGTCAACACAGGAGTTTCCAGATTTTGTGATCACAGATATGGGAAACAAGTAAAATGCTCACAAGCACAAAGACAGTGTCAATAGTCCCTCTGTTAGACCTACAGCATGGATCACTTATGAACAAGCCATTGGATCATAAAACTCTCTCACGGAGCTTTCTCTACGACCAGCAACTACAGACTACTTCTGTCTCACTTGCAGAGATATATGGGAAAGAAATCAACTGTTTTAGCTGCTTCAGCCCTCAGGTTTCAGTGTATTCTCAGATTACAAGTAAACTTGTTTTGGTAAATTCCATTAAAAACAATGGGATTGGAGAACACGCCATTTAGGAAAGTGCAGCTTGGATTTGCAACCATGTGAACAGCTGAGCCTGACCCCATGACAGGTGAATTTGGTAACACCAGCAGTTGCATTGAAGCATTCTTAAATTGTTATTTTTTAAGCGGAGGAACAGGTTAAGATTTAGTGTACTCTGCAGGTTCTTCTCCCCACAACACCTGACACACCTTCTAGATGGCTTTTTATATAAATAATGTAACAAGAAAAATCTTCTTCTACACAGCAGGACAAAAAGATGATGGTTTCCTAACTCAGTGCTTTCTTTCTTATTACTGAGATTTCTCTGACAGATAATAGTCATTGAATTGTCTGATGAATAATGGACAGGATCAAAATGAGCCTGAATAAAGTGCTTGTATATTTTCCTTAAATTAAATATAAGAGATGTGGACTCTTGTAGTTCTTTTTATGTAAGCCGAACAGGAGGCTTCAAGAGAGAAGAACTATGATTTAAGAAGCTGCTTTTATGTTTTAAGTTAAATCATCAGGCAGACTAATTCAATTCCTTTCTGTTTACTGTAAGACTATTTCTCTTACTGGACAAGGCATAAAACTAAAGTGACTAAAATATAAGAAGGCAAGCAGACATTTTCAATTCTTAAAGACTCAGAAAAAAGTCCTCTGACTGAGCAGCAGAGCTGCCAGCATGTCAAATTTATGAGCAATTCAATTGCTTCTCTGAATTTCCTGCAGTTAAAACTTTTTTTACAGCTAAAACTCAAAACCAGTCCTGTAATTAAACAGCCTTAAGTTGTACTCTCTAAAGATTAACACTATTTTTGAATGCAGCACATATTTGAAGGAAATAATTGTTGGAAGTATTCACAGAGACTTCAAGTATGCATACTGGCATGTGTACATTGCTTTCCATGCCCCTACTTGAAGCAAGAGAAAATAAAAAGGCAACCATGTAAATTCTCTCCATTTTTAACAAAACTCATTACATGGCTGTAGTGTTTTAGTTTATTCTTTAACTGAACACTTCACATACCCACTTTTAGAGAGAAGGTCTTCCAGGCTTTACTAATTATTTTTATATTTAATAACATGTAAGTTAAAACGTTAGAATACCTTAACTGTAATTTCAAGTTGAAGCTAGATAGAAAAGAAGTCTTCAAAGTATGATTTAGAAAAAGGCTTTAGTCACCAGCTCCACTCATTAATTCTATTACCAACTGTCACAGTCTACGAAAAAAAAAAATGTGGCTGAATAAGTTCTTCTTGTTATCTCAGTAAATCTTTACTTTTGACCTTGAGTCAGTTAATAACCATATTAACTTAAGACAGACCCTTCAAGCAAATCAGAAAAGCTGATGGCATTTAACATTGAACTAATTCTGCTCAGGCATGCTGAGAACCACCACTGTAGTTTCCTGCAGCAGTGTGGCAATGATGGCCCAAAGCATTACAGCAGTTGTAAATCTTGCCTGGAATCAGGAAGATTATTTATTCTTCCCCCTAGAATATAAATGGAAATAAAAGCAACTCTGGAAAGAAAAGGCTGAGCACACACTGAAGCATGTTTGTAAGAGATACCCTGCAAGCAGCAAATGCTGATGAGAAGGTTTCAGTTATTCACTAGTTTTGCATGATAAAAGGAAAAAGATTGAAATTGTCTGTATACTATGAATAGTGTTTTTAAGAACAAGTTGGGGAAAATAGCATCCTTTAAGAAATGGCATTGTAAGCTGCTGACTTTGTTCTGCAGCTGTTAGTTTGAAGAAAACAACAAAAAAAGAGTTTATAAAGAAAATGGAAGGGAGTGAAGTTCATAGCATATCCTTTTCACATGATGATCCTCAGGATCTATTGGACTGTAAAATTATCTAATCATGCTTGCAAAAATTAAGGACAACTTGGCCCCCAAGGGACAACACAACTTGAAAGCAGGACTGAACCAGCTACCAAAAACAACTAGTATGGTTATTTTGCTTAGCCTTCAAAGGAGATGATTGCCTAGACTGAAGAAAAGAAACAAACCAGACACATCCAGTTCTTCAGATGAATTAGCTGCAGAGTATTTTGGTAGTTCAAGGCATTTGAAACATCAGAAACAATGGAACTGTCCCTTTATGCCAGAAAGAAGACAGCTCTCTCTTAATTGAAGGTTGACTCTACTCCAGTAACACTGCTGCTGGAGTGATCTTCCTTGTTTGCTTTAGAGTCATGTCAGTTTACATAAGGTTTGGATGTTAAAACAAGCTTTTGAGCCTTCATGTAGCTGGATGACAAGAGTTCCCTCATACTGTACTGTTTTAATTAGCTACTATTTGAAGGAGTTCATCAGGGTTGGGTGGGTTAAATGTAAGCAATTAAAGGTGTTGAGTAAAGAATATCAGAGCTAAACACATCAAACAAAATCCAAGTTCTTCTGAATATTTTACCAACTCCTGACCTCTCTTGTATCTTTTGCTTACTAGGAAATGAAACAGTCAGATGGCTGACCAGTTAACACCTATGGGAATACAAAAGCTTGTATAGGTGTTGACAAAAGACTTGCAATGTAAACAGTGAGCTAAGAATCTGCTGTTTAACTACATCCTAAATTATTTTTTTCTTGAGGAAACCAAGCAAGATTTGCACGAGGCACTACATACTACTCCTCTTTCTCAGCTTTCAAATCTTCATGTTCATCCTCTTCTCAGTTTTTGTCTTAAGAACAGTTTGCAGTTTGCCCAATGTTGTGCACTTTGCCCTGGGCAAAATGAGCCCTTGCATTTACTGATTGGAGGAAAACAAAGACTTGCCTTTCAAATGCTTCATGATAGCTCTGTTTAGGGGAATCACCTGCCAAAACCACAAATTCCCATTGGCATCTATCATGCTGGAAGTGGCACAGGATTTTTCATGTGAACATCTTTTCCAAATTCCTTCTCAATCATTTGCACATAGGGTGAAAACGCAGTCTGTGTACAGCAGAGGCAAGCTTTTGGCACAGATGATACAGGAACTGGACTCATTTACCAACCACAACATTTATCAACATTATTCAACTGTTGCATTTTTACAAACAAATGGCAAACAAAGCAGGTGGCTTCCTGCAGTTTTTGAAAGATGTGGGAGAAAACTCCCTGCTCATCTTACAAATCTTCCTGATTTCTGTTGCCTGAAAATAACAATTGATCCTGCAAAACAAAAAAAAATCCACTGGACAATTAGCACTCACCATAAATTGATCCCAAGAGTTGGTGCTAACTTAAAGAAAATGAACCTTGTTTGTATCTGTTTCATGTTTGATCTGCTAAACAAGATGTGTTGAAAGTGCAAAGGAGACTTTTAAAAGAATATCTGCCTCTCCTGCAGCAAGGATGCCATTACCTCTACCTGTTGCTGGAAATACTAAGAGCAGCGATGATGTTTGTCTGCTTCTGACTTCAGGCATTCAATTTTCTCAATGATCTTCAGTTAGCTTGAAGCAGCAGAATTGGTGGGTGGCACAAAGTGGTGTTTTGTAATGAATTTCTAATCTGATCCTTCAAAGAGCAAATTGGATAAGAAACTTCCCAAATTTCATCATACATTTCTGTTCACTCAAATTGTATTTAAAATACTAAGAATTAATTAATGCCTACATATTTTTTACTAGAAGTAATTTAAATTTTTGAAAAGAGATATGAAAGTAGAAAGATTCTTTGCTAAAGTCAGCTTTGGGAATCTGATGGAATGCCTTCATAGCCGCCAACAGAATCAAAAACATGGCAATCTTCTATTGGATGGTTTATGCTTTTATCTTCTCTAAGCTAATAAGAGAAGGATGTTATCACCTACTTAACACTCAACTTAATGAAAAATAACCTCAGACTCTCATAACCTTAGTCTACAGAGACAAAGAACAAAATGGAACCTCACATACACTAGTTATACATTGTGAAATATTTAGATGAAGAAACTAAGAGTTACTCCACACCCAGAGCAATAAAATTTTTTCATACATACTTTTTTGGGGAAAACATTAGTACAATGATTCAATAACATCTATTACTTATCACCTAATTGAAACTTTATACCACATCCACAGAGAGAATATACTTCCCAAATACTCTACATACCTCAGAATTTAAGTAGGATAAATTAATGCTGATCTATTCCCACCGTCAGCACCAACTGAGGTATTTTTATGTTGCTTTCATTTGCAGAAAGAAGTAAAATTTTTGGCTTTAATATTATACATAAGGATTGTTATTTAGATATGAATAGTATATTTGCAACAATCTAAGTGCTGTTTGCAAAGGGCTCCACAGATCCCTGTATCTAACCATATGTTGTACATTTTGTATTAAATCTGCAGAACACCTCCACCACCTCTTCAAGCAGCATGTTTTTACCCTCCTTTTACTCTTCTTTATTATCGCAACTGCATTTTGTGCTGCAAAGTGACAGAGCTGGGAACTGAGATAAACAAAAGGGAGAAACAGCTTGGAAACAACTTCTTTGCAGGTGGCTAGTGATTCTGGATAGACTGTTAATAGCATGTAATTTCTTCTGTACAGTATATTAACCCACATGCAAAGAATTTTTTAGGGTCTATCTAGAGCTGCTGCTTAAAAGGAAAGCACTCACGCTACTATTTCTGATAGTCATTCTCTCTCCAATTGCTCTGTAGAACCAGAATGAAGTGAAACTGCAGGAGCTAGTTGAAAGCCAAATCCTCAGAAGAAACAAACAGCTCCCTCTCAGCTGCTTGAATTCTACTTAATAACACAGCTCATGAGCTTGTGTCAGATATACCAGCTGTTACAATCACAAGCCAGTATTTCTTAGGTCTCATTATCATCCATTCTTCTTCCCAGCAATTTACCATCAGCCTACAGTAGTGTGGAGGTGAGCAGCGATATTAGTTAAAATTAATGTAATGAGCAGTGAACTTTTTGGTTACTTCCAAAGTCAATATATGAATGCAAAATTGTTTCAAATAAGTTTACCATGGAACAAAGGAAAGTTTTTTGTTGTTTGGAGAAAACTCCCCAAACCAACCCTTTTCCACTATACAAATGGGAAACCACTAAAAGTGAAGAACATAAGTTATGTACAGGCTGGAGTTCTAAACTGATGTTTCTCAGACCAAAATCAGGGCTCTGATTCCTGGTTTCACAGTAAGCTGAGTTCTGGCAGCTGCAGCAGGCTGTCACCACAGCTTCTCAGTCCCCCGCTGTGGGTATTAACACTGCTAGACAAACAAAATGATGACAGACAAACAAAAGCAAAACATACCCACTGCTGGACTCCAGCAGACAGCAATTCACTGAATTAAGGCAAATTGCCATTATTCCCACTTTACATTAGCAGAGTATCCTGAGGGCCCTTATTCTGAGGCACAAAAAACTGTTGGTGATGGCTGCTGATTTTGTGCCTGGTGGTGGTGCCTGATTGCAACACAGGGTAGATCCCAGAAAGAATTCCCTGCCAATGTATACGTGGGTGGTATCAGTAACTCCTCAGCAGAGAGGGAAGAGAAAGAAAACCTAGAAGCAACATCTTAATTAAGTGCAAGACTGGAAATCCACACCTCTGTTACCTCTTCCAATTTCCCTCAGAATTAAGTGTGGGGCCAGCTTGAGCAGAAGAGTTGCACAGAGCAGCTGAGCAAGTAGCACTGGGAGAAAGGGGACAGAAGTACTAGGAATGAGAAAACTTTTCGAGTGAAGGGAACCTATTTGAGAGAGACGGGTTTCATCAACAGTGACAGTATAATTGCACTGCAGGAACTTAAGAGACTGAAATAGAAGACTGAAGGGCAGTCTGCTTGCTACAGCAGAACAGTCTACATAAGAGAAAATCTTAGGAGTCAAGGTTATCTCCAGAATGAGAATCCATAGGGATTCTGCAGTACATTTTGATGCAGCTAGCACAGAAAGTGAACAGCATTAGGTTTATTAAAGGTGGTGAAGAGACTGAAATACTAATGGAGATTACAGACTGTGATTGTGGGAAACAGAGGAGATTTTAAATCCTTCTCTGTCCCTGAGTAGGCTGTTAAGCGCTACATCAGAGCTGATATAAACCTTGCTTTTATACACTGTAATGACAGCTTTCAGCAGAAACTCAGAGTCTGTAGGAGAAAAAGTAGCCCTTAACTTAGTTTGACATATTACTGTCTAACAGGGGCCACAAGCCCAAATACAACATGCTGTTTTAAACAAAAGGTTCACTTTGGTAATATTTAAGTTTGGAAAGAGAATAAAAGTAAGGTTCAGAGTCCAAAATTCTCAAATCAAAAGGCTCAGATGACTTCTACCTTCTTTTGTTATGACTGTAAAGAAGGTAATTAAAACTATATTGAGTCCAAGGAGGGAGTACAGAAACTGATAACGCTTGACAAATTAAATAAGAACTCTTAAGTCAGGCTAAATGTAATTTTTGAAGAACAAGTGTTTAAAGTTTAAAAAAAAAAAAAGAGAAACATGAGGCTTCCTAGAGAGCCAGGAGAAACAATAAGAGATGTCTGTTTACAGGGGCATAGTGCATGAACCAACGCCATTGCCAAAAAGATAAACTTGCTCTTGTGTTTGGTTTTGAAGAGCCTAGGCATATTCCCATGCAGGAAGGTTCTTCAAATAATGAGCCTAAGGGATTCTTGCAATATTGAGGCTGGACTAGATATCTCTTGAGGTCACTTCCAAGCTGAATGGCTCCAAGATTCAATGAAATACCAAGTTAAAAAGTAATAAATCTATAAAAATGAAAGAGAGCATAAAGATAATTTCAGAGCTCTACAGGACTGAAACATGACAGCACTGAAACACTGATGTATTGCTTAAAAGTAGCAACAGATGGAGGGTAGGTGGGAAACAGGACCCAAATCTGAAAACAGGGCGGCAGAAAACTACAGGCAATTTGACTCTTCTAGTTTGTACCACACAGGGAATTCTACCGCCAGCCTGTGAAGATGATTAAGGAGGAGTTAAATGGCATTCACAGAGAAGTGATCAAGCTGATACAGTATGCCTGGAGTTTCAAACAGCATTAGAAATCAAGCTTCCAAGACATAAAAAGAGAAGTCCTCTTGTTAACTAGTGTCAAGTTAAGTGAGAGGAAGCAGGAGATAAAACATGCGGTCAATGCTCAGTGGTGAGCCACGATCCCCAAGGCACATACACTGGAACTTAATCACTATTTGCAGAAAAGGCCAATACCTTTGTACAGGTGACAAACTTCCTTCTCCTACTACTCCAGACATTACAGATTTTTTTTTTTAGGTTTTTTTTGTATTCATGGAATTTAAATATTCTCTCTGAAGAAGCACCTCTACAAGAGAGGGAGAGACAGAAAGAATAGCTACTGCTAAATTCTGCAGAATGTCTCAGCACTATATGAAGTCAGCAATCTTCTGTGGTCAGCCTGGCAATGGGAGTTCTAGATCAATAACATCTGCATCATTATTTCATGCCTGCTCCTCATTAGTAAGATACCACTACAATCACTGAGGGCACAGTGAGCAGTGATTAGGTCTGTCTGAAGTCAGACAGGAAGTCAAGATCATCAAGTGAGGTTGAACAGTGGCACTGTAACTCCAACTCTAAATGCACATAAAAACTAATTAAGTACGTTGCAACTTTTTTCCCACTTTTTTTTTTTTTTTTTTTACTTCTAATTAACAGCTGGTAGAGAGTAACAGATGAAACTCTAAGTCTAGCACTTATCATCATGAAGAACAGTTGGGGGGGTTGGGTTTTTTTTTTGGTTTTTGTTTCTTTGGTTGTTTTTTGTTTGTTTGGTTTTTTGTTTTGTTTTGGGTTTTTGGAGCCAATTTGTTTGTTTTGGTTGCTTTTATTCCTTCACCCTGATCAGATTAAATTAGCGTTCCTTCAAACAGGTTATACCACCGCAGTAAAAAAAGTACAAATCTGTTATATTTCTGCTTCATGCCATGAAGAGGAATCGCAATATGAGCATATTATGCCGGAAGAACAGCTGCTGCATCCAAAATATTTTAACTCTAGGGGAAAAAAAAAGTTACTTATCCTATTCAGAAAACAGAAAAGGTTCAAAGAAATCTGTGAAATTACCATCTGAATCTGAAATTCATGTGCTCCTTATTCACTTCAGAGTGGTTTGGATTTACTTTTTTGCTGCTCAGACAAACAGAAAATTACAAGCTCCTTCTATTTCTGCCTATGCAGTGTGTTCCCTGACTGTGAAATCAACCTTCAAGCAAAACAGTCCCTTATTACTTAGCTTTAGCCGTGCCTTTAAGAAGCACTTATGAGTAAATCAGAAGACCTAGAGAACATACAAACCTGACTGACCTAAAAGCTGGGCCATGCATTTACCATGACTTTCAGCACCAGTATCACAGCTATTCCCAGCTGTGAAAATTACAGTGCTCAGAAGTAATGTTTGCAATCTCCACAAATTTCAAGAAAGATCTTAGCTGCTGTTAGAGGATTCAGTGTTGTCCTCCTCCAAAAGTTAACAAATTATCTCCTTATATGACTACATTTAGAAGTGCAAATATCTGGGTATGCAGAACAGAGGACCTTGCTGCATGCAATACTCCTGACCCTTGGTATACTTTTAGGTATTTCATATTAATTCTAGTAAGGTAGAAATTGTAGGAAGTTTAACAGAAAGCATTTCATAGCTCTATTTGCAAGTGAGCAGTACATATAGTTATCAAGAAGTAAAGTATTCAATTTGTTCATTTTTAGAATTATTCACATTGGTGACTTTATCTAAATGAACTATTATGTGAGCAGGATGTTTTAGGAACTACTCAGTATGATAGCATATTCTTTAATTGTGATTAGTTAGACTTACAAATGATTATGGAACATACAATGTGTCGCAGCTTTGGATCATTACCCATGGAAATGTAATTCAGAAGTACAAACAATAATTATTTCCATCACTCCTGCTACCGAAACACAGCTTTCTTTAATTAGAATATTGGTAAGTGAGCACAGCAAATATAAAATTTTTTTAATAGTTAATCTGATAAAGAATTAATTAAGCTTTTAACTGAGGAAGTTTAATCCTTCAATCAGTGTGCATACAGATTGTGTCACCTTTATAGGAACACCCACTAATGTAATGGACTAACAGATTATTAAAGATATATTTTCTATGGTAGCAGCCAGCCTCTGGGGCCCTCTGGCCTTTTCACACCTCTCAGAAGCAGCAGGGAAGAACAGACCCACATAATACAGGAAAAACTCACCCTGCTTCATCCCATTCTTTCCATAGGCAGAGGATGGCTAGTGGCACAGTATCTTGGGTTTAGGAGATAAATTGTGAAGTTTCCCCAAATCTGATGAAGGCACAGCATACTGAATTGCACTCTCTAAACCACCAGAGCAATCCCTAAACCCATGTTTAGGTACATCATTCTGTCTTGGACAGCAGATGTCTAACAGAGAGTGTGAGAACCAGTGGCAAGCATGGAGGATGCCTTTCCTGGCCTGCAAGAGCTTGGCACCCTCCTTAATAACACACCTCTTATCTGTGTGTAAGAGCCCATTTCACTTTCATTACTGAGTCCACCCAGTTTAGAATGCGCACTAGAATCCATTATCACCAATATTCCACTGCAGAGACTTGCACTTAATTACCCGTTGTGTGAAACACTTTCCTTTGCTTCAGATGTCTCCTCATTTCATGTGTGCAAGGGTTTTACTGGAACATGAGTGCTGCTTTCAATCTAGCTGAAGAGGTGCTGGTAAAACTGCCTCTCTGAGGATGAAGGAACGGTGGAGAAGCAATGCCTAGGTGTTATTTAGGAGAAACTATACACACAGAT
Source organism: Eopsaltria australis (assembly GCA_034509425.1). NCBI lineage: Eukaryota > Metazoa > Chordata > Aves > Passeriformes > Petroicidae > Eopsaltria > Eopsaltria australis. Next base: position 95,494 of record JAVTVJ010000068.1, on the reverse strand, counting down.
TGAAAACGAGACTGCACATTACAGACACAGGATACAAACTATCAACATACATATGAAATCACTGATGACAAATGATTAAGGCATTTCTTGGCAGACAAACTGCCACTTGATGTAAAGGCCCATGAGCATTCATCTACCAGCCTGTCTGCCAAGAAATATCCTCTGCTTCTATCAGAACTGGTTAGTTAAAGTGTACCAATAGGTTATGCTATAAAAGTCCACACCTGTTTCCCAGGTACATCTCCAGTGAAAAGAGAAGAAATATTAAGTAAAACAATATTTAGCAAAGATCCAGAAACCAGCTCCCAAGCACCTCTCAGTTTTTTTCACCCTGTTAAGTGTCTGACTGTATTCTTCGCCCCCAAAATTACAAGACATTTAAAATACTAAAGCCTGTGCATTTTAAGACATGACTGTCTTTTCAATACCATCCACACTCAGCACAGGACCATAGGAAATAAGCAGGTAAGTCTAGTTAAGACACACAAGTATCAGAGGAACATTGTCTTCTTATAACTGCTTGGTCAGATACAGGACCCAATAGTACCTGCTAAGACAGCTTTACCATAATGATACAGTTTAACAAAACAATCATCACACACGGCCATAGGGTTTAAGTAATTTAAAGCAGCAGGTTCAAAATAGAGCTCTACCTGCCATTTGGGAAATTTACTTATGAAAAAATTAACTTCCTTGCGTTTGTGGAGTTTCCATCAGTAATTGCTTTGGATTTAAGGAACGATAAATTCAAGTTACGGTTAAAGAGTATTGACCCGTGTAATACTGCAACAAAACACAACTATAATCCAGAGACAGAAACACAAATTTAAACTAGTAAGATTAAAGACTTTTCAACTGCCAAGCTACAACTTTAAAATACCACAATATATGACACTTAAAATAGTACCTGTGACTCTTTTTTTGGCCTTCTCCAAAAATAGTACAGAAGTAATTGCATTTAGACAAAGCTCTAAGATGAAACTGCATTTTCATTCTCTCCAGAAACCATGACAGGTAATAGAGATTAATGGGTTATTAATGCTTTAAAGACATTCACACGTATAGGTTACAGTTGCCTTTTCATTCTTTCCACGTGAGTTGAAGCCCCAGGTTCAGGTAGGCAAACAGAAGTAAGAGTTCAAACAAGTTCAAGGGTATACTTGAAACCATTTGGGAAGCAGGAATCTGATGCACCAAATCTACCACTACCAAAGAGTAGGAACTCTGAAATTACACACTCTAGCATGAAGCCCAGCAAGAGGTACTGGGTGTGAGTCCCACTCAGGAAAAAAACCCCAAATATCATTTAACACTGAAATGAAATAATAGCTTTAGGAGTTATACAAAGCAGCAGTAATACTAGCAAGAAGACCCATTGGACTGGTCTCCACTGTACAAGCCATTTTCAAAGTTTTAAACAAGTTTAATTTGGATAAATAAAATTATTAAACTTAAATTAAAGGACTTATGTAGATGATGATATGTCAGATAAACCATCTTACTTCTTCTCCTGAAAGATAGTAAGCTGAAAGTAGTCCACCGACGAAACGAATGTTCACTTCAAATACGGAAATTTCAGCATTCTGTTGAAATAAACATAGATTTATTTCTATAGAGGTTTGTTTGGTTTTTTTATATTTATATATACATACACACACACACACAGCTTCTAAGACATAACAGCTGTAATTAGCAAAACACAGAAGATGTAGGGAAGGCCAATGTAAGAGTTTAAAGCATTTCTTTCTCTTCTTCACTTTGACAAAATATCCTCTCCATTACCCTCATCCTGCTCAACTTTTCATCTCTTCTGTTGGAATATATGGCTTTCTCTAAATCCACATATCTAAGTACTTCTCTGCAGATGACTCAGCATTTGCCCAAAAAGCACTCTTAGATCACATCTCACACTACCTCCCCTCACACCATCTCAGACAGATCAGAACTGATCAGAATGTCCTATCAAATGTTTTCCTACTTCACTCTAAATGCAGCTTATTACAAAAGAGAAGGTAACATTAGAATGAGTTAATTACATGCTCATGATAAAAACATAATCATTATGTGTATTCACAAGGAAGAAGATGATCTTTTGTTATTACAGTCACAGCCCTTTCTAAGCTGGCATGGATAAATCTTTTACCAATGATAAACACTAGGTCCAGCCAGTATCTATCTCAAAACTCATAGCACATTCTTCCCTTCCTTTTGAATTCAAGCATAAATGAGGACTCTAACTCTCAAGAGCTTTTGTTCTTTATTAAGTCAATTCCAATTTTACCCCAACACATAACATTGAATCCATTCGAGGCATTCAGTTAAAAAGCTGATCTAGTGAAGTTTCTTAATTGTTGCTTTTTTATATAATACTACTTTTTATATATTTGTATTTCTGCAGAAAAAGGTACCCAACAATGTCCCAAAATTTTGGGCGCATAAATAAGGCTTTCACACGTTCTGGGTTGCTCTTGCTTCTACTGAGTCACTTTTCCATTTTCTATTTGTTGATGTACACTATAGCTATATTTAATAAAAATAAATGCATGGTGGAACTGATGGATTTTCTTCTGAAAGGCTTGCAGGCTTTTTTCATTCAGCTAGGTTTTGTGCTTTTCCAGTTTAAACATTCAGATGTCAGTTTACGTAGGAGGGAAGAAGTTGCTCCCTGTTTTCTATGGATTTTTGAATTGCAGGAAACTAGCTTTACAGAAAAAACAAGAAACTAGCACTAGGCTACTTATTAGAAATATTACTTCATGCTTTTCAATTTGCAAGGTGCTCTGATTCAGAAAAGGTATCTAGACACAATGCAAAGTTGGTGAGCTTTTTGTAAATTGTAAAGGTACAGGCTTCAAAATACATTCAGGAATTTAACTTTTCTCCTCTAAAATGTATTCTGCAGTTCCCCCTCTAAAAAGAGGATATCATTTCACTCAGAATTACTCTGATTAATATATAATTCATATAGTATATATATGTGTGCCTGTATAGTTTTTTAATTCACATGAGCACAGTTCACAAGGGCTGACAAAGTAAAGCCATCACACACATCTGCCTCTTGAAAACTCAGACTGGCATCACGGGTTTAGACTGCAAAGTGATCTTGCTGTCTTGCAGTGTTCAGAACATACTGTGTTTTCAAATTTATTTTGAATATTCTAGAAATCTGCAGTCTCTCCTCTGTCACTGCTCTCCCCCACTGGTCCTTTCTCACTCTTTCTAAAAGAAACTACAAAGTCTAATTTCTTCAGCTTAATTTCTGTTTCCAAAATGTCTTTTTTTTTTTACCAAATCTGATATTTCTCTTTCTGCGTGTTCAGTCATTTTCTCACTGAATGAAGCAATAAGGCAAATGGAAATAGGTATTCACCTCAACTTTAACATCCCTGTGCAGGCTTTTTTATTATGCCATGATCCACGTTAAACCTGAGGAGGTGGATATAAAAACATCTAAATCCTCTAGAAATCTGAACTAACCAGATGAGGCATCAGTTTGCCTGCTACCTATGTAGGAACTCTTCAGCACATGTACATTAAATACAGAAGTCTACCTTAAATCCAACATATAAGACAGCTGGTAGGGAACTGATTTGACTAAAAAAAGGCTGATCTGACCTGATCTGATTGAAGAAAGGATCATTAAATGAGTGAAAGGGGTGGCTTCTCTTCCCAGGAGATTCAGCTAGCTGAAACTCCTATGCATAGTATGAGAATATGAATATGTGAACCTTCTTCAGAAGTTCAGTTTCTTTTCATTTAAATCCTGAGCCTCAGAACATATCAAGTACTTTTCTTTGATGTGGGAAGGTTGAAGCTGTAAAGAGGTAGGTGTCAGATGAGGAAATAAGTTAATCAGATATCCCAGACACTTGTGTTTCCTTTGAGAACTGAATTAAATTACTTTTTGATTTTCAATTGCTTGGAGTAAATTGAGTGGTGTATGACCTGAATATTTTGTCTCCAGAACCTTACATTTTGCCTTTCTGGATTTAATACGACCACTTAACTCACAAAACTGTTGCTATCTTTCAAGGAGTGCAAAGGTCCTTCAAGGAAGGCTCAGTATGTGTGCACTGACATCTGCTTCTGGAAACCATCTACAGACAAGAAGACTACTTGGAAGTAATGTGAATAAAGGCTTTACTGTTGAGCCACAAAGATTAATTGCACTGTAATATTGAACATGTGTTGAAGGGGTGATCTTTCAGGACATTCCTTGAAGGCAACCATTGTTCTAATGTTACCAGATTCCCAACAGGTCACTTGAACCTCTGAACCTCCATTTGAAATTCTTGCCTCTTACCAAAATCTTTATGCAAGCCACTGAAGCAGACAAACACTGAGACAGAGGTATCATTAATGGTAGATTTGAAAGTTGTATGCCTAATACACAGTTACTCTTAAACTCATTGTACCAGGTTAGTATTATTCTCAGCACACGAATAACAGTAATTGGCAAAACAATTAAAGTGTTATAATTTCATGTCAAAGAAACATCTCTACATGGGAAAGTTTGTGTGAGGAAGTGATCTGTTAAGAAAAATGAACTTGTCCTAGGAGAGAAGGTTTCTGCTACACATTTTTTCTGGTTTGATTTTTAAAATTTTTGTATGACACATGGCACTCACCAGCAGCACTGGTTACATGTTTTGCCATTCAAAACTCAACTGGAGAAAATACTGTGTGCTCTTTACACAGAGGAATATATTCCCAATAATCAAGCCACCTTAACTTATATTTGATAAAGAGCTTACTTCCTTTGTTTTCACAAAGGTAACAAAAAAAGAATGGCACAAATCCTATCAAGTAATTTGTTTCAGTCTTCCCTATTGCAAAAATTCCTTCCAAAACTTTCTTTCTTCTCCATCAAGAGCGTACAAAACTTCAGTCACCTCATCTGCATTTTCATCTATTGCTCCTAAGTACAAGGAAAATAGCAACTCCCCCCACGCACACAGCACCATGGCAAGCAGCCCATATCCTGCAGTTTAACAGGCTGTGCAAGAGAACACCAGGGGCCCTATACTGAACAATGCTGAATAATGTGTCTAATTCTAGACTAAAAAGTGGACACAAAGGGCCCACATTTCCTGTGAAATGAGATGAACTTGTAATTATTATTACTATTAAATAATAATAGTCCCCCGTTGAAGCACAAAGGTTGGGAACAAGGTTGCTAGCAACACATCCTAGCATTTTCAAGCAGCCCAGGAGGTATGATAGAGCCATGGATAGTACTACAATAGCTCACTTTCAACTACTGTAATTAAACAAGATTTTAATTACTTGCAATTGTGGGAAAAAAAGTTTCATTCATATTCCACAAATGAAACTTACTGGCAGTTTGCTAAAATATTCAGTTCCCAAAGACATGGGAAGCAATCTTAGCAACCCTTTTATCACAAGTGTCAAAGCCTGGTTATTGCATAACATGTTATTTAACCTTGCTGAAGTCCCCAGCATGGCAAACTGCAAGATGTTCAACAGACACAAAAATAAAGTGCCACTGAAGGTATTAATGAACTCTAGCAGCAAAAGAGCTGCATTTAGTAATGAATTGGAAGGACCTCCTTTTAGCCCATCAAAATAGGTTCTTACACACAATCAAAACAAAATCAAGTCACTTTGAAATCTGGCATTTAGAGTGTACGTAGCAAACTAACAATCAAATAGTCCCATAAACTAAAGAACCATTTTCAACTGCTGGCTTTCTTAAGATTTCTCTCCGACACATTATACATTTACTCACACCTCCCACATGAAGTTTTTCTTTTTTTTTTAATGGGAACGCTGTTCCAAATTGTTGTATTAGGAAACTTTCTGATTTTCCCTCTTGAAGAGGAAAAAGCACAAAGAAAAAAGAGCCAAAAAACTATAATGCTCCAAGTCAAAACATTAGGTTGTGGACCGTTAAATACAATTACAAGTCAATCATAATACCTACAGCTTGAGAATAGTAGGATTTAGATTTGTAAATGTTGAAGTTTGAAATATGCAAACTGAAGTCTGAAAGTCTGTCCTGTTACTAACTGCCATCCCAGAGATAGAGCTGAGCTGGAATATGTTAAATGCTGGAAGCCTTATTAATTACAGATGCAAATAATATTTGCTATTCTGGGATCTTGGAAAGGGGGTATGTTAGTCTATACATGACAGTAGAGAGAAAAAAAAATAACTTCAAGTTTCTCTACTTTTACCAGTTCTTTTCCAGTTCCCAAATAATAGACATATCACTCACAAAACTTCTAGGTTGCATGAAGCTACTGACAAAACCTCTTTAAAAGATACTCATATTTGCTGAGCTAAGCCCAAAGATGAAAATCAGAACTGGTAAGTTAGCCTTCAAGCCTCAAAAGTGGCTTATAGAATCAGACACAGTGACTGACTGACCTCTGTGAACAGCTTTGCTTAAGAGCATTGGTAGGACTCATTCCCCTCTCTTACTCATTCCCTTCTCTTAATTCCAGTTCCTCAATTCCTTAGTACCTGTCTTTGAGAGCAAATAATGAAATGCTGTTCATACTTTCCCAATTTCCCAACATGTGCATGGCTTTCTGCTCCATACCTTGTTCCCATTCTGATCCTGTCTGGCTGCACTTACATCAGACAGCTGATCAGTGGGTCAGGGTATGAATTCTAAGCCCTGTCCCATGCAAAATTTGATTGCTAACACCTTCTAGTCCTGGTGTGGGCCCCTGTTGTTCCAGCCAATGTCCAGACATGCTTTAGGACACCATGTAAGCCAAGGACTGCTCTCAGTAGGCAGTACAGGCAAGACTGCCCTTTTGCAGGGAAGGAGTTTAGAAGGGCTGAAGAAGAGGGGGATGGATCACTTCACTCATTCTAAAGATACTGGGGTGTGCCTGAGCATAGAAGCAAAGGAAATCAATTCCAATACTTAACAACTCCCAAACCTTCACTGCTGTGCCACGTGGCTCAGCTCCTGTACACTACTCCCTGACACCTGACCCCTTCATTTGCCTCATCAAGATCCTTTTCCCCCTCTTTCTCTCTTCCCAAGCATGTATTCAGTGTGATTTGGCTCTTGCACTGCAGAGACCAACAGCTTTTTCTCCCCAGTGTGAAGCTGAAGTGGGGTGTGTGCAGCTTCTGAAACAAATAATAAAATATAAGAGCAGAGGAGCAGGCAGCAGTGTGTAGTTGTAGCTAGGAAACATCCAAGCTCCCTAAAGATCCCATGAAAGCCTGGTTCCCTTTTCCTCCCTTGTAACCTGGGGATACACAGCCCAGCCCAGGTGTTGCAGCCTTGGGCTGTGCACTGTGAAGGGCGTGGGCAGCAGGATGTGTGGGGAGGTCAGACCTTGGCTCTATTAATTAGAAGAGCAAAGATACATCCCCCAGAGAGATGAAGTGATTTAACAGAGAACAGAGCACATATCCATTGTGCTACTCAAAGCAAAGATCATGCATTTAGCCACTGAAAATGCCAACCCTTTCCAAAGGTACAATTTATAGTCTTATAATATTGACAGAAACAGAAAATGCAACTTAATACCTGAAGGAATGGCTCAGTTTAGCTGAAACTTCAGCAAGGCTTCAAATAAAAAAAATGTCAGCAGTTGTGACATAAAAAAGCTCCAAGCATTCCAATGTGGATATCTCAGTTATAAAATCACAGGGCTACCAGCTACAGCTGTAATGAAAATTGCCTGTGTTACACTCCAAAAGGGGAAGCTCCTAAACATACCCACTGACAAGCTTACTAAAGTGCACAAGTTTGCCAAGGAAGGTGCTGTTGACTTAACTAGAATTTTCCTTCAAAATCAAAACCTATATTCGGAAAGGTAAAGAAGAGCAACCCTGACATCTATTTCATTGATGCGAGATTGAAATCTAACGCATAAAGAGATGTTGCCATTTCCCATTAAATAATCTTTATTCCATAAATCCTTTCATGGGGATAAACTAGTGCCTACTTTAGAAAGTGACATTAGGAAACTTTTATGATCAGGTGTTGAGAGTGGTATGAGTGCTGGCCAAATACTTAGATGAGTATCTTCTAAACTTTGTAAAATTTTCCTACATCCAGCTGCATTGACATAGAACATAAGGAGACAAAATTCGCTTACAAAATACAGTGACAGGTATTTTTGTAAAGAACATTTAAAGAAAATTAAAAATTTGAAAGACATGGTTCTAAGAATAAATGGAGAGAAAAACTAATCCGATTTATGCAAATAAAGGCCAAATATGCTATCCTGGACAAAGTTGCTGCCCAGGAAATAACCAGAAAAATCAAACACAATTTACACTACTCAGAAGAAATAACTCTTAGGAATATGTCAGTGTGTCAGTTATTCCAAATAAATCACTTTCATGGGACAAAGGTTTCTAAAACAGAAGCAAGTAACAGTGTACATAACATTATTGCAGGAAATGTCACATAAGGCCTGATACATGATAAATGCTTAAACACAAAAGAGAACTGCTGTTCTTTAAACTGTAAGATATAAATACAAAACGGCACTTGAATCTAAGACCTATACTGAAAGTGGAAAATTAAACAAAAGTGCAAGTTGAGTAGCTTCCAACAATCCAGCCATTAACCAAACAGACATCCATTATTACATTTGGTGTTGCAGTTATTTATTTTAATTTCCGTGTTCCAGCTTGGGAAAATTCATCTATTTGCTGCTGATGCCAATGTAAAATTCAATTACATATGATTATGAAGTATTATGAAAATAATTTTGTGAGGTGTTGAACTCCAGGCTGTTATTTATAGGAATATCAGTAACAATACACTCTTGGTGACGCATGTCAGTGTTATCTGTGAAGTTGCTTTGGTAAATCTGCTTGACTCCTGCATTGACTAACTAATGGAATACAAAATGTCTGACATTTTCTTAGCTTAAAAGCATTACTGAGAAAAAAAAGGTGAATTAAAAAGGAGAAATGTAGACAATAGCATCTATAAGTTTCCAGTACCAAATATAGCAAGATTTATGTAAACCCAAAGATTTTCATGCTAATAATATAAAACACTCTACAACGCTTTACAACGCTCCTCCAAGTAGAGCTCAGCTCATCCTTTTAACTGGAGTTTGTTATTTTCTGTTGTTTCATCCTTATTTTTAAACATCTTGCTAATACCTGGCTAATAAGACAGGAACTTAGTATTACAAAAATACCTTTAGGAAAAAAATTCTTATGCACAGAATAAATTTATTATGTCACTCAGGCTTCTGACACTACACAGAAGCACTGTTTAATATTCTCTATTTACATTATAAATGTAAATATAAATGCATACTAAATTACTGCTTATATAAACTATGTAATATCCACTCTTATTAACTCCTTCTTAAAAGGATAATTAATTCTCAAGCATGGAAGAGAACCTAATTAAACCTGACTTCTGCATAACTTATTAGAAAAGAGTATTTTGTTTTCAGAAAGTGTTTCTAACATTAAGCATGTCAACTACAAGAGCTTTTAAGTGCTCAGTGTACTGTGCCTACTTCACTACACTGATCAGAGGTGCTTCATCAGCTCTCTGTACCCAACAATAAATCCTCTGGCCAAAAAAGAAAAAAAAAAAAAGAAAAAAGACCAAACCCAAGACTTCCCAATTTAATTGAAGAGGTTCCTGTCTGTTCAAGGCCTATCTAGAATAAAAGCTTCAATAATGAACTTTGCCCTCAGCTGCATATTTGCCACTTAATAGGGTGATTTTTATATGCAGCTGTGAAGACCTGATGCTTCCTAAGACTAAAGCAGTTCAGTTGTGCCAACAGTTCAGCCTTACTTGAGATATTCAGCTTTACTGGTGCAGACAAAGGAACCTAAGTAGTATGTATGGCATGTACCTTTCTCTAAACACAAGTAAAATCTGTGGAAGATTTCACAAAGGGAAAACGTAAAGCGTTTATACAATGAAAAAATTAAAGCTTGAAGGGTCCCAATTCTTCTATCCAGAAAAGCTGAAAAGGCTGCTTTTTACTTTACAGTGGCAAATACTCTATTTCCTTTTTCCTTCCTTCAGTCCAGCTCGTTGCCTTCCATCTACCTAAATCTCTCTGACTAAAAAAAGCATAAAGCAGAGCTGTAAATTCCCTATCTTCCAGCTTCCTGCCCTGTTTTATCTATCGATGGTCTAAATTCTTTAGCCTTGCATCATGCTTGTAATACCAGAACCCAGTCCTCAACTGGCCCCTGGAGACTAAACAGAGCATTAAATGTTAATCAGCAACGCTCCTTACCACATTGAAATCCAAGTTTTTTTCAACCCACTCCTTGGCTTCCTTGAACTCCTCTTTCATTTCCATGATGTATAGAGTATCAAGGGCATCCACGATTGTTGCTCCTTGTATGTTACCTGGAATACATGAACAGCCAGTGATTTACTTTCCAACAGAAGACTTTTCAGTTAGATCTAATTAATTTAAATTAATTCTAATTTCAAAATCCAATTTCAATTAATCCAATTAAAAACTGGGTGCATAAGCATTCAAGTGGTAACTAGTAATTCACAGCCTTTACTTTGATTCCCATGCCACAACACAACATCATAATATTTAAGTATTTCTTCCACTAATGAACTTTTGAAGAGCTGTTCTGATGCACTGTATTTCCAGCCACAATTTTGCATTTTAAACCACTGATAGAACAGTTCACTGTAAAATGACATAAATTAATAATTAAATCTCGGTAATTGAGAAATTCCTGTTTCTTTCAGTTTGGAATGAAAACAATCAGTTGCTGTTTTCTTTTTATACTCAATAATATACATAAAGCTTTAAGGAGCTGGTAAGTACTGATCCCATTTCAGTTAGGAAAGCCCTTTAAAAAGTACAATACAGTGGAAAACAATTTTTCTGATATTGTGCACCACCATGTAACCTGCTCAAGATAGGACTGGGGGAGGCAAAGGCAAACCTTCACCCATGGATTTGTCAGCTCAGGAGGGGCTGCAAGGCACTGGCTTTTAGAGCAAGTTCTTGTGGTCCCCAAAAGTGGCACCCTTCTACCTCTGCTATGGAGATGGATAAGAGCCAGCCTTGACCTAACACTGCAAGATGAAATATCACCAGTATGTTCACTTTGGAATGGATTAAAAGTCCATCATCCTGTACTGAAAGGTTAATGCGGAGGGTGGGGTTTAAGAAAACACAGTCACTCAAAATACTTTCCCATGCTTACTTCAAATTTACCTTTTCAAAACTCCATTTTTGTCTAGGAAGAGTTTCAATTCCTATTTACGGGACAATGTCAAAAATTCAATTTTGACTATTCTACTAAAACTTTTATTTCCAAACTTGGCTCCCACAGTTTTCATAATGAATGGAAAACCACTGTTATATTTTAGAGAAGACTCTGATACAGAAGTAAACATTTAGAATTACAAAATAATTTAGGTTGTAATCAACAGAGAAAGTCATTAGCTCCAATCCCTTTCTCCCTCAACAGGACTAATGAGTCAGGTGAATAGCTGACTACTCATTCAGGAATTGATTGTACCGTGGGAATAACAAGATAGTAGCTACAACTAATTAAAGAACATGATTATCATCTTGTCTCTGAAATACCTGACGAAAAAGTAAACTTAATTTTGTGAACTTATCAAATATCAGAATTCAATTTTTCATATTTAAGAAAGAAATGTATATCAGTCAATTCCTGCATTCACTGCCATTATGTGTTTCTGCTTCCACATGAAACACAGATGATTGGAGAGCTCTATATAGCAGGATTGACATCACTTTCTTAAAAATTAAACTTCCGAGTAGAAAATAATTTTCCATTTCCACCATCTTAAACAAAATAATATTTGAGGTTATTACAACAGTTCTTTGGTACATTTAACAGAATCAGATTCTTTCTCTATTTTAGCAGCTGCTTATACTACCCATTTTTGGAATGCCACTTTCCTACTCTGAAGGAAGTAATCTCTACATTTTCCCCCAGATATTCCACTAATAAAACTGCAGCATACTTTGGTAAGAACAACATAATATCCTCCAAGAGCTTATTTGGAACTTGGCTGCCCTTCTCTAATATTAAAGGAAAAGTATTCCTTTGAACTTGGCTAAGCAACTTATATTTTTCCTGAGCTTATGAGAAAGTGAGAGTGGAAAACTGCTGGAGAACATCTGCTCAAGAACACCACTGCAAAAGCTCTGGAGATGTCTGTCTGGTAACTCCTTACAACAAAAGCAGTTCCTAGTGAACCTTTACAACTCTGCTTACAGAAAAATCATCTATAACCTGATTTGCTTCACTGGATTGTGATAGGCTCGCAATGCAAAGACATTCTTTGTGACAATCCTCTTGTAGTACAACTAACACCACCACTAAACAGTTGAGCTTTCCATTTTAAGGATTAGTACTTGAGCTGCAACTCAGTACTACGTCAGAAGAAAAAGAGGAGAAAATAAGGAGAAAACTAAATGAGAAATCGCCCTTGGAGTCACCTACTTACTATGATTTTTCTTCCTGAATCTGCCCTATGTGGCCTGCTTAGAGCACAGACAGAAAAACATGCTAGAATCTCAAGTAGATATTACTTTATTTCAAATAACTTCTGCTATTATTCTGAGGGCTCCAGAAAACAGAATAAAACAATTAATGTGACAATTAGTCAAGTTTGTCTCAAACACCTGTACTTCAAAATTCTTGATAAAAGACAAAACAACAGAGAAAGAGTCAGTTTAGAGGTCAGAATTACGACTTGTGAACAACTGCAGCTTACGCTAAGCCAGCCAACAGGATAACTTAAATTTGAGAGTAGTATGGAAATTGTGAAGCTGAACAGTTCATTAATAACCAGTCAGACAAACCAGTGGTCGGGGTGGGGGAAGGAGTGCAAAGAAATTAAATGAACATTTCTTATTATGGGATAAGAGTAAATATTTCACAAGCCTATATAAGCTATGCTTCTCAAAGCAGAGCACATAAATTATTAAATACAGTTATCACTCTTGTTTGTTCCTACATGACATTCCCAAGGAATTACATAGCAGTCATGGTCTACAAGAAGCAAAGATTATTGCTAGGCAATTACAGTACACACTCATGACACAGAGTATTTGGACAAGAGGACTGTTTTCCTATACACCTACAGTACTGATATAAATTTGACTAACAGTGAGCACTGTGTTACAGAGTGCCAACAAAGTTGCAGTTACCATAGTAGAGTTTCATAATTGCCCTAGGCAGGAGGAAGATATCACAAACAATACTTGGACCAAATTCATACACCTCAGATAAATACAGATATATTTTGCAGATAACTTAAATATATATATATATATATATATATATATATATATGTATACTCAAGGTAGAGAAAATTAACTTGAAGCTCATAAAACATAAGCTTAAATTTTGATGATAAAAGAGATAACCAGATGTACAAGACTACCAAAATGAAGAATTATTAGTCTCTATCAAACCCTCCAGACCAAGTACTCATATATATGCTCCATTTTACTTCTGTTGTTAACCCTTTACTTTTCCCTCTGCTCTTTACTAACAGCATCATTTACTCCATGGGATTAATAGAGAACACATGAAATAGCCAACTATTAACTGAAAAGAATGCAAAAGAAATCAGTCAGCATGAAATTTCCAGTAGACTATAGAGAAACATCTACAGAGCTTCCTTTGAATTTAACACTTAAAATCTTAAGCAATGATCTGGAAGAAAACAAAAAAGAACATATTGCTAACAGTATCTGTGGACTATTAACCACAATGGCTTATTACCCATCATTCCAGAATAGTATGATGTAAGGCACAGGTAGTCTGTATCTCCTCTGGGTAATGCACAGTTGGCCCATTTAAACTGCACACTTTTTAATATCTAACAATGCCAATGTATGTGCATGCAAATAAAAAAATCAGAGATTACACTGGAGAATGGAGTAGCATCTCAGGACCGGGCAGCAAGAGCAGAATAAGAAGAGTGATCAGAGTATGAATAACTTTGTATGAGCTTCCAGGATGCCACAGCAGGGAGAACTGCTGTGGATGTGAATGACAACCTTATTAGCATAGTTCTGTGACTGAGATTGTATGGCCATATGGTTTAAGAACCACAACTGACTCATGGCCAAACCCTTTGGAGCATGCGCCAAAATTAGTTCTCACTTGTCTAGCCCAGGCTTTTAGACATGGCTTATATGTTGGCCAGAAGAGCCCAAAATAGAATATAGCATCAATGCATGTTGGTGCACTTAATAGTTTACAATTTCCTCCCATCCCTTGCACATCAACCTTGGCATTTGAGAGTACATACAGGTTCTACTAAAGTAACATTTTGATTTGAGCTGTAGGTTTCTTGGAGCATTGCTTCAAAAGCTGACTCATATCTTAGAACAGTGTTTTCCTTTATTTAAAGTTCACTGAAAAGGTTCCTATCCAATATCATTAGCAATTTAAAGTGTCAAGAGTGATTAATTATTAAAGTGTGCTCTGCCAAAACATGAAACTCTTGACTCAAGTACTGGCAAACCCTCAGCAATATTAACACTTTTAATTTCAGTGACTATTAGCACCTGGTAAGAGTGGGGAAAGAAAAATTCATTCAATTTTTAACAAATCTAGCTTTTCGTATGTGTAACATGAAACAATATCATGATATTTCTAGAACCCTCTTCTAAATCTCCAGTATTTTATACATCTGTGCATTTTAGAACCAGCTCTGGTGTCTTTAAATTTGATCAAGCTCAAATAATTTTTCCTTCATTGCTTATCTCTGTGCTTCTTGTGGAAGCCTTTGGCATATACCACACTTCTGGCACCTGTGCAGATCAGCTACATGTTTTGTTATGAACCACCTTCTTTTGTTTGAACATGCTGCCTAGTAATTTGCTATCTCCACCCCTTCCTTACAAAGGATATCACTCCTCACAAGGAACAATAAATCCTTGTTCATCCCATCTATGCTACTTTTCATGGACCTCCATGTATTGTTCTGGAAAGTTGTCAACCTTTACTATTTACTTTGAGCTCAAGTCTGCCTGTTCTGTGTATTAACTCAGAATTTTATCTCCCATTTCACTAAGTCCCTGTTTAAATTAGGAACATTTGCTATCTCTGCATGCAATTATCGCGTGTTGGGAAATCCTTCTGAGTTTGTGGAACTGTTTGCAGTTTGCCATTGCCAAAGCTACCCCAAGTAACTTATCTGCACTGCCAAACTTCACTCTGGTCATTTGGCTTTTCAGCATTGGGATGAGTAATTTGAGAGCGTGGCCCTTGAGCAGCAAAGGATTCCTGTGACAGGCCAGTAATAAGCCTGAAAAATGTTTTTTGGAAATCTAAAAAGACAATACACCTGTCATTGTTGTGCAACATGACCTCCCCTCAAAAATGCTGTGTTGAGTCATACATCCACATATCTGCTAATGTTATTCCTAACACAAGTTAATTTAGTTGAGATAGATGTCAGGCTGACTTCCAAAATTTAAACCACATACCAAAATACAAAACTTCAAGGACTCCAGCAGGAACAGTGGAAACAAACAAGACTGGGGTGGTGGAAGATTTTGAATCCTTTCAATTGAAATTAATATATTGTTTAAACACATGCATAATTAATTGTCTAGGCTATATTAATAAACTTAAGAGTTTAAAAATACACATTGCTATACACTGCCAAGACACTTTTGGATATAAATTTTGGCAGGCTTTAAAAATATTCATACACCTCAACACTACATAAAAGAAACGACAAAAACCAGTTCAAAGTGGGAGGAGCAGGATCTTACTAAATTATAGTACCTTGGAGTTTGCAGATTGTGAGTATTTATTAAATGCCTCCCTTTTCGCCTCCAGTAAAGGTCCTCTTTCACTTGCAGAGATTAATTATACTATGCCCACAAGTTACCGTATCAAACAGGCAATACTGCACATGAAACACAGCTTCAGATAATTAAAAAAGCCCTTCAGTTACAGTCACTTAAGTGCAGAAAACACTTCTAGAAAGAGTTCTCTGCTAGTGCAGCAACATTCATTAATTTTAAAATTAGTTCAGAAGGCTTAGAGAGGAATAGCTTCTAGTTTAAGGGGTTGATAGTGGAGTGCTATGAAAAGAAAGGCAAAATTGTGATTTTGCCACTTTTGCAAGAAGAAGGTAGATTAATAAATCTCTGCTTTAGCAAACATTGTTAACAGCAGCCTGAACCATAAAGGGGAAAGTATTAAAAACTAACAGCACTTACTCAGGGCCTACTTTCTACTAGGAATAGTCAGAGAAGAATTAGTGCTCACGGAAGAAGTCATACCAGGAGATATGCCCTGTTTTGCTAATGGACAGATATGGTGTAAACAGATGCTGATCTATTCCAATTTATTTGATTAATCTAGAAACAGTTGTACACTTCATGGAATTAAACCACTAGGAATATTTCTCTCTTTTCCAAATAGTTGCTACAACATGGCAAACACCTAATGTGGCAAATACAAAGGAAATAAAAACATTGCATGGATGTGCTGAAAGGACATTGCCAGTGGTCAGAGGCATGTATGTGGTACCGGCTTCAAGGAGCAATGTTTCAGTTCACACATGCTTCGGTGTTTCTCTAAGAGTATATTATTCTTAGTGTGCACATGTGAGAGAAAGCAACTTCTGCTCATAACATGAGTACATCTACAGTCTGCCAGTCTAAAGACTTTCTCAACTTATCACGTACACCCTTCCACACACACTGCCCACAGAATACCAGCAAGATCAAGGAAGTTCCTTGACCTCACAATTTGTTTGCATTGCCTGAGTTTAGGGGAAAAATAAAGTAATTTCCAAATTCAGCAAGAAGTTCTCAGCTACAGAATAGCTCTACTACGAGAAATTTGTACAAGGTGCTAAAGCAGGGTTCTTTTCCTTCCCCCAAAATTAGAACCACCAGTTGTCCCTATCCCTTCTCCCATCAACATCCCACTGGCGATTTTCCTCTTCCCCTAGCCTAGGTATACTGTCTGTATTTCATGATGATATTTCCTGAGCCATATCTATGTGTAATTACACCTCTCAAAAGCCATCTTATTTTTGTCCTTGTGAGAAACACATGATGACAGTTATGATTTGCCTTCAAGACACAACAGTCATCATGATCTACCTGCAAAATGGAGATAGAAAGGAGTCATGCATTTATACTTTCAAAAATAAGCTTAGAAACAGTATCATTCAAAACAACTCTCCCCTTCTGTGTCAGGAGAGCTGTACTGTAACTTATACAACATAAAGCACCACAAAGCACTGGAAACTGCTGTTCCCCACAGTGAGATCCCAAGTCTTTATCCCATAACAGCTACTCACAATATATACAAAGTAATAATGCAGCAATTAATTCAAAGGATGAGAAGTGTTTAAAATCAAACAGTTCTTAATGAAATGTGTTGTACATTACCGATGCTAAGACAATTCTAAACTTGTACTTTTAAAACAATTGAGACCCGGTAGCAAGAAGAAAAGACAGTCTTGGCAAATTGGATACAGTTATGATGGATGACAGTGAACTAAAGGTTTTATTTGATTTCTGAAGGTTGGGAGGAAATTCACAGGACACAGAGCTGAAGGTAACCTATTCTCTACTAATACAATTCAGAATTACCTTAAAGCAGTCAACGATTTGCAATTTTTTTTTAAAAAATAAGAAATAAGGAAGATAAGGAAACTTGTCTGTCCTTTCATGAAGGAAAGAAACCCAACACACAAACAGACCACCTTTTCCCTTTTATTCTTTTATAAAAAAGGCGGCATTTGTTGAATTCAAACATGAAGGAACAGCTCAGCTCTAATCATCTGAGGGCACTTACAGAAACAAGGCTTTTTTTGTAAAGAACAAAAGGAAATTATGGATTCAGGTAAGAGTAACTTATGAGGCAGACCTGCTTGCAGTTATGCTGCTCTTCAGTATTCTGTAAAGCAATTCAGCAGAAAGAGATCTAATGTTTATTTTGATTTGCACCAAGATCAGTAAGATTAAAGATGTTTCTAAGGACAACTCCTCAGCAATAAGATCTTATACCAGATGACCACGATGAGAAAGTGATCTGAGTTTAGACTGACTGGCTCTTACTCCTTTAAATGTAGTTTTATTTTTGTATTCAACACTTGTCCTGTTTCACAGAGAATTGTGCCTGAAGTGACTTAAACGTACGCAACATCCACAGAACTCCTGCTTAAGAATTTCACAAGTCAATACATCTACAACTTTTTCTGTGAATCCATGCAATATTATTATGAATGCAAACCCTAAATATTTTTATACCACTTCTGATTTCAAATGAAACTACATTAAACATTTTAATTTGCAAGAAATCATATACCATTTTGTAGTACTGCAAGAAAACAGAATTCCATGAAATAGTTCTTCAAATATATTAAATTGCACAACTATCATTCTCCTGAAGTCAAGAAGTAATTTTCATTTTTCAAGAAGAGAAGGAAACAGAAACATGACTCAACTTGAAGTTAACTCAAGCTACTCTGGTTTCAAGAACTCAAAAAGAAGTCCAATAACTAACTAGATAATAATTACTTATTAACATTTTTGATGTTACCTTGGGGTAGACAAGCAGTGCAGCAAGATCAATGTAGATGTATTTTCCAACTTATTTTTGTAATCACAACTGCTGTCTCTAAGCAACCTCCAAATATAGTTGGGGATTTGATAAGAGCTCTATTTAGGCTGTTTCAGGAAATGTTTCCACTTCAAGCTATCTTTTGCAAACATTCAACAAAGTAAGTTCCTGTTAAAATCAAAATAATGTATTGATTTTGTCTCAGCTATAGAAATTAGTCAAATTTTCAGCTTTCTGTTTGGAAAACAAGCTATTTGAATAGAAAAATTGATGTCAAACAGTTTAATTCTTCATTTCTCTGCAAAACTGAAGATAATGACAGTTCATAGGACTGTTTTCTTACATTTCCTCAGAATGTTGTTTCTCTTCAGCTACTATTTATCCAGCCACAACTCCCACTTGGACACTGAGAAAGTCTTGCCCCTTACACTGGATTTCTACAGTATGCCTCTCCTACTAGAACTTTTCAATCCCATATTTGTTCTACACTGATAACAACTTGGGCTTTATTTAACATCTCCTGTACACTATGTAGAGGTGCAAACAACAGCTATATTAATGAAAAAGAAATCCAGATAAGGGAGACTGATACAAATTAACAAATTGTTATGAGAAATGAAAATAAATTCCTAAAAACTGCACACAGCTTCAGATACCTTCATGACTGTAGAGAGTATTGTTTGTTCCTTGTACAGGATTTCCCCTCTTCTCCACCCCCTCATCCTTAGTTCCCTGCTCATTGAATGTGGCATCAATGATTTCCATAGTAAAAGTTTAAGACAGAACAGTATTTAATGCAACAAAACTGTATTTTTATCATGCAACAATGCCATATTCCATTTACTCTCATTCAGACACTAATCTATAAAAGTCACAGAAGGCACCTTCGTTTACTGTTACTTTTTATACACAACAGAAGCAAGAAGCATCACGCTGCATGACAGGGAGCAGAAAGAAAACATGTTTATCACCTATAAGCTTTTCAGCTGATTTACTGTTTCATGCTAACGTCACTAAGCACAAAAATACACTCTACTCACCAAATAAATTGCTTGAATGTCCTTGCTTAGATATGGGTTTCAGTTCATTTAATCCCCATGCGTAACGCTTATAATTATCCCAGGCATGCTTCATCATCTGTAGGGAAACGAAAGCAGGATTATAATGTTGATTTAGCAAGAAGCCACAGCAAACACCGACTTGAGAATATTCTCAATATTAAAAACATTTAATTCAATTCTTAAGCAAATTCCTGCTGTATGCATTAGATCTATGAAATATTCAGTAAAGAATAGCAGTGGGACTGTTTTCCAGGGGTTGCTACAAGAATTATATGACTATCCTCTCCACTTCTACTGTTACCTGCAAGCAGTTCAGTTGAGATTTATTTCCCTTAAGCATGTACCTCGGAAACTGAGGGAAGTAACATTTTTAAAGAAGGTTTTTCCCCTAGAAAAGGATTCTTTAAGTTGAAAATAAAACTCACAGTAGTTTTCGGATTCTGGCAGAGACTTGCTTGCATAAAACTAGCTGGTTCAAACTCGGCGTAGCTAGTAACAGTAGAAGGACGGCAAAGTGGGCAGGCAGAGTACCTAGAGAATGTTTTGAGGTTTTTATGATACAATCTTTTATTATTATAAATGCATCTGTAGCTACTTGTACGTGGTTTTTTGCACAAAGAGACGAAAACTTTTACAACTAAACATAATTATGTTTTGCACAAGAAGAGAGGTGCATCACAGATAAATACTGCTTTAGGAAACAGCTTTGCAGAGCTGTTTTAAGAGCAGGAGGCATCCACACCAGAAGCCAGGGGAGTGGGCTGACTCAAGAATAGGTCACACTCTCCACCACCACTACCACACATAGCAGGTCTGAACTGTCCTTTTTCAGGATGGTCCAGGAGCATGTTCAGCAGCCAACCTGCGCCTCCCCAAACACGCGGTGAGAAGGATGCACACAGCTCTGCAGACCTCGTGACAAACCACTGCCACTCCAGCAGGTCCAACACCTCCCTTTACCAACCACCACTTTTAACACCTGCTCAGGAAGAGCCTTCTTTAAAAGCCACCACAAGCAGCATGACTTTATGTAACAGAAAGAAAGATTTTGCCTCCTTGTTGTCCCTCCTCCCCTCTTCCACAAGGCAGAGTAGTGCTGGGAATGCCAGAGGTCATCTTCAAGACAAAAAGTGACGATTTCAAACCTTTTCAAAGATACTGCTTCAGGCTGTCAGATGACAACACTGCTCTGCCCTTGCTTTCAGACCTCTTCTTGAGGCCATGTGTGTCAAGGATAATTCTGTTAAATAACAGTTATAATCCTAAATTTAAAAGCAGCAGCCTTGGGACATGCTGATAATAGTAATCCTGCACTTTCTGCCTTCCTCTTTCCTTTGCTAAAACCACAGAGAAATTATGTCAATTAAAAATCTGCATTAAGCCATACTATAATAAATGACAACAGATTTTCTAGAATACTGCTATACTTGTGAGAATAATCATTTCTTCACTATTAAAGGGAGAAAAAATGCACATCTATCCTGCAGGGAAACTTGTGGATATTAATCTACACTACAGGTTCAGCTTTACAAATACAAAAATTGGCAACTGCAGTTAATATGTGAGCATTTTCAACTAGAAGATTAGCCTGGTGTCAGATCTCAGCTGAAAGGCAGCAAGTCAGAGGCCCTGTGGAAATGGTCTCAGGCCATGGATGGCAGCGATATGCCGGATGGCAGGAGCTGTGTCCACTGCTTGACTTCCTTGCAGAATGGCTTAGGAACTCACCCAGGATGGGACTTTTTGTCCCGAAGCAGAACTGGTAATAGGCAGCTAATTGGCTGACTTTATGACTGTGGGGCTTTCCCTGGCTACAAGGACCAAGACTACATGAAACCAATCATTTGTCCACAGCATATTTTCTAATTTACCAATTGAAATTTTCTGGTAGTTTTGTCTATTATACAAGAAACACTTTTTCTGCCTTGCCATCATATCCCAGACATGCAAACTCAGCTTTAGATATTAACGTACAAATTCTCAGAGATTTCGGGAGGCTAAATCCTATGCTTTGTCAAAGCTTATTTTCTCATGCAATCACATCAGAATCTTTTCATTTGCTTAATCAGGGCACACCACACAAAAGAGGTTTTTTTAAATGTTTTAGTACACTAAACTTGTAAATAAGTGGCCTGAATCAAAGAGCCTAAAGATGCAGCATTATAACAATATTAAAATTGCTCAAGGCACTACCGACATTGTCCTTCCCTTTTTCTGTCCTTTTTCTGCTAGCACATCCATACTCTCTTATGCTCCTCTTGCATAAAAAATGCAGTGGTCACCTATTCCAAACCCAGGTCAGATCAGGAAACAGAACCTTTTGCAAGCGACATTCTTGTTTTGAGGATCATTTTTGTCTTGTCTGATTCCCCAAGTCAGATCGTCACAAGTATCAGAGTTACCAGGAGGGAAAGGCAGGAACAGCTCCAGATTGGTTCAGTCCAGCCACAAGAGTCACAAAGCGTGTGACGCTACAAGATGTTCCATATGTAAACACTTGCCTTTAGTTTTTCCCCATGGATTGACACTTCAACCATATCGTATCACAAATGTATGTGTGATTTGGTAGCAGAAACCACTCTGATTACCCTGTTGCTCATTAAACCCTGGCTAGTAAGAGAGGACGATAACCCAGACAGTAGATGCTGCCTTCTAATAATATTTATTATTGTGTGCCAATGAACAACAGATGGGTTGTTGGGTTTTTTTACAAAATTTCCTCCCACTCTGCTAACTACTCAGGTACATTTACCTAATTGCTTCCTAGGAAATTACAATGTGTGGATCCAGCATGTCAAGCAGACCAAAAAACCCCAACAAAACCCCCAAACAAACAAACATTAAACCAAAAAGCACTGCTTTGCCTAAACTTAAGGAAATATTCCAGTAGGAAAAACTCTACCAGAAACTACTGAGCAGCAGATCAAATTCATCTGTTTTGGCTAATCAAAGCATTCTTTAGAACTCTTCCAGAAAGCCTGCATTTAGACAAAACCATTGAGGCTAGTGAAGAACTTTACTCCTAAGAAAATTCACCTTTAGGACATCCTTGCTTAGACATTTGGAGATTTATGGATATACATTGGAAGCAAAAGGCATCTCCGAAGTCAGTCAGTGAGCCCTCTAGTGTTGAAAAAGAAATGAGTCAATCCAATTAGATACAACTGTGAATGGCTCTCCAGAAAAGAGTTATTAGCACTTAGTGTTACTGTGTTACTGGGCAAAGAGCCCGCAGATACATCAGCCAAAGAACTCTCTTAGTCAACGCTGCCTTGTTACATGAGAGAATTTCGGCATCTAACCTATCAAGATGTTTCAATTTCTAGCATTCAATACATCAGAAATACTCTACATTCTTTCCCCCCTGTGGAAATTACAAAACTATATTAAGTTTCCCACTACATTAACTTCCTATCTGTTAATAGCTTCATTTTATATGTAAGAATGAAAAGGTTCTAAAATATTGAGGAGCGATTTTAATAGACCCAGCTCACCCAGATAATTCTTTGCTTAGGCAAAAGTCCTAGCACTGGTACTTTGAGAATGAATTTTAACAGCTTTTTTGAGAAATCCATCTTTCTTTGCAGTCTTCACCTTTTTGTTTGCATGGGATATCACCAAATCATTATCTCCTGATTTTTTTTTTTTGGTAATTCACAAAGAGTCTTTTAATCACATCTCTGACTACTTGTACAGGTGCTGTTGATCACATGGAATTTCTAAAGATGACAGTTACTGAGAACATCTGGTATATCAACACAACATTACTGATGATTAAAAACAGAAATTCCCAATGAGGAAGACTCTAACAGCTTTTGACTACGTGATTCTTGATACTCTCAAACTCCTCTACAGTATAACTAATAAAATTATTTTAAATAATTCTGTATCAGTCTTCCAGGATGTTAACAGGCAGAGTTATATTTGCATAGAAGCATCTCTCAGTCCTCATAGTTTTACCATATGTTAAAAAAAAATTACAGAATGGTTGGGATTGGAACAGAGAGATGATCTGGAGATCAACCACTTCCAGCCACTGTGCTAAAGCAGGTTCACCCACAGCAGATTGCACAGGATTTTGTTCAGGCAGCTTTTGAATATCTCTAGAGAAGGAGAATCCACAACCAGCAGCTTGTTCCAGTGCTCTGAAACTCTCACTGTAGAGATGTTTTTTCCCCACGTTTAGATGGAACTTCCTTTGTTTCAGTTTGTGCCCAGTACCACTAATCTTGTTGCTGGGCACCACTGAAAAGTCTCACCCCATCCTGACCTTAAGATATTTGTATGCATTGTTAAAATCCCATTTCACTCGTCTCTTCTTCAGGTTCAACAGGCCTTTAGCCTTTCTTCATAACAGAGAGGTGCTCCAGTCCCCTCATCATCTTCACAGCCCTTTGCTAGACACTCTCCAGTAACTTCCTCTCTTTCTTGAACTGGGGAGCAAGAACTGGACAAGGTTCATTGAACCTCAAACTGTAGAAGAGCCTGACAGCTCCTTGTGAAGCCCTGTGCCTATGTTAGCAAAGCCTGTTTGAGATGGAGTCCCACCTCAGGTCCCTCACAGTCAGATCAACACTTGAAGGTTTGACCAGCTAGCATTGTATGGGCTAGTAAGCTTGCTGCTTTTTCCATCTTCAGAAAAAAACAGGGCATGGAATTTTACTTATGAAGGCATCAAATGTCAAAACACTACCCCATCTTTCTTGGAGAATAATTAAGTGTTCTATTGTAATGGCTATCAGCAAAGCCACTTAGAAGAAAAAGGTGAACATCTGGCATTATGCACAAAAGGACCTATGGATTTCTATAACTCTAAAGGAAGCATATTTAAACATAATTTTATAACCCTTCTCAACACACTGAAATAAGTTTAAAAAAAAAAGTAAAATATAAACCCCAGCAATTCATTCTGTGAAAGCAGAAACAAAAACCTTTCCTACAGCCATAATGTTGGCCAACTAAAAGATGATGATAATGCTCTCCCACTTGTTGGTATTTTAGTTACTGCCATCTTTCAAAGCACTCTAACACAACACCTGGAAAGTGAAATTTGCAAAATACAGTTCTATTCAAACAGGAGTACGTTGACAGAAAACAACAGCGATGCTGAATCGGCACAGTAATCGTGGTATTTAGATGGAAACTACTGCAGTACCAGGTGGCGAGAAAATAATAACTTAATAAGGTTTATTTTTAGCAGTTACATACAAGTAGGGGAGATGCTAAAGAGGACATCAGGAAAAGAACTACAGCACCTTTTAGAATTAGGATATTAAAGGAAAAAAAGGATTAATTGCATGAAATAGTACCATCCTAACCTTCAACAGAGCCATTTAAATCCTGCCAAGACAGAGGAGGAAGGCAGAAGACTAAGGCACTGAAAGTTCAGAAAATGAGGAGACAAAAAACCCCAAGTAACTACCTCCCAAATCAAATCTCCCCTCAACAAACCTCTGAAGAAAATGTAACAGTTTATTCTAGTCTCTATTAACTTGCGCCCCTAGCTAAAATAATCATTTCTTTCTCAGTTTACACTGATCTTTCTACACATTTAAATTATTCTCACCTTTTAAACTCCTTACCAGAACCACATGTTTACTCAGTCTAGTCTCCCTGCATCTTCTCTCCTTGCTGCCGTAACTAAAACATCCTTTTTCCACAGTATCAGCAAGGGAGATGAAGGAAGTCCCTAGACTTAGTAAGAAATCTCAACAGCCATTCCACTTCAACCTTCCTCCTGTACAAATCAGCTTGCATGGCTGAGGACTGTTCTGGGTCTGGTTGGGATGGAGTTCGCATCCATCACCGCAGCCCATATGGCACATTGA
Source organism: Eopsaltria australis (assembly GCA_034509425.1). Lineage (NCBI taxonomy): Eukaryota > Metazoa > Chordata > Aves > Passeriformes > Petroicidae > Eopsaltria > Eopsaltria australis. Next base: position 70,056 of record JAVTVJ010000068.1, on the reverse strand, counting down.
ACTGGTGCCTGAAATAATGCTGATAACACAGCAATGTTTTGGCTGTTGCTGAACAGCACTTGTAAAACAGCAAGGCTTTCTCCTTCTCCAGCTCCTGCCCTTCTTTCACTCCCCCTGAGAGGCAGAATGGAGGAGATGGCTATAAGGTTGAGAGGGGGACAGCTGGGAGAGCTGACTCCAGTTGGTCAAAGGGTTATTTCCTACCATGTTAACATTATATTCAGCAACAAAAACTGGGGCAGAGGAAGAAAGAGCAGTTTTCCAAGGTGGCTGCTGCTCAGCGACTGGGCATCAGTGTGATTGTGAGAGGATATGAGTGACTGCCTTTGCATTCCTGTCCCCTCCTTCTTTCACATAAGAAATGGCCTTTATCTTGACCCACCAGTTCTCTGGCTTTCATTCTTCCTGTTCCCTCCTGCAGCCCACCTGGGCCAGCAGCTGTGTGGACGCTCCTGGCCCTGGTGAACCCCCCACAGTGTCTCATCAGTGCAGGAAGTTTGTGACCACAACACAACCCCCAGCTGGTTTCTTTGCTCTGATGAAATATTGCATCAAACATTAGCAAAAACTCACGTTCTAGAAAGCCCTGTATTCTTACTTTCTCTTCCCATTACTGTTAACCAACAAGCTAACTAAGACCCAGTGAGTAACAATCACAGAAGGGTTGAGGTTGGGACTCTCTAAGTCACCTTGCCCAAAGCCCATTGAAAGACCTGTTCTTAGCTGTTTTCACAGACCCTGAGTACCAACCAAATTGCAGCACAACTGAAAAAATTATTACAAGAATTTATTATTAGCAAATGCAATACTACCTTTGAAATTATTGCCACCAATTAGGATTTCTTTGTGAAAAACTCTATGATCCACCTTCAGCTGATCCACTATCACTTTCACAAAGTCCTGCTGTATATATGAAAGCTTTGTTTAATATGCTTTTACTGAATCTACTGATCACCACAGTGAGTAATTTTTAGAAATACACAGCCTTTGTTTCTTCAGTTATCGAAAGTATTACATTTCTGTTTCATCATCTTCACAATGGTATTTAGTGTAACATAGCACTTTAAAGAAATAAAAGCTACTAACTGAGTTTATTGAGCTTCTCTTGAATAATATGCATCTTGAAAACATGAAGTAATGATTGAATTTTCTCTTTATTTCAATACATAACACTTTTTCTAGGATCAGTAAGCACAACTACATTGCAAATTAATTTGACAATTTCCCTTGTTTCTGAGCATGATCTTTGTTACCTTTGTCAATATTCACTATTGTTGCTTTGGTAGTGCTTTAAACCTTTTATTTCCATCTTTTCTTGCAGTTCTGCGTGCAATCCTGACACATTCCAATGTCTTTGCCATCTAGAAATGTTTCAATCACTAATAACTACCTTGACTGTATTTTTTTTAAAGTAATTTTTATCAGTATTCACAGTGTGTTCAGACTTGCTCTATAGTGGAAATTCTAGGTAAAGATGTAAGCTGTTCTACCGTAATTACTTCTTCACTGATTAGTTCATAACCTTATCTAAGCAGACATGCAGATCTGACCAACAGTGATACACGTCTGCTCTTGGCTCTTTCACTTACTCTGTTGGCTGTTATGCTGGACTCCCGACAGAATTCACTTTAAGCAACTTTTCATAAAACCAAAACTAAAAGTTAACTTTTTAACCAAACACCAAGATTCACTAGAAAACTAGTTAAAGCTGGTTTATATCCAGATCATTGTTTTCTGTAGGTAGAATTTTGTCTCGAGTTTATTTTCAAACTAAAAATTAGCAATTTAGTTGTCTGAATTTTATTTTAAGCTCTTTAATTTCTGTTACTATTTCTTACTCCAGAAACGAAATTGAATAAATAATCTCAAATGTATAAACGTTCATCTCAGTTGATACTGTTTATTTTTTTTCTCTTGAATCTGACAGAAGATACAAATAACAAACTCCCTTTCTCTACTGGCAACAGAAATCTGTTTTTCTCCTTCAAGACATGTAAAATAAATCCTGTCACTATGAACTTTCATATAAATAATCACTTCTTATCTGTCAGCAGGAAGATTATTGCAAATCAGAAGCTTGACAGATTTTTGGTGTTTATAACCTCATTTCCTAATGGCATCATCCTGAGTTAAAAGCAAACCACACAGTGTCAATGTTTGTTTAACAGTCACTGCCAAAGCGTCACCATTTCTAATTTAGCAGGTGGATGACAACCATGCTCTGAAGCCCTGGCAGGCTGGAGGAGTTCCCGTGAGTGCCTCCTGATGGGACTTCCCCGCAGCCAAGAAAAGCCACAAAGGAGACTTTAGTACTAGTTAATGGGCCAGTAACAAGGACTCCCAGTCGCTGTTTTCCACTAAGCAGCAGACAAGGGTTTTGGGAACATTTAGGTGCTCACAGCTTCCTTGTGCATTGTGACAGGAAAGAAGGACTCCTAACAACTCACAGGTTCATCCAGCAGTGCTGCCCACAGTGTAGGGCACTGCCAAACACAAAGTGGGGGAAATACTGTACCTCTTACCATGACAATAGAACTAAGGTAGCCAAAGTGATTTACAGGATTTTCCATTAATATTAAACATGCATATGATATAATGGAATACTTTATATGGTTCTGTATTTAATGATCTGCAGTAAAGGGGTATGCGAGCAAAATCTGATGACTTCTCAGCATTTCAGTATCTTACAAATAATTTCTTGCCCACAAAGACAAAAAATTAAAATAAAAAAAAAAACCTCTAGTATTGGCGTAGAAAAAAGTAAGAGAGAAAATAAAAATCTTAAGGCCTATTCTGAGAATTAATTCATCATTTGTATTGCAAAGCACTTCAAACTCCTCAAATGGAAAGCCTGACAAAAATGCTAAGTATTATTCCCTAATGTGTTAAGTTACAGATAAGCTTCTATTCTTATATTTTCTATTCCTCACAGTAGCTTGTAAGCCTCCTTAGGACTGTATTAAACTATCCAACTAATATTCATCATATGCCGTTCTGGGCATCATTTATTAACCAGGGACAGACATTGCACAGTGCTTCATTCTGTTACTCATTTTAAAAGGAATCAATTATCCTATTAATTCTGTAACAAGAATTCTAATTAAAAGGTAACTAAAGAGAACAGGAAATTAGCAGGTAAGGTATTTTCTACACTTACTCTATTACTGCATATTTTATTTAATGCAGAAGTACACAAGAAAAAAGAGACTATTTCATGTAAGGAATAACTAATAAGAACAGCAGCCCTTATGCTTTGATGTCTGCAGCACAAATACCCCCATCCTTTGAAAATTATTGTATGACATTTGAAACTAGTCCATGATAACAAGCCATGTTTTACTCATTTGTCAGGCATACTTGTCTTTGCTAACACTAATGTTCTGCTGAAATTATGAACTTCCTGAAAAACTGGAGATACAAGAATGTTTTACTATTAGTTTCTGAGAGCTGGGCTACAGTGCATTAACTATTGCATTTTTTTTGAATTTATTGAATTCATTTTAGCAGAAGACACAAGAGTGATAAGGCAGAGAAACTTGAGGGAAGACCTTACTTGCATACTTCATATGTTAATATAATTCAGTCAATATATTATATTATATTAGCCAGTATCTAGAGCCTGCTTCTTACTTGGCCACCTGACCAGTACAGCTGCAAGAAAAACAAGCTATTTGGTGCAGCACAGAAATATGCTAAGACCCTTTCCTTGACTAAGCAAAAACTAAGAAGGCAATAACAATGAATGGCCCTTCCCACAAGAGCACTGTCCTTGCACTTTCTGTCACCAAAATCTGTCTAATTTCAGCCAAATAAAATTGTCTATTTCAGGGAAATAGAAAAAATGTGTGATTCAAAAATCTTGCCCATGTAGCTACCCAAATCTAACATCACAGCATTCATCCTACCTACCTTGAACCAGCCAGAGTAGATCAGTTTTAGCTCAGTTTTAGATTCATTCACTCAACTCCAGCTGTCTTCCACCAACAGTATAAAAAACAAAATAGATATGCAAGAAAAAGTGATTTCCTTATTAAACTGAGGGTTTTGAATATTCTTTTTTTATTATTATTTTTTATTTCTTCTCCCAATATGAGTTGAGTATGCTCCGTAGGCATTTGAAGTTTTTCCCGAAAATATCTCCCTTGAAAGCATCAATTAAGATACTGTTGAACTCCTTCATCCTCCAACTCTCAGTTACTAGTGGGTGAACCAACCACACATTCCCACTAACCACAGGGGTTAGTGAAAAAGAATAGAAAATATAGTACTGAGGAGCAGTATTATGAAATTAAGCTCAATTTAAATTAATAACTGAAAATATCCTTTTTCAACTTATGTCACTTGCCATTTATGTCTGTATACATACACATGAGATGGAAATCCTGAACCGTCCAAGTCATCCAGTTCCAAACAAAGGAGCAGTCTAAAAGTACAAGCCATACAGCCTCTACCTTACAACTTAGCAACTGTTACCAAGATCCGCATTTCAGAAAAAAAATGAAGCCTACAGCCTGTCACTCAAAACCACTGCGTTTCTCCAAGGCTGTCTTCTTCAAACATTTAATACAAAAAATCAGATGGGCTCTTTAACAGAAACATGGAAAAAGTCCTTTCCTTATCACTAGCACAAGAGATAGATGATATTTCTTCAGACAACCTATTATTTTCAGCAGTTTGGATATTTATTTTTTCCTTAAATCTCTATGGTGGATAAATCAGTGACCTCTAATGTTCTGTTTTTTTGTCTAAGGAGAGTCACTGTTAGCTATTTTTTAAGAACTAGATCACACAGAGGTTTTGTGCTAATGAAACACTTGTTAAAAGAGAAACATATCACATCATAAGGTAATGTGGAAGAACTCAGGTCACTGTTCATTACTGACAATAACTGGATAGAAAGCTCAAACATTTTCACTTAAAACAGAAAAGCATTGAAGAGTTGCATAAAAAGATGCAGAATTAGTAGCAGCCTCTGAAGTTCACGCACAATTGGATTAATGTCACAAAAGGGAAGGAAAAAAGAAAGCAATTTGTGGAAATACTGCTCTTATGAAGAATAGTGGTGTACGTAGACTCATCCCACTCAGTGTCATTTTTTTTTCTTGGTCTACTTAGGACTTGCTACAGTTTCCAAGAACTCCCAAGCTGAACAGTGTTGAACAGTTCAGCTCCTGCACCTGCATGACACAATCAAGCTTTTGTTCTCTTTTTCCTGCTATTCTTTAAGAAATTATTTGGTAAGGTTTGCTTCTAATTAGCTTATAAATTATTCATGGCATGGACTGTATGTCCTACTTGTTCTTAGGTACCTGGCACTCCACAGCCACGCTGCTAGTGAAGTTCCCAATCTCTGCAGGGGCAGCACAAATAAAACCAATAAGCAGTACAATAATAAGCAGTGTTATGCAATACAGCACAGCCACATGAAGTGATTAACATCAAGGTGATTCAAGTTGCTGTTTCAGAGCATGATTAACATGCACAAAAATGAAGTAAGATACCTTCACACATTACAATCCTCCCCTTATATGCTTCAGAGTTTTATTCTGCTGCTCAAGTCCGTAACAAAGTTTTGGCCACCTCATTAAATGGAAATTGTCAGTATATCCAGGTCTATATCCAGCATACTTTTTAAAACAGGAACAATTGAAAAAAGCAACAACAATCTTCCTAAAGTTTCTCCCCCTTGCAAAATGAGTCTACATTCATCCCACAATCCTGCTTCCCTACCAGGGAATTAGAAGTGACAAGACAGTATCCTTGACGGTAAGAAGTTCTAGTTGAGAGAGGAATGCCAAACTGGCATTGAAAGGCAAAATTTCAGATGTATTTTCTAAGAGCAATGCTTCTTTAATTGTATTTTCTTTTGTTTAATTTTATTTAATTGTATTTGATTGAAGAAAGTATTTTTAATGTTTTCTTAATTGTAGGTTTTTTCTTAAGAAAAAAAATGAAACAGTGAGCCATGCATTATTAGTAGATTTGGAGCCATTACCAACTTAAGTTAAATGCCTAATAACAGTAAGTAAAAACACAAACAAGCTATAAAAACTTCTAGCATTTCCCAGTTAATGAGAAACTTACTAGAGCTTGATGTGGTCCCTGAATTCATGAAGTGCAAGGCACTTTGAGTTTTCAAAAATGCTGGGTACTGCCAATAAATACTTCACCCTCCTCAGGCCATCAGCTTTGACAAAAGGCCAGCTCTTCCATTCCACTCCCCTCCCCTCTCTCCAGCATCCAGTTACAGAAGCTGAAGTACTGCAGTGCTGAAGCTCATCATTGTGGCCACGGTGAAACTGCACTTTCAGAAGTCAGAGAGCCTGTTTGCTGAAGAGTATTTACATAGATTAATCAGATACGCAGCTGCTGCATGGATCAAGGGCTAAGTCTGCATCATTACCACTGCTATCAGAGAAGTCTCCTCAGCCTCATATCATGGAATTAGGGCAAAAGGATGGGACTGTTTCCCAGAAGCCAAAAACCAGTTACATGTGGGTCAAAAGCAGGTGATACAGAAAATGATGCAGGACAACCTTACCAAACTTCTAAGCAACCACTTTGGGGTGGGGGAAGGAAATCCAATCTGGGAGCCAGGGCTGCTGTTGGCATAGGTCAAAACAGGCTGGAGAACAGGCCAACAAGAACTTAATGAAATTTAGCAGGGTTCAGGTGGTACACAAGGACAAGGAGCCAGGGAGGCAGAGGTGTGGGCTGCCCGGGGTGGCTGTGCCAGCTCTGCTCTGGGGGGCTCCAGCACTGTGCAAGCACAGACCTAAACATCCCTGTCTGACTTTGGACCAAGGACCCTTTCATACCTCCAGACCAAGTTATCCTGCAATCCCACCAAATTCAGCATGGACTGCACGTATTTACATACATTTTACAGGGCAAGAAAATTGACTTGCTTTTCCCCATCAAGGGCACAATTCAAATTTCAGCCCAAGATTGTGGCTGTTTAAAATATTCCAGATGAAAATCATGAATTGTTAAAGCCTTTTCCCAGCCTTCAGAAATATTTCAAGGTATTTTCTATATTGAAAAAAACACGTCAGCTATGCAAAACACTGCCAGCTCATTTCTGACAGGAAGGAAGAGCTATCTACTCAAGGCATTAGTATAGAAGGATTCAAGAAGAACAGTTAAGATAGACCCTGGCAAAACGTGATGAAGGTCCAGTGCCATCTACAAATTCATAATTTCTGCCCATTTCACATTTACATCTACTTATCTTGGTCAGAATTGATCAAACAGCTTTTCTAGGGCTGCATTTGATTTCAGAGAAAATATTATTTTAAGAAATATTTATTTCTGCGGCCCTCAAACTCTCTCCAGGAAACATGGGTTGCATAGTAGCAAATTTTCTACAGTGAAAATGTCTTGCTGTAAATTAATCATCACATCTAGCTGTGCAAACAATGAAATAACCACCAAAACAGGAAACGTGTATCAGCTATTTTCCTTCAGCATTTTATCACAGTATTTGAAATGGGTATTTTAAGCTGTCTGAATATTAGCATTCTTTGTGTGGTTTTTTTTTTCCTCTTGATACATTTATTTGATTACATGGCCTGTGGATCTTGACACAAACAGTGCTGGTCAAGTTCCCCAAACACAAGACACCTGAACCTTACGCTTTTTTACTTAATTCCACTACCACAGTATATACATGATACAAAACAGTGGCTGGACTGGTAAATTAACTTTTCAGTTCATGTAAACACATGCAAAAAAAGTACTAAGACACTTTCCCCATACCCAACAGGTGAAATGTACCTACTGGTATCTGTATTTCCTTCTGTCAGGCTGGAGTAATGATGGCACCTTGGAAATAATGCCTTTACCCTGAAAACTACAACTATGCCATGGATCCTTCTGTGGAAGGATACTGCTTAAGAACAAACTTAAAAATCTAAACAAATCTGTTTTTGTGTACTAAACTTAATTTAACCCTTAGGTAGTACCTCTTCCTGTGGTAACTAACACAGCATGTTAGTGCTTTACACAGTATTTTTCTTATATATCCAAATCTTCCTCAGCAATAAGCAGCTATAAATGATATAGCAAATCATAGTACAGTTAATAGTTCATCAGTTCCATGTGAGTTTGGGAAGAACTGTCACAGGCTTATGGAGAATGCCTATGATCATGTTTTCATGACAGTCAAAAGAAATCAGATGCTGAGCTGTACAAGAAAATGAATGCAAACCCATAAAGCCATTACAAGATAAAAACAGCCACGAAGGATACTAGTGGTCTATTCCAAACACCTACTGGCAGTAGACAATACAGAAGAAAAAGAAAGGATTCAATTAAGAGGCATGAAGATATTTTCCTCCATGGAAAGGCTGAAAAATGGGCGACACGATAAAAATAAAGATATGCAAAAAGTAAGGACTGCTCCTGAATGACTTTATAAAAGACAAAAGGAAGAAATGAAACACACAAACATTAGGTTTGTTACTGAAAAGGCAAACTCTCAAGAATCACTCCCAGAAGATACAGTCACAACCTAACGGGACACTGAAGGGTTTGAGAGAGCAGGTGGTCAGAGAGGCCCAAACTTCATAATGAATTTCCTAAGCTGTTAACAAAAAGTGCATCAAATGCAGTTTTCACAGTACAAATGGAACATAATTTTAGTTTGCACTACCTGTAACACAGACAACGGCATGATGACTTTCAAGCACTGTAGTGGTATTAGGAGATACCTTCCACCCCACATACCCAGCAGAGACTAATTATAGAGCCATAGAATCGTTTAGATTGGAAAAGGCTTCTAAGGCAACCAAGTCCAACTCTCATCAACCCAGATCTGCTAAGGCCACCAATAAAATACGTCCCTAAGCATCACAACTACATACCTTTTAAATACCTCCAGGGGTGGGGCTTCCCTGGGCAGCCTGTTTCAATGCTTGACAACCCTTTTTGTGACAAAGTTTTTCCTAATATCCAATCTAAACCTCCACTGGTGCAACTTGAGGCCATTCCCCCTTGTGCTATTGCTTCTTACCTGGGGAAGAGTAACTTCACCTCGCTACAGCCTCCTTTCAGACAGCTGTAGTGAGCAGTAACATCCCCCCTGAGCCTCCTTTTCTCCAGGCTAAACAACCCCATCTCCTACAATGGGCAAAAATTTTAGCTTTTCACTGCCATCTAAACTTACAGTTTCTCAGCATATATGGTGCCTCACACAAATACACAAGCTAACATAAAAAGATACAGAAAGTGTGATGCTTTTCCATAATACAATGCATTCAACAACTACCTGTAATTTCTGACCCTTCCTAAGAAGGAACAGGAAAGCCAGTTACTGAGAGAAAGGAAAAACTGTGGATGTGACTTGCTTTCGAGGCACTCCTTTTTTTAAATTCTCTTGCTTTTTTCAGGCAGGTATGTAAAACCACACAAGTCTCCGAGAACCCCTGCTGATTCCTCACTTGTATTTCAAGATTCCTTAAGAAGATCAGAGTACCTAATGTAAACTACAGTACAGACGAGACAAAGTCCTTGCTCTCCCTCAAACTGTTTTGGACAGTTCAGCCTAAAGCTGAAACTTTGGGGGCTTGGAACTAGCTGATCTTTAAGGTTCCTTCCAACCGAAATCATCTTATGAAAATAATCTAGGGAGTTTGCTGCAGCTGTTTCTAAGATATACTTCAAGGATAAGCACAATTGTACGGCAAAAGTGAAAACAAAACATTATAATAGTTAAAAAAATACTTATGTCAGGTCACCAAGCTATCAAGTGTCTGGTAGAGTAAAGCCAGGGATGAAGCTCACTGTTGAAAATCCAGTGTCCGTGTTTATAAACAGCTGTCCCTCAATGCACTGAACACAACCAACCAACTAAACATATACAAGCAAAAAACACATCAACTTCACTTGCTGTAGATAGAAAGATGAATTTGACAAGCCCCTTCCAGGCAGGCTGATGGCTGAGGAGCAGAGCAGGCAGGGACTGAGCCTCCCCAGCAGCCTACTTGACAGGTCCTGTCAGTTTTCATTTCTAGCTTACTGCCTGCCCACGAGCAACTTTTGTAAATTCCGAAGATTTTGCTTTTTGGGTGAAACATTTTTTGAAAATAAATATATTGTCCTTTAGTCTCACATTTCTTCCCTAAATCTCAAATTTTTCCACCAGGAATGTCCTCTATCCAGCTCTGGGCTCAACCCTTTTCCAAGTTTATATTTTTCCAGTTATCCCCTAATCTCCGATGCAATCAGCTGTGGTTATCCCCACAGAAAGACTTTAGGAAACCCCCGGCTACATCCACAGTTACATAAACATTGAGATATGTGTGAACTGTATTATTCTGCAACCTTTTTTGGGGGTGCAGGTGCACAGAATTACAGACTGTCAGACTCTGTGTGGCAGGGTAGCACAAGAAAGGCACTGCCAGGTGGGAGGTGCCTCTGCCGAGATAACACCACCACCAAGTGCGGGATGCTGCAGATAACAGAGGGGAGCAGCCTACACGCAGATGGCTCACCCTGTGCTGTGGCACCACTGACAAGACAGCTACAGGACAAAGGGCAGGCAGGTGCTAGAGATAACAGACTGTTAGCTTCTAGCAGAATTGAGGCCAGTGAGAAAAGTGAAACCAGGCTGCTTAATTGGGAAGTGATGAGGATGATGAATGGAAAGAACTTGGAAAGCAAAGAATAGGAGTGAATGCAAGGAGAGATAAATCAGGTGCTTGAGGGCACATTTTCAATGCAGTGAGGGGGAACCTGGGTGCTCTCCCTCCTGCAGGAGAGGGAACAGCTAGAGAGGACCTCCTGACATCTTAAAATATGCTGGATGGAGCAGACCTTTCCCCATGTTTATAGCTCATTAACTGAGCATTTGAGTAATACTAATGTAACTGTTCATGAAAGCTATTAATTCTGTTTGTGTCATCCTGAAACAATGCAAATATCTTTACTCAGGACCTTTTTTTGGTTGTTTTTCCTGTCTCAAAAATAGATTTCTCTCAGAACAAGGCAGGCAACAACTGTTCCAGTTCTCAGAAGATACTCAACACAAAAAATGCTAGATCAGAGTCTAAAAGGCGTATCTACTACAGTTTCCTACCCCTAACAAATGCTTATGAATAGTACAAGCAAATAAACACTTCCCGTGAGTAATAGGAGTGTTCAGAGCTTGAGAGTGGGAGACTTTCAGAGCCAGATGTGATGCTTGCGTGATGAATAATGCCCAATAGAGTTTTCTTCCACGAAATTACTCAACCGTTTTCTGAACTTGTTTGAATTTTTTATATTCATAACATCCTGCAGAAAGATCTCTACAGCTCTGCAACATAATGTGCAAAGAACAGGTTTGTTCTGATTTTATCACCTAGTAGTTTCATTTGATGTGCCTTATATTCGACAAACAGGAATATTTCTCAGAATAGATGCAAATAACACCACTAGGTACACCATAAAAACTGATTCTTTACTTTCACCTCTTTTTCCCAATTACAGTACTTTCCTAAAAAATACTGACTCTATTTGATCTTAAAATTTTGAAACAAAGTATGCTTTAATTATGCATATTAGAAAAGATCGTTGGAGTGGAGAATAGACTTGGCTTGACTGAAATGTGTGATATACTTCCTTCTAATTATCTACTATTTTTGAATTAGAAGAAGCTAATGTGCTTTAAATCTGTCTTAGTGCCTGCATTCTAAAAAGGGGAAGCAATTCTGATCTTCTCTGAAACACTTCATTAGATCCATCCATAAAAGCCTTATATTAAATAGCCATGTGTTATCACAGTATCCAGTTTCCACACCATGTTCATGAGCAGCAATTTTTGACTCAGAGTGATGGGCAGCTCACCTGCCTGTGATCTCAGTCTCCATACATTTACTGATTTCAGAATCAAATTACAGAAATCCAGAACTTTTAACTTTTAAGGATTCAAATATAGCATTTAGCATGCTAAATTAACATGCCTTAGAGACGACAGTTCAGGACAACAGAGGTTTTAGTCCTTCTAAGGATATACTATTTCACCAGGAACTACACAAAGTTCCTTTTTTGAGCACAGAAATTGAACACATGAGCTATTTAGACAGCTTCTTACTATCTTCTCAAAACTGCAATATGTTTCATTCCTAGAACTTATTCTTTCACAATATCTCTATTCAAAAATGAAAGAGGAAGACATAGTTGTTGGTCTGGTACTACATTTTAACAAAAATGTGAAATGTTTTACTCTTGACATCAAAGAATTTGAGAAAGACTTTTCCGTTCTTCCAATGCTCTTCTGCTGCTGTGTTTGGGACTAACACAGTAAAACTACACAGGTTTTTTATTTTAAGGTTTCTCCAAGGTTTCCATCCTGTAATGACCACTTGAAAGAACTATCAGAGAAAAATTCTCCTGACACATATGTAAGTCTGTTTTGTCTGCTCACTTTTCACAAAATTCTGAATCATATTTTCTCCACATGCAGAAGAGATGAGTGACCACACACAGATCTCATCTGAACACTGTGACTTGGATCTGCAATTAGCAGTGTTTTCAGTTTGTTTAAGTTTGTTTTAAAACTGGGACACATTGGAAGGTTCTGACATCATTTGTTTAGAGTAGGACACAATGTATCCCAGTTGTTTCCTGTAAATCGTAACAATTCATCATCCCCTGTGTCCAGTGATTTAGGGCTGCCAAGCACATGGAATAGCAAATCTGTATGTATTGGTGTCCTGATTTTGGCTGGGATGGAGTTAATTTTCTTCTCAGCAGCTGGTACAGTGCTGAGTTTTGGATTCACTAAGAGATTAACATTGATAACACACCAATGTTTTCGTTGTTGCTAAGTGGTGCTTATCCAAATCAAGGACTTTTCAAGTTTCCCAAACTCTGACAGCACAAGAAGCTGTGAGAGAGCATGGCCAGCACAGCTGACTGAACAGGACAAGGGGATATTCCATACCATGGAACATCATTTTCTTTATATAAACTAGAACAGTCTGTTCCTGAAGGACTGCACCTCATGGAAGGAACCCATGCTAGAGCAGCCTGTGGGAAGGACTAATGTTGGAGAAGTTTGGGAAAGACTGTCTCCTGTTGGAGGAACCCCAAGTTGAGGAAGAGTTCGAGTAGTCTGCCCCTGAGGAGAAAGGAGCAGCAGAGACAATGTGTGATGAAACAGCCACAGAGCCCATTCACTGCCCCCTGCACTGCTGGAGGGGGAGAAGACAGAGAAAATCAGGAGTGAAGTTAATCACACGAAGAAAGCAAGGGTGGAGCAAAGGTATTCTAAGATTTGGGTTTACTTTTCATTAGCCTAATCAGATTTGATCTCCCCATGTTGAATCTGTTTTGCTCACGACCGTGACTGGTGAGTGATCTCTCCCTATCCCTATCTCTACCCATATGCCTTCTGTTCTATTCTCTCACCTGTCCAGCTGAGGAGGGAGAGATAGAGCAGCTTTGGTGGGCACCTGACTTCCACCCAGGGTCAACTCAACACACTCAGTTAAGCATATTTGCAAACTTTTAGCTGACATGGTTAACTGAGAGTTAAAAATTTACCTGCACTAGCTAAGGAAGGCAATGAAGTGCTGATGTGAATATTGAAGTGGAAATCTTATTGTCCCATCTGTCAGTCATAAAAACAAACAAGCCAACTCTATCACTGCCTTACGCTGATGAACAGAAGGGACTCATTTCCTTGTATTCTACTTGTACCCATTAATAGCCTATATTCTTTTAAGGCTGTCATTTCTTTGAGGAAAAATCAGCTTTGAGCTTAGTCCTTTTACACGTACTAGTGCAGTAGCTTTGACAAGAGCTACTAGGCAGTGTGTTCATCTGCTACTGACTCTGAAATAGGTCACTAACCATTGCTCCAGCTAAATCAAAGCAGACCCCTCCAGAAGTGTCACACTAGTCAGGGCCCACAGCTGGAGTGCTGAAGCCTGGAGCTTTTCATGTCCCATTCAAGAGCAGTGAGATGTGGCAGGAAAGCCTTTTGGCTGTACAACACAGGAGAGAAGGCTTTGCGCTGGTGCATGGTGCTACTGGAACTGGTCTCATATCAGGACCTCTGGCCAAAGATGGAAAGCCAGAGACTTGGTCCCACAACACACTGCTATAATTAAAATATGCAGCAGCTCAGAGTTTCCATTTCTCTATCTGACTTCATGCCTACCTTACATACGATGCCTCTGCTACTTGCTAATAATAGGTAATAACCAGATGCCAGAGCAAGAAACTATCAAGTTTAAATACTGAGCAAGTATTTTACATTTTTTGAGGAAGTTTTAAAGTCAGCATCAAAAGCCAATAATGCCTGCTGGTGCAAGTGAGTGCTGTAATCAGACTGCAGACTAAACCCAAGGCAGTGTCAAGCAGAATGTAAAATGAAGGGTCTGCAAGAAAGGCAGCACATCAGAAATATGTCTGTATTTGAAGTTTCCTGACAGTATTAAATAAACTCAAATTCAAAAATTACAGTCTTCCAAAACACATGCCCTGAAAAACTTGTTTAATATTTGCAGTCTGGTGCCTTTTCCATTGATTTAAAGAGAAATTGTTTACTGCCTTCTTTCAGAGGAACAGCAGTCTGTGTAGAGCATCATTTGCCATGTTTGAAAGTGACAAATACAGCCATAAAGAGAGGAAACCCATGCAGTGCTTCCTCTAATTCTCTGTCTTCATTCCCAATACTAATGAAGGGATGTTAGAATGCTTTAGGAAATCATTGGGAAATGCCAGTTCCATGCCATCATGTCACAGTTACCTTACAAAGTAGACAGTGTGAGAGTTCAATACCTCATCCCAGATGGAGGGATCTTTCAGTGATTCCATCTCCATACACTAATACTCTTCTTGGGAGCAAAGTACTGTAATAATTTGTTCATGGAAGGTATGTTTTTTACAGATCAAAGTGGACTACAGTTTTACCTTTGCTTTAGTCCACATTACAGAGTAAATAAAGGATTATATGTTCAACCTATGCCAAAATTTCAAGGAAAAGTACAAATACTCCATGATCTTCATTCAGTTTCAGAAACATTGCCTCCTGTGCTTTAAAAGGCTTGGCATAAAGTGCACACACATTTCTTCTATGAATAACACCAGCACACACACTGTGATTTCAGGGAGAGATGATTTTTCAGTGGCAAAATGTGTGTCTAAAAAGCAGTGGGTTTTTGGTGAATTTGCTTCCAGCTCTGATCTGACAGAACCACAGCTGGTTAGAATTTTATGTGTACTGATGAAGTCCAAGGGAGAATAAAAAGAACGTAGGATTGTGCTGATCTGGGGAAAGTGGTTGACTGTACAGATCTTAAAAGGTCATGAAAATGCAAAAGTAATTTTTTTCCTCACCATACATATTTTCACTGTTTTTCTGCAGAAACAGAAGCAAGTTGGTTTAGAGAGAGAAGCTAAAAGAAATTAAATTCTGCTATGAAACCCCAAATTATTTCTAAATTTTCCTAGAGGTTCTACTGAGGTCATTGCTACTTCAGTGTTACTAACCATCTCACAAAAGCTGGAGAGCATGATGAAACTGAGTGATCTCCCAAAGTGACAAATTAACTACGCAAATTAACTGTAGAGATTAATTGTTATCAAGTACCTTGTATAAAAAGCTGATTGAGAACTGCTGATAAGAATTTTCACTAAGCTGTAGTGAATAAAATTTATTTTTCAGCACATTGTGACTCGCAAGCACAATGAGGTCTATATTTAGTTAGTTATAGACCTTCTGAAGACCAAAAATGTTCTTTATACCCGGCAGTCCAAAGGGCGAAAGGCAAAATATATGAATAATACAACATTTAATCAGAGTTCATACAATAGTCATTAGTCTACCTTTATATACAGCTATATACTATGTTTCAAGAACTATCTTTCGTCATCTGAGCTGTCAAACACTTCCTCCCTACTCACCAGCCAAAACAAGGGCCTTTCCCAGGCTTCAGTCTCACATACTAGCAGGAACAGCTGTGAAATACTCACACTCTAGAAAAGCATGCTACGTAAAAATTACAATTTGAGTTTACTTCTTTGGCAATAATTCCACATATCAGGGTATGAACTTTTTCTTTAGTCTTTTTTCATTAACACACATACAGATTTACATATCCATACGCATACAAATCTTCCTCCACTTCAGTATAGACACTCTTAAATGCTAGTTCCTTTTGTAAAATCTGTTACATTCATGATGTTCCCAGTTACTGGTTTTCAAACAAAAGATGAGCAAGTTTCCCTTATCCCATTGGAAAAGTTTCTCTCCTCCTTATATATAACATCTTTTGGGAATTTAGCCAAATCCAAGGAAAAGGATGAAGTTGAAATTTGAGTGGGACTGAGGGGGTGGGGAGAAGAAAATATAGCATGTAACGAATTCCCTCTTGTTTGGATTAGAGCATGTACAATGCCACCCAGGATGCTTCCTAGAAACAGCATATTTCAAACCAGATATTACACCATAGCAGGAATATCCAAAATAAATTATGAATCAGTTATTCTCTTTCAGAACATTTACAGTCTGCAGAAGTTTCCCACCAAACACAGGACTAGGGGCAAAATGAAGTTACCAAGCACAAGAGAACCATTATTGGTGATGCTGCAGTAAAATCAGCCACAAAGTTCTCAGGGAATGTTTCTCTATGTGGACATAAGGTAGGGCTGGTAAAACAGGCACTTGAGTGTGTTTGGCATTGAGGCAGCTGATCACATCCGCATTTATTTACACTGCACTGTTCACGTGAACACAGGGGACTTTTAAAGCTGGTTTTGAGACTTGTCTTTGGCATCAGCCACTGGTCCTGTGCCTTCCTTAGAAAACACACAAATTTTTTAAAGAGAGGAGTAAGTCTGAAGTGATAGAAACTCCTCATGAAAGATAAAGAATAAAACTGACATCACAGCTCAAACAAAAGGTAAGAAACGACTACCCAAAATCCTCTCATCAGAGAACACAGTAATGGGTAATTAGCACACCATGAAGCTACTGCAGAGGTACTCTCAAAATGTTCTCTCAGTGTCCACCAGACGATTGTTCATCTAAAAGTCTCTTTTCACGTCCAAGAGATCCAAACAGTGTGACTTCAATAGTTTGACTACAGAATCAGCCTTATGTAGGAAAATGTTGAATTTTTGATTCAAGTCACTGATCAAAAATGTGGAAGTGGACATGAGCAGCCACTGGTCATGCTTCAGAATGCTGAAAAACATCCAAAATAACTTACTTTCTTGATGAAATGAAACCTCCATACTCAGGTACACTAGAAAACTTAACGAAACAGAAGTTTAATGAAAGCTAAAAGAAGCTTAACTCCTTTTCAAAACCCCAAAGCCCTTTCCTCAAACTTACTCAGTTCCTACCAAAAGTACTCATTATAGGTTTTAAACAGCTACCATTTCACACTTATAGGGCCAAATAAAAATTATGTGTGGTCACTGTTCCCATAATGAAGGACCATAAATTCGGGGCAGAAGGAAGGTTATATAGTCCCTGCTATAGACAGAAGGAGCTTCACTTCTCACATCACAAAATGAGAATAGGTATGTCAAACTTAAGAGATTCTCACATATTTCTATAATGCTGCAAACCAGCCCTTTTAGAAGTGTCTAATGGGACTGGACACTGAGCATGAGGCAGCTTAAAGAAAGACTTCACTTTCAAAATCAAGCTTCTGTAAAGCCAAACCTCTTTGTGATGTCAAAAATGACAGAAAATCAAATGCTGATGAGTTGGACTCTTCTGAACCAGTGTGTAATTCAACAGTACAATTCCACTGTAAAAATATTTACAGTTCCTCCTGTAAACCCCATAACAAGTTAAACAAAACAGATGGAAATTTAATTGAAAAATACATGATGTGGTTAGACCCTTTATAAAGAAAGCAGACAGAACTGTGCTTTAAACCTACTTTAATGGCACCCATGTAAGTTTCAGTACGAACTCCAAACCTACCAACTTTGAAATGACACTTTATTAGCTTTCATATCCTTAGTTTCATATTTGCAATGTACAAACGTCAGGGTACTGATTATGTGATCAGAGGTATGCAGAGGAAAGATGCTTCAAAACAGCACCCAGACCTCATCAGTGTGCTCGTCACCCACCTACAGCTACAAAAGTGGCAAAAGCTGCAACTCAGAGCTTCGTTTTCCATCAATGGCCTGCATTTCAAACATTCTAATGGCAATTCCTTGTATTAACCAAATCTCTTAGTCCCGTAAACTTTTCCCCATTTTTGTAAATCAAAAAATATCTGGTGAGCTAGCATACATTTGCCTGCTGGGCTCCCAAAGGAAACAGAGAAGCAGCAAAATAGCCAGCAAAAAAGGCCAGCTGCATTAGCACTTTCCTCCACCACCCCAACTCCCATTATGAAAGCTTGCTTTAAAGCAACTGATGCATGAATGAGAAACCCCAAGTCTACTTAAACGCCAGACAGCAGAGATTATGATCCTGAAAGAACTGCAGAAGACAATTTAAGACCCTGAACTTCAGGGGAATGAGCTCAGTTTGTTCAGGGACCTGATCTGCAGGATCCCATGGGAGAATCCCTTTTAGGGTTAAGGTGCCCAGGAGACCTCACTGATCTTCAATGTGCCACATTAGGAGAGCAGGGTGGCTGCATAAGGAGTGTCAGGTGGAGCACAATCCCTCAGGGAAGAGCATGGAGGAGGAGGAGGGGAGACATCCAACAGCAACACAGAAACACTGCCTGAGCACCAGGGAAGAGGAAGCCAAAACTCAGCTGGAAGCTGCCACAGGACAGGAGGTGCCTTTACATCAACAACAAATGAAGGACCAAACCAAACAGGGACTGGTAACTGAGGAAAAAAACAAAAAGGAAATTCTGGGGAATTACAGGACAGCTTTATTCCAAACCCTGGGAAGAAAATGGAGCAGAACCTCCTTGACTCTATTTCCAGGAACATGAAGGACAAAAACACCTTTGCAAATGACAAAGAAAATTTCCCAAAGGCAAAATGTGCCAAATCGACCCAGTTAGTTATGATGAAGCCACTGGCCCTGCGGATTAGGGCAATGTAGCCGACACAATTTCCCTGACTTGCAGGCTTTTAGGCACAGTCCTGCCTTAGCACTACAGCAGGCAAAAAGACACAGACAAGACTCATGAAGAAGTGGCTGGTATGACACTCTCAAGACAGCAGTAAACAGGTCAAAGTCTAACTAGCAGCTGGCTATGAGTGACACGTCTCTGGGGTTAGTCTGATCAAAAGAGCAAACAGCCACCAACTTCACATGTAACCCAAACTCCAGCAATCAAGAAGATGGACAGGTGAAGCTCCCACCTGAATAACCTCATGCACTGATAACCAACCCCTGAAACCAAAGAAAACCAAATGCAAAAATCTTATGCCTAAGTATATAGTGGGAACTTACAGGCTGAAAATCAGCTTTGGAACAGATGTCCAGTAAGCAAGGCATCCTTGCAATGATGAAGGTGAACTGTACAGTGGGGACTGTGTTAGCATGAGTAAATGCTAGTGATAGGAAGCAATCAGCACTTCCTATCACTTTGATGCCTCAAATGGAAGCCCTGGTTCCTGGTTTTCAGCTCCCCTCCAACAATTAGAGCCTTTTAAAAAAAATTATGGAGAATACAGTGACCTATGAGAAGAGGTAAATGAAGCTGGGTTTGTTTGGACCAGAAAAGAGAGGCTTCTTAATGACTAAGGGGGTACCCATGGAGAAGAGGTAGTCAAGATCATCTCAGTGGGGCACAATGAAAGGAATAAAGGCAGTTTCATCAGTTGCAGCAAGAGAAATCCCATCTAGACACAACAATAATTCAAAAACCCTATAATAAGGGTCTTCAGACACTTGAATATGTTTGTCCAGAGGGGCTGCAGAATCTCCCTCTGCAGAGATCTTCCACACTTGAGTGCACAAGACTGAGCAACTCAATTTTATTTGGAAGTCAGCCTTGCTCTAAGCAAAAGATCAGACCTCCAGAGGTCCAGTTGTGAGTCTGAATCTCCCTCCTTCTCAACAACAAAATTCTATGGCAAGCAGAAGGCTGGGAAAAAGAACAAATAGGACTACAGTGTGCATAAATGCAGACCAACTGAGTCTCTGTAATGCCTTTAGATGATAAGGCTGCATACAAAAACTGTTTCCATGAAGTCTGAAAACCTTCTCAGAGAGCATCTACTTTCTGCAATATTTAGATTTATATCACACAAAAATAACTTGAGCAAAGCTGATTATTGAAACACAAGGATTTCTTTGCTTCATCCTAATGTTCTGGATTTTGCTCGTAGCATATGTATAATTATATTTTCAATTTAGATGACGATTTGAAAAACAAAACAAACCCTATGCCTTTAACTTTTTTCAAGATGTTTTTTCAGACTGCACAGAGCTCGTCCCCAACAAACTGCATCCTCAGCTACAAACAACAGACCAATGCACAACATATTTCACCCTTATGTAAAACATACATGTGGAGAGAGATACAAATACATCTCTATTAATACACGAATATATTTTTTTAAGGAAACTGCATGAAGGGACACATGGGCTTTTCTTCAGAAATATCATTTATTTGAAGTGCTCTTCTTGATCTGTGATGTCACTTCAGCCCTTGACAAGATCACACACCTTTCTATTTCAGTCAGTTCAGGTTCAGTGCCACACTTACTCTAGAGATTTACAGAATAAGACATAAAAACATCAGTCAATTTGCAGTTTGTCTTTACATGGCATAGTTTTTCCCATTGTGATCCTTCAGATGATCTCACCAGAACAAAGAAAGCAGCATGCACTTTAGAAGTAGTATGATGTTTTAAATAAGTAACTCTTCTACTCTCTAAATGGTAATTAGGTTTTCTGTTGCATGATGGGGGTGGGGATCAGAAATCCATTACTGCAAATTATTAACATCTATTTCTCTTCTTTAAGCTTTAAAGAATTTAGTATTACTACCTAGGTCCAACACAGAATTTAAAGTGCAATTCTTAAAATCACAGATGGGTGGAGAACTGCAACCACAGTAGCAAGCAACAGATTTCCCCACAGACAGCAATATGGGCAGAGCTTTATCAGCAGTGCCACCATTCACTGCACCAACAGATGTCAGTGCTCAAAGGCAGTGAGAAAAGTGACAGCAGAGTCAAAGACTGGGTCTGCATCTGCATGTGTCTATCAGTGAATAGTAAAATCACTATCTCCTTAAGCACTGCACTTTGAAAGCAAAATGGCTTTTTTTAGCTTGGTAGTCTTTTACATGAGCTACTTCCTATTTCCTTGGAAGAAAGCAGTCCCTGAACAAAAGAAATTTCAAAAGGCAGAGATTTATATTAAGCAATGAACTAAGTGAAAGAAAAGTATGCAGATACTTTTAAAAAAATTGCCTCACAGTGGTCTGAATACTAATTAAAGAAGTAAGCCACACTGATCTAATGCAATTTTATTGCAATGTTTTAAAAGCAGATACTGACTTTTAATAAATAATTGAAAAAGAGGAGTGGTGTTGCCAAGCAATAAGATCACCCCTACACAAGTGAGATGATGTAAAATTCTGGGAAGAAAGTATCAGACATTCTTTCTTTCTTTCTTTCTTCTTTATTCATATGAAAAATACATAGTACTGCCTCTACCCTAAATTGCAGCATTATATAGCTTCACATGAGAAGTGCAAGGCTGCATACTTTTACATTAAAACTGCAACTTCTGTTTCTACCCAGCATCAGAAAAAGAAGCTGATTCTTCTGAAAGTATTTTTGAGATGCATACAAAGTCTTATTACAGCCAGATGTTCCACAGTCATCAGTCATTCATTTCACAGAATCATTTTGGTCCTTTGCACAGTATAGCCCACTGTATCTTCTAATTTTCACCTATTAAAAGAAAGGGCTCAAGTTTCTTGTAAGTCAGACTCCACTCACTTATTGTAGTCCTAAAACAATTTTAAAACCATAGTACATACAGCTTCCAAGAAGATGTAGGAAGACAAATGAAAATAGATTTTACACTTGTAGTTACTCTTGCCTAAGTGACTGCATATCTCAGTGTTCCCACAAGGACTGTGAATGTTTAACTCTAACAGTTATAAGAATGGAACAGCAGGTTATGTGCTCATCCAATCTGCATGAAAAGCTTTTAAAACCAGAGGCATCAAAATGAGCAATACCTGTATCTTCATAAACACTAGCTATAAAATGCAACCAGCTTACCGTGGAGAGTTATAGCAAGTTGTCATATTATTTCATGCAAGCCTTTCTTGGTTACAACAGAGCTCAAACTGAAGATTTCAAGATGCAAGAAAGGCAAATTAGGAGTTTTACTACCCTACATGCCTTCCCTCATAACAGCACTGGAACACAGCACGTAAGTGTTGCTTCAAAAGCTCACAAAGCTAGTGACCTAAACACAGAACCAGGAAGCCTCAGGTTTAACCTCCCCCTGCAATAAAACAATGCATTTAGCAGCGCTTCAGTGGTAAAGCAAAGCTGCTCATGTGCAATTGTGAATCACACACCCAAAACCTAGGTTTAAACTGACCCTAAAGAGTTGACATGCCCAGGCTGGAGACCTGCAGCACAGGTGGGAGCGAAGACAGCCTTCACCCAACAAAGAGCAAAAGCCCCTGGTTTAGTGGGGGCTAAATAGGAACTAGGAATTCAAGTTCTGCTCTGAAAGCTGTCACACTTTGCAACCCTGTGCGAGTCAAGGGACTGCTCTCAGCCCTAGAAAACCCAGCTGCTTCCTCTCAACAGCAAAGCCTTCTGGACTCTGAAGGCAGGGCTGCCAAGCACAGCAATACAACCGTGGCTTAACCACGGTTACAAGTCTGTAAAAGGTTTCGTTTAATCTGGTTCGGGGAAGCATGCGCTTCATTACTCGCCAATTATGTTTTCCTGACAGACTTGCAGACAAGATTAAAAAGAGTCATGGAAAACAGAAAAACAGAAGATGCCTCTCAGAAGCATGCACACACTCTTTATATCACATGGTTAAAAACGCCCAAACAACTCAGTGAAAAAAAAAAAACAAACCCAAACACTCAAACAACTAAAAAATGTTGTGGATAAAGAAGATTTTCATGCAAAAGGAACCAGTATATTGAGCATCTGGTACATAGCCTATATTGCTTAATTTACAGTCCCTCATCCCTCCCCCATTTATTTTTCTCACCTGCAAAATGACAATTCTAGAAATAGCTTAGAAAGAGACCACAAAATCCTTCAAAACTGAATGTCCAAAACATGCTTTACACAGAGACATATCTGAATAGTTGAGTTTGTCACTGAAAAGACACACAACCAGAGTGTCTCAGCCACCTCTGTACCACCTCAGATGCCAATTTATTGCCAGAGTAAGTGCTGCACTGTTAAGACAGAGCAAACACTGAATCAAAGCCACTTTCCTGATATTACTCTTACTGTGCCAAGTGAGTTAGGAAGACAAACTTGTTATTTGTAAATAAAGGAAATACTTACCAAGATATTATCTTTAAGATGAAAACTGCAGAAATTTCCTCTAATGCTGGCTCCCAAAGCTAGAAAAAAAACCAACCCAACCTAACCAAAGAGGAAGTCAACACACTCAGCAATCCTTAGAGCAGTATGTTTTACAGAACTTTAAGAAAAGATCTGTCCATCCAACAGTCACACAGGTCCTTCTGCAGGACATTAATTATTTTCCACAAGAAGAGCTGTACTCTGTCTCTCCATAACTTCCTTTTCATAAATCCTGTGCTGTCATTAACATTCAAAGAAGGTATCAAAGTCTGGCTGTCTACCACTCTTATTTGCTCCCTGAACAAGATAAGACTTTTTTTTGTCTTAACAGTAGATTTTAATAAACAGGTGGAATTTTTTCTGCTTCAGTTTGCCTGCAGCACAGAACTACAGCCTTAAGCAACTGTACTCACCAACATTATGATTTACTCTATTTCTTTATATTAATTGGCTGCCACAGGCTGCTATACTAGCATTAAATACAAAATCACCACCATGAGAACACAACTTTTGCCAGAGTACAGGAGACATTCCATTTTAAGCTTTACCCCATGTCTTTACATCACCTTATTTAGTTCTCATGAAAAGAGTCCTGCGTGTCCGGAATTTACATTTTCGCTTTACAGAAAGATAAAGCCTTAATCATATGCTTGTTTTTTGTTTGGTTTTTTATTTTTTGTGAAAGCCAGATGTTTTCCACTGAACACTTAAAGCCTTTTCATTTTTCCTACAATTCAGAGGATCCAGTTACAAAGGACATTCAGCTGGTTTCGACAAATTTACCTGTTGAGAATATGGACCAAGTCTGAAGATAGGAAAATTAAATATTCTAGGCACAAAGAAAACAGATGCAAGGCCGTAAAAACATGAACTAGCAACTGGGAACACACCCTGTGCACACAGTCACACAGTGAAACATCCCTCCAACTCATGATCAAAGTTCAAATTCAAAATAATTTGACTGAAGGGAGGCTATGAGGTTCTCACATAAATAAAAAAACCCAAACAAATAAAACAAACTCAAACAAAGCATCACCTGAAACAACTCACCTGAAACAATGTCCTTTCCTAAAAAGACCCTCGATGGTCTTACCAAGAACATTAATTTGGCAAACATATGTACCCTATTTCATATTTTGGGGACATAAAGATAACTCAGACCACTCTCCTCCACTTTCCTCTCCTTTCAAATGCAGTGGCTTAGTCCACTGCATCCACTGTGCTCAGAGCTCCACTAAACCATTTCAGCTCCCTACCACACCAGGCCACAAACCCAGCAAAAGCAGAGGTAGCAAAATCAACTGCCTGTCTGGTTGGCAAGTTGAGCTGGCTCTCCATAGGTTCTGCAAAGTTCCAGATACAAGACAATGTTTAACAGAGCCACTGAATCATACTCAGTAACACAGCTGAAGCTTCTCTGCATTTTGTAGTGCCATTAACCCTAAGCAAGGACTTATTGTTTTGTGACATTTTGGATATCATAAGACAAATTCTGACCACCTGCAGCTTACCATCATCATACGTGATTCCAGTCTTTAGGCACTTTATTCACCTCCTTAATGGCTTTTACAAAGCTATTAAAAAAAAAAAATCACAATAAACAGTATTTATCAGGAAGGAAAGCACCGCCAAACACACAAAAAGAAATAGGAAATACAAAAATACTGAAGATTACAAGTAAATATATAAAGATTTGGGTGAGCAAAAAACAACATTAATTTTAAACTTCAACAAACTTAACGACAACTATAAGATGTCAGCATTAAGGTCACAAGACACTCAGAAAAGCTTCTTTCGAAATGCATTGATTGCATCATCAGCATGTTGGCAGGAATCACCACACTGCTTACTCATTACATGTCAACTCTTTTCCTTTCACTGAATCATGTTCTTGAAGAAATGTACCATCAGGGAATGTGGCCTTTTCTGTTTTAAACCCAAACCACACAATACTTTAACTGCTGCATTTTAACTGTTCCCTCTCCTATGAAGGTGCTCACAACCTTCCTCTCAGTAAAAGCATTCTGAATTTTGGTCTACAGCAGCTGGGGCTTCAGTAATTCCTGCTTCTGTATTTCCTTTCTCCTTTTCTGTTATGAGAAGAGGAGGTAAACTTCCTGAAGGGAAACACTTCATTCTGCTAAAGAAGGTTATTACAGTAGATAGAACCTTTGCTCTGCAAAAGTCTCATTGCAGAGATTCATTTTAATGGTGAACTTAGGCAAGAAGATCAGATACCAGCTGCTAAGACATGGCTACTCAAAGAGATTTCACACCTTTCATCCACCTGTTCCCTCACCACAGCCCAAACTAGCACCAAGTCAACCCTTTCATTAAGGCCTTCGACTCACCAACCTGACAGAAAGTTTGGCAGAAATCCATCCAGTTTGGTTTTTTTTGCTCTGACAGTTTTCTGCTGACTTACTGAGCTGAAGCAGTTTATGGAGGGATGCAGTGGAAGTCACAGAAAGTAGACAGTGGGAGAAGGCAGCCAAAAGTGGTATGAAGAGACTTCTCCTCCTCTTCCAATAGTGAGCTCACCTTATCACATAAAGATCCTCATAAGGAAATAAAACTCCATCCAGCCTGGCACTGGACCTTCCCAAGTAGCAGCACCAGGATACCAGGCAGTAGGAAAGCTACTGGTGGAAGCATGCAGGAAGACACAAGGGGACAACTGCCCTTCTACAGCAGTGAGTGACCATACATAATTTTGCCATCACTCGTTGTTGAAGAGATCTGATTATGTCCAAGTATTTCATGTAAAGCATGTATCAGATCTCTGATTAGTGCCTTACTTCCATGCTCACAAGCTTTCTTTCCTCAAGGTATTGCTGAACATCCTTGTAACATTACTGAGACTTCCATCTAAACTGCATAAAAGCCACCACAGAAAACAGTTAAATGAAACGAAAACTGAGGACTTAGGAAGCTTCAGAATTCACACTGCCAATGCCACCTCAAATCAGTTCCTTACAGAAAGACTGGGAGGGGAGCTGCAGAGTCTGTTTTGCTAACTTGCAACCACTGCCTTGTTGAGCTCAAAGGACTGGTGCTCAAATTCCCCTCTGCAGGACTTGTACTACAGGACTGCAACAGCTGAGAGCTGTGCGAGTATTTGGAGCACTGCACGACCATGCTCTTCAGACATTGATTCCAGTTTAAGGAGGCTTTTATCCTGAAAACATGTCCAAACAGCTCTGATCAATAATGTGAACGGATTCCAAGCTAGTTACCTTGTGCAAGAACAGCACAGCTGCATTAGTATGGTGCTCCACCAACACCAAGAGCTTGCTGTTCAGCAGGATTAATTAGTCTGGGCAGAGCACCGCACTAATGTGATTATATAGCTTCTAGTACCTGAGCTAGCTCATTCATCGTTTCTATTCCTCTGCTCTGAAATAAAAAGAGCTCGGGTTTTGCTGTTTTCTTAATACCTAAATAATTCCAGCACCTTTTTTTTCCATGGAAGAGAGAGGACTGAGACTTGGAGAAGACTCAAAATCAGATTTTCCTATTTAAAAAAAATGCATCTCTTGCCTTCATAGCCTCTTTCCACTATTATCATCCTCTTCTAATCACTTCTTTTGCTTGTATCAATTACCTATGCACCTGCAAGTTTTCCCCTGACATCAGAAATAATGATGTCCAGACACAACCACCAGTGACAAGAGCAGAGACTGGAAGACACTGTGTTTGAGCGGAATGGAATCATCACTGCCTTCCACTCCTCCTTTTTTCCAGGTAAGGAACAGATAACACAGGAGGTACTTGCTCAAAAGAGGGGTCATCTTTCAAACCAATGAGTGAAAAAGCAAGAATACAAACCACAACCTCCTCTTTCACAGTCTGGGGCTCCTGTCAGGACATGGAAACAGAGGCCAGTGTGAGGTACCTCACCAGGTACTCAGACCTTGTCCCAAGTCACGGGGGCACCAGAGAACTGACTGAAGAACACGTGTTCTGTCAAATACAAGTGTGCTGGTATGCTCAAAGTGTGCTTCTTTGCTCGAGCCTCCCTGAAGCAGCCAGCACGAGGACAACACTCAGGGCAGGCAACATTAGGCCATCCAGTAACAAAATCAGCAGCCACAAGCAACTGACAGCAGCTGAACAACAGGAAGTACTGGGGAAAGCCCCACCTCTGGCAGCATTGCTCTTTCTTCCGAGCTTGCCTGTAACACACCAACAGAAGAGAAACAGCACTATCACAGCACACCTCTGTCTCTGGCCCACATCCCTTCCCTGCATGGACACACCTGCACACAGCCAGGCTCCAGAGGTGTAACACAGCAGGGCAGTTCCCACACACAGACCTTGAGAGCAACCATATCGTTCTGACAGAGTAAAAAGCAATGATAGCAACATGACCTCCACTTCTTCATGATTCCACAAGTATTTTACTTGCTCTATAAGTATCCAGCATTTCTTTATCTTTTTGGTGATACTATGTTGGTTTAAATACTAAGAGAGGTTCAAGAACCTTTATATTTCCCTCTTGGTTTAAGTTTTGCCCTGTTTTTATTTTAATATAAAAGAGTATGCTGTAGAAAAGGTAGTTTAAATTTCTAGAACAAAACTTGGCGAAGAAATGCTGTAAAGTCACAGCATTTCATTGCTTTGTGATTGCAAATGATATTGTACCGGCTGGACGTCTAAACGTGCATGTCAACTTAAAATTTAAAACAAAAAACGGACAAAACACCTCTAAGGTATCTCCCCTCCCAGCTTTATGTCATGCTGATAGGACAGAGCCCTTCCAGAGCAGAAGTGTAGGGAAGAATAACCTTATTTTTTGGCATTCTTTTCCTTTAAAGTAACTTGCTTCCTTCTGCAAAACCTGTTCACAAGAATAGTATCAAATTTTGAGTTCTAGATATATGATATAAATCATACAATGCAGATTCAAATTCCAGGCTCAAAAAAGCATGAAAGCAGAAAGATTCTTTATGCTTGCATCTCCAGCATGCAACCACCGGGCACAAAGAGAAGAACTTTAAGGGATAATTCTGTTTTCTGTACAGTAGCGTACAAAAGTTCATTCTTTAAAAAGATACAATATTAAACTATTTAAAGTTTTAAAACTAAACTAAAAAGACTCCAGATCCATTGTGACACTAAGGTAACAATATAAAAAAAGGGGACCAAAGTTTGCAAAAAGACAAAGACAAAAGCAACAAAAAAGGCCAACACATTAAACAATGTGAAGCAAGTTAGCACAGAACAGAAACACTGTTTTACTGTCAATAGAAAAAACATATTCTTTAAAAAAGACAAAAATCAAATCAGGCAAAGTACTGCAAAAATGCTAAAGCCAGTAAGGAACCAAGATGTTAAGGTCACATACTGAATTACGAACAGAAGAAACTCCCAGAAATAGCACTTAGTATTGAGGACTTAAACTGAGATAAGAAGGAAAATAAAGATCTGGAAACTAAGTACAGTGTACATCTCCTATGCTTAAACAGCCAAAACTCTGGTTTGGGGGGCTACTGTGAAACTGATGCTCTGTGTGGAAGTGGAGGAGAAAGAGGATGGAAGGGAAAGGAAGGAAGAAATTGAAGAGATACTGGCCATAGGTTTGTATGTACACATACATGGATATACAAACACATGCACACATGTGTATCCACACTTAATAAAAGGTAACTCGGACTAGCTGGCACACACTGGGACCAGCAAGACAGCAGTACATTTAAGTGTTATCTTCTTCCTCCTGTTTATTTACTTGTTGCCTATACCACAGAATCATGTACATGAAGTCTGGAGCCTCATTACTTCTAAATACTTCTACATGGCAATTTCACATAGCTGAAAAAGGAGTTTGGTGGTATTTCTAACTTTCCATATGCCTCAGGGAGGCTGTATGACTAAACCAGAACACAACACAGTCTCTGCACACTTCAGGATGTGGTCTGTACTGTGCACTCCTGAAAGTGCGTCCCTTCAAAATACTTTTGCATTGCTATATATGGCTTGTAACTATGCTACACAACTTGCTGAAATAGTTAAAGTGACACAAGGACTCCAGAGCACAGAACACAACTCGATATTTATGAGAGCTTATTATCTGATGCTCTGTATGATATCACAGCTCACTTTTCCGAGTGCTCTGTACTAACACACAATAAAAATAAATAATTTTAAATAAGGCTAACCAGGTTTCACAAACGCTGAAATACTCCGTAGTAAGTCTCACTCCTATCTCATTTCCATCACCACAGAACATGAAATATATACTACTAATTAATTCATAAACCCTAATCTCTGCAGGCAGCTGAAATTGTCAGTTCGATAAATAAACCAGCCAGCACTGATGGGAAGTTGAACTGTATTAACAAGGAACTTATTCTGCCAGAGAACCCTGTCAAGCTTTACTCACGCATTGCCTAGACACAGTGTGGAGAATTTCTGTAAGGACTGAAGCCGGTACCTGAACCAACCGGGCAGCAGGACCAAAAAAAGGCGGCTGAAGGAATTTGACAAAGCACACACTGCTCTGACACTTTATCGCTGTAACCTAAAATTACTGTATTTCGCCAAATACCCTCAACTCTTTACACAGCCGGTATCGCTGAACAGTGAACCGCACAAACCCGAGACAGACCGCGACACCTCTGGAGCGCCGCACCGCACCTGCACCCCGCACTCGCCCTGCTCCGGGCAGCCCTGGGCAGCTCCTCCGCCAGCAGTGCGGCACGGGCAGAGCGTCGTGCCCCGCTGGCTCCCGCACCCCTGGAGGCACCCGACGCTCACCGGCCGAGCCCAGGATGTCCCACGGGGAGCGCAGGCGGACCCGCGCCGCTATTCCTCCCAGGCATCGCTGTCCCCAGCCCTCGGCGCCCCGCGAAGCGCCCCATAGTCTGCCAAGCCTCACCGAGCTTTCCCTTCTCCCCGGGTTTCGGTGCAACAGTTGGGGGAACCCGGCAACGTCGGGAGGGAGGGATGCGCAGCCGGCACGGAGTCGGCAGCGCGGCCCCGCAGGCGGAACGCACCGCGAGCTGCGAGGATGCAACCGCGGGCGATGCCGCCGACCTGCGCGGCGACTGCCGAGCGACAGCCGGCCAGAAAGACCCCCTTCCCGCAGGGACGAGGCGGCAGGAGGGGTCAGGGATCCCCCAACACCACCGCCAGACGCGGTAGCGACCTGTTGCCCCGCGTGGGGGTGTCGAGGTGCATCCCTCGGAGCGGGACCGACAGCCGCCACCACCCACCTCTTTTATTTTCTCCCTCCTCTGCCGGACGTCAGGGTCGGCGGGTTCCTGCCCCACGGCGCCGACGGGCTGGCGGAAGAGGCGCTGGGGCAGCCCGGGGGCTCCCGCCTCCTTTCTGCCGCGGGCGTCCTGCAGAAGTTTCTCCTTGTCCTGGCGGATGTCTCTGCGGATCTCCTCGGGCAGCTTCTGCAGCGTCTCCTTGGCCTCCCGCAGAGCCCGCTCGTGGTCCGCGCGGATCCGCTCCAGGCTGCCCGCCCCGCCTGCGGCCGCCGCCGCCGCCGCCGGGCCGCCTCCGGGCTGCGGAGGGGCGCGGGGCTGCCCGCCGGGCGGCGGCGGCGGCGGCTGCAGGG
The DNA here is from genome assembly GCA_034509425.1 of Eopsaltria australis. Lineage (NCBI taxonomy): Eukaryota > Metazoa > Chordata > Aves > Passeriformes > Petroicidae > Eopsaltria > Eopsaltria australis. Next base: position 39,035 of record JAVTVJ010000068.1, on the reverse strand, counting down.
CGGCCGAGTGGAAGAAGACGCCGCTGAGGAGCTTGGAGGAGTCGGGCAGGAAAAAGATGGCCCCGAAGCACAGGGTGATGAAGGCGCTGAACACCAGCAGCAGCACGAACTTCTCCGTCAGCCGGAACGCGCCGGGGCCCGCCGCCTTCCTGCCTCCGCCACCCGCGCCGCTGCCCGCGGGGCCGCCCAGCGTCCCCGGCCCCGCCGCGCTACCGAAGAGCGGCAGCAGGCTGGCGGCGGGCATGACCCCCGCGCCGCCTCAGTGCCGCGCTGCGCGCCCCGCCGCCGCCGCGCAGGGACCGCACCGCACCGGACGGCTCGGCTCCGCCGCCCCCTCCCCTGGGCGGCACAAAGTTTCCCCGGGCGGACGCGGCAACTTTTCCCTTCCCCGCGGCCGCGCTCCCGCTGCTCCCCCGCTGGCAGCGCTCGGCAGCGTCTGCGGGGCGGGCGCTGTCAGCTCCAGCCCATGCTGCCACCGGGCCGCCGCCGCGGGTGCCGCTCCCCGCTCCGCCCGCGCGGAACTGCCGGGCAGCCGGGGGCGGGGCGGGGCGGGGCGGGGCCGCCGCCGGCCCAATGGCGGGGGGGGCGGGGCGCGGGCGCTGCCGGACCGCGGGTCCGGGGCTCAGCCCGGGATGCGGTTCCCTGCGCGCTGCCGGACCCCCGCGGCCGGAGGGGCGCGGCGGCGGCGGGGCCCGCCCGCTCCGGCCCCGTGGGCGGGGGCGGCCCGGGGCGGGAGGGTGCGCGGCACCGGCACATGCCGGCAGCGCGCCCCCGCGCACCCACGTGCACGTCGGTGCGCGCACACACGCGGGTGTATCCCCGCCCGGGCGCGAGGCGGGGGCCTGCGCGCTCACGGGCGCGCGTGCACGCACTCAGTGGGGTGTGCGAGGGGAGCGGGGGTGCGGCGGGGCAGGGAACAACTCCCGACCCACCGCTCACGACGAGCCCCAATCTTTTCCTTTTGAGAAAATCAGGGCTTAATTTTATTTAATTTTATTGTATTTTTTTTTTCTGTTGGTAAAAGGTGCATCTCTCCCAAGGAAGTAGGGTATATATCTGTGGGAGTGTGAAATTCCGACTTTTCATCTACGCTAGTACAAATGAAGAGACCATCGTGTGCTGGCACAAGGAGATGCCGTGTTTCATAGTGGATCAAAGTGCTGCATCAAGCTCCCCAAGCATTCAGTGAGAGGGAAAGTTTCCAAAAAAAAAAAAAAATCCAAATTTATTTTTGCTCGTGTTACAGGGCAATGCAATAAACAGCAGGCATGTGAGCAGGGAGAAACACAATAAAATGTTGTGTCACTTTAACAGAAAAAGGGAACCCAGCCAGCACCCAGGGTTTTATCTTCAACTTTTTTTGGAACATGCTCAGAGTGTACCTAGAGTTTCACAGCAGTTCAGCGCTGTAATCTTAAACATTTCCCCCAGAATGTTGACCACACAGTCAGAAAGCAAACAGTGAGATATGTTGTTCCCAGAAGTTAAGATGCTGTGGTTGGTTTGATTGCATATTTGCATGGCTTTATTTTGCAAGGGGAAAAAAAAAAACGACGGTAGAGGGAAGTCTGTGCTTTCAACAAGGGCAGAGTGAAAGCATTGTGTAAGCCTTAAAGACATGATTTTGAAAATGGGCTTGGCATGGATCTAATTATGCTCCCTGTGGAATTAAGGGGAGTTTTACCATTGACTTAATAGGAATAGAGCAAGGCTGCTGCCCAGTGCTTTTCCAAATCCCTTTCTTTAGAAGTTAGAATATGTAACAGATTAATTAAAAACAGGTTCAGAGAAGACAGTTATATAGAAATGTTGGAGTTAGTCCTGCAAAACTCCCCTAAGTATATAAGCAAATGCTTCTGTAAAATTTCAGGATTATACATGAAACTGAAGGATCAGGGGCCCAACTTCATATTCAGTGAGATCAGTATTTTAATTTAGTTTTTATTCTGGTTTTCTTTTATATCCTATTTTTCTCCTGAGTTGCATTTTCCCACATTTAGATGTGAAACTATTGCTCAAACTGAACAATAAGCACTCTGACACACATTTCCCAGAAATGTTTAACGTAGCCTAATAGCTGTGCCAAGACAAAATTGTTTAGGGTTGAAGAAATCAGACTGCTTGGAAAAGGAGATAAGAATCCATGGTGGTTTTGGTTTTTTTTTTTTTTTTTTTTTTTTTTTTTTTTTTTTTTTTTTTTAAGCAACATTTAAGGTAGCAAATAAGGGGTTTAACTGTTGAAAGACAGTTGACTAATGGAAAAGCTTCCTGAATGGTGAAATACCACTCTCAGCTTCAGCAAGCATATTCTGCTTCAATCACTGTGTATGTGGGTGTGCAATATTTTTCACAGATTGCCCTTAAAACTCATCACTACTTATATGATAATATTTGGAGGCAGAAGTTATTGCTGGAAGAAATGTCTTCCTTCAGTATTCTGAAGTAATTCCTTAGGTTTCCATATTTCTATGGCACTTCATGAACGGATGCAGAAGTAGAAAATTCAATCACATGGAATTCTGCTCCTGTGTCTCTTCAAATGAGGCTCTCGGAACTCATCAGCCTTTTGCCTTCTTTTGGTGCTCATCCTAAGTGCTAGGGGCCAAGTGTGGACTCATGCCTGGGGTGTCACGGCCACACACATCACTGTCCTTGGGACATCCTGAGCATGAGGGAAGCAACAACGAGGATTTTCTGTGAAAAGGCAGAAACTGTTAAATTCCCAAGCCTTTGTGATGAGATGATGGTTCCTCCTTCTCTGAGCAGGACACATAATTTTGTATGCAGAGTGTTCCTGTTGTTAGCACTTAATGTTACAGTTACCGGTAAGGTCATGTGGGAGCTATTCAGTGGGACTATTGACGCATGTGAAGTTACTGGCATACAGAGCTCTTCACTACGTGAGGGCAATGGAGACTGAAAGACAAAAAAACCTGCTTCAAACCAACAGTGATATACAAGTTCCTTGGGCTTTCCTTACTTCAGGCACAAGGTATTCCAAGGACCATGAAAATACAAGGAGTAGCTCAGAGTAAAATACCTTTGATTCCAAGTAGTAAAATGAAGGGCTGTACAATGCTCATTTTCAACTGGCTGTGTTCAACAGGCAATTCAGCTATAAAGCTAAATCATGATCATAGGCACTTAAACAGTGTCAAAAAATCCAAATAAAATGCAAACAAGAGCAGCTTGTAGTTTGCATTAATCTAGAAACAGCAGTGGAAAGCCCACCTGCCTGCACCAGGACTTGCACTGGAAGAGCCCCTTTGAATACAACTCTGTCAGCATATCCACCTACTGGATATTGAACTGCCTGCTACTTTGGGTTGGGATTTTTTTGCTAATCAAGCTGCATTAATTCCTGGATGACATCAGCTAAAATGGGAAAAAACAAGTCTCTGGGCAGTTGTTTTGCTATGCTGAGTAAGGCTGGGTCCTACCCAGTTTGGTTATACCAACAAAACACTGGACTGCATCCCTCCCATGGAGGGAAATACTGCTCCTGTGGATTTGGCTGCAGAATCAGGAATAATTTTCCAGCAATCATGTGCAGGTCAGGCATTTGTAGAAAGGTAGAACTGATACATGAGAGGGGATGAGAGAGCGATTTGCATAATAAGGGACAAGGCTCTTTTCTGTAATAAATGTTCTGAATGGGGAAATTTGTTACATATTGACTGAAACTGAAAGGCCTGCAAAAAAAATAACTAGTAGTCTTTTTTTTTTTTTTTTTTTTTTTTTTTAAATCAACTTATACCTAATTTGTCTCAGTTCCAGCCTTAGATCTTGTCTAGTGATAAGGAATTAGCCTGCTTGGTCAGAAGATACATGCAACAGATAAGAAGAGAATTAACAGTTGTCCCTCTTTTAGGTCCATTCACCAGAGGCAGAGATACTGACTGATACATCTTTTTCTATAGTGAGTTTGTAACAATGCCACTCCCTTGCAGGGGGTTCCCAGTGTTACATTCTAGTCGAGACTAGTGTAAATAAAACACTTGACAGCTTCCTTTTGAAATGCAATATTTTAATGAAGCTTTCAGAGATACTTTTAACATGTTTGCCTTTGGGAATGTTACTCATAAACCCAGTTTAGACATCCAGCTCTTCATAGATTATGTAATGTGACACAGACTTAGGGTTCTCAGGACACACAAGCTGGATTCATAACACCCAGTGTGCTGTTTGGAAGGACGCTTCGACCATTTGAGGACCAGATGTGTATGAAATGCTCTCTATCTCTCTGATTTTGGCAGTTGGCTGCAGTTCTGAATTCAATCTGTGAGGAAAGTGTGATTCACAGCCGCAAAAACTTTGTTCAGTCTTCAGTGTTTTGAGAATACAGGACCGCCTGATGCTTTTCTTTAAGAGGTAAGAAGAGAAAAGTGTTGACCACTTATTTAGGAGTCCTGTGGTTACAGCACTTGCTCAGGAAGTTGGAGATCTGTGTTTGACATGTTTTATAGTCTTGGGGGATTCAAATTATCCTCTTTTGAAGCAGAACGTGTACATCCCCCACCACCATTCTTTTTGAAGTAGTGCTATGACTCAGAGAGTAGTGCAGGACTTTAAAGGCCAAGAGGAGAAAAGTTTTCCACTGAGTGTTGCTTAACAACCCTGAAGTAAGAATGCTCCACTCCCAGAGAAGCCTACAGCCTAAGAGCTACGGCACTAGTCTGAGAGATGGAAGACACCAGATTATCTCCTTCCCAGTAAAATGTGTGTTGAAGACTGGTCTCCTATTTGAGGATAAAAAACAGAAGAAAGAAAATGAAATTTTTTTCACATCCTTTCTCAAGCATTTCCTCCTAACACCTGAGATGAGTGTGGCTAACAACCAAACTTTATAAATACTGTAGAAATAAATGGATCAGGAACATGAAGCTTCAGGGTCACAAACATTCTTGAATACCTTTTCAACTCTTTTCCGGCATGGCTGTCAATTCTACGAGAAGCCTCTTTTCTACCAGTATCATTAGAAATGTCTTCCATCCCTACCAGAGGGAGAGGATCATTCATTTCTCCAAATGAAATCTCTGTAGCACACGCAGCTTTCAGTGTTTATTGGGAGGCTTTGCTGGAAGCACTCTGGTAAGCATCCAGCTAAGGGCAGAAAAACTTTGCCCTTTCTCTCCTTCCCAAGATTTCAGAAGGCATAGAAAATGAACTGGAAGGAATGCTGTCTGAAGAAAATATTTTACTCTTATTCTATTAAAACATGAAAAATTAAAATCATTGTCTTCAATATTGCAAGAAACCTGAATATAAAATTTGAACTGTGACTGCTTGCAGTATTAAATTCAGTAGTCACATGAAGTGTATCATACTCAGTTTCAGGTGGCATCTTTGATAATATCTCACTTGGATTCTTGGTTTTTTCCATTTTACAATTGTTTTACTTAGAGACTTTTGCACTCTCAAAGCAAGCAAATGTGGTTTGGTTTTTAATGTGCAAGGGAGAGAAATATAGAGGTAAACATAAAAATAATGGAAAGAAAAAGAACTACCAACTTTATTCCTCTTTCTAGAAGTTTATTGATGTCCACATCCTTGAAGGAAATTTTAGCCACGGGGCTAAGAAATGGAAGCTAGCATTTATGGTATTTTAGCATTTAAGATTCAGAATCTCATGTAATTATTTGCATAGCAATTAAGTATGAAGTTGTTTGGAGACATCCCATGAAATTTCATCTGGACCTTAAACCTGTAAGAGATTAAAAGTCATGACAGGTACATATTCTCCTCACTTGTCCCTCAGAAGTGAAGAGACTGCTGTTACCTAGAGTGAGACTGCTGTTCTTTTCTTTCCTGCCTCCTATTTTGAACTCACAATCCCCAGGAAAATTAAAAGGCCACCAGACTGGGCATATATTTAAGGGACAAATCTCAGTGAATTGTGAGTGACTGAAAGTGATTTACTGCTGTGGTTTCCTTTGGACTTAATTATCTCCAATAGCACTAAAATATCTTGTGCCAGCACCATGACTGTAGCAACTAAAGGAACTCCGAGCAGCTCTTTTTCCACTGCCGTTAAGTTTATATATCACATTTATAGGTATGAGTTTAGTAGATTCTGACAAGATTAAATCAAGAAAAGAAGGCAAAAATTTTTAACAGGAAAACAGACTTACTGTCCTTTCCGAGGTGGTTCAATTTTCCTGAACCAGAGGGGAGATGTGTTGGCAGAAAACAAGATGTGGCCATTGGAGCTCGTGTTTGTAGCCATTCAATAGCTGTTTAGCAGCCAGATGATTGGAATAACTGGACATCTTGGTTGCAAAACAGATCTGGCTCTGTTAGTGTGTAGCCTCAAGGTAAAGTGGTTAGAGCAGAGATTTCTAACCTGATAAACCTTCTAAGGAGTAAAAATATGCTATAACAGATGACTAAAAATATCAACAAGAGATCTTAAAAACAAAGGATACTGTGAATTACTCGTTTATTTCTTTATACTAGCCATGCTTAATTTGTACAAAATTTTAATTCCCTATTCAATGGCTCCCTGACTGTTTCATAAAACCCACTGTTCCTGAGCTTTTTTCACCCCGTGATGACACATGGATTATGTAAATTGCCCTCATGTAATAGTTGAAGTGGTGTCCTTGTGCCTCTCTTCCCAATGTATTTCCCTAACCAGATGAGATAATTCTGCTCAACAGCACATTTTAATAGAACGAGTACAGATGTGGTTTACTGACTGTGCCCTGTTTGACTGCAGCATTACTGTGAATATACTTAATTTTTGAGTCGATTTTAAAGGTTCTTTCTCTTTCTGTAAAGCTGTTATGGCTTTGGGGTTATAAACAATAGAGTTTATGTATTTAGATTTTTATTAGTTAATCTTTCCTATTGAAAATATTCCACTGCTTACTGCCTTCATCATCTGGAATACAACAGTGCACTTTTTTCCAGTGGTTCCAATTAGGACACATTTTTGTTTCACAGGCTTTTGCTTAAAAGTGTGGCCAGTTCCATTAGCCTTTGGTGGATTCTCTTAGTCCAAGCCACAGAAGCCTTTTGGTGACAAAGGGTTAATATTTTTTACTTTCTTGTCTGTGCCATGTGTGTTCTGACTCACCTTGACACATACAGATATTGCGTCAGAAGTGCCCAGCTACCACCTGATGGGCTGTATGAATTTTTTGTTTGCAAAATCCCTCCCCAAGTAATGGCTGTCAGCTGCAAACTGGCAGATGGTTCATGTGCGCACAACGCACACGTGACTGCTCAGATCTTACACAGTTGTGAATTATTTGTCTTCCTTAAATGAAATCCAGGAGTTTCAGCCTCAGTTCAAATCTGATCCTTTATCCCGTTGAAATGCTTTTGTTTGATTTACTGCTTGGGCTAAATGATGCAGAAAAAGAAATCGGTGCTAATCTGACCTTTGCTCTTGCTGTTTGGCTAGACCAATATCTTACTGAAAACCTAGATAAGAAAAATAGTTTTGCCATTTTTTGTCTGTGTGACAGTGAACCTTAGTTTCCTCAGCTGTAAAGTAAGAGGTAATCTATTTCACAGTGAGACCTAATGTATAGAGTTCACTTTGATAATCTTAGGTGAAATATTGTTTTGGGGTGCAAAGTTTAGCTTTGTTTTCCTTAGAAATTAAATTCTTCCTCATTTTCAATGCTCAGTTACTTATCCAAGGACTTGTAGTATACCACTGACAATGTATCCTAGGCCAGTTCTGGTTCATTTCACTTTTTTGGCTGTGTTCCTGAAACACAGGTCTCCTTTCTCCCCCACATATGTCCAATTGTCCCTGAGCCTTCTGCTTTATTGACAGCTGTAGTGCTTCAATGTCATCTGACGCTCTGGTTCATTGCTGCAACCCTGAGCTTGCAGTGTATAATGCTTTGCTGAATACAGGGCACCTTTGAGTGCATTATGTCCCTGAAAAGCACCAGGCTGTATGAGATCCCAAACACAAAAATGACAAGACTGAAATAGCTTTTCGACAGGCAGATTTCAATTTAAGATGAGACTCAGGAAAATATTTAAGGATGAAAAGGGAAGATAATTATTGAGACAGAAGCAAATGTTTCTTATGGAAAGCCTTCTCTCTCAAAGAAGATGCAGAAGACTGAAGATGGATATTTGACTTTCAGACTGATATCTACAACATGAAGGTTTCCATGCATGTCTTGAGAAAACGGTAAATGTTTGTATGTGAATCAAATCTACAAAGTGGGGGACAAGTGGTACAAGGTCCTCTAAGATTTTAGCAGTTTCATGCGTCTGCATGTTTCTCTAGTTCTCCTTTATACAATCTATTCCTTTAATGTCTGTGCCAGCAGGGTGGGAATCTGCCTTTGGCACAGCTGCAAACGTGGAAAGTAACAGTCTAACAGTGAATGAACAACAATATATTTAGATACTCTATCTACCATAAGAGGTAATATCTACTGGTTTCTCAAGTTAACCAGTGGCTGGCTACATTTGAAAAATATGTATGGTCTCTTCCTTTTTTTTGATTCATCATTGCCACTAGCTATTTTGCTCAAATCAAAATAATTTGGCTTTTCTTTTCCCTTGTATATTCAAATCAACAGATGAGAGACAGAAAAATTAGTTAATTGTTAACGTATGTACATGAACACAGAGGACAAATTCCAAACAGAACAGTGTGAGGCATCTGGGTAAGGTTGTCATGCTCCTAGAATCACCCATTTAAAACAGGTTTACTTTGTTCCACCTTTTCCCCCCCATGGGTTAACATAGAGGCAATTAATTTTCATGGACATACAACTTATTGTTGACCTATATTAGAAAGACATTGATTTGAAAACTGCTCTGAAATATAGATATTTAGAATTAGAACATTTTTTCTTTACCAGTGAAGAGTGTTTCCTGATGGACAACAAAGATTACCACGTCACATTTAAGCATCTGAAAGTAATTTATTTTTCTCTCTGGTTGCAGTGAAAGAAAGAATAAACCCATCCTAGCTAGCAGCAGGGTAAACATGTTTCTCTAATGGTTTGGGCTGGCGTGACCTATCCTGTGCCTCTGTGAGAGCTGGAACATAGTGCTTTTGAAAAAGACAGACAGAGTGGTCTTTAAAAATCTTTATTAGGAGCGGTTTGGTGTCTTGCTGTCTTTTACTACATTTTCACCATATATCTACAAAGAAAGATTTTCTGTCTTGTGTTGCCTCACATTTCCTCCTCTGTTTCGGTTCATAGTGACATTTGATAGTGCAGAACTCAGGTGCACAGAAAAATTAATAGGTAAATGTTTTCCTCAGAATGACCAGCACTGTGCTGTTTTATTCTGTTCTTGAAAAGGGTTGTTGCAGTGGCAAATGCCAGTGCTGACTTGTCCTCCCACCAGTCCTGTCCTATTAAGAATCCAACTGGGGCTGTAGAGGGACACCTCAGCAGCCACACCTTTACCATCAAGGTCTTTTTGCACCTCTGGCTGTTTGTGCTACATGGAGCCATCCTCTGGTCTCACAGACAGGCAATAGCTTCATTTAAGTCATTGCCCATCAGCATCTCACCACAAAAGTGGGAGATTAGGAACATGGGCTGGTGCCAGACTCTCAGGCTACAGGCTTATCAACAGTGTGTCCCTATATCCACTTGTCCTGAAGGACAATGGGTACTTTTCTATCCTTTTGTAACCTGCACAGAAGCAAAAATCTCCCCCCAGCAGGGGATGGCTCTGTTGGTATATTCTGCAAGGGTCATTGGTCCAGTAATTTTCTTCCGTGAGGGGAAACTAGAGGCCTGATAGACCTTTATTCAAGATTGAAAACACAAATATGGTGATTTGTCCATGGAACATAGGCCATATGGTAAATGGACTGCTGGAAAAATGACAGCAGAGAGAAGTTCTTAGGGATGTGTTTGTGTGGAAGAAAAAGAGGAAATAAATATAAAGCAGGATTTTGGGAACAAAAATCTATCCCTGAGGCACCATGTCAGAAAACCAGATGCCGTCACAAGACATTATTTATTGTCAGCTAGAGTCACAACCCATAGCTGGACAGCTTTACTGCTGTTGCTTGCACTAGCCAGAGGCAAGAAGGAGACCTTAAGCCAGCTATCCCTTATGTCCTCTACACACCAGCATTTCTTAGCCTATCTGACCTGTGATCATCCAGGTTTGACCATGATGGTGCACGGTGACCAGGGAAAATGCAGGAATGGTGTAAGCCTTTCAAAGTTACAGGTTTGGTCTTTCTTAGAGCCAGTTTTGTGACTGTTATTCCTGTTGGAAACTGCCTAATCCCATGCTACTTTAGTCAGTTGTGTTTCTTACTAGGATGTAGAAATAATCTGTGTGATGGAGTGTCAGTTGTGTGCTCAGAACCTTTGATTAAGAAATTCTACACAGAAACAGAGTTGTTCCCTGCAGCTGAATCTGTTTATAAGCATTGTTGGAGGTTAAGCCACCAGGGCAGCAGTGTTTCTACCACACTGGTCTGTGGCTTGTGAATGGTTAAGGCAGTGAATTAAATAATGAGATGAATGCCTCAATACATAAGTTAAACAGACATACTACTAAGAATAAGGAAATGTGAATGGGTTGCTTTAGGTTGATGCATTAACATAAAGTGAGTTACTCTACTGTCCTTCCCAAAACAGGATGGGTGGTTATGGAAAGTGGATCCATAAATAGAAGTTGCTGAGTTGTGTCCTGTGTCAGGCCTATCTAGTGCTCCATATCCTTTGCTCCTTCAATTTTCGGCTGTGGAGATTTAATCTGAGCTGCTTGTCATTGAGATGGAGAAATAGAGCAAAGAGAGCTTAAGCATTTGGGAATCTGGGAAGTAACCAGGTTTAAAATTAAAAAATACCAGCCAGATATTTTTACAATAGTAGTAAAATCATACATTGTGTTGGAGTGACCCTGTCTGGGTGCTAGGTATCCACCAAAGCTCCTCTATTACTGTTCTCTTTGGTTGGACAGGGGAGAAAGCTTACAATGAAAGGCTTCTGAGCTGAGATAAGAACAGGGGGAGATCACTCACCAGTTACCATCATGGGCTAAACAGACTTGACTTGGGGAAATCCATTGAAATTATTACCATTCTGACCAGAAGAGCATAATGAGAAAAAAACCCAAATCTTAAAAACTCCTTCCCCCCACACCTCCTTTCTTCTCAGGCCCAGCTTTTCTCCTGAATTCTCTGCTGGCTCCCCTACATTGTGCAGGAGGATGGAGAAGGTAGGTTGCAATCAGTTCATCACACGTTTCTCATGCCCCTTTCTCCTCTGTGGGATGTCTTCTCACACACTTCACCTGCTCCAGTGTGGTGCCCTCTCGTGGGAGACAGTCTCCTGTGAATTTCTCCAACCTGAGTCCTTCCCACAGGCTGCAGTTCCTCACAAACTGCTCCAGCATGTGTCTCTTCCATGGAATACAATCCTTCAGGTACAGACTTCTCTGGCTCCTGTGGGGTCTCAAGACAAGGCTCAGAAGCCTCGTCCAGCACAGGCACTCCTCTCCACAGGCCCATGGGTCTTGCCAGAACTCTCCTCTAGTGTGGGCTTCCTATGGGGATGCAGCCTCCTTGGGGCATTCACCTGTTCCAGGGTGGGGTCCTTCAGGGGTTGCAGGTGGATCCCTGCTCCGCCAGGGACCTCCCTGGGCTGTGGGGACACAGCTGCCTCACCATGATCTGACCAGGGGCTGCAGGGGAATCTCTGCTCCAGAGCCTGCCGCATCTCCTTCTTCACTGAGCTTGGTGTCTGCAGGGCTCTTCCTCTCACACATGCTCACCCTTCTCTCCAGCTGCAGTTGGGCCAGGTGGATGGAGCTTTGAACATCCTGGTCTACTGGAAGATGTCCCTGCCCATGGCAGATGGGTTGGAACTAGGTGATCTTTAAGTTTTCTTCCAACACCAACCATTGATTCTATGATTCCATGACTGAAAACTCCATCATGTGCATTGAAGTGCATAAAACTTAATGAACCAATGAATGGACGAGCAAAAATGCTTGCTGCTTTTTTTTTTTTCCCTAAATGCAGTACTCAGGTGTTTGCAAACATAAAGCTAATCCTGCTAATCAATTATACCCAGACTGATTACAGTAATCAAAAGGGATCTTGAGGTCAACCTCTAGTGCTCTGCAGACTATTAAAATGTGTTTCAGTTTCACTTACTCTCAAGTACTGAGTCAGAGGAGTGTGGCTCTGTTTGGGCCTTGGTAAAGGTGAATTTTCAGAATGTAGTGCAATATGTACTGAAATAACGTTGGTTAGTCAAGAAACAAACCACAAAGAGGGAAGTTTATGCTTGATCTTCTGAGTGTTCTTTAACCAAGTCCTGTGATCCCACTAAATCTCCAGCTTCTTCCATGTTCTCAGGTATATGGGCAGTCAGGAGCACTGCTCCCCTATTTCTTTTTTACCTTAATTGTTTTCCTCATTAGACTAAAATGCACTAAAAGGTTTCTGAGAAACCTTTGGGAAACAAATAATTGAGAAACTTCAATGATTGTTGGATGCAGTCACATCTAGGTATCAGAAAGTATTCTACAATATTCCATAATCAAAAATAACTTCTAGCCATTTTTATATTAAACTGTTAGTATAGAACTTTTGATTCCATAAATGGTCTTGATATCTTAGAAAAATTTGTCTCCTAAGGTGATATTATAGTTTTTGTTATGGATATCAGAACCAGCTGATGCTTCTTTTCTTTGGTTGTTGTCATTCTTCTTGCCCATGAATTAGGAGGTTAAGACACTAAATAGCGCAGTAAGTATATGTTCAAAAATAAATGTAAACATAATTTGTTGTTAATAAATATTACAAAAAACACCTACAAAACAAGATAAATTGAAGTCAAGTTTTGTTTTTCCTTCTGGCTCCTTGTAAAGATAGACAAAGTAATGGGAAAGGGTAAACTCTAAAAGAAGGCTACCCTTACTCTGCTAAGTGTCATTTCAATGGATTCTTATGTAGTCAGTGGAAAAAAGACAAGCCCTTTCAGATTTAGTAAAGTATAACTGCTTTGAGCTTTTGTTCTGAATCTTTTCTGGAAGAGATGGTCTCTCTCCATCTGCAACAGAAAATTCCTGGAGCTTATAGAGTAATCATAGAATCATTGCCCAGGAACAGCAGACAAGCACCAGTAGTTTTTTCCAGAGGTGTAGGGAAGCTCTGGAGATTTTATATTTTTAATTAGATAGGGAAGCAGGCAAGTGAATTAACTGGTATATAAAATCAAGAGAAAGACCACTCTTGCCTGACAGCAATATGTGCTTGTAGCCCTGTATCCTTGCTCACAAGGCATGAATTCTTAGTTAAAACAGACTTTTCTCTCCTACAGCCCTCTCACAATCACTGAGTAAAACATTAGGACATGTATGCAATTTCCAGTCATTGCATTAATGAAAAGAAACTGAATTGCACTCTGAAAGGTTCTTGTCACACAGTTGGCTCAAGAGCAGTGGTGAGATGCACAGAGCTGCAGTCCATTATCAGCTTTCTTGACTGTAGTGCTGATGACTGATTTTTTTCTACCCCCAATGACTTATATCTATCCCTTACTGGGAATGGATCCTATCGGGAATATATGGGGATATATGTAGGGACCATCCTTTGCCTTTCAGCTCTGCAAGGAATTTTTTACCATGTGAACAGGTAATAGAGTGTCCACTGGTCTGGCAGTGCCCGTGCACTCTGGAACGTTCATGCTGGGCACTGATAGCCTGTGTTGTTCAGTTTTTAAACTGGTGTAAGCAAGAACGAAGTCCATCCCCCAACACCTTGGAGGTTTTCCTTTTCCCTCAAGCCACTGCTTGTTATATAACCCTCACAAAATTATTTCTCTTTCATAATAGTCATCTCCACGTGAAGCCCCTCCTGAGCAGTGGCTCAGGCAGACAGAAGTTTTGTATGTGGGGAAGCTCCTTCTTTATGGATGCATCACTGTGAAGAACAGAGATAGTTTAACATGCTTCAAGAGAAAATCTTCCCAGCTTACTCAAATATATTATGGTAGTAGTTTTTCCATTAGGGCAGGGGAAAAATAAGATATGTTGTGGCTGGCATTAATACAAGTCTCTTCTTTCAAATCAGTGGATTTGCAATTGAAGGACTGTCTCTGTCCTTGGGCTTCCTTTAAGGCTACCTTTAGATGCACTCCTTTTTCTTATTCAGGAAGCTGTCATTAAACAGCAATAACCTTTTATTATTGAATTTAGCTGGATTTAAATAGGTGACCTAGAGATTAAAATTTCAGACTCTGTTACTTATTAAGAGAGTCATTTGAATCCCTGATGGTTCTATTATTTAGTACCTGGACTTAGATATTTTCTTCTTTCATTTCACAAAGGTGATTTTCACATGTCTTTTGTGATTTAGAAGCTACCTTTTATTGCAGAGAAAATTTAGTATGTTTATTCATCACTTTGCCATGATAAACACTAGTCTTCTGAGGCAGAAATTTATCAGTATAAGCTTTGCTTCCCCAGCTTTCCACGGGGCGTTATATGCTAGTCTTTCACATGGTATGAAAACGTAGAGTAGACATTAGTAAAATATGTCTTTGCTTATGTGTAATTACAACAGCTTTATGTGAAACAGTGTAATTTCAGACGGGCGCATTCTTTTTCTAGCGGATGAGATACTCAAGCTACAGAAAGCAGCTAATTGCGAGAATATCAGACACTGTTTTAGTGGAAACAAGTGAGCAAATAAAGAGATATGGGCTGAAAATTACATTTAAAAGTAAATAACACACCTATAGCATAATAAGTAATCTCAGGCATCTGAATGTTAGTGGTGTAAGAAAATACAATTTGGAGGCTAAAAGTAGAATACTAGAACTGTTCAATTTCTTCTTCTGTTCTTCAACAGTGACAGGAAGAACTGGACAGCTAAACCTCTGAGGGCTGAATCGGAATCCCATGTAAACATTTCATCTGAAAGGTTTAGCACTGTTGTGCTCTTTAACAAAATCTTTTTTATAGTGTATTATTTATTATTTTCTATTATAATGCATGCACTGCTCGTGAAACAATGTATTTAAAAACATGATTTAAAAATAAGTCTTTTAAAACTCAGAAAGTTTTAGGAGTAAAAGTCAGGCCTTGTGTGAACTTTCTAGTTACCATATTTATAAAAACTAACTTAATTTCATCCTGGCGGGTTCTAACCAGACAACAGCTTTGCAGAATTGACTCTACTCCTGAGCTGATGCACCTGGAACAAAACCTAAAGGTAATTTCAGTGTCAGGTTTTAAATTTGTAACTAATAGGTCAATCTGTTTTTCCTCTTGCATTATAAATCTGTGGGAAGAAAATAAACTGTTTTTAAAAAGACTTTCGATGGGTGTTTAAGACTCCAACAGCTCAGTCTTGCATTTATTTTAATTTACTGTGTGTTACATTTTATTGTTCTGAATGAATAGGAAGATTTTTGTTGTGCAAGTGTTCTGGTAAGACTTAGGTCATAGCTTTTAGCTGAGGCATTTAAGTTGTATCTTTTACAGTTTACATATCTGCAATTACAGGGACCAGATTTTTCACTCTCAGGCTTAATGTAGCCTAAACAACATCACAGTCCCACAAAAGTTAAAAAAGCTTTACCTACTAAATTGTTGTTTATTTTTCCTTGTTATCCTAAGTATCTGTGAAACTTGTGGAAAAAGCAAGCCCATGTACCACACAGGAACACTTTCCAGCTCATTAACTCAGGTATGAGCTGCGGGGACATGATATTTGTGCACACACTTCACCCCTCTTTTCTGTGCTTTTTTTTATTTCCCAGGATATCACAGCTCTAGCATACGTGCTTTATTAGGGAACAGGACTGTGGAGCGCAGGGCAAACAGCTGTGCTATGTTATACAGGTAGATCCAGGGTGGATCATGAAAGTAAAAAATTTATATATCCAAATAGAGATCTGGGAGAAAACAAACTGACACAAAGTGAAACAAAAGATTTGAGCACCTTTCATAGCAGTGAGGCTTATATGGCCCAAGTGAATGGGATTTGGGATTGAAATTCATGGGGAGGAGCAAGGTCTAAGTTTTGGAGATATTTTTGTTCAATTGTATTGTGTTCCTGTATTTCTGCCTTCCAGGAAGGAGTCATAGAGGCGTCTTTGATGCACCAACAGGCAAGAAGCTGTGTCTCTACCAGAGCTGTTACCTGTATCTTTAATTACATATGTATCAGTATATAGAAATATATAGTTTAAATACAACCTTGAAGTAAACAGAAGTCCTGTCTGAGCTAAGTAATTTTTTTTTCTCAGACTCCTGAGAGTTGTTTAACTGTTCTGTGGCAATGTAATTAAAAGCAGAGCATTGTTTAGGGCAAATGAGACTGTCCTCATGAATAACTTATATTCTACAAGAGCTGACTTTGTGTCAGCATATATAGAACAGCCAGAAAATAAAGCCATGGTTACCTCATTTGCACAGCTTAAAACCAGTCGGCATTCTTTTATTTTTCACATGCTCTCCTTAACCAGGAAAAATATGTTTGTTCATACAGTTTAAAAAGAGATACTTCAAAGAAGCAGAGCCCAATGGAAAGAAGATGGCAACAAAAATGAAAGGACAAGGCACTTGTTGGTCTAGAAATAGAGTGGAATTGTTTTCTGCCCTTCACACAGGTGAAATAGAGGTCTGCATTCATATATTTCTAGAAAAGGTATAAACAAAAGTGTTTATCTGGATGTCACATGACAGTTCATCTTTTTGTTAGTGAGCACAGTAGTCAGTGCATTTTGGCACAGCTGCACCCTGGTGTCAGTGGGCTTCTTTCTCTCTCCATCCCCACCTTAGCACGCACCTGATTGCAGGATAGACAGTGTAAAGCACCCCATGGTTTGCCCCAGGGCTTGCAGGCAGTGCTGTGAGTTAGTCCATGCGCTTGCAGGCCACAGGAGCAAATGGGAAGGTGCAACAGGAGCAGGTCCCCTTTCCTAAAGGACCAAAGGCAGGCAAATGTTTGTGTCATTTGCTCCTGCAGCCTCCTCCTTGTTGAAAGGCAGATGCAGAAGTTAGCTACAGACAGCCTGAATTCCATCACCAGAATGATATTCCCCTTCTTCTCCCATGCTGAGAGTGAAGCAGGACTGGGACTGTGAAAAGCAGCTCTTTCCTGTCTGTGTAAAGGGAATTTTTCTGCATCTTTAGCTGATAGCTGGGATAGTTACAGGGTAAAAATGACAAATTACAAGCATAGTACAGGGAGACTAGTCTTAACAAGAAATTGCAGAGATTACCTATAATTTTTACTGAGCAAAAAACATGCTATTTTATCACTTTCCAGTAAACTAGCTCAGTTTCTTTTGAGAAGAGGGTGATTTAGATGAAACGGTATTTAGGTGGAGATGCATTTAATAACATTTTATGGCATACTATTTTTTACAACAAGCATAAGGCTTGTCATTTTTACTTGTCTACCATAAGAAAAATGACAGTCTGTTTGAACACTGAAAGACTACAGTTAAGGCAAGGCATTTTTACCTCTGTCTGCATTTTCAAAGAAGGGCTGAGGTGAGGGAAGCAGATAACCGGTGGTGAGCTGACAATTTACCCACCATTTGAGCACTTGAAAAGTCATGTCTGAAATTAGAGTGTAAAATCTCACCTCACTTGGAGTGCTGTGTCCAGGTCTGGGGTTCCCAGCACAAGAAGGACGTAGATCTGCCGGAGCAGGTCCACAGGAGGGCCACAAAGATGATCAGGGGGCTGGAACACTTCTCTTATAAATACAGGCTGAGGGAGTTGGGATTGTTTACCATGGTGAAGACTTGGGATACCACAGAAAAGCCTTCCAGTACCTAAATGGTAGCTGGAGAGGGACTTTTCACAAGGGCATGTAGTGATAGGACAAGGGGCAATGGCTTCAAGCTGAAAGAGGGTAGATTTGGACAAGATGTTAGGAAGAAATATGAAGGTGATGAGGCACTGCAACAGGTTGCCCAGAGAAATTGTGGATAGCCCAACCAAGTCCAGGTTGGATGGGGCTTTGAGAAGCCTGGTCTGGTGGCAGGTGTCCCTAAGAATGGCAAGAGGGTTGGAAATAGATGATCTCTTCCAACCGAAACCATTCCAGTCCTTGCTGTGTTGATAGACTTAACTCCCTCTTTCTTCCCATATGCATATCATCTTCACCCTGCTGTATTGAGTCAGTCAGTCCAAGGAGAAGTGGTGCCAATTCAGGGTTATGGATCCCTCTGAAGTAAGTGTCAACCCTTTCTGGACTGAAAAGTGGGTGGAGCACATTTGCTCATTCTTGGTGTCTGCACATGCACTCCTGACCCTGCTGACGAATTTGTGTGCATGGGTGTCCTGGTTCTGGCCAGGACAGGGTTAATTTTTGCAGTAACCAGGAGGTGTCACGGCTCAGACCCAGAGGTTATTCTGCACCAGCTCACATAACGGCGAGGGCGGGGAAGGGAGTCTTTTCCGATGAGAAGGGCTCTCTTCTGGTCTAGGTGGTTGGGTCGTGGGCTCGGTGGTGAGCATTTTGCATGTGAATCACTCTTTATTTTGTACACTTTTGTTATTAACACTGTTGCTGCTACTGTTTGTTTTCTCATTGCCATTTCCAGTAAATTGTTCTTATCTCAGCCTGCGATCTTTACTTTTTGTGCCTCCAATTCTCCTCCTGTCCTGCTGCAGGGGAGGATGGAGGGGGGACTGAAGAGCACGAGGTTTTAGTCATAGCGCTAAATGGGAGAATACCTTCCTAAACTACAACAATGGGTCAGGTTACGGATGGCAGCGGAATCTTGGGTCCCCATTTTTGCCATTTGCCTCCCTTGCACTGGGAACAGCAATGGGTGAAGCCAGGAGCCCTCCAAGCAAAGCAGGGTGGGGGAGGCTGAGCAGGGGTGTGTGCAGGCAGAAAACTTGCAGCCAGAAGTGAGAGCACTAGGGGAAGTGTCACACGGATGCAGGAGTGTGGAGGTGGCAGGGATGAAGGCCAGGAATGCTCTCAAATGTTTTGTTGTAATAGGGTCAGCTTGGCTGAGCAATGTTCACTGTAAGCCAGCTCGGGTCTGGTCTATTCTGCTCCACATTATGTCTGGATCACTGCTTGATGTGGACGTAGAAGTGTGAAAGCAGGGTGTGACATGGGGAAAATCTGCACCTGGAGGGAAGTGAATGTGCAGAGAGGGAGAAAGCCAAATATCTTCATGTTCTGGTTAACCTCTGAAGTTGTCCCAAGACACCATTAGGTTAAACAAGTGACAGTGACTTGAGAGATAACCTGTGGAGACACCAAACTTGACAGAATTAGGAATTGTGTGTTCCAAGGATGATGTGTCCTTGAGCAGGTTTTGGGAAGCATTACATTCACAAGTGCTATCCCTAAGCATCATTCATGCATTCCTGCCTGTTTGTCTGTCAAAGCGCTGAGACAAATGTGTTTTTGTGGTCAATGGGAGACAACACCAATGCTCAGTTTTCAGTTGAATTCTGACATATAGTTCTTACATGTAAAGCAGAACATATTCTTGATAGACTGTGGTGATACGTTGCATATATGTGGGTTGCTCTTTTATTTTTTTGAGATTTCTCCCCAGTAACACAAGTAGCAAGCAGTTTATTGAACCCCCCACCATTTTTTTTTTCTGGCCTTTAAATACTGAAAACACTTTACAGACAGCATTAACTTCATTTAAATAAAGCTTCTTTTAAATGTCGTATTCCATGACACAATTAAATCACCATATCTCTGTCACTCTTAGTTTATGCTTGTTAGGAAAAAGTTTATACTGCTAACCACAGTGGCTTATTAGTCGCTTGTTGAAAGTATAATTTTTAAGTTAGTTAGGAGATAATTATTTAAAGAGGTTGTATAAACATTCTTCAATTAGGTTTAGGAAATACATATAGAAAAATTTAGACTCGACCTTAAAAGATATAATAGCTATTACATTTTAAACTAAATGCCCTGTGTGGACATACAACACTATTTGTGAGAAAGGATAACAGAAATTTGAAGCAGGTCACCAGTTTTTTCTGCAGGAAATTTTAATTCACTTTATTTATGGAAAAATATGAGCAATGAGTGGCAAGATTATAGATAGTTTTTACTTGGATGTCAGTAAGATGGAGGTGAGAAAGAAAAACAAAGTGGCCCACCACCTGTGTGGGAAATATCAGAGAAAAGCTCTATACCAAGTCTGGACTTCTATGATTCCCAGCTAGGAGTTTGTCTTAAAGTGTGGATTTCCTTTCCTTCCTAGACCATTTTATACTAGTTCACGAATGTGGTGGGATTTCTGTAAGGATATGTCAACAGGAACATCACAGGATGTCAGCTTTTTTTCTGTGTGTATCAGTTGTTGCACTGTTTTGGTCAGTCTGAAAAATATAAGGTGACTATTCTGGTGTCCATCACCAGGAGAATTCCTGGTTGCAGCTCCTTCATCTTTGGATGAATTACAACATGGTGCAAGTACTCTGCTCAGTGTGTTGGAATTACAAGACAGGCCAGCAGAGCCTTAAAACTGGGAGGTGTTGAGTCAAGGCTTCTAGACATATGAGTTAAGGTATCTATCATCAGCAAGCACAAATTTCAACCTACTTGTTGTAAAAAAACAAATCACTGACAAGGGCATTAGTGCCAACTTGTTATACTTCTTGCTCTCCTTCGAGCACATCAGCCTTTAGTAGACATTAACATTTTTCAGTTTCCATTTCTTATGCCAGTAGATGTGAATTGCAGCACAGCAATTTAAAATAGCAAACACATACTATGCAGCCTAAAATAATGAGAAATTTAGAACAACTGTACAGGCAGATAGTTTTATAGTTCCAGCACTCAAAAGAGGATGTAATCCTATTCAGTCTTGAATTAAAAAAGGCAGGAATCCTTTGAACTTACTCAACTATTGGGCAGTCCTCATTACAAACAATGAAGTCCATATCTTTGGTGAAGCACTAATATCTTCTTACAGAACAGCTGAAATTAAATGAACACAGAGATCCTATGAATTTTGAAGAGAACTATTTTCACAAAACCATGCAGCAAAAATTGATGCTAATTGGGTGAATAGATCTCTTATTTGTGACAATTGAAAATACATGTGACTGCATCCTTTAGAGGTGTTAGATTAATTTTTCTTTAAAGAGACCTTTGTTCTATAGAATAATTGTAGAACGATGTGTAATTCTGATTAGTTCCAAGAGAATTAACTTTTTCATTACAATTTCAAAAGAGTGACCAGCAGCAGTGTTTCTCCTGTCCTTAACAGGATACCAGGAACTGAGAAGCAATAAGCAGTTAGAAATCAGAAATCATCCTGTGAATTTGCAATGAGCCTTAGCCTTTCAGTTATGCAGAGGACAATTACTGCATTTTTTTAACCTCAATGATGTTCACTAAAGTCATAACACTAAAGGACTTGTACCCTTTTCTGCTTTCTGCCAGAGCTGAGCTCCTGATTTGCAATACCATAGTCATCAGGCTTTGGAGGAAGACTGAGGGGAAAATGGTGATTAAAACATTCCTTCCCCAGGATAGATTGCCTTGCTTACATAATTGATTATTTGTCAGAATTTAATTCCTGTTCCATTTCTATGATAACACTGAGGTAGTGACAAAAGAGTGATCTATGTGTTATGGTGCCAAATCCTGCCTGGGAAGACAGGCGTTTCTTTCTCAGTTTTGCTCCAGATTTCCACTGTTGCCTTGTGCAAATCACTAAGTCAGTCTGTGCTTTACTTCTTTGTCTAATAAAACTGAATGGTAAGGAGTCCCCAGCTCATAGCTCTTGTCCAGAAAAATACACAGCAATTTTGGATCCCCTAAAAGCTGTGTCCAAACAGTGGAGTTGACGGGATCCCCTAAACTCAAATTAATTCCACTAAACTGGAAAACAGGAAAAGGCAAATGATGAAAAAGAAAGTAAGCAGATGTATTTCTTTACATGACAGACAGAAATATTTTTACACTCCTAGTACATTTAGTTTTATTTTCGGTGGTTACATATAACCCAAGTTTTCTCAAATTACTCCATATTGCTTTTTATTCAGCCTTTACAATTTGCTCAGCTTTTCTAGGCATTGATCTAATGAAACCTTTGAGAAGAAATCAGCAAGAAGAAGAAAGCTCTGACCTATTCCTATTTACAGTACCATCTGTTCATTCCTGCAGCATATTTCTCATGTCCAACATGTTTTCTTTTCCTTTTACCTTGAAAGCTAAATTTAAAAGTCTTCATTGCCAGAAAATATAGGTTTATTGTCAATATGCCCAACAATCAAAGAATATAGCTTCTCTCCCCAGTAACAATTTGCTCTCCTGCACAAGTGTCACACCTCACTACTAGCCTGGGCCCTTGGGAGAGGTGGGTCATTGCATCTTCACAAGGAGCACTGTAGTGACAAATGGTTGAATTCTATCCACAGCTCTTTTTTTTACATTAAGAAATGTAGAAACATATTTTTCTAAATTCATTTTCCTACCAGGATTTCAGTTCTGTTGGATGTATTCTTACTGTTTTATGGCACAGTCCCTAAGGAGCTAGATTGTCTCACAGTTTTCCCATTGATTTCATTATTTACATTGTTTCACTTCACATTGTTGACTCGTACACACTGCAGCTCTGACCCTCAGGCTGAAAACTTCCAAAATGTGAAACTTCTGTCAGGAACATCTCATTTTCAGTGGGAGTGAAGATTTCTGAGAACAGAAATATTAGTGTGGCTTGAGTCAAAGGAAAACAACAATCTATATGTTCCTGCTTATTCTGCACATTTTGTACCTCTCAGAAAAAGACGTATGAACACAGATTAACATTTTTATTTAGCCATCTTTTAATTTAATCTCTCCATCCTTCAGCAAGTTAAGCACAGAAGCTTTCCTCATGTTTTTTTCCTCTCCTGTTTCTCCTCAATAGCTATAGCAAGCTAAACATTGGCATCTGTTGCTCCAGCAAATATTTTGTGGTTTTCCTAGTATCTGCAGGTGGCTGCACTTGGCTGCATCTCCCAGTCCTACTGCTTCTATGTTTCTCTGACAGAAAGATATAGAAGTAAGAGCATACAGAAGTAGTGTGGTCTGAAGAAAAAAATACCTTTTGGGGAGTTTATACCTCCCAGATATAACACCCTGGATGTTTTACTTTCCATGAAAATTTTTGAGATTTCTTCTCTTTTCCTAGTTTATACTGAGAGAAAAATGAGACCTTTTTGTGTTCATTTGGTTTATTTATTTATTTGGAGTGAAGGCACTAGCAGAAAATAGTAGCTGAGTATTGGGGGCATTCACATTGCATGGAAATCCTAATAATCTATTACAGCCCAGGGACAAGACCTTTTCCTACCCACATCTGATACAAGTACAGAACTGTTCAGCAGCAGTGGGGCAGAGATCTCTTGTATCTCTGAGTTTGACAACAAAAACCCAAACTTCCTCCATGTCCCATGGGAGACACTGGGGGATCTTTCCCAATGTGTTTCGACAGTTATGCATATTTTTTTTAAACTCAAGTTTTATGCTTTATTTTTTCCCCTAGTCAGGTCTCTGAATTTGGTTTCTGTCTCTGATACTGGTTCACTGAGTACATTTGGACTGCTTCTTGATACATTTCTGTGTCTGCTGCCCAACTGCCTATAAAAGAAGGGTAAAACATCCCCAGTTTCCCTGAAATGCTTTACAATTATTGTAATAGCTGCATTTTGATGTAAACTTCTAAATAAATGGAAGAATGCAGAGTACAACTATAAACATGCCAACAGGTTTGTAGCTGAATTTAATTCCATTTTAAATAAGTAGGTATTTATTGCTTTTTGTAACTTTGCTTTCTATAGTGGAGTAAATATGATAATACTACAATCTAAATCAGATAGATGGATAGATGCACATTTTTGTGTTTGGAAATATGTTAAACTTTTTATGTCTTCTTGCAGTGTTTCTTCAGCAGTTTGTTTTTGTTAGTATTTAAACAAAAGCCCCAAAACAAAACCAACCAAATGAAAAAGCACAAGGGTTATTTTAGAACGGGAAAAATAAACACTCCCAGGCATTTGTGTTTATTTCCCAGATGGCATACTATGAAGTTGTTACTACATAAGGTCTTCATATTTCTGCAGTTTATAATTTAAGTACTAAGTTTTGGTTGATTTTTCTCATTGTGTTTGCCACACAGTTTACAGATAGTTGTGTCATTTACTTGCAGTTACAAATCTACGTGTGATTTTAAGGGATCATTTTTAAGTCAGGGTTGAACAAAAAGTAAACCATAACAAAGTCCATGTGAATTACAGTGCCCTCATGTAGGATGTATTTCTCTGTCCATTGGGTTTGGTTGCCTTTAGATGCTCTGTGTTGTACTTTGTACTAAAAGCAGAGAGAAAGTTAAAGTAATTTCTGACTGCTGTGTGATCAAACACATTGTAAACTTTTACCAGATGAACCATGAATTCTTTCTTTTTACAATTCCATTTCCTGAGAGAGAAAATGTTTTTGTCTCAGGAGTCTTTGAATCATCTGTGGCATTTCACTTGATGAGGATGGCAAGGTCCTCAGATGATATTGAAGAACACCTTCCCTCTGATACTGCAACATTGAAGCCAACAGTTTTGCTTTTGGAGAAAAGTAGGCATGGAGGTGGAAATAAACACAAACAGTGCTCCACTGATCCTCTGACTGTGCCTTCTGGGCAAAGCAAGAGCCTCCTAAACTCACTGAGATGATGGGACATGAACATGTTTTCCCTGGCTTTACTGCCTCAAGGATGTCAGCCTGTCTGCTGCGTAGGACAACTCATGTGTTGTGTATCTCATGTGTGCATGCATGTTTGTGTTGGTGATTGTGTTTATGTTGGTGATTTAAGCTGGCAGGTATTTGAAGGCACCCAGAGCTCTGGTGCACAGTAACATGCCACAAAGCACATTGCTTTTACTCTGTGATTTTCCCCAAGGAAGACAGTGAGCTCAGAATGAGATGCTGAAGCTGCTTCTTGTGCAGTTTGGTGCCTTGTCTCCTTCCCACAGTGCCACTGAGCTGCCCTGTGAGCTGCAGAGTGACATGAAGATTTAATGCATGTTGCCACCCAGAAGCATTGTACAAAGACAGTTCTGGTAATGCAGTGACTTGCTTCCTCAGGTGGACACAGGGAGGTATCTGCCGACAAAGTTATCCATGTGCTTGGCCAGTTTTGGCACACGGTTACGTGCTGTGTTTTTAACATGCTGCTGGAGTGTGGTTGGTCCCAGAGTTATAATTAATTACAGTATTCAGTTCAATGATTTAAATTATAATTCCATAGAAATTCCATAATTAAATATGTTAAACTTTTCATCGCCATTTGATACTATGAAAAGCCTCACATCCTTTTCATGCTGTGGTTTTTTTACTGATCCTCCTTCTTTCAGCATTCTCTTTTGGCCCCTGAAATGCTTAGGGCAGTACAAAGTAAGTAATAAATACATCAAGGCTCTTTGGTATTGTAAAGATGTGAAACTCTTACCATGTTCTCTTGAGAGTACCACATCTCATCATTCATAAAAAAATCCTGTGGTTAGATCAGATGCTTAAGGGTTTACCTCATTCACATTAAAAGTCAAAGGCATGTCTCTAACACCTCCAGTGATTTTAATGGAGGCAGCTTTAAAACTTTAAAAAAATGCTGTATAATTTCAAAATTTGAGAGTATCTGGTTCTGATTATAAAAGGTTAAAAGCATTTTAAATTTTGGCTATAAAATATTAATTGTGCTTATTCCTTAAGTCAAATGCACTTTATATCTGTTTCTATGGTGATAATAATATAATGCACAAGGAATGTTAACAGGCTGAAGCAGCCTGGATCCTGAGGTGATCTGAGCAACTCCTGGAAGGGCTGAGGGTCCTTAGCTCCTGGCAGCAATAGAATGGAACTTATCAAAGGAAAAACATTGCATTTTACAGGGTAAGGTCTTGCAACTTTTGCCAATTAGGAGTGCAATCTGTTGTACAGTACTGCATAACCCTGTTAAAAGCAGCCAGAAGTGAGTCCATAGCAAGTGACAACACTAAATATAAAAAACTATCCTGGGAGGCACAGCAGGGTCTCGGTTCCTACTGGAGTTTGCACACGTAGTGCTTGTCAGCACAGATGCTTATCTGTGTGACACCCAAATAGCTGCTCAAAGCACACCAAGCACCACTAATCCCCACAAATGCATTCCAGTGCCCCTGGTACACTGAAAATGAGCAGGATAGGATTTGCAGCTAAAGTGTCACTCAGCAGGCCAGGGAGAAGTGGATTTTACTTCTGTTTTCAAACAACTGGTAAGTGAAGTGAAGCCACTTCATTAATTCATTCTTTATCTCACTCTCCTTCTTCCTTCTTCTAGGACTTGTTCCAAATTCATTTTCTACCATGGCTAGAATTTGTTTTCAATGGAATATGAACTATTCTTTTAATAAATATTAAATAAATGAAAAAAGAATAGGAAACATCATTTCCTCTCTGAGCAGATCCAGGAAATTTGGAAACTCACTCCAAATATTTTTATATGTGTCTTATATGCATACCTGTTAGGAGCTAATTTTTTCTTCCTCAGAAAACAAAAATGTGAGATTGGAAGGCAAATGTTCAGAGGACCTGGGCATAGGAATATTTTTACTTTAGTTCTCTGTTAGATGAAACAGTGATTTTTAGCACATTAATTATAATTATATATGCATTATTGAAATGTAATTAATATATATCATATTTTTGACAAGTTATATCGATATATGTGTCTCTAAGACATAAATAGACCAGTGGTCCAATTTAATAAAAACTGAAACTTGATTTATTTAGAAAATACTGCACAGAAAATCATTCATCTGAGATTTTAATCCTTCCATGTGTGGAAGGTTCATTATTCCATTTCCTGCAAGAGATGCCCTGGACCCCAAGCCTACCCTCCAAACTAGTGTGAACATGACTCAGCTTTTTTAGGTTAAATATGAGGATATTTAAACAGGTTTGTTGATGGGACAGTATAGCCAGAGGTGTAATTTTATAAAATTGTATTTCTCTCTTGTGCTCCTGCCATAGAGTAGAAGTAGTAGGAAGTTGTTCTGTTATCCATGAGGACAGGTTAAATTTAATTCACCAATACAAATTAATTGAAGCAAATATTAAGCAAATATTAATGACTGCAAATACTAAGAAAGCGTGATACCTATTAAGATGAAAAAGTCTCATCTTTTATCTGCTGTTTTAAATTTTGGTATAAAAATACAAGTGCAAAGAAGTGTGAAGGTTGGGAAAGATTTTTTTTGTCTTAAACAGACACTTGCTATCCTACTGAAAAGCAGAACAAGTTTATAAGCATTTGAGCAAAATGTTTATCATGAGCACTGAAACAAAAGCCTACTGACTTCTAAATTACAAACCTGGTCAGGAATTGAATGTTGGACTGTGCCTTTTAAAATCTCCTTCAAGAGCTACAATATGCCTTTGTGACTGCTAGTGTCACAGAAAAACATGACATAGGCATCTCTGTAAGGTCCTTGCATGTTGAAAACAAACACAGAATTAAATCCATTTCAATATGATATCATTTTTGTCTGCTGGGAGCCTGCAGCACCTCTGCCACCCACTCGCATGGAACTAAACCAGCACTGGTTTGTAATTGCCTTGATCCTAAGGAAAGAACAGAAGTCCCGTGCCCCCACGTGCTGTGGAAAGCCAGGGCTCAGGTGGTGCTGACAGTGACTGAGCAATGGCATTATCCTGGGCAGTGACAGGTGAAGGAGTCGGCAGCATACCAATGAGCTCGGCTTTTATGAGCTTCTAAACTCCACATGTAATTAAAGAGACTTTTCATATTTAATAGTATTTATCTTGTGTGTCAGATAACACTTGTTAAAACTCATCAGCTTTTCATTACCAAGATCATTAATACTATTGGTGATACTGTGACTTGAATAGCTCTTCACTTGTTTGTCACAGCTGCGAATTGACTTTCTAATGACTAATTCAGTTGTAAATTTGCCTTTTCAAGAACAAAACCAGAAGTATTGCCTACCTCAGACTTATTGCTTATCTCAAATTCTTTTATTGGCATTTCCTTTTAATGTAAGGCAATGTTAAGCCAGTGATTTTAGGAGGAAGCTCTCTTTGAAAGGTCATATTTTCAAGAGGTAGCATGCTGCCCAATGGAGCAGCTTTTTTGTGCATCCAAATTTTGCTGATCTTCCCATCTGTTCCCCCTGCTGTGATAGGATACCTGGCAAAAGGACCAGATCTTGTTTTTTCCTGCATGTGCACACTTTGGCTTGCTAACCTTTGCATTACTACCCCTGTGCATGATGGAAAGGACAAAATTGTGCTGGGCTGGCAGGCAGGAAACCCGTCTGCTCTGTGCTTCCACTTTTACTGGCAGACTGAGCAATCGTGTTACTGAGATTGCTGCTCTTTCAGAACAGAAAGGCAGGTTAAAAAGTTTACTTTTTTGCTTTTTAAAAATTTTTTTACATACAAAAAGCCCTCAATATCAATTGGACCTTGTACAAGGCTTTAGATGGACAGGTAATCTTAGATTTTAAGGCCAGAAGTAGACCAGTAAGTCACTGAGTTTCATGTCTCATGGTTGTTAAGGTGTTTCTTCCATGTCTTTAGCCAGAGCCAGATCTTTGATTAATGCACAACTCCTGGGAGACATCAAGGAATGTCAATCACTGTGTTTTCCTTTTATTTATGGTTTTTTTCCCTGCTATTCTTATTCTTTAATATTTTTTTGTTGTTGTTTTGGTTTTTTGGGGTTTTTTTTGTATGTATGTGTATCTGTGTGTAAATATTGCTCCACAGTTTCTGGACTTGAGAGACCACCTCTGCGCTGAGAGAATTATTTAGTCACTATAATTACATGTGCCAAGTGAAGTGCAATGCTCCTGTCACCTGCTAGTGTGGGCAGATATGACTCAAGGAAATACTTTGATTTGTAGATCTACTCCATCAGAGTGCTTATACTGCTTATAATTTCTTAGATTGCAAATTACTTGTGATAGGCCTGTGTAGGTTTTGCTTAACAAAAAAAAAAAATAAAGCTTAACAGGGAATTCAGAACACCCATTCTGACACAAGATGTTGAGAGTGTGTTTGCAGGTTGGGAGAAAAGGGCAAGGGGATTGCTACCTGAGGCATGACATGAAGAATAAAGTATTTTAGGAGCCTCTGGTTGGTACAGATAAGCCAAAGTGTTGTAGATGCAAAGAGTATATCCTCAAATATGGCTGTGCTAGATGACAGTTTAATGACAGTACTGAGCCAGCTTTAACTGTTGTCTTATCAGCAGGTACAAGGTAATACACTGGAAGAAGACTGCTTTTGAGGAGGAGGTCAAATCTGAAAAAGAGGAACATCACCAAAGTGCCTTGTAGTCAGAAGTTGATTGATAGAGGCAAAATAATTCAACTGAGATGTGCAGCCCATTTCCTTGGCATGACTGTGAACTGGAGCTGAAAGTTCCCAGAGGCATCCTTGCTCAAGGTGAGAGCCAAGCCTGAAAGATCATCCAGGCTTGCAGCTGAATCCAGCATGGATTCAGCACTGTAGTTCTGGCCCAATAAAACTGTCAGGACCAGACTTATATTTATGGACCTTGGTAGTGCTCTGCTGGGGCATGGGGGGAGGTGGGGGGGAGTGGTGAGCTTTGACTACTGCAGCGTGAGCTGTGGTTGTGTTGGCGCTCCCATCACTTTCATCTTGCACAGATGAAAGATGCCTACGTAGGGAGGGGGCTGAGGGAAGCTTTCCTGTAGCATGTGGAGAGCAAGTCAGTTTGGTGGAAAGCCCAGTGGATTAGGTTTTGTTAGTTAGTTTGCTCACCAAGAGGGCTGAATGTTTGGTTTATGCAGTTGTAACCTCAGTAGTACAGAAGAAATTTCTTTCTCTCTTTGTTGCCAAGACACAATCTAACTTATTCACAAAGACCCTCTTCATTTAAAGGACTTCACATTCAAAGCCAGACAAACATCATTTGGCCATTAATTGCATTGGATGAGGAGGTAAAATATGATCTCAGCGTTGCTGAATTATTTATTTAGTTTTTTGTTTAATCCAGTCTCCATGGAGAACTCTGGTATAGTTAATACATCCCTACTTCATATATTTAATGATGAAATGGGATATTAAGGAAGTGAAATAGCCACAAAGACCTGCATGCAGGTGAGGTTTTGTTGTTTATAGGGAAATGGAACTACAGGAATGCCCTGAGGATATAAAAGCTTGAGAGTAGGCTCTCAGTGAAAGCCAGACTGATTTGACTGGCATATCCTGTGTGAAAACTGAGTGCTCTGGAAAATGGAGGTGCACTGGTGGATTTTCAGTCAAACTACACCTTGAGTGGGAAGGTTACCTGCTTTGTTTGGTCACAATTAAAGAATCACAGAAGTTACTAATCACTGACGTAGTGGGCCCACAGGAAATGAAAAAAACTGAATGAAAACCATGGCCTTTGATGTGGGAGCAGATTGCAAGACTTTATCTTGCAAAACTAACAAATATTGAACAAGTAAATAGCTCATAATTAGAAAAGTGCTTTAATAATAGCAGTATTTTTAGACAAGATTAAATAAAATGCCTCTAACAGTGATAAATCAATCTGTTACAACCTTGATTCTAGTAGTGTCAGTGGCTTTTTGCAAGAGAAATCCACAAGTGTAAAACAGGCTAGACAGAATGTGGCAAATGAAGAGAAAAAGCTGCACCACCATAGGAAAAATTATCTATTTATTTAACATTTGCCCTCATGAAAAAAAATAAAATTGCTGGAATTGCCATGCACACAGTTGAAATACTAACAGAGTCCCATTCAATCCCACTACTAAGGGTTTAGAGTGGGATTCATATCCAGAGTAAGATACCTACCTGAATATGTCAACACATGAACTTGGATAAAATACCACATGTAGGTATCTTAATCTGGAGACAAGTCATAGAATCATGGAATAATTTAAGTTGCAAAAGACCTTTAGGATCATTGAGTCCAGCCATTAACTCAGCACTGCCAAGTCCACCACTAAACCATATCCCTAAATGATACATACACATTTTTTAAATACCTCTAGGGATAGTAACTGCAGCACTTCCCTGGACAGCCTTGATGTTCAATGCTTGATAACTCTTCCCCTGAAGAAGTTGGTCCTAATATCCAATCTAAACCTACTCTGGCACAACTTAAATCCATTTCTTCTCATTCTGTCACTTGTTACCTGGGAGAAGAGACTGATCCCCACCTCACTACAACCTCCTTCCCAGTGATTGTAGGGAACTATGAGGTTCCTCCTTTTCTCCAGGCTAAACATCCCTATCTCCTTCAAGCCACTCCTCACCAGACGTCTGCTCCAGACCCTTCACCAGCTTTGTGGCCCTTCTCTGGTCATGTTACAATATCAAAATATTTTTCTTGTGGTGAGGGGCCTAAAACTGAACACACAATTTGAGGTGCAGTCTCACTGGCCACACTATGTCTGATAAAAGCCAGGATGCCACTGACCTTCTTGGCCACCTGGGCACATGCTGGCTCGCATTCAGCTGGCTGTCGACCAGGTTCTTTTCCTCTGGGCAGTTTTCCAGGCACTCATTCCCCCAGCCTATGTGGGGTTGTTGTAACCCAAGTGCAGGACCTGACACTTGACCTTGTTGAAGCTCATCCCACTGGCCTTGGCCAATTGATCCAGCCTGTCCAGATCCTTCCACAGAACCTTCCTGCCCTCCAGCAGATCAACACTCCTGGCCAGCTGGGTATTGCCTGCAAGCTGACCAAGGGAACACTCAAACCTGTAATATAGAGCACTGATAAAGATATTACACAGGACTGGACCCAGTACCGAGCCTTGGGGGACACCACTTGTGACCACTGCCCTCTGAATGTAACCCCATTGACCACCACTCTCTGGGCCTGGCCACCCAGCCAGCATTTTACCCAGTGAGCTGGGTAAAACCCCAGCCAAGCCATGAGCAGCCAGATTGTTCAGAGTAATGCTTTGGGAAATGGTGTCAAAGGCTTTACTAAAGTGCATAAACCACATCCACAGCCTTTCCCTCACCCACTGAGTGTGGCAGTTGTCAATATAGAAACGAGACCTAGGGGCTTGAGGACTTCCTGGTGGATTGGTCCATCGGGGAGTCGCCCCCCTGCTATAAAAACATCCATGGTTTAGCCTGGTTGTAGTCACACCCCAGTTAACACCCAAAGTTGACACCCCTTGTTCCTATTGAATATGTTATTTGTCTATCACAAAGGTGATTGACAGGTTGTTCTGGAAAGTTCTCTGTACCCCTGTTTATGATTTGTTGTTATCCCCAAACCACTCCCCTGTTTCTATATTATTTGCTGCTGTTGAAAGCTCCCGCCTTAATCCCACCCCAAGCCTTTACCCTGATTGGTTGTTTATTGGACTACATAAGTTGCTGTCGAGAGCTAGTCGGGGCTCCTTTGACTTTGGGGTTCCAGGGAATAAACCTCTCTGTTGCCTGAAGCTTAGAGTCGCTCCTGCCTTTGTGATTCCTCCTGAACCAAAACCAAGACGACCCTCCACGCCTTCCTCCCTGTGTGGAATCCTCGGGGTTCCCTCGGCTCTCATCCTAACGGACAGGGGGTTGAGGTAGCACAGTGGTGAGGAAGGCAACCACCGAGCAGAGGCACCTGTGCCTGGGATCGGAGGACGAGTAGGTATTACACCGAAAAATAATATAAAACTTTACAGTTGGCGCCCAACGTGAGTGGTTCCTGGAGGAATCACGAAAGACAGCTCGCTACCAGCAGCGAAGACGCCGTTGCGGGCCACTCCCTGCGGAGCTGCCTTTCGTTTAAGAAAGTAGCTTCTGCAGGTCGAGCTGCGACCCCCGGCTCCGGGAGCGGGAAAGCAGCTCACTCCACAAAGGCCCCCCCATTTCTTTGGATTTCTTTTGGCGGTTTGCCCTCGACAAGAGAGGGGACCCTCGAGAACGAGAGGGGAATTTGAAGAAGCCGGCGAAAAAGAATTCGGAGAAGAATTCGCAGAGCAAGTGAGTGCTCGGACTTTGTTCCGCCGCGTTTTTTTTTAAGTTTAAGGTGGGGGAGTTTTCTTCTATAGTAAGGATGGGCAACCACCTTGCTAAGAGGGAAAAGGAGCTTTCATTTATTTATTATGGTTTAAAAGTTCAGTTAGTTACTTCAGGGGAAAAATTTGACAAAAAGTTATTAAGGAAATTTGTAAAGTGGGTAGTCGAAAATGTTTCTTTTGGAAGCACCAAAAGAGGTTTTTACTTTAGAATTTTGGGATCGTGTAGGATTTAAACTAAACGAATGTGACAGCGAAGGGCGATTTGCAGTTCAGAAATTTTTCGGGTTACAAATCGCGATTTATCGAGTTTTATCTAACAACGGGGAGAAGAGCTCTGGTTTAGATAAAGCTGTTCCCCCTTCTCCGAAAAGTGAACCTAATGCCACTAACCCGATCCCTCTTCCCTCTGGTGTGGAAAACGGCAGGATACCCCTCTTTAGCGAGCAGCGTGAGGGAGAAATCCGGAGCCACAGAAGCTCCGATTCTGTTCGTGATCCCACCGACCCCTTCTGTCCTGGGACGGATCCACCCAAGACAGATCCCACCCCAGCCCTTATTCCTTTCCCTCCGTCCCCAGTTGCACCGGTTGTGTGTCCCTCCCCACGTTATAATAGTTTAATAGAATTTAAACCCGCGCCATCGGGAAATGGCGGCGGTGGAATTCTTACCGCACCATCGGGAAACGGCGGCGGGGGAATTCTTACTGCGCCATCGGGAAATGGCGGCGGGGGAATTCTTACTGCGCCATCGGGAAGTGGCGGCGGGGGAATTCTTACTGCGCCATTGGGAAGTGGCGGCGGGGGAATTCTTACTGCGCCATCGGGAGATGGCGGCAGGGGAATTTTCACTGCGCCACGGTATACCAGTGAATTAGTTTTGCCGCAATGCGGAATTCAGGGCGCATGCGCGGGAGATCGCGGCGGGAACCCCCTAACCCCCTTCCCTAGCTCTACCCCCTTGGCGTCGATTGGTCACGCGTTGGTCCCACCCTCTGCGGCCGGCGATGTCAATCCTACGGGTCCCCTCCCTCCTTCCCAGCTCCACCCCCCAACACCCTCCACCCCTGCCGTCGCGCACCCCGCCCACCTCCCTGTCTCCTCCCCTGGGAACCCCGCCCCCCTTCCACTTTCCCACGCCCAGGCTTTCGGTTCCCACGGGTCTACACCGGAAGGGAGTGTGCCTGAAGCCTGTAGCCAACAAGCCTTGGCAGCAGCCTTGCCCACACCCATTGTAGCACCAGTGACATACAATAGGACAGGTGCCAATCCCAGATGGGAGCCTCTCCCACAACAAACGATAAAAGAAATCTGTAAAGCCTCAAAAGAATTTGGAAGAGATTCAGCATATTTTAAAGGACTTATAAATGCAACCTTTAAAACATCTGTCTTAGTACGTGATGACATCAAAACGCTGATGTCAAGTCTTTTAGTTGAGAGTCACTACTGGATATGGGACAAAAGATGGAGAAGAGAATTAACAAAGTTGCTTGAATCATATAAAGGTGACCCAAATAAAGCCAATATTACTATAGACCATCTTGTGGGGGAGGGGAATCAATCCACACCTCGTGACCAAGCAAATAACATTCCAGAGGAAATACTAAGGGATGTACAGTTAGCAGCAAAAAACATTTTGTTTACCATGTCTATTGACATGGGGCCTCCAGTTAGTTACACAACGATCCGGCAAGGCCCGGATGAGAATTTCACAGCCTTGGTGGATCGCCTCAGGGAGGCGATGAGTAAAGCTATCAGCAATCCAGTGATGCTGAGAGAAATGCTAACTGAATTAGCTAAAGAAAATGCGAATGAACAGTGTAAACGAGTTATTGAGATGTTTCCCATTGACCCCCCACCAACGATTGAGCAAATTACAGAAAAGTGTGCACACATTAAACCACGTGTACCAGGGAATGAATCAAAAATGTGTGGACATAAATGTAAAGTGACATATCCAGTAGAAACTCAATATACTAAGGAGACATCAAAGACAAATGCAGGTCAACAAGAACAAAAGTGTTTCAATTGTAATGAAACTGGACATTTTGCAAAGGACTGTAAAAAACCAAAACTAAATAAGAATAAGACTCAAGCTAACAATTCTGCCAAGTCTTTCCCACCAGCACCACAACCGCAAGCGCCACCAAATCCTCCGCCGTGGGGATGGTACCCACCAACGATGCCATGGTGGATCCCTCAAACACCATCACCCTACTGTTCGGGAAACCAGGATGGGAGCGCGAAGCAGCCTCGCGCTCCTTCAACAAATTAAGGACTGCTACCTCTGACGACACTACACCATTAGAGCCTAGAAACATCCAACACCAACAGCTTTATCCAGGAGAATTATCACCTACACCATTTGAGAGACTCCAATTGGTGAGTGCTTTTGTTGAACATATAACGCGTGATGACACCCAACGTGTTCCTGCGACAATTAAAAATCCACCCATGACACCCGTGACTGTATTAATTATTGGTGACTCCAATAAGAGTCCACCGGGGATCTTTGTGAGTCCTGAAGTTAAGACTTACGCACCGGGGAAGAACATTGCAGTGACCATACAACCCAACCACATACCATGGTTTCTTCCAAAAGGTACCTGGCTGGCACAAGCGATTGTGCTGCCCGAGAATATACCTAGAAATGCTCGCACACCGTGTGTGTGGTGGACAAGTGTTGTGGGAAAGGACAAGCCTGTTTTTCAATGCAGACTGCGAAACGGGCATTCCGAAATAGATCGAGTGGGAATGCTAGATACAGGCGCCGACGTCACTGTTATAGCAGAGACAGAATGGCCAGCGGAATGGGGAACAAAACCTTCCCCAGGAAACTTAGTTGGAGTGGGTGGCCAAATTACCCCCAAAAGGAGCCTCACACACATCTCCATTGAGGGTCCGGAAGGACGGGTAGCTTGCGTAAAACCCTATATTGTCCCCTCAGGTTTTACGTTATGGGGAAGGGACGCGATGGCACAATGGGGTGCGAGACTAGAAATTCCTTTTACACCCCAGAATTTCTAGTCGGGGCCACTGCGGCGCGCTCCACCCCACCGATCAGGTGGCTCACTGACACACCGGTGAGGGTGGAGCAGTGGCCCCTCAGAGGAGAGAAGTTGCGCGCCCTAGAAGACCTTGTTGCCGAACAACTGGCTAAGGGTCACATTGTGCCATCGTCCAGCCCCTGGAACACTCCAGTTTTTGTTATCAAAAAAACCAAAAAAGAACGAGTGGCGGCTGCTACAAGATCTAAGAGCAGTGAACAAAGTGATGGAGGAAATGGGCCCCCTCCAACCAGGTCTCCCATCACCTGCAATGTTACCGCAGAATTGGCCTCTAGCTATAATAGACATTAAGGACTGCTTTTTTAGTATTCCTTTGCACCCTGACGACGCGCCGAAATTTGCATATTCAGTGCCTTCCATAAACCGGGAGGCACCGATGAGACATTATCATTGGCTCGTATTGCCTCAAGGAATGAAAAATTCCCCAGCAATTTGCCAATGGTATGTCTCGGAGGTGCTCTCCCCGGTTAGGAAAACCTTTCCACAGTCAAAGATTTATCATTATATGGACGATGTATTAGTGTGCTCACCTAACCGAGAGACTCTAGACTCTGCCTTAAAGGAGGTTGTCAAGGCCATCGAGGACGTGGGAATGCAAGTACATCCCGAAAAGATACAGAGGATGCCACCTTTGAAGTACTTGGGAATGAAGATCCAGGAGACAACGGTAACACCGCAGTTGCTGAAGTTAGAGCAGCATCCGTCAACTTTGCGCGAACTTCATCAACTGTGTGGATCGATAAACTGGATCAGGCCGCTCCTCGGACTGAAAACTTCAGAGTTGTCACCTTTATTTGAGCTGCTACGAGGAGGACAATCCCTAGACGCCCCAATAGCCATGACACCAGAGGCCGAACAGGTCATCAAGAAGGTAATGTTTACGATCTCCACAAAACACGCACACAGAATTAACCCGAGTCTCCCGTACCGATTTATGGTACTGGGAAAGACACCAAGGTATTATGGTCTCATTTTTCAGTGGGACGAGGGGGTCAAGGAGTCGCTCCTAATCGTGGAGTGGATTTTCTTGCCTCACACATTGTCCAAGACAATAACAAGGCCACAGGAATTGGTGGCCGAGCTGATCATTAAGGCTCGGCACTGGCTCCGTGTACTAGCAGGATGTGATTTTGCGTACATCCAAGTTCCTTGGAAGCAGAATAGTTTTGAAGAAGTGCTCCAAGAAAGTGAGGACCTCCAGCTTGCCCTCGAAAATTACTCAGGCCAAATTGGCAACCAAAAGCTTAAACACCAATTGTTCAATACTGAGTTTAAATTGGCTCCTGATGTGGCTCAAAGTAAAACACCAATTAAGAATGCTCTAACAGTTTTTACAGATGGCTCTGGCTCTTCTCATAAGTCGGTGTTGACTTGGAGAGATCCAGAGACCCTCCAGTGGGACGAAGATGTTCAGATAGTTGAGGGTTCCCCTCAAATAGCTGAACTAGCTGCTGTAGTTAGAGTGTTTGAGAGGTTTGAGGAACTGCCACTCAACCTCGTAACTGATTCGGCATATGTGGCAGGAGTAGTTTCTAGAGCAGAGCATTCCTTACTGAGAGAGGTCCCAAATAAAATATTATTTGGTTTGCTTGCGCGGCTCGTAATGTTATTGTCCCACCGCCAGCATCAATATTTTGTGATGCACGTAAGATCACATTCTGGCTTGCCAGGTTTTATATCTGAAGGCAATGCGAGAGCCGATGCTCTGGCGATGCCTGTGATGAAGTGTACCGTACCTGACACATTCACACAGGCTCGCCTTAGCCATCAATTCTTTCACCAGAATGCGCCAGCACTCCGTAGGATGTTTCACCTATCCTTGGAGCAAGCTAAGGCAATAGTGGCCACATGTTCATCATGTCAGTCCTATCAAATACCTACATTCAACGCAGGAGTCAACCCTAGGGGGTTGAACTCCAATGAGATTTGGCAATCAGATGTCACCCATTTTACACCTTTCGGGAAGTTGAAATATATACACGTGTCAGTAGACACATTTTCAGGCGCTCTCTTCGCCTCGGCTCATGCCGGAGAGAAGGCGAGAGATGCCAAAAAACATTTTACTATGGCATTTGCAGTTTTGGGAATTCCAAAACAGAGTAAAACAGACAACGGACCGGCGTATGTATCTGCCTCCTTGCGTCAGTTTTTTCAAAACTGGGGAGTAGAACATACGACCGGAATTCCACATTCTCCGTCGGGACAAGCGTTAGTTGAGAGGAAACATCAAGATATTAAACGCATCCTTACACAGCAGCAGGGAGAGGCAGGAGAGAAGTCGCCCGTTGAGCGCCTCTGCAAGGCTCTGTTTACGTTAAATTTTTTAAATTGCTCTGATAGTGAGCCAACTCCCCCCGTCTTCCGGCATTTCATGAATTCAACAAATTCCAAATTGACAGAAAGACCGCCGGTGCTGTTTAAAGATCCGCAGAGTCATCAAATTTTAGGTCCCGCACCGTTAATCGTCTGGGGGAGGGGGTATGCATGTGTCTCCACCCCAGGCGGTCCGCGGTGGATTCCGGCAAAAAATGTGAAGCCGTATGTGGAGGATCGTGGGAAAGACAAGGAGAAGAGCGACAACAATCCATCAGTCGCATGGAAAAGAAGAAAAAGGAGAAATGGAAAGGGAAAGGACTTACCTGATATGACGTGTACCGATCAGCGACCAGCGAATACCAGACAGAGAAGCCATAGTTTATGATTAACCCCTCTACGACACTCCCTCTAAGACTACCCTGTGTTCCAACCCCATATCCCTTCACTTACCTTATTCTCCTTGTTTATATCCCAACCTAACAGTCCTGTAATAACCCTATCCCACCTTGTATCCTAATTTAAGTAAAAGAAAAGGGGGAGGCGGAGAGGAGTTGAAAGGAATCAGAAAATTGAAAAATTGTTTTGGTTTGATTCAAAAGTTATTCATGTTTGTTTTGATATTAGATTTAAAGGATCCATGACAATGAAAACCACGGGAGTCATCATGGCCCTGATGTGGGTGATG